>JBAPLJ010001937.1:10000-2767989 GCA_037832345.1 Rhizophora mangle | reverse complement strand
AAATACATATTATATTTAATATATATATTTTTTTAATAATTAATTTTATGTATAATTTAAATTAATTTAATTTTTTATTATTAATAAAAATCTTGTAAAATTTCTAATTTAATTAGAATTCAACGTTTTCAATTAAAATTCATTGTTTAGTTTGTTGTTTATTATTTATCTTATATCTCTGTCTATCACATATTTTTCAAAAAAACGAAAAAAAATAAACAGTTTACGGACTCCATTCCTCCGTCCACCTCCATTTTACTATCAATTGGGATGCAACTAAACGAGACGTGTTTCAATTTTGCCAAATAATTAGGAAATTGCCGCAGTAAAATGTGGGACTGATCATTCCTAAAGTTTGGCTGTAAATGGATTCCTGTCATCAAAATTGGGACGACCCGAGAGGCGGCACGTCGCTCGTGCCTCTGTTGCGCCGGCCCATATAGGCCGGCAGCGCATCGCGCGCATGGACACACCGTTCGCAGCACGGTGGCACACGGTGGGCGTGCGTTGCTGCCGGCGGGGCGCGCAATTGCGATTTGTAAAGGACAAAGAGATAGAGATGGGGCAAGTTTTAAGGATCGATCGTTTATTAAACTGAAAAAAATAACCGTTTATAATTTAATTATTTTAATTAAAATTAAGTTAATAAAATTAATATTAAATATTAAATATATAAAAATTTTAATAATATTATTTTTATTTTTATTTTTAAAAAATTAAATATAAAAGGTATACTTCATGCAAACTCCGAATTATTTTTTGTTTTTTACGCTGTAACTATCGATCAGATTCGAAGATCTGACGAAGTAAATGATGGGACGTGGCAATGATGCAATAATTGTGGTGGGGCCCTTTGTTATGGTCGAGGCTAGATTTCCAATGCCAACAAAAACATCAAGTCCTAATATGATTGGAAACAGCTGACCTTTCAAGCCGAATTCACTATAACTCAAATCCCATTGAGTTCCTACGCACAAAAGATATATACTTTCCGAATGATTTGCCAACCCCTCCTCTTCCCTCTTTGTATCCATCACTCTTACAATATTGCTTTCCATCAGCATTAGCATAGAGAGAGAGACAAACACTTACAAAGTTACAAACTAGAGAGAGAGCGAGAGAGAGAGAGAGAGAGAGAGAGAGAGAGAGAGAGAGAGAGAGAGAGAGAGAGAGAGAGAGAGAGAGAGAGAGAGAGAGAGAGAGAGAGAGAGAGAGAGAGAGAGAGAGAGAGAGAGAGAGAGAGAGAGAGAGAGAGAGAGAGAGAGAGAGAGAGAGAGAGAGAGAGAGAGAGAGAGAGAGAGAGAGAGAGAGAGAGAGAGAGAGAGAGAGAGAGAGAGAGAGAGAGAGAGAGAGAGAGAGAGAGAGAGAGAGAGAGAGAGAGAGAGAGAGAGAGAGAGAGAGAGAGAGAGAGAGAGAGAGAGAGAGAGAGAGAGAGAGAGAGAGAGAGAGAGAGAGCGAGAGAGAGAGAGATGTGCCATCCTCTGTTGAGAGGAGGGAGGAGGGTCAGCTCCTACAGTCATGGTTTCTCGTCGTGGCAGATGCAATCATTGGCTGCCATGTGCGAGACACTCATCCCTCCATTGGCCGTGGACAAGGAATTCCCAGAAGACAATGACAAGCTGAAAGGTGCCCTTTATTCCTTCTACAAAACTTCTGGGTCTTGCCCACCACTCCCTGATGAGGTCAGTCTTTTGGTTTGTCTTTTACTTTTGGCTGTCATCAAGCATCATCATTGTTGACTTTGCACGTTTAAACACAGCTTTCTGGGTTTCAATTTTTTTTGCTGTGAAAAGAACACAAAGACATAGACAGTCAGACGGCGCAAGCAAGTCCTTTTGTGTCTTTTTTTTTTTTTTCTGAGGGGAGGGGGGGTGTTCAAGTTGACAATGATTGATTGTTCTCTGTAACAATGAAACAGGTGGCTGAGTTAATTGCAAAAAGAGGTACAAGAGAAGCTGTTGCTTTAGTGGGGTTGATTTTGAAGCTTCTCTCGTTCAGATTGGGAACACTATTCCTTTGTGGGTTTAAGTGTTGCGATTGGAGGTGGCCATTCATTCACAAATTCTCGGAAATTTCTGTGGAGAGGAGAGAAGAAATTCTCATGAATTGGTCGAGATCGAAGCACTTCACAGTGCTCAGAGTGGCGTTTTTTATCG
Organism: Rhizophora mangle; assembly: GCA_037832345.1. Lineage (NCBI taxonomy): Eukaryota > Viridiplantae > Streptophyta > Magnoliopsida > Malpighiales > Rhizophoraceae > Rhizophora > Rhizophora mangle. Next base: position 2,765,833 of record JBAPLJ010001937.1, on the reverse strand, counting down.
TTAAAATCTTCTGCTTGTACACCTTCTTCTCCAGGGTAAGTTCATACTTCCCTTTAGCTAAATTGTTTTCATATGATATTAGTCCTCTCTATTCTACAACATTAATATCCGTTAAGCTTCGGCCTCCTGAGGATAAGCAGTATAGGACCAGGAAAAACTAATGTTCATGTCACTGAATTTTCTCAATTTGTACAGACTGATGAAAATTCGCAAAACGCAGCATGGGAAGCAATTGGGTATACTGTAGACACCAGGAAAAGAACGGAGAAGCCACAGGAGGAGAGGCCTCTTCAAAATGGGATCATAGAAACTGCAACAAAGGATAACTCAACTCTTGTCAGGTCTCTCATCCAGAAAGGCCTCCAGGTTACCGAAGATCCAGAGCACAACATCTTAAAGATCAAATGTGATGTTGTGATTATTGGTTCGGGTTGCGGTGGAGGAGTTGCAGCTGCAGTACTTGCAAGCTCCGGCCAAAAAGTGCTTGTCCTTGAGAAAGGAAACTATTTCACCCCAGAAGATTATTCTTCACTGGAAGGACCTTCTATATCTGAGCTATATGAGTCTGGTGGACTTCTATCCACCGTTGATGGGGAAATGATGATTTTGGCTGGATCAACAGTGGGAGGAGGCTCTGCCATAAATTGGTCTGCTTGCTTAAGGACACCGGATCTTGTTCTCAGAGAGTGGTCCGTGCACCACAAGCTTCCATTTTTTGGGAGCCCTGAGTATCAGCATGCTATGGACGCTGTGAGCAAGAGGATTGGTGTCACAGAAAATTGTTGCGAGGAAGGATTTCAGAATCAAATTCTGAGAAAAGGGTGTGAAAATCTTGGATTGAAGGTTGACTTTGTCCCAAGGAACTCCTCTAGTGATCACTACTGTGGTTCTTGTTGCTATGGCTGCAGAACAGGAGATAAGAAAGGTACTGGTTCCACTTGGCTGGTTGATGCTGTGGGCTGTGGTACTATTATCTTAACAGGTTGCAAGGCTGAAAAGCTCATATTAGAGGAAAGTCGCAATGGAAAGACAAGGAAGAGTTGCTTGGGAGTTTTTGCTAGAGGTTCCAATGCAAATATCACTAAAAAACTGCAAATAGAGGCTAGAGCAACAATTTCTGCATGTGGGTCTCTCTTGACACCGCCTCTGATGATCTCCAGTGGCTTGAAGAATCCAAATATTGGCACAAACCTTCATCTCCACCCAGTTCTAATGGCTTGGGGATATTTTCCTGAACAGAAATCGGATTTCAAGGGTAAAACTTACGAGGGAGGAATCATCACTTCTATCCACAGGGTGATCTCAAATGACGACACCGTCCATGCTATGATAGAAACTCCTTCAATAGGACCAGCTTCATATGCAGGGTTATCTCCCTGGGTCTCAGGGAAGGACTTAAAGGACAGAATGGTGAAGTATCCAAGGACTGCCCACCTTTTAGCATTAATTAGAGATAAGGGTTCAGGAAAAGTGAAGGTGGAAGGCCGCATTAGGCATCGACTAGATCAATTGGATAAGGAGAACCTGAAAATTGGTTTGAGGCAGGCTTTGAGAATTTTGGTTGCAGCAGGGGCTGTCGAGGTGGGCGTCTATAGAAGTGATGGCCAAAAAATCGTGTGCAAGGGAATGAGAGAAAAGGACTTCCAAGAGTTTTTGGACACGGTGACAGTAACCGGAGGCATTCTGTCAAAGGACGACAACTGGACAGTGTTCTTTTCTGCACATCAGATAGGAAGCTGTAGGATGGGCGCTACAGAGGAAGAAGGGGCGGTGGACGAAAATGGTGAGAGTTGGGAGGCGGAGGGATTGTTTGTATGCGATGGAAGTGTGTTGCCTAGCGCTGTTGGGGTCAATCCTATGATCACAATCCAATCGACAGCATACTGCATTTCCGAGAGGATAGCTAGATTCTTAACCAAGTATAACTAGTAATTTCTTTGCAGAAAGATGCGTCTTGAATCTATTTATTTTCTTGAATAAAACAAGAAGTATCATATATCTATAGTTTTACTTGCGTCTATCATGTGGGTCAGATCGGACTGAGTTTCCATCTCTTATCACAAAAGACACAGAACTGGCCAAGTGTGGCAATGAGCCTGCAAAACAAGAGGGCTTGGATTCCATCCATGACCAAGAATATCTGAAAAAAACACCCATAAGATCTTACCACAAGGCCTCAACATGAAAAGATTGTAGAAGAAAATTTTTGGAGGGCAAACACCTCATCCCTGCTTTATATCATTGTCAACATTTGATACACTTGCGTCACCAAAATCCAGCAAGCTTGTAAAAAATCAGAAAACCACAAATTGGGCTCTCCTCTTGAAATCTCAGCTGGCTGTTGCTTTGACAGCTTTTTCTGCAGCATCATCCAAGTCTTCAGCTGTGATCAACGTCATTCCACTTTCCTGAGCAGATTGACAATAAATGAATACAACCACCAGCTTGTTTTCTATTTTGATCAATTCAAACCGGCTAGAGTCAAAATTTGAGAACCGCTTGAGTTTAATGTCTGTACCTTTAATATTCTCTTTCCTTGGTCGACATTAGTGCCTTCAAGACGAACCACCACTGGTACTTTTAGTGCAACCTGGAATTAAGGGCCAGGAAAAGTTAATGCCTCAACCAAAATAAAGCTATCAATCAGTAGCAAACCAAATGAATTAAAAACCTAAACAGGACAATTTGGAGATAATTTTACTCATACACAAAATTGCATAAGAGGCACATCTAAACTCAAACTTATTTTTGTCATTGCACCAAACAAATTGCCTGCCTTCTGGCACTCTTCAATCCAACTTTCAACTCGCCTTATTTTCTTTTTCCTTTTCAGATTATTTTTCTGGTAAGTTTTTTTGTTTGCCTTTTTCTTTTCCCTACCAACAGGAGACAAACTAAATGCCCTTTAAAAAGGGTCTGGTCTCACAGCCAAAAGAATTAAACAGCTCCAGGAAATTAATATCTTTTAAAAAACCAAAGAAGAAAAAGTTGACAGTTTGAACAAAACCTCACGCACATCTCACCTGCTTGGCAGCATTGACAATTCCACTGGCTATGACATCACATTTCATTATCCCTCCAAATATATTAACCAAAATTGAAAAAGTTGACAGTTTGAACAAAACCTCATGCACATCTCACCTGCTTGGCAGCATTGACAATTCCACTGGCTATGACATCACATTTCATTATCCCTCCAAATATATTGACCAAAATTGCTTTTACTTTGTCGTCAGAAGTTAATATCTTAAAAGCCTCAACCACCTGCAACATGTTTGAGGGAGAGAGAGAGAGAGAGAGAGAGAGAGAGAGTAATTCTTAGGACAATTAAACATGCATGCAAAAAATATGAAAGCAGGCAGGCAATAACATGATTCATCACAAGCAGACCCACTTAGCCAAGTGAGCAAGAACGGACAATGGATAACAAAAACAGTTAAAGCAAAAAACTTCAAAACAATCATTACCTGTCCTTCAGAAGCATTTCCACCAACATCTAGAAAATTGGCAGGAGTTCCCCCATGCAGTTTAATTATATCCATTGTAGCCATTGCCAATCCTGCACCATTAACCATGCAACCAATTTCTCCATCTAAGCCAATATAATTAAGATCTGCCTTGGCAGCAGTGACCTATTAGAAGACAAAAAGACTCATTAGTAGAACGTTCCCAGTTTTTCCTCTTCTGGAGTAAGTTTTTATGCATTGGCAGGTCCATGTGATAGCATGGCAGATTCACTTTAACAGAACAGGACCTTCCCCTAAAGTTGCATAATTGTTGCTTTATTCAAAACCTCAGTCCAGAAGAGTCACTATTAGATAAAAATTAATATAAATGTAACCAACCTCTCGAGGATCCTCCTGAGTTGGGTCACGGAGAGCAAACATCTCCTTCTGACGAAAGGCAGCATTGTCATCAAAGTTCAACTTAGCATCAGCAGCTACCAACTGGTTATCAGAGGTCTCTGCAATGGGATTAATCTGCGCCGCAAGCCAAGTCCCAGTTAGATATCAGATAACCATGCATCAAAGAATTATGCAAGAAAGTGAGAGTGTGACCAATTTCAAAATATAAGAAATAAAGAATATAAAGAAGAAAAACAGGATGGGAAAGTATAATATAAAAAGTAAAGCTTACTTCCAATAAAGTGCAGTCAGAGTCACAAAAGAGTTTGTATAATTTCTTCACTTGCTCAATGGAATCCTTTCTATCAGCAACTGTTGGGGCCAAACCATCAACAACTTTTGCAGCATCCTCATCAGTAATGCCTTTAAAAACATCAATAGGTACCTAAAAGAAACCAGAGATGAATTGGTGGCCACATAACAATCATCAAGGACTGAAGAAACTGCCTGGATGGCCAAGAAAATTTACGATAAAAAATAGGTGTAAAAACCTTGATAATCAAGTTGGGGAATTTCTCTGCAAGATCTTCAATGCTGGTGCCACCCTTTTTACAAGTGATAATAAGCTAAAAGAAAAAACAGGGTAACAACATAAGCCTCTGACATGGTGTTCACTTCCACTGAATGATTTAACAAGGACCAATACACAGATACAGATATGGATTGCCAAGAGACCACAGCAAAAATAATGATCTCAGTTATTGAAACGTACTGGACCAGCAGTTGTTCGATCAAGCATGATGGCCAAATACATCTCATTGACGAGTGATAACTTTTGACACAAGTAAACCTGCCAAAGCAAAAGAAAATAAGTGACCCTCAAACATGCAATTCTCTCCAGCCTAGAAAAATTAATGAAGACTGGAGTAAATTGTGGAAGAAAATAGTTATATCACGTTAATCAGAGAAAAGAATTAATTTTCTATCATAAATAATTAATATCAGCATTGTACCCAGCTAATACATGAACATGCAAAAAACTGACAGACCACATTAATCCGGATCAAAAAATATTTTATTAATGGATTTGTGGCTGTTATCATCATACAGTAACTTTTAAAGATCACCATAGAATGCATGAACCAACACCAAACCTTGCTAACAGCTTTCCCTTGAGCACCAGTTTGTTTGGTAACAAGTATCTGACCCAGCATCTTTCCTGTGTGCAAATGAACAAATAAAACAAGATTAGGGGGCCCGTTACAGTGAAACAATTGAAGTCAGGACAACCACATTTTATGGGGTTACCTTTTCTTAATTTTAATTAGATAATACAACTACATTGTATCTCAAACCAACACCTTTTATTGGCATCTAATCACTAACAGGGAAGCATCCTACATAAAGAGGCCAACTTTCTTTTCTTAAATCAAAGCAAATAAATTGAGCACATTGAATAGTTGCTTGCCCAAGGGTAGCAGGTACGAGTGATGGAAGATTGGTGGTGACTTATTTAGCATGATAGCTAAGGCCAAACTAGCCTCCCTTCAATTTCAATGGATAATCACTTCAATTTTGTTATGACAATTGATGAATGATATTTGAAACACCAACAAACTACGGGGTCCAATGTTTTTGTGTGTTACAGTGCAATGAAACATAAACTCATTTTGCAATCCAACACATCATCTCTTATTGAACCATCTCCTAAATAATTACCCCATATTGAATCCAGAGGGATACATTGTCAAGCCATCTTTCAACAGTAAGAGATTATGGAAGAATAAAAAAAACTAAACTGTTGCACAAATGAAAAGGACTTGATTAGGTTCTTATGATAACAGAGAAGCAAATGTTCATTACCAGCTGTCTCTTCAGCCTTTTCAGCCTTAACAACATGGACTCCACCCTCGAAACCACTCTTAAATTTTCCTAACCCTCTTCCACCAGCCAAAATTTGACTCTTAACCACCAGCTGCACCAGATTCTCAAAGTTAGTATCCGTTAGTTCCCCACAGGTGGTAGAAATAATCAAATGGAACTCAGAAACGGGAACAAGCTGTCAGTGGGAAGACAACCATCTTATTCACCATAATTCACAGCTAAATCTTTTGTTAATCGATTACATCAAAAACAAACTCGTTAATCGATTACCTCGTTTTCGTTAGGAAACACGTCTTGAATTGCCTTTCTGACCTCGTCAAAGGAAGAAACAGCCACTCCTTTCGGGACATTGATTCCATATTTGCTCATCAATTCAGCTCCCTTTTTAAATTTTTAAAAAATATTAAAAAAATAAAAAAAAACACCGATAATCACAATCACTCGAGACGTAACTTGAAAACCACGTACGATATAAACGAAACCTTAAAAACAACACAATAATCACAATGAATCTTAATCTACAGAAGCACCTTCCTATAAATACTAGAAAAAAAAAAAAGAAAGAAAGGAGAAAGCCGAGGAATGAGAGAGAGACCTGATATTCGTGGACGTTGAGACGGCGGAGTTGTTGCTGCTGCCATTTCCCGGCAACGGAAAGAGAGCGAGAGACCAGCTTGTTAAGCAATCCTCTCATTGTTCTCCTCCTCCAGGAATCCCTAGTTGTGGCTGCGCACAAAATCGCCGATGTACGAAAGAGAATGAGCCGCCGGGATCTGAAAATGAGCGAAGTCGGCTCGCAAAAAGAATGACACGGGCCGTTTATGAGGTATGAGCCAATGTCTTTTCCCTTTTGTTCATTTTTTAATTTTTGTATTTTGAGAATTGAAAAAGTATTGAAATTACATATTTATTTTTTTGTTTTCTATAGGTACAAAATGGAGAGCATTAATAAATTATTTAAACTATACAAAATATTTAATTCTTTTTACTAAAATTACTTATGTAATGCACAGTCATAATTTCCAGTATAGTATTAATATTTATTATCGAGTCAAACAAATATTTAATGTTTTTTATGACATTAATTTTTATTTTGAATATTAGCTAACCTAACTTGACTGTTATTTTTGTGATATTTGCATATTTTCTTTGAATGAGTATATGAGACTTAAGTAGTTAAGCCCTTTTCCCATGCCAAAATAAATTTAGAGTTTTTGTTTTTTTTTTTGGTCTTTTTACTTGGCTATTTTATAAAATTACAAAAGGAAAAAACCGTTTAATTATTCCAAAAAAAAAAAAAAAACCAAACTCTCTAAACACTAAACCCTAAACTTTAACCTCTTAATTTAATTTCACAGTTACAAATAGCCTTACCGTATGAAGGCATTAGCGGCGATTCTCTATAGAATGTAGAATATGAGTTTTTTTTAAATTATTTTTTATTTTTGGGTCTAATAACAGTGATTCGACCGCATGAAGAGAAGAAAGACGAGACACCGACAGAAAATAAAACTCCTCTGACCACCCGAGTAGGTCTGGATTCTCTATAGAATGTAGAATATAATACGTACCAAAAAGGAACAAATTCCCTGGTAGATTAAATTTGTGTCGTAACAAGCACGACAAGGAACTCGATCTTCACGGTATGACTGTAACATTGAGTCATAACGAAGGAAACGGCAAAACCAGACAAGAAATATTTCGAGCAAAGCTGGATGACATCTAACATAGTTCTGTTCTTTTAGTCTTGTGTCTTCCATTACGATTTCCCTCGCATTGACGCCAGTCAAGGGACGGCAGCAATGAGTCCACAACCACGAGCATTCAGTCGTCGAGGCCCAACGGGCTGTGCACTCGTGAGAGTTTCTACTTGACACCGCGTGCCCCTTACTTCCATCCAGAAAAACCAGTACCCAATTATCCAATGTAATATTCCACCCAGCAGTTACAAATGAAGAATTAAAAAAAAAAGAATTATAGCATCACGTTGGGGAGTTCCACCATCTTAGTCACAAAGGTCAATCACAAATACTAAACCATTGTGTTAGAGAGAGAGCCTCTCCCGTAAGTTCAATTTGTGACGTGAATACAAATAAACGAACGAAATGTTTGCTCGTCTATATTTCCCTTGACTCTGGATATGCGGGGTGAAGTGAAAATACAAAACCATTTTGAATCTGCATGCACTTGAATGGACTCAGAATCATAACATGAATGGTATCGAATGGACCCAAAGTCCCAACTAAAAATGATCACTGCATATGGGTGGCCTGAAAATCAAGCATCACAAATGACTAGGCAAAAGCTACAGCATATTGAAACTGCAAAAGACTTTGGTGTGAAAGAAATAAAGCGTCCATCAATAGATGAGAATATTAACATTCTTCAAAAGTAAGCAAAAATCAATTGATTATCATGGCCAGAACCAAATGACAACTACAGTGCAAAAGAACCAGTTAGGATGCCCAATGGCTTCCAAATGAATTCCTTTTGGATTCATAATGACACCTTGCCCTATCAAACAAAGAATTCCTTTTACATTCTCAATCTAAAGTGGTACTACTGCATATCTAAAAATTTATAAGTACTCAATCTGGACAAGGTGAAATAAAGACCAGTACTCAATCTCCAGCTTTTCAAGCTTGAATTCCCTCATCCAATGCATTCAAAACAAGCAGCATTTGTGAAGTTGTGTGAGGTTCGGGTACAACCTGATTAAATCAAATTCAGGTGACTCTGCATCTGACTGATAATATTTGAACAAAGGTGGATCTCCCCTAGTCATGTTAGAGGTGTTCTACATTCAACTCTTCTTTCTTGATGCTTACATGCATGTTGAAGATATCCATTAAGATCAGAGCTAATGATCCACAATGGGAAGGCAAGAAATACATACTAATGCTCTTAACAGTCTGCTACAGTACTCATATACTTGATGATCTAATGAGGTGGAAATAAAGCTGCATTGTTTATGCATGAAGGTTTCTTTGCATTGTAGTAGAAATGTGCGATCATCTGGACCAGCTCATCAGAAGTACGGAAATCTGCATGGCCAAATATAATGCTGAGATATATCCACATTTAGATAGCAACTGAAAAATAGTGCTTCTTGTACCCTTTGAAAATTATTGCATCTCACCTTTCTCCCTGTAAAGGATCCGATTCCCCCGTAAAAACAAAATTTGAGGGCATTCTTTAACTTTGAGAGCATATGCCAGATCTCTCTCAATATTGATGTCTATCTTCACTGTCTAATTTGAGAGAGAGAAAAAAAAAATAATAAGGTGAACAAAATTATGTTTACCCACATGGCTCAACACTTGTAGAGAATCCAAAATAAAATAAAGGCATGCCAGTGCTGTACATGAGATTCTCAGGTCTAAGAAAGGATCAAATGTACATAGTCTTATACCTGTTTTTATAAAGAGGTTGCTTCGGCAATTCAAACATGTGACTCTCAATTTACAATGGAATAACCTTACCATCGCACCAAGCCTCACCTTCATGGGGATTCCAATATGATTGTTTACTTTCCTTGCAACAAATAAACAGGGAACTACAAGGGACTTGGAAATTGGGGAATAAATTTTCACCGTGGGGAAACTATGTGAAGAATAAGCTAAATTATGCAGACTAAACACAGAGCATCCATGTAGGGGAATATCAAGGTTCCCCCAGCAACCAGAAGGTCAGTGAATTTAGATTGAAGGTCTCATCTGCGAAGAATCGGGTGAAAGTGAAACAAACAGAAAATAGAACCCCAAATAAGTAGAAGATTTCAAAAAGGGATGCAAGACAAAAGGAGATGTTTTATTTACCCTGGGGGGCAATCGATCTTTGGCTCTCCAGTAGACCCGCGCAGCCTTCTCTAGCTCTTTCAAAGTCTTCCAGTTATCACTTGCCCTGTTGACATAACAACACTAAATGGATTTCATTTTACCATACAACTCAAAAAAATGACATTCCTGCATATCTATTGGCCCACACCAACGAGTTTACCTGTTGTATCTCTCAAAAACAAGAACAATGAGTGGGCTAGGATGAAAGGCAAAGCTCTCCCATTCGAGACAATTAATCTCTTTAACCCAGTTATCATCAAGCTCACCTTCCCAATCAATTTCCACCCCATCCTCTCCAACATTTTTGATTGGATACTGATCAAAATACTCTGATGCTCTGATTCCCCACCCCACCTCAGCATCCAGTGGCCAACTGGGACTTTCCTCCTCAACCATCATTTTCTTCTTATTCTTCTTATCTCCTCCTTCATCCTCGCCATCCTCTTCATCATCATCATCATCATCATCCTCACTGTCGGTTTCAGAATCTAGCTTGTCGTCGACTCTATCTTTCAATACCTTCTCATTATTATTCTCCAGCACATCTTCCGGGTTCCGCTGTCTGATTGCCGCAAACGTTCGTTCAAGTGTGTCGCGTACATAATCTTCGACCGCGGCCGCTTCGCTCCTACGGCCACGCCTTGGTTTCCTTGGGAGAGTGAATATTCTTTCAGAACTTTCAACTCCCTTCTGTTTCTGGGAATCTTCGGCCTTCGGGCGGCGAGGTCTTGGTTTGGATTCAGCGCTGGGCTTGGAGGTGGATTCCGGGTCGGGTTCTGAATCCGATTTCTTTGAAACAGCAGAAATTAGAAGGGGTTTCAGAACTCGTCGACGGCATAAACAGGAGGACAAGACACAAGGAGCAGTTAAAGTACAACTGGGAAATGGATTCTGCGAAGAGGTCAACGACAATTGTGAAAAATTAGGCCCCGCATTGATCGAACAAAGAGGTATTGGTCGGAGAAACATTTTGTTTTTCTGCACAGACAGGATGCAGAAACATACAAAACCTCAGTGTTACGAGGGAAATTACACTTGCACCTCAAAAACTACCAGAAAATTAAAATGGCCGAAGAACCAGAGCCTCGAAGACGACGTTCGCAAAACCCACAAGATTAAAAAAAAAACCTTTTCAATCCCTTAATCATCATCATCATCTTCCGCAGCATCATTTACAACCCCAAAAAAGCGACATCGTTTTTAGTTTCTTCAAGTCCCAAATTTTCTCCCTTTTTGAAATGCGAAACTATGGCCAATGCGGAATCAGGATTGTCACGCATTCAGCTGCCGTACCAATCCATGTGGCCCAGAGATTTTATTAGCTGCCTGCAATTTCTCTTTCATTTTTTATTTTTTTTCTTCCAAACAAATTACAAAACTTGACATTTCTTGATTCTTCCGAACAATAACAGTGGGTTCCACGTCAGGCATTAGCCTTTAGCCTTTAGCCTTTAGCCTTTGACAATGTGACAATGAATCCTCAGTTAGAGAGTAGGCGATTAGGGAAGATGCCTGCAAGACCTTTTCTCTAAATATAAATAGACTCTGTCTCCCCTTTTGGTCCGTGCCCCAAGTGGCCGGCCTAACTTAACGAGGGCGGGCGGTGTGTCACCAGTTGGACCAAGCGAAAGAACAACATCATATTCATCTCTTAGTGGATCACTTCAGTTTCAGCCAATTGTAAGGCGTAGTGCGCGTAGTGTTACAGGCGTCAACATTTTGAATTTGCCGGAAAGAAGGAATCAACTTTCCATGGCCGCACCACCCGAGAATAGTTGGGTGCTTTGCTACGTCTCCACTCATGTTGATCCAGATTTAAATTTTTGTGCTATATTTTAATTTTACCTTAACAAAAACCATGTTCAATAACAAAATTTCAGACACTTATTTAAAACATGAGGAAATTCTAACAATGATTATGGATCTTCTCCACACGTGAGATTGAATGAATACTAATTTCACCGCGCTGTAATTCACATACTTACGACATATTTTTTTCTTTATTGTTAAAAAAATTGAAAAATTAAAAAAATAAAAACACTTTCTATGGCTGAAATTACTTTTCTATAGCATCAATAGCGCCTGTCTGCTTTCTTCTGCCATCGAGGCTTCTGTTGTGCTGCAAGTGCAGTGCATCTCATTCATTCATTGTCCTTTTAGCATCACCATGTAAGAAGTTGAAACCAGATTCTTTTGAACTTCATCTACCATTGAATGAATTGGTTGTAATGAACCCCCCCCCCCCACAACTCTTTCTGGGGCCCAAAACCAAACCCACCCTATCCTCGGCACTAAACGCACAATAAATAAAGAATATGTAACGAAAGAATCGTTTTCTCTGGAAAAAAATCCATCTTATCGGCTTCAATTAACATATTAACAGCTTCTATTATGGCAACTAAGCGCACATGTTCTAAAAATTGGTAATAACAGCCCCCAGAAACGGGGCAGATTTGTTTACTAAACGCCACCACACCATTGATCCTCATTATTATGTAATAAGATCTTTTTAACAGTCTCAATGTAGATATTTCAAATCTCCATTAAATTCTGACAGAGGGATCCCAAGTTTTCGACAATTGAATTGAATGAACCCCCAGAGCCACATTTAAATTTCTTCATGCACCCAAAAAAAAAAAAGGATGATTATGATATAAACAGACATTTACAATCCCATATTATTATTTATTTTATTTATTTTTAATTTTTTTGTAAGTCTACACAATCATATGCAAAACAAGAAATTTCCGCCTCCTCTATCTTGTCCACATGTTAAAAATTTCCAATGCGGGAAAGACTCTCTCTCTCTCTCTCTCTCTCTTTCTCTCTGCAGTCCTCACCACCACTCCAATTTTCCCAGATTAAAGCTAATTTTCCACAAAAAGGTTCTAGTTGAGTGAACAACCCATGGACTGGCATCACGTGCCCTTTTGAAATAAAAGAGAGAGAAATATATACCAACTAGTACTTTCCCGTCTGCAAGAAGCGAGCGAGCTGCGTGGGGTTAACAATGCCCGGGATGTGGGCCTCACCTGTCTTCAGCAATCTTGATACCTTCAAGTACCTCTGATGGTTTTCTTCGTTCGGCTCGGCTTTTCCGCTGGTCTCGGCTTTGTGGCTCGGCTTCATCTCCTTCGAGTGCTCCACATCGGAAGCCGGCACAGCATCGGCTCGAGTCGGGTCCCACTTTTGACCGAAGAGCGTGCCCTTGGTGAGATACTCGTGAGCCAAGTACCCGGCTAGGAGCCGATTATTCAAAGCCGCCTCGGGGAGTTTGTCTGAGCCGACGGCCAGAGTTGGGGTCGGCTTGAGCAATTTCGCCGCCGCTGGCGGTGGTGGAGGCGGTTGTGGTCGCGGTTGCGGTGTCGACGGTTTCAGCGGACTGACAGCGTCTCTCTCTTTCCGCTTATTCGACGTGACCCCGCGACGGGGAAGGGAGGCGCATCGTTTTGGTGTTCATCCTTATCGCCGTTGCGTTGCATGCCACGTCAGCCAAAAAAAAAAAGAGGAGAACAACACAAAACTATCTCACGTCACTCTTCTTGCCTTCTAAAAATGAGGGGCATTTCGGTAAAAACGACAACAGGAAAAAATAAAAAGTAAAAAATAAAAAATAAAAAAGTGAACGGAAGAAAGAAACAGAAAAATGTTGGTCCCCAGAAGGGTAAACAGATAAAAATTCCTAAGAAAGAGATAAAAGTAAAATTTTATTGGGTTAAAATGAAAGGGTTGAAGATCAGGTTGGCCGTGGCCAGAATCTGGCTTCCAATTAATGGCCGTTTAAGCCAGTGATGAATGTTACTATTTCGCACACAGAGAAAGAGAGAGAGAGAGAGAGAGAGAGAGAGAGAGAGAGTGAGGGAAAGAGAGAAAGAACAATAGCCCGAGAGAAAAAGAGAGCGAAGAAATGGCAGGGCCGGCCGCGTGGCCCATATTTATAGAGATTGACTTGGACAATTACCCTCGATATATTTCGAAATTACGAAAAAGAATCCTTAGTATTTCAAATTACAAGACTACCCTTCACTTCCTTTTAAAATTTTTTGTGGTGAGACTAATAATTCTCACTGTTAAGTATTATTAAGTATTAACCTTGATTTTGTTTAATTATATTTATTTTGTTTCAGGTTCAGGTTTCAAAAGAAGGAAGATAGATGCCTGTTTGGCCACAATACATTACACATTCCCTTATTAAATATTTCTCATACCATATTGGCATAAGTCAAAAACGTGTCATCTGTTCGTTTGGATGAACAAATAATTGGATTACATTTTATAGAGTTAATTTTTACAAAAATTTGCAATTCTCATTTTTACTGGGGGATTCAAAGTCACATTAGCGATCTTTTCCGTTGATAACTACAAATTTTTTTTTAAAAAAAAAAATTATATGAGTATTTTATTAGTTAGGGAATTTATCATGGACAAGTAGACAAAAGCTGATATTTCTTCTATAATTTTTTACTGTTTCGGACCCAATGATAAAATGTAAGATTTGTTTTTGCCTTTTTTTTTTTTTTTTTTTTACTTGACAAAAGGTGCAAGATTTTTTGAACTCAAAAGAAGGAAACTTTTTGAAATATACTTTTTGTGGGGTTGTTTTTCTTTTTATATAATTCATTTTCTTATCATGTGCTCGGTTTGTTTGCTACAAAGGAGCCAATTCTCTCTCTCTCTCTCTCTTTTTTTTTTTTTTTTTTTGAGGAAGAAAAGAAGCAAAAAAGAAAAAGAAAAAAACATGATCTCTGAATTGGGGCAATTACATATAGAATTATGCCGAATTAAGCAATTATGGCTTCATCATAACCCCTGTGGCGGCCTTTGCTTAGGCTTTTTTGTTGTTTAAGCACACCAATAGGAAAACAAGTTGGCAGCTGGTAGCTCTTGCTACCAGAAATTTAGGAAATTTTTCGCTAGTTTCATCGAAAGCCATTGACAAAATACATCGTTCTCTCGTAAGTTATAATTTTAGCTAGGTGGTCGGAGTCTCCGTCCCCGCCAATGGGCCCTCACTCCTCCTTTAACTTCCACAGCTTTTGCTATTATAACAAAAAGCCAACCACCGCGTTGGCCGAAATTTAGCAGCTATTAAATTTCTAAATTACGAATTTAAATTTTTGTTTCAATACTCAATAAAATTAAATATATATTTAATTGTGCAAAATACAATCTTTCAGTAGATAATTGCTCTTCTAACCTACTAAACCAAGTCTGGTTAGCGTCACATCGAAATTTTTTGCATCTAATAGTCTTAAATTTGGATGACTAGTGCCGATAGGTCAGTGGGTTTTCACCATTCCATACGGGAAACAAACGCATCCGGTATTTAAAAAAGAAAAAAGAAAAGGAAATGAGCGACATGTCGGTTATTTCAATTTCAAGCGGAGAACATTGTGCACGGAAAAGAATAAAGCATTAATGAAAATTATCGGTGCACCAAGCAACTCAAAGATAATTCAATTCAATCAATGACAATCTTTCAGTTTTTGCCAATTAAAACTTACCGCATTACCTGTCAGCTAACTATCAAGTACTCTGAATCTATCCAACAAAAAAAAAAAAAAAAAAAAAAAGAACACTTCTGGATATCTCGTGTTTGTTTGTGATACGAAATGGGATCAGGTCCAAATACAACTACACGGGCATAGAATTGTTTTGATTGATATACAAAAGAAAGAAGAAAAAAAAAAAAAAAAAAGAAAGAAAATGAAAAAAGAAAAGGAAAAAGAAAAAGTATACGGGGAACTCGTAAATTAGTAAGTATTTTAATTGACAAAAAATAATTCCAGGACCACTGAATTAAAGTCCAAAATGGAATATGTAGGGAAGATAAACGAAATTCACGAAACTCCACAAGTTTGTTGACTTGGGGTTCCATAATTGACAGAGACGTGAGGCCTAAACCTTCTATTCAACTTTTGTTTTGAACAAATAATAACTTCTACGTAACACATAATCTTTATTAAGTTTTTAGAATATTAATAATTACGCATTACATATCATTACGTAATTTTTGATGTTTCTTTTAAAATTTATTATTCTTTTGTACCTATATAAGTAAAGAGAAATTCAAACAAATTCTAATGAATTAAAATTTTAATACGAAATTTTTTAACTGTATAACTCATATTTAAAATTTTAATAATTATTTTATATATTTGTAAACCTACAAACAATACCCATACATCTTCGGCGAGGAGACTCTTTCCATCCGTTACTTGCGTAACCTTTTTGTCTCTTTCTCAAACCATTAATGAGATGTTGCGTACCGTGAAATGTGCCTGAAAATGGAATCCCACGTGTTCCTTTGATTTGATATTTTGCAGGCGAATTTCATATTGAAATTTCCTCGGACATTTACTGACAGGTCTCCATGACCAATTTATAATTTTAAGGAAGGAATCGTTGTAACTTTTAACATGCAAGATGTAAGGTGCGAATTGAATTACCAGAAGGGAGGTGCGCTGCTTTGCATGGTTTTGATGGAATAGACAGTACTGCAGCAACTCCCAAGATGATGCTTTACTCTTGCTAGAATTGCCGACCAAACACAAGAGACAGTCCCAAAACATTGGTTTCCTGCCGATGTCCATGCATGCAGTTGAGTTTGCTTTTGGAAGCAATCTTTCTGGGAGCAGAATGACTTGCAACATACTTGGAAGGCTTAAAGGTATCTTTTGTTTTGCTGGTTTATACTTTTGTAAAATTTTTATTGCTCTACAATCTGACATTTTTTAAACTCTGTTGTCTTCTGAAAACAAATATTGGCATAAGGTGTTGGCAATAGATGGTCAACTTCATGCACTTGTATCGCGTGCCTTACTTAATGTTAGTATGGATGGCATCAGACATGCAGGGTAGTCAGGATGCTAATGTATATTTTGAATCATTCTTGCAGAAGTTGCTCAATCTCTCAATGTTATTCTGGACATGGTTGAGTTTTCTTTACCAGAAGGCTTGCGGGAAAACCTTGCTGCTGACTGTGAATTGCAGGAGAGTTTAGACAAGGCTGTTGAGTTGCTTCCAGGAATGTGGAAGCTTGCCTATTCCCCTTCGGC
Source organism: Rhizophora mangle (assembly GCA_037832345.1). Taxonomy (NCBI): domain Eukaryota; kingdom Viridiplantae; phylum Streptophyta; class Magnoliopsida; order Malpighiales; family Rhizophoraceae; genus Rhizophora; species Rhizophora mangle. The sequence continues at coordinate 2,749,207 of JBAPLJ010001937.1, read as the reverse complement.
GGTAATCATGTCATATTGGCGAGTTCCCTCCCCTGTATCAATGGAATCTTGATGCAGAAACTACTGCAAGGATTCAAAAAGAGTTTGCAATTTTTCTTCTGTGCGGTGGAGGTGAAGCGAGCCACCCCAATTTCCCATCCCGGATGGACAGTTCATTTGTTCCCTAGAAACAATATAGAAGTGCCTATACTTCTGTTAATGATACTGCTAAGGAAAGTTTGTCTCTAAAGAATTGAGCGGGATCCTTCAATCTTGGATCACCTTTCTTTTGCTCTCTCCGGCGTTGGGGAACTGAAGTCATTAGCCTGTCGGCTTGAGGAGTTGCCTCAATAAATTATTGATTGAAGAGAATGATACTATACTCTAGCTCTCTGCTACCACGGAGCCAGGGAGGAAATGGTTGCTCTGAATCTGTCAAGGAAGTTGTTGCATGGTAGAGAGGATCCGAATTGCATTCCAGCCGTATTGCGGGCATCCATGATTTGTGGAAAGGTCCCTGAACTTGCTGAATTTGGAAGGAATTGCTAATTGTTTGCTGGGCATCTCACTTTCAGCATATTCAAAATCTGTTGTTGCTGATTCTGAGATGGTCAAAAAACAAACAGAGGCACTCCAGGCCCTTGAAAATGCAGGAAGAATGATGAAGATGCAAGGCTCCAATACACTCTACCATCTCAGCCTAGAAAATTTTGATCAAAGGAAGCTGGACACAGCGCTGTATTACGCGAAACACTAGTTAACACTGGACTGTGGGTCCAACACTAGAGGATGGTTGTCATTGGCTCTGACTTTATCAGCACAGAAATGGTTTGTGTATGCTGAGAGAGTTATTAACACTGCCTTGGATCAGACTGGGAAATGGGATTAGGCAGAGTTATTGAGAAGCAAAGCAAATTTCAAATTGCACAAGGTCAGTTAAAGGGTGCTATTGAGACCTATACACAGCTTCTGGCTTTTCTTCATGTTCAGAGTAAGACCTTTGGCTCTGGGAAGAATCAACATAAGTTAGGGTTAACTACATCAAATTTTATTCCTCTTAATTTGTGGTTACTTGCACGTTTTTGAATAATTTTTGGCAGATCAATGGAAACCTTGCTAAGTACTTGGAATTGCAAGTTTGGCATGATCTAGCTTCTGCCTGCATAGGCCTGTCAAGGTGGCAAGATGCTGAAATATGTCTTTCCAGATCTAAGGCTATTCGTCCTTACTCAGCAGCTAGATACCATATCACTGGTAAGTTGAACGACCATCCGGAGTCTAATATATATAACTTGTTTTCCAACCGTTGAATGTAGAGCCACAGTGCAATCTTGATATACCTTTCATATGTTTGTTGAGAAATGTAATCTTGTAACAGCCTGCCTTGTTTGGATTTCTACCATGCCAAGCCATCTGCAACTAGAGCCATCTTAGGTGCTCAAGCCATTGTAATTGACCATGTGCGTGGCACAGATCACCACAACTGCAAAACAAAATTGTGAAACCCCAATTGGGAGTCTGATAAAGATTCCCTGAGGAAATAGGATTGAGTGTAATGAAGAGTTCTAATATTACGGTTGAACTATCCAAATAATAAACTGCCTTGAACTCTGAACTCCTATCCTGGCAAAATCAATCTCTTGCCCCCTTTCAAACTCCTCATCCTGTGTATTTATTCAAAAACTTTGTTCAGTGAGAACAAGGTGGAGGATTCGTGCCTTTGTATTCTACATTTCCAGTCCATGTGTCAAAGTTTTTGGTTCTAACAGGAGCAACTTACATGCATTAGGCTTCACATATCTTATTCTTCGAGACTAAAATATTTAATAGGGAAACGGAGGGCGTCGCTATCCTTTCCTTCCGGACCTCTGGTTTAGTATTGCTTCAGAGGCTGAACTAGTTTATATTGCAGGTATACTTAGTGAAGCTAAGGGCCTCTACCGAGAAGCTCTAAAAGCATATGGGAGCGCATTGAATATTGAACCCTGCCACGTTCCAAGCCAGGTGTCCGCAGCTGTCCTTCTTAGACGACTTGATAACTAGTCAAATGAAGTAGTCAGAAGCTTTCTAATGGGTGCTTCGCGGCTTGGAAGGATGAATCCATCAGCTTTGTGCAACCTGCGCCTGCTTTACAAATCTCAGGGAACAGCTTCATCCTCTGTAGAAGCCGCTGAATGTTTCCAGGCTGCAACAATTCTGCAAGAGTCAGTTCCTTTGGAGCCTTTCAGATGATTATGCACCATTTGTAAAACCATCAAGGACGCGGATACACGTACTTTTGTATGAGTAGACACACACCAACTAATTCTTTGGTATTATGTAGATATTATAGATCTCATTTTTAACAGCTAATCACTCACTAAAACGATTCACTTGCTGCAAAATTTCAGTCAATGTTACAAAAAGATAGAACATTGTGCAAAATTTTCAATGGGCGGTTGTCTTTTAATTGGACCAACAACGACAACCCATTGCTGGAGCTAGCAGCCGCAGCCAATAGAGGACATTCAACCATCGCCGCTTGATTGGTCGATTGTGGGCACGTGATGGGGCCCGCCTTTTATTTTTTCCCTCTTCATCCAATCCCCTTTTTTCAATTAATTTCATTTCTGGCACCCCACAATGACAGCTGAGCTTACACACCATTTTTACCAACTATAGTTTCTTTCCGTATGCTTTTTTTTTTTTAACCTTTGACTTACATTCATGAATGCGATCCGTACGGGTACCCCGTGCTTTAATTGCCAATTAGCCTGTTTTTGCTCTGTTTTCCTTGAAATTTTGTTGTTTATGGAGTATGATTTAGTGAACTTCGAGGAGACTTTGAAACCAAATTAGTGATTATAATTGTAGATTTTTGCGAACTCTCCTAATAAACTTTTATTATTATTATTTTTAAAGTGGTTCCTCCAATAATTATTTGGTTACACCTGGATGACAACACACCTCCCAATGAAATAAAGACAAGACAGACAGAGACAGTCAGACAACCTCAGTAGTAGGCAGAGAGAGGGAGAGGCGCGCTGATCACTGTGTGTGTTCACTTATTACTTTCTTTTTTCTATTAAAGTTCAAATCTTGAATCCCATGTTGTGGACCCAAGTAGATTCCTCTACTTGAAGTCTTGAACTTGAGAGGGTTTGTAAGCATTGGGGTTAGCCGCTAATAGAGAGAGGGAAAAGAATGGAGAGCAGTAACAGAGAAGAAGCAGGTCCATCAACAACATTTGGAGGTGACGAGAAACAAGAAAAGCAAAAGGGTACGGCTGAGAAGCCACCAGTTGAAGCTGTTGTTCACGAAATGGAAGAACAAGAAGAAGAAGAAGATGATGATGATGATGATGATGAGGATGACAGTGGGGTTCCTGTTACGGGTTTTGTGCCAGGGCCTTTGGTCTCTCTAAAGGAACAGATTGAGAAAGACAAGGTTTTCTCACTCTTTCATTTATCTTCGTCGTCTTTTCAGATGTGATCCTCACTTCTTTCATTGCCTCGTTCATGGCCTTTCTTTTTGTTCACATAAGAATATTTGGGTAGGCATGAAAGTTAAATTAGGTCCTTAGAAAAGTAGATTTTGCACTAGTTGTTCTAATTAAGCCCTTAGTGTTGGCAAATCCTGCAACCCAGGCTTCAGAAGTTTTAGGCTTTTTCTTTGCCTATGCTTTTCCCCCATATTAAAATCATACCATGAGCCCATTATTTTCGTTTTTTGTTTGTTGTGTTTAAGTAAGGTTGTGATGTTCATATTCCCAATTTTCTTTAGTTTCAATGTTTGCAGATGGGGTTTTTCCTGTCTTTCATTGTGGTTTATTGTATTGCAGGATGATGATAGCTTAAGGAGGTGGAAAGAAAAGCTTCTTGGTAGTCTAGAGAACGATATAAATGGTTCGTACAATGATGCCCATTTTCAGCATTTTCCATTTCTTCCCCATTCTGCTTCTGAGACTGTTGTTTCTGAAGATCATATATTTATATTTATATATGTTTCTGTTATTTTCAGATGAAATGGAACCGAGAGTAAAGTTTCACTCCATAGGAATTATATCCGATGACTTTGGGGAAATCAACACTCCATTGCCTGGTGATGAAAGTCAGAGTGCTGGTCTTCTTTTTTCCCTCAGGGAAGGATCTCGATATCATCTTAAGCTAACGTTCAGTGTTCTGCATAACATCGTTTCTGGCCTAACGTACTCAAATACGGTGTGGAAAGGGGGTCTCCAAGGTGCAGATTTGTTCTTTTCTTAACACGCATTTTGGCCGACAACTGTGCAAATGTTTGATTCCTTTGCATTTTGGAACATTTTCTTTATGCTATATCAAAAAAGAGAATGTTTTCTTTATGGTTTTGAAAGTGTAGCCAATCTTTTAGATTTTCCCTTCATTAATAATTGTTTAGATTTTAGGCATACTATAGAAGTCTTCAAGGCCCAGAAGAATCTAGCAGTCCTGTTTAAACTAATAGTGCTTGTAGACCATTGTACCTAATTACCACTTCCATTCTTCAAATTCCCTGAGATACTACACTTTGGCCGCATATTTGTATCCTCCATTTCAATTTCATTTCTTTCCCAATTGTTGATTACTTATGGCTGTTAATGATTGGAGCCTTCAGTTGATCAGAGCAGAGGAATGTTGGGTACTTTTGCTCCCCAGCAGCAACCGTATGTGCATGCACTGGAGGAGGAGACAACTCCATCTGGCCTGTTGGCTAGGGGAATCTATTCAGCAATACTTAAGGTGCGGGTTCAATTGTGCATACTTAGTATCTCTACAACTTAAAGACCTAGAAACAAGTTTCTTGACATGTCTATGCATGTATCTACAAAAGCTGCACTTTACATTATTGGTCACCTGATCCATGCAGTTCGAAGACGATGACAGAAGATGTCACATGGAACTCAAATACTCCTTTGAAATCAAAAAGAGCAGCTAGCCTGTAGGGGAGTCTCGCATCCTTGGTGTTCTCGTATCAAGTTTGAATTCTTTGTCGTGTGAAAAGGATGTGCCTTCTTTCTTTCATTTGTACTTGCTAGATTACAATTAGCCCCAAGCTCTGGGTGTAAAGGGGAAATATATAGCCTCTACTTTGTATTCGACAATTTTAAACCTACACGGCTGAATCACTCTTGTCCGTCCTGGAAATCTTTTTGAGTAAATAAAGTTTACATAGCAGTCACATGAATACTCAGTACTTTGAAGTTGCTCTCTTATTTGGTTATATAGGAGAATTGGACCGATTTAACTTTCGAATCACTGATTTACCAATGCAAACTGTACTCGTAATTGGAAGGCAGGATGGTTTGGTGAAAAATAACCAAAAGACCCCTCAATCGTACCCAAGATTGATTGAGTTCATAAGACACCGCGGCTACCTTGTAATAGAAGAAAAAAATTAAGTAATGGATGTCTTCGCCGAGTTACGCAATGAGAATTGCCGGCTTAATGTTACCTACAGGATATAATAAACTTTATTGTACACAGCCAAAAATACAATTGGTGGAAAATCAATAAGCCTCGAAATTCTACCCTCTCTCAACTCTTTTCTTGGTTTCTTCGTCCTGCACTATTAGCAATCGAAATTGTTACCACCCGTGAACCAGATTCGTTCTTTCTCAAACATCAGAAGGCTATTAGAAAGACAAAGTGTTTTGACAGTCACAAACATCCCTCTGTCTCCTTTTTCAGTGTTACGTCACAGATTGAGTTTAATCTTTTATAATCTACATGTACGCCAGATCAGATAAACAGTTTTGAGTCAGTTTCTGGTTGAAAATGCATTTATTATCACAGAATACTGTCCGTGCACAACTTTTAAAACTGTGGCCAGGCACCGCCATCGCAGATTAAAGGTCTTGTAGACAAGTTCATTAAGTGGAATGTAGTGTCACTCTGCTGGTGACAGGGCAGCTAAAACATGGAAGCATGGACTGCACGGCAGAATTGAAGACCAGGAATCTTTGTGGTTGTGCGTTTGAGAAATTTCACTTTGTAATACGTTTGAGGAATCGACCAATGGCTGTGATTTCTATCCCTTGCAGGGTGGGCTCTCGGACGAATGCATGATGGTGATAATGAGTCACTGTGGAACCTAGATCTGTATCCTCAACTGTGACAACAAAAGCAGCAAAAAATGAAACCAGGAGGTTAATTACATCTAAGATAAGTTTTCGAGGAATTCTTATTGACGAGGAAGGCGCATCACGGAACATTTGATCATGATGGGCAATCTGAAAATTACAAACTTTTGTGAAATTCCTCTTTTTTCGATCTACAAAATTTCCAAACAGTATATTAAGCTTTGTACCTCCAAAGGAAATAGCAGACACAATTCTAACTGCACACTTGCTTGTGGAGCTAGGACATTTATTGTTATAAAAAAAATATAATTGCAATCACCAAAAGATGGACAATTCTTGAATAACACTAAAATATAATTGAACCGATCAAGAATAAAGGCAAATCATGCAGTATAGTTATTTGAAAAAACTTTATCCAACATTTTATGTCACTGGCATGAAGCAATGAAGAGAACAAGGTACCTGTCAAGCCATGTATTCTATAGGTAATGCGAGAGTGTATCAGCTAAGGAATTCTTCAACCTACAGCTTTGCCCTAAGTGCACATCTCCAAAAACATACCTGCAGTCACCATACATCAAATTCAAAAGGTTTTAAAAATTAAAAACACTAGAAATGTTATAAGAGAAAACAATAATCTTCTGACATTGAAGACAATAACCTATATTCGCAATATTCAGGCCATGCACACCGAGCCTTCCCATAGTCCCAATAGCAGTCATCATTCCTCAAAGGCCCACGCTTAGCTATTACACATAACACATCAGCCAACATAATGACACAAGTTACAGGAAAACAGAAACATATCACAAGATTTACCTTTTGTGACAAATTTTGATTTTGCACTGGGATTAATATCGTGCCACATTTGAAGCCACAACTCCCGCATCAGAGCTGGAGATCTAACAATATTCCTGTGATTCGCTACATAAAGATAACTTCATTATAATTTGCAGAAGAACATGTTAACAATTATGTCAATGAAAGAAGTTGTAGAAATATATTTCTCCAACAAGATCTTTTTCAAACATTCTGTTTGCATAACTCAAAAATTACCCTCCATATAAGGCATTTTAAAAGCAGGAATCCAGGACCGCAGGATTAAGCAGAACAATGAAGAAAACAAAAAGGGAAAAATAGAAGAGCTTCTCCAACCAAAAGTCCCTAAACACTTATAGTTTCCCTTTGCTAAGATTTATAGCTACCTAAAATATGTCCCCAACATTCATTACTTTAAAAGTTCCCCAGACATTTCAACTAAGATGTTTAAGTCTACAAAGGAAGTCATGCACCTTTATCAAGCTCCCAAACTGCTGTCCTCTTTCCTGGAATACTTTCAGAGTCTTCATAATAAGTAATGTACTTAACCCTTGGAGATCTTGTCATGTTGGGAACTATATCTACTTCATCCTGATGCACAACATTCAGTTCCACTTGTACATCTGACCCATCATGCTCTGACTGCAATTTGAGTAACAACTAAGCTAAATTTTCAAACAGATAGAACTCCATTTTATGCAAAAGAAACACACCAAAATGTGATTGCAATTACAAGGACGATACATTAGGTATAAAGATTACTTGCAAGATAATATGGAGAATGCATGTGAAACAGAAAGATCAGTCAATGACCAAAAAGAGAACACAGCCAGTCAACATGAAATAAAAGGCATCCCAGTGCATGAGGCTCCCACATTGTCAGGTCTGGGGAAAGCTCCCACTTGTCCTAGTGCATGAGTCATCATAACATATAAGAAATTTAATTACCATATGGGTTTTGGGAGTGGGGTTAGCTGTTTGTGAAAGGATCAACTGTAAGCCTTGACTGGTCACTACTTTCTGAGACAATACTCCTAGAAGTATGATAAAGTTGTGCTTTATATGCTTCCTCACTCCTGCAGCATGAACTTACAGCTCCATCCTCACTCCAAACCCACCCCCATCCTCCAAAAAAGAAAACAATTGCATGCACGCATCATAAAGCACCAACTAAAAGTACCTGGGGAGCCCTAGTTATGTTTACTTTTGGTCCAAGCCAATCTTTGCACAAGGCAAGAGAATTGTACGGCACCTGCAGTGAATATGTCACATTCATCAAAGCTAAAAGCACTGAATTCAAGGCAGATAGTCAAACAATATTCATTACACAGAAGCTGCAGAGTCTGAATATTGGTAAATATTGCTAAAGTATTTGCATGCAATCTTTGTGAGCTTACTGTCTCATCCCCACTAGCTGCTCCAGGATTCCCTTCAACAAGATTCCCTGACCTATAAGAGATGTACGCTGTATTACAGCTAGTAAGGAAACTACAACATTTCAAGTATATTCAGAATATCACCAACTCCTTAATCTACAGGCAAGCACAACAATGCCAGATCTACTTAAATAAGGTATAGACAGCTCTGCTCCATGTAGACAACAATTAAAATTTGGAAACAGTTAACAAATAACAGGTTAGACTTCACAAATATCTCAGAAGTTATTCAGGTAGCACAAGACAAAAAGAGTAAAGCTCATCCATGATTATTGTAGTTTATAAAGTGCTCTCTGAGATACTTAAGAAGAAACACCATACAATAACACAGGCTGAATAGAGAAAGAACTAATCAATAATAGTTATGTTCTCAGTCACCATAACCTGCATATTGGCTTGACTGGAAGGTTTCAATCTATGGGGAACTTAGTGAAGAGCACAAACAGCATTGGATCAACATACATGCACAAGAAAAAACCAGCAAACATTCTTGTAATGACATTTACCACCAAGAAGGACAAGCTCTTAAACTAGAGAATTTTGCAATATAAGAAAGATTCATATTAGAAATCTGCATTACATTTGAATTCATCATTGCTCACACAGAAACACATAGAGAGAGAGAGAGAGAGAGAGAGAGAGAGAGAGAGAGAGAGAGCAGTCAAACAAATTAGTTCATCATTCAATTTCAATATGAAAAAACTACGAATGATGCTAACCTTGAGTAAAGAGATCCTTCAACCTCATAAATGACATCTGTTATGATCCAATTATCAGGGTAAGGCTTACCACTTGGCGCAAAATAATAACCCACCTGTTTTGCCATTGTTAAGATATCAAATCAGGATTAAAAAGAAAAATAAAAAAATCAAGATACCATAATCATCCTCACTTAGTCAGAGAAATATCCATCTCAGGTTGAAATAACCAAAAGCTATTCAATGGAATTATTGCAAATAATAGACAAAAGGTGGGCAGGAAAGTGACTGATTAGTATGGTGAAGACTAATGCAGAGCCCTTGTTCAAATAAATATATGCAACTATTCAGCTAGAGAGGATGTGTTAGAGAGAGGGAAAAACCAGTATTGCAAGGAATTGTGTTATACACAAACATGAGACAAATTTTGCAGTAAATTTCCAGAATGGAAGACAAAGATAGAGGGAGAACATAATTAGAAACCTGAAACTTCCAAATTCATATTGACACATAAGCTTAACACCAAAACAGCTGTACATATGAAAGAAAGCCCCAGGCAAATCACAATGGGTAGAAAATAAAAGGACCATAGTCAGTAGAAGATGCAATGAGTACTGTCTGTGGCAGGTCATGCAGCATGGCTTAAGCAATCATAATGGTCCAAAATAATTCTGTTATTAAAAAAAAGAAAAAGTCACATTAATTTGGAAGTAGAAATTGTACCTCTGTCCTTAGATCTATTCCATAGATGCAGAAAACATTTTTAATAGGTGGCCTGTCCCAAGGTGTAAGTGGATTCAAGACAGGATCAGTGTGATATGATCTGCAAAGTAAAGTGCCTCCAAATTCAAATTTGTAGGGAAAGTAGGTAAACAAATCATTAATCTAATTACATGATTGTTGACAAGGTCTTGCTAGGCATCTGGACTTGTGAGGAATGAAAACCCAATTGGAGTCAGTGACACATATATGTGAGTGTAGGTGCTTTCCTTTCTGGCAAAATAGGACTATGAAATTGTTATATTAGTGAGCTGATTGAAAAAAAGATAGTATGAATCTGGCAAATCGAAAGACTGACATTAGCTTCCCATGAGAAAAAGACTGATGATTGAGGTATTGAAGGTCAATGTGAAATTACTTCGCTAAGTGCACATCAGGTCTAAAGAGCAATGTTAGCATTTTACTTTTAGGCACTCTCAGGTACAAAATAGCTAAGCCATTGCATCAAAAGTTGCACAGGGAATATATACTTCTGTAATTGGTACAAAAGCCTCTTGCTATCAGGATCATAATCCTCAATTGCTTTGAAAAGTGTCCCATCTGAGACCTCACGAGCTGAAAAAGATAACTGAATAGGAAATCCACATTCCATGCTAGACAGATTAGCTTGAGCTACATCAGTGACTGATGGATATGCATCAACCCCTGCAAATGTGAAATTGGATGAAGCATATGGCCATCACAGTAACATTGCCTTAACAAGATGAAACTCAAAGTCTTACCTCGTGTAGAAGGAATTTCAATATTGACTATATTTGTGGGCCATCCAGAATAGTCTTCCCGTTCCTCGCATTGATATGTGTGACGACCTTTCCTAAAACCCCCACCAAAATGATTCCAATATGGACTATCAGCTCTACAATACTTGGACAATGGCATCATCCATAATGAAGAGGCAAATGAATTGAACATCATTCGCGCTGTTCCCTGGCACCTTGCCAAATTGTTTTGATATGCATGTGTTAAAACAGGTACCGACATCCAATAGCACAAGATGACAAGCAAGATTATTTCTAGTTCTACCAGGGTGAACTTTCAAAATATGGTCATATGAAGCCTTTTGGGAGCACTAATTGCATATGGAAAGGCCTCAATGCATATTTTTAGTTTGTATACAAACTTTCAGGATATTTTATCAAGTCCACCAGAAGAAAGATTTTTTTGAATATTCACCATCACTAATCTTAAAGATTTGCTGCAGTTGCATTTTAAATTGAAAAAAAAAGATGAAACTGATCAATAATCATGATACCAAAAAAAACATGACAGTAAACATGAAGATCATTTAATGAATAAAAATGTGCTGCCTATACAAAGGAATCCAAGAAATTGACACTCAACTGGTTACCTCAGACAAAGGCAGACCAAATGTATTCCCAAAAAGTGATGCCTTGAGAGCCTCAAGTGAACCAAGCAGAGGAGGTCCTGGGACCAAGCAACAACATAAAAGGTTGAATGGTGCCATATTTAGCCTATGCAGGCAAGACTTTAAAAGGAAATGTATAACAGTGCAAGTAAATCATACCAACTGCAAAATAAGCATGAATGTGCTTATCGAGCCATTCATGGTAATGTTTTGGTGCAATTTCAAGTTTCAACCATTCCAAAAAGTAACGAAAGACAAGGTTACCCAAGGAATGGCCAAATACTAAAGATGGTCCACCACGAAGTTTGAGGGCAGTTTCAAAAGTCAACCTACAAAAAAGAAAGAAAAAAAAAAAAAGACTTGAATCAACCACAAACCAAACTCTGTTTTCACTCTACATTTCAGCACACATTATTTAAAATATAAGTCATTTGAAAATACGAACTTGAGCTTGTGAAAGTAAAGGTCCCGCTCCTCCAGCATAGAAGGAGACAATCTCCAGTCATAGGGAACAGCAATAATTGCATTGGCTTCAATACCGAACTCAATGCACCACTTAATCCACTCCTTCCACACTGAGGAAAGAGGACCTGAAGATCATATCCAAGATAATTAACTTCAACCATCTTCTGCACGATTGAGTTTCAAGAAGCAAAATAATATAAAAACAGCTAACTAACGGCGTACTTGAAACCTGTGATGTAACCAGGATCAAGCTCTGTAATCGCAGAGAGGCCACTGTCAGGACGGGACTTGCATTCGGGATGATCTGTTTGGTTGTAAGGGTCCAGAAACATGCACTTTAGCCAACAGTTAACTGCAGAAAGGAGCTGCATGCGACACAACATGATCAAAAAAATCCTCACGCTAGGTCATGATCTGATACAACTCGACATCTTGCTATGCACTAAAGGTTAAAAAGTAATTTCCATAAAATTTGTTCACAATCTGCTAAGATTCGTCACGAAATCTTCCGATTCAGCCAAAGTTGCACATGGCTTTTTGCTAATAATCAACTTTTTTAAGAGCGAGATAACTTTACAAACAAGAGAGAGAGAGAGAGGGAGAGAGAGAGAGAGAGAGAGAGACACAAACTAGAAAGGAGAGACGAAAAAGATAGAGAGAGAGAACTAAAGCACACAAACTCTAAAGGAGAGACGAAGGAGATAGAGAGAGAACGAAAGAACACAAACTCAAAAAGAGAGACGAGAGAGAGAGAGAGAGAGAGAGGGAGAGATACTTTGGTGGTGTCGAGCCAGACCAAGTCGAGAGGGTTGAAATCGAGAGGAGAATAAGGGCAGTCGAGGATAGACCAGGCTCTGAGCTGAGTCGACGCGAAGCCTGGTATGATTACTCCAGAAAGCTTCGAGTAGTCTCCGGTGAACTCTCCGCCGCTCACGGTCCTTCCGCACAGCGCTCCCAGGATCCCTACAGCTATCAAGATTGCAAGATGCTGATTGACTCTCATTTTCTCGTCTCCTTCTCGCTTTCGATTGTGAACTGGAGGGAAGAAAAGGGAAGGACTTGCTATATATCAGTAGCTTATAAATAAATAAATAAACAACTCCTGGCTTTCTGCTGTCTTCACTCGTCCTTGTGTCGTTTCCCAATGCTAACAGCCAAAAACGACAGGACTTTTTCCTCCATTTCCTGTTACTCGATTTTCAACGGCACCGATTTCCCGATTTCTATCTGCTCGGCGTGCATTGACATTTTTTCTCCTTTTTGTTTTCCCGTGTCTCTGTTAATTCTTGAACGGGACCGATTTGTTAATTTTTATTTTCTCAAACCCTCGCGTATTTGCGAATAAATCAACGCTACCCATTTCTAAACCCAAGAAAATTCTCTCGCCGTGCACGCGACGGCACGCTACTGTTTTCCTCGCGACCGTGTTAGGCTTCCATTTGCATTTTTCTTAACTTCAAATTTTTCCGATCAATAAAGAGTTAGAGTTTAGAAAATACAATGCAGGTCCAGTATGGTGCGGAGAAAATTACAGGAATCATCAATGTTTTCAACAAAGAAAAATGATGTGCAGCGAATATATGGGTCACATTATATCAGTGCGCCAAAAAAGTTGGAAAAATGAGAAAATAAAAAAACGAGAAAAAAAAAAATCCAAAAGTAAAAGTTGATATGCTAGTCAATGGTCCACCGTAAGAAGAGGAGAATTTTCTCTAATCTAGATGCATTGTAAGTTCCAAGAGAGAGATTTTCTCTAATCTGGATGCATCAAATCCACTTCTCATATATTTTAATCAATGGCAAGTTGAAAAAAGAAAAAGGAGATTTTCTCTAATCTAAATGCATCGAATCGACTTCTCATGTGACCAAGTGTAAGGAAGGGGGAGACTCCACTTCACATGTAATTAATGACAAGTTGTAAGAGGAGAGAGATTTTCTCTAATCCTCTTTTAAGCGTTTTTATACTTATAATTTCAATCCAAACATTAAATTTATAGATATATTGTAATTAATGACATATTTTAACAAGAGAGATTTTATTTTTCGTATCATAATCAATGGCAAATTGTATGAAAAGAGGTTTCTCTTCAAAAGTTTTTATATTTATAAAAGTATAAAAAAAAATTTAAGCTAATTAAAGTCAATAACACATTCAAATATTTAATATTATATTTAAATTTAAAATATTAAAACATTATTTTATGGGTCATTGTTACTGAGGTGTTGTTTACTTTTCTCTTTATATGAGTTTTTTAACTACATAATATCATAAAAAAAAAAAAAAAGAAGAAAAAACCCATCCGAAGTCAGAGCGCCTTCATTCCCGCCTCTGGTGAAGAAAGCGCACCGTATCTTCACTTTTCACAAACCGACGGCCGTTTAGGCGTTGCCGAATTACCCTGTTTATAAAGTTAAATGACGGCAAATAATAAATAAATATATGTTATTATATCAAGAAAAATGCACAAGACAACAAACGGAAAGAAACGCTGCTATACCGTTCCCATTTGTTTTTAACGAAGCGAAAAATTCTCCTACTTGGCGGCCGGCTACAATGGCACAAAACGACGAGGCAGGCCTCGACACAAGGCATTTTCAAGAATTTCGCAATCGGACAGGGAGCTGTGTCCGTTTGATCGGGAATCGGTGCCGATTGAGGCCACCTCCGCTTCTTCCACATTCGGCTTCATAGACCACCGGGAACCGGAGAATGACGCCGCCTCCGACTCCGCCACCAGCTCCAACATCTCTTCCGTCACCAGTGACACCGATGACGAGTCGGAGGAGCTCGAATCCACGACTGCCAAGGTAATGTTCTTTGTAGTGCTTCTGGTTGGTTTAGCCAACTTTGGAGTGTTTTTTCTTTACCTAAAATTTTATTGGATGGCTTCGTTGATTGTAGGGGATAATGCATCTGTGTACGGAACCGCTGGAGATAAAGGTGGCTTCTGATGAAGATTTCCGTAGGAACATCTTCTCTAGTTATTTGGCATTCGTTGGGTATCTATCTTCACTCTAGAGACCCTCTGGTGGCTCTCATGCGATATTCTTCTTATTATTAATAGTAACCATAATGTTGTTTGGCTGGATGATGTTCTTTTCATCTTATAATTGTTTTCCTTTTATTTTTATGTTTGGTTTCAAATCAATGAACGACGACGAAAAAGAAAGGAAAGGGCACTGATGGATGCGGCGTCAACAAACATACACCTCTTTGTTGAAAGTTGAAACGCACCACCCAGAAATGGAGATTGAGTTAGTCTTTCCCTCTACGTTGAAAGGACTACAAGATTTGAGAATCACTGATTAAAACATTGTCTAATATGGGATAAGCAAACTTCTGTTTTCTCAGGTTTTAGAATTAATTAACTAGATTGACAGGCCTATTCCTTAAGAGGCGGCCAATAGCATATTCACCCGTCGTTTCTTCGCAAGCATGAGCCCAAAACGTGACCCTTTTCTCCCGTAATCGATTGCGCAATGCCAATGGCTTAGCCGAGGGCAACAAATTGATTAATAGTAGTATATCTATTCTAAAGCACACGTAAATGTAAATTGTTGCGTGCATTATTTTTGTATGTTTTGAAGCAAGAGATGTTTTTGGATACGACTATATAACAATACCCATTGGCTAAACCTCATTAATCTAAGGTCTACCTTTACTTGCTTCTTCATTTCCTTCACATGAAACTCCTTCAGTACTGGTCAAGTTTCCTGCAGTGTTAGCTTCCTGTAATGATTCCTGCTGCATCCACCCTTTGGAATCCACATCCACGTTATAGACAAAGAACTTTGCGAACAGCAAATAGGCGAGGAGATTGAGGAAACTGATGATCGCCAAGAATGCATAGTAGTAGTCTAAATGAGAGACATTCAAGTTATTCATTACCCATCCATTGCCGCCATGTCTTTTGGTAATACTAGTGACTGTCGTTAGAAAAAATGTGCTCAAGAAATACCCAATTCCAAGGCTAGTAGTGAAGTATGCAGTCCCCAGGCTCTTCATTGAATCAGGTGCTTGGTCATAGAAAAACTCTATCTTTGTCACTTCCCCGAATGCATCAGCAACGCCCATCAAGACAAACTGAGGGAGAAGAATAAAAATACTTAGAGGGACTATCTGATCTTTTCCGTAGATGTTATGTTCCCTTGCAACAGCAAGTCTTCTTCTTTCAACCAGGCAAGCTGTGACCATTATGATAACATGCAGGAAGAGGCCAATCCCCATTCTTTGCAGCAGAGTGATTCCTCTTGGGATTTTGGTATAGTATCTAAGGAACGGCACGAACCAACGATCATACACAACAATACTTATCAGAAAGAAGAAGGTTACAAATGCTGAAAGGCATGCCGGCGGGATCTCAAAATGTCCGATTTTCCTATCCAAGGTGGTGCCTTGTTTAACGAATAATGTTTGTGTCAGGGGTAACATGGTGCTTGGTATAAATGTGACCAAGAGAACTGGAAGCATTTTGATCATTTGCTTGGTTTCTTCAACTTGAGTCACTGGACACAGCATCCAAACCGACGATGTCCCTGTCTTTACAGCAGCTTTGTCAAGGAATCTGCAAGCAATGCATGCTACACACACTGAGATTGAAGATTGTGGTAACAACCAACTTATAATTAATTAGATGGGTATATGAAGGGCATTATAATTAAGGAAGCAAACCTCAATGAAGGGGTGTGGTCAATTCTGAGTTTAGAAGATTTCGAGTACTCCTCGATGCTAAGCTCATGAAGCTCCTTAGGGTCATCTGGGACGGGTATTCTCCACTTCCTGGCAGCGGCCGCAAGTACTTGTGCCATTTTGGTGAGTGGACTCCCAGCAACCGGCTTATGCCTATAGAATGGACTGCCCACCAGGAAAATAACAATAGAGGCTGCGATCCCAAGTGTTGGGAGTCCGTAGCCAAGGGTCCAGCCCACATTGTCTTGTAGGTAGACGAGGATGGTATTTGAGAAGAGAGCGCCCAAGAAAATGGCAAAGAACCACCAATTAAAGAACGAGAGCTTAGACAACCTCTCCTTCGGTTCATAATCATCGAATTGGTCTGCCCCAATTGTCGAGATGTTGGGCTTGGTTCCACCGGTTCCTGCAGCAATCATGTACAATGCCGCAAAGAAGATACCCTTTTGGAAATTGGAGGCATCCTTGCAAGAACCCCCGTGACAGGAGGGAGGTTTTAGACCTTGCACTGACACTACTAGCGTTAAGAGGCCCATTCCCTGGGTCCAACACAATTCTAATTATTCGCTTGATATATTATTGGTTCGTGCTCAATACAATACATGGGGACAACTCAATGTAATCTCAGCTATAGAGATAAGGGTAAGTGAAACGATACATGCACTAAAAATTAGAAATTTAGTTTAATAAAAATTTATTCAAATTTTAATATTAAGTTATATTTAATAAATTAATTAAATATGAGTAAAAATAAATTAGATTCATTAAAATTTATAAATGTTAAAAAATTATTTACAACTCATTTTAAATTCATAAAAAAATGTATTTAATATGTCATTAATTATTAAAATATATTAAAAAAATTTATTCAAATTATAGAATAATTTTTTTACCAAATAATAATAAAATTATATATATTTGATTATTTATAAATTTTACAAATATAGATATTATATATAGTAAAATATTTTGTTATATTTATAATTATAGGTTAAAAATAAATATTTATTTTTATTTAATTAAAAAATAAAGTTGAATTCAACCTAATTCGTTGACACTGGAAGTAGGTCCAATGAAAAATCGTGAAATTTTGTGTGTGCGTGCGCGTGTGTGGGTAGATGGGTGGTTGGGTGGGTGGGTGTGTGTGTGTGTGTGTGAGAGAGAGAGAGAGAGAGACCAAGAGATAAATGAGGGATGAAGTGACAAAAGTCCAGAAACGGCCGAGGCGGGCATCTGCGATGTAAGCGCCTAGAATGGGCAACATCCATACTGTACCAGCCCAGTTGGTGACATTGTTGGAGGCCTCTACCGTGCCTTCCCGGAGCTCAGTCGTCAAGTATGTAAACAAGTTCGTCGCTATTCCATAAAAGGCCATCCTCTCAAACACTTCGTACGCTGCACATGAAATAAATTATTACAATGACACTCTCTTTCACAATTTTGCACTCTTCCCTCCCCCCCAACTTTTTTTTTTTTTTTTTTGGGAAGAACAGCACTTTTCACTTTGACTTACATCAAACGCCCAACATCATTTTCTTTTGGTCAAACCTAGAGAAATAAAATTTTGGACTGAAGACCTCCCTCAAATTCGAATTTAAGTAGACCAATGAGTTTTAAACTTCAAGAACACTTTTTTTTTTTTTTTTTTCATTATTCCCTTGAAATTTCTACGGTTACATTTATAATATGCAAGACCCAACACCATAATCAATTAATTACTGGTCTAGCTAGCAACAATAACATTCAAAAATCCTTTAAAAAGATAAAATTTTCTTTCTTTATCTCTATACTCTTTTTTTTTTTCAGATATTTTCTCTACTCTCTCTCTTTCATTTTTTTTCTCTCTATTTTTTATACTCACTCTCTCCACATTTATTTTCTCTCTCTCTCTCTCTCTCTCTCTCTCTGCACTTTTATACTCTTTTCTTGCTCCTCACACTTTTTATATTGACTTATTCTCATATTCTTTCTAATATCTTTTATATTTCTACACTTTCTTCTCTCTCTAATCTTTTTACATACAATAATTATGAGAAAAACCATTATTGAAGAAAACAAAAATAAACAAGCAGTTTATGACAGCAGATAATACAAGTATATATCAAAAACAAAAGGACAAAAAGTTAAAAACAGTGTTACCGAGCAAACCTAATTAATTAAGTTACATGGTTAAGAAAAATGAAATTAGGCTTAATCCAACTTACTAACTAAAAAGGAACATGCTCTCCATCTCCCAGTCTTTGATCTTAAGACTGGTCTACCCTTGATATCCATTGTCCCATCTCGTGTATAGTCTCCTGCCATGCCACTTGCTTCTTCCTGTGCCAACATGATGATGAAGAGGAGAGAGAGAGAGAGGAGGTGAAGCTATTCACTTTGTCAGAGTGTGCAGCCTCTAACTGTAGGACGTTGGAAGAAGCTGCATTGGTGAGCGACCCAAAGTTAAAAAGGAGGATTGTATATAGTTGTCTTGTTTGACTACTTAGGCAAGTTCTCCTTGTCCAAGCTATGCGAATAGTTGAATATTACACGTTTCACAATCAAATTTATTAGGTGACCTTAAATGAATAATAATTTCCATCAAAGTCGCCATCTTAAGACTTGGTGTAACAAGGATGGGTAGGTTAGTGAGGGCTTAGATATGTCTTTTTTTTTTTTTTAAAAAAAAAAAATTCATAAAAGATGAGTTTTGTGATTAAAAATAATTTTCTCTATTCTCACAAATTTTATATTTTATTTTCAGAGTTAAAATTTAAAGAATAAAATTTTAACTTCTCAATTATTGTAAATGAACTAAAATTAAATATGCTTCCCAAAAACATTTGCACCATTATTAAGTATGATTGCATATTGTGTTTATATGCAAACTGAAAAAAAAAAAAAAAAAAAAAAAAAAAGACATAGAATTAGGATTTTGGACCCTTTTTTGTGTCAAAAAAATTGATACCATAGAGTGAGTAGTTTAAATTTTTTTAGTAGAATTAAGAGACGTTATTCCTACGTTTCTATTAAAATAACAATTATTTTTTTTTTTTAAAAAGATATCATGTCGCTTTGCATTTGTTTGTTGCTTGAGGAATGTTCTTAGTTGTGGCCATTTCGCTGACGGGTCAACCTGCCGATCAATTAGCATAACAACAAACCGTTTGCTGTCTCGATGTATAAGCATATTACGAAAATTATTGGATAACACAAATTTGATAAATTCGAATGAATATAGAAAGTGGGTTTACATCCGACGGCTGACAACTTCGAGGGCCCACCAATCTCGCCACGAAACTCTACAGACCAGCAAGCAAATTCTGACGTCCTACCATCCCAAGCTCTCCCCACCGTCAAAAAGACACGTTGCTTTCGCAGTCAATGTTTTTCAGTGCAAACAGGCACGTCTTTTCACCAGTTGGCAGTCCCGACGTCCCAAATTTCAGATGCCACCATACTCATTGAAAGCGCAATTCAAGTTGGTGCCTGTTATCGACTTATAGACAAGTCCCAATGGCAGACACCTTCCCTTTTTTCTTCTAAGAACCACCCTTGAAAAAGCAAAAGATATTCAACTACTTTTAACTAATTTTGTAACAAAACGCTTAAAAGGGCATCCTAGTAGGTAAGGGGTATGAGGTAAGAAGCATCTTTATTCCTGTTTCCACACAGACAATTTCCCACACGAACCTGTGATCTTTACATCTTGATGGAGTAACCCTAAAATTCCAAAAAAATTTCCTCAACGTTCGTTATCAAGTGCACCCATCTAAAGTGAATAACACAGAACAAATGACGGATAATAATTACAAAAGCAACAAAACTTCAATGGAAAAAGGTAGATAATGGGGTAGCCTGCACAGGAACAAAGGATGACGACCCATAACCCATTCCTGCCGTATGATGCACTTGGCCTGCGCCACTGGTTTTACAGACAATCTGTCAGCATACTTCCAAGATTTAGCATAAGAAGAATGCCAGGGCCGCCATTAATAGCAGTTCATTCCACAACTAGCAGAATAAGAACATGTCCGCCACTAAGTAAAGAGTCAGAAAAGACTAAGCCCATCTTTTGCCAGGACAATCATTTGGCACATTTCACTATCTTCGAGGTAGTCATTTCTTTCCCCATCCTAATTGACCGACTATACTGCCAACCCCCAGAAAAAGTGTGAATCGAACAGAACCAGATGGAGAAAAACGAAAGGTGAGGGACCAATAAATTTTATTTTACACACTAAGGGAAAACTCCAGACTTAGTCCAAAAATCAACCGAAGAAAAGAGAGAATTATCATGCAAGACCGTTAATTTCCAGTTTACCAGCCAAACCCAGATCCCTCTTTTTAACCAGTTTGAGCTCTATCGCCTGTTCAAGAGCACCAAATGCAGGCAGAAAATGATTATATATATCCTTCACAAAAACGTTGGCTACTGCTAATGCTACTGCTTGCTGCACCGTGATCAGCTAATACCCTAGAAATCTGCCATATAATTGTGAAGCTCCACTAGACCTCCGTACCTCTCCTTTTCAATCTTTGCCATACCAAATCCAGTGGCCAAGTGGTACTGCTGGTAAAATCAATAGCTTTGAATAACATATATTCATAACAGTATCCAATCCTGGCAGACAAACAATATCAAATACTAAAAATCCATCACCAGGTAGCAAATTAATCTACATCAGAATGCTAGAAAAGGCTTGTAAAACTACTCTATCTTAAGACAGTAGAAAGAGGGGCAAATAAATATATAAAGCAAGCAACTTGAAGTTACTAATTGTAAAGAAAAATAAAAAACAGACAAAATGTAAATACTACTTGAAACAACTAGCCATTATATACTAGCAGAAAATCACTGCAAATTACAACCAAGGTCCAGGCAATTCAACCATTCACAGGATGCATGGCATCATATATTTGCTCCCCATCTGATATGAGAAGAGATGCCCAAGTGATGATTTTTACAACAAATATGAGGCACATCAATTCCTCCTCTGTTCCTGCCTTGAATGGATACCACTCAACTAGCCACCTAATCACCAGAGGCTTGTGAAGGATCAGATCTCCAGCCTTCATTTGCATACCCTGAATTCCCATTATTGCCACTGCCAGAGTAGCCACTCCCCCTTGCTTGGTGCTCAAATCCACCAGTTCCACTGCTACTGCTGCTATTTGGGCCATTTACAACAAACGTACCAGTGGCCCCATAACCATTAGAATAAGAACCATCAGTTCCACCATAATGACCATAACCATATCCTTGATTTCCATATCCAGAAGTTCCACTTGGTGATGGACCAATAGAAGCAGACACAGAATTGCCACTACCAGAAGCATTCCATGGAGCTGTGGCCCCATATCCAATATTTGCACTATAAGCTGAACCACCATAACTAGCACCATAACTGGAAGGAGCCTGGCTTCCCCATGCACTCCTCAACGAACCAGTCATTCCATAAGCTCCTGTTGGGCCACCAAAGCCAGTGTTTCCACTTCCGTAACCACCAACACCATAACTCCCATAACCGCCATAACCAACTCCACTATTTGCCATTCCATAAGCATAATGTGCTGCACCATAGACAGAATAAGGCGGGTATCCACCCGCAGAAATTGGAGACTGCATAAATCTGTTTCCATTCATTCGACCATCACCTGAATTTGCATTCACACCAGAAGCACCAGATCCTTGATAGCCCCCTCCACGAGCCCCACTACCAGGAAATGCATCTTTTGGAAGTGCTCGCTTTACCTCTACAAGTTTACCGTTCAACTCGTGGAAGGTCTTATGGAGTACTCTATCAACTGCATCTTCAGTGTCAAAGGTGATGAATCCAAAGCCACGAGGCCTTTGCGTATGTTGGTCATACATTACTACCACATCAGTTACATGACCATAATTTTCAAAATACTGACAGAATTCATCTTCAGTGAGACTGGAGGGCAAACCACCAACAAAAATCTTCTTGGTCCTAAAATTACCTCCATTATCAGAGCCTCCTCTGGTAGAGTTATGACTTCCGGATCTACTGGAGCTGTGTTGTTCTTCTCTAGATAAAGCCTTTTTTGCCTCCACCTGCATTGCCATTGTGGAAATTTAGAAAGCAACCAAACACAAACAAACACATGATTGCAGAAGGATCACAAGATTTTCCACAGGCTTAAGTTTAGCTAAAGATTGAAAGGCTCAATTATTTAGCGTTTCAAGAAAAGACAAGTCACTCAAACCACAATGATGCTCGTCATAGTTTCCAGTCTTACACCCATTCTTTTGTACTATACACTCAAACAGCTTCAACTAAAGACACAGACATTGTCTGGTTCCACAGAAAAAGAGAAAAAGCAACCCATAGTACATCAACTAGGGAGGAATACCGGCAACAGATCACCAAGAATAACTTTTATTTTAATATATTCATTCCTTAATTAGGGTTTATTGCAGTCGAGAAAAACATGGTGTAGCCATCTCACAGCTCCAATTGCAGAATTTCCGAGCTAAGCCTCCGCAATCAGCTACCGATGTCATGCCCCGCAATTTTTCTCTCAGAAAAACCAACCAAAATCAAAATAAACAAAGACAAAAGCAGTAAGCTCGTTTAACTCTGAAATAGATAAACAAAAGCACAGTAAAATTAACAACACTCAATCACCACATCAAGCACGCAACCACCTCCAATTCAAGTAAAAAAAAAAAAAACCCATCTCCCACGAAACTCTGCATTACCAAGATTAAAAAAAGAAAAACAATTGATTGAGAATATATATATAATTAAAAAAAAAAACAAAGCACAGCACTAAAGAAGAAAAAGTTAGGAAACAAACCAATGTACAAAGAACAGAAATTGGGGCAGAGGAAAGGAGACAGAGCCTCTAATTATTCGAAAATGACGCTCAGCAGTCCTCTGCTTAAGAAGAAAAGAAAGGACAGAAAAAAAAATAAAAAAGGAGAAGAAATTACAATACGGCCGTCGATATTGTGGGTGTCGTGGAGGACACGATCGAGAAAAGAAGGATCAGAGAAAACGACGAAACCGAAGCCACGAGAACGGCCGGTTATCTTGTCCCGCATAATAACAACCTGGGAGACATCACCGTACTGATTGAAGTGGTCTCTCAGCGTTTCCACCTTCGTCTCCCACCCTATTCCTCCAATGAACAGCTTCCCTTCGTCCGAATCCATTTTCTTCTACTCTCAATTTCTTTCTCTTTTTTTCTCTCTTTTTCTTTATCAGCTTTAATTTTCTTTTTTTTTTTAAAAAAAAAAACTTATTTTAGGGGCCGAGGAAGTGAGGGAGCCATGGAAGGAGGGAAAACACTAAAACGGAGCTGACCCAAAAAACAAAAAACAAAAAACAAAAAAGACGTTAGGGTTTGTTTTAATTCGTTCCTCCTCTTGATTTGATACCACCAGACAAAAAGGAGCACCTCGCGATTTGCATTACTGCGTGCACTGCAATACGGCATCGTTTCTAATCCTTATTATTACTTTATTTCAAAAAAAATAAAAATGTCACTACAAGGAAAACAATTAATCTTTTTTTAATTAAATTTTATCTAAGGTTTTTTTTTCCCCTCAAAATTGATATTAAATTAATTTAACTACCCCAATAAAAAGGAATCTAATTAACAAAGTCTTTAATCTAAGCAGTAGGAGGAAGATGAGTTATCTTCCTTTGTCAATTAACATTTAATTTTATTTTTATTTTTATGAGAATATTTCACGAGTCAAATTTTAAATTTATTGTATCAATATGGAAATTGCGCCTTTAAAATTATGAGAAAACTTTCCTAATTCTTGTTTTGGTTTGTAAAATTTCCTAATTTTTACAGGCTGTGATCACGATCACGATCAAGATCAAGATATTCAATACAATATTATTTAATGATCATGATTGAAATCCCAACGGTCATTTCGTTTTTCCCTCTCCCAGCCATGAACCCAAAAACAAACCCTGGCAATGGAGACCAGTTAAAATCAAAGCTCTCTCTCTGTAGAGGTCTCCAAGAAAATTATTGAGAGGTGGAGAGCAAAGAAATCTTTAATGGGTTGCTTTTTCGAGTGTTTTGGTTCATACAAACGCCGTAGGCGCCGCAGACAGAAGCATAAGGCTCAGGTAAAGCTTAAATCTTGAGGCCAGGCAGTGTTGAAATTCCCCGAGATTTTTGTTTTTGCTTCATGGGGGTTTCTCTCTTGAACTCAGATTCTTGATCATCTTTCTGTTTCTTTCAACTTTTTGGTGGAAATTGAAATGATAGGGTTTGAGTTGTTGATTATATTTCTTGGATTGGTTTTGATTTTTGTAATTATTTTTTTTTTTGTTTTTCCTTTTTTGTTGCAGAGAAATGGCAGTTGCAATTCAGTTTTACAATCTACGGTTTCTTTGGTTCAGGACCATTCGGTTGAGCCCATTAGCTCGGTTTCAGAAATCAGGTGAGCGATGCTGAATTTTAAGGCTTTTGAGCTTTGTTTTGATTCTTCTGTCCCCGATTCGTGACATAACATGATCTGTAATGAATATAGTGATAAGGCCGAGGACCAAGTCAGCAGAAACATTCATAGGAAAGTAACATTTGATTTGAATGTGAAAGCCTATGAGCATGTTTCCCTCAAAGAATCTCAGGAGAAAGAAGATAATGGCAAAAGAAAGGAGAAAGAGGATAATTCAGTGAAGCAAACCCAATCTCAGTCCTCTTCTGAAGACCATTTGATCACTAGCTTGGAGTCTTATCCTCGCAATCATAGGTACCAGAGCTGCAGAGACAGTGAAGATGAATTGGACTACAAGGAAACTGATATGGAGGACGATGATGATGATGACGATGACAATGATGAGATGGATGAAGATGATCATGAGCTGGATTATAATGATGTCCATGTTGATGATGGCAGGATTGTGGACTTGAGGTTTAGAATACCTGTGGATAAAGTGGTTACCGATGAGATTGATAGTTCTGTGGTAATAACAAGGTTGCCTGAAAGGGTGCCAAAATCTAGTAACAATGCTCGAGATAGGAGTAGCCATGTGCATCCAATGTTGAGCCCAGTTGAAAATCTTACTCAATGGAAGGCTGTGAAAGCAAAAGGAGCACCGACATTGAAGCAGCAGAAAGAGAACCTCGGATTGGATCAAGAATCTCGGACTTCATGCACCTTTGAGCCTAGCTTCAAGGAACTATCATTCAGCTTCAAAGAAAAGTCTGATCAACTAAGGAAGTCAAACAAAGAAACAGCAGTGGATGCTAGCTTGTCTAACTGGTTGGGTTTGTCAAGAGAGTACACCTATCAACAAGCCTAGCGCAACTGGTTTAGATACAACTGCATCTGAGGAAAGCACATTAAAAGGATCTAATCCGCTGAGAAGCTTTGAAGATAGACCAATTTTAGGTGCAGTAACAGTGGAAGAGCTCAAACAACTCTCAACTTCTTCTTATTCGTCCAGGAGGTCACCTAGCCATAGCCCTGATGAGATGCCAATTATAGGGACTGTTGGAACCTATTGGAATCACAGTGACTATCTCAAGGCTTCTGGCGTAGCCTCTTCTTTCAAAGGATTACCAAACACAACTAGCAAGTACAGAGAGGTATTCGACAAGTAAGATTTTGGACTCTTCTAAATTAGTTGATGGTGCCTTCATTGAGTTTTATGGGTCTGCAGGAAAAGAGAGTGAACTGGCATTCGTCCCCATTTGAGAAAAGGCTGGAGAGAGCTTTGAATGGATGTGCTCCTGAATTCTACACTAGTGGTCATACTTCGAATGTTTGCTAGACAAGCTCGGAGTCCTGCTTTGTGTGTCTATCCTCTGTGGTTTTGTGTCCTTAGTGAATTGAAAGTGTGGCGGCATGTGATATGACACTTGCTGTTGTACATTTTTTTTACTGCTTTTATTGATGGTTAATAATAGTAATACGAATATGATTCAATTTTCTTTTAATACTCTCAATTCAACTTTCTCTTTCAGTATAATTTGATCATGGACGAAAAGCAGTGCATCACGTAGCTGAATTTATCTTGATGTAGTGGCAGTGAAAGAAGCAACACATATCTGGGACCTTTTGCCCTCTGCTAACAATTGCAAACACCAATAGGGGAAGTGCACCTAAATAGGCAGATATAGACTGCCGTCTCTTTAAAATTCTGTTTTGGAATACATATGAGGTGATCCCAAGCTGAATGTAAGATTCTTGACCCCAATTTTCTGGCGACTGACTTTCTGGACATGGATGTTGGGTTTTCTGCAATATTAGGCCTCTTATATTAGTTACACATAATCAATGATTTGATGGTTTGAGATTTGAGTTTTCATTTTTTGTCCCGTTGGTGTCAGGATTAGAACCCTGGTTGGTTGTAATTAAGAATCCAACTCCTCTACTACTAGTGCACGTGACTGGTGGCAAAATTGAGCTTCTATTGAAGAAACTCAAACCAACGAGAAGTTACTATCTACCCTAGTAGGCTTTTTTTATGTTTTCAAGGATATACTTGGATTGGATGAAATACTAAGAAGAGAAAAGGAAGGCCTGGATTCTCCTGAATTTTGGATCTCTGGTTGAAGAAGTTCCTAGAAAGATGCATCCATCAGAATGCGCCTCTGAGTCACACTCAAAAGCCAGCCATGTCAACAAGTTTCATAAATTGGTATTCCTTCCATTGGTTGTTTCTGAAGAAAGTAAGACTCATGAATTACTCGTCCGAAGTAGCTTCACTAATAGACGTTCAATGATATATATATAATTAGTCTTACAGGAATAAGCGACAAAAAAATTGTAGTGAATTCAATGATTACATGTAACATGTGTTTTCTCAAGAGTTTTAATTAATTAATAACACTTATTTGGGAGGGATCAAATCGTTTAACCCCCGTCTTTAAACAAAGACAAAACAAAGGAAAAAAGTAGCAATTCCCTTGTCATGTCATTGTCCACACGCCAATTTTGACCTTTGAATGTTCAAAGTTGACATTGACTCTGGTGTACACCCCACAAAATGGCTCCCCCCCCCCCCCCCCCCCCCACTTGAGCCTTCACTGCCGGTGACATGTCTACTTCAAGCCTACATGCATCCAATAATTAATTATATTTAACACATAATTAATAAGCCAATTTAAGTACAATATGTTAATATGCATGTGGAAAAGCGATTGAGTATTAAAATAGAGGTAAGTACTGGAAGTATTTCTTAAAGACGATCTCCTTCAACTTTTGATTGCCATTTTGAATCGTAAATTCCTTCCCCTACCCATTTGGTCTGCCAAGAGGAATGGTCTCATTGATCTAGAACTCGAACAATTAGTCTCCCATGACGGCGTCCTCCGCCCCGCAAGTCAACCCGTAGCCAAAATGTCTCTTTCTTCGCACTGAAGAAACATAGAAGCAGTTGGTAAGTCACAAGACTAACTCAAAATACACGCCAGAGGAGGATGGACTGGGTCACTAATGAAGGACGAAAAAAACAACACTACATATGTATTTGATTCAAGCATTCAAATTCATGACTTCATGGTAGAAACAAGAGTATTTCAAACCAATAACAATCAGTGGTCGAATCAAAATAATTTGATTTAATACATACGCATCTGGCAAAAAAGCCGGTCAACGATACTTGGGTTGAATTGTCTATCTGTTATTCAGACTTATCTCTTGCCAGGAAACTATAGCAAGTAATAATGGAAAAAAAAACAAAAAAGAAGAAGAAGAAGAAGAAGTGATATCTAATGCATCCATAATTTAAATGGACGTACATGTGAAAATCCAAATTTAATTGAAAGAAAATGCAGGCTGGTCAAATGTTTGGCGATGAAAAATCAAAGGGGACCTAGACAAATAAGCCTGTTGTCTTGTCAATTCTATGGTGATTTTGGGCTTTGCCTATTGCTGTTAGGCAATAAATTCTCCACTTGCTTGCATAACATTTTTCAAAGATTGAAAATGTTGGAATGAAAGTGCTGGGGCCAATCTACTGATTTCCTCCGCAGTCACTGCTGATATAATAAGTAAATAAATAAATAAACCTACTTTAAAAATAAAAAATAAAACGTGAGTTTGAGTTTTGACATAAGAGTAAGATTACTTTATCGCGATCCTTAAGTCACGAGTTCCTGTGTTAGGATGAGGTTCGAGTTGTGTGTAGACTACTATTTTCACCGTGAACACTCCCCCCTTCACGCAGTGCGATGGCTCTTTGTATTACAAGTACGGTGTTAAATACCGAGATGTGAAAGGTCTCAGAATAGCAATTCAAGCATGACAGCGTCTCATCCAAGGCCGTTCCTTGTTCTCTTGACCCATCTTTTTTTGCTCACCGCATGTCTGCCATTGAAGGTCAGATCATCAGCTAGAACACAGGCGGAAGCGCTCATCAAATGGAAAACCAGCTTATCTCCGTCACCTGCTGCTTTAAGCACATGGTCCATCTCCAACATCAACAACCTCTGCAACTGGACAGCCGTTGTTTGCGAGACCAACACCGGAATGGTCTCCAAAATAAACCTCTCCAACTCGAGCATTTCTGGATCGCTCGCCCGGTTCAACTTCACCCCTTTTGCCAGTCTCACCAGCTTTGATCTTCAGAATAACAGCATTGATGGGATGATACCCACAGCCATTGGCAGACTCTCCAAGCTCACTTACTTGGACTTGGGCCTCAACCATATTTCCGGAAACATACCTGTGGAGATTGGGCAGTTGGCGGAGCTTCAGTATCTCAATCTTTACGACAACAGTCTCAATGGTATTATCCCTTATCAGCTTTGCAATCTTCAGAAGGTAAGGTACTTAGACCTTGGATCAAACTACTTGGAAACCCCTGACTGGTCCAAGTTCTCTGGCATGTCGTCATTGACACATCTTAGCCTTTCTTTGAATAACCTTAACTTGGAATTGCCTGATTTCATATACGATTGCCAGAACTTGACATTTCTGGATATGTCACTTAATCAGTTGACTGGCCCGATACCGGAATCAGTGTATACCAATCTGGAAAAGCTTGAGTACCTCAATCTCACAGACAATTTGTTCCGGGGGCCATTGTCAGTAAATATTTCTAAGCTTTCCAATCTCAAACATCTTCGACTAGCAAATAACAAGTTCAGTGGTCAAATTCCTGAAGGTATTGGCATGATATCTGGTCTTCAGATTCTAGAATTGTATAACAATTCGTTCCAAGGCAACATTCCGTCTTCGTTAGGTCAACTCAGGAATCTTCAGAGACTTGATCTGAGAATGAACACCTTGAATTCATCTATTCCTCCTGACCTTGGCCTTTGTACTGACCTCAACTACATGGCCTTGGCTCTGAATCAATTGAGTGGGGAGTTGCCTTTGTCTTTGTCCAATCTGAATAATTTGACTGACCTGGGCTTGTCTGATAATAATTTCTCTGGTGTGATTTCACCTTATCTTATTGGCAACTGGACCAAATTGGTCTCATTACAGTTTCAAAACAATTCATTTTCTGGAAACATTCCTCTGGAAATAGGCCTACTGACAGATCTTGAGTTAATTTTCCTGTATAAGAATACACTTTCTGGTTCAATTCCAAGGGAGATTGGCAACCTGAAAAATTTGGGAAGTCTGGACCTTTCAGAAAATCGGCTTTCAGGTATCATACCTCCGACACTATGGAGTCTCACAAATCTTGTGACCCTGAATCTTTTCTCCAACAACATCAGCGGCACACTGCCACCAGAGGTTGGAAATATGACTTCACTGAAAACTCTTGATCTCAACACTAACCATCTACATGGGATATTGCCAGAGACCATTTCACTTCTCAGTTCCCTGGAGTCACTCAATCTGTTCACAAATAATTTCTTTGGTAGCATTCCAGGCGATATTGGGAAGTCTAGTCATTTGAAAAATGTCAGCTTCTCAAACAACAGCTTCTCTGGAGAATTGCCGCCTGAATTGTGCAGGGCTTTTTCTCTGGAGCAATTAACAGTTAATAACAACAATTTTACGGGGCCATTGCCAACCTGCCTCAGGAATTGTTCGAAGCTAAACAGAGTCCGCCTTGATGGGAACCGATTTACTGGAAACATCACAGAGTCTTTTGGAGTTCACCCAGAACTTTCTTTCATTAAGCTTAGCAGCAATCAATTCACAGGCAAAATATCGCCAAACTGGGGAGAATGTAAAAATCTCACAAATTTACAGTTGGATAGAAACAGAATTTCAGGGAAAATCCCGGCTGAGCTTGGGAAGTTGACCCAGTTGGGTGTTCTAACTCTGGACTCCAATGACTTGACAGGAACGATTCCTTTTGAACTGGGAAATCTAAGCATGTTACTCACGCTCAAGTTGAGCAGCAATTATTTGACAGGAGAAGTCCCTCAGACTCTAGGCAATTTGACAGGGATTCAATCTCTTGACTTATCTGATAACAACTTGGCTGGGAGCATACCACAAGAACTTGGTAATTGTGGGAAATTATCAAGTTTGGACTTGAGCCACAATGATCTATCAGGTGAAATACCGTCTGAGCTTGGCAACCTAAATGCATTGCAGTATTTGTTGGATCTCAGCAGCAATTCCCTCTCTGGAACCATACCTCAAAATCTGGGAAAGCTTACTTTGTTGGAGAATCTTAATGTCTCGCATAACAATCTGTCAGGAAGAATCCCAGCAAGCTTCTCCAGCATGGTAAGTCTGCATTCCCTAGATTTCTCTTACAATGAGTTGACAGGTCCTATACCAACTGGTACCAACTTTCAAAATGCATCTGCAAATGCATACATTGGAAATTCAGGCTTGTGTGGCAATGTAGAAGGACTACCTTCCTGCAACCCCATAACAGCAAGAGGCAAATCCTCAAACTCCAAGAAAAAGATCCTTATTGGAGTCTTTGTTCCTGTTTGTGTGATAGCAGTTTTTGCTGGTATGGTAGCTGTTGTTCTAATTGCTTGTCATAAAACCAAACATCTTGATGAAGAGACTGAAAGCACTAGTAAGAAAGGGAGTTTTGAGTCTATAATATGGGAAAGAGAAGTAAAATTCACATTTGCAGAAATTGTCAAGGCCACCGATGACTTCAGTGATAAGTACTGCATTGGGAAAGGGGGATTTGGAACTGTTTACAGAGCAATACTGTCAACAGGTCAGGCTGTTGCAGTTAAGAAACTGAATATATCAGATTCAAGTGACATTCCAGCAATAAATCATCAAAGTTTTGAGAACGAAATAAAAGTGTTGACAGAAGTGAGGCACCGGAACATCATCAAGCTTCACGGATACTGCTCCAGGAGGGGTTGTATGTACTTGGTTTACGAGTATGTTGAAATGGGAAGTCTAAGAAAGGTGCTATATGGAATGGAGGGGGAGCTGAAGCTTGGTTGGGCTACAAGAATCAAAATTGTGCAAGGAGTGGCTCATGCAATTGCCTACCTGCACCATGATTGTTCTCCACCTATTGTTCACCGGGACATTTCCTTGAATAATATTCTGCTAGAGTTAGATTTTGAGCCACGACTCTCAGATTTTGGCACTGCAAGACTGCTGAGTTCAGATTCATCCAATTGGACTTCTGTTGCTGGTTCTTATGGCTATATGGCTCCAGGTAAGTCTAACTACTCTGATTTTGCTTTCGAGGTCTTTAAATAGCAGAATGCTTCACTTCCGTCAATAATAATAATGATGTCACAAAACAATTAACCATGACAATACCCTAGTTTCACCCCTCCCAACTAAACCAGCTCAAAGATAGAAAAAGTCCCACCCAATCTCACTTAAGCACCATCAGCTAGGCATTGAAGCAAATGCATTGTAGCCAATATATCAAAGCCACACACACCTCATAGAACAAGTGCAACAATTCTGAAATACAAACAATCAGAAGAAGCCAGAACCACCAGAAATCCACTCAATTCAATGAGGGAGGCCTCAACAATAGACCATTCTCCATACCAGCACACAACCTCCCTTCCCTTTTGTGTCCATCAGCTCCCAAATTGCATTCACCCTCAATTCTAGCCACTTCCCATAAGGGAAACTCACTAGACTGAAAACAATCTGTCTGCATTCCCAGACCAAAAAGGATCCATTTTGATGATAAGGGACTGTGGGACAGTGCAATGTAACAAAATTTTTGTGCTTTTCTTGCTTTTGTAAATGTCTACTTAAAGGGGCTCTCATTGTAGCAAAATGTTACCCACTTAAGTGCTTGATAAAGCTAACCAGTTTTGTCTGCTTAATGGACAGAGCTGGCAACTACGATGAGGGTCACAGATAAATGTGATGTTTACAGCTTTGGAGTAGTTGCATTAGAGGTTATGATGGGAAGGCAACCAGGGGAGCAGTTATCATCCTTGTCAGCAGTATCTAATGATCCAGACTTACTTTTAAAGGACATGCTAGACCAGCGGCTTCCGGCCCCTACAGGCCGATTAGCAGAAGAAGTTGTTTTCATGGTCAGAATCGGCTTAGCATGCACTAGCACTGCTCCAGACGCAAGGCCCACCATGCATTTTGTGGCACAAGAATTGTCTGCGCAACTCAAGCATGTCTCTCTGAGCCATTGAGCATGATTACTATTGGCAAGCTAACAGGCCTTCAGAAATAGTTCAAGATGAAGCGGATGCGGGCTTCCATATGCTGCCCCATAGTTAGTAGTAATCCTCGTCTTCTTTGTCCATTAAAGACTCCTTTTCACATAATATAATAGCAATTTTTTATACGTATATGGCCGCCTAGAGAGATAACCCTTGTGACGAGAATTTCCCAAATTTGCACTTAGCAGCAGCCAGCAGATATCCTACTTCATATCAACAGCACAATCCGTCTAGATGGACTTACATTGAACTGTCCATACAAAAACTCACAAATTGCTCGTACAGACAACAGAAACGAATGACAAAAGATGAAAACCCCTAAGCAGCGAGAAATTTGATGCAAAAATGGACCAAAGGACCACAATGGTGAGCGTCCTGTTTTGTCTTCCCATTAAACCTTTAAGGATAGGGTGAAGTTGAACAATCACCCAGAAAGAGAAAAAGAGATTCCCCTGATGAGGGGCCCCATGGTTTAGTTGCATCAGAGACGCCAGCTACAACACCCATCATGTTCAAAATGATTAGATTGGTTGGTGAGATGAAAATGGCGATCCATTTAAAAAGGCAGATCTCCCCAAACTCGGTATCATTTGCTGCTTTTGCCATAACAGTGAATTTAGTATCGACCCCGACAAAGATCTTGAGGACGCCCTGGAATCGCCCGTCATGTTCATTTCACCCCTATATGATAATTCTGTTTTTATGCAATCTTTCGTATATTTGGAATTCGCACACGCACATACTACTCAAGAAAAGAGTACGTATCCACCCTAACTGCATGCAACTCCTGTTGCTAGCCAAGGACCCTACATTCGTATTTACAATCCAAACAACAATTGTGGCCGGAAAGCGGAATGCTCATTCACTGGAAAAAAAAAAACGTAATGGGCTTTGCGGCCCCAAAACATAAAAGTACAAATTGGGAGGTTTGACGGATTTTATGGTTAGGGCTCCGCTTATCAATCTTGTTCATCAACAAAACATGTGGACGTTATAAAAACAGTAGCAGGACCTGAAAGTTCCGAACTCTAAGTGTAATTAATCTAATTCCATCGTACTCAAAACTAAAATCTTCCATAAAATAGATATCACCTTGCCGAACCATGCCTGAGGGTTTAGCCATCTGTTCTAGGCCTTTTGGGAGGTTGTGAATCTGAATCACCATTACCTGGTCCAGGCTTTTCAGGAGCTTCACCTTGTATTGCCTTGTGCTCCCTGTTCAGGCCCTGTGAACTTTCTTCCAGTGTAGAGTTGGCATTAAGAGTATTGGTTTCTGTCTTGCCATGGTCAACCTGTAAGGAATCTGTTTCATTCTTTTGAGGGGAATTTTTAATTGCATCCAAAGACAGGTCAGAGTCATTCCCCAAGGTTGATGACGATGCCTTCGGCTTCTCTGCACCTGACTTGCATTGCTTCTCAAACATCATTTGGAGATATCTCCCTTGTTCTTCTATCCGTAACTGTAAATTTCTTTGGATCTGCAAAGGATACATATAAGAGGTTAGAACCCATTATTTATATCTCCCTTGTTCTTCTATCCATAACTGTAAATTCTTTGGATCTGCAAAGGATACATATAAGAGGTTAGAACCCATTATTTATTCATGCGTGCTGTCCCACTACAGTGTCAAACAACAATACTTGCATGAACAATCATCTGCTCATAGACTCTAATGCTCCAGGCTACTATCAGCATAATGGGTGCATTCCCAGAATAGTATACAGGTTCATCATCACATCCATACTACATTCCCTGATATTACATGAGAAAAAACTGAAAAGCATTAGTATGTTATTTCTTTTTCCATGTTTGTTTTTGTTCCATTGATTGTAAAGATTCAAGCCTTTAGATAACAGTCTACCAGCCATTCCCCAGGATCTTGCTAGCATCTCTACATTATCAAACATGCATTTGTTGCAACAATGATGGACTTCAACTATGCAAGCTGCCAATGGGTAACATCCATTTACTCAAATGAGATTTCTGTTCTTAAGGTCAGATATATACCTCAAGTTGTTCATGCAGCTGTTTCTGAACTTCCATTTGCATTCGCAGGGCCTCAGTAATCTCAATTCCCCTGTTGCCAAAAATTAGTCACAGAAAGAAATATTTTAGCATAAAATTTCAAATAAATTAGGACAAAATATTGTAAACAACTCCTTGCAGACAATTCACATTCCCCGTATGTCAACAACTGTGGACTCTTGAAAGCCAGATCCCTTGAAGAACCTTCATACTGATATTAATGGCTGAATTGACTGACTTACGTTTTCAAGTCTAGAGATGATATCCCTTCAATGGGAGTCAACTTTCTATCTGAGGATCCTGCAAAGGAAATGGATTACCCAATACATGTGCTAAACATATAAATAACAAAAATCTTGAAAGTTATGATCTGAGGAAGAGACTGCATCAACATACATGCGCTGGCAATTAAAAAATCATTGTTAGGCAATAGGCACCAAATTTATACAGGGGGAAAAAAGGGCATCCTGAAACTTCAGAGAATAGAGAACTAGATGACCAACACAAAATTGGCCATAAAAGAAATAATATTGACATCATTAGATTTGAAAAGAGGTAAATTAAAGCCTTATTAGATGGGTAAAGGCAGAATGCATCAAGGGAAGAAATGTCAATATTTGCAGGCTGTAAAAGGATGTGAATCACACAAACAAAACAAAGATTACACCATTCAATTATGTTCCCACATCCACAACAAAAACCAGGTAAAACAGGAGATAAAATGTAAATCTTCCTGCTGCTCTCCACAGCCCTCTAAGAAAAGGAAAAGTAAAATGGTAGCTCAATGACTTATAAACTTGCCAATTTCAATCAGAATCCAATTGGAGTAACCAGCATACCTTCTGACGACTCTGGCTTGTATCTGGCTGTCCTATATTTCTGAAATTCAAGAAGCAAGACTTCTGATTAAATGGAGAAACAAGGGACAGGTATGATGAAAAATGCAAGTAAGCAATCTAAATTCACATTAACATACATAAGCAAACATTCTACATGCAGAAATGTAGGTTTTAAGCCAACAAATATAAGGACATACCTGCAGGTGGCTTTTCACATGGTATATAGTCAAACTTTCAACTTTCATAAGCTTCAACACACCCTTTGGAGTAGCTCCTGTAGACCAAGTGACAGAAAAAGGAATTCAAATGAAACTAGGCAGTCTAATTTCAGGCTCAAAGAATTTGAACCTAGGAGAACAACACACTTTCACTTCCACCGAGCTGGTTGACAGCCTCAACAAAAGCTTCATGAAGCTCAGGTGTCCAACGCATTCGTGGCTTGGCTGGAGCACTATTAGCTGAGGAAGTAGCGGTGAGCACAGCACGAATTTCTCCAGATGAAGCGGGCGTCTGCAAACAAACTTGGGGCTGGTGTGCAGCAGCACTTGAAGGAGGTTCGGACATCTGGTATGCTGCCTGAAGCAACACAATGTGAGCATATACAACAAATGGTATAAAAGATATTTACTTGGCAAAGGTAGTCTCCATATGGAATGAGAAGACCTGACCTTGGGCTCCATGTCTAAAACACCTGTGTCACTGAGAAGCTCATTCCAGTCAGGTGTCAAATTATCGTCATCAGTGATAAGCTGGTCAGCCCATTCCTGCCAATCATTTCGCTTGCTGAATTCCTCAGATGTAATCAAACTGCTACAACTACTGCTTTCTATTTGATTACTTTGGCCAGTGATGTTCAAGGGAAAATCAAGAAAATCTGGCATTGACTCTGGACACCAAGAAGCACTGTTCTCTTTCCCATAACTACTTGATTTTGTGGACTGAAGCAATCCTGATTGAGAAGATTGTGGCAATGAAAAAGCTGCCACATTTGTCAACGTCTGAGAAATAGAAGGAGTATTCCTCAAATGCTTCTCCTGTGGTGAAACAGAAGAGAACTGAAGGTCTGTTGAGAAGCCAGCAGATGAGGAAAAGATGTGACCAACTAATTCACTGTTAGAGGTTAAATAGCTGGTATGGATGTGTGGTGGCATCATAAGCTCCCTCTCCATGGAAACCTGTTGAGAGACTGGTAACTTGGGATATGATTCATCAAGAGGGGTTGGAATGACTGGCAAAGATGAAGACAGGCCTCCAGACACCCCACAGTCAGTCAGCTCTTTTGCCCCTGACCTCTGAATGGATAAAGTTGGTCGTGCCTCCATTATAGTCTTACATCAAGACAAGAAATGTGTGTCAGTTACTTGTTAATTAATGCTAGATCATTTGTAGCAAAGGCCACCAAGGAAAAACCTTCTAAAGCACTACTTCCCTGCTTCACATTTCTGTACTACTGTAAAAGCAAAAAATCCATGCATCTATCAACAGGAATAGTGCAGTGAATATGGCATACCATCAAAAGGAAGGATACTGATATTTACAACAAGAACTATAACATTTTCTCATTCATGATCCAAACTGAGCATAAAATCCTAATTGTCTCTGCTGTGTTGTCCAAACATTCTAATCACTCAAAATAAAACAAAGAGTTTGACTTGTGGAAGCCTCCATGTATATGTTTACCGAGAGTCAGAAACTGTCCAGTGTAAAGAAATTTCATCTTTGCAACAAGAAGTTTCTGAGTACAAGAATATCCACTAGATGATGTTACAGGGTAAGACTGTCTAGAAACTTCAATTCCAAAATACTACTAATTGGAAACAAAAGTGGCAGCATGTTTTGATTCTTTTTTACCTTTTGCATCACTTAAGACAATAGAGCAATCAATCAGGAATCACTAAAACAACCCAACAGAGATCCCCATAAGGTGCAACATCAATTAGACTTTGTCATAATAAAGAAATACTTGTAACTGGTGCATGACTTCTAAAGTCCAACATTCTACCTATGCCTTCTTAAAGTCCAAGGTTCTACCTACTTATTTAACTTCGCTAGCGACATAAAAATCACAGTGTGTTCACACAATCATAAATATAATGATCTTGCAATCCCATTTGCAGAATGTAATTTTCTCAAACACCAAGCAAGGCATTAAATTCCAATCTTCAAGACAAACTAACTTGCAAGCCAGAGGTAAGGCTTAACCTTAATTCCTTTGTCAATGCCCTTCAGTTTGACATTGGACAAATGAGTAGGTACAAAACTCTAACTCAAATGCCAAAGCTTCCGGTGTCCAATACACCAATTCGCTTCACCATTTATTTCAGCATGCCCCAAACTTCCTATGCACTTGAAACAAATCAACCAACAGTAGGCACTCAAAAACCTAGCAAGCAAGCAAACAAGCAATCAATCCTGAAAAAGGAATCCAGAGACAGGGAGCCATGCACGATTCCATGCAAAGCAATAAAAGCAATCATCGAAACAAAGCTTTATACAACAGTCCCCATACCTCAACCACGCATATCCATCAGAGATCATAAGCAAGATACCATATTATTCAATGAACACACAAAAAAAATAAACAACAACAACAGAAAGAAAGACAACCCAATTAAATTTTGCAACTTTTACAGATTAAAAAACTCCAAAACTCAAGAAAACACCGAATGGGTATTTGGGTAATTGGTAGAACCAACATGAGCTTCGATTATATTCAGCCAATAAAAAAAAAAAAACAAAACAAACCAATTAAGCCGGCAAAATTCAATTCTTACCTAGAACCTCATGGAAATCTCGTAAAATCGAAAACCCAATTAAAGTTGAATAAAATTGAGGAACAGAAAAAAGAATAATAAAGATAAGTTTCTAGAGAGACAAGCGGGTGATTTTCGTTCAATTCCGTCACCGGCGCGTCCAGCAGAAGTGAACGGTGCCGAGCGCGCTTTGCCCTCTTTGGACCTCGTTTAGGCTTTTGGCTGTCTCTTGGTTTAATATGGAAACAGCAACATTTCCACGCCCAGAGGCGGCGCGTGCGGGTTAAGCTCCTCAAATAATAGTCAGTCTCATGTGTGTGGTGGGACCATGAATGTGATTGTGGGTGGGGCACCATCCGACGGGACGCACGTGGGATTGGCCGTTGTTGGCCGTATGATTTTGTGGATATTGCCGCTTCTGTTCGCCCAGAGGGCAACGCTTAGATAATAATAAAATAATAAAGAGAATGCCTTGGTGAAAGCTAAGCGACTTTACTCTTACATGCCCAGAAACAAATAATACTTATTTATTTCTATTTTTTTTTCTTTGAAATTTTATGCTGGGCCATGAATGAATTATTTATAAGGAATTTTATTTTAATGTTTTAAGTATATATAATTTATTTAAAATAAAAAATAACAAATTAAATTTATATAATATAAAATTATAATAATTTTTATTCGAGTAAAAATAATAAACATTATTATCCATTTATTTCGTAGACATGAGTTATGGTCCACGAAAAATTCGAATGTTACACGTGCCTGGCGAGAACGGAAAGTTGGGTTGGTGAGGTGGAGACTGCAGTAATTTTCACAATATAAAGAATACATAATACATTTAAAATAAAATATACATATATTTTTAAAAATTTGGACTGTAATTATTTTTCAATAAATATTTTCTTTGTTTAAATATCGAACCAACCATGAAAAATTTTTCCTAAATTTTCTATGAATCAACGCCACTTTGGCTGCGATTAGAGGTTAATCTTGCTCCAAGTTTATTCAAAGCCTTTTCACTGAATTCACCGCCAAATTTTTAAAAATATATGTACATTTTATTTTGGCATAAGAGAGGTATAAATTCAAAATAATTATATTTTCCGTTTTAAATTAACTTTAAATAAATATATATTTTTATTTATTTATTTATTTATTCATTGCATTATTCATCATAGATGCTGGAATATGCCTCTCGATTGACTTTTTGAGCTCCATGAATATACTTGCCAATCATGCATTGCTTTATTTGCCAGTGGCATCAATGCTTCCTTACTGTAAATGCATATATGCCTTATTTGATATGTGAAAATTTGTATGGCCTCGGCCTGCTTGGAGAGATGTGAACAGAAAGGAAAACGCACAACATTAATAATACCATGCGGGGCTGCTTCAATTAAAGCTTGGGAATTTGCGGAATGCACATGCAGGAAGCACAGAATATTTTAAGTAATAGCTTCGAGTTTGGGAAAAGAGTTGAAAGTGGAACTCGTTCGGGAAAGGCAGAGTGCGTGCGTGGTATTCGGCAACTTGAATGCTCTTTTTGGGCTCTAGTCCCTCAATGCTGCTCCACTGTCTCTCACGATTCCCCTCGTTCTCCAATCTTTTTCTTGCCCCGGGTCTGTATTGCTCCACCTTCTTGAATTCAATCTTCAAAACCCCTGTTGATGCATATATTCACGATTCAATAATTCTTTTTTTTTTTGGAAAAAAAATAAGAAGCTAAAGTTGAAGTCGTTGCTCGTGTCCATTTTTTTTAATCTGTCGTGCAATTGAGGTCGTGCTTTGATCCGAATGAAACGAGAAAGTGCCACCCGCGGCACACGTCATCCACGAATAACATTCGAACAAAAGTGATTGCCGCCAACGTGGTCAGAAACAGACAACTATCCAAGAGGAGGAGGCCTACACATCGTATTGTCATACCTACTGATTATATATTTTTAATATTTCGATCAAATTATAAATAAAGATAATTCATAAATTAAATAATTTTAAATTTTAAATTGAGATATGATATTAAAATTTATATATCAAATACTAATTACATTGCTTTAAAACTTATGATCAATGAGAAAGAATCACAAGACAAGAATACGAGAATTCAAATGGGGTTGTGAGCAGGGTTAGGAGAAGATGATTTTAAATTGGCAGTCCAAAACATGCGCTGCGCTTGTGAGCTAAAACATGGGGGACCATGAGATCACCCCAGGGATGCCTCCATGGGTGGCGGACCGACCGTAGCTGTCCACTCATTATTCTTGAACCAGCATTTTTAAGGCCAAAGAGTGGGGCAGAAAGGGGGAACCGTTCACGGTTTTCCTACGGTTGGATCCTCAAAAACCGTCTCTGGTACGGGTGGTATACCATGACGGAGAACTATCTTTTGACTCATACGACAGAAGAGTGACAGTTGAAATGCTCCATTAAAGGTTCAAACTTTATAGCTACGAATGCAAAACATTTCGTGTTTTAATTCGGAATGCTCCAATTCAATGTCAAAAGAGGGGAACAAAAGAAACACGTAGACATGAACATACCCAAAACCGTACCTCTTGTAGTAAGGAATGGTGGACAGTGTTGTAGCATCATCGACATAAAAAATCCAAGCGTCTTTGCCATCACCTTCCATGGCGCAGCAACCGCCGCTAAGGTCAAGCCTGACTTCTTCTACAGCCCTCTCGCCGTCAGCCTTGTACTGAGACGATGTCACGTAATGTTTGATGTAATCCACGCATTCTTGGGGCACCACTTCGAGCCGTCCGATGTTGTTTAGCTCAACATTGAGCCTCCAACTCTCACAACAGCTTTTCAAAGCTGGATTCAACCCCACGTCTCCATTTTTGGTTCAAAAATTTCCAATCTGCAGCTTGCCAGCCAGGGCAGAGGCGTGTCAAGGTCAAAAGTTGTTAGGTTATAATAATTTTAATAATTACAAGAAAACCATAATTTTATTAATTTAATAAAATATAACATAACATTTAAATGAAAATTTGTTTATTTATTATATAATAAATTAAAATACTCAAATTATAAAATTTATTTTAAATTTAATATAAAAATTATAATAAATAAAATTAATTATTTAAATTTTATTAAAACATTAATTTAACATATGTAATAAATTTTATTTAACTTCAACAAAAGTCACCCCGACGAAATTCTGCCCATTTGAACACACCCACCGGGGGGTCCCGATGGAGCAAACACAGGGAAACGACAGGGAGAGAGAAGAAAATGATTAGAGTTGAAGAGCTGACGTGGGGAATTTAATAGTGGCACATGGGCCTTGGGGTTCTAGCCTTGAAATCCATATGTGGGTGTCATGATTAAAGTGGATTGGAGGTAAATTAATTGGATTGATGAGCCTAAGGACAAATGGACCCGATGCCATTTACCAACGTTTCCCATCTTACGCTGTCAAGGTTTGTTGGCATTCCACTGTTACGAAGCAAAATAAGTTTTTCAAGACATAAATTCAATCACCCATCATGGTTTAAACCTTAATTATTACATCCAATTCACTATTACCACAAATTTAAAAATATTATGGGACTGTCCCACAAAACTAGTCATTGCAATCGTTGCCGTCGATCAAGGCATCGTTTTCGTTGAACCCACATTCCAGCATCCTTACCATCTTTGCCTGCTACTTAAATTTTGGTGGCCGTAGTAGAATTTTAATCGAGATGTAATGCACCAGAATTAAGAGGCAGATCCTGAATGAGTTTTCCCTTTGTTTTTTTCTTAACCTTTTTCTTTCCTGTGATGAAAAATTCTCAGCAGAAATACAAATTCTAATACTGCTAGCGGCGGGTTAGATACTTTATGCTTTCTTTACAGTTGCAGAAGAGAATGAAGACGAGGATAGGCGGCCCCGGAGAAATAGGCACGGTCTGCAGCTGCATGACCGTGTCACCTCTTTTTGTTTTTTTTTTGGTAAAGCAAAATGTCAGTGTTTTTTTATTTTTATTTATTAGTTTATTAGTTAATAGAACATAAATAAAATTGGCTTGCATTTCGTAATCTCTAGTTTGACAAATCTAAAATACGACGTGACATGAGCAAAGGCGGAAGGTTGCACGCAAACCATAAGCGTAGCCACTGGCTGTGAGTGCTAGACGAAAGAATGCTTGTTATAGCTCAAAACTTCCATCAAATACATTAACAATGGGCGCTCAAAACAACAAGCTCAAGGTTAAGGCACCGGAAGGATATTTTTACAACCACCAAACGAATATGAACTGAAGCTTGAGAGCAGAGTGGACACGAGGGTAGTCGTTGTCGTTTGTGGGTCCAGCCTGGAATTCTCCCAAAGTTTTATTCCCTTATGCCAAGGTAGTCTCTCAAGAAAAATCGAAGTTCTGGCACTCAAGAAACACATCAAAAACAGGCAGCTGATCATTTACCCCATCTCACGATGGGCATGAGAATCAGTGAATACAATCATCAAGAACATTTTGTCGAGAGATGGCCATATGGGGGAGACCCTCATCAAAGTTGAGATAATAGCTGTAAATATCATAACTATACCGAACGTTGCTCCTGTGCCAACGTGAATTCTGCTTCCAACATGTCCTGAGCTTCCAAAGCAGCCGTCTTAGGACACATGATCCATGAAAAGAACCGGATGGCACTCCTTCTTTCGAACTAATAGGATCCCCTGCAGACTCAGTGCTTGCAATTCTTCTCCCCCACTTCAAGAACTGGATCCTCTTTTTCGTCTGTGCACTCAAAAATTTCATCTCTAACTTCCCCTACTCTTGCAGTGCATCAATCCAAGGACAGGTTGCATGGGTATAAAGCAATGAAATGATGCTTAAAAATTTTTTAAAAAAGTAGTTGAGCTTTCGAGCATCAATGGCCATTTGCGAACTGTCAATTATGCTAGACGTCACTTCCCATTAGTTGAATTAAATATATTATCATCAATAGCACATTGCATTTTGCTTGACCACTAGTCTTTGAGCATAATGGTCCCAACAGAGAGAGAGAGAGAGCACAGGTACATGTAATCAGTGATATTATGTCAACAGCTGTAGTGGGGGGCACTTTTTAACATAGCCACTCTTCCAAAAGTTGAAATTGCTTATCCCTTTTTATTTTCCCATTGTCCTGTCTTTATTCCTTGGAAGGCTTCTGCATAGAAAAAGTAGGATGAGGTTTGCAGTTATGTCATAAAGTCGACACCGTCCATAACTAAAGAGTGAGAGGGACCTGAGAGTGATATGATCAGATTCATCTGCTTGAGAATTTTATGCCTTCTTCATCCACAATTGCTTCAAAAGTGACCATCAAGACATGCAAATGTAATTGTGCGGTATGAACCAGACCAAAAAACTTGGAAAAGAAAACAAAATAAAAATGAAATGAAATGAAACAAACAAAAGGATTGTAGAAAACAAAAACGGCACCGTTTTCATAAAGTCGCCTTTTCTTTGTTTTCTTTCAAAAAAAAAAAAAAATGATCTTTCTATCCGCTGAGGACAGACTGTCATCGGGAAAACAGAGTGGACAGAAGCCATGTCCTACACTTCGCCGCTGAGCTCCCAATTTCCGGTATTCTCTCCCACGGTCACCGCCGCAGCCAAAAGAACCGACGTTGGAAAACGCCACTTCATCCCCAGAATGTCCCTGAACGAAGCTCCCCAAACCTCGAGCCCGACGAAAACCCTAATCACAACCGTCAGCAAGCTCCTGTGGGGTGCTTCTCTCCCACCAGGGATCCTAATCTCCACCGTCCGTACTGCTTGGAACTCCACGTGGCACCTCATGATGTCCCAGCTCGCCCCCGCCGATCCCTCCGGCGGTTACACCAGACCTGCCTCCAAGTTCCGCCTCCCAAATTCCCAATTTTCTCTCCAAAACTCGACGAGTCTCCACCTCTACGTGGGCCTGCCATGCCCTTGGGCCCACCGTCCCCTCATAGTCCGGGCTCTAAAGGGCCTAGAAGATGCAGTCCCAGTTTCCATAGCAGCACCGGGCCAAGACGGTGCCTGGGTATTCCAGAATATTCGACATACGGACTCGGACATCCTTGTCCCGGGTAAGGATAACGCAAACGGATACAAGACATTGAAGGAGGTCTACCGGCAGAGGACCGGGGGGTATGATGGGCGAGCCACGGTGCCGATGCTATGGGACGTGGAGAGGAATGAGGTGGTTTGCAATGAGAGCTACGATATTATCGAATTCTTCAATTCGGGCTTGAACGGGTTGGCCCGAAACCCGGATTTGGACCTATCACCAAACTCACTCAAAGGGAAGATTGAGGAATGGAATCAAGTGATATACCCAAATGTAAATAATGGGGTTTATAGGTAAATGCCGATAATACTCTGAACACTCAAAATTTATTCAATCCATCAACAACGAACTGATCTTTATGTGTAAAAGTTCAAAATTGAGATTAATCTTGCAGATGTGGGTTTGCTCAGAGTCAAGAGGCATATGATATTGCAGTAAATGATCTATTCAGTACATTGGACATGGTGGATGACCATTTGGG
Organism: Rhizophora mangle; assembly: GCA_037832345.1. Taxonomy (NCBI): domain Eukaryota; kingdom Viridiplantae; phylum Streptophyta; class Magnoliopsida; order Malpighiales; family Rhizophoraceae; genus Rhizophora; species Rhizophora mangle. Next base: position 2,704,245 of record JBAPLJ010001937.1, on the reverse strand, counting down.
TAGTTCAAGGTACCTGTGTGGAGACACGATCACGCTTGCCGACGTTTGCCTGTTCACTACGTTGATTCGGTTTGATCTTGTGTACAATGTTCTGTTTAAGTGCACAAAGAAGAGGTTGGTGGAGTACCATAATCTTTACGGCTACATGCGTGACATTTACCAGGTACAACTCAAGCTCATTTTACTGGTATTTAAAATCTCTTTAATTGAACCTGTGAATCAAGGACCTGAGGATTGAGTACTGCTTTGGAGTTATAACCCTTAGCACGACTCTTGCTTCCTATGAATTTTGGGGTGGGAAGATTTTCTGGATTATAGACTTATAGTGAGTGGGAACAAACAACTGGCTTCTATGGCTTATGGTTTATGGAAACACAAGAAGGTAATTGTAAAGTTGGGATGCCACGCATCATTGTAGAAAGGAATTATGTTTAGAAATTAGTAGCTTTTTCTCAGGCTCATGTTGAATCAAGCAACAAACCTTCTTTAAATTGCACAATTACTTTGTGAAGATGTTTTTCACATGTTGTGTATCTGTAAGAACCAACCAGAAGTTTGACCATTTCTTTTGTTGTTGAAACAAGAAGAAACAGTAAGAATTGCTTGATCCACAGCTGCTGTGTTGATCTTAAATTGCATTTCAATGTTGATCAGTCTCTGTTCATCTACAATGACTTAATCCGTGTATACGTATTTATTCTGGAACAGATCCCAAAGGTAGCGGGAACGTGCAATCTATTTGCCATTATTGATGGTTACTACAAAGGTCTTTTTCCTCTGAATCCAGGCTGCATCCGTCCAGTCACACCAACAGGATGTGAGCATGAAGTTCTCAGCATGCCACATAATAGGAAGTCATTGCAATCAGTAGACAAAAATTTACAGGTTTCTATTTCGTAAGTTGACTCCCTATACAAGTTCTTGATAACCTCCATGTATATATTCAGGAGAAGATGAAAAATAGGAACAATCCGTATGTAACGTTGTCCATTATCAGTTTTCTCTTCCAAATATTAAAGAGTATGAAGTTTGTTGCCTTTTGCAAATTTAAGATAAATTCAGTTATATTTAATTGGGTTTGCTCATACTACTAGGTTTTTGCGTCAGTTTAAGCATATTATTGCATATTAACCGGTAACCGTTCAAAATTTTAGCTTTAATAGTTTAGAATTTCGTATCGTATTGTGAGCATATTCCGCATAAGAGAGGATGGTTCTTTACTTGTCAATGTCAGGATGATAAACACCCAAAAAAAAGAGAAAAAAAAAAAATCAGTTTGAGACCAAAATTGATGCACACCAAAAGAAAAGAAAAGAACTTTTGGTTTAATTGCAAAAAAATTAAAATAAAATAAAGCATGGATTTTTGGATTTTTTAATAAATTTAGCACTGTAGAAGAAAAATTTATGAAGAAGTGCCCTCCGGAGTACCAAACGAAAGGGAATCGGCTGAAGCCGCGTAATTGTTGGTTTCGAGCAACTGTTTCTTCCGAGTCGTGTAAGGTTTTACCAGCGCGGCACATAGAAAACTGGATTTTCTTTTGGGGAAGAAGTACAAGAAAAATATCTAAATTGAGTCCAAATGCAATTGGGAATTGTACGTAGAGTCGGTAATAATTACGCGTAGGATGCCTTCCTATATAAGCAAGCAGTCCTCTGAGGCAGAGTAATTACAGAACTTAAAGCATAGCTAATTCAATTCATTTTTTTTTTTTTTAAGTTCTTTTATTGAATTAGGAAAAACCAGTTTTCCCGATCAGCCTTTTCTGCAAAATCCAAGATGAAGAATGCTAGGTTTAGCCGTGAACGTGGATATGGTGGTGTTGCCTCAATTGCTGCCGGCGAGGACGGGGAAGGGAAGTCAAGAAACAGACGCAGATGCCGCCCTGTGAGGCGTCATCAAAGAGTTCTTCAAGCCGATGATACTGATGGTGACGATAGTGTTTGTGCTCAAGTTGAACGAAGAAAAACCATGAAAGAATGCTTAGAACAGCTCGGTGATAAAAGCAAGTCAAAGAGGGAAGAAGCAATCTGGGAGATTGTTGGGGCGTTGACTAACAGGATGGAACAGAAATTTGTGGAAAACAATTTTGCTACGCTGTTGTATCACTGCTTATGCTGTCTGAAGAAGGGAACCGCTAAAAGCGTAGAGCTTGCCTCGCGGGCTGTTGGCTTATTGGCGATGAGTGTTGAAGATGCGGAGGATGCACATGAAGCATATACAGAGTCACTTCCCGTGTTTATTCGGGCTCTCAAGTCATCTGCGACTATTGGCAGCTGCTTGGCAATCATTGATTCCTTGGCTATTACCACTTTTTTTGGAGCAATGAACTCTCTCGAGACGGAAGAAGCAATGGAAATCACGTGGGAGTTGTTTAATCCAAACAAAGAATGTAATTCCTGTACCAAAGCCGTTGCGTGTAAGCCTTCAGGAGTTGTTATTGCTGCAGCAATTTCTGCTTGGTCGTTTCTTCTTTCCACCATGGAATCATGGAATCTCAATCAGAAACTTTGGAGCGGTGCGGTTTCTTGCTTCTCGAATCTGCTAGATCAGGATAGTGATGAGATTGTTTCCAGGGCAGCCGCTGAAGCATTAGCTCTGATACTTGAGATCAATTGCCTTGACAAGTTTTCGAGCAAAGAAAAGGATCCTGCTAATAGCTTTTCATGTGGTGAAACACCTGCTTCTTCAAAGAAACAAGAACTGAAAGGTGAAGTTATTGCGCGTCTCAAGCGCCATGCTGCCAAGGGTGAGGCTTATTTTAATGGTGTCCTGGAATCCTTGGAAGGCGGCGAAGGCTTGGAGCTTCATACAATGATCTGCAAAAATGAACTAGTGCTATCATCATGGTCCCAATTAATACAGTTATATTTCATGGAGCGGTGGTTTATGGGAGAAGAAGGAGGATTTATAAAACATGTGACGGAGAATGAAAATCTGCATAGAATCTTTGAATATACACCAAGAGGGAAAGGAATGACAACTAACCAGTTGGGCACTCCGGATCGCGAAGACGTTACGGTTTGTTTCTTCCAGCCAGAGCTTGGAAGTTTGATGCATCAAGATTCTTCTTTGCTAGCTTATGTGAACAGCAATCAGAAAAGCAAGCAAAAGAGGATGACCCAATCTCCCGGTACATTATTGAGCAAGTTCAGGACTCAGTTGCTAAAGAAGAAGCGCATGGTGAAAAATGCGAGTATCTTTGATGACCCTTAAGGCGAATTGTGCTACATGAACCCACATGCAAAGAAGTAGAAGGTTCCAACACGCAGGAGAAGGAGCAGGGATGCCCATTTTGGTGTTTGCTATTTAGATTTGATTGATCTAATTGTATGCTGCAATTAACATTTTTGCCCTCGGAGGGTTGTTAGGGTGTTTACATTTTACTGTATGGATCATAATAATTTCTTGTGTTTTTTCGTTAATGTGAAAATTTCGTAAGTTGTTTTTCATTAATATAAAAATTTTATAAATCATTTTTTATTTAATTTTATCTAAATCAAAAATCGTATTTTTTATAAATGTAACTTTCACCTCCAAAATGAGAAACCATACGCAAAAAATATGTAGAATAATGGCCGATCCTCTTCGGTGTGCTTTGGCAATTGCAATAAGATCATTTACAATTGATAACAGAATGACCAACAAAAATTCCAAGAATTTCTGAACTATCCAGCATGAAAAGCTGAGCAATATTATTACGTTGTCACATCTGTAATGGTAATGCCAATCTTCTTCCCAAAGCTTTGAGCAGTCTCCCTTCCTAGTTTTAAACGTGGTCCAAGCTACAGGAAACAATTTCCCACTTCCTAATCCCTATAATGTGAAAATTGCTCTGGAAAATTATAAATTTCATCTCTACTTGTCAACTCGGTTACCAGGAAGCCATTTGCCCGAGGACTTTGATTTATTTGCCTACAGGAGCATACCATCCATATGATGAGACGAGAACATTATGGTTTTATTATTATTATTTGTTTCCCAGTCAAAAAGCTGCTAAGCAATCCTCCAAAGGCTGAAGCAGAATCAGATCCGAGTCTGACTCCCCCATTTTCATGTACAGTAACTGAACCATTATCATTAAAATAATTTAAATTTGACAAATTTTCCTGAAGAAAAAATTGAGATTTGAAATCATTTCAATTACAGAATCCCAATTAGAATTGATTAATGCTCTTTTCTTTAATTGTTTAATTGATTAATGTAACTTATCAAGGCCTACGCGCAAAACTAATGAGCTGGTGCAAGATGCAGAGCAATGAAATGCAAGGAAGCTGCAGAATAACACACACGCGCACACACACAAGAAGACCCCCCAACAAGGTACTTCATCTTCAAGGACAAGCCAACCAGGCCATGTAGCACAAAATGCATTTCTCATTTCTTCATTTCAGCCTTAGCCCATCTCTATAAAGGTAGAAACTCCCAAAGCCACCTCAAAATCCATTCCATTGCATGGCTTGAAACCACAAATTTTAATGTCACATACCCGTATGGATCTGTCCACAAAGCACTTCCATCACCTTTCTTTTGCCTTGCCTCTGATTACAATCTTGGGGGCTCTTGTATTGGCCGTGAGTGATGCAGATTACACAAATTTGGTTTTCAAAGGCTGTGCAGACCAAAAATTTCAAGAACCATCTGCGATCTACACCCGAAACCTTAAAAGCTTATTGGACACTTTGGTCTCCCAATCTTCCCAGAAAAATTTCTTCACAACATCGTCTGGAAATGGCCAAGCTGCCATGACGGGCCTATACCAATGCAGAGGCGATCTCACAACATCCCAATGCTCCACATGCGTCGGCAAAATCTCAGACACGGTCGACAACCTCTGCGGAAAAGAAGTCGTAGCAGCCAGGGTTCAACTCAGTGGGTGTTATGTTAAGTATGAGGTGCTTGGGTTTAAGCAAGTGTCCGAGACGGAGCTGCTGTACAAGGTTTGTGGGTCAACTCAGCCAAATGGAGCTGGGCTTGTGGAGAGAAGGGACTCGGCCTTGAACTCGTTGGTGAGTGGGGTCCACAATGGTAATGGCTTATTTTACACTGGGGACTATCAGTCGGTATTTGTGTTGGCTCAGTGCGAAGGCGATCTTTCAGGTGGGGATTGTGAAAATTGTGTGAAAAGTGCCGTGGAGAGCGTCAAAAATCGGTGTGGTGCATCAATTTCCGGACAGGTCTACCTCAACAAGTGCTACATTAGTTACAGCTATTACCCTAGTGGAGTGCCCAGCATTTCTTCGACCTCAGGTAATGTTAATCAAAATGTCCTCATTTGAGACATACAACATAAAATTTTCTGTCTCGTTCCTCCTCTACGTGAAAGAACTAAATAAGTACAAAGGTGGATTTTTTTTTTTTTTTTGTGTGTGACGAGTTTGTGCCTATTTGGTCAAAGTTACAATACTAGTTGGTGAAATTGATAGGCATACGGACCAAGCAACAGACCCAGAGGACACTGGCCCTTGCGGTGGGGGGATTTGCAGCTTTGGGTTTCGTCTTGGTTTGTTTGTTGTTTGTCAAGTCCCTCGTGAAGAAACGTCGTGGTAAGCATGAAGGTTGGTATTCAGTGCTAGCCATTCTTCTCTTTCATTTACCCACCTTTCTATACATTTAAGTTGTATAATTGTTGTGTAGATTATTAAAAAGGACCAGTCGGTTTCAGAGATTTCGATGGCGGTGGGTGTAGTTTTCAGGTATTATATAAGTTAAAGAAAAAGACAAAAGAAAAGGTGAAGGATGATGGCTTCGGTCCCTGCTGCCAGCATATTGACATGTATGACTCAAGTTCTTTTCATATAAATCATAGATGATAGGATACCAAATAGCAATAACAACCTCAACACGGAATCTTATCAGCTTGCTTTCTACTACTGCTAAATAGCCACAAGTGAAAATTACCTTTGCTGACTTGCTGAACCGAAGTTTTTGGCTTTGCGACGTTTTTCCATATAGCTAGCCAACTTCATAATTTTTGGCCGAGTGTATTGGCACGTTTTCTTGGCCAAACACTACTTTTCAGAATAGAAAAGCAAATACTTGTGGTAGACACCTTTTACTGTGAATGATTGATCCATACTACAGGTCCCAAACGCTTTCTCACGGAGATTTGAGTCCATTTGATCGTCGTCTTGTCCTTTTGTTTCTTTCACAACAGGATTTTGCTAACAAGAAAGTAAGCTAAAAATTACAAAAGATGGATACCCACTTATGGGTCTTTTCGGATGCTTGCTCACCTTTCTACCAACTGCTTCTTTAAGGTCTGAATCACAACTGCTTCCTTCAAGTATGAATAACATAATAAGATTATTAAAACATGACCATGTTTTCCTTGAGAGCTAAGTTAAGACGTCCTTCAAGAAGACGTGCAGAAATATGGCTGGTCCACGTAAATTGGGCCAACTTCCATCCAAAAGGAACCAACTCCAATGAGGCAGAGAACAATGTAGACTATAAACATCCAAAAGCTAACTAAACTCTGCTCGATAATTAGACATACCTGAATAAAGCTATAGATATATACAGACTATAACTCAACATACTGATCCCAATTAGGCTTTTCAATTGGTAAAGACAGGATTCCTAAGCAAAAGATTGGACTAGAATTGCAATACTTTAAACAAAGCCCAAGCCTTTAGCCCCCAGTCCACTGGGATGACCAAGTCCGCTACAACTCCCCCTCTTGACCTGACCAACAGAGTGCCAATTTCTTGTGTTCCTTTCTTTTTTTGGAGCACGTACGACTACTGTTATTGAACCGGGCCAGCCAGACTAGTGGATCAGATCCTAAATTGATCCTAAATTGAGTCGGTTCTTTAAAAAATTTAGACAGACCACTGACCCGAATTATTCTCATCAATCCTTATGGTCAAATCAGTCTACTCAGTGACCTGATCTTAAACTGGACTGGGTTTTCCCAACTGTAAAGGCCTAGAATTATTTGCAAGGCCCTAGTTAAGTTTTTTTCTCTTTTTGGGCTTCGTCTCCCAGATCCCATAAGAAAAAAAAGGATAACGAGAAGAAGCTTTTAGTTTTTATTCAAGAATGATAAGAAGCTGATAAACAAATATTAACCGTCTAGCTATATCTGTATCGGACATTGACAAATGCAGCCTTCTCTCTAGCAATTTCAATGATAATGAACAACACAGAAATTCGCTGAGGCATGGGAATGAAGTTAAACAGGGCACAAGACCGTGCAGACTAGTTTTCTAATCCCAATGATAAGGAATAGCACAGTGCAGACTAGTTTTTTCTAATCCCAATGATAAGGAATAGCACAGAAATTCACTTAGGGATGGAAATGAAATCAAAGAAGCAAAGCACATAAGTTAAAGAAGGGAGAAGTGGAGACCACACGGACTAGTCTTTCTTTTCAGTATTTTCAAACAGTCCAAGCTGACTTGCCGTTCAATAAGATCAACCCCAGTTGCTATTGGAATGAGTGAACTGATGCTACCCAGTTCACAAACAACCACCTTATCATGTTGAATAAATCATACGGAAGTAATCTGCAAAAGTTGATAGTCAAGTAGATCCATGAAGCCAACAGATTCTGCGATTGACCACTTGTATATACATGCCAGGTATACAAATTGATGCAAGCAAGCTTTCACTACAGCACCAATAATATTTGAGATGAAACATTGATTCTAACTCGCTATGTTTGGCTAGCTTGGGAATTCTTTTATCCGAATCTCACAACATGAAAGAAATTCCTAGAGTTGTGACACATGATTTTGCAATGCAGTATCATCAGACATGACCCTTTTAATTAGAAAGATGATTCACTATGGTACTGCCATGCCCTCTTCCAAAGAATTCAACTTTGATTTCTGATTTTACTTCAATTGTGCCAAATTGTCCAAGTTCTAATTAGTAAATAGGTTTAAACTTGTTCCCCAAATTCTTATTTTCTTGCACTCAAACAAATGGAAAATTCAACAAATCGCAGGAAGAATACAACCTGACATCCACAACCACTTGAAAAACACCTTTAAACCCAAATCTCTCAGCTACCTTAACATGATCGAAATAAGTTCTTAGCAACTCATAAACCACAACGTTAATAACTTAAATCCACCTTAATTTAGGGGAAAAAAAAACCTAGAGATTTGACAAAAGGAGAATATCAAAGGCAAGGTAAACGTTACAACATCATATGAAGAACAATCAACATATGATCGGAAAGTTGCCTCTAACCTCACCAGATCCGTTCCTACAAATCTACTTCGGGGGAGGCGGCGGGCCGACAGGCGGTGCTCCGAGGAGGCTTTGTTGTTGGAGCTCGAGCTCGTTAAATTGTTGCTCGCGGTCCATCTCGATGATCAAAGGCACGACCAGGATCAAGAACGTCGTGCCGGCAATCCAGGCAGCCTTGCCGGTGCTGCGAAGGAGCTTCTTGGTGACGAAGGCGGCGTCACCGGCGGCTTGCTTGCCTTTAGAGACAATCTCGGAGTTCGTAATCTTCGCCAGTATGGTTGAATCGGATTGCTGCTTCGGGGCTCGCCTCCCCGGGAGCGAGACTCCGCCTCTTCGTGCCTCGGAGGCCATTATTTCGACAGAACAGGGTTTGGCTGCGGTCGCTGCTTTAAATTGTCAGTCACTGTGGCCGTGTCTGGCGAAACATTTTAACGCTGTCGTATTAGTTCATTTTATAGGTTTGTAAAAAATAAAAAAAAAACATTTTCCAAGTATTATAAATAAATCAAATTGATAATGGATAAATAAGAAGATATAAATTGTGCAAAAATTTTATTCAAAGATAATAACAGGAATTTTTTTTTTTAAAGTTAATTGAAAGGGATAGATGATTCACTTGCCTAAAGAGCCAAGCATTTGAAGGAATCCTGTTATAGTAAAGGAAAAAAACTGCTATAAAATAATTTTACATATATATAAAATCCATTTTCTTTCCTATTCTTTCCATTCACATCCCAACTAATATAGAGAAAATCACTTCTTTCCATTTTTTTCACCATGATTTATTTACAAGCATAGGCTCAGTTTTGTATTAAAAAAAAAAAAACTCAAAAGTTGAAATGGTATCTATTAAATTAAATAAAAATGGTAGAGGGATTGAAATCTATATATATACAAAATTATAATTGTTAATTGTATTCTTTTGGTGTCTAATCCGTTGGTCTACGTATATTAAGTTTCCCTTCCTCTTTGCTCCATTCCCCAACGCAGTCGTTGCGTGTGCTGGAAGTCTGTTCTTCTTGGATTACAAGTCAAGGCAACAGAGGGCGGCAGGCACTTAGTATCTGGTGACCGTTGCTTCTTGATGACACTTCACGAGCAAGCCTCCTTTTCCGAAATTAATTTAAGTTATTTTATTTAATATCGGCACCTTTGGCCTTTAAATCAAACCAAGTAGGGGCTCGTTGTTCCATGTTGAGCGTGAATTTTAAGAACCAAGCCCCTTAAAATTTGAAAACATAAGGCCAAAAGTAACTTGACTCACGCAGCATTCTTTTCTGTGATTCCTTTCCTTTTCTCTGCTTTTGGTCCTTGTTAGTTCATCAACGCGTGGTTCTATAGCAGCAAACTGCCAAACACGGGTAGCCGTTGTTTTTTTTTTGTATTCAGTTTGAAATACTGAATTCAAGTGGCGTGGTTCTTACATTTGAAAATTTCCACAATTCTGCTGCTCTTTGTTTAAAGCCTGGATTCAAGTGGGTTACTGTTTTTGTCTCTCTTCTTTTATTATTATTATTTTTTCTCTTGTTTCTTGATTTCTCTTACTAAAAATAGTTGGCGAAAACTACAGCAAAAAAAATTGTGATTCTTGATTTTTGAAGTGTATCCAAGGTTCAAAGTCAGGATACAGGAAGATTGATGAACTCTTCTCACCAAATGATGACAGAACGCTGCTGCCCTTGACGAAGGTTATTGATCCTCCGCAAGCGCTACGTTGCTGCTCTCCTGGTATATATTCCATTGTTCTTATGGACTGTTGAGCTTAGAACATTTTCATATAGATTGACGATGAGTTTGTTTAATCATCAATTCTTAGCTTTTCCTTGCAGACCAGCAGAAACCAAATCATTCTCCATCTTCCGCTGCCTCAATCTCAAGGCCCCATGTGCTAGACACAACCACGGATCCAGTTTCAGTATCCAAATGTCAGCCTTTTTCTCGGGCATTAACTATAATGTCTGCAAGCCCACTTAATTTTTATTTATTTATTTATTGTTTTAACCAAGCTGTGCTTGATAGGCAATGGGAAGAACAACAAAGTACATGTCAAAGCAGTCTCAGTTTCACGACCACGTGCGGTTTTATCTAGCCCTGGTATAAACATTTTGTATTTTTGTTTCCAAAGCTTCTTACAGTGGATATGTTTAATCTTTGGTAAGGATTGTTGAGATCTCTTCTCGTTTCCTATTAGATAACGATCACATTTTTGGAAAGATGAACAAGTTTACTGTAGAAAAGTGTTCAGCTCCCAGAGACTGCGGTTATGAACTGAAGATGCTGGTCCGACCCAAGATTGCTACAACAACCCAGTCAAAAGCAGATAATTCTCCGAGAGAAGGCTGCAAGATTACCCCAATTGCTTTCAAGCAAAATGGGCTCTCCAAAACTGGAAATTCAAAAGTAAAAGCCATGTCTTAGTAGCCTCCATGGTCAATATTTGGTTGCTTGTTACTCCAAGATGATCGTTTGCTACCTTTTGCTTTGATCCAACTGATTGCGTTGTTCTTATAGGCTTCTTATGTTAAAGAGTGCTGTTACTGTAGCTTGCTGCTACTCTCCTTGCCGTTCATAACCAATTCCTTGTAATGATTTTTTTTTTTTCCAATTGATTTGACGTTGGATCAAGAGAATGTATAAGTTCAGTCACTAAGTACCTAGGTAGTTGCTATAATTTTTTTTTTTTTTGGGTGTGTGAATGTAATATATACATGATTTTATGTCTCATATGTATATAATATTATTTAACTGATTTAATTTAATTGAGACAAATTAAAAAATATTAAAATTAATATATATATAATTTTATATTTTATAAATATACTTTATTATTTTTATTTTAATTATATTTAAATAATTATTTTTAATTTTTATATTTAAAATTTAGTATTTTATTGAAATAAATTTGATAATTAAAAATTAATAGATTTTAATTATTTTATATGATTCTTCTTTTAAATAAAAAAAATAAAGATAATTTTTTATCATCTTATGAAGGAAGATTGCGTTGAATGCACCCCCACAATAAATTAGACTAGGCCATTTGATCTAAAAATTATGGGGAAAAAAACTCCAAAATTCCCAATTAGGGCCATTATCCTACCAAACGTTTTATATGAAAATTCAAAATCATAACTTACGTAATACATACTACGAATAAAGCTTTAAGTATAACGTCTGGTTATTAAGTGACCCATCATTTCCCTGACCCATTTCGCATGGGTTCCAAAGACAGAAAGATATGTACAAGGCCCACGGAGCCAGGAGGCCCCCAAAAAATAGCTCATTTCCTCCTCCTGCGTTTATTGTTTATTTATTTACCGTTTAAAAATAAAACCAAAGAAAATCCAAAAGCACTGAGAAAAAAGAGAAGCGGAAACGAGCAGAAACGAGACTCCGAAAAGGCGAACTCTATAACGCAAAGAAAACGCGGCCAAGCCTCGAATTCTCTCGAGCCCCACGCGACGCCGTTCTCTTCTGCTCTTCGTAAGTTCTTTCTCAGTTTCTCTCTCTTTCTTGTCTCCTTCTCTGTCTCTGTCCCCCTGTTGGTTCCGTTGTCCCCCTAGGGTTTAGTTCAAGAAAGCTTGTAGTTAGGGTTTCTTGTTTGTTAGTAATTCTTCTTGCTCTTTGGAATTCGGAAGTTGTCTTTTATTTGGTTTGGATCTGATGCTGGGTTTATATGTGAGTCGAATGGAACTATATTGGCTTTGTTGTTGCATTATTTAAATTTTGGTGGAGACTTTGATTCGTATTTGATTAATTTCTGTACGTTTCTAGTTTCATTTGGAGCTACACAGTTATTCCAGGTTGTTTTAATTTGTTTGTGATGTAATGTTTGGGTCCCCAAAAAATGAAAAAAAAAAAAAAAGAATTAGAGTTCTTTGCTTGCTTGTGCTGTGCATAAGAGTGAAGAATTGTTGAAAAAAAACTCGAACCGATTGCATTCAACAATATTGATCCGGAGTTCAAAGGAATTTCATTAAGATATTAATTCAAGGCTTTCTGCACAATGTGTTCCTTGTCATGGAAGCTTTATTTATTTATTTATTTATTTATTTATTTATTTATTTTGTGCATGTGAGAGAGAGATTGTGATTGTGTCTCTGTTTGCACATTGGTTATTTTTCCTGATGCATTTCTTGCTTGTATTGTAGGGGTAGAGTTAGAAGTAGAAGTTAAGAATGGGAGACAGTGAGACAATAGTTACTGGAACATCTACAGTTAAGGATTATACGTCATCTGGTTACACTTCTGTGGTTTCTGGTGATGCTAGTTCAAATGTGTCAGATACTGGAAATGTTGCTACTTCTGCTGTTACAGCAGAGGCAGGTTGTACTGTGCCCACTGGTCCTACTATAGCTGATGGAAATACGTATGGTACAGATCCTTATGCTGTTATCCAAGGGGCTCATGTTGATACAGCTTATGAGAGTGATGCTAAGTCAGTTGCTGGGCTCAGCAGTATTGGCAAGAACATACTTTCAAATAATGCAACAGCAGCACCATCTCAAGCTACTGATTATAATTCTTTAAATGGAAATTTTGGCGGTGGAGCAGGAATTGTTGCTTCTCTTCAGAATGGAAATGCAGTCGGCATTGTGGATGGAGCTGCCGCAGAGCAACGCTTTGTGGATGGTTCTGGTATGTTTTGCGTGTCATGCATGTGACATGTTGAGGCTTTGAACTTACACATTTAGAGACTGCACTTTGCTAAATATGGTCTGCAGTTAGTCAGAGAGCCTCTGATATTAACTGTGGAATTTAGATACGGGAGGGCCTCTTTAATTCTCTGACATAATTTTTACAGACTCCAGAAATTTCTTGTAAAATCAACCCCCATGCAGGTGGGGTGCAAGTAACACTGGTGAAGGAGTCTGCAGGACATAAAATTGGATGCATATTAATATTGTTTGAAAAAGTGATAACAACTATTTTACATCATTGAGTGACCACTTTGTTATCCTTTGTCATGGATTGCCTTTTTATGTGAAGCAGGTTGATGCTTGTATCCATGAAAACCTTTTTTTTTGTTTGTTAATTTCCAGCAATGTCAAGTGAAGAGGAGAATTTGTGGACTGCTGTGAAGGCTAATTCTCTAGATTTTGATTCATGGACTCGTTTGATAGAAGAGACAGAAAAGGTGGCTGGGGTATGAGTTTCTGTCATTTTGATGCACTGCTAGTTGTATAATTCTTTTCTTCAGAAAAAATATTTTTCTCCACAGATGTGGAAATGTAAAATTTTCTAGATTTCTGGAAGTGTAATACCATTAATTTAAGCTGTCTGAGTTTTATGAGTTATAAACCACTCTTTAAGTACTGTTTGCAATCATTGGGAAGTTGATCTATCTTTAACCCAAATTCTTCCATTTATTAGTAAACCAGCTGTCTAAGATGACAAAGTAACTGCTACAATGGAAATTGTTTGAAACTGGTAGAACTTAAAATACTTGGTAGAAATGAATTTCATTCATGGGAAAATGCCATCTTGTAGTGCAGAAATTATGGGTTCAGGAGCTTTATATCATTCTCTTCCATTTAATTTTCAAAAAGAACACAACTCATAAGATGTTAAACAAGATAGATGACTAAAAGTTGCAGAAGAAGACATTTGATGTGACTGTTTTCTGACTTTCTTCAAGTTATTTACTTTCTTTTAAACGTATGCCTTTACATTCATGATGCTTGTTTTGCTAATGTTTTCCTTTGTACCTTATGCAGGACAAGATTTTAAAGATTAGGAAAGTTTATGATGCTTTTCTGGCTGAATTTCCATTGTGTTATGGTTATTGGAAGAAGTACGCAGATCATGAGATGCGCCTTGGTTTTATGGACAAAGTTGTTGAAGTGTATGAAAGAGCTGTTTTAGGGGTTACATATTCAGTGGACATATGGTTGCATTATCTTATATTTGTCACTGAGACATATGGAGATCCAGATACAATTAGAAGGTAATATCTGTTCAAGATCAATGTACTTTCTTGTCTACATTGGAATCATTTGTAATTTTCAGCATCATAGTATATTGGAATTTTATTCTAACATCATTTCAGTATGCCTTCAACAGTGGTTCCTCATTTAATGGCGAAAGGTCTGATGGGAATGCTTTAGAAATGCATTCTTGATGCAACCCTTTGATATGGGGCTTTTTTGTGGATAGCTTTTTGAATTTCATTTTAGGATGCAAAATTCATATTCTTTTGGCTTAAAAACCACTTTCCCTTCTCTTCTGAAGGTCTGCATCCTAGTAATAGTTATTTGTGAATTATGAATGTGTTTAACTTTGACCTCTGGGGTGCATCAATATGCAAAATGCTGCTGGGAAGATCTCGTCCTCAGTTAAGGGCTAAGATGGCCTCATTCACTGCTCCATTTCAGAAATAGTATGGTTTTTATCAGGAAGGTAAATGCAGCATTTAGAAGTGTCATGATGTTAGAGTGAATTGTTCCTTCACCTTCAAAACAGTAGTGTCTAAAGTCATGGATGAGTCTGCATTCACTGACTTTATGTTTATGTCTGTGCTTTAACAACCTCTGTATTTGTCTATGAATCAGGCTTTTTGAGCGAGGATTAGATTATGTTGGAACAGATTATTTATCTTACCCCATCTGGGACAAGTATTTGGAATATGAAGAGATGCGTTCGGAGTGGGGCCGTGTTGCTGCGCTTTACACCAGGATATTAGAGATTCCAAACAAACGGCTGGATGATTACTTTGTCAGGCAAGGTTTTCTCATAGAATCCACGTGTTAAATTATTACAGTTTACAGTTGGTGTCTATTTGAGATAGTTTTAATTTGTTCATCATCATTGCATTTGTCTTGTCCTATTGCATGTAATTTGAATACATTTAATTGCTGATGCTTCTACAGATTTAAGGCCTTTGCTGCCAGTCGGCCTTTCTCAGAACTAAGGACTGCTGAGGAAGCTGCTGCTGCAGCGGCTGCACTTTCAGAGGCTGCTAACCAGGGAAACGAGGGAGAGATTCATCCTGATGCTGCTGAACAGTTGTATAAACCTGTAAGTGCTGCTGGCTTAACTGAAGCGGAGGAGTTGGAGAAGTTTGTCGCCATTAGAGAAGAGATGTATAGGAAAGCTAAAGAGTTCGATTCTAAGGTCTCTGACTTTGAAAATGCTATTAGGAGGCCCTACTTTCACATGAAGCCCCTCCCTATTGCAGAGCTTGAAAATTGGCATAACTATTTGGATTTTATAGAAATGGGAGATGACCTCAACAAGGTATTTTGGGCTTATTTTCATCCTTGGATCCCTCTGTGGCTTGCATTTTTTTTTCAGTTATTCTTGTGATACATTGACTTACAGTTAAGTAATATCTGCTGCATCATATGCTTTTTTGGCTAAACCGTTGGATGAAGCACCTTTTTAAACGGGAAATTTCACTGACACTAAAGCATGGGCCTTCGAAATGGTTTCTATAAGGCTAAGTACTTTCAAACCTTCATTTGTCAGTGGGCGTTTTGGGTTCCAGTATGAGTTGAAATTTTATGTTTTTTAAAATTCATATGTTATGCATGCAGGTTTCTTGTCTCCTTACCATCTGTCTATCAGGCAAGGAGGGTCCCTAATGGGGGACCTTTCTGTTCCCCAATGGAGTATCTTCGATGCATATCTTTTTTATGGTTTATTTTTCCTTTCTGTTGATATATTTGCGATTTCCAGTACATCCAGTAGTGTGTGATTTTGTACTTATGTGATTTAGGTGGTGAAGTTGTATGAAAGATGCCTAATCGCTTGTGCCAATTATCCTGAATACTGGATACGCTATGTCTTGTGCATGGAAACCTGTGGAAGTATGGATCTTGCAAATAATGCACTGGCTCGTGCCACTCAAGTGTTTGTCAAGGTATAAAATTCAATTAGTTTTATGTTCATGTGACAATTTGAAAATGTTGCACCATTGTGTTTTGCATGTGGAATGGTAATGCTTTGCTGGAAATGTGTTCCTAAAGCCACAATCAAGGGTAAAACATAAGTGAATCTGAGGCTGAAGAGAACTTCCAATGGAATCAACCTTCTAAATAATATGACTAGAGACTGTACTAGGGAGATCATGGTAAACAGAGGCCAAAAAAGGGAGAGAACCAGGGAGGGAGAGGTGGATTCAGAAACCATGGGGTAGGGAAAAGTGTAATTGATATTTTGATTTGTCTTTCAAGTGTGACATTCATCTGTATAGAATAGGATTTTTTGCAAAGGAATCTAACTAGATTGAAAATAGGGAAGAAAAAAATAGTAAATGTCAAAAATTCTAATTACATTTATGATCTTGCCTTGAATGGAACAACATAAATATTTATGTTATTGAGTACTGTCAGTTCTCTTTGTTCCTCGTTGTTTTGAGTGCCTGTTGCTGATCGTTTCCCCTTCTATCATCATGCTGCTACTCTATGACTATCAATAGGGATTTTGTGCCTTTGACCTTTGTTCTATGTGCAGAAGTTTATGTTAATGTGTTTAGCTTCTTCTTGATCATGAAAAATTTCATTGTTTAAACTTGAGAGGTGTATTTATAACCAATCACTTATATCTTCATCATTTATGGGTTGTGTTTGTCTTCAAAACTTAACAGAGACAGCCTGAAATTCACCTTTTTGCTGCCCGATTTAGAGAGCAGAATGGGGATATACCTGGTGCCCGGGCTTCTTATCAGCGTGTACATGCTGAAATTGCACCTGGTCTTGTTGAAGCAATTGTTAAGCATGCAAACATGGAACGTCGGCTGGTAAGCAGTGTTAGCAAGCTGCTAAAAACTCCCCTTTGCTGCATATATGTCTCATGTTTTGACTTGGTTATTTCTTTTGTTTGCAGGGAAACCTTGAAGATGCTTTCTCTTTGTATGAACAGGCCATAGCAATTGAGAAAGGAAAAGAGCATTCACAGACCTTACCAATGCTGTATGCGCAATACTCTCGATTTCTTTATTTGGTAAGTTTGTGTCTGCTGCTATGCTTGCTGGCATGGTTGCTTTGTTCTTTCAGTTGGAATGATAGTGATGGGTTCTTCTTTGCCACTTCTGGAGATGAATATGCATGCACTAGATTGTGATGCTTAATGCACGTAAATGATTAGTTCAGATTACTGTGAAAACCAGTCAAAAGAATTTGATGCAATAAATCAAATTTACCATGTTTAGAGAGGGAATGGAACAACCTGTTTTCAAAGGATAATTGAGCAATGTCATATTTTACAATGTCTCAAATTTAGCAAGAGCAATGCTAAATGTCACAGGATGTTCTTTCTTTTGAGCTCTTTAGACATATTGGCATCAAATGTATTGCTATGTACATTGAATTCAGGACTCAGAAGCATTTACAGTCTGCCATATATGTTTTAATCAGCGCTTGTTTATAATTGACTTTGTTTGTTAAACTTTCAGCAAGTGACTTGTGCATTTAAAACTTCATGTTTGGTTTGTTATTTTTCTTCTTTCCTGAATGGGTGGAGAACAAATCATCAAATATTTAGATTAGATTCATCATTGAATTGTCTTGATTAAGCCCCTGGAATTGCATGGTAGTTTCTTATGTTCGAGTTGTTAATGATGCATTTTAAATGCCTGCTACAAAATAGCCTTGGCCCTTGGGATTTTGGTCATTATTTCCTTCTTGTATGTTTTGCTAGGTTTCTGGAAATGCATCTAGAGCTAGAGAGATTTTAGTTGAAGGACTTGAAAATGTGCAACTATCAAAACCACTTCTTGAGGTATGTGTGAGCTTTTCTTTATGAACACATGCATAGAAGCACTCATAATCTTTTTACATGTGTCAGTTTCTCTACACTCTCTTGTTGGTAATATTCTGCTTTAAATGTGCCTTTCGGATGTAGGCTGTTATACACTTGGAGACAATTCAGTCAAAGCCAAAGCAAATTGAATATTTAGATGCATTGGTTGATAAGTTCATTAGGCCCAACTTGGATACCATCATGACTGCAAGTGCTGCCGATAGGGAAGAACTTTCTTATATTTACATGGAGGTAATCAATTCTTTTCTCATGATTTCTTTAATTCTGTCAGGATTTACACTTATACAAAAGGAAAAAAAGAAAAATCCTTTTGGGATGTGGCATTATGTGATGGATCTGGGGTTGGCATTCTTATGATGTATGCCTGTTATTTCCTCTAGATAAGACGGACTAAAGTGTGCAACTTGTTCTGTAAAGTTTCATTGTATTGTTAAACCCTAATGGCTACATTTTTATTTCATTTAAAAGTCTAGTGTCTTTGACAGCTGAATGTATAATTTGATTTTTGATCTTATAAAATCCTTCAGTTTTTGGGAATATTTGGAGATGCACAATGCATCAAGAAGGCTGAAGATCGTCATGCGAAGCTGTTCTTACCCCACAGAAACAAGTCAGGGTTAAAAAAACGCCATGCTGAAGATGGCCTAGCTTCAGATAAGGCAAAACTTCCCAAATCCTACTCTGATGATCTATCACCAGCCCAATCTCTGATGGGTGCATATCCAAATGTACAAAACCCATGGGCAGCTGGTTATGGTGTGCAGCCACAAGCTTTGCCACCCGTTACACCTGTGCAGGTTCAACAGTGGACCCCTAGCTATGGTCAACAAGTACGTTGCTGTTTCTAAATGTTTTCCTGAAAGTAATGTGTTTTTATGTGTTCATTTTTGTATGGGAGGAAATTTTCAACAATAATTTGCTAAATACCCTGTGACAAAGATATCTAGTTACTGGGTAGTTACTTTTCTGTATCAGAAAGGAATAAGAATTTTAGTAACATGCCAAATTTTATGTTATAGTCTTATCAAACGGTTATTTCAATGTTGTACTAGGCTGCTGCATATGGTGCATATGGTGTTTATGGAAGCAGCTACGCTAGCCCACAAGTTCCGACATCTGTTGCCCAGGCTGCAGCTTACAGTGCTTATCCCTCTACATATCCTGTCCAGGTACAAAAAAATTGCTATTTTATGTTTATCTATTTTTATCTGGGCCAGGATGAGAATTTTGATGGAGTAAATTAGTCATTTTTATATATTTCCACCAACACAGACTGTAAAAATTGCCTTTTTCATTTGTTTCACATCTTATCAAATTTTGAGCTCATAATATGTGATTTTAACAGGCCTTCCCCCAACAAAGTTATGCACAACCAAGTGCAACGGCAACATTGGCCCCAGTGCAACAGCCACCTTCTGTAACGCAGCCCTATTATGGGAGTTACTACTGAAATGGCAACGATTTTTTCTGCGCCTTGCTCTTTAGTTTTCATCTTCCCCACAGTAGTCTGTTTGCTGATCCTGACGGTAACCTGTTTTTTCTCGAATGTTGGGGGATACGATATGTTATGGTGTGGCTGAAATGCAGAGGCGATGGGGGAACCAGTGTAGATGGGTCAATGTAGTAGTTTTAACTTTGTCATCTGTGTTTTACTTTTACTATTATCTGTTTCCTCTTTTTTTGGGCTTCCTACGGAAAATTTGTACTTAATTAATAACTTTTGATATGTATTCCCGAGGTTATGGTACAGAGAAGAAAAGAAAACCATGGAAGTCTAAACAAATCTGGCGGCTGCTATGTTGAACTCTTTAATTTAGTTTAGTTTTTTTTTTGTTTTTTTGATGACATTTTTGATCAAAATTTCATTCAGTTTTCAACTGGATTGGAACTTCAATTTTTGAATCCAAATTTTACAACTCAAAACGCTACGTGGGATGCCTTTTCGATCAGGTGGATGTCGTGATTGTTGCGCAGAGTGTCTGATCTCCTCGGCATTAATCCTGACGTTTTAAATGCCGTGGGCTCCCTCCTAGTTACTTTTGCACTTTGTGTAAGCTGCGGTAAAGTGGCCTACCTCAAGCAGCATTGGAAAATAATTGTTGCTGCGTTTTACATGTTTTGAAACACGGAAATTAATTTCATTTTGGACGCTTTTAATTTGGAAACAATCTCACATCTTAACCCGATTTGTGGCGGGCAGATGATGAAAAGATGTTCTCCTGTCCTTCGAATTTCCAGAAAGTTGTGAGTCTACGATGGTTGTGTAATTAAAAATCTAAATTAAAATTTTCGAGGTATCCCTATAAAAATGATAGAGAGTCATTGTTAAAATACAGTGGCGTGCGTTCTGCGGAGGTTTGTTAGTTAAAGGGGGAAAATTTTATTACAATAGTCAACGGGAAAACGCTAAGCTGACAATTTGTTTTTTTTTTAATTAAAGTGCCGTATTATCACTGTCAGACTTCCCAGCATTTCTGTATATAAGATTTTGAATATTACAATCATTAACAACTTTATTCTAAAATGGAAGTATATTTTTTTCTTTTGGGAGGAAAGGAGCGGATCAATCAAAGCCGCACGTTTGAATGACTCGAACCACTTGCCCCCTGTTTGGTTAAAAAGAGGTTGTGTGATTTTTCAGACCTTCGGCCAAAAGTATCTTAAAAATGGAAACTTTTACAGTCAGCTACACACGCTGTGACAGCGCTGCGCTGATAGTTTTCCAGAGATCTCTACTGACTTGAACGGCCACCGCCAATTGTTCTTGCTGTGCCCACAAATGAAGAACGAGGACAGTCCAGTACACCACAGTCATATCACGGCAGATCTCAACCGTAGAACTAAAACTAATCCATATACTTGGTACGGAAAAAAGGGTCACCAGACCACACAGAACCAGAGCCGACTTTTTTTTAAAAAAAAAACAAAAAAAGGGAAACCATCGGCCTATTTAGCAGTACCGTGATCAACGGCCATGATTCAAAGTCATTCCACCAAGTAATTAACCAACTACGATTTAATGCGGTCATTCCTAGTAAATACGCTTTTCCAGTTGCGAATCATAGGATTGGGACGACAACCTCCGGCCTCTCTTTCTCTTTCTCTACTACGTCTCTGTCGTCGTAGATCTGTCTTGATTTCTTAGATTAGATTAGATTAGATTCTTTGTGTCTCTGCCAAATCATTTCCTAGACAGCCGAAAAACCCTAAAAAAATAAAAAAATAATAAAAATAAAAGGAAAGAGGGTGTAATAATTATCGTCCTGTGTGTATGTGTGTGTGGGGGGTAGGGGTGTGTTTCAAGAACAATACCATCTTCTATTTATCACCTTTATCGTATTAAATACAATTAAAAAGAAAGAAAGAAAGAAAGAAACGAAGGAGAATGGCCACTCCGTATCCAGCCGCGCTTCAGGTGTGGTACTGCTCTGTGCATAAATGTGTAAATTAATGGAGTTCGTTTGTGAGTCGCGGAACGAAACCGGCTAATGTATATTATATTTATATATTTTTTTTGAATTTTTTTTGTTTGGGTGATTTTTAGGTTGGGTCGTATTTTGTGGGACAGTACTATCAAGTACTTCGACAGCAACCGGACCTCGTACATCAGTTCTACGCCGATGCCAGTACTATGATTCGTGTCGATGGGGACTCCAGCGTATCAGCCTCCACGATGCTGGTAACTCTTTTTGGTCTCCCCCCGTGTTTGTGTGTGTGTGTGTGTGTGTGTGTGTGTTGTGTTTGGGGTGCGGTGCGCTTTGTTCCTGTCCGTTCTCTGTTGTTGTCGAGGCTAATTTGATTTCCAATTAATTACTTGTTGCATTTAGAATTGGGTAGACTTTCTCCCTTTTGCCATTTATACTTGGATGGTCGGTTGCCTTGGCTTCTTGAAGCATTTTTTGGGTTCTTACTTCTTGAATTTTCTTATTTATGCTGCTTATTTTCATATGCTTAGGATTCTGCATAAAGTGAGAAATGTATTGTAGTTGAAAAGGATTGTACTTTGAAGCAATCTGTGGTTAAAGGGGAAAAAAAAAAGGGAAAACCTGGAGATTTGACAATACGGTATTGGCAAGACATGAATTTCTCTAACACTTCACTCTTAATTCTTCAATCTTCTGTTACCAGATTGTGGGCATGGAAATCTAATGAAAGAGTGTAAAGCATAGGAAATTTCTAGTTAGGAAGGCATATCTCTTGATTGTGTTCTAGACTGTTATGCCTTTGCTTGAATCCTTCTAGCAGAAGGTCCTGTACAGGTTAATTGGTTTTATCTGCTGCATTTGTAGTCTATATGATCTAGCATCCTTGATCCATGGACGGTATCCATGGGATTCATTACTAATGTAAGACACTAATTAGGGGATAAACAGCCTCTGATTAATTTATTATTGCAGAATGTTGCTTGTTTATGTTGTCACTGATTACTCATTATTTTTTTCTTTTGTCCAGCAAATCCATGCTCTTCTCACTTCTCTAGATTTTACTGCTATTGAGATCAAGACCATAAATTCTCTTGATTCTTGGAATGGGGGTGTTCTGGTGATGGTGTCTGGATCTGTTAAAATCAAGGATACAAGGGGCAGGAGGGATTTTGTACAAACCTTTTTCCTGGCTCCTCAGGACAAGGGTTATTTTGTTCTTAATGATATATTTCAGTTTACTGATGATGGAATTGCTCACCAACAACATTTAGCTCCCATATCGGTTGGAGAAATTCACCCGCAACACTCTGTTCCTGTATCATCTGAAGATGCTTTTGGGTCTCATCTAAGTACATCTAGCCCTCTTCAAGAGCCACCAGGTAATATGACAATAGATGCTTGAAACTGTCAATTGCTGCAATAAATCACCTTGTTGTCACCCCATGGATCTTTTTTGAAGTTTGAAGCATGTTATTCTGTGAACTGAGCTCCAACTTTTGCTGATGAGCACAGCTTTTGTATTACTAAACCACATTTTGTATGCTTGTGCAGTATGGAATTTTAATTTGGATAAAAGGTTTATTTCAAATTTTTGATCACAGTTAGATTGTAGACAATGTGGTGACAATTTCTGCAAATCATAGAAATGGTTGGTTCGTTATGAAATGACATATTGTCTCATTACGAGCTCCATTCAACAACTGAGATATAGGAATAGCTTGGAAAAGGAAAAATTTTTCTTCATTTCTTTTGTTGTTTGTGCAAAATGACTTATTTATTTTGCCCAGATTGAGTATCAACTGGGAATAAAAGTATGCTTGCCTTCAGGGGGCTGGAATAGGAGAAAGGTTCTAGGTAGATTCCCCGCAATTGAAAAGGAAAAGCAGCAGAGTCAACTGTCAAAAAAGGGAAAAGAGACAGTATTCCAGCCAAAAATAAATAAATAATAATAATAATAATAATAATAATAATAATAATAATAATAATAAATAAACAGAGTATTATAATTGCCAGTTAAAATTCTATGTTAATTTGTCATCTCAGCATCATTTGATGAAAGCACACTGCCTTCTTATTGGTCTTTTCAAATGTTTGGTTTAGCAGTTTCTGAATATGTCTTAGAGGAAGAAGCTGGGAAGTACGTAAATGCAGTTAATGTAGAAGATGATACAGTGGACAAGTACAGTCTTCCTGACCACCAGCAGCAAGAAGACTTGGAGAGTGAAATTGTGGTGGAAGAAACTCCTGTGCAAGAGATAACAGCTTCATTTCTAGGTATTCCTGATGTCACGCAACATCCATCACCTGCTGTTCTGGAGGAACCTGTGGAAGAGCCTCAAAAGAGAACTTATGCTTCTATAGTATGCACTATTCTTTCGCTTTCATGTTTGGTTTGCTTCATTTTTATGCTTGCTTCTAGATCTTTAGTGGACTTTGATTGTTCCAAATGTATAAATAGAATAACTGAGATTCAGTTCATTGTTTTGAGTTAAATAAGAACCCAATGGTTGTCGACAGAAATTAATATATGCTTTAATACATAAAGCATGTTACATAAGATGGGGTTGTGATTCAGAGACAACTAAGAACTGTTGTGCATGCAATATAAATATAAGAGGCTGAAATTTACAAACACTAGGATCTTGTTAATGACTAGCTTTCAATTGTGAATTTACAGTTACGGGTTAACAAAGCACAGTTTTCCCCATCAATGGCTTCTCAGCCATCCGTTGATAGAAGTGCCCAGAGTTCTTCAGAATGGAATCATATACCACCACCTGCTGCACAGCAACCTGACTCTGGGTTGTCATTTGCACCGGAATCTAGAGTTGATGCAGCAGAGGAAGGCTTTGGACCAGAGGAAGGTGTAATACTCAGTTTCTATTTAATAATTCATTATTTATCATATGAGCTAGAACACTGAAAGAACAACAATATTTTGATTGATGCTGCTTTTGGCATTCTTGACTGAGTTATGCACTGAAATGGAATTTATAATGTTCCACCATATCTTATGGAGAAAGTTGGTTGAAAGTCTAGGACCATTGTGTGGCCCTTGAGCTCGTAGTTCACATAACAAGACCTAGATAATCTCTTGTTGAATGGGTTCCATATTAGACAGTTATGCATCATAGGTGCTTGTAATGGTCTGATTTGCAAAGTTGTAATCTTGTTGGGAGGGTCCTCTTCTTCTTCTAATTTTGATTTGACCAGTTCATCTAAAAGTTTTCTTCCTTTGTTTTCTCTGAGCAATATATTTTGAAGCTTTTAGATGATATTGCTCTATTTTTTTGGAAACAGATGTGTTTGTAAGTTGAGAAAACATATACAGAAAGCTTGTTACAGTAACAACTTTTCAAAGAACATAATTTATTCTTGTCTGTCTGTTCAGGTGAACCAAAGTCTGTCTATGTGAGAAATTTGCCCTCGAATGTTACTACTGCAGAAATTGAACAAAAGTTCAAGAATTTTGGCACAATTATGCCTGATGGTGTGTTTATTAGGAACCGCAAGGTGAGCCTTTCTGCCATTCGTCTTTGCTAGATGCATATATAGTCTTAAAACAAGCTTAAATAGAATTTTGTTTGCACAGGATGTTGTTGGTGTTTGCTATGCCTTTGTTGAGTTTGAAGACCTTTTGAGTGTTCAAAATGCAATCAAGGTTTGACTTTCATATTAAAGAATTATTCTTCTACTTTTGTTGGTTATTTATGTCTTGCATGGTATCTCAGTGTTGGTAGTTGTGTATTCTTTTGCCTG
The DNA here is from genome assembly GCA_037832345.1 of Rhizophora mangle. NCBI lineage: Eukaryota > Viridiplantae > Streptophyta > Magnoliopsida > Malpighiales > Rhizophoraceae > Rhizophora > Rhizophora mangle. The sequence goes on along the minus strand of JBAPLJ010001937.1, from coordinate 2,679,097 downwards.
TCCTTTTCCTGCCCTTCTTTATGTGCTTGGACCTGGACTTCTGGGTTGCTTGTCTACCGGAAGGAAATTTAATTAGTTCAGTCATTTTTTTTTCCCATAAATTTATTGCTATTCTCTTTGAATTTGCCTTTGTTAGAAGGATTTTGGTAGGTTTTCTAAAGGAATCCTTAATTGTTACTGTTATGGAACACCAGTTCAACAAAATGAAATTGAAATGGAAATTAGATTCATGCTTATCTTTCGGTTAGTGCTTTTAAACTTTATAATATTGACATAATTGTTCTGTGAACACTAGGCAATTCATCAGAACTATTTCCTGGCTGGTGGACTGAATTAGTTGTTGGTTGATAAACACGAGATGGACCTGAAGAAAAGATTCTAAGTTGTTTTTCATGACCTATCCCTGTAGTTAGTGCCTCTATGCTTTGTATCATAACTGGATCAGTCTTGCCTTATTAAGTTCCTTCTTTAGGCATCTCCTATTGAAATAGCTGGAAGACAAGTCTTCATTGAGGAGAGAAGGCCAAACAGTGGCATTGCTTCTCGAGGTGGAAGTAAGTGAACTATAGCCTTCCTGTTTAAATTGCACACTGTTATGATTTTCCATTTTTCAGAAGGAACATGGTTATCTTTTTTAAACAGAGAGCTTTATGGAACACGCATTTATCTTCATAATGCTACTGATTGGATTTAGAGCTATTATGCATGGACATGGCCATCATGTAGAGTAGAATCAAAATAAGATGTAGGCTGATTGTAAGAACATGCAGCATATATATATATATATATATATATATATATATATATATATATATATATATCCTCAAATAGAGTAATTTTCAACTGTTTTTGCAGCTTGGGTTCTCCTCGTTGATCCTGAAAACATATTATTTGTTGCAATATGTCATATCCTTGTTTGTGCTTAGAGTATTGTGTGTGCTTGAAAGAGAGGAAGAAACAATTCGCTTCATTTGTCTGGACATTAAGAGGTCATTTTAATTTCATTGAGCAGGAAGGGGAAGAGGCAGAGGGAGTTATCAAACAGATGCCCCAAGGGGACGTTTTGGCAGCCGCAGTTTGGGCAGGGGAACTTACCAAGATGGCAGTGACTACAGCAGACCACGAGGCAATGGCTTCTACCAGCGAGGTTCACGGTAGGCAAAAGTTGTTCAGGAGCAAGGTGCAATCCAGCAGAACCACAGGGCCTGAACACAGTCTTATTTAGTCTAAAGGTGATACAGGCTTTTTAAGTTATTGATTGCTGATTGGAAAAAGCCTTCTGATGGCCTGTACTTTTTGAGGTGTTTAAATTTTGAGGTTTTTAAGTTCTATCCAGTGGGGAATGCAATGTATTGGTTTCATATGTTATACAAGGCTTTTTATTTTCAGAGATTCCAGAGACCATTTCAACACATTCAGGACAATTAATGGAACCGATTCATCCTTGTTGCCATAAATGTAGGCATGCAGCAGATTTAGAGTTCTCTCCAGAAATCTCAAATCAAGAGATGGACAATAGAGACGCTAGCTTTACACACACCATTCCATGAACATGAAGTATCTTATGGACAGTAAGCAGCATTTTTTTATTTTTTTCTTTTGAAAGAGTCGAAGAGGGCATTGTGGAAGAGATTCGACTATAGTTCCTATATATGTAAGTATCAATTTGCCTAGTTGTTTAGCAGTCTGCATGGCGTTGCATTTTGTATCACGCACAGCAGAGCGGTCCCTTTTGTTTTCTGGAACTGTTCAACCAGTAACATTATCTTCCTCACCCTTCCTAAACGCACACAGAACCCCACCAATGTGACCAATGTCAACAGTTTCACATGGCATCTCACAAAGCCCTACGAACAAGTTAAGCACCAGTAGAGGTCACGGCTCCTCGGAAGTGGGAGGATCTGGCATCGAAATCATCTGCTACAATGCACTCATTTTCATCCTCCTCTGTTTCCCAGAGGAATCTAGCATATGCTGCGTGGACATGGCTGCATAACCACATGTAATAGAGATGATAAGGAACAGAGCTAGCTCAAAACATGTGACAGATTATAGATATGCATAGTTTTAGAATCACATACCTATCTTCAGGAGAAGCTCGAACGGAATGCTCAAAATAGCTTGAAGCTCTATCCTGGTCATAATGTAGTTCCCAAACTAACTTTGCGTATTGTGACAGGACTTCTCCATCGTTGGGATCTGCTAAAATAGCCTTCGAGTAATATTCCTCTGCTCCTCGAAGGTCTTGCTTTGACTGCAATATTTTGTTATTCATCAGTGTCAAATCTTTGATCCAGTAGGAATCAGAAACTCAAGATACAGACAGATGCTTGTAAAGAAAGCCAATAAATGGAATTTTCTTTGTAAATCACAGCTTCATAAGAAGTTAAATTTCCAATCTGAAGCTGGTACATCTTATGACAAAGAAATAGAACATTACTCACCTGGTACAAAAATTGAGCATAATTCCTCAAGAACAAAGCATTGCCGGGATTTTCCTGAACCATTCTCTTATAATACTCTTCCGTGCCATGAATGTATTCGTCATCTCCACCTGCTGAATTAAACTCACCACCACTGCCTCCTCCTCCGTTGCCACAACCACCGCCATTTCCATTAGTAATACCTCCGTCAATGCCTAGTTCTTTTGCAAGATGCAACTCTTCACCATCTAAACTTCTTTTCTCCTCAAAGTCCGCATTCCAAATCCTATCCATTTCTATCACTTTTTCACTCAAAACTGTGTTCTCGGTCTCCTTGCTTAGACCAAAGTGACCAGCATGCATGGCTGCTTTTTCTTTCCACTGGTCCTTCTCATCCTTACCATCTTCTACGCCACTCCATTCTTCATCATCTTCTTCTTCTTCATAGTAATCATCTTCGTAGCGACCTCTAGAATTACAAAATGAAAAGGATGGTATAGTATCCAACATCGCAAAATTTGGTCTCCCTGACAGCTTTTTGGGTTGGCTTGAATTGTGATTCTCTTCATTGCTGTTGCAAGAAGCATAGGGTAGTCCTTCAAGGTACCCTTCAGATCGAGTGCGGTGAAAGCCAGTCTGAGAATGGTTCGAGAATTCAGCAAAGGATGGAGAGATGGGAGAGATAGTGATGAGATTCCGACACCTAGATTGATAATAAGGTAATTTGCTGAGGCTTTGGTGATTCTTGAGGATATGGTTGGTGGTGTCATGCGGATGAGAATTGTTGCTGTTGCTGGGACTGTCAGAGAAAGATGGGAGCAGGGAGCCAAGAACCGGTGTTGAAGAGCTCCTTAGCAGCATGATTGCAGTTCTCTGTGGCTGTTAATTCCACAACAGAAACTCTGCTGAGGAATAAATTCAAGAGCAGTTATTTTCATTGTTTGCCATGCATTTTAAACAGCAGTAGTAATAAAATGGTCCACTGGTCTTTCGGACTTGAATTTGTATGGACTCTTATGACTCAGCTATCCGATTAAATTAATGTGTTGGTGTCTAAAACCCAAAGCTTCACGGAAAGACCGAATCTTCCTTGCCTATTCCAAGTTGCAGTATAAAAATTGTTAAAGAACCCTGATTGTTAAGCAATACCATGAAACGTGCTACATGCTATGTCTTCAATTGTTGAATTGCAATACGGGAAGAATACAGCCATGACACTTCTTGCTAAATGCTATTAAAGCCATTTCAAGGAGACCAAGATTGAAACGAGGAAGAAGAACCATACCCCTTTATCTTCAGAGACGCAATCTTGCAGAAAGATTAGAACTTTCAACTCCTTCGAGCTCCTCCAAGCAAAATAATGCGTCGAGAAAATAAAATTCGCCAGGCGCATGGACAAGTCATCCCCGGAAAGAGAACCCACCTTTTATAGGACCTTTATAAAGAAAAAGAAATACAAAAAAAAAAAGGCATGACATTTAATTTTATTTGTCTTCTACCAAATAACATTTTGAGGTGGAGAGAGCTTCGATCTAGTTGGATGGTGGGACAGGAGGGAATAAAATATCAACTTGTTCTCTAGTTTGACGCTGGAAATATGCCAGAGAGAGACGCCAGGGCACTTGGACATGCACCTCGGAATTGGTCTTGCAATTTGGCAAAGTTAGGAGGCATATGCACCGTCCGATGTAATGACATCATCAAGTTGCCGACCTCCCAAAACCATCGTGCGTTGGTCAATTATTTCACGCGGATTTCCGCGTGCGTTTGGCGGAAGTTTTGCGAATAGGAGCTCCTTCAAGTTGGCTGACACGTGCTTTTAGATTTAGACCGTAGACGTGGCTCACATTTATGCAATGTGTAAAATTCTCTTTTTAAATTCCTTTTTTTATTTTTAAATAAAAATAAAGCTAATCTAACTTGGCAACCACAAAAAAACTGTTATGATTCGGGAAGAAGGTACATGGGCTCGTTCTGAAATCAAGGCTGGCCTTCACAAGATAATGGGCCTCTAAAGAAGCGCCCAGTGCAGCCTTTTAAACCTCTTGTTTGGTGGCATCGCCAGCCAGCAATGCCTGTCTGTGAACCCCTACTAAACCCCCCCTGCACTTGATCCTAGAAAAGCGATTTTGGTATTCATCTTAGGTCTCTGGGGTCAACCTCTTTGAAAAAGCGATTTTACTCTTCTCCTTGCAAAAGCAGCTAGCTTGTTCTGGCTTTCTCGGCGAGGTGGTGTCCACTACGGAAGCGGATGCTACTATAAAAGGCTAACTAATTGATTTATGCCGTTGATTGACATTGAGCGGAGAGATGTTGGCGAGAAGGTTGGTTTCTTTCTTCAGGAGCTCTCCAAAATCTCAGCTTTCCAGGTATACTGAACCAAGAACCATTTTTTCTATTTCTTATGCGATGAATTCCTTTCATTTCTTTTTTTTTTTAATGCTTTTATTGAGAGGGAGAGAGAGAGAGAGAGAGAGAGAGAGAGAGAGAGGGAGAACAAGCAAAAATTTCTATTATATTGTTGCTGGTATTAGAATTGCTTGGTTTTCTGTTTTTTCTGGAGTAAGAAAGGTAGTTTGATATCCTTTTGTTATTTGTTTTATGACAATTCGATCTTTGAGAGTGTGAAAACTATAGGAGGAAGTTGTGTATCCCACGGCTGGAAAAGTTTGGATTGAACTTTCATTTTTTTTGAACAAAAAGTTGAGGATGTCTTTAGGAACACAATAAAGAAATTGGGATTCAAATGGTCTCAAACTCATTCAGATATTCATTTCTCAATGAGTTAATGTGAATTCTACTTTGATGATTTGGTGACCCATGAATTGCTTTTTCAAATCAAACAGTAACCCAAAGCCTGCAGACGAGGGAAAGAGCAACTCAGTGGGTCGTAAGGCAGTTTCTTTCATGTTGATCACGGTCACAGGTGGTGTTGCATTGAGCGCTCTTGATGACCTTGCTATATATCATGGCTGCAGCAGGTTTGTTTCATTTTGTGGTATTTTTTGAGAAACTGTAGTTTGCCTTATATGGGCTGAGCTAAGGTTAATTATGTTTGTCTGTTTGCGCCATAGGCTCTGCTTGTTCCCTTTGTACTAAACACGGTATATAATGTGAAGTCAGAGCATACTTTGGTCTCCATCATATATAGTGTAAAATATTTATTATGAAGGATGGATTTCGGTCGTGTTGATACGGAAATGATATAAATGCATCATTTAATGGTTGATCAAGCAAAAAGACCAATGAAATTTATAAAAAAGATTCTTCTGACAATCATGTTGCATTTTGCAAACTATAAGATTGTAATTTTAATTTAAGATTTGCATAAATGAAAATATATCGTGTCATAAATGGATCTTTCTTGCCATGTTGGCATGATCATCCGTGTATCTTTTCTTAGGTTGAAAATAAATATTCCTTCAGACATTTCCTTTGATATATCAGTATCACTTTTGGGTTATTGATGGCTTAGTTGGTAGTGTACTTGGGGTCGTCATATAGTAGCTCAATGTTTGTGTTTACAACCTCTTTAAGCAAAATTGGCAAGTGTTTGTAGTACATATCAAAGACAAAGTAGTCACTAGACAAAGACATACAGTGAATAATTGCTATCCTTCCAAACCTTTGACTATATCAAAGGTTTGTTGTATTTAGATGTGATTAGTATAGTGGTTTGTTTTAGGATTTTGCCTATTATACTCCCATCTAACCAGTCCTTTCGTACTTTGTTCAGCAATCTCTATATGCTTCTAGCTAAATGCCTCAAATGAATCTTCATTCCTTGACTGAAATGCTTAAACAGAATGGAGGTGCTCATATAAATTGGTTTGATTAAGTTGAAGGAGCCAGCAAAGTGAGGGTGATGATTTTTATCTTTGTATTTCTTTGCCTTCCCCACTTTGCTTTGGAGGGTGGGAGAGTGATATTGGTGTCCAGCAACTTAATACTTTTCGTAATTTCTGTTGTAGCTGTTGAAGGTTATTTGTTAATTGATGTCTTATGTTACACGACATATTGTAGTATGGTCTTTTTCATTTGTGATTATTACATTAATTTTTCAGCAAGGCCATGGAGAAAGCCGGTAACAATCAGGAAATCAAAGATGCTATCGGGGAACCAATTGTAAAAGGTCCATGGTACAATGCATCTCTAGCAGTGTCTCACAAGAGGCACTCTCTATCTTGCTCGTTTCCTGTGTCAGGGCCACATGGCAATGGAGTCCTCCGATTTAAGGCAGTTCCTAATGGAGGTTTGTGCTGTCTTTTCATATTTTTGATTTCTTCTCTAAGTCTGCATAAAACCACTTTGATGCCAAAATCATTATTGTACACAAGAAACTTAAGCTACAAGATTGATATTTTTTTGGCTAAACTGATCATGCATTTTGCTTGACTTCTGTTTTAAAACTTTTTCTGCCTTATTCCTACCCAGGCCCCCTTCTACCATCTGCTTGGTAACTGTTTTTCAATAAACATGCGCCACAACCCTCCCCCCCCCCCCCCCCTGGGGTTTCAACACCAAATTTGATTTGGTTCGGAGTGGCCTCAATAGGCCATCTGCCTTATTTGTTTTAATACAATCAGGAGTCAGATAATACTATATCTTTGTTGGGGTTTATAGGCTACCATGCATATGAAGGGCTCTTTGATATCATTTTTCTTTCTAACAAGTAAATGACTCTGCGTCCACCAGATGGCAACTGGTTGTCCTTTCTTCTTCCTCGGGAGTGGGACATTCTGGTACTGGATGCCCTCCTCCGTATTCCTGCTAACGAAGGGAAAGATCAAACATTGCGGATTAGTGTCCTACCTACCATAGCTTGCAAGGCAGGCACCCAGTGCCGGCTACAGGAACCCGAGCAGCCAGAGAAGAAATGATGGAAGCTGCATGCACTTAGAATGTTGGAAGTTTCTGTCAATTCCATTTTCAGTTTCTATAGGTTTTCTCGGCAAACCAGAACGGGTCTGTCGGGCTCATCTAATAAGCTATCCATACCATATTACATTTTTTTCCAAATCCCATTCTTTTGGATGATAGTGGTGATGTTAAGGATTCCAGTTCGAAGACTGGGTTCATGTTCATGTTCGTGTTGGAACTTGTTTGTATAAATACCGGAATTTCCGAACCCTCTGTGTACTGATCATTTGCAAGCAAGGGGTTTCCATTGATTAAAAATTTAATATTTTTAATTAAGAGAATTATTTTTATTATATAATTTACTATGTGTAAATGTCTCCCTCTTCAGCTAACCGGCGATAGATTTCGTGGCCTGGAACATAATTTAAATGTGTTTTTTCGTTGATAAAAATCAAAACATTTAATGTTTAGAAAGTTAGAAGAGAATCGTTAGCGGCGCATGGTGGGGGCGAGATCTTGGCCGATTGACGGCTAGGATATTAACCCGACGGTACAATATTCGAGTCGTTTGAACTGGAAAGCACGTGTCAACCAATCTACGGCAGTAGTGCGGAAACCGGTGATGATTCGGCTGTGTCAGATTATTACGGCACTATTTCTCTCTTCAATTGACTTGGTCCGACAAAAATAAAATAATAATAATAATAAATTAAAAATTTAAGAAAACACAAATAGTATAAAAATTTATTATATTCGTTTGGATCTATTATTTTTGTACTTTGAAAACGTGGAGGCGAGCGTGGAATCTGTGGGCCCGACGGACACCAGCGGTGGTGCGCCCGTCGGTATCAACTCGTGTTCCAAAATGGACGGCAAAGCTAGGAAAAGCCCACGGGCGGCTGCACGCAATATCCGCAAAAACAGCGGTTTTAGTTCTTTTTGCTTAAAAAATACAGTTTTTTTTTTTTTTTTTTAAAAATAACATCTACTTTTTTTCTACTTAAAAAAACATTTTATTTTTTTTTAAATGCAATATGTCCTTTTCGATCATACATGCTATATGCGAAATAATAATAATAATAAGATATTTATATTTTAATTATTGATAAGATTAATAAGTAAAACTGACTTAGTGTCTGAAACCTCCGGCAATAGGTCGCTCAAATCAATACGTGCCGAGCTGAACAGTCTGTTGTGACGTTGGGTCCCATTCTTGTCGACTTGTCGTTAGGAGCCCAGACAAATGGGGACTCACTCTTTGAACCCTCTACCGGAAAGTCAATAAAAGAAAAAAAAAAAAAAAAACAAGTAGTGGAATATAAATTACACAAAATATAGCAAAAATATATCTTTTTAATTTATCATAAAAATATTATTTTTATTAATATAAATAATTTTTATTAAATAAAATCATTTTTCAAAATAATAAAAATATATTTATCTTAACAAAAATAATATTTCATGATAAATTAAAAATATTTTTTCATATTATTTAACATTATTTTTTTAATATAGAGCAATTTTAGAGAAAAAAAAAAAAGCCTCGATTCTGATTTTCTTTTCCCCGGGCTTTTAAGCTGTTGTTGATTTTTTTTTCTCTTTTTTTTTTAAATAAAAAAAAAAACTTCAAAGTCGGTAACAATTTAAACAAGCAGATGCATTTTGATCGATAAGAAAATGTAGATTTTTACTTTGATGCGTGAAAACACGGTAAAGTGGGACTTCGAACACCAACTGGTTGCCAATTCTCGTGCCACGTGGGCTCGGAGTCTATGAATATCTAACACATGAAACGAAAGATCAACAACAACCAACAAGATTTTAATAAATAAGATTAAAGGGAAATTTTTCTGAACAAATTTTTAGCACGTGATGGGAACGTTTCGTATTTATAATCTTATATTTATATAATTTATATTATTTTTGCCTGAAAAACTCGCGTGTGGAAAAAGTCCCGAGTATGTGGATGATGCGGGAGGGCCCTGAATTGAATCAAAGGTGTCCAGTTATCTGTTGGCTCAACAATGGCGTCTCGGGTTTCGGGAGAGGCCTCGGAGGAAACGAAAAGTTGTTCTTTTCGTTCTTGCGAGAAGGAGTTGCCGTTTTTTCTGGTTTGTTTATTGCCAAAGTGGTCCATTGATGGACGCCGTTTACTGTTTTGTTTGTTCTGTCGGGACGAGAATTGACTTGGTATCTTTTGATGGATTTTGTGTCTCAAAATATCACCGACCCGAAACGCTGTTGTAATAAATTAATAATAATACCTAGAATATTATGAAATAAAAATGATTGAAAATAAAAAGGTTTTGAAAAAAAAAAAAAAAAGGAAAACAGGGGGTAGGGAACAAGGGGATGAAGGGGATGCTTGAAGTAGCAAAAAAAATTGAAGAAAAGGAGGTAAGCGAGTCACAAACACACCCCAGACAGATGGGGTCCATGTTATATCAATCTGTCTCTCTCTCTCTCTCTCTCTCTCTCTCTCTTTCTCTCTACTTTCCTCCCCCTTACCAAACTTGACCTTTCCCATTTACTACACCACCCTTTTCCTATTTGGCCAAGCAAAGCCTTGCCCACCAAACCAAATAACAAGAAGGACAAACTTAATTGTCAAATTCTCGATCTTTCTTCTCTCTTCTCTTCAGTCTCCATGGCCAAAGACTTTTAAGCTAGCGTCTTTGTTCATGTCTTTGCCTTTGTTGTTATAAATAAGATTGATCCATTGCGTCGGACCGTTTTTTATTTTTTTTAATTTTTTCTTGGTGGGTGTTGGCGGTGGAAGTTGAGGGTGCAACTGCAAGTCGATGTCGAGTGTGTCGAGGGAGGACAACGGAGTGATGTCGTCGGAGGGCTCTTCCAGTCCGGAGGAGGCTGAACTGGAGCTGGGTCTTGGCCTCGGTCTCTCAGGTGGTTTTCGTTTCAAGGGCCAACGTGCAGCGTTAAAGGGTCATCCATATGCAAGGATCTTGACGGCTCGAGATTTGCCTTATGTGATTTCTTCTGCCTCTTCTTTTTCTTCTTCTTCTTCTTCTACCTCTTCTTCTTCAACGATGTCGTCTTCTTCTTCCTCCACGTTGAGCAGAACTAACGTTACCGGCGCAGCTAGGACCAAGAGGAGTGCCGATTCTGTGACTGCCCCTAATGCTCCTTCTAGGTATATATCATTGTAGCTTTTATCAATCTATATATATATGAGGCTGATTAATGTGATTAATTTTTCTATGTTTGATGCAATTTATTTCCCCCATAATGTAAATTTTGAAGTTTGGTGAATCCGACGCTTAATTAGAATTAATTGAGGGCTCTCTTAAAGTAAAAACAGAAAAGAAATGCTGATTCTATCGTCAAGTTCCTATCTTTAAAATAAGCAGTGCACAAATGGCTAGGATACGAGGAGTGATGGGAAAGTATGAAGAAAACGATATGTTCCTAGATGTACTGAAGCATACGAGAAGCCTATTTATTGGATATAGTGATACCCTACTCCGTTATGTGTTGTCTCGCTGTTCAATTTTGAGATCTTTATGCATATGGCTTTGGTAATAGCTTCTACAATATGTGTGTTGTTAGCTAATGTGATATTTCGAGCTAGTAAGGATTGCTAGTCAGGGAGGCTATTTAGTTTGATCTACAATTGCTTGAAAGGATTCCTAGAAAGATACATAGCTATCTTGTTTTATTTGAGAAAAAAATACAATAATATCATCAATAAGAAGACTTTTTGCTCTTATTGTTTTTTCTGGTATTTGGATTGTTGCCTGATGTTCATTGGTTATGTCTCTTGGTAAGGTGGACTTGGATAACATTTCAATACTTCCCTGAACTCACAGTGTTGATGTTTTTATCTTTTCATTTGTATCTTAAAACAGTCATGTTGTGGGATGGCCTCCAATAAGATCTTACAGAATAAACAGCATGGTTAACCAGGGGAAGTCACTGGCCTCTGGGGAGTTTAACCCAACGACCCAAAAGAACAACCAGAGTGCTATGGTAGGCAAGACTCAAAATGGAAGCAACACAAATGAAGCCAATGCCAAGGTTAGGACTTCCCTTTTTGTCAAGGTCAATATGGATGGAATTGCAATTGGAAGAAAAGTTGATCTGAACGCTTATGGCTGCTATGAGAAATTAGCCCAAGCTTTGGAAGATATGTTTCTTAGACCCTCCACATCCACTATGGCAACACGTGAGCCTTCTTGTCCTTTTTGTTCCAATTCTTCAAATGACCGGTTATACCATTTAATTACTTTTGCTTTGATGAGAAAAAAGGATACAAATTATGGACTCATGGAGTTTTGGGTCGTCTTGTGGGAACTTGCTAGTTTTATTGGTCTTTCACAAAGTTTGCCTTGAACTCAAGCTGATCTGGATTGGAGATGGCTTACTTTATATGTATGCTTTACCAAGACTGAACATAGCAGTGACAATAAAGGTTGGATGATTTACTTCTCATTATAAGTGACCCATGTCCTAGCTTCCTGTCCAGGGGCTTAATTTTTTATGGGTGAAACTTCTTGGTAATCAAAATTTCATATTGCTTCCAGAAGTTTGGGATTAGTCATGATTGAAGCAATATTTGGTAATTCTTTAAATTTGTAGAATTAGTACAAGTTTTACAATCTTAGAATCACTGTGATTTAGAAATTTTGTAATATCAGGGATACCTTTGTTATTAATGAGTTTGGCAGTGGCCCATTGAGGTTGATTAATTGTTTGTTGCTTTTGTCTTTGTACTTAGGATCACGAGCACCAGAGCACAACAGAATGGTAGATGCATCAAGGTGTTCAAAATTGCTGGATGGTTCATCTGAATTTGTACTCACTTATGAGGACAAAGAAGGGGATTGGATGCTTGTGGGAGATGTTCCTTGGAGGTATTACCATGACATGCAGATTATCATAACAAAATTATTTTACACTACAATTTTCATTTTAGATTGTGCTCATGCGACTGCAAAATTCCTTTTTCCATTTCTAGGCCAAATGCGGAAGAAAAAAGAGCCTAATGATATATTAGTGTGACAGAATGGCTCGGATAATTTGATTTGTACACTATGATGATAATTCCACCACAGGAGTCTGGAATAAAAATTTAAAGAAATTCTGTTTGTTGGGTGGGGGAAGGGGAAGAGATGAAGTGGATACTGACTCGTAGAATGGGTTCTGCTAGTCCTTTTACCCTGTACTTGTGAGATGTAGATATTAAAGGGGAAAATGTAAAAGAAAAGTTGGGAGAGGCCAAGAAGGGAAGGTCAAGGAAAGAAAATAAATGCAAACAGCATCTGATCCAATAGAAATCCACTGAATAGCAAAAAGGTGATAAGGAGCAGGAAGGGAATTGAAATTATATGTCGCATGTTTGACCTTTTTACTTTATTCATTTTCTAATGATTTAGGGCTCTTATGTTTTATAGCTTCTAGTGAGTTGTTTTTTTGGCCCCGAGGCCAGATTAACTTTTCTTACTTTTCATTTCTGTTTTTCATTCAGGATATTCCTTAGCTCTGTGAAGAGGCTAAGAATCATGGGGACTCGTGAAGCAACTGGACTTGGCAAACAAATATGAAACTGATATACCTCGAAGTTGCATTTTTTGTTCATACTGTTTTCTTGACCAATCATAAGTATGCAAAGCAGAGAATCAAACCTATCTATACTGTTTTCCCTCAAACTACAGCAAGACAAAGACATACATGCCTTGAAGAATTGTATAGAAAGGAGAAGTGTGAAGGCATCTTTTTAAGTAAAGAATAGTTTCCTCTGGCTTTGTGTTGGTTTTGGCTTCTGTTTTGTTCTTGCTAGTTTTCTCCTTGTTATACCTTCCGAATATACTGGCCAACATTTTGAAAGCAAGAAGTGGCTTTGTCGATAATGTAATATAAACAGGCATACTTAAGTGGATGCTGTTTCTTGGATCTTATAAATTTTTTTGGATTGCTTTTTCATGCACATAAAGCCAAAAGGAAGCTTGGTTTATGAAGTTTTCCACTTTTATTTGCCAGTTGGCCTTTTATACTTCTATGTTTTGCCAATTAATTGCATGTGTGTGAAATTCGGTTCTAATGTATGATTATATGGCACCACCAAAGGAATTGGACTGTGGTTTTGTATTTATTTACTTTGAGAATCCAATTTCATGTACTCATTAATGTTCTGGAAAACAGTTTGCACCACAAACTACAGGCATCAGCAAATGCTACTTACAAAAGAAATAAAAGAGAGCAATGGAAGGGGGACTGTTTGCTTTATATAAGTCCATTTACAGGGGATGTGCTAAAGAATGGGTTTTCTGTGTTGCTATGATGTCCACTGTTGTTGCTATTGCTTTTTCTCCTTGGCTTTGCCTCTCCAAGCATTGTTATGACATCCCTCGTTGAAGGTCTATCCCTGGGGAGCCTAGCCGTGCAGAGAAGTGCAATCCTAAGGACCAAAAGCATCTCTTCTAGAACATGTTTGCAACTTCCTACGTTGGGGTCTAGTGCTTCTTCTAAAGATTTGTTGTCTCTTATCTTTTTTCGGATCCATTCAACAATGTCGACAGATTCTCCAAAGTTGGGATCTAACGGTCGCTTCCCAGTTAAAAGCTCTAGCAGGACCACTCCATAGCTGTAGATATCAATCTTTTCGTCAACCTTCATGGTATACCCATATTCTGCCAAATGATGGTCAACAAAATGAAACGTTAGTGGTGATCAGCATCCCAGCCTCTAGTTTCTGCAATTAAAAGACAGCCACTTGAAATGAATCTAATCTGCAATTTTGCAACTTACCTGGGGCGATGTATCCATAAGATCCAGCCACGATAGAAACGGTTTCATTCTTCCGGGTCATCATCTTTGCCAAACCAAAATCAGCAATCCTTGCCTCGAGATTTGCATCAAGCAGTATGTTATTTGACTTGATGTCGCGGTGAATAATTGGCGGGTGGCAATCATGGTGCAGATAGGCAAGCCCTTGTGCGACTCCAAGTGCTACATTGTACCTTGAGACCCAATCTACTAGTAACCTCCCCTCTCGTTTGCTATGCAATGCTTCTCCAAGGCTGCCATTGTGCATATACTCGTATACCATCAATATTTCACTGTCATTATGAAGAAAGCCTAATAACCGAACAATATTGCGGTGCCGGAGCTTTCCTAATAGGTTTACCTCCCCAACAAAATCGCTGCTGCTTCCAGTTTCAATGCCTGTTCCTGATCTCCATAACTTCTTGACTGCCACAACTGTGTTTAACCTTGGTATCTCAGCCTTGTAAACGGTCCCTGTTGCTCCCAATCCAATTACATTTGGTTCCTTGATGCAAGCTAGAATGTCAGCACTAGTGAAACCGAGCCTCTGGAATGCCATCAATCTCCAGGGCCACTTTCCCTTCCCCATTTCAATATTCTCTTCAAAGCAACCCCAGTTTGAATACCATGTTTTACAGAGATATCGAGCACCAATAAGCATGATTCCAATTGCTAAAACTGCTGCAACTCCGGCTAGCCATCCTGTGACAACGTGCTTTGCGTGCAAAGTTCTTTGCTTTGATGAAGTCAATGAATTTTGACCACATGGAGGTAAGACGCCATCACAGAGACCTGCATTGGCGATGAGATCATCCGGATTGATTGTTCTCAGCACACCATTTGCAGGAACAGGGCCTTGTAGCTTGTTGTATGAAACTTTTAGCACTTCCAAGGCAGGTGAAGAGCCAAAATTCTGTGGGATTCCGCCAGTTAAAGAGTTATTTGACAGATCAAGAAGGGCCAATGTAGGCATCACTGCAATTGCTCTTGGTATTTCTCCTGTCAATTGGTTGTTCTGGAGATTCAACTTGACCATTCTCTGACATGAAGCAATGCTAGCTGGAATGCTTCCAGAAAAATGGTTTAATGAGAGGTCCAGCACGGAAAGTTGAGGACAGTCCTGGAATTGGTCTGGGATTTCACCTTCCAAGTTGTTGTCAAAGGCCATAAAACTTTGTAGATTTGGAGCAGAAAGAATTGTCGAAGGAAGTGATGATCGGAGGTGGTTTCTCGAGAGATCAATGAATAGAAGTGATGAAGAAAAGGCAAAATCACTGGGAATCTGACCAGTAAGGCTATTGTTTGCTAACTCTAACCTTTGAAGTTTACCAAGTTTGCCAAGCCCAACTGGAATTGTACCAGAAAGAAAATTATTCTGCATGCGAACCCGAACAAGTGAGGGACATGCTGACAGGCTGGCGGGGATTGGACCCGAGAAGGCATTGTTGAAGAGAATGAGCTTGGTGAGATTGCCGCCATTGCACAAGCTTGCTGGAATCTCACCAGATAAGTAATTGGACGATGCATCCAACCACAGCAATGGTGAATTCTTGCCCAGGTCACTGGGCAATGGACCTGATAATGAATTGTTCCACAGCTCAAGCACCTCTAATTGAGTCAACCCTTCAAGCCCAGCAGGAACAGAACCTGAGAGCTGGTTGCACATTAGATTCAAGAGCTGCAGATCTTTTAGCTCACCAATCTCAGTCGGTATTTCTCCTGATAACCTATTGAAAGAAAGATCCAGTAGATGCAGAGAAGTCAAGTTGCCAATTGTGGCGGGAAGGTTTCCCTCAAAATTGTTCTGATACAAGTACAGGGTCTCAAGTGCACCTATCCTTCCCAATTCATGTGGAATATGACCACCAAGATTACCAACTGCCAAATCGAGATACTTTAGATTGGTGAGATTGCCAACCTCTGCTGGAATTCCACCTTCAAATTCATTGTACCCAAGAATTGCTGTCTCCAGTGCTGAGAGTTGCCCCAGCTCCACAGGTATTTGACCAGTGAGATTATTCCCAGAAAGGCCAAGAAACTTCAATTTTTGCAAGTTCCCAAAAGATTTTGGAATGGGGCCTTCAAAGAAATTCCCTCTTAGATCTAGAGTTTCTAGCGAAGTCACATTGCCAAGATCTTCCGGAATAGACCCAGAGAAACTGTTGCTCGAAGCATTCAGCAAAGTTAGACCAGATGCTCTTCCAATACCAACTGGAAAGCTGCCAACAAAGAAGTTCTCGCTCACATCAATGGTCTTTAGTGAAGTGAGATTGAGTATTGCTTTTGGCAACGATGAAGAGAAACCATTGCAACACAAATTGAGAGAAGAGAGGCTTTTCAGTCGTTGAATCTCGTCCGACACGCGACCGCGAGATTCATGTGCGAGAGATCAATATTTTCAACAGCTCCATTAGAGTTGCACCAAACTCCAGTCCAGTTACAATGAGCTGTATTATTGGATAATTTCCAATCCTGGAGGCTGTTTGATGGATCCAACAGAAACCCCTTGATCGATAGTAAAGCCGATACTTCATCATCCAACGCAAATCCCTGAGTTGCATTAGCAGAACCAAAAGAATAGAGATCAATGCAACAGCAAATGAACAAAAGCAGGATTTTTAACTGCATATTGTTCTCCCTCATTGGTTGTATCTCTTTTCAGTTGGCTAAGCTCTCACTTTCTCCACCATCTGCCCTCTTTTAATTGGAACTGACAGAACATTGAGGAAGTGGAGGGAAAAGTGTACGTGAGTGGGAGAGGTTTGTGAGATTAAAGGAAAAGAAGACTGATTATTATATGAGAGTAGCTGAATATATACGTACAGATAATGTTCAAATTATGATTATTTTTAAGTACAGAGAGCTCGTGAGATCTTGGGCCCTGCAACAGCTATTAATCAGCAAGCAATGCCAGGGAAGCTTTTGGACATCATTGGAAGTCTCTCCGACATTGAGCATGGCTAGAGAATGTGTCTCTTATTTCTTACTGCTGCTGTACTCTTCCACTTCTGTTACAGTAATAGTCAACTTGAACTGTGCCATAAAGTTTTCTTTTTTTTTTTTTTTTTTTTTTTTCCATTTTTTATTCTTATTTGATGGAGTAAATTATATACCAACAGTGAAAGTGAGGTTAACATGCTAAGATTAAGATATCTTGTTGCTGGGGTAATGAAGTCGAGGTAGATTAATATGAACATAGTGCTATTATGTCCTGTTCTAAAAGGGTTTTTATGTGCTTGAAGTTGTTGAAGGCTTCAAAAATTTTTATCAGTGATTTCCTTTTCCGCGAAATTTTATAATTAAGTGATAATAAATTTTAATTTCGAGTGTAATTGTGAATATAAATTTGATAAGAATTAAGGAATCATGCATTGATCCATGTGCCATCCAGATCAGCGCCATCATCCACTGATAAGTTAGGTTGGTTATTTGTTATATGATTGAGGAACAAGGAATCTTTCCACGTTCCCTGGTGAACACTGTACACAAATGAGGCCAAAATAGACCCGAATAACCAGTTGTTCGCATGTTCATTGAACATTATTCATGGAAGAAAAACAACTATCACTGCACATATACAGCAGAGGGAACAGGAGGAGGAATGGAAGGAAACAATGCGCTGCACATAAATCAATCAGGGTCTGAGCCCACCAACCGTCACTTTGTTGCAAGATGGTTCTTAAAAATAAAAAAAAATGGTTGAAATGGAGAGGAAGAATATGTCAGATGTCACATGCACACATGCGGAACGGTTCAGTTTTAAACCTGGGAAATGGGGCGTTATGGAAGTGAACACTATGACAGCCAATTTGCGGGCAAACCGGGCATTAAAATAAATGGGAGCCATGTTGAAACAGCAGCTTCCCAGGGAAGTGCTTGTCTCCTGCTTCCCTTATTATTAGTGGGAAAAACTATGTAATGCATCCAACTGAAATAATTAAAAATAAATAAATAAATGCATCAAACACAGCATTCAGAGAAGATTTCTAATTTGGCCCATTAGTACGTTCACGGTGTCGTAATGGGCATTGAAAAGGCCATGACGTGTCCCACATGGGTCCATGACTTTTTTATGCTTATGGCAAGTTAAAATGAAACCAACCTAACATGCAAAGAGAAAGAGACGATGGTGATGGTACAATGGGGGTGATCGCACATGTGGCACATGCATGAGGTTTTTCCTCTTTCTTTTCTTTTATTTATTTGTTTTTTATTGTTCCTGGCTGCCTACCCAAAGCATAAGGTTTTTTTTTTTTTCTTTTCTTTTTTAATTAATTGACTTAAGACTCGAAACCTTTAATTTACTCTGGAATCGGTGAGTTATGGTACATCTGTGTAGCTTGGAAACACATTGGGTTTGGCAAGATCCCTGGCGCTACCTGGGCTAAATATATTCCTGTGTAGTTTCATTCAGGTGGAACTAAAGTCAGCCCATGAATGCTCCTGGGCTCGATTTCACCCTCCCCAAGCCGAGGACCCAGCACGAGCCCCAGGCCCAAAAGGAACATGCAGGACATCTATGCATGACGATTTCTGTACGTGTTTTATCTGATGGATGCCAACGCGAGATGGCAGTCCGGCGTCTACCGAGGAAAATGGGCAAAGGAACGCGAAGAAAAAGATTGCAGCTATATCGCAATTGCTACTTCCACCATCCCTTGCCCTGTGAGAACATTTCTTGCTTTGTTGCAACTTTTGGAAGTAGAGAGCAGCAGCTCACATGTGAATGGAGAAATGTCAGGCACATATCAAGTTCAACATTCGTTCGCCATGGTGATCCGCAATCTTGTCGTAGAATAGACTAACATCATGAACCTAACTAGGATGAATTTTATAGGGATGGTTTCATTTTCATGCAAACACATTTCATCGATCCTTTTGTCATAATTTACTTTTAACTGCCTGCATCGAGATGCCATGGCGAGGAGCGTAGAGATAACTTGTGCACCCAGGGAGGGGACAGAAATTAAGAAATAAGTGAGGATAGGGGAAGCCAATACACAGACAACAATGTACAGATAAAATAAGGTAAAAACCAGAGAGATAATCCTCAAATTAAGAATGGAGAAATTTGAACAACAAACTCATGAACTTAAGGCCTCAATTTTATGAATTCTTTCCACTTGTATGATGGTTACTCTTTCTTTTACTTGTATTGTGAGATTTCTAACGCATACTCACACTTGAAGTCCCATTGAGAGTGAGCTTCTTGTGAATGAGACTTAAGTTGAGCATGTGTGTATGTAACCATATCTAACCAAACTATACCTAATTTCTGGATGGCAGTCCCTAGAGTGAAAAAGAATAGGGGAGCCAGTGGCCCAAAGAGAAAAAAGTTTAGCCACCATCTGTAAAATCTAGGTGTCCTATTTTATATGCATGTCCCGTGTGTTTGTCCATGAAAGACGAGAGAAGTCATAACCTATAACCCCATAATGAATGCTTGTATCTCAGCCCAACAGGAGACTGTATATAGAATTCCCTGTAGACCTTTCCGATTATGTGAGCCTCCTTCTGTAAGTTCTTTCTGCTTCTTGATCACACCGGAGAATAGTGGAACAAAAGAGATACCAAAGTGGCCTCCCAGTTTCCTTAGGCTTGGACTTGAACCCATAACAATACCTATATCTGCTTTGAGCAGGCAAAGTAAGTCACCCACCGAGCCACCAATATATACTGTCAATTGCTGGCCATTAGTGCTACGATCCTTTAAGATGTTGCTGAACATTTGAAGCTTTTCTGTCGGAGACTCCACCATCCTGACAATTTCACCCGTGGAAATGGATCCTTCGTAAGCCAATTCATTTGAATGTACTTTAAGAACATCAAGAACTTTTGGATCCCCTGCTCAAAGGAAAGAAACTAAAGTTTATCATCCAAAGAATATTTCTGGCTTAAAGAAGTAAAAAGGGGGAAAAAAGAAATTGAAGCATGAGGACCTAATCACAGATAACTATGATATAAATATCCCCATATGATCTCAAATGTGCTTTAAAAAATAAACAGAGATTCACATATAGAAAGAAAAATACATAGCAGAATAGGTTTGAGAATTTGAAGGTAATTTACAGCAAGGATACCTAAGATAAGCAGAAAGATAAGCAGCAAAGCAGAAAGACATTAGCCATGGTTAATCAAAGGCCTTAGCTAAAGAGAAAATTGCTATGAAAGTCATGGAGATCCTCTTGTTTTTGAATTGTAACTAGAGATTAAGGTGATAAAATGACCATAATATGCAAAGACAGTAACTCGAATAGCATCCCAATTGTTGTAGACATGCCCAACAAGTTGTTCAGAAAATATAACATTGTTAGAATTGTACCTGATGAAAACGCCAACCTAATGAGATCACCACACCAACAGTATGAAATGACATGAATATTGGATTTCAGCTTTTCATTGTTTATAATCTTCTGAAAGAACTCTTTACAACCATCTTGAAAAGCAAGATGTTTCCCAGCCCGATGTATATCCTCTAGACTTAAACCCTTCAAAACTTCTGACTCACAGACTCTTGAATTTGCTCTTTTCTCAAAATCAGCAAGTTTTTCAAGCGCTTTACACACACCTTCATAATCAAACATTTCTGCTGCAAAAATAGGATGCTGTAAGCAACTTATCCAGGTAGATTCATGAGTTTTTGTACAGCATATGAAGAATCTAAAAAGCAGGTGGTTCTATCAATTATATCAGACCTGTTTTGCTTGGAATGATGCTGTCTACACATCGATCATGTTCTCCCACATACTGGGAAGCAAGAGTGCTCCAAGTGCTCCTCAAATCAGTCAATGACATCTGAGTCAGCTGGGAATCAGGTCCATGTGTATCAACCTTTTGACCTGATGTTATTGCAATCTCTGCTAGAATGTCTGAGGTATCAACAGCAGAGCATGTCATGTCAAAATCACAAAATATGGACAGGAGGCTATCTGCAGAGTCCTGCAGCAGAGAAAATGGCAGCACCGATTGCTTGCCAACTGGTTGAGTAGCAAAATATTCTACTTCAAGTTTGATAGCTTGAAGATACAACCTTTCTACGACTTCAAGCTCTTCACCAGTCAAAGAGATGCTTAGTTTGTCCAGCATGTCTTCAAATTGGAGAGTATGTGCCTAGATTGAGAAAGAAAATATGTAAGCAGCATTGACATTTTGCCTGTCAAATATAATAATTTGAACAACAATGTTGTAGAAAAAGAGAATGGTGAACGCTAAATGCCAAAGGTTCAACAAACCTCAAAATCTTGGGAGCAATAGTCATCAATCCATTTCTTGTAAATGTTAATGCTTTCATCAGTGTCTAGAAGACCATGTATCTCTTTGCTTATAGAGGCATAAAGTCTCATGCAAGGTGCTATAGCAGCAAGGGTATAAGCAGGAACTTTTGTCCTCTCAAAAGGTGTTGCAATATTAACAGGAACTTTTTCTCCTTCAATTTTCCCTGAGGCCGTTGCCAACAGAAACTGTACATATCTGACAGTTGTGCTGCTAGAAACCCTCTCTTCTGGGAGTTCAAAGCCCCATTCCTGCATGGTAATGCTGTTTAGCAGTACACCTCGGACATTAAAGTTTCATTATTTACTGAACATGTAGACTGTAACACTGATCCAAACACATCCAGGCCAAATGCTACAAAAATGAAAACTTCCTGATGACTGGCATCAAAAACCACTCACCCCTATAAATTTAACTAAAGAGAAACAATGGGGAAAGTATTTGCACAGTAACAGTAACAGGACCACCATATTTGTGTTTTTGAATCACCTCAAACCTTCTATCAAGGACTCTGCCACATACTGTCACCAGAACTCTGCTAATGGTGTTTAAGAATAACATATTTTGACTCTGACCAAAAATTTTGTCAATTTTCAAAAATCCCAATTTAAGGAAAGTCTGAAAGATGCTGCTTCCCCATTTTAGCATGGTTTGCCGATTCCTGAATTAACGAATCTTTTTGGAAGTTCATTAACTGAACAGAGAGCGAGAAAAGAAGATTGTAACACTTAAAAGTCAAACATTAGAAAAAAAAAAAAAAAAAAAAATATATAAACACGAAATTGAAGATGAAAGAAAAAAAAAGTTGAAGTAAAAAAGAAAGCTTAAAGAAAATCGAAATTAAGAAGGAAAAAGGAAAAGAAAAAAGAAAGCATACACGGACTCGGGCATCGTAATGCTTAAGCAACCGCTTGACGCGTTTCCTCAACGCGCGTATCCCATTTCTGTCTTCCCCATCGTCAGCACATTCTTCCGCCAATTCCAACCTAAAAGCAATCGATAAATAAATAACCAAAGCAGCCAAAGAAATGAAAAGAAAAGAATGGGAAAGAAAAAATGGTAATAAAGAAGGAAAGAGAGAGGAAGTACAAGAAACCCAGTAAAGAGAACTTTACGCGTCAATAAATGCATTGAGGAAAAGCACGTCTTGGGAGATACAATGTAAGAAAGCGTTGCAGTCCAATGTACCGGAGGCCAAGCAAACAAAAAAAGGACTGTATTTTGCAAACACCGACACGTTCTTGAACTTGTTCCATAGCCGTCTTGCTATTCCCTCTTCTACGCCTCCCATTTTCTCCGTTCACAGCCAATTTATCAATCTTTGCTCTTTTGTCTCTGACTCCGCCAGCGTCAGCGCCAGCGCCAGCCCCAGCCCCAGTAGAGAACAAGAAAATCAAGAAAAGCAAAACAAGAAAGACGAAAGAAGAAGAGAGATTCTCCAAATATAAAAGTGTAACTGAAAAAAAAAAAAAAAAAAAAGAAACGATGAAAGAAAGAAATGGTATCGAGAACGATGTAGAACGAAGCCGATCAAGATTGCTTTTTGATTTGTTCTTTCGTTTCTTGTGAGACTATCGATCGATCGCCTTTCGGACTAAATACCAGAACAAGACGACGCAGTAGAGAGAGAGAGAGAGAGAGAGAGAGAGAGATGGTGAATGGCTTTATGTTTGGCAACTACATCCGTGTATATATAGAAAACATAAAGGTCCAAACTTGCGGGAAATTGAATTTCAGAGAGAGAGAAAGAGATAGAGAGTGAGAGAGACGGCGGTCAAAAGAGGAATGGGAAAGAGGAGAGCGTTGGGTTAACTCGGTTCTGTAGACGGGGTCACCCGAGACAGGGCAGTCACGTTCATTGGCTGTTGCCTCTCCCTTGCTCTATACCTCTGTAACTGTAACATTTCTCTTTTGACCGTTTCTTGATTAAGAGGGGCAGGCTTGGCGACTGGAGAGGAAAAAAGGTCCGGAAAGGTCTTTTAGGTTTTTGGGTGGGTGGGTCGGTTTGGCCAGGACCTTTATTTCGGTGAATATCTGGGATGGTAGACCCGTTTCTGCTGGCTCTTCACTTCCCATTTATTTCAACAACGTGCAACCGGGCGGCCTCTGATCGGATGGGCAACCATCCCTCTTCTGAAACGCCATTTATTTAGGATAATGGTTTGGTGCCGCCAGAGCAATAATTTTTTTTTATTTTATATTTTTTGTCGACCCTGTAAAATTATTGATTCATCTACAATTTTTTTATTAACAACGACAAAATTAACATGCACGTAATCAAAAATTTACTAACAAACTTTTGTTATTCTACCTATAATGGAGTATTATTTGATAATATATAATGGAGTTTGAATAGAGATAAATTTATATAGTATTAAATTTATATAATATTAATTAAATTGTATCTATTTATAACTACCCGACATGATATTTAATGTGTTAGCAGAATTGGGTGTGTTTTGTTCTACCCATTATTAACTTAATCATCATCGTCATTAGTTAAATAAATGCATAAGGAACATTTATCACTTCAATAAACTCTCATTGACAAACTAATCAGATAGGGGTTACATTGCACCTCCGGAAGTTCCCTCCAATTAATTGCGTAAAATAATTTTTTATAAAAAAAAAGATATCTTTTTGTCTTTAGGACCATTACCATGCCAATTCTATACGTACTTCATGCTGTTTTTGGTGATTTAATACGTATTAATTTACGTAACAATGAAATGATTTCTTTTCGGGTAAGGAATACGTCAAGTTAAAAGCAACCGTTGTGCCCTGAAATCATTGCCTAATTAAGGATTTTCGCATTGATTTTGATTAGGAAAATACTTAAGAAGGTTTAATCTATAGTGTAATATTTTTATATGCATTTTTTTCTTTTTTTTTTGGGTTCTGCTTGTCTAATTAAGGTCAATCTATAGTGCAATAACATAGGCTACGGCGGCTTGTCCCCCCTCACCCCCTACCACTACCTCCGGAAATGGAAGGGTTGCGTGTGGAATTTTCTGTCCTTACATACGTCTACGTCAAGCTAGTGGTTTTCTGACTAGGAAGGTAGCATTTTCCTTGACCTGGTTGTTATAAGTCGTTGGAAAATCGTGCCAAAGGATGTTCCTAAGACGTCTTGTTCCACGAATTGGGGCCCGGAATGTCTGATGGTTCCACAAGACATCGTCGCACAGCAATGCGGATGGCTTGAACTGAAATTTCCTGTTTATTTTTACACCGTGCCCCAATGGATGATAATGCTTCACTGTGGCACCTAGCGAGGTGGACATGAATTTTTGCTCAGGAAACACTTGCACTAAGGTCAAAGTTCGAAACGTTTTAAAACCCGACCGACAAATGAGTTGCACAATGAATAAAAGTATATTTTTATTTTTATAAATTTCATAATTTTATTTTTTTATGAAATTAAAATTTAAAATATCAAAAATAAAAATAAAAATTTTTAATTTTTAAAATGCCGATGCATCCAAACAACACTAAGTGCAACGGCAGGAATCGCACAGCTTTAACCATAAGGACATGACCGATGGGCCCATTGGGCCCGATTGTACTTGTTCAGCGCCCCACCAGTTGTAGGGAGCAGGCCCATTACCCAAAAGCATACATCTCCCACGTCCCCGTCCACGCGTTGTGTGTGCTAGGAATGACGATCCCCAGCTAGCCTACCAACGCTGTCGATCTCTCTGCCGTCAAAGCTTCACAGCAAATGGCAACTCTGCAGCCTGTAGCTTTAGCGTCTCAATATCACCATTGCATGCATGCAAAAGGTTCTCCTTTGATTTGGGGTAACGTTGTTGTTGGTGTTGTGACATTAGTTTGTGATTTTCTCTTGTCATTGCCATTTTCATGTGAAGGGTGGTGATCTTGGGTGAGATGGGCACTTTGTTTTTGCTTGGAATTCATATGCGAATCGGATTGTTTTTGCAGTTCATGGGTCGGGCACAGAATATGAATTCACTCTCATTCTGCCCCAATAACCAAAAATTTAAACCATGGAATGGAATTTGGTCTTTATTGTATGGAATGGATGCTTTGCTTACTAAATCATGCCCATCCGGTTTTGCAGGCGTAGTATCATTGGCTGTTTGTCAGAGTTTACAATCCTCATTCAATGGCCAATGTTTGCGCTTTCATTATCCACGCTGGGCTTCAACTAGGCAAAACTTTCGGGCATCTAGACTCATTGCAGTGCTGGTCAAGCTGACAATTCAGTTCATTCTGGGATTGATGAACATACAATTCCAGATGTAAAGCTTTCCAAGTCAAGAGATGGTGCCAATTGTATGGCTGTATTCAATGTTGAGCAGCCATCTATTTTGATTCTTCTGAGAACTTGGCGATATCACTGGATTTTATTTGATTGACAAGGAATGACCGAAGTTCTTCAGTCAATTGAAGTTTGTGTTAAATTTGCCAATGAAAAGCCTGCAAAATTGAAGCAAAATATGTTCTACAGTCTCCTCGAGAGTGGGACAGATTTATGAGATTCATTGAATGCTATTCTACTGCAAATGGATTAAATTCATCAAAAAATGAGGCAATGTATAATCCTTTTCTTCTGTCTTTCACCTGTCACCTTCTTGGTTTTTTGGGCCAAAATAGCCATGGATGACTTGAAGGCATTGGTTAATGCCCTGGTAGGTTTGCTGCAGATGCTATATTCTTCCTGCCTCTAATGAATTTTGCAATCCTTAACTGTAAAGAATTATGCTGTGCTTCCTTGGTTAAGTGTACAGTTGAGATGGTTCATGTTCTATAACATGCTTCCTTTATGAATTAAATCTGTTATTTGCATGTTTCTAAGAGTCGCTCAAAAAGATGTGTATAGAAGTTATCAAGTGATAGTTTAATAACTCAACTGCATGTTAGACTTCACCTGGACATTCATTGATGTTCTCTCCATGGCATTTATGGGAAAATTCTGTGCTTTTGAATGGAAGTTCATACTGACAGAGAACCTATATTTAAGTTTGACTTTTCTCACTTAGTTGCTAGTTCACGGGTGAACTAGGATTCAAATAAGAAAGCGTTATGGAGATATTTTATTTGCCTCTAACAGATGTATTGAGTTGCTAATGTCAGACTACACATTAGCTAGAATTTAATGTGAAAAGTACACTACTTCCTCAGTCAATCTTTAATGAAATTTTCAAGGCAATACCATACCATCTGTAGCTTTAAGCCCAAACTATGACAAGTTTGCAACCACCAAGGCTACTGGCCAAAACTACTTCCAAGTCACTGAAATGGGGCTTCTAACCCTGTTTGAAGTATTCTGTTTGTGCACCCATGTCAAATGTCCTTGTGCAAAGTTCATCTTCCCTCTAGATATTCTCTTCCTTGACATCAACCATACCCTGTAACTCAAACTTTGGTTTATCTGTGTGAAAATTAGCCTGTGAGGTTTGACTTTCACTCTAACTCCTTTTGGTGCCGTTACTTCCACCGAGTAGATGGAGTTAGCATTCCCCACGTTTGTTATTCTCTTCTTGATCATTTTACTAATCATGCCACGCTTGAAACTTACGGAAATTGAAGGGTAATTGAGGATGAAACCCCTATGCATCTGCAACAAACCACTGCAGCTTACGTTCCTGTGAGTAATTGTGAAAATCTCTGATCTTGTGTAACCAAGGGTGCATAGGTGAGTAACATACTCATCTGGCCTGATATCATATATTAATCCTGGAGTGATGGCTCTTTCTGGGTTTACATGTCCAGCTCCAATTGCAAAAACCCCAGCTGATTTATTGCCATCCATTATTGGATTTCCCAAATGGTCGGTTACATCTGCAGTCGTCATTATTGCAGATTTAACTGCAGCAGGGGTCCATTTAGGGTGGGCTGAGCGGATCAGGGCAACAATTCCACTGACATGGGGACAAGCCATGGATGTCCCTGACATGACTGTGAAATTTACTCTTCTAGAATCTTCTGGAAGGCCTGTGGGCCCTAAGTTTTGAGGCCAAGCTGCAATAATGTTGACTCCAGGTGCAATGACATCTGGTTTCAGGATTGACGGGTTGCTTAAACTTGGTCCTCGACCAGAAAACTGAGCCACTGCTGGTGCTCTGGATTTCCCAATAACAGTTCCTCCAAATATGATTCGAGCTGTAGGTTTGTCAGTGGAGTTTACGTAGGCTTTCAAGCGACATGATTCTGCGAAACCAATTAGTGTAGCTGGCAAGACATGGACATCAACCGAATTTTCTTCCAGATTGATCTCTGTATTGGCCAAGATCATTGCAGCCCCGCCAGACTCCCTTACGACTTGTCCTTTTTCTGCCCTTCCATTGACACCTCGATCACAAACAACCATCTTTCCAAGTACTTCTGCCCTTGGGAGAGATCCTCTGAGGCAAAATTCACTCCCCTTCTCCCGACCAGTTACATAGATCAGTTCAAGCTCTTTTCTACTGCCCGATAAATGGTTTCCAGGGTACATGGACTCTCCATAAAGGAATTCTCCATTGCCCAATTGAACTATAGCTGGAAACCTTCGGTCAAGTGTGCTTGCCCCAATGGTAGCTATCCATGGGGCTTCGTTAGCGACAGAATTCTGGAAAGGACCATTGTTTCCTGCCGCACATACAACAGAAATTCCATGCTCCATTGCCCGAAAGCTGCCAATTGCAATGCTATCTGAGAAAAGTGGCAAGGGAAAGCCGCCTAAAGAGAGGGAGAGGACATCAACCCCATCCCGAATTGCAATGTCCATGGCAGCTAGGATGTCAGAGCTGTAACATCCATTAAACCAGCAAACTTTATAGATTGCAATGTGGGCACCTGGGGCCATTCCTCGAGCTACACCAGCCCCATTACCAAACACACTTGCCGTCGGAACGGAAGATCCTCCTGCAGTCGATGATGTGTGAGTTCCATGCCCATGGGAATCTCTAGGCGATATGTATTCCTCAATAT
The DNA here is from genome assembly GCA_037832345.1 of Rhizophora mangle. Classification (NCBI taxonomy): domain Eukaryota; kingdom Viridiplantae; phylum Streptophyta; class Magnoliopsida; order Malpighiales; family Rhizophoraceae; genus Rhizophora; species Rhizophora mangle. The sequence goes on along the minus strand of JBAPLJ010001937.1, from coordinate 2,650,823 downwards.
TATTCGAAGGAGTAGATGCAACACTATGTCCTTTAAAAAAGAACCTAGCGCCAATGAGTTTCCTGTTACAATTTGAGACGTTAAATTCTTGTCCTTCTTGGCAAATCCCTCTCCACTTCTTGGGAGCTGGAGCCATTCCTTTATCATAAAAGCTTGGACTCTCAGGCCAAACTCCAGTGTCAAGAACACCTATTATTGTTCCACGACCAAATCTAGAGAACTTGTACCAAGCATCCTCTTTAGTGGGGTTAAGTCCCAAGAACTTGTAAGAATAGGTGGTCTGCACCTGGTGTCTCCTGTCTGGCCTGATTGCAATAACATCAGGCAGCTTCTGTACTAATTCTAGCTCTGATTCAGAGAGCTGAGCTGCAAAACCTTCCATCGTGGAACCGTACGAATAAAGTAGCCGAGATGAAGGGTCCTCTTCAGATGAAAGGCTTTGCTCAAGGAATGAAAGATGCCAGTGAAGCCTGGAGATGAACGAAGATCTCGTTACACCATCAGGGTGGAGTTGAACTATGTAGGTTTGTCGAGGGTCTGCAGGGACAAAGACAAGGTGGGAGAAAAGAATGAAGGTGAAAATGTGTATCTTGGCTTCCATGGAGATGTCAAGTTCAATGTGATACCTGGAATTTGATGCATCGTTTCGTGAGGAGATTGCAGGATATTTAAAGTAGCTGGGGTGAATTCGGAACCGGAACTTTGTTAAGCAATCTAAGTTCTGAGTGAGAATATGAAACTCGTGAAATTTAAGAGCTTGCCTTCACGAGTATCCTTTGCTGTGAGACAGAAGAGAGGCTCTGGTTTTTCTTCAGGAGCTGAAGCCTTAGACTCCGTTGTTTCACGGGATGTTTAGGCTAACTTTAATACATTCTTGTAGCCGTTAATGAATAATTGTTTGGCCTGAGATATTCCGAAAAATAAACCATGGAAAATTCTAAAAAAGGGCTCACTCAATTAATGCTAGCTCGAGCATTTATGCACACGCTCTACATCTGCCTTCCACGGCTCCCCTTTCCCCGTGCAGCCTGTGTCCTCCTTATGCATAATATTGATTTTACGCTATTCTTTGTATATTCATAGAATATTGAAGGACAAAGTCCTGTAGAAATAAAGAAGGTGGTATCGCCACATCTATTTCTGCAGATTTTTAATGTTCTGACGAGATGTTTGAGACTGGCGTGAGACTTGTACTCGGTCACTTCCTTTACTTTCAAGTTTCAATTCATGTCATAAGAATTACATTGCCATGTGGGCCTCTTTGGTTTCTTTGTTCTTCCCCACTCCCCTAACCGTGTAGTGTGGGCAATGGCAAACAAGCTAGGCTTCACATTTTAACAGATCTAAGAACTTTGCCACAATTATTGGTCTCTCAGGCTTGGGCCAACTGGCTGTCATGTCAGGACGATGAGTTTAATTGGGTTAAAATGTAGCCTTGGGCCAGAGTAAAAGCTAGCTTATGCATTTTTTTCTCCAACTGGGGTTGCGTTCATCACTTGTCAGGATGAGTTAGATGACCCAATGCGAGTCTACCCAAAGATCGTGTCAAAGTGTGCATCATCAGTGGGCCTGGGGTTCCATCGTATAACTCGAGCTTCGCTGGATCGGGTAGTTTACAACAACAAAATATGTAAGAAGGGTTCGTCCTCGTGTAGTTCCTGATTAACTGATGGTACTTTCTCTCTGGGCTCAGGCCCTCATCAGATCCAGAAAAAGGAAAAAAGCGAAGATCCTCTCTGCGCCCCATCTTCTTTATTAATTTACAAAGCCTTGTTTTGCAATGCATCTTCAGGGGTTTAAACTGTTCTACCCATTAAACCTTTAACCCCACGTGGAACTGTGATTGAAACAAGAATTGGGGTATCTGTTATAAAGGTTCGATTTTGCGTGCAACAGAATTACAAAGTAAACCGAACGTCTGGATTTGAATCTTTTAAGTCGGAAAAAAGATGATGACACTATATCGCATTTATCATTAGACCTATAAGGTTTAGTTAAAGGGTACAAAAGCCATTGCCCCACCAACTCTAGCCGTCTAGTCCATCGGGACTCACAGAACATGCAATTTGTGGCTTACTAATCTAATTCCAGCAGGTGGCCTTTCTAACTAAACTCTGAAACCAAATAGCTTGATGGTTTTACCGATCAACATACCCTCTTAAGCGAGTCGCTGGAAAGCCAGAGTCAGCGTCCATGCTGCCTAGTACTCAATTGCACCACAATTTCGATGGAGACGACACTGGGACTAAAGAAACGATTAGGCGATCTACATTCAACATCTTAGTCCAAAAAACAGAAACGTCAGCTGGGTTTGAAACCGTATGCTAATACAGCAAGGATGAAACACAAATGGCGGTGGTTTCCATCGTTTCTTCTTTTTTTTTTTTTCCTCCGAATTAGTCAAAATTAAGGAAAATAACGAAAAGACATGCCTGAAAACATAAGCTAACTGCAACTCCCGTGGCAAACAACATATGTTCTCTAATCTTTCTCCATTAGGCCGTCCACTCAAAGGAAAGAGAACAGATGCAACTAATAATAACTTCCGATCAGAATTATTGTAACACAATCAAGGCTGACAATGCCAAAACCCAACAATTTCATTGAGTATAACTTGGATGATGACAATTATTTCTTTTGTGCCATTACTGTAGGACAAACAAAAAGAGAACTCCTCAGCTAAAATACAATAAAAAGAAATGCCAAGCAAAATAATGCACATTGCAAAACGTGGTGACAAAAATTTCTATACTAGGGTGTGTTATGACTTACAGCAACATTTAACTTATCAAGAAACAAAATAATAATCAAACTTCTTTTCATCTATGGTTTCGTTTATGGCATGGATCCAGGCCTGACAGACTTGTTGGTATTGCCTAAAACTCTTTCTTGACCAGGTGCTGACAAGGGTTCGTAACTGATCTGCCCAAGCAAAGGTAAGCAGTCTTACACATTCTAGGAGCCATTCTAGCTTGCTATTGCTTTATCATCACCTCACCATCATGCCTGATCTCTCTGCTCATTCTTCCAAGAATTTTTTGCAGCCTCTGCTGATGAACCACTGGAATCACCCTCCCCATCCTTTGGTTTTGAGAAGAAAGGATCCCATTCATGAGCTCCCACCTCACGCTGTCCTTCCTCCAATAACGTATACTTCCAACTGTTCTCCTCCACAAAATTATCATATTCTGTACGTCCTTGAATAATGTTTCTCCTCAGTCTTGTTACTTTGTCAATAACTGCCTGTACAGCAACATCAAAAGCATCCCTGAGAGTCTCCAATTTACCACGAGGATCTGCATATATAAGCCCAGGAATGAGACTTATAACCTTTTCTCTCATTATCTTCACTTGCTCAGGAGAAATCTGACTGAGCCGTTCCTCTATGCTGACATTTCTTTTACGGATATCATCCTCTGGAATGAATACTGAATAAGTAGTATAATCCTTTGGAAGATGCCAAGTATATTGTGTGTATGCTGATCCAGGATGGAAGAAGACAGGAATGCAGCCTGCTAACATTGAGTCAAAAGCTGACCTCCTGGTGTATGAATCACCCTGAGGTTGCAAACAGAAAAGTGAGCTTTGAAACATCTGCATTATGCTGCTTGGAGAATGACACATGCTCTCTCCAAAATCACATTCCAAAAGCTTGCAAAGCTTTGAATTCTTGCACTCATGGATGATTTTCCCTCTAATTGACTTGGGATTACCAGGTCGTGGTGCCCCGGCAAAAGAAAAGAGCCATTTCCTCTCTAGTTTCCTCATTCGGTCTTGCCAGACAAACACATCAGCGTCCTTTGCAGGGTGGAAGTATGTTGGGTAAGGGATGCCAAAATCATTTGCATTCCACGGACTTGATTCAACCACAAGCATTGACATATTTTTCGCAGCAGGCAAAAACAGAAGTTTATTACCCCAATCTGATTCTCCATCTGTTAGCCTCCTGAAATCCCACGTTATCCTCCCTGCCACCAGAAAATGATCCCTGCCATCCATAATCCCCCATTCTGGCCTCTTCTTAAGCCAGTCAACTAAATCAAGGGAAGCAGCATCCCTCCTAGAAATGTTATACCCCCAAAGATACCTTGCAATATCAAATCCTGCATAAAAGGGCACAAAAATTGCTGCAGCAATAGAGGAATCATTTGTCAAGCATTCATACTGCTTAATCCTGTTACCGAATATAACATCCACTGCAAACTGATTTGTAGCATACCACCCTGTATTCGAGAAGACCCCTTCAACATTCTCCAGCGGGGTCCCATCCCAGCATTACTGGTGAACTTGCACATATTGGTCCAAAGACTCAAACTTTTGCACTCCTTCAACATATCCTCATTAAACCTAGAAGGCAAATCGTGGACATAGATATACCTTCCTCCACATGGATCACTCTTATTCTCTATGGTTCTCAAGGCTCTCATAAACGGAAAACCATCAGTCTTTTTTCCACCACTACTGCTTCTACTGGGCTTACTCTTTGGCGGGGTGTTCGCCAAATGGGCATCGGTAACAAGGGAAGGGATTTTTGATTCAACGACCAGTGGATCTAGTCCTAGTTTTGGAGATTCATCGACAGTTCTGCTCCCTAGCACAACAAAATGAAAATACAACAACAAAATCCAGAAGAAGGCAGAGAGCGAGGCCAACAAACAGAGGCGGTTATGCTGACTTTTGCCAAAACCCGTCTCCATTTTCTCTAGAGGGGCACCTACTGCAGAGCGGCGTCTCATCACAAAACCAAACCCCAAATCAATCACCGACCCACTTCCATTCTCTACAAAACCCAGTTTCCAAAACGAAGTCTTTTGATCATACGACAAAATAAATTAGTTAAAAACCCCCTTACATCCACTACCCCGGAGCTTACAAAGTACAAAAAAGATCGTAACAGTCCTTTATCGCTCGAGCTGCGATTGCACGAACACAAATATCACAACAAAAACTGAGCGAATACAGGAAAGAAACCGCAGGAATCTCAACAGTTGAAAAAATTTACGGAATGAAACAGCACCAATCACGACATATCGCACCAAACTGTTACCGATCTTTAGCAGATATAACAATGACAGAAATGGAAACTTTTTCTTTATTTTTAATGATTTGAAACGAAACAAATGATCTTAAAGATTCCCACGAGAGACAGAGAGAGCGAGAGGACTTACAGTTACAGAGAGCAGATTGCAACGAAGGTCACCCCCTAAATAAAAAAAAACAAAAAACAAAAAAACAAAAACAAAAGTTTAGCGCACGTTAGCTTTGGTGCGCTGGAAAATGTCTGTAGTCGGTGGCCAGCGGGATTGTGCCGCGTGAAACCTTTTCCTATTAATTATTTTATTTTTCCGGTGGACACAGATTGTTCATATAGTATTGTATTCATTAAATATAACCGCAGTTAATTTTTTTTTTTTAACCCGACGAGCCGGTCTACAATTAAAAATGACAGATGCTTCGATTCTGAGTGACGTCACACTCCCGGCGATTGCGTTGCTGGACACATGGATTTAAAATGGAGACGAAAGAGACAACGAAAAACGTTTGGGAATTGTCTTCCAATGGGCTTAGAAGGATGACAGCGAACACTTGGGATCGCTGACTTTCAAGTTCCATGTCGCGGTGATTTGAGCCTTGGAAAGATTAAAATAGTTAATCGTGTTTACCACAAGTCTAAAATTACAATGCTCTTTTTTTTTTTTTTTTTTCTTCTTTTAAAAAAAGTTAATTCCACTAATTTTTAGAATAATAGACACAAGAAAGATAGTCCAATTATAAACTAAAAATTTAAAAAAAAAAATTAATATGTTTGTGTGGTTATTATGTGTCTCAATAAATAAATGTAGTTGCATTGATTTTTTTTTTTTGGATAATTATACAATTGTAATTTTTAATGAAGTAATACTATACAACTACATTTATTAAGGAATAGAGTAAAAATTGAAAAAATTAATTAGACTCACTTAAGGGACACAAAATAAACGTGAGAGATATGAACTAATTATATACTTTTATAAATAAATAAAATTTAAAAAATAAAAATTATTTTAATAATTTTTTTGAATTAATAATTATTATATATATTAATAAATATGATCAAATAGTAATTCTTTTTTAAGTAATGCTCAACTTTTAATGCAAGACATGCATATTAATCATTCGAGAAAGATTGGGGCAATGGCCCCCAATCTTCATTCTTTTTTAAAAGATAACAAGCAAAAACATAAAAAAGAAAGAGAGAGAAGGGAGCAAAAGATGGATTGTGACACCAACATCTCTCATATTCATTTTGGGTGCATGATAAATATTATTAAAAAAAAAAAAAAAAAAGGTTTGCTGTTGAGATAAAACAACTAAAATATTATATATTCTTTCTCGCATATTCAAGCATGCATCATTATACTTGATTTGATTTTCAACTTCCAATCACATGGGATCAATGGAATTAAGCTCAACCAATGGCAGACTTTGATAGGTTGGTGATTTAAACGCGTGGAAATCATCATGCCGTGAGTAGCCGGAAAGAAGTGGTATGTGTAGTCTAAGATCCAATGTCTTCTTAATGGAAAAAACAAACGACGGGTAGGAACAGACTTAGGTCTATGTGGGAAATTGTTTTCATATTTGAGCTACAACTGCTATAAAAGCTTGTTTCTTTTTTTTTTTTTTTTTATTCTTTTTGAGGTAAATCTGTATCCTCTTCAAATTCAAATCCGAATTAGAAGTTGGTAGACAATTGTTAGATCCAGTTCATACTTGGGTCAATGTTGGAATCGAGTTTAACAATTTGTGGATCCGACCAAGTCAAGACTATACGAGCTGTGCTTTTCGTAAGTGATAATTGGAATGCGACAGACTGGTCCAGAAATAATCAGGGTCTTTATTTAATAAGCCAATTTCTGGTTTATGCCGAGAACCAATACTTTCTAGCTTGCCAAAAGTTACCACAATCGAGTGAATAATGGATAAGCTAGTCAGGAACCTTGGACCTTGAATAGTTCTTAGTGATGATATCTTACCTGCCATCCGGGTTGTATCTCAATGCAAAACAAAGCACTTGCACAAAGAGAATGGTCCCATTCCAGGCTTTCAGGCTTTCAGGCCAGGACAGGGATGTGTTAACCTCTAAATAAAACTTGCCCTTCATCATGTCGGTTGTTGTGTGTTCAATCAATATAGACAACGACCATACATGTAGAGAAAGGTTGCGGCAGGACACGAAGGATACGCTGTTAATGCTGAAGGCAAGAGCGTGCAACCGCTAAGCCTACTGGAAAACAATTTTGCGGATCTGATGCATAGCTTGTGGTTACCAACACACAGATATAGGGGGCATCCTCTCAATTGACTTGTGACACAAGTGAGGTAATGTGCAAATGAGGAGGGTACATTTTATTTTATTACTACCATGTTGTACACAGTATGAAGAGAAGAAAAACAGCTATGGCTTGACCCGTTCAAAAATTTAATATATCCAAGAAGCAAGGTTTGTCAATGGTGGAGACTATTTTAATGAAAGCAACAAGAGGAGCGCGACAAATGCTACCACCAACACCCCAATAAATCCAAGCTTACAGCCTAATGCAACAGCTTTGTTTGTTTTCTTATCCTTTGGTCCTGCACGTTTTTTATTCGATCCCACACGTTTTCTACCCAATTTCGTGCCTTCCAAACATATGCTTACGCCTGGATCTATCATCTTTACTTCACTTCCAAGGAGAATGGAATTGCTTACCCCTTGAATATTGCTGTTTATGTGAATGTTGATGCAGCAGCTGACCTCCCGTTCGCTTGTAACGCCAGGGCGTACAGACATTGCAGCCCCTACATTTGTGCCTTGCGAGTTGACAGGATCGAAAGAGTCATGGCTGCCTTCACGGACCATGACCATGAGATGCTTTGAATAGCCTTTTCTTTGATTGACAATTGCAATGCAAGCTCATAGTCGTTTGAAACAAGGAGGGCTCATCATGGGTTCATATGCCCCATTTTATTTTACCTGCTTTTCCTTTGCTTGGCGACAAAAGATCTATGTGAAGGCCCTTTTTGTTGCTATTATCGTTATTCTTTGCTTGCACCATTGGTTTGTTTAGAGAGAGGGAAAGAGAGAGAGAGAGAGAGAGAGAAGAAAGCTTGGATGTGGGCTTTGTTATGTCTAACAGATGGAGGCCCATTCGTGCATAATCTGATCCAAGCCAATAACTGTGTTTAATGTTTGTTTCTTCAAAGGAGAAAATGTGATGTCTGGTGAGCTGTGCCCCGACGGCCCGAGCTTGAAGGCCCATATCTAGGGTGGAAAATTAACTAGCCATTCGGTGCATTTATAGTATTCATTGATTCCACCATCTAAAAATGGAGGTCATGTCACCCCAGCAAAGCAGAGGCCTCGTCTTGCAGTATCTTCCACGCACCCGTTACATGCCTTTCTTCAGTCAATGGTGCTCCTACAGCAAACCGCAATACATATTTTCCTGATAGAACCTGCACAAGAATGGGATAGCAAGTAATTCAACTCATGTTCTAACATGATTTCAGGAAAAGATAAGAGAAGGCATGCTGTCAACATTTCACTTTTCATGAGAGAAATGTACAAAATCAGTAAATGATCTTACCGTATGAGATAAGAAAGCTCTCCCAGTTGAGTTTACAGTGTCCAATAGGTCACGGTTAAGTTTGTTGGCAACATCCTCATTGTTGTCTGGAGGCAGAAGGCGGAAACAGACCAGTGAAAATATCCGAGGGGTAACGACCTAACAACATGAATAATGGGTGCATGTTATAGCATTAGTTGCACAAAAATATGCAAGAGGAAACCTTGGCTGTCCCTCAAAAGCACAGTAAGATACTGAAAGTGTGTCAAAGACAGCACCAGAATTCTAGCCCTCCTCCACCATATGTCACCCAATTTAATTAAAATGAATTTTGTGATTGTTGTGCAAGTCTGATTTGTATTGAATACCATATGAGCAATTGCAGATTTGCAATTAGGAGATCTTGGTTATATAGGTGCATTCAAGAATCCCAAAGGAAAATCAAGTACTAGCCATGGTGGGGGAGAATCTGGGAAATCATATAAGTTATCACAACAAACCCAAATCCATTGTCATGCAAGCCCTATGATTTATGTTTTGAATATGAAGTGGCCAATGTGTAAGAGGATCAAGCTAAAGTTGTGGATTATGGGGATGGCATGTGCATCATTCCACATTGGTAATGAACAGAAATAATCAGCAAAAGCAACTGCATAAAATTGCTGTCACCTCAAATCTTTCGTCTCCAGCAACAAGTTCTTCAAAATGTCTAGCCAAGTTGATATGATTTCTGATATAGCTTTGCAGATTATCCAGGCCATAGAGTCGTAATACCATCCACAGTTTCAACGACCTGATAGACAGAATCCATTTATAAAGTAGGGTCACACTCTTGGTACATCAAGTGATTGTGAACTAAAAATATGTGTAAAAGCACATCAGCCTATATTATTGGGTCTTCATGGAAAGCAGCTTCACTATATCAAAGATTTTCAAAGGTAGAGCCACACCTAAAACGACGCCCAAGAGGAATTTGCCAATCTTTGTAATCCACAACCATGTTTGTTTGAGAGGCCTGAAATTTTAATTTAGATGAAATGTTATGGTACATGTGTACATATCATTCAAAAATTTATAGCGTAGAATTAAATTTTACTCATGTCAGCAGGCCTATTATCAGATATAAGCAACCTGGCATGAATATTACTCATTCTTGGAGCTTCATAAAATTGTTTCAGCTATCCATACTGCTGCTGAAAATGAAACCTGGACAGAAGCTTACTTTGTTTTTAAGGAACTCTGGATTTGTGGACAGGGACTGGATTAAAGCATTTCTGTCCTGTTTGTCATGCCAAATAAAACCAGTGCTTATCAGCACCCTTCCATATGACAAGAATTGAACTATTTTGAAAAGAAAAAAAATAATTATCTAAGAAGCTCATTCGAACTGCTAAGGGAAGTTGAAAACCACTTTTATGGTAACAAAGTTCATAAACCTGCAAACTATTTGGTATGATTGCAAAACATTAATGATCTATATTGTAGAACAAAACAATGGACAGGAGCTCCCACAAACACACCACAAATGATAATCAAAATATCAGTGCTGTGGATTAAACAAATAAATGTACGGGGGATATGATGTCAGAAACATGCAGTGCAATCTGTGATGGAAATATCTATACTGCTACATGGCATACCTTTACCCAAAGCGTTGAACAATCAAAATTTGTTAGCAACCATTTATGGGCATTCATGTTAAAAGAGTCAGCTTGCTCAACTCCATCAAGGTAGCTGCGGTATTCTGGACAAATACAAGCACTCCCAGCATATGCAGCATCCACGTGAAACCACATATTGTTGCTCTGTTAAGAGGCCACAATTGAAGTTTGCAGGAGATATACAACACGTTAGCTTCTCTCTCATTAGAAGAATTCTCAAACATGCAGATTAATGTAGACTGTCGTGTTGTCCACAAGGTGGAGGGCTTGGTTTTTTGGGGGGGGGGGGTGTGGTGGGGTCTATTATACAGGATGATTTACATCATGTGAGGGATGGTCATGGCAGGTTGATGACCACTTTATGCATGTAGCCTTCCAGCGGCACTTAACTTGGCTAGAAATTTAGCCTTTCCTTCCTTTTCCTTTTCAAAGAAAATTTAGAATGTTAATGTTAAGTCAGGCATCAATCAAGCTTGGCACCATAATCTTACCCTGAATCACAGACTAATTTATGAATTTTGCACTAGCTATATTGGCTTACAATAAATTTCATTCTTATATCTGTGGACAAAGTGATTTAAAAGTCACCTCAGCTATCTTTCCAAGAGCAAGCAATGGATCAATGGCCGTTGATGAAGTACTTCCAACCTGCACGTTTATGATAGTAAGACAATGAAAACCGTAAAAGAATTGAACAACATCCTATGAAAGTATCATCACAGTATTTTACTTACAAAAAGTTAAAAAAAAGAAAAAAAAAACTAATTGTTATTTTTAGTAAGGACAACAAGCCAACATGCGAGTCAGGTGAAAAGGGATCATAGCAATGCAGCAACAAAGGATTTTCTTCTATATGGTTCTTACAGTGCCACATAAAAAGAAGGGAATTAATCCACTCGCGATGTCATGTGAAATTGCTTCACAAAGTAAATCTGGATTAAGGGCATAATTTGAAGAAGAGTCTGTTTTCAGCACCCTCCAATTTTGTAGATGAATCCCACCAATCTGGCATCAGACACACAAGTATAAAAGCAAATTAAGATGCAAAAAGCTTCAGCAAGTAATCATGAAGTTCTAACAGATCAATCAAAAGAGATCTTCGAGGGAGTGCACTGTTTTTTCAAATCATGACAAATTAAAGAAAGGCTTGAAAGAGTGCATGATTGGAATGATGGCAAATTTATGTAGAAAAGGTGAATAAAGAACTTTGTTCTGGACACCACAAGGTCAGAAAACTTAGATGCAGCACATCCAAGCAATTATTTTGGGATGCTATGACATTGACATTCCTGGGCCATCAGAAACAACTGCTTCTCTAGAATGCACCAAGCAAGGAACACACTTCTGAAGAAAGATCCTGGCAGGTCAAGATAAAAAAAACAGAAGTGCAAAATGCAAAAACAATGTGGGCAACAGGCTAAGTGCTGATAGCAATGCTATATGAGCAGCTTTGTTAATCTCTTGAGAGAGTACTCCTTGAATTTTCTTTAAATCCTAATTTTAGGACAAATTTGGTCCAATGGCTGTTCTCCACAAAACACAAAGAAATAGGGACTGTATTTAATTTTAGTTGCCATTGTTGTGGATACTTTCATCGGGCATCACATAACAGAAACCTAATGGTAAAGTCCTGAGCATTGGTGATATTATATACAAAAATACTATTGTGTGGATTTTGTAAAGTATAGTTATAGTTGATAAACTCTACTTGGCATTTTATGAAGATACCTGGCAGGCTTTTTGTAAAGCTGAATGTGTTTGATCAGATGAATAAACCACAAGTTTCCCAAGGGCATTTTTGCCCACCCTCCTCAATGCTTTATCACGAGCGGCCAGTAGTACAACAAGCACAGCTTCACTTGCAGTGCCCTGTATCACCCCACCGCCTTGTCCTACAACATGATTCCAAAATCTTCAGGAATTTTAGACCCAAAAAAAGAAAATATCTTCAGGAATAGCATCATCCATGATAATTTTGATTGATATTCTAGTACAATGGTGATTCAATATCAAGTAAGCAATTTTCATGTCCTCAAGACTGACAGTGCCAGATGAGCACAACCAGCCTATTGCTGGTATAAAAGCTGAAGTGAATGCCTGCAAATAAATGGCTGCTCTACTTCCAGAAGGATTTAATGGCTCACTTATCAGAATTTTCACCTGTGGAGAGGAAGCCTTCAGGCAACTTTAACATTTTACCAAGCCAATCTAGAACAATCACTTCAAGCTCTGTGGCAGCAGGAGAAGTAATCCAGCTGAAACCCACTATATTAACACCAGCACTAAGCATTTCTCCCAAAAACCCAGCAATACTGCTGTTGGAAGGATAATAAGCAAAATGATTTGGGCTCTGCCAGTGGGTTACCCCCGGTAGTATCTTCGCTTGAACATCTGCAATCACATATGATACATAGAAATGCCCTATGTAACATCCATAGATCCAAGATGACAACTTCAACCACACCCGTGTAGTAATTAAATAAAAAAAAAATGGCACCCTAATGTACAAAGCTCCTACACTGTGGGGTGTGGGGTCCAGAGTAGTAAAGAGAAACATAAATATATCTAAGAGACAAATACTGGAAAAAGGGAACGGTAATCGGATTGTTCACCGTCAAGGACATTTTGCAACGACTCGGGTTGACTTGGTGCAGAGTCCGGCAGGAGTTTGTGAAGATACCCAGGCTGCACTCGTCAAGGACACGTTACCATAAACGAGACAATCGTAAAATGGGAGTACAAAAGGCAAACCGTTGGTAACTGATTATGTTATGCAGATTGTCGGAGAAAAAGACAGAACAAAAACCTCAACTTGGCTGAGAACAGGGAAGTTCTCAATAGTCTTGTAGTAGTCGGCAATAAAATCAACCATCTTGTGCCCACACTCTCTGAGCTGCTCTGCGTCCATCGGTTTCAACCCGCTCTCCCTACAAGACACAATCACGACGCATGTCAACAAAAACCGAAAAAGTTTTAAATCTTTACCGTAATTAAACTCAAGTAGTCAGCAACAGAGGTGGAATTAGGAAGCAGTCAATGCAAAATATGTAGCCATCGACAATTGCTGATATAAAGAGAGACTGAAACTCAACATTTTAGCGGCAAACAGAAAAGCGGGCAATTGAAGGACGCTTGGAAAGCTGGAAGAGTGAAGACTTTCACAATGAAGCGAAGGGGGCCGAGGCTACTAGTGGTGGCGAGCAGAGACGGATGGAACAACACTCGCTTTTAAAACACAAAAAAAAGAGAGAGTGGCCTACTGGCGCACGCAAAACTACATTACAATTATAATAATTATTTATAGATTTTTTATGTCAATTAAAATTATATACTGAGAGATTAAAAACCTATAATACACATAAAAGTACGTCAATTTCAGGGTTGCATATAAACTGTTGAGTCAGACAACAGTATAAATTTTCGTATATTTTGCAAAACTTTCAAGATTTAAACCTTAAAACTTCGGATATAAATGTTCACATTCTGGACTCCTTGGGGTGTCGTTAGGACAGAGGCCGAAAGGACAGACTGTGCAGCCGCAGACACGTCCACCTGATTAATTGTATACATCACTCCAATCAAATCTAAAATAATAGTTTAAATTTTAATTGTATTATGTAACAATAATAATGCCACACTAAGTGATAATTTAGTAATAATTACTTTTGTATTAATTTGAGTTTGAATTTTTTTATTCTTGTCTACCTCTCCAATAAATGATGCATCTAAGTCGAAAAATAATGCTGGGTTCTAAACATTAAAAGAATACTGAAGTAAGGCTGATTAAAGAAATCTGTGTTAATCTTTAATTTTGGAATGACAAATATAACTATTTTTTAAATAATGATAATAATAATAATAATTGTTGAAAATAATAATATTTGGAGCTAATTTGCCCGCTTCGTCGATCCGCAAATTAACCGACCATTAATAATCCTACCGACCACCGCCCAAGGCAAACTCTGAGGCGTTTAACCGGCGTTGCCTAATAAAAAAGGCTAACTGATAATTTCTGTTCACCGGAGTCGTCTGCTTTCTCTGTAATTAGAGAAGAAGATGGAAGAGGAAGCAGATATATACGATGGGCTAAGATCTCAGTTCCCTCTAACGTTCGGCAAACAAACCAAAGCCCAAACGCCGCTCGAACAAATCCACAACGCAACTCGTCGTACAATTGCCGCCGCCTCCTCCTCCGCCGACAAATCCAATGTTCCAACTGCTCTATCATCTTACGGTTCTGGAGCCCTTAACCCTAATACGCCGCCGGATTCCAGCTCCGGCGAAATTGGTGACGCCCAGGGAGATGTCATGGTTGGACCTCCTCGGCCTCCGCTGCCTGCAAATAGATTGGCCGGTGATGAGGCTCGGGATGATGACGAAGGTGAAGTTATGGTGGGACCACCGCGCCCACCGCCAGGTGAGGATGTGGACGACGACGACGACGTGATGATTGGACCGCCCCGACCGCCAGCTGCTTCGGTGTCAGATTCGGAGGAGGAAGATGAGGATATGGGAAAAGAACATAATCGCTACCGGATTCCTATCGCTAATGAAATTGTTCTCAAGGGCCATACTAAGGTAAAATTGCTATTCCAATTTGGATAGAAAAATTCATGTTTGTGATGAACTCAAAAGTATGAATTCGGCCCTTAATGATTTTGCAAACAAGTGGAGAAGTAAAGCTTTTCTGCCTTGCTTATTGTTGTGTGGCTTAATGTTAGCTTGTAAGATTCATATTGAGAATCATTTCCATGTTGATGCTTCAGATTGTTTCAGCTCTTGCTATTGATCACTCTGGGTCTAGAGTTCTTTCCGGTAGTTATGACTACACAGTGCGCATGTATGACTTTCAAGGGATGAGTGCTCGATTGCAATCATTTCGGCAGCTTGAACCATTTGAAGGTCACCAAGTTCGGACTTTAAGCTGGAGTCCCACTGCAGACCGCTTTCTGTGTGCAACTGGTTCTGCTCAAGCTAAGGTAATTCTACAAATTTTTATCTGTTTCACCGTTGATTTAAGGCCAGAATGTGTTAAACTCATCATGTTTTTCTTTGTTTGCATTGTAGATATATGACCGAGATGGACTTACTTTAGGCGAGTTTGTAAAAGGGGACATGTACATTCGTGATTTGAAGAATACCAAAGGCCACATATCTGGGTTGACTTGTGGAGAGTGGCATCCTAAAGCTAAGGAGACAATTTTAACATCCTCAGAGGATGGATCATTGCGTACATGGGATGTTAATGATTTCAAAAGTCAAAAACAGGTCTGTATGTATTTCATAACTCACCTTTGTTCAATAGTATGACATATAGGTGGACATGACATTATTTTATATTTTTGATTCATATACTTAGATAATATATATAGCTTCTTTATATGTCCTCCAAATGAGCAGAAAAACAAAAGGCCCCTCCAGGAGAGTGACTGATAGATGCTTTTTGACGACAATGTAATAATATCTCAAAGAAAATAAATGACTTTTCCTTGTACATCAATAATTTTTAGTGCTTCATGGGACAGGAAAAATGAATCTTATGCATGGTTAATGATGCTGCTTCCAATCTCAAGTGTGCATGTGGGTTTCATTGACTTCTAAAACTCAAAATGTTGTATAAATAGGTGATTAAACCAAAGCTTGCTCGGCCTGGAAGGATTCCAGTTACCACGTGTGCTTGGGATCATGAAGGAAAATGCATCACTGGTGGCATTGGTGATGGTTCTATACAGGTTTGTGCCTGTGTTGTTTTATAACTTTCTTTGTAATGGATGACAAATTTTGGGATTGCTTTATGCATTGCATCAGCACCCTATTTCTTGTTATGCTCCTCAAATTCTGCTGGACATTCTCCCGCATTGCGTGGCCTTACTTTTCTCACTCATTGCTCAATTTACTGTTGCAGTTCTGGAACCTTAAGCCTGGATGGGGAAGCAGGCCAAATATGCATATTGAGAAAGCTCATTCGGATGATATCACCAGTCTGAAATTTTCTAGTGATGGGAAAATTCTACTCTCAAGAAGTATTGATGGTTCGCTGAAGGTAGTAAATAAAATTCTTAGAGCCATTTGGTGTTTAGTTTTTTCCATCTAATTATGATCTTGCAAGGTAAATTTTGAAATGTGTGTCAGGTTTGGGATCTGCGGAACATTAAAAGCCCTCTTCAGGTGTTTGAAGATCTTCCAAATCACTATGGTCAAACAAATATTGCATTTAGTCCTGATGAGCAGCTTTTCTCAACTGGAACATCTGTTGAAAGGGACAGCACAATTGGAGGGTTGCTATGCTTTTATGATCGCACGAAACTTGAACTTGTTTCAAGAGTTGGTATTTCCCCAACTTTCAGTGTTGTGCAATGTGCTTGGCATCCAAAGCTAAATCAGGTAAACTATATGGCATTCTTGTCTAATTGATCATCTTTCTACACGGTCTTGGAAGCACTAGAATATGCAGTACTAGATTGTTTATGTGTGAGCACATGTGCAAGCCCAAGATCTGTACATTCACTTTGTACATCAATTCTTGATCACTTGCACACAGAAAAGTGAGAAATATGCTAAATTTCTACCTGCTTTATTTGATTAAAGGTCTTTGCAACAACTGGAGACAAACACCAGGGAGGAACTCATGTATTATATGATCCAACCATCAGCGAGAGAGGAGCTCTTGTTTGTGTTGCACGTGCACCCAGGAAAATTTCCTTGGATGATTTTGAGGCACAGCCTGTTATTCATAACCCTCATGCACTGCCCTTGTTTAGAGATCAGCCCAGCCGTAAGCGTCAGAGAGAGAAGATACTAAAGGATCCTCTGAAATCCCATAAGCCTGAACTTCCAATAACAGGACCCGGTCACGGTGGGAGACTTGGCACTAGCAACGGAAGCTTATTGACGCAGTATCTTCTTAAGGTAATGTCCCCATTGTTTCTACTTCCATCCTCCCCGTTCCTCTTGGTTCTTTTTGTCTGCGTTGAAAGTTGAAAGACAAAGCCGGTGGAAGAAAGAAACTGACCCGTGTTTGAAACCATCACAGCAAGGGGGAATGATGAAGGAGACATGGATGGAGGAAGATCCAAGAGAAGCTATATTGAAGCATGCAGATGCGGCAGCACAAGATCCAAAGTACATTGCTCCAGCGTATGCACAAACCCAGCCAGCACCTGTCTTTGCAAAGTCAGATTCTGAGAACGAAGACGAATAATCCGATGAGGGCAATGTAATACCGTTGGCTACTTATTACCAGGAAATGAATATGATTGACAGACTCTCTGCTTCTGTATTCTTGTTTGCCGGTTTCTTACATCCTTAACCTTATGAAAGAAATTGCCCTATTCATCGTGTAGATTTTTCTCAGTACGCTGATTTGAGTCGGCCGAAAAGCTTTTCTGTGATTTCTTTCACTAAATTACGTTTCAACCATTAAAATTTCCGTACTTATTTATTTATTTATTTTTATAGTTAGACTGGGAAAAGTGATTTTTAATTATAAGTGAAATATAAACAGTAGGATTAAGCGATCCAACATTGTTCCGATTGATGTCTGTGCGAACGACGTCGTCGACTCTAGGCTTTTCGGGTACGAACTCCACCGTTTGTCCCAACTGTTGTGAGTTGAAACTGTGAGAGTCTGAGGTTGTCCGAGGGCAAAATCGTAAGTTCGGTTGGGGGCGCAGAGACTGGCTAACGACGGGGATGCAGCGGCGCGTCGTGTATTTCGGCTTGTTCTAGAGTAAAGCCATTGTAGTCGCTCTATTTGCCTCCGCAACGGGCCAATGCTAGATTCTGAAAAAATAGAACAAGATTGAAGAAGAAGAAGAAGAAAATAAAATAAAATAATAATGGCGCTATGGATGGAAACGGGTTCTGGACCCAAAACCCAACGCGAGATTGAGGACCTTGAAGCTATCGCCGCCCTCAAAGAGTCTGCCGCTCTGGAGCTTAAGGTTTCTCTCACTCTCTCTATCTCGTTTTCTTTGTAACTGATAATGGGTTTCTAGATTGAAGTTTTCGTGGTTTTAAAGCAGACTGGATTTGAAACTATGGTTGCCCTTTGAATTCTGATTGTTGCGAATGCAGGAGAAAGGTAACGGGTACGTGAAGATGGGCAAAAAGCATTATTCTGACGCCATTGATTGTTATACAAGAGCAATAAACCAGAAAGTTTTAAGTGATTCCGAGAACTCGATACTTTATTCAAATAGAGCCCATGTTAATCTGCTTCTAGGAAACAACAGACGTGCACTTATGGATTCTGAGGAGGCAATTAAGCTGTGCCCAACCAATGTCAAGGTAGTTTTTTTTTTTTTTTTTTTTTATTCTGTCTTTTTCTCTTTCTCGGACATGCTTTCTATCTATATTTTATGTTATCTTACTTTCTGCTGAATCTGTTGATTTGAGCAGGCGCTATATCGAGCTGCCAAAGCATCTTTGGCATTGAATTTGTTGAGTGAGGCAAAATCTTATAGCCACAGTGGACTTGAGCAAGATCCAGGTAATGAAGAACTAAAAAAGCTTACCAGCAGGATAAATTCACTGAAGATGGAACAGGATAAGCATGAGGCTGAGGTTTCCATGGCTGTGGCAGAGGCTGAGGTTTGATACTTGGAGTTCAAATCCTTGTTTAGCAGTAACTTGGGGGCTCACATCCTTTTCTTTATTTTAACTATCCAGGCCATCGTTTCTGCAATTGAAGATAGAGGCTTGAAAGTTGGGAAGGCAATGTTTCGAGAGCTTGTTGGATTAAGGAAACCTGAATTAGATAAAAACAAAGTTCTTCACTGGCCAGTTCTTCTTCTGTATGCAGAGGTCATGTCCAGTGACTTTATTGAAGACTTCTCTGAGATGGACCTGTTTTCAGCTCATCTGGACTTGATATCCATTTTTGTAGTTTACCTGCTTTTATTTATATTCTATGTAATATTTGTGGACACGAATTCTATGCTTGTTTATATGTAATTCTGTGTAATCATGCTTGCCCTCATACATGTATTCTTTGTTAAGGAAGGTTTTGCTCTTGATGTGCAATCTGCTTATGTCTGCCATATGGTGTGATCTCCTTAGCTTTCAAACATGTTTTCAGAAGGTTGTCCACCTCTGCCTTGGGATACAGAGAACAATTATACTCGTGAAGCTGTTGAATTATACTATGAGGTAACCTTTTAAAAATGTTTGTCTTATTTGGTTTCCAATTTTTTTTTCTGCATGTGTGTTTGTTGAACATCAAGCTTCAACTCGAGTGAGTTCCTTTGATTCCCACTCACGTAAAACATTGGAGAGTATTGCCATCGTCCAGTTGTGCTTCATCTCTATATCTTTTCAGTAGCTTCTCTTTAATATTTAGCAAGTTCTAATCTTTTGTCCTTGTCCTTATCAGTCTGGTTCTGTAGATCATTTATCAAAGACAAAATTGCTTCATTATATGCTAGAAGGAACAGCCGGTGCAAATATAGAAAGCATCAATGAAGAGAAGGATGCAATTGAGAGTTCTAGTCATGATATTTCTGCAAATGGTATGCATTTGAATGACATAGCAGTAACTTATCTCCGGCTTGTTTCACTTTTATGCATTGATGATGTAATTTGTTTATGGCCTTTGGTTCCACCTCTTTGCAAAAAAGCTGTTGCGCTGTAACAATTATTATTCCTGTTACTCCAATATCCTTTTTTCTTTCCATTATCATTGTTATACCGAGTCAACTAATCACTTCTGATATATCAAACTGTGACTTGGAAGACATTTCTTTTGGCCAGTTATTCTGCTTTTTATACCCTCTCTTCTTTGACACGTGAGTATGTCCTGCAAGGTGCATTGGTACTCTACATTTTCGACATGCCTTTAAATTCTTTGTTTGGCATTCTCAGGCAAGGGCTCATCCAAATGGGTAAAAGTAAATGAAAAGAGAAAACTGCTTGATGTTTTGAAAGAAGCTGACTTCGTTGTCTCCGGGATTCCAGGTTTTTATTCTCCCTCTCTCTCTCTCTCTCTCTCTCCCTCTCTCTCTCTCTCTCTCTCTCTATTGGCAAATAAAAGGACCTAGCTAGTTGGCTAGGTGTGATTTTATTTGCTCTACAATGGGTTCTTACACAAGCAGGACCTGCCATCCTGCTTTAAAATGCATCTCACTGGGCAACATTTCCTTGCTTGGTTTCTCTGACTCAGGTTTAACTTATGTATTTGCAGTTTTTTATGTTGTTTCAAGGCGCTCCCCATTCTATAAAGAGTTCAGGGCTGGTAAATGGGCAGTTCCAAGTCCAGATGGAAGTTGTCAACACTGCAATTTCGCATGCTAAGCAAACATAACCGATCAAGATCACCCCGAGAAGTCTCACAAGTTCAGCGGGTAAGAAAAAGGGAGACCAAAATGGTCTCCACTTGCGAGTGTTTCATGCTATCCAAATTCTTTCGGGCGATGCTTTGCTTTGGCTCCCTATCTTGTCTGCTGAAGTTTGTATTGTGGGAACACTTTCGGGAAATTTACATAATGCTTTATTGCATTCCTGGGGGGGCAATATATTTTTAGGACAGTACACAATGTCTGGCGAGCACAATTAGACACGGGGTAGTTAAATTATATAAATAGTATTTGGTATTATATAATTAAATTTTATAAAAATAGAGTAAATTTTGATATGAAATTTACAAAATACTAAATACCATCTCTATGATATAAATTACATTATGTTTACAAGGCCATGCGAAGTGGAGTTTATACATATACATCTTTTAGCTAGTAATAAATTATCAGAGAGTGGATGCAGGCTTTGTGGCCATTAGAGGCCTCGTGGCTCAAAAAATTTCTTTGAAAAGTATGCGTCTCCTTTTCCTTTACGGATAAATGAACTCACGGCTAATGTAAAAAAAGCTATGTTGAGTGAATTTAGGAGACTTGTGTGCGTTAGCGGCAAAGATCTATGGAGATGGTCACTTTTTGAGTTTTACTTCCAACTTATGGGGAAAGAATATCCAATAGTTTCTCTATTGGTTACAAGTGTATCAATAATTTCAACTTTCCAAAAAAGAAGAAAAGATAAAGGGAAAGGGCATGCCGTTGTCTCAATTGGAAATGTATGAAGCTGTCATCTACTATATACATCGGATACCCAAAAGTCTTAAATGCATTGCAACTTTGCAAGCGTGCTCATGGGAGTTTCCATGTTAAAGTTAGGCGCCATTCCCTGGGCAGACCCCGGCATATGAGTCGTATATATATATATTGAACAATTAACTATTTTTTGAATTTTAAATTTTAAATTCTTTATCAAAAAAAAAAAACATAATTTTTTTTTTTAAAAATAAATATTTTATTCTGTAGGATTCACGTGCAAATTTATTTGGACTCTCCAGTATTTCTTTCTCTCTGTCCACTAAATCTTTTTCCATTAAAATGTATCAAATGCCGAATATCTTTCCTTTTCGAAAAAATAGCATTAAATGCACTTTAATAACTTCCGATAAATAGGCCATCGGAGTTTCAGGTTTACACGTTTTTTATCTTTTGGCCAAGTAAGTGACCCGACTTGTCAGGTAAATGCTTTTAATTTAACCTAATTTATAATGCCTTTTTTTAAAAAAAAAAATTTATTTTTGTTTGGTCCCCCCTCCCCCGGTAGGTTGAATTGAGAATCCCTGTTAAAAAGGACAAGTCAGTTGCAGATTCTACGCTTTGTTTATTGGACATTGCTCTTACCACTCAAACTGTGACACACATCAGAATCAGAAGTGGAAGTGTAGGGAAGACATCAGAAGCTTCTGGTTCTGAAATGGCGGATCTCACTTGCTCCTCCGCTGACCTTGATAGACTACTTGGGGGTACTGCAAATGCCACGGCTGCTGCTGAATACATTTGCAGCCGTTTTGTTGCTGTTTCAAACAAGTTTGATGACACAGCCCATGCCGTGGACAGCACTTACGTCCTGTTTTCAGCATACCTTGTCTTCGCCATGCAGCTCGGTTTTGCTATGTTGTGTGCTGGCTCTGTCCGTGCCAAAAACACAATGAATATCATGCTCACTAATGTCCTTGACGCAGCCGCTGGCGGCCTTTTCTATTATCTTTTCGGCTTTGCTTTTGCGTTTGGAACCCCTTCTAATGGCTTCATTGGCAGGCAGTTTTTTGGGCTTGAGGCCTTTCCTTCTCCTTCTTTGGATTATGGTTTCTTCCTCTATCAGTGGGCTTTTGCCATTGCCGCTGCTGGGATCACTAGCGGTTCTATCGCGGAAAGAACCCAATTCGTGGCTTATTTGATCTACTCTTCCTTCTTGACTGCTCTGGTTTACCCAATAGTCTCGCATTGGTTCTGGTCAGCCGACGGTTGGGCCAGTCCTCTGAGGGCCAATAACCTTCTGTTTGGATCTGGGGTTATCGATTTTGCGGGTTCCGGCGTTGTCCACATGGTTGGAGGCATTGCTGGATTATGGGGTGCTCTCATTGAGGGCCCCCGTATTGGAAGATTCGACCATCGTGGCAAGCCTGTGGCTTTGCGTGGACACAGTGGAACCTTGGTTGTTTTAGGGACATTCCTGTTGTGGTTCGGCTGGTATGGTTTCAATCCCGGTTCATTTTTAAACATCCTTAAGGCTTATAGAGACGATTCTTATTATGGCCAATGGAGTGCTGTTGGTAGAACCGCGGTGACCACAACTATTGCAGGCTGCTCTGCTGCACTTACTACTCTCTTTGGCAAGCGCTTGCTATCTGGCCACTGGAACGTCCCCGATGTCTGCAATGGATTGCTTGGTGGTTTTGCGGCAATTACCTCTGGCTGCTCGGTTGTTGACCCGTGGGCAGCCATCATTTGCGGGCTTGTTGCTGCGTGGATCCTGATTGGGGCTAATAGGCTCGCAGAGAAACTGAAATATGACGATCCCTTGGAGGCAGCACAGCTTCATGGAGGGTGCGGTGCGTGGGGCATTATATTCACTGCATTGTTTGCCAAGGACTCGTATGTTAGAGAGATTTATCCAGGGAGGCCTGGAAATCCACATGGACTGTTCCTGGGAGGTGGTGGAAGGCTCTTGGCAGCTCATGTTGTTCAGATTGTGGTTATTACAGTGTGGGTAAGCGTGATGATGGGGACACTGTTTTGGATTCTGCACAAATTGAAGCTTCTTAGGATCTCGGAGGACGAGGAGATGGCAGGATTGGATGTGACAAGCCATGGTGGACTGGCGTATGCGTATTATGATGAATCTGAGAAAAATACATTTCCGGTGACTGCTTAGGTTGATCATTTGACGCTGATGCATGCAAAATCCTGATTTGCCATTCAGCTAGTGCAGTTTGACTTAGTTTAGCTGTCATGTCCGCGATTGTTGGGTTTGTTATGAGCTGATACGGTGCATTAGAACTTCAAAATGGAAATGAACGAATGCTAATCGTGGAGGGTTTGTGCTTCTTTTTTCTTTTTGGCATTTCTCATTTTGGTACAAAAGCCATCTAACGTTAATAACCTCAGAAGCTAGTGGCTTTTTCCATTCTAATGTTTGTTATAATCGTTTCAAGTTATGGATCTCAACGTCGATTGCAGTGAATAGCAAACACAGACTCTTTTCTTCGACGAGAGAAGCCAAAAGCAAAGGACTACCGTTCATCATTTTCTATTACGATCAGTGTTCCTGCTTCTACTTTTATGTGCTCCAAACTGCTGCAAGACCTAAAATTTAACAGATATGCAGTCACAGATGGCAGGATGGACGCATTCCAGTGAAAACACTAGACACAATTAATGGCGTCATGTCATATTGACGGGATGTCTCCAAATCACAGAACAACCAGTCCACAAGCAGTAAAAACCACACATAAGCATCCATCAGACGAGGCTTCTCATCAACCTCAACCAGATGTTGCAACAAATTGTACTCTTGGCAAACCTCAAATGGAACAAACGTATATATTTTAAAACGGGATTTAAAGCAATTAGTACTAGTAATCAAGAGCAGGCAGTGCTATTGGAAAAAAAAAAAAAAAGAAAAAAGCACCAGTATTTGACATTCAGAAGATAAATAAGAACTTCAAGGTACAACTTTTCAAAGAATTTTTATTTTTTATTTTTTCACTTAATTCGCTTTGACGGGACTCAAACTCGAAATCTTTAACCAGAAGTTTAGTATCATTGAGCCATAGTTGTCCAGTGATTTTTATTTTCTTTTCGGCGGTCGAGCAGATCCTGAACCAGAACCGGCCCGGTATTTTTTGGGCTGTACCTCCCAGCCACGGGCTCAAATTGGAACATGGGCCCCCATTTTATAGTTAGACCGGACAAGTAGTGGAGGTTTAAACTGGGTCAGCCCACATACAGTCCTACGCGGCCCACTACCATTTTCTGGCATGACGCGCACGTGGCTGGGCGGTCGCATTTATGTTTTCCATTTTTCCGGATTTTATTCGGAAAACAAAATTAACTGACTACTTTTTTTTTTCTTTTTTTTCTTTTTTTTGCCTAAAATAAGAAAGCAGATCATACCCTTTACTTCTATCAAATATTTTGGTAAAAAATTTGAATTCATAATTTATATTATACAAAAAAAAAAATTAATTACTAAACAACAATAAGTAATGTTTCTGATTTTTTTTTTTTAACGCGCCATGTTTACAATTTTCTGCTATTTATTTTTCTGTCCAATAGACACAAAAACATTCTACTACCCAGATCACTATGTACTTGCAATTACATCAGCTGTAAATTTAAAAACTCACAGCCACTTAGACAGCCAAATGGCAAAGGTTGAAACACACCCTTTGTCCCTTCTGAGCAGCAGGAAGTCAACTGTAACATGTACTTACGAAATGGTGAGTTGGACTTTTTATTCTTTATGCCTTTGTCTAGCTGGGATCAATCGACGAGTGGAACGTTTATATATTTATCAATAAGAACAAGAGGGAGTGGGACAGCACTGTAGTTGTTGGGACGGCAGGTAACTCTTATAAATAATTATTGTCCGGAAATTATTTTTATTTAAAAATTTAAATTATTAGATAAGATTATATAAATTATATATTTAATGTGACCATACTGGTTCGATAATTTATTCACAATCTGCCAAATTGTTTGGCCATCAATTGACGTTTGCGAGCTCTATCCTTCTATTCAATTTGGTTGCTTGGGTCATTTTCCTTTTTTTTTTTTTTTTTTTATTTGTTTCCATTTTTGGGCAATGACTCGGTTCATTTTCTTTTTCCATTCGATTACAACAAAAAAAAAAAAAAAAAAAAAAAAGAAACAAGCAAAAAACAATAATGTTCTGCCTAATTTTTCAGCGTGAATCTGCGTGCGAGTTAGGATCGAATACAACCAAGCCCATAATGATTATATGGATCCATGAGCCTGGCACGCGGTGCGATGGCGATACGTGGTCAGAGCACTGTATCCAATGTTCTGTTGCCACCTGTTAGATTTCAGCCCGATAATCTGGGTCAACGCTTTCGCCTGGTCACAGCCGACTTTGCTTGTTTGATTGGAAAGACTTTAATTCCTGCTCTACGCCTCCACAGTAGATGGTCGTGTACGTTTCGCTACTAACAAACATTACCATTTTTTCTTTTTTTCTTTTTTTTTTTTTCAATTATCAAAACTATAAAGTTTGATTTTATAAATTTATAACAATAATAATTGAGTTATTGCATCTTGCTAGAAGAAAATTGTTGTTGATGAATTTTTAACAGTAATTTATTAAATTGTTGTCAAATATAAATTTTATCAATAATAATTGTTATTATCGAATTTCATATAAAAATAAATATCCTACTAAACCTTAATTAAGCAATCTTTTTTTTATATATATATATATATAATTTGTTGCTATAAAAATAACTTTTCGACAACACAATTAAATTCAACTTGCCGTATAATTCTTGAATTCTACTCTTTCTTGTAGTGTTGTTTATTATGATTTAAGGCATTCCTTGAGCGTGGCAAAATAAAAAGGACTGTAAAAATGATTAAAAAAAAATAATTAAGTTAATCATCCTCTCAAAACATAATAAGAATAACATGAAAGTGAAAAAGAGTAATATAATAATTTTTTTATATTTTATCATCATTATATTATTTCTTAAGTGCTATTATCTAGTTTTTTTTTTTTCTCTTAAATCTAATTTTCTCAATTTCAATTTTACTACATGTATCTCCTCATTTCTGTCGGTATCACTCTATAGAAAACTACAGAGAAATCTGTCAATTTGAGAAGAAGCAATATCAGGGAGAGTTGTTGGAATAATAACATAAGTATGTATAATCGGGAAGGTGAAAATCCACATAAAATACAGAAAAATTTAATTCTATAAATCATTCATTATTGTAAAGAAATTAGCCAAAGAATACAAGGAAAATTGACCTTTTTTTTTTTTTTTTTTTTTGGCCCCTTTTTCTTGTTATATAGAAAGGTTCCGAGGTAACTTGTGCTGTTAATAAACGGAGACGCATATCATTAACATCGATTTTAGGGCAACGCGATTGAGTGATGAAGACATGGCATGATCTGATACGTCGAGGTTTAATACTAATGAGGAAGGAGCAGCACCGTTCCATTCCATTCAAAGCCTTTGCCATATATATGTCAAGTTATCTTATCCTTCAATTTTCTTCCATGTTGAAAAATAGTTATATATTC
Organism: Rhizophora mangle; assembly: GCA_037832345.1. Taxonomy (NCBI): domain Eukaryota; kingdom Viridiplantae; phylum Streptophyta; class Magnoliopsida; order Malpighiales; family Rhizophoraceae; genus Rhizophora; species Rhizophora mangle. The sequence goes on along the minus strand of JBAPLJ010001937.1, from coordinate 2,623,966 downwards.
CCTTCCTTTCCCTTTGTCCACACACACACACACACACACACACACACACACACACACACACACATATAGGCTTGTTCAGCAGCTTCTTCTTCTTGTTAAGCTACCTGTATTCTCCTTACAGTTTTCGTATGGCTGAAAACCTAAGAATCATCGTTAAAAAAAACCCAACACAGTCCAGACTCAAGGAGCTAAACATCAAGTGCTGGCCCAAGTTAGTCACTTTCTCTCTTCTTCTTTTATATATATATATATATATATATATATATATATATATATATATATATTGGTTGAGTTAGCGTTGTAATCCAAATCGTTGGGGTTCTTTTTTTTTTTTGATTTTTTAAAAAAGGTGGGCTTGCTCGCCAGGGAAATACCAGCTAAGGTTTGATGCAGAGGAGACATGCTATTTGTTGAAAGGGAAGGTGAAAGCATACACAAAAGGGTCTTCAGAGTTCGTGGAGTTTGGTGCAGGAGACCTTGTGATCATACCAAAAGGGCTCAGTTGCACTTGGGATGTGTCCGTTGCTGTTGATAAATACTACATATTTGAGTCAACTCCATCTTCTTCTGCTACTGCTACTGCCACCACCACTACTACTTCTTAGTATTGTTTCAGTATATTGGCTGATTTATTATTGATTTGCTTTCTTTTAGTAATTTGATCCGGTTATTCTTTGAATATGAGTATAACTGTAGATGCTTCTTTCTTGGGTTCTTCTTCTGTTTCTTCTTTTATTCTGTAGATATGGGCATTAATTAATTAATGAAGGCTCCCTTTAGTCAAACAAAGAAAAAACCCACTCGGTCAATTCCTGCACCATTCAAACGAATCTTCTTTTTGCTTCCTTACGCAAGCTTTTAATGTTCCTTTGACTGGTCAACGTGTTATTCACCCTTCGTCTATTTATCTTGGTTGGTGGTGTTTCACATGTTTATTTCTTAATATTTTTAATTATAGTAATAGATATCTATTTTTATCTCTTATAAAAATTAAAATTTTTAATTGGGTCTTATTCAATTTTTTTTTTTACATTTGATATTTGATATTAAATTAATTTAACTCTTTTTTAGGGATAGATTAAAAAATTTTTTTAATTTTAACCCCTTTTTTTGGAGTGGTTGAGATGGAAGAATTTTTTTTTTCTTTTTCAAACAACTTAACTTTTTTTTAAAATATAATTCACTTATAATTTTATATTATACAATAAATAAATTTTATTTAAAATAAAAATAAAAATAAAAATCAAATTTATAAATAATAAAATTATAAATAAATTATATTTAAAATAAATAAATAAATACTTCGAGTACTTTTCTTTTATCAATTGGGCACATCCATGTACCTTTTTGGGTGCCACTGCCACTGCCACTGCTAACGTTGTAATCCCAAAATTTCCTTTATTCCCATATGCTTTTTGTCAGTTTGCAAAGCAAGCGGAATTAAAGTTAAGCCTTTATGGTTTCGACAAAGTTTTCAAGAAGTACAACGATGCTGTATTTAAAAATGGCAACCGCTTAACTTGAAAATGAATTTTACTGCTGAGTTCGGCCCCTCTAATAGTCTCATTCTCACTGTATCGTATACACATGTAGATAAGGCGATTTAAATAGGCTACAGTTTTATATAATCAAGACGTGTGTCTTATCATTAAAAGAATAAAAGAAAAAAAAAAAAAGAGAGAGACAAATTGAATATAACTTAAGCATAGATTGGCAACATAGATTATGTGCTGCTGCTTTCACAAGTCATTTTCACCGTTTATCCTGTCTGCAGCTCTAAAGTGATACCACAGGATTGCTGTATAAAAGTGAGTAAAATTCACAGTATCCAGGGTAGGATTAACCAACCTGCCACAATTCAGGACATTAAGACGAAAAACTGAGAAAATTCAGAAGAGTTTATCAATGTTACTCCAGATAAGCGTCAATCCATGAATTAAACTAAATCCAGGCACAGAGTAAAACACAAAATGTGGTGATTTGGTATGGACCGAAAACCAGACCATTCCTGTAAAGACTACAAATGAATGCCAAGCCTGCAATTTTAGAAGCAGAGTGAGTGAAGCGATGGAGCTCAAAATCATAAGATCCCGTGCTTCTATTCCGAGTAAATTATCACTGCTTGCTAAGCATGTTTAATACAAGAGCTCGAGCAGCTAACTAGATGTTACTCAACAACAAGAAAGTGTTTTCTTACAATGAACATTTCCAATGTGCCAAAAAGGAGAACAATTTTTTTTTTTTCTTTTTTCCTTTTGGTGGTTGAGGATTGTTTTAGTTGGATCATGAAGAAGTAAAACCTGAAGCAAAAACTTTTAAGAAATACAAGATCACAGGCTTTGTATCAGTAGGGTAATGTACATTTCAGTAAATGATTAGAATACAATTTGCAGATTCTGCTGGTTGAAGTCAGTGAGGTGTAGCTCCAGTGGTTAGTCACATCCCCAAGTCAGTTACGCCCAAAGTTCCTGTGGAACACCAAAGAACTTTTCAGTAAATGAATGCATCCATTCTAGATATCAAAATAACTTCTACCTAAAAATCAACTTAGTCCCTTCTGCTTGGTTTCTCAGGGCAACAGTGAAATATTGATGCAGCAAATCTAAAATTCAAACACATACTTGTTCGGTTGTTCTTGAACATAGAATAGGGTAATTACCATACACTCCATGCAAATTTGCATGGTTTGTCAAAAGAAGTTTGGTCATGGGGCTCCTAGCCTTCGACCTGTAATCAGTAAAACACCATAAATTCTCATCTCAAGCCAAACAAGTTGAGTGCTAGGGGGCAGATGCATACTACTGTATCATCTACATTTGAACCAAAAAACCAAAAGCTTTTTGTAGTATTGTGGATCAACAAAGAGTGGGTTCTAACTTTCACATCCAGTTTCCAATCTTCTTCTATGTCATGTGAACCTTTCAAGTTTCGGCTAATAAAAGTCTTACAAAAGTTGCTTTTTGTTTCCTGTCCTGTGACCCACATGTATTAGGAAAAGGAGCCATACATAAAACTAGAAATATATCACCAAACTATGGATAATTCTAAAACAATAACAAACACTTGTGCAAAAACACAAATAAAAACAATAAATACAGCAGTCCTCTTAGAGTATTCTACCTCAGCCAAGTTATCCCCAGGAAGGTAATTTGGCCCTGTGCAATTTACACCACGAGCACCATCAAAGCGTAGAACCCTAAGCTTCCCTTCCTGCATTTACATTAAAAAAAATAAAAAATAAAAACATTGTGCTGTGCACAGAGGGAGAGAGAGAGAGAGACTGCAAATTTTCACAAAAAATGCACACCTTAGTACCATAAACCAGACCTCCCCCAGCAAATGGATGAAAGCAAGCAACATTGACTTCATCCTCTGCACTAGGGAGCACCCTCACAAGTTCCATGTCTGAAACTCTGTACACCTACATGATAGAAGCATAGCAATACGTCATTGGATACCAACGGAAATCATAAACCATCAAGAAGTGATGTACTATGAAGCACTTTTAAGCCTGAGCAAGTCTGCATGCTGGGTATCTGTGGGAAAGCCACAGAACAGATAAAGGAAGAGACGTGATTAATCTGAAAGAGTAACTTAGCATTGGGCTTCTAGCCCTCCAATGTACCCAAAAAAAATAAAAATAAAATAAAATAAACAGAAAACAAAAAACAAGACATGATTACAGTTTAACTACATAAGCGCCTCAAAGTTTTTATCCATATCTGCAGCCCAATCACAGATCATATTTGATGGTTATCTCAGTCAACATCTTCAATGAATTGTCAAATGCATCCTCTTATTGAAGATTCTACTCTTGTAAGAATAAAAATAGTCAAATCAAAGCTCAGCAATCCACAAAATAAAGCAGAACTGATCATCCTTCTATCAATTCAATCATAAGCCATAAGGAGAAGTTAGTGTATGAACTCTGACTTATTTACAACTTGTTGCAAAAACAACAATCTTACCAAATGAAAAATGATGGGGAATGGGAAAAAAAAAGACAGCCTTGCAATTTCTTAAGCTATAAAAATGAGTGTGGGCAAGAATAAGAACTCCCACCTCCAGAACTGTGTAAATAGGTGATGTTGTTTCCCCATCAATAACTATGCTTTTAAGAAGTGATCCATGACGCCGACCATAAGCCAGTAGTATATGCTCAGAAGTAGGTGAGAACTGTCAATCCAACAAAAGGTAAATGATAAAGTAATATTAAGTCAATAAATAAAAGCTAGAAGATCAAACAGAGATTGAATGGTAATAGCCATCAACAAGAGCACAGCAATGACATCTGAATAAAGCATACATTGCAACTACCTTTTGCACTACTGATGGCAGATGCAATATAACAAGGATAGTAAATGAAAGCCCCAAATATTTTCTTGGCTGATATAACTTGAATTGCCACCCCTTATGCGTCCATCAAGAATAGCCAGAGGCATTAAAATTAAGCCCACCAATGCAACAGGACAGAACTCAGAGACACAAGGTTTTATCTTCTGATGTGGAACACATGGATCAAATTAACAAGAGGCCAAATTATTTTGTAAGGATGTGAAGGAAAGTTTCCAGTGAAAGAATAACTGAAGATGCCACAGAGATAACATCTACGGTTCCTTCAATTTATCAAAAGAGACTGACCTGAATTGATGTCAAACAATGAGCAGCTCTAATTGCCCGGGATGCAAGAACCGAACCAAAGCTGACCAAACGAAACAAACTCTTTTATACATAAAGGGTTCCACAGATTTCTTAAGAGTCAAAATTTTAATGAGTTGGATTGAACTTTACGTTGCCTCCTCCAGAGAATATATGCGAAGCTCATACATAACTTGGTGTGCTGAAATTGGATGCCGCGTAGGGGAGGTTGAGATACTGGTATCTTGATGAATTGAGTTATGTAGTCCAAGGTCAGCTTCCATATGAGGAAGCATGCATGCAACACATGCAGCTAGATATCTTCCACATGGAGAAAAATGGGCACCCATTTCACTGCAAAAACAGTTGCAAATGAAGCTACAAAGGACAGATGCAACAAAAGCCAGAAGATAGTTGCAAGATACAAAACCAAAAGGCTTCACAAAGCTGAGAATCCAATCTTAAACATAAAAATTCAAAAGGAATGTGACAACAAGATACTCATGGAACAAGATTAATCCCATCAATGCCATAGTGATAAAAAAGTTATACTTTGAATGTCAAGAAGCAGATAATTTCCAACATGCCACTATACTATGCAATTAAGCATCGAATTTGAACTTCTACTTGCCTACAAAGGACAGCATGCGGTATGGTTAAACGACATTTTTCAGAGTTGAGGGGCGCACAAGGATGCTCAATATCATGAGACCACACACTGAGCTTCACAGTGCAAGGTAACTCTGCAGCAGCTGCAGCTGCCAGAGATGTAGCAATCTCAGACTGGATTTTATAAAAAATAGGCTGTGTATCAGCACCATTTTGCTGCATATTAATGAGAGGCGTACTCTCCTCTGCTTCAGGCACAGAGAGGTGTGAATGTGAATTGCGAATTCGCAAGCCAGATCTCCCAGAAACACTGGAAAGGCTAGAGCTACCAGGCATTGGCAAAGATGCCACTGCAGCCTCCACATTCTGAGTAGACGTGTAAGTGGAGGAAGAACCTGTATATTGAGCTGAATATTCATGACTACCACCATTAGGGGAGAGTGAAGCTGAAAGACCAGCATGGCTTTGACCCATTAACCATCCTTGCAAAAAAGGTCGTTCCCACCAAGTTGTGTCTCTGGAAGGTAAAAATTGATGAAGTTGTCCAAAATTTGCAGAATGCTGATGACCAGAAAGTTGTCTAGAAACCCTGCCCAAAGCAGTGCTGCCACTGCTGCCAGCAAAAATACTCAGGCTAGTAGAGTTTGCATGCTGGTTGCACCCAACAGGCAGCATTTCATCTGTGTCCATTGCATCTTCTGTGGTGCCTGAGACACCAGTTCTCATTCCATTAGGCAAAGCATTGCTTGTGGTCCCTACTGTGCCAGGATATGTATTCGTAGGAGGCACTGAGCAATGATAGTTCTCTGCCGCATTTGCATCTACTTGAAAGATTGCTGAAGCAGAAGGATCTACTTGCATTGTAGTAGAGCCAACATGTCTATTAGCATCTACTCTATCGTCACCAGAAAATGAAGGCATGAGCGAAAAAGGAAAAGGCACAAGGGGTAGTTCAGCAGCCAAACCAACACGATCAGTGGATTTAACATTTGTAACAAAAACAGCCGGAGGAGGATATTTTAGATAACCGGGAGATTTTGCAAAAGTCATTAGCGAATCTGAGGAGTCAAGATCATTCACCTGCATATCAGTCCAATGATGTAAACCACAGGATAGCACTACTAAACAATAAAATATACTTGGCATAAATTATTCACCTCTGCAGTCAAGAGAAATGGAGCAGCACGTGGGTGAAAGTGTACAGCTCGAAGCGAACGTCTTGTCTTCAACACAATGGTTGGTGACGAGGCCTCCCCTTTCTTATTGTAGTGCCATATATACAACTGACAAATTGTATGAATGTTATGTTAAACAGAAAATTCTGTCTCAATCTTTAGCAGAGTAAGGGCAAAGAAAAACTAAAGAAGCAAGATTAACTATATTACAAGGCCAGATTCAACACCTTGTGACCAGATGCAACAGCAAGCAGCTCTCCTTCAGCATGGAAGGCAATGGAAGCAATAGGACGATCTGTGAGGAAATAAATCGAATGATTAGATATCCAATATGTCAAAAATTTTTGCCAACCATAATGAATAACAACAATAGCAGAAGAAAAAGCACTAAAAGCAAGTTAAACGTGACTCAGAGCTGTAATTACAGAAATCACGAGATCTGATACATTCTGCTGTCTCTGCATTCCACAAGCGAACCTCATAATCCAAGCTCCCACTTGCAAGAATTTTGGGAAGCAGTGGATGGAACCTAACCTGTATATTAGCACTTCAATGTATGCTTAATAATGCCCAAAAGAAAAATCCACCAATGAACAAAAATATAACATTTTGTTATGGAAAGCTGGTGTCCTTAAAATGAGGTCTTATAAATTACAAAAGTACCTAATATTTCAAAAACCTACAATTGGGCTTCTCTCTCTTCCCCCCTCTCTCTCTCTAACTCTCTCTCTCACACAGAGACACTCTCTCACCATTCTTCTTGTACAAGAGGGAGTGGCGTTATTCTGGCAGTTGTGGTTCATGGTGATGACAGTAGCATTTCTTGGAATTTGGTGGAGGTTGGGTTTTACCAGATGGCGGTGATGGTGGTGTTTCAGCAGCAGTGGCACTGCTGTTTTGATGACAGTGAGTGTGGATTCAGCTTGCCAAGTTCATAAAACAGCAAGTGAAGTTTACTATTGCAGCACTCAATAATTACCATGTGATTTTGGGTCCCCATGGGTGTAGAGATTAAGACATAGTAAGAATCCTAGCCCCAAGCTTCCTCTGTAAGTTAATGCTCAATATAAAATAAATATCCTGAGGTCTAATGCAACCAATGTAGATACTTCCAGTGCAACAATGCCTTTGGCAACATTAAAGTGCTAAACTAGCCAATACCTTATTTCTTATTTTAAAGAATATTAATCCATGATCAAGGAGACAACTGAATACATAGTTCCTGACATCCAAGGAAAGAAAAAGCCTATGTACAGCAGCTTAAGATATTATCCTCCAATGAAAGCCAAAGAATGGAACAAGGCTTATCAATCTACTTTTTCCAATGATTTCACATGAAAATGTCGCACATAAAATTCATTATAAAGTTGTTGGCCAGATATGGGAAGAGCCAACAAAGTTAGAAATTCCTTAGTGCATAATTAAAAGCTTCAAATTGTAACTCACCACCCAGGGAGTCCTACGATGGCCACTTAACACCTTTAAGCAATTTCCAGTATAACAATCAATTATCTTCACAGTGTGGTCACCACTGCAAGTATGACAATGAGGAGTGACTACAATCATTCATTGACAAATAACCACAAAATATGGTAGGGTGTGGCTAAACTTACTGTGTAGAAGCAAGTGTTCTCCCATCAGGACTAAATGCCGCTGCAATGGTCGACCTCGGAGGGGGCATGAGGGGACAATACTTGGCAGATAGATACCACAAGGACTCTGCCTCAACCCTAAAATAAAAACAAACAAATCCACGAATGAGATGAACTGAAAAAACAAAAACGTGAAACAAAACTAGCCCATGATCAAAAGCACTGCACATACCATGATATAAGCCCGCATTTTGCATCTCTAGTTGCTTCACTTTTGGGCATCGATAACAAATTAGCATTCAATTGAGATACTTGTCCCCATCGCCTTTTCGGGACATGTCTTGTTTTCGGACAAATCTCTCGCCGCACTAACAAGCTCAATACATTACTACTACTGCAATTGAGACAAAATATAAGAAGCAATGCATTAGACAACTCACATTTAAATAAAACAAAAAAAAATAAAAACAAAAACCCTAAAAATCAATTGCTAACTTCAAGCTCCATAAAGCGTAAAATTAATCCAAACCTAAATCCAATTCCAACTTGCGTGTTAATTAAATCCAATTGCGAATAATCATAATTATAGCTCCATAATAATCCGATTATAACCCTCCACAAATCACAGTATCCCAATTCAAAAATCGGAAAAAAAAAAAGAACAGAAAATTACGTCTGCCGAATCAATAAAAAGGTTCTTGAAATTTCTTATCAAAAATACAAAAAGTTCTTGAAATTGGACCTGTGAAGGGGATCAGTAGACGCCGGGTATTGCGCCGAAACTTGATCGAGCGGCGAAGAATGTCCTGTCATATCGTCAGTTTTACAATTCAAGTTCATATGGCGAGGATCTGGTGCTTCAAGCACAATAATTTTTCTTTTTTTTTTTTTAAAAAAAAAAAAGGCAAAGCGGAAGAATTGAAGATGAGCTAATTTTTTAGAAACCCTAACAATCCATTGCTTTAAAATTTGAGTCTATTTTTCCTAGACAAACAGAGCACGGACACCGATCGAACAAGTGAGGATAAGAGCGCCTTTCTGCGTAGATTTGGGGTTCGAAATTGAAATGCCAGAAAAACCTAAATACAGAAGGCTAAAGCCTGTATGCACATGGATTAAACTAATTTATTAATATCCGCGGATAGGAATACATTTTGCGGTATTGTATGTATTATCTTACCCTCCTTGACAAAAATACCCTTCCAAAGGTTTCTCTAGCACAATTGCGCGACCCTCCGGGCGCGCACGGGGGTGTGGACTGCACCCTTACATCAGACATCCAAACACCCTGCTATCTCAAGAGTCTTGAATTCAATTTTTAATTAATATTAATTAAATAAAAAATAATAATAACAAAAATTTCCCACAAAAGCATCGCCAATCCATGGAAATAAAAAAGCAAAAAACAATAATGATTTTTAAATTACACCTATCTGATCTAATATTTGTGTAATTTATGATTTTAATTATATTTTTTTTAACATTCCACGTCCATCCGTGCACGGTAACTCTCGCTCAAGTGAATAAAGGCCACGAGACCAATCTAGCGATTAGTTAAAACCTACCCCACGATCCAAGAGAATCCAGCAGAAGAAGAGGCAGTAAAATGTTATGCTCGCCGATTAAAATCGTGATTAAGAAGGCGATTTGGCGGTCGATTTGGATTTCTACGAACGGTACGGTGACAAGAGCAATGGCAGTGCAAGCAAATCTTGAATGTGTAATCGGCGATCTCAATCTCGTAGCTGTGCACGTGTATTATTTATTTATTTTTACTTAGTCTCTCTGCACTGCATGCTACAGGATTTATTATATGATTCATAAAAATATCGGAATGCGATATTGTTGGATTTGTGCAATAAATACAAGAACAATGCTGAGTTGCATTCACCTGTATTTTACTTTAAATTTGTATTATTAGCGAGTCTTAATTGGAAAACACGAGGAATCAAACAAAATATAAATGGTGCACGCGTAGTCAACGGTTTTTTTTTTTAATGTTATTTTTGTTCTCACGTATGTTAAAAAAAATTAAGTGAATTTAGTTCAAAAGATTAGTCAGCACTTAGCAGAATAATTACAATTAAAATCAGATATACATTTCGTCTCAACAAATAAACAAAAATCTTTAAAATCTTAAAATATATAAGTGTAGCCTAATTTGATAAAATATTTATTATTATTATTTTTAAATTATGTATGATTGTATATTTTCACACATATATTACATTATTGCTTAGTTGAACCTTTTACATAAAGACGCGATCGCGGAGCCGCAGGCGCAAAATTTAAATGAGAAAAAGAAGACAAAAAGGAGTCATTTTCAACACGGGGGCGGAATCCAGAATGAGATAAAATGAACTCCATTGACCGACAACAAAAAACGTCCCAATGTTTTGTCGTTTAATTGGCTCGTCCCTTCCACGCTCCCGGATGCAAGCGGGTGTCAAAACAAAAGGCCAACATCAATTTTTCCCAAAAAATACTTTTTTTTAATGAATTATGATAATATTTTTTATTTTAAAAATACTATTCACTAAATAATAATGAAAGTGTAAAATTTTATATATAAATGAAAAAATATTATTTATTGTAGTTTAATTATTTTAAATATTATTATAAAATTATAAATATTTCAAATCTTGTAAAAGATCAGTATAATGAATAATTATTATCAATGTGTTATTTTAAATTCTGATATAACGATTCGATTTATTTTATTTTAAATATTTAGTATTATTATTATTATTATTTTTAACGGAAGTATGGTTACCGCCTAAAAAAGAAAAAGGAAAGTTCGCAGTTCGCCTCTCTCTATCTCTACTCACTACAGTACTCCGGCAGTAAAGGCAACCCCACCTTCCTCTCTGCTTTCTCACATGTACTGTTTCAACAACTTCTGTAAACTCAAATCAAAAACTCTCGTTGATTTACCATTTCTTTTTCTTTTTTGCCTTTTTTTTTATTTGTCTGGTTTTCTACGCAAGCACTCGCTCACTTGCTTGCGAATTGAGCAATATAGTTAGTGTGTTTGTGTTAAGTATAGGTATTTGATAGATCTTTTAGCGCATTTCTTCGATCTGCAGCCACACGCTGCGGCAGCGAACTGTCCGTCTCTCTCCTAGGGTTTTAATCCTTTCAGCTGGCCCCACATTGCTCCGCCTCGCCGGCTCGCTTTCTCGTTAGCTATGCGATACGTCCATGTAAGTCCAGAATGCGGTGGAAACGGGCGCCCGCCGTTGACGCCGGAACCCTAGGAGGAACTCCCGAGGCGATTTGGGGCTCCGAGGCATTGGATGCTGACAATGGTCTTTGTGGATCTGGTTTGGACTGAAATATGGTGCTGTCCTTGACGCATCCGCTGACGCACCTTCTTCTTGTTTGCTTGCTTTCCTTTGCTTTTAATTGTCTAGGTAATTAACTGCTTCTTTTGGTTTGTGTTTTGAATTCTCGATTAAATTATCCGCTTAATTTTGAGAATATGCGAAAGACAGAAGAGAAAAGCAAGGAAAAAAAATAAAATAAAAGAACATGAAGCCAGTCCTTTTTTTTTCCTTTTTTTGGTGGCTTTGTTGAACTCAATTGAGTTCGAGTGTGCTTCGAGGTAGAACAAAAGCAGTGAAAATTTTTTGAGGAGGTTTCCAAAATTTTACCTGCATTTTCTCTGAAACCAAGCAAGATTGATTTCTGTATGTTATTATGAGTGTTTAAGTCGTTAGTCTAAGGACTTTAAGCTGGAGCAATTTTTATGTCCTGGAACTTGTGTTGTGGGACAATTTACACTAGAAATTAGTTTGTTGCACTCGTTTTTTTTCAATTAACCTAACATTAATCTGTAGAATGGTGTTGAATTCCCTAACTTTGTCTTATTGGGTATCTGCTTATAGGACATTGAGAAAGTTAACATATTTGTACTTCTAATTTGCAGGCCATTGGGTGCCTGATATGCAGCCCTTTTCTGCTTTGCAGCCAAATCAGCCATTATCAGTGAAAGAAATTTTGGTGGAGCATGGTAAGGCTGCTAACCAGTTTAACTTAATTAATGTAGGGAAAGGGAAGATATTCTTGCATTCTTTCCATTGATAATTGCTTGACTCATTTTGTTATAAGTCCTCATCTATTAATTTATCGTAGTTTCCCTCAATGCATGAAGAATTGCTCATTCGTCTCTCTATGCTACTGTGTGAGAAGCCTTTTTTTCCCCAAAACTTTTGAATGTTACTGTGCCCGAAAACACATCATAATGGTGCTAGGGGATTTTATTTCTTCTTCCTGGTTTCTTTGATTTGATTTAGTTATGGTGCACAATGTTCATCAACTGTTAATATATGAGGTTGCTGAATTGCACACAGGGAGGTCTGTTTTGAATACTGTGCATTTTTTTCAATCACAACCAGCACAATGGAGTGTTGTTAAACCCTTTTTGGGCCATTCTACTGCATCTGCACCTGCTGGACATTATCAAGGTAGCTCTTACAATGACAATCACAGCACCTTACTGTCTCATTGTTACTATGTCACACTAATTGTCTTTTTTATTCTAGGCCATACCTCGGGGCCTATTGAAGCACCTGTGTCTAGAAGGCATGGCCATCATCATCGTCATCGTCATTACCATCATCATCACCACGTGCAACCTGTTATGGTTGCTCCATCTCCTTCAGAAGAGCGAAGTAATGAACTAGCGTAAATCTAAATTTCTGTTTGTTTTGTGGATGCTTTTGGATATATTTTGTTGATGGAAGAATCCTTGACAGGTTGTGATCAAATTTGCATCGATCCGCTTACTGCCTCTCCCTTTGGTTCACCTTGTAGTTGTGTTTTTCCTATGAAAGTCAGGCTTCTTCTTGATGTGGCTCCATTTGCAGTTTTTCCTGTATTGAATCAGCTTGAGATTGAGATTGCATTGGGCACATATTTGGAACAGAGTCAAGTTAAAATAATGGGTGCCAGTGCTGATATTCAAAATCAGGGGAAGACAGTGGTTGACATTAACTTGGTTCCATTAGGAGAGAAGTTTGATACTACGACTGCAATGTTGACGTGTGAGAGACTTTGGTATAAGAAAGTTCCTCTGAATGTGACTCTTTTTGGTAACTATGAAGTGTTATATGTTACTTATCCTGGTAATAACTTTTAACCTTTTTAAGTCATTTGCTGCTTTACGTCTATGTTACTTTGTTGTTTTTATGACCTGAAAGCAATATCAGGACTTCCTTCTTCACCACCTTATCCAAGTTTCATGGGAAGTGATCCAAGTGGAAGTGCTGGAGATCTCCCCATCAGTGCAAATTTTGTGACCAAAAACCAGAAGATGAATCCTATGACCATTCTCATCATTTCTCTGTCAGCGTTTGTTTTTTTACTGGTTTTTATTGGGGCAATCTTCCTTTTCATTAGATGGAGAAAGTTTGGAAGACCATCAAGTGCTGTTGGTCCTACATTTACATCGTCTATCAACAAAAGATCTGGTATGCACTTCTGTATCTGTTGTGTTCCCAATGTGGAGATATTGTGCAGATTCTGTGTCTCTCAAAGTTGATGGTCCCATCAATTTTGCATTTCAATCTTGTTAGGGTCAAAGTGGTTCCTCTGTAGTCTGTCCTGCCATGTTAGAATTATCGTATTTCTCAATTTATTCACAATTTCTTGAACAGTTTCTTTCATAGCCTACTTCCTAATGAAAGTACAACTTGGAAAATTTTCAAGAATACAACTATGTTATTTCATAAGCTTCTGTTGTGGATGGATTTTTTTTTTCCCTAGCAATCCAGTCAATGTGTTGAATTAAGTATATGGTACAAAAAGTTGTCATATGGCAAGTTCATAAGCTTGGATCTCCACATGTATCTGTAGGCATTGGGTCCCTCTTGTCAAGCAGTATTGCAAGCTCAATGCCAATGTCCATTACATCCACGATGGCAACGTGCATGCTCTCTGTCAACATTTGCATTTTCTGAGCTTGAGAAGGCAACAGAGAAGTTCAGCTCAAAAAGAATCTTGGGTGAAGGAGGGTTTGGACGTGTTTACCGGGGCACTATGGAAGATAGAACTGAAGTTGCGGTAAAACTGCTTACACGGGATAACCAGAATGGAGATCATGAATTTGTTGCCGAAGTTGGGATGCTAAGTCGGTTGCATCACCGGAATCTTGTGAAACTGATTGGTATATGCATCGAAGAACGTACACGCTGCTTGGTGTATGAACTTGTTCACAATGGTAGTGTTGAATCTCACTTGCATGGTATACTTTCCTATTACCTTTAACTTTTTTTTCCTAGTAAGTTCTTACTGTAATTTCATTTGGCCCATTGCTCCATATGTTGTGCATTAATCTTCACTACTGACTCCTGATGATATTGCTGGAGACCCCTTTGTGGCAGTCCTAATCAAATTCTGTCATTTGTGATTCTATTTGGCAATCAAAGAAGCAGACCATAAAATCGAGTTTCCTTGCTACATCTTTCACGGTTGTCTCAGGTGTTGACAAGAAAAGACGACCTCTAGACTGGGATGTGCGGCTGAAGATTGCCCTTGGAGCAGCAAGAGGACTGGCCTATCTTCATGAAGATTCCAATCCTCGTGTAATTCATCGAGATTTTAAGGCTAGTAATGTTTTACTGGAAGATGACTTCACACCCAAGGTCTCTGATTTTGGATTGGCAAGGGAAGCAACAGAAGGAAGTCAACATATATCTACTAGGGTCATGGGGACTTTTGGGTAATCATCCTTATTATAAAATCTTTAGAAAGCATAGTTTGACTGATTTTTGCATCAGCTGAACCTTGTTAATGATTTTTGCAATCCCTCCACGACCTGGAACTACTGACTCTCACACTTTTTATTTATCCACGAAGGATGACACATCTCAACAAGCTCTTTCCTCTAGTAACAATATTGTTGCATTATTGTGCATGTTTTACCCACTTTACTACCCATGTTACCCCAAGACCTCTTTGGTTTGTAGGTATGTGGCCCCTGAATATGCAATGACAGGACATCTGCTTGTGAAGAGTGATGTTTATAGTTACGGGGTTGTGTTGCTTGAACTTCTGAGTGGAAGAAAATCTGTAGACATGTCCCAACCTCAGGGACAGGAAAATTTAGTAACATGGGCACGTCCATTGCTAACTAGTCGGGAAGGATTGGAGCAGTTGGTTGATCCTTCGTTGGTTGGAAGCTATGATTTTGATGACATGGCTAAGGTGGCAGCCATTGCTTCCATGTGTGTTCATCCAGAGGTGACTAACAGGCCATTTATGGGTGAAGTTGTGCAGGCCCTAAAGCTGATATACAATGACACAGATGAGACTTGTGGAGACAATTGTAGCCAAAAGGATTCTTCTGTTCCCGATTCTGATTTTAAAGGTGATCTTGCACCTTCCGATAGTAGTTGGTGGAATGCTGGTGGATTATCCCCTCGACTAACTTATGGGCAAGCCTCTTCTTTCATCACAATGGAATATAGTTCAGGTCCACTTGATGAGATGGAAAACAGGCCATTTTCAGCTGCAAGTCTAGTTGGGGATCAGTTGTCTCTACCAGTTAGGCATGGGAACAGATCTGGTCCCCTGAGAACCATACGGAGTAAGCCAAACTTCTACAGATTCAGAGGGAGCATGAGTGAGCATGGGAGGCTACTTCCAAGGCATGGTTGGAATGATGCCTTCTGGGTTTGAGGCTTTCATTTGAGTGTTATTTAAGTGTACAGTTCCAAAAAGAACGAGTTTTTTTTAGCTAGCGATCCATTAATCTTTAGAAGTTTGGGGTCTATGCGATTGTAATGTCTGCAAAGGGAGAGATAGGCTGACCTTTGCTTCTGATTTTGGAATTCCTGATTCATTGCTTACTGCGCAAAGTCGGAAATGTAAGTTGGACGCTCGTTGTATTGTATATCCGTTCAATTGTTTCTTATGGTCCAATCCTTCATTAAATTAACGCAATAGAGACGGCCAATCAATTCTAATTGTTGCAAACCTCTTCGCTTGCGGGGGGCACGTAATGCTTAGATATATATTAAAAGCTTAAATATGTGTTCATTTTGACGGTTACGAGACCAGTGAATGTTCCTGGCTCTTGAAACGGTGATAAGCTGTGAAAATAAAAGATAGTATTGATTTTTTTTTTGCAAGAACCAATCTTTAATAATTATTTTGAGAGGTTGGTTTTTAATAAATTATAAATTTTGAATTATTATTTTTTATTAAATAAATGTATGTTCAAATTAACAATTTATTATTAAGAAAATAATTTTTTATTAATTAAAAATAAATATTAAATAATATAATTAATAATAATAATTTATTAATTAAATGTATCTCTTTTATTATTATTATTATTCAAATTAATTTTAGTTTTAAGATTTGTTTTAGTTAATTATTTTTTTTAATTTAACTCTATTTCATGTAATTTTTTATTATAAGATAACTAAGTATTGTGTTAATTTTAATATTATAATTTTTCTTTAAAAAATTTAATAAAATATCTCTTAAATTAATAAAAAATTAATATCCAAAATATTTTTTTAATCTTGTATAGATAATAAAAAAGTGATTTTCAAAAAAAAAAATCTTATAATAATAAATTTTTACCAATTATAACTTGTGCATTAATTATTACATATTTTAGAAAAAGTAAATTATTTGACTAGTTTTTCACTTATAAACTTATTAATTTTATTTAATTTAATCAATATAACTTATTCTTATTTGAAAATTTTATTATTTTTTATAAATTTTTTAAAATATTTATCAATTTTTATAAGTGACAAATTAAAATATTTAGTTAAAAATATAATAAATTTATTAAAATTTTTGTGGTTCATAATCTTATGATTTAAATCAATTTCACTACTAAAATTTTTATCTTACACATTATTATATTTTGAATCAATGTCATGACTTTAATTTTTATTTGTTCATAATGTCATACTTTAAGTTGATGTCATTATTAGTATTTTTTTTTTAATTTAGTATCTTTTAAGAGTTTTTTTTTTTTAATAACAAATTTTTTGTATATTAATTGACTGTAATAATCATTACAATAATAAAAAATAATTTATTTTAACTATTTAACAAAATTTTTAATAAAAAATATTAATTTTTCGTAAGATCATTTAATTTTTTAAAAAAATTGATAAATTTTGTAAAAATATAATGAGATAATAATTTTTTTTTTTGTGATAGCATATGAAATATAAATAAATTTTTTAAGAATATTATTCTAATAATAGATATTAAAAAATTAAAAGTTAAAAAATAATAAATTTATAAAAATAAAAGGTAAAATTAATCTTTTCAAATTTTTTTTTTGAAAGAATCATTAATTAATAAATTAAAAATAATAAATAATAAATATTATAAATATATAAATATATATTTGACTTAATAATATATTATTATAAAAAATATTTTTATTATTTTTAAAATAATTAAAATAAATATTAAATAATATAATTAATAATAATAATTTTTTAATTAAAAATTCTTATCACACTTTTGCATTTGATGTAATTGTTGGTCACCATTTTCGTGGATTCTTTACCTAATCTTGAACGGTTGGAACAAAAGCCCCCATGCTTGAAAAGGAGGGACCACCGAGATAAGGGTGGGCATTTCCGCAAATATGGTCCCCCACAATGCCGTCGAAAAGGAGGATATTTCCCATTTGGCGACCGTGTGAAGTGGGCTTTTAGGCAAAAGATTCAATCGAAACGAAATAATCTCAAAGTTTCCCCATGTAAAGAACAAGAAAAATAAAGAAATTGAAAAAAAAAAAAAAATCCCCAGGATTGTTCAATCCCATAAATCAATTTCGGTGCAAAAGCCACCAAAATTGTTCAATTTCACGGAAATTTAAAATGCCCTCTTTATCGTGTCGTCCTTCCGCAACATGCTCCAGAACCAACTAGCCAGCCAAATCCGACAACCCTTATTTCCATCTGTGTTTGCCCATCTCTGGGTCTGAACGGCTGCCCTCTCACACACACACACACACACACACACACACACACACACACTAATAGATTGAAGTGAGCGAGCGAGCGAGGGGAGCGGTCGAAAGAAGACAGATGATGCCGTCGCTGTCTGCTTCCCGCAATGCCAGCTTTTTCGAATCTATGTTCACTTCTTCTGCGCCTTCTCAATTATTGATGGCTTCTTCTTTTTCAAGTCCGCACACTCCTGGTCTTCGCTGCCGCCCGTTATGGGCTACACGGCTTAACCGCCACTCACACTTCGCCAGGTCCCACTGAATAATGATAACCTTTTTGCACTTAGCATTTTTTATTAATAATTGACTCCCACTGCACATTGAAAAATAAAAATAAAAAACATATAACACACACACACACAGGCAAGCTCTCTCTCTCTCTCTCTCTCTCTCTCTGTGTTTTGCCTCTGCAAATCGTAGCTCACCATCGGAAGTAATTTCAGGGTCAGAATGTCTTCGGATTCGCTTCCTCCTCTCCCGGAAAACTGCGTTGTTGTACGTACGAAGGTTCATAATAACTGGTGCTGATACGAACCGTACTAATGTGGTTTGTTTGTCGGCAGCTAGGGTGCGGGGGAACGGCGGTGGATTTCTTGGCGGCGGTGGCTTCTTATCCCAAGCCCGACGAGAAGATTAGAAGCACAAGCTTCATGGTCCTTTTCTATGCACAACGCACTCATTTTCTGCCTTTTTTTGGGGGGGGGGGAATTTTTCTTTGACGATGGAGTTCACTTAACTTGAGAAACAGAATTTGCTGAAGAGAATTACCATGATTGGATTTTTTTTTTTTTTTTGTTTATCTTTTCACTAGGTTCAAGGAGGTGGAAATGCTGGAAATGCTCTAACATGTGCAGCCCGTTTAGGTCTAAAGCCCAGACTAATTTCTAAGGTACTTGGTCATTTTTACTATTCAGCTGCATTTTCAAAGGGGATCCTCGAAAATTGACAAGAGTGTAGATTTGAAATTGCTTAGGTTGCAGACGACTGTCAAGGCAGGAATGCGTTGGAAGAACTAGAAGCGGATGGTGTAGATACTTTTCTTGTGGTATTGCTCTTTCAGTGCACTATTCTTTGACTTCAATAGTAAATTATGTTGTTTTTATTTGCATCTGAAAACAGTCGTTTTTCCTGACTATGACTAAGTTGTATTCAGCTTGTGATGTTAGAAATTAGGAAGACCATTGATTCTGAATTAAAATATTATGGCTATGTCCTTTGCTTTTTTTGTTTTAGGGTACCACTATGGTCAACTATTTTCCATAGATATTTTCTTAATTTTTTTGCCAAAATTTTTTCCCCGTTTTGTTATTCTGTCTTGATAATCTCTATTATCCTTTCTGTGTTGTGCTTTACAAGGTAGCTGACCTCTTTTATCCTTTCATTTAGGTCTCCAAGGAGGGCAATTCACCGTTTTCTTATGTCATTGTTGACAGCCAAACGTGAGTGCCTTTGCATTGACACTTTGCACCTCTTTCTCTCTCACGTGCACACGCGTGCACCCACATGCACACACACACACACACACACAAAGTTGACTGAATTTTTTCTACAATGTGTAAAATGATGTGTTTGGTGAGGCACAAATATTTTACATCAAATCTATCAGAGCCATGGTTCCAAGGTATACGGTAATTTGATGAGACTCCAAGTTCCCACTGTTTGTTGATTTTATACCATGCTGGAGGGGTTGAAAATGTTATTCTTTTTTTTCCAAGAAAGGAAGAAGCAATACTTTATATATTACTGATATAGATTATTGGGCCTTTGTGGGTAACAAACTGCCCAGTACACTTGTTCTAGTGCTAGTTATTGTGGTTGATATGAGCTCACTATTATCCAACAAACAATGTGGTTTGGCACTTTGGTTAGCATAAGTTTCTTACTTGTATAAAGGTTGTGGTTGACTTGAAATTCTTGGTTTTGAATAGCTTATGATAATTAACACGTTACTTTCAGGAAAACTCGCACTTGTATTCACACTTCAGGATATCCTCCCATGGTACCAGATGATCTTCCCCCATCAAGCATATCATCTGCATTGGATGGAGCAAGAGTTTTCTATTCTGATGGAAGGCTTCATGAGACTGCTTTAGTTATTGCACAAGAGGTAATAGTCATCATCTATGGTTTTCAGTTATTTGGGCACTTTGGTGCTTGCACTTGAACTTATGTTTGGTTTTCTGTTAAGTATACGTCCTCACGTCTGGTCGTCTTGTAGCAGGTTAGAATATACCAAGGCATGGTCAAAGTCTTAATTCTTTTCAATTTTGTAGTCTAGGTACTTCTGAACTTTACCATTTAAGCATGGTCCTCCTAACTTGGAAAAGCATTGTCCCTGTACAATCAAGATCATTTTCTAATATTCATGTTTTTCGTAGAACCTCTAAATCTAGCTGTGTTGAACTTCTCTTTATCTGCCACACTGGTTTTCAGGCTGCATGAATGTGACAATTTATGGGTTTTCCTATGAAAGCTGCACGAATGGGACAATTTATGGTTATTTACAAATGCATACTCTCTCTTGCAGTCATCTATTCTTCCTTCTGTTGTGTGGCCCTTTGTTTAGGGGATCGAGTCATTTGCTATCATCAACTTGGATATCAATATCATATATCTGATTTCTCCAGTACAGGCATCTCGCAAGGATGTACCTATTTTGATTGATGCAGAAAGGAGAAGAGAAGGGTTGGATGATCTGCTGGAATTGGCTAGTTATGCTGTATGCTCAGCTAAATTTCCACAGGTAATTTGATTTCATTGTTGAGACAATGTTGATATTGACTTTCTTCTGCTTGGAGATTATTAGAAATGTTTCAGATCTGAAAGCCATGAGCATTGTCCCAGCCATTTCCTCCTTTCTACTTTGAGAAAACCTTATGACTTGCAAATACAAGTAGTTCTTTAAATATTTTACATGGTACTGTCTTGGTACATGGTACTGTCTTGGAAGCATGGAGGCATCTTTGATTGTGTACCAAATTTGTATCATTCCTGCATTCCCTCATCTACCATTTTGTTCTAGTTCAATTTTAGTATTTACTTTCTCTAGCTGTTTTTTTGGTTGAGTACCAGTGGTACAAATTCTTTTCATGTAGCACAATGGTCATATCAACATGGATCTGTTTTTGGCTTCTGCTTCATATGCATATTCTTGCTGCTGCATATGGTTAAATTCTTGGGTGGCCAATATTTAATGCCTTACTTACAGGCATGGACAGCGGCACCATCCATTCCAAGTGCACTTGTTTCCATGCTCTTGAGATTGCCAAAATTGAAATTTGTCATTGTGACCTTGGGAGAAGATGGATGCATAATGCTAGAGAGAAGCACAGAAGGTTAGTGTTCAATTATAATAATGCTTGGGAGGAAAATAATGTGCAAAGACTGACTCAGAAACTATCACTTGGACCTAGTAATATAATTGTTTGAACTACTTAGGTACAACTACTGTGTCTAGTAGTTTATGGGCTTATAGTCTATTTTGGTGTTCTTTTTCTAGTCGAGACCCCTGCATTAGAAGAAGATGTAGACAGCTTATTGGAAATGCTAAAGCAGAGAAAAGAAGAGAGCATACTCATCCCAACATGCCTTCCATCGGTAATTTAAAATTGTTCTTTTTTATTATGAAGTTCTAAAGTATGGTAAAAGGCGACCATCTAGTTGTGACCCTAAATCTTGGATAAAGTGGCTGTTCTTAAGACTCAGATATGCACAATAATTGCAAGCTCATTTTAAATTAGTGCACCAATTATTGGCTTCTCGATTCATTGTACACTAATAATTATATTCATTGCATTACACAAACTTCCCAAATAACAAAGAAGACATGGTCTACGTTTGGCATGCTTCTGATGCCCATTTATTGTCTGCAATACCAAGGAAGGGATTTTGCCTGTCCTCATCAATCCAGCCATATCATCATTGTTGGATGAGAGATGGTCCTCTAAGGAAACAGTTTATTTACTGGATAATATCCAGGCAATATCCCATGGTAGGAAAACTGGCATGTATGCAGGTGGCATAAAAGCATACTTGGGGATGGACCTTCCAAGAATTGAAGAATTTTCGACCAAGTATTGTTGAAAATAATATGGAAAATTGGCTCAATCTAATTCTCTGCCACATGCCATGAACAGTGAAATAAGATCAATCCAGCAATGCAACATCATGTGCCCATGTGGCAGAGTAATCGTAATTGGTGTTGCATGCATTTGACTGAAATAGGTATCTTCATGTTTTTCTCTTTCAGCCATTGACAAAGATAAGAGCAAAGGGGACAGGAACAGTGAGTGGGAGGTTGTTTCTGGGGACAGCGGAGAAGATACCGCCGTCAGAACTTGTTGATACCACTGGTGCCGGGGATGCCTTTATTGGAGCAGTTCTTTATGGTATGTGTAATACAAAATATTTTTCATAGATCCTGAATTGACAAACAGGGCACCTTTACCTACCTTAAAAAG
The DNA here is from genome assembly GCA_037832345.1 of Rhizophora mangle. Classification (NCBI taxonomy): domain Eukaryota; kingdom Viridiplantae; phylum Streptophyta; class Magnoliopsida; order Malpighiales; family Rhizophoraceae; genus Rhizophora; species Rhizophora mangle. The sequence continues at coordinate 2,601,501 of JBAPLJ010001937.1, read as the reverse complement.
ACCTTGTGTCTAGTGGTCCAGATTAAGAAATCAAATTGATTGTAAAGCTGGACGAAATGAAGCTTAAGTCATGATTTGGAGCAATGTCTGTAGTGTCTCAGAAACTTGTGTTTTCATTTTCCATAGGTTATAATGCCTTTGTTTCAAATTTTTTATCACTTTATCCTTGTTCTCAAGGTTTTATTCTTACTTTTGGTCCCTATGTTGCCCGCCGATGTGGCCCTTGAAAACTAGTCTCATTCTTCATTGGTTTTTTTCTTCGTAGCTCTTTGCACCAACATGCCACCGGAGAAAATGTTGCCATTTGCCGCACAAGTGGTAAGTAAATGTGTGCTGCATCACTCTCTTCCGCTGAACTCTCTCCATGCTGTTCGGCAAGTTTGTAATGGCCTTTGTGATGTGGGGCTGAATGCAGGCAGCTGCTGGCTGCAGAGCTTTGGGAGCTCGAACCGGCCTTCCGCAGCGTTCGGACTCACGTCTGGCACGATTTCTCAATCAAAGTCTCCAAATTGTATAGCAGTCTTGAGGTCTGAACCGTTCGTCCAACTTCTGTTATCGACACATGCAATGGTTGATTCAGTAAACTATGATGCGACGATGCCCATTTCTGTATTCACGGGTGGTTTGCTGTGGTTATTTTTAAAAGTCTGAAACTGGCAATATTAAAAAAACACTCTCTTTTCTTTTTCTTTTGCTAACCTGGTGTTCTCTTATTTCGTGTCAAAAGCACAGCTTAGCAAGCAGTGCAGTATATAAAGCAATTAAACGCAACTGTTGGCGAAAATAATACCAAATCTAATTTTAAAGTGGTAAGAAAAAAAGAAATCACTGAAATTTCAAGTGGGGGGGGGTGAATTAAGGGGAAGCAGAGAAGAGATAGCCACTATTTCTGCATTTTTCTAATGCTAATTACCAACCATTCTATATCAAATAAAAAGAGAGGGATTCTTAAGGAACTCATTGCGTATTTATATCATATGACAACAAATTTTTTATGTTGATAAGACTATAATTATAAAAATTTATTTACCAAAAATTATAAACGTTTCTAGGAGTACTTAGAAAAACGACCTGCAGCATTCAGTCATTAATCGTCGCGCTTGTTACATTATCGACAAAACCGACAGTATTTACGTTTTAACTGTTGCTATCTACACTCACTGTCATAGAGTTAAAATCCTCGTCTAAAACTTTTAATCTTGTAAATGTACTGAGATACTCATTTATTTTTAATTTAATTCGCACACGAAAATACAAATAATATTTTTTTTTTTAAGAGATTTAAGGGCTAATACTTATAATACCGTGTGTACAACATCACGTTTATCTCTTTGATCTCATTAATTAATTACAGACCATTTCGGTCATATTCAGACAAAATCAACGCAGGGATTGGAGAAAATGTCAACGTTGGACTCCAAATAGTCTGACCGAAATTCACCCCCGTTGATCACTTGTAAATCAATGACCGTGTTTAAGTTTACATGGTTTCTTGGCTTGTTGCAGATTAAGATGTCCGTTCACGAGGAATTTTTTTTTTTCCCCAAAAAAAGGAAAAAAAAGAAAAAAGCGTTTTCTCCTTTTATTACCGCGTATGTTTGACAGTTGGCAAGACTCGGACAAATCCCCACACAGAGTGGACTCGAGTCCAAGAATCGCCCCTGTTGGAGTAAAGATCCTCAAAAACAACGTAATTGAAGCCGACAAACAAGGGCATTATCGGAACACAATCCGTCAAATGAACGTTTCAATTCTTCTCTAGTTAATATTACGAAATTTGCTTGACTATTAACGCGTTGCTTTGGTCAATAATGAAACTTTTGATAAAAACCCAAATCAAGTGGGAGGGGAGAGGGGAACACCCACACACGTTAATTTAAGTTTTAAGGAACATTATTAAAAACATACGAAAGAACAGCGAAAAGCTCGGTTCTTTTTTATGTTCTTTTTGTAGGGGGAAGCGAGAAAGAGAGAGAGAGAGATAGAGATAGAGGGTGGGGAGGGAGGGAGGCTCATTCTCTTCTTCAAGAAATTTTGGAATTGTTGAAGGGGTTTAGGAGCAACTCAAGTCTTTGAAAATGGTAGTCTTTTATTTTTTATTAAAAAAAAGTTTTTTTTTAATTATTTTCTCTAAGTGCATTTAGTTTCTGTTTAATCTATTGTTGCCAATTTGAATTCTTGTTTTCTTGATTCTGTTATTATTATTATTATTATTATTATTTTTCCTTGACAGTTTGACTAGTGGCTGTTTCTTTTTTATCTCTTCGCCATGCTGATCTGTGCTTAGGTTGTTGCTGGAAGAGGAGAATTGTGATGTGCTAATTTTTGATACCGTTTTTATTTTTGTGCCTGGAGGACTTTATCTTATTGTGTTACATATGAACACGTACACATTGTAGTCGAAGAAGCATTAGCAAATATACTGAAATTGTGGGTTTAATGTGTTGGGCATGGCTGTTTATGTAGAGATTGAAATTGGAATGGTTAGCATACATGTGTTTCATATGCTCACTTACACATTTCGTTTATTTGGTTCAAGTACTTGTATGGTTTGGTTAGTGTACTCATGATTGAGTCCTTGGATTCTAAATCTTTTTTCTGTGGTTTCCCTGAGCTTGAATGGCTTGAAAGGTTTTTATTTGTTGTTGCTGTTGTGGCATACAATGGTATAACAGTGTTGAATAGGTTATTTATTACATTCTTGGCTTTGCAGGCTGCTGCTTCTAGTTTGGTGATTGGAAGTCTTGTTTGGGTTGAAGATCCAGATACAGCTTGGATTGATGGCGAAGTTGTGGGGATCAATGGCAAAGATATTAAGGTTCTCTGCACGTCAGAAAAAAAAGTAAGGGGCTAAGGGCCACATGTCTTTTGCAAACGGTGATTTTTAATGTGTAAACAAATGTTATTTATTTCTTTTGTAAGTTCTCAAAATGATAATTTGCTACTTTCATCTTTTTGAGACGCCTACTGAGGTTGAGCTCGTGAGCAGGGTATTGACTGTTGAGATTCTGTTTTCTGTTGCACACTGCCTGAGCTTTTCAGAAGCATGGAAAGAATTAACTATGATTTTGCAAAATTTCATGCAGGTTGTTGTCAAGGCTGCTGATGTTTATCCTAAAGATGCTGAAGTGCCACCATGTGGAGTCAATGATATGACAAAATTGGCTTACTTGAATGAACCAGGAGTTCTGCAGAATTTAAGATCCAGATATGACGTGAATGAAATTTATGTGAGTGGCTATCAATAAATTTGTTATTCTCTTTTATGTTTCATGTCTGTGGGGTTCTGTTCTATTGGGGCAGGACCTGGATGCAATCTTTACTGGAATTTTGTATAGTTATATGTTAAGACAGCTTTTTTGTTGTCTTAATGTCTTCAATTTTCAAAGTACTGTGGCTGATACACAAATGGTGCCACCAGACTTACACTGGAAATATATTGATCGCTGTGAATCCTTTTCAAAAGCTACCACATCTCTATGACAGCCATATGATGGCACAATATAAAGGGGTAGCCTTTGGTGAGCTGAGTCCACATCCTTTTGCAGTTGCTGATGCTGCGTACAGGTAGGTTCTTTTCAGTAGTTGGCTATTTGTTTTTTCCCTGCTCCCATTCTTTTTTGAAAATAGAAAATGTTATTCTGTGGTGGCAGACTTATGAAGAACGAGGGGATAAGCCAGTCAATTTTAGTTAGTGGTGAAAGTGGAGCTGGTAAAACGGAAAGCACAAAATTGCTCATGCGTTATCTTGCTTATATGGGAGGAAGAGCTGCTAGTGAGGGAAGGACTGTTGAGCAGCAAGTCCTGGAGGTAATATAATATTGTGATTTTGGCTAGAAAGAAAACAAGAAAAGTCAATAAATCTCAGGCTGAATGAATCATTAGATGATTCTGGTCACACTTTTTTTTTTCTTTCTTGTTTGCAGTCCAATCCTGTTTTAGAAGCATTTGGAAATGCAAAAACTGTTAGAAACAATAATTCAAGGTGGGAAGGTCAACCATTGAATCATAATACTTCTGTTTGGTTTCAGTTCTAGTTCTTATTTGCATGCCTTCATGTTGCAGTCGTTTTGGTAAATTCGTGGAGATTCAATTTGATCGTAAGGGAAGGATATCTGGAGCTGCTATCAGAACTTACTTGCTGGAAAGATCACGTGTTTGTCAGATTTCTGATCCTGAAAGAAATTATCACTGTTTCTATATGCTTTGTGCTGCACCACTGGAGGTAACGGTTTTAAGATTGCTTGATGTGTTTTTCCATATGGAGAGAATTAAGCAAATGCATGTGGATGTCTCCTGCTCATCTCTTCTTTTGAGTTTGTGTTCTGGCAATCCCTATCTTAGTTATAGTGTTATGGATTCTTATGGAATGTCAGATATATGTCACTTCTATTTGTTTAACTTTATTGTTTCTATTGTTCACTTGATTATAATTTTTGCTCACTTGATGTTCCAAAATCAATTTGGAAAAGGGTATCTCGGAGATATGTTTTCATTTTTATCGTATTTTATTTAGTCGTTCCCAGTGTCTCAAAGATAATGTATTAGTTTCTATGGTCTTTTATTTAGTCATTTCTTAGGCCATTGAAACTCAACCATGGTTAAAACCATGCTTCTATTGCAAGTATTGTTATATGAACAGGTGATATACTTTGTGTGCCTTTGGCAGTAATCATTGCTTCATTGAGGCTAACCTTGTGAAAGGTGCTCATATTCTTACCTTTGGAAGTTATTGCTGAATTCAGTTCTATATCCTTTATCAGGATGTTCAAAGATACAAACTTGGAAATCCAAGAATGTTTCATTATCTAAACCAATCAAATTGCTATGAATTGGATGGTGTTGACAATTCTAAGGAATATGTCGCAACTAGGAAGGCAATGGATATTGTGGGAATAAGTTCTCATGAGCAGGTAATTTGTCTCGTGTAAAATATGGTGTCTCACGTATATGAGATCTCTTTAATTTTCATACTTCTCTTTCTGTTGCTCCTTTCAGGATTCTATATTTCGAGTTCTGGCTGCAATCCTCCATCTTGGAAATATTGAATTTGCAAAAGGGAAGGAAATAGACTCCTCTGTTCCCAAAGACAATAAATCCTTTTTCCATCTAAGAACTGCTGCTGAACTACTAATGTAATTAAGCGATTTGATTTGCACAAGCACTTGAAAAGGGATTTGCTTATAAAAGCATGTGCTTCATATGCTTTTAGGGGAAAAAGGGGGAAAATGCACCTTTTGAAGTTATAATTTTGTTTAGGTGTGATGCGAAGGCTTTAGAAGACTCTCTTTGCAAACGTGTAATTGTCACACGCGATGAAACTATTACAAAGTGGCTGGATCCAGAATCTGCAGCTGTGAGTAGAGATGCATTGGCCAAAATTGTGTACTCTAGGCTGTTTGATTGGTAAGAATTCAATCATGTAGCTTTGGACCTCATTTGGGGATGCACTTTGTTCACTGAGTAGTTATGCTTTTGCACCAGGTATATTCATTTGGTGGGTTGAGCTTGGTGGATTCCATGGGACTCTAATATTTTTATCATCTTGTTTATGCAGGCTCGTGGAGAAGATTAATAGTTCCATTGGCCAAGACCCTGACTCTAAGTTCTTGATTGGTGTGCTGGATATCTATGGATTTGAGAGTTTCAAGACAAACAGGTGCATAACTGGTATGCCTTTTGTTTTTGACATTGATAATAAGTCTTTTGGTGAACTACAGGTTAGTCCCAAGTGTAACATCTTGCTTGAGGAAATAAAAGTTGCATTTACATAGGATTGGATGCTTTACATGGAGAGAAAATTTGGATTTGTTGATAGTGGTCATGGTTTTTTTTGATAGTGTCATAGCTATATGTTGTTGTCTTCCAGCTTTAGTGTTTCTCTACTTAAGATTACAACAGTGCAGAAAACTCCTGTGGATAGGTCAGGTTTCTGAGCTTTCATGATGGGGGATTTATGTGTGCTGTAGCTTTAGCATCAACAGAGTATCTTGTTCTTACTTGTTGGACATCATGAAGTGTATGTTTCCTGCCTAAAATGTAAGGATGACTAGAATCAATGATAGCATCCAGCTCTGCTCTCTACAAGGGCAGAGCAGAGGTGTCAATTTTAATCAAGTTTAAATGCTTGTTTATTATTTCTTTTGACATTGGTATGCATACTGTTCTTGCAGTTTTGAACAATTTTGCATCAATTTGACAAATGAGAAGCTTCAACAACACTTCAATCAGGTACATTTGGAAATATGTTTCCTGTTCATTTATTTCAATATCCCACTTTGTTCGCATAATATGCAACTTGTCGTTATGTATTTGGCAGCATGTTTTTAAAATGGAGCAAGAAGAATATAAAAAGGAAGAGATTGATTGGAGCTACATTGATTTTGTTGATAATCAAGATGTTTTGGATCTCATTGAAAAGGTCTGTTTTCCATTTTCTCTGCATAAAAATCTTTAGGGCTAATTGGTTTAATTGGTTATGTTGTCTACTCTACTATGGAACCATATTGAAATTTATCCTTTATTGATGTCTGCTGTTAATTTGATGGATTATTTGTTTTAGTTTGAAGTAATTGATAAATGACCAGGCACAAATAGTGCTGCAGGCTGCAGCCTGATTGGTTTCCATTACTCACATGGTCTACAATCCTTTTGCTGGTCTACCACCAAAATTTCCTTTTTCTGAATTAATTGCCTGATTTGCTTGATTGAGTTCATAATTCTGCTTGCTTAATTTATTCCCACTCCACTGACTTGATTATCATTTGGGTCTGATTTTGACTTGCTTCTTAACTGTTGTTATTTGCTATTCATTTCCAGAAACCTGGTGGTATAATTGCTCTTCTTGATGAAGCTTGGTAAGTACAGTAGCAATGTTTCTGCATTGCTTTGGCTTGCATTTCACATTGATATCAATGGATGTGATTTTTCTGATTCAAACATCCCCCTCCCCTCCAAAAAAGGTCTTGATTTTTCTCCTATGTTAAGATGGGTGAAGTTTTGTTTTGTAGTATGTTCCCAAAGTCTACACATGAAACATTTGCTCAAAAGTTATACCAGACATTCAAAAACCACAAACGGCTCAGCAAGCCAAAGTTAGCTCGAAGTGACTTCACGATCTGCCATTATGCTGGTGATGTATGTCTACTTGATTATGTTCTAGTTATTTGCAGTGCTTGTAGAATCTTGCCAAAAGATGAGCTTTCAATTCTTGAAAACTTGACAGAATTTTGAGTTAATTACCAGGTCACATATCAGACTGAATTGTTCCTTGACAAGAACAAAGACTATGTTGTTGCAGAACACCAGGCACTTTTGAGTGCTTCCGAATGTTCATTTATGTCGGGTTTGTTTCCATCTTTGGCAGAGGAATCAAAGCAGTCAAAATTTTCTTCCATAGGTTCTCGGTTTAAGGTAGGGTAGTTTTTCTCCTCCTTTCTGCTTTTCTGTACTTATGGTCCTGTAATTATGTATTGTGAAGTGTTTTCCACTTTATGCAGCAACAACTGCAAGCATTGCTTGAAACTCTCAGTGCCACTGAGCCACACTATATTCGCTGTGTCAAGCCCAATAATCTTCTCAAGCCAGCAATCTTTGAGAAAAAAAATGTTCTTCAACAACTTCGATGTGGGGTGAGATTGTTAAACTAAAATATATCTGGTCCTTGAAACTTCCATTATCAATTGATCTACCAGAATATTTGTAGCTATTGCTATTCTTTTCCTGATAGTGGATCTTAGTCTATATCCTTTGTGTCTCACTCTAGGGGGTCATGGAGGCAATTAGGATTAGTTGTGCTGGATATCCTACTAGAAAACAATTCGATGAATTTGTAGACCGATTTGGCATCCTTGCACCTGAAGTTTTGGATGGAAGGTATGTTGATGTTTCTCCTTGCTCTAACATGTTCTGCCATTGCAATAAAGACTTTGACTCTTGTTCAATGTAATTTCATGTTAGTTTGGATGACATTGCTGCTTGCAAGAGGCTTCTAGAGAAGGTGGGACTTAGAGGCTATCAGGTAAGACCAACCTGTTCTTTCCAGGTGTCAACTAGATTCTGCTATGGGCCCTATGTCCAACCTCAAGGAAGATGTTTTCAAATGGATATTGTGCATCCATTGCCTTTTTACAGATTGGTAAGACAAAGGTATTTCTTAGGGCTGGTCAAATGGCTGCATTAGATGTTCGTAGAAGTGAGGTGCTGGGAAGATCTGCGAATATTATTCAGAGGAAAGTCCGCTCATTTTTGTCTCGCAGAAATTTCATCATGCTTCATCAGTCTGCAATACAACTTCAAGCTGCATGCAGAGGTATTCTATTAGTTTCACGATTTATTGACAAAAGTTGGCATTTTGGCTCATAATGGCTATTTACTTTGTCAACAATACTTGTGTATAACTGGCTTGCATTTGTCATTTGTGCTGCTCCAGGAAAACTTGCACGGGAAATGTATGAAGGCATGCGCAGACAGGCTGCTTGTCTTAGGATCCAAACAGATTTGCGCATGCACCTTGCTAGGAGAGCTTATAGAGAATTGCTCTACTCTGCCATTTGTATTCAAACTGGTATGCGTGGAATGGCTGCCCAGAAAGAGTTACGCTGCAGAAGGCTGACTAGGGCAGCAATTATGATTCAGGTAAGACAAAACTATATTCATCATTGAGATCAATAAATGCTGCAGCATTTCTTCATTGGTCTATATTTTATTTCCTGGAATTTGGATTTTATTTATGCCAGAACCAATGCCACAAATACTTGGCCCGTTTACATTATCTGAAGTTAAAGAAAGCAGCAATCACTACACAGTGTGCGTGGAGAGGAAGGGTTGCACGCAGAGAACTGCAGAAGCTGAAGATGGTTGGCTTTTATCTTTTCTATCAATTTTCACAGGACCTTCATAGTTATTTGCTAGATAGTTATTTCTTCTTCTTCTTCTTCTTCTATCCCTGCCACTACTATTACTGCCTCTTTTCCTTCTGAAGCAGTTAGTGTATCTTCTTTTGTTTTTTGTATGTAAACTGTGAAAGTTATTCATACTGCATTTTATTTGCAGGCGGCAAGGGAGACTGGAGCTCTTCAAGCTGCTAAAAATAAATTGGAAAAGCAAGTTGAGGAGTTGACATGGAGACTTCAGCTGGAGAAACGGATGAGGGTATGGATGATAATGTATTGAGACATCTGGCAGCTCTTGCTTGTCTCGATGTTTGAATCAAAACCCACAATTTTCTATTAGCCATTGGCATGTTCTTTTATTGTTATTTCTAGCCATCGCTTGTGGGTAATTTGTTGTTTGTGATATTCCTGAATTTTGGGAAAGTGTTTTTACAGATCCCTATTTTCTTTTTCTCCTCTAGTCCTTGCCAGGACAGGTTTTAGGTAGAAAATTTACAGGAATGAAATGAGACGCAATAGAAAGTAGGCTCTGAATTTTAATAGAAAAAAATGTCTCAGATCTGTGTTTCAAGGGGATGATATTTGTTCAGCATAATGCTTGAGAAAAGCATGAAACCAACAACTCTCTTTGTATCGTTGACACCATGCAAACTATCTTCTTCTTATGGTTCATCATGAATTGTTCCAAGTCTGTGGTATATTGTCCATTCAAATTGATGTGCCATTGCCTCTTTGCAGGCTGACTCAGAAGAAGCTAAAATCCAAGAGAATGCAAAACTGCAATCTGCTTTGCAAGAAGTTCAACTTCAGTTTAAAGAAACTAAGGAAATGCTTAGAAAAGAATGTGAAGCTGCTAAGAAGGCTGCAGAGAAAGTCCCCATCATACAGGAGATTCCAGTTGTTGACCATGCAATGTTGCAGAAGCTTAGTACAGAAAATGAGAAACTCAAGGTAAGAAGGTCCATAATTGCTTAAAGATACCACGATAACGTATTAACTGTGGTCATCTTACATGTGCCCTGATGTTGGCTTACATGCTGGTAAAGTTGTCTACTTACGGGTTCCTTGTGATAATTTTCAGGTTTTGGTGAGTTCACTGGAAATGAAAATTGATGAAACAGAGAAAAAACTTGAAGAGACAAGCCGAATAAGTGATGAGCGATTGAAGCAAGCTTTGGAGGCTGAGTCAAAAATTGTTGAACTGAAGACTGCCATGCATAGGTTGTTGTCACGATTGATCCCCATACTTTTTTTTATTTTTTATTTTTTTTATTCTTTTATGTTTTACCCTGGGTGGTTTGGCCAATATTTTGGGAAGTGGGAAGAAGCAGGTGTAGTCATCATTAGAACCATGCCATATGAGTCACAATGAGACTCTTCACATAATTGAAAACAATGCAGAAATAGTGATGTGCTGAATGCCAGTCTGCCAATTAATGTGATGACACTCATGCTTCTTGATTTTCTTTTATTCTTTCTAGGCTTCAAGAAAAAATTTCTGTCATGCAAAATGAAAACCAAATTCTTGGGCAGCAATCTCTGTTGCACACACCTGCTAAGGAGACATCAGACCATCCACCAATTCCAGTAACTCAGGTAAACCCCTTTTCTCAAAACTCTCTCTCTCTCTCTCTCTCAAGTTGACTTTCTGTTTGTTTGCAGACTTTGGAAAATGGACACCATGAGAACGAAGACAAAAGACCAAACATAATTTTTTTTTTATACTACAAACCCATGCTTTTATTCTTTGTTCATCTACAATCCTATAGTAACCAAGTTTGGGTAGCCAATGTGCTCTTTTGCTTTCTTTTTGCATAAGCATTTTGTCAATAAGAGATTCTTCTTCAGGAACCACACGGTGTAACACCTGTGAAGGCCTTCAGAACTGAGTCAGATGGCGAGTTCGGGAGATCACCTATTGAACGCCAACATGTGTGTGCTTATGAAAATGGAATATTGCTATATTCCTTTTTTTTTTTAATTGGAGATTGTGGGTTTTGCAATTTCATCATCTTAATTTTTGATTGGTGCAGGAAAATGTCAACACTCTTATCAACTGTGTGATGAATAACGTTGGTTTTAGTCAAGGAAAGCCTATTGCAGCATTTACCATATACAAATGTCTGCTTCACTGGAAATCTTTTGAAGCAGAAAGGACCAGTGTGTTCGATCGTCTAATCCAAATGATTGGTTCTGCAATTGAGGTAGTAATACATTGTGGTTACTTCTTGTTAAAAAAAAGTGTATGTGAAGTGATAATATGAACGAGTTATCACTTCACAAGGGAAAATGAAGCTTACATATCTGGCATCCAATGCTGGAAAACAGCTCAAAGTATGTATTACATTCCTGGTTTCAGAATGAAGATAACAATGATCATATGGCTTACTGGTTATCAAATACATCATCTTTGTTGTTTCTGCTGCAACGAAGTCTGAAGCCAGCTGGTGCTAGTGGTGCAACACTACATAAGAAATCTTCCTCTGCAACGTCTTTGTTTGGGAGGATGACCATGGTATTCTAATTTCCCTATTGGTTTGTTCATTGGATCTGATTTTGTTGATTCATTTCTCATTGCATTTTTTTGTCAATTCTAGGGTTTCCTTTCATCTTCTTCCAACAGCCTTCCTGCTGCTCTAGCAGTAGTACGCCAAGTGGAGGCAAAATACCCTGCCTTACTTTTCAAGCAACAGCTTGCAGCTTATGTGGAGAAAATTTATGGAATCATTCGAGACAACTTGAAAAAGGATTTAGCATCTTTGCTTTCCTTGTGCATTCAGGTGTGTGCATTTCACTTACCCATGAATCCTAATTGCACCCAGTACACATTCTTCATCCTGAAGCTGTAATTTTTGCTTGATCTTACATTTCATGCTGTACATTAGGCACCCAGGACATCTAAAGCAAGTGTACTAAGGTCTGGGCGGTCCTTTGGTAGAGATTCTTCTTCAAGTCACTGGCAGAGCATTATTGAGAATCTCAACACTGTCCTCAGTAAACTGAAACAAAATTTTGTATGATTTAGCTTGTTTTCTCTTGTAGTCATCGTTAAATCATGTAGATTCTTACTGAAAATGGGGTTTCAGGTGCCTCTGGTTCTTGTTCAGAAGATCTTTACTCAGACCTTTTCATATATTAATGTACAATTGTTTAATAGGTAATTATCAATGTTATCCTTGTGATCTCAACGTTTTATACTGAAAGGTTACCTTAAGGGAAATTTATTATTATATGCAGCCTCCTTCTACGTCGTGAGTGCTGTACTTTTAGTAATGGTGAATATGTGAAAGCTGGCTTAGCTGAGCTGGAGCTGTGGTGTTGCCAAGCAAAAGAAGAGGTGATTTGCTTTAACTTGTTGCTTAATGTTTGGTTTACATATTTGATGCTGTAGGTATCTTGTTGCGTTGATTACAGGTTTACTATTTGTCATGTGCTTGAGTTTCCTTGATTCTTATGCCTTAGTTTCCCTTGATTGCAGTATACTGGAACATCCTGGGATGAACTTAAGCACATAAGACAAGCTGTTGGATTTTTGGTATGCCCAACAATATCTTTTTGCCAACTATTAGATTAGGAGCAATCTTATTGTTTAATTCTTTTTTTCTTGGTCCACAGGTCATACATCAGAAGTACCGGATATCCTATGATGAGATCACCAATGATTTGTGCCCTGTAAGGTCCCCCTTTGTGTGTGTGTGTGTGTGTGTGTGTGCCATGCATGCTATTGTGTGGGGGTTATTTGTTTCTGTGTGTGCATTCACTACACTGTTGTCTGCAAATGCCAAAATGTAACAGAAGTTAGGAATCTGAGGCTTTTCTGGTTGTTTCTTTTGCTGGCAGCTGTAGTTTTCTAGGCAGTTAAAAAACATGTAACAGCCCTTGCCCCTGATTGTTGGGTAAAGGTGCTCCTGGTAGCATCTAGTGCCAAGAAATCAATACATCCTTTTTCATCAATGGTTGCAGATTTGCACAATCATTCCCTGTTATTGCACTGAAACTTGATTCCTCCCTTCTCTCTTCATTGCTTTGTTTGTTCAGGTCCTCAGCGTTCAGCAACTGTACAGAATCTGTACATTATACTGGGATGATAATTATAACACTAGAAGCGTGTCTCCTGATGTAAGTTTGTGTATGCTAGTTTTCCATCAGTATGGTTTTCGGATTTGTTTTCTTGTTGAATAGGTTGAAATGCCAAGCAATCAATTTTCAATCTCTATTCAGGTTATATCCAGCATGAGGGTGCTTATGACAGAAGACTCCAATAATGCTGTCAGCAGTTCCTTTTTGTTGGATGACCAATCCAGGTGAGAGTTTCTTTGATTTTCATGTAACCTCTGTTAGGTTTCGTGAGAACTAAACTGATTGTCCGCATTCATTCTTTTCGTGAGTGGTTTTGTCAAATATTTTGAGGGACTTAGTACTGATTGTCCGCATTCATTTTAAATGCATTCTGATTCATCTTTTTGATACAGCATCCCCTTCTCCATTGATGACTTTTCAAATTCGATGCAAGAGAAAGATTTTGTGGATGTCCAACCAGCAGAGGAGCTACTTGAGAATCCAGCCTTCCAATTTTTAAACTAATGAGGCCAAGGTCAGCTCAGGCTTGCTCTTCTCCTTCCTCCCTCTCTATTTGGCCCATAGTTGGGAGTGGCGAGTGCCATGATGTTGAAAGTTAGCCTGTTTTCTTTTACCCCAATTTTATTTGCCTGCATCCCTGGTCTTTTATTTTATTAGTTAATTTTTTAAGGTCCAAGTTGGGTCCTGAGGGTGAAGGATACATTCTTGTTGTATAGTGGCAAAACAGTATGGGCTCTTAGTTCTAGGTTCAGGACCATAGTCCTACATACCAAAATGGAAAAAAAAAAAAAAAAAAGAAAAAAAAATATATAGCAATATTGTTTTGGTTGGCTGAGGAATTACTCACATCCCACCCAATTTTTTTGTTGTAAAAAAAAAAGAAGAAAAACACTTCATGAGAATATGAATACATAATAGTGAAATGTATATGAGACTGTTTCATGTGCTTTCTTTTTTCACTGAATGCTAATTTTTCAATTTGTTAATCAACTGGTAACAAACTCCTTTCAACAAACGTTATTAGGTACACGAACAATCAAAGTGTTTCAATTTTAGTACATAACCAAACACCCCCCATGAACTTATTTTCAATGAAAATGTACAGACGATGAAATTATGCCAATTGCAATATGAAAATATCTTGGGACTGGCATAATTGACATGCTTAACAAGAAATGAGCAATGACAAGTACTTGGAAGTCAAAATCGAACCATATAAAGCTTGGATTTGAAAACGAGGTGGACAATGCGTCTGTGAACCCATGAGGAATTCACATGGAGTGCTCAAGATCTTTGTACATGCAGCACGCACGGGGACTTCCATTCAGTCTTATTAATACTACTGCTACTGCTGCCACTACAATGGCTCGAATCCTTCTCGACCACAAGAAAAGGAAGCCTTGAGTAGAGTTGGGGACCATGCTACAAGAGTTAAAGAGGACCCCTACTGGACCATTTTCTATCCTTAAAATTTAATACAACTTTTATCCCTTTAACTTCTGACGAAGTCGTAAGGTTTCCAAATTGGACTTTAGAGGATTTGGCAGGCTTCCGTCGGCAGGGGTCTGCTTTGTGCAGCCAAGTCAAAATGTGGATCAGAACGCATCCTCTGGATAGATTTCCATTTCAATACAATACCAAGTACAGACGCGAGAAAATATAGAATAAAGAGAGGAGGAAGTTTTTGAACAGAATAATATCTTAAAATAAAAGTACAATTTTTTTAATTGAGATGTTTTGAGTTTAAAATAGATAAGTAAACTGTCTTCATATTTAATTGTTGATTTTAATATCGGTTGGATGGTTTCTTTACAAAGAAATATGCTTGTTAAATCAAAGCCTAAATGATGAGAATTCAGGGAATTATTGGCTAAATTCAATAACCCGCTGGCAAATGGAGTGGGAATGGAAGTCAGACTTGGGGTGTGTGTGTGGTGAAAGGTTAGTCTACTCTTTTGGATTGAGGTTAGGCTCACACGGGTGCCTCCTTGGAGATCACCTGAATGGGTGAGTGTATCACACCCTGGCATTGGTCCATATTTTTATTCTTTTGGTCCATGTTTTTATCCTTTTTCCAGGGCCCCCTCCTCGTCTTCTCTCCTCTCCTCTGTTCTCTTCTTTCCTTTCCAGCCACTTGGACATTGGACCAGACCCTACGAATTTTGGTTCACACGTTGCATCATACGCCTACCTGGCTGGCTGTGTTGGGTTCATTTTTCAGGTTTTTCGAGCAAGACCCGTTAAAGTTAAACCCTTGTGATTTTGTAAGCCCAAAGGCCCTTGTCATCAGTCATTATGACCATGCCTCTCTCCGCCTCGCATTCTGCTGCATTCTCCAGGTTGGCCTCTATCAGAGACCTGATCGATTCAGCTGGCAAGGGTTCATTGGCAATTGAATCAGACTCATCTAAACTGGCAACGGTTCAACCTTGGCCTACTATTTGTCTGAGAATTTAGTCTGACTTTTCTTTTTCTTTTGGTTTTTCCTTTTCCTGGGTCATTCTCTGTTTGGACCTCCCGTATCTATTGCAATCTGCCCACATAAACGCATAAATGGACAGGTTATGTACTATCTAATATAATCAAATATAATCTTACAATCTTTTCAAATACAATTGGGACCGTGGTACTCTTCAAATTTTTCAACAACATCGGGGGGACCATTTTTAGTAACATAATTCATTGGCCAAGTCCACGAGGAAATTGCCACGAGAACTAAAATGCTGAGAAATTATTGGTATGACGGCGTGGACCTCCTTTTCATTCTCTTTCATTTGGAAAGCAAATGATTTGTATGCATAGAGTTGTATGAACAAATATTACGTCTCAAATAAACCAGCATTACATCTGGTAAAATTGTCTGTGTAACTACAACAAATGAATTGACATTGGTGAAATTGTTATTATTATTAATAAAAAATATTATAAATACATTAGATATTTTATTAAAAATTCATCTTTTTAAGTATTGTTAAGTTTAACTATATCTTTCTCATATCTAATTTCGGTATTAATCAATAAAATATGTAATGCTAAGCTTTTGATATAAATTTTTATTTATTAAATGAGAGATGGACAATAAAAAAAATTCAAATTTAATTCAATAAAAAAAAAAGTATATTGAATTATTGATTAAGTTACTACCGTGAATAGTGTGAAATTACTACGTACCTATCAGAATAATAAGACTGGTATTAACTTCATAAAAGAAAAAGCGACCGGGTAGCCGGACCCATTTCTGTCTGTCATCACTCTCACCGCCACAATCAAACTAATGGTTACATTCTCCGATTGTCTTACTCGGCGATGACGGTGAGTTGAAAGGGACCCGAGAGAAAGATCGTCGAGTTGGTCACTTTCATAACCCTCGTGACCATGGGGGCTCCAAATTAAATTAAATTCGCTTCATTATGATTTTTTTATTATTATTTTGATATATTCAGTAAAGCTCGAGTTAATTCGATGGAGTGTAATTGGCAGAAGGACGGGGCCCTAGCGTCTGTTAAATGGAAATGAGTGGAGAAGTTGGAGAGACAAAACTGTCACTCTCACGCTGAATGGGAAATGATAGTCGATTAGGCACTCAAACCATGAACAATTGTCAACAAATACTGGAACTCTATTGGAGATTTTGGCAGCGTTTAAGATCTTTTTTTTTTTCATCGATCTGATATGAAAGAACTTTAAATTGGCTAATTTAACATTAACAGTCATCTTGTATTCCAGATCGAATTGTCACTTTAAACGGCTGATCCATGTGGTCTCATGTGTTTCCAAATCCATCTCTCCAAGAATATCCCGTTGTAGAACTCGGTTTGATTATGAAATAAAACTGGGACATCGATCTAGTCCCGGCTCATGTTCTTGTTTCTTCTTCTAAACCTTTGGTCATGCATGTTCTTGAAAGATATTGATTCCCTTATAAACAAAAAAAAAAAAAAAAAAAAAAAATAAATCTAATAATATACGTAAGACATAACGTGCTTTAGAAAGATTTGAATATGACAACATCTGCAGAAGCTATGCGTTGACTATTTTTTGTATTGGTTGCTAAACATAACTCGATCTGTCTGAATTTCTGAATGCAGCAAAATGTCGATGAAATATATGTAATTAGGACTTGACTTTCTAGTTTAAGATGAGAATGTAATTGGAGTTATAGCTTGGAATCCATTCAATATTCAAATGGTTTTAGCACTTCGAACTTCCAAACACTTGCCTTAAGGTTATTATTTGATTGTGGACGGTCAAGATCGATAGTCTCTATGTCAAGCTTGATACAGAGCTGTATTGATGGCGTCACGTGCATTAAAACATACCGTGAAGGCGTTACACAAAATAAATGAACTTACATTGTAAACCCAAATAGAGAATTAATTATAATGTTAATAGAATATTAATTAACATTCTTATGTAGGCATTGAGAATAATCAAACAAACATTACTTATAGAAAAGAAAAATCAAGTAAGGTTATTGATGAAAAAAGAAAAGGGGGGCGGGGGGAGAAGGAGAGAGAGAGGGAGACTGTGATTCCCAACCAGCTTTGAAGGGAGGAAATTAAACAAGGAAATGCAGCCTCCTGATGCGCTCGTGGAATATGCATGATTCTTGCTTTACGTATTCAAAAACACATTCTAATCTACAGTTCAGATTCCATTTTCTTTGCTTCACACAGGAACCTTGAGATTGTAAGATAGCTTTTGGACCCGGATCATGCTCATTTCCTCCCATCCCCTCCTCGCTGATCAGAATTACGGGGAAGTAAATTTAAGTGGCAGGAATCTTCGAATGAAGTTTTTTTTTTTTTTTCTTTCAAGGGTAACGTGGTGTTGGGTCGCCTATATATTATGTGCACATGGTGGCCATATGGCAGTTGAAAGATCGTTTGCCTAATAATTCCATATTCTTTCAATTCTCATCCTGACATAGATTGACATGAATTTCCTAGTAGGGTATGATTGGAATTTGATCTGCCATGTTGTATTTACCGTGTGATTAGACTATGTATAAGCTAACTGTGTTCATGGTTTAATTTGTCCAGCGCTGGTTTAGCCCTTTACTTAGAATTATGAAAAATTCTAAATCTAGTCGGATGTTAAAGAGCGGAACTTTCATGTCAACTAATTATAAAGATTTAACATGCCTCAAAATATCTGTGTCTCAATTGTTGCCTGGTCTTCAGTTTAACCTATTGGGTTGACTTGATTTCTAATTTAATAAGCTGGGGAGAAAAGAAATAAACAATGGAAATTTGGTTCTGATGGGGCCAAAGAATCTGGTCTGCATGGCCATGAACCCCAGAGGAAACCCGGAAAAAGTCCTAATAGTTATTATACATGCATATATACATATAGAGAGAGAGAGAGAGAGCACAACAATGTGGAAAGATTTCCCCTTAATTTCATTAATTAGTTGAGACTAGAGACGTAATCAAATTTTCTATTGTGAAATTTAGGTGAAACAAGTTAACGTAATTAAGCATATAATCACATCCCAACAAGAAGAGCTACATGTTCATTTCTCTATATTTTGCTTTTTCAATCAGACCCCACTTGACCTCTCTCTTCATTCACAACTTTGGAAGCGTAAATAAATGTTCGGACTGGTGGGGTTTGATGCATGATCTGGTGCAATTAGAAGGGGGCGGCGCCTATGATTAAGAGAAAGTAATTGAAAATTCACTGACATTTTTCTTTATTTATTGCTATTTTTATTGAAAAATAAAAACAATTTCAAATACATTGTTGCCACATGCAAGGCTCAGTTTGTGCCAGGTGCAATGATCCTAACTCGGTATCTGGATGACTATTATGAGCACCACACAAAAACGCAGAGAGAGAGAGAGAGGGAGGGAGGGGGGGGGGGGGAGATATGACTTTCACCTACATGCCACCAAACTCTTTTACCAATCCTCACAAACCGAACTATGGGCGTTGGGATATGTTCTTTTAAATAGAAAGGATAAGGTAGGGAATGAAATCACAATGGGAATGAGGTCACCCACATTCTGAATCTCAATGATTGCATCATTCAGCCAAAACCTTCATTAAAGGCGTTTCAATAAATTTGCTAGGACCCAGCAGGTTATCTTTGCACAGTAGTCCCCCCATGTTCTGTTATTCCCATTTGATATCAATGTAAAAATATTGTTCGCAACAAAGCAATAGCTGTAAAACACCCTCCCACATACAATTGACCTTGAGAATTTGTGAGTATTTTCCTTTTATTCTTCGTAGTGGAGAAGGAGAAAATACTTTTAACCAAACATCCCCTGGCCATAATGATCTTCAGTGGAAACAACGATATACCCACAAAATCTTATTTGCATGTCTCGACGAGAATGTCATATCTAAGAATGAAATAATCATATCATTATTTGGTTCCAATAATGTATATTGACAAGAAATTTGTGTTCTCGTGGGAAAAATCCAAACAGATGCTAATTATGAGAAATAGTTCAATTGTGTACAACTGGTTGTGGGGTTCCATCACATTTCTTTATTAATTGATTGATGATATAATTAATTTCCCGGCCACATGTGTTAGAGCAAAAAGGTTCCGAGGTTCTCATATGCAAATTGTTCCTTTTAATCCAGAAAAAAAAAATAATTAAATTATTATTATTATTATTATTTTATAAAAAAAAGGGGGGGGTTCTTAGAAGTTCTCTTGGTGCCATGTGTTCAATTTGTTGCACTACCTCATATTATTACCACCCAAACAATATATATGAATAAAAAAAAAAATCATACTTTTCCTTTTCTTTAGCATCATGCATCCCACCAATCCCTCTACTACTAGTTAAGCTGCCACGTCAACTTTTTTGTTGTTTTCGCCTTTCTTTTCACTGGCATTTTAATAAGGGAGGAGAACTATCTTAATATATGTAGTGGCACCGCCAATTCGCACCTTCCAAGAAGTACGAGTTCGCTTTCTGCCTATAGTTTTGTGAAGTTGGCAACCGAGAAAGGGTACCTTACAGCATGCAACGCATAAGCTCTGAACTTCCAAGAAGGGAAGATATCTATATTCTAGTAATTTAAGCCTTTCTCCTACTGGCTCTGGAGTATTGCAAGGCTGGTGGTGGTGGCTAGGGATCGCAAAAATCTTAGCTAGCTTTCATATTCCTAGCGGATCATGCATGGATCGTATGACTACACGTCTCTTTGTTTTGTTGCATTTTGGAGGCTTCCGCTAGAACAAAAGTGGGGTGATGATGATAGTGCTCATTACAAAGCAGATTTTAATATGCAAAAACCTTAGAAACGCCAAACTCATAGCTCTAAATCTTTTCATGAAAAGGAGAGACTACTTATGGAATTCAAGGTTTCATGCACATGCTTCCTTCTCTTTTCCCATGAAATTTTTAAATTGCAAGCAGCAAGTGGGCAGTGGTGTGGTGGGGTTGGGCACACTGCGATTTTCCAACTCAAAACTCTCTCGTAGTCACAAAAGTTTGGCACTAGACAAGCCACACAAAGCCACAAACCCTAACAACGCTTGACCTAAAAAAACCCAAATCGGATTTCTAAAAAGGCCTACAACCCCACTTTACTCAGCTAATCATCACAAGTACACGTGTTGCAAGGGGGGATTAACTGATTTCTGAATTGATTACCGAAAGTAGCTTTGATTTGATTCTTAACCTCCCACGCGTATAACCAAGATTGCATTTTATAAAGCTTTTCATCTAAATTATCACACTGCGGCTGTAGCATTGGAGAAAAGTAAGTTTTGTCGAGGTTCTCAATGTAATGCAAAGCTTTTTGCCCACAGAGACGACTGTTCTGAATTTAAATAATATAGAGTCCCTTGGTTAAAATGTCGATTTGTGAGAATTTCGGGCATGCATAGCGAGCAAAATGAACAATGATAGAGATACTAACGTTCTTAGTCAATTAGTAAATTTAATTTATCCAAAAATTTTTGGATCATGAGGTTACATTTTCTCATAAACCTCATGCTTTAAAATTTAAATTCAAAACGTTTAAAGAAGATGTTAATCATTAGAATATTTTCTTTTAAATTAACATGCTAATTATCAGCCTGAGAAAAAAAAAAAAAAAAAAAAAAGGAACAAAACCCTCAAGCCGTTTGTAAAGATATATATATATATTGATAAATTTTAGTTGTTAAAATTAGAATGTAAATAATTAGAGTTGTCCTGTTTCGGTTGGATGGTGCGAGAGCAATGGGTGTATATTTTGACAACTGTGGGGACAACACATGGCAACGGCGTCGTGTGTGAGACTCATTGGCAGTAAGGGCTTTGTGCCCCACCCCAGCCTTCTGACATGACGCCCCCACCACCCCCCACCTCCCATCTCTTCAACTGGGCGGATCTGCTCCACGTGGGCACAGCACGCTTGTCCCAGTCAGCATCCCCTCTGTGCCACGTGTATTTTTATTTCTAAGGATTTTTTATTTCATAATTGTAGAGTAGAATAAAATCTTGTGGACTCCCATGGTCAAAACTCATTTTGGGTCCACATAAATTCCAGCTAGGCTCGCGGCCTTTTTCACGAAGACATGTTCTCAAAAAAAAAAAAAAAAATCCCATTGATTAAGTAGATTTATGAACGATACATTTATGTGAATATAATTAATTTTTATATAAAATTCTTTTTTTTTTTCTAAAATATCAATTCTATGATGAAGCACGTGATCGGCCAAGAATAATTTGAAACCCCGAGCTGAAAGTCTAAAATGTGCACATGCTAGTTTCTTGCTGTCTTTTTTTATGTCAAAAAATATCAAAATTCTATGCCTTGGAGGGGAATGGACGAGTATGTGTATGCTTTAACGCTAACCATTAGTCCTTTGCTTCACATCATTTGTCAAACATATTGAAAAAAAAAAGGAGAAAAAAAAAACCAATTTAAGAATAAAATAATCCTCAAATGATAGTAATCCTTAAGTTAATAAACTAATCAAAGGCAGTCATATGTCCATTGAAATAAAATATTTCGTTATGAATCATGTTATTATAAATTGATTTTTAAAATTTTAATTTTTAAATATAATTTTATTATTTAAATATTATATAAATTATTTAAAAATTATATAAATTATTTATAAATTTTATTTTATTTTATTTTATTTTTTATTTAATTAAAATAATTTTTTAGTTATTTTTTTATTTAATTAAAATATTTTTCTAATTAACCACACATAAGTTTAGATATTTTTAAGTCAAAGATTAAATTATTACAATGAATAAATCTTCTCAGACGTCCTTTTTCATTTGAGAAATTTTATATTCTTAGGCCTAATTTCACGGTCTTGTCCTACTCCTCTATTTAAGCAAACCTTTGAAATCAAGCACGTATAGCATCATGGAGAATCTGTTCGGCTTAGCTGAGAACTTCCACTCTCGCCGGTGCATCTGGGTCAATGGTCCGGTCATAGTTGGTGCCGGACCATCAGGGCTAGCCACTGGAGCTTGCCTTAGGGACCAAGGTGTGCCCTTTGTTGTTCTCGAAAGAGAAGAATGCATAGCATCTCTATGGCAAAAACGCACCTACGATAGGCTAAAACTTCACCTTCCCAAACAATTCTGCCAGCTCCCAAAACTTCCATTCCCTGAGGATTTCCCTGAGTATCCCACAAAAAGACAGTTCATTCAGTACCTGGAGTCGTACGCTGAACATTTTGAAATCAACCCAAGATTCAATGAGTGTGTACAAGCCGCCAGGTACGATGAGACCAGTGGCTTGTGGAGGGTCAAGACCGTTTCCACAAGTGGCTCTGCTACTCGCGCTGAGGTCGAGTACATTTGTCGATGGCTGGTGGTGGCTACCGGCGAGAATGCAAAGTGTGTAATGCCTGAATTTGAAGGATTGGCGGAGTTTGGCGGCGATGTTATCCATGCTTGTTCCTACAAGTCCGGCGAGAAATTCCGCGGAAAGAAAGTACTAGTTGTGGGTTGTGGCAATTCTGGCATGGAGGTTTCTCTTGATCTTTGCAACCACAATGTCTCTCCATCAATGGTTGTTCGTGGCTCGGTGAGTTATTGAAGTAGTTGTACATTTTTCAGTCAAATACTTCAAGAATACCGTGACCCCTAGATATGAGTGGATTTTAATTGTATATCTGCTATACATGCTTTTGGCTTACAGGTTCATGTTCTGCCGAGGGAAATATTTGGCAAATCAACCTTTGAGTTGGCTGTTTTGTTGATGAAATGGCTACCCCTCTGGCAGGTCGATAAGCTCTTGTTGATATTAGCATGGCTTGTTCTTGGGAACATAGAGAAATTTGGGTTGAAGAGGCCATCCATGGGTCCACTGGAGCTGAAGAACACAAAGGGCAAAACCCCTGTATTGGACATTGGTGCCTTGGAAAAAATCAGATCAGGGAATATTAAGGTTGTTCCAGGAATCAAGAAGTTTTCCCGTGGACAAGTTGAGCTTGTTAATGGTCAAATCCTTGATATAGACTCAGTTATTTTGGCTACCGGATATCGCAGCAATGTCCCTTCTTGGCTTCAGGTGAGAATGTGTTCTAATTCCTTTGTTTTCCCTTCACTCTCTCAAAATGATTTTTTAACTTTTGACTTCATTTTAAAAACAAGTTAAGTTAGAAAGGATGCAGTGTTAAATATTGGGCAAGTGGGCTAATCTTAATTTGGTTATGTGGTGTACAGGAAGGTGAATTCTTCTCCAAGAATGGGTTCCCAAAGGCACCATTCCCCAGTGGTTGGAAAGGAAAGTCTGGGCTTTATGCTGTTGGGTTCACAAAGAGAGGGCTCTCTGGTGCATCCTCAGATGCCATTAAAATTGCACAAGACATTGGCAGTGTCTGGAAGGAAGAAACCAAGCAGAAAAACAGAACAACAGCTTGCCATAGACGCTGCATTTCACAGTGCTAAATACGAGTTTATATCTTTCTTTCTTGTGCGGTTTTAAGGTTGTAAAGAAAATATCAAACAATCAAAAATTCTAGTATTATAAAACAGAAAAAAGAAAAAGAAAGGAAAAGAAAAGAGAACAGTTGGCCCTGAGACAGAGTCCTCTCCAAAGGCCCAGACTTTTTGCTTCCTATTTGTGGGCATTTTGCATACTGAGGATGACGAGGCATTCTTTTTTTTTTTCCTCCCTCTTTTTTCCTTTCTTTTATTTTTGCAGTTTGGTACAGTTTTTGTAGCATACATAAGTGATTAAGTGAAAATGAAAATGGGTTTTTCCCAATCATTTGTTGTCATTTGGTTACTGACTGCATTTCCAGCATTGCTTTCTGTCTGCCCGACTATTGCTATCTCTAGTTATTCAGTGAGCCTTTTGTTAACTTTTTTCTCTTTCTTCTTCCATTTTTCCCCTTAAGTTATGGATAAAACTTAACAAAGATTTCATTCTCTTCCCCTCTCTCTCTCAGTACAGAAGCGTATGCCTTTCATATTTATTATGATTTATTGTCCATTTTTCAACTGTTTGAGATACAGAAGGTACATGGACTTACCATAACCATCAGAAAATGAAGGCCCCCGGATTCAGTCGTTCAGATTGGAGACTTGCCATAAGCAGATGGGTAGGGTCCATCCAAGTCAGTAAAACCTAGCCCCCCACACCATGTCCACATCCCCGACCTTGTTTTCTCTCTCCCTCTTTCCATGACAGCCAATCCCAAGATGGGCTAGACATCACTGTCACGATCATCTTGTGGTTTGACCAACTTACCAAATAGTACAGGCTTAAAAGTCTCTCTAGCGTGCCGCACGCGGAAATATGCTAATGTACTTCCAGGAAAAACTATAGTTACAGCTTTTTTTTTTTGTGTGTAAAGCACAATGCTTTACTAAGCCTTGGAGACAGAGTTCGGTAGACATGAGAGAACCAAAAGGCATGTTATGCAAGATAGTGATGTTCAATTAGGTAGAATAACGGATGCATTACTAATTACTAACAAAAGGCATGTTATGCAAGATAGTGATGTTCAATTAGGTAGAATAACGGATGCATTACTAATTACTAACTTCATTATCTCTGTGAAAAAAACTCCTGCGAAAATGGCTGATGAAATTGGCGTCGCCCGGACTTGAACCGGAGACCTTCAGTGTGTTAGACTGACGTGATAACCAACTACACCACGACACCAATGCTGTAATTGAGCAACTAAACTTAGGAATTTAATTAATTCACCATCAATCATATCTTAAGAACACGTGGGTGGGTTCTCCTGACAAATTAATGATTTAAAGGCCCATGTATCTATTCTCCTCATCATGGCATCCTCAGATCAACCAACTCAATTTTCTTTGATAAAAAACAACTGACTGATGCAATCCAGCAGCTCCAAATTGACTGTGGATTTCTATGGCATCGTCATGCATGTTTCTGACATAATGTCACTGCCAGGGGCAGTAAGGCTAACACATGAGGATAGCCATATCCATTTGCAAACTGCCACAATCTCATGATCACAAGCTGTGGCCCCATCTTGTAACTCCATAAGCTTCTGTGAACTTTACTGCTGAGATTGCATTATATTCTGATGGGTAGTACCCCCAGGTCCACTTGCTCTATGTACTGTGCGCCGGACACAAACATGTGATGGCACGATCTTTTGTGATTTCAGGAATTTTTACCAGTTCGTTCACTTATTGATTGCTTGGACATGCCGAGCAGAAATCTGGATGTTTTAGTTTTTTGGTCAAAGAAATCAGGATGCCATTTTTTTT
Organism: Rhizophora mangle; assembly: GCA_037832345.1. NCBI lineage: Eukaryota > Viridiplantae > Streptophyta > Magnoliopsida > Malpighiales > Rhizophoraceae > Rhizophora > Rhizophora mangle. The sequence continues at coordinate 2,575,850 of JBAPLJ010001937.1, read as the reverse complement.
CTTTTTTTTTTTTTTTTTAAATCTTTGGTTATAGGAAAGATTAGTGGTTAAACTTGTTAATTGTTAGAGAAGAAGGGAGAACAAGAACGGGTCCGAAGATAAAGCCTCAAGTTCCCATAAATTGTGGGCATTTCGAGCTTTCAACCTCCCCCAACACCTAAAATGTTGATGTCATTCGGACAAGTTCAAATTGAGAAAGAAATCAAGATGCTGATTGTTCCAAATTTTCCATTTTTAATTATACTTTCTTTCTACTATTTCATTTATAGGCCATAACTCGACAGGCTCGCCGAATTGCACCCTGCCCCGTGTTGATTCCCCCCTCCTCCATGCCTCTTTACAGCGCATTGAATGTTCTATTACTGTTTATTTTATTATCAATTTTCACATGAAATTAATCTAAATCATTCAATTATTTAGGTTTTCGGATAAACACATGCCCCATTGCTAAATTGATTTTGTATGGGCAGTGGTAACTATACCCATTTCTGGCATGTCCATATTGCTCCCCATAGTGCACAGCCTCCATATTATTTGATTGATTATGTACAGATCTTATCTCAGGCAATCATCATCTCTGCTGCCGCATATCCATCACCTCTGCATTTCCCACAAACCATTCCATCAAGGGGTCGAGACCCTGCAATTACAAGTAGCAAAAACAATGTTACCACAAGAAAAGAAGCTTGCAACCATTTAAAACCATTTCTTTGTACGATGATTTCTAGAAAACGAGGTAAAGCCCAATAAGATGTTGAATGAGCAATCTTTTTTGGGTTTGGGCTTAAGACTTTGAACAAACCCAGTTCTCCCAAGCCCAAAAGCACATTGGCAACCTGGTCTAATGCTCCACTTCGATCTTGAATGGACGGCCCACCGGCACTAAAAGCTTCACCGCAGACCGCACATTTTCTACAGACTAACGTTACTTTGCAGGAAACCTGAGTCTAAGGGGGCAGGGGAGTGGGATGAGGTGGCGGGATTCGAGGCCATTAAAAACCCAAAAATAAACAAGAAGAAAAAGCTTCAAGAAAGCTCGAAACAATGGCTGCCTTAACTTCTCCTATCGCCGTTTTCACGCCGTTTCCATTCAGTTCTTCTTCTTTGACGCTTGCTCCTCTACGCAAGCTTTCATTCTGCTCTATTTCGGGGAACGGCAATAGCTTCAGAACCGACACAATCGCCATCTTTGTCATTGGTGGCTCGACGGCGTACAGACCCATCTCTGTTCGGGCCTCGTCTTCTTCTTCTTCTTCTTCTTCTTCTTCTTCTTCTTCGTCGTCGTCGTCGTCGTCTTCGTTGTCGTTTGGATCTAGGCTCGAAGAGGCTGTCAAGAAGACTGTTGCGGAGAACCCAGTCGTCATTTACTCTAAAAGTTGGTGTTCGTGAGTTCAATACCTCTCCTGATTCATCATTTTGCCTTTATCCTTTTCCTTTTTTATTTTTCTTGGTTATTTTCTTGATTTTGATTGCAAAGTTTTGTTTAAAAAAAAAAAATAATAATTGGAATTTGGTTCGATTGAAACGAAATTTACATGGGTTTTGTTCGATTTTGTGGTGAAGGTATTCCTATGAGGTGATATCGTTGTTTAAGAGGTTGGGCGTGCAGCCATTGGTTATTGAATTGGATGAATTGGGTATGTCTGCCTCCATTTCAGGTTTATATCAATATATATAGGGAATTACGTATCAATATGATAAGAAAAACATTGATGATACATTCTGCTTTTTGGTTCTTCAAATAGTTTGAATTGTTAGGATTGTTAGAAAATAAGCATGATATTTTATCTTTTGAGAGGATCCCATTCTCCTTCAGGTGCACAAGGACCCCAGTTACAAAAGGTACTGCAAAGGCTGACTGGACAACAAACTGTTCCCAATGTTTTTGTTGGTGAGCTTTTCCTCCCTTTTTCGTGACTATGTTTTGCATAGAAGATGGTGAATAGGTCTCTTTCCTATATATAGTTATTGGCAGTTAATGTGTTTTTCGGGAAAATAGAATGGGAGAATGGCTATATCTTTCCTTTTTATTAACTGGGTAAAACTGAAAGTCTGAATTCCCTTTTCACAATTCTTGTGAAGCAGGACAACATGCTAGATATACACATGCATGCACATATCTAATCATAACGTGATTTGTTTTCTGGGTCTGCATACAATTTATTGCAACATGTTTTCGGTCATTTGCTGGTGCATATGTGGTGCTGGACAACAAGTTTAAGCTACCAGGCCTGTATTTTGGCAATGGTGCAGACTGCAGCGTGAACAAATGCCCATGTGGACTTCAGTATCACCTATCAAGTGATCTAGATGAGGCAAATGATTAACTCGGCTGAAAATTGAACCAGTCTAGGGTATTATGTATTTCTTTTCATAAATTGGTCTTGTTTTCTGCATTATACAATTGGCAAAAAAAAAAAATTGGACATAAAATTTAGATATCTGTCACCAATTTAATGATGGTCACAAAGTCAAAGGCCTTTCATTTACATGCTTTCCATGAACTTTGTATGATTGCATATTCTATAGCTTTATACTGATTTCATGATGTGGTGGCCCTAATACATCATGTGCAAATTGCTGTGACTCTATTGTACATACAAGCCAAAATATCTTTTGGAAGGTCATCCTTTATATTTGACTACCCACTGAATTTCGGGGCCATTGCCATTGTAATGTCAGATAGATAATAAGATTGTACAGAAACGAAATAGAAAATAACATGATTTGTGCTATTCATTTAATGAACTTATATATATTTATCCAAAGAAACAACATATAATTACTAAGATATTTTCTCCCCATTTCTCTTCTTTGTTACTTGGATGTTAATTACTGGCAATTTCCTGAATATTTTATTCCCTTCCATGTTCAGGGGGCAGACACATTGGGGGTTGCACAGGTACATTCGCCATTTTGTCTTTTTGGAATCATGCTTTGATTGCATATCACAATGGTGCCTAAATGACAAAGCTGGCTCTTTTCTGTCCCTTTTCTCATTTGTTTCCCCAAATTCTTACAATGTCACCATTAGGCATTTCCCTTCAACCTTGTATTAAGTTATAAATATTTATCTTGAACTGGAAGCCTTTGGATATGTCCAAAAAACAAAAAAGTTTCATTTTGACAGCTTTATGCCATAAGGTTTGCATTGGCACTTTCTATGTGGTTTGTTCATAAGAAAGGTAGACCCAGAAGGTTTAGATTGTTAACGTGGCTTCATGATCTTGTGCAGATACTGTGAAGCTATATAGGAAGGGGGAACTTGAGACCTTGTTGTCAGAAGTTAACGCTAATGCTGGAACGACGCAAGGCTAGCCTCGTTATTTTGTGGTTGGAGAGTCTGATTCCCTGGTCAAGCATGGACTTCTTGACAGGACACCCAAGTTTCCGCTGGCTGCCATTTATCGTTGTACATTTGTTTTCATGGCCTCCGTATGATCTTTTTGGTGGAATTGTACAGTGTGCTCATCAAAAGATTGTTCGATAAATACATTTTGAATTCTGTTTATTGTACTGCATTGGGTGTTGATCTCTCTCTCTCTCTCTCTCTCTCTCTCTCTCTCTCTCTCTCTCTCCATGTCAATGGCCAATGTAGGAGGGACGGTGTTGCTTTAGGTAAGATCGAAGAATGGATGTACCGAGTAAAACAAGAATCAATGGCATGTCAAGAATAAGCAAAGGCAATGATAATTGATAAGAAACAACCACAAAATCAAAATCAATGAAATTATCCGACGTTAAAAGAGTCTAGTGGCATCATAATTCCTCGTTCATGTGACGCGAACGACGCTAGGCCGTTGATTCTTACCATCTTCGGGGTAACGGTAATCTTTCCATAGTTCAAGAAGGCCGGCCCATGTTTCGGCCCGATAAATCATCCAGGTGGGCGACCGTAAAGCGTGGCTCTACGACGATCATCCGACAAGGCAACAAACTGCCTTCTCTCCACATTCCAGAACTGAAATTCTGGTACTAACGGACGGCTTAGTTCCAACCTGGCGATGGTAGTACCTGTGACTTCTTTCATGGCGGCGGCACATGCGTCCTACAACATTTGTGGAACCCCGAGCTTCCGTCGTCGCAACGAAAACTGTAATTACTTGAGCTATTTTAGCAGCCAATTCACGAATCTCAGACAGACAGTGTTCCCTCGCATTATTAACTGTAAAACGCAAGGTATGTTGCCCTGCAAGAAGAAGCGAAACTTTTCCAGCATCACCTGTTCTGCTGCCAACAAGCCCTCTCCTTCTACTGAAATCAGGCGGGGTCCCTTTCCTTCTCCTCTTGTTCGTCCTTATTCTTTGTCTTTACATTTTCTTATGGGGGTCTCTGTCTGAACTAGGAAACGTGAGACAATGAAACGAAAATTCTACAAAAGTCAGTCCGTATGCGCAGTTTGTCGGTTCTTCTTACTAGGGGCCGAGAAGTATAGTCACCTGTTATTATGGAGAATAAAGACAGATGGATGAGCCGGAAGCTAGAGATGCTTTTTAGTTTATTGAATTGTGTTCTGAAAGCTTTCCCAAATTGAATTGTCTGTTTTATTTCTTTTTCCCTGTGATTGGTACGGTGACTGTAGTTAGAAGGTGGATGCCAAAATTTAGGAGGAAAATGGGAAGATGTTTTTTTTAAGGTCCGGTAGTGCCAAAATTTACATTAGTCCATCTGGAGGTGATCCAGTGAATTTCGGCTATGCAAGCTGCCAGACAAGTGAATTTGGAAGAGCTCTTGATTCGCCAGAGCCTAAGCTGTGAATTGAGTAGAATGGTCACACAGATGTGTTCTAATTGTTGGGTTAATTTCCTTTATATTGAACCTTACATAGAGATCAGGAAATTGGTCAGGTTGCAACTTGTAATATCGTTAAAAGGTTTGTAAATGCTAGAAATCCACCAAGTGAGCCTTCCTTTTAATAACTTCTTTTTTTTCCTTTTTATTTCTAGTTCTGCAGCCAAAATAAGAAGTGAAGTTATCTCTCCATTTCGGTCTGTCCGGATGTTCTTTTATCTGGCTTTCATGGCAAGTGGTGCTCTTGGAGGACTAATAGCAGCCACACAGCTTATTGCTGCTCTAGCAAATCCATCTAGAGCTGCTGAGGTCCCAGATATAGCCAAAGGTCTCGGCGTGGACATTGGAGCCGTGTCTATATTTGCATTTCTGTATTCTAGGGAGAATAATGCGAAGAATGCACAGCTAGTTAAGCTTTCAAGAGAGGAAAACCTCTCAAATCTTAAGCTTCGTGTGAATGAAAATAGAATTATCTCCATCAGCTCTTTGAGAGGTGCTGCTCGTCTGGTAATATGTGCTGGCCCTGCTCCTTTCATTTTGGAGTCATTTAGGCTTAGTGAGCCTTTCACTCAAAGACTGTTAGAAAGAGGGGTGCTTGTGGTGCCATTTGCTACTGATGGGAATTTGCCTAGTTTTGAGTTTGATGAGAGTGAGGAGATGAAGGATGTTACAGCCAAAAGGATGAGACTCTGGCAGCTTGCTCCTGTATACATTTCTGAGTGGTCTAAGTAAGAACCTTGTTAGAAATTGAATTTTAGTGTGTTTCGAGTTGGCTTTCTTTCTCCACCTGCTTTCTTTCTCCCCCTGCCCCCTCCCCAACTCTTTTCTATTGCTAAATTTGCACATTGAATGATAGGTGGTTGGATGAGCAAAAGAAACTGGCAGGCGTTTCCCTTGAATCTCCTGTGTATGAAATTCTGCTTCCTCTAACTATTTATATGTGGTTTGGTAAAGCTTAATCATCGTGTCTTAAAAATCCTTGTATTTTCCATCTCTTGCTTGTACAATGAATTCACTATATGAGACTCTTAGGAACATATGGAGCAAGGCATAGTTTTTCCCTTTCCTCAAGATTCAGAATTCAGGCTTACTTATGCAGGTTCATTCTACAGGTATTTATCTCTACGTATGGATGGTCGTGTCCGTGGGAGTGGTGTGGGCTACCCTCCCTGGAATGCTTTTGTTGCACAATTGCCACCAGTAAAAGGAATGTGGTCGGGTCTGCTTGATGGAATGGATGGAAGAGTTCTTTAGGGGGAAGTTTCAATCACATTTTCTTGCTTTTTAAGGGTTCGTTTCTTCTTACTTGATTTTGGATATCGGTTATTTCTGTATTGATTACAGTTACTTTCTGTCTCTTGGATTTGGGGTTATGCCAAGTTGCAAGTAAGTGTTGAGAATTTGTTATTCTCATTGCCATTGGATTGAAAGCTGTATAGGAAATGGAAAACTGCAACGATAGGCCAAACAAGCAGGGGACTAAACATCTGGCCCTGGTAATGGTCCTAATGGAACCATTACGACAGGTGCGTTGAGAATTACAGTCAAATGCTTCATCATCATCTTATTTTTTTAAATTGCTCTTTGGATTGCTGCTATTACAATTAGTAGTAAAAAGCTCATCTCCATGCTATTACGTTATTGGCAATGAAGGCTGTGTAAAGCAAAAGGAAGCCCTGGGCTTCTACATCCCCTTTGCCTTCTCGGCATATGAGAATTAAACCAGAGTAGTGTTGTTGGTTGATGCAAACGAAGCCCGAATCCTCTGTACTCATTCTAACGAAACAAAGTCCCATGAAACATTGTAACTGATTATACCATACGGACCCATCTAAAGCAATCTCTGGAGAGTTGTTCATTTTCCCTGCCAACATGTTTGTAAATTGTAGTTTTCCGGACTTCTGAATTGTCACATAAATCAAAAATGAAACATGTGCTTCCGTTAGCTTGAAGCATATGAGCAGTGAGAAAGATACTTCATCAGCATATGGCTCCTTGTTCTTCAAGGAAATCAGAACTAGTTAGAACAAGAAGTTTCAAATGAAGGCGTAAGTACTGCAGCTTTTGCTGTGATGACATTGATACCAATTCCAGACAATAACTTCTGATTCTGAAGCACTGAAATTTTCAGCTTTGGTTTCAAGTTACAGCCGATTGTGTCTATATTACAAGCAACTTTAAACGTGATTTTGGGAGCATAGTAGTTGGAAAATACAAGAAATGAAACCGAAGCAGCGAGAGGAATCTATAATTACACACGTTCGTGACACAGATACGCCCAAGCCAAGAGAGAGTTGGATACTTCTAATGCCAAAAATTACCATAAAATACTGACACGAGGGGCAATCATTTAACTTCTTCAATTTCATCCAATGCATAGTTGTTGGTAGATACATTTGCATAATTAACCTTGTCGAATCGAACCACCACCGGGTAGCGAGTCTTGGGGTCCTGTCCGTCCGACAACATGAACCAACAACAGTGAATAAACCCAACTATTTAAGTCACTTCCAAAAACAGGAAAACAAACTAAACAAAATCAGAGGGAAGGAAACAGACAAAACATCTGACCTGATCAACAGCAACTACAGACCCAATGCCATTGTACCAGTAGGATTCTCTCCTAAGAATCTTAACCTGCGGAGCCATAGCAGACAGCTTGTTTTATCATGATTATCATCGTAAAATGCAGTGAAAAGCGTGAAACTATGTGCAGTCCATCCAATAAGGTATAGGAAATTTTTGTCCTTTTTTTTTTAATTCAATAATTTTTTCACTAAATTACACTAATAATTACTGCTTTGATTGAAAAAAAGAAATATTTTTTTTTCTTTTTATATTATTTTTTCTTCTGGGGTATCAAGATTAAGAAAAAATCAAAAATTATGAACTATGTCACATCATGTCATGCTGGAGAAGAAGAAAAGAAAGAAAATTTGATTGTTACCTTGGTTCCTCTCTTGGGACCAATCGGCGGTGGCTTAGGTTTGGGAGCTTCTCCTGCCGCCGGTGGTGGGGCGGTGGCAGGTGGTGCTGGACCCTCCTCTGCCGCCCTCACGACAAGCCGTGATGATGAACTTTTAATGTTGTTCTTTGAAGAGAAGAACACCATGCTGCTGGTCCTAGAAGAAGAGCCTGTATTGGTTGCAACATTAGGTGTTAACACGAACCCTGAAGCAGCCGACAACATGCTGCAGCTAGCCATGTTCTGCTTCACCGCAGGTCGTCAAACGAAGCGACGGAGGAATTGAGATTGAGAGGCTTTGAGTCCATCATCTCATCTTGTAAAGTAAATGTCAATCGCTTCCTCCACTACTGTGCCGCCACGTTTGCACCATATCCCACTCGTTTGGATAATGTGGTTACACGTCATATTTTTCTTAACTCCGTTGGCCGGCTTAGCTCGGAGACATTTTGGCGCCGAAGAATTTAAAAAGCCGGCTTCTAGCCAATCATATAAAAACGACCTGTCGTAGCGAACAGAAAAAAGAAGAAAAAAATCTTCTTAAATTGGCCACTCAGATCCATCACCAATCGGGTCCCGAAAACCCGATCTAACGCTTTTACCAAAATCTAGATCTTCGTCGCAATTATTAGGCGTAGAAAGGCTTAAAGTTGGGTTCAACTTTCACGTGTGAGATCCACTACAAAAGATGATATTAGGCATTAGGCATAACTGCCTATGAAAAAAGTAAAAATTTATTAAATAAAAAAAAAAAAAAAAAAAAAAAAACCCACTAGAAGATAGACTTCAAGAGGTTCGCTAAAGATGTCGATGCAGACCAAAGCAGAAAACCCAGTTGCAAAACTCTGGTGAAGTTCAGCCATTTTGTCCCAAACCTCAGCTGGCAAAGTCAATGTGCAGTCTTGTACGTGTGGACATTGGTCTAGTGGTAAATTAAGTAAGCATTTACCACCGGCAATTCATTCGATGTGTGTCTGAATACATCAAACAATTTACACTTGGGATTTTGTCGCTGGTCATCAACCCTTCGGCCATTGTCCTCGGGTTCAAATTCTCGGTTTTGCAGCTCTCTCTCGACATGACAGGATCCATGGTAGGCCCAAGCCCAGCCCAGAAATTTCGATTCTTTTTTCTTTTTGCAACAGTGGATAAGATACCCTTCAGGATGGTTTTCCTTTATATATCATAAGGTGAGATAAATCATTTGATGCTCACAGTTTCCAGAAAATACACCGGAGGTCAATGTAAATATAATTTGACTACGGCCTCGCGTCTCTCAAATGAGCTTGCCAACCAATCACTCCACCATCAATCAGTGTCCCTAACCAGCTCCCATGGGCCATAGTTCTGAGCACAAAGGACGAAACACCTGACACGAAGCCCCTCCCCAACCTTCTCCCACTCTGGGGTGTCTGGTCTCCCACTCTCGACCACCGATAATTTAAAAGTAGCAAACGGCTCCCTCCCTCGTCTCCGGTTCTTCCATCCCGCCCCGCTCTCCCACCAGTTATCCGCCTGCTGTTTCTGCACGTGTCCAACTCAATTCCGTGTCTGTGGTCCCCATGTCGCCACGTCTTTATTCCCACTTCTGTCTGCTGACGTCTTTTTGTTCTCTTGGCCTAACCTCCACTTTCCTGTGCACCTTCCGTACCCTACCCACTACCCACGTGGATTTTTCCGCCTGCATTCGACTAAATGAACTTTAAAATAATTATTTTAAATTAATATAATTAATATTTATATCAAATATTAAATATTTAACATAAAAATCAATAACCTCTACTTAGGTTGATATTTTTTAATCACTTTTTATATATACATTTTTTTAATTCTACACCTAACATTACATGTGTTTCAATATATCATATCATTTAGTACAAAATTTTGTACGAGTTTTAGTATTTTAACATTATTTTTTTAGTATATGGAAATTAAGCTGAGCGACATTACGCAGGCCAAGGGTGCCCCATGCCCAAATCATTGCTGGCTTTTAATTTCGGGGTATGGAAGATTTCTTGCGTTTAAGTCGTAGTGGTTGATGTTATGTCTATTCTGCCCTTCTAACGTCTAGAATGCCAAAATATCCTTTGCTTGTTCGACTTATATGGTCAATTTCACTAGCTAAGAAGATCTTGTTTTGGGGTCACTCCTAGCTAGGTTACTAATGCACGCACGCAAAGAATCGATCTCGCAGACTAAGACATTATTGTTTAACTATATGGGTTGCCGTCTGCTTTGATCCAAATTTAAGATTCCTGATCGCTTGAAACTCTTGTTAATTCACCAACCCCCCCAAAAAAAAGCAGAGTGTTAATAAAAAAAAATGCAAACCACCGCAATTCAAAAGCCATAGTTCATTGTTTCCCTGTTGAATTTTGCAGAAGATGGGGCTGTTCCTTCACGGTACAATTTGCAATATAAATTCTTTTCGGTCAAGAGGGATTGCTCAGAATCCACAGACAAAGACAAAATTAGAGTGAAGTATTTTAATTGTTGCAGTTAGACGACGACGAACAATTTATAATACTGTTGGGTGTTGGCAGACATTTTATTAAAGGAACAAAGGAGAATTATTAAATATATACTTAACAAGTCCAAAATGGTACAAAATAAACAGTTTATTAGAATTAGTTATGAACCCAAGCCTCGTGTACATGTATGCAGTCCGTTAATTTTGTCTGTTATTAAACTTATTTGTTCTTTATTGCAAGTTGCATCGTTAATACGGTAAGGTTACACGGCTTCCCTGTCTTGACACTTTTGGTTAGTAGATCATCCATTAGAATTGGTATGTTTAATAGAAACCCTTTTTTTTTTTTTTGGGGGGGGGGGGGGGGGGAGAGAGAGAGAGAGAGAGAGAATAATCTTAGCTACCAATCGTGCATAGTTGTGATGTTACAAGGAAGGTGAGGGTGGTTGAGTTCTTCCTATGCCAATCATTGAACTAATTAAGCTCCTCTTGCTTCTTATTATGTGCTACTTCTCTTACCTTTAAAGCAAAATTATGATGCACAACGGCTCTCGACCATAGTTAATGTATCTCTAAAGGGAGTTGAAATTTGAATAGAATTGATTTTTAATTATTATAATTAAATCATGATCACGGTTTGAAATAAAAGTTTAATTAATAATTTAATATATTTTTAATTGGTTTAGTTTCAAATTTTTATATTAATATTTATTCACATAAAATAAATTTATGAATTTACATATATAATAATAAAATTTTAAATTTATTAATATTAAAATTAAATATAAGAAAATTAAATTTAATAATATTAAAATGAAATTTTTTTTAATAAAAAATTAAATAAAATTATAAAAAATAATTTTAATTTTAATTTATAAGTGATAGAATTAAAATGATATGATGCCTTTTTTTTTTTTTTAAATTGAAAACAAATAATTCAACCATCTCGCATGTGGTATTGCCGTGAGCCAGCGAATTCAATTATGCCCATTTTGTGTTCATCTTTTTGTGGTTGCCTTTTGCGTCACTCAATTGCACCCAAATCATTGTTCGGCTGCTTTTTTGACTGGAAAAAAAAATTGTTCCATGACACGTGAAGTCGCAACAAAAGTCAACAAGAATAGCCCAATGTGCAACCTTGTAATAATCTACAGAGTGCAGCTACAGTGACGAGGAGAACAGACGGATGGAGACCCGATACCGTAGAGAGGGAGGGGGGGGGGGGATTTCTTTTTTTGAATTTTCTTTTTGCCGTTAAAAAGTGAACAAATATTATTTTATTATCAATACGGTGAGCCTACAGTGATTCACTGCAGTAAATCGTCTTACCCTTATCCTTTTTACCCGTCCGTCTTTTTTTTTTTTTGTAATTTATAATTTAAATGGCATGTCTTGAGAAAGACATTCTAATAACTTTTTTTTATTTTTCAACATACAAAAAGTATTTTATAAATATATTAATTATCATATTTATAAATTAAAATCAAATATTATTATTTTTTAAAAATATTTTTTATAAAAATATTATTAAATTTAATTTATATTCATAATTAAAATAAATTTTTATATTATATTTAAGAGAAAATAATTATAAAAAATTTTAAAATAAATTAATATAAAAAAATATATCAAGTTATTAATTAAATTACGATCTCAAAGAATACATTTTAGTAACTCGTGATGATGAGAAGTTTAATGCAGGAAATTTTTCGAAATCTGGGCGTTGCATTAAATTTTAAGTCTCCGTGGGGGAATAATTTTTTTTATTAATTTTATAAAATTAGAGAAATTGTTTCTAATTCATCGGGTAAAACGAGAAGAAATAAAAAAGTTAATGCTATTATATTTGAAATCTTGTAATTTCTCATGTCGAAATAAGAATTTTCGAAGGTGTGAAACGGAACAGTTTGCGAAGATCTGGGACGACGAAGAAAATGCGAAGTCAAGGTGGAAGTCAGAAAAGAAAAGACAAAAACAGAAAAAGAAAAAAAAAAGGAAAGGAAAGAAATACAGGCGAAAACTACAAAATGTCAAAAAGTAAAGGGTGGCAGTTGAAAAAAATTAATTATTTCGTCCACTACATTCCCTTTTTCTGAACCCCCTACCCACCCCATGCATCTGTTTCCTTCTCCTGCGCTATCGCTGTGTATACGCGTATCCGAAACAACCGAATAAATCGTAGTTAAATAAATCCACTTCAAGTCCGACACTTATAGTCGGTGAAGAAAAAGCCAAAAGTACAGACTTCTCTCTCTCTCTCTCTCTCGCTCTTTCTCTCTTTGCATGCTGTAGCCACACTGTCAACACAGAGCCGCCGGATCTCCAGAAGACGTCAGTCACACGGCGACTCTCCGGCTACATTCCTTCTGGAATGTCGGATTCCGGCCACCAGGTCCCCATCCGACACGCCCTATCCCCTCTCTCTCTCTCTTTCTCTGTCCATTTTCTCTTTCTGGTGGTTTTCGTGTCTGTCACAGTTGCTTGGATTAATTTCGGTCGTGCTCATCTTTTCGACTACACAAAATCTCTTTTATTTTTTTCCTTTTCTTGCTTCTCTCTTCGATCTCTCTCTCTCTCTCTCTATTTATAACAGAATCTAGAATCTAGTTCCTTTTTCTTTCTCCTGTCTCTCAAACGTAGCTTTTGGAATTTTTTTTTTTATTTCTTTTTGTGTGTTCGTTTATGGGCATTTCTCGAATTTTGAATCTTAAAGCTAACTTTCTTTGTAATTACTTTTAATGTAAGATTTTTTCTTCTTTTTTGTTCGCTTGATTCCTCTCTTTAATTTTTGTTGACTATGAGACTTTTTGGGTTCCCATTCTTGTGAACGCAATGCAGGTTATATGGGACTTCGATGATTTCAAACGCTCTTTGGCTTTTTAGTGTACTTGGCGCATTTAATTTGAGCTAATGTTCGGCGTTTTTGTTCCAGGGACGGCAGCGGAGGTGGCGCGTGATTGCGATGTATCTTGAGCGAATATATTGAAGTTTCTTTTTTTATTTTCTGCTACTGCAGTAAGCCTTAGCTCTTTTCATTCTCTTTTTTTTTTTTTTTTCTCTCTTTGTTCAAGGTCTTTTTTTTGTGATCTGATTGGCTTCTTCTTTCTCGTCTTAAATGTTTTTTTATTTTTTTTCTCGAGTCTGTTGCTTTTAGCCCTCAAATTCTCAGGTTTTTATAATTTTTTTGTTTAATTTGAATATGTATGAGCTTGAAGCTCTTTTACATTCATGCTTTTTTTTTTTTTTTTAAATATATCTTTTTTCCTATATGGGTATTTTTCAAGCGTTTCCTATGAGGGTTTTCTGGGTTATATGAAAAAAAACTATTGTTTTATCTTTTCTTGAGGCGGGCGTGGAGGGTGGGATTGTTTGGATGCAGCTTATTATTGTCATGTTTTTTCATTGAGCCGTCGGTTTCCTCTCTGTCGCCAATTCGTTTGCTTATTATTCTTATGGCGTTTATGTTCATGAATATTTTCTCCGTCTGTATTGCTCGTTTCCCCCGTTAACAGGTGCAAGATGATCGGGTTTCCAAATAAAAGGCTCAAAAAATAGAGAAGCCCATTCCTGGGTGTTTGGGCCGGATGGTGAACTTTTTTGAACTGAGCAATGGCATCGCCGGAAAGAGGCTGCTCGCTGATAAACCTTATCCTGATGGTGATTTTCTTGACCATAAGCAAGGGGGAAATCTCTAGATAGACTTCTCCTTGCTATTAGAATTGTTGCTTAAGTTATCAGATGTACTGCAGTCTCATCTTTTCTTTATATATTTTTACACAATCAATCTTCCAGCGATTCGATCAACAGATTGTTATTTTAATCATCTTCTTGCAGTCTATGCCTTAAGAGTTTAATAAAATCTGTGTTTGATGTTGAGCTATTGACTTAGAGGTGATGGCTTGCAGGTTCTTCTCTCTATAGGAGTCAATCTGATGTTGAAAGGGTGTTGAGTGCACCAGATGAGATCAAAGATAAAATAGTAAGTAACTGGAATGATTTTTATATACCATTGGTATAGAGTGCTGAGGAAATGAGACACATTCTGTGCAAAAATGGGTTCTCTCTTGCCTTTTCGGTATAATGCATGGTATCATTGCCTGATCTTTGTTGTACATCGTGTTAGCAGGTTATGACAGATTTAAGGACATGCTCCTTAAATAAAAAAGGAAATGGAACACCCATGAAGACACTCATAGCCCAGGAGATGTACAAAGAAGTGGAGTCCAAGCATAATCAACCTAATGTGGTTGCCAAGCTGATGGGGCTTGATGCCCTCCCACTTGAACAATGTATTTCATCTACTCAAAGAAGCCCTTTGAAAGGTTATTCCAGACGTTCCTTGAGTCACTCTGGGATAGTAATGGAATGTTGGGAGGAAGATCAGAGTTTCATGGACAAGCGAATGCAATGTGAAGGTCATCAGTGTCACAAGCAAAATGAATTAAAAAATGTCTATGAAATCTGGAAGCAATCCCAGAAGGCAAGTATTAGAGATCATTCAGCACAAAAGGGAATGTATAATGAGAACATAGATGAGAAAAAAATGGCTCTCATTCGGCAAAAGTTCATGGAAGCAAAATGTCTGGCAACAGGTTCAGGTTGCCAGTCCAAGGAATTCATAGATGCAGTAGAAGTTTTAAGTTCAAACAGAGATTTACTGCTCAAGTTTCTTGATGAACCAAATTCAATGTTCTCTCATCGTCTGTATCATAAGGAGTCTGTTTCTCCTCCTCCTGAGACAAAGCACATCACTGTTCTTAGGCCCTCTAAATTGGTTGATGCTGAAAAGTATTCAGAGAGAAGGAAAGATAAACAGACAAAAAAACCTGCACAGATGAGACTAGCTACAGGGTATGACAAAAGTAACACTGGCTTTTCTCCTACTTATTCTATTCAGAGGGTTGATGAAGATCCTTCCCAACCAACTCGAATAGTAGTACTGAAGCCTAGCCCTGGCAAGATTCACGACATCAAGGCTGTTGTTTCGCCACCTTCCTCGTCACCAAGAATATTAGATGGTGAAGATATTTATGATGAACATGAAGATGACAAGGCATGTGAATCAAGGGAGGTGGCAGAGGAGATCACCTGTCAAATGCATGAAAATGTTGTGGGTCACCGTAGGGATGAAACTCTTCTTTCTTCTGTGTTTTCCAATGGGTATATTGGTGATGACAGTTCATTTAACAGATCAGAAAATGGGTATGCAAAGGGCAACCTTAGTGATTCAGAAGTCATGTCACCAATATCTCGACATTCATGGGACTATGTGAATAAGTTTGGCAGCCCCTATTCTTCTTCCTCCTTCAGTCGAGCTTCATGTTCTCCTGAGTCATCTGTTTGCAGAGAGGCAAAGAAACGACTTTCAGAGAGATGGGCCATGATGACCTTAAATGAGAGTCATCAGGAGCAAAAAGGGACTCGTCGGAGCTCTAGCACATTGGGGGAGATGCTTGCCCTTTCAGATACAAGGAGAACTGTCAAATCTGAGGAAGAGGGTACTAAGAAGGAACGAGAGCCGAAGGGATCAACCTCAAACTTAGCCAATAACATGAATAAGGAAGAAGGTGTCACTGCTTCTCCTAAAAGTCTTCTGAGGTCTAAATCGCTACCTGTTTCTTCCATAGAGTATAGTGCTAGACTTGACGTCGAAGTCTCAGATGCTGAGACTGGCAAAACAGAAGTTCCCAAGGAACTGACAAAGGCAAAGAGCACAAAATCATCCCTAAAGGGGAGAGTTTCTAATTTATTTTTTTCAAGGAATAAGAAATCAACCAAAGAAAAGCCTTTTGCATCTCAGTTTCAAGCTGAATCTCAATCCGCCATCCCTATAACACAGGGCTCAACTGCACCTCTTCCCACTAATATGGGTGGCAATGCAACTCAATTTACTGGTAATGGTGGCTCTGAAGAGTGTCTGTCTCCTGGTCTAACTGGATCATCAATCATGTCTGCTAATCTAGATCTGTTTGACTTGCCAACAAAACAAGGCATTGTTTCCCAAGAGGTATTTCATTCTTATATTGCTTGACTTGTATATGTGATCATCAATCATTGTATGCTATGTAGGCTCTTCTGTTTTTGAAACTGGTTTTCAGATCTATATATTGTATTATATTCGGTACCACAATGGGAAGATTAAAAAACAAAAAATTTAGAGATATGATTCCTACATGTCAACCATTAATCCTTGCTAGGGCCCACGTACTGGTTGTTGCATATGTTCTTTTCACTGCTTGCAGTTTGGTGTTAATAGTGTGATTCCATGATAGAATGTGTGAACATGACACTGACTTTGGATTGCTTATCTGTGCAGAATGTATAAAATTCATTCTCATGATACCCTCAATTAACATCACATCCCAATACAGACCCCCGAACAAAAGAGACATGTTTCTGCATATTTTTATGCCTGTTTGTTGATGATTTCATGCTTAGTGTTCTGTGCTATTGTTTTATGGCGAAATTAGATGGGCAGTTCTCCCCGTCCTGGTGTGCATGTGCGAAAAAGATCATCATACTTGATTGTTGAGCCTTCCCATCTTATGTGACATTACTTATGTTTTGAATTTTGGCAGGGAGGATTCTCTGTGCAAAAGCCTGCAATACCTGCGACTACCAGTGAGAATCAAGATCAGCCAAGTCCAATTTCAGTTTTAGAACCCCTATTTGAAGAGGAGGATAGCAGAATTCCAGAGGCCTCTGGCAATATGAAGCTAGATCACCAGGGTAAATTCTATCTTGCCGGTAAAAATAAATTTGTCATTCTAATGAAAAGAAAATGGTGTCGCATTGCATAAGTAACATTAATGTTGCACCAAGACTCACCCTTCAAATTTGTCATTTTAAATAATCTTTTTTTTCCTCCAATTATATATCATCTTAACTTTCCAACTAATCTTCTATACTAGGAACTGACGTGCCATTGAAGTGTAATTTGATTGGCAAATCACCACCTATAGGGTCAATTGCTCGGACTTTATCATGGGATGATTCTTGTGTGGAGATAGCCACTTCAAGTCCCTTAAAACCCACTTTAACCTCATCAGGTGCTGGGGAAGAACCGGATTGGTTTTTCTATGTCCATGCACTGTTATCAGCAGCTGGTCTTGATGGCAAGGTACAATGTGAACCCTTTTTTCCCAGATGGCATTCACTTGAGAGTCCATTAGACCCATTATTGAGAGACAAATATGGTGATCTCAATGAAAAGGAGCTTTTGCACGAGGCAAAGCGAAGACAAAGGCGATCCAATCAGAAGCTGGTATTCGACTGTGTCAATGCGGCCATTATGGAAATCACAGGTTATGGGTTAGACAGAAGCACAAGGCATGTGCCATGTTGTGGGGATTCCAACAAGTTCATGGATGGGGAAACACCCAAGCTAGTGGACCATGTCTGGGCCCAAATTAAGGAATGGTTTAGTAGTGAGGTGAGATTAACTATTGGAGATGATGGTGACGGGAACAGCTTGGTAGTGGAGAGGGTGGTAAGAAGAGAGGTTGTAGGAAAGGGGTGGGCTGATAAAATGAGAGTGCAATTAGACAATTTAGTTGAGGAAATTGAAGGGAAGTTGCTCGAAGAGCTTGTGGAAGAGGCTGTGGGTGATTTGACAGATAGGTCTTGATGAGGCTTGTCCGGTGTGCTTTTACCTTATTTATGATTGTTGTGACTCTTTTATTTGTCTATCTGTGGATTTGATTCTCAACCGTGATGGCCCCACTACTACCCATCTTATTTGTTTAATGGAGCGACTGGGCGCAGGGGTGAAAGCAGAATGTATTTGAATAAGTGCGTAGTTGTCCTTTTCTTGCGGATATAAATGCTTTCTGACCACTGTATGCTGGAGGCCGAGCTGTCCAACTTTGTCTCATGGGCCCGGTTGTCTGAAGTTCATATGGCGATCAACAGACAAAGACAGTCGGCGACAGTTGGCCTTTAGCCTGTAGCTTTCCACGTGTTTTTGGGCTAACGGCATATTGAAGCAAGCTGCTGATTTTGGCGACACAAAATTTTACGTTGTGTATGTTGCAAAGCCATGTGAAGCGTGTAGAGGTAGCAGTTGATTGTGAAAGGCGGGAACCTCTGGTTTTTCGTTGGTCTACAACTGGAACGTTAAAATATCGACTCCTAGGACTATGCCATCATCCTTGCAGTCCTGTTTTCTTGGGTACGTCCGAAGTATCCATCTCTATGGTTTTCATGTGCACAATTCATGGGTAATGCGTACTTGGACAATATATATAATATAAACAGGAAAAACCAGTCATAGGTTCTCTCGGGAGTGGTATTTAGTTAGATCGGTTACGGGTATGTTTTGCATCAGTAGTCAAAGCTGGAGGTCCTCACATTCGACCATTTTTAATATTAGCTTACAAACTGAAGATACGTGGTTTTAAGCACGTTCAATCACAAAATAAAGCATAAAAAAAAAAAAAGTAAAAATAAAAATAAAAGAAAAAGAAACTACACACCCTTCAGATGAGCATTCCATCAAATGCGAAAACCCATATCCCCAGTGGAAAGATACAAATACTAATCAAAGTTGTGACGCGCAGTGCAACCTAATGGGGACTTGCTGCCGCAATACGCTATGATCCAAAAATGAATAAAGAATTTTGGAGTCTCCCACTCCGAAATCGGTAAAGTGGCAGCCGCAGGAGAATAAAACAATATATCACGAGACGGCGAGATATTACATGCCATGCCACTTTTATCTTCATTGCAGAAAGTATCCGCAGCAAGTAGAACCCAAGAACCAATTACAAATATTTACCGAAATTTGCTTTCAAGAGCAACATATTTTAATGCTTCTAATTAAAGGGGAAAAGCTCAACCGGAGCTCTAAATTTTATCATATGCAAAAATGATAGCTATCAGTGCATTGTCACACTCCAGATATGGATGATGTAGCAAACCGTAAGTCATTCTTCACACAAGGAAAAATACAATGCCCACACAAGGCACCAAGCTTTCTGCCTTTAAGGATGTTCCCCAATAACTACAAAGCAGTTTAGCACAATAGCTTCTAAAGACACACACAACTTCATACACTAATGTTGAGACAAACAATAGATATGTACGACAATACCAGCGTCAGTCTAAATGGATCAAACTGGTGCAGCCAATTTCTCCAACTGGTCAGATGTAGAAATTTATGGCTGTATTTACGTGGATTTCTTGCTGCCTGATGCATTGGGATTGAGTGATGTAGGCTTATCACTGCTGTTTAGTCCATACTGCAAAGCCAAATGTATGAATGAAAAGAGCATCCCTATCACAACAGTTTTGGAAGTAGAACATAGTGGTCATTTTCACTTGACAACAAAATCAGTTGCATTTATGTGTTCCACAGGTCAAACTCAAACAGGATCATATTGTAGAGAATGAAGAGTGACTCTTGCATAAAGCAACAAACTGTCTGCAAATTAATCTATTTAAGAACCTACCACGAAGACAAAAATGGTATTGCCCTAAATCATGAACTTCTTATTCTAATAAGACAGTGTGCTGGCACATATCAAGGACCAGCTAAAATTCTCCCTATGAGCCTTCAGTTTCAAGAAACTAACATATTCTACCAAGAACATTCAAGCAAAAGCCCATTGAGAAGAAGCGGTCAGGACATGATGGAATGCTTAGACTTCAGGAAGTGAGTGAATGCAACTGTTACTCCTAACCTTTATCATATAGAAAAGAACACTCGTGTTGGTATTATTAATAATTCAACTCGAACACCTTTCATATGACTTGTATGACTGCAGAGACCCATCCCCTAAAGCAAAAACTGAATTCTGCCATTAGGTATCACTTCATATCATTTGAAATTATCTAGTCCAGAGAAAGGGGAGAAGCAGATTGAAGGAATTGTTGATTTGAGCTTGTTTTAGGAGTGTTCCCAGGTTCTAACAGGCCCATCTCTTTTTTGTTCTTCCTTTTCTTTTTCCCATTTGTCAGTACACATGGAATCACGAGCAAAAAATGCAACATGAATTTAGGATCAACTAATATCTGAGGGCACACATGTATGGCAATATATGCTCTTAAATAAGTACCTTCTCCCTTATCCTTGAGCTCCAGATATCTGAATGAGTTCCTGAGCCAGATGCTTGACTTGATTGATTGAGAAGTGGTTCCCAAGTTCTGCCCCTGAGGCTTTCATAATCATCCTCACTATCAAAATTTGCTTTATGAGTGAATACCATAGCTCGCAAAATAAATGCAAACAGTAGTGCTAGTGCCTGAAAACATCAGCAAAAAGAGCATGATCACAAATAGTAATTGAAAGACCATCTATAACTACGTATGCTAAGCAAGTTGTAAAGTGATGCAGAAAAGTGTATCTACTCTTTCAAAAACTCATATAAAATTGTTGGCTTCAATTAAAAGAAATAGAATATTAGAATTAATAATCCATTTGCAATGATAATTTTTAAGGATTTAGTTAGCATAATGCTTATCTAGCTTTGCTGAGTTCTTGTATTTAAAAGCAGCAATACAAGTAACTTAAACATCTCTTAGCATTTCTTGTATGTGATAGTGGAATCTTTTGCTTTATCCTTTAAACTTCATGTGCACACAACATTTGTCATGATAAATATTGATTGATGAGCATGCAGAAGTGTTTCACTTTCCAAGCCTTATTATACCTGAATGGTGATCACTGTGATGCCAACCCATTTACATAAATCAACATTTTCTTCAATAAAGGACTGAAGAGTTTGAAGTTCTCCAGTTGGATCGAATGGAAGATCCTGTTAAAGCATAAAACAGATTTCCAGTCAAAAAAAACAATGTGCACAGGTAACTCCCACCCACCTTCCCTTCCCATGGGCGGTAGCATGGGGATTCCCAATTAGATACAATTAACTCTATTGAAGGAAAGAAATCACCTTTTCCCAATGATGATCAATCGCAATAAATGCCACCAAAGCCACTTCTAGCAGAATCAGTATAGTTTTTAGTATAGTGTACTAATATTAGAAAAGTCAGGGAAAGGCAAAACTAAGAGATGTGTTGGAACAAAATGTTTTTCAACAAAATTTTGAAAATCCAAAGAATCAATATCAAGTTCAACTGATGAGACTTCATGTAGTTCAAAGCTACTCAAGACATCTTACGACATTCCCATTGCTTAAACAATTTAAGATCACAAGTTTAAGTCACAAAAGCAAGGGTTAGACTATGTACATCTTACCCTTCCCCAGACCCATAGTGTAGGAGCCTCATACACTAGGACACCCCTTTTTTCGCTTGATTGTCATTCTTAGGCCAGCAAAGAAAAGAGTGGTGTTTCACTCAAACCAGCATAATCTTCCATTTTCTGGGCTAAAAAAATTTTGTAGAATGATATAGGCTCCTAGTTTTTCTCACTACTAGGCCACATAGAACAAACAAAACATCTTTCCTTTTCTTTTTTCTTTCTTTGTTTTTTCCTTTTTTGAGGGGTAAGGATCATTGTGAGAGGGATGACCACATCTTACAATCCCCAACTACTCTATAGCTTCCCTATGCATCAAACAGCATCGTAGAGCTGCCAAAGAATATAAGCTAAGACAAAATGCAGATTAATGTTCTTGGCAAAAATATGCAACTTAAGGAGATAGAGATCTCTAAAGGATACAAAGCACAAGCAACAGCCATTAATAGCTTCAGCTGCAATGCAGCCAATGAGTGTAATGAAACACAGTATAATGCCCACACCGAGAAAAGCATAGATAAACCTGCCACAAAGGAGCACTGAATTGACATTAGATGGTTCCCTTCAATTCTTCAAAGCAAAAATGTCAATGAACACAGCAAAACAACATGACAGGTATATCAAATGCCAGATATCACACTACTAAATATTCAAGAACAAACTGAGAAACGAATTTCCATCTGATATTGCAAGTAAACTGATAGCTTATATACAAACGTAGTGGACAAACTTCAATCCCGAACATCTACATTCTCAAAATTAACAAAAATTTCACCAAGTTTGTACATGAAAAATAATAGGATAAAAATTTTTGAAAATTCAAGGAAACAAAATAGAGCACATATTTGAAAAGGTCAAGGCTAAAAAATATATATATATATATATATATATATATATATTATAAAAAAAGGAAGGAAAATGAAATCAATTGTTGTAATAGTCAGATAGTCAAAAAGTACATGTTAGGCAATAAATACCAAACAAAAAATAAAAGCTAATCACCCATTCATTATCCTTCTTCTCATTGTTTATTTAAAGTAACGCATTAAATTCTCAATACCTACCGATAAAATATATATATAAATGAAAATAAAAATCGAATCACGAGGATCAACCGGCAAGCATATTTAAAGCCATTGATATTGAACAACATAAAAGCGGGTGGAAAAACCATTACCAGGGAGCAGGAAGCTTGAAAGAATTCAAGCCGAGGTCGGCCCCCGAATCCAAGCCGTAAACCAAATCGGTGACGAGATTAATTACCCACAAAGATTGAGAATAGGAAGGAGAAGAAGACTGAGGCGAAGGAGCCGGGAAGGGCGGCGACGGGGGCTGAGGGACGGGAATGCGGTGCTTCCATTGATCCAACATCCATATGGAGTACAAAATTATTGAGACTCCCACAAATGCCTGGAGGAAGTTGAGGAGCTTGAGCACGAATGCCAACGATACATGGCAACAGTTGCGTCGCATTTGTAAACCCTAACTCTAAATCCGACGAGTTAATTTTCCAATCAAGATTGGAGGCTGTCGTCGTTGGTGGGTTTGCCTTCTTTCCTTTGGCTCTTTTCTATCTTGACTCTTCTTTAATGCTTTTAGTTTTTGCCCATTGGGTGCTTTTGGTGCGGGAAAAAGGATATTAGTAATAATGGGGAGAAGGAATTTTTTTTAGTTTTTTGAAAATTATTTTTTGTATTAAAATTTTTTTAAATTTATTTTTTTAAAAATTATTCTCATATTTACATTGTTATTTAAAAAAATTCTTTTTTTATTAAGTTTATTAAATATTATATAAAATATTGAATGTTAATTAATATAAAATATTAAAAGTAAATATTTTTAAAAAAATTTTAAAAATTATTTAAAAATAAAAAATCAATTTTTTTGTTAAGATTATTAATATATTTTGTTAATTAATATTTTAAAATTTATTTTATATTGACTGAAAATAATGTGATAAATTTAATAAAAAGTTAAAGATAAAAAATATTTATAAATAACAATATTAACATATAAAATATTTTTTAAAAAATAAATTATAAAATTAATTAAAAATAAATTTTAATTTAATTATAATATATATATATATATATATATATATATATATATATATATATATATTTTTTTTTTTTTTTTTTTATTTCATATGGTCGGCCCGCTAAAAGAAATTCACTGTTGAGATATCCTGCAACTGTGCCAAAAAAAGCATGGGTCCCACGCGTGTCTCGGAGTCCATGGATTGCATTTTATTACTTGAACGAGGCCGTGTCTAAAGTGTCTTGTTTTTTGTTTTTTTTTTTTTTTATCAGTGCGTCTATTGTGTTTTATCCGGGTGACTGCTTCCCAGGCAAATATAAAAAGTAGTCTTGGTGCAACGGCCAGTCGGTCATCCTTGCAGCTGGTAGTCTTTTGGCAACAAGAAACTTGAATTTGGGACTACTAGGCATCTCGATTTCAAACTTACAAAGCAAGTTTTGTCCAATTTTTGAGTGGTTTCGTGCTGTCGAGGGCTGACCGACTTAATTGTGAATCATAAACCCATAATGTCAATCAAGAGTAATCTTCAATTTACTTCACTGCTGCAGGTATTCTCGAGAGGAAGCCCCGTGAATTGCACTGTAACTGCGGGAAACAAACTTGCTGCTAATTCAGACATTGTGGTCGGTCAACAGCAGAGGAAGCTCAAATGAACCAGTCACGCTCCAGATGTAGGTCCGTTTCTTTCGCATTGTTAACTTCTTGCATAATACGACAACTACAATCGGAAGCTTCTTCAAATTCATCGTGTAGGAAACTATTTTTCTGTATTTAATTGACAAGCAGGCGAAATACCTCGAGTTGAAAACGATGGATTGCCAAATCGTTTAGAACTAATCATTACACTCAAGTTTGGTTGCAAGAATATTTGAAATTGAAAATTTAAAATTATTTTCACGCCATATTTTCATACAAAAATTTTGAAATTCAATCATATGCTTCTCAATATTATAAACAGTTCACAGTTATAGTGAGATTACATTAAAAGTTACATATCTTCTATAATTTAAATATTTTAAGATGAAGAACAATTATATTATTATTATTTGTGTTTCTTTGCTTAAGAAACTCACTGTTTCTTGTGTTTTTTTAACCATATTTCTCAAAAATAAAGACAGTAAGGAGATTATACAACAATTACATTTTTTTAATTGTTATTTTTTTAATTGCTTACTTAATTACCAATTTAAGTTTCGACAAGTTACTTTGTTATGGATATAACCCGAACACATAAATCAATGTATTCTAACGTTAATTTAAAATTGTATTAAACAAGTACGAACTAATTTTTTCGAATTGAAATTCTAATTTTAATTTTTATTGTTTGGCTGCTAATTTTAAATTATTTAAAATATGATAATAATTAAATGACATTTATCATAAATTTAGTGGAGGGAACAATGAGTTAAGAACCACTTTTGTAATAATTATTCGGAGGTACTTAGTCTTACTCCTCGACCTGGTAGTCATCGTGTATAAAGTTTTTTTTTTTTTATAACTTTAGGAGGTAAGCTGGAGAATGCTTCACAGTAATAATATTGCTATGAGAACGATTGGGAAAACTCACCTTTTGATAGATTTATTATATATTTAATAAAAAACACAAATAAATTGATCTAAAAAATAATATTTTCTATTGTACATGTTATTATTTATTAATAAAGTAATTAGATTATTAACTATAGATAATGCGCCAAAGCCAAAGGAACATCTAGAAAATGTTTTCTTCATTGCTATTTGCCAACGGTCATCTTCGCCTCCAGTGGGTCCACTTAAAAGGAAGCGACCCGCTTTCTTTCACAGAACTAAATCAACTGAGAACCGACCCGTTCGCTTCTGTCACATGTAAGGAAGCGACGTCGTTTACAATTAACCTAAACGGAACTAGTGAAAACGAGCAAGTACTACTTCTGTTGACTCTTCTCTGGAAGGGGGATGACATTCACTTTCAATCTTCCCCGATTTAAATTCAGGAGTTCCTTCTTCTTTTTCTTGTTTCTTGATAGAATTTCACGTTGAATCCTAACAACTTCTCTGACTCGTTTTCAACCATTTGTTTAGATTTTTCTTCCTTTCTTTCGAATCCGCAACAGGCGACAAGTTCTGGATATGACTCGTTCAAACTCCCAAGAACAGGACTGAATCCGGTTGGAGATTCTTCGGAATGCGATCGGAACCCTAATCTTTGTTTCTAATCAAGTTATAACCCTAATTTGTGTACTCAGGGGCTTCGATGGCTAAATCCCCTTCTTTAGTATCTTTATGCATGGAGGCAATCAAGAGACAGCTTGTTTGCGGTACAAATTTCTTTGATAAGTTCGAGATTTTTTTTTTTTTGTGGAAAAAAAATTTCTTTCTCTGATTTCTTGGCACTCTTTTAATTTGTAGGAGATGAACTTATTCCGGATATATACGAGCTTCCGTCGGATTTGTTTGACGCGTTACTAACGAAACTGCCTCCCTTGGCCCTGCACAAGTTACAGGCCGAAATGTAGGGGAATTACACTTTAGTAGACGAATTGTTCTGTGGATTGCTTTGTGTTTGCTTGTCTTGTCTGTATACAAAGATGTTTCGCTACATTTTCAATTTCTCATAATTTCTTGAACTCGTCTCCTTTGACATTTGAGCAGGCCATTTAAGAACTGGAATGTTTATGACTCTAATGATGATTGTCTGGAACATGGAAGAAAGCGTGGAAGGTCAGGAAAAGCTGAGTATGAGTGTTTTTTTTTTCTTTTTTTTTTGTTGATTGATCATTTTACAGGAGAAACTGAGTTTTGTTGGGAATGAACAGCAAAACTGGTTTTGGTATAACACTAACGTTCTGTCACAGAATTGTGAACTTCGATAAGGCCTGGAAGGCATTATTTAAGTCTCGCTGGCCTCATCTTGTTGCCCATGTCCAACCAGATGACTGGCGGCAGATCTATTGGGAAACGCATTTGCAAAAGTATGCCAGTTTGATGAATTATATGCTATTATTTTATTCTTTCTTGCACCCTTTCATTGCATTCTCATCATATTAACCTGAAACACAGTTGCTTTGATGAAGCAGCAGAGTTAGCTATGCTCCCTTCATTTGATGGCTGTCTCGGGGAACTAAAAATTTCAGGTAATCCATGTTACTGTTTAACATTGCATATGCTGCAATAATTAGAAACAAAATGGGTTCAATCATAGAAGCATATCTCCAAGGAATTGGGAAAAAAATGATGAATGAGCAATATAAATTGTTGTGGGTATAGTTGAATTCAGTTTAAGCTTGCTGCCACTTGATATTCCTAGACAATAATACTTCATAAGCACAATAATCTTTTCTCAGCTCCACTAATCTTTTTTTTTTTTTTTCCAACTTGATCTTCCATTGGATGCATATAAATGAAGCCTTTTCTTGGTTTCTATCCCTTTTTTTTTTCTTGGTAAATTTGATGAAAAGCAAGAACTTTCTCTTTGGCATTGCCTATCTGAGTTTCCCTTTTGATTATTTCATTAGCTTATGTCATTGTTTCTATCCTTCAAAAAACTTGAACTAATAGTTTAATTGCTTGCTTTTTGTTCCATGCAGATGATATAATGAGATATGTTGGTTCTGAGGGAAGTCTGACTTCTTCAATCCTATCAAAGTTATCTTATCACTGCCAAGAGTTTGGACACTGTGCAAGGTAATTTCTTGTGTACTACATAAGGTTTGCGTATTACAAGAATATATTCCTAGGTCCTCAATTATAGGAACCAATGATGTTGCAAGGCAAACAGGAATTATACAGTTTGCAAGGTGCAAAAGTTTTTCATTACCCATGTTTTCATTTTCTTTTTCATGCCGTGTTTGAATGATTCCACTATTTTTAAGTAATGGCCCTGACTCCCCCTCCCCCTCCACCCAAATACCCCAACTCTGCCCAAGGGGCTGTGCATGTTGGATGGGCAGGAAGTTAAACCAAAAAGATAAGTAGTCTTATATGTGATTCTTACATAATTTTTTTTTTTTTTTTGATGCAGATGTCTGAGACTTCAAAATGTGCTCTGTGTTGCAGAAACTTGTGTATGTTTAGCATAAATTCGTATCAACATTGATCATGTTGTCATTGTGTTTTTCTAACAAGATCTGCTTATCTTTGGATCTCATTGCCTGTTGTTTTCTTTTTAGGAATTTGTTAAATGCAACACAGTCAATATATAACCTTTCTTTGCCCTTTTAGATTGAGGTTCCATGTCAGAAAGAAAGTTCAAAATGTTTTGTCTGTTCTTGTCAAGAAGCAAGGCTGGCCATGCTTGGATGAAATTTATTGTGTGTTATGTGTTTTTGTTTTTTTTTCAATTGTGTTATTTGGTTCCCGAAAGTTTTCTTAGTGATGAAAATGTTTGACAATGTTAAATGTTTCTCTTCTGTTGTAGCAATTGTTGAGGAAAGCCAAGCTGCAAAGTTTGGGACTGCGGTGGATCAGATCTAAGGAACATGTATGATTCTGTTCATCCTTAGGTGTGCGGCATTGTGTGCTGGATAGCTTTTATTCCACTGTTTTGGTGGAGATTGCAAATGTAATATTAATTGTTGAGCAAACTGTGTGGTTCTACATTGTGACAAGGAGATATAGGTCTCTTCTGTCCTATTCCTTTGGTTCCAAGATTAGGGGTTATTGTTTGTGAAATTTTACAGTCATTCACATTTTTACATGGTTTCTGATAGGCTTGACATTTTATGAGGCTCAAGTTCATGATTTGGAAATTAACAGATTGAGGGATTATGCAAGCTGTTGATCCAGAACAGTGAAACATTGATGTCGCTTGAGTTTATTCATTGCAATCTTTCCCCAGCCTTTGTCAATGCTATATGTGGTTCATTATGCATGGACTCCAACCAAACACACAGGATACAACACTTTTCTATACGCACATCAAGTTTTCTTGAAATTAACCCAGTGTCTTTACCTCTTGGACTTGTATCATTCCTTTCAACTGGAAGGTATCCAATTCTTATAACTTGTCTGTGTTCTTTATCTGCATTTACTGTATGTTTTCTTGTTTGCTGCTTGAGGATTATCAGCTGGTCATCAAGTGATAAGCCTTTTCGTTAATACTTGCTTCTCAGTTTGCTAGTAGTTGCATAATGCATGATTTCCTGCTAAGTGCACAGGGATAAAATTTTGTGGGAACTAATGCTTGAATTTTTTTTCCTTTTTGTTCAAAAACTTTCAACTGTATTGGACTTGCAGAAAAGAATAAGATCTTGATTTTCAATTATATTGAAATGCTGCTATATTTGCAGTATGTTTTTTCAGCTTCTAGTAGCTTTTTGTTTCCTTTGCCTTGGTTGATGGAAGATTTTCTTATTTGTAATGTCTCTCGGTCTCAGGTATTTATGTTCATTAAATTTCCGCGACAACCATCTAGATCGGAATTTTGCACAGATGCTTTTTAGAATCCTTATTGATGCATTTCCTGGTTTATCCACCCTTGATCTTTCAGAAAACAATGTGAGTAACTGATTTTTATTGTACTTGTTTTGTATGTGAAGTTCACTTGTTGAACAATGATCTTCTAAGACCATGTCACAGATAGCAGGATGGCTTTCTAATTTCAATTTGAGAAAATCAAATGGGCTTGGGTCATCATCTGGACTAGGCAAGTCTCTGCAATCACTACGTGTATTGAATGTGAGGTATGGTACTGTCTACATGCAATCACGCACTTTATCCAGTTTCTGTGCACACAACATTCACACTTTCTTTCCACTATATGCACTTTGAAGCATAGGCATTATGGAGTGTAATTATCACCTTCAAATTACAAATACCTCTGGCAATTAATAAATTCATGCCATATGAATTCATTCACAGATCTCACATCTACATGACAAATGATATTGAGTGACACATATGTTTGTAAATGTTTGTATTTGTAGACTTTATCAATTGATTTTCTCTGCCATAATTGATGAAAAAGTAATTTTTTTGTTCGCTCTGAGCTTTTTTTTTTTTTTTTCGGAAAATGCTTTTCTGGTGTTAGGGGAAATAATCTTCACAAAGAAGATGCCGAGAATCTTATGTATGCATCTGGTCTTATGCCAAACCTGGAGATTCTTGATATAAGTGACAATCCTATTGAGGATGATGGAATGAGGTAAGTTTAGCCATTTGTCAATTATATTCAATTTTATGAACAAAATTTTAAATGACACTAGTCTTTGCAGATGTTTAATTCCCCATTTCATTGAAGCTCCTGAGAGATGCTCCCCCTTGACCGAGCTGAAACTAGAGAACTGTGAACTTTCTTGTAATGGAGTGGCTCAACTTTTGGACACAATTTCAACTTCTAAAAGACCACTCAACTCCCTCTCATAGCAGATAATGGCCTTGGAAGGTTTGTCTGTTGAACCTGGCTTGCAGTTGTCATTTTTGTTCTTTCTGGACATGCATGGACTTTATATAATTGCTACCTACAGCCAAGTAACTGGAGCTTTGGCAAGATTTTTGGGCACAATTAAAACACTGAATATTGGTGGCATTGGACTGGGATCGGCTGGCTTTTGTGAATTACAAAAAGGAATGACAGCTGAACTGAAGCTTGTTGAAATTAACATAAGGTTTGACTTATTCTTTTATTTCTTTTTTCTTAAATGATTAGAACTCATGTGCTTATGATTGCATCTGATTGAAATTGTTGTAGCAAAAACCGTGGCGGTTCTGAAACTGCAAGATTTTTGTCAAAGCTCATATCATTGGCTCCTGAGCTTATTGCAGTCAATGCAACATATAATCTTATGCCTGCAGAATCTCTATCCGTCATAGGCTCTGCACTAAAGTATACAAAAGGTATTGTTGTCCAATAAATAGTATAATATACCATTAACTCTGCACTGCTGGTCATTTCCTTCCATCTGTAAATTGATGCTTATTAGGAAGAACATGTGGTGGGAATCTTGCATTCGTTTTTTTTTGTTCATACTTGGCTTTACCGTCACTTTTCTTTCTGACAAACACAATTAAGATACATGCTTGGAACACTGAAATAAAATACTTCTAGTGAAGAGGGACAAAGCAAAGTATCTTTTTCATAGAGTAGCACAGTACAATATATAAAGTGTAATGATTTTGATCACCATGTAGATACTTGGTGACGTTACATTAAATGAAATGTTCGTGAACTGATCCTACATTCCATTGTTGTGACTTGATAGGTAAACTTCAGTGCTTGGATTTGACTGGAAATCATTTTGATTATGAACCAACTCATGAATTATTACTTGCTGAATTCCACTGTAATGGAAAGCCCATTTTGGTTTTTCCATCATCACATGCCTTGGATGTACCTTACGATGATGATCCCTAGATGGCATCATGTCACATAGGAGCTTGGGTAATCTTTACAGCAGGTACTGGTTTATGAGCCTGCTCCCTGATGGTCCATCCCATCTGGTCAACATGTATTAGAGGGGAGATGCAGATCAATGGATAAACCCCAGGTTAATTTTCCTTATATGTGAGATCATTCTTGTGAATTTCAAAGAGTAAATGTGATTGAAAATGTGCAGTACTTTGTTGAGACATGGTAATTGGGCCCCGTCTCTCTGAATATATTTGATCTTGGATTTGCTCCATTGGTTATTCCCTGAGTAGCCAGCGGGGCTAAAGGACAAAGCAATGGGCATTTCTTGGCTGCAAACACCTGTGCTAAAAGACACAGCAAGGTCAATGTTGGGAATCTCTGTTTGGCTCTGATGTTTTCTATGCATCATACACTGTCACTTCCAACCCTAGCCATTGGAAACTCCTATAGTCCAAAACATTGTGGCAGGACGTGGTTTCTGAAATATATTCCTTGACAGTAGATAATGCTATAACATTAACCCCAGAAGTTCTCTTTAGCCATTTGCCAGTAGGTTGCACTGACATGTGCTAGTCTTTTCCTTGCAGCTGAATTTGCAACAAGTTGTGTTTTTGGTACATTTTAGTCTCAAAAATAAAAGCATTGCCAACTGTTTGTTCTTTGATTGCCTGCATGCAAAAAGTAGTAAACATTTAACATGTCTTTGGTTCTCCACGGAAAACAGAGACATTGGGGTCAGAATTAATGACTCTAGTTTTCTATACTATTTTGGTTTTTTCCTTTTTCCGAAACCTTGTTCTCTAGCAATTCTTGTGACAACCAACCTGTCTTAACTAATCTAAATCTTTCCATTTTTTCTGATTATTTGTTTTTCGTCTGATCCATTCGGCTTACTTATTCTCTCATTCTCATTCCTCAGTTTTCACGAAACACCCTCCTAAGCACAACTTTTTTCTCACAGGTAATTTTTTTCCTGTCAAAGTTATGTTTGGTTTTGGAGCAATCAGCGGAGGGGGGACCCATTCATCAACCATCAATCAGCCAGAAAGTTGCATCCAATTGCTCGTTAAATTAACATGCAATAGGGACATTACATCTTTTGGAGGGTTGATGCCTATGTTGGCTGCCGATGGCGTGTCGTTAGGAGTGTTGTTCAAATCGAGAATTGCTTTGATGGTTCATTACAAGTTTTCTTTTTTATCGATGTAAGTCATCTTTGTTGCATCTGTTCTTTATCCCGCAAATGATTAATGCATTTCTTTTTCCTTTTATATTTGTTTTTTCTTGAGCTATTGTCCTCGTGCTTTGGAACACGCCTAACGACCCTGTCTAGCCAGCGAAAATGTTCATAATTTATGGCAATATTCACTCAATTAATATTAAAAGTTATCTACTTAAACCCGGCGTGGCTTGTTGAATGCAACTTTGCTTTGTTCCTCTTGCTGTCCTCAAACTTATTTATTTTTTCATTTTTCCATTTTTTTTTGCTCCGTAGGGATTAGAAATCAAATTTTACTTAAATCTTTCGGCTAATGGCTGCTTTCCTTTCCTCGAACTATGGTCCAATGGAATTGTCAGTTGGGCTTTGTCATGAAATGAACCTATTTTGTTTGTGCTTGGATCAATGAAACCGCTTTGATGCTATACGCTTCTAAATTCTGTGAAGTGACACTTATGCGCTTGATTGAATGACCCGTGAACCAAATGTCCAATCAAAATTTGAGTATAACTTCTTATCAATGCTTATATTTGAGCAGCTTCACCGTCCGTGCAACCTAAATTAGAAAGCCATCATAATTCCTGACCCAACCGGGGACCAAAAGGGTGCCACTTGTAACATATCGATGCAAATAATCGTCAAAGTTCGAGTACGCCTGAGTTGGTATAAATTGCATTGTGCTTATAGAACAACCCTGGGCCATTCGATCTGTTAACGTTTGCAATCTCTGCGTCCTTCATCTAGGGTTAAAAGGCTGGGGTTTTATCCGGTACAGGAGACAGCTTGCATTTCACTGCACAAGTATCAGTTGAAAACGGGTCAAAAAGGTTGTTGCCTTGGATTACGATCCAGCTAATGCCCAAGTAGCAGCCATAATTTGTCGTCTTGATAATTATGTACCCTCTTGGTGGCTTCAAGTTCATGATTGAGCCATGACAAACTTATTATTTCTTGAATGAAAATTAAAGGTACAACCTAAACGATTGTTGGGTGGGACAAACAAAGAAAATATCCACCTTCAGGTTTGACAAAAGATATTGCCTTTGAAACTTTCCTTTTTATTATTGGGCCGACCCGGTTCGACCCACCCGGAATTCACAATCATAATTTATATACATTACATTTTACACCAGTAACCAACCACCTACAAATTATAATAACAAAGTGGCACAACCCCGTAAATTAACTCCAAACGGGGTGGCGAAGTTTGAAGTCTCCATCCAACCACAAACAAATTGGATTTGAGTCATCCCTCACATCATCGTCTCCGTTCCGTCAACCCACCGCTTACTCCGCTCGCATTTAGATTTAGCGGCACTCCTCTGCCAAGTCTTTCGGTCTTCTGGTCCGACTTCACTTCAGCCGGCACTTTCATTGATTTCGTAATTAGTTATAGTCGAATCAAAGCCACTCGCATTTTCGTTTCCTCTCTTTCTAAATCTCTGACAATCGTCAGTGAAATTGGTGTCAGATCTGAGCCCTACCGCACCAGATCCAAGCACCTGAGGTCGAGGTTAGGGTTGTGTTGGTATGGAGGAGGCGCTGGAACTGGCGCGTGCCAAGGACACCAAGGAGCGAATGGCCGGGGTGGAGAGGCTGCACCATCTTCTAGAAGCCTCCAGGAAGAGTCTGAACTCCGCCGAAACGACGTCTCTGGTTGACTGCTGTTTGGATCTTTTGAAAGACAACAACTTCAAAGTCTCTCAGGGCGCCTTGCAGGCTTTGGCCTCCGCTGCCGTTTTATCCGGAGAGCATTTGAAGTTGCATTTCAATGCGCTTGTTCCGGCGGTGGTCGAGCGGTTAGGGGATGCTAAGCAGCCCGTCAGAGACGCCGCCAGACGACTCTTGCTAACTCTAATGCAGGTTTTCACTCTTCTCGTCTTTATCTGTGTTCTTAACACCTTCGATTATTTACACTCTATATCAGAATTATTTTTAGTCGTTGGAATTTGAAATTTAAATCTCGGACCTGCGGAAAGGAATATTCGTAATTAACCGGAAAATTGTAAATATCGATCGTTGCATTATATTTTATTATTTTGAATTGAGTAATGACACTTCTCTATTGTGCTTAGTGAAACTAAGCAATTCTAGTCTTGTGCTAATGAGGCATGGAAGTCGGCATATTATAATTGACATTCCCGACAATCTTGATGTAATTTATTATTCATTTTATATGTAATTTCAGCAAGCGATGTGGTATCCAGTGTTTGTTAGGATCTCGTCTGAAACTATCAGACCTTTGCATTTAATCTTAGAAATGTTTTATTTTTCTCTCATTCTTAGGAGATTTAAAAGTTTCGTTTCACAGCATCATGATCTAGACAATTTTAATATTTTTCTCACTAATTTTCCAACTATTATTTGTGAATTCTGTAATAAATGGGGTTATTATGATGCACAGAATATTGCAAGGGATGCTGACTCTGCGATATGGACATAAGATTGTGACAATGTTCAATTACTTATTTGGGCACATGAAATACTTTCATTTGCATATTCCCTCTTGCTTCTTGGTTGAGGCTTCCTAGACTATCCTTTTGGCATTTCCAAATTTTTCAAAGAGACTGAACTTGGGTTTCCATAAATTGTAAGATATTGATAGTTTAAAGGAGATTTATAATACAGTTGTAAAATGTTGCTATGTGTTGCTTGGTAGGGTTATGACACATGAATTTTTTATTGAACTTGGCTCAATGAAGCAATGATTTTTGGCTTCTTTTACATGGAATATTTGATTGAAATCTTCTGAGAAGTGAATAAGGAGATTGGGGTGTAAAACATGTGCTGTGATTCAGGTTTCTTCGCCTACTATTATAGTTGAGAGGGCTGGCTCTTATGCATGGACACATAAAAGCTGGAGAATCAGAGAAGAGTTTGCCCGTACAGTTACATCAGCAATTGGTCTTTTTGGATCTACTGAGCTTCCTCTTCAGCGGGTTATTCTTCCTCCTGTATGGTCAAAAAATTTGGAAGTTGACTTTTTTGTAGGCTTATTTCATGGAGAGGCTGTCTTTTAAACATTTCTTCAATTATCAGATTTTGCAGTTGTTGAATGACCCAAATCCAGGTGTTAGAGAGGCAGCTATTTCGTGCATTGAGGTAATTGGCATACACAATTTCCCCAATCTTCCTTTGCACATGTCATTTTGGGAGATGGACTGCTATAAAATTAATCTAATTTTCTGTCCTTCAGGAAATGTATACACGGTCTGGGCTTCAATTCCGAGATGAGCTTCAGCGTCATAATCTCCCTACATCGATGGTGAGTGTCTAAGTCAAGCTAATTTTACCTTGCAACCTTTCCTACACAGAAGATCTGCTAGTGGAGACAAGTCTAGGCCATTCACAATTGTCCACCATAATTTAGAAATGAATGTTAATGTAAATTGAAAGTTTCTTTCTAGATCATTTTGTGGCCCTTTTTTTTTTTTTTCCCAAAGTAAATGGTGCTTCACTTTCTTTTTTTAAATCTTTATTTCTATATTGAAATCCAGATCAAAGATATCAATGCCAGGCTAGAAAAGATTGAACCACAAGTTCGCCCTTCAGAAGGGCTTACAAGTAATTTTACTACTGGAGATATAAAACTAACGAGCCTTAACCCCAAGAAAAGTAGTCCAAAGGCTAAGAGTTCATCTCGTGAGATGTCTCTTTTTGGAGGTTAGTACCCTTTAATCGTACATTATGTGACATTGACATTTGTCTTAAATTTTCTGTGAAATTATCCTTGAGAATTGCTTAATTTTAATTTTTGATCATCTGTATTTTTGTCTTCTGCCACTCATGGTGCCCAAAACTGGTAAGTACTGCATTTAATTGGAATTTCAACTGCAATTAATTGAAAAAGATTAAAAACTTTGTATAACTATCAGTTTTGTCTTCTGCCACTCATGGTACCCAAAACTGATAAGTAGTGCATGTAATTGGAATTTTAACTGCAATTAATTGAAAAAGATTCAAAACTTTGTATAACTATCAGTTTTGTTAACAGATAATATGTACATTTTTCATGTTGCAGAGGCATTTCTTCTATAATGTTACAAGTTACTTTGTAGATTCTTTCAGCAGAATTATGTGAAACTGCAATAGTTTGTACTCATCATTTTTATTTCAATTGTTATTCTTTGCATGCAGCTGAAAGTGATGTCACTGAAAAACTCGTAGAGCCAATTAAAGTTTACTCAGAAAAGGACTTGATAAGGGAAATTGAGAAGATTGCTTCAACTCTTGTTCCAGAAAAGGATTGGTCACTTCGCATAGCAGCCATGCAGAGAGTTGAAGGCCTTGTTTTAGGAGGTCTCTTCTTTCATCTCTGGCAGAATATGATCTTCCCGTCTCTCACCTTCTCTCCTCTCTTTCTAACTCTACTTTTGGTTGTTGTCTTCTTGCTGATATTATGTGCTTTAGAAATAATGTGGATAGATTGTCTTGTGAATAATTGGTGGACTAATTTGTTCGTTTTGTAAAGTATTATTTTGAAATTCTTGTTCAAATGAGGTGGTGAAATGTGTGTGTGATGTTTTGCAGCCTTTTCTTTGTAAACATTTGGTTCATGGATCTTAAGCTTGGGGTGTAGTCAAAGGAGTTTGATTAAAATTGATTGGTCTTTTTTTGTTTTTGCAATGATTATGATACTTGTGGGGTGTTTGCACGTGATATTTCTATGACACACATTTAATGTTAGAATAGAATTGCTGATACTTTCTTATTTTTCTTCAGTTATTTATTGCTCTTGATACTATATTTAAAGAATGTCGTGGTCCTTCTAAATTGGGTCATATTTATATAGTATGCCTAATGTGTCAATTTTCTTTCAGGTGCTATTGATTATCCATGTTTTAGGGGACTGTTGAAGCAACTCATCGGTCCTTTAAGCACGCAGCTATCTGATAGAAGGTCTAGCATAGTAAAGCAGGTGCAGCATTCTCTTTCTTCTCATATGAAGGAGTTCATATTTTGCTTCTTCTATTTTTTATATTGAGGTGGCTAGTTCATGATTGCAATGGCTTATCTATGGCCTTCTGCTTTTAAGTACACAGCTATCTGATAGCAGATGGAGCTTTTTTGTTGGTCCTTTAAGCACACAGCTGTCTGATAGAAGATGGGGCTGTTTTTGTTTTCTTTTTCTTGTTTATGATGTATTTTAACTGTGATGTTTCACAATTTTTGTGAATTGGAAAATGCATTATGAAAATCTTTCTGGAAAATGTGGATTGTCATCATTGTCCTTACCATCTGCACCTTTTCCTTAAAATGTTCTTGGACACATGTTTGAAACTTTTTAGTGACAAGGAAATAAAATTTGCTTGAACCAGAGTCTTGAACCCATTACTACAAACCAGGAAATTCTAGGAAGGACCTCATTAATGTTTTGGCTTTTGAATGTGTGATAATCAATGTTCTTGAGAAAAGGGCACTTATCTAAAATCTGAATGCTATTTAAAAGGCATGGTTATTTGCAATTGTCTAACCCTTTTTTTTTAATTCTTCTAAGGCCTGCCATCTGTTATGTTTTTTATCAAAGGAGCTCTTGGGAGATTTTGAGGCATGTGCTGAGATGTTCATTCCTGTAAGTTCCCCCCCCCTCTCTCTCTCTATCTGATTTCTGCTTCTTTATCTTGTTTAAAACATCCTGTTAATCTATGTATAATCAGGTACTTTTCAAGCTGGTTGTGATTACTGTGCTTGTAATTGCAGAGTCTGCAGATAACTGTATAAAGACGGTGATTCTCATTGGCTTTCTTTTCTTGTTTAGGTCATAACTTCTCTTCTGAAATTCTCATTACCATTGTATTGATTTCTGTTTTCCAGATGTTGCGTAACTGTAAGGTTGCCCATGTGCTTCCTCGCATAGCTGATTGTGCAAAGAATGACCGCAGTCCAGTGCTTCGTGCAAGGTGCAACCATGCGAATCATGTTCTAATATTAGTCTTGTAGTTTTGTTGTCTATTACATATTTGATTTAGTTGTAATTATACTTGCCTTTTATGCAGATGCTGTGAATATGCGTTATTGATACTAGAACATTGGCCTGATGCTCCAGAAATACGGCGGTCAGCTGATCTTTATGAAGAATTGCTAAGGTGTTGTGTTGCAGATGCAATCAGTGAGGTACCTAGTGTAAAATTGTGTAATGTTTGATTTTTTTCATATGGATTGATATTGTCTCTTGGCATACTAATGTCACCATTTTCTGAGTTTGCTTGCTTTTTCATGCTTCCTCTACTGAATCCTCTGTTCTGTCAAAATCCGTTATCCATCAGTTGTTTGATCTGTGGGATCTTCCAATGTCAGTCCATCAAGAGCCTTAGTTAAAATGGATATGATTTGGCATATGTGATGGTTATGTTAATCTTGCTTGAAAGTTATCATGAACTGCCTTCTATTGTTTTTCTTGCATCATATTTCTAAAGCTTGAGGAATGTGACATCTAACTGAAAGTTGTGTATTGCTGTAAATTTTGCTACATTATTTTGATTATCAGTTATATTTCTAAAGGCACGAAAGTTCATCATTTATGTAACCTGACAGGTGAGATCAACAGCAAGAATGTGTTACAGGTTGTTTGCAAAAACATGGCCAGAGCGATCCCGTCGCTTATTTATGTCCTTCGATCCTGCTATTCAACGGGTACAGTCTGTGTTCTTTTCCTTCAATGTCACTCCATGACTTCATCATCAGGGTCAGATTTCTTACAGTGGTTATTTTCTTGTTCAGCTTATTAATGAAGAGGATGGGGGTCTGCATAGGCGACATGCATCTCCTTCCCTCCGGGATAGAAGTGCACATATTTCACTTTCTTCTCAGGCATCTGCTCCTCCAAATTTACCCGGATATGGAACTTCTGCTATTGTTGCAATGGATCGAACTTCAACTTTGTCTTCTGGGACATCTCTATCTTCTGGACTCCTGCTGTCACAAGCAAAGTCCCATGGTAAAGGTACTGAACGTAGTCTGGAGAGTGTGTTACATGCAAGCAAACAGAAGGTCACTGCAATTGAAAGCATGCTTAGAGGTTTGGAAATATCCGACAAGCAAAATCCTTCAACTCTCCGATCATCTAGTTTGGATCTAGGTACTGAATGACTATACCAATTAATTTCTCACTTTCATATTTGAGAATCTGTTCTGATATTCAATATTTGAAATGTTTTTGTAAGGTCATAAAATGACTAACAATTTAGATATTTTATCATTTTGGAGCGGCTAAATTTTTCTGTTATTGCTCCTAGCACAGGAATTGACCCTCCATCATCTCGTGATCCGCCATTCCCTGCTGTTGTTCCAGCTTCCAATCTTAACACAACCAGTTTTACAGCAGAATCAACTGCTCCCGGCATCAGCAAAGGTGGTAACCGTAATGGTGGCTTGGTTTTGTCCGATATTATCACTCAAATACAAGCTTCCAAAGATTCTGCAAAATTATCATATCGTAGTAATGTGTCAGTTGAGCCTCTTCCAGCATTTTCATCATTATCAGCTAAGAGGACTTCTGAAAGACTGCAGGAAAGAGGTTCCATTGAAGAGAGCAATGACATAAGAGAGGCCAGACGTTTTGTGAACCCACATATTGACAAGCAGTATGTAGATGCATCTTACAAAGATGTCAGCTTCAGGGATTCGCAGAACAGTCACATTCCCAACTTTCAGAGACCTCTTCTGAGAAAGCATATAGCTGGACGAATGTCTACTGGGAGGAGGAGGAGTTTTGATGACAACCAGCTGTCGCTTGGGGAGATATCAAATTATGTGGAAGGTCCAGCTTCTCTCAATGATGCATTGAGTGAGGGACTGAGTTCAAGTTCTGACTGGAATGCTAGGGTAGCAGCTTTTAGTTACCTCCGGTCTTTACTGCAGCAAGGCCCAAGAGGAATACAAGAAGTGATCCAGAATTTTGAGAAAGTAATGAAGTTGTTTTTCCAGCATTTGGATGATCCCCACCATAAGGTTGCCCAGGCAGCTCTTTCAACACTTGCAGAAATCATTCCATCTTGCCGAAAACCCTTTGAGAGTTACATGGAAAGGATCTTGCCCCATGTTTTCTCGCGTTTAATTGACCCAAAGGAGCTAGTTAGGCAGCCCTGCTCAACAACCTTGGAAATTGTTAATAAAATTTATAGCATTGATACCCTTTTACCATCCTTGCTCCGTTCACTTGATGATGAACAGCGTTCACCAAAGGCCAAATTGGCTGTCATTGAATTTTCAATCAATTCCTTTAACAAGCACACAATGAACTCTGAAGGTGCATCAAATTCAGGCATTCTGAAGCTATGGCTAGCTAAGTTGACCCCATTAGTCCATGATAAGAATGTTAAGCTCAAGGAGGCAGCTATTACAAGTATTATATCTGTGTATTCCTACTTTGATTCAATAGCTGTCCTGAATTTCATTCTTAGTCTGTCAGTTGAAGAACAAAATTCCTTGAGACGGGCCCTCAAACAATACACTCCTCGAATTGAGGTGGACCTAATGAACTTTTTGCAGAACAAGAAGGAACGACAACGCTTGAGGTCCTCTTATGATCCATCTGATGTTGTTGGAACATCTTCAGAGGAAGGGTTTATTGGCCTGTCAAAGAAAAGTAACTTCTTTGGAAGGTATTCTGCTAGTTCTGCTGATGGAGATGGTGCCAGGAAGTGGAGTTCTACTCAAGAATCTGCCCTGATGACAGGAGTTGTTGACCAAACTGGCTCTGATGACATGCAGGACAATCTTTATCAGAATTTTGAGACTGGTTCTAACACTGCAGTTCATAATTTAGCAACCAGGGATTTAACTTCTGCTGCCAAATCTGTGGGTCAGAACATGGCATCCCAACATGGTCGCCGGGAAATTCTGGACAATAGCTTAAATTTTGAGGGGCTTTCTACTCCATGTCTGGACATTAATGGGCTGATGAAATCTGAATCCACAGTGGTTGCTGAGTCCTTTGGACATGATTCCAGCCTGCCATCTGAATTTGATCTCAATCATCATAATCCTGTTGCTGTAAAGATTAACTCTTTGCCAGAAGCAGGCCCTAGTATCCCTCAAATTCTTCATCTGGTTAGATATGTGACCTCAATGGCTCTTTTGCTAACAATTGGTGTTCAATCTAAGTTTTCCTTGAACCATACGTAACTTGCAAGTTATGACCTTTGTTTTACTTGTAGATTTGCAATGGTGATGATGAAAACTCTGCTGGAAATAAACGTAGTGCGCTTCAGCAGTTAATTGAAGCTTCTATGACTAATGATCATTCTGTTTGGTCCAAAGTATGCTTAACTCTCTCTGCCCCTAATTTCTTCTTTTCTCGCTTCCCTCTTCATTAAGTAATAATAACTCTGGTCCAAAGTATGCCTAACTCTCTCTCTTTCTCTGTCACACATACACATGCATTTTGCTAATTATTTTATAGCTAAGGAAGCATTTGTTAAACATCTTTTTGGTCCATCAAAAGGTCCACTGGGTCATAAAATACACAACAGGGGCTAGTTCCCGCCCTTTCTTATAAATCCCAATCTTTCTGCTAAAATTGGAACTTCACATTTCCAAGATAGAAGTCTAGGTCATTAACCACTTAGGTGTAACCCTTAGGGACAATCTGTTGAACATTTGTTTTAGCTGTTGTATCAATTAGTTCTCTGCTTTGTTTTCACTCCTATGTTTTATGCTAATGATAATTCCCTTATTTGCAGTACTTCAATCAAATTTTGACAGCTGTACTTGAGGTTCTGGATGATTCTGATTCTTCAGTTAGGGAACTTGCCCTGTTACTGATTGTTGAGATACTCAAAAACCAGGTATATCAATTTTATTTGTTTGCTTATACTTCATATTACAGTTCTCTTCTGTTTTATTTCAGTTTCACAATTTCCTTTTCCTTGTTTGCGATGGTTCCAGAAAGATGCCATGGAAGATTCAGTTGAAATTGTGATAGAGAAGCTGCTCCATGCCAACAAAGATAATGTTGCAAAGGTACGTTATTCCATAGACCTTGTTTTCTAATTTCTCATTTTGATTTTGCTCCACTTTTGTGTCTCAAATTTTTCTGTTTCACATATAGGTTTCTAATGAGGCTGAACACTGCTTGACAATTGCATTGTCCCAGTATGATCCATTCAGATGTCTAAGTGTAGGTGGTTCTGAAACTATCTATCTGACACTCACAGGGTTACACACATTTCTTGTACATCTCTTGAATTTTGTCTCATTTGATTGAAATAGAAATTTGTGCAATCAACCCTGTATTACCGTGTTTTTTTTTTTTTTTTTTTTGGGGAGGGGGGAAAAGTATGATTCCTCGAGTACTAGTTGCTGATTCTTTCAATAACTGATCCTGCAGGTTGTTG
The DNA here is from genome assembly GCA_037832345.1 of Rhizophora mangle. Classification (NCBI taxonomy): domain Eukaryota; kingdom Viridiplantae; phylum Streptophyta; class Magnoliopsida; order Malpighiales; family Rhizophoraceae; genus Rhizophora; species Rhizophora mangle. Next base: position 2,533,504 of record JBAPLJ010001937.1, on the reverse strand, counting down.
TTCCTCTTTTGGTTACTGAAGATGAAAAAACCCTTGTCACCTGCATAAATTGTCTGACAAAGGTGTTTTCCTTGGACCCATTTTGGGTGAAGACCCCTGCTTTGGGAAGTCGGTAACATGCAATTTCTGATATAATCCTTTGGTTTCCTTTTCAGCTTGTGGGACAGCTGTCTCCGGAGGAACTAATGGCCCAGTTACCATCATTTTTACCTGCTGTGTTTGAAGCGTTTGGAAACCAGAGTGCAGATGTTCGAAAGGTAATGAGATTTACTAATCGTTTGATGTTACATCCTTCCAACATTGCTAATCTTGAAATCACAATGGTTAACAGTGTTGTCGTCTTCGTAACTGCCAATATTGTTATACTGGGTTTATTTTGTTGTTATTTGATGGTGCCATATTATCCTACTAAATTTAGCATTGCCAAACTTCTCTCGAGTGACCATATATTCCTAACATTCTTGTTCTAATCACCTAGTTTCTGTTGTGTTTTGTTGGTTCTGTGGAACAGACTGTTGTTTTCTGTCTAGTTGATATTTATATAATGCTTGGGAAAGCATTTTTGCCATACTTGGAGGGGCTTAATGCTACACAGTTGCGGTTAGTGACTATCTATGCGAATCGGATATCACAGGCCAGAACAGGTACTGCCATTGATTCCAACAATGACTAGATTGGTTTGTTTAGGAAGGGAGTGTGAGTTGCGAATGTCGGCTCTTTCATTGTTGTGTATTTTGTATATTTCTTGTGAATACATTGTGAGAGTGAGTTCTTTTTGTCTTGTTTGTTCTTGTTCATTTTGATCTCACCTGGGTATTTGTTTTACCCATTTCTTGTTTTTCTTGACGGCACTCGTGTTTGCTTGGTGTGGAGGGGAGAGTGCTCTCAGTAGGGAACAAACATTAAATTGTATTATTAACAAATATTGTGATCAATATTTTCGGTAAAGTTTTAGTTAACACAAGAAATAAATGTTTTTTTTTTTTTCATTTTGCATTCTGTTTCCTTTCAGAGATTGAGTCTACTTGTATATTTCTTCCATTTATCTGTTCTTCAAGTGCCCCTTCGCCATAACTGTAATCGGCCTTGCTTCTTGTATTTACATTCGGAAGAAGAAGAATACGCAGCCGATGCGAACCCAAATTACTTGGTTAGATCAAGCGGCCTAAGTCTTTAGAGACTGGAAAAAAGTTATGGAATTGAACACACACACACACACACACTAATTGATTATAAAATTTTTATTTTATTAAAATAAATGATTTTTTTAATAAACAAATTATCTATTAAAATATAAGAAATGATTGGGAAGCCGGCAATCTAATTTAACGTTCAGGCGATGAATCTGGAAGCATCGGTCCTTTCAAGATTCTCAGAAGTAACCCGTTATGGACAATAAGGGTGCATACTTCCTTTTTTTTATTATTATTATTTTTTGCTGGTTTGTCGGAAATTAAATTTTTATTTTGTGAAATTTGATGAAGGTAAAATAAAAACTCATTTCTCTTGGGAAATTTTGCTCTTGTGAACAAGCAAGCTAAACATAATTGATTACAAGTTAGTACTTTTCCCAACGAGTTGTCGGAAGGAGGGAGTGGAGAGGCATCAAATAGGAGAGGGGGATAACTCCCGGAGTTATTGTTGGGGTCTGTGTGCTATCATGTTTGTCATTCTATTTCTGGTATCTACTATAACGAAGAAGATGAGAGAGACGGAACCGTTAGCAATAAGGCGTTAGAGGCGTGGACGAGGAAGATGTGAGATGATAGAGACGGAACTGCTAGTAACATGGCGTTAGGGACGTTGACGGAAAATGATGTAGTAGACGTCAGTGATTTCACGGAATTCTGTTTCTTTTAAGTTTTTCATGCGATCCATTATAAGCTTCTGTTTCACCTGAGAACTCAACCAGAAGAAATATGACAAATCTCTTTATCTCTCTAATCTCTGATTCTCTCTCCTAAGATTCTTCACCCCCATCTCAAGATCTCTTCTCCAAAATACGAAATTCTAACAGATGCTTTACTTTTCGTATTTATTATTCTGTCTGGCAATGTCATATTAACTTATCAAAAAAAAATGCTATTTGATAAGTTGCAAGCTGACTTTTGAGTTCTATTACATAAAGACACTGTACTAACTCATAATGAAAAATGAGCGATGACAAATTTTATTACATAGATACGCTATACCAACGGATAACGATAATGGGTTATGTTTATCGCACGCACTTTTCTACACTTTTTTATAAGGACTTTTAGCCAAGCTAGGAGTAAATCTTTTGGGTCATTTCTTTGTGCTACTTTTCTTAAATTCGAGGCAATCCACCGCAAACGGATTGCGAATCAGATTTGCCGCGTACGTGTCGAGTGCATTTCCTCACGCAACAAAGGAGAATGGTCTATGCGCAAATTAAAGCATTTAATTTCTTTGGACCGAATTATACGAACAAAATAGCTATACACCACTCTAGTATTTGAATGGAAGAGAAAAAGAAAAGGAAAAGGAAAACTGAAGGATTTTGCAAAGCATTATTACAGGCAGGTCAAGTGCTATGTTTAAGGGATTACACTTGTGCATGCAGGAATTTGAATAATTCGATAATGGAAATGAAATCCCGTTTTATAGATCTTGTGATCATCAACAAAGTAAAATCCTGGTGACACTTTTCAAATCTCAGTGGCATTGGTTTGCAGAGCTTTTTAAAGGCAGAGTTTTTTTTTTTCTTTTTTGGCCATGGCAAGGGACATCAAATTCTTAGTAAGCTTCTAATTTCTTTCTATGCAAAAAGCGTATGAAATTATATATTGTGTATGTGATTTCTATTAAGAAGAGTCGTTTTTGCCATGAAAGCAAGCAAGACGTGCAATCCATATGAATATGGTGATGAATACCCATCTTCTAAAGCTTGACAAAGATGAATATACCTTTCCACCCCTCGAGAGGAGAGTGGATGCTTTACAACTCTTTTCGTGCAAGGTTGAGCCTTTACCAAAGAATGAGCTGTCAACTTGCATGATTCAAATTCATTAGAAGGATAAGAAAGGGATGCATGCACTTGAGTGTAATGTCATATTCGTTTCTTCCCTGTTTACCAGGACCACATACTCGCTTACTCAAACGGACTATGATTGACCACAAAGTGGCATTCCAACAAACAATGCCTAATCCATACGTTTTTCCCTCGTCGTCCTCCTCCTCCTCCTCCTCCTTCTCTTCTTCTTCTTCTTCTTCTCCTTCTCCTTCTTGTGAGCCATTTATGCATGAGCGCCCCTTTTTTACCTGCAGCCGGAAAATTAATCGAGTTCATTGCGTTTGAAGCTGAGAGGAGGAGCATAATGGTAAGAAACGTCACTACTTGTAGTACTGAGATGACCGCACTCGTTGTGGACGATGACGGGACCAATCGATTAATTCACCACGGACTCCTAGAGAATCTCGGCATAAGAAGCCAAGCGGTGATGAATGGGAAGGAAGCTGTTGATATCTTTTGTTCCGGCCACAACTTTGACCTCATTTTGATGGACATGGACATGCCTGTCATGAATGGCATTGAGGTATGCAACCTAATCGAGCCAACTGACCCAAACCCCTTTTTATCTTTTTCCTTTTTTTTTTTTTTTTCATTCTTATTTTTCTTCCTTTGTGTGTGTGTGTGTGTGTGTGTGTGTGTGTGTGTGTGTGTGTGTCTAGAAATTGGCCAAACGTCCGCTGATAATAAGAAAATGAGTCATATATCTAAGTACCTTAATCGGTGGTGTCTTGTACCAAAACAAATTGAAATTTAGGTAACAAGAAAAGCCAATTTGTACGTAGGAAAAGAAAAATAAATAATAATAATAATAATAATAATAAAAAGATCAACATTTTCGAAGTTCTTCTTGACCTTATACTTTGCGTGGCGTAGGCGACAAAGCGACTTCGTGATATGGGCATACGGAGCGTAATTGCCGGTGTATCGGCCCAATCCGAAAAACGAAAGATACAGGAATTTATGGAAGCCGGGCTCGACGATTATCAGGAAAAGCCTTTGACACTTGCCAAACTCGTTTCTATACTTCACAAGATCAGCAATAGACACGTTGAACAACCTGTGTAGCCATGGACTAGCACGAACCCCAAAAAAACAAATCCCTTTAAATGCGGGCTTGGGCTTCCGCTCTTGATTTGATTATGTGTCCTCGACGCCTGATCTAATGTGAATTGACTTAGTAGTAATGATGTAATGTAATTGATTTGTCATTAGTAGTAATTTAGTGATATTTTAGTGTATTTTTTTTAATTAATTTAAATTTAAATTTTTTTACTAAAACCCATCTTTGAATATTAAAAATTTATATCGAGAACACAGTAATAAATTCTATACTCACACGAGGCTAAGCACAAAAAGAGCCTGTTTGTTTTTTCCAAATAGTTTACAGCAATTTCCTCTGAGCTTCCAAACAGTAAACCTACTGCAGGCAACTAAATTCAAGGGTTACACGATGTTGGCTAGCTAGCTCAGCATGGCAACAACATATTTCCTTCATGTTCCTTTCTGATTGCCTCCAGTCATTGGCCCATAGCAGAAAAAATCTGAGAAGAGGAAATAGAACTGGTGCTTAACAACTTCATATCGGAGTAGTTTTCTCGTTGAAAAGGTATCAGGGTATCACCAGTATCAACGATTGGCTAGAACAGTCAACCTTAGTGGTCAATTGGGATCAATACCTTGTCAGTAAAGATGCGAAATTCCTCCACTCCCATGGCTTTCTCGAGTTCCTAGACAAAGGTAACATAGATTTTAGCAGGAATTACTTCCACCCTTCCAATTGCAAACTAGATGACTTACACTTTCTGAATCTGACGAAGAATCGATGCTAAGTATGAGTTTCTGAAGGCTTTGGTCTTTCAAAGCATCACGGATTTCACTAGAAGATGCTACATCAAAGCACAATACAATTATTCCAGCAACAGGTTCAACATGTTGAAATCATCCAACCAAAAAGAGCATCCAGTGCATGAAGCACACTCCATTACTCTAAGCCTCAAATCTTCCCAGAATCATCAATGTGATCAATGAAACTGAACAAGTGAGCTTAATTAAGACAATTATGAACCTCAATCAGATGACAGAAGTGTGGAACCAGGTAGAACTTCTGCCCAACCACACAATTAATATGGTACATGAACCAACAGAAAGTGAATAACATAAGTTACATATCCAAACACATATCACCCTCCAATGCTTTGAAGACCCATTTGGGGATTTACCTTTGAGTGAGTCATAAAAACTTACCAATAGACTGAAGTTGCAATTGTTGCAGCACCTCACTTTGTTCTTCAACACATAATGGTCTTTCTACAGGCAATTGTGGTGCGGCAGCTGACAAGAGGCAACAAAGATCAGATTATGAATTCAAGGAAATAAGCTTAATGAAACATAGTTCATTTTAGAGCATGAGAATTTCACTTCAAGAAAAATTTATTCCCTCAAGCCCAGCAAGATTAAAACATGTTTGATTCCCATAACTTTAGCTGCATCTAGAAAGTTACAAGCAAGTGTTACGTATAAAAAGAGGGGGTAATGAGGAAAAATTATGCAATTAAAGAAGATAAAGTAAATAACATTATTTTTGGCACTTGACTTTTTGGAAAGGTACATTTTCCATGAGCACATAGGGAGAAAAATATGAGTGACTGGGGAGCAATATAATAATTTTCTTGCATTCAACTTCATTTATTTGTGAGATAAAGTGAAATATGATTAATTCATGTTTGTTGTTGCTATCATGTTGTTCCTAAGTTTTGCTACTTAACTTTACTCTTTTTCTATTTGATTAAATATCACCGTGAATGCAGTTCGAGCATCTTGGGAAGAACAAGAATCTCGATAATTAACTTGTAATGAAGTATCAAAATCCTTACCTGATTTTTCCTCTGCAACTGCTGGCTTTAAACAAGGGGTTTCTGCAACATCCAAAGAAGCTGAAATTAATCCAGATCACCAGCACTATGCCTCTTCAGTTAATAAGGATGTATTACTAAGACATTTTATTTGTTATGATTTCTTAATGCAAAAAAAAAAAAAAAAGCAGCAGGGGGGGGGGGGGGGGGGGGATTCATTCATTCTTCTCATTTGATCTCGCAGTCATTATCCAAGTACACAGCCATACTTCACAAACAGGCAAAACAAGAATCAGAATTCAGTCTGGACACGTCTAAATATTTTCTAGTACTTAGTAGTCCAAACCCTGTTCTATAAACACCCAGACGAAAAGATAAGACCATTAATTACCTCCATCTCTTAACGAGACTAATTAAGAAAATTATATATACTGGCAGCCGACAGGCGACAACTCCAATTTAAAGCTCCAGAATAAGGTAGCTTCTGTTTTAAATTCTTATGTCGAATCCAACTCCACACTCTATTAAGAATCGACCAAACCCAAGATCATGCTTCTTCATATGTTATGGTTGAATCTTGTCCGGTTTCTCAAAATTTATGACGAGAATATACCATAGAATCAAACGGGAAGGAAGCGAAAAACATAGAACATAAATAAAAAGGAACGACCTTTGTGCTTTTTGAAGCAGACCAGAGAACAACTGCAAGCGAGGAGAAAATTAAAATCAAAATTCCAAAAAAGAAAAAAGAAAAAAGAAAAAAGAAAAAAAGAAAAGAAAAGAGCGTGATCAACAGAAATACCAGAAATCTATGTTTCATATAAAAAGCGTTAGAAGAATAAAAACAGGACAGAGAGAAAGTCAGTTGAGGGCTTACTAAGGAAGAAGACAAGAAGGGCACTTATACTTAGACACAGCTTCGTTGCAGACTTGGCATTGTTTGGGACCCATTGAACTGATCTTTCTGTAACTCTTAACAAAGCTGCTGCAAATCCCAGGAACCCTAACTTCCAAGTTCCAACTAAGCCAATATCGACTTCTAAAATGGCCCCGCCCTATCCCTTTCTAAGTTTATTCGCTTGGGCTGGGTGTCTCCTGGTTCCTTCTTCCAACTTCGTTGATGAACGAACAGCTCGTGCATCCCCCTCTCTTGATTTTTCGCCTCCTTCTCTTTTTATTTAATTCTTTATAAATATAACTTATTTATAATTTTACATTATATAATTTTATTTATTATATTTTATTTAAAATAAATTTTATTTATTATATAATATATAATTATAAATAAATTATATTTTAAAAAATTAAAATAATTTTTTTTAAAATTATAAATCCTCTGCGTCAGCCCTCGCATCTAACGGTTGATATATTTTAGTCTCTCTGTATCATGTCACATAAAAATAAAAAATTTGGGCCGGCTTTATTGAACTCCATCTCACCCGTCAAATTTCACCGCCAAAATTTCACACTTCGTACTGTCCTTGTTCCAAATTGACTTTCAGACATCATCTAGCTACGATCTTGTTTGCCGAGGGACAAACTAGCATAATCAAGCAACCTCGCACTTCGGCGCTTAGTTAAAAAATAAAGGATAAAAGGAGCGAGAAAGCAAGTAAGCAAGAAAGCAGGAGAGAGAAAGATACAAAGAAAGAAGGAAGGAAAGAAAGACAATGTAAGAAGTGGAACGTTAACTCGTTTGGGTCTCTTACCGTACCCACTCAAATCACATGGGAACGTTAAACATCTTTTATGAAACTGGCCTCCTGGGCTTTGAGCCTTACTCTCCTCTGGCAGGACGACCGTGGTGATACGGCATCTTATCCTCATTCTCGGAGAGGCTTTGGCGTTTTCAAGTGTGACTAAATTAGACCTGGAATAGGAGAAATTATGGAAAGAGAAGGATCCATTGTACAGGCCATGTTCCATGAAACGGAATATAGGTGCTTAACCTGGTCAGAAAAATCAAAACAACTCACTCTGTTCTGTGGCAACACACGCCCGGTAGGATAACAACATTTTGCCATTCTACGTAGAGGCCAGAGACACAGAGGGATTCCCGTTTATCTATTTGGATTCGACGTAGATTAGAAATGTTTTACAAGATTTACTTCAAGACCACACGAAAATGACACTTTTCTTTGAAGATATTTCTTCGCTTATCCATGCGCCCCTGCTGAAACACAAGCAAGCGAGAAAGTCCGGCACTTCCATTCCAAATGACAAATGCTTCAGATAAGTGCCCACATTGGAGATTCTTTATTCCAACTTTATCCTATTCTACAGCATCTCAAAGCGTCATTACCTCAACAAAGGTAAGCATAACAGTGTGTCAAGTCCAGCTATAAAGTGCAGATTGGGAATTACTTGAGCACACACACAATTTTTCTTCACATGTAGAGTCCTTCCGGTACCCCTTCTTTCTTTTTGAACATCACCTTCTCTTTTGCCTTCTTGAAGTCTACATGCATCACCTGAAGGACAAAAATTCCAAATCAGGCCCGCATGGTAAAATGGGTGCCACTTGCATGAAAATCTTGGAAACATTGCATATAACTAACAGAATTTGGCTCTACAGTAACAGGTTTCCAGATAAAGATAGAAGGAAACCGGTGCCACTAAACCAAAAGGGGGAAAATCCCTCCAATAATTTCCATATATCCACCAAAAATAAAATCACCTTTAACAAACCATACAAAATGACATGAGACTCACCTTCATGCGTCTCTCTCTTAAAGCAAGCAAACCGGCCTCAGTACATATGGCCTTTATGTCAGCACCAGAAAACTCATCCTTGGTCATAACAAATTCTTCTAAATTGACATCATCAGCCAATGTCATCCTTGATGTGTGAATCTATAATCCACAAGATAATATATTACTTGTTTGTACAACAAAGCAAGCTCAACAAATTCTATTGCATGAGGAAAGGGATACAATAACTAGTAGAGTGAGAGATCTCAAAAATTTGCATCCATAGGATACAAACCTGGAAAATGCGCCTTCTTGTTTTGATATCAGGAAGAGGAAACTCAATCTTCCTATCTATTCGACCAGGCCGAAGTAAAGCTGGATCAAGACTCTCAATTCGGTTGGTTGCAAGAATGACTTTGACATCTCCCCTTGCATCAAAACCATCTAACTGGTTCAATAACTCCAGCATGGTCCTCTGAATCTCACGTTCACCACCTGAGTGGGCATCATACCTGAAGATATTCCACATGACAACAAAGAAAATATAAAATGTCTGCTAAAAGATACATATTCCCCTCTTTAAATTCTCAATAAATTACCTTTTTGTACCAATTGCATCAATTTCATCGATGAAGACAATTGATGGTGAGAGATCATCAGCAACTCTAAAAAGCTCCCTCACTAGCTTTGGCCCATCTCCTAAGTACTTTTGAATAAGTTCACTACCAACAACACGCAAAAAGGTTGCTGATGTTGAATTTGCCACTGCCTGAAGAATAAGAAAGAAGAAAAAAATTTTCAACTAGTATGTCACACAAATTGTCATGCCATGGTCAAACATAAAGTAAATGCTAACCAAAAAGGGAAAAACGCGCTTTCTTTCTTCCATATAATGGCATGAAAACATGTCAAGCACAGATCACTAACAACTGTGACAGAGCATTCCACATGGCAGAGTTAACGTACAAGGGTTCATGTCTACATTCAAACAGAATAAAGGCAAAAAGTAATTTTGCATATGATGAACACTCAATCAATTAGTCTAGAGGGCTAATTCAATCAGAGGTTTTTCTGGTGTGAACTATTCAATTCATAGTAGGAGATTTCTCTTAACTAAGCATAAGTCTAACAGATGGGCAAAGCCCTGGAAAAAGTGATTAGTTTTCTTGGCAAGGCTTGTTGCAATTGCAATAAAGGATCTTGGCTTCTAAGTTATCTGTTATTTTCAGTATATGCTAGCCTAAATGAGAAGATGGCATAAATTTACAACATAATTAATCGCTCCCATATTTTGCAAGGGGAAGACCACACAAAAATGTTGAAAATGGTTAGGGATGAAAGAAAGAACATTAAAATCCCAAAATATGCACCTTTGCAAGCAGAGTCTTGCCAGTTCCAGGTTCTCCATACAGGATGACCCCCTTGGGGGGCTTAATGCCAATGTCTTCATAAAGTTCTGGATGAGTTAAAGGCAGCTCTACTGCTTCCTTAATTTCCTGTATTTGGGCATCTAAGCCACCAATGTCAGCATAAGATTCCAATGGAGCCTTCTCCACCTTCATTACTGACACCATTGGATCAACTTCATCCTGAAGAAGCCCAACAACTGACAAGACCTGACAAGAAGCCATAAGAATGGTTTATTAGAAAGATCTTTCAATATTAGATCAACCATAAACTATATTCACTTTGCATGATTGGCAACAAATTGAGTCTGCAAATTACAATTTCCTTATGAGAGCATCAATTGATGCTCGGTCAACAGTCAAAAAGAGAAGCTAGATTGCATCCCCCAGAAAGGCAGTAATATCATAATAAACAAGTGCTGGAAATAAAGCCAAATGAGCAAAATGTGGGCCAAACAAATGTGCTGGATAAAATGGCAGGGCATAACATTGTCATAAATCATAACACATCCTGGGCAGAAATCCGCGGACTTTAACATTTCATGGTTGGCGACTTAGCAAAACATGAGTAATGGTTTATTTTCTCACAAGCAAGAAGGATCTGTTTGTTCATAATTACAAATGAATCTCAATCATCCACTCCATAGATACCATGCATTGCCAACACTAAACCAAAAATTGAGAAGTAGAAGATGCATTTTTTCAAAATCAACCGAAAAGCTAAGAGAAAAAAATCCATTAGACATCAAAAGTAAATAGTTACTTCCATATCCTGCTATATACGTTGCCAAATTACAAAAATCAGCTGACCAGGGTGAACAGACTCAATCTTCTAAACTCAAAATCAACAAGACCAATTACTCAATAATCAATACCAAGCATTCCCATTTCCAATAAAATTTTCCGTCAAGGCCCTAAATCACCTAAAATATTGAGCTCGAAGTTTCACATTTTAAAAAGTTCCCAGAACCACACATAACCCCAATAATATGTCAACTTTAGACAAAAATAAGACCTATTAAGAGCTAAATATTCAAAACGTAAAAAAAAAAAAAAAAAAAAAACCCTAATTTACCTTATTATGCATTAAAATAGCACAACCAGGCTCGAGCTGATCCTTATCAACGAAGGACAAAATACCGACATAGTACTCAGGCCCCACTGACGAAGAAACGATGGCGTGGTTCTCGTCAATGAGCTCCTCCAAGTTGCCGACGCTCATGGGCGAACCTCTCAAATCGTCGACCTTGGATCGGTCCTCCTCGGCCTTCTCCTCCTGCGGCTTTAGTCTCTCCTGATTGGCCACGAATTCTTCCTCCATCAACAGATAGTCCTTGATTCGCTCCAGTTTCAAGAGCCTCAGCTTGCATTTTGACAGCGGTGTCACCGTCGGCAGCCGGGCCGCTGCCTCTGGCCCTTTCTGCTTCCGTTGCTTCCGCCCTACGCGGGCAGGCGGAGCTGCCGGCTCGAATTTCTTGTCTTTCTTGTCTCCTCCATCGGGCTTCCGATCTCCTAGTTGCCGATTCAGGCCGCCCGAGGGTCCCTGACCCATGATTTAGCTGTCGTCCACGGAGAGTGCGCGTGCGCTTGTTTTGGTTTTCCCTTTGGCTTTGGCAATAAGCAAAGTAGCTGAGGTTCCGTTCATGTGAAATTGCGGGTCATTTTATCATTTGTATACTTTCACTCTCTCTGTTTTTTTTTTTTTTTTTTATATAAAAATAATAATAATAATTCACGGACAAGTTCGACGAGGGTTAAACCTTAATGGGCTCTAGTAGGCCGAATTTTAAATAGAACCCATCTAGCCCATAAAATTAGTGGGCTTGTACAAGTAAATTTTTGGCCCATATAACAATGGATCCGATAATTCAAATTTCGTTCCAGTTGGTTCCAAATAAACAATAGGCTCCAATTCTTTTGGCCCAAGAGAGCCACTAGTTGGCTGACGATGCAACACTGTGCCGGAATGCAGCTTGTTCTGGGAAGGGAACACGCTGTCTCCTCAGGATCCTGAGGCTGAGGGCCCAAACAAATAACCTCAATGAGAAGCTGACAATACAATACATGGGCGAGATCTAACACTCAAATATATATCATTTAATTATAATTATTAATTATATATTTATAATATTTATTTATTAACGACAAACAAAGAAAAATATAACCAGTAGTTATAATTGAACATGTGTGAACCCGCTGGATGTAAGATCTATCATTCATTTTTTTTTTTTTTTTTTGGATAATTAATTGAGTGAGTTAGCTCTTTGCAGTACAGTAGCAGCACATTGATTCAACCCATTCATTTCATCTTCTCATTCCGTTTTTCACCAGACATATTAAAACGCATCACGGGATCCCCTCCTTCCTTTTCCCTTGCCCTCATCAAAGTCATCCGGGATTGTTGGTACAGGAATGACTTCTGTGGATTCGGTAAGTCTTGATCTGTAGTCTGGTGGACACCAACATCAACTTCATGTTGCTCTTAAATGTTAGCTGGCTTGTCTGTCTCTCATCTATTGACAATTATTTGTTTTTGCCTCTGAACTCAAAATTCCCTTTACTTGCTCGTGGTTAGCCAAAATAATAATACTAATAATAATAATAATAATAATAATAATAATAATAACTAAGGTTGCATGTGAACAAAATTTTCCCGTTTAATTTAATTAAAGGAGAAGTCTCGTCTCCAAAATAATAAAGTACCTACATGAACTTGTTGGCTTCATATGTTTTCCTTTCCCTTCAAATTACTAATGCGATATACTTGTTATTTATTGAACTTGATTCCAAACTTTCTGTTATCCCAAAATAAAATTATATTGAAATAAAAAAAAAATTATTTAAAAATATATATTTAATATTATTTTGTAAAAATAAAACTAACTCTTAAAATTTTTTAATTAAATTAAAATAAATTTTATTATATGATAAAATAAAATATATTTAATTATAATTTATATTACTCTTAAAAATTTATATATTATTTAAAAATAATATATTTCTATATTTTTTTATTTTAATAAAAAAATCAACTAATAAATAAAAAAAATTATTTGGTTAAAAAAATTTAATACAAATAAATTCGACTATTTTAACATATTTTTTACAAAAGAATATTTTTTTATAACCACCAAATTAAGGGATATATTTAATTTTTATTTTGCAATTGTTCAACACCCTCAAGAAAAGCCTTCTTGTGCAGGGTCATGGGCAAGACGTCACGTTCAAGCAATTCACACTTCCTTAATGTTCCAGCTAAATTAAGATGTTTCAACAGTTCAGTTTGCTCTCCTCAGGATTGAGAAGTAAATATTCTGTGTTTATATGTATATTTTCATGGGCACGTAATTGCTTGAGTTAATTAGGCAGTCTGGGTGGAATGCACGAGCTGTGAGTCCTTCGCCTCTTTTGCCAACTGGTGCGCTTTCAAAGCAGCACCCAAGGCGACTTCAATGTTTTTCATTGACGCAAGGGCAGGGTGCCATTAAAAAAAAAAAAAAAAAAATTGCGATTTAAACCAAGGAAGGCAAATCGATGTTCCTACTCTTGATTGCTTGTATCGTAAAGAAAAAGTGCTTGTTTATTACTTTATCGGGCCAGTAGCAACTCTACAAGGCTGAGCTGATACCAGCCGAAAGCATTTATATCACTTTAATAAGCAGCATTTGACTTGAACATAAAGCATTTGTAGAGGGTCTCGCGGACATGTTGAGACATCCATGATCCGCGCCCACTTAAACACACATATAATTAACACAAGCTCTCACACATATAGTTAACTCGCTGCAAGTTAATTTACTAGCTAGAACTCCTTGGTACTGTGGTGATGAAACCAGAGGCATTATTGAATTCAAGGGTGAGGAAGCACACCGTTTCCGATTCCAGCACTAGCACCAACGCCACCACTACCAAGACCACCCAAGCCACCGATGCCACCACCTAGGCCATTCCCGCCGCCAAGCCCACCAACACCACCAGTGCCGCCAAGCCCATTGAATCCACCAACTCCCCCGACACCTCCGAATGGGAGACCATTAGAGCCAATTCCACTGTAGCCACCAAGACCGCCGTATGTGGCAAAATTCTTTTGGTCATTCAAGCCAGCATCACTGGGCAAGTTTTTGGCACTTTGCACATGTTGCTCGCCAGGCACATCTCTAGCACTAGCAGAGTGCAGTACCAGTGCAACCAGCAGGACAACGCTAGCGAAAAACCTTGCCATCTCTCTCTCTCTTTCTATCTCTCCTTTCCAAAATCGTTTCCTTAGCTAGTGCATCAAACTGCGTCATGGGATCCCCTTTTTAAAGGCCGAAAGACAGGTGAGGCACAGTTGGGAGCAGTAAATGGCATTAAATGCGAGTTCAGAGTTTTGTTGTCTCAAATTTTCAAGGCCGAATGTCAAAATGAAATGTTCTGGACATAGTTGAGAGTTTTGAGACTTGGTTTGATCAGCATTAGCTTTGAAGTGTATACCTCCATACCTGGATTAGCTTAATATAGTTATAAAAAGATCAGAAGCTAATAAACCATTATAGGACAAGCAGGAATGGCAGTGAACTAAATATCATACGTGCCTACCCAAGGTCACCTTGCCACACAATCAGAGAAGCTTTGGCGACCACAAGAATACTGACACCCATATTTATCTATGGCTTTAACGGCCTGCAACAGCCTCTCTCTCTTACCATGAATGCTGCTTGGCGAAGTCTTGGCCCACTCAATAACTCGAACTCCTGATAGTTATTGAATTGATGAGCCACAAGTCCGGAAACAGAAAGGTTGATGAGCGACTTTTCCAAGAACTGAAATGCTATTTAATCTCTGGGCTACGGGGACACAATGCAAAGTTCGATTCTTTCCCATTCAATTTTGAGCATAAAAATGTCAGTGTTACAAATTTAAATCTTGTTACACATTTTGTTAAGACTGTTACACGTTTAGTTTTATTTTACGAGAAACTTTATCCTCTTATCTCAAAAAAAAAAAAAGTAAAAAGAAAAAAAAAAAAGACAAAAAGTTGATTGGTCTAGTCGCCAACTCACGATTTCTCTCTCAGCTTTCTTTTCTCGTCCCTTTCATTTTAAGATTTTTTTCCAACTAAATGAAAGATAAGTAATGTTAATGAATACTAAAATTTTTGTTACAAATTTGTTGAAGTTCAATCAGCTTTGTTTTCTATGTAGATTCCCACTCGGTATGACGTGTACTTGATTTTGTAATATTTCTGGTGTTACTCATGAAAGATTGCATCTTATGACAATACAAATGAAATATTATTATAAATTTGTTTGGGATTACCATTAAAGTTCGTTATTATAGTTGAAAAATTTGCAATTAAAATATGTTGTTGACAAATATACTTGACTATTTGATAATGATTAGTAAAAATTATAATGAATAAAAACATAATTTTAAAAAAAATTCAATAAATTATAATATAAATAGTTATGATTATTAAAAAAATTTAAAAAGAATTATTATTTATAAATTTATTGTTATAAAAATTATTTGAATATAAATTAATATTTAAATTAATGATGCATTATAAATTAAATAATTATTATAAAAAATTAACAAAAAATTATTTGAAATCAATAAATCTTAACAAGTATATAATAAATGT
Organism: Rhizophora mangle; assembly: GCA_037832345.1. Taxonomy (NCBI): domain Eukaryota; kingdom Viridiplantae; phylum Streptophyta; class Magnoliopsida; order Malpighiales; family Rhizophoraceae; genus Rhizophora; species Rhizophora mangle. Next base: position 2,517,898 of record JBAPLJ010001937.1, on the reverse strand, counting down.
AATATTTTAAAACAAAATATATTGTTAAGAAAATATATTTAATTTCATTATTATTGAAAACATCCACCACAAGTTGAATGTTGAAAAATTAACGTTAACAAAACAATTTTTGACTTGAAAAGAAAGGGGCTATTATATATTATTGTCCATTGTGGCGGGCGTTAAATCGGTTTCTGAAGTTATTCTTGCTGCTACATGCAAACGGAAGAACCATCGCAGTCTCGCCCTAACGATTTAAATTGGTTCACGAAGTGTCAGGCCTGCATTGAATTTAATCACTTGCAAAAAGTGATCCCCGTGAATTTCTACAGGGAATTGCTAAGCATTAATGCCGAATGTCCCTTTGCCACACAATCAGAGAAGCTTTCACGCCAGCAAGAATCCTGACACGCATATGTCTATGGCTTCAGTTACCCAGTCAACAACCCATACGAGGCTCAGCCTCCCTTTCTCTTACCATGAATGCTGCTTGGCAAAGTCTTGCTTGCGACTTCGTTCCGAGAATTATGGGGAGAAGTTACTGCTCAATAAAAGGAAGTTGTACTGTTTCTGTCTCCCCTGTACTTGAAGCTGTTTGTGCATCATGAAAATGAGTATGGAAATGAAGTAAGATTTTTGACAATTTTTGTGAGCCTTAGCCTCATTATAGTCTTAGGTTAGGAGTTTTTCTTATGAAATAAATTAAATAAATACGTTAACAGATGATTTTGATTTTAGTCTGTAAATATAATAATTAAATTTTCATATGTGTGATGTGATTTCTTTGAATTAAAAAAGAAAAAAAAAAAAACACTTTTATGTAAAGTTGCTTCGGCAGAATGTTGGACCCAACATTAACGGAGTTCAGCTTTTGCATACAATGCGTACAGCTAGGAGGGGAATATCGGTGGTGGAGAGCAATGACATCTGTCTCTCTAACGAATTGGCTTAAATGCACTGTCAGAGTAATTGCTGAGCGTTAACTACTTGTATTCGTTCTTCACCTACCCTTTCACATTCTTGAGCATCACAAGATTTCAATCTTTCATCCAGAGTTACCTTCCTTTGCTCTAGTTCCCATTTGAAAGGCAAGGTTTATTATACGTATAAGTACATGTTCGTCTCCCTTTTGATTGTTACGAAAAAACTTGATGACAATAATTATAAGTCAATGTTATTTCATAACATTGATTTTGTTCGACAAAAAAAAGTAGAGATGTGATGCTGATTGTTGCGAAATGGCAATGGATGAGCGAAAATCAAAATTAGAATGTAAACCCATTTCAAAAATCCGGCAAATCAACTCCCATATGGTTGGAAAGCCGAACTGGAATAAATTCTTGGCGGCGAAAGAAAAAAGTTGGGGAAAAAGGCGAACCCCGTTGTTGATCCCTTGGAATGCATTTTGCCATGTCAGTCATTCCAGGGCCAGCAATTAATTGAGTCTGCAATGTTCCATACCCCAGAGCCCTGCCAATAGCCATAGGCCAGAGGATATAGAACTGGTGACAAGGGAACATGTAAAACCCTTGCCAAAACCTGGAAATGTATACTCGGATCAATAACATTTGATTGCTCACATATATCAATGATTGCATATAGTCAAATACATACCTGCTCTTCCCCGCACCCGTTGTTGGGAAGTAACCAGCGTCATTCTTTGATAATTGATCACTATGAGTCAGACTTAATAGAATTTAATCAATTCTTTTTTCTATCGTTAAGGTAGAGAATTGAACTAAAAATTATCTTTCATCATCGTCAATCGAATTACTGTTGGCAACGAAGGATTCTATTTTATTATCAATCCAATCACCGTTGATTATTGCATCATTTGGGCTTGCCTTCGCATGCTTTCGATCTATTGATGGGCCAAGCGGGGATGTTTCCTGGGCGCATTGTTGATCTACAAGCAATATTTTGGTATTGCTGACGAACACCCATCTTGCCTTACAAACAAAAAAATAATCAAAGAAAAAAGAAAAAAACAAAATGCCATGTAACGTTACAGCTTGGCTTTATGTTTCCCATGAACATGTTACGTTGAACAAGAGGCATATCAAACAGTCTCGTTAGCCAATTGCATTTAATTGACATTTTCAATGTGCCAAAATAATTTGTAATTGATTGACACATTTAAAAATGTTTACTGCTAAAATATTAAAAATTAAAAGTTGATGAAGCACACAATTGCAAAAAATTGGAAATGTTCAATGACTATTTTGTAATTTCCAATTTTCGCCAATTGTATTCAAGGAGCGTAGCATTAATGCCTCTTAAATAGAAAAGAACAAAGAGCATCGAGGGGTCCTCAACCAGCTTCTATGACCATCATTATTACCAAAACCGTTACAGGAAGTCTTTTAAACATCATCTACACAAACGCCTTTAGATCATTAATATCTGAAACAACTTCTTTTCCGAATAATAAGCACTTCGTTAACCAGTCCAGACGGCACATGGACGTGACTGAGTACACAGCTTTGGACTTTGGTCAATGGCTACAGGCAGAGTTTTGCTTCCCGCTCAAACTTCCGTGGGATTCGCATGCTTTGTTTTGTTGCTGACTTCAGGTAAAAGAGAACACTGTCATAAACACATTATCTGTAATCATTAATTGTCTTAGATTCATTCTCTTTGCTCTTTGCGGAATTGGAGTCTAATAATCTGAAATTGGTGGCAAGGTCAGCAATGGCACTAAATGTACCAGTGGCCTGCCAGGGACCATGTTCAGAATTCTCCAGCTGCAATAAATCATGCATCGTTAAGGGATATCCTAAAGGAGGCTTATGTATGGGATTCAGCCTCAAGTCCCTTACTTGTTGCTGCAACAGGGGCTAAAGCGCGACTCGGCGTAAATTTGTACCTTTTGTTTCATTTTCTCTTCCCAAGCCTATCCCGACTATCCGGCGAACGTAGAACCGTAGAGTGGTGGGGAAATCGAACCGAAATAAGTATTTGGGCTCAAACCGAGTGAGTTGGCTAGCTAGCTTGTAGGCCGAATGCGGATATGCAAGTCCAACACATTGGGCCTCTACACTGGACAACTAAGCTCAATGGACAAAAATGATAGTTTCTTTTTTGGGAGATAATAAACTATCGTGGATTTGCGATAGCATCATGTAATTGAGCTAAGGGCGCACTTTATTGAATTAACTTGATTTTTCAATATTTGAGAAGCTGACGAGGCGATGAAACTACAAGTATAAGGCAATTCTAAACAAACTAGCCTACAATAATGAGTCCTTTCTAATAGCTGACAAAAGGCTTCAACCACTAATTCAAGAAAAGATTGCCAGCTTCACACACACTGCATCTTTAAGATAATCCGTGTGGGTATTACATACACAATATCATCACTCTCTTCCATCTTATATTACGTGATGTATAATACAGGAAGGAAATTGTTCTATTGGGATGAAGCTCCTATGATATCCTACTAGTTGATCATTAACGCATCTGTAGCAAGGCATTTTGCAGGTTGACGACGGATTGATGATCATCATGCATCATTACTTCTTGTTGATTACTCGATTTCAATGAACAGAATCTGTTTCAGAATTATTCTGCCCACAAATTAAATTCCAATTCCGTAAAATTATAGATTGCAGGGGTAGTTCACGCAATGAACAGGCTTCAATGGCATTTGAAAATTCAAAGGCAAAGAACGCCGACGAAGAAGTGAGGAAGGTGGTCCTCCAAAAATGTTAAACATACATATCCTCCAAAACAAGCCGCGTTAATTGAACAAAAATGAAGTCATTATTATTACTATTATTATTTTGTCTTGATAGACAGATTTTACGTAGATGAAACGTGAGGACTTGAACTATAAGCATCTTTATTGACCATCAGTTGATGGTCAAACCATTCTGATTAACGTCAATAAACGAAAACATTATATTGGACTCAACATTATTAGAAATTAAAGGATCCGATTTAGAATTATTTGTACACAATTGAAAATCACGAATTCAAAAAATTTAGAATGGAATTCTGAACATGGAAGGAGGTTTTCGGCCGGTTGTACTTATGCAGGTCTCAAAAAAGTGACCAAAGAATATGAAGACCAAAGGGGTGCCTCCACGAACGTGGCGGCAGGCGAGGAGTCTGTCGGATAACTTGCTTTTTGAGTCGTGTGAGGTTAACCTTCCGCAGAAGGAGCGTCAGATAAAGACGGAGAATTGAAACGGAAGAGCGCGGTTATTGGTCGATTGGAGAGAAAAACAAGGGCAAAGCCGGAAAGGGATGCGTCAGGTTTGCGTCTACACGTGGCTGAAAGCTGTTCCGTGCGCCTCTTAACCAACGAATCCAGGACTAGACCAATAGAAAGCGAGTGCGTTGAAAATGAGCGAGTCGGTCCTTTTTTTTCTCTCGCTCGACAAAGCTTTTGCTTTCATTTTAAATGCACAGAGGTGAGAGAAAGAGAGAGAGAGAGAGAGAGAGGGAGGGAGGGAGAGGCTGTTCTATCCATAGCATTTATCTTAATTTATTCAAATAATATTATTGTTTGAACAAAATGGTCATATGCAAAACAAAACAAAAAAAAAAAAAAATATAAAGGTATGGTACACTCGAAGTGGGAATGACAATCATTTCATGCATGCAATAAGCAAAGAAAATAATTTGAAAATATCCATTTTTGTGACCATTCATGCATCCATTTTTGTAGCCCTCATAATTTTCATTTGCACGGTGAAGCTATGTGATATTAAGTTCTTGCAACATGGGCAATTTGTCGTCCATGTGGGCCTTTATGCCTTGTCCATCAGTAATAATTTTTTTTTTTATATATTTTTCATAAACTTTATTATTATCCAGTATTGAGGATATTTTGAAACTTTTTTTTTTTATTTTGAGTATTTTTTTGAAACTTAAAATTAAGGCTGAGGCACCGTCGGTTGCACCAATGAGGTGGGAACGCATGGCGGATGGCACAAAAGTCGGAGCGATGCCGAGAAAGCAGCTGCACGAGGTTTTGTTTTGTTCTCTCTAAAACTACCCCATCTCTTTTTTCTTCAATATCTCTCTCTCTCTCTCTCAGTCCCTTTCTTTTTTGTTTTCTCCCTCGTGGTTAATTGAATAGCGCATAAAGCCCCAAACTACTATTTTGTACTTATCTGAACAAAAATGTTAAAAAAGTTGGAGAGTTTGGATGGAATTCCCCGGGAGGGGTTCGAGTTTTAAGGAGTTATTTAAGCGTTCGGGCTCTTTTTTACATGCTTGCTCAGTCTCTCTGGTTCTTATTGGATGCCCACGCAGACGCCGGCTGATAGTTGATGGCTTCTTGTGTTCAAATTATATGATATTCTAGGCTTTTTTTTTTTGCTTTCTTTTTCATTTTATTTCGGTTGTGTCGATAAATAAATAGTATCAAAAACGGGAATTGCATATAGGGTCGCTGTCTTTGCAATAGATGGTTGTTCATCTTGTATGTATCTTAGTATTGCGGTTGCTTCCTGTTGCGGATGGGCCCTTGCTTTGCTGTTTAGCTTACTTAACCAGATACAGCCTTCGTTGTACTTACCCGTAACTATAAAACCACACCCTATACTCCACTACTTCTTCTTATACTGTCTTTTGTCTCTCCGGATCTATCTGCACTCTATAGAAACTAAAAAACCTCTTGAAGTTGCCATTTTTCTTTTATAAATTAAAAAAAAAAACTATATATGTTTATGTATATTGTAATTGTGTTTTTTTTGGAGGAAAAGTGAAAGACATGGAGGGTTTGCAAGCGCATGTCGTTGAAGATGTTCATGAAGGTGTTGGAATTGGAAATGAAGCGAACCCTATGCTGCACATGGAAATGGAAATGGAGGGAGAGAGTCAAGGCGGCGTTAGAGGGGTTCAAGATAGAGAGATCTGGCTTGAAGGAGGGCAAGAAGATCTGTTAGACATGAATGATGCTTGGATCTTTTATGCTGAATTCCCTCCGCTGCCAGTTTTCCGTTGCATGTCGTTGTCTTCTTCTTCATCATCAACTTCGGCTCCAATCAAAACCATATATTCATCTTCAGTATCTTCCTCCTCTTCTTCTGGGGTTTCTTGGGCGGCTATGAAGTCGGATGCGGATGAAGATGTGCAGAGGAGTCAAAATGACCATAATTATCATTATCATCTCCAAGGCAATTATGATCAATATGATCCGCTGGATGTATCCACAGCTGCCTTGTCTTCCACTGCCTCTATGGAGATACCTCGGCCACCGCCTGATCAATTAATTGACCCTGAAGATTGCATGGAAATGGTGGAGGCTTTTAGTTACTCGGGGCTGCTTGAAAACAATGTTTTCTTTGACCCTTCTCCCATATTCCAATCCGAGGACGAAAAACTTCTGGAGGATTTCCAGCAACAGTCATCGCAACAGGACCAACAGCAGCAGCAGCAGCCTCAAACACAACAGGGGAATGATGGATGGACGATGCCACCAACCATAGAAAATGAAGAGAGTCAACAGGGAGAGGAAGGAGAAAAAGGAGCGGCCACTGATGATGATATAGCTATGGTGTTCCTAGAGTGGCTCAAGAGCAACAAGGAGACAGTCTCGGCAGAGGATTTGAGGAAAGTCAAAATCAAGAAAGCCACAATAGAGTGTGCTGCTAGGCGATTGGGTGGCGGTAAACAAGCTATGAAACAATTGCTGAAGCTTATCCTTGAATGGGTGCAAACAAACCATCTACAGAAAAGGGGAATGAGAGCATCTTCCTCCAATCTTCCCTGCCAATTTCGAGACTCTCATCAAAACTGTAGCCCTAATCTTATTCTAAAACCTAATCTAAATTGTCCTAGTTCCATCCCACTAGACCAGTCAAATCCTTGTTTCATCCAGTCTCCCTGGATCCCGTCACCGCCACCGGCGGCACCTTATGTTGCTGATGTGGGAACCGTCGTGCCGGGTTTTCCTCCCATGGTCGGTTATATTGGCGATCTGTTTACAAATGGAGCATCTAACGTGAAGGGCCATCCATGCGCCTCACAGGCAGATTATCACATGCTTGAATCCGCCTCATCTTGGCCCAGATCTCAATTTGCTTTGGCTTCCCATTACACCTCATTTGCAGACAATAATCTTCACAACACAGCCACTCTCCATCCTTCGCCTACCTTTACTGGGTACGGAAATCAGTACCCTTATCAGTATGGTCCGGGGCAGGGCGAGAGGTTGGCGAGGCCAGGATCCTCAGCTACCAAAGAGGCCAGGAAGAAGAGAATGGCCAGACAGAGAGGCGTTTTGTCACGTCACAGGAATCAGAGTCACCACAATAATCAGCAACAACAAAATCAGGTGGCAGACCGGCATGCAAGTCTTGGAACCGGAAATGAAAAAGGTGATCCCCCGGCCCAAGCTAACCCGGGAAATTGGGTTCACTGGCCTACAACTCCCTCTATCCCCGTTTCTGCAGTTCCACCTGTGCTTCCTGTGGATGCACAACCGCCACCTCCGGCTGATCGGCCAGCCATGCACTTGCAAGCTCAGAATTATCAGCGGCAGCTGGGTTCGGAGAGGCGGCTGGTGGGTAATTTTACCCCCTTACTTAAAAAATTTTCTTTTTTGGAGACGTTTGTCATTTTGGTTTTATAGTTTGGGATTTATGAAAACGAAAGGTGCTAAATTTAAAATCTGTCGTCATTCTATTGTGTCTGTTTTTTTTGTTACATGTCTTAATTTAATGTTTGTTGTTTCTTCCAGGGATGGAAACCTGAGAAGAACTTGATGTTTCTTCTGCAAAAAGTGTTGAAGCAGAGCGATGTGGGTAATCTTGGGAGGATAGTATTGCCAAAGGTATTTCAGGTCTCTCTTATTTTGCGAATTAATCACCACCATGCACAAGTAACCTTTTTTTTAGGGGGTTTGGAAGGGGGGGGGGCGATTTTCACTTTTCTAATTGGCTCTAACCATTTTTAAATTTCAATTCTAACCAGAAAGAAGCCGAAACCCATCTCCCTGAGCTGGACGCAAGAGACGGAATTTCCATTGCCATGGAAGATATAGGGACTTCACGTGTTTGGAACATGCGATACAGGTAGTCTAGAGTTCAGGCCTTGCCGAAGTAGCTAAATTGACGGTTCTTTTCATTTCTATTACTTGGAAACTAAATCTTTGCTTTTTGCCTCTTTTTTCAACCTCCTTGTGGAGTTTCAGATTCTGGCCCAACAACAAAAGCAGGATGTATTTGCTCGAAAATACAGGTGGGTGTGTCTTTGAGTTCTTGTTCTTTTGTCGTCATTTTACATTATGAATCGTGCTTTTAAGTCTTTTTCAGATTCTCCTTATGAATCGCCTTTATTTGGGCATCTAATTTGTTAATTATTTCAGTTGACATTATTGTTTTCAGGAGATTTTGTGAGAGCAAATGGACTCCAACAAGGGGATTTCATAGTCATCTACTACGATGTCAAGTGTGGCAAATATGTAACGCACCCTTCCCACCTTTGGGTTTTTTTTTTTAAAGAATATTTTTTTCATTCTTTCGGAAAACAAGACTAATTCGAGGATGCATATGTCAGTTGATACGAGGAGTGAAGGTACGGCAACCAGGGGCTAGAGCCGAGAACAAGAGATCGGGAAAATCTCACAGAAATGGACATGCAAGCTCTCCCTCTACTGCTAATGGTTCGTCATTGAAGCCCGTTCCTCAAATCCAAGCCCAACCCCAAACTCAAAGTAAAGCGGAGAGGAGCAATCCGCCAATCCATTAGTCTTTCCTCTCTCTCTCTCTCTCTCTCTCTCTCATTCATGCATGAAGATGTGTGGACTAATGGACGGCGAGGATCTTTCTTGAGTTAGTTGGGCAATGACCCCTAGATTCCCTGCGCAACTCCTGTAATCGCCCCCCGACTTTTGGTTTCCCGGTCAAAAGTAAAATAATTTTAGGTGCATCACATCACAACGGACCAGACTATTAAGGAGAAGGGTTTCTGGCTTGGGGGACAATGCGTTATGGAGGGTCTTTTAGTCTGGTTGGCCAAGTAGCTACATCAAATGTTCTGAAGAGCATTTTTCGTTAAATATTAATGTTTGCTTTGGCCTGCGTTGCTATATCTTCACTGTACATGATGGAGGCTGGGGGTGGGGCAGGGGAGGGGTGCAATTTCTTCGTTGGGGTTGCCTCTTTTAAGGGGAACTAGAATTTTAATTGTGATGGCACCAGCCGCCGCAAATACAGCTAAAACTAATAATCCTGATATTGTCTGAGGCTGGTGCTTAAAGCCTTTATTTCAAATCATATTGCTAAAAGATTAAAGCTTTTAAGTTCGTTTCACATCTATTTGAGGATTATCAGTGTTATGGACTTCTCCACGTAATTCACCGACACTTCGTTGCTCATCTTTCCATCAAAACGACAAGAAAAACGGAAAGAATTGAGGCCCAGTAAAGAAATATCCTATAATAATGGCGGAGTCGACATGGACAAGGACTCGCGACCAGTTGTTTCAGGAAAATTAGAAAAGCGGAAAGGACTCTACCGCCCCGCTTTTCTCGTCTTAGCCCGTGGACTGGAGTATGGATCATGAACATGCATCAACCTTTTACATTTTGGACCCAGAGGCTTTGTGGGCCCAACGACTGTTTGGACATCTGCTCGGGGCTTATCAACAATATCGTTGCCAAAATACCCACCACGCATCTCCCACGTTCAACTTTCCGTTCAAAGTTGATCCTCAAAGAAGTAATCACACGTGTGAGATTGTGATTAGAGGAGCACCCAAAGATCAAATGGGCTTGCCCTTGAACTTCACTTTTAATAGTTCGGAATCCTGACTTGGGGCCAACAAAACACTTCCTGAAATTAATGAATTATAATTTATTAGTATTAAATTATTTTAAGATTAAAAATATTAAATTCAACTCTTCATTAAAATTAATTAAGTCAAAAAAATAAAAAAAATTCTTCTCAAAAAGCGCAAAACTGCAGACCGGACAACTAAAGCAAAAGAAAATTAGAAAACCCATAAATATCAATAAACAACAAAACAAATTGTTAAACATAAATATTTAAAAATCGTTAAAATTTTCTTGCTCCCCTAACATCCACCAATATATTGGTGTTCCACTGTAGGATCATCCCGAGGACTTTCCCATGATGAGAAAACTTGAATCCGACGGTATATAATAAAAAGAGTATCGACGTTACAAATTGAACAGAAACATTAGATTCAATGAATAATAGAATCATGGCCGTCGATTTGTTAGACAAAGAGCTTACTCATAGTCAACAATGTATCAGCTTTCCCCTTCGTAGCTTAACAAACGCCACACCGTCATTTTCATCTCTTCTCTCTCTCTAGCTCTCTGTAAAGTTGCTTGCTGCATTCATGGAGATCTTGAAACTTCATTCTCGTTGCATTCTTTGCGTCTCTATCTCCCAAACATTCCCTGTGGGGCTCACTTAGTCTGCATCACATTCTTCTTCAACAGACGTAGAGCTTCCACTGGAAAATATTAAAACCTTCTCTACAAGGCAGCAGTGAAAATCTCTTAATCTCTTCGCGGAACTCTTCTGTGCCTCTGTACCAATGGATAGGCCTCAAATGGGTCTTCCCCAACGGCTTTCCTGTCTCATTCGGTGATGTGTCTGCACCGCAATGGACCAACCTTTCGCTGTTCAAAGGCCCATCTTTGCACCTTCTTTCTCTCCAGTTCCATTCTGCTAATCTAACTGGTTCACTTCCCCGAGTGCTTGGTAAGTTCTCTATGCTTAAAAGTTTGTATCTTAACGTTAAATCACCGACTGGAATCATCCCCCTTTAGCTTAGTTACGGCGGTTTACTGTCTAATGTTGACTTGGGAAGCAATGGTTTTAATGGGGATTTAGCTCCATCAATACGGAATTTGTACAATAAGTTAGTTTCACTTCAGCTTCATGGAAATTAGCTGGCTGGTTCTCTCCCTGATCCTGCATTACCGAACTCTACTTGCCAGGATTTGCAGGTTCTTGATTTGGGCAGCAACAATTTCTCAGGGAACTTCCCAGAATTTATGACTCGTTTTCAAGGGCTGAAAGAGATTGATCTTTCTGGAAATATGTTTTTGGGCTCAATTCCTCAGAGTTTAACTCGATTAAACCTTAAAAAATTGAATCTCGCACATAATAATTTTAGCGGGGTGTTACCTGGTTTTGGTGAATCAAAGCTTGGCGTGGAGGTTTTTGAAGGGAACAATCCTACTCTTTCCAGATTACCTTTAGCGAGTTGTAATGGCAACTCTGGATTGAGCTCTGGTGCAATTGCTGGCATTGTGATTGGATTAATGATTGGAGCGTTAGTATTGGCCTCATTGTTAATTGGTTATGTGCAAAACAAGAAGAGGAAGAATAGAGGTGAAAAGAGTGAAGATGAAATAGGAGAAGGAGAAGATGTGGTGGTAATGGTGTCACCAGTGAGGAGGGAAAGTTAATTCTGTTTCAAGGCAGCGAGAATTTGACATTAGAGGATGTATTGAATGCATCTAGACTAGTTATGGAAAAGACTAGTTATGGAATAGTTTATAAGGCAAAGCTTACAGGTGAAGGTACAATTGCTCTAAGGTTGTTGTTGAGGGAAGGTATTTGCAAGGATTGGTGTTCAAGCAATTGGGAAAGATTGGGCATGAGAATTAATGCATTGATGCAGAGCAATTTCTGTTGGATTAAAAACCAAAATTTATGCCATGCTTTTCATTTTGTGTTGCCAACAGCTGATAGAATTTCCTTAGAACATTGGCCAGCAAAACCAAGAATGAAAAATTAAGTGTCGACAGGCTCACTCCCCTGACCAAATTTATAGTAAATCTCTAATGAATTGGAAAAGAGCTTTGATGCTATTATAGGATCTACCAGTATTCCTTTGTCATAGCCTGTCAATTTGTCCTAGCTTCTTTCTGCCATCTTATTAGATTGAACAATTGTCATAAATTCAGTGTTTTTGCCTTGGTTTTTTCCATGAAGGTATGCCCAAACTTGCTCTGTTGTTAATTGTGTTTTGTTAATTGCAGAAACTAAAGTGGAAAGCCAATGCTGAACTGGTTTGGACGGCATAAGATTGCACTTGGTGTGGCCAAGGGACTAGAATATCTTCACACCCTTCTTGAGACACCAATCACCCATGGGAATGTGAGATCCAAAAATGTAATGATGGATGAATTTTTTGTTGCAAGGCTCACTGAGTTTGGGCTCAGCAAGCTAATGGTCCCAGTAGTTGCAGATGAAATAGTTTCACTGGCAAAAGTTGATGGTTACAAGGCACCAGAACTTCAGAAGATGAAGAAGTGCAATTCAAGGACAGATGTTTATGCATTTGGGGTACTTTTGCTGGAGATTTTGATAGGCAAAAAACCTGCCAAAAATGGGAGAAGTGATGATTTTGTTGACTTGCCATCAATGGTGAAAGTGGCAGTTTTGGAGGAAACAACAATGGAGGTTTTGACATAGAGCTTTTGAAGGGGATAGGGAGTCCAATGGAAGAAGGGCTAGTTCAGGCATTGAAGCTTGCAACAGGCTGCTGTGCTATTGTGCCATCCATCAGACTAAGCGTTTGCAAAGTTGTAAAGCAGTTGAAGGAGACTAGACCGAGAAACAAGTCTGCTTTGTACTGCCCTACTGAAACAAGGAGTGGAATTGGTACACCATTCTAAGCTTTATTTTTTACCAACACTGTTTAGGCTCCTTGCATTGCCTATCTAATTCAATAATGGAGGATGCTAGTGATTTGTTGTACATGTTTGTTCTTGTCATGTCTGAGGATATTCTTCTGTTATAGTCTTTATGTATTTCATGAAGATGCATTGTATAAGAAACAAATATCTATGTAGTTGCCTGGAAAATTATATGTGGCTTTCCTTATTCTGTTAAAATTGGCTCACACTACTTGTATTTGCTTGTTGCAAAACATTTCTGTGGTAAAAGTACTTCCAAATTTATAATGGATCGAATCCATTTGGGAGGTCAAAGTATCTTGTGCCTGCTTAGTGAATAAAACGAGGTGGAGAAATGGGGCTGCAGCCTGGAATGATTGCCTTAAGGCAACAGAAACTTTCTTCGGGTTTTCACTGCTAGGAGCATTTGGTAAAAATTATTAGAGTGGATTGAAACCTGTTGCAGCCTGGCGATCTAACACATCTTTGATGGCCATTTGATGGCAATACTGACTTTGATGTCCCACAATCATGTTGGTGGAAATTGGATCATAAGCGTAGGTTATTCCCATTTCACACATGAGTAATGTTAAACAAACATCAATTATGCATCCACTATGTAGTTAAGTTAAATTGCAATGTAAATTTGGGAGAGAAATGGCCAAATTGCATCCTTGCATTACATGCCAACATAAGATATTTGTTTGCCTGATAATTATTGAGGGTTGTGATAATGACAATACATAATCTCGAGGCCAAATGATTAAAGCCAGGAATCTTAGATCTGCACACATCTCTCCCAAGGATTTTGCAGTACTCCAATTTGGAACTTGTGGGTCATATGGTGTAAACAACAAAATGAACAATATGGATTCTACAAGGAGTAGAAAAGTGAAACAATTTAAAGGGTGTGAGCAACACTGTGGCGGCACTTGAAGCAGGCCCAGGTCGATCAATAGCTAGCTTCTGTCAAGGTATATTGTATAAGAGTGTGACAGAGACGCGGCATATGTAGTGTAATGAACATCTGCCAAGTATTTGGTGGGGACAAATACAGAGAAGGGGTCTAAACAGAATGGCTGCAAACTCACAGGACAGTGCTAAGAAAAAAGGAATATTCTGGTTGTCTTTTTCTCACTCAAGGTTTTCATCCTCAGGCTTTGGAAAGATGGAGAACTAACATTGGTGACCCCTGCGGCAGGACAAGACACCCGCATTTGAAGTGATGATGCCAACCATAGAAGAGGACTTGGCCCCTAAGCTTGAGGCCTTGGCATAGCTGGCTGACGCTCCAGCTCCTGATGAAGTAAAGTAAGCTCCATTTAGCATGAGGTCTCCCTCAGATCTCCAATTCCAGTGTCTCCACACACTGTCTGTTGTACCTACCCTCTTTGTCACCTGCCAAGGTAAATTTTGTAATGAAATCAATATATAATCTATTTGATCGTTGTTGTTGTCTTTTGTTCATTAGCTCAATCATGAGAATTTTGATTCTATTGATCGAGTACCTCTTTAGCAGAAGAGTCATCAGGGGCAAGAAATCTATTTCCCTGGCTGTTGATGGTAGGATCAGCACTTCCCCCAATGGCATACATGTCCCAATGTGTGTAGTCATTGTTTACCACATGAAAATACCCATGCCTACACCTGCACGTTTAATAATCATCCAATTGTATATAATATATTCAACACTTTCTTTGGGAAAATCACGCAAGTGATATGATTAACATGTTATTTCCACTACCTTGGCATTCTTTGGATCAGACCCTCACCAAAATGGTTGTAGGCAATGGTAACCTGCATTTGTTTGTCTCTTGCATAGGAGTCACTGTGGCCCAGTAGCATAACCTGTTTTCAATTGAAGGGAAAAGAACAGTTTTGAGTATTCTGTTTGATAATTAACAATCGTGAATTACAAGAGCAAATTAATGCAACGGCAGTACAGTTTACCTCATTGTGGTGAGTGAAGTAATTGTTGGATATTGTAATGGCAGTTGACCCCATTATGGCATCAATTAAACCGTCTGCACAGTTGGATAGAGAATTATGATCAACCCAAATGTGGCTTGCGCCAAAAATGGAAATTCCATCTCCGTCAGCGATTGTCCTCCACCCGTAGTGACTAGGTGAGCTACGAACCATGGCATTGCCGGTCGGTTTACAATCATGGATATGAAGACCATGAATAATGACATTTGTAACAAACTGGATAGTAATGCAAGCCCCATTGGCAATGTGGACGTTGGTTCCACGGGCATCAATAGTCTTGAAACTGTTCATGATAAGTTCTTCCTTCAGGGTGATCACCATGTCCCTCTTGAACACTATCCACAAAGGCTGGTCTTGAATGACGGCATGGCGCAGCGTGCCAGGTCTTGGATTAACAGCGTCATAATCGCCAGGGTCACTGACGACGTAGTACCTGCCATCGCGGCCGCCAATGGCATTGCGTCCAAAACCAATTGCGCAGTCGGCGAGGCTTTTCCTGTGACGATGCCAATTGGGGTCACAGCGCCAACAGTCATCAATTGGGTTTCCGGTTCCGCAAGAGAAGTATCCCAAATTCCTCCTTGCCGTGCTATTCCGTATACTCCTGCGTAGTGAATTGCAAAATTGTGATTTCTGACAATCATTAATTAAAGTGTTTTATTAACATTTGATTTTTTCCATTTCAAAGGTGTGAATTCAAGCATTCAGCGGGGCGAGCAATTATTAAGCCAATATCAGATTGCTCCAACTCACAAGCCATTTCAGTGCAAGGAAAAATTCATCCTTTCAACTTGAATAAAACCATGCAGTCCCACGCCAAGATGTAGGCCATGTGATTTGATGTTGAGAGGGGCATACAGATAGATGGATATGGTTTATACGGAAAATTGTATGGTCACCTTTTCTCATATGCCATATTTCACTTTGAAAGAAATAAATGCGGAGGTTGTGAAGCAAAGTGTCGGTGTAGGATAAAAGTGGGGTCAATTAATGAGCAAAGGGGGTCAATATTGAAAAATCAGTCGGGCAGCTGATGGATCAGGTACATACTCTGATAACGATTCCTGATCTCAAACGTGCTCGCATCTCTTGCCTTCGGACAGGCTGGAGAGGGGAGTCTTATTCAAGTTGTCTGCCCCACTTGGCTGGGATGTCACAAGGCCGATGCATCAAATTTTGACGGTTGAAATTGAACGTAAAAATTCAGAAGTTTTGTTGGTGATCAAGGGACAATAAAAGTACAACTTGCCCCATGGGCAGGACAAATCAAATACGAAAAAATAAGCTATTTCTCAGTCATAATCAAGGATTCTATACCATATATCGTTCAAAGTTTTGGAATATGGGAATTGCTAGAAAATAAAGCATGCAAAGCCCACCCCGTCATTGTTAGAAAATGAAACATGAAAATACTCACACCGTCAAAGTGGATTGTCATGCTACTGTCGAGTAATTTTTGCAACAAAAAAAGACAGAATAAAGTCACGCACGCATGGTTAGAGCGTCTACGCATACATGGCTAACGCACTTGGAAAGGAGATTTGGATAGGAAAAGAATAGGATAATGGATAGCTTAAGAGCGTGATGCACGGATCTCGCCACATGGGCATGTGCATCAAAAGCCATCGTGTGGAATGGTTGAGCCCTCGGATTTGTAAAGGGGGAAAGTAGAACTTCCATTCTATAATAGTAAAAGTGATCTAGTTATCAAAAAATTCATTCAATTACAATAGGGGGTCGGTAGCTTTGTGGGATAACATAATGAAGCCAAAAGGCTAATGAATAAAGAAGCTTACTCTCCTCGTCAATGCAAACAACCCACTTACCCGTCTTATTTTTCTTCTCTCCTCATTACAGATTAGTTATCTTTCCCCCCACCAGCCCCCCCCCCCCCCCCAGAAAGCCAATGTACGATGTACAATGTGCTCTTAACCGACCGGCACTAGTATAAGATGTACACCGAGCACCTGAATGTGATGGGGCCGAAAGGGCGAATGAGAAAAAATGTGTTTGGCCAAATCTATGACTATCCTAGGGTTGTCACCCCAAATCAAATGTTTTGGTCAATGTGTATATATATACCTACCATTAAAATTCCAAAACTATTCGGGTTGAACAGAGAATGTTTTAAAGTCAGTGAAGGAATTAGACACCAAGAGTGTACTTCATCCGCCAATGATAAGAAGAGCAAAAGACTCTAGCAAACAAGATCCAACGATCTACTGTTCTAGCATTTACTCCGTAACAGTGTCCTCTATGAAAACACCTCAGCAAAATTCCCCATTTCGCTACTGACTCAATTGAACGAGGTTTTTGACTAGAACTTCAATACCTGTAGTGGGGGTGAAAAGAGGACAGGTAAAATGTGAAGGGGGATCATTCGGATTTGGGGCGGTGCAGGAACAGGAAGCAGAATTCCTTTTTTTTTTTTTTTATAATTTTCTTGCAGGTTATTAAATCTAATGCATGTGCCATACTCATGTGAGCCCGTTAAAAAAATAATCCAACGCAATCTTGAAATTTATTTGAGAGAGCGTTGCGTTGTTTAATAGAATAATAATCTACTGGCCGGCCTCGGAATGCTCAAAGGGAAGCGAAAGTATAGAATTAAAATTATAGAGAAAAAATGAAAAAAAGGCGGAAACTCACTCATCGACAATTGCAGCAACCTCTTCCGGATCTTTAACAGCATGCTTGTTCCACGCATCGTCCAGCCTGAAAAGGAGAGAGTTAAAATTTTAAAATTTTCATGTAGAAAGAAGTTTCTTCACTTTTTATGTAGACTAGTTTGGCCTCACAATCCACGATATTTCCGGGGACTTGTAAATTTGACTGAGGGCAGTTTCGTACATGGCGAAATAATTTTTCTACGAAGGTCAGTTGATAACTAAAGAAAAGTTAAAGGTATTTCTATCTCTACACTTCCAAAAATGTCCTCACATCCCAGATTTCAGCATTTAGCTAGCGTAGGACCATGTTCTGCTTGGACATGACCTGCCATGCTCTATAATACTGCAAATTGCATGCAGGACTCACCTGTTCGCCGTTGATGAGTTCTTGGCGACATCGAACGGCCGTGTTTCCCCGGACCTGACAAAGAAAACAACAAAGCAAGCAACCAGCTCCCCCGTTTAGTCATCACATAATCCAAATGTAAATGTGAATTCTATTCAATTTGTATATGAATTTTCAGTCAATTGCAGTAAAGTCCATTGTTTCTCTCATCAGCATTACTCGAGCAAAACATTTAAAAAAAAAAAGAAGAAGAAAGATCGCTTCAATGCTGAAAATGTGTGTACCTCAATTTTGGCTCCTCCTTCTCGGTTGCGCCATTTACACTGACAAACAGAACCAAGACCAGGATCGCGAATGCAGAAAGGCGTTTCATTCTCCATGAGGCTGCCATTAGTGTTCCTTCCAAAGCACCTCCCCTCTCTCTCTCTCTCTCTCTCTCTCTCTCTCTCGTTGCCTCTTGTAGTTTCTGTTCTTTCTTTCTTTCTTTTTTTTTTTTAAAAAAAATGAAGGAGGAAAACCGAAAGAAACAAAAATGAGTATACGAAAAGCTTTAGTGCTGCCGCCCTTTTATAGCTAAACGAATTGCGCAGTGGCCTAACTTCAATCAATCTTTTGTAACCGTGGTTAAGTCAATTAAACCCAAATATTAACCGCATGTCACCTCAGCCTCACTAACCGCTACCAACTGATTCTCTTTTCCTTCTCAAAAAACAGCAATAATGAATACTTGCTGTCTCTCAATCGTTCTTTTCATCTCTCCCAACTTATGCACGTCAGCATGTCACGTGCCAGACCAGCTCCTTACTGACGGCCGTCCAGCTAGACCCATTTTCCGGAAATAAAATCCGATTGTTCTTCATGGCGATAAAAGCAGTAGACAATGCAATTTAAGAAGTTGCAAACATCCCATGGTTTGTATGGAAAAAATCTCATCACCATCCTGTTAATTCAAGCATAGAAGGATATGCTAATGTGTTCCCATTATGGAGAATGCAGAGAAGAGACAACAAATTGCACAATCTGAAACCACTTCTTGTGGTAATGATCATGAGATTTCCACCTCTAGTTATGGCCAATTGGCCATTATTTGCATCAAGCCTTCAACGCAGTAATAATCATTATCAGGCAGTAAATCTGCAAAGATTCATGGAGGGCCATCATCGTGTCTATAATTAAAGCATACTACGCAATCATCTTATGTAAGGCTTTTTTTTGGCAGCACTCTCTCCTTTTCCCATCGTTAATGTCCCTTTGTCAATCACGCCCCGCTCGCTATGCAAAATTATAATTGAATCCACACATCAACCAATCTCTTGAATTGTAAGCTAATTACATAGAATTGGTAATTTAATTGGCCATTTAGCATATTTCTCTTCATATTGATTTGTATTTGAATCTTATTACAACCGTCCACCTTTAAATACAAAATAAAAATTTATATTTAATATATGATATTAAATTTAAAATTCGTCAATGTGTAATATTTTTTTTTTTTAATTAGAACGTTAAATGAATACATAAATAAATAGTTGACTTCAATCAACAAATAAAATGAATCTCAACCTACTTCTTTTTTTTTTAAATAATAAAAAAAGTAGAATTGTAATCCAATTGGATTGGCCCCAGAATGTCACTTGTGGGTGCGCTTTTCCACATTTTACGCAGTTGAATCTTCGCATATGCATTAAATTGAGTGGAGAGCTGCACTGTTTATATTGGTATGGTCAAAGTCAAACCTGGCTTGTTTTCGCCGTTTTCACATGCAACTCGGCTAAGCTTCCCTAATCCCAGAATGTCTTTATTCATCGATTGGATAACTGATAAGAATATTAGGATAATTAATTAGTTTCAATCTTATTTCTTTATCGACCCATATTTATATTGCTTTAATTCTGAGGCTTAACAGAAATAATCAATCTAACAAGTTTCGCAGCTGGGTGTGGGCCCAGATTTTATTGTGGCTTGCCTATTCTCGCCCTCACCAAATTTGAGTTTATTTATTATTATTATTATTTTTTTTTTTTTTTTTGGGTGCATCGGAAAATAAAATTTGAGTATTCTCTAAGAAAAAAAAAAAAAAAAGCGAAAATTACTCTGTTTCCGACTGAAGTGAGAAACAAATTTTACAATTTGGTTGCACGTCACCAAGAAGAGTTGAACGATGAATTCTGAGCTTTTAATGGGACTTTTCATCAAGCCTCGGCTTATGGGTAGTAGAATATTCCGTCAATGGGAGTTGAATTCAGTTTTTGTTTGAGAAGTGCTTATTGCCTAATGCACGACATTTTAATTGGTCAAACTCGTATTTGTTTCAGGTTTACCCTCCGACCAACTTCCCCTTGGAAAATTGAGTCTTGGGGTTGAAACAGCCGAATCAGCTTCGGCAAAAACGGAAACGAAAATGAGGTTTGGATCATAGGAGAGTAGTTTAGGCAGGTTCCAACTGCAACGGGAAGAAGGTGATCATCACATGGCTGTTAGTGTTCGCCGCCAATCAAGGGTTGATTCTTGAACACTAATCAACCCAATTTATATTTTTTAATCTTTATGTTGCACTTACTTCACACGCATGTTTTTTCGTTTAAAAAAAAAAAACCCAATTAATGGACTAACCACAAAAGCGTTATTGCAGGTCCACAAGAGAAAATCAATTTTAAATTTTAAGTGAAAATGGTTTACCACCTCACAACATAGCAAGCAAATGAAATCCCACAAATCTGAACTCTACAGCAGAAACCATAAATCGAAGTGCTTGTGCCCAACTTAACGAGAAGTCAGCAAATGATTAATTATTGTGCTCTCGAGGAAAGAGGATTCACATTGAAAGGACCATCCTGCAAGATGAAAGTGTTTTTGGTGTGATATGGACAGGGGAGCAGGAAGGGGAACTAGCACTTAAACTTAGCTAACCTTTTTGACAAATAGATAACAAATAGTTTAGTTTCGTCAACCCAATGCTTCCCATCGCATCAAAGAACACATTGAAGGAAGGAGACGATAGGACCAAAAGTTTGTTTTGGAACAAAGGTCAGTATTTCAACCTAAACTCTGGTAGGAAATTGTGTCTTTCATTCCCAGAACCACTACAATCTTCGAGGCAGTTGAAATTAACTCGAGCAAATTCATTGAAGTGGACCTGCACTTGTGTCACTACATTTGTCTTACTCCGGAGTTGTACCAAAAATCATATATCCTGTGCTGTTATGGAAAGAGGCATTTTGCTAGTTCCGGCCTACCATAACTGCCTCATTTGCCTAAAACTTGCATGCTAAAAGTATAATTGTAAAATCAATAAAAACTCTTCCCTTATTGCCTCTATATGGGTGTGTGATGTGTCTGTCTATTTTATTTTATTTAGTTGTTAACAAGACTTATCATCGCAAGGAGCTGGATTATTGTCAGATAATTTCGGAATTGTCCAAGTTAATTAGTTGAATAGCCCCAATCTCTTTCTACTCGTGCCTTGTTAAGGTAGCCTACATAAGTAAAATCAATGAAGTTGGTTGACGATACTACCATACATGCACTTTGTCAAGGTCCTTTGGTCTCTGATCGGCAGTCGTCCGCCGTCA
Organism: Rhizophora mangle; assembly: GCA_037832345.1. Taxonomy (NCBI): domain Eukaryota; kingdom Viridiplantae; phylum Streptophyta; class Magnoliopsida; order Malpighiales; family Rhizophoraceae; genus Rhizophora; species Rhizophora mangle. Next base: position 2,496,727 of record JBAPLJ010001937.1, on the reverse strand, counting down.
CGCCTCTGATTATGGTCTACGACCTTTGGTGCATTCCACCCGCGTACATTGTACCAGTTGACCTTGCTGCTGGTATATTTTGGAGCTGCAATTCGAGCATATGCAGACACATATAAATATAGTGCAGCAATTATTAATTTGTGGTCCTTTTTTGTATTTCTTGGATATATATATATATATAATATAATAAGTATAAGAGCTTCCGTCCATCTCGGCACTTAGCGTAAGGCAAGTGACCCAAAAATATATATATAATTCTAAGTAAGAGCTTCCTTTCATCTGGGCACGTAGTGGAAGGCATATGACCCATATACTACGATTCCCAATTACATATCTCCAGACCGTCGGGCTTTATAATATACACATTTCCAGCTGGAATCTATGGCTTGTGGGTGGCTAAATCTTTCTTTACGTCCTTGAACCTCCTTTATGCTAGGATACGAATAAATATGCTATTACACCTACGTGCCACAGGTTAAAGAAATAATGTTTTTCTCCACAATATACGTTGATGAAATAACACTGACCCACAAAAGAAAAAAAAAAGAAATGTTGAAGTACTCTGCAGACCGTCTGTCATTCGCACGATTGTTTTTGAATCAAGCCAAAGATTTAGGCTTTTGAGCAGGACCGTGCTAGCCATTGCTTAGCAGGAGTTTTTACATGTTACAGAGCACGTTAAGACTTGAAACTTACTAGGAAAAGAAAAGAAAAGAAAAGCAGATACTAATTGAGTATTTTTGGTTGTCAATTATGAAATTTTATCCTTAAAAGAAAACAATGATCACTCTTATGAGTTTCGAATAGTGATTACACTGTTCTGTTGTCATTCTTGTCTGCAATCCTAGACCCCGACGACCCAAGGTCACACTCCACATGGAGTAGGACCACAATGGACGCGTTTCGCAACTTTCGTGAGTTAATTTTAAAACTTAACTAGTTAATGGTACGAAAATTAAGATACGACATTGAAAGTGATAACACGTTAACATGTAAAACATAGTTGCCACGTTCCTGCTCTATGTTGGGAAATATAATTCTAATTCTATCCCAGCTTTACAATGTCGCGTTGGGTTTCGTTTCGTATGTCATTTCCCATTTGACAGAAAACCAAATTAAATCAAAAGTTGATGAATATTTCTGCCTGGCGGGTTTCATTGCACAGAGTCTAATCCAATAGCTTGCTTTCTTACGAGAAAGTCCGCCAGTTGATTGGCTCACTTTTTTGCTGTTTTGCACAAGACTCCTTTTATGCGTATTCATGAACAAGCATGATACAAAAGCCGGCATATGAAAAGTCAGACCTTTTGGATTGATTCCTGCAGAAATTGTGCGGAAAAATTGAAAAAGGGTCTGCCAAATTCACTTGAATTTTTTTATTTTTTTTCCCCCTCTCCAATGAGCCTCCTGTTTTGATGTTCAAGAAAAAGGAAACATTAAAACGGACCTCCCTCGTTTAAGTTCGAATCGGACACGAAGGCAAAAGAAAGCAAGTCGCTGCCGTCTTGGCTGGCAGGCCTTGACATTTTCTTCTTCTATATAAAAAAAAAAAAAAATATATATATATATATATTCTTTTTGGGGACAAAGGTATGGCAATAGATATCTTGTAGAGGACGCAATCATCATCGGTTAGAGCGCAATTGGTGCCGCGAGCAGCGAAACCAATTTCCACATTTTTTATGCTTGTTGGTATGCAGTGCCAACTACAGTTCAAATAAAAGAGTTGCACGAATTGAAAGTGTTCCGACATCACATTAAATTTTAAACTTTTTTGATGCAAAGTAGATTAATTGTAAATAACAGTTGAGATTCTATGACGTGAGCGTGCATTCATAGAATTATCATTGTCCATGACGCCCAACCCAGTGCTTCCAATTTTGATTTCTTTTCCTACTGGGCTTGGATTTGTTCGTTTGAGCGGTACTTTAAGGCTTTCGCTGAAAGCCCAACAGCCAGTTCCTGAATTCCACCCTGCAGTTAGTTAGATTCAAGTGGGCCTTCTGCCAAGCTTTGCCCAATCCTAATGAACAGAATCATTTATATTTGTAGGGACTTGTTGGGTCAGCTTTTTTATGATCACAACAGGTTGGAGGGCAAAGGTTTCTGGAAAGCCCAACGTGCCACCGCATTCACACACACGCGCGCGTGTGTTTTAATGTTTATTAACTATTATTAACTCTAATTATTGTAGCTTGGACTTGAAAATTATTAACACAACAAAAATATATTTAAATAATAAATATTTTTATAAAGAAATTAAATAAAAATATTAATAAATAATGTGTTATTTTGAATGATTTGTATAATAATTAATACATTTTGTAAAGTAATTAAATAAATACTTTAAGAAAAAATAATTGAAAACTTTTAATTAGTAGGCACGGATATCTATAGCTTTCGACGAAACAGTTGTCGTACCATACCTATTAAAGCATCCGATTGGGGATTTAACGGCGTCTCAGCGTGGCTGTCAAGTCCCACCCAATGAGGTTCGCGAACTCAAGTGGACAAAGCCGACCCTGAAACATGTGAAGCAGAGGGAACGATCTTCTTCCACAATGACTGCTCAACCGGGGTCCTTAGGTTAATTTTTCATTCGCGTCCATTGAAAGATCCATAGAAATTGGAGGAATATAATTAGAGATGACAATTTTAACCATTCTACCAAAAATACACTTGTCATGAAGCTTTTTTAACATTTTGGGTCAATTTCATGAAAAGGGTAGAAAAAAAGAGGAAATAGAAACCCAGGCAAAGAGATTAATTCTTCCTCATACCAAATTGATTTTTATTCAGTTTCGAAAAAAGAAAACACTTGAAAAAAAAGCTACTTCTGTATCCAGATTTGGTTTGGGGAATTGGAAGCGAAGATTGAAAATTAAATTCCCAAGGCCTAAATTACCAGCAAACCGAACACGTTACTTGTTTTTCATAAATGGAGGGACAGATCAAGCTTCTGATCTTTATCAGTGCTTCCCACGTCGTGATTCTTGTTAACCATCGATGGGGGACTTTGGTTCGACCCTCCTTCTTTGAAGCCACTGCATCTTTTGCTCCTTTGCCAATTCAAGAAACTCTGCTCATCTTCTTCATACGGATGATACCTGTTGGTTGAACAACTGCCACCGTAAAACAGCAAATTATCAAACCTGGAAGTATTATTGTTGGAGCCAAATCGATCGGAGAACCGGCCACCGCCGTGTGCAGGATAAAACTGGAGGCTGGATGCATGGGCAGTTATGTACATTGGAGGGTGAAATAGGCCTAACTGATGACCTTGAGCAAATACCATTGGCAATGGCTGCCCGAGTTGTGGTTGTGTTAGTGATGCATATTCGGCGGACGCTCTTTTGGCCTTCCTCGATGCATTTCTTTCCTTCTTGTGAGCATTTTGGTGGCCTCCTAAGGCCTGAGAACTGTAGAATTTTCTTGAGCAAAATAAACAGGGAAACACCCTTGCTGTCGTGTCTTCTAAAGTGGCTTGTCTACCTTTGTCTTCAATTTCCATGTCTGACGTGCAGAATGAAGTACAAAAGGTCGAAACTTTTATGACGAAGAAGAAAAAATCAGATGACAAACTGTAGTGGATGTGAAACACACAGAAAATTTTCCAATTTGAGTAGCATTTTATGGACCCATAAAAGAAAGTCCCTTCAAAAAAGGGTAGAAGAAATGCTTCAGGGGAATTGACAGGAAAGATTACAAAAAAAGGAAAACGATAAAGTACCAAAATATGCTGATCCTTATCGCTGTAATTGATTTTTCTTACGTTTCTTTTGGGTGTTTGATCGAATAATTAAAAGAAGAGTGGAGTGGATGAGGGAGTTCAGGAGCTTTTGTTCTCAAGGAGTTGGAAAATGTGAAGAGTCTGACAGTATTAAATATAGATAGATGGCATGATAAAAGGTGCTGTATGGGCTTTGGGAACGGAAGAGATAAGAGGATGGAGAGATAGAGAGACAGAGAGATTCCATTTCCCAATCCTAGCATTCCTTTAGGCCAATAGCTCTCTTTTCTTCACCATGCAGCTACTTCCCCACTTCTCTCTCTCTCTCTCTCTCTCTGACAATTCGGTTTCATGGGCTAATGGTTTTGCTTTTGCAGGAGTTTTAACTCTATGTTTCCTAGGTTCATTTTTCAACTTTGCTCTTACAAGTGAAGTTAATCATCTGGTTTATCTTTGAAAGCCGGTCCCGGCATAAGAGGAAAGAGATTGGGCACCATATTTGTCAAAAATTAAACGGCTACTGGCATAAAAGAAAAACAGTGTTGTACTACACTGTCCAATAAAGAGCATTCAATGCAGGGAGGTGCCATACTTGTCAAATTTGATTGATGAACCAGTATGTGTTCGGTAATTATTTTTGTTGGGGTGAGGGGAAGAAAAGGACAAGTGAACAAGGAGTCAGATTGTCAGATTGGCTAAGCTTGGATGATCTAGTTAGAGATCACCAATGGCCAATGTAGAGAAGGATTGGGTGACTTAAAAGCTAAAGTTCAGTCCCCACTCGGTCCGCAACTCAGAGGTTCTTGGTCGGAATATTCATTTCTCTCTCTCTCTCTCTCTCTCTCTCTCTCTCTCTCTCCATCTAGCTGTATGCAAATGGCTGGCTCATCTGCTGCATTCTTCTGCCTTTGCCTCTGAGTAGTTATGGGCCTTACAGCCACTAGCCTTTCATTCTCCACCGCCAATTCCATGCAATTTGTCACTTTTCAGCCATTCTTTGCATGCGCTTACGCCCTCCGTGTCACGGCCCCAGTGAGAGAACCCAATGCCTTCCAACAGTCCCGTGCGCTCCATACACGTAGCCTCATTGGCAAATTTAAAGAAATCAAAGCTCCCACACACGTGATGCATCCATGTAACTTTTTTATTCTTTTAACGACTCTCACTGAAATATACCCGAAGAGAGTTTGTTATTAACATTAAATGCAACTTTGGTTTCATTTCAACAACTTAAAGTTGCAATCTCAAAGACTGTTTCTCCTACTTTAAAATGGCCACCTGAATTGCAATAAAATAACATTATCATCCCCGCTAAAATCACCTTCAGAGTAGTCTTTTCATATCATCTTGATTATTGTAGCAAGCACTAATGACGCTTTTCTAGCGAGCGTCTCGCTAACTTTAGGTCAAATTGATTTTGTCTTGGGGTAGGTTTCAATGACAATTTATTATACAACTATCAACCATATATGACAAATCACAGTAACAGAAAGACAACATTCATTTTGAGCCAATTAAGTTCGCAGAGACCAACCTTTCAATAGTTGTATCACAGTTTGGAAGATACTCAGACTCTCATATATTTGTCTCAAATTCTATATTCAATAGAAGGGAAAAGCAGGTCTAAGGAAACGAAAATGTCGATCTTCTTGAATCATCAAAAAATGCTGCTCGTCGCATTCATCTGGCAAGGCACCTATCTGATCGGCATGAGCCAACAAAATCATTCATAGGGTGCATAGTCTGATCAGAATTTCGCATGCTGAAGAGTGCCATGCGTAAAAGCCCCATTCCGATTCATATCCATTCAGCAGTACACAGCCGGGAAAGATCATAAAAAGCCTCGGTCAATGAAGAAATCGTAGCTATAACTTGCATGTTGGGATATACATCAGCTGTAGCAGATTGCACTAATTTACAATTCAGGAAGTTGGGTCCCCTGTCTAATGGCACAACTCCCAGACGTGTGAACTACATCTTGGTCAGAAGAGATGGTGCACTGAAGGAATCTTGCTCAACCTATATGCTACTGCTGGATGCACAAGCCACCTATAACACAAGGAGCAATGGATGTCCAATTGGGATTCAGGAGCAACCAAAGCATCTACTCAAGGAGAAAAGACCAGATGGTTCTGGCAACGGTGTGGGGTCGGGCTTTCTACAAGGAAGATGCTTAAAAAAAGCTTTTACTGCTCCAGTTACCCCATCCTCATTCTCCATTGCCTTGGCAAGCTCAACTGCTTGATCCTTCACCTGCCATGACAAGTTCATCAGGCATTTCCTGTTTCTAAATTCCACTTAGGGCCTAGGTGTCAAAGCTTGTATTAGTTGGTTCCAAGTTAGAAGCTCTATGGAGGTATTATCTTAGCTGCCCCATATTAAAGGGCCCAAATTCAGCTCTCTTAGCCCACTTTCAGTTAAGATGTGGGGAAGCATAAAGTAGGTGGCTACTGTAGAAATTATGCCTTGTTCATATGAAGCCTACTCTCTTCAAGGCAGCTGCCTTGCCACCATTGCCGGGATTCTTGTGCACATTTCTGGTTTAACAAGCTTTGAAAGACTACAGGTGAAACATAGGGCAATTCCTTTTCTCTGCCAGGCTAAGCATATATTAACTGCATTATGAAAACTCTGAGTGGAAGATTCTGACATTACCTTTGGATCAAGCATGACATTTATTGCATGAACCAACTTGGAAAGTGAAAACTCTTCAACTGGGATAGGTGGAGGACCTACTCCTCTTGCACACACTCTCTCACCCCAGAAAGTTTGGTCACCAAAGAAAGGTACAATGGTTGTGGGGCACTACATTCCACAATAACATGGATTAAAATAATGCAGGAAACTTATGATTCAGCAATGACAATTCTAAATATATGGGAGAAATAAGCTGTGGCCATTACTGCAGCTTTCAGACCAGCAGCTGTTGTTCCAGCACCTCCATGATGAACCTGAAAGCAAAATATAAAATGCTAAGAAATGCCATTGGGAGCCTCAATTAAGTTCTGCTAACAAAATACAACTGAAAGAAATGATGGATAAAGCTTCAATCATTATCAGGCAAAACACCCACAATGAATCTTCTGCCAAAAAAGGAGCATATTTTCACAATACAAGCAGGCATAAGAGGCTTCCTAATATTGAGGAAAGAAGCGTTCCACACTGAAACAAACTTTTTACCTTCAAAACAATATATTCACACATCATTTGCCCAACCAATTGCCACTTCATTAGGTTGTTGGCTAAACATGAACATTTAATTGACCATATTTTGAGTCCCAAAACTTGAAATCAATTCATTTTAACAGTCACAGTGCAAGAGGATTGTCATTTAAAGCCTTACCACTGCCTTGCATCTTAAGAATAGCCAGTCATGAGGGATATTATCCAATAAATATATAGTGTCCTTTGGTTCTGCCACTGGAAGAAAAATCAAACCACATAGATCAGCACACAGAAAAAGTACAAAGTGCTGGCAACTAAAATAAAACACAACACAAGCATGGTACTGGTGGTTAAAAGTAGACAGTCTTGATTGAGAAGTAAATACTTACAGTTACCCAAGCCACCCCATCCTTTGTTAATGATGCCCCTCTGTCCAGTTTGTTCCAGTGCCTCGACAATTATTTGTGTCATTTTTACTGGTTCTTGAACAGGCTGACATGGAAAAGAGTAGGTAGAAACTAAATAAATTCATATGTTGGAAGAAATGGCAGAAATTTCATCATTGAGAGCATCAAGAACATAGGCAAAATAACATGTGTACATAGATACTCAGTCAAATAAAGGCATTGCCTTGAGGATCTACATGTTTAAAATGTCTACCATGCTAATCAATTCTAATGCAATTACAGTGCCATGTTGATTGAATCATTAATAAGGTTTAAATATCAATTCAACACAAGTCCACATAGCTAATCAATTAAAATATTTACCAATCCTAGAAATGAAGCATCATTTTTATTTAAGTCCAGAATGCACCTTCTCAATTAAGTGACAACTACAAAATACCAAGCAAATGTTGCAAGAAAAAGAAACGAGCTAAATATAAATAAAAAATTAATTATTTCTCTCAGACAATGAGAGAAGGAATCTGATGGAGAAGAGTTTAGACAAATAAAAAAATGCCAGCATATTAATTTTCAGAAAAAACTAAAGTCAGAAAATTGTATGACCTAATAGTTGCATCCCTAGGTTGAAATACTCCACTTGAAAAGACAGCAATAAAGCTTTTATCTTAGCCCACAAGGGTCACAACGTTTTTATGATGCTCATGTCCAACGAAAAACCAAAAAACCCTCATATTTTGAAAATCCAAGAAGTCACAATTAGAGAATAAGTTTCAATGGATCTTCAAGCTCATATTCCATTGAAATGGTAAAATAATAAAATAAACGAAACAAATTAAAACACAATCTCAGAAGCTTATAAAAAAAAAAAAAAGGAGAAAAAAACAACACTCACAAGGCTTCCAAATCCAATATAAATAGGTTCAGGACCAGCCTCAAGCCATCTCACTAGTGCGTCAGGAGGCTCATAATTTGAAGCTAGATCAAGAAAGCAAATCCCACCACATCAACCTTAGGTCCCCAATCTGCAAACCACAACAGTGATATATAAGTCAAATCATCCATCAATAGTCGTACCTGCTGATTGCAGAAGGATATGCATACCAATTTTTTTTGTGTAAAAGATAACCACAAAATGAACAATATTATTTGTGAAAACAGTTTCATTTGTGGACTCAGAAAAATTATTTAAATTTTACATTCAGCTCCAAGCAGACTACCATTTTTACAAAGGACTTTTGATTCTTTTCTTTCTTTTTGGTAGGTTTCCACATATCCCTATGAGGTAATTATAATAATATGCATATCGAGAGTAGCTTGGTTCAAGCTCAAACTCCACAAATTTTTACCAAATCAAATATGAACAGCCCAAAGCTTGGTTTAACTTTTTTGCTACGGTAACAAAAAGAGAGCACCTAGAAGAGTTTGTTAGAAGAACAGAAAAAAAATTTATAGGGAAAAACACCAGAAGGGTAATATTTGTTCCACCATATCATGGTAAACAGTTTTCATACATACTAGGAAAACAGGCTTCTGGACTAATCAAAGTTCTCTGAAATCAAAAGCCCATGTTTATAATATTCCAAAAAATGTATCCACGTCAAATGGATCAATTTTTCCAAATAACTCATTTCAATGTTCTTGCCCTCAAAACAATTTTAAATGCTAAGTTAGAATTTTCAGGAATACACAGAAAGATGTAAAATTGCCCAGGAGTTCAATATAGAGTGTGATAATAGTTAAGTCCAACATCTTGACTCAAATAGTTATGTCCAACTTCGGAACAAGAAGTATGTGATAAATAACAAATCCTTTGAAAATAAACAGTTAACAGCATCCAGCACCTTTTGGTTTAGGAACAAGGTGAGGACTCCATATATATCCATGAGGCACATCAGAATCAGAGCCTTGTGAACCACTAAGATATGTGACTGGCCGTAGCTTCAGCTTTTTTTTCCTAACTTCATTTATCATGTCTCGTATTCCAAGCCAAATCATTGAGTCAACTATTTGATATGAAAGCTACAGAAATTCAACAAAGTAAAAGTTCCTTAAACAACAACATATTACAGACAAATTACCAAATAGAGGAAGAAGGAGAAAAAAGGAGGGGGGAGGAGGATAAATAGGCTCACTCGATACCCAGCTGACTGCTTCACACGGGACAATGGATGTGGGAATTCACTGGTTGGCCTGGTGACAGAAATTCAAATAGCTTAAAGAGATTAAGGATTACACAATAGTCAGAAAGAACATAACAGAATGAAGAAAACTATAACAATATGTATGGTACATTCAACTCCGCAAGGTTCCATCACCCAGACAAAACTTACGTCCATGGCATTGTGAAAAAGATATGAATTGGAACTTTCAGTGCCTCTGCCACATGAGTATGACCTAGAAAAACATTGGTTAGTTGTAGAATGCAGCACAGAAAAAGTGATGGCAAGTTTAACATTTGTCTTTTTCAATGAGCTGAAGTTGAGCATTTCTTTGTAAGCACAAGCAAAGAATCTTTACACATAACTGAATAACTAAATTTCATGACATCTGGAGCAAGACAGGCAAAGTAATAATCTATGCACAATCCGCATATCGCCCAGCACAATGAGAACAGATGCACACAAGCATAGAGGCAAAATGAAAATTGAATGAAGCTGGCAGTTGGCTCTTGATACAAATTATGTAAGATGACCAAACAGAGACTTAATTGGGATAATCATCTGAAAAACTTTATAGCTAAAGTCACCACTGAACCCAACTTTTCCACTCCCTCACAAGATAAAATAAGGGAGAATAATGAAAAGTGAAAGGTCAAAATATGAAACAATAGAAAACTCTGTGAATTCTACATTCTCAAAAAGGCAGTTTTGATGTAATGGATTAAATCTTATGTTGCACTCAAAATTACTACAAGAGAATGGCAGCTTTAAATTGGCTTGAACCACGATACTATCATCAAAGGGACATTTCAAACTTGACAAGGCATGATGTGAGATAGAGAGAGTAATTAACCCTTGTGTATTTCAGATGTTATTGGAGGATGGCCAAAACAAATTCTAAAAATAGAGATGGAAAGAATTAAGGAGTCAGCTATATATTATTATGTCATTAAGTGTCATAGATAAGACAAATAAAAACTCCACATAGGAGACAGCCAAAACAAATTCCTGGATATTTCAAGATAATGATAACAAAAGAAAATGCAAACAGAGGTGAGGTTCAAATTTAAAATTCAAAACATTGATTCAGATGTCAGGAAGAATTAAACCTTACCATATGCTGGAGGATTTGCAATAATTGCATCTGCCCTAAAAGGGATGCCTGAATCAACATCAGGTTCCTTACAAGCAGGAAGTAATGAGAATATAATGTCCTTTATTTGATTTCGCTGGATGGGTATCTCTGATGGCCCAGATGGCAAGAAACCTTTGTTTTTGACCATGTCTGCTTGGAGGAAAAACAAGCGAAAACTTATTCATGGATCCACTTAAAGAATTACACTCACTCAACGTTGTTGGAGAGTTAAGAAGAATCAAATTTATCCAAAACAATCTAAAAAGGTTTGAACTTTTACAGCACAGGAATATAAATTTTCAAATCAGTAAGTTTGAGGCATTTCTAAAACCAAATTTTCTATGCAGACATTAACAACAGATACATAAACAAATGTAAAAATAAGCCTTTAAGACACCGCCTAAGGAAGGTGAAAAGGAAGATAATTGAAAAACAAGATGACTTGATAACTTGAAACAAAAGGCACTTCCAGCTACATACAACCAGCAAGAACTTTTGGATCTCCACCCAAAGGATAAAACTCCAACCCCGCAGTCAGGACGAACTCTTTAAAATTTGAATGAGTTGCTAGTCTGACACGATGACCGTAATCCTGCATGCAACTATTAATGTAAATAAACAAATATATTCAAATGGTGAAGTTCCAAACAGTCACAGAACCTTAATGCAACCTAATAATTATAACTTTTTTGTACACAGAATAGAAATGCTGATTTTGATTCACTTAGGGCTAGTTTGGTTACATTGTCAATTTTTTATTGTTGTTTTTTGTTGTTATAATTTGCTGTTTTTTTTTTTTCATTTTTTATTACTAAGAACTGTTATATTATTTTTTGCAAGAAAAAAATATAAAGAACCAAAAAGACACACCCAACAATTTAACCAAAACAATACAACACAAAACTGAATTTCATAATAATAAGTCTAAAACTCAAATAAATTAATGAAGTATTGAATATAACCCAGCAATTTTCAAATTTTCAAGACAACATATTGAAGGATTAACGAAGTTGAGGTGAACAAAATCCTAAAATTAAGGAGGAGGAATTCTAAAATATAACCAAAACAATAGAACACAAAACTAAATCTCACAATAATAAGTCCAGAACTCAAATAAATTGATGAAGTATTGAAATATAACAAAGCAAGTTTCAATTTTGCAAGAAAAAAACACTAAAAGATTAATGAAGTTAAGGTGAAAAAAATTCTAAAATTAAGGCTGAGTAATTTTAGAATTGATGAAGAAGAATGTGATTTAGGGTTGAAAATTTGGAAAATAAAAAATTTAATACAAGAGTGGAACAATTTCAAAGAAAAAAAGATGAAGATGAAGCTCAATTTTGGAAAAGAAAAGGAACAGATGAAAAAAATAAGGGAGAGAGGAGCAGGCAAGGAGAGAGGAGAGAGAGAGGAAGGAGATGGTGCGGGACGGGGGAAAGAGAGGAAGGGAGGGCATGCCAAGGAGGAGAGAGAGAAAGAGGTACCTGTATTGTAGTTGAATTTGAAGATCAAACAAAATTGCAAAGAATGATAAAGAAAAGAGGGGTGAAAGGAATGGGCCAGGAGAGTGGAGAGAGAGGGAAGGAAGTGGTGCAAGGAAGGAGAGAGAGAGAGAGGGAAGAAGTGCTAAAGAAGAGAGATAAAGAAACATATACATGTAATGTAGTTAAATCTGAAGCTCAAACCAATCAAAAAAAGTGAAAACCTTCTTTTTGTAATTTTTCAAACTTGTTTTCTTCAAATGAAAATGTCTTTATTTCTTTAGCCCAAAAACAAATCAACAACATCACCTTTGAGTTTTCTAACTTAAAAAAAAAAGAAGAAAAAACTGAAAACCTAAAACCCCAACCTTACCACCCTTAGTAATCAAATGTTTTACGAAGAAGGTGAGGACAATGCAACTAGAAAAAGGTTTTCAACATTGTATATATTCCCCAAAAGGTCTACCATACTATGAGAGCTCCTGTATCATAGTATGACCATGAATAAGAGTGCATGGGCAAATGACATGTGATGGCAATCCAAGAAAAGGATTCAGAGGTCACAAAATTATGCTGTACGAGTGCCATTTGAAGCTGGAACCAAATTAAATAGTGTAAACAATCTTATCATGCATAAGAGTACATAACCATATTTGAAGAGTAAAAATGAATGAAGAAAATATCTGCACATAGAACTCACTACTGAAGTGAAAACAAGTATTACAAATTAAACAGCTAACCTGTAGACGTTTTCCAATTGCAATAAATGGTTGCACATCTCCACGTGTGCCCACAATGAGCATCACTATTTGCATAGGAGGTATGTACAGAAGGTCTGTTGCATCAAGAGGTTCATCATCAACAACTGTGTTATATACATCATCTGATCCATGAGCAAGAGCTTGAGGTTCAACATCTCCTGGAACTTCAAATTCCACAGTTCCATCATCTTTGACAGTAGCTATTCTTTTCAACAATTTAAGCTGCACAATTTTAAATATTCGAATAAAAACCCAAAGCATCATTTCATCATCCTGGGCACTGACTATTGCGTTGAACCATAGAACCTGTACATCTTGAGAAATTAAATTCTAAGATAAACATATAGATAGCAAATCATGGCAACTTACTCATACTATGTATGATGAAAACGGCAACTACAAAAGCAAGATAACAACAAAAGCAGCAGAAAACACGATTAAAGGCATTAAAAGCAAATGATCATCAAGAAAATGCGTGTGAAATAAAAAAATTAGCTATTACAGAAAAGAGTGAAGAAATGATGCAACCTAAAAGTTAATAACATAGCATAAAGTAACTAAAACTTGCAGGATAGAGTTAGTAAAACTTAGATTATTTTCCTGTAAAACAAGATCTGATCTTGTTCACCGAAGCACACCAAAAATAGCAGTGGAGTTGTAAAACAATAGCCAAGCTTCTTCAGCTATACAGAAAATAATGTCACCATTGAAGAGTGTTACCTTTTTCTGGACAGAAAGCTTGTCATCAAATATTTGTGCTGCTTCTTCAGCAAGTATATCATGATTTCTCTGCCTCTCAGTTCTAGATTTTTCAAGCTTAAGCTGACCTGAAGTTGATTCATATTTATGAACACTGGACATCTTTTCAAGTGAAGTATTTATCTCAGATACACTCCTGCCAGAAGTTCCTGATTAAATAAAAAGAAAAAAAGGGAAAAAGAGCATGTCATACCAAATACACAAGTCCATACAGGGGGAAAAAAGGATCGACATACTACAATTCAAGATTGGAAAGCATATTTTTTTTCAGGCAACCTGTATAGAGGATTTTATCAAATATTTCACCTCTTAGAAGCATAAAAGCTAGAACATCGCCCCATCAGGGAAAAGATGCCTTAATTTCATCAGCAAAGATAGTTCATAATAGTCTTAGGTGCTTCAATTCCCCTTCTCTCTCTCTCTCTCTCACACACACACACACACACTCGTCTTACACTCTTAAGGCCATCTCCATTGACTTCCATAGGCCTAATTATAGCCCTATTATTCGAATATGCTAAAAACAACATATTGCAAGACAATCAAAGTCCATATGTTTGTTAAACAACTTCTTTCTCACTAAATAGCTCTTACGAAATAAAATAAAAAAAAGAAAACAAGAATCCCTTAACTAATTAATTTTCGCTAACAGACAACTTTGAAGAGAAAATATCTGACCATCAAAGAAATAAAGGTCATCAAACTGCAAAAATTAATCAATTAAAACACGGTAACAAGAGCAATTGACCAATACAAGCAATTTCATATATGAAATTGTTCTGTGCATTTTCTTGGGAAAAAGATGTATTACTGGAAGAGACACCAAAAAATACGAAAATTTATAAAGGAAAAAATTCTAATAATGTGCTACAGAAAAATTTAGAAGAACCTGAATAATCGGTACTTCCGTTATTCACTGCACCACTGCCGCCATCGCCAACGATCACTCTGTTCTCCAATTCTTTGCGATCACTGCTAGTTCCAGCGCAAATTTCCGGCTCGATTCTGGCCGGAGCCTCAACGGAAATTGACGAAGAATGAGAAGAAGACGAAGATGAGTTCCGGAGATGCTCCGGAGACTCCGCCATCGTCTCCTCCGTCGGTTCCGGCAAGCTCAGCCCCGGCCTCCGCTCCAGATCTGCCTGAAGTTTCTAAAAGTGAGCGCGTGTCCTTGCGTTCTTGCGTGGTGTGCGTGAGTGTGTATTTTGGGTGGCGATTGCTTGTTCTTTGAGCTGGAGAAAATCAATTTGCAGAAGACTCGATAAAGAAAGCACGTTCGATGGAGTGGGTGACGGTTCTCCACGCGGCGGATTCCTTCTAGTATGGGGACAAGCTACGCAACTGCCGAGTCAGGGGCTTTTTGGTCATTTGATGCTGTCCGTGCATGTGCCAACTACTCCATCACGATCATCTTCCACAGTTCCTGGCCAATTTTAGTGGTCTGATGACATGTCGGTCTCCGTCTCCAAGCCAAGCATGAAATTGCACGCAACGCGTGGTTTGAAGTGGCGCGTTTATTTGGGGAAAAAAAATATTTCAGTGAAATTATATTTAGCTAAATCCTTTTTTTTTTTTATTCTCAAAACTTTCAAATAAGATAATTGTTATTAATGATTCGCAATTAACAGCAAATTACTCAATCTGGAAAAAAAATTCTATACGTGTACTAAGGTGATTGAAGGTTCCTCCATATTTTTAACACCACCACTAAAAGAGTTTTATTATAAATAAATAAATATATATATATATATATAGATTAAACACATATTAATTATAATTATTAATAATAAATGATTCATCATTTATTGGTATATCACATAATTTTTTATTTATAAAATGATAAATTAATTATAATAAATAAATAAAATTAATATACTTTAATTTATTAGTCTAATTTGTGCATCTACGTAATTTTTGTTCAAAAAAAATTCCGGTTCATTAAAATTTTGAATTTGAAGCTTTTATGGAAAAATTCCGGTTCATTGATAAACTTAGGCTCCGGACGTTGACAAACCAATTAATTTTACTTAGGGCTTATGGGATTACTAGGTCCAAAGTCATGTCATATACCCCATCTAATTTTTTTTGTTCCTGGATGTAAAATATATTTTCCGCTTTATTTTTTCTTTCTTTTTATTCTTTTAGGGCCCCTCCATTTCTTGAAATTTTAAAAACTATGTGAGCGGAGAGTAATAAATTCAAACTTAAACCAGAAGTCATGTCCTGCCGGGACAACGAACACATACCCCGCAATAACAAGAAAATAAAAGAAAAGAATAGAAAATAAAATAGAAACATTTTTTGTTTATCGTTACAATTAAAAAGGCTTATATTATTATTATTATTATTATTATTATATATTTATATTTATATTTATTTATTTATTTCTATTTATCAGCGTCGATGCCGCTTAATTCTCGGCAATGTCGCTCTCTCATGCCCGAGCGAAGATTGATCCTGCAGGCGTAAGCGACGTTCTTTCTGTTTCTTCTTCTTATCCTTCTTTTTTCCTCCTTTTTTTTGGTTCTCTCCTTTCCTTTCTTATTTTTGTACAAAATACAGCACTCAACAATTCAATTCGCCCTTGTAGCGTATTGAATCTTTACCTTCGGTTTCCATTGCACCGGTAATGCAGCTCAAGAACAAACTCTGTATGAAAGGGATCAAGAAATAAGCAGGCGCGTCTTCAAATTCGATCAGCAATTTCATAATGTATGCTTATTTTTGCTTCGCGTACCATGTGATATCGTTTTGATATTTGAATTATCGAAGTTTTACTCCATTATATCAATCCCTTTTTTCTTCCTCGTGATCTGTTTTAGGTTTTGTGTACATGATGATAATAGAAAGTCGCGCGCTATCAGATTGGTTATCGCATAAGCTTTTTGCCTTTTGGATCTGTGGATTGTTTGTTTATATGTTCGTTTATTCAAATTGGTGATTGCGAATGCGGTAATAAGGGACGCTCTTGATTGATTGGGAATAGAGGCATTCGTTTGGATTCAATTTTTCTCGTTTGGGCTTTTGGAGCTCCAGTAATTCGTTGCACGATACATATCTGAACGGAGGGATTGTTTGGTTTGGTGTAAGAGCTTTGTTTGAGTTGATTGGGATTGTGGCCTGCTGGAATTTATATTATTTGGGTTGATTGTGAAGCTAAGGAATTGTGTAAGTAGGTCATTGTTATTCAAGTGTGTAAAGAAGTATCTAAGCTATTGTGAAGTTGAAGTGGACATAAAAGCTGGAGTTTAACTGATTTTGGAAGATAATGAGTTGGTTCTCATTGCATTTTTGATTTGGTATTTGGATAGGTGTCCTTTGGATAGAATATTAGCAGATTAAGCAGATAGGAAAAATGTTGTTTTGCAGTTGGATAGATCCTTCAACTTGTATGATGCAATGAACAGTGAGGCACATCGTCACTTTGGTCAGTGGATCCAGCAACAGCATGGTTCAGCAGCTGTTGTCCCTGATGCAGGAAAAATTGTGCATAATATCTCTGTCCAGACTGGGGAGGAATTTTCCATGGAGTTTCTCCAGGATCGTGTAGCTACCAGAGGCATTCCTCCAATGCCAGCTGCAACTCAGAATTGTGAAAAGAGAGCTGCACATGTAAATGATCAGAATCATCAGCTGGGTTATCAGGATCTAGCTTGTATTCTGGGGATAAGAAGAATGGACTCTGATTGCCCGTCTGATATTTCCGATTTTGCATCTGCAAAAGGGTCCCCAAAGGAGAATGAAAATGGGGTTAATGTTGATAAGTTAAGCAGATACAATGCTGAAGATGGTGATACAGTGCATAGATCAAGGAAGGCTTTCAGTGAATTGAATTATAATTGGAGGGATGGTTCAGGCTCCAGTACTGCAGCCACATGTGCACCAGAATCTGCACAGTCCAATAACTCTAATGGACCTGGTGTTTCAGATAGATCTCATCCTGGAAAGATGAAATTCCTCTGCAGTTCTGGGGGCAAAATTTTACCTAGGCCCAGTGATGGCAACCTCAGATATGTCGGAGGAGAGACACGGATCATATCCATATCTGAAAATCTTAAATGGGAAGAACTTGTGAAGAAAACTTTAGGTATATGTAACGGGCCTCACTCCATTAAGTACCAGCTTCCAGGTGAGGATCTTGATGCTCTTATATCTGTGTCCTCTGATGAAGATCTGCAGAACATGATGGAGGAATACCATGCGCTAGAAACACTTTGGGGTTCTCAAAGGCTTCGTATATTTTTGATTCCTTTGGCTGAATCGGAGAAAACATCTTTGGAGGGTACAACTATCCAGCATTGCAGCCCTGATTACCGATATGTTGTAGCTGTCAATGGTATTTTAGATCCTACTCCTAGGACAAATTCTGGTGGGCATGCATTGGCTAGTGAAGCAAGTCAGCCTGGGTCTATTTTGGATGGTAATCAAAGCTTCGGCAAGCAAATTCCATGTTCCCAACTTGCTTTGGATTTTAAGGGCGGTATAAATAGTTTTCATCCTGCTCAAATGTCGAGTAGATTCCAGAATATGGTCAGACCTCCCTATCAATCTCCTCCTATTTCTCCAATCCCACTACAGCAGGGAGATTCAAAGAGTGGTTACATGCAATTATATGGTGATAGCTCAAGCCTTGAGAGTAATAGTTCCTTCATTACTGCTCAATTGCCACATAAAAACCACAGTGGTGACACAGATGTTCACAAAGAAACCCCAAAAGTGCCTGGAATTTTGGCTAATGGTCATCTCCCTATCAAACAGGTTGATGGTGGACAACCTGACAAAAACTATGAAGCACAATTTTGCAACCATAATGTCAGAAAAGAATTTGTTGTCCCTGCAGTTCATGAACAAAAGAATGGTGACTTCAATGGTTTCTCTTATGAGAGGCATATGCTTAAAGGAAGGGCATTCCACTCTGATAAGCCTGTCTCAACTCCAGATGATTCTGGGTGTCTGCTGTCAGGATCTATAGACTCCATAGATTCTCATCATGGATTGCCACATTCATTTTCTGATTCAAAGCTGCAGGAGCATGGAGGAACACCTTCTTACTGTTCACAAGAGGGAATGAGCCCATCATCCCCCTTGAACTTTTCTAAGACACTTTTATCTCCACTGTTAGTCTCTAGCATTGCACAAGAAAAGGCAACACAACTGCCTGAAGATGTTAATCTAGTGGATCCAAATGTGGAAGCTAGATTACTGGACATTCAGCCACCTGGCTCCCAAAGTAAGTTGGTTTGTCAAAATCAATCTCCATTTTCAGACTCAGCAGGGAAAGTTGCACCTATTCAGGACATTAACAGCAAAATTGATGGAAACTGCTGGATTCCAAACCATTGTGAAAGTCCGTTAGGTTTGGAAACATTGAGTCTGCATGAAAAGATTTATGCGGAGAAAGCTGTGGTTAGTGGAGAATACAAACACAAATTGCATGATGTCGAATGCAACCCAAAAACATTTGATATTAATTCTTTGGCAGGAAATCTACAGGCCTTTGGGGATACAGTTTCCACATCTTCAGCCATGGATTTGAAACCTTTCATAGACAACATGTCACAGAATTCTCATAACTACCAATTTAAAAAAGTGCCCTCTGATCTGCTTGGGATGGATGAAGCTATCTCCAATCATCAGTACCATACCTTGAGCAGAAGAGTGAATGGTGAACAAGTAAGCAACTTCCCACTGTCTCAGAATCCTCAAGTTGTGGAGGCATTTCAAAATGGCAGACAACAACCTCATGATGAAAATTCTCTAGTTGATCTTATGTCTGGGTCATTGGATGACCCATCTTTCCCTGAATCAGCACAAGTTCAAACTCTTCAAAGCCAAAATGGGATGGGTGTCAAAGCATATACACCAAAAAGCACCAAAAAAGTGAGCCTTACTGCAGTTCATGACACTGCTGATTTGAACAAATTACATCAGAATGACCCCCATACTTCTGCACATAATATTTGCAGAGATGCTTCTGCTGAAAGAGATGTTTTTCTTCTTGGGGATAACTATGAATGGTACACTGATCACAAGGTTCAGAAGTTGGGCTTTGGAGGAGCTGCCAATGGGAAGTCAAGCATTGAGGAAATTATATTTCCCAAAACCAAAACCCAAAGGACAAGAGATCAAAATCAGCTGGAGCCATTTTTTGTCATCAAAGATGTGACTGATAATGTACCTTGCAGCATTCCGTCTTCTTGTGCAGATGTTTTACACATTACTGAACCAACTGGCTGTGCTCTCAATTCAGAGAGTATCATCCCCCCATGTTTGTCCACAAGTTGATGACCAAACCAGCAGTGACCTTGTATCCCCTATTGCATCAGAGAATATCATTCCAGAATCTGAGATGGAGGCAAGTATATTCTTAATATGAGATTCTCCTTGTCCCTTCCCCTCGATCCCTCCATTCCTTTCTCTCTCTCTCTCTCTCTCTCTCTCTCTCTCTCTCCCCCTGCCTCTGTTTAATTTGTTGTACTTGTAATTTGACATTTTAGTTGGGTTTGGTTGTAGGATATATCTGTTGATGATGGCAATGAAGATGAATCAATCAGTGATGCAGCAATAGCTGAAATGGAAGCCAGCATCTATGGCTTGCAGGTGACTACCAGTGAAATTGCTGAGCTTTTATCTAAGTTTTCTTATTGCATGTGTTCTGCATAATTATATATACCTCCTGCTTGAAACAATTTGATTTTGTTTCCTTGACCTATTTTACTTGCAGCAAGCTTATAAAACCATTTTCGTGTACGTATTTGCTGAGAAACTTTTCTACTTTCTGATTGTCAATAGCTTTTGCATTGATGACTTGAATAATAAGAATACTGGTAACTTTTTACCTTGTCGCACAATGACATTACATGGTAAGGCCCATGTATCATCACTTGCAGCCTGGACTCATGCTGCTAGTGCATCCAACTATCTCTTTTCCTGTTGTATATTTCATTAATCTTTATAATCTCAGATAGGGGGATGGTTGAAAGCCCATGTTATTCTATAATAGAAAGAAGAAGTAGAACTTGGAATGTAATTGGCTTGTTTGATGAGTAATTACTCCAGTTTTCCTGATTGGAGAAATATGTCACCATGTTTGTTCTTTGTTGCTGCATTGCTATTATTTAGTTCCAGGTGATGAAAGATTTATGGAGCACTCGTTTTTATCAAAACATATCGGTACTTTAAATTAGCTTCTATTATCTGAGAAAGTTTTCTGATTGATACACACAGATAATTAAGAATGTTGATCTTGAGGAACTACGAGAGTTAGGATCTGGTACATATGGTACTGTCTATCATGGAAGATGGCGAGGAACAGATGTTGCCATTAAAAGGATAAAGAAGAGCTGTTTCTCAGGGAGATCCTCAGAGCAAGAGCGTTTGGTGTGTTTTCTGTACTTTTCTTGTGACTCCCTTGTTGCACTTTCCCCAGTTATATGAAGTGGCAAATTTAAATTTTTTGAAGCAATTCATGTCATTTTCTGGCTTGTGCTTCAAAATTTGATTAAAAAAATAAGTGTTAAGTCCAGATTTACCAAGTTTGATTCTGCTAGCTCCATAGCAGATGCACTTAGCCTGCCAGTTGAACTCAAACAATCTGCTTAGCGATTAATAAGGGAAGAATTTCTGAATACATTGCCATTAGAGACCAGCTGATATAGAGATCTGAAGGAAGATGTGAAAACCTGTGGAGAGTTGAGCCATGTGTGATTAATCTAGAATCACCCTTTACTTGTATTATATAAAGTTGTCTGGGTTTATATTATATACTCAACCAGGAAAAACTATACAGAATTGCATCTCTTCTAGTGTTGACATCCTTCTACCTACTGAAAATAGTGCGTTATGCCTACACTGCTATATGTATAGTTGTACTATTGTTATGTTAACCCAAGGTAACACTACTGATTGTCTTGTTTTTGCAGACAAAGGACTTTTGGAGAGAAGCACAGATTCTTTCAAATCTTCATCACCCAAATGTAGTAGCATTTTATGGTGTAGTACCCGATGGAGCTGGAGGGACCTTGGCAACTGTAACTGAATATATGGTAAATGGGTCCCTTAAGCATGTCCTACTCAAAAAGGATAGGTGATCCAGTCTTAAAACCTTTGCTCTACATTTGCAACCCATGGTTATGTACACGCTTAATTTAAGCCTGGTAATTTTCTCTTTCTTCCAGATCACTTGATCGTCGTAAAAAGCTTATAATTGCCATGGATGCAGCTTTTGGCATGGAATACTTGCATTCAAAAAATATTGTCCATTTTGATCTGAAGTGTGATAATTTGCTTGTGAATCTAAGGGATCCCCATCGCCCAATATGCAAGGTAAACGGTTTAAAATCTATTGCTGGAGCAGAAACTGTACTCTGTTGTAATATTTTGTGTCTCCATGTACTTTGTGTGATGTTGAAAACCACAAAAAGGCTGCAGGAAGAAGTTTCTGATTCTCTCTTGAAGTCCAAATGATGAATTCTTGGAAACTTTGGTGTACAAGTCACTTTTTTTCCCTTGATCCTTATGTTTGGATTTGTGTCTCAAGCATATTTAGGCATTATTTGCTTTCTTTTTCCAGGTTGGAGATTTTGGATTATCAAGAATCAAGCACAACACACTAGTATCTGGTGGGGTGAGAGGAACGCTCCCATGGATGGCACCAGAATTGTTGAATGGAAGCAGTAGCCGGGTCTCCGAGAAGGTTAGCATGTTCTGCCAGTGCCAAAATGGAAAATGTAGTGGTGTGAAACAATCAACAATATCTTACATGGCATTACAGGTTGATGTTTTCTCATTTGGCATTTCAATGTGGGAGATCTTGACTTCAGAGGAACCTTATGCAGATATGCATTGTGGGGCAATTATTGGTAAGAATGCCAATTTTTGCCATGCTAATAAGATTAAAAAAAAAATACTGCGGGCTCCTTTTTATACTTTGTTCCCTAAAAATTTTCACTGTGGATCCTATTGAAGGTGGCATTGTCAAGAACACACTTCGACCACCTATTCCAGAACGGTGTGAACCAGAATGGAGGAAGCTGATGGAACAGTGCTGGTCACCAGACCCTGAAACTAGACCATCATTCACTGAGATAACGAATAGATTGCGGTCTATGTATTGCCCTTCGGACAAAGGGGAATAATATGCAGGCAAGACAGATGAAGCAAAACCATACGTCATGAATCAACGGCATGTATAGAAGCCCTCAGGTTCGAGGATGGCAGCATTGAGGAGGTGAAGCTGTGACCTTCGTAAGTAAAAAGCATCTATTTATTTATTCTTTTGTAACATAAACGATAAAGAGGGTGCAACCATGGCAGTGAGATAGATTCTCATACTAGAGTAGTGCTTGTGAGCCTTTGTTTATCTTTCCTGTATATAGCATATGCAATCTTGCAAGAAGTGAGGTGCAGATGTTTAGTTTATATGCTATAGATCACGGGCGCAGATTTTTTCCGCGCTTGTTTTTTGTTTCCTGATGTCTTTTATTTTAAAAATCAAAGTCATTTCATTGCTATACAATTTATGCGTGTGCATAGGGGTTTGAGTATAATGAACTCGATTCTACCATTCATATATTTCCAACAAGTGATGAGACCCATCACCAATTATTTTCACTTTTTTAATTTTTTTTATTTGGTTCTTGGCTAATGAGAAGGACATGGAATCATATGGCATTCTTCTGGATGAAACTACGTTAACTACGAAGAGTTACGAGGGAAGTCATAATTAATGTATATAAATTTGCATCAAAATCTCAGTGAAACTTTCACATTCTCTAATAGTTTCGACCCATGAATCCCTCTGAGCCACAATAGGACTCTGCTCTCAGTCCATCAAGAAACAGCACCCTCAATAATTTTTTAATAGTTTTAACGTTGCAAGTCATAATGGTTGGTAGGCGAGTGAGGACAGCAGACAGAATTCAATTGTCTATTCAAGCATCGAAGGAAAACGGAGGAAAATGTGCAGGAACATGGTGTTCTAGGATGTTATACGAGGGTTCCAGTTCCTTCAATGGTAATATTCATTTCCGTTGTTCATCTTAAGGATGCTATCTTGAGGGGCACCCATCTGCAAAAAAGATTTTGTGGGCATTCAAGGCATGGTAATATATGCTTACACGGTCACAAACATCGAGCGAGATCTCAACAACAATGATTAAGTACCCAAAAAAGGTGGAATTGTCTTTCAGGCATGTCCCCAACACGTCACACGCTTGGTCCCACCAATTCTTGTTTATTTCCCGTTTTATATCTTTCAAATTGGCGGTGCCCAACCCGTAATGTTTCTTTCATTTGAGAAAAGAAACAGCAATCTGATGATTGGTAGAAGAAAAATAATGATGGTCAATCCAGTAGGATATAGCAGAGCAACAACATTGATAACTTTCCCTTTCTGACTTCGATATTTCTTTAATACAGTAATTCTCCTGGAAATCTAAAAAGACTGTTTGGTGAGGTGCAGAGTTTAAAATCAAAAGCAACTGAGTACAGGATGGCGGTTTTTTATGCTGGTTTCCCTGGTATACTATAATCTTCTGCATGCGCTCATTGCCATTCACATTGACATTTCAACTCACTATTTCATATTTAATTTTGTGGGTTGACGAAGAAAAATAATTAGATCGTAGGTCTCTTTTCTCCCGGGATATTTTTTTAAAGGGATAGTTTACATGCCCATCAGAACAGTCAACTGGCAATTCTCATCTGGTCTGCATGCAGTTGCTGATGTTGCTGCTTCCATGAAGGCTGGCTTTTATGATATTGGTAAGAACTAAGAAATGATTCTTCCGGAGTGTGTATCCGTTACTGATGTCCTTTTCTGCGCTTAACCTTTTCACCAGCACGGGCATAGCGGCAGGGTTGGAGTCCATGACAATCGACAAAGTTCGTTCAGAATTCAAAATTAACCCAAGTTAACCCAAAAAATAAACTTGAACTCTACTGTCTCCCAATAACTTACTAACTTCTATAATGCAGTTTTTTTGAATTCGATTGGTATGATTAAGAGGGATTCGCACAAGTCCGTGACTGCCTTCTTCCTATGGGAATAACCACTGAAAATGTTGCACACGGCTATTGCGTCGCAAGGCAACAACAAGACCACGCTGCTGTGAGTTGCATAGCCCTCGCGTGTGATGTATTCTTTTTTATGCAGGTATGTTGTATAGCACCCTTGACTCCTTGCTTTTTGCAAATGTAGGTTGAAACTCCCAGAAAAGCTGCTGCTGCAACAGCAGCTGGTAAATTCGAAGAGGAAATAATCCCAGTCTCAACAAAGGTAAATGGAGAATTCAAGGGTCATCAGCATATATGCACATCCATTTTCACTTTGTTTTCCTGGAACATGTTGTTAACCGATTTTTCCCTTATTAAGGTTGTGGACTCAAAAACTGGTGAAGAGAAGCTTGTCAGAATTTCAATGGATGATGGAAATGCGCGAAAGGCAAGCATGTTAGATCCCTCCAAGCTGAAGCCTGCTTTCGAAAAAGATGGATCCACTGCTGCTGGGATACGATTTTATCAATAACCGTACATCAGAGCCTCGGTCAGCACAATTGTGTACTCAGTTGACACTTGAGTGGAATATTATCCCAGGTAATAATAGCCTGGTAAGCGATGGTGCTAAAGCAGTCCTTACGAAAATGAGTGTGGCTATGCTGATGGGACTTCTTTATATCATACATAGCTCTTGCCATGGACATTGTCCGTGCAGCTGCAACAGATAGTTTAGATAGAGGAATCCTGGTGCAATGTCAAGGTTAAGATCCAAAGAAATGGCGCAGCAAGGTCGATTATTAGAGATATCTGGGACAACCTTCACGTCGGTTCATTGAGATATCTCGGGCAGCTGATGCGTCACCACCAATCCGATCCCGTTCCTTGTACGGCAGGTAAAGTACCGAAGATTACGTGCCATATTTCCTTGCGCTCTATGGTTTCTTGTAATCTTGTCTAAAGATGACTGCCGGTAAATTTTAAGAATCCGATCCTCCGGGAGACTCCAATAATTAGTAACTTACATTATGCAATGAAAATCTAAGAATCCATTCATGGTTAAGCTACGGCATCTTCTGTCCCAAGAAAAAAAAAAAAAAACACAAGTAAAGAAATGAAAAAGGAAAAAGCTCCCGCTTCCAATATTACCACTCTGCAATTCTTCATCGCGGGCTTTTTTCCGGGCTATTCTTCTTTTGTTACCAAAGGCCTATCATCAATCACCAATTTTGCAAAGCTCCTTATCCAGCCAAGAGTATCATCGCTGAACAACAAGCATTTGGAACATGCTCATGTATACTGAGAGCCACTATCAAGTAAATCAAGTCTATCATATGATTATAGACCACAAAAATTGATTTTCGATATGCCAAATGTGGATCTCAACGTGTATGTAGACAATTTCTTTGGCAGATAAAAGGCTGCAAACATTGTGACTTTACTTCCACGAGAAAAATTGATGAGTTTATTTTCAATGAATCCCCGCCCCAGTTATTGTTACTTCCAGGACAATTAACACAACATCATTGCAATCTTCTACCTATCAAGCAGGAACTAAGATTGGAATATCTATACTCACAGCAGCTATGTTATTCTTATTGAATCATCATTTCTTTGGTTGCATTAGAGACTTCAAACTAGAAACACAAAGAAGACCCATCTCTGGAATAAACACAACCATCCCATTCAGTGTAATAAAGTAAATAGAAACTGACACATGGTATCCATACAGAAAGATGCTAAAAATTTGGTGTTCTTAAGGGCTGAACCACTTAACAAAAGTGTGGATGTAATCTGCCCTCAATTGCATAAAAAAGAAAGCCTAAACAAGTAGGAGTCCACCCTCTTTCATTCTGGATCAGGAGAACCACCAGGAACCAGCTGCATTATACAACAACATAGTATTACAATTCATACATATGAATGCCATTTGTGGGAAGGTAATAGCTCAGAGCTCACAAAGTATGCCTACAACAGGGCATAATAAACTTGGGAACTTCAAACCTGGTCTAGGATTTTCGGGAGATGAAGGAAGCTGAGAGCTTACCCAGTCTGCCTACAACCATCTTTATAATGTTGAGTATTTTAAACTTTTCAAATGAGCCATTAGTCTAGGATTTTTATGAATGTTGGGCAAACATTTTGCATTTATCATGCTTCAATTATCAACCAAAAGCATAGGAAACAAGCACAAAAGCTTTGCTTCCTAAAATATTGCATGGACAATTAGACATGCTCTAAACTTCTTTGCTAGACGGGGTAAAAGAAAGGTAAAAGGTTTCTGCAACTTGGCCGGAGTGGGAACAAATAAAAGCTAGTCATAATTATTTACTTACAATCGCAATGTTGTTTCCATTCAGCAATATCTGATCAAGCTTGGTTATGCGCCGTCCTTCCGATGTGATTTCACTGCAGTATCCATGTACGAGCAAGATCAGAAAGAGAATTCAGAAAACAAACTAATAGAACTTGTCAATACTGGAAAAGACAATTGAAAGTGTGGGTGTAAAGCAACTGGTGAATGCAGGCTGCAAAGAATAGAGAGTCAACCTAATTCCACCCCTTATCCCCTTTTCCTCACATCTAATCCTATCTGACCAGAATATCAAGTCGAAATCTTTGGGACATAATGAATGGCCGAGAAAATGCATTCAACTAGTCCTTGCTGGTCTAGTCGAATCGAGATTCAATCTGATTTCACCCCCACTCCCCTTGTTCTCACATCTAAGCCTCTCTGGCCAAGAATATCAAGACCAAAACCTTGCAGGAAACAGGGAACGACCAAGGACAGGCATTTGACCAGTCCTTGCTGGTCTTGAAAACCACTCTAATTTCACTTACTCTGAATTAGACTACCACTCACGGTTTATTACCCAGCAAATCCATGGCTTAAATAATATAATTTCACCACCACATTATCCAGACAGCATTGTATGACACCATTATAAAGTACTTGTTAAGTTTTCCGCAAATATGCAAGTCCCCGCCTCCACCCCCATTGAAATCCACAAGTATACCTCCACAAGCAGATCTCCATTTAAAGGTCACAAATAAAGCTATAACAAAGCTAAAACCATCCTTCTATGGACCCACGACGATTAGAACACCCAAATGAAGTTAGTGCAGGCCAGTCAATTTACGACCCTAAACCCTAATTCAATTTTTTTTCTCTCTTCAAAACAATTTTCTAGAAGGAAATGGGAAAAGATACAATTAGATAAAGAGTAAAGAATTGCATACTATTCAATGACGTCTTCGAGCACCATATTGACGTAGACGTCGAATCCCCTGAGAGTACCAACAAGCTCTTTGTCTCCTTTCATTATCACCCATATTTTCGACCCTATGCATCTGTCTATTAGCTCTGCAATTCCCCCAAACAAAAATAAAACCCCGAATTCAGTTCATTTCTTTTTATTCTTTTTTTTTTTTTCTGGTTTGCTTTTTCGTCGTAGCAAATACAAGAGGAAAAAGAAAAAAATGAACAGAGGGTAAGAGATGGACCTGATGGGAGGAGCTGCGAGGGATTGTTGGCCATGGAATCAACAGCTGTGCAGAAAAGCTTGGGCAACGAGCGTAGTGATGGAAAGTTGGGGGCTTTCGGCCGACGCCGTCGTCCAGAAAATTTTGCTCTAATCCTTTCTTCTTCTTTTTTGGCCCGCTGGACTGGTTTTATTATTATTATTATTATTATTATTATTTTGCATTAAAAAACCTATAAAAAATGAATTATATAACGATATAATCTTTTTATAATTAAAACTTAAAATATTTAAGTGAAAATTTGCCTTCCTTGTCATTAGAATGCTTCTTAAAAAACTAGTCTGATCATTGTTTAAGTAGAAACGCGTTTACATGAGGTGAAATTTCTACGTAACCAAGCTAATCTACTTTTTATATTTATTTACTATTATTCTTAGAAAATTTTTTAACTTGACCTAAATTTTTACAAAGTAATTTTAATTTTTAAAATTAAATTATAATATATAAATATAATAAAAAATACTACACATAAAATTTTTTAAAAATTTAATATATATATATATAATATAAATATTATTATTTTATAATATATATATATATATATATATATATATATAACATAATATTTTAAAAATTATAAATTAAAAATATTTAATATAATTATTATAATAAAATATTTATATTAATTATTATTTTTTTTATTAAATTATTTATTAATATATTTGTAAAAAAAATATTTTGTATATTAATTTTAAGGTTTATAAAATTAAATTTATATGTATTTTAATATATATATATATATATATATATATATATATATAAAAAATTAATAATATATGAATTTAAAATATTTGATATATATATTTAATTTTTTTATTAAATATATTTTAAAATATTTAATTTGTGATTATAATTTAATTTTTTCAGATAATTTATTTTTTTTATTGTGATACATTATAATTGTATGTTGGTTTTGATTATTAAAAATAAAAAAAAAAAGTAAAAACTCTTCCTAAATCAAATTGTCTTCCGAATTAAAAAATTTCGACAAAAACACCACCTGGAAATAAATAAAGTGTTTATTCTGTGCCACGTCATAAGTTGTGACCCCACATTAATTACCACGTATCAGCCAAGCGAGCCACGTGTAAGGCATCCACCGGAATGTCGACAATGTACAAGGGACCTATGAAAAAAACGAAGGGCGGTTGTGGCCACCGTTTGACCCCCGGCTGACGTCCCAAACTTGGTTTCCTATCTCACTTTCATTGCCTATAAATATAAAAGGAAACCATTCCTCGCAATTTTTCTTACGTTAAAATCCTCTCTCTCTCTCTCCGATATTTCTATTTCTATTTCAATTTCAATTTCAATACCAATTCTCTTCCATGGGCGAGTTCTTTACGCAATCTTTTCAGATATCACATCTCCTTCGAACTCAATTAATTTCTGTAATTCCCCGTCTCTGCACACAAGTAATTTTAACGATCGCGTTTGATTGTTTGAATTTGCGTTAATCGAACCTTATTTGGTCAGATTTATCTTACTTGGGCAATTTTCGCTGTGGCTTGTATTCCTACTTGTGTTTTTTGGTTCATCCTCTATGCGAAGTTAGCATTTTGTTTTGGCCGCTCAGTGATGGGTTTCGTTTAGATTGGGGCATAGGGGTTTTCCATGCATTTGGGGAATGGGAAATTGAAGTGATGTTTGCATTGCTTTTGTATTATTGGGTCTTGATCCGCCGTGATTTAGATTTTAATTGAGAAAAGAATGAGATTCTGGGCTTTTTAGTTAGTCAATTGGAGAGAAAGCTGTTGTGAGGGTTTGCTTATTTTTTGTGGTAAGGATAAAAGATGCTGAGTTTTGATTGATTATGCTGCGAATTGCTGAGATTTGCTGTAATTTGTGACTTTGTGTAGAGCTGCAAGTTACGTTCCCAATTAATTACAGATATGCAGTAACATGGATCCAAAAAACAATGGCAACAATTAATGGGGATGAAATCAATGTTGACTACTAGTATTTTGTGCTTTTGCATTGTACAAAAACAGTATTCTGTTTATTTACTTTTGCTGCTAAATGGTTGATGAGTTCTAACAGTCTGTGCGTGTGCTCTGTTGAGGATGGTTGCCATCCACATGTGGACAGATTTTTCATTTACTTATGGAAAGATTATGTATGCAAACATGTAATTTCTGATTGCTTGTTGAGTGTTTTTGGGTGATTATATCTTATGAGCAATTTTTCACAGTCTGAATTGCTATTTTTTCTTGGATAGTTTTTCCTCCTACTTGCTGGGGTTGAGACATGGTTTATTTGAGGACACCTATAATGCTAATATCCTTCATTGCCTATTGTTGCTCTTTTTTCTTATCACATCATTTAGTATTGTTGTGGTAAATGCTCATTAATGACTCATGCATCCCCTTCTTTGAGTTACAGTGTTGGCGACCATAAGCATGACTCTTTTTTCCATGGTACAACTGCAGGTTTTATGACTCATTGGTAACTTAGTGGCACAACAAGTAATCATGGAGTTATTTATTGAGGCTGTTGTATTCCTTCAACTTTGAAAGAACTAAGAATTACAACATTATTTGAGAGGATTGTAGGATTGCTTGCTTTGTGAATTTCTCATTTCCATTAAAAGAGTTTCTAGTTTTCAATTGGTTACACAAGTAGTTCTTCAAAGCTTCCAGTGGAGAATTTCTTTAGTGCTCCTTCTATTGGTGAGTATAAATGCAGTTAATTGTAATTGTTCTAAGTTCTATGTATTTGTGAACTATTGCCTAGCATGCTTAATATCATTAGAAATTGGGTGATGTTACCTTAAATGTTGAATTTAAATAACATTCATTTACTGGCATGTAATAATGCCAAAAAGTGTTGGTAAGTACTCTGTCCTAATAGTTTGTGTTGAGCAACTTCATTACAGTGCATCCAAGATGGCGGGTGTAAAACGAAGACTTTATTCTGATTCAGATATTCATGCCCTTCACAAAGTATTGGATGAAGTCTCATGTCCTATCTGCATGGACCATCCACATAATGCTGTTCTCCTAATTTGCAGCTCACATGAGAAGGGTTGTAGATCTTACATTTGTGATACAAGTTACAGGCATTCAAATTGCCTGGATCGCTTTAGAAAAATGAGGGACAATTCTAGAGGCAGCACAAACTTACCAACTTCTTTACCTGTCAATTCATTTAGATCCAGTAATAATTCCGACACAAGCTTGATTATGAGAAATCACATGATTGATGATAATGAAAATGACAATGTAAGTCAAAACAACAATCAAAACTCCATGAGAATGCCTGAAGGGCCTATAGAAAATCTCAACCATGGTCCTAATAGGCAGCTGGAAACACAAGGAGAAAGCATTTTGGAAGCAGGTGATTCTGAAACTTTTCATGAAATAATTGAGCTTGAAGACCCTAATATGGGGAATTCATCAGAATCAAGGCTGAGCCTGAAATGCCCTCTGTGCCGTGGGACCGTATTAGGCTGGGAGATTGTAGAAGAAGTCAGACAATATCTGAATTTGAAGAAGCGAAGTTGCTCCAGGGAATCCTGTTCTTTTATGGGCAACTATCAGGAATTGCGTAGGCATGCTAGGAGGGTTCACCCGGCAACTCGACCATCGGAGATTGATCCATCAAGGGAACGAGCTTGGAGGTGCCTTGAGCGGCAGAGAGAATATGGTGACATTGTCAGTGCTATTCGTTCAGCCATGCCTGGGGCTGTTGTCGTTGGGGACTATGCCATCGAGGATGGAGATAGGATGTTGGCTGAAAGGGAAAGTGGGACAGGTGAAGTCAATGCACCATGGTTGACTACTTTGTTCTTGTTTCAGATGGTTGGCTCAATTGATGGTGTAGCTGAACCAAGGGCCAGGTCAAGGGCTTGGACGAGGCATCGCCGACCAGCAGGGCCTTTCCCTGAGCGGCGGTTTCTTTGGGGCGAGAATTTGTTGGGTATTCAGGAAGATGATGACGACGACGAAAATGACTTGCACATATTAAGTGATGCCAGTGAAGATGCATATCCAATCCCAAGAAGGCGCAGGCGTTTGAGTCGATCCAGGTCTGATGATCGGTCATGAGGAGCAAGGGAGCATTTCTGGTAAATATCTGGTTTCTTGACATGCATTTGTTGTCTGTGGATTGCCATTTGCTAACCCTATTGGCATGTTACCATTATTGTTCCAGTAATGTGTGGATTAAGCATTTAAAGTTAGGATCATCATGCTGATTAAGAATCAAGATGTAAAAGAATCTCTGGGCTTTGGAGCAATCTTTCTGCTGGAAAAATGGTTTCCTTGTTGATACTGGAGTCTGTCCCATCCTTGTTTGGCTTTTGTACAGGTCACAGCGTATTAGAAGAAAACAGCAGATGATGGGTTTACAAACTCTCTTTAGTTGTAGAAACATTTGTATTTTAATTGGAATTGCACATGGAACATTATAATATCTACTGTGGTTGTTGCAGTGTATATGATGTGTTTGATGCTCTCTCTCTTTCTCCCCTCCCCACAAGTCTTATCTGATAGTGTAGCCCTTAACATTTCAATTTCTATACGGTTGAAGACTCATTTTTGGAAGCTGTTATTGCTGTGGACGTTGATCTACAGACGTTCAGGCAGATCTAATTTGGAAAACTGTAGCTTCTTCTTATTGCTACAAAATTTTAAGAGAATCGGGAAGGCGGTACCTAGCTTTCTACACTTACGCTGGCTGTGCACCGAGCTCCCATATTTGATAGATCTGGAAAAACGCAGCCCATGCAACTTAAGGCTCAATGGGCGAAGAGCTCGTGCATTTGGGCTGGTGTTCAGACTTCAGCTATTCTACCTTTTTAGAGTATGGGCTACCATTGGTGAGGAAAAACATGGTCCCACGGGCCTGATACACAGGGAGCATCAGGACGGGGAAGGCTCTTCCGGCACTCGATTCTTCAAACATCCTACGTAGTAACAAGTATTTTTTAACTAATTATTAGCAGGCGGCGACAACTATCCAATTAATAACCCGCAAATTCGCTTTCCCGTCAACTTGATTTCTCCTCGTAATTTTTCCTCCAGTCCAATCCAATCTCGTTTCTCCCTCAATTTAATCATTTCTACCCCGACTCTGAATTACCAAGGACCTTCGTATCATCAGCCATCCATCTTTCCACCGCTGGCGTCACCGCCTCCGCCACGAGCCGCACGTTCCCTTACTTTTCTTTTGCTGCCAAACCCTAAATTGCACAAACATGTCAGAGCCCAAATCGAGCAATCCCGTCCCACCTCCCCATCCCATCCCTCCTCCGTGCCGCCCAGCTCTGGTACTTCTAATTTCCCTTCTCCTCCCCATCACCACTGCAACAACTACCGCCCTTGGTTCTTCCTCAACGTCCTCCAAGAACAACCATTCCTTAGCCTTTGATCCCTGTTCAAACTTCTGGTTCTCCTCCTTTCTTACGGGCTCCAGCGGCTTTCTCTTCTTCATTGCCCCCCTTCTTTCTCCTTCTCCCACGTCCTCAAGCTCCTTTGGAAGTCAACCTGCCCCCTTTTCTTCACCCGACCCAATCCTTTGCTTGGCGTTTTCTTTAACCGCAACTATAACAATTCTTCCAAATCCTGACATAGCTTCGTTGTTGTTGGGGGCGTTAGGTTCATTGGCTGTTTGGTCGACATTGGGGACAGATTGACCGTTGAGTTTTACGATCCTCGCTGGAATTTTTGGGTGCTTTGCCTGCCTTTGCCTGCAAATTTTTGCTGGGAAAAATCCTCTGAGACTCTTTTATCGGATCTATTGAAAGGCAGGTTCTATGTCTTTGGGATTTATTCTTTTTTTATTTCGTATTCGGATTTGGATAACCGGCTTTGGGCCCACGCTCAGACTCTTAGGCCACCTGGTGTGTCTTCGCTTTCTAGATTGCTTGTCAGGAGATGATTGTTCTGGTTGGTATGTGTAATGGGCCAAGCGGACCATCGTTTAATCTCTGGAACATTGATGAGAAGAGCACGGAGTTTAGTGAAATTGCTATTATGCCTCAGAATTTGCTTTGTGGGTTGATTGATAACGAGGAGGATGATAGCAAGTCTGCGAAGTACAGTTGAAAAAGAGTGCCCCACATTGCCATTTCCTGTTAATAAGTTTCGCAGGGTTATCAGCTTTTGTTTTACTGTTTCCCCTTATGATCTTTCTTGGGGTGAGGAGGAAGAAATCGTAGAGCTATAGGCCATGCTCTGATCGAGTAAACTTGCCTACCTGGTACGACTAAACCCTCTATTTCGTTAACTTTCACCATGCACAGTTGATTTTCTTAGCTGCTGCAGTATGTCGTTTTGGATACGGGGAAATGCTGTGGCATGATCTTTAATTGAGCATCCTTTCGTTGGTTAAAAAAATGATCACTTCTGCTTGGCAAATAATGCAGTAGGTAAATCAGATTTAGAGGTGTGCCTTTTCTTGGGGGAATGTATCCTTATGATTTAGCTAATGTAACAGTATTTATATTTTTTGTTCATTGCATTTGCATGCTAGTTAATCAATTAGTTTTATCTGATAAGGTTGCAGAAATGACCATAATGATATTAAGCTGGCCAATAATTGCAATCCTTGTTTTTTAATGACTGAGCAACAAAAGTAGCTCTTTCCCTTATTGTTGAATTTGATTGAGTTTGGCTGAACCGTTTGGTCTAAAGCTAACTGAAAAAGAAAAAACAAGGTGCTATAAAAGATGGTTTTTTCTTTCCTGGTTCATTTTGTCAAGGCAAGGTGCATCTAACTCTCCTGCATCTGTACTCACTACTGTAACAATGATTGAATGTCCCTTGACAAATACCAACCAAATGCAAGAAAATCTATAGCTCAATCCAGCATAAGGTTCAGGGTTTTAATTCTTGAATAGATTTATGAAGACATTGATTAAGTCAGGGTTTGATGAACAGTCATTTGAAAAGTATGAAACTTCAATGTGCTCACTGTTGTTATTTTAGTTCTATCTCAGCAGATACTATTTAATTGACAAGTCCTATTTTAATCATTAAGGGGTTTTCAGAAAAGTGAACTTAGCCATGCTATCTTTTATGGGCTTCATCAATGGCCATCTGTTGTGACATTCTAGTTGATGGTGCTAATTTCTGTTACTCTTGTCACAGGAATGCAGGATTCTAATGGCAGATTGTCAAGACTCATACACTGGAATTTGGGATACTTGTTTTGCCTTCCAGAACTCACGTATGTAAGCATTACTAGTTATGGTTTTTCATCTTCCAATGGCACCCTTCTGTCATTTTGACAAGTTGAGTGGCTTTCATTAAGCAGTCCCCACAAAAGATGCTGAAAGGGGTTAAAAGAAAATGACAGGATGGCTGCTTTCATGTTTCACCTTTGAATCCATGAATCCTTTCAAGACTGCTCCTACACGGGCGTCTGTATAATAACAGCTGTTATTGATTGGATTGAAATTAATAGTAGCCATTGTCTAGCATTTATTATACAGTCATATGGAGTACTGCATTGTCCCTAAATATCACATTTTAGCCTAGATTTTTGTTTTGTAGCGTTATTTTAACTGGGTTTAAAGACTGTTTCTTGCATTTTACTTATTATATGTGCTCTACCTTTTGTTATTAAACAATGTTTATTCTCCTGCCATGAGAGACGCTCTCATTTGTTGTGTGGCTCAAGTGGCCTGTTATAATATCAAGTGAAGGAGCAGACAGAGTATCTTATGTGATTTCTTGTCACTGACCTGCTTTAATTTACTCGTAGTTTATGCCATCCAAGTGCATGCTCATCACACTTGTTCTTTTCCTTGATTTTTGTTTTTCCCAAGAATTAACTGCCTTACTGCATGTGCCAGCGTGCATTTAATTCCCCTTTTAGAATCTTTCTCCAGGCTTGTTCTGTAGTACGGGACTTTGGTAATGGGTATTTTGTGGCTGATATTGTGGGTTTTAATCATGTTCGCAAGATGGTGTTCCTAATTCATAGGGAAAAGAAAAGCAGCCCATTTGTCGTTGACCAGACTTTCATTGCCTGTGACTCGTAACTTCAATGCCATGTTTAAAAGGGAGAGGAATAGAAGTCAGCCATTAGCCGTGTAATGTTACTGAATTTGAAGACTTTAATTCTAGCTCGAATGCTTGTGAAAATTTGTTTCTCTGAAAGGGTTTTAATTTCACGCGTCTGACATTGAAGGGCTGTCCCAGGCTCGCTGGATTCAACATTTTTGTAGTATCTTGATTAGAATTGCTTTGTAGATCCCAAAGTATTTGATATGGACTTGGGCCCATTTGGGTCTTTTTCCATTTCTACTTTCCTTTACGCAAAATAAAATAGTCTTTTCTATGGGCCCAAGAAAAAAGTTCAGGGAGGGCCACGCGCTCTCTTAACTGCAAGTCAATCCTGGACGTTGAAGCACCGCATCGGGTCAATCCTCTCTTTACGTGACCTTCACGTATGAATCGTGGCCGTCAAATATGTTGTACACTGCAATCAGCGATTCAGCGAATTTCCCATTCGCGTAAATCAACGAGACCGCCTTAGGGCTGTTAAAAGGGCTGGAAGCGCGAGATTTTGAGGTTTAAGCAATTTTCATTTCATAATTATCGCATTGTTTTTGATCTTATTCTCTGCCGTCTAGGGTTTTAAAGCGTTTTCCCTCTCTGCCTTTCTTTCTACTGTTGTGCTGTGTGCATCATTTTCTCTCTCTAGAAAAACCTACAACCAAAGAGAGAGAGAGAGAGAGAGAAACCCATGGATAGGTACACCCGGGTCGAAAAACCGAAGCCCGAGTCGCCGATAAACGAGAACGAGATCCGTATTACCTCCGCTGGTCCCATCCGAAACTACATCAGCTATGCTACCTCCCTTCTCCAGGTAACCATCCTTCTCCATTTTTGTCTTTCTCTCTAGTTTGCATGCGCGGTCTCCAGTATTGTGAGAGATATGGTTGCATTTGGTAGGTTAAAAAATATGGGTCTATGGCGGACTTGGTTTTTTCAGGCTTGTTTTTTTTTTTTTTTCTTTACCTGTGATTGATTGGAGAAAGGGTTCTGCTGCGTCCGCCATTTTGTACTTTGTTTTATTTCTAGGGTTTTGATATCTGCGTGTTTGGTTAATCTGTTTTTGTGCTTTGATGTATTTTTCTAGCTTGTGGTGAGTTTATTGTTTTGTAGCTTTTTGTTTTCCGGTCTCTTTTCTGGGCCTATTGGGCCTAGTTATGCATTCATTGGGGTACTCTCTTTGACGGGTAAAGTTGCAATATATGAAATTTTAAATAATACCCATTGTGGAATTAGCAAATTTCTTCTGTAGCTGCATTGTCTCGTGAAATTTTTCTATTTTATGAATATTCTGTATGTCCTCTAGGTGTTTCATATTTCTTTATTACAAACCATTGGCTTTGAGAGGAGGATCTAATGAGTCAAGGAACTGCAGATGAGAGATAAATGGCTTTGGAAGATACAAAGAGAGATTAGTTAATACTACCTTGTTGATTTTTTACTCAACTTGAAAAGTATGACTTGCTTTATCCATAGGAAAGTAATCTCATGAGAGGCATGTAATGATCTTGAAGCTATGCAGATAATAATTTATGATGAATTGTATGATTATTGGTTCTGTTATTGCAGGCATTGTTTTGTTATACATGGCCCTCTGTTTTTCCATGGACCCCAAAAAGTTTTGGTATTTAAGTTCATTCCTTGAATAAACTGTTCTTTTAAGTTTGTTCATTTACTTTTGCTTGAATAAGCTTGTTCAATTCTGAAATTGAAGATGCTATTCTATCATATGACTTTCTTATGCATGGATGCTTGCTGTACTAAATTAAAAATTTTCTCTATTTGAACTAAATTAAAAATTCTCTCTATTTGATCTGTGGTTTATTATACTGTTATTTATTGATTGTTTATTGTACAGTGAAAATAATAGTTAATGCTGTATCATTTTAAAGAAACATCTTGAATTGATCTCTACTGTGGAAACAATTATTGTCACAGGCATCTCATCCATAATGTTAGTAATCATGTGGAGTTCTTTCAAACTGTTACATGATTTTTTAACTTTTAAATTTGTGTTTGTGCTTCATTTCTGTCAATGAATTTAGCTATCACAGCAGACTCTGGTTTCTGTATAGCATCTACTCTCCATTTTTGCTCTATCTCCTAACTGTTTTTAGATGATCTTCACCTTCTCTTGTTACCTTTTTTTTTTAATTTCTGGTCACATTTTCATAAATGTTAGAATTATGTGTTGCTTTGTCTCTCCCTCCCCCTCCCCCTCCCCCTCCCCCTCCTCCCCTTGACCCCCCACCTAAAAAAAAAGGAAAAAAAAAAATAAATGAGAAGATCTTGACTTTGCTTGTACCAACTTTTTGTTATTTTTTGCAGGACAAACATGTGAAAGAGATTGTCTTGAAAGCAATGGGACAAGCAATAAGCAAGACTGTCTCTGTTGCGGAGAGTATAAAGGTTGGTATTGGCTTTGAAACAAGTATTTTGGATATCAATCATGTCTTTCCTACTGCTCCACCCCTCCCCCCCATTTTCTACATTTCAATGATGAAATCAAGCTCTTGTATCCACACAGAGGAGGAATCCCCGGCTGCATCAAGAAACAGTAATCAGTTCAGTGAGCATAACTGACGTTTGGGAACCCATTGAAGAGGGCCTTGTACCGTGAGTTTCTAGAATCTGTTTTGTATTACCCTCCCCAACACCCAACCTCACCCCACTTCCCCAGCCCAAAAAAAAAAAAAAATGAAAGCCTTTTTCCTTTAGTTCACGTGTATCAGAATCATCATAACATGTGGGCCTTATTTTCTAAGGCAGTGTGGAACAGACTCGCCAAGTCTCAATGATTGCCATGACCCTCTCTTTCAGAGAGCTCAACAAAAGCTCTCCCGGGTAAGTTACATTGATTACTCTTGTTGAGTATCTTGGAAGCCAATAGATTGGGATGGCCCTTTAGCCTGTTAAAGATTTTGCTGTATTGGAGGGGGTCGTAATACCAATTAGATATTTGTGAAAGTTTGACAGTTGGTCAGGTTCCTTTCAATTGCATAGCTCACATATGATCTTCTAGTGGCTATGACAATGAAATCTTGTTATGCATAAATGCCAAGGTCTTTCTGCTTTTGCTGTTTTAGAATCCTATAGGTGAATCTTTTCTATCCAGGTACCAAGCCCCACATTCCATGGAACATCCAAAGCAACAGTACCAGCAACAGCTGCAACAGAGACAAGTGCGCGCTCCTTACAACACGGGTTATGCAGGTATTCACAGTGATGGTTGGTAATCTGCAGTATAAAAGCTTCAGCTTTACTGAAAACTTATTTTGTTTGCTGATGGTTAGAGTCATATGGCCGAGGACGTGGTCGCAGTAGAGGAAGAGGGCAAAATTGGGGTAGAGGTGGAGGCTATGGATATGGAAATTATCAGGGAAACTATCAAGGTATAAATT
The DNA here is from genome assembly GCA_037832345.1 of Rhizophora mangle. Lineage (NCBI taxonomy): Eukaryota > Viridiplantae > Streptophyta > Magnoliopsida > Malpighiales > Rhizophoraceae > Rhizophora > Rhizophora mangle. The sequence goes on along the minus strand of JBAPLJ010001937.1, from coordinate 2,457,188 downwards.
TGAACAACTTATTGTGCATATTATATTTTCTACAGAATGATATCTGCTTCTTACTTCACACCTTTTCTGATAGATAATGGTGGTTATTCAAATTGGGGACGTGGTGGGAGAGGCAGAAGTTGGGGTTATCGTGGTAAGTTTGCAGAACATTGAAGCAAACATGTTAATTCCACCTTTACATGACTGGTTAATATTTTGGTTATATTTCGATAAATAATTGGGACCTAGGATTAATCTGTTAACTGAAGTTAATACATATGCTATGAGATTGGAGTGAATTATTGGATGTCCATTGCGGGCATACTTCCTATGCGGTCAAATTTAGTACTATTCATTGCATTCATTAATGTCTATTCAATGTGGGGATGCCTTCAAATCAGATGTTAGGCTGATAATGCTGAATGCTTGTAATATCATCTTCAGGTACCGGATATGAAAGAGGCAGAGGTGGTGGGGCAAGAGGCTATGGTCGTGGCCGAGGAGGAATGGGTGGTCGTTCAAGGGGTGATGTCAGGCAGTCTTAATGGAATAGGTTCTCTTTTTGCTTTAGCTAAATGCTTGCCTTGGCCAGTGGGCTGAATTCTATCCAATACTGTTTTCAATGGCGTGACACGTGGCTGGCTTATGATTTCGGCTGTTGGTTTTATGTTAAATTTTCTTAATCCTTTGGACGTGGGCAAGGTTGTTTTATTCGTTTTTGCATTTAGCCAAATAGCAAGAGGAGATTTTATGATTGCTGTAATTTGCCCCCGATGGTTTCTATATCCATGTCCATAGCTTGTTATCTCGTACTATCTCTACATATTTGATGTCTTTATTCGTTCAAATGCCTTTCCTCTTTCCTTATGTTACTAAGTGGCTTCCATTCATTCGTTTAGCTTCAAAGTTTTAAATGCCTATAGATATGTTGAGAAATTTATGAACTTGACTCTGTCATATTATTATTTGGAAAATAATGTTGAAATTTGTGAATAGTTAGTAAAGTAAGAGTATCACGTAACTCACACAATAGAAAGATTCATCATCAACCCTTGAGTTACAGGGGGCCCGTTCCACGAAGATGAGGTACTTCTTACTAAACAGAAACTGACCATCATTGAGACGCGCGCGCGCGCACCCCTTTACCTAGAAGATTTGATCAAAGGAGGTCGATTTTGCATTGGGCTCACTCATGTCATGAAAGATAATTTTGAGGCATTTGCTCGTTGGCAACGGGGCACATGGATATTGTTAGCAGAGTTCGCCACTTGCTTATGACTCACGATTGGTGCCTTATTGGTCTTATGGGCTGCGACAGCAACAGTCACAATCAGCCATTCCCCCTAACAAGTGAAAAAAACTATACACGAGGAATTGGGGATAATTAGATAAAAGATACGCAAAAAGTACGATTCTATAAAATAAAAATAAAAATTTTGGGATCGCAATAATTTTGCAGTAAAAACACACAAAGACAATTAAAGAGCACATTGGGTTTTTTAATTGTACGTTGCAGGAAAAAAAAAAACAAATCGATATATTACAGTAGAACCAGGACGTGTGGTTATGCAAACCAAAAATTAGAAAAAATAAAAATAAAAACTAAAAGAAGCAAAACTAATTCCTAAAAATTCTCAATTTGCAATTTTATATTGAAACTAAAAACTCTGAAAAAACCACCGACCACCAACCCCCCCTCCCCATCTGCCGTTACCGTCACTTTTCTTTATTCCTTTGCCAATAAAAATGCTCGCTTCGATCTTTAAGGTCCAAACGCCTCATTGATTCTCATGGAAGCTCTGCTAGGTACAGCGAATCGAGAAAGATCGGCGGTGGGAAGGTCTCCGATCTTCACCGTTGAAATTCCTGAACCATTGATCTCACTAACTCCACCTTGATCTCCTCGTGATCTTTGGCGACTGCCTGCCCCTCCCCATCCGCCGTTACCGTCACTTTTCTTTATTCCTTTGCCAATGAAAATGCTCGCTTCGATCTTTAAGGTCCAAACGCCTCGTTGATTCCCATGGAAGCTCTGCTAGGTACAGCGAATCGAGAAAGATCGGCGGTGGGAAGGTCCCCGATCTTCACCGTTGAAATTCCTGAACCATTGATCTGCTTAGCCTTCACTAACTCCACCTTGATCTCCTCGTGATCTTTGGCGACTGCCTGCACAAATGAGGCTTGGTTAAACTTGACAGCAGGCATTAATGGTGTAGCTAAGGTTTGATTTTGCCTTGAGGGATGACGATTGGAGGGCTTGGTGTTGTGTTTCAGGTGTTGAAGGAGGCAGCTGGGTGGGAAAGAGTTGTTTCAAGACTACGGATCTATTGCTCCTCGCGTTCTCGGCCATGGTGGTAATTTGCTTGCTATTTCCTTCTTTCATATTTTTTCTATTTCTCCAATTTTCCTATGATTTCTTCTTTCTTTTTTTTTTTTTTTTTAATTTAAGTTTTGTTAAAATATATATCAAAATATAAACATTGACGAGTCATAAAGTGTGTCACATATCTGAATGTATAATAATAAAATATGTCAGGATATTGTGAGGCAACATGCAGTAGATCTTCCAATCAAAATTAGACCTAGACCTAATTGAAAAAATTAAAAACTTTATGAACGAAAGTGGACTAAAAGTATATGAGGATGATATCGAATAATTTGTGAAACTTGAGGGATGTTTCAACTAAATTCATTAAAATCGTAATCAAACGTTGCAGATTTAACGAATTTCATTCCTTATAAGTCCACTCCCTCTCTTTTTCCTGACTATTTAAACGTAGTAGATTTAACGAATTTCATTCTTAATTTGTGGGTTTGTTTTTTCATTAAAAATAATTTATTTATAAAAAATATTTATCAAAAAAATAAGTTATTTTTTACTATTTAATTTTATTTTTTAAAAAAATATTTTTAAAATTTTAATTATTGTAAAACGAAATTATAATAATAATATCAGAAATTTTAATACTAATTAATTATTTTAAAAAAATTACAAGAGAGAGCAGGTTTTGGTATTAAATGGTTAAAAAAAAATTACTGAAACAATGGGGAAGGTAATCTGCGATTGGCTACCACTGACGGACAAGAGGAACGATGGATTGAGTCGGTGATTGGCAAAACTGACGGTAACTCGAATGTGACATTTTTTTCCCTCTAACACACTCTCTCTCATACCCTTCACAATTTTTGTGAAAAATAACTTTCATTTGTTTTAAATTAGAGTTATATTTATTAAGAAATTATTATTTTTTTAGTGACTTTACAAATATTTTTCATAAATAACATTTTTTAAATTTAACAAATAAAAAAATATATTATAAAAAAATTATTAAAAATAAATGAATCATTAATAAACCTATATAAAATAGTTAAATTATGATCTCAATCATTATATTTTATTTATATATTTAAAAACTATTATTTGTCCCTTTAGCAAGTTCAAATAAATATTCAAGTATAAAAATTTTAATATGTATTTATTTTAATAAATATTTAATTTAATTTACATTTATTCTTATTATTATTTTTAAAATTTAATTCTTTCCCAACATCTAAAACATTCATAGAAACATGGCACACAACACAATATCATGAAGCCAATAAGTGAACCCCTTAATTAGTGTGGGCAACTTCGAATCCAAAGATTTGACAAAACATCTTCTAAATATTCGTCTAAGAACACAAACTTGCACTATAAGTTAAGACACCAACCGGAGCTGCGCTTTCCATTTCCTTGCTGGAGTATGACGGTGTGACCTGCTTTTTCTAATTTTTTATTTTTTAAAACATTGGCGGGGTTTGAACCACCGTCCTCCAGTACCACGCAAGAATGCACGGCGAAAATTCGTGGATCACTCCGTAAGAAAGTAGAGAAAAACTAAATCAGAATAGTTCCACTTATTCAAAAGTAAGAGGTGGTGTAGCTTACCACTAAAATTCCAAGCCGATTTTTCCAATAGTTGTGTTCTTCTAGGAAAAGAGAAGATCTGTGGGGTTTTGACCGCTCGCCCCAGTACCGCAAGAACTCTCTTAACACAGCCTCGAACAGAAAAACAATTAAAACGACAGTGAAATGGACAAGTGTCAAGATAAGCTCGGCACTTCTCACATGCATGTTCCATGAAGCTGTCTAGGTTCATTTTTTTGTCTGCAATATTATTCAGTAACTTGTGGACATGCAATGCGCTTCGGTTCACAAAGAGACGAAGGAAAATTCCTTTTCGGAGTCATAGATTCCAAACACACTGTACGGTAGTGAAGTGAGCCCATCTACGACACTTAGAGAGTCCAACACGTTTTTATTTTTGGGTAGTCCTGGACTGCTGCTTAACCCATCTATCGATCTGGCAATATAGATAAGCTCACAAATTCTAAATTTTCTCATGATATTCATACTCTTCTTACGAGGTTATTTCATTCACGAAAATTCCTTATTCAAGGAGAATGATTTATAGAAAACATTTTTTTTTTCGAGTATGGGCAAGGATGCTTACCCTAGTTTCGGGCAAATAGTTTGTGGTAGTCTTTGCCATATAGTTTTATACTATTACTGATTCTTTTTTTTTTCTTCTTCTCATTTTCTGGATGTCATTCTCAATAGTCGGAACAAGTTTGCATCGGTAAAATTGCTCTATTACCCAACAGATATAGTTTGGCCTAACTGGAACATAGACATATTCCAAACTTTCTCCCCATGTCTGAGAACAAAAAAAAAAAAAAAAAAAAACACTCATAAATCTTGTTTTGGGTTCATTTTAAGTTATAAAAATAATAAAAATTGCAAGCCCAGATGGCTTGGCCACTAGGTGCAGCATGGATTTAATCCCAACTTGTCTTCATCCGAATTTTTAAAAATTTCCCGTCCGTCAGCTTCCTTTTTATTGTTAAGTAATGCTTGTTGACGCATGGTGGTGGGATGCTCTGTAATCATGGCATTCGCTAGCAGTATTTTCTTTCTTGTTTTGCAGCAGAGATATTAACCCCAGTTCTAATAACCACTTTTATCATGTAATAATAATAATAATGATACTTAATACTGGTCACCTTAATAATTGGGCGTGCGAAAACAAACTTAAAGTAAAGGGGAAAGTTAGGGGGACAGCTGACAAGAGAGTAATAAAGAGAGGTGGCTAAAGAAAACGTGGTCGAAGCAGAAGGCCACACGTGGATCAGTCGCGACAAGAACTGATGCAGTTGGATTGAGCCTTATTAGGCTGCAGTGGCCACTTGTGAGTCCACTCCAGGCCGCAAATTTGTCTAGGTTCATTGCTCACAACCCCCTCCCATTCCTTCAATTTAAGGAGATGGACATTGTGAACCTGTCCATCTTTGCCCCCTCTCTATGTCCCTATTTCCATACTCTCTGGTTCTTCCTTTTCTCCTTATTTTTCCAACCCAACGAATGTCTGTCAGACGCCGAGACTGAGGCATATATCAGAGGAAAAACAGGACAGGAAAATATGGAGGGAAGTTCAAAAACGAGCACAAGCAAGAAAGAAGGAGACCCCTTTCATGTCATCCACAAGGTTCCTTCTGGTGATGGCCCTTACGTTAAAGCCAAGTATGCACAGGTTTGTTCATACAGATCTCGTCTAGTTTCCCTTCGTGACTTCAATTATTTTTTATCTTGTGATATATACGTTCCCTTTTTTGGTAGCTGCACAAATATACATTAACAAACCTTACAAATACGTAAACCCACATCACTTGAACCTGTTACACATTTACTTGCAATTAGATGTCATAAATGTACGTAGGATTTGTTCGTCTACAAATCATTTTTCTTTTTATATATTTTTAATTATTGCAATTTCTTCACCTTGGAACTGTTAAGGAAATAGAAAACACCTACTTGTTAGTTGTTCCTGATTGAGCCTTTCACCTACTTCTCAGCCCGGCTCAATTGATTCTATTTTTTGTTTCTTTAAGAACCCTTTTTTTATTGTTGTTTTTTAAGTTTTTTTTTTTTTTTTTAATATCTCTTTCATCATTATTATTTTTTTTAATATTGGATAAAATAAAAATTTGACTTCTAACGTGAAATCTCGAAGTGCTCGAGTTCAAATTTCTGGTCTCATGCCATTTGATTTATAATCTCAGATTTTTTTTAACTAAACATAAATTTATAAAGTTGATCTCTTTTATTATCATAAATTTTAAATGAAGATGTGACTTTGAACCTGAAGTCTTAAATCACTTGATGTCAAGCACCAGATTCCACACTTTTGACTTCAAGTCTCCAGTTGTGAACTGTTGAGACTTGATTGACTAGAAGTAACTTTTCTAATTGTAAAAAGGAACATTCTTGGTGTGTCCACTACTTTTTTCTTTTTCCTTTTTCGCAGTGTGTCCTTTCAGACGGGGAGATTGAAATTAAGTAAAATTGATAGAAATTAATTAAAAATTATTTTTATTTTGTTTCATTAAGAGGCTAGTGTTCTTTAAGATCTTTGCCGTGAACGAGGTCCTTGTCTCTCTCTCTTCTCTCTCTCTTTTAATTGAATCCATCTACTTTATCTTCGCACTATCAACCATTCATCATCCACACAAGCACTTACCGAATAGAATTTAGGCGGCTATAAATCTGTGATGCTCGAATAGATTTATGTACATCGTTAGATTAATACATACGAGTGGATAAATGGATTCAGAAGTCTAAAAAATGCACCTTTTCCTAGATAAATCCATTCAAATAATTAAGTTTAAAACAAAAAAAAAAAAAAAACGAGTTCAAATATTAACATTATACACACACACACACACACACACACACCAGAATTAAAGAACTAAAGCTAACTCTAGATTGTTGTTAGGCTTAAATACTATTACTGCGTGGATCCACAACGCTGTCATCATGTTTTTTCTTGTCGGGATCAAGTCTCCATGATAGAAAAAAAAAAATTATCCCCAAATAATGGCAACTTAGATTTCATTTATTTTTTCTAATTAAATTACAGGCCAGAAATTTTTGTATTCTAAAATCAAAATCCGAATTTCCTGCATTCGTAATATTAGCAATCAAATTATGTTTCTTTTTTTTTTTTTTAATTTGGGCTAATTACATAAAAGGGTCAATTTTTAAACCTTTTAAAAACATGGCACATAAAACCTTAACGTTTAGTTTCCTTAAAAGTCCAACCCATCGTCTATCTATTTTAGAAATCAAATTATTATTTTTATGTGCGTTGAGATGTATTTTTATTTGAGCAGAAATAATAAAGTGGCTCTTTGTTATACAATTTTTCAGCTCGTACAAAAGGACCCAGCGACCGCGATAGTTTGGTTTTGGAAGGCAATCAATGCTGGAGACAGAGTAGATAGCGCACTTAAAGACATGGCCGTGGTGATGAAGCAGCTGGACAGAACGGAAGAAGCCATTGAAGCCGTCAAGTCTTTTAGAGGCCGTTGCTCGAAACAAGCCCAAGAATCGCTCGATAATGTCCTCATCGACTTGTACAAGGTAGTAATAATAATAATAATAATAATAATGCACGACAATTATCCTAAGCAATACCCTTTGTTGATAACCTTTGCCTTCTCAAGTTTTAAAATTATTTATGCCTTTGCATGGATTCTCAAGTTTGGACTTGCTCTGCAGAAATGTGGGAAAGTAGAAGAGCAGATAGATTTGCTTAGGCGGAAGCTAAGACTGATATATCTAGGTGAGGCCTTCAAAGGCAAAACTACAAAAACAGCTCGCTCTCACGGCAAGAAGTTCCATGTTACAATTCAGCAAGAAACATCCAGATTGCTGGTAAAAGTTTTTCTTTTTTTTTTTTTTTTTTTTTCAATATCATTAATTACTAATAATAGCTTCATTGATTATTATCTGCCTAATTACCTTGTTTTTGCATGGTAATTTTTTTTTCTAATGGAACCAACTTATTTTTCTAGGCAATTTTCAAGGGGGCACTTAGATGATTAAGAATTTCATATTTCAACTAGAGAATTGGTTCCAAATTTTGGACAACTTGATGCGATTTACTGGTCAATGCACGCAGGGTAATTTGGGCTGGGCCTACATGCAGAAATCTAACTACCTAACAGCCGAGGCTGTTTACCGTAAAGCCCAAATGATAGACCCTGACTCCAACAAAGCCTGCAACTTGGGCCTGTGTCTTATGAAGCAAACCAGATTTGATGAGGCCCGTTTGGTTTTCCATCAAGTCTTGCAAGGCGTCCTTCCGGGCTCAGACGATCCAAAGTCGTGGAAACGGGCCGAAGAATTGCTAATGGAAGTGGAATCAAGGCAGGCCCCCCAAGAAATGATGGGAAAATTGGGCCTTAATCTTAGTCTGAACGACGAAGATTTCATGAAGCAGCTTGACCAGGTAATAAATGAATGGGCTCCATCCAGATCCAAAAGGCTTCCCATCTTCGAAGAAATCTCCTCATTTAGGGACCAGATTGCTTGTTAGGTGCTAGCCCCACACCCCACCACCTTTTTTTTTTTTTTGCCATTTTTAGTTTTGATTTTCCATCTTAATCTTGGGGGTGTGAGATTAGGTGTTGCACGGTATAAGTTAATAATGTGGCCTATCTATCATTGTTTGGGGTGCAGGTATGTGAACATCATTATCACCACACTTGAAAGTTGTAAATAGCTTGCCCGAGATCAATGGCAATTGTGATGTCAAATCAAGACTCGAGTAGACTTTGTTTATAAACCAGCCGCTAATGGCCTGTGTATGATCTGAGTTTTGATTTGTGAATAATGAAAATAAAAAGTCAGCTTGTGCTGTTTATAGTGAAATTACAAATCGCAAATCTTCACCATTAATGCAGTTAGATGGAAAATTAGCAGCAATCCCTGTTCGTTCGTTTTTTTTTTTTTTTTTTTTTTAATATTTTTTCGGTTCATTTCTTAAGGTCGCTGAAACAGCCATCTCAGCACTGTAGAGCGTATAGGGAAGTTGGAACTTCTAAATCACGTGAAAGGATAAATTCAACTTGAGTTGTTTAGATTTTTTTTTTTTTTTTTTTACACACGACTAAAGAAATTTAAAATGGCTGTGCCTCCCCAGCAGTCTAGCAAAATTCACGCCCTTATTTGGGTTCTTAGAAAAATAAGCAAAAGCACACAAAAATAAGAAGAAAATGCAGCAACAAAGAGAGAAAAAAAAAAAAAAAAAGAAGCGAAAAGTCTTCTTTTGATGGTCAAAGTGGGAAAGCAAGCATCTTCAGTCAATTCTAAACCAAGGCGGCACGTCTCTCAAGCAAATGGAAACATTGCTCTATTGGTACACATAACAATGTACAAATTATATGTTACCCAAACCAAAAAACGGTGACGTAAAGGGATGCTCGACTCTTAAAACTGTAGATTCTCATATTATTACATTATTTACACGTCTGTATGTTTACAGCCAATTCGGCGCCGTATGTGTATCCAAATTTGCAAGCACTAATCAAAGAAACCGAGAAAAAGTATACAAATAGAGGATACAATACAAAGAAATTCGAAACGATTGAAATGAAGATGCACAATTATTAGAGGGATATCATCGGGATAAAGAACTAAAAATTAAAAATAAAAAAAATATTAAAGTGATATTCTAATTAGTGATCTAGTTAGTATATATATATATATATATATATATATATATATATATTAAGATTAGAATTTTTACATTACATGTTATTTTAATAAAAATTAAAATAAAATATTAAATATATAATAATAAGTTATAAACTTATTACTATTAGAATAATAGATATTTTGTAAAAAAAAAAATAAATGATAATATCGATAAATAGTCTCTTAATTTATAATATGACTAAATAATTAATATGTTTATAATTTTTTTTTTTTTTTGAGAAAAAACTTTAAAAAAAAGATTTAAAAAAAAAAAAAAAACATAAAATGGAACACTGGCGTAGAAATGCCGAACCAGCGGTGCACATCTGTGGTCAGGATCATATTGCAGCCTTTGTAAACCCGAACCAAAAACTATCGAAAGAAAATATTTTCGAAAAAGTCTCTTGAAATCCACGCGTTAAGATTTTATTGGAGTCTTGCACGATTACTGAAATAGCGCGAGCTTATATCTCGGGCCAGGTCTCGTGCAACAAGCCGCCACATTCTTTATAATTCTCATTTCTCCGTTTCGTACACTTTTTCCCCTGTCTCTATCCTCACCCTCGTGCCCATCATTTCTTTGATACAATATATATATATATTTTCAGTTTCATTCGGAGAAACCCAGCAGAACGGCGACTGGCAGACTCCAAATTTTTCAATTCTTTTCATTTCATTTCCATTGTTAGGTTCCTTCTGAAGGAGAAGGGAGGAAAAAATAAATGGAGGTAGCAAGTGAGCCGGAGATAATAACAGGGAAAGACCGGATGAGGAATTGGTCAAGGGCGATGCGATCAAAGGGCAAGACCATTGCTTTAGTACCCACCATGGGTTATCTCCATGAAGGCCACTTAGCACTCGTCAAAGAGGCTCAAAAGCACGCCGATGTCACGGTAATCTCAGTCTACGTGAACCCAGGTCAGTTCTCTCCCTCGGAGGATCTCTCCACATACCCTTCTGACTTCCAGGGTGATATCATTAAGCTCAGGTCTGTTCCTGGTGGCGTGGACGCTGTTTTCCACCCTTATAATCTCTATGACTACGGAACTGACCAGAAGGACAAAAATGATGATAAAAATGTTGGTGGTAATATTGATAGTGGGAATTGTAATTTGGAGGGAAAAGGGGTGGTGTCATGTGTGGAGGAGAAGGGTATGGAGCATGAGACATGGGTGAAGGTGGAGAGATTGGAGAAGGGTTTGTGTGGGAACAGCAGGCCTGTCTTCTTTAGAGGGGTTGCCACTGTCGTCGCCAAGTTGTTTAATATAGTGGAGCCTGATGTTGCTGTTTTTGGGAAGAAGGATTACCAGCAATGGAGAATCATCCAGCGAATGGTGAGATTTCGTTTCACATTACCTCCATCTTGACAAAATTAGGAGCTGTCACTTTATGCTCTCGAATCAAATTGAAGCATTGATGCATTTACTGATCATTCTTTTAATTGATTATATTGCCCAAAGATGAATTGCAGTTTTGCTGGTTACTTCTGTTACCAAGTTTATAAGTTGAGTTGCTGGTTAGTTATTAGCCTAAACAATTGAAGTTTTTCCTTTTCTAGAAACAGTCTCAAATTTTCCGTCTGGGTTGCTTGTTTGGCTAGGTTCATTTGTAATGGTTTGTGTTGAAATGGTGGCAGAAGATTAACTGTTCTATTGAAATGCAGGTTCGAGACCTTGACTTTTCAATTGAAATTATAGGTTCTGAAATTGTTCGTGAAAACAATGGCCTTGCAAAGAGTTCACGAAATGTCCACCTCTCTGAGCAAGAGAGGGAAAGGGTATCTCTTCGAACTATATTTGTTTAATTGAGAGAACTTGTTTGACTTTTGTTCCATACTTTGTTAGGAAAACAAAGTCAGTTTTGAATTTAGAGGTAGCATGTCATCCTTGTTTCCTGTCAATAAAATTCTCTGTGGACAAGCTTAATCTCTTTACCACATCTCGCAGGCTTTATCCATAAGCAGGTCATTGGTTAAAGCCAAGTCATCTGCAAAAGAGGGCCATATAGATTGTAGAAAGCTGAGAGACATGGTCATCCAAGGGATAACTGAAGCTGGAGGAAAAGTTGATTATGCCCAGGTGAGGAAAAGTTGAGTGGTAGTACTATTCATTGTTGTCTTCATAGTTTTTGGATGTTCTTCTTTTTGTGTCTACTTTGAGCTGCTGCTAATTTTTGTCTCTGAGTGAATTTTAGATTAGGTTTTTCTTGTTGTAGTGAATCTTAAGTGGAAAATGACTTGAGACATATAGACATAGAAAGGGGTCTAAAATATGAAATATGAAGTGAATGCCAATTTTGATGCACTCTCTTATCGAAATTTTAAGCCTTGTTATACGAGCATAGAAATATATACTAATTTCAACAGATTTTCAAATGCACAGATTCTTCCAAGTACTGGTTGGTTGGAACATTAGAAGTTAGAAAGTTAGGTGTTGCTATCTGCTCGCCTAGAAAATTACCAATTTTATCATAAAATAGAAGGGAACTGTTAATTTATGATATTTAGAACTTAATCATGTTTTTTAGACGAGTTTTATTAAGAATATGCTTGAAATTAATATTAACTGATTATGATCATTAATAACAATTAAAACAATTTTTTATGCATAATAATCATTTGCAACTGGTGTAAATTTTCTTTTTTTTATCTAACCTTTTTGTTTTGATATAGTGGACAGATGTTGTATTTGATTGGTTCTCTATCTGACGTATCTAGAATCTAAGCGTTTTATCCGTGTCTAAAATGCAACTGTTTTTTCTTGCCATCAGATAGTAGAGCAAAAAAGTTTGGAAGCAGTTGAAGAGATCAAGGGCGCTGTTGTGTTCTGCGTTGCCGCCTGGTTTGGGAAAGTCAGGCTGATAGATAACATTGAAATTGAAAATTGAATGTTTCTTTTTACTAAATTTTGCAATTTACTGGTTGATCCATTGTTGTGGGCCGGAGGCAGTAAATAAACCACCATTCGGCACTTAATATAATGTCCTCTATCGTTGAACTTTCAGAGCCCGTCCTGTTCCAATAACAGTGAAACTTAAATGATTATCTTGTCCACGCACTAACGCAAGATATCGGGAGGACGCTTGTTGCGGGGGAACCGCACTTTTATGCCGCACTCGCCTTACTCATTTTGCTTGTATGGTATATTTTGAAATGTTAAACCGACAATATCAGCTATACTTCTCGTGACAAAGCATGCTTCTGTCGACCTTGTTCCCTTAAATTCGTGGTTAATTTACCATTAACCTTTTCCATTGACACTTTTAGCGGCATTCAACAAAGTTCCGCTTAATACAGCGCTTACCCACTTCCCTTCAATTTCATGGCTAACGTTACCGAGTCATCTCCTACAGTTTCTTGAAAGTATATCTTTGGATTCTCCGACCAACCCAAGGCAAAGCAATCCCAATCGCACAGGAAACTGGTCGGAAGTTACACCAGTAATTGGAAGAGTTGGGTTGCAAGTCTATTCAATGAGCTAAATCAAATAATGGGATTTTTATCCCCTTAACTATGGCCCAGAAGGGCAAACATCATGTTTAGATTACCAAATCAATCTTCGTACACAATCCAGAGGAAAAGAAAACTTGTCAAGAACAGTTATCAGAATTGGGACACCGAAATAAGGGTAAAAAACAAATCAATGACGGCGGAACAAGAAAACAGGACTCTCAAAAGTGAGCACTGTCAAAAGGCACGTTTAAGCAAAACCTTTATCCATGTAGAAACAGAGCAAAGATGGTGATTGACAACAGGTGCTTCCACACCATAAAAGCAATGAAAAATATGTATGCACTTGAAATAGGTAAAACCCAATCTCTGCCATGCTACTACTATATGGCTTGAGCTTTTTAAGATGTTCACGCTCCTCATCAGTCAAGGCCAAAGGAGTCAAACAATTTGAAACAGAAGAATGGCAAGCTTCCATGCATCAATAGCCAGTATCCAAAGAATTCCACAAGTACAAACTATACAAGCAGTCTTGTCATACATAGACAGTAGCAGAATGCAGAGGGTGTTACCTCCTGAAGAGGTATGGATAAACCACCATCAGAAAGACTCCTAACCACATTTAGAGCCACTGCAAACAGACAACACGATGATGAGAATCAAGGCAATCAAGATACCCAGCACTATCAGCTTCACTTTCATGTTCTGCAGCCACATCTTCCTCCTCATCTTGGTGCCCTGCTGCCTAAAATCTTGTGCCTGCAACAACAAAATAATGGACAAGATGCCTTAACCAATGGAAAATATCAATAACGTGGGAGTCTGATTCACCCAAACATTAGCGAACCATAATAAGCCTACCCCATTTTAGAAATTACAATCCATTCCCAGTTAGATATGAAGGGTAATCACTATAGCTATCTTGTAGAATATAAAGTAATGGTCAACCACTTACTTGGGAATGGAGACTTTCTGTCTTGTCCACCAAAAGCTCAATTTTCTCTCCACGGTCAAGAACCTGCAGAGGGAACTTTATTAGTCATTGGACAGCTCTGTGCTTAAACCTCACATAAACCCTAGCTAATACTAACGCACAAAATGATATTTCCCCACTAAAAGGAACAACTAAAGACATTGAAAATTTTCTTTTTATGGTCATTGCTCTTGAAGATTATTTGAGGTAACTTGCCTTATCTATGTTTTCCATCATAACTCCTTTGACTTCTGAGACCTGGGCCTTAACTTTAGCCAGTTTGCTGACCTCCTCTGGGTGGTCAACACAGTATTGCATCTGCTCCTTCAACTTGGGTCTACATTGACAAATATTAATTTGCAATATTAATATATATCATAGGATAAAGCATCCTATGTTCCAACAGCAAAATCATCAAACAAAAAAAAAAAAAACAGTTACCCAAATTCCTTGTTCAAGCTATTAGCAGCTGCCGTTGCAGCCTTTCCTCCGCCATATCTCTTGGTAAAATCCTCCTTGACTCGCTCAAGGAAGGCAAGTGGAACCTGTCGGCCAACAGACTCCACTGCAACCACACAATAAGCTGCATCCACATTCCACAAGATGCAGTTAGCTCACCCAGGACTATAGCAACTTCCAGTTCCAGAAAAGACCAAAAGGAAACTACTATTCATGCACTTGAAGCATACATTTCTAATAAATGAACACCATCACTAATAAGTGCTTCATTGAAAAAAGAAAACTACAAGAATATCTTTCCATCAATAACATATTCTCTAGATTCATCCTTTTCTAGTCATCCCATTATGAGTACACTGATGGAGACAAATATGTCAATTAAAGAGTAAAATTCCATTCCAAATGAATATGGGACTAAAATTTACGGAAATGGGCCAACAACAAACTACAATTCTGCAACAAAGATGAGGTTCCTCTCCCCGATGTTAATGAAATACCTAATCTGAGAAACCAACAACAATGGAAAGCTTGCCTTTTCACAGCACATAGTACATACACACACATTTCACGGAAACCCCAAAACCTGAGTTACAAAGAAATTACCATCTCCAGTCCAATTAAGGCCTAAACAAGGAAACTAAAAATAATCAATAAAGTTATCATTTAGAAGGAATATACTTTTGACATTGAACAACCCAAGGTTTATTACTTACTACTTATGGCCAACGGTTCTATTTCCATGACTCAATGCAATTTAATTACCATTAATTTGTGTGTTACAGGGCAAAAAGGTCTCCATTTATGCCTCTTTAACTTCGATGTCAGATCAGGAAACTATTTTCAAACGCTACAAATCCGATTACTAAACAACAGCTAACAAGTGAGCGCTTCACTCTACTTTCTACCTGCATAGTTAAACTTCTCCAAGCACACTCACAACAGACCATATAGCTTAAATCCCCGTATCTTCGGCACCGAACAGCATAAAAAAGAAGTCAGATCAATACAATAATTTGTGAAGTCCACGCGATCTGAAGCAGCAATTATCAATCAATTTCTAAATCCTTTACAATCTATACAAGCTAGATGTAGTCGAAGTCCAAACATAGTCAAACTAAACATCGTCATCAGAATCGTGAAAATAAAAAAAATCATAGCCATCGCGAGCAGATCAGGGCGCATACGAGACACCGAATCTTAGATCGGAACACAGAAAGAGCTAAAAACGCAAACATGAGAGCGAGAGAGAGAGAGAGAGAGAGAGAGAGAGAGAGAGAGAGAGAGAGAGAGACTGAAGCCATTGTCGACGAGGTAGTTGAAGGTGTGGCCATCGCAATTGTAGGTGAACTTATTGTTGGTGGCCGGAAGTTTCTGGAGGCACTGAGCAGCTATGCTGGTGAAGTTCCCTGTAAACTCCGTGAACTCAGCCAAGATCACCGTCCCACGCGCTACGAAGCTGTAGATCAACGATTGCTGCCCCATCTCTCCGCTATCTCCACCACCGCCACCACCACGATAAGCCCTAGCTTGGGTGAACGACAACTCAGGCTTCGCTGTGGTGACTTGGTTGCAGTGGGTTTGACGATGTGGAGACTTGCCAGAGAGAAAGGGAGAGAGACACACGCAAACACACACGCACAGAGCGCGTGTGCTTCTTTTTCTTTCCCTTTGGATCAGATCAGAGGCAACGTAGCGTAGCGTGGTCTTCCCTCCTGATTAGTTTTTAGCCTTTTACCTGCCTGACCCTCCGATTTCATTGATGTTAACGAAATTGCCACAAAGTGTACTCTTGAATTTGTTAAAACTTTTAATTTTCAATTTGAATATTTGAATTGAATTTAACAAGCGGCGATAAAGAAGTTTGCTTTAACCCAGAAGACGCGCTACTTTAGTACTACGCTACCGCTGAACCTCTATTATTAAAACTTCTTTTCCAAAAGAAACCCCTGTTTCCTCTGTTCTAAAAGATCTTCAATAACTCAAGTGAATAATTTAGTAATTTTACTATTTAGACGGTTCCCGACTTCTCTCATACTTGATATATTGTGTGAACAAAACAAGTGCATGCAGAATTTGGAGAAGTAACCAAAAAAATTATATGTTAAAGCAAATGTTCAGACGCTGGAACAATACATGCAGTTGTCCTTGCTTATATATTTTCTTATTAAAAAAAAGCTTTTTTCAAGTAGATGATGAGCTCGAGTGGATCAAATAGAAAGAACAAAAAAAATTGAATGATGAGAAATTGAAAATAAAATATTTTAGAACATTTTTATCTTGTTGTAATGGACTGGATTTTATTAATGTGTAAGAAACTTTTCTGTAAGTACCAATCTCCTTTTTAAACATCTTCAAAAATGGAAATTTGAATACCTTCCGGGCTTCATGTCAACCAGATTTTTTTTAAGTCATTCTTAGTTTTGTTTTTACGATTTCTAAATAATGAAAAAAAAAAAAAAAACTGAATTAAATTATGAAGAAAACCACGCCGCACCTGCCTTACATAAAACTACAACAAATAAACCAGTAACACAAAAACGCCAGGTACAACTGGTACACCAACCCGTAACAGAAGCGTCTTGGCATCAATGCATAAGAGAAATCGATTGCGAATATCATCTTATTTACTTCGATCGGAAAGCAGAGGCTGTTCCTAACTTCTGATAAAAGAACAGCACGAAATAGTTCTTGAAATTACACGACACGTTTGGGAACAAAGAGCAGAGGCTGCTCCCTCTGCAATGTTATGCCAAATTTCTCGTTCATGTCTAATTTCGAAGGATCCTCGCCGACTGGAAGAGACCAATCAAAGCAATGAATCAAAGAGGCTAAAATCAAGTGAACTTGCACTGTTGCCATTGGCAGTCCAGGGCAAATTCTTCTTCCTGCGCCAAACGGTAAAAGCTCGTAATCATGACCTTTAAAGTTCAAATTTGAGCCCAGAAACCTTTCGGGGTTGAAGGACAAAGGGTCTTCCCACAACGAAGAATCGCGTCCAATTGCCCAAACATTGACCATCACTTTAGAATCCCTCGGAATCGTGTAGCCCATAACCTCACAGGTCTCCAGTGCACGGTGGGGAATAAGGAGTGGTGCAGGAGGGTGCAACCTTAAAGTTTCTTTCACACATGCATTTAAATATGGAAGCTGAGTGACATGAGATTCGATTAGTGAATTGCTGCAGTCGATTTCTTTTTGCAGCTCTTCGCGGGCTTTCTTCATTACTTCTCTGTTCTTGAGCAGCTCAGCCATTGCCCACTCCACTGTTGTGGCGGCCGTGTCCGTGCCTGCTGTAATCAATTCCTGTAAACGAAGTTATATCAAAACTTGTCCATTGGCAGAATCGTTTCTCTTAATCAGCTGTCTATGAAAGAATAATTAAAAAAAAGGGTAATTAATTGGCAATTAAAAGAGCGGCATGCATACAAGAAGCAACCGATTGATTTGGTCGTTGTCAAACCCATTTGCGAGAAAAACATCCAAGAAATCAGCTTTTTGAAAATTGTTGTTGTTTCTGCTTTCTCTTCTCTCTTTGATGTGTTCGGCCCATGTGGCATACATTCCATGAATGCACCGCGATGTAGTTCTTTTCAGGCCTTGAAGATCCAAGGGAGTAAGCATAGGATAAAAATCAGATATATTTGGGGCCGCTCCAACTTCCAACATCTTCCAGACAAGGCTCTTCAATTTACTACTCAGTACTCCATCTTTCAAACTAATGAGATCCCTAGAGAACAAAAGATTACCCATGATGTTAAAAACAGTAGCAAACACTGCTTCTCCGATATTAACAATTTTTCCTTCCCTGGAGGCCAAGAAATCCACCATCTCAGCTACTTTCATCTCTCTCAATCTCGCCTGTGATTCAATTGCTTTCGATGAAAATAACTCGGTCCTGCATAAACCCCTTAAGAAACTCCATCGATCGCTGCATTTAGAGGACCAAATTAGGGATATGCGGTCCATGAATTGGGGCTCATAGGGAGCCACTTTTGGCAATTGTCTACCCGAGAGCAGTCTGTCGTTGGTTCTAAGAATCTCGGCTGCTGCCTTGGGAGAAGAGCCCACAACAAGGAGTTGAGTTCCGAGCCTTAATGAAATCAAAGGGCCATGGACTCTAGCAATGTTTGCCATTGAGATGTGAGGCTTTTTCCCCAAATGGAAAATGTTTCCAATAATAGGCCATGGCTTAGGCCCTGGGGGAATTCGCTGCCTTGTTGAAGACAGAGAGCTGAAATGCTTGAAGATGATGATGAAAGTAAATGCAAGCAGAAGAGTGGTGAGAAAACAGGATAAAGGCCAGACATTAAGCAATTCTCTGGCAATTGTTTGATCCATGTTTTGCCTGTAACTCTTAGCTATCAGGCAATTTGGATTCCAAGATATAAGTAAGAGAAAATAATTTGTTATTGAGTTTTAAGATTACACTAGAGCAGCTACTTATAAAATATAAACAAATCATCGGAGTCATCTTCTATTTCACTTATGTCTCTACCAAACGTCAATAAAAAAAAAAAAATATATTATCTTTCAGCCGAAGAAAAGAAATTGCATAGGTAATTTGACAGATTATTTAATATATCAATTAATGTATGAGGATTAAAATTTAAATTTTTATGTTTAAAATTTTAGAATGACCGTCTCCAGTGGACAAGGTTGACGATGGATGCGGATATTTTATCTGTATATTATGATTACCACAGCTCGGGTTTACTACAAGGCAATCCCGCGAGTTCACATGGGCTGCGGGCTGCGGGCTGCGGGAAGTCAATTTTGGTGGGCTTGCCATGTGCAAAAAATGTTAGATTTATGCTAGCCTTTTCGTTAAGAACTGTCTACTAGCGGAACACAGAAAAGTCAAAAACGCTAACATCAAAGCGACAGAGAGAGACTAAAGCAGTTGAAGGTGTGGCCCTCGCAATTGTAGGCGAATTCAATGTTGGTGGCCGGAAGTTTCTGGAGGCACTGAGCAACTAGACTGGTGAAGTTCCCCGTATACTCCGTGAACTCAGCCAAGATCACCGTCCCACGCGCCACGAAGCTGAAATCGACGATTGCTGCCCCATCTCTCCGCTATCTCCACCGCCACCGCCACAATAAGCCCTAGCTTGGGTGAACGAGAACTGAGGCTTTGCTGTCGTGACTTGGTTGAAGTGGATTGAGACTTGCCAGAGATAGAGGAAAAGCGACACACGCACGCACGGAGCGCGTGTCCTTCGTTTTCTTTCCCCTTCGATCCGATCAGAGGCAACTTAGCGTAGCGTAGCGTGGCCTTCCCTCGTGACTAGTTTTTAGCCTTTTACCTGCCTGACCCTCCGATTTCATCGATGTTAATGAAATTGGCACGAATCCTACTTTTCAATTTGTTAAAACTTTAATTTTTCAATTAGAAAATTTAAATTGAATTTAACGAAGCGGCTTGCACTAATCTAGAAGACGCGCCACTTTAGTACTACGCTACGGCTGAACCTCTATTATTAAAACTTCTTTTCTAAAAGAAACCCCTGTTTCCTTTGTTTTAAAAGATCTTTAATGACTCAAGTCAATAATATAGAATTCACTATTTAGACGGTTCCCAACTTCTCTCATAAATCGATATATCGTGTGAACAAAACAAATGCAGCCAGAATTTGAGAATTTGAAGAACTAACCAAAAATGTTTAGAGTTTTGCCCGAATAAAGTACCGTAAGGGATAGAGGCTGGAACAATACAAGCGGTTGTCCTTTCTTATTTATTTTCTTAATAAAAAAAAAAAAAAGAAGCTTTTTTCAGGTAGATGATGAGCGTGAATGGTTCAAACCGAAACCACAAAAAATTGAGAGACGAGGAATTGAGCATGCAAGGATGAGAATTGGAAATAAAATATCAATCTCCTTTTTAAACATCTTCAAAAATGGAAATTTGGATACCTTCCCGCTTCTTGTCAACCAGAGTTTTTTTAAGTTATTCATAGTTTTGTAAGTCGTTATTTTAATTAAAATAAAAAAGATCGAATTAAATTACGACGATAACCACACCACACATGCCTTACATAGCGCGAAAACGCCAGGTACAATTGTTACACCAACAACAGAAAGGTAGGACCAAAACACACACAGGTTTAGGTAACACTAGCCTCTTGGCATCGATACATACCAGAATTCGATTGAGTTTCGGCAACATAAATATTTGAGGCTGTTCTGATAAAAAAAAAAACAAAAAAAACAAAAAACAGCACGAAATAATTCTTGAAATTACACAACACGTCTGGGAACAAAGAGCAAAGGCTGCTCCTTCTGCAATGTTATGCCAAATTTCTCGTTCATGTCTAATTTCGAAGGATCCTCGCCGAATGGAAGAGACCAATCAAAGTAACGACTCAAAGAGGCTAAAATCAAGTGCAGTTCCACGGTCGCCATTGGCAGTCCAGGGCAAATTCTTCTTCCTGCGCCAAACGGTAAAAGCTCGTAATCATGACCTTTAAAGTCCAGCTTTGAGCCCAGAAACCTTCCGGGGTTGAAGGACAAAGGGTCCTCCCAGACACAGGAATCACGTCCAATTGCCCAAACGTTGACCATCACTTTAGAATCCTTTGGAATCGTGTAGCCCATAACCTCGCAGGTCTCCAGTG
This sequence comes from Rhizophora mangle, assembly GCA_037832345.1. Classification (NCBI taxonomy): domain Eukaryota; kingdom Viridiplantae; phylum Streptophyta; class Magnoliopsida; order Malpighiales; family Rhizophoraceae; genus Rhizophora; species Rhizophora mangle. The sequence goes on along the minus strand of JBAPLJ010001937.1, from coordinate 2,436,141 downwards.
CACGGTGGGGAATAAGGAGTGGTGCAGGAGGGTGTAACCTTAAAGTTTCTTTCACACATGCATTTAAATATGGAAGCTGAGTGACATGAGATTCGATTAGTGAATTGCTGCAGTCGATTTCTTTTTGCAGCTCTTCGCGGGCTTTCTTCATTACTTCTCTGTTCTTGAGCAGCTCAGCCATTGCCCACTCCACTGTTGTGGCGGCCGTGTCCGTGCCTGCTGTAATCAATTCCTGTAAACAAAGTTATATCAAAACTTGTCCATTGGCAGAATCGTTTCTCTTAATCAGCTGTCCATGAAAGAAAAAGAATAAAAAAGGGGATATTAATTGGCAAGTAAAGGAACGGCATGCATACAAGAAGCAACCAATTGATTTGGTCGTTTTCAAATCCATTTGCGAGAAAAACATCCAAGAAATCAGCTTTTTGAAAATTGTTGTTGTTGCTGCTTTCTCTTCTTTCTTTGATGTGTTCAGCCCATGTGGCATACATTCCATGAATGCACCGCGATGCAGTCCTTTTCAGGCCTTGAAGATCCAAGGGAGCAAGCATAGGATAAAAATCAGATATATTTGGGGCCGCTCCAAGTTCCAACATCTTCCAGACAAGGCTCTTCAATTTACTACTCAGTACTCCATCTTTCAAACTAATGAGATCCCTAGAGAACAAAAGATTACCCATGATGTTAAAAACAGTAGCAAACACTGCTTCTCCGATATTAACAATTTTTCCTTCCCTGGAGGCCAAGAAATCCACCATCTCAGCTACTTTCATCTCTCTCAATCTCCCCTGTGATTCAATTGCTTTCGATGAAAATAACTCGGTCCTGCATAAACCCCTTAAGAAACTCCATCGATCGCTGCAATCAGAGGACCAAATTAGGGCTATGCGGTCCATGAATTGGGGCTCATAGGGAGCCACTTTTGGTAGTTGTCTACCCGAAAGCTGCCTGTCGTGGGTTCTAAGAATCTCGGCTGCTGCCTTGGGAGAAGAGCCCACAACAAGGAGTTGAGTTCCGAGCCTTAATGAAATCAAAGGGCCATGGACTCTAGCAATGTTTGCCATTGAGATGTGAGGCTTTTTCCTCAGATGGAATATGTTTCCAATAATAGGCCATGGCTTAGGCCCTGGCGGAATTCGCTGCCTTTTTGAAGACAGAGAGCTGAAATGCTTGAAGATGATGATGAAAGTAAATGCAAGCAGAAGAGTGGTGAGAAAACAGGATAAAGGCGAGAAATTGAGCAATTCTCTGGCAGTTGTTTGACCCATGGTTTGCCTGGAACTCTTCGCCATCAGGCAATTTGGATATTTCCAAAATATATTATTGAGTTTTCAGATTACAACATAGCAGCTATTTGGTAAGCACATTATTATGAAAAAAGGAAGAAAAAAACTATATTGAGACAATATATTATTTTTAGTATCAATTTTTCAGTTGAAGAAAAGAAATTGCAAAGGTAATTTGACAGATCATTTAATACATCAATTAATGCCCGATGATTAAAAATTTAAATAATTAAACATAAAAAATAATTTTAAAATATGGAAAAAAAAAAATTGTACATTTGATAGCATCATTCTGTACTCGCAAAAGCTCAATAAAAGCTTCTCTATTCCATATGTGAAATTTACGAGCTAATTATGCTAAATAATCAAGCAGAGTAGCTTATAGATTATTTAACCAAATTTTTATTTCAAATTGTTATTTTGAAAATGATATCAGATTGATTATTTGAATCAATAAAATTAAAAATTAAAATTTAATTTAACATAATTTATTTTTAAAAATTATTTATTTTAAAAATAAATAATTAAATTAATAAATTAATTATTTAAATTATAAATTAATAAATTAATTATAATTTTTTTTTTTTAATTACATGTTAAAAATTTATAAAGGATTAAAATATATAAAAATATATTAAATTTAAATCTCAAAAAATATAAATAATAATTTTTATTATTGAGTTAAAATGTGATGATATAAAATTATTTTTTTATATTTTAATTTTATTAATACAAGTCATACTATTTAATAATTATTTTTTTTTTTTTTTTTAATCTCTCAAATCATAAAAAATTTTAAAAAAATATTTGCATAATATATTTATTTATATTTTAATAAAAAAAATTATAAAAATATATATTATATTATATTATTTATTTATTTTTTTTTTTAATTTATTATTATTATTATATATATATATTATATTTTATTTATTAATAATTTTATATGATATATTTAAGTATTAATTTTTATATATTAAATATTAATTTTATTAATTTAATTTTTATTAAAATAATTAAATTAAATTAAAATTTATATTTTTAAATATTTTAATTTAACAATTAATTTGATTCGTAAAATTTTGTTCCGAACATGTGATTATCAAGAAAAAAAGGGCAATGACTTGATACATATTTATTTCCATGAAAATAAAATTTTAATTACGTTACCCAACTTTATTTATTGAATTTTTGAGAATATATATATATATATATATATATATATATATATATATATATATATATATATATATATATATATATATATATATATAAGTATTTTAAAATAATATACTCACAAATTGAATGAATTTGAGAAAATAAATTATTGAACCTTCACGGCTAAGTTTGGAGAATTTTGTTTATGTGGCCAACTAAACCAAAATTTGTATTTTTAGGCATTCAGATGGTCCATTAAACGAACAAAATTTGTTTATGTAGTCGTGTACTGGGGGGCGGGTAACTCGGTAAACCGAATCCGAAATCGGGGAAACTGGGGCCCAGAAGCCCACTTGTCTCTTCCACTGAAATCCAACCTTCGATGTTGTCTGAAGGAGAATAGGAGGTGTCCAACAGAGACCAGGAGAGTCGAGAGAGTTCCGACATGAGTGGAGTGTCTGTAGTTTCCCAACCTTCCAGCTTCTATTCTTTTTAAGTCAAAATCAGAAGCCCAGACCAGAAATAGCCGTAAAAGCCAGCTTCTATTCTTTTAGAACCGATTATTTTTCGTTGTTTGGAAAGTAAAGTAATTTACTTCCAAAATCATGATATGATCGTGAGACTTATCTCTGCTCTTCCGTTTTCTAATATTATTTTAATTTTTTATGGCACGACTGGGAGATCTTTTCTGAAACTTGGAAGCTAGTTTTGAATTTAGCTCACGGGACTAGATATTTTGCTGATACAACTGGGGGGCATTCTTCTTAGACACGTGTTTATGGTTGGGCAAGACAGACAAGCGGGTAGAGAGTCGGTGAAAACACTGTTTGCGGGACTAGATATTTTGCTGATACAACTGGGGGGCATTCTTCTTAGGCACGTGTTTGTGGTTGAGCAAGACAGACAATCCACTAATTGAGACATGTCAGTGTACTGTCACAATATAATAAATTTTCTAAAATGTGCTCGTGAGGTTTGGATACTGTCACCCACGAGGTTCGAATACTCGAAACTATTTAGCATATTATTCCATTTTAGGTACACCTAGGTGATAATCCATCGGTTTCGTGTAGGCAGATGTCATAGACAGAGCCAAAAAGGCAAAGCAGGTAGCCAGCCGAGTCCAAGGGATTTGTTTCGACGTCTAGTATAACAGGTACAACTTCAGATTACATTCCTGCTTCAAATTCAGATGGCAGTTATTGATCAAGTGCTGATTCTACCTCGTCTGCAGATGGAGCAACGGAGCAGTCTGAACCTTCTATTCCTGCCACCAAGACATGTTGGCATTCTTCTGCCGAGACCCTGTTTTAAAGGTTGCCATTTGATGCCCGGTCATTTCGCTCCATGTTTGTTCTTCTATTCCTGTCAAACGTTTGGATCTCTCTATCTTCCTCTGCTACTTACATTTTCCATCAGCACTTGAGTGCTCTGCTCATCCATTGCAGTTTGTATGTTACTTGCCAATTATTCAGCTCCATGACAGCTGCAACTTCAAGTGATTCAATATGATTTTTATCGTCTTAGATTAGTTGCATGGGCTTGATGAGAAACTGTTTTTATCATAGCGTAGTTTAAGAACGTTTTGAAAGTTGGATTCCCGTGAATCTTAATATATTCAATACCATATCATGTAAACACTGAATTAAATTAATGCCTCAATTTTCATTGTCAGAGACAAACAGAGAGGTCGGAAAGCAAAACCACTGAATTAAATTAGTCTTAATTTTCAACAAAATTTCCCCCACATCATGTATTGAATCCAAAAATTGCTCTTTTCTAGATTCACAGAACTCGGGGAACTTTCCCTTTTATAACTCTATTGTAGCTAAGCCTTAACATCACTCATCGCCAAACTCAATACCAGACATTGGCACCTCAGCAATTATGGGATTTTCTTCATCTCTCCCACCTTCGACGTCCATGGTGGAATCCTTCTTCTTGAAATAGTCCACTTTAAAGTCATAGTCATCATCCATTACATCCACTTTGACTGCCTTTTTCCTCTTTTTCTTCTCTGCCCGTTTAATCTTAGTATTCAAGATTCCTTCTGCTGAATAAAGCTTCTCGTTTTGCCTAGCATTTTCATTTTTTCCCTCAGTCTTATTGGCATCATCTTCTTCGGACATGGACTGGTCGTTCTCATTGTCAGCAATGTCTTCAGGTCTTTCGCCATGCCGAGTTGATTGTTGGGGTTCTACATCTCCCTGAGGTTGCCACATGTAATTAGGACAAATATATAGTCAAAGCAAAATCTGCCTAAAACACTGCTGATTTAAGACATGAGGATGACCACCGAAAAATTTAAATGCCCTTGTGATATTAAAAAATGCATTGTTTGGAAACACCATTTTATCAAACCCAAAGGGATAATTCAAAACATAAAAATTTCCAAAAAGCACTTATCGCGAAGATGCTAGCAGTTATCAAAACAAGCTTGCACTCAGCATATCATTGCATAGAAGTTCTACGCCATATTATTATTTAAGGTTCATTTTGGGAAAACATTTCATTGCAAGGCATCCAGAGTAATTAAATCTGTAAAGTCACTGAAGAAATCAACACAACTCTGAAACACTTCCCCTAACACTGGAGCAAACATGAAAAACAGGTATCACAAACCTCTACCATGTTTTGATCAAATTGGAGAGGGCAACTGGGAGGCACTTCAACAGGGTGGAAATCGTTAACAGATTTGAGGCTGCCAATGAGTGATGATTCACTGCTATAAACTTCATCGATGTTAAATTCCTTCCCAAGCTCAGAAACAATTTTTGCCTCTGAAGGTTCCTCTTGATTCCTAGTTGGGGGCATTGTGTAATATGGGATTTTACCTGTAAGGAGTTGAATAATTAGTCCAGCTTTCAACTTTAGCACTAAATTGCATTTTCACAAACCATCAGATGAACTTAGTGCTTTCCTCTATTGGTCTTTGTTTATGACTTATTGAAGCAAAATTTCGTAGAAATGCATACCTGCATTCCAGTCATGCAGAACCACTCTAGCAGCAGCTTCAACATCTACAACACCACCCTTTTTGAGTCTTCCCCTCACAACAGCGACCTTTTGCAGAAATTCATCAACTGAATCATAGTTTTGGATCTTGTAAAGTGTTACCAACGGTCTGGCAGGGCACAGCTTGAGAATTTCTTTCACTGCATTGTCCACAAAAACCAATGTATATGTTAACTTACACTTAGTCACAATTAGTCAGGTTTGATTCAAATAGAAGGGGATGTCCAACTTCCACTTTTTTTGCTTGTCTAAGAACCAAGATTTTGTTATATTAACATCCATATACATAAAAGGTCATCAGAAATACATAGTGTAAAAATAACTCCTAACAGAATTTAATAAAAAGGTATATGTCTTTGGTTCATCTGTTGTCTTTGGTGCATAGATTAGTTGGTTCCAGGAAACAAGGTCACAACTGGAGATCTTCTAAAAGCAATAAAGATGAAGCAACAATGCATTCATTTCCATTCTCTCTATTTTTTTATTGCCAAAACATTAAGACAAACTTCCATAGTACAATACTTCTATGTACATCAGAAATATGAACACGGTTGACTAAAAGGTTAATGTTGCAAGAACAAGCACCAATGTTTTGTTCAATATAAAAGGCAAAATAAAGAATGGCTTAATTACCTGGACCAATAGGATCATCCAACTTCTCAATTCTTTTGCAATTTCGAAGTGCTATAGACGCATCATTTTCCCCAGATTTAAGCATTACAACACCAGGACAGTCCAACAATTTGACATTCTTGTCTAGCTGAACTTCTTGCATTGATCTTGTTAATCCCGGAGTAGCACCAACATTGACAACATGGCTTCTCTTTAAGCTATTAATTAGACTACTCTTGCCCACATTAGGCAAACCAATAACTCCAACTGTAATAGATTTCTTAATCTGCCAAATAACAAAGTATGGCAAGAAGGTCTTATGAATCCAAATACAAAATACAGAAGAGTGCACAGTACATTGCTTAAAACTGTGCAAACTAATCAACTTAAACTAAACATGTTATAGATATCTTTTAAGTTGTTATAAGCAACTTCAGATTACCCCCCAGGCAAAAAAAGAACCCCTTCTCTTACAACTAAAGGAACATAAGGCAGAATGTACCTCGTGACTTCTTGAGTAATTTTTTAGCAATTTAATAAGATTTTCAGCTCCTAGACAATCACTTGTTTGCAGAAGATTGCTGGGCCTTGCTGATTTTGATGAAGATTTCCAACCTAGGTTTGCTCGTTGCTCTTGGGTACTGCACTTAAAGGCAACAGCAGGAAATTCTTCTCTAAGATAATTCAGCCATTTTTCAACAGCTTCCCGAGGGACAAGATCTGCAAAGCAGATATTTGTAAAATTGGGTTAGCAAGGACATAAAACAACACAAATAAATAAACATCCAAGAATATTTGCTTCAAGGGTGTATTCATCATATTTAGGAACTAAAATGCCAATTCTTATAGCAAGAGATTCTAAGGAGAATAACTGAGAGAGAGAGAGAAATCACCAATTTTGTTCAGAAGCAGCACTAGACGCTTGTCAGGGCCCGACTTCATCACCATCTTTTCCATATCAACACAGCGAGTGCCAAGAGGATCTCGTGCATCAAGAATTTCCAAAATGACATCTGATACTTCAATGACCTTAACCAACTCCTTGTAGAATGCCCTATCAGAATTATCTGCATGAAAGCAACAACAATTCACACTGAAAAGGCAAAACAATCATTTCCATAAATAGTTAATTTTCTGATCAAATATCAACATACCCCTGTTCCTTGAGATTCCAATGAATTTGTCACCTCCATTTTCTTCCTCAAAATTTAGTTCTTTTGCTGAAGCCATATCAGCCAACTGAGAGATATCCCCCTCCTCTAGCAACCCCAGCTTCCTCTTTCGAGCCTGTAAACATTCGAGCATATACTCAACTGAAGTAAATCAGAATCTGAATTTTCTGAAAAAGAATATGTTCTCCAACAGAAAAACGAACAATCAACTGCAACAAGGCAGGGATAGCCAAAAAATTTAAAGACCAACTAATAAAGCCAATAGCAGGAATCAATACCCTCTCCTTGCGAGCAGCTTTCTTTTGCTCCAATTCCTCAACAGCACGAGCTCGGCGAACTTCAAGGGCTTTCAGCTCCTGTTCTTTGAAAGGCCAATCATTAGGAATACCGGGGTCCTTCTCAACCTTGCGCTTGTGCTTCAAGTTAAGTTTCTTTGCTTCCTTGGCCTTCTTTTTGTGATGCTCTTTCACCTTCCGTATAATCTTATACTTCTTCTTCAACGGTACCCTCTTACTCTTACTCTCTACGTACATCCCAAAACGAACATAAGTAAATTAAATGATTATAACATGGACCCAACTAGGAAATACAATATGTATAAATGGGTTACGCTTACTTTTGCTCTTCTTCACCATCTTGGATCCCTAAAACTTCGATGTTGATACAACGAACAAGAATGGACGTTTCCGGAAATCCTAGCGATACCAATATTCAAACACAATTCCTATCAGTGCTTGTTTAACTAGCAAACCCACGGAGAGATGGAAGGAGCGCTTGCACATCAAAGAGAAAAGAAAGAACGAAAATAATAATAATAATAATAATAAAGAATAATGAGAAGCTGGAGAGAGATCGACAATGGTGGAGGATACCTGGAAAAGAAGCAGCTCTGGAAGCGGGGAAGATAATACCTGGGAGGATATTAGGGTTAAAGATTTTATCTGGGCCGGGCCGGGCCGGATCAGGCTCCATATTTTCTGGGCTCCTTACTTTCGGTCAGAAGCCATGGGACCAATCCACTGGTCCAGGCAATACGCACGGATTGGGCCTTTGAGCTAGCCCAATTCCCTGTAGATCAGAAAATGCATGGCCCAGCCCCACCGAGCAGCCAGTACAAAACAACCCACAATCCATCCGTTTATAAATAAAAAAGCAATAAAATAGAGTCAACGAGGGACGCACGTATTCGATCCACACTCCCCAGCAACGGCCCACTTCTCCATCCACAGCCACTCTCTCTCTCTCTCTCTCTCTCCCCTGTACAAACCGTAGGATATCAGAATAACCCTACATGTATGTGTTGATCGTTGTGGGACCAGGACCGGTTGGTTCTTAGCGAAATGGCGCAGTACGCGGCCTCGCCGTCACCGTCTTGTATCATACCTCGTTTGTGCAGAGGCTCGGCTAAAGAAAGCGTCTGTGTGCCCCAAACCTCACTATCCACCATTACGCACAGGTTTGCTCTTCCCTTTGCATTGCGCTCATTTTTAGCCTTTTTTAAAATTTATTTTTATAATCAAAATCGCTGACTCTTGATATCCTTTTGCCGTTATGTTCTGGCTGTAGAAAGTATTTACGTGGAAGCGACAAAGTAGTTCTGTTAGCTGGAATGAAAACGAAGATGCAGGGTGATGGAATCTCAAATTTGAAAGCAAGTCCCCGTGTCAGGGATACTTCTTTGGGATGTGCTTGTTTGGGATCATTGGTGAACTTTGACTGTGAAACAGCATCCGATTGGTTATCCGTTAGCAATCAGTGGCTGCTGATGACCAGTATATTGCTCACATATGTAGCGGGAGTAATACCTATTCAGAAGTCTAATTTTACTTCTCAGAAGAAAGTCCTTGATGACAATGTAGTCTTTGAAAGCTCAAAGTCTTCTGGTAGGTAAGATTAGGCAGATTTATAGTTTTACTTTCCATAAATATAACATAAAATTTGGCTTTCTATTCTGAAAAAAAGAAAGAGTAAATTTTCATTGATTGTGCATGGTTGGTTTCTAGTGGCTGCTAAAGGTATTTTTCACTCTTTTATGTGCTAGGAAGGATGATGATCGTGCTAGCGTAAATAATGCCTGGACTGTAGTAAAGAACAAACTCTTGTATTCTTTAGACAATTTAGAAAACTGGAGTAATTTGGGAAATGGTGTTCTTGGATTTGAGCAGCAGCGTACAAACCAGCCTCTGAGTTTGAATGCTCTATCTGAAGGTCCGAAGATGCGATTACTCTGGGCATGTTTTCAGCAGCTTGAGGAAGAGGCAGGCACTATCACTATGTTCCCTTATTTTATAATAGTTTAGCAATAAAATTAAATAAAATAAACTATATGGATTACTTTGTTTATGATTGTGAGTCCTGAATAATCATAATTATTACTTGTCCTTAATGAGCACTTACACCATGTAGAAGACTCTGTGGCAGTTTTTCCAAGTAAGTTCTTTTGCTGTCATTGCATGATATCAAATTGCTATGTTTCATATTAATAGATTGTGTAGAAGAAAGTCTTCCAGTGGATATGGAATCCTGTGTAAATGTGGTGCTTTAAAAGAGACTTATACTTCCAGTCTATGTGAAGGTTAGCCCTTTTGGTGTATTCCTTGATGAAGGTTTCCTCGAATTCATATGAATGAATAAAAAAAAAAAAAATTCCAAGTCTTTTAGTGTTGTAATGATAGTAGTTCTCCTATTAATGCGCTCTAATGTGCCATTTGAAGCTTCTTTGGTTTGTCGTATTTGTGATAACATTTAGTTCATCTCTGTCTGCAATGAAGAATCTATCTCTGGGCAATATAATATGTAAACATGTTTCTAGCATGATTGGTTGCTTTTGAAAGGGGTTATTATCTTTGCCTTACTAAAAGTCTTGCAATAAGAGTGAAATGCAAGGGTGGCTAACTTGAGATTCTTATATTAATATGGAACTTAAAGAAAATAACTGCTCTATGAGTTTTCACTACAAATATGGAAAGTTAGTTCTTCTAGTTGCTCATATATTTTTCTTTTGAACATTTTGTATTTGAGTATTTTTATTGTGGTTTCACTACAAATATGGGAAGTTAGTTCTTCTAGTTGCTCATATATTTTTCTCTTGGACATTTGTATTTGAGTATTTTTATTGTGGTTCACAGGTGAGGAACATTTTATGTGACCCTGATGCTGTTAACATGGATAATTGGGTGAAAATTTTTCCTGGAGTTATTGAAAAATCCTATCGCCCTATATATGTGGCTTGGTTGGAAGAGGAGTGTAAGCTTAAAAAGAACACATTTGACAAGGTAGATTGGAAACCTTTATCGTGCTTTCATATGTTTGATTTCTTGTGTAAGTAACTTCCCCTCTTTTTCTCCTGATTCTTTGCAGGAAATTATTACTTTGATTAAAAAATTGAAAGGAGATGGTAATGTAATACAGAACATAAGAAAATCCGGCAAGGAAGATCTTTATGCAGAGTTAATTTACTTTCTCAGATTTGGCTCCCCCAGGTGAGATCAATAAGTACACACCTTGACATTTTTATTATTAGCCACTTAAACATTTCATTTTTCTTGTTTTTAAATTTGATAAAGAAACATTTCTACCATGAATTGCCAGAGTGCACTTTCTTGCAAAGATTGTAGCACATTTCATAAAAACAAGATTATGGAGTCAACATAGCTTGCTTCTCTGTCAAGTATAAAGAAATGTTATGAAACTGTCGGAACCATCATTATTCCTTCTTCAAAATGCACTCTGGAAACCAGATAATTTATGTCCCAGATGGATATGCTGAGTTTTGGACACTGATTGCTACAGGTTTTGATTTCTGCCTCATTTTGCTTCTGTTCCACAATAGAGGCATCCTGGGTATTGGACAGGGCTGAGAAGGGAAAAAAAAAAGTATTTACTCAACCATCCACCACTGGAAAAAAACACTATTTCCTGTCTGGCTTGCATGTGTTTAGCATGCTGCCAGTGTTCCCTCATTTGTTTCTGTCAAGAGATTCAAAATTAGTTCTTATTGTAATGTACCTTACATAGTTCAATTAACTAACTCATTGCCTATGGCAAGGTGGTGGTTTTTTTCTCTCAAAAAAAAAAAAAATTTCAATCTGCTACAGCAGGTCTGCACAATAATGTCTGTGTTTGGCAGGAAGAGTTGCTGTTATGATCCTAGCCTGTTTGTTTTGCATGGGGAGTCTATATTAGAAGACTTGGTGATTGCATTAGCAGATGGCATGGCTAGTCTTTACTTGGAGCTTATTTCTGTAGATAGTAACTTGCCAAGTGGTATGAATAGCCTGGGCACAGTTATGTGCAATTTTTCAACCCGAGCACTTCAAAGATTACGCAATGAGGTGTAGTGGTGTTCCTCATAATAGCTGCACGATAATCAAAATTTGATTTTTGATTTGTTCTTTATACTTACATTCCATGATATGGGGTCTTTTGGTTCAGATTTCATTGATACTATAAAGATACTGTTAACAGATAGCTTTGAATCAGTGGTTATATCAAAACATGGAAGCGGTTGTATCAATTTATGAGGATCGGTTTGATCTATGCACCTTTCAGTTGAAAGTCATTGAGGAAGCCAGTCAGAATCAGACTGAGAAGTGTAGCTGGTGGAAGAAGCTTACATTGAGAAATTCTGTTATTAGCAGGTCTTCAGTGTCTTATACTGTCATAAGCCAGTTCTCTCTGCCTGTAAAAAGGACCAAGGAATTAAGGGAATTAACTGGGTGGTATGTCTTTATACTTTGGCCCTTTGTTTTTACTCATTTGCAGACAGCATAAGTATGCCCATGAGTTTGACATGGTGTTTCTACTTCAAATAGTAACGAGATATATGATTTTGTTCAAAACAGCTTTTTTTTTTTTCTAATATCTCCATTCCTTTCAGCCCTTGTAGCTGAGCCTTAATTTGCTTGGTAGTATTGTTTAGCCTGGTGTTTCTTAGGCAACTAGAACATGAAGGTGCCTTTGGTGGAGATGTTTATTAGGCATTGTGAAACCTCTTTATTTGGTTACAACAAAATGAATTGTATCAATCATGAATGATAAGACTATGTTCCACAATTTTGTTTGTTGTGCCCGTCAAATTCTATGCAATTTTTATGCTTGCAAACTCACATAAGTTTTGTTGCCCTTCATAAATTGGGTGTGGTGTTTATGTGTTCTGGTCCTGTTACAGGAGATACTACTTCAGTCTATACCTTGAGTTTTCTGACATCATCATGCCACTGATAAGAGCTGTGATAAACAAAGTCAGCAACGCCATATCATTCTTTCTGGTTTCCTTGATTGGGAGGTCATTAGGACTTATCTACACTGGAATCAGGCAGTCCCTGCGATGGAAGTGAGTGCTAATAACAATAATCAGTTTTATAGCAACTATTCTTCCTTTCTTTCTTCCTCCCCTTCCCACCCACCCCCATCCCTGTCCATTATAGGAAAGCATAAACATGTAAGCCATCAGATTGACATCCTCAATTTTGCCAGGGCCTATTGGCTTCTTGTAACTGGCTAGTAAGTCTTCAAATCATCACCTTGATTAAAACTTGGCATCTATGGTAACCTAATTATGGTTAAATGAACCATACCAAGGTTGTATGAACCATCCAGGCTGACATAGCACATGCTGAAAGATGGAATTTGTGGCCCTGCCCTGTGAACAAGCACCACGTGTTGTATATTGCCTGCTTGATGCTGAACTAGCCAAACTGATTTTATTGATTCTTTGTTTGTTTTTGCACCTTTACACCAAGAGGAGATTGTGGAATGGAGCTTGGGATGATATTATGATTAGTACTGAACTGATATTTATTTAAGGCGCATAAGGTTTCTTTCAACTCGGGCTATGCACATGGGTGTCTAAGGAACTGGAGAGGGGGGAAGGTTGGCAATTGAGGGTGGAGGGTGCTGCCACTTCAGCGATTTGCTGCATTGAAAGTTGTCGGCGGTCCAAGCGGCACTTTCTTGCAGGAACCTATACACGAAGAGGGAACTCTAGAAGGAAAAGGGCATGTCACATGGATGTCTGTTAAAACTTGGATTGGGCCGAACTCAACCGTTGCCTTAAAGGTGGATATTTTGCATTTAACCTAGGAGTTCCGATAAATTTCCTTGATTTCTACATTGTAGAGTAGTGCCTACAGATAATTGGTTGAGGTTGTGCCAGCCCAAAATTCCATATTCTTGCTTTGGACATTGCATTATAGGAACAAACCCGTTACCATAATGGTGAATTTAGAGCGGTATGTGTATGTGATTTGCGTGTTGGGATCATTTTTGGACGTTCAGGAAGAAAATGGTGGAAACATAGGGTGTGAGCTAGACCACTGTCCGTTGTGGTCTATTAATTAGAGATTTTGTTTATATTATGTTTGTCTGAGGTTTGAACTCTTGTCAAAAGAATTGGAATAATTAAATGTACGTTTAATCTAATACATGGGTGACTAATGGCCATACTTAGGTACATTTCTGTACCTGTACTTTCAAATTTTTATTTTTATTTTTATTTTTATTTTAAAAAAGGAAGCAAGCTACCGTAGGAGAGAGGAAAATGCTTTTCAAAAGATTGCCAAAGTAAAAGTACGTTTCAGAATATGACCTGTGCCCCCCCCCCCCCCCCCCCCCCCCAACTTTTCGCGGTTATATTTTTGTAAAGGAATTTATTATTGAACAAAAAAACTGAAGTCTCAGCGACACGTTTTTTAGTAAAGCACGGTATCTTATGAACTTTTCTTAACAATATAAATGCAGTGACCAAAAAACAAGGGGTGGATCACAGTAGTCATGTCCAACATTTGCAATTCATGATGTAGCAATGGAAAATTATTAAAGATGAGTTACATTATTGTTTTGTGGCCGTGCTCGTGGACCAACGTCGTCCTGTCGACTTTCCAGCCAGGTGACAGAAACCTTAGGTGAGAACAGGCAGGCAACCGTTACCGTAGTAATTTGAGGTCGATCATGAACTTTGATATGCTGAGGATTTTGATAAGTGAGACCAGGTGTCCAAGTTCGCATGTCAATGTAGCTTTTTTTTAACTATCCTTTTCTTGATCACTATTTTGCACTTTTATGTGAGGGTTTGTGTCTCCCGATTGTCCTTGGCATATCGTTGATTTACACAAAGCCCTTGGAATGGAGATAGGATTGTTTTGTTAAGACCTGGCCCAACGATTGCGCAATATCTGAAAAACCGGAAAATTTCATGAAACTGAATTAGCAATATCATGCATAATGCATATAGATGTCATCATTTCCTAGAAATTAGCATGCCACAGACTAAGCTTGGAAACGGAACTTTCAACAAACAATCTTGATTCGGCCTATAACTATGATTTGATTAGTTGATTTCAGTCGAGACGAAAATGCGTGTGATATGGCCTTCCCTAAATGGACAATGGGTCCAAGCCGACAGGCATCCAGGGCCCAGTTCAGCATAATCTTCACTCCTCAGCACTCGACTGCACGGTATGGCTGCCTGATCCTCGACCAGACTAGGTCAGCCCGGACCAACATGACGACCCACGTACCAATTAAAATGATCAGACCATATCCTACTAGTACTCAAGTACCTAACCCACTAAACCCTATAAATACTTAGAAACTCCCCCAGGTCCAGGCAAGTTGTAAAGAGCAATAGGTATACATTACAAATGATCTATGAAGCCCGGATTAATTGGTTGCGTCAGGTTACGACTGTCACGGTGTAAATGCTGAGTTTTTTTTTTTTTTTTTTTAAAAATAAAAATCAGTTTAGCCGTTTGTGGGGGAAAAAAAATTGAAAGGTTGCGTGAATTTCATGTGGGTGTCCATCGCGAGAAAAGCCCGTGCCTTTTTCTTAATTGCATATTTTACTGATTTCAACTTTGTAGATTCTCCATTAAACTGAAAGGAAAAGCAACGATACGTATGTATAATTGTTGACAATTATTTACATGTTCGAAGGCAACTTTATATGATCTGGACAAGAATAAATAAAGATAGCTGCTTGCCTAGCACTCCCTTCTGCTATATCTTGCTTTCTTGCGGCCGAAAGCAGTCTTTTGAATTTTTCTACTTTTACCGAAACCCAATCCATGAATAATTTAATGCGTTTTATTAATAATAATAAAAAAAGCATTTTCCTTTTTTTATTCTGCGTTCTCATACAAACACTTTTACCTTCCACATAATTGCTACTCCCCATTAGCTTTTTATAACCTGATTTTATTTTTCCAATTATCATTTTATCATCAATATTAAGTCCTCCAAATAATTAATTTCTAGCGATTATGCTAACCCCACGATTAACCCATCTATGCATCCCATGCTAGGCCAACCATAAATCTGGAGCAGCTTGAAAAATTCGAGGCCAAGGTCATATTGATGCTCGATGGACCACGTTTTGATGATCTGGCAACATCAGGGCAAACAAAACACACAAAGGAAGATCTTATTGATCTCATGTGGCTACAGGCTATGTAGGGTCACTGATTTGTGCCACACCCATTTACCAATCTGATGCAGATGACCCTACAAGCTGGCTTGTCTATGTGGATTCAGGTGCAGCTTACTCAAACTAGATCAACATGTTCAATTTTTTAGCATTACCTTTTGCTGAGGCTAGAATTGGAAAATAGAACTAAAAACTGAACCCTGGAAAATGCGAGAATGGAAGTCCACGAATGTATAGGCAGACTTGTCCATTCCCCGAAATGACTATAGCTTTAAGTAGGACATATAGTAATATACTTATCTTCAGAAACCAGGATATTTTATCACACCGGTCCGCATATATTACTTATTCCTTGCTCGTAGAACGTGTGAGTGGGAAGAAAATAAGAAAAATCAAGGTGATTGAAAGCAATAATATATGTTTTAAAAATTGATTCTCTACGAATAAGTACGCAGATGATTTGAAATATTGTCCTCCTCAAAAGGGGGTTTCGTTTTTTCAACGATGGAGAAAAAGGCAAGATTGGAGACAAAAGGCATCGTATCTCACACACCCTCACAGTGTTTCACTGTCCATCTTTAAACAATTACAAGTCCAAGTGCAACTGTGAATTAACCAAAATCTATTATAATAGAAAAATAAAAAGAATTCATCTTTAAAATCCTAAAATAATCTTTTTCATGCTTCGGCAATATCAAATTCTCCAAGATGTCTTAAGTCTTTCTCAACACCTATTATCGATTTTGGAACTAAAAGTCATGTAATCTAATCATCAAGTGTGGCCTGATTTCCCGAGATTAAGCACATTGAATTGAATATACATATGAGCATGTTTCTGCGTGTTTATGTGTGTAAGCTTAGGCGAAAAGGATGATGACGAGCCACTTGTATGAAAATTGAAAAGGTGCCTTGCTTGCTTGGGTGACTGGAAAATTGTGAAAGGCCAGGACGTGTCATCACTCTCCATGAACATTTTTTCTTTTTTTTTTTTTATTCCTGATAATTGCACTCTACATGAGCATGTTACCGATGTAAATGGGGACCCATGTATCACCCATCATGGGAGACAGACATATTTTCGACTTTCACCATAAGAGAAGCAGCTGCTGGTTGGTCTTTGCTTTCCTTACACCCTTTTGCCTTTATATTTTTGTTTCCAAACAATTACAAAAATTATCCATGTTTTTGCAAATTTAAATCTAGTCTCTTCCCAGGAGCGTTCTTTCACTCTCCTCTCATTCTTCATTCTGTTCTTTTCTATCTGTATCATGTTCATGCTGCTCGGAAATCGAGCTTATTGTTATAATCTCATTTTTAAATTATAAGTCTTTTCCAAGTGCGAGAACCATTTTAATTTTTTAATTTCAATTTTAGAATTTTGTTTGGCTCTAACTGGTACCAGCGGTTGCAGTATCAACACTACTTGTATCTTTCTGATGCGATTTTTAAGATGAAAAATTCAAGCTTAATCGTATTATATGCTCACCCTCTTTGGTTTTGACAATTTGGGTACACTTAGCTTTTGTGCAAGCATCAATAGTAACTCCCCCCTCTCCCCCCCCCCCCCCCCCCCCCCCCCCCAAAAAAAAAAAAGAAATCACTGCAAAATATCAATTAAAAAAAATTAGCAAATTTAATCAAGTTAAAGTTAAAGACAAGGCACCTAACTACCCAAAAAAGACTGGTATCCATCTGTCTGCATTCAATTATACGCGTGAAAAGCGTCCAATCCAGATCCCATCGCATTTCCATAGCCGAATTAATAGAGGGAAAATATGACGCAGATTAAGACAATGGACAAGATTGACAACTCCAACTTGTTTCTGCTGTATGCATCCCCCTTGCTCTCACGAATATACATAGATATATACAACTTCCCTTTAAAAATAAAATAAAATAAAGCCAACATATATATTGCTATTCTATCAAGAAAAAAAAAACATAAAATACGAACAACATAAAATTATTTTGACTTTTTTAAAGTATAATTTATTTATAATTTTATATTAAATAATAAATAAAATAAATTTATATAATATAAAATTTGAATAAATTATGCTAAAAAGGAGTAACCATTACAAGGATTATATACATAATTATAATGTATACGGAGTTTGAATGAATAAACTATGCGCCGAAAATGGAATTCATAACCCAATTATTTGGCAAAGAAATGCAGCCAAAGGACGATCAAATATTCTTCCTTTTAATTAGCGCTCCCCCAAGTCAAAGAAAGATTTCTCGGGGAACCGTCCAAGCAAGAAAAAGCCACCATCCCACCCTTCACCACCTCTCTCTGTCTGTCTCTCTTACTTTCTCTCAAATTTAATACTACTGTCATTATCTTTTAAGATTCTTTAATATTTGATTTACCAGATGGCCCCATGTCTAAAATGGTGCATTAACATTAGGCAAGAAGACCACATCACCCTCTTCCACTTTCATATAATTCCTTGAAGTTTTTCTTCTTTTCAGGGTTTTGATAGGAGAAAATATTTTGCTAATTGATTTCCAATTCCTATTAAAAAAAAAAAAGTAAAAATAAAAAATTTAAAGTTTTCATAAGAATTTGGAATTAATATGAATTAGCATGGCTTCTTTTTTTTTTTTTTTTTGAGAAATATATGAATTTGAATGTTGATTAATGGTATTTGTGCATGAATCCAAGCCCTCACTAACGAAATACAAAGGACTCTCTAGTCATACTGAAAATATTTTTCAAAATCTCTGTTATAGGTAACTATCCCATAATTTCACATGCTTTTTATTAACAAGGGCTTCAAGGTCAATACACAATGCCATTGCAGCACCTTTCAACTTTCATATGTGCTTCCATGTTAAGCTGTTTCTTGGTTCCTCTACAAACGTGTATCGAATTTCAAACCCTCTTTTACATTCACTTTTGCTGAAGCTTCTTCTTATTCTCTCTCCTTTCTTCTCACCCTTCTTAGCCTTGGTGTCGGTTCATGGATATTGAAACCTCGTGGACTCTGGGGGGTGGTTTATTTTTTTCAATTGCATGGCAACACCAAAAACACACTCAACAATCAGTGAAACCTGCACAAAATCACACCATTACATTCTCTTCTTTGCCCTTCTCTTCATTTCACTCCTACTCACAAACCCTACTAATCCCATAAACCCATCAAATATGGCTGCCTCCTCTTCAAATTCCATCAAAAGGCTTCTCTTGGAATCCTCAGAATCAGCCCCTGCTACCATGAACTTGCACCCAAAACAACCACAAAACACGCATGCTTCTTCTTCTTCTTCTTCTTCTTCTTCTTCTTCTTCTTCTTCATGGAAGCACAAAGAATTTGGAGCTGAGGCTCATGAAGTTCCCAGTGGTCCAAACCCTATATCAAATTGAAAGGCAATTCGGTTAATGGGCAGCTTAAAGCTAGAACCGCCGTACGTGACCCAAGTTAAAGTGATTGTACCAAAGTTTTGTAACGGTGAAGTTATATTGAATTGTCATCTTTTTGGTGCAGCATTAATACCGCTTGTCCTCAATGAGAGGATTGTTGCCTTTGTTGTTATATAACCTTATCCTTAAATTTTTTTGGCGTTTCTTTTGATTTTGTTTTTGTATTGGGTAAGAGGATTTCTTTTTCTTATTAGAAAATGTATAGCCTGAGAGATACTTTATTTCGATACCTGTATGTACCCATCTATTCTGTTTCATATATTGGTAATTAGAATATGCTGTATATGCTATGATTATTGTTCGTATTAAACCAACCTGTGACCCAAGAATTGTGTGGGTTTTGCATTATTTGGTTGATTTAAGGGTTCTTAAATGGACGATCTTTTTCTCAAGATAATATCCAAATCATTCATCAAAAAAGCCTAGTAGCCAAAAATCCGTTAAAATCAATGATAATTCTAGATGAATGTGGAAAATCCAATGAGTCTGAAAATTTTCATTTTTCTGGGGTGGGGTTTGGGAGTACATATTTAATGTTATTGGGGTTTCTTCTCATGATTTTCACTATATTGAATGGATAAATCCAGATCATATATGCCATATGTTTGGCTATGTTTCTTCTGAAGCGATTGCTTTTCCCCTAGTAAATGTGACGAACCCCAAGATTTGTGGAAGTTGCGAAATGGGGTGGTTAAACTTGTGAGCCGTAGAACAATATGTTTTGGAATGAATTAATGTGGGGTGTTTTTTCTTTTTTTTTTTTTTTCAAATGAGTCTAGCTAGTTTTTTCTAGTTCAAGAACCTAACCAAGGCTGTTAGTTCCACTAAACAAGCAAACAGATGGAAAGAATGGGAAAGAAGTTGGAAATCTGGCAGCCTGAGGCGATTGCATGAGTTTCCTTTCAAACTTCGGAAATGAGGCAGATTTTCAGATCATAATGGAGTCCCCGAGGGCCAACAGTGGTGTCAGATCAAAAAGGGAATTAGACTTTGCTTTTGATCTTTGAAAACAGTGAAAACACATCATCCAAGAAAAGCTGAGATGCCGAAACAACCACCAAAGATCTTGAGAGAGACTGCATTATCAGCTAACCCTTTTTTGCCTTCCCTTGCTATATAGCTAAAGCTATAGCTGCGCATCCCCATAATTTAATAATTATAACAGTATCGTTTTCACTGCTGCTTGATCCCCCTGATCAATATTGCGCTTAATGATTGCGTTTCCTGTCCTCGAGAAAGACAAAGACAGAAGAATAGGTGAGAAATGAGAAATAGAGAGATAGAGAGAGAGAGAGAGAGAGAGAGAGAGAGTCGTTCAGTCAACAGTTCATTGAAGGCTGCAATCGTTCCAAATTTGACTTGTGTCAGGTTAATTTATGCAGAGAGCTTAAGCAGAGCTCTTGCATTTTCAATCCCTAAATCATGCTTTCTGAAAAGTGCAATTCCAGTGTGCGTGTTTATGCGTATTTAACATTTGATTTTGACCAAAAAGGATCCAAAAGGTGCGCTCAGCTAAGCCAACATTTTTAAGCATGTCTTGTACCATTAAGCACTAATTAAAAAGAGTTTACGGGCCTAGCTCAACGAAAAGTCGAGTCTTCGAAAACCTACTTTACGAAAGAAAATGTCAGAAAAGAAGTGGCCCATACAATCTTAAAGTAGCCCAAAAGGCCCAAAAGTTCCAAACTTGAGGCCCAATAAATTGACCCGACCGGGGTCTGTGGATGCTCGTCTTACGATCCAAGATATTTTTGGGTAGGCCTGGAACAACTGCAAACCATTCCTTCCGAGCCACTCATTAAAGGACACGTAGATCGATGTTGGGTGATATAGTAAACTAATAAAATAATAAAACAAACCCGCCAAGGGAAAGGGAGGTTAGGAAGGCACTTCGTCTTTCAGGAGTTTTTCTATGGCCACCGTTCTCCCTTTCGCCGTGCTTGAATTTTTTATCTGGTGAATTTGATCCAATCTCATGTTGGTCCTTCTTATTCAATCTCCCCCATGACTTCCAAAATCATAAAAGCAAAAACTGAGAAAAAAATTTTGTTAAGCAGTTTCTCATTCCATGGGGCACCCACTTTATAATGAATTCTGGCTCAACGGGTTGGCTAACACACGGGAACGCTTGATTTAGTTAAAAATAATGCCCAAATATGTTAAAAAAAATCACTTTTATTTCTATTTTTGTCTTCTGTTAAAGACCATCCTTTGTTGAACGGTCTTGTAACCTACGATACAGATGACTGGATTCACCACCATTCCGTTTTGTTTTCTCTCCATTTTCTACGCTAAACCTTAGCAAAAGACAGCCATTTTTTGTTACTTGCTGACCTAAAGTCAACCCTACCCGTTTCTGGGGTTCTTTTTCCCTCTCTTCCCTTTCCCTTTTAACCTTTTTATTTCATTGTTCAATTTCTGCAAGGTTTTTGGTCTTTCACGTTTGTTTGAGCCTATGAGTTTTTGGCTAGTTTGGTGTTTGTTGCCAGCTATCAAACATCATAATTTGTAACCAACATTAGCATTTCTGTTATTGAAAGGATCAAGCCTAGCTTTTCTGTTTTACATTTCCAAATACTTGTTTGTTATGATCTTTTGGTAGGCTTGTTTGTTCTATATCTTCTAGACTTGGAATGCCTGAAAAACTATGGGTTGGTCCCTGGAAATTATGCAATCAATGTCCAAGACATTGGCAGGCCTGGAATTTTTTTCCAGATTTTATATGCAACAATTTTGGTAGAATTTGATATAAGTTGCATTTTTCAAAAATGGGTTTCTAGAGGAACATAAGATTGACTCATTCAATCCGATTGAAGGTTTGGAAGTTAGAAAGGTTCCGGAGTTGATCATTTGGAGGTACATTGGATCACATCTCAGTTTCTTGAGACTCAAAAAAAAAAGGAAGATTGTAAGGGAAAAAAAAAAAAAAGATAAAAAGGGATCACGGAAGATTTTACTATTTTTCGGATTCAATATTCTCGGAAAAATGAGTTGCTTTTCATGTTTTTCATCACAAGAGCAGAAGGCAGATGGGAGGAGACATAACAACAGAAGAGCGCCGCCTCCTGGTGCTCTTCCTTGTAGAGAACCCGCCATTGCACCTAATTATAGGCCTGGTGAGTACACTTTCAAGCATCAAATTGTGGAAACATCATGAGCCTTACAACTAGAATTCAAGTCTCGTTGCCATCGGTAATGGATATTGAGTCAGGATTCTAGATTGTTTTCCTTGCTGAGCTTTCTTGTTGGTGTGGCTTTTGAAGCACAATTGTTTATTCTGCAGATAATCACAAATCAAGGTCTCCACATGAATTCGACAACCATAAGGATTCCCCCAACAAAGGCACTGACAACAAGAACCTGCCATCACAAACATTCACTTTCCGTGAACTGGCAACAGCTACAAGGAATTTCCGACGGGAATGTCTGATAGGAGAAGGTGGATTTGGAAGAGTTTACAAGGGAAAACTCGAGAAGACTGGCCAAGTATGTAACATCTCTTGCTTGATGTCCATTTTCGATCTCAAGTTCTTTCAAAAGCAACAAGAAAGTTAATTAATGACATCGGCTTATATTTCATTAAGATTGTGGCAGTGAAGCAACTCGATAGGAATGGATTGCAAGGAAACAGAGAGTTCCTCGTCGAGGTGCTAATGCTGAGTCTCTTGCATCATCCCAACTTAGTAAATCTTATTGGATATTGTGCTGATGGAGATCAAAGACTTCTGGTCTATGAGTACATGCCATCGGGATCCCTCGAAGATCATCTACTAGGTATGTATCCTAATCCTTCTTGATATGCAGATTTGGACTTGGTCACAAATACTCCGGATATGTTACATATACGGGTCAAATAAAACGGATACAACTCAAGGTAGAGGGTAATTTTTGATTAGAAAAGTGTACTGCTAATATGACATGCAATGTTGCTTGTTGATACGAACATTTCAGCAATAAACTTTTTAGGTGTCACCCCTTCCCCCCCCCCCCCCCCGGCGATTGGATGAGACCGGTGACATTGTTGGAAATTTTCCTTCACTGATCAATTATGCAGAGACTTGAATGCATACTCAACACATTCACTCGTCTGTATATAGCTTTACTTGTGAAGCTGTTTGGTGACCAGGAAAGCGTACTTTCCACTGACTGTATTTCTTGCGCACTGCATTATTTCAATTTTCAGATCTTTCTCCAGGACAAAAGCCATTAGATTGGCACACAAGAATGAAAATAGCGTTAGATTCTGCTAAAGGATTAGAATATCTGCACGACAAGGCGAATCCTCCAGTAATTTATCGTGACTTGAAGTCGTCCAACATCTTGCTGGACGAAGGTTACAATGCAAAACTTTCAGATTTCGGGCTAGCCAAGCTGGGGCCTGTCGGGGACAAGTCGCATGTATCTTCCAGGGTAATGGGAACATATGGCTATTGCGCACCAGAATATCAAAGAACAGGTCAATTGACCATTAAATCAGATGTGTACAGTTTTGGAGTTGTTTTGCTGGAGTTGATCACTGGAAAGAGGGTGATTGACACCACAAGATCAAATAGAGAGCAAAATTTAGTGACTTGGGTAAGTATATTCTGCATCACTCCTTTTTTTTTTTTTTTTTTTCTGCCCCTTGTTACCATAGCCACAGCATACATTCTGTTAATTTTTCATGCAATAAAACTTGAAGCCACAAGAGTTATAGTAATTCTTACCCTCTCTGGTAAAACAGGCACAACCGGTATTCAAGGAACCCAAGAGATTCCCGGAGTTGGCTGATCCACTTCTTAGAGGACAATTCCCAGCGAGGGGCTTAAACCAAGCAGTTGCAGTAGCAGCAATGTGTCTACATGAAGAAGCTGCTGCTCGGCCCTTAATCAGTGATATAGTGACTGCTCTCAGCGTTCTGGGTCCTGAAACAAGTGTAAAAACTGCTTTTACTTCCCCGCCATCTGACCAAAACACAACATTGGGATTAAGTGGATCCTGCCACGAAGAAGATAGCCAACGAGAATGACAGCGGACTGTGGCAGCGGCTAGAATGGGATTCCACCTCAAAACGCACGCATCCAGCAGTGAGAGTATAGTTTCATTGTAGAAAGGCCTTCCCTTTTGCTCATTCAAATACAAGACTTCCTTTCTTTTTTTTTTGGCTTTCCTTTTCCATGTGTATCAATTATGGTACTTGTGCTTGGAAGACATTCTTTGATTATTATTTGCTCTTTTGTTTTGTGCAATTTACAAAGGATTGCTACTGGATCCATTCCTGACTAGGCGTTAGACTTTCTATCTGGGCTCAGGGTTTTAATTTAGAAAAGCTTTTTCCTTTTTTTGGGGGGGGAGGGGGTGGTTTCAACGTGGCGGGTTAGTAACAATTTTTTTTTTTTAAAAAAAAAAAAAACAATCAAATTTAACTGTATTTAGAATAAAATAAAGCTCTACATTATTGGAAAAAAGTTATTTAATTCATTTTTCATTTTTTTTCAATTATATAAAAAAAAGGTAATGCGATCAAACCACGTCTCAAACTAAATAGTAGTCATTTTTTAAGGAGTAATTAAAAACTCAATTTTTTTTCTTATTTAGATTATGATCCAATATACTTATTAACAATTTTTTTTTTTTTTAAAAAAAAAACTAAGTAGTGGTCCTCTTTCTTTAAAAAAACATAATTATTTTTTATCAAGTATGGCTGTAAATGCACCGCAATTGACGTACACACTGTCTTAAGCTCATTGTATCCCAATGAAGTTAATTGTGAATTATTTTCTTGGCGGCGGGATTAATCGTTTCTGGCATATTTTTATTTTTGTATCTTTTCGTTTTTGGATGGGATTAAGTCAATAAGGGAAGCAGACCATGTTGGAACTCGTGCATGTGCATCCATTAACCAGCAAGTTTCGAATCGTTGCTTCTTGCACAGTTTTCGACTGGGAAAATCAAATTTTCGTATTTTCTAAACGCAATATCGGAACAAAGAACAAAATAAATTCCTTTTTTTGTTACATTATCTAATCGCTGTGAAAACAAAGAGTCTTGATCTGTAGCATACGATTGAGGGAATTAAAATTTAGGACTAGAATTGGAGTCTTTGCTTTGATATACAGATGGGTGTTAGCATAACCGTCTAGGACCTATAAACAAATTAAAATACTTTTAAAAACAAATTTTTTTAAAAAAGGAAAATTTTGGAAAAAAAAAAAAAAAAAGACGCAATAACAGGAAGTCAAAAATCGTCGGTTTAAATTCTTAAAAAGAAAAAAAAAAAAACAAAAACAAAAACAAAAAATCAAAAGGTCCATGGAAACTGAGAGAAGAATTTTTCTTCAATCATAACAATCACAAACTCTTCTTATTCGCCCATCAGAGAACGACCTCGACTCCAATCAATAACAGTAATGTGTCGTCGGGTCTGCGTCATCCCAGATAACAACGAATTCTGATTTACCTATTATTTGAATTTTTGATCAAATAGAAGTTGGTTTGATACGATCAATTCAGTATATTGTTATTGGGTTTTCTTTGAAATTGGCTTTAAGATCTTTAAGATATCTGGGTTGATCTTCGCACACAGCACCCTGTTTCTATACCAATTTCCGGGTTTGCTTTATTTGCTTTTCTTTTCCGTTATGTTTTCGATTTTGTTGATTTTTGTTGGCTTTGGGTTGTAATTTGCAATGGGTGGGCTGAAGTTGTCATGTGGAAGATAATTATTGATGTTGGTGTATTGGAGGTTGGCAATTGGTTTAAATGTCTGGGCTTTTCTGCATTTTTTTGGTTTGAATATAGGGTTTGTAAGACATGAAAACTGAAGTTTGGAGATGGATTTTAGGTTTGTTGTACATAGTTGCTGTTGCAATTATCTGGATAGCCGCCAGTTTTGTGGTTCAATCTGTTGTAGATGCTGGTGTTTCGCCGTTTCTCATTACATACATTTGCAATTCATTGTTTCTGGTTTACATCCCAATGGTTGAAATTGGACGTTATTTGGAGGATTCTTACGGTAGTATGTTGTTCTGGAGGAAAAAAAAGAGTAGTCCTTTGCAAGTAACAGGAGAGTCAGAGCAGGTCATTCTTCTTGGTCAGGGTGATTTAGGTGTGAAAGGCCACAAATCGGTGCTTATGGAAGAGGGAGAAATTAGTCCTCGGAAAATTGTTGGTTCTGACATGGAAACTGTTGCATGTGAACAAGAAAGAACTTTTCCGAGTCAGCTTGGAGTAGATGGACATACTAACAATGGAGTTGATTCGAAAGGACGATGGACACGCACCAGAGTGGCCAAGATCAGCCTGCTTATCTGCCCTTTTTGGTTTTTTGCACAGTTGACATTCAACTTGTCATTGAAGTACACTACTGTCACAGTAAGCATCTTTAATTTTTGTTCTTGATTGTGCCTGTAGTTTGGTATGTCTGTTTAGTTATATCTTTTCTGTTGTGTGCAGTCGAACACTATTCTAAGTACTACATCAAGCCTTTTCACATTTTGGTCTCCCTAGCAGTCTTGGGGGAGAAATTCACCTGGTTGAAGCTTGCTAGTGTCCTTTTATGCATGGCCGGAACAATAATTGTTAGCTTAGGTGACACAGAAGCTGACTCAAATGCAATTGCTTCAAAACCTCTTCTTGGAGATCTTCTTGCTCTCGCCTCAGCTGGATTATATTCTGTGTATGTTACTCTTATTCGTATCAAGCTGCCTGATGATGATGGAAAAAGTGGTCATGTCAGTACAGCACAGTTCCTGGGTTTTATAGGGCTTTTTAACTTCTTCATTTTTCTTCCAGTGGCCCTTGTGCTCAATTTCACTGGATTGGAGCCTTTTAGCATGCTTACATGGAAACAGCTTGGTCTAATAGTTGGCAAAGGTCTGTATATTTTAATTGTTGTCACTTGATACTTGGATTCTGTTGTTTTTGGTTCTATATTTGATGAATATGCATGCTATGGTACTAGGTCAACCATCTCAGCATTTCTATTGCTGTTCCTTGGACAAAGCACATGTCTGTATGCATTAGCAAACCGTATATGCCTATGTATGCATATAAGCACACCTAAATGCTTGTTCACATAGTTAAGGTGTATGAGTTGTGTGTAATTAAATAATATTGATTTACTGTTCAAGGAGAGAAATTTGGTCCAGACTGAAGAAAACTGCATTTACTTTTTAGGGGTTATTAAGTGAACATTGCTTCATTTGTCAAGCACCAGTTCCCAGTCGATGTTTCCTACAGCAAACTGAGCACACATAGGATTATGCTTCTTTTGTTTTATGATTTTTTTTTGTTTTTTTTAATGTGTACTGTAGTTATATGACTGTCTGGATTGTGTTTGGATGTTCTGCTTAGGGAAGCATTTGATATAGTATCATCCACCGTTTTTTCACCCTTCTTGCATCTTTAACAGGTTTGCTGGATAATGTGCTAAGTGACTATTTATGGGCCAAGGCCGTTCTTTTGACAACCACCACTGTAGCAACAGCTGGTCTTACAATTCAAGTCCCACTGGCAGCTATTGTGGATACACTTACAGGCAATGCTCCTCGTCTTATGGATTATCTTGGAGCTGCAGCTGTGATGATTGGGTTTACAGGAATCAATATTCCTTCTAATGGTTCTTGCACATCAAAGGAAGTAAGTGTTGAAATGGAGGATGATAATGTCCACTCTGCTGACCATGTTCACAACTCTTCTCATGCTCAAGGCTCAGCCAACATTTCTTAGCATATTGTTGCTTATTCCTTTGAAATTTTGATTTAACCTGCAAGGAGAGTCACACCAATTGTGAAAATGCAATGTGGAAATTGTGACTTTCATAATTACTGTCCTTTTCTGGTTTTCCTTTTTTTGTCTTTATGTCACGTTACTATCTTCTTCCATAGGTGCTCCTTTTCTTATTAGTACGTCCCTTTGATTGTGGGTTGGCAACCATATGATGTCCTTTATATCTCTCCTTCTATTCAATGGATTCTGCTCGATGTGTTTAATATGGAAGTTCAAATTCTTATGGAGTTGTCATTATGATAGTTCATTTTGCTCAAATGGAATTTGCTCCCTTATACATTTTATCACTGGAGAACTGAAACCTTGTGAATTAGACCAAGTATTTGGGAATTGTGCTTATGAAATGCACGGCTGCTCAACCTTGCTGCGATAAACTTTGCTGTGAAGGCGTGAACACCATTTCTTTCCAAATATCATTGTACCTGCTCGTTACAACTGGGGCCTCGTCCCATTATTTTCCACAGGGTTAGCAATAATTAGTAGCAAAACACAAAAATAAAGAATTTTAACACGAATTCTGCTCACAGTGAACTGTCTCGCAGAGGGCAAAATCCACGTGAAATTGGGATTCACTCCTTTGCGTGAGCAAGCCATCTTGAATAGTGTAGACCTAAGAATGGTACGAGCATAGGATTTTCAGAACCGGATTTCCCAGACCTGGCCAGAACATCAAAACGACGAAGGCTTAGACATAAGTCACAAATAATATGTAACGAAGAGATTTGCTTCACAACCAAGAGGAAAGCCCAAACATTGTCAAAGATAGGGGGGAAATGGTTATTTGCAAAAGATGCCGGAGCTTGGGCATCTAGGAGAAGAGCAATAATGCTAAATTGTAACAAGCGTTGGACCCAATGGACCCCATAGAACGTGTTTAGTCCGTGTCGTTATGGTAACGGAAAACCACTAGATTTACAATCCAGAAAAACGGATATTCTCAAATCAGACTGATAAATTAAAAGGAGGGAAAACAGAATGCTCTAGTGACCGAATAAATAAAGCTCTGCATCATATGGCAAGATTCCGTTTAGAACTTCTAGCCTCCAATCAGAAAGGCCATGCCTAAATGCGACTGACACACAAGTTCCAATAAGCATGTCTACGCACAAAAGTAGAGCATGAATATGAAATTTTCTTTATATGATTGTCATTGACCCACATTGGAGAATTAACAGTAAGACTATAAAATTACTCCACAATTTCTAAGCTGCAACATTCAAATTCCCGTATCTTTGCATCACTCTCCTAGTCGCAAGTGCTGCAGCCTCACTTGCGCTCAATGTACCAGTAGTCATGATTGCAGCAAATTCCTGGCAGATTTCATCCTGCACTTTGCTTCTGGCATCACCGAGAGGATCCCCTGCAACCCCTTTGGTTGACGACTTACCCATTGCTTCTGCAGGTTTGATAGCAGAGGGCACCAAGTTCTCCGTCTTTGGCTGGTCAGATTTTGTAACTTCAGATTTCACGGCTTTGCCAGTCTCTTTGACAGCTGTCTGTTTAAGGGATGGAGTGGCATCACCATTCAAGGATTTGTTAACGGAAACTGTTGTTGTATTTGCTGAAGGCTGGGTCATGGAAGGAGGCCTGAATTGTGGAACTTGGGGGACAGCTCCTGCTTTCAATGTAGTCTCCAAATTTTGTATCATGGGCACTACAACATAAAAACAGGTACAAAGACATTCAGTCACCAAGTGAGTAGATAGCCCATTGCTATCAACCAGATAAATTGACAATCTATAAATATAAACATGTTAACAATCAAGGAATCCTATAACACAGCCAATCTCTGAGACCACAGATGAATGGAACAACCACCTCCACTGGCACATGGGGAGAAGGAGAGGGGCATATGTGAATTTATCAATCATTGGGCAAACTATTACCGATTTAATTTTTTTTTATGCATCTTTATTCATGCTATCTATTGCTCTTTTTTGTCTGTCCTTGAGTGAGATTCATAATAGGTCTCTGAATCAGTCTAATTTAGAAATTTCTAACAAAACAAGGCACCAAAATTCTTCCATAAAAAGACATGAAGAGGCACTTTATCAATCTACACAAAGCATGCAGTAGGAAAATCTTGGGACCAGGCAAGAGCATTTAAACAGAGAAAAGATTTAGGGCAACAACTCACTTTGAAACTACAGTTCCTTATTTACAAAACAGGAAATTAAATGACCTAGGAAAAAAATAGAAGTACAGGCAACTTACTTATAAGAGCACCCATTGGGCTGTTCATAACTTCATTAGGGAGCTGGAGAATATAGTCTGGAATCATTGCGCCAACCAAAAATTGTGCAACCTCATTGCTGAAGTTGTTACAGTTGTGAGTTAGCAAACTGTAAGTCTCAGCGGTGTAACGGGGCCTGATTTCCTGCAGGTACATTTCAAATACATCCTGGGGTACATGTGTAATACCCAAGTCCACTACTTTAATAGGTGTTCCATATGGAGTGGTTCCAGCAGGGGCATGTTGTATACCTCCCCCAAAATAGTATTCATTGCCATAAACCACGACTCCAGTGTGCCTGCCATGCAAGAATGATTAATTGGCACAATGATAGAAGCAAAACAAAATTTTGCAAATAAAAAAGATAATCACATTTTGACACTAATACATTGTTTTCTTCTCTTACCAAAGCCTTACCAGATACCCTCAATAGCCTTCCCCAGAAAAGTCATGGAAAGTTGGCGTGCCAATCCTTGGCTGAGATCATACACATTCAAAGTAACGCGATGACCCTCCTGCCAGAAGTTTTAAGCCATGAGAAGCATGACAATCATTAACAAATCTAGTAATACAGCGGATTGGAAAAAACCAGGCCACAGAAGCATAAATCAATACCTCAGCCATATCCCAAAAAAAAACAAAAAACACAGTCCACTCTGAAAAAAGCTGCAGGAATTACAGGTCCTCGGCTTGTCCCTGGGAATTCCACCAACTAACGAAGTTGACTTAGCCAAAACAGTCACAGAAACCACATATCACAATCCAAATCGAAACGAGCAAAAGCTATCAACTTAAACATGGATAAAGAAGCCAGGAGGATGACATTAGTAACTTGTCCACACATAAACAAAAAGAAACGTCCCCCCTCCCCCCACCCCAAAAGAAAATCACAATCTGATTTTGTTAAAGCAGAAGTATAAATTACCCAAAATCATCTTCAAACAATCCTTTAAAAAAAAAAGTTAAATAATTAAATAAATAAACTTGACGTCTCATTGAAGAAGAATCCTCGTCAGAGTCAAAGAATATGACTTTTGTACCAATAAAAAAATGAAGAAAAAAAATTCAATCAAGAATATGTAAACATTGGGCAGGATCTTAGCCAATGCTGCGGATCTAAAATAAAATTACTCTCAAAAGCATATGGATCATAAGCGGCAATCATTCTACAACTTAAAACCCCTATATCGTAAAGAAATCCACAGAGAGAGAGAGAGAGAGAGAGAGAGAGAGAGAGAGAGAGAGAGAGAGAGAGAGAGAGAGAGAGAGAGAGAGAGAGACCTGAGGAAGGAAAGAAGGAGAATGTAGGCTCGTGGAAATTTCTGCGTTTGCGCCCTTTATTTAAGATCGTAGACGCCGCGTGAACAAGAAACGGCCGGACAGGGAATAACAATCGGGGCCCATTTATCAGTTGAGGATTTCCGGGGCCCCAGCTACATATCCCGCCCGAGGGCTTGGAACCCTCTTCTTTCTTCGACCTTCTAGAACATCCTCTCCAATCGCATTTCGACACGCATGTTTTCAGTTGGTCTCGGCCTTTTCTTTTTTTTTTTTTTTTTTTTTTTCCTCGTTTTTTTGGTCGTGGCTTTTCCCTTTTTTTTTTTTTTTTTTTATCTCCTTTTGGCAAATCACGTGTCTCGCCGCAGGCTACATCGCGAAATTTTAATAATCTTGTAATCTACAATGAATTTACATAATTCGCTCGCACGGCCTCGTGTTTCTTTGAGATCTCGACGTCGAAAGCTACTAGTCCTGATGATTGTCTGGAGCCAGTAATTTTTAATTTTTTCATTTGGACCTACATCGATAAAAGCTCCAGAAGAATTTATTTGTAGTGGGGTCCATAGCACAACAACGAAATAGACAACGGTGATAAATATGGAAGACCTTTGTTAGAATCATATGGGCATTATTTGCGTATTTTATAAACTACTGAAAATCGTACGTTCTCAAAAAAATCTTTTAACCCATCAAAATCATTCATTTAATTACCATTCTCTTTTTCTTTAAAAAAAAAAAATGACGATTTAATTGTAAAAATATTATTCCTTTAAAATAAAATGAGAAACCCACCCGATAGACTCTAGGCTTAGATTAAGCATCCTTGCGATTCTGCGGTGGAAGTCCGTCGTACTCTTTTATTTTTCCTTTTCCTTTCACTTTTCTCCGGTACGGTTAAAGCTCGGGAAGTTCTACTTCAGTTATACTCAAAAGACCACACAACTAATCCTCACAAAGGTGGGACAATTCAAGAATTCCAAGCACGTAGAGGGCATCAGATGATTGCAACTCTACGGAACTCAGAGTTGGTTGTGTGAACGGAATGATGTTTTTCTTTCTTCCTCTTCCATGGATGAAATTTTAGTGTTCTTGACTAGCTCTTTGTTTTTTGTTTGGTTGATTGGATTGGAATTTAGGGTTTATGACGTCGGTATCTCGTCAGTTAGCCCTTTTTTGCACGTTGACCAACCCAGTGCTGTGCTTATTGAGGTTAATTTTTGTAAGAAAAACTTGAATTGCGTCAATTTGGTTTTCTCTTTTGTGACTCTGGTCTGTTTGGTGGCCGACAGAGTTGGCGATGCGGAGGATGAGCATTCTAGAAGGGTGGAACTTAAGTTAGGCTACTTGGTTGATAGGGGATTGGTGGATTGTAGTAAATATGTAATTTCCATTTTTTATTTTATTTCATAACTTTCATTGGAATGACAAATTTTTAAATGTAATGAAAAAATTACCTTATTGTAATTCTTTGCTAAAATAAAGAGGAAGAGAGGGTTGTCAAGATCTCATGTCTATTCTCTGAAACAGAACATCAAACTTTCCTAGCAGGCGTGGTCATAGCCTAGACGAATGATTCTCTATAGAGCAGAACCAAAGAGTGTAACCTTACATGTCGTGAGGTAGCATCTAAACCGTTGAATTAGCCGACAGTATCCTACCAATCACCTTACGAAAAATACGATGCAAAAACCCAGAAATCAGAATCGTCTAAAAGTACACGAATAATTTGATCTACGGCTATCATACATCTGGTTTGGCGTATCTAAAAACAAGTCAAAATCAAATCCATCCATGGCTATCAAACGGATGGAAATCCAACTGAGCCCTCTATTGATGCCATGGACGACGCATGCCAATTCACAAGCATTGACTAACGGGCCCAGTAAGAAGATGCGGAAAATATATCAATTAACCGTTTTTCCCCTTCTTTTGTTTGGTTCGTTCGGGTCTATTCACTGACCCTAGTATTCTACTTGGTGAATCCTCATCAAACACAAAACACGAGGAGGAGAAGGAGTGGAGGATGGAATACAAATATGCTCGGAAATATAAAGATTTGGGGTAGTGGAGACTGACTGAAAGACGCTTCCGCCGTCCCAAAACTGAATGTTTCTTCGACAATGTTTACCCGCGCCCACTGAAATAGCAAATTCAGAGAATTCTCGTTGACACTCAAAGCACAAAAATTTCTGTTGTAAAGGGAGAGGTCAAAGGCTAACCCAACAATTCTACTACCACTTGAGAATTTAAGAATCGGGGTATCGATTTTTTGAACTTATTATGACCGCATTTAAATAATCTAATGATTTTCACAGTTAGGAGATCAATTCGGATGACTAGAAGCTCCTGAAGGGGAAAAACAAAACGGAGGGAGAGCAAGAGAGACCAGGTATTTTGGGTCAACTTATAACATAGTTAATTATTTTAGGTGTTGACATGCACATTACAAAAATGTTGGAGGGGTTGCTATAGAAGGCACCAATCTGCCTGAATTGGATCAACCAACATTGTAACAGAACACTGCTTGACTGAGTTCATTGAAACCAACAAAGATTCAGGCCATGGCTTTTCCAATTTTGTTATCTTAAATTTTGATGCTGTTGAAGCTTAAAGTTTCAACACCCTCTAATAGGTTAACAGGTACAGAGACAAGGGATAAAAAGAACAATAAAACAAGCACATTTCACCAGCATTCGAATATCATAAAGTCCAATGATGATAACTTATTTGGAATGCCTATCAAGATTGCCCTTTTTGCTTTCAGAATTATGCTGTAGTTGATTTGGTGTAGAAACGGATGCTAACAGCCAAGCCTAAGATCACAAGGGGAACAACGAACTGGAGGAGCCTGATGATGAAATCTGGTGTCTTGTCTTGGTTATAGTGTGGCTGCTTAGGAGGTGTGTATTTGGTCCTGGTTGGGATGGTAGATGTATCAATATTGCCTACATAGTATTCCTCCATCATTGCTCTTGCACTGGTACTGTGGCCAACATCCTCAAAATCATCAGTTGCATCTTTCCCTGTAAACCGCACACCAAGTTTAGATCAGCAGTGAGCATCTGCAAGCAAATTACCTTGGTTTTGTCCACAGTTAGCACATCATCCATTGTCAAGTTTCATACCTGTGGCTGACAACAAAACCTCGTAACCACCAGGATGGTCCTCCAAGAAATTTGTCACATTATAAACCTGTTCCAGATAGAGTTCAGTCACCAATTACATCTTGTAATGCCAAATCCCAATTTTTGTAGAAGCTTGCACAATTCCAAATTGCATTCATATCATTGAAAATTGATTGTTTTAAATGCATGTCCAGCCACACGATGGCAAGAGTTCTTAGTCATTCTCTTGGTAGTCCCTTGCAGAATGTCTATCTTTAACAATGAAATTTTGGAATCAACTATCTTTTAGCATCTCAAAATCAGAAGGGCTGACATGATAGTTCGCACACACAAGTAAGAAACAAAAAATTTTTTGTAAAAAAAAAAAAAAAGATGAAAGTATCAGCTATCAAAGACCTAGTACCTGAAGAATCGAAATTCCAACCCTATCAACACGATGACAACTCATATGAAAAGGCCGGAGGATTCATGTGTGACTGAAAAGAAAAAATTATTATGCAGTAAAACAACCAATCAAATGGAAGTTCGAGTCAAATGCAACGTACATCATCTTAATAATCCGAGTTGAACACACTCCTTGCCATCGGTGGTAACAGTAACGACACCATAATTGAACAAAAATAAGTAATTTCGTAATATTCATTGATCATCATCATGAAGGGCAAAAGTTCAGGAAGTAAGGTTCTTACAGATATATCTATGTGCTCCCAATTAACATCACCGCCAGTTACAAAGACAAACAAAAAGAGACATGCAAGCAAGAAATCGAATCAAGCGGTCCAGAAAAGCAAGGATCTTTAACCGAATGGCACACTCGAACATTCAAGTAATTACAATCAAAGCTTGAACCCAGATGCCTAAACAAAATACTGAAAATTATCAAAAATCCAATAAGGAGAATCGTACAACTTTGACAATCTCAATCCATAAACAACCATTACAAGGAACACGAGGTGTATGTAATATGATGACCAGATTGGGTCATGAATCGTGCGGATTACTGGGTATACCTTGCCAGCAATGACAAGCCAGCAGTCCTTGCTGTGGTTGTGCTCGGATACCTCGACCAAAGTGAACACCTTTCCTTCACCGTCCATCCTTTTCCTGTTTTTGCGCTCTGATGGAGAAAGTGCAGAGAAAATGGACTTCCTGGATCAATCAGACAGAACACCTTTTGAGTTTCACTTGTGCAATTAAGTCACCGGACAAGGAATGGATTAAATACAACAACAGAGAGGAGTAGAGAGAGAGTGTGCGGGTTGAGATGGCATTGTCAGCGAGTTCGCCACCAATTATCTCCGCAGGAGCCCGCAGAAAATACTGTTAGATTAAATAATTATTTATGTTGGTCTTGTTTCGTATTTGATGATTAATTTAATCAATTAAAAATTTTGACGTGAAACATCGAATATTAGGTTTTGCTACTGTACACCATAAGCCGAGTCTACCGCTAACAAGCAACTGCCTTTGCTGTCCTTTTTTTTTTTTCCCCCTCTTTTAACTGACTTGTTTCCTGTCTAGTCAGGATTCTGGAACCCCATAATTTTGGCCAACCATAATCATAAAAAAAAAAAAAAAAAAATGATACAAAAGCATGCATAATAATACCTGACTATAAACAACTACGGAAAATATTTTATTTATTTTCCAAGCTCGGAATGCAATTTTAGTTATATTCTGATGAAAAGTTATTTTCCAACCGTAAGATTTTATTTCAAATTTAGTGTGAATCTAGAGTTGTATCAATTTGACTCATGAATTAATTTCTTTAAAATTTCGATACCATAACCTCATTTTCATCTAGAACTCATCATTACAAAAAGGATTGCTTAGCAGAATTCAAACCAACTGGGAATACCATATATAAATAGATTAGCGTGCCGTTGTCACAGTTGAATAAGCTGCTAACTGGCCAACCGCAAACCTACCAAATTTCTCAGCACTGACGTATTGTTTGAATTCGTAAATAATGGAACGAAGACAAAGAACGGAGGTAAGAGAGATCATGCTTGGGTTTGGTTGGGTCATCATATTCAACTACCTCGTCCTTGACAAGAGTGCCGCTCTCCCACCCTTTTTCTCGCGTTATCGATAATAAACTTGAAAAATGAAGAAGGGGTAAATTTAAGAGTGGTTGAGTGTACGGTCTGAGTTTGAATACTCGACATTTTTGAATTTTATCTAGAGGAGTTATGGTACTCCAGTGCCATCCATACTAGTTATTTTGAGATTAAGTGCAGATTTAAGAGTAGGTAAATTAGGTGTAGGGTCTATATTTAAATACTTACGTACACATTTTCGTGTTTTTTGTAGAGAATCATGACAATCGAGTACTAAGCTAGCATTTTTGAGAATTGCCTGAAAAAATTCTTCATCATATCAAAAAATGAAAAAAAAAATAAAAAATGAAAGGAGTCAAAATTTAAATTTAAAATTAAGAATTTAGGTAATTTTATCATCATATTTTGTAGCTCACAGTACCTTAAAACAACTTCTCTTTTATGCGTTTTTTTTTTTTTTAACAAACAACTTTTTAAATTAAATACAACTTTGTTGATTAAAATGGCTAACAAACAAACAAATCGACGAAATATTCTAACATAATTCGAGTCCCCCCAGCTGCTAAACCCGTAATGGCCCAAGCACGATCCATGTTGGGATGCGTCCATCAAACTAATGGCGGACGGATTCAGGTCTTACATAATATGTAAGTGTACTGACCCAATTGTTTGGTTGTTACTATGTTAATAACTAATCAGAAGTATTGTGGGCTTCAACTCTGAACTTCCGGCCCAAATATCAGAAGAAAGTAGACTGAATAATAAACCGTCTACGTGGCGTAATATGAGTGGTCCTGGACCACTTTGTAAGCAACTGACTGGAGAGAAAGAAAAAGAAAAAAAAATATAAAATAAAATAAATAAAATCCCACATCTTGCTAGCCTTAGTGGAAACCCTAGCCACCGCCTCCTCTCCTATAAACTCTCATTTCACTCAAAAGCCGAAACGGTCCTAAAAGGCGAGTGTGCGCGAGAAACAGACGGCCCAAAGAGAGTAAAAATGGTGTCGGGATCGGGGATCTGTGCGAAGGTGGTGGTGGTGGACGCGCGCCACCACATGTTGGGGAGGCTGGCGTCGATAATAGCCAAAGAGCTGCTGAACGGTCAGAAAGTGGTGGTGGTGAGGTGCGAGGACATATGCTTGTCTGGAGGCCTTGTCAGGCAGAAGATGAAGTACCTGAGGTTCCTTCGCAAGCGCATGAACACCAAACCCTCTCACGGACCCATCCATTTCCGCGCTCCGTCCAAGATCTTCTGGCGCACCGTACGCGGGTCTGTCTTCCTCTTTTTTTATTATATTCTATCTTAAATCTATCTATCGCCGACCACTTTTCGATCTGTTTGCTTCTTTTATTTCCCGTTTGTTTGCCTTTTGTTTCTGGCTTTTATCGGTTTTGAATTTTCTTTTGAGTTCGTTTTTGGCTGTTATGGCAGGATGATCCCACACAAGAGCAAGCGTGGTGAAGCTGCACTTTCACGATTGAAGGTTTATGAGGGAGTGCCACCTCCATATGATAAGACTAAGAGGATGGTCATCCCTGATGCTCTTAAGTGAGTGTTTCTCCAATGGTTTGGATTTTGCTCTTGGTAGTTTCAGTGTTTATAACCCTTCAGATGCTGTTTTTAGGCATTAATTATTACCTGTTCGGTTTTTGAAAACTAGGGTGTTGAGGCTTCAGAAGGGACACAAGTATTGCTTATTGGGCAAGCTGTCAAGCGAGGTTGGATGGAACTATTATGACATCATCAGGGTGAGTCTTTGCTATTTTGTATTCAAGTTTTTAAAGGCTAATTAGGCCAAGTTGATTGTTGAATCTCCATTTTAGTTTCGAAAATTCTGGCACTTTCTTGGATTTGTGATGTTCTCTCAACAATGTTAGATCCAATGACACATTGAAGTAATAATGAGAAAATAATCAATGCTTATTGCTTGCATTTGAAAAATAGATAAAATAAAGGAAAAATTGCATAGATACATGAAACTTAAATTATCAGGCAGATGGTACATACATTTACACTCTCATGATCTAGAGGTCGTAGGGCTCTTACAGGGGTCACTTCTTGCTGTGTCATTTATTGAATTCCTAACCATCTTGGTGGTGCCATTATTAATTCTGGTGCATTCTTCAATTTGTTTTAGACCCAGTCTAAGATCATATATTGAAAGTTAAGTGGCATCAAGTAGAATTATGTTGGCAACTCAATAAGCCTGTCCTGTTCCTTTTCTGATGCTCTCTCTTTTGTGTGTGTGTGTGTGTGTGTGTGTGTGTGTGCATGTCTTGCTGTTATTTATCACATGTATGATATGTCTAGTAGTTTTTGAAGATTTATGTCATCTTCTCAATCTTTTAAACATTCAACTCTTATATACTGTATGGAATTGATGAGAAATGATGTATTCAAAATGTATGATTGAATCATTGCTCACAGGAGTTGGAGAAGAAGAGGAAAGAAAGATCTCAGGTTGCATACGAGAGGAAGAAGCAGCTGAAGAAGCTTAAGGTGAAGGCTGAAAAGGCTGCAGAGGAGAAGCTTGGTCCCCAACTAGACATCCTTTCTTCTGTCAAGTATTGAAGTTCCAGTGACTAGCTAGTTTACAATTTTGTTGAGCATTTTGTCTTAATGGATTTCTTAAAGACTCTTTTTTCGTCAAAAAGTTGGAATTGGGATTGCTGTTGAAGTTTCAGTGGTTACTTAGTTTGTCCATCTATCGGGATCTTTTAAATCATGTGCTTGGACTTGGTTTGTTTGAGTGCATCTTTCTGTCACAATTCTCTCTGATATTATGAGCACGATTTTTATTTGCTGCCATTTCCTGGTACCTTCTTTTTTGTTAGTGGAACGAGATGCAATGGGATGTTACTTCTGGGTTCGCAGGCAATTTTCTTAATGAAAATACAAGCTGTCGAGTTTTTATAAAAAGTGGCAAACAATGGTTAACTACTTGTTATCTATTTGCCGCATGCGATTCTTACCAACTTAATTTCTTGTTTAAGTTGGACGAATACATCCCAAGTAAAGGAGGTAAAGGAAGACACGGAAAATTTATCTCCAGTGTTTATTTATCAAATTAAATCTGTTTATATTAATTAAAAATGTATTTGTGTTACTTAATATTAAATCAAAATAAATATTATTATTTTTATTTGTCCCTTTCTGGAGTTCGGCTCGGTGGATTGCAGGGCTTATGCAATTCGCATTCATCAAGGTATGGGAGTTTTCTCCGGAGCTGCTGTTTCAGTCTATAATCATTGGAGTGACGGAATTTTCTCTTTAAACAGACGTAACTTTGTTACCGTAATAAGATCATGACAGATTCACAATCAAGTTTACACTGAAGTAGTTTTGACGTCATAACAAGTGAGTGCTACATCGTTGCGTCACACTCTAAAGAATTAAAAATAATGGCTCTGTTATATATAACGATAATCGGTGAAATATTTTTCATGTAAAACTGTAATACCCCCAATGTATCTCAGGTCGTCGGCTTTGCTTGCATCTTCAACGTGATCTATCAGGTGATGTATTAGAGACTGTTCATGCAAACACCACTCCCCACCCTCCCTGCTGCACCCGGCCCCGCCTTCGCTCATCTGTCTGACTGGAATCGATGGCTTCGTCTGGTTGGAACAGAGATGGAGACGTCTGTCTATTCTCTTGAGTGGGAGAACGGGGCGTTATAAGTCTAAGGTTATGTTTGGACCGAGGATGAAGGGGTTAATTACTCGAGTAATTGCTAACACGCAAGACACTTCAACCAATTTGCTCTATAACCCTCATCGTCAGTCTTTCAGAATAGGAAGCATGGCTTATTGTCAACTAGATCAATAATGCCACCACAGCAGTCACCCCTCACCTTGATCCTCACTCAAGCCTCTCATACAACGAACAATGGGTCGCGTACCAACTGTGCAAGCGTCGTTAGCCTAAACCCCGGGCAAATAGTTCTAAAATCCAAAATTGATTGACGTGAGTTTTCAGTGTAAGCCTCCGCCCTCACCTTGATCCTCACTCAAGCCTCGTACAATGAACAATAGTGTCGCGCACCAGCTGTGCAAGCGTCGTCAGCCTAAACCCAGGCAAGTCGTTACAAGATCAAGAATAATTCCAAAAATGATTGACGTGGGTTTTCAGTATAAGCTTCACCAGAGGGGGGGGTACAAGGATTCAATTTTATTTGTCAAGCTGGTAGTTGGCAGTTAGCCCTCAAATCCTACTTTGAACGAGGATCAACCACCAACAATACACGAACAACCTTTTCGGTCTCTCTCAATGTGCAATATTCAGATTTACCTCAAAACTTTTTATGTTTTTTCCTGGCCTTTTAAATTTGTTTTCCCCGACAGTGTTACTGTTTGATGCGGCACTCCCAAATTTGGCCATCTTATTGAATAAAAAAATATTTTTTCTTGATTTTAAAATTTTAAATTTTCAGAAAATATAATAAACCTACAGTTAAATCAATAAAATGTATAACCAATATGTTTTGATATTTTCATATTTTATTGCAAACATTTTTTTGCTCAATATTTTGGTGTTTTTATCACAAACTTATGGATTTAAAAAAAAATTAAAAGAAAATATTTATTTAAGTAAAATTCACATTTGGAATGTTTTAAAATTGAATCTTTTAAGCACTAAACTAAGCCCAATTTATTATGCCCTGCTTTCCTTGTTATTCTTTTCTAAAATAGCCATTTTTAATTGCCTGAACTTATCATTACGTAGACCCCACAACTAAGGTTGTGTGCCATTACTGGCTTCGCAAGCTTTTATTCAGTGTACGATAATGAGAATATGAGATGATTGAGATCCACCAGGAAAGCGGAGAAAGAGGACGGTGCGTTTTTACCATTTCCTTGTCGGCTACTTACGAAGTCCACTTTCTCAAAGACGCCAAACCGACGGCTTTTGGAAGTTTCCCGGTTTAATTTTGGTTTTGGAGGTTTCTGTCAGAAACAGATGAGGCACAGGCATAGCTGTTTGTGTTTTTCCTTTCCTTTTTTGCAGTAGAAATTTCGAGCTTTCTTGCTAGATCCCAGGGCGCTTGCTCAATTTAAGCTTTGAAGTTGATTCAAGCTTTCAGTTTTCCGCCTTAAAATTCCAGGTTCTTCTATCTTTTTCATTATTCTTTTGGGACTCAGGCTTTTTTTTGTCTTACTCGTTCACTAAAGAATCGGACTTATCAATTATTGTCTGTGATTGCATGGATCATGATCCTCTAAAGACACTTGTCTTGTACTGCAGATACCCTTATTGTGATTCTTTTTCATAAATTTTTTGTGCTGTTTTAGTGGGAATTCGCTGGTGGCATAGCATTTCTCATGGTGGGTTATTGTTCCTTGTTCAGTGTTCTGTGCCCAAATCTGTTCAAGCTTTGTCTTCTTTTTGTGGTTGTGGAGTTTTCAGTCCTTGAAGTGCGTTCGTGTTCGGCTGGTTCTCAATTTTTCAATAGACAACCAAAGATGGTGAACTCTTAAAGAGAGGATGGCTTTGGAGTCTGTTCGTTCTTGGACTTTAGCGGGTCTTATAGTGGCCTTTTGCGAGCTTTTCGTTGCCTATTTTTTGCTCTGTGGATCGACTTACGCTTTTTTTTTGTAAATTCTTCTGTGTTTTCGGACTTTACCTGCCATGTCCCTGTATTGGGATTTTTGGGTATCAAAATAGTAATTCATGCTTGCACAAGCTGCTGTTCGACTGGCCAACAAGAAAGGTCATTTACGTTCAGGAGTTGGTGAAGAGTAGGTTCCCTTTTGACTTGATCTGGTTTAGGGATCAGTCCTGCTGTTTGGATGTGAAAGAATTTAGAGATGAAAAATGTGAAAATGGGGTTATGGAAATGGAGGAAGATGCATGTACTAGTTCATTGTCGGTTCCAAGGTTTCAAAGTCTTGCTGGTAGAGAGGGTGGATACAATGCTAAGAGGAAGCAAATTGTGAACCAGAAGCAAAAGTCTGGTATGCAGCGTCGACGCAAGAGGGCTTCTCTTGGACCTGGAAAATTGTTATCTGGTAGCACACACTACTTGGTTGGTGCAGGTGTCCTCCATGCTTCTACTGTTGGCAAGGAAGGAAGGATTGATTTCAGTGAATGCTTGGATCCTGCAATTGGAGTAGAAGATTGTTTCCTGGGTGAGTGAAATTTGTACCCAAACATAAGTGCTTCCACTCCATTAAGATATTGTTATTATATTAAACTTCAGGTCAGGTTATGGTTACCTTTTGTATTGCTCTTTATTCATTTAATTATAAATTAGTGTTGATTATTTATGATCTGGATTTGATCTACATTGCCTAATGAAAATGAAGCCAATATTGGAAGAGGATCTTTTTTCTGAAGGCTAACATGAATATAGTAGTGGTCAACTTATCGTAAATGATTCCTTTTGAATTATGAATCTGTTGCTCCATTTCACCAAGCATTGCACAAAATATAGACTAACCTCTCTGCTAATTCCATTCAGAAGATGGAACTGCTCCAGGTGGTATTATTATTGATGAAAGGATCCAACATAGAATTGAAATAAATAAATCATATGAGAAGGAAAAAGGGGTTGATAGAGATTCATCATCTGTTGAAAACTGTATCTAATGCTGAATGCAGACTGGGAAATGATGGTAATGTGGTAAATGCAATCAGAATGTTGGAAAAAGAGCTTGAAAAAGAGAAGGCTACCCATATTGCTCTTTATCAAGAGTTGGAGAAAGAGAGGGCTGCTGCTGCGACTGCTGCAGATGAAGCCATGGCCATGATTTTTCGATTGCAAGAGGACAAGGCATCATTAGAAATGGAAGTGAGGCAGTACCAGAGGATGACAGAAGAAAAGTTTGCTTATGATGAAGAAGAGATAAACATTCTAAAGGAGATCCTTGTTACGAGGGAAAAGGAGAATCATTCTCTGGAGAAGGAAGTTGAAGCTTATCGCCAAATGATTCTTTTGGGAAATAAGCAACTGGAAGGTGAATTGAGTTGCAGGATAACTAGTGATGGACGAAGGCTCTCACATTCAAATGCTTTGAATGAGAATCCATTATTGTTGTCAACTGGGGTTGAGAAGAGTAAATTTGTTAGCCATAAGGACGTGGCAACAAATGCAAGTTGGTCATCAAATTATGAGCCAAGTAGTAACACTCTTGACTTTGGGAGAGACATGACTTCAGAGCAATTAGCCTCTAGTTTATCCACTTCAGAGAGGTTGGTGGAAGAAAAAGCTGAGCTAGCTAGTGGAGAAAAAGAACAAGGGAATCATTTTATCATGTCCCAAGAAATGAAGATATCTCAAACTTTTGATGGAATCAAAGAAGAGCCCCAAAAAGATGGGGAACATTGGAGTCAAGTTTCCAGAGATATGCAAGGTTCCATGTTTGACACAGAATCGACTGTTTATGATATTCATGTAGTTGATGACAAGACTACAGCCTGGAACTTGGATGGTATTAAACAAAGCATACCATCAGATGGTTCTGCTTCAGATTCTAGTGTTTGGAGCCACAAGGTACTAAATGATTGTCCAAGTACAAGCATGGCAGAGCATGAGACTAATGTCCATGGAAGGAGTATAGACATGAGTAGCCAGTTACATATGTTGGGTGATTTGCAGGTCAAAACCTTGGGCATTGATTTTCAGGAGAATTCCTCTAAAGTTGAAAGTGAAAGGTTAAAAATTTATCATGAAGTTGAACGGCTTAGAGAAAGGCTTCGAATTATGCAGGAAGAAAAAGAAAATTTTACTCTCTCTGCAGAGAACCAGCAAAGAGTTAGTGCCCAGTTGAAACTTGTGGAGGAGATGGTGAACCACCTTCGAGAGATTCAGCTGTCGAGATAGCCTGTGTGGCGAGCTACTTCACTCCCATCACTTTCCAAGGTACTTGAGGCTTTTCTTTATTATTATAGAATGTATAAGTTGATTTATTTGTGCTGCTGTGCCTCTGTCTGTCTGTTGGAAATAATAAACAAAAATTATATAAATAAGTAACAAAAATAAATTAATTAAAAAAAAAGAAATTGTGCTTGATTATTCTTTTTGTTTCATAAACAACTTGTCACAATGCAGTAAATAGTATAATAGGTTATAGTGGTTATCTTCTCAATATATGACATATTTTTTCATTAATATATATTTTATATAATAAAATAATAAAAATAATTTAATTTTTATTTAATTAGTAATAAATTATGAATTGTTATAAATAGAATATCTAAAAATAAAAAGGAGTAACTAATTTGTATTATTAATAATTTATAAAATAAAATAATATCAAATATAAATTATAATAATAATAAATTATTAGTGCTATTAAAATATATGAAAATAGGTAATAAACATATAACAATTACTAATTTATTCAATGTGTGAATTAAGTTTTTTAAAATGT
Organism: Rhizophora mangle; assembly: GCA_037832345.1. Lineage (NCBI taxonomy): Eukaryota > Viridiplantae > Streptophyta > Magnoliopsida > Malpighiales > Rhizophoraceae > Rhizophora > Rhizophora mangle. The sequence continues at coordinate 2,391,203 of JBAPLJ010001937.1, read as the reverse complement.
ATAAATTTCTAACACTTTCTACTTGGCCAGCTCTTGGTATTGAATTAACTATATATTGAAAAGATAATAGCCGAATACCCTCCATTTTCAGGTCAACTCGAGGAAAAGGCGCTGCCGAAGCGTGCCTTGGGAAGCCTTTAATTAGCAGATTAAGAAAGGTCTGCACTTGTGCTCATTCTCTTGTATCCGCTCTGTGGGTCAAAAAAATCTGTACATAAATTTGTCAGCTTCTTCAAGCAGCCGTTTAAATTATCTGTTCATAAGTGTGATGTAATTGTATATAAACGGCCACCTTGATGAGTGAATGTCGAGGTGGATAGAAACAGATTTAAATCTGTTCAAGGTATTCGTCTTCTAATGTAAGATTGATAGAATTCTGCTGTTTAATTTTTTTTTCTTAAAAATAAAAATTCCTTTATGTAACTTGAGAGTATATATGGCTGATAAAAATTCCGCTATTTTATTCTCGAGACGAAAAATCTTTTTGTATAATTTGAAAGGCGTAGGACTGAAAAGTCGTATACACATGCTACGACTAACGAAAAAGGTAACGGAATGTAACGTTGGGGGCGAAGAAAAAAATTGAAAGGGTTAATTGGACATAGACAAAAATTTTGTGGTGGTGTTTTGGTATTTGACCAAATTTGAAAAGTAAAACCATATAATCTTCACGTTTCCTACCATAGATTTTGACCCGAAATCTCGTGGAAAAGTCAAACTGCATTGGATCGACCCCAACAATCCGTCATCAATCATGCGGTGGGAATTAAGGAATTTAAAATCAACATCAATATTATCATAATAAACTATATTATTTAGGAGACCCAAAAAAAAGTCCGTTCTTTTAGCTGCCTGGACGTTCTTGTAACTAACCTTCACTATATACTTTATGACACGTTGACTATTAAAAAGGGATGATGTTGACGATTAATTCCATGCGGAGTAATATATTTTAATAAATTATAGACTTTTATTCATGGACACTAAATTAACACGTTTCAATATATATATATATATATATATTTAAAATTTGGATGAATTTGTTCGAGTTATCCGTATTATTTTTTTTTGTGTCAAAAAAAAAAAACGTAGACAGACATTTTCCAAATTATAATGCATAAGGACAAACGAGTGAATTGAACTTCCATAAAAAAAAAAAAGTTCTTAATAAATCTTATTTATTATATTTAATGCCAATCCAGGACATCGTTTTCTTCTTTGCTTTGCTCGCAGCTGTCCAAGATTTTCTGCTTCCATTTGCGTTTTTTGTGGATTTCATTTGCCTTTGAGTACGATTTTGAGCTTGCCAATTCACCTAGACGTAGTTGCTAATCCACCTTACACAGACTAGACCCAAGAAACAATAGTATAATCAGGGTTGCTGATTTATGGTTAGGTCAGCTGCATTGAATTTTTCCCTTCTCAACATATTATTATTATTATTATTATTATCTTAATTAGAACAATTTAGACATGACCCCGGCAAGCACTTGTCTTCCATCCTCTTTTTCTCTTTGTCATAATTAGAATTAAGAAATTGCCAAACTAATTATAAAACGAAAAGAAATATAAAAAGTTTCAATTAGTTAGGGAAGCCCTGGCCATGCCGTAGCGTAGCGTGAACCCAAACCAAAAGACCGAATAACAGCCGTCCTTGTCCTTCTTTTCCGTTAACAAACGGCGGCCGCGCGGACCCAAACACCCCTACTCGAACCTCTGTCATTGTACCTGTAACCAACTGCAGCTGCCTGGCGCCTCATTGTAGTATTCTATTCCACTTCGCTTAGGTAGAGAAAGAAAGGAAGGAGGAGAGAGAAAAAGCAGACAGCACAACAGAGGCACCGAAAAGAAAGAAAAAAAGCTCCGTAATCTGAAAGCAATTTCATTTCATAGCGAAGAGAGAGAGAGAAAGCCCGCCCGATTGTATAAAGCGCGATTTATGCGCGAGAATCCAAACGCTGCTTTGCTTAAGATCATGAATCGTGTGAATGCGGTTTGTTTCGTTGAAGGTATAGATTCCGTTTTGTTGTTCGTCCAATTCCGCGAGAGAGGGAGCTTTCGTTTGTTTGTTTGTTTGTTTGTCACTAAAGCCGTTGCAACGTTGAATCTTTTTTCATTTCCTTTCTGGTTGGTTGATTCGACCTTAGCGGTTCGTTTTTCGTTGCTCCGACATGCCGATTCTTTTTTCACAGATTTGTTTTTTTATTTTTCTTCTGTCGTGAAATGCGTCGGTTTATAGACAACGAGCTATGGTACCGAATTATTGAGATCCACGTGGCCTGCTAGCCGGCGGCTGTGTTCCATAATTTAATTTTTTTTTTTTTTTTCTGAAGGATTTGTTGGCCGTTTTACTTGATCCAGATCTAGCCTGAATTTCCATCCACATCTTGCATTGCGCAAAATGCCAGGTAACTTTCCGATTTGCGAATTCAGCTAAAGCAGAAGAGGATTTGATTTTGTTATTAGCTTCTATCCTCTTACGCAATGTGGTTGGTTAATTTGATTCACAGAAGAGGTCGTTTTGATTCAAGAGAATGGGAAGGCGAAAGGACTGGATCCAGAGACCTCGGAGGATGAGAGAAGGAGAAGGAGAGTCAGATCTCTGAAGAAGAAGGCAATGAGTGCATCCACCAGGCTCACGCATGGCCTCAGGAAGCGTGGAAGCAGGCGAGTTGCGGATTGCCGGTATGCAGCCACTTCCGTCAATGATATTCGGGATGCCAAGGAGGAGCAGGCCGTCAATGCCTTTCGCCGCACTTTAATTGCAAAAGACCTGCTTCCGGCCCGTCACGATGATTATCACACTCTGTTGAGGTTAGCCAAGATCTTCTTCTCTTGAGGCAATTTGCTTTATTTGATGTATTTAATTGAAGCAATATGGTGAAATAGATACCTTTAGGTTTTTCTTTTCCATGATTTATTTAAAATCTAGCAGTATTTCAGTTCAAATTGCAGCTTTTAGTGACAATTTGGAATTGGATGGCTATTTTGCACCAGGAGAACTTTTGATCTGATTGTGTAGTGGAAGTTGAAGGTGTTAATATAAGTTGACATAGGAAACCGCAATCTTTGAGGTAGAATTGGGACTGCATTTTGCAATTCCTAGCAGTTATCTGTAGTTAGAATGGGAAGGAAAAGGGCAGCCTCTGTTATGTTGGCATTTGCTAGAGAACTGGTGGAATTTGTGGTTTATCAAATATAAGAATAAAATTTGCATTTACTGAAAAATTATTGAATAATTTCTCCCTTGAAATGATTAGCGGTCTCAAAATTGTGTGGTATTCTTGTGTACATTGTTTCTTAGAAATTTATCAGATTGAAAAACTGGGTTTCACTGTTGCAGATTCTTAAAGGCAAGGAAATTTGACCTGGATAAAACTGTCCTCATGTGGTCAGATATGCTTAACTGGAGGAAAGACTATGGAGTAGATACCATTTTACAGGTAACTTTTACAATGATATCATGGCTTGACACGTAGGATTGATCATAGCTCTGATTACAATGATGAACTATTGCATGGAGATGAAATCTTAGCTGAGATGAGGAAGAAACTAAGGCAAATGAGGCTAACACCCTTGGTTTAATTTGAGTTTTATGGTAGCCACTGCTGAAAGCTTTTGACTATCACAAAACTTGCTTGTTATTTTTACTTTAATTTTCAGTGCTCTAATCAATAGTGTAACATGACATTGACATGTTCAGGATTTTGTATATGAAGAATATGAAGAAGTCCAATGTCATTATCCTCATGGTTATCATGGTGTAGACAAAGGTGGTCGACCTGTTTATATTGAAAGACTCGGCAAAATTGAACCTAGCAAGTTAATGAATGTTACAACAGTGGATCGGTTTCTAAAATATCATGTTCAGGGTTTTGAGAAGACTTTTGCCGAGAAGTTCCCTGCTTGCTCTATTGCAGCCAAGAGGCACATAGATTCAACCACATCAATACTGGATGTGCATGGCCTGGTAATTTCAGAATTGAAAGATCTTGTTTCATTTCATTTCTTTTTTCTTTTTTTTTTTTTTTTTGGTATCTTGATATTTTATTGCTTATGCAGAGTTTTGTGAGCTTTGGCAAGGTTGCACATGATCTCATTATGCAAATGCAAAAAATTGATGGTGACAACTATCCTGAGGTGGCTTAATTATTATAGGGAACTGAACAAAAAAAAAATTCACTCCCATTGCTAGTTTATCCTCTTGCTGATAATTTGTGACACTACCATTTTTTTTTTGGCAGACACTGCATCAGATGTTCATTGTTAATGCTGGTAGTGGTTTCAAATTTCTTTGGAATACGGCAAAAAGCTTCCTTGACCCAAAAACTACTTCCAAAATAATTGTAAAAGAACTTTGACTATTGTCCTTTGTTTTGGTTTTGGTATCTTTTAACAACTTATTGAAACTGTTTTAATCTGTCTTCACAGGTTTTGGGCAACAAATTCCAAAATAAATTGTTGGAGGTTATAGACTCAAGGTTGAATGTCTCTTTCCCTTCTAGTTTTATATTGTACATCTATTATGGATGGAATGCTTTGTACTTCTGCTGAAAAACTTATTTGGATATTTTCTTGTGACCAGCCAACTGCCAGAACTTCTTGGTGGGATGTGCTCCTGCCCAAATGAAGGTGGTTGCCTCAGATCTGACAAGGGACCATGGAATGACCCAGAAATAAAGAAAGTATGATTCTAGTTAGTATAAGTTTGATCCATGTCGGTCAGCAGACCCATCATTAGTAGAACTGTTACTTTCAGAATCATTGGATTTAAAACCTCACAATGACTTGCTATGTGTTTGTAATGTCCAAGAACTAAAGGTTTTGGCATCTTCAACTTGCAGCTGTTATATGCTGGAGAATCAATGTATTTGAGGAAAATGAAAAGCTTTTCTGATGATGATGACTTAGAAATCAAATTATTTGCCTCCAAGGTTAGTTTCTAAATGATTAGTCACTTTGTTTTTTTTTCCTATGAACCGGTAGGTGTTTTATTGCTGCTTTCTGCAGGTTTCAAGAAGTGAAATATCTGCTGCAGATTCAAGATCATATACAAGGTTAAACAATTCAAGTTCCATTCAACAAGTACAAATGCCTGAGGAAGTAAGTTTTCCATTTCAGTTTTCTGGTGTTTATTCAGTTCTTCTTCAACTTTACAAGTTACATAGGATCAATTATCAATACATGTTTTTAACAGTCTCAACTATCTTTTGTGTTCTAAGTTAGATAGTTTACTGGCAAGCTTGTTCTAATTACTCAGGACATGATATTATTCAATTTCTGAGTTTGCTGCCACAATAGTACAAGGATTAATAAAATAGAAATGAAATGAGAAAGAATGCTGTAGCCACTTGAGGACAATTTGACTTGCACTTGTTTTGTATATAAATTTCCCTTGATTGGGATGTGATCAGGTCTGTGATCATGTTCCCCTGGTGTTCATGCTTTTGGTAACTTCATCTTTACACTAAAGTTTGATTTCTCTCAGTAGTGAAAATACTATTGTTATGGAATGGGAGCACAACAGGTATTTTGTAAATCCTGTTTCGTGAAAAAAAACTTGCATCTGAAGCTGATTTTGTTTTAAGGAAATCGAAACCATTTGGTTTTTGTGTGCCAAAATTTGTGATAAGTGGATGCCTGTATTAAACGTAGAAACTAAAGTTTCATGGAGCATCAAGTTTGGTCTGTAAGGCTTATGCCTTGAAGGATGATGATGTTGATTTATCAGTTATCAAAATGCTGAGCAATCATACCGATTGTGTGATGACAATGTTGATTTATCAGTTCTCAAAATGCCGAGCAATCATATTGATTGTGTGATGATGATGTTGATTTATCAGTTCTCAAAATGCCGAGTGATCATATTGATTGTGTAGCTTTTCCTTCAACATTCTGCCAGGCAAGCACATGTAATCCTGCTTCTCCATGTTGCCTGCTTGAACCCAATGATGCAAGAGCTGAAGCTGCTACTGCAACAAGTATGAGATTGGACAATTTCCCTTTTAATTAAACTTTATTTTCCAAGTCTTATGGTCTGCATGAAAATGTTTTGTAGTCTCATGATAAAATTATTTTCTAGCTCCTATTGAAAATTTTAAGCATCCTGATGCTCTATGTTGCTGATATTGCAGCTCTATAGCTATCTATCACTTGATATTTTGCTAACTGGTATAAATAGTTTCTGGCCATTCTTACCAAAAGACATGTTGTGCTATGCTTGGCTCAAATTATGCCAGGCTGATACTGAAAGCCCATCAAAATTTCTGGGGTAGGTTAGTTTCTCCTTAGGAAAAATGCAAGATGAAATTTCCAAATCTACTACTATGTGAGGTTTGTTCATTGGAGAATTAGATATTGTAGGTATATGCATTTGATTATGCCAGCAAGAATTCAGAGTTGCACAATTTGGTAATTTTTACAGGTAACAACATTGCTGGGGAAACACAGCCAAATACGTTTTTTCCCCATGTAATGAGTTCTATGGTTCGCTTTTTTCTCAAATTGTTAGCGTGGGTATATCTTCTACTCTCAAGAATAGGAAGAACTTTCACAGTTCAACATCCAGGCAGGCAATTAGTAGACCAGTCCTGTCCCCCTTTATTAGATTCAAGTTCTCAAGACCAAAACACATCTCATGAGATAAAAGAGGAAAGGCTCCATCCATGCTGGCAGAGGCTGCAAGATGTAGAAACAATGTTAAATGAGCTGGCTAATAAGCCTACCAACATTCCTCCAGAGAAAGAAGACATGCTTCTTGAGTCTTTGAGCCGCATTAAATCTATAGAAAATGACCTACAGAAGACAAAGAAAGTAAGATATTGTACTCTTGTCAAAAATAACATTTATTTTAGAGGGTTATGTAAAGGTACAAAATTTATTACCCATTCTTCTTTTTGCTCTTGAATACTTCCATAATTTAGGCACTACTTGCAACTGCATCAAAACAAGTGGAGCTTGCTGAGACACTGGAAAATCTAAAGGAGGACAACTTAGCTGTAAGTTCTTGAATTCATGCAAGAAAAAAGTTTGCATCATTCCAACCTTTTCAATGACTCTACCACTCTATGTGCATTTTTCCAATGGCACAGAATACATTTAGTATCGACTGTTCATTTACAATGTCAAGCAGTGTGAAGCTAACCATACAAAGGTCTGCTGATTGCAGGGGGCTAGCTCTTGTTGGCCAAGAACGTGTAGGACCATTCCCCCAGAAAGATGAGTGCATTACTTTGAAAAAAACAGGTTCGCTGATGTAGTTGTTATGCAAGATTGAGTCTTGGATGCCAACACCATGTGGATCAACTTAGTGGATCCATAGAGACAATCATCCTAGGTATCTGTTTTGGTTGATGCAAGGTGTATTCTGCGTTCATTCTATGCATCACTTTGTATGGGCCGATTTCTTATTGCAGTTTTTCCTTCAGGTTTTGAATCCCTTGAGGAAAAGAACGATGTTTCATCTCTCCATGGTTCTCAATTCTATTCTCATAGGCAATGCAGGGGCTATCACGTTGTGGGCACTTCACTCATTCTGTACATAACATTTTACCTTTTTTTCAGTTTATCTTAAACTGATTTACCACACCAATTTTCAGTACTAAAAAGCTGATTTATTATGGAAAACTGAGGCTGTAATACAAATTCTTTTGAGGCATCCTTAATGCAAAAATTTAGCATTTCAATCTAGATGTATGCATTTGCTGTTGAAATACATGGGTTTTAGTTCATTTTACGATTGGATATGGTGATTTACAGTTGCGTTGATAAACTGGTACTTTCTTAACTATTGCGTTGATAAACTGGTACTTTCTTAACTATTCAAATGCATTGTTTCTCAATTAGGGTGAAGCAGAAGTTGGCCAGGAGGCAAAACCTCCATTTTGTATTACAACATCCTGCGTTGAAGATGACAATGCTGTTCGAACCCCCCATTTTCTGTAGTTTTTTTTCTTTTATTGCTATTATTATTATTATTTTGGCAATAAACTCTATTGTAAACAAGATTGGAATGTAAAATCCCTGTAGGTTTCCCACCATTTGAATAAAGATTAATGGAAAATCAAATTGGTCATGCAGTTTTACTCGCTCAAATTTATCAGCTTGGTTGATGCACTGCTTCTGACCTGCTAAACGGTGGGAACATCTAAGTTTAGCCAGCAGACTGGGGGCCTCAAGCACCTAAGCTTCACCCCACGGATTGTACATTTATTCAAGTGATTCTACAAGTATAGATCATTGAAATTTTCAAAAGATCACTTGAAAAGTCGCTTTGTATTACTGATTTATTATCGATTTGGAAAATCTTTCGCGATGCCTACTGGGGTTCTGTGCAAATTCAAGAATTTTCATTTCCTACCATTTGTATTATGTTTTCTTTAAAGGGTGTGCTATAATTAGGCTCGTCTTACTCACAGGAAAGGTTAAAGACGAAGAGAAAACAAAGAATTTCCACCGCTAAAAATTCGGCGTGTGCGAGCACTATACATATAGCTCAACTAATCCTTTAATGGAACCTTACCGTAGACTAGAAAATGGGAATGAAGGTTAGGGAAGGCTGGTGATTTTTGCTAGTACCATTCATTTGCGTTTTTGTGAGTTTAGTATAAAGGGTTATGGTGTGAATCTAGCATAATCCTCTCTAACGAAACTGTAGGACACCCCCTCCATTTTCTTAGTTTACAAAGCGAATTAAAAACAAAGATGGGAAATCTTAAAAGCGACTTCCACATGCGAGACGTATCAGTCGAGGAACAAAAGGTAAAAGAACCAAACTTTGGGTTCTTATGAGTTGGGCTTTAGGATGTGAACCAAACATTGATTGGTTCAAGAACCCCTTCTTTAACGGCCCAAAAGGGAAAAGCACGGCAGATTTCGTGTGGTTCATACAGAAAACGGGCTCTGATCTATTACTGGCGCCCGGATTTTGTAATTTCTACTTATTACCAGTCTACCAACAGTCGCCACCACAGCTACCGCCGCCGCCACCACCACCACCACCACGACCACCGGCTCCCCTTCCCTTTTAGTACATAATACAATAAGATTTAAACCCTTCACCAAACCCTAACCCTAGCTTCCCAAAATGTCCACATCATCGCCATCTTCCTCGCCGCCGCCACCTTCGCTACCACGCTCGCCGCCGTCTAACCACGAGACTCAAACCACCAAGAAATCTCAACCCTTGTCCTGGAACCACAAAGAAACAGTGCACCTAATCCGCGCCTACCAGGCAAAATGGTACTCGTTAAAGCGCGGACAACTCAAGGCCAGCCAGTGGGAGGAGGTCGCCGACACAGTCGCCAGCGGCTGCGGCTACGGCTACAGCCACCCGGAAAAATCTGCCATCCAGTGCCGCCACAAGATGGAGAAACTCCGCCGCCGGTACCGCGACGAGAAACGCCTTTTCTCTCTCGGCGGGGCCAGTTCCTGGCCGTACTTTGACCTAATGGACTCCTTGGAATGCGGGTCCCTTACCATCCCAGCTATACCTCTGGTCCCGATGTCATCTGTTTACAAGAATAATAACAAAAATAATGTGTCCGTTGGAGGCGGTAATTACGGCAGCGGTGGCGACGGCGAGGGCGAGGAGGGCGAAGAGGAAGATGAAGATGATTATGGTTATGGAAATAGGAGCAAGTCCCGGAGTATCAACTACATACTTAGGAAACCTAGCACGGTTAATAGGTTTGCAGGAAGTGAGCGGGAGACGGTGAAGAAGAGAAAGAAGATAGAGGAAATCACGGTGGCCGCGGTGGAACATGAGGAGCAGGGCAAAGAAAGAGGGAAAGAGATGGAATTGCGATTGGCAGCGGAAATAAGGGGTTTTGCAGAGAGGATGGAGGGGATGGAGAGGAAGAAGATGGAGATGGTGAGGCAGACAGAGAGGCGCAGAATGGAGATGGAGACGAAGCGGGCGGAGATGATTTTAGATTCTCAGAGGAAGATAGTTGACATGATCGTGTCCGCTGGGGCTTTTGGTGGTTCGCAGCTTTAGGAGTTAAACTTGAAGATGGTCATGGAGGAGTAACTTTGCAGGTTCCAATACTCATAATGTTCTGCTTTCATCCATGTTTCTTGTTTGTGTCCTGCTTCTTTCCATTTATTAACTTTAGTAGGAGGTAGAAGTAGGCTTAGAATTCTGTATAGTCAAAGCTTGGTTCACTGGAGAAGGCTGCAGTGGAATAAAATGCTTGTTTAGCTTTTTCATCTATCTGTGCTTCCGAGCCATGCAGACCAGGCGAACAATTGTGCTGAATTGGTGTGATGGGCATTACCAAAGCTCTGAATTGTAATCCTTACTTTGCAGTTTGTGTGCATCTGAGTTACTCTAATATAGGTGAGTATTATTATTCATACATTATTGCTCGAACTCCATGAGTATCTCATTGTATATGCCATCGCTTGTCTATTTGAACTAAGGTGATTATATCTCAGCAGCCAGGCTTGTGTCAAAATTATACCCGGAGTTTGGATTACATACCTTGGAGGAGCAAAGGCACCTTGATGCCCCTCAATGCCAGTTTCTATTGCAGGGTGTTCTTATAGGAGCGTGATTCATCAAAACATACTCTACTTCTTCGCTGGAATGCTCACACACCATCTTCTTGTTTGCTTCTTGTTTCAGAAGAACAAGAAATCATTTATACACAACCATCCAATCAAGTATGATTTTATTGAGCTATATTTTGAACACCTCTGGTGGCTACAATGTGGCTAAATATTTGTTAAAGTGCATGCACCTGCTTCAGATAAGTCTCTGTTTCTGCATGGAGCCTGCATTGTCTAATTAAAGTAGTATTTAGGTAAACTTGGGGGGCAGTTGTGTTGGTTTCAGTTTCAGCAATGGGCTCTCAAGTCATTTTTCCTGCTATCTCTATTGCCGGAATCGACTTAAAAGGAATTTAGAGCTGAAGGCTAAGATTAGTGCACTTTGAAATCTGGGTATCGGGGAAGAGAAATGTCTGTTACTGAGAAGCACGATCCCGGCAACGTGCAGAGACATAAAAAAAGCAGTGAACCGCCAGCTCCAATCATGACATATCATTATATAACTATCCCGTAAACAAAGGTAAACAAATACAAGCAGTAACGATTTCTTTTTCTCTTTTTCTTTTAGTCCTTTTTCCAGTTAAACGCAGGGGTAGGAATTAAAATAGTCTACATTCTAAGTGATCCAATGAAACCACAGTAAATGTTGGCCAGGAAGATTACAAAAGTGCATATATATCGAGGTCCCAAATGCGTATGGCATGAGGTTCTTTTTTTTATCCCTTTCTTTAACGGGCTAATGAGGGATGTTGCCTAACTAGAAATTATTTTAAATAGCATAAGAAACCATAATATATCTATAACACACCCCCCAAAAAAAGACCATATTATATGATCACTTGCGTGTGCTGGCACCAGAGAGCATATATTCACAAAATTTAACAAGCCTTTTGGCCCTTAAAATGATGGTTACCGACTTTACTTGATGGTAATCTTACATGAACTAACCTGCTGGGGTACGAAAACCAAAAACCCCACCGCACAAGCAGGGAAACTAGACAGAAGACAGGGAAGAGTAGAATAAATTGAGAGATGTGACTCTGTACATACCTCTATATCTGTCCCTATCTTCCCAAAAAATCTAGGCGACTAATAATATACATTATCTTTCCCAATCCTCGTCAGGTAAATAGAAAATAGAGGTCCATAACTTCTCCTCGCTGTGCTTTTAATGCAACTTGCAATCACGACCTCTAATCTGGTTGCAATGCTCTCTGGAGTAACCAGTTTCATCTGCACAAGATCCATGCCACCCTTAGACTGTAACTTAAATTAACTAACTACAAGGACTGAAAAGCAAAAATTAGCTAACAAAAGCATATAAAGAGATGAATGTAGTTGGAGCATTATAAAAAGGATGTCAGTATGTCCAGAAAATCTCAATTGGCAAGTAAAGAATTGCATAAATCGGTTCTAGCATTTAATTCTTGCAATCCTTTTGAAGATAAAAACAATAACTATTGATTTGAAGAATGATTCTCTGATGAGGAAAGGCATGTTCCAGCTTCAGGAAGGAAAACTAGACATTTTAGGGATATTTGCATGCACAATCATGAGATCATTAGTAAACAGTTTATATTTATCACACAACAGGAATAGAGGCAAAATGAAATGAATATGATTCAAAAAGAAAAGGATTTAAAAAAAAAAAACAAGAAGCCAAATCTACCTGTACATTGCTGCTATAAAGGCAAGCAAACCAAATTATAGCAGCACCGACTGCTTCCAGGACCGCACAATCCATAAGTTGTTCATTCTGGCTTTCAATTGGAAGGGCTCATGTACAAACTACCTTGTACAGTTTGAAAATGTTGTGTTTGCTGCTGGGATTGCTGTGGTGATTGTTGTTCTTGCTGTGATTGGTGCTCTTGTGGTTGGAATAGTTGTTGAGATGGATGGGGTGGTGATGGACGTAATGGCTGCTGCTGCCACTGTGCTGTGGCATTGTGCCCATGTTGCACAAAGCTTCCTGATAATTGCCTCTGGTCTAAACCTTGGGTGACAGATACCACTGGCTCATTCCCAGCTGAAGTTATGATGCTCCCAATAGAACTTGCTTGAGAAGCTGAATTAGGCCTGCCAGGATCATGCAATGGCTCTGATGGTTTCCATTGACGTGCAACTGCTGAAGAAACAACTGGCCCAGCATTAGCTGAATCATGACAGGCCTGAGGTATTCCAGATGCTGTATTTATGCCCATCTGAGAAATATTGTTCGCAGGTTGCTGCTCCATATGAGCCTGATCAGTTTGAGTCTTCATTGGCTGATCTGAGTTTACTTGGTGATTTTGTTGAACCGCTCTCTGACTTTTTGGTTGAGCCTGACTAACCTGCTTCTGGTGTGGATTTGTCTGTGAATGTGGCTGCAGGTGCTGGTGATTGGCACCCATTAATGCTGGGGGAACACCTTGATGAGTAGCTGCTAGTGTATTAACTGATGTCACCGGTGGAACCTGACCTTGAGTGCTATCAGAATGAGAAGGCATCTGCTGAAGTTGCCTTGATGATTGAGGTGTTGAGCCAGGAAATAGCTTTTGCTGTGGCTGAGAATGGCTTGAGGATTGAGGAGGAACCAAAGAATTGGAGGGTTGAATTGGACTTAGGCCAGTCCCAGGGTATAAGCTTTGTCCTTGGACCAAGTGCATGATTTGCTCTCCTTTCTCTGCACCTTGGTTACCTGGAGGCACAGAAAGGCCATTCAGATGAGATTGATCAATCAGAAGGTTCTGATGCACCATCATGTTCCCTCTTCCCATTCCTTTTATCAGTTTAGCCTGCTGTGGAGATTGTGAGTGCTGCCTTTGATGGGGATGTTGCCGACCAGATTGTTGAAACTGCTGCTGCTGCCGCTGTCGTTGCTTTCCAACCTGATTTGTCAATCCACTGCCACCAGTTTGAGAGTTCCGGCTTACTCCATGGTGTGGCAAGTTATGTTTCTGCTGCTGCTGCACTGACATGGGAGTCATTGGGGAGGGTGATGTTAAAGGGGGTAATGATACTGTCTGCTGTAATGAAGTTTGTTGCTGAACCTGAGGGCTATTTTGCACAGACGATGATATTGGTATTTGGTGCTGCGGTTGGACATGCGGCATCAAACCACTAGATGAAGCAAACTGCTGCTGTTGCTGTTGCTTCAATAGCCGCTGCTGCATTTGCCTTCCTTTAGCTAAATGGATTGCATATGCTTGCTGCTGCAACCCAGTAGTATGATTGGGGCCCTGAAGATGAGGATGATGAGGAGTGCTCAGTACATGCGACTGCTGTGGGGATATTTGATGGTGCTGTGGATGGCCTTGATATGTCTGTGCAGATGGAGTTGTCTGATTAGGAAATGCTGAACTCAACCCATTAAAAGCAGGGATCCCCTGGCTAGTTCCTTGTGTAACCTGCATTTGAAGCTCTGGCACCATCATTTGCCTTTGATGCTCTGGATTATCGCCAGGCTATGACAAGAATAAACATGGTTGTCATACAGCGCATTATGCAATAAGATGCACGTGACTGCAAAAGGGTGTACATGGAGATCATGCAAATGGAAATATCAAAGCAAACATGTAAATCAATTTTTTATCTTGGCTAGATATCAACCTACCACACTCAAACAAGTATCTTAAAACACAGAGAACTAGAAAGGCAAGATCAGCCATAATTACAACCAATCATCATAGAACTGTAAAGCATCATTACTTTCCAGACCTGCAAAATATGTGAAGCTTGGTCTGTTTAATCAGGACCAAGAATGTTACTCATTTAATCAATGATGACTGTTCATCTATGCTCCAACAAGCAGCAAACCACTCACATTCTTCTATATTTTTGCTTCTTCCTTTAGGGAAGGAGTTTAATTTAAATAAGTAATAAGCAATGCTAGCAAATTTATCACACTAGTCCCAATTGCCACACCCAGGAACTTTAAAAAACAAGGCAAGAGTTAATCCAAATTACCCAGCAAATAATATCCAGCATAATTCATAACAAATACACATACAGAAATGCATTATCCATGCAACTGTACACAGATTCATGCATTTATTAGAAAATAACTTTCTTACCCGCATCATGTGCAATGCTTCACGCGGTCTCATCATTGAGTTCCCTTGAACAGAACCAGTTCCAGAGTGCATACCTACAGGTCTTTGCATCCCAGCCACACTGGAGGAAAGCATACTTCCAGAGTTCAGCATGGATGATGAATGCATTCCCTGAAAACCTGGTCTTGATATGGGCATGCTTCTGTTGATCCCAGGCATCATGCCCATACCATTTCCACCAGGTAGCATGTGAATCCCACGTTCAGCTCCAGAAATAGACCCAGAAACAGGCAACTTTCTGCTTGACAACATTTGATTGTAGTGTTGCATTTTATGCTGCTCATCAACTGGCAAGGATGCCCTTGGAGCATTGTATCTACCATCCCTAAAGATCCATGAATAAAGAATCAGAATATGAAAACACAATCAACACTATAAGCTATGGATCAACATACTACCTGCACAAAGCACTGAGTGGACCACATTGAATTGAGTTATTGCCAACAACCATACCAGAAGATCCATGGATAGTGGAATTTGCACCAGAAGCAGGAAGCATTGATGCTGCAACACCTTGATTTGGCATAGTTAAACCATTAACATGAGAACTTGGATACCCCGGGGAAAGAATGTCCAAGCTTGATGCAGTCACATCACAGAGATCAAGAGGCCTATATTCAACCAACATAATAAAAGCAAGATTTCAATCACTTGCAGAAGATAAGAGCAGTGGCATGAATGCCAGGAAGTGAAGAAAGGTAGATTTAGCAAACTGATGATGACAAATGAGCAGTGAAAAGCTGAACACAGACAAAAAAATAAAACTTACGTTAAAACACCTTCATTTAGGTTATTTGGGCAAACTTGGGAAAGAGCAAACATATGGGAATTGTGCACAGCTGCCATTTGTTTAGGATCCTGATTATCATACTTCAAAAGGCACAAAACCCATAAAAAAATTATAGTCAGGAAAAGACTATGTAGAACCACAAGGTTAACAAAAACAGAGAAAATATAGGATGCTTTCAAGTCTTTAGCCAATGGTAAGGGACATAAGTTTTGTTATCATATTCATTCTACTATTTCTCTTGCCACCAGGTATTGTAAACATTTCGACAAGACATCCTTAAGATGTAGATTAGTTCCAGCCACCTTATACAAAGCCATGAAATATTGAAAACAATGGATGGAGAAATTAGTGAAAAAGTTTGAAACATTAAGTTGAAAAGATGGCATAATGAAATACCAGGAGACACATCTTCCTACATACAGATACAATTAGAATCATCAACAAACCTGACGACTCATGCAGTGTTGCTTCTTTCCAATCATAATAATTTTTTCAAAATGGGACTTGAGCATATCTTCTTCCATGGGCTCTTGCAACCGTTGGAACAACTGTCTGGCACTTCCCTGCATAAGATACAGCAATATAAAAGAACCAAATAAACAGAAGTAGCTGGAAAGAACAAATTTATCACACAGAGGTGCTCAAGTTTGAGTAAGAAAGGAAAGATGATATCATATGAAAAATATAAGCAATCTTGCCTTTGGGATGCCAGGCAAAGTTGATGGGTAAGATTGAGAAGACCCTGAATCTTCAGCACTGTCAGCGCCATCACCAGCACCCTTATCCATCAGAATCTTGTGACGTTCTTTGCATTCTTTTGCTTTGCGGAATATACACTGGACACGTTAAATGAGTATCAGAACATAAAAGAAATTAGAATATAAAAAAGGATCTAATTGATCATCCAAAAACACAGAACCACCAACTCTGCACCTAAATAGGAAGGAAAAGAAGTATAATCAAAAGTTTGAACAATAGAAATAAAAACTGTATTTTTAGTGACCTGAAATCCAATACAACAAAAAGCAAAATATTATAAGACCAATTGAGTATGTATTATTTACCTTAAATTGAAGAGCACTGTTGATGGCATCACTAATAAGTTCCCAGTTAGGACCCATATCATGAACAAGGACAACAAGCGCCTAAAAGAAACCCAGAAATTTGAGCTACTAAATTAGAATTGGATCACAAAGAAAGAATATATTCTCAGAAGAAATTGATGGTGAGTTGACCTGGTCTTCAAAAGGTGACCATGGACTTCCAGAACCTAGCTGTCCACCAGATACCTGCAGAACAGATCCAAACATTCAAATTCACAGAACAAAAATGTTCCAAGAACAGGGAGAGTTGAAAGCACATGGTCAACAAATATCATCACCAAAGAATACCTTTAGCAATTTAGCTTTTTTGACCCTGGGTCCAATCAATTTAATAAGTCTATTTGTGTAAGACATATTGCTCATTTGTGAAGTTGCTGGCGAGGGAATAGAGCCAGTCATTGTACCCATGTTGTCATAAATATTATCAAGTGATTGGTTCATTGTCTTTGGCTTCTTTGCAGCATGTTGTCCGTCCAAACCTGAAATAAGAAAATTTGAAGGTGTAAGAAGTATGAAGATGAAATCAGAAGTTCAACATCCAAAGGGCTAGAAAGAAAAAGTGAGAGTGAAATAGTTTATGATAGCAAGGACAGACCCTTCGAACCACCAAAGAGGAAGAGAGGGAAGTAGGGGCAGGGGGGAGGTAGAGCATCTATGCAATGTTGCAAATTTGAAACAAAGGCTTGTCTCTAGTTCCAACACTGACAGCATAAAGTACTTATATACCTGTTAACTACTCGAACAATAGTACAATCTGATATGAAAAACAATTTTACCACTAGATCCGTTAAAATCAAATTGATGACTCCCCAGCCTCTTCTTGGAATTATCCCTCTGCAATTAAAAAAACCCAATCAGAACATCAACATGTTTTTGAACCTATGATGCCAAATTTGGTTAACCAAAATTCATCACCAGCTCATTGTGAGCAGTGGAGTCCAGCTGCCAACCCTGATCATAAGCAGAACCCTATAAGCAAATTAGAACCAACCGGCTTAACCACAATCCAGGAAGAAATCATTAAGGAAATTGTGTTAAACACTCATAGGTAAAAATTACATCTGTTGAGATTAACAAAGTCTAAATGCCTACTAAGAGGAAAAAGTGCATTAATATGTACCAGCTTCTTTGCCTTCTTCTTTTTTGACTTTGTTGATGTCTCTGCAAAATCATATGGTAACTGCTTTTCAAATTCACCAATTGACTCAACCTCCATGCTGTTTTGAGTTTGGGGTCCACCATGCATAGTACTCTGGTCGTCCTGAAAGGAACTAGTATCCCCACTTGATGCATCTGTCTTCACTGCTGTCTGTAGGGCACCAGGATGCCCAGCACTGAAAGGATTAACAGGCCTCTGCCTTGGAGCAGTGCGCATGCGCTTTGGGGGTATTGGACCAACATTCAGATTATTGCCAGGTCTTTTTCCCATCAGCATATTTTGTTGAGGACAAACTGTGCTATGTCCATAAGGCAAATCAGCACCCAGATCATATGATTTTGCAGAGTGTGACTTCACCAAAATTTTCCGTTTCTTCTGGTCCTGTTTTGTTGACTTGCTGCTGTCAAAGACTCCATGCAAATAAAATGTGGCTGTCTCTCCTTCCTCCTCTTCATATGCAGTCTCACGATATCCAAAATCTGATTTTTTGCAAGCAAACTTTTAATATAATCATAGCTACTGAGCAAGGAACTTAATAATAAAACAGTTATAACATACCTCCTGCTGCATCACATATAGATGTATCAACTTCCTCTTGTATGCTACTGCCAGTTTTCTGCAAGGGGCCCATTTCAGCATATAAGCAAAAACAAGAAACCCAAACTGTCTGCTTGTCAATGAGGAATGATGATTCAATCAACAGTTTGCACATTAATTAATATTAATAGCTTTTTTGTAACAAAACATGGTTTAACTCCAAGAGTAGAGGGCATTGGGGTTTTTCCACAACATACCAAGGCAGAATAAACATACAGTGACAGTCCTTTCCTGGTATACTATTCTTCTCATTATGCTACATTTGCCTCTGATTGTCCAAGTTAAAGCAAAACTAAAAGCATAGTTATAAAAGCATGCCTAAACATTTTCATTACCTCGCATTGTATTAAATGGGACTCAATGGATGTTCTATAGGTTTCCATTGCACCCGAGGGAACTGCATAGAAAAGGCTTTCCTGCCAAGTAAAAAGCTCAAAGCATAACAATGTGCACCTTATATCAAACCATATTATGTGTCTAGTAGACTAAAACAGGATAAAACAACATAGATAGATTAATAGATGGTGCAGCAAGTGCATCTAAAAGTTTTGTGAGAGAACATCTTTGCCCAACTTTGATGAGTTAATTAAACACTTAGAAAAATTATGGAACAGAGCCCCACACCTCTGTAAGTTGATCATCCCATGAAACATCCATAATTCCTAAATCAGCTACTCTGTCAGGAGTTGCTGGTGCTTCTGCTTGAAGAGACTGAACTGAAAAGTTGTTATATTTCAAAAACCTCATGGCATATCTCTGAATTGGTAGTGGCAAATTTTGTCCTAGAGTCCCCAACTCTTTGCTTTTATTCTGCTCATAAACAGAAAGTTCATAACATGCCAGTAAGTTGTGGATCAATTTAAAGTCACTATAAGTTGGTTCTGCAATAAAACAACCAAAAGTCTTCAAAGGATACATGGCGACCAAAATCAAAAGTGGAAATGCTTCCATATTTTTCAAATAAATGATTTACTTTCTTAACAAGTAGATTATTTTTAGCTTAAGCAAAAGTTGTCCATACTATGATTAGAAACAAGTATCTAACCTTTCATTCAAATCAGTTGGATAACAATCATAAAAACGCAAAACAACTCAAAAAAGACAGCCATCAAATGGTTACACAGAGAAGAAAAAGAAGAGCTGGTAACCAAATATTAAAACTGACTGAGCACCACCTGATCATGTTCTTCAAATTTGACCCTGGAAGATTCACTTCCATCAAACCTTTTTGAACTATCCTTCCAGTTTTTAATCCCTATGCTCTGATCATCACTAGTTATGCTTAGATCAATTGAATGCCAGAACTGCATGATAGCCTTTACTAAACAATGAGAAACTTTTTCAAGCCCACAATGCCTATAGTCTTCTCTAACCCTCCCCCAGGAAGCAAAAGCAACCCGACGACAAATTTGAGCAGCAGCAGTCATCTTCCAAAGGCGTTCCTGCAAACAGTAGCCAATAAATGAGAAAGCTATGAGATAGAAATGAGTACAGGTGATGGTAAAAATATCTTAATGTATGTGATAGATTTTTTTGAAGGAATAAATGAATTCCAAAGGCAAAAGCAATGGTAATTCGCCAGAAGGGAAAAAAGAGGATCATAGCACTTTGAGCAAAATAAGACCTGAGCAAAGTCATTTGCCAACCATGCCATCTCTTCAAGAACAAAATCCCAGTGAGATTTCCGACGAGTCTCTGAAGGTATGATTCCAACAGATAACTCAGCAATTCCCTTATGCTTAGCCTGTTTGCCAAATTATATCATATGTTCAGGACTTCATAAAGAAAGAAACAGAGCTCCTACTACATTTGGCAGACAAAAGAATGTATGAATCAATACCTCAATAACTTGTGCCTCTTCCAAAACAGAATCTTCATAAGCCTTGGCTGTCAATTTCAAGGGGCTACTAGAACAAGATTGAGGGTCCACAGCAGCACAAGAATTTTTCTCTGACAAAGCAGACTCAGGAATCTTTTGGTCTGAGCAATCCATAGAGCACTGAGGTTCACTGGGATATTCTCTGTTAGAATTGGAACTACCATTCATCTCATTGCCCAATTTTTTATCAGCTTCCGATGGAAAATGGTTGTTTTGGTCCATTCCTGAACTGTCAAGATGTTTCACCTCATTTGGCATGTCTGAACCTCTTTGCATTTCTTCCTCAACTTTGACCAAAGATTCACCATCATTGTGGTTTTGATGCAAGGTAGCTAGATCATTATTGATGGCACTGCTGCTATCAATAGCCTTGACATTATTACGTTCATTTCCTACCTTATCAGCAAATAAACTTTGTGTTCCTTCAAATTCTGGTGTTTGTTTCATGAGAACGTCGTTAGTATTGTCATTTCTCTGCGTTAAACACAAATCACTTTCATCATTCTTATTGTCTGTCCAAGACAATTCTGAGTCTAATCCCTTTGTTTGGGTTGCTGCACTAACATCTTGGACTTCATTCCCATCCCTTCTCAAGCCAGCAAATCCATTGGGAAGAGGTGAACCAAATTCATTCTCAGTTTTTTCTGTAGCAGCACAAGGTGGACATCCAGGAACATCTGCAATTACATGTTCTTTTCTTCCAAGTTCATCATGTTCCCCAAAAGCCATATTTCTGGATATTTTCTGAGCATCAATTTCGGAAGAGTGTTCTTCCTTCCTCAAGATGTTGGACTCAATAACATCCAACATATCTTGAGGAAGACAACATTTAGGCAGGTTGGCCTTTGTCTCTGTAGCTTGTACCACATCGAGCTCCCCGTTTGACTGATTTTTGGAATTCTCTGCCTGAGAAATCATATCTCCATTTGAAGTTGTGGGTTTTAAGTTTGTGGCGGAAGAAATAGTTTGGTCCTTGTCATTGTTGGTTTCAGATATTGGCCCCTTCACCTCCCTAGAACCTCTGCGAATTTGAAGGGCTGATCCATGATTGCCAGAACTGTGAATGACGTCAGTTGAACTTGACCGTGCACCATCACGATTGGGCCTGGACCGGTTCCTCCGAGCATATGAATGAACAATAGCAGAATCTTCTGATTCCCTGATATTTTGAGTACCATCAATCTGGGAAGACTGTTCTGATGGAGCAATATTGTTCCTTCTATTAAAATGCTTGGGGTTCCTTTCACATTCAAGCAACTCATTTTCACCATGAAAATTGTCAGCACTATTTGGTTCACAAACAGTAGGAGCTGATCGTCTACCACTACTTTCTACAGAATCTCCATGAGGTGATGCAGTCAGTGCAAAACTACCTTTAGCTTCACTGCAATTGAAATTCCAGGACAGGACAATGGAACAGGGAAGCTTCAGCCACCTCACTAAACATAGTGCCAGATCATAATACAATGGAACACAATGCAAAAGAAATATACCTGGCCACAAAATGATCTGCCTGGTGATCAGTGAGTGATGTTGACTGGACACTAACTGAAGCTGCATTCCCAAATTTAAAGTCCAGTGGATTGCCTCCCTGCAGGTTATAACAAGGATTATATCAACCCCAGTACCATTAAAGTGCTCAAAATAGCAAGAAAGAGTCTGAATTCCCATACTTTCTCAAGAAATTCTAGCTCTCTTTGTCTTTCCCCGCGAACATCATACTCGTGTCTGTTAAACATCAAATAATGGGTGTTCTCAATTAGGAAAATAGGACAAGTAGCATTTCTGTATCATCACAAAAGAAACAATCAAATTATACTGGGAAGATAGTAAAAACAAAAGAAAATCCCATTATTACCGAAGCTCTGCCTGAGCCTTCTCAATTGCTGCTCCACGTGGGGAGGTTTTGATACCAATACCAACTCCACCATCAACAATACCTCCCATGGAATCAACTTCAGCATTTACTATGAGACCAGCCCCTGGACCACATCGATGCATTCCTGACCCAGTATCTACAAAACTTCACCCCCCCATTGATCCAGAAAACTATCAAATTAATCAAGCAGACATCAGAAAGAAAAATGCATTAGAAAGAGGGGAAAACCCAATGAAAAGTGAGGATAAAGAATCTAATCTTTGGTGAAACAAAAATGTAGTTAGCTTCATAAAAATGGTGGACATATCCCCTTCCATATCTGAACAATTCAAACAAAAGTAAGCACTATTTATTGACAAAATAGAGTTTCAAAAGTATCTTAAGGTTGCTGTGATAACAAGAACATAAATGGATCATCCCAACTTTTAAACTTGGAAGGACAAGAGCATATAAAACTATCCCCCATTAATAAGACACAGATACCTAGCACACAGCCACCTGTCACAAGAAAAGACATTGCTGGAATCACAAAAGAAAATTTATCCAGCTCCAGCACCTTCTCATGTTGAGTGACAGGTCCTAATTCTCTACATCAGTTATATGAGCGCAATTAAGCCACATAAACAACAATCTAGATGGCACACTTGTTTCATGACAACATGAACTAAGGGAAAGAAGCAATAGTTCAAATGAACACAGCAACTCAAAAATTAATCATCACCCAATTACAACAAGTACGCCAAGGAATGGATTGCTCTTAAAAAAGCAAAGTACATGCATCGGATTAATTTTTCAAGCCTGATAAACAATGAGTGCTGAAACACATATTATGGATCTCTCATGTTCAAATAAGAACTAAGGGTCCCAAATGTCAGAGCAAGCCTGTTACATAAGTTTCTGATAAAAAAGGTTGGACAATAAAAATACCTCTAACTGTTATTAACACATTATCATGTTATCAGCAGGTTCACCATGGCTCTTAATACACGAGATTTTCTGATAAACCAAACAAAACAAAATACGATGCAAGTTCTTGTTACTCTGCTATGTTCACAGCAAATGAATGTAGAACTCACGAAAAAAAAAAAAAAAGTCCATTATCCATGCCAAATGAAAGCACTGGAAGCAATGTCAAACATAGTAACTAATGATTGCATAAACATCTAATAAATGCACTTCACACTGAAAACGTGCGTTCATTAAGAAGCTACCACAGCACGAAAAGCTTAGCACCAATAAGTCGGATCAAATTCTCAAACAATGACGTATTTAAGAAGCATCAAGACCACTAGCTTCCCTATTTCGAGACACAACACTGAAACGGGGAGCATTCAGTTAAAAAATGCGTAACAAAGACGCAACGGAAACGATATCACACCCAGTTACCGAAATAAAGAAACCCTAAATTTCACCAAATAGCACACAATTTCCAAAAATTAAAAATGCAACCAGCGTCCCCCAAAATTCTAGGGTTTCCAATTACTCGGGAAATTGATAGCGAAATTGGAGCAGCAGTCACCTGAATTGCAAAATTGAAGAGCTAGGGCACGGAACAGAGACCAAAACAGGGGAAGTGGTCAGTGCAAAAGCCGCCTATTCGTAGGTTTCTCTCTCCTAGGGTTTTGGCCCAAAGACCTTAATTAAAACAAAGCGAATTTGCCCTAGAACACGAGACATCGTTGCAAAATGTCAGCCATTAAAGGGTGTGGAGTGTTCGATTTGGTTGTGTCTCTCATAACCTTAAATGTTCCCCTTTTCTTGTTCGAATTGTTCTTATTTTGTTTCTGGCTCCGTTTTTTTTTTTTTTTTTTCCTCTTTCTCTCTTAAAGTTTTGGTCTTCGATTGTAAGGGAGCACTATGCCAGCGAGACTCCTCTCTCTCTCTCTCTCTCTCTCTCTCTCTCTCTCTCTCCCTGCGTGCGAGGATAGTGGGCTTGGGTTTCTTCTTTTCGGCGAAGAAGAAGAAGAAGAAGAAGATGGACAACAAGAGGGCCGCCTCGGCCTTCTTGTTTTGGGTCAAGTCCGTTTTGCCCTTTCTATTAATTTCCTTTTTTTTCCAGGGTTTTTTTAACCGTCTTTTGATAATAGTATTACTTTCGTTTTTAAAGGACTTGATTTTTGCTCCGTCATTACACTATATTCAGGACCTAATATTATTTGCAGGCCTTCTTTAACTCCTTTCTATAATTTAAATTGAGACACTTTTTATAAAAAAAATTCTGCTTTAATCCAAATTAATAAATTTTAGTACTGATGATGCGTTTTTTAAAATTAATAAAAATGTTTCATATCTAATGTGAGGAATTTTGCGTTAGTCTAAACCAACCGATTTTGATATTAATAACGTGTTTCTTGAGAATGCTTATTAACTGAGTCTTGAATATTTGAATGCGTCTTTTTCCAAAAAAAAAAAAATTGAGGAATCGTCTACTGCAACAAAATATGGAATCCACATTTGCTCACGACCTTGCTTTGGGTTAAATGGGTAAACACACAAGAACGAAAATTTACAAATATTTTGGTTTTGACGAATAGGAAATGATTACAGAGATAATATTTTCCATTTGAACTTTTCTTGACTTATTAACAAAATGAAAATTAAGGTGTAAAAATAATAAAAAAAAAGAAACAAGGGAAAATTTTGACTCCGGTTGCCTTTTTCTCTCTTTTGATCATAATCAGAGCGCTTCCATTAATCCGATAAACCTGTTTACTTGATCCTCCGCTGGATGACAAGAAATTAAAAGCATTTCCATTAGTTCTAAGAATCCACGTCGATGGCATCCAACTTGCATCACGACGAGAAATTCATTTCAACATAGCCCATTAGACAGGCTGAAAGCAGGGTGGGGTGAGAACAAATCGGGGGGTGTTCGGCTTGACAACCAGCAATATAACTACTCTTTTATTTCATTTCATTTGCTTTACAATTACAGACTTAAAATCAGAGTAAATTAATCATGTACATGGCAGCAAAGGGGCACATGATCTGTAGATGTTCTTTCATAAATCAGGCTTTGTCTTCTGCATTCGAGTCATTTTGGCCGACCCAAGAAGATCCAGGAGCTTCTTCACATGGCTAGTCATCCCTTTGCTTGAATATGCGTTGATCATAGTTCTATATGTTACTTTATCAGGCTTACATCTTTTCTGCTCCATCAACTCAAGCACTCCTTTCATCTCTGCAAAGCAACCCATCCTCCCATATGCATCCACCAAGCAATTAAAAAACACAGTATCCAATGTTACGTCTGAATTCTCAATAAAACGTAAGACGCTCCCAATCTTTTCAGGTTTCTCAGCTCGCCCATAAGCTCGCACAAGAGAGCAAAGTGTAACGCAGCTTGGCTTGATCCTCTCCGATTGCATTAGCCTGAACAGATATTCCATCTGTTTCAAATCCCCAGCACGGCCAAATGCATCTATGAGCACATTATAAGTTACAATTGTCCACGAGTAATGATACTTCTGCATGTATTCCATCACTGCACTCATTTTCTCATAATTTTCAGCCTTTGCATAGGAGTCCAGAAGAATGTTAAAGGTCTTAATGTTGGGTTCAATCCCAGCACTCTGAAACTTCTCATAACACTTCTCCATCATTTCTATTTGCCCGCTTCCACCAAATGCCCTCAGTGTGGAGTTCATGGTCCAAACATCAGGCTTGCAATTTTGCTGACTGAGCATGTCCACAAGTGTTGCTTCCATCTCTAGAAACCTATTCAAAACCCAAATAAAAAGTCACATCCTTGTAACTGAACAGCAAAATGATGTTCCATCTGGTTGCCCAAGTCTTGGAGAACTTCTTGTCTCATATTCACCAAGTGGTAAACATAAATGGAGACAATGAAAGGTTGGAAAAAAATTGGAGCAAAAGGGGTGATGCAGACACAGCAATTACTACAAGCAAAGATTATTCAACATACTCCTGATAAGACTCTGAGCAATCAGATGGGGTTTGCAAAACTATAGAAGTATAGGTGGAGAATTTACATCTTTGCCTTTCCATAGGCATCAATGAGGGTGTTGTAAGTGACTAAGTTGGGTCTGATTCCCAAAGACGCCATATCAGAAAGCACTGCCCGAACTTTGTCAAAGGCAAAAACTTGGAGGCAAGATTTTATTAGGATTGAGTAAGTCTGAACGTCAGGTTGGCAATAAGGTGTGTCCTTCATTTCCTCCAGCAGAGAAAATGCTTTGTCAAAGAGACCACTCCTACTGTATGCAGACAACATAGCAGTGTAGGATTCATGATTTACAATACATCCTTCATCAATCATTGCTTGGAAGAGTTCATGAGCCTTCTCAGGTTGCTTACACTTCCCCAGCATGACAATGAGTTTGACATAGACACCGGGACTGGGCCTGTACCACAGCTGCTCCCGTAGCAGTTCAAAAACCTGAATATAGCAATCGAATTTCTGTCCTCTAAGAAGATAATGACGTCGTAAATGCAATCAAGCTTTACTAAAAGAACCCGCATACTGCATATATTAATCTTGAATTGCTTCAGGCATACCCCGACTAAAGGACAACTAAATATTAGAATTTGCATGACCAAATTCTCAGAAAATAAAAGCTTGAAATTTGAACTAAGAAAGACAAAAATTCGAAACCCCCAATGGACCCAAAACCAGAAATCAATCAAAGAGAAGAAAAAAGGAAAAAACACAAGAATAGAGGATTACCTTGAGAGCAGACTGCCATCGCAAAGCGGTGATTCTCTCATGAAGAGCTTCGAGAACGGTCCTGGGAAGCAACTTCTTAGAATTTGTGGGACCTCTCTTCTTCTCAATGATGGCTTTAGTTGCTTCTCTTCTCAGAATCACCGATATGGCCTTCTGGGATGCTATTTTCCTGTTAACCTCCTCTTTCCGCTCTCTGGCTTCCCTTTCCCTAACCTTTTCCCAGTCATTTATCCTCCTTTTCTGGCTTCGCTCTGGAGCTGCCACTAGTGCCGTGCTGCTGCCCCTGCCAGCAGAGGAACAAGGGGAAATTGATTCCGGTGTCGACGTGGAGTTTTCAAGTCCAGTTACCGGTATTCTGTGTGCGGGCTTTGCTGGCCGTTGCCGATTTAACGGCTGAGGGAATGGGGTTGTCAGGCTGGAAATTGTAGCCATTTGGCTTTCTTTTCGAGTTTGCCTCCAACAATTAATACAGGGAAGGAGTAAAAAAGAAACTGAAACTGCACCGCATAATAGGTGACTCGAGTCACAAACAGTTCGGAGCCCTTTGTGGTTCGAAAGCCCAATGTTGTCTTATGGATGCTTTTTTGGGTCCATATTGTATTGTTTTCGGCTAGTTTATATTGTTTTGGACTTTTGAGTTTCAGTTATTTTAAATTGGCGTTTCAATTTTGAGTTAAAAAATCCGGTCACTCCGGATTTCAAAGTTACTTTGAACCGAGTCACCCTACGTAATGTCTTTTGTATTTGGAATTATAGAAACAATGTGAATATATATATATATATATATATATGTGTGTGTGTGTGTGTGTGTGTGTTTTTTTTTTAATATTAAAAAAATATTTTTCCAAATCACATGTTATCAGTCATCATTTAATTTATTTATAAAAATAATTTACCATATGTTATTAAACTCAAATGAACCTCTTTTATCCGTCGTTTCAGTGAATTTCTTCTTATTTAGAAAGTAAAAGACAATGTCGTATCTGAATCAATATAAAAATCTTATTTGAAAAACAAAAGAAAATGATAATAAAAAAATTCATATCTAAATCAATATAAGAAAAAGATAAGTATTACCAAATTTCTGCGATGCGATAGAAATTTCACAAGCCGAATACCCTGATTAAGCATTACTAAATTTACTCAACTACCCATCACTTTAACCCATTTAAACTCTTGAGCTCTCTAATTCAAGGCCATTTAGCTCCCACCTTTCAGGTTAGCTAAATCTTGAATTCCGCATCATCTTATTGTCCGAATCGAGCAGACAGCGTGTCCGCGAATTTTATTGGTAGAGATGATGACAACATGAGTCACCTGATACGAAAAAATCACACACATTGCACGTCAAGATAAATATATTACATTACACAAAAGTGAAACATTTATCAGTAAATTAATCCTTATTCATAATAAAGATTAGCTTGTTCCTCGTTTAGTCAACTCCTTGACATTGGACAGAGATAAAAGCACTATTTGACTCGAAGCAAAGAAACTGGGAGACAAATCTTTTACGTTCCCATCAAACTACTGCAAAGGGTAGTTAATACCTCTGAAAAAGGCACAATTTGTTGGGGCAAATGCTATTATTACCATTGTATTTAGAAACAAAAGTCACAATGTCACAAGCCCTCTGTATACACTGTAGAGGAATCGCACAGCAGTTGCGTATCAGATATTAAATCTTGAGTTCAAAGACACTATCAATGTCCCACAAAGTCTTAAAACAAAACACAACTCCTGACTCCCAAAGCCGAGGAACCCAGACCTGATCGATTCAACACATTCCCCCAACTGACCTAAGCTTCACCTGCCCTTCAGTACCACCTACTATTTCTTAAGGTTTTTATTTCCCGTCTCTGCTTGTGCCGCCTTCCTCGCCGCCTTCTCTTGCAGCGCTTTGGCGTCTCTGCAATTTAAAGAACAGACAAATAGATAACAAAATAAATAATGATAATAATAATAATAATAAAACAAACACAGAAGAACAAACAAGTATGGAAAATTTAAGAGAAACCTTTGGCGGCGTTGTTCAGGAGTCAATCCTTCGTTCTTGGGCTGCTTGGGCTTGTTGCCTGCCCTAGCCTGAGCCCTTTCACGGTCTCGGTCTCTCTGGTTACCGCGTTCGCTTCAGTTAAAGAAACACAAACAAAAAATTTAAAAAAAAAAAAAAAAGTTACCAAAAACCAAAGAGAGCAAGGACCATAATTCACAAAACCAAAATCCCCAAATTAGCCCCTCTACGGAATTCTTCTTGCTATAACCATAAACTGTTCGTGTTTCCAATTCTTTCTGCAAATCGAACATATGAGTTATTTAATAAAGAAAACAAAATAAATTCCAACTAGAGATAAAGAGGAACAAAACCGATCAAGAAAGGATATGAGTCATTGTCGATTGATCAGCAAGCAGCCAAACAGAGTTCCCTGAAAATTGGCCAAATCAAAGAGCCATCAGCATTAACTCCAGTGTATCAGAAACGAAATTATATATATATATATATATATATAATTTGAATTCATTGAAACAGAAATACTAACCAAAAATCGCAGAGAGAGAGAACAAGAGCTATGCGAGAGTTACAAGAGAATTAGCGTTCTTAGTTTTCAAACCAGGAGCGGCAGCGAATATAAACAGAGTTTGAGGTGGACCAATCGAACTACAGAAGACTCCAGAAGGCACTAAAAAGGAAGATTCTCCGAACAACGTGTCCAATGCGTATTGGGCAAGATACTGTGAGGTATTTAATTCTCGACAGATGGTTGCCAACCCTCATGTGTCTCGAATATAACTGCTCCGAGCTCAATAACCACCTTTCGATTTGATAGAGTCAACAGTTTGTGGCCGTCGATTAATTTAAAGATGAATAATTTTGGGCTCCAGAGTGTTGGGCCCATTTAGTTAAAGCCGCCCGGGATTTGTTGTAGAACTCAAGTCTAGCCCGAAATAAAAGTCTAAACTACGGCCGATAATGGAGGCCATCATGATTCGGATATGATTCTAATTAGAAGATTTGAAGCTAATCATTTTTAAAAGTGTGGCCTTAAATACTGACCCAGAATTTAAAAAAAAAAAAAAAAAGAAAGAGAATTGTGGCCTTAATGTTAATTCAATTCATCCATATTCTCGCTATTTTACTCTCTATTGAGGCTGCAAGCAGATGAGTTAGGCCATCGCAAGTAAGTAAAGTTTTAATGAAATTACTGGAATTATCCATTTTATAGAAACATTGGAAAGTTTTATGTTGACTTATGTTGCTTTATCCGTATTTGGGATCACAACCGGCAGCGATGCGTAGGGATTTTAGATTTGACGCGGAAACATTGGATACGATTATAAAGATTTTTCAATTTGTTTTAGTTGTAACCAAAGTAACTTTTTGGGATTAAATTTTTTTTTTCCCTCCTTCTATACGTTGCCTTGAGCAGCCGTGGCTTTCAAGAAGGGACTCGTTAATGATAGCACCATTTGACAGAGCCATGTGCTACTCCTGCTTTTATCCGGACAAAGGGGACTTGGACCTGACTTGATGTTAAGGTGGAGGTTTTGTACTAAAGGAATCCATCACTTGTGCTTAAAGTACATTCTTTTTCCTTTCCACTGTGGCAAGACGCTGTCACAACTTTACCATTCCACGTTAGTTAGGGAGTCGCAAACATTTGCTTTATTTTTTTACCCAAGATTCATAATTAACTTACTTAATCGATGGAATTTCGTCCAATTGCATTGATGCTATTTAAAACTTGATTCCAAACAAATGAATTTCAACCAATGTTTTTCCCAGAAATATTGCTCGGCGACAAGAATGAGAACAATTTCGGCTCCTCGCATCCCTTTCATAGAAAAAGAAAAACACAAAAAAGAATTCAATTCAGCAATTAAGACCGAGACAGGCGATTAGATGCAGAGATGTGAGGGGGCAAAATGGGGAAAACAAAAGCACCCCGCGATGCTCCCCAGACAAGGGATCCACGTGGAACCTCTTTTTGGTCCCCACAAGACTCGCTCTGTTTGCCCAATAAAAAAAATCTCTTCCCTATCAACAAGAGCTCTTACAGAAAAATAAATAAATAAATAAAGGAAAAGCAGAATAAATAATAATAATATCTAAAAGGGAGCAGAAACCTAACGGGGAGAAAGTCAAAGAAAAGGAAAAAATCTGCTGCTGATGATGATTCACAATCACATCCCTTTATCTCCTTCCTTTCTCCTTGTGCTGACTTCATTTTTCTTTCATGGCTTTTGTTTTAAATTTCTAATTATTTGAGTATACTTTTGTTGCCGCTCATTGCGGAATAATTAACCTCTGCGCTTATTTTTTTTCTTTTTTCTTTTCTTTAATTTAAAAAAAAAAAAGTTTAAAAGTTGATATTTTTTATCACAAATAAGTGCAACAAAACGCTATTTTATGCTGCAACGGTCAGTCTACGGAACTATAGATATAGATGTGTATTATTATCTCAATTTCGTGGCTGTGTTATTTTAGATCTGTAGCTATTTCAGGTGGATCGGTTCTTATTTAATTTTTTTTTTTGGAAAATTGTGGTTTTTATTAAAATTTTTAATATAAATATATGAATTATATGGTTAAAAAAATTATATAAAAATAAATAATATATAAACTTTAAAAATTATAAATTTTATATTTTAAAATTTTAAATTAAAATATAATATTAACTTACGATAATATTATTTAATCCAAGTTGCTCGACGATATTGAACTTCCTTTTTTTTTAAGTTCTTTCTCATTATTTTGATGTGGCCTCGCAATCTGTGTAATTAAATTTTGATGGAAGGTGTAGGTGGTGGTGGTGGTGATGGTGGTGGTGGTCGGCGGAGGATATCCTTATTGGATCACATATTAGCAGTTGACAACAGCAGAAAAGCGCTAGTCGGCTTGACTCTAGAAGCTGTGTTGGGCGGTTTGGAGCAGCGATCCTCAGCCGCAGCGGCAATGACTTCAACTTCTACTCAAGTGAATCGAACCCTTCTCGACGTAATCCGCGACGAAAAGCCTCACGGCTCCTTGTTTGGCCACAAGGATAAGAAGAGCTGGAAAGCCTTGAGAGACCGTCTCCGCCTCAAGAGCGCCGGCGCTGCCTGGACTTCTTCTATCCATATCCCCAACTCCGATATGCCTATTCAGAATCACAACGACGGTAGTGTTGGAGGAGGTTTCAGTAATAACTCCAGATCCTTTATGTCACGCCACAATTCGGTGCGTTTCGCCACCATCTCCTCCCTCAGTCAAGCCGATTCGAATCAGCAGGAGGACTCCGGCGATAATGTAGCGGTTTCTTCAAGTTCCAGGCCGCAAATGACTCGGAGGGCCTCCACGCGGTTCGGGCAAACGGCTTCGATTCCATCGGATACGACAGAGTTGGACGACGCAGATGCGAACATTCACGCGGTGGAAGAAGGCCCTCCTTCGCAGAGTTTCAGGCCGCAAATGACGCGCCACAGCTCGGTTCGGTTTCAGATGGCGAATCCGGATGCAGATGACAACGACGAGGAGCCGGCGCGCGAGGGCAGACGCCATCTGGCAACGGTATTGGAGGAGGAAAGGGTCGTGTCGGCTAGGGAAGCAGTGGCAGCGCAGGAGGCGGCTGAGGGGGAAGCAGCTGCCGCCGCTGCGGTGGAGGAGGAGGGGTCGGATGAAGGGGCTGCGCAGGGAAATGAAGCGTCAACGGAGGGGCTGAGGATGTCGCTAATGGACTTGTTGGAGGAGACAGACAGACAGATGGGAGTGGTGGGGTCCAGGTACACAGTGGGCGACGATCTCCAAACGTACGAGGAGGAAGAGGAGGACGGCGAGAAAGATGGAGGCGGCAGCGGCGGCGTAGAGCATACGTGCTGCGTGTGCATGGTGAGGCACAAAGGTGCGGCATTTATCCCCTGCGGCCACACTTTTTGCAGGTTGTGTTCCAGGGAGCTTTGGGTTCAAAGGGGCAATTGCCCTCTGTGCAATGGATTCATCTTGGAAATTCTTGATATATTTTGAGTTCAATTATTTTGTCTTCCAATCTTTTGCATTGTGTGGAGACATTTCTGTAAATATTCATTTTTTCCCTTCTCAGTTTTTTTTTTTTTTTTTTTTCTAGTACTTTTGGTGATATGATATTTGCAAATTTTGGAATTGGGGCAATTATAAGATATTATTTGATTGGAGCTCCAGCTTTGAAAACTCAGGATTTGCAATTTTGAATGTTGCTCAACACATCTCGACCCCTGAGAGATTGAATCCGAATTTAGAGCCGTCTTAAAATAGAGACACGCTTATGAAATATTAAGTAATAAGGTTGTTTTCCGCGCGGAGATATTTAGCTCATGGGTATTAGAGTTGTTTTTGAAACTGAACATCTAAAATTTAAATTATTATTGGAATCAATTAATAAATAAATAAAAAGTTCCCAACCATTGAAACGACGATGCACAGCTTGACCAGAGATGCATATTAGATTTAGTGGTCCAATCATAGTTTTTGAACTCAAATTAGATGACATTTAATTCGGCAAATCATATTCAAGTAAGAATCCAAGTCTCTTTATTAACAAGTCATCGTTATAAAAGAAAAGTACAAATGATGATCCTACAGCGCTCTCCCCGTTGTTAACCATATATTGTTCAATCCTTTCTTTCAACCTACGTTTTGGTCATTTTTATGTTGCCTTGAGCTAGTCGATGGTTCGCATCGGTATTGACAAAATTATCGAAGAAGAGTCTCTCTCCATCGGGTAATCACAACCTTGGCTTGGAAATTTCCGATTTACAATGGTGATGATTTCCATTCTGTTTGCAGGGTGTGTCTTGCTTTGTTTGAATTTCATAAGTCACCAGTTAATTCAAATTTCACTAATATTACAATGGCTAGAAATCACCGGGCATTGCACCCCAAGTAATCCCATTACCATCTCGGTAGTTAGCCAGGCCTACCTGGGTGGTTAGTTCAGATCGTACATTAACCCGCGGCTATTTGCTACATCCCACATATAGTCGTCACTTCGTGGTATGTAATTAACCCCAGGAATCTGACATTGCTCTCTTCTCAGCTCCTGTACCATATATTCGTGTCTCTAATCATTTTTTTGTCTAAATGAATTTTCTGTGTAACTTCATCAATAATACAGTATAAATGCACCAGACTATTTTTTCCCGGTTTTGAGCTTAACAGCCTACAAGTATACCACAAAGGATGACAAGTGGCCGCATCCATTTTAGAGTACATTAAATGTGTGATATGGAGGAAGTATCCACCAAAAAGGCAAGATGCCACCCCCATTGATTCTTCCCCCATCTCATCTTGCACGTGTATTGGAAGGGAAGTGCCGCAGCCACCCAGCTTAAGAATCTCCACTTTCTTACTGAAACTGCTTTAACTTGCCATCAAACCTATTCTT
Source organism: Rhizophora mangle (assembly GCA_037832345.1). Classification (NCBI taxonomy): domain Eukaryota; kingdom Viridiplantae; phylum Streptophyta; class Magnoliopsida; order Malpighiales; family Rhizophoraceae; genus Rhizophora; species Rhizophora mangle. The sequence goes on along the minus strand of JBAPLJ010001937.1, from coordinate 2,357,070 downwards.
AAGTTGGATACCATGGTTGCATTTATCAGGCTGCCTTACAATGTAGATCTGATCTCCAACTTCAGTTTGAGACTCTTGATTCCGGTGCCATGTCCACAAAGCCCAAGTCTCGTTCTTTACCTGCAATTATAAATCATAACCCATAATAAGAAACTAAGGAGCAATGAGATTCATTAAAAGGTTCTAGTTATTATACCAATGCTTGCAAAATATACACCCTATTATCTAGTTCTTCTTTCCCCTCAACATGACAGTTCCATGCTAGGTGTTTTTAGTTTATCATATGAACACTGTAGGGACAAGCAACTGCTTGGAGGTTGGAATTCATACTTTCATCACAGTTTCTCTATTTGAATGTTCGTATTTCTTTTCGCTTTTGCTGTCCAGTTGATTTAACTAAAAATATGATATTGGGCATACAGGGAGTACCTCTAAAACTCCGTGGCCAAAGCTACTTTCCCGCAAGGCACTATAATCAGGTTGCCTGTCCCAACAGAACTTACCAGCTGCTGGGCCAGTTGTAAAGTTTGCTGCACAAAGGCGGTACGGATCTGGAGTAGTTGATGGATCTGGACAATTGCCAGGTTCATCAGCATGCTTAATCGCCATCTTTTCTCTGTTACCCCCATCTCCAACAGTGATATGTACGGGACCACATGGATCAAGTGTGTAGTCGTAAACTCGATTTGACCTCTCATAGGCATGAACCTGGTGATTCACATAAATAACCACATTCAGTGTGCTCGGCAACTGAGTATTCAGGAGTAGTATATGGACTTATTACACATCAGATACGTTACAAAATTGAAATGCATATACAGGGGATCGTGATTCCAATAATTAATATATCAAATAAAGTCACCAGGACAATCAGTATGTAAATTTTCCACCATGTTTACTTCAAGTTTAATAAGTGATTCATTCTTACAACAAATGAAGGCAATACAAAATGTAGTATAATATTTTGTAATTATCACTTAAAATTTCTTTCTTGGCTTAGTCGATTCATGCCTGAAAGGGGAAGAAAAAGAGAAAAATTCCTCTTTGAATGCTTATGAAAAGCGATGGAATTGATTCAATTACACTTGCTGTCCAGCCAATCATGCAATTTGCTTACAGTAACTTACATGTCCATTGAAAACTATGTCAACGCCATACGAGTAGAGCAATTCTTCCATCTCCTTCCTCATACACTCTGCCTCTCTATAATGTGCTTCGTAAGAACTATACCAAGGTGGATGCCATGTGGCTACTAGCCATGGGGTTGAGGACCTGTTAAAATTAGCCAAGTCTCTCTCCAGCCACTTGTATTGTTCAGCTGTAAAAGAAACCAAAACATATAATTGGCTTTTAACTGGTAACAAAAAGAAAAGCACCCGTAAATAGTTAATCAATTTGAAAGGAAAATGCTATCATGACATTGAATGCAAAATACAACACAGTAAACACGAGAATGCGACTCAAAAGGATGTAGCCTCTTTTGAGTTCAATAGCTTTTACATTATAAATTCTCATCAAATCTTTGTAAAATCTCAAAACAAAACATAACAAAGTTAAATAAACATCTCATCTACAAGTTTGGTTCTGCTTTAGCATCAGACATTGCCTCATAATCAATGGTGAGGTCATTAAATGAAAACCATCCCTTCGACCATGCGTACACTTGAAATTTTATATCAAAAGGAACAGCCAATTTTCTTTTTCATTCCCTTTTAAAGTGTGCTGCGTTTTAATCTGAAGTGGAGAACATATTAGGTTGGTCATTCAGAAGGCCAAAATGTGGCACAGGATTTACCGATCCCCAATTGTATCCGTAAATAAATTTTTGGCCCTCATTAAGTGCTACAATCAAAACAAAACAAGGGTTGCTTCGACTTTGCCACCACTAAAGCCCTATAAGGCTTCAACTTAGCTTTATTCTTCCTTATTGTTTGTTTGTCTATACTGCAAATGGCTTTTATTTTTTGAGTCGAAACTTTTTAACAGTCATCCTACGGACAGCCATCTAAGTGCATTCACGCACTTAAGGAAACAACGAAGGTATTGAAAGGCAACATGGTCCTTCATTGCAGTGGAGGTCAAGTTATAGGTTACCTGACATATCATAAGCAATATATGCGCCCAACATTACGAAATGTATGCCTCCTGCATTAAAAGAGTAGTAGAATGTAGATGAGGATCCACTTTCTTCGGATGGGAATGCAAATCGAGATTTGTAAGCCACAAATGTTTGGTTTCCAACTTGTTTTTCTATTTCATGGTTCCCTTCCACTACCATTATCGGTACCTTAGAAACTAACCGCTGCATGAACCTGGAAAAAGGCAAATCCAATGATATTGACTTCAATAGGCAAAACCTTACTGAATGCTGTAAATTACACCACTACAATGCAAGGGAGAACAAAAGGAATAAAGTTAACCTTCCCCAGTAATCCCAACGAGGCTGATAGGTCTCGTGTATGGGACTGTCCCAAAATGAGCAAGAATAGCAATCAGAGCCGGTTCCATTAGTGAGGTATTGGTTCGCGTAAGTTACATCGCCAATCAATAGAACAAGCGCAGGTTTATGACTTATTACATGATTAATTGTAGTAGTTGTATTGTAGGTAAGACCAAGATCCCCCACAACTGCAATTCTACTAGGGTAGCTTCTCGGACCAGAAACTGGCATAGTCTTGAAATGGTGAACACCGCTCATCGCAGGTATAGAAGGATCCCCACATCGGTAGTAGTACCGAGTGTCGGGCTCCAACCCTGTCAATTTTCAAGAAGAAAATTTCAAAATCGATAAAAAATAATTTTGAATCCAACTGCCATTAATGTTGTCCTTGACAGATATTTCGTGTCAGCAATCCAACACTTCCTAATATGATAAAAAAATGGCTAACAAACAAACATGAAAATAGTTTCAAGAAAATAAGAAAAGAAATGTACCGGTGAGGCGAACGTGATGTATGATTCCAGAAGTATAGTTCTGGAGACCATCGAAAGGGTAAAGCTGATTGTAAACAAGCGAATAGCCTTTCGCTTCACCGGTTAAGGGATGTCTCAATCTTCCATATCGGACCACGCTCGCTACACTTTTTGGCTCTAGCGGTTTTATATTATAACCGATTTGGAATTCCCCTGAAAAGGAAAAAAAAAAAAATCAAAATTATCGAAAAGAGCAACTAATCACCGAGAAAAAGGCAATAAAAATGCAAACAAATGCACAAACTGACAGAACCTGTGATCCATGAGATCCAAACAGAGTCGTAAGTCGCGGAAAGCGAGACCGATATCTGCTCCGGCTCGAATCCTTTGACTGTCCGGCGAACTCGTGAATCGTTGTCGGGCAAATCAACGGCGTTGCCGCGCAAACTGACGTCAAAAGGAACGGTGACGGGCTCGAACGGACCGTCCAACGTCGACGGGATCTTCCCGCGCGCAGACAGGAAACAACTAATGAAAAGTATAATGCGAGAAAGAGCAAGAACAAAGGAACCAGAAAACGCCATCGAAACAGAGACTAGTCTACTCATCCACACACGGAGAGGCTTGGTAAACACTGTTGCCGTTTTGCGCTGAATCTGATTCCTTGAATCGATGGCTTACACTCAACGCAGAAAATTCGAATCCTTTATATTTTGTTGTTAATGGGTAGGACTTAAGAGATACGTTTTGTTTTGGTTCAAAACTCTTACGTGGGCACGTTCGTATCTGATTGGCGTCAGCGTCACAAAAGGCGGTTACAGAGAAGGTTTTTCGTTGGTACTTAATTGGAACTTTTGAAGACGCGAAGCTTCATGTTTGCCGCCAAAACAATTGGGGTTGTCACGGTTACAGAAAAGGTTTTTCGTTGGTACTTTATTGGAACCTTTGAACAGGCGAAGCTTCATGTTTGCCGCGAAACCGCTGGGTTCGTCACGGTTACAGAAAAGGTTTTTCGTTGGTACTTTATTGGAACCTTTGAACACGCGAAGCTTCATGTTTGCCGCGAAACCACTGGGGTTGTCCTCATCCCGAAAAAAAATTAATAATAATAATAATTATTATTATTATTATATATATATATATAGTAAAATATTTTTTATATTTAATTTTATTTATTTTTAAAACTAAATAAAATGTTAGCTCACATATTTTATTGTCGGAATGTTGTTTCTTAATTTTTTAATTAAAAAAAAAAAGGACTCCCGTTCCGCTTTTGCCCAGTTTTGCACGTCATCTAATTTTCCAAAAAAATTTCCTTGTGGACACATTCCAAAATTTACGAGGAAAACATGGTCCAATGCCTCCAAACTCCAAAAGCATTGAAATGGCGGTGCCCAGGACTTCACCTTGTGGATTGCAGCCTCTATTTATATTTCAAGCCCTTTTCCTGTACAAGCACGAACACAGGAGATGCAGCAGCTTTGGAACTAAGTATAGCTACCGCTTATGATTATGGTTGTTCGTATATTGTGTTCAAGTATCCGTTAAGATGCCTATATCTGGACATGCACAGTTGTAGAAGCGACGAATTCTTATTTTGAGTGTCGTGGAGGATGTTCTCCATAGGTTCAACCTAACTCCCTATGTGTACTCCCCATATATTGTAAAGACAAAGTCTCTACTAAAATCATAAAGTAACACTCCTTTTTTTTTTTTTTTTCATTTTGTTAAAAATAAAAAAAAAACAAAAACTTAAATATTACTTTAGAGCTTTGCTTTTTATTGTTAAAAATAATTCAAATTTATCACAAATTAAAAAATAACGTTTAAATAAAATTTAAATAATTAAATCATATTTATAATTTTAATATTTAATTAAAAACTAATTTTAAAATAACATCGCAATTAATTGACCTCTAAGAATGATATCAGAACAATTTAAGTTAAATTTTAATACACTTATAGTGGCTCCCAGAATATCTCTCTATTTCCTTTTTCCCCGTGCTTTAGAAGCTTGACACAGCAAGCAAGCAAGCAATTATGGAAGATGGCATTTCCACTTTCCTGGAGGTCCATGGGGTGCGATAAGCATCCAATGCTTCACAAGTCACATCACGCAAAACCGCAATCATACTTCTGCCATGCTTTTAGATTACCAGAAACTGCTATCCACTCTGGAAACAGGGAAAAATCTGCTAAAACGAAAATTTCATCTGCAGCAATCTAATATTCGTCACTCCAGCATTGTAGTTATGAGGAACGTGAGCCCACTGTACATCCATTAGCATTAAGGCGACCCAGACCACATCAGTTAGATTTCTGTAAAACAAGAAAGGTACCGAACCTAACAAGGGAGAAAAATTCCCGTCTAAACAATGACACAAAAATGAGACAATTGCCTTCTTTCCAAACAGGTAGATTTACAGTTTAAGCTGATTGTTGAAAACAACGAAAGCCACAAGGAGCTTTGCCAAAAATATCAGATAAAAGCTTATCATTCCATGATAAATACAAAGTCTAGGTACATAATGCCAATACAGAACTTTGCCTAAAACAGAGACACACGCATCATGGAGATTAAGATTGTAAATAGTCTTGGATGGAGGTCACTACATATAAACAACAGCCATGAATACTACTTGAAAACATAAACACTTCTGATCCGATTGATGAATTCCAAAAACAGGCCCCAACAAATAAATGCACCCTCAGCTTCTGTACTGCTTCTGTACTTGCAGGTGTGAGAGTAATGAAGACAAAAACTTTGTTAGGTTTCCTCAAACAGGCCGCAAAATGAGAAGTTCAGCATATCATTTATGCACTCAGCCTTTGGTTCTCATAATTGTGATGCTTCCTTTTCCTTCTGTGCGAATTTTGGTTTTGCCAACAACTGGCTTCCCTGAAAAAGCTGAAGTGGGGTAAGCAGCAGGATCTTCATCATTTAGCTTAGATTTTGATGGTGGTGGAGTTTGAATTTGCCGGTTTATGTCATTCAGAGTAACGTCTCCATGGAATTCACACGGTTTGATGATGGCAAATGGATAGACAACCGAGGAGGCTAGCTTAGGAGGTGTCTGCAATAGAGAGTTCCCACCTAAGATTGCCAAAAAGTCTTACATAGTAAGTTTTATTTTATTCTTTTAAAAATATTTGGAGGAAAAATCTGAATGCTCCAAGAGAAAATATACCCATCCAAGAATGAACCTCCCAATTCATGTCAGGGATGTAAGAATAAGAAAAGGATGTACTAAATATCACATGACATTTAATTCTGTGTTAATTGCTTCCCGCATACACACAGGGATTAAGAGAGGCATCCCTGATGTGGAGACTGACCCCAACAGAAAATGCAGCATTGAGAAGGCTTAGTTTAACAAATAGACGAATATGACTAATTGACACTCAAAGCAGAACATCTGCTTAAAGATGATAGCAACAGACATTAAGCTTAGTAGATATCTGCAATCATAAGAAAAAGGAAATAAAAGATTGAGTGTGAGGAGAACCTTTAACTATGATGTTCTTTGGAGTTCGACCAACATGTTTTTGAACCACGTTAGCTTCAATCGCAGGTGGGTCATTGCAGAACTCTATGGCAGTAAACTAATGTTACACAATTTTCATTGGTACATGAAGTAAAAACCAAAGAAGAAGAAGAAAAGCATGATGTGAATAGGAATAAACTCATCTACCTGAAATATCAATTTGAATACCAGATGCTCCAGAGCCATCCCTAAGGCACATGTAATACAGCTGTCAAATCATTGTTAAACAGAATAATAAAGGAAAAAAATTTAACGTGTGAGCGGGCATACATATAAAAATCAGAACCGAAATACATATCCGTGTCATTTAGGCATTCTGTGAGCCACCTCTCATGTGACTGATCCAAGCCCTCATAACTGCCCACAGACACATCTGCTCCAAATTATTACATTAGATTCAAGATAATATCAAGTTCAATCTCAGTTTTCTTGTAAGTCCTGCAAGAGATGAACCTGGAAAACTAGGGACTGGCTGTAATGCTTGAGGTAGAACATCTTCAGTCAAGTCCTCCCCATCCTGGATGCACAACCAAAACATGTTACCAAATGTTTGAAAGTGTAGAGACTAAGTTATTATCAAAAGCAGACCAGTATTATTAATATGGCTTCCTGAATAATGAATGATGTGAAATAGAATAGAGGATAAAATGTTCAATCTCAAAGCTCCATACCCTTGACTCATTACATTGTTGCATACTGATCATATTATAATATCACATCTATTACTGATTGTTTGCAAATGGATATGCACAATACATGGGCTATGATAAGCTTCCCCTGTGAAGATGTAAAGGGTGTTACCACAAAATTAAATTTCATAAGTATCAATCAGCTTATGGAAACTACATGCTTTAGACATCAAGGCATCTGACAAGCAAAAAGCCAGCACTGACAATTGAATTTTGAAATGCAGATGGCATCTCTTTGTGGCAAAGGGGGAAATCTGATTCTTGATTGTCAAACTGTAACATCCGGCGCCGCTTTGACTGAGAAAAGTTCTCCTTTCTTCTGTCTGGTTTCTTGTTCATGTTATCTGAAATAGACTCTTTCAAATAGGATGCATCAACTCGCAAACTGTGCTTACTACTAATCAACAAAATGTGGGAAATAAAGCTATACCATTATGATTAGCAGGGTAAGCCCAATCCCCACAAGCTTTAACGGGAGTTGTTTCATCAAACATGTAGGAAAGATCTTCCTCATTCAGAGTTACTTCATTCCATAGACATTGAGATACATCTGCTCAAAAAAATAGTCGTCCTGACATCAGCAACTTCATTTTCTATTTCTCTTCCATCATCACATATGCATGCTCCTACATCTTGTTTTGACTTACAAACAGACAATGGAACACAACTTACCACAATTAGACTCCTTTTGATGGCAATGGTCCTTACTTTGCAAATTTGAATGTTCCTCACTGTCATTCAGTCACAAAGAAACTGAGAGAGTTAAACAGTATTTCAGGAATTAGAAACCCAAGTTGGGATTCAGTAACTGTTGGAGGAAAATTATCGTTATTAACAGGAACTGTAAACAACTGGAAGTAAAGCACATTACACACCGCACAAAGGAAGTATAATCTAGATGGAACATCACCCAGCAAGAAGCAACGATACCCCAAAAAAAAAAAAAAAGTACAATATTCGGAGGAAAAAAAAATTGCAAGGTTAAAAAAAAGGTATGATCGAAAAGTTGAAACATTGAATCCAACTCTTTGGATGAAATCACAGATAGCAACAAAAGACCATAACCAGCCAGCCAATTGGGTATTCATAATAAAATTGTCTACAATGATAAGCAAACAGAATACAAAAGAAAAGATCTGAAAAACACACAATGACACCCACCAATTTCATTAGCGCCCACGTCGTCTACAGACATTTCACTCTCAAACATTACAAAGATAAATCCAGCAACTACAATGGGGAATTATTAAAAAGAACAAGAAAAGACGAACAAATAAAATGAAATCCATTTCATATGACCAGCATCACATGCACAAGAATTTATAAAAAAAAAAAATCCGAAAAAAAAGAACTAAAAATAATTAAATGAATGGCCCAGAGGTTAGTAAAATTCCTTTGCACAAACCACAAAAATAATAAAAAAAAAAAAACCTAAGAACAGAACTGTTTTTGCTACAAGAAATTTAAAAAAAAAAGTTCATAAAATGTGCATTTCCAAAACGACGCCATTTTACCAAAAATGTCGAAAGAGAGAAAGAGACAGAGATTTTACTTATCAGCGGAATCCATCTCTCTATCAATCAACAGAGAAATGTACAATCTCACAGATCACGCGTCTTCTTCCTCTGCTCCTCACTACCATCCAGAAAGTAGCCGTTACACAGATCGATTCTTCGCTCTAATCTTTACATATATGTATGCCACATTCAAATCTACTGCTAGATATGCGTGCTATTTCTCTCTGTCTATCTCTCGAAGCAAAAGCGCCGACTGTCTCGCCTCTTTCTCTGTAATTTTTTTTTTCCTGTCAGTTTTATTTATTTATCTTTTATGTGTTTGGTTGGTCTGTCACTCGCTCATTTTTTATGTGGAGAAAAAAGAAGAAGAAGATAAAAAGGATGAAATAATTGTAATATTGTGACGGAAGTGTTGGGGAATGGAAACAGAGCACGAAGAGCTACGTGGCCCCTCACTCACTAGTTCGTTACTCGTGCGAGTATTATTTTTTGAAATTTCGTAAATTATTATTAATTAATTAACCCTTTTATTAGATAGTTCCAAATTTCCTTAAATAATTTAAATCTTCTCAAGATATGATATTTATTGCTTTATTAAAAGTGAATATACTGTTATAGGTCAGAAGTATTCTAACACTAAATTTTTGATATTTAAACCAATAAAATAATTAATAAATGTAAATTAGATTGAATTAAGAGGATAGAGTTATGAATGTTAATTTATTTTTAGTGTTTGAGCTGTTTATAGACTCATGCGATACCTTTTTTCAGCATAAGTAAGTATTAATGACAATGCGGTGTGGGCTGACTACAGAGACTAACCACGTTTCTGTCGAATTTCACTTTTTTTTTTTTTTTTTAAATAGGTTAATCATTAACTATTTTCTTATTAAAGAAAAGCTAAGTCTGATAGGCAACGTTCGGATTTCAAAGGGAGAATCTAAGAAAGTGAGCTCGTTGACTGAGGAGGGTCTGACAACCCCTTGTTCCTAGTTCTCAGCAAAATTGCAACTAATTTGTAATTCGCAACGCGCTGGACAATGCGTTTTGACGCCCGAGTTTCACGAACGAGGGCCTTGTTAAGTTCCGTGGGTCGCCGGGGCGATGCTTATTGTTATTTTTTGTTTTGGCATTAAAGTTTTAGTTTTGTTTTTGAAAAAAAAAAAAAATTAGACTCACTTAAAAATAGACAAGTAATATAAAAAATTATATTTATTTTATTATCGTAAATAATTAAAGTTCAAAATTTAATATTTTGCTACAACTATTTTGTATTCCAATAAATATAGAAAATTACAGCAAATTAGTCCTCGTCAAATCATGCGTAAAATTCTCTTTTTTTTTTTTTTTTTTTTGTTAATGCAAAAAAATAGAAAAGTACTATGAGCGCTGCAAAGTCCATCACAGAGAAGAATTGCGCTGGTTGCCGACTCGGTGTGGTCAGAAAAATAAATAAATAAATAAAGAGAAACACAAATATTCCCAATTAGAATAACGAGACGAACCTCCCAGTCTGAAAAGATCTAAATTCCGCCGCGAGCCGCGGCAGTGAACTGTTGGGGAAGAAGCTACCAGAAGATTGAGTGAATAAAGAAAGAAAGGTTGAGAAGAAGAATACAGAGGCCGACATAGAAATTTTGGAGATCTGGAGCCGGTGGCGAATACGTAAAGATAAATAATTTAGATAACGAGATCGATCGAGGCCACAGGAAGAAAAAGATGAACATATTCAGGTTAGCGGGTGATATGACTCACCTGGCCAGCGTTCTCGTCCTCCTCCTCAAGATTCATACCATCAAATCCTGCGCTGGTACGCCGCCTCTCCTCTCTGCCTGGTTTTGGGTCATTATTTTTTTTTTTTTTTTTTTTTTTTTATAATAAGGCAATTGCGTTGCCGTATGATTAAGTTCCTGATTATTTGGTTTTTTGCTTCATTAATTATCCAAATATGCTTCTAATTAAGCATGGTCATTAAATTGCTTTGCCGGTTCACGATAGAGATGCACCTAGGCGGCGCAATTCTTTGGAGGAATACCCTTTTTGCCAATATATGTTGCTTATTGACCTTATGTGTGGCACATAGCTTAAATGGGTTTAAATTATTTATTGAGATGAATCAAATTGCGTAATATAGTTATTCCAGATTGTTTCTTTTCCCTCCCAAAAACCTCCCGGTGTTCAACTCCTGCTTCCTCCACAAAAGGAAGTGGGGAAAAAGTCATTCTAGTCCTAGGGAAATGGATAGAGAAGCTTAGACACGGTTTCAGATCAGATTAAAATTGGGTTTACAGCATCTGACTACGCGAGAATTGTGGAAGTGAGTTTATGGGAGCACAAAGGCATGCTTGCCAGGCACCTTGCTTAACTCTTGTGTGTGGTGTTTCGAAGGAGCCATGTTAAAAATATAGGAGTAGGTAGCTACAAACCTGCAAATGTACTCTACTTTCATTTTGCAAGAATCGACATTTGAAATTTGGGCCCTTTTTGGTTTTGCAGTTGGAATTAGCACTTTCTGTACCTTGTCAAATGATTTTTGATCTAACATATGCTCTTATCTTATGCAGGCATCTCCCTGAAGACTCAAGAGCTTTATGCTATTGTCTTTGTGACTCGCTACTTGGATATATTTATTAGTTTTATATCTCTGTACAATACTGTCATGAAATTAGTATTTCTGGGGAGCTCATTTTCAATTGTTTGGTACATGAGGCACCACAAGATTGTTCGCAGGTCTTATGATAAAGATCAAGACACCTTCCGACACTTATTCCTGGTGTTGCCTTGTCTACTATTGGCCCTTCTTATTCACGAGAAATTCACTTTTAAGGAGGTTTGTTTGCATCTAAATTTTCTGTGTATTTGTTCTGTAACCGTACAAGTCACTGCTAAGTGATTTCTAGTTTCCAGCCACTTGTACATCTTATTTTGGCCTTTGTTGGGGAAACATAGCCATGAACCTTTATTTTTTGTTCCCTCCTCTTCATCTTCTTTTAATGCTTCATTTGAAACTGATCAGGTGATGTGGACATTCTCCATATACTTGGAAGCTGTTGCCATTCTTCCTCAGCTTGTGCTTTTACAAAGAACTAGAAATATTGATAACCTGACAGGGCAGTATGTCTTTCTTCTCGGGTAAGTTGCCATATACAGAATCCATTTGATTAATTACAAAGTTTCACATCTTGGACTAATTTTTTCTTTGAATTAGTGAATTTTGTACTTAGTCATGTCGATGTTTCATTTAGCTCTTAGTTGTTAGCAAGATATGCAGTGTTAAGCTTTCCTTTAACATGAGATATGTTTCTAGCAAGTTCTGGTTTCAGTTTGGTTTTACGAGAAATATTTCTAGCAAGTTCTCGTTTCAGTTTAGTTTTAGCATAGCTTCTGTGTTGACCTACATAAGGTTAAGGTGTCAATTAGTGAAAGGTTAATTTCTTCTTGGTTTGGTGTAATGATTACTTCAATGTTTGTTTTGCCATTAACCACTTGCTGTAAAGGTGAAATCTTGGGAGGTTCTGTGGCAAAAGTCAAACATTTGGGGGTAGGCAATTCTCAACAGTAATTCTGTCTGTATAAGCCAACCAATTGAAATGTCTGGCTTTGTTACTCTCTGACTTTTAGGAAGGGGCAAAAAACTGTTTAGCCTTAATGGTTATCTCTTGTTTTAAATGTCTTGTGCAAATCACAAGCTTAAATGATTGAGAAATCATTCAATATTTCTTCATTTCATTGCAGTGCATACCGAGCATTATACATTCTCAATTGGATCTACCGTTACTTCACGGAACCACACTTTGTCCATTGGATCAGTATGAATCTCTCTCTCTCTTTCCCTTACCCCAAACAAGAACAAGACAATAAAAGCACATACACACTGAAGAACTAGGATATTTTGTGACAAGGCATTCTTTTTTTTTTTTTCAAATTACTAAAAGTGAAATTGAAGGATGTGCCTTCGTGTCATAGTAAGGTTACCTCATTGCCAATCGTTTTCCTCCCTTCCTCCTATGATCTGTGCATTGATGATTTTATATTGTCCGGTGTTCCATGCAGCTTGGATTTCGGCCCTTGTGCAAACATTGCTGTATGCAGACTTCTTCTATTACTACTTTGAGAGGTTGGTGTCATGTATTATTACGTCATTACAGATGTTAATGGTAATCTATTTACGTAATCTTTCTCTCTTACGTGTATTTTCAATTGTACTGCAGCTGGAAGAACAACAAAAGGCTTGAGTTACCAGCTTGAGTAATTTCTTGAAATGCTGGTGGAACGTGCTTAGCTTTCCCATGAAAGCTTGATTTTGTTTTCCCCGTCACTTTTGTCACGGAAGTAGGTTTCTTGTTCATTAATTTCTTGATATACTTAAAAACAAAAGTGCATATCCACCAACCCGATCCTATCTATCATTTAGCTACTGTAGCAATGGTCCCAATTCCATCCTCATTGGCATTTTGTCAATTGTACTGCCAAGAATCCCGTGACCATGATAAAAGCAAACATGTTATAGTTGGGGTTGAACGCACAACGGTTGACTTGAATCCCGTGACCATGAAACCAATCGAATATGAAAGCTTTTTGTATTTTTTTTTTTTGTTCGCGTGTTTGTGGTAATTAGTCGCGTAGGCGTGTTTACTGCTTTGTGGTGGCTCAAAAGTAAATGAATAAATCGGCTACTTGAATACAGACGATCCTTTTTGGATGGGTCAAGTTACCGTACCAGTTGTGCTACCGATTTTCATGAACACAAATTAAAGATGCGTCGGTCGCCACTTCCGGCTGTGCTACTTTCAACAATCGGGAGTTAAAAATGAAAGTTCTAAATTAGAAAACCACAGCGCCACAAGCAGTGATTAGTTTGGGATCAATAAGCATGATAACATGCAAGGTAACTACTGCAAGTTAAAATTGACACAAAGTAAAATATTTTAACAAGTAAAAGCCAGAAGCATACGCAAAGTACAAGCACACTGCAGCACCGTGAAAACAAAACCTCTTATAATCAATCCGGTTGCAACCAGGTTCGCTGACATCAGCTTCCATAGATTTAAAAAATAGCATTTTCACCAACTCTTATAAATATCATTTTCACACGATCCATCCTCCGTGTATCTCAACACCATCAGGAGCCACTATCCATGCCTCCAGTTTGGTGCAGCATTGCATCAATTTCATCGCCATCTTCCATCTCAAGCTGGATAAGGTAAGGTTTTAAGCGATAATGAAATAAGATCTGAAAATATCCTTAAAAGCATCAAACCAAACTTGAGCAGCAATTACTCAACACACCAAAGTTGCCGTTCTGTCTCCGGATCTTGTGGTGAGTAATATAAACCACAACAATATGGACTGATTATGGTTTTTGCAATGAACAAGATTCCCTATGGAAGATGGTCAACAGGTTCAATCTATTTCGCTGATTGAAAAATAAAACAACACAACATTTTCTTAAAAAGAAAGAAAGCTAGTTTTCTTGAACACAACAATAATTAATAATGCGACCAGCCAGTAAAAATTAAGATTAGGGAAGTTCAAACGGTTGTTACCTCATCCGGTGTCTGTTCTCCCCGGAGTCTGCGGCCGTCAAACAAAAATGCAATGGAGTTGAGCTCCACTGACTGCCTATCACAGTATGCAGTCATTAGCTTCCGCAGCTGGGTGCTTCGCTTAATTCTGAAGAACACCTCACTTCCATCCTGCAGTATTCAGACAAAACAGAAACCAATATTACAGAGTGATTAAGGAATCCTCTAAGACCAAATTGAAAAAACGGGTAAATAAACATGCGACACAGTCTTAATGGAAATTCTTTTTAAGCGTCGCCCAGGAAAAGACTTTCTTTTCTAATTTGTCTACCGCGATCAATCCATCCCCTAAAACAATAGAAAACATCGAAAGAAACAAACTTGAGAACAAAGACACACCGAGACAAACACGCAATCCTATATGAAACGTTAACATGCAAAACGGAAGAGCCACCAATCTCGACATGCAAACCCTAACAGAGTCCGACAAGAGCAAAAGCGCAGACAAAACAAAACCATGTCTAGTGTAATGTTTTTACCTGACCCTTGACTTTGAGGTTAATATGAGCAACCCCTGACTGATCCATGGGCTTCTTGTCCTCCTCCTGGCCACCGGCGCCACCGCCAGCCCCTCTTCCGGCGCTTTCAGACATATTTATAAACTTCTCTGCAGTTTCCTCAGCTTCCACTGCCAATAGTATTAATAAGAACTCAGGTACACTCTGAACAACAGGACCACCGATCGATAGTGTGCGATTTATATACGCCAACTCAATTACCACTAATTATTATATATTAAGATACTTGTCACATCTATTTTTTGTAATTAATTATTTACAACGTATTCGTTTCAAACCCAGTGGCATTATGGTGATTTCAAAAGCATTTCATGAATTTACGTTGATATCCCTAACACCTTTGCCTGTGGCGAGACTTTCTTTCCGATCGTACGCTTGATTTTGGTGGGGAGAATGTTGGGAATTCGGTGAGCGAATTCTTTGTCCGTATACTATAATGTGGATTTGATAAAGGTTTGGAGTCCGTTGATTTTGGGATTGTCGCTGTTACATACTTGGAGAGGGGGGCAAGGACCCAATACGAAAAAGACAAATTAAAAAAAGATATGCATGCGAGGAATGAAGGCCAAGTTCGACGGTCTAAATTGAAAGGGAGGGGAATCGGATGGCTGAAGAATGAATTGGGGTGTTGGAGGTGAGGACTACGGATTCTATGCATGTCATCTAGCTCTCCTTTTTTACATAATTGATAAAAATAAAAAATAAAAAATTGACTAGCTCTATCTGGTATTTAGTTTGAGTTTTTTCTTAAATTATTCCCTAAAAATAAGACTCATTATACAAAAAGAAAAGGGCCTAAAGGGCCCAAACATTGTGTGATCCAAAGGAAAGCCCAAAACGCAAAACGCAACGGAATAACTCATTCCAGTCCCGGCGAGGGGTCTCTAGTCGGTTGAACTCTCCGAGTGGCACTTCGAGACTTGGAGAACTAAGAGCTCCAAAATTGAAAGGAACGTGTCTCCATCTTTAATGGCGGAATCTCTCAGGTCATTTCCCATCTAATAGTACATGAAAGAATCGATTCACGCTGTCTCTTAACCCATTGAATGGCGAGGCCGGCGCTTCCTCTCTGGTTTTTGCTATTATTTTTGTCCAAGACGGCCTTTGGATCTGCAACAGTAGAAGTGATTGAGCGAGAAGAAGAGTTTTACGAGCAACTGTTGTTGAAGCCTTTACCCGATCGGAAAGTATTGGCTCACTTTCACTTCGAAACCAGAGCTCCGCCGTCTGAGTCCAATGGCCGCCACCACCATCTCTTTCCTAAAGCCATTTCTCAGCTGGTACTTTATGTCTTCTTTTACCCCTTTCCTTTTTCTTATTTTCCAGCGTTTCCTTTGTTCCTGGATACTGATGGAAAGTGGATAGTCTGGTCCCGGTATTCAATTTAAATTAACTTCAGGGAACTTCTTAGAATTTGGGAATTTAATAAGAACAATAGATTTTTTTTTTAGTCTTTTTGTTTTTTATAATGCTGGAAGTAGAATTTTGGGTTTGAGGACTAGAGAGCAGAACTTGCTTTATTCATTGAATTGAATAGAAACTGAAATATATGTGTTTTGTTTTTCTTTTCAAAAGCATTTATTGTCCAAGAATTGTAGCGTGAGGGATTTGAAGATCTTGATTTGTTGAGCTTTTGCACTTAGTTGTATGCAAATCAATGTTGGTATGAGGTAAATACATCAATAGCCTGATATACATATAGTACTGGGATGGAAAGATTTCATAACTAGGGAACAAGTGTCTGAATAGGTCCAACCGTTGACTTAGCATATGGTAATATAATACTGGGATAGAAAGATTACGTAACTCTTGGATTAGTGTTGCATGGACAGGTCCAGAAATTTCAAGTTAAGGAAATGGAATTATCTTTCACACAAGGTCGCTGGAATTATGAACGCTGGGGCGGATTTGACCCCATATCAAGTAGGAATGCTAAGCCTCCTGGGGTTGAGTTGTGGGCCGTCTTTGATGCCCCTAAAGAGCAAGTTGATGCTTCTTGGAAGAATTTAACCCACAGTCTTTCGGGTCTTTTCTGTGCTTCAGTCAATTTTCTTGAGTCCTCTACCATGTTTTCAGCTCCTGAATGGAGTTTCCGACCAGCTTCAGGCAGCCTTAGATACGGTGTGTTGCCTCGGGAGGCCATATGCACTGAGAACTTAACCCCATGGTTGAAGCTTCTTCCTTGTCGAGACAAGGCTGGGCTTTCCTCATTAATGAACAGACCATCAATTTACGGAGGCTTTTATCATTCTCAGCGATTGCACTTGACTTCAAACAAACATCACCCAGAAGGGACAAGTAAGGGCATTATTTTAGAGCAGACACTTACTGTTGTTCTTCAGCCTCATACTAAGGAAACTAGTTTAACGAATCACAATGAGAAGAATCTTCAACCAAGCTGGTCTTTGAGTTCCCTATTTGGGAGGAAAATTAATGGAAGGTGTGCTCTTGCTAAGCATAGTAAGGTGTATCTGGAACTTGAGAGAGATCTGGTTGCTATGTTGAAGAAAGCTACTAATCATGAGACAGATAGTGTGGACTCTGAGGGGTTTTGGAATAAGTTTGGCTTCAAATTGTCAGTTAACCCAGATAGGATATTTGAAGAAGAGAACAGCTTGCATAGAAAGGCCTCCACTGTTCTTTATGAGTTTTCAGTTGAGAAACACAGTGACTTGCAGCCATTTGATCTAGGCCTCGTGTGGAAATTCCCCCTGATTTGGTCATGTCAGCAAGCTCCTTTGCATGCTAGTAGGTTCTTGATGGGAAGTGGGAATGAAAGGGGTGCAATTGCATTGTTGTTGAAATCCACTGGATGGAATAACAGCTCCTTGGGAAAAATACTGTTGATGATGAATGTAAGTTGCGAGTTGATATATTCCAAGTTGTACCTTGGTATATTAAGGTATACTATCATACTCTTCAGTTGTTTGTGGATAACCAACCAAAGGCAGTTGGAGATTTCACAGAAAAAATTCATGTTGTTCCTTCTGAAGACAAGAAATCACCTGGAGTGATGGAGATGGTTTTGAAATTCCCATGTAGTTTGAAATCAGCTGCTATAACATTAGAGTTTGATAAGGTATGTTAAGCACTTCAATTTTGTTTTTGATTTGTTGCAGTCGTTGATAGGGCTGCTCTAATATTCATTTTGTCACATAATGCCTTTTGATATATGGACAGGGTTTCCTGCACATTGATGAATATCCTCCAGATGCTAATCAGGGATTTGATATTCCTTCAGCTGTGGTAAGCTTCCTGACTTCTACACAAGCATGCAATTTGCTGATGATGACACTGTGAAAGAGTCGACCACCTTGCCCAAATTTCAGGTAGTGTGACCTCCCAAACATTTTGATCTGATCTATTTCATTTTGGACTTGCTGATCATTTGTTTGATTCTGGATATGTTTTATGCAGGAAAAGAGTCCCGTTCTCTCTTACACAGAAGTATTACTTGTACCTTTGACAACGCCTGATTTCAGCATGCCTTACAATGTAATCACAATCACCTGCACGGTTTTTGCATTGTATTTTGGATCATTGCTCAATGTACTTAGAAGGCGTGTTGGTGAGGAGGAAAGATTGCTTAAAAGCAAAGGTAATCTTGTCACCTTGGTCGCTTGTTTTCAGATGATGAGTTTTCATATTTTAAAGGCAATGCCAGATCCATGGCCTTGGCATGTTTTTGTCTCAATTTGTCTTGCTAACTCACATGCCCTTCTACTGACAATTGGCCTTTTCCCCCCTGCTTGCAGCTGCCTCAAAAGCTGGTTGGCTTCCTACGCTGCTCGCTAAATTGTCTGCTAAGTTTGGAAGAAGACCGACAGAAAATTCTGAGTCATCCTCAGACATGTTATCCTTGATTAACTCTAAATTGGTATTGAAAGTCATATTGGTGGCTGCGCTTGCTGTTGCATGGCAATACTACTTAAAATGACACCATTTATTAGTGAAGTGTGGACCTCCAATGTACAATACATGCTAAAAGGAAACTATACCGTGAGTTCAGTGGGGGGCAGTAAGAAATCTATCATACCACTACACATAACCATGCGACTCCTTTTGTAACCCAATTTTGTGACAAACTTGATATTATCATCCATTTTTGCATGAAAGTTCTACTTTGGTTGCCTCTTTTACATTATCGAACATGTGGTAAATCATCTGAAGCCAACCCTATTTCATCAAGAAACATCATTGTCAAATCCTGAACTACTCAGCTCACTTAGAGGGAGAGAAAAATGCCGGAAGAACAATTGTATGATGTCCGAACAGAGACGGCCACTCTGCTCGTCCGATGCCACAAAGGCCACCATGTTCGATATCGTAGGACACCACAGCTTCATTGTTTCGGGTGACCCAGACATCTCTAGGAACTTTCTGTTATGTTCATCCTTCTCCACCTATTGAATGACAAAGGGCATCCTTTCTAAATACTTCCTGAATTGGGCTTGGGCCTGAGACTTTATTTTGGTAAAATTTTATGAACATTGCAGAGCATATTAATTGAGTAACATGTTAAAAATGGGAGGTAATAAAATAATTTTTTTATATCTAATTTTATTTATTTATAAAATTAAGTGAAATATAATAAATTTATAAATTCTAATTACTCTTTAAGTACTGCAATTGGTAGTTATATTTGAAAACGTAATTAAAAAAAAAAAGGAGGATGTCCTGGTTTGTACGCTCGAATATCAGTTCTTTTGTCGTGCAAGCGAAGCGAAGAAGCCAAAGATGGTAATAAAAACATTGAGAGGAAGAGTCAGAATGCTGCATAGAAGAAGGAAGAAAGTGCCACAGTTTGGATTGGAATGTTTCTTGGAAGTGTAGTTGAAAAAAACGTGAATCCATTTAGATGAGCCCGCCCATTTCTTTTCTTAACTGCTCACAGAATTCTTTGCATATTTCACATTCAAGAGACGCGTTGTTCTTTAGGCTCGTCATCGCCAATGCAGTCCCAAAGCGGTACAATTCCTATTGAATAATATGTGATAATATTGATATATAAGAGGTGTCTTAACTTTAATGATCATAAGGACCTTTTTTTTTTTTTGAAAAAAATTTTATTTTTGGGTTTTATGGGTTGTTCACAGAAATGGACGTTTTGGAAGTAAACAAGCAATTGCTACAAGAACTTGAGGGTATGGGATTCCCACAGGTCCGAGCAGCTCGAGCACTTCATCATTCTGGTGCGTCTTTTCCATGTTTACACAATTCTTGGGTGGTTTCTTGCTATCTTTCTATTCAATAGCCGCTTGATTCCTACGTTTCTTGATTCTATTCGTTAGTTGTTACTTTAACGTGGTTGACGGGCCTTAAGATAACCTGCCATCTATCTGATATGTTCGTGCTTGCGAACTTCAATACTTTCTGTTGCAGGCAATGATAGCCTTGAGGCTGCGGTGCACTGGATCTTCGATCATGAAAATGACATAGACATTGATCGCGTTGCCTTGGTATTGTTTTTCTTCATATTGATGATACTGTTCCCTTAACACGTTCATATCATATCATTAGATAAGTCGATTTGGCTGTTTAAAACACAAGGCACCACTAACCACAAGATCTTGTGGTAGATTTACTTGAACTGTTTGTTTCAGGTTTAGCATTTAAATTCTAGTCACTATGAAGGAAAAAAAAAAAAAAGAAAAACAATTGGGATCCATGCATCTCTTTTGTAAAATCTGTGGAAACATGGGAAGTCATGGATAGACCTCTTGGCCACTTTGACAGATCCCATTTGTGCTAAGTATGGAAAATAGGACCTGTCTGGCAAATATTTAGGACTTTTTTTGAAAAGCTTGATCTTTAGACTTATGATCAATTCAAGATAGTGTAAAGTTATTTGTTTGTTTTACCTCTTCCCCATTTAATCCAGATAGCAGTGAACATTGACATCGAGTTTCCTCAACCATTTCATGCCACGGAAGACATGCAAATGAAAGAAAAAGATCTGAGGTTTGTCTTGCTTAGTTAGTTTATGATGCGGCCCGAGATGCATAATTGTATCAACTATCAAGCAAAAAAAAAAAAAAATCTTGCTTTAATGCACCCATTCAGTTTGTTAGTTTATATCTTAGTTGTATGATGCTTTAATGAGCTCTTTGTATTCTTAATTGAATTGCTGTATCATCTAGATTGATATATAATCACCCTTCCCCTTTTCTCTCAGCTTATGTTATTCTCTTGAACCTTTGTTGCATTGTTTGTCACCGCTGTTGAACGTTCAGGAATCGAGCTGCTCAGAAAAAGGAGGAAGAAGATAAAAGGTTGGAAAGAGAAAGAGAGAAGGTTCAATACACTTGTCCTATTTATATTCTCTTGCTTCCACTATTTTGAATCGGGAGCTTCAGGAGTTCTTATTCTGTGTAATCTTACCACTAAACTTGTTTCAGGAAAGGATTCGGACCAGTAAGGCATTATTTGAGGCAAAGCGAATGGCTGAGGATAATGAAAGAAAACGGTATGTAGTTAAGCTGCCATTGATTGGCAGTGGAAAATTGATTGGATGCAAGTTTGTCTCAAGCTGAAGAGTGCATTTGCTGGTTTTAGACCCTGAAAACATTCATATCTGCAGTAATATAGCCATGAGGAAAGCCGAAAAAGAGGAAGAGAAGAGGGCAAGGGACAGAATTCTTCAAAAACTGGCAGCAGATAAGGTGTTTGGCACTTCAGTGTCAATAAAATCTTTCCTGTTCTTCTATGCCTATGGAACTATGAAATTCATACTTAATTTTTATGCATATATGAGCACATGGTAGATTAATGCCATGGAATAAAGAATAAGTTACTGCACTGCAGTTCAGGTCTTTGTCCTTTTTCCGGTGCATTCCAAATGTTATTGGGCAAAATGCACGATAAAGTATTTTAAAGATCCCTTTGTTTGGCAATGTAAATGCATGACGTCTGTTGAACTGCTTGTGTTGATTCTCCTGAATTTCATGTCTTTAAAGTGCTGTATGACACCAAGATTTGCAGGCAGAAAGGAGGCAGATGCTTGGATTGCCACCATTAAACCACAGCACTACCATACCTTCCAGATCGGCTGTGCCCGAAAAAAAGGTGTTCTGTTGTTACTGTCTCTTTTATAAGATTCATCTATCTCATTTCAGAACAGAGGGTGATACTGACAGGTATTTGGCCACATTTGAATTCCAGAAATGTTCTTATATTAAGTCTCTCACAAAGACAGGGCAATTAAGGGAGTGTTTAAGGTCTCTAAGGCGCAATCACAAGGTATTTTACTTCTTGTTTAACATTATTCGCCACTTGTGAAAAAACTTTGTGGCTGCCAAGGAGAAAGTAATTTTGCTGCAACCTGGAAGCCTTCTTTCTGATTACAGGATGAAAAGATTGCATTAAGCTAATGCATCAGAACAGAGTGTTTGTCCCCAGATTCCTGTGCTTGCTATTTATCCTTTTCATAATCTTGTCCTAGGATGATGATGCTAAAGTAAAGAAGGCCTTCCAAACTCTTATGGTTTATGTTGGGAACGTTGCAAAGAATCCTGATGAGGAGAGATTCAGGAAGATTAGAGTTAAAAATCCATTATTTCAGGCAAGAAACTTCTTTGATTGATTTGATTGACAAAGCCAGCCTGTACTGGCATTGGTTTCTGGTCATATGCATAGAGACCATCTATCCTTCAAATCTGTTTGACGGGAATCTATCTAATTGGTTATTGTTACAATCTTTCACCATTCGGATGATAACCGTATATTTTTATCTTCTAAATTGCAACTGTTCTCTATGAACACAGTCAAGAACTCTATGCAAAACTAGTCAACATTATTTCCAATTCTCTTTCACGTTTTTACCCTGGTAACAGGATAGGGTTGGAAGATTAAAAGGAGGTGCTGAATTTCTTGAGCTTTGCGGATTTGAGAGAATTGAAGGGGGCGAGTTCTTGTATCTTCCTCGTGACAAGGTTGACATGGCGGTATTAAAATCGGCAGGATCTGAATTACATTCTGCCATAACGAACCCCTTCTTTGGACTTCTCCAGTATGGGTAAGAGATGATTGGTCTTGCAGGATGGTAAATTGGAGCGCATGGCAATAAATGTGACTATATAAAAGTAATAGGAGAAAACACAGCAATTCACATGCAGCACATGTCCCCATATTGTCCCATGCCACTGATGCCCTCCTGTTGTGCAAGAACACTAACAGCAAGCTTTCGAAAATATGTTGGTATCATTTTCCCAAGTTCCAATCCACAGGTCCCTACGTGTTTTTCGATCCCTTTTTACATTTTATGAGAAATTGTGCATGCCCCTCGTCGATTGCTCTGGTACAATTACAAGCTTTTTCAACTAGCCTCACGTCCTCCTTTTCAAGCTTGAGGAAGACAGAAATTTAAACGAGATCCTTGGTTGCTTTCCTATTGACAGGCACAGAATTTTGTAGGAAGATAAAGGTCTTAAATCAAGAGAGAAACGTTTGACATAGAGAACGATGTTACAACAAACCGAAGCTACGGAACTTCTCTCCTTTTAAGGTTCATAAATGGTAATATTTCAGGTTTGACATTAAAAGGGTTTTTAGTAACACAAAACATTAATTTTCCTATTTTTATAAATTTTTACTCAAAATTAGAATCTAGTACTATAAAATAAAAACTTAATTATTTTATTTTATTTTATTTTTGGATAAGAGCTCGGAAGTCCCCTTTCCTTTTTTCGAGGGTATTAGAAGGGCAGCCTAACTGGGGAAAGAGTGAATTCTTATGCGTGTGACATAAAAGCTAGACAGATCGGATTTGGGTTTTCACCCCCACGATGTGGAATTGGAAACTGAGTTCAAAGGGCTTCTCCATTAATCCGCCTAGGGTCTGGATTTCTGTTTTCTCCTAATGCGATGTGGAATTGGAAACCGAGAATAGCTTTTCCTATTTCACTAAAAAATCCCGAGTTTCCAAATGGCAGCTCGATCGGGTTTCAGCAAACTCTCTGTTTTGTCGCGTTATTTTAGATTATGCGTATTAATAATTCCGATTACAATCTGATTATTTGCTGTGAAAACGTTTAAAATACGAAAATCTGATTTTTCTGTACCCGAGACATTCTTGGACTTTTCTTTTGATAATTTCTTGGAGTATTCTTCCTATTTAGTCTTGGATCCTGCGTTCCTGTCCTGCCAATTAGTTTTGGATTCTATACTCTTGTCCTCCAAGTTAGATTCCTGTAGTAGAAATTATAGCCTTTAAGAGACCCATTTTATTTTTATTTTTTTCCCACTTTTATGGGCAGTTCGATTTAGTACGCTGTTCTACATATAGTAATTTGTTTTCAACACAAAAGACAAAAGGGAATTGATTTCTAACCAATGTAGAAAGGCTTAACATGTCTAATTACTTGTTGATACAGAAAGGGTTAACTAAAAGGGCATTGCCAATATTGTATACTAGTGATGTATAAACAAGACTTGGATGTGACAGACAGCCTCGACAATTTCCAGTGTCAAATGTATCTCTGAATACAGAGGAATGGCTCCAAGACGAAGGTTAATTTTAGAGAGAGGAATTATCTTCTCAAGGAGATTACTCTGCATGAGAAAGCAACAAAGTGAGATATTACTTGGAAGAAGAACATCCTGAATCATGGGGTAGATAATGGTACCAGGTAAGACGAAAAAGAGCTCGAGAATGCCATGCTCTTTGTTCTAGATGTATTTTATGTGTGTTGACGAGTGACAAAGTAAACTGACGAGTAATGACTGGCAGTTGGCAACACTAGTCGTTAGCAACTTGTTTACATTTGAATGCTAGATCCAACTACAACCAAAACCAAATATTCTACCTCTACTGGATTGACTTGTAGTTGGGTGTATATCTGCCAGAAATTGGAATGACTTTGAAATGGCTAAGACATTATTTTTGTTTTAATTATAAACTGGTTTAATAAAAATGGACGAACCTTTTCTTCCCAAAACAGGAGCAGAGGAGGGTAGCAGAGCATCGCCTAAGACAGGAGTTCCTTCAGGATTCCCCGATATTGGATCTCCTTTGCGTCAACCGACTGCCCATCTAATCACCAGTGGAGACATTGTTACCCCCGCCACAGTGCCAAACTCTGCCTCACATCTTAATCTCATAGCCAATTTCGACAAAAGGAGGAGACTCACTCGCTGCTCAGTGTCTGCACCATCCGTTTTTACCGAGGAAAAGGAATCCTTCACCGATTCTTTTGACCCCAGACCAAACCAAAATTCAACTCCTCGGATCGTTCAACAAGCCTTTATCGGTATAGCCTTATACCTGGTCACTGTTGTCTTTATATTCCTGTTTAGTGGAAAATTCAAGGGTACCACCACATTCAAGCCTGTAGATGCCTTATACTACACCATTGTCACACTTTGCACTATTGGCTACGGCGATATTGTTCCAGACAGCACATTCACCAAGCTTTTTACTTGTGTGTTTATATTGGTTGGTTTCGGATTCATTGACATTCTGCTAAATGGGCTAGTCACGTACATTTGTGATAGGCAAGAGGCAATCTTGTTGAGCACTGTAGATGAGACCAAGTTCAATGCAATGGTTCGTACATATATGGTAGACACAACTAAAGGAAGGATGAGAATAAGAATGAAGGTGGGCTTGGCTTTGGCAGTTGTCATTGGCTGCATTGCCGTAGGGACAATTTCCGTGCGGTTTCTGGAGAACTTGAATTGGGTTGATAGCATTTATCTATCAGTCACTTCTGTGACAACTGTTGGCTACGGGGATTATGCTTTTACCACTTTAACTGGAAGATGTTTTGCCATTGTTTGGCTGTTATTAAGCACATTGGCAGTTGCTCGGGCCTTTCTGTACCTGACAGAGCTTAGGATATACAGGAGGAATCGCATTATTGCTAAATGGGTTCTTCAGAGAAAGATCACCATTGGTGATTTGATAGCAGCAGACATTAACCGTGATGGATCGATCAGGTAATGTCCATGATCTATCAGCGTACTTATTAACATTAGCTAACTTGATTGAAATTCAAATTGATAACCCTCCACAAGTTGTCATTCATCTAGTTGACAATCAATGCATGCATAGATCAAGTTGCGAAATGAAATTGAACCGTGCACACAGTGCTCACGAAAAAAAACCTAGCATCAAAGAAAAAAAATGAAGAAACTACAAAAAAAGAGAAAAATGACAAAAGAAAAACAAGGAAACATTCTGTAATAATCCTTTCTATTGTCATCCTACTGATTGCTGCTATGATTGCAGCAAATCTGAATTCGTTTTATACAAGCTCAGGGAAATGGGAAAGATAGCAGAGCAAGACATCTTGCAGATATGCAACCAGTTTGACTCTATGGACAGTACAAACTGTGGCAAGATCACTATTGCTGATCTGATGGAAAGTGACTGATATAGGGTTGCCTGGAAGTTACCTGGCAACATCAAATACTTCGCGTGCTGTACAAACAGAATTCACAAGCAGGCTAGACCATTCATGATAGGTGGTACACTGGATGACAGCCGAGCCAGCGCCAATACGTTATTCAAGGTTTGATTCCCTGACCAGAAGCAGAAATTTTTGGCTTGTTGGGAGGAGATACATGGAGCTATTCTTCTGCAAATATGCATACAACCACAAAGGAGTCATTACTAGTGTCATCCTTCTTCAGATGTTGTGTGCGCTAGTAGTTTATTTGCAGGAGTCCGCTTGTCATCCAGCTGTTCAGCATGTTGATTATAAATCTGACAGTTTTGAGAAATGTCGAAACAAAAAAAAAAAAAAAAGAGTATTTTTCAAAAATTTTATATCCTCTGTCACAACTCTTATTATATTTATATATAAAATAATATTTATTTTATATTTCATAATATATATTTTTTTTAAAAAAATTATATAAAAAAAATATTCATAATTTAAATTTAATATAAAAAATTTAATAATATTATTAAAAAATTATTTAAATTATTTCAAATATTAATGTGATATTTTATAAAGTGTAAGTATAATTTAAATATAAAATTATTTAATGTTAAAAATTTTAATATTATATTTTAGTTTAATCTAGAAAAGGAGACCAAAAGTACAATGTCCTCAAGACGCTGAACTGTTTGCTGGAACTTCGAATTTTTGGGCTTTTCATTATCATCTAGTTTCAGGGACGAAACATTCGAAATGGGCTTGAGTTCTGCTTCAACAGTTGTTTAGTTGTGTGTGTAGATTTTCCAGTAAGTCCAAATACGAGGACATCCCCTTTAAGCCTCTATTTTTCCCATCTTCGTTCCCAATTCCCACGGCTAGAGATGCTGCCCGAAACCAAACGGAAGACATCTAACAAATCAAAATCACAGTAGCAGTAGCAGCAGTCAGGCGCTTTCAGCATTTGGACTCCCTTGCTAGAATCTTCCAATTGTTTGGTGTTTTTAATACAATTGGTTGATACACACCTTCCCGCAGAGACATCCTTTCTTAGCAAATAAAAATTTAAATTTTTTAATCATTAAAATATTAATCAAGCAACAAATAACTCTTGAAGTTTTAAATTTTCACAAAAAAAAAAAAAAAAAAATTGTAAAATTGGGTTCGCGGAGGTCTGGCCCCACGTGGGACATGGGCTCAAAATAGGCCCATTTTACTGGGCCTGCAATTAATCTAATGTGAATATTGTTACGAACAATACCCCGCAGGCGCGGAAGCATCGGACCGCCGTGGACTCGAAAATCTCAATCATTCATGCGCGCAAAGATTTCAAAAGTTATATAAACGTTGATATATATATATACGTTAAACCCAAAGATTCGTATTTGGGGATCGGATAATCTTCGGATGGAAGGTATTGTGCTTATACCCGATCTTTGCTCTCCAACGGTTATAAAGTCACGTGAAACATCATCATTACTCTTGTTTTCACAAAAATACAAAAAAAAAAAAAACAAAAAGCCAAATTGTTGCATTGAGGTTCAAATATACAACAACGGATAGTTGATTTGTCTTGCCATTAACGGGAAGTATGCAGGTAGGATTCCATGCAAATTGGTGTTTATATTGAAATAATTTGAGGTAGGTTTTGAACGTGGTGTCAACGTCTCGGTATTATTCTTTTTTTTTTTTTTTCTCTATTAATGTTTTTGGGTATTTGGAAAAACAACACAGAAAAAAAAATGCCATTTATGTTATTTTAATTATTTATAAAATAATAATTATATTTACAGTCTTATTTTCTCTCAAATCGAAAATAAGTGTTTGTCAAAAAATTGAATGGAAAAGATAAAATAGTGTTTCCATAATTCGTTCTGGAAAGATTTTTTTAAATTTTATATAGAATTCAAAAAAAAAAAAAAGAATTATGATATTTAATATTTTTTTTTTTTTGACACAAAATTGAAACCTAAGACCACGGAACAAAGCACAGATAATACCATCAGATTATAACGCGCGGTGATGGGGCAGACTGGTTTGTCCTCTCACTACTCATCGATAGTCGTAAAGCTCTATGCCCAGTTGCCCAGAATAACCGAGGACCCCACAATAAATTGATGGTGAGCTTCTCCTTTCAGCCTTTTCTCCCTTTATCAATCAAACTATTGCAACTCACGTTCCAAACAACGCTTCCTTTCTATCAATTGACGTATCACTCCTCAAGTCACGTTCAGGATCAAGGCCTCAAGCGTGGGCCTGTGTTTTCAATCAATTGCCACATATCTCAATCAATTGCCATGTATCTCTTTCATTTAGAGTATCTTTTTTTTCTTTGCAAGAAATTATTAAACTCATCAAGTCTTCTACAACAACCAAATAAATAAATAAATAATTCATCATTTCTAAAATTTCATCTCAATTTCTGGATTTTTTGTTTAAATTTAAAACACGTAGCTTTGATTTTGATTAATTTGGGTCACAATCCTCGGCCCACATGAAGTGACGTCCGTGTAGACTTAGGCCCAATGATTTGATTTCGAGACTTGTTGCAAAATGTCGTTTCATTTCGCTTCGAAAGTACCAAACTGACCACAAATTATGATGACATGCTCATCGACAACGCCCGCCCACTCGGGCAAAGGAAAAAAAAAAAAAGTTGATTTTGACAATTTCCTAAATCAAATGAATAATTGTTTGGACATGGTCTTCGATTGGCCGGAGCAAAGGCATTGGTCGGGTCGAATTTAAGTGGGATTATTTTGAAACTTTAGTCATTTAAATTTGGATAATTTTAAATTATGAGCTTTCAACTATTTTTGGGTTTAATAACATTTAAATTATCTTAATTTTAAATATTTCAAATTTTTTATGTTTCAAATTTTAGATATATTATATTTAGAATATTGTTGATTTTAAATTTAAGTTATTTTTTTTGAATTTAAATATTTTGAATTATGTATTATTAACTTTTTAAGTTTATATAAGTTAAGTCAACCTAAATTTTAAGCAAATTAAGGTAAATTATTCAGGTGAAGTCAACTTTTAAGGGCTGCTCCGATTTTGGCAAAGAAAATCACAATCACTACCGGTAATTAACATTCCCATCACTTTAAAACCAGGAGTTGGTAACAATCAAATATCAAGCTGATTTTTGCATAAAAATTAGTTGATCATAGGGCATATCCAGGTCTAAGGTTCCATATGATCTACAACATTACAACTCGTGACATCTTTATATAAAAAATGCACAATTATATAAATTAATTTCAAAGATTAGAATAATTTTTCTAATAAGGACATAATTAGATACAATGATCTCCGTGATCAACATCAGGATATGAATTTATATATTATTATTATTATTATTTTTGTCTCTAGCCTTTTGAAAAGTGCTTCTTAAATTGTTTATTGTTCGACCAACCCATCTGTAATTTTCTTTAAATTCCAAACTCTTGCATCCTAGCAACCATTTTCCGTATAAAAACCTGCAACATTTGCTTAGATAGGAACTGAAGGTCGCTAAAATTAAAACGTATATACTTGTCTGCCACATTTCCCCCGATAATATAATATGGTTCTAATATCTTATTGAAGGAAATTAATAAAAATAGAACAAAAGTCTGTATGCAAGTCAAAATCCCTCTTTATCTTCTCCCTCTAATCTGTACTGTGACGCAATGGAATCAAGCAACTACCCATTTGAAAACTGCTAAAGTAATAGTCTACAAGTGAATTCTGACCTTTGGGAGCCTGAATTTGAGCTCGAAAGCATGAAACTCTAGTCAACTTTGTCTAACAAATTACAACTGGGTGTCGTTATCCATTTGTTTCATCTTCTCTCTCAAGGATAATATCTTCATCGATGGAGTAGAAGCTCGAATAATTATTCAGAAGATGTGCCTTTCTTCATTTTTTTTTTCAATTTTTTATTTTACAATTCCAAATGAAGTAGCTTGGTGTTGAATGGATTCGCATTTCCCACCCGGTCTATGCGGTTACGATTGTACAAGGCCACAGTTGTTAAAAAATTAAAATATAGAAAATTTTTTATTATTATATATTTTAAATAATAAAACAATATAAATAATACTAGCATTTTATACCAATAAAAGAAGAATAACTAATTTTTTCAACAACTAGAAGGCAAGTCGATTGCAAGAGTCCACGTAGGAATTTTTATATTAATTTTAAAATTTGAGTTATTCATTTATATACGAAATTATTTTTAAATTATTTTTATTTTATAAATATGTATAATAAAAATTTTTATTTCTAATATAAAATATAAAATTTTTAAAAATATACTCATTTTTCTTAATCCAAGAATGGTTTAAAACATATAAGTATGTAAGTGAATATATATAAAATGGCAAGAAAGCTTAAAAAAAAAGAAAAAAGAAAAACCCTCTTATAGGTTAACTATTTTCAAAGCTGTCTGATAAGATTTAAATGGCATGTTTGTATTATAAAAAGTGAACCTAATTCTTTAAGAATTAGCCCAAGATTGACTAAGAAACTGACATTGCTCAAGAAACGTAAACCAAGATTTCTTCACAAAAGGCCAAAATGATTGTTCCAAGGACAGTGACCCTAAAGTTTAACTGGCTAGCCGCAGCGGCCAAGCTTTGCATTTCACTTGTGTCCTGTTTAATTTATTGGATACCTCTATCTATTTAATTTAATTGTACATTTAGTTTAATCTATATTTGTTGTTGATTGGTAATCGGAAACCTTCGCTAGATTCCTAAGATGAAAATGATCTCCCGCTCACACAGACACAGACACAGACACACATTCACAAGGGGAAAAAATAAAATAAAATAAAATTGGTGATAATAAATATCTAGATTAACACTGATAATTGCTTAGACAGCAAGACAAATTTTGATTCGTGGGATGTTAGGCAAGCTATATTTATAATGATAAAAAAAAAAAAAAATTCATTTGCCTAACTCTAAACAGCTAGATTACCACCCACGAAGTACGTTCAAACACGCTGACAGTGATATTTTGTCTAATAATGCATTTTTCTTCTTCTTTTTTCTTTTTCAACTGCAGAATTATTCCTCGGACATGTGGCACACGTCTGGATATGTAAATGTTGCAATTTCACAAGCAAAGCTGCTCATTCGTGGTTGAATAATGACAGCAAAAGTGGCAATATCAGTTTCACATGTTGGATTGGACCATTCTTGGTTTATCTTCCTTATAGAAATTCACAGGATCTTTACTTCATTTGGCGGCAACTATTTTTATTCTTGCGTGGGTGCATGCCTTTCTGTGATTATTATTTCCCTTTTTATATTTATATATTCTCATCGATAACACAACTCTTCAAGTATTGTTTTGACACGTACGAATGTGTAAACATAGATTGCCTAATTTCCAAAAAAAAAAAAAAAAAAAAAAACGATTATGTTTTTTAATCGAATTTCTGCCACTAGATTTTTGTATGCTCTAATAGTCCTTGCACTGCATAGATCTAGCTTCGTTCGTGGGAAAAGAATAAAAAAAAAAAAAAAAAGTACCAAATAACGTGCCAGTATGCCTCCTTTGATTAAAACCTCACTAAAAATGCCAGAACAAGAAGCATGCCTGTGTATTCTGATATAAATGAAAAGAGCCATAGCAAAGTCAACAATCTCAGGCTCTTTATTGTTACTTTTGAATTGGCTTTGTGGCTTCCTTTTCTCGCCCCAATTTTGGTGAAATGTCTGTCGTCCTAAATTTAATTATGTCAGTCCTTACACGATCAGATTAGACATTGCTACTCATTGCACCTAATGGGGTCAAGCTCTCATTCAAAATTGATTTCAGCGTCATTGTGTCCACTTACCGTAATATAAAAGCGATCCATGACTCGAATCTATAAATGTACTCTTTGACTCAGATTGTTTCGTTATGCTATTATAAGTCTCTCGGAATTTGCTCAAATACGCAATCATGCCTGTACTAGAGTAACATAAATGAGATCCAGTTCCGTCGTTCCCTTTGAATTTCCAAGGCACGACATGGGAGCCCAGTCCAATTTACTTAAGAAAGGAGCAGTTCATTTGACCAAGATGGAGATGGTCTTACGATTTTCAAAAGAACTGACCAAACTTATATACATATGATGTAGGATCAGCAAGATAAGTGTCACGATATACTTGTTAAAAAGAGTATAAGAATTCCTTAATGCCAATTCGAATTAGCCAAGATTTTCTAAGTCTTTCATTGCGTTGGAAGTCTTTCCCACAATAATTTGCTTACTGAAACTAAGAACGACCCTTTAACATTTTCGTGGGCATACATTAAATGGCGGCCGGTGAGGCCAATTTTTATGCCTGAGCCACTTGGTTTCCGCAGTACAAGTTGGACGCTTTTCCCATCATGCGCCGGTCCTGCCGCTTCAAAAAGAAAAGCAAAGCATGTGTTACTTGCCGCAACCAAATTGCAAGTCTATAATTTTATAAGCAGTTGTATAAATTGGCTTTGATATTGATACTTCCATAAATGTGATCATTTGTGTTTGTTTTTATTCGATCCTTCGTTGGACGCTGAGGCATGGCATCCTTAGCATCACGATAGGCCAGATAAGTTGATAAAGAAAGGTAATTATCAGGAAAAAGAAAAAAAAAATGAAGAATGATCATTGCACTATCATTCAAAGGGACAGTTAAATTTTGTCGGACCGTTAAACCCAAATCGCTGTGTTGGTTCAGCAAAATCAACCGCAGAATAATTCATGAAAATTTTGGAATTTGAATTTGTATGCACAACCATACTTACCCTTTAAAAATAGCGTTAATTAGGGATGGCAATGCTTTTTACTAATTTCTGTTTTGCAAGAGACTCGAGATGACTCTGCATTACAAAGAACGTCAGAATACACGAGATAAGAGACAGGGGAAGTCAGAAGACAAACGGCATCACCGATGAGCTATACAGCACCACTTCTGGTAGAGAAGCAATGTTTGACTAGCCGGAGGCGTTTTATTTGTCGGTTAGGGGGAAACAAATGGTAAAAAGCAAGCCACAAAATTCGGAAGGTAAGGGAGACGAGATGCGAAAGCTGCCGCCAAGGCCTAATCAGCAATGCCCAGCGTACAATAATTGCTGGGAAGAGAAAGAGAGAGAGAGAGAGAGAGAGAGAGAGGAATATTTGAATGCGTCTCCCACGTGCCAGCCCGAGTCAAACGACGGTGCCAATACCAGACACGTGCTAGCCGATTCATCCAAACAAAAACCGTAATGTTGAAAACATTGACCAACCCTTTTATTGCTGCCCACTCCCACTTTACTACATTGGCTGGCTTTGTCTCTCTCCATATCCCTATTAGTATTTATTGTGTATGGTTAACCCAAAATTCATTCGGTTGGTTTTTATTTCTACCATGGAAATGGGCTTAGCTAATCTTCTTCTGTCCTTGTCTATCATCAATTTTCTCCCTCTTTTCGTTTCCTTTTTTCTTTGATTCTTTTTATGATGAAATCTAACGAACCCGATTGGATACATTTGCTTACTCCTTATTGGTTAAGGGCATGATTTTCTTTTCCATTTCTTTAAATGCTCTAGAAAGTGTAATTTTCAATAATTGATGGCTAGTCTTTTAGAAGAGATTTATTGAGCTGGTTTTAGTACTGGAGAGGAAATTTCTCGCTGGAAAAAAAAAAAACCCGTCTCGTTTAGACTGCCATCGGAAAAAGCGAGTTCAATCTAAGACATTGTAAGTATATTATTTTTGATTGATATGTGGAAAAGAGCACACAGGTGCATGAACTTCCTTCTTTAACACTTCTTAATCAGAAATTCTCCAGAGACAATACTGAACAAAATAACATTATAGAAGAGTAATTTTAGGGAGTTTTAAGACTTTTGCTGAACCTTTTGTACTAAATATGATGTGATCTAATTATATTTTAAGTAAATTTCATCACAACTAATCATTCTTAATATTTTAAATTCCAGTTCTAATCAAAAACTAATTAATAGGATATACGATTAAACTTAATACAAGTTTTAGTGGTATTATCCATTCAAAAACCTTAACGCCACTTTCAGTATCATTTTTTATCAAATAAATAAAGTTGGTGTGACATCCTAAAGGAAAAAGGTTGATAGACAAAGAATAGGAAACAGAAGAGAAGAGGGGCAAAATAAGTTTGCATGTGGATCCTATAAAATAACAATTTATTATTTTTTTTTTATAAAAAAAATTATGCGTTTTTATTGTTAAAAAAGTTTATAAATATTTTTAAAAATTATTATTATTTTTTTATATATGAGATGTACAACCAACTCATTTATAGTCTACACATGTTCATTTGCTCTGTCTACGAAACCGCTCCCTATCCGAAAAATCAAGCCAGCAGTAGCATAAGGATTGGTGAAAATTTTTAGTGTGGGACTAAACCGTGGAAATTGCAAGTTATAGGTGCGTAGTTTTAATGATGCGCCCTACCGAGGATTAAATTCTCGTTGCTGATTGGTGCAAGGCAACGTTAATCAAATTGATCATTTCTATACTTAACTGTGACTTTTGACCAAATGGTGGGTCTGATATTTAATTTAACAACTATGGGATAAGAGTGGAAATTAGCCAAACCTATCATCCAAGTTAAAATCAATCTCGCTCTCTTTCTCTCTCTCTCTCTCTCTCTCTCTCTCTCTCTCCGTCTCTTTCAAAGTAGAACATGTGTCTTACCCAAAAGTCCTTTTCCTATAAGAGCAAATTTAGTAGACTCCATAATTCAAGCCTCTCCCCATCTTCTAGTTCTTTCAGTGGTGGCAGTATTTCTTTCCTTCTCCTCCTTTTTTTTTTTTTTTGTCCCTTTTTTCCTTGTTCCCTCTTCTTCTTTTTTTTTTTGTTTTTCGCTCTTCTTCAATGTCAAATGAAAAGGAGGATCCGTACAGCCATGATCTCTTTTTCTACAACCAGCATGGAGCAAGCCGGCCGGGTGCGGCAGGATCAATCTTCCCATTCTTTAGTGAGAATCCGCCCGCGTACAATAATCAACCAACACCCACAACACACTTACAAGGCCTTGATCCTTCCTATATGAGCTTCACTGACTGCTTGCAAGGCTCCATGGACTACAACACCTTATCAAGAGCCTTTAACTTGTCCTGCTCGTCATCTGAGGTGATTAGTCCCACTGAAGATAGTTCAAAGAGAACTGTCGTTGGTGCTGGAGAATCGGCAGCGACTACCGATAACCCCTCCACGCCCAATTCCTCCACATCTTCTTCCTCTAATGATGCCGAGGCCGAGGAAGATTCGGGAAAGAGCAAGAAAGATAAACAGCCGAAAGAGTGCGATCACGATGGGGATGAAAGGTCTAAGAAAGTGTAGGTTCTTGACTCTCTCTAATTGGCTTGTTCCATGAGCGACCTCTTGAATAAAGTTTACTTGACGGGCTCCCAAGATCTCCTGTTCTTGTCTTGCTTTTTAATATGGATTAATTATTAATGGGGTTTGCTATGTGCATGTCATATTAATTTTCCAAGGTAGACTCACACTAAGTCTTCTTCCATATAACTAGATAACAGCACGTTCACTGTGCAATTTTTTTTTTTTTTCAAAAAAATAAAAAAATTTCCTTACTGTATTTTCCTTGGTCTTTCCAAATTTACTTGATAACAAGACTTTCCCTATGTAAATCGAGTTGAAGGACATTTTCTTTCAACCATTCCTGCATCTAGAACTCTTTGGATGCTCTTATAAACCCTAGCAGATATTGGTCATAGGTGGAGAAAAGCAAATGGATGGCTATTATCGTCAAAAGTATAAATTTGTTGGGTGAGGCCTCAATTCTGACACATATATAAATCAATCTCCAACACACATATGCCTTGATTTCTAAGATCTGACTTGTACTTAATTTTGACTTTTGTTTCTCAATTTACCAGGAATAAGCCAAAAAAGAAGGAGAAAAGGCAAAGGGAACCACGGTTTGCCTTCTTGACCAAAAGTGAGATTGATCAACTTGAGGATGGATACAGATGGAGAAAGTACGGACAGAAGGCAGTGAAGAATAGCCCTTATCCGAGGTTTTCTTCTCTCTCTCTTTTTTTTTTTTTTCTAAAAATCGCTTGATTGCCTCAAGATATGCATTGTACGATATATACATTTGCATTATTCACCTAGCAAAAAGGATATTTGTTAGAAGGAGTTAAGTGAACACCAACAAATGTCAACATTTGCTTGCTGCTTAATAAAGCTCATGAAGTGGTAGTTGACATTTTTGAAGAGTCATATGGTTTTGTTATCCGTAAATTTATTTGCATACATTTCACGCTACTTTCGCTTGGCAACAACTTGTGCCTGATAACGCCATCGGTTGATTCTAGTCTTTTGTTGTGTTCATATCTTCACCCTCTGCAGTGTGATGCGATACTTCATTCCAAGCCCAATTCTATCAAACAATTACTTCATCATCAGATTGAGGTGCAATGAACTAAAGTCAAAAAAAGGAAAAAAAAGGTGGGGGGGGGGAATAGTAGAACAAGTCCTTTTGATTTCATTAGCAGTACATATTTGGAGGACATGAAGTTTCAAATGTGTGAGCAAGATCAGTAATATAGCAAATATAGGACACCAAGTTGCGTTGCAACCCTAATTGCACTCTAAATGCAAGGTGGTGAATCTCGAAGACGTGGCTTTTATCCTCGACTTTAACAGAAAACATAAAGAAAGTGTATAATGAACGAGTTTTTGGGAATCTCATTGTCCTTTTCGTATTTTTGGGGCCATTGCAGGAGTTATTACAGATGCACTAGTCCGAAATGCACAGTCAAGAAACGCGTTGAGAGATCATACCAAGACCCAACAATTGTCATCACAACATATGAAGGGCGGCACAATCATCCCTGCCCGGCAACTCTCCGAGGCAATGCCATCGGAATGCTGCCACCTTCCTTTATGCCATCGACCTCAATAGGACCACACTTCCCCCAAGAGTTCCTGACTTGCTTCCTTCCGCCCACCGGGCAAGGCGACCCAAGTTCCACGTTCTATCAAAACTTCCCTCCACAGCAGCAGCAGCTACTCCATGTTCCTGACCATCATGGCTTATTGCAAGATTTAGTTACCTCCAGCTTCATCCACAAACAGCAGCCGTAATTCGTGATCGTGAGTTCTCCCTAGCTCAATCTCTCTTGTTGTATTTGAATCGATCGAGATATTTATCGATGAGCCAATACCAGTATGGAGCTCACATAGAGTATTTAATGCATATTGCTGACTTGTTGGATTCTTATGTGAAACCCCCGAAAGTGAATGGTGTTGTTTTCCAATTCAAGATATGTTAGTTTGCTTTAATAATGCAGGAATCGGGAAAGGGGCTCTAATTGGTAGGGGATGGTGATAATAGGAGTACAATAATTAGGTACATGCTGAGCAAAGTATAATAAATATGGTGACTGCATGATTTAACATACTCGAAGGCGAAGTTGCGATGCCTAAGATGGGAATGATCTTTAAGAGGCTTAAGGCTGATTGGTCCTTTATATGTAAAATGTACAGTGTGAAGCGGACATGCTTTTTTACCCATTGAAAAGTCAAGGAGGTTACATCAATTGTCTTTGTATTTTGCCCTTCCCAATTAAAATGCAAAGGAGAACGCATCAATAAATTTGACGAAAGATTTATCAGGTCACTTAATGTGAGAATGTAGAAAACAAAACCAAAATTTCCAAAGTGATCAACGATCAGAGTTCGTGATGTGCCTGCAATTGCAATTATAAAGTACGGCAGCACAATCGGAGTAAATATTGTGGCTACATTGGTGGTGTGGATTGCAATGTTTGCCATGGCAAGTTAAAACCTTTGTTAACAAGTTAACAATGACGGTACAAAAGGCTCAAATCTAACGCGTTAAAATAACCAGACAAACTAGAAATGATATTGTGCGTTGCTCTATTGGTTTAGTGTGTAGCTTATGCTTGACAATTTCTCTCAATTAAACCCTGACTTCTTCACATCCCATGCATGGTTGACATTTTATTTAACCATTGTTTCACATTATATAATTCCAATAGAAGGAGGAGCATTGACCATTATCAAAGCGGGATTGTAACAAGAGAAAGCCAGGAGGTCAACCCCTTTCAAAAATATATACACCATTGCAAAGACCAATAATGTGTTTATTCAAATTTTCGGATTCCAGCTCTATTGGTCTTCTGGGGTTGGTAACTTTAACTCCCCCTTTTGTCGGTTTGTTCGTGCC
The DNA here is from genome assembly GCA_037832345.1 of Rhizophora mangle. Taxonomy (NCBI): domain Eukaryota; kingdom Viridiplantae; phylum Streptophyta; class Magnoliopsida; order Malpighiales; family Rhizophoraceae; genus Rhizophora; species Rhizophora mangle. The sequence continues at coordinate 2,318,715 of JBAPLJ010001937.1, read as the reverse complement.
ATAAATTTGAAGCCTCTCCACAAATGCTTTTTTTTCCCCTTTCTTTTTCTATATCATTAAGGTCAGAATGGGTTTAAAAAAAAAAAAAAAAAAAGAAAAAACACAAATTTCAAAGTCTGGCTTCGTCATTCTCCATATACTTGTTATACTAGCTTTGATTTAAAATATAAGTATAATGGTTGACAAATTTTGATTCGGGTAAAATTTTGTATGCTTCATCAGATTCGAGAAATTTTTTTAGCAATTTGAATGATTGCAGACAGATGTGCAAGAAGAACAGCATATTTGTCTTGTCTACTAATGCGATACAATACAGAACAGTGGGAACGGTCGACTTTGTGAACGTACCTAGATCTTGAAGTACTCTTATGCACTGTCCAAATAATTATTTTTAGCATAAATCATTCGTTGAATATGTGTTTTAATAATTTAAGTTCTTAATCAAATTCAAGGGAAACCAACGTAATACTGTGGAAAAAGCCACGAAATTAAATTATTAATAGACCCTTTTAGCCGAGTAGAATATCATCTTAAAGTCTTCCCGTCCTCGGTTTCAGGGAATCTTCAGAAACCGTGTGGAAAACGGTGCGATTCTTTGTCGAAGAAAGTCTTTCACATACGTGTATCAGACAGCAGGCTTGCAATATTCTAGTGCATGCGCACATTTAGCATTAGAAAAGTACTGAAAATGGTGGACCTTATGCAAAGTACCGTAAGTTTAAAGGAGCTAATAAATTAGTATACCTGAGATGCACAAGAATTCTGCTCTCTTGAAACCGAAAGTGATGTGCAACTGTATTTGCGTTTGTCTTGTGTTTTAATAATAAATAAAATCTCAATGATTTGAATTCTAAAATCTAAATAGGATCTTGTCCTATAAAAATATATTTAAACCAAAAAAAAAGGAAAAAAAAAAAAACAAAAAGATGGGTTTCTTGAATTACGTTTTGATTCAGTCAATTTTGGTAAGTATGTTAGTACTATGTCAGTACCCAAATTGTTTAATTATAAAAAGAAAACATCTCGATAAAACCACACTTGTTGAGATTCATCTTGCATACAATGATTGAATTAAGTATAAGTTTCATTAAATATATTCGTGAAATTAGTCTTTTTTTTTTTTTTTTCCTAAATCAATTAGAGCCACAGCCCATACATTTCACAGAAATGTTATGTGGACGAGAAGCCCAGCTCAGTTTAAGCTCTCAGCCTCCACCATAGACAGGCCCCCGCCGACGGCCGAGACCCACAAATTTTTTTGACTTTTCTTCTCGGCCTCGTGGCGAAATTACCGAAGTCCTTCACAAGTAGCGGATCTTAAAAGGCAATTACGTTATGCACCATCCGATGCTTCAAGGACTTTATTGTAATTTGATCTCCCATTTTCCTTTTCCAGTAGTTATGTAAACTCTATTAGAATGCGTGAGCTTCAATCGCCCCTTAAAAGAAATTTTCAAAAAAACTTACTCCTTTCGTTCGGTAGCTTTGACAACGGTAACTTGCCGTACAACGTTTCAATCCGAATGTCGCTGTTGACATCATTGCAGACACAAGACCGACAATGCTAAAGTCAAAGATTACGAAAGAAGTTTGAATCTTAATATTAAGAAAGAATATAAGATTCATGGAAATGAAAAAGAAAATTGTAATTCATAATTTAATAAATATTTTAATTATATTAAAAAAAAAAAGTCAAGGTCTGAAAGAGACCTGTTATTGAATGTGGACCAGAGACAGAGGTGGCCTACTTTTAACCTCAGAGAGAATGACACCAAGACGGAGCTGTATGAGAAAATATTGCCCACATAGCCTCAGCGTGGGACGGGAGCCTTAGCTGCTGTCTCGGTCTGCTCACCTGCATAAGACCGTTGGATATCCAATTTAGGACAAAATGGGTCAAGTGCTCCCAGTTCAAACATAGTGGCCGCGCTGCCCATGTCATACGCTTGATCTTGTGTGGAAAGGCAAAGAAGCCAACAGAATTGCCTTCTTGTTCTTACTGGCACCACCAACTGGTTACAATTTTTTCCCTTTAATCAAGCAACCCGCGGGTCCACTTTTAATAGCGATTGATGGACTCTGAATCAAGACTACATGGTCTCAATCTTTAACATGTAGGTTAATCCCACGACTCGAACTCTTATTACCAATTGCTTGCTGAGCCAACTCGTAGTTAACCACTCGTAAATTCTTAGTTAATGCATGGCCGAGGTAATTATAATAACAGAACTTAGTCGTTTATATGAAAGAAGCTCCCAGCATGATTGCACGAACATGTTGATGACTCATATAGCACAATGAACAGAAGACATTACAAGTAAAAAAGGAAAAGTGAAGCCAAATTTTTTTGTTAACCATCCCATGAGAATGAAACATAACTGTGAACATGTGAAAATGAAAGCCCATTAAAACTCAGAAATCAACTGTGCAATGACTCTCTCTCTCCCTCTCTCTCTCTCTCTCTCTCTCTCTCTCTCTCTCTCTATATATATATATATATATATATATATATATATATATATGTTTTTTTTTTTTTTTTTTGGGAAATTAAGCACTCATATTCAACTATTCACGGAGATGTGTGCGTCCCGCGTGGCAGCATGGCCAACATGTTGCTCAGCTGTGGGATATCTTGCATCTGCTTCCTCGCTCCCGCGGACAGGAACACAAAATTTTAGCTGCGTATTGTCAGGGTCTACTGAAAGGTTTGACGCTAACAAGCGAGAAGCAATTGCTCTCCAGTCATTCTTGTCAGCCAGTCCTATTCATGAGTTTTTTTCTAACCTTTGGCTCTCTGAATCCCCAGTCTTGTCTTCAACATCAGTTGTTTCATTCGTTGATTCAATATCCATGCCTGTGGTATGACTCTCTCTGTTTCTCCAATCCTAAAAATGTTTGAACGATTATTTAACAGACCTTCTCAATTACTCTCAGCAGAAATAAGGTAGAAACCAAAACTGATTGTCTGCGCTAAGAGATTGGTCCAAAAGACATGTCAAAATGAAGAAATCTGAAAGGTAAATTGATCATACCTCACGAAATGAGCATTCATCAGCTTCCAGCATCTGTACAATCTGACTCAATTTTGGTCTTTTTTCTGCATCAGGATCAATGCATCTCAGTGCAGCCAAAAGAACACGTTTCAGGGCATTTGTTGTCGGTTTAACTTCGAGGTTTGGATCTACAACTTCCTCAAATCTTCTTGTCCCCACCATCATCTTTAGCCACTCAACAAGATTGACCTACTTTTTACATACAGCGTGCTTAGTAAAAAGTTCTATGAGAAATTTTGTTAGCTGCCAGAGACAAAAGAGAAATGTCTGTGTAAAGGAAAACTTAATGTTAGAAGTCATTGTATCAGAGCATAACTACCTCATCAGAAGGCCGGCCATAGTCCACAGGGTCCCTTCCAGTTACTGCTTCTAGCAGCAGGACACCAAAACTGTAAATATCACTCTTCTCATTTAACAAGCCAGTATTGGCATATTCTGGAGCAACATACCTGGATTTTCAAAACAATACCAGTGAGGGGATATTTCCCATGTGATCTAATTGTGGTATGACTCTCACCTTTACACAACCCTAAACCCTAAACAACAACACCGTACCCAAATGTGCCCATAACTCGAGTTGTGATGTGACTCTCTCCTGAGCCCAGAAGCTTGGCCAGCCCAAAATCAGAAACCTTGGCATTGAAGTCATCGTCAATTAAGATGTTGCTCGACTTTATATCCCGGTGAACAACCTTTGGTTCTACTGCCTCATGCAAATAAGCGAGCCTGAAAATAAATTTAAGAATAATTATTTTGTCTTCCTTTGCAGTTTCAAGAAACAAAATTCATTATAATTTCTATCATTGAGTATAACTCTAAGAAGGTTGAAGAATATTAAAATTCCAAGAAGAAAAACAAAACAGGGCAGGAAAACTGAGCATTACTTGGAACTTATTTTAGAGAAGGCCACCCTATTAATTTGGATTTCGGAACAAAAGCTTGGTTGAGCTCAATTGAGTTAGAAAAGGCTAATCGATTAAAATTGGCACAGCTTATGTGTTGCCACAAATGCAATTAGGAGTGCTTATAGGCATTTGATTCTAATTCTATTTAACTGAAATGCAGGGAGTAAAGTGGACTTACGCTTTAGCAGTACCCAGAAGAACCTTCATGCGAGCCTCCCATGTAAGGGTACCACAATGATGCATTGCCCCACGTAGCCATTGTTCTAAGTTGCCATTGTTTACATATTCATAGACCAGCATCCTATACAACAAAAGGCTAGAAAAGTTATGTAACTGAGAATTAAAACTAGAGCTCAAGGGGTAGAGAATAAAAATTTGCAACATTACAAAAGAATTCACGCAACAAATGGCAAGATACAGAGCTTAATGCCACTAAGCATGACTGCAGTAAGCATAAAGAGAGAGAAATAACTCAATTCACATAACGCCAATTGATCACACCTGTTAACCCCTTCAATGCAGTAGCCAAGAAGATGGACAAGATTCTTATGTCGAACATGACCAAGTGCTTCTACTTCCGCCCTAAATTCTTTCTCTGCCTGTCCCCTAAAATTTCAGTACAGAACTAATCATTAAAATGATATATAGTGGCATCATAAAAGCGTATTTGAAGTACCCTTACATATTGTTAAGAAGCTTCTTAACAGCTACTTCAGCTCCATTGATTAGTCTACCCCTGTAAACAAGACCATATCCACCCTCACCAAGCACATTCTCAGGTGCAAAATGATTTGTTGCAAACTGGAGGTCCCTGAGAGTAAACCAGTGACCCCATCCAAGATGTGAAATTTCTGGCAAGCCAATTAATGGGGATGCTGTCACAAGTGCAGACTGCTTCCGCATGGTCCCAGAGCTTCCTTCTTCCCTGGACACTGAGTTGCAAGCTGTCTCATGATGATAGATTGAGCTGCGCTGACTGATGTTATCGGGATCACTTGATTTACTCATTCCCAAATTAACCAGTATCTTCTCAGAATTTTTATCACCTGATTTTTCATGGACATTAAGGAATAAACTTTCAGGGTGATCATTGGAACTCTGAGCCCCAACCCTGTCAACCTTGATATCCTTTGACACATTTGGAATCTGAGAAAGCGAAAACTTGTCCACTGATTTTCTAGATTTCCATCGAAATATGAACCATACAGATAACATACAAAGAATTAAAACTATAAATGCTCCTACAAAGATTCCAACCAGAACCCATAGTTTTAAACCTAAAAATGATGTTTTCTTTGACATTTCGGCACTTAAGCTATCAGTCGACATCTCTGATCCTCCTGAAGGGAAAAACTTATTTGCTGCTCTTTATTTACCAAAACAAGGAACGTATTCCCACCTGGCACCTGGATACCGTAAATAAGTCATGCAACTCTGTTCACATCAAAATAGGTAACAATGATCTGAAATTTCCAAAATTCTTAGATGTGCTGCAAATCATTTTTATTGTATTTTATTTTATTTTAACACTTTGGATAAAGGTGATGGTCAAAACCAATGTTAATAAAGGCCTTCTTATCTTTATTTTGACACTCGCTAAGAAGGAAAGGGAGATGAAATTCATTTATGTCAACGCACAGTGAATTAGATTTTGACTTGCCCTACAAAAGGAATCATCCAGGAAAGTGAAATAAATAAACAGAGATATAAAAGAAAATTAAGAGCTGCGTTTAAAGAAGTTCAAATGCATTAGCATTGGATGGCTAGTGCTATCCTACAGGCATCTAACAGAGTGAAAAAAAACAAAAAATCATTTTCGTTGGAGACCATCTGATCCAAAAACCAAAATGAAAAAAAAAAAATCAAAGTTCAAGAAGAAAACATAACAAAACCCACGAGCCAAAAACCGTGAGGAAAGGAATAACTTCTGAAAAGTATCATTTATGATCCAAGTAAGAAACAGATAAAAAGAGAAATTTGAAACCTTCAAACTGCATAAAGTCCGTACAAGAAAAATGAAACAAAGAAAGCACTTAAAATTCAAAGGAGAAATGAAAGAAAACAAGCAGTTACCTTTGCAGTGATCCGAGGGCCTCAGCTAATCCCTTTGATCATCTTCCTTGTGCACCCACGGAGCAAAGTAAAAACTTTTGTTTTTGGAAGCCAGTGAGGCTCTATAAGCCTAGATAGGCCAATGCAGCTCTGAAATATCACTAGCCGACCAAAACCCAAATTCACCAAAAGGGCAGAGTTGCAGAGAAGAGTAGTTTAAAAGCACAAGTTCTTGCCTTTTTAGTGGACCAAAAGCAAAAAAGAGTTCAGCGAATGATAAAAAGAAATGGAAAATAACGCCAGACAAAAATCTAATCTTTCAAGGCTAAATGTGTATATATATATATAGAGAGAGAGAGAGAGAGAGAAAGTTGCGGAAAAAGTTGGTTAATTTGAGGGCCAAAAGGCAGTTATGGCTTTAATGGTTGGCGGGTCTTGTGAAGAGGACAGAGGGGCCTCTTTGATAGCTGGAAAGGAGGCTTGCTTTGCAATGGATGAATCCGGGGAGAGAGAGAGAGAGAAAGAGAGAGAGAGAGAAACAGTAAAGGAAAAGGAAAATTGAAGAGAAGAGAGGTGGCATTTATAACCAGGCATAGAAAAATTTTAATGGAAACCCAGCATAACTAAAGTAAACAGGGAAAAAAAATGCAGATAGAGAGAGAGCGAGAGAGAGAGAGAGCGAGAGAGAGAGAGAGAGAGAGAGAGAGAGAGTCAACCCAGTTCCAGCTGGAGGGAACTCCAAATCCAGCATTTCCATGAAAGTACACTTACCAAATTGTCCTCTTTCTTCTTAATGTTTTCTTACCTTACACTTCCGAGAGAAAAATCCTAGTCTTATTCTCTGTACCCTGTCGGCCTCAAATCTTCAGAGCAATCAATATATGCGCTTTAATCACTTTTCGTCTCCACTGTCTGACACGATGCGTGCCTGATTTTATAATATGGCATGCTTAACGTAAAAAGTTTTGTCAATGTTCCTAACATTGCACTCGCCCCAATGCTTGAATCTGCATTTATTCCTTAAGTATTAAATTAACTTTTATATGATTATCATGAGAGAAACATCCATCACCGTCTAGTGTAACTGATTTTTATTTTCAAAAATGTTATGGAGCCACACAAAATTTGAATTATTAATTGTAAATTTAAATTATTAATTACAATTTAACACATTTCCTAATAAATAATAAATTAAATATGTATCCAATGATTTAAGTTTGGTGTATATAATTCGTGATGTTTTGCAATAATCTTTTTTATTTTATAAAATAAAATATAATTTATGTTAATTAGTATTATTCAAATAATTAATTATTGAGTAATTATTAGAAGAGATTGGGATTTATACATGGACGCTAGTTGCAAAATGACATTTGCCGCTCTTTGTTCTTTTCCAAACCCTTTTCACTTAACTTTTCTTCTTAAACATTATGTTTCTTCTGGATATATATTATCTGCTAAGTTACGAATTCGGGCTGCGCCAAAACGTTACAATGTTTCACAACGGTCATTAAGGGCAATTATGTCAAGTTCAATTTTTACAACCGAACCTGACCTTCTAAAACTTTTGAGGTGGGGTTCTCCTTTTTTTTATTATTATTTTTTTTCAAATAAATGATTGTGCCTTTCTTGATTGCATTATGGCATAGAAGAAAAAGGCACCCCAATTGGTGGGGCTCGCGAGAGCCTTTGATTAGAAGCATAACCTCTTGATTAAAGTATGTGCCAAATCCCATTTTAAGATTTCATATTAATAGTATCTAGCCAGGTGGGTTGTGTTATGCAAAAGGTCAGCGAATTGCACTCAAGTAATTGGTCTTACTCAGGAGATCCCTTGCCCCCCCAAGATTTGACCCGAAAGGCCTATTGTAACCGTCTGATCAATATAAATCGTTGTTCTTGGAACTTCTTATGTAGCATCTGGAGCCTTTTTTGATCGGAGGGCTACAATTTGTCTCGCTTCCAACCAGCTGCTTTATAGAAATGTCTTTCATGTGCATCACGTCACGTGCATAGCACGTTGGGAAACCAGTATATCTGTATCTTGCAATCCCCGTACGCATTATGGTCGTCAGCCGTGCGCTGCGTACTTGTACGGCGACTTCCAACTTAAAGGTGCAAGGCCGTTTTTCTTTTTTTTTGGCAAAAGAATGTTTATTATAAAAAATAATAATTACAGGAAAATAAATAATAATTGACCGATAATTATATTTCGATAAATAACATAACTTTCATGAGAACACAAATACTGATTATCTTCTATGAGGCTTGAAGAAAACAAGAAGCGGGAGCTGCCCCAAAGCAACTGCCGTTAATGGCCAAGATTAGTTTTTTATTCATCCACAATTTTTCAAACAACTTCAATCGATACCCATTAAAGGGTTTCCAGAAGTAAATTGAACTCAAAAACATTTCCTGCAAATAGGAATTAGACAGAAGCACGTCGGTCAATGATTTCTATTTCCATATACTTACCAGGTTATGCATTAGAATTTGCCTTATTTTCATACCGGGCTAAACTATTATTGAGGATATAGCCTCTGAAGACAGTGAATACAGTGGACAGAAACTACATCAATTTAAGAGACATAATGCTATCTGCCTGTTCTTATTCGTACCTGAACGCCAAAGAAACACTTTTGCATTGAAAAACTGATCTAAGTTTTACCTCGGTCTAATCTGGGAGGAATTGTAAGCACGTAACTGTGACTGTGTCTAGCCGTATGCTGCACATTTTGCTTAAAACTGTGTGTGCCTGTATAATATATATGACAGCTGTGCGCTAGTAAGTCCATTCTTTGGGAAGAAATATCTCTGTTGAACAATTCTCATTCTGGGGTAGCGTATAGCATTTCCCTGATGCATCCTTGCCACTTGTATTATTGACCCCATTGCAGTCTTGACTTGTTGAGTGATTCTTGCGGCCTGCATACGACAATAATTGCTTAAAACCAACTACTCTTTGGCCTATGCGCAGAGGATGATCAAAAGAAAGTTAAGAATTGTAACCTTCTCTGCGGGTTATATGCAAGCCCGATTCATGCACATCGAGGTTAAGAGCTTGAAGAACATGCGCAGGGAGGAGAACAGCACAGCAAGCTGCTTGCATAAACATGGCAGATGGTTATATCGAAGCAAATACTATGATCCTATAGATAGCGGTAATTACCGTGTTTAATATTCTGTAATTTCTCGTATTTTCTTTACATTACAGGTCAGTACTATACATGTATGATTTGTTGGCAGAGCCGTGATACCCGTCTCCTTGCGAAATTGCACTTTGTTGTCTCCCCTTCCTGGAAGAAAAACTCCAGTCCCACACGATGGTTGACTAGAAGAATTCAGGAAGAAAGCTTGCGTCCCCGGTCCTCCTGAAACCCAATTGCCATTGCGGCTTCTTTTTTTGGAATTTGGGCCAAATTTTGAGCGCTGATGAGACAAACACAGATGGGGAAAGAAGTTCCATTAGTAGCAGAACATTGTATTGTTGAGTTTCGATTAACTTCTCCTGTTATGTAGTTCAATTTCGCTAGGACGCCTTTTGTTGCAGCAAAATAATTATAAAGCAATAATAATAAATACATTTACATGAATTTTTTTCTTTCTATTTCGTCATAAATTTAGTGTGGGGTTTAATCGTTTTAAATATTTTCTAACATAAGATTTTCAATCCTTTGCATTTGGTTCTTCTCTCAATTGGAACATGTTTAGATCTAAATTAAATATACCCAACGCAAGCGTCAATCTCTCCTCAAAACAATCGTGAAAAATAACATATATGCAATAGCCCATGATCCGTGTGAAATGCCAATATTTCAGACCAGAAACTAGAAAAGATCCTTTTGAAGTCTCATGGTCAAAAATCCTACCTTTTTTTTCAGTTTGTCTTTGTAAATACATTCCGCAATCATGTGCAAATTACTCAAACCACAAGCTCAGACAAAGTTTCTTCTAATTTTAAGAAACAAGCAGGAAAGAAGGAAGAAATGCATACCACTGACTTTGGCTCTACAGGCAAATTAGGAAGATTACACTGTTGCTGGTCATTGACAGAGTCCTGAGGAGAAAAAGAGTACATCAATTCCATGTGAGAACTTGAATGAAAGAGATAGACAAGGAGACACAAAAGTAAATCGCATTTCATATTCAATGACAGCTATTCAATGAGAGAGAGAGATACGGGATTCAGGAGATTAATGCATCAGTGCCCTTGATGGTATTTTTGTTGGCCTAGTATGGAAATAAGGCTAAAAAACGCAGCAATAGGTAACGGAAAATGGTCCTGCTCTATGATTCCATTTCCTAATTGATCTTATCCGGGTTGTACTGCACCATAGATTGTCATATCTCAAACATTGTCAGTCATGAATGAGAGATCAAAAACACTTGACTCACTTTCAAAAGTCAAAAAATTTCCATCTACAAAAAGACGCGGGGAACCCTTTGGTAAATTTTTCAATATTTTTGCGGCGAAGCCAAAAATTTTAGGTGCAGGAAACTGTTCTCAGTCGTCCCAACCTTTCAAGATTAGTGCCAGGAAGAATGGTTCATATCTCGTGGCGATGGAATATGAAAATTCACGTCTCTCTTTTTTTTTTTACCCATTAATTTCTATTTCTTGGGACTTGGGTAAAAATAAAATTCTTCAAAATATGTGATGACAATAGTTTTTAATAAGGGATCTGTGACCTATAAAATCATAATAAAAGATCATAGAGAGTTAAATTACAGTTTAACATTAACATTCTAATACAAAAGGTAATAAGAATTTTTTAGTAAAATGAAGGAGACGAAGATAAGTGTATCAAATTTATTTTGTGAAGACGTGATTATAAAATATTTATAGTATTATTGGCAAAATCTCATTGATTAGAGAGGAAGCGATGCAATTGAGAGAACCAATCGAAAGCCTCTTGGCATGTAGTGCTGGCGTGCTTTTCAGAGCCATGCCTACTGTTTGGGGGGGGGTTGTGAAGTGACACTACGTACAGATTGTGGGTCAAGGGTGAGTGTGTTAGTTATAGAGGGTACTAGTGTTTCTCCGGGTAACCTGCACTCCGTCATGGTTGGCGGGTCATTTGGTTGGAGCCCAGTGGACTCCTAGTCTGGCAAGGGGCTTGCTTTCTATTTTTTGCACTTGGATATATTAACGGGTATAGGCTCGAGTCCAAAGACCTCGTTGTTGGGGCCCATCCGGCCTAATTAGTGGTCGGTCCTCTCTCCATTCTCCACTGTTTGTTTACATTTTTCTATCCAGACTCCAGCTGGGTCCAAATGGGCCCGACTCTTTTTTGTTGGGCTGGAATTTGGCAGCGAATCAGTCAACGGGTGAATAATAAATATATAGTAATCTTTTTTAATTAATAAGTCAGTGCGCCCCAGTTAAATAATAATAATAATAATAAGTTGGTTTCACAAAAGTTTCTTTTTAAAAAATTTTTATGACTTTCATAATAAAAAAAATTCAAGTAAATTAACAAGAAATAAATTTTGTTCGCCAAAGGCATTTTTCCCGCCGACACAACCTCGCTAACCTTTGAGTGTGGGCCAGACCCACGCCTTTGTTGGGACAATTTGCAATCAACGTGGATCTACGCTTAACTGATGGATTGATGACATAAAAAAAAAAATCAACAGATTAATGTCGAAGAGAGAGGGAGGAAGGAGAGATGATAAAATAGCGAAACTGCTCAAAAGTTAAGGATGTCGTAATATGTTTATTTGTGGACTGGAGATTGTCGAACGACATGAAATTAATTACATTTTATTATCCGCAAGGCACCTGCATTGACTTGTATTTAAAAACAAAAAAGTAAAAGTTGTTGTAATATTTGAGGAACAAGAGGTAATTTTTCCAGTTCATATCATAAAATAAAATTCCCTTTGTGGAACTTTTTTTTTTTTTTTCTTTTTTGCTCATCGAATTTATTTTTCGACTTCATGGCATATGCTTTTATTTTACACGTAAATAAGAAATACAAAAAGGTGTAGCAAACAAATAGAGGAACGTATAATATTCGATCCCTCCATTGTGCAAAGACTGGACAGAGCGTTATCTTTCTATACAAGGGAACAATGCTTCCTATGTATAAACCCTATTCAAGAGAAACACAAAGAAGCAGCAGCAGCAGAAGAAGAGGAAGAAGAAGAAAAGCACGAGGCAAAAAGGCAAAAACCCCCCAAAAAAAATGAAGATCTTGCCTTTTATTGCTCAACCTTCGTATAAGACCAGCCAGCTCATAGTCATAAATGCTGACCACTTCCTGGTGGACCTGAGTAATTAATATCTGAATATATTTGGGCAGAACCATTAAACTAATTTCTGAATATATTTATTAGGGTTGAATATTTTACAAAAAAAAAAAAAAAATCGGTGCATAGAACCCTTTGGTTCCTGTGATTGAAAGGCTAAATTTTTTAAGTTGGGTCAACAGCTTTCTAATTAATTCAACGTAGATGCCGAATCCATGGTATTATTATAAATACTTTTTTCAACGGGTTTCCGCATACTCCTAAACTTTTTGGATTAAATACAGGGTTATTTGATCCAGAAGATAAGATACATTCTAATAATGATTATGTACATTGCAGTTTGGTTCAGCAACTTGAAAAGGACGTCTGAAAATGATACGCATCAACGACAAGGAATGTAAAATGAAGGACAATTTAATCACGCAGTGAATTGAATGCATTCAATATGCATATTTACATTATAATATTATAATAATTAGATATATATATTTTTATATAATTAATTATAATTATGGACAGAGATTAAATATATACAATTAATAAATTAAGATAAGACGTTAGTTCATCCGTACATGAAATGCGTCAAATTTATTGTGAGTACGCAGTTGTTCAGAACGGACAGCCTTTTGGTTATCGATTTGACAATGACAAAACAACGAGATGAGACGGTCTTCCGAGTTGCAAGGTTCACAATGGAAGAAGCCGATCTCTCATTTGTCTGAACCACTGCCTTCTCGGTAGCAAAGGGACAAAAGCCAGTTTTCACAGCAGATATGACCACGAAGGTCATAAATTATTCCAAGATATACGAAAGAAACTTTAGCAAAGCTATAAGATTTTTGAATAAAGTCGTTGAACGTGAACGATTGTTTGACCAACGAGTCCCAGGCTTGGCTGATTCAATAGTCAATTGCATATGGGAATATAGAAGGGTAATGGTCCACCTGATTTTTTTGCATTAATTAAACTATAAGTCCAAACGTGTACCGCCTAAGAGAACTGAGTTTTTGTAACTACAGTGACAAAAGTGGGCGTTTCGACACATTCACTGAAATGCAATCTTGTGAGAATATGAGCCCAGGTTATGTAAACCCACAAAGGCCTTCCATAGACCCATTTTCTTTCCTTTTTCTTTTTTTTATCACAATAATGCCTTTTCCCTTCATGGTAACCCGGAAGAAAACTAAAATAGTTTTAATATGTTAATTATTAATTATTTTAATTAATATTTTATAGCAGATTTCATCTAAACTATTAATTTCCTAAGAGGCCGAAAAAAAAAAGGGCAGAATCTTGTGGACCCGGCTAAGTGGGGGACTGCTATTGTTTTTTGGAGGGACAAAACCAAACGACAGCTGGAAATGTGTGGCCCAACAACAAGAGTCCTAATCGTATCAGATACGTATCAAATCAACCGACGCCACGGCCGATAAACCCAAGGGTTTTAGAGACATTTTCAATTTTCGCACGTCCAAATTTTGGAATTTGATATTTACAAAAAAAAATATAATTTAACTTAATCAAACAATAAGTAAAGTTAAATTAACTTTAGATATAAATAAAAATAAAATTTTAAGTAATTTCTAATTAAAATAAAAGTAATAAAATAAATTTTTTTACTATAATATTATGTCTGTATTATATTTAAAAAAATAAGAAAAAAAAGTAAGAATATTATTATTATTGATTAAAATTAACTAAATCATCAAATTAGTATATAAATTTTATAATGAGAAAAAAATAAATATATCATAAAACAATTTGATTTTTATTTACTGCCACATAAGGCAGTCTGTCCGTAGGATTTATTTATTTTTTAAAAACATTTTTAAATTCAAAACGAATAACGCAGTTGCTTGACGTTTTTAGTTTTTAATTTTTTTGTTCTTCTAAAATTTCAGACCGCTGGAAATCATTAATGCTATTTTCAACTTGTGATGGGACGTCGCTGTCGATAATCCACGGCGGATCATCCATCAAGGCGTACATTTTCTTTTTTTTTTTTCTCTCTCTTTTATTCCTCAACAGGGGAAAAACATTCTGGACGTGGCAGCCGATACCTACAGTCATGGCGGATCCACAGAATCGTATCGACAACGCCTGTGGTCCCATCAAATAAATCTTCACGGGCCTAATATTTATGGAGCAATTTTGAAGGGAGTTGTACTCAAACGAAACTTTTTTTTTTTTTTTTTCGCATTTTAGATTGTTAAGGAGATTTGGAAGACTTCAAGAATGACTAGGGGACTTCTCTCCTTAATTTTTTTAAAAATATTTATTTCAAATTAACGAATTAAATTGAGTTAGGCGATGAAAATTAAGTCCTAGAAAAAAAAGAAAAAGAAAAATGTGAAAAAAAAGGAGTGGGAATCTGTCAAGGGGGCCATGCACATGGTACGGAGAAAAAGGGTGAAGAGCCAATCAGCTACATGAGTCGGTTTTGACTTGAAAAAATATTATATATGTATAAATATAATATAATATATATATATTTTTTAAAAAATTATTATAATTGACCGACAAAGGCGCCCAACAAACTACTTCTCTAATTAATTAATTAATTATTATTATTATTTGTAAATCCAAAACAAATAAATAATAATAACACTTATTATTACAGAACCAAACCCTCAAGGCTCATTCTCTTGAGATAAAGTTCATTTGTGTATCTCACGCTTAGCTTTCTCTTTTCTGATCTCATAAATTTTCTTGCTCTGCGATTGTCTCATTCTCTATTCGTTTATTTCAGTTTCTTGAATAATGAATATGAAATCAAGTTGCTATCCTTTGGACTTGCTAATTGTTATTATATTTCTGGCTTTCATTGACGGCGTTCTTGCCTTCGTTGCTTTCTCTCAGGTCTGCTTTCTTTTCTTTTCATTTTGTTTCCTTTGTTTCCTTCTTTCGAACCATTTTTCTTTTGATTCTTCACCACATTGGGTTTATATCTGGGGTCTCTTTAATCACTGAAGGCATTGTTTCTCATTCTTGAATCTTGATGGCGCTGTTTTTTCTTTTATGCCGTTCTTGACGGCCTTACCCTTTATTGTCGGTTAGGCTTGATTTTTATGTCACTCTCGATGCTGTTGGTTTTTTTTTGTCTGGCTTTCTTCGATTACCGAATGTTGTCTGCTGTGCTCGACTGTATGTCGTTTGGCGTTAATTTCATCTTTTTACCTATCAGGGTTTAATAGGTGCTTGCCTGTTCTGCCTGTTCTAAAGTCAATTCTTGATGGCGTTTCTGAGTTTCTGGGGTTCTTTAATTACTGAATATGAGTGGCAATGAGTATTTCCTGATATGCATGTTCTTGTGCATAGAATTTGGTTTCTGGATCTTTTCTGATTGTTTTCTTCGGATTTTATAAGTTGTTCACCTACATGTATGATCAAGGCTGCACGCATGTAAAGAGAAGGGACTGTAATGTTAAAAGAAATTTGAATAGCTAGTCCAAGATTGTTTATTTTTCCTATTTACTTGTTATCTTCTGGGTGATTAGACGCTTTGCAAAAAAAAAAAAGGTTCCTGTCCTATGCTCTGTTCCCCGTGACCGTTACAATGGAGTAACCTTACCTTTTTCTTCTTTTTTTGGTTGGAGTAAGGTTGGTGGCAAACTGAACTATAATGAGAAAATGTTTTTTTTTTTTTTACCAGAGCTTGAAAAGATATTGCTCGAGGAAATAAGATATCTTAATAATTATCCCTTGAACATGGTGTCTAGAAACCAGTTTCGTCATCAATTAATTCAATCCATGAAACAGGCATATAAAGGCCTTCTTTCTATTTGGGTTTGGGAGAGGAGAGGTGCAAAAGGATCGCCTCCATGATGACAGGGACTTAGTAGTGCCATTGCTAATATGCTACTCTCTTATTCATGTGGTCCTGCTATTCATCAGTGTTATTCATTCCCTTGATATTAGATTGATTTTACTTGTTATATGTAATATCATAGAATGCTCAGTTGTTACAGGGTCCATATATATAGTAATTTCAGTGACCAAATGGCTTGTTTATTAGTTTTTTGAGCCAGTGTTACTGATATATTCTAGCAACTTTTTCCTAGCTGACAAGGATTCATGTGCGGAATCAACAAGTTGGTTGGACACGCCAGAAAGTAAGTAATATCTCCTGTCACCCCAAGACAATGCTTCACTGTTGCTTTATTTAAATTTAATGATTTCATAGCAGCAAACTTGCATCTTCAAAATTGTTGTTTGGATTAAGATGCCTAAAAGAAAACTTGAAGAAAGCTTGGGGATTGTCTAAAGTTTCAAAAAAAAAAAAAAAAAAAAAAAAAAAACTTTCTGACAAAGTGACAAAACCTTGTCTCTGAGAAGCCAAGGTTATGAATATGGACTATTTATGGACATATTTCTACTAGATTTTGTTTATTTGGTACCTATAACTAATTTAGGTCCTGTGATGTACTAAATTCTAGACGCAATGTGCTAAGTTTGGGTATCTTTTTCATTAAATTTTCTTTTTTTCTCTTTTACACCTTTGACCTTTCTTTTCTCTTTATTCTCTTGCCTTTTTACATAAATTTGGAATGTCTGCTTCAGGCTAGCATTTTAGTGCCTGATTTTACTTATCTAAGATATAAACTGTTGGCACAAATGTTAATTGCAGGTACTCCATCTCATGATTGGCTGTTCCAACTTAGGTAAGACTGAGGTGTCATCATTTGTGCTCTTATTAAATAAGGATTTCCTTTATCTTATCTAAAGATGCATGGAGCCGGCTTTGCTGTTGCTGCTGTTGTTGTTTGTGATTCATTTGTATACTCATCAAAAGGCATATGGAAGGCTAATGGGGAGGTATCTGACCGTCTTTCAGGTCACTCATTAATTAAAATTTTGGATTCTGTTTCTGTTTTGGCAGGTTATTCAACGTATTTTATATCTACAATTATTGCCACTTGTAATGGTTGGCTTTGCTGGTCTCATGCATGCGGTTTCATCTTCATGGGTATGTTTTAATTTGATTTTTGAGCTACTATATTATGGCATTTTGACATTTTTTTCTTGATGCAAAGTCTTAACATGTGAAGTATGTTGCAGCTTTTCCCAAAATTCTGTTTCTTGCTGCATTTCTACTTCTTCTATCTTTCTGGTAAGTGTTACTGATTTTCTCTCCCACCTGCTATCTTTTTCTTATTGGTTTGACTTTGATCCTGCATATATGCATTCATTGTTTTCTAGAAGTATCAGTAAGCAGTTGTTCTTGATTTCTTGCTTTTGTTGAGCATTAGCAATAAGTTACACTCAATGTAATGCGCGTAAATTCCAGTTGGTGGTTTAAAATGATTATTTTCAGTATAATTAATCTCTTTTCAGTTGACCTAGATAGTAGTCATGCCAACATCAGAATGTGAGTTTAGCATTTCATGCAATTATATCAGAAACCCTGATTCTCTATGTGGAAATTTTGTACAATTATGTTGATCTGGCTTAATAAATGAATTACATATCATGCGGGTATTAAGTGTGGGAGATTTGACGCAGGGGCCTTCCCTACTAAGTCTAATTTTAATGTGAATGTTTTGGGTCTTAGACTTGATTCTTGGCACCCTTTTTTATGGAAATTAACCTCCGTACTTTTTAATCGGAGACATTTAACATTTTGCTTTGTTTTGTTTCACAAGCAATACTGGCCTTGCACATGGAAGATGAGGGAATGTTAAGAATCCAGGTGCTCAGTGTAAATTGTTTTCCTGTTTATATCAAGTTGTTTTTTGAGGAGTTTCCTTAAGCTAATATCATAACAAAACTAAAAGGTGCAAGTTATTTACATTTGCCTTTGTTGGATACTAACCTATTATCTTAGTATTAGTTTACTTGAGTACCAAGTCTGTCATTTTCTCTTGGATGTACCTTGGGGATTGTTTGAGGGCAAAATCCATAGGTCTATTAGGTTTAAAGGTTGCTCAGCTTATTTTAAGTAGCCTTCCCAAATACTAACTTAAATTTGATGTTGAATGTTCTCTTGTGCAATTGGGTTTTGTATTTACTGATCAGAAAGGAAAAGGGAATGGATTTCAGTTGAAATCTTGAAACATTCTTATTTGCCGAAAATTTTTAATCCCTATGGGAGTACATTGAACTGCCAAGATATTAAAGTCTGAATGATGGACTCACTCTTTGACCACCTTGCTGGGATGAGTGCAAATACTTGATTAGATTGTTGGTCCTGTTACCAACAGTTAAAACACTGAAAACTAAGCAGGAAACTAAAAATACTGATGTTTTACATTATTGATCCTTGATCACATATAGATACCTAATCAATTATGTCATGGTGGAAATTTTTGGAGCAATTGCTTTGTTATCATTAATCTTGAAGGTCCAGACAATGCTATCATATCATGTATACTATGTTGGAAGAAACTCGAAATTTACATTATAGTTTGTGTATAATAATTTTTAGGACTGAAAACAGTTGTAGATATTACAAAACTTCTTTAATGTTTGCATGTATGAGACATGCTATTTAGAGTGGCACAATATAATTTATGAGGTGCATGTATGCTTTTATGGGCAATGATTTATAGGGTCGACCTTTGCCATCAGGCAAATGATGACGATGATGATGATGGAGAAAATAGCAACCATCAGCTTCTGTTGGATAGTTCAAAGAGTACACCAAATTCATCACATGGGGATGGGCATTGGAGATGCTTCTCATTCCATAGCATTCACATTGGCAGCAGACAAAAATTTGTCACTGTGGTATACATGATAGAAATACTTCTGCTGATATTCTTTCCTTTTGCTATCCTTTCGTATGCTTATCATGGAATGCTACCTCTTGTGCTTATGTCTTGCTTTCTTTCATCTGATTTTGATACGACAGGTTGTCATGGTGATTTTCATCTTAATGGTGTTATTTGCTGTCATAATTTGGTCTGGTGCAGGGAAGAATCCTATTGATTCCTTAGCAGTTGCTCGGGTATGAAGTTCATGATTTTATGCTTTTACTTATTAGGATCACAATGCAAGAAAATCTCATTGTTTCTTAGTGGAAATTTTCTTTTAAAAGTTTCATGTTTCCTTTTAACATGTCTGAATATGTATGTAAAGCTTAGTAATCAATGTTCAGAATAAAAAAAAAAAAAATCAGCTAGAAATGAAGGGAAAAAACTGTTAATAACATTAAATGTTTTCAATTCTGTGTTTTCTAAAGCTAACATCTGAATCACCATCAAAAAAATTAAAGACCCATCATTGGAATCATCAAAAAATTATTCCAGGAGGTTCTGCTTGGAATACTAGTTATTGGGATTTCTACTCTTTTTTAACTAGAGTCCCTAAACTCTCTTATTTACTCCTATGACCCTTGCTAATTGCTTATGGGTCCTATGGTTAGTGATTTAATAGCTAAAAAAAATTTTCTATATGCAGGGTATTTTAGTAGTTTGGGGCATTTAACTTTATGGGTCAGAGGTGTTTGGGTTATGATTGCAGTCAATCTTTCACTCTTTTTGTCCAGCTATGTCTTTTGGTTTCAGATGTTGCCTTCATTATTAAAGAGGGAAATTATAGTTTTCCTTGTTGGGCTAGGGCCCATGTCATCATCCTTTCAGGCAATTGTTTATCAGGTCACCCTCACAGGCAGCATGATATGCAGTAGCTAGGGGCCCCATTATGCACCTTTCTGTCGCCAAAACAATATTATCTTGTGTTTGCCTTCACAACATCTTTGGGAATGATCCCTTGGCAAATAGCAGGAGCTCTGCTTGTTATTTTGTTCCTGAAATCACAAATATGTGGATATAGAAGCTTATAAGTTTTGTGAATGCTATATAAAATAATCAATATTGTGTAGTTATTGATGTCCTTTTGTGATTTATGTGTTATCATAAATTTTTTCTTGAGAAAATGAAAATAAAATTGTACATTTTCTATCTTTAGAACCTGCGAGCATTGGTCCTATCTCAATTATTTTTTATGTGCAGGTATATGTAGATCTTTTTTCCATTGCAATTCTCATACTTGGTGGAGCTTTAGGTTGTTATGGTGAGCAAATAATCTACATTTCTGCTCTATCATGTGTATGTATTTTGTTCACTATCGAGATGAATATCATCTTTCCATATTTACTCAGAATGAAGTATTTCATTTAAACTTTTGGACTACAAGGTCTTCTCCTGTTTCTGAAGTCGAGGAGAGTGAGGTGTGCAAATGCTTCGTGTGAGACAAGAAAGGTACCAACTGGTAACCCTTTTTGTATTCTTTATTTGTTTTTCAGTTTTGGATATTTTCTCAAGTACGTTTTTCTTCATTGTTCTTGAACTTGTTATGGATATCACAAATCCAAATTTTGTTCTTCTATGTTGATCACTATGATTGTAGAGAACATACTGTATTTTCCTTCTTGTGCAACTAAGAATACTCGTTTGCTTTCTATGAGTCTGGAAATATTGCAACATTACCATGCTGTGCAGATTGCTGGTCTTACAGTTGTATCCGTCGTATGCTTTATCTCCAGTGCGACAGTAGCTCTTCTTACAGATATTCCTGTAAGTAGCAAATGGCTATTGCCAGTGCCAGGGTCCTAAGTTTTGCACATCAACAGGTGTTTCATTATCTTCTTTTCTGTTGGCAGCTATTTTATCAGTGGAATCTGAAGAAACTAAATGATGTAAAGGTGCTAAGTCTCCTGGTTTTATACTGTTTCTTAGGTACTTCTCCTCACTTTGCATATTAGCTAATTCTAATTGTCATTGATGAGTTACTGATTTCATTCTTATTTAAATTGGCATCAATAAGCTACCTCACTTGGTCCCTTTTCCCCTCTTACTCTGTTTCTTTTACCTTCAGGCAATTTTGTTTGCTAAGATGAGAAAATACCAATAAATGCACATTCTCATCACTGGGTTATGATACCACCGGCAACGTGGGAATGAGAATTAAATTTTTAAGACTTTTCAATTCCTTATTGTTTGTTTCCATTCCCCTGGCGTTTGGGTCACCAAATGACCCCAAGAAATAGGAATTAAAGATTCCTGGTCTTTCATTCCCTACGGCCCACTGGCACTTAACAAATTTGCAATCCATTAAATAGAATAATTATTTGATTGTCATATTGCAATAAAATAAAATGAGCTACTCTTACAATCTATTGGTAAGATACGGGTTTCCTCAAAGAGCTTCTTATGACAAATGAAAGAAGAGCAATTTTTTGTTATTCCAAAGAAAAACTTCTTTAAGCTTCATTAGCAAAAATTTAATGGAGGTTATGAGTAGTGGATGGCATGGGGAAATACATTGTATCCCAGGGTTGATAAGAATATGTTCCAATTTTTATTAAGTTGATTTTGTTTCCTATTTTAAAGGAGTGAGGCTCTTATTCATTATAATGGAGAGTTTTAGTCAAATTTGTTTTGAATATTTGCATGCTTATGTAACATAAATGTCTGTCACTACCATATCAGTGTCTATTTTCCCCAGGTTCCTCGGTGCCATCAGCTTATGTGTTGTGGATCATGAGAGAATTGCCGACTCCAATGGCAAATGATAGAAGAGTGCAGTCAAGTCCAATAATATTCATCAGTCACGTAGCTGAAGGAACACAAGATTCTGGGCGTTGGGTTACTGCAACAAGTTCAAGGAATCAGGTTCTTACTTCCATTATTGCCATTCTTTGATAACAATTTACCTTTATTCTTTCCAAAGTTCACGTTAAACTACATTTGCGTGTCCTTAGGCAATTCATAAATTTCTTAGCAAAAATCTTTCTAAAAGTTCATGTCATGTTATTGCAATTGGTGATTAATCCATGCCAAGGGATGTCCTGATATCATAATGCATATTCCCTTGGTTTGGCGATCAAGCAATTTGGCATTAGCTTTATCATTGGTCAAGGTTAAAATTTTTCATTGTTCTTGAACATTCCTTTAAAGAGGACTCAAAGGGTGTCCTGGTGCATGGACCTCCATGCTGTGAGGTTTGAAGAAAGAACAAATGTAAGAATTTGTTTTCACATTCAAACCTCTAGGTTACAATAATAGTAACTTTGCGATTAGACTGGGGGAGGGAAATTGTAGCCTATGCTACGTGGCAGATTTGGGTTGTCCCGAATATACTTTGCCCTGAATACCTTTTCCATTCATGGCATACTGCTATAGAACTGACGAGAGGCATTTTGCATTGTAGTGCAGGCTTTGAAAGCAAGTCCAATATGAGTATGTAATTCCCTGTAAAGTTGAAAAAGAAATGCCAAGAGTTGATTGCAATGTTGCAAACAGATGGAAGTCCACTCCCTGTGTCTGGATAACCTGCCGGCTCACCACCACTACTAATACCGAAATACTTAGCCATGGTTGTGACCATCAAATTTTGACTCAAACTTTTGTACATAGCTGATATGGTGGAGTTGATTTTCTTGCTAGGATGCATCTTAACGTCTACATCCATATTTGCTTTTATGTTAGTGGCTAGACGACCAGCCTTTCTATTGTATCCTTTTATTTCTTTTTATTTTTTCAAAATTTTTGGCTCACTAATAACCACCATTTTTGACACCAAAGTCACCAGCATTCGGTCAGATTTGATATCTCGATTGTCTGACAGCTCTCGTCGGTGTGCGAGAGGTATCTCGGTGGCTAGCGGATTGTTCCAGAGCTCGTTGCCTTTTCGATCTCTCAAGTTGAATCGTTTCCATTTTACAGAGTTCTTTTGTTTTCTAACCTGTGAATAAAATGTAATCTACCCTGCATATTTCTCTTCTACGAATCTTTACCAGAACCGGTGGCAACGGTAAGGCAATTATCAGGCGCTACTTACAGGGCCTGTGGGAAAAAGAAAATGCTACTTATGCGCACGCTGATAAATAGACGGATTTTAGTTTGAGACTGTTTATCACGTGGGACTTACACAATATCTGCTGCCCAAGCTACCCCAGCCTTTCTTGGCTGTGTTTATTGGAGGACCTGAAGCCCAAAATAACCATGCACAGTTGTGAACGTTTTCGGCCCGGTTGCGTGGCTGACATCATTGAGCATGCCTTGGATCAGCCCTCCTGAGCCTATGGAATTCTAACTACAGGCCCAATTACTATTTACCAGCCGTTCCCCATGTAGGTTGGGGTGGCCTGCCGATATGAGTAGGGCGCTCCGTCTTTTGAATAAAATGAACATTTATCGTAAAGAAATTTTTATTTTATTTTATTTATTTATTTATTTTTTTTGTAGTCGGAGAGCGAAAGCATCTTTTAATGTAAGCCAATTAGGTGTCATGCAACCGATGAAGTACGTGGGCTAGACCTATCTGTTACGCCTTGAAAATTCCCTTTCCCGGCACGATTCTTAATAATTCTATGTACAGTTACAGTTGTAGGCTTGGTGTCTGAATCCTTTCTGTTTCTGTCAAAAACATTTGTACTTCCCAGTTCTTCTTTGTACAACAACAGGTTCTCTGGTAATATTTATTGATGTCAGATTACATACCTCAGGATGTGTTGTTGGAGATCTTTCTAAGATTGCCGGCGAAGTCACTTGGTCGGTTCATCTGCGTCTGCAAGAAATGGTACTTTCTAATCTCTGATCCTGGCTTCGTTTCTCTTTACACCCATTTCAGCTACACCCGCGAGAGCCGTGGCGACACCAAGAAGACCCCATCTTGCTTAATTATCAGGCGTTACTCTGAGCTTCAAGGCAAGGAAGTTTTTACCTTGAACTATGATGATGGCAGGTCGCTGGTTACATGCCAGGAGTTTCGCTGCCCGTTCAGGAGCCGTTTGGGTTGTTTTGAGATTGTCGGTTCCTGTTATGGGTTGCTTTGTTTGACCGATTCTTACATGAAACATTCCTGTTCACCAAAACCGATCATTGTTTGGAACCCTTTAGTGGGGAAGTCAACGACCCTTCATGTTAAGCACGATAGTAAGTCTCGTGTTTTTGATACGGTTATTGGGTTCGGGTTTGATTCGAAAAGTATTGATTATAAGGTTGTTAGAATTGTGTATTCTCTTGACGATTTTGAGTCTAGGGCTCGAATTGTTCTCAGAGAGGTTGAGATTTTTGATCTAAGTGTGGGTGCTTGGAGGAGCAGTAGAGCCATGGTGGCTCCTCCTCTTACTTATGTTATAACTCAATATTCCCCGCAGGCCTTTCTGAATGGATATATCCATTGGATTGGTAAAAGTTGTGGAGATGTGGAGGCGGACACTGGGGGCGAGCTGGTCATTGCTGTGTTTGATGTTGGGGATGAAACATTTGGGAAATTGGAATTGCCAAAAGAGCTAGCCAACGAAAGCTTCCCTGGTATCACACACAAAATGACACTATCGGTCTTTGGGAAATCGCTTTCTTTGATTCAGTACTACCATGAGCAGCAATGGCGGCACAGCTGGATCTATCACCTTTGTGATGTGTGGATAATGAAAGAATATGGTGTGGCAGAGTCATGGATTAAATGCTACAAGATCAGTCCTTGGGGTGGTTTCTCTAAGACATTAAGCCTGAGACAAAATGGTGAAATTCTAATATTGTTGAGATATGGGGAGCTAGGGTCCTATGACCCTGAGAGTCTTAGAATCAGTCCACTAGAAATTCAGGGTATTCCAGACACATTTTTCATGGATACTTATGTGGACAGTTTGTTTCTATGGAGGGGAATGAATAGATTACTGGGAGACCAGTGTAAAGTCCCTGCAATGCAATTCCCAGTTGAGAAGTGAACAGAGTCATGAAGGATACAAGAAGATTGGAAGAATAGGTAAAATTTATTTTTATTACTTATTTATACTTCTGGCTTTTTGCTAGTTTTCAGTCCTTTCAACTTTCTTGTTTGTGGCTTTGCACCAAATGCTGGATCAGATTGGTTTTTAGATTTACTTCATGCGGTACAAATATATAAGTAGGTTATAATTTTAATCACATGTAATGTTTTAGTTTGGTCCCAACTACCTGCTAGCTCTCAGAAGAGGACCTTCTGGCCATTAAGCTTATCTTTTAATGCATTTCATCATATCATTGGTAATAAGCTCTTTGTTGATCCCCATTAAATCTTGTTTCTGTAATCTCTTTTGACTGCTCTCCTTTTCCTCCTTCCTCTTTGCTAGTTCTTCTATTTCTCCATTTGTTCATATTGCTGTAGTGGTCACATATAATTGTTTCTGTTTCATATCTTGCCTCGGAATGATAATTTTAGTCTAACTGAGGATCATAGACCAAGTCCAAGGGAAGCTTCCTTCTGAAACAAAGATCAGATAATGGTATGGATCATTCAACTTTCAAAAATCCAAACCACAAGGAGGCTTAATTGATGTACAAATCCTTTAACCTTGAACACAGTAAGAAACAGTCTTGTCTCGGGGCCATTGAGCGTCTAACAGCAGCTTCTAACAGCAGCTTCTTTTCTTCTTTCAAGATTAAAGAAGAGCAAAATGGTCAAATATACCTATGCCAGCGCAGAGGAGAAAGGCAGGAGAAAAATTGAAGATAGAATAGCTGTGAATTGCTGGCTTGCATCAGATCCTGCAAGAAAAGATCGAAGAACAAATGTGTTCAAACGTATGCAATCTCACAGGGTGTTTATATCGGTAACTTGGGCTTAATCTATGATTTGTATTTACATGTTATTGGCAACTTCCTGAATGTTTGTTGGAAGCCTATGGTTTTAGCTTTGATGCCTGTTTGTAAAATGTCACAGAAAATATCGGAGTTTATTCAAGAAAATGATGCAACAAGAGGGAGGAGGTTGTAGATATTTATGTTCAAAAAAGGAGTGTATATATTTATTTGTACATGAACTAGTGCTGTGTATTATAAAGTATGAAGCGTTGCACCACCAAACGTCTGCTGTTGGGTTGGAGGGTTGCTAATTTCCCGGATGTTTTTCCTTTTAATTTTTTTCTTTTTAATGAAAAAAGCGCCGGGGGAGGTGCTTGCATTGACGAAACCATTTTCACTTCATTGCATGTTTCGAAAATCTTGAACAGTTTTGTTCTGGCAGACGACCATTATATTTACATCGTACTTGCTGTCCGTTTAGTGATACTCTGTCTTCAACATTGTCGTGCCTTCTAATTAGGTACAAAAAATGAATCTACAACCTTTAAAAATGAACTTGGTCCAAGTGCTTCGGTCTTGAAAGTTGAAGTCCGTCATCCCTTGATGGCGTATATCACGTTTAGAGCTTAACCCACGGGACAATTATGCTTGTTTGGCATTTTCAGTAGTGCTGCCTTGAATGTGTATACTAGCGTGATTCGACCTTTCCATGTTTGATAATTTAGGTTCTTGAGGTAGTTCTTCTCGAAGCGCAACAATGAGAGGCTGGCAACAGTGTCTCCCATGGAAAGAATGGCCCAATGAGATGAACGAGCCGATGAGGTGAATGAGCCACAGGAGAAGCAAAAGCAGAGTACCCAACAAAAAAGAAAGCTACAAGGAAAAGAAATTTCAGCATGCGAGGACTTCGGTACAGCATCTGTGAAAACCCAAATCGATTAATCCAAAACTTTACCTAGTTACCATCAAGAAAAAGGAATAAAAATGAAAGTGAATGTTTCACCTTGGACACTATTGTTCTTGTTCTTCACCAATGAGAAACAGCAATTTTAGGCTTCTCAATGTTGAAGAAAGCTACAGAGCTTTGCTTGAGGGGGTTAAATTAGAGAACTAAAATGAAGTCAGCAGTTTCCACCAAGGAAATCTACCATAAAGTCAGTGTCAAACAACAGAAAGAGAGAACATAGACCATTATTCTGTAAACTTGAGGGGGTTTAACAACAGATAAACTACTGAGCCGAACATAATCCAAAAGAGAATTTCTAAAACCGGGGCCATGTAAATCTGCTGAAATAAACAAGGAAGATCAAGGGTTATAGATTACAAACCTAAGGAATTGAGTCCTAAATACAACATATATACAATAACTCAGGACTTTGCCTTCATCTAAACTTTGATTCTAACTGCCAACAGAATTTCTAAGGTCAGAGATTACATCATCTCACTAAAGTAAGCTTGGTGTTGCTTTTCTGTCCACATTGTCATGCATGAGTGGTTGGGAATTACTTCATGCATCTCATCAAGTTGGTCCCAGCATCATTCTCTATACTCTGAGCCAAGTTTAATCTCACTGTATGCCAGGTAAAACTAATCCAACCATAGCATTCAAACAGATAGCAAGGCCTACATTCATATGTCGAGTAATACATGGGAGCAGACTAGATGGGGGAAAAGGACTACCATGGTTATGCAAATACCTCAGGCAAGAATGATTGGCTTGAGCCTGTGTCCAGCCTGCATGTGAACTGAAAACTGGCATATTTGCTCCACAATGAACAAAAAATAGAGTTGCTCAAAGCATTCCGATTACAAGTTTTCGTTCTTGACTTTATTCACAAAAAGATTTTCTATTGCTTCATTGCAAAGATCAAGAGTGCTTTCCATGTTCCCTTCTTCATAGCTTATATCCAAGAAAAAGTTGTATATATCTTTGTCAGGAACCAAACCTTCTCTTCTCATTTCTTCAAATAGTTTTCTTGCCTCCAGAATTTTCTTTCTTTTGAAAAATCCCCTTATAAGAGCATTGTAGGAACTAGCAGAGAGGTTAAATCCCTTCTCAACCATTTTTTTGTGGAGAAACCATGCCTCCTTCATATTCCTTGCTTTGCAATGCCCTTTTATTATAGTGTTATAGGTGTTGCTATCGGGCATCACTCCCTGAGCGCACATCTCCCTACAAATCTCAGTTGCATAAGGCATATTGTTCCTAATACAGTACTGCTTCAGAAGAGAATTGTAAGTGGTTGCATTTGGTCTTATGCCCTTCTCCAGCATCCACTTAAGTAGTCTCTCACCATCTTCCAGCATTCCTGACATACAAAACCCGCTCATTAATACATTAAATGTGACAACTGTGGGTTGCAAGCCCCTATCTAGCATCTTACGAAGAAGTTCATGAGCTTTATTCATATCCCTTGTCTTACAATAAGCATCCATTAGAGTAGTGTATGTAATAGTATCAGGAAACAATCCTGCTGCATCCATTTCTTCCATCAGCTTGACTGCATGCACTATATTTCCTGCCTTGCAAAGGCCATTCATAATTGAGCTGTAAGTGCATACATTCAACTGAAGGCCCTTTCTACACATTTCATGGAGAAGCTCATTTGCAGTATCTAACTCCCCATGTTTCCAGAGGCCATCAGCCAGTGCAGTATATGTAACAACATTTGGAGTAAGGCCCAGTTGGACCATTTGGTTGTGAAGGGAAAAGGCCTTCTTCATCTCACTTGACTTGCAATAACCATCAATAAGTGCTGTATATGTAACTTCATCGGCTTCTAACCCTCTGCTGAGCATTTCATTGAAGAGTTTGCCGGCCTCCACCATCTTTCCATTTTGAGACAGCCCACAAATCATGGCCGTATAAGCTATAAAGTCAGGAACAATATTCCGATCCTCCATTTCATCAAACAACCTATAAGCAGCTTGAGTATTCCCCAACTTACAGAATCCATCAACAAGAGTCGTGTAAATCGCATGATCAGGATTTATTCCTAGGCTTATCATCTTTCTGTAGATCTTCTCAGCTTCAATGGCTTTACCATTTTTACACAACAGAAGGATTATGCTGTTGTAGGTATACGAGTTTGGCTCCAACCCCCTCATCTGCATTTCTTTGACAAGCTTCATCGCTTTATGCAGTTCCCCAAACTGACAATACCAATTGATCACGGTACTATAACTTACAACATCAGGGATACAGCCTCTGGACTCCATTTGGAGTAGTAAAGAATGGGCTTCTTTTATTTTTCCTAATTTACAAAAAGAACTAATAATTATATTGTATGACTCAACATTCCAACTTGTACCCATGTAGGAGAATTCAGTAAAGACCTTTACTATCATCCCAAGCCTATTAGAGTTATCTGATAGACGAGCGAGATATAAATTACAAGAATCAACAGAAATAACAATGCCATAATTCAACAATTTGTCAACAAACTTTCTTGCTTCACTAAACATTCCAACTTCGACAAGGACTTGGAAGGAAACATCAAATACGTTAGGATCTGAACCCCATTCCTTATAAGTGTAAATTAGCCGTTGCAGAAACTGAGCAAACGAAAGACTAACATCCAAATGGGGTTTTGCCCAAAAATCGCGAATAAGCTGGTGAGCCATTTTCAGATCCTTGGAAGCCACAGCAGTTTGGATAACAATGCAACGGGCTTCAAGATTAGGTTCTCCACGCAGGCGTGCCCAATCGAAAAAATCTAAAACCAATTTATAATCATTCTTGATGTTCATGAGAACCCAAATCAAGTGGTCGGTCCCAAACCTGGATTCATACGGCTTTAGGGCACGGCCGAGGGGGCCCTTTCTATGTAATTTAATCGCATTCGATATCTGACGGACCAGTTCAGAGTCTCTAACGGTGGGCTTCTTCGGGCAATAATCAGGAAAAGGCCTGGTTTTGTTCGAAATCGACGACGAACTCAAGCATCTTCCGACAACGGATTTTAAACAAGTTGCGGGATAACTCAGATGGGACCGATGAGGAAAGAGTTGAAAAGGATGTCTGAAGAAAAGAAAAATGGCACGCCTCTTCATGCCAGTTGAGGACACCCATCAAAAATCATAACGAAATTGAGAATTCGCACATCGTACTGAACCACAATACTCCAAGCCTGAGAAACGCGCTCACTTCGGTGGAATAAAAGGCCGAACAAAACAGTAAAAAGGGCGATTGGCAAGCAGGGAAAAATCACTCGGAAGCAGGAAAACAATTTCCGTTGGGTCGGTTCGTTTTTCCGGATTGTGGCCGCCGGAGACTCAAGACTTCGGTCTGGCCCCTGTTTGGTTGAGAACCTACATCGAACAAGAGTTTGGACATGATAGATAGACTTGGTCCAAAATATTAAAACGGACTGTGTTGTGTTAGGCCCAACACAACGGCGACGCTGGTACCGGGTTCAGAGGTGTCATCAAATAATAGAGTAACAGTCACTGGTGGAAACGCAACCTTTTTAAGGTTGTGATCCGCTTCCATTGCAATTGCGCATTACAAAAGGGCTCTGTGCTGACTTTGATGTCAGGGTAGCAGATGTCATTAACAAACACTTTAGTACAAAGTGAATTTTGATGATCTCTTTTCTGATAGTCTTTTCTGAATTTTTTTTTTTTTTTGAAAAGTAAAATAAAAGAAAATAAAAGAGAAAAAAAAGGTGGATCAAACACAACTGCATCAGTTGGCGGTCCAATCCAGTCTAGTTTATGTAGGCCTCTTAGGCCCACTTAGGTTCGGGTATTTTTTATTTATTAATTTTTTAAGCCAAAACCAGAAAAAGAAAAATAAGTAAGGGAGAGAATGAATGACAAGGGAGTTCGAGATGGGAAGGAAAGGAGAAAAATAAAGTAAAATATGAGTTCACAACAGAACGTTTCATCGGCGGCCCAATCGCAGTCACAAAGCCAGAGCCTCAGTCTGACTCTGGACCAAATCTCCAGGCATTTCTCCGTTCCGCTCTCCGACGCGGCCAACAACCTCGGTCTCTCTTTTTTCTTTCCCCTTCATTTTCTCGAGAAACAAACATATTTTCTAAACTCTCAATAAGTCTTCATGCTAAATTTCACTGCACTGTCTGACTGCTTGTGCCTTTGGCAGGTGTCTGCGTAAGTGTTCTCAAGAGAATCTGCCGGGAGAATGGTCTTGATCGCTGGCCCTATCGCAAGGTTCTTATTTATTTATTTATTTATTTATTGCCAATTATTTACTTTGGGATCTATAAATTCTCTATTATTATCATCATAAATTTACTGATTATTATTAGTAGTAGTTGCAGTAGCAGCTGGGAATTTCCATTTGAGCCAAGCTTGATAATGAAACAATGAACAAAATAATTCTTCGTGTTCTAACGAAATGGTCTAGGTTTTGGCTGGAAAGAGCATTGAAGACATTAAAAGGCATGCTGCTAGAGAAAGAAGCAAAGATCTTGCAAAGGCTGTTGGACTGAGGTAATGGTAGCTTTTAATTAACTAAATTCAAAATTGTACCCCTTACTTTCTATATGGATTTTAAATTTAGTTGGTTCTCAACTATTTCTCAGCTATGCATATGCTCTAAATTAACATATTTTATAACACAATTAAATGTTACATGTTCGTTTCTGCTGCTTATTTGAACTGTGAGGTGATATAAGCAGAGCAACTGTGTAGTTTTGCAAGCATCTGGGCATGGATGATATGTGTTATTTAGCCCAGGCTTCCTACTTTACAATCATTTCAATATTGTGCATGTGATTTATTGATTTCAACTTTATGCTGCTAAATTAGACAGTGTAACTTGTTCTTTTCTTGTTACTCTCTCCGCGATGTGCAAGCAGTGGTTCCCAGCACCAAAACAATGAAAGTCCAAGAATACAAGGTACCGTGTCTCCTCGTAAATTACAGCATCAGGGAGGCAAGGACTCTCAAACTGCCCGGCAACAGAATGTAATCACACCTGGTTTGATGAAAGGAATGACGACCTTGGATGAGTTTAAACAAGGATTTCCATCTGATGGCTTGTCAGTTACTACAAATAAATGGTGGGGTAGCAGCAGTCCAGATGGTTACACAGCCACTAATGTTGATGGAAATGAGACTGATGAAGATACCAAGCATGAGTCTGAAACTAAGTTAGATGGCAGTGCCAATTTGGTCAACATGGACGAAGATAAACCTGAGAATCATCCTAAGCAGACCAGCTTTGGTTCCCAAGATGTCGGTCTTTTAGTAGCAGCAAGGAAAAGAGCAGTTCAGGAAGGAATGGAAGGTCTTAAGCATGGTGTTTACAGGAGTTTTCGTGTGAACAGGCTAAGCAGGAAAGAGAAGGCATTGCTTCTTCGAATATTTGGATCTTCTTTCCCAGTTAAGGGGATGTATGAATCTACTTAGGAATGCATAGTGGCATATAACCACTGTATCGAATCCCGATATTCTCTCTATTAAAACTCTGTTTTAATGAAATGGGAATAATGGGAGGTAAAATTACATTAACCAACGAATATATCAATGAAAAAGTGGGTTCAAAGGACTGTTTAACTTAAAGCAAAGCACTCCGCTGGTTGTCTGAAAGAATTCCATTGTACGTTATGAGATCTCGTAAAATTTAATTGTAAAAAGCATATCCTAGTGACAATAATAATCAATAGCAATTCGATGAAAATTATCGATCGATTGATTGACTGAAAAGCCGTCCACATGCATATTTGGCATACCAAGATGAACTGGACCGGCTCTTCTAGAAATTGTCTTTCCATAACGTAACCACCATACATTCGTATGCTTTATTAAAGCACTGGCCGTTGAATACATGTAACTTTTCAAGCACTTACCCTTTTGAGCTTTGATGAAGCTTCGAGCAAATGGTGAAATGAGAGATCCGTCAAAGCATACTAACGGACACAAGGGGACAATGTTAACGTTAGAGAGCAATTGAAGTGCAGCAATTTAATAGATGCTGGCTATTTGTTTACTTGTGTGATAATAAGCCGTTACGCGGAAGTGGGGACGACGAGAAACAGGAAAAGAAAAGCCGGGCGGGGGAAGGGGGCGATTATTTGAAGTGGAAAATGTAAATGGACTGGGAGAATCCGATGGGTGGATGATGAGTCCACAAGAATGAATAAAAAATACTTTTTAAAATTAATAAAATATTATTTATTTTAAAGCCCGTCATGCATTGAATAAGCTAATTGTTTTTGACTTAAAAAAAATATATCAATAATAGTTAGTGCAGTTGGCAAGAGGGAACTCCGTTTTCCGGTCAACCCAAAATCAGACCCGATATTTGCCTATTTAACACAAAAATAAAAACAAAGGGAAAATTTTAGAGAGCATAATTTTATTGAATAATTAAATTAGAAAAATAAATAAATTAATTAACTGTCAGATATTGTTAAATGGACTTGGTATTCACTTATGTTCAGTTAAAAAAGCAGTAACTAGTGGTGCTCAAAACAAAGATTGAACTAAAATTATTTTTATAATCACTTGATTTATTAAATTATCGATCTTTTTCGAAAAATAATTGTTCTCTTCTTCGATGTTCCCTTAAATCACTCCGTCCATTGCTAAAGCGCAGAATTACCAAAGCGCAGCAAAAGGTTTTTCTGAGCAAACCGAAGCAGCCGTTCCCTTCTCATGATATATATATATATATATATATATATATATATATATTGTTCACATCACAGCCTACACAAACATACAGCACGTCACGATACTCAAAACGAGAGAAGTTGGGGGGTGGGGGGTTGGGGAGAGAATTCAGAAAGAGTACTTGCGCAAGAAATAAGAGACAGAAGTAGGAGAGAGATTCTGGTTTTTGCAAATTGCAATGGCAAAGAAGAGATGGACGTCATTCAAGAAGGTGGTGTTGTGCAAGAAGAGCTTGTGGCCTTGGAGAATCTCTTCTTTCAAGTGGAAAAGACTTGACTTTCAGCTGAAGATAGTGGACACCTTGGTCTTCAAAATTCT
Organism: Rhizophora mangle; assembly: GCA_037832345.1. Classification (NCBI taxonomy): domain Eukaryota; kingdom Viridiplantae; phylum Streptophyta; class Magnoliopsida; order Malpighiales; family Rhizophoraceae; genus Rhizophora; species Rhizophora mangle. The sequence goes on along the minus strand of JBAPLJ010001937.1, from coordinate 2,284,980 downwards.
CTACGTTGTTGAAGCTATTGTTCTTGTCTCTACTCTCTGTTTCTTCTACCTCTGCTGTGGCTGCCATATATGATGATAGATGGGCCCCCAGCACCAACTAAATTTTGTTTGATCTACTAATTGGGTATTCATTCTTTGTTTTTCTTTCACCTGTTTGCTTCTTCTCTTCATTTTTTGGCTATTAAATTTGTCTGGGTTTCCCTCTTTGTTGGTTTCTGGATTTGGGACTTGTATTGGCAGACTTTTGAGGAATGTTTTTTTTTTTTTTTTGGGCCACAGCAAGATTTTTCTTTTTTTTTTTTTTTGAAGAAAGGGAATGCAAAGTAATTTTGAAGCAATCTGCCAAATAAATTGCTATCTGATATTTTCTTCCTTAGTAAATAATGTCAAATTTTACTTTATTATGACTTTGTAGGTCTACATATGATCTTTCCTTACACCTAACAATGTGTCGGAGCTTTGTACATACAAGAAACGCCCTTCTTTTAGTGGACAATGCCAGATCTGTCTCTTGTTTTCCTTTTTGTTCAGCTGAATTAAACAGTGTCATTCAACAGTCAACCCTGTTACATCTCTGCGGGGAAACAACCGCAAGCAGTTTTTGGGGACGCCGGGGGGCTAGATAGTAACAAAGTTTTTATTCTGCAATTGCAGGTTTAATCCGCACAAAGATGGAAATTGTTAACACAAAATGGAATGCAGGGGTTTGAGTTTGGAAAATTGGCTTACCTCCGCTAAAGTATTTTGGCAATAGTTAATCACTTAGGTGGTGGTGTTTCTTGGTAGTTGTCATGGCACTTAGGAGGGTGCGTTTGGCTGGTGATTCTCCAATAAAGTGTTTGGTACGATGCGAAAAGTGGTGTTGATAGCTGGTGGTGAATCCTGCATGAAACAAGAGTTAATGATACGGTGCGTATTGTCATGGAGGTGCACTTTGACATAAATACCTTGTCAACGGCAGCGTTTTACTTGAAGAAATAATAAGAAGAAATAAATATTTTAGTATTTTTATTATGAGTAAAATAAAACTTAACGGTCCCCGCCGGTCAGTCTAATAAAATAAAAGCACAGCCATACGCTCTGACTTCCGGAAACTGCACGAGGCGATGGCTTCACCAGCGGCACTCCAGAGGTCTCCACTTTCTTCCTCCGCCACACCCGCCCCTATCCCCTCCTCTTCCTCCCCTCTCCATCGAATCCACCTTTAAAAATCCCTCTTCCTCCGCCGCATCGCCGCCGTCCGCCTCTTCCCCTTTGGACTCCTTCGCAAATGACCCTATCTTTTCCCCTTTCCTCTCTCCATCCTTCTCTTCCACTTCCTTCTCATCTGCCGCCCTCTCGTCTGGCTCTCCGGCCTCTACGGCCGAGCACCTCCACCAGGCCATCCGCCTCCTCGAATCCCAGCTCCGCATCGAAGTCCTTTCCCGCCACACCGAACTCCTCAATCAGTTATCTTCTATCAAGGACGCTGAGAACGCACTCTCCACCGTCCGATCTGCCGTTTTTTCTCTCCAGTCCTCCATCCGCCGCGTACGATCCGAGCTGTCGGACCCGTACAAGTCCATCCATGCCAAGACAATTCAACACTCCAATCTCCATGCGACCACGGAGCTATTGCAGCACACGATTCGCGCTCTCAGACTATTCAAGAAGCTTCGCGATCTGATCTCCGCATCGGAGGCGGAGCCGGAGAAGCTGGATCTGGCCAAGGCCGCGCAGCTGCATTGCGAGATGTTGAGTATGTACAATGAGTATGACTTGATCGGGATCGATGTCATTGAGGAAGAGCTCAAATGGGTGAAAGAAATCGGAAATAGACTGCGAAATGAGGCGATGAAAGTTCTGGAGAGAGGAATGGAGGGCTTGAATCAGGCTGAGGTGGGCACTGGATTGCAAGTGTTCTACAATTTGGGAGAGCTGAAAATTACTGTGGAACACCTAGTAAATAAGTACAAGGGAATGGGAGTAAAAAGTTTGAGCGTGGCGTTGGATATGAAGGCAATTTCAGCTGGCAGCGGTGGCGGCCGTGGGCCAGGTGGGATAAGAGGGAGTGGCACTCCGCAGATTGGAGGAGGGGCGAAGGCAAGAGAAGCGCTTTGGCAGAGAATGGGGACTTGTATGGATCAATTGCATTCTATTGTGGTTGCTGTTTGGCACTTGCAGAGAGTCTTGTCCAAGAAGAGGGATCCATTTACGCATGTGTTGTTACTTGATGAGGTTATCAAGGTGAGCAAGATTCCAATTTTAAGGTATCATGATCCCTTTGTTCAATCATTTCCTCTTTTAAATAATAATTGGTGTTTGATTGCTGTGGAATTCTAGTATATGAAATACCGAACGAGCTTAAGTAATATTTAAATTGAGAGACTAAGTGTAACAACAGCACTGGCTTATCACATTTATTGGGTTTCGTTGTCTCAAATCCATGGGCCAGAGGCATATCGCATTTTCTTTTAGTGAGTAAGATTTTAGTCTGTCTTGGATCAAGATTGATCTCATTCTTATTTCAAATACTGAGGTTGTCAATTGTCACTAGTTTGTGCTTGAAATAGCTTCACTATTTTACTTTTGTGTCAGCTTAGCAAACTTATATGCAATTTATACATTGCAACTCTAACAAGTAGACATTTGAAAGGGAACAATTCTACCGGGTCTTACCGTCCATGGCGGGTGATATTTTACCGGGAGAAATATATCTCATGTACAAGATTTGTAATAAATAATAGCTGCCTTTATGATGCTAGTAGTATGAATTGCTTTTTACTGCTATTGGCAAGTGTTTGGCCTTGAATGGTTGACCTTTATGTTTTTTTGAGTCAAAACCTATGAAGTTGTTGCAGTCCTGAGCATTGGTAGACAGGAAATGAACCATTTACTGTTGTTTCTTTTTCCTTAGATATTCTGAATTTCGGGTCAAGTTTAGTCCAATTTCATATAGGGATAGTTCAGTTCTTTTTCCAAAATGTTGTTTCTTTTGGGTGTTTGTGATTGTGGTCTAGATTACCTGCCATTTTTCTTCCTTTTGGTTTTTGCTTATAACAACAGTTATTCCTCTAGGATGATGATCCCATGCTAACAGATCGAGTGTGGGATGCACTTGTGAAAGCTGTTGCAAGTCAAATGAAGTCTGCTTTCTCGGCTTCAAGTTTTGTCAAAGAGATTTTTACCATGGGTTACCCAAAGCTCTTTTCCTTGATAGAAAATCTGCTTGAAAGAGTTTCACGAGATACAGATGTCAAAGGGGCTTTACCAGCTGTCAGTTTAGAAGGGAAAAGCCAGATGATTGCCGCTATTGAAATATTCCAGACAGCTTTCTTGACTTCATGTTTGAGTCGCCTTTCTGACCTTGTAAATAATGTTTTCCCGGTGTCTAGCCGTGGAAGTGTTCCTTCTAAAGAACAAATCTCAAGAATTATATCACGAATACAGGAAGAGCTTGAAGCTGTTCAATTGGATGGACGTTTGACTCTTCTTGTTTTGCATGAAATAGGCAAGGTTTTGCTTCTTCTTGCAGAACGAGCTGAATACCAGGTGAAATCAGATGTTCTCACTATTGCTGGATTGAATCTCTCTGTTTTGTGGTCACAAGTGCTCAAATGATACATCTTTTTTGTTTTTTCCTATGTCCTACCCAAAAAGCAAAATTTATTATCCTAATATTGCTGCTGATAGAGAACTCTATCTTTCAGTAGTAAATGGATGCTTGAAATGTCAATTGTCTAGTAACTATGCTTATTGCTTGTATGTTTGTTTGAGATGCAAATTGTGTCACCCTGCAGTACCTTTTTGTTGATTAGTTTCTGTTGTCAATTCATAAAAGGTTGGAATTTTAGGATAGATGGATGGTTGCCCATAAAATATCCTCTCTGCTTGTCATTGATCATTGTATGGGGTCTGTGGCATCCGTTTCTTCCTCTGGGAGGGCTTCTAAATTGTGTAAACTAATTCTGAAACTGAATTATGATGCTTTAATGGTGCCACTAACCTATTGATGCACACCTTCTTATGACTGTTTTGTGGAACAATAATTTTGAGGATAACTACTGCATTTGAATGGCAGATATCTGCAGGACATGAGGCGCGGCAAATAAGTGGTCCTGCTACTCCAGCACAAATCAAGAACTTTGCATTGTGCCAGCATCTGCAAGAAGTCCATACACGTGTATCATCTATGATCATTGGACTTCCAACTATTGCTGCAGATGTGTTATCTCCATCCCTGGGTGCAATATATGGGGTTGCCTGTGACTCAGTGACACCCTTGTTCAAAGCAATGATTGACAGCCTTGAGTCTTGCATCTTGCAAATTCATGATCAGAACTTTGGGGCTCTTGGCATGGATGCAGCAATGGACAATAACGCTTCACCTTACATGGAGGAGCTCCAGAAGTGCATTATTCATTTTCGTAAAGAGTTCTTGTCTAGGCTATTACCTTCTTCTTTGAATGCTGCAACGTTGCGGTCACAGACTATCTGCACACAACTTGTTAGAAGCGTGGCTTCACGGGTCCTGACATTCTTTATCAGACATGCTTCTTTGGTGAGACCTCTTTCAGAATCCGGAAAACTGAGGATGGCTAGAGACATGGCTGAGCTGGAGTTAACTGTGGGCCAGAATTTGTTCCCAGTGGAACAACTTGGTCCACCATACCGAGCTCTTCGTGCATTTCGGCCTCTTGTTTTCTTGGAGACATCTCAGCTGGGAGCATCTCCTCTTCTTCAAGATCTGCCACCCGGCGTCATTCTCCACCATCTTTACTCACGAGGACCCGACGACTTGCAATCACCTTTGCAAAGGAACAAACTTACACCACTGCAGTATTCCTTGTGGTTAGATTCTCAAGGAGAGGATCAGATTTGGAAAGGTATTAAGGCAACACTAGATGATTATGCTTCGAAAGTTAGGTCAAGAGGAGACAAGGAATTTAGTCCAGTATATCCTCTTATGCTTCAATTAGGTTCCTCTTTGACAGAGAATGCTCCTATATCCCTGAAGTCTTAGGGTGCATAAATTGTACACTAGTGATCTTCAAAATGCGAGGTCTTTTTCCTTTCAACGTAGGTTCATGTAGGATAATTGAGGAAAGCTTCCATGAAAGTCAAGTCAGTTTTGATTCCATGTTTTTTCATGCACTTTTTTTTTTTTGTTTCTTGGAGGTATTTTTCATATACTTTTTCTCTACACTCGAATACATGTATATTTCGGTTTTTGGTTCAATAGATTATTTCATATTATTTAAAGCGTTTGCCGGTCCATTCGCTTGGTGTTGATTCTGCCGTGATGGTGGGACTATCTAATGTTGCAAATCAACCGGCATGTTGAGTAAAAAGGACCCGTGACTCGATTTTGTTTGAACAAAGCCGGGAAAAAAGGGACCTTGCCTCTGGTCGTTCGGCGAGGAGCGGCGTGAGTTGCGCGCCTTTTTTTTTGTGTGTTATTTCAAGCTCGTAAGATAAACGCCACCGCCACGTTTATGTGTTTTGATTACTATGATTTTAATTTTACCTTTTATATATATATATATTTATTTATTTATCTACTTATATTAGATTTAACAACAATAATATCTTCAAAGATACCAAAAAAAAAAAAAAAAAGCGTATACTAAAAGGGTTTTTTATCCCCACTTTATTGACTTGTTCAATTTTTGAGACAAAAATTCCTGGAAATTTTTTGTCATTTGCACGGGAAGTCTCTGATGATAACAACTTATCTGGGTTTTAAGTTTCCTATCCAAAAGCACAATAACAAATCTTCAAAAAATATAGTTTTTTTTTCTTCTTCTTTTTAATGTAAGGAGCTCATACTCTGTCTTTTGCCTATCTCCATTTCTCGTCCATAACATTTATCCAAAATGTTGAATCTCGTAGTGGTAAGGAACATTTCCTAGAGAACTTGCTTAACGGTATTCTTTTCTCCCCCCGTATCCCAGGTCACGATAATTTTTTTGAATAGTAAAAATGCTAAAATGTGAGAGGAGGCAGCCATGTATTGAGAAAATGGGGAAAGAGCAGTTAGTATAGTAATAGCAATGTACAATGACAAGATCGAGTGATAAAATTATTTAAATTCTTAAATTTAAGTTAATTAATAAAAAAATTACTTAAACTCTTAATTTTAAACTTACAATTTAATTTCTAAAAATTAATATTGAATTTATATAAACATTTTAAGTTAATTAATAATAAAATTATTTCAACTTTTAATTTTATACTTAAATATTAATATTTAAATTTATACAAATAATTTAAGTTAATTAGTAATAAAATTATTAAAATTTTTAATTTAATATTTAAATATTAAATATTAAATTTTTTTCTTTAATTCTTACTAATAGATATATTCATAAAATAATTTTTTTTTCTTTCACTAAAAAAATAAATTAAATCATGTATAATAAAAATTAATATTACTTTATATCTATTTAAAAATTTAATTTGTAAGTAAAAGAATTTATAAATATTATAAATTATATTAAATTATTAAAAATAATTTATTTTTTTTATATTTTTCGTCTTATCTTGTACTTTTATTATAACTGATTAGAATACTTTTCTATTCTTTTTTTCTAACTTTTAAGCTTTCCTTATAACCAGAAAAAATATTAACGTCTCTTTTTGGTTGGAAGTCCAGCAAATAGAAACACAAGACAACAACGTGGGAGAAGAACTTTCTCCTCCCCTCCCCCACTAAAAAAAAAAAAGAAGAAGAAGAAGGAGAACAAGAGAGTGGAGGTGCCACTTCCGAACCTTGCCGAAGATTACGTCCTTATGGGCTGAAACGCCGATGGGTGGAGAATGTTCTTGCCACGCCCAAGCGATCTTCCCTTATGTTTTTATTTTTTATTTTTTATTTTCTTGTCCTTAAATTAATACAGCTATACAAATCGTTTATGTCTCCAACGGTCAGATTTCTGTCACCTTGTCTGCTTTGTCTGAATTACGACATTACCCTTACGACCCCCTGTGTCCAGTCCTCTCTCGTGGGTGTGGGGTGAAGGGCGGAGTTGAATGTGGTGGCTCGTTTGGGTTTGGGAGGAAAGAGAGCCCAGGTACGTTGTTGACTCGTCGACCGGATTTTAGATCTGGCTCAGGCCCAGAGCAAGTTGCTTCAAGAATTCAGTCTTTGTAGGATATTAATTCATTAATATAGTCTGTATGTATATTAACACACTGAAAATCTATAATCGACATTTTACTTTAGCAAAATATATATTTGGGTATCTGTAATCGACACAAGTTGCCCTTAAATAATAATTAATTAAATCCTTATAATTAATGAAAAAAATATGGGTTATGATCCAGAATTTTGTCAATAAAAAATTTTACCAACCGTACTACACAATAAAACTAAGTTGTTATACTAAACACATAAATGAATAAGTTTTATAGTACTCAATAAGAATCATCAATTATCCTTAAAATTATATAAACTTTAATATATTTTTAGTTTTATTAAACATCTTAACAAAAATTTAAACTCATAACCACAACAAATGATTTTTTTTTCTTTTTTATTAGATATTATAATTAGATAATTGTCTTTTTTTGTGTGTATTATTGTGAAATGTTGTAAAGATATTTTTTTTTATGTACCCAACAAGACGGAAGACAAACAGTCTTTTCCCTTTTTTCTTTCACAAAGAATACATCCTTAAATTAATACAACTCCAACCGAGGTGTATGTTCTTTTCTGGTTTAAATTCTCATCTGTCTCTTGCCATATTAGAGATGACCCATGCATTTAATCCAAGTGGTTTTCATGAATGAATGTGATATGAAGTATCTCATAGCGAACAAGAAAATTACATATTTATCCCCAAGAAAAAAAAAAAAAAAACAAGCATCCAATATGCAAACAAAAAAAAAAAAAAAAGGCATTACTATTATATTATGTAGAAATTAACGTAGATAACAAATAATTATTGTTGCTCTCTCTCTATCTCTCTCCTTGAGAGGCTGGACGATTCTCATGTTATCTTGATTTCGATCCACGTTACATCTCCATGCCCTTGCCATGATCGATTCTCAGAGTTTCGGGATGATTATCTGTAAAAGTCCATCTCTGCATTTTCAAAACACCCTAAAATCATTTGTCTCAAAGCACAATGCATAAAAATACAGACAGGCAAATCGAATTCCAAATTGACAAGCACCAACTTCTGTGTTCCCACTGATGAACAAAGCTTGTCTGTTGTGAAACTTGAATTGAAATTGGCGATACACAAGGGAATATGACAGGCGGTGTGTGTTTGTCAACTTTACCAATGACAAGATGCTTACTGATTGCTGCTACCTTTCTAACAAAAACTGATTGGAGAATGGCTGAGAATTTGGGACCGTATCAAACGTTGGAAGATTAACAGGAATATACTCACATGAATTCAGCGGACACATTGTCTCTGTTGACATCAAGGGGTAGTGGCCACGCAACCTGGTATGGCCCTTGCAATATCTCTCTCTTGTGATAGGCAGATATCAAGTCCTTTGAGCCTGCCGCCATCCTCCAATTTTGGATGGACCGATTGCCCAACACCATCAAACTGTTAAAAGATAAGAACAATAAAAATTCCTTATGCCGATTTGAAATGCAGAATTTCACCTTCCAAATCAACAACACAAACATAAGATCCAAAGATTCAAAGTGCAGAGAGAACATTAAGAGTCATTACTTTTTGTCATCAACTTCCACTCTGATGTCATTAGCATTAACCCCAGGAACTTCTACTGTTATAATGTAATTGCGAGCAGACTCTGCAACATTCATCCGTGGCGACCACTCAATTCCTGCATGACAATAAGTAAGAAATAGGAAGACATAGACAAAACAGCAGGAACTGTTTTTAATCATGACCATTTGTGGGATCAAATAATGACCCTCCAGAGTTAAAAGCGAAAATCAAACATGTCTAGTGTCTTATGGTAATCCTCAGGCTCAAAAGAACGCAGATTCTAAGGGGAAAAACCCAACTGACCAGTAGATTCAGAGGAAGATATATTGTGCTTGGAATGAAACTGCTTCTTTGAGGTTATGGGTCTACTTGGTCTCGCAAAGTTAGGACGATCAGGAGCAGATGATTTGGAATCCTTCTGCAGATACTGAATTGGTTGACATTTTGATACATGTGGTTCTGTCTTTGCGGCTTGCGGCCTAGAAAATAATGGCGGAGAAGCAGAGGAATTGAGAGGCATATCAGGCCTTCGCGCGGTATCCTGGCAAAGCATATATAGCAATATCAAAAACAAAGGCAAACATAAAACACTTCCCTAGCAACTTGACCAATACTTTTACATGTATGAATCTGAAATTTTTAATGTCCAAAGGAAGAACCTGTTCAGTCGAAACTTGTCTCATGAAGAAAGCTTGAGAAGCAGTGCCTTGACGTGCAAAATAAATCCTGCCATCACGCCTTCTGATGACTGAATTCAAACTGCTACTGCAACTCTAAGTCATGGAAGACAAAGTTAGCAACTTCATTCATATGGAACACTGTTATATCAATCCACTTCATATTTTCCAACCCCAGACGCTTTTCTGCTTAATATTTAGTTCTTTGCTGCTTTACCCAATTTAGCAGTGTGCCATGGATTCTTGAACTATTTATTTAACGACCAACTACTTATGATGATGGAAAGGATAATTGCAGAGCCCGAAAAAATGGAAAAGCATGGAAGTTGCTAGCTAATTACCATGGGGATGAGGTGGGTGGGCGGCATATTATCATGGCAGCCTGCAAAGTGGGCAGCTAACATGTCCATTCTTCTTCTTACCACTTCACCCTCCATATCTCTGTTCTTTGCACACACACGCCTACACAGTTGAGATAAGTCTTTGAAAATGTTTGATGAGGATATTTAAACTGCGATGCACCTCGAATGAGAGAATTTATGAATGTGACCCCGTCGATCGAAAATATCTCTTGACGAGGGATTTAGAGGATTGAAGAGATAATGTTTCTGACTTCTTTCTTTCTTTCTTTCTTTTTTTTTTTTTTTTTTAAAGACATTGTATTTTTTTTTTATCAATTTAAATCAATAGTCGCTTATTGGTATACAATTCAACCTTTCCTATAAAATTGATGGATAAAAAGAATAATGATTCTTGTGTGAAATTTTTCATATTTGATAATATCATGTCAAATTTACAAATTTAATTATAATATTATGGATGAATATATAAAAAAAAAACACATAAAATTACTTTCAGATTTTCTCTTCGAATAATTCTTTTTTTTTTTTAATCTGTGTAGAGTTTTGAGTTATTTTTCTTTTATGTTAATTTAATTTAATTTAATATTCTTTTCATTTATGCCTCTAAAAATATGTCCAACTCTAATCCCTTCAACATTTTCCTAATTTCATTTTTTAGGAAACTGGATTGAAATCCCGAAGGGTATTTTAGGAACTAAGGCATTTATATCCTGGACACAGTTTTTTATATTACGTGGAATTCACACCGCCGGATGGAGTTTGTGATTAAGTAAAAGTCCACCGCTGGTTCACGCCGTTCGCCCAGAAAAGAACGGAGCGGAGATTTTTTTTTCGTGAAAAAGACCAAAAAAAAATAATAAATACCAACAAACAAACAAATAAACAAAAAAGTAGAGGTTTTTATTTGGTAATAAGGGAGGATCTCAAATTCTTATTATTAGAACTGAAATGACTATTTTGCACTCAACCTCGGAAAGGGCCAACCATTTTTCTTGTAAAAATATTAATAAAACAGAGTAAAAAAAAGAAAAAAATCAGGCTATGGTAATAACACAATAGGAACTTGAAAATTACACTGCATTGCCTATACACAAAGAAATTGACGCACTTCCACAACCGAGTCCAAGAAAAATTTTTAAGGAGCTCGCCATGATTCTGGTTTCAAGGAAACTCAAGTGAAGCGATGTTTAGATTAAATTATAATTTTTTTTTATTATTTTCAAAATTTATGTATTTTTTTTAGCCAAAAAAATTTAAAATTTAATAAATATGTATTCTTTTTAATGTATAAAGCCTATATAAGTATGGAATTTTTTTCTCTCTGCTCACCAAACTGTCCGCTTTAATTTACGTGCGTTCTAACATTGATTTGGACTCGGCCTCGTCATTCTTCAAGGATTTTGAGTTCCTTGGAACAATACGAATTCTACACTTTTTATGGTTCTACTTCCATTCCTTGGGTCAATTCCTTTCTTTAACATTAGAGTTCCAAAGCCCACCCCCCCCCCCTTTTCTTTTTTTCTCTTTTTCAGTGGAGCGGGGTGGGGTGGAGGAGACGGAAAGAGTGAATCCCCAAAGGTCATTCTGGACTGTGAGCTCTAAAATTAGATGGAAACCTTATTAGGAGGCCAAACTTCTTGTACTTCTGAACTTGAGAAACTTTGGGGTCTCTTCGGTAAATTTTATTACAAATCATACGAGGTAATTGGAAAGCAGAGGACACTCAAAACTTGACCAGCAGAAGGACACATTATGAGTGCTCGAATCATCAAGAGCATATCAGTAGCAGGGCTCTCATATCATGCAGCATCCTTCTCATTTGAGGTCGCGTAAATCGTACTCTCGTATTTTCCATCCCACCTGCAGTTTTGTTGGGAATTTTAGACGGGTTTGAATTTAAGGATTGGTAAATGGTAATCACAGGAAAGCTGCTTGAAAGCATTGTAAACTGAAACTCTGAGAGCCACACTATACTGACCTCTGTCCTTTCTCTGGAATCTGGAGCTCCAACTCCTCTGCAAAGGGCTTAAATACCAGGTCCAATTTAGCATCATCCACTTCGTTGCATGTTGGTGGGTCCCACTGTGAAATAATTTGAAGATTTAGAACAGAGATGGTAAAACTAATGAATAGCCACAATCATGGTTCTTTTTGTCAGGATAAATAGTCCAATATTTCTTCGTTCATTTCAACTACAATTGCATGGACGACCTCAGTACAGACAAAGAACTGCACTGCACGGAGAAAGATTGAGTACCTTTGGGGCGTTATCCTTGTCAATGGTGAGAGCCCTGATTCCCTATGCAATGAAAATGCATGGCTGTTACATTCATGGTTAAAGTAACTTTGCTGTCTATATATTGTTTGTTTTTGCTAGCAACATGTTCAATTTGCCAACTGAAAAATGTTATTGAAATACCTCATAGACATCCCCAGATATTGTCGTTCGTAGTATGTTCATTGTCAACCTGAATTCTTTCTTAAGGCATTCACTCAGTGTTTGCTTCCTTCCTTCACGAATCTGGAAACATTTAGGAAACTCAGATAAGAGGCAACCTATGCATTGTATGGTTGAAACTTCCAACCATTGTTATTGCCATGACCTCAAGCCTTCCAGTTGACAATGCATTGTTAGAAATCCATACTAGAGGCAAAAGCCAAGGCTTTGAGCCTTTGAACTTTGACCTAAAGTGAGACTAAATTTATAGGAAGTGCATTATGTGAACTAAAAAGGTGTGCATAATTTGCCAAGACTTTCCTATTTTCCGCTATTTATGACAAAGTTATCTCATTAAACTTGCTGCCAAGCATAATAGTAAACGCCAATATATAGTCATTACTGATCTGAGTGTGATTTTCAATCCTGTAGGGGATGATCTTTTCAGCCCTTTCAGTATTGCACCTATCCATCCATTTCCTTCTTTGCTTGCCTCAGCTTCCTGCATGAAATGATATATTAAATAGCTTATAATCATAAATCTGTCACCAGATAATGTAGGAACTTCCATAAAAGGGAAAACAAAACATCAAAAAGGGAAAACAGATAAGAGGAGCTTACAAATGACTTGATGATGTCTACCACACTCTCCTTGGAAAAGCACTCATCAATAACTGCCTGCCTGAAAGTTAAGCTACATAATCAGGGTTTGTATTGGAAATTTATCAAACCAATGTAAAGTCATAAAACCAGACAAAATTTAAAAGATCACTTGATTACTTGTTTAAAACACTTTCTTCATCTAGCTGGACATTCACCGAGAATTCTTGAATTGTGGATTTGACTGCATTCTCATCTCCAGCGTTTAAGCTTACCAGACGCTTCTCTAGCTCAGGCAGTTTCTGGTTGACAGAAACAGAACATATTCACTCTTAACAAATGTGTTTGTATCAAAATTTGAAAATTACTACTGTTTCCATAACACAAAAACCATAGATAAAAAATTCAGCATAGTGTAAGCTCATTGCTCTAATATCAGCTTTGATACTTAAGATCCAGTGACTATTTTTTGGGTCTTACTACTAACCATTCTCAGTTATGATGTCTGATTTGAATCCCTTATTAGGGACAGGGAAAAATCAGGGAGGGCTGGGTGCCTAGGAAGCAACAATACTTGAGGCCCAATAATAGATGAGGCCTTGATCCAAATGGAAAGTAATCAGGATTTATCTTCATGTCATTGGTTTCTTTCAAAATTTCTAGACAGTTATTCGCCCCTCCAGGGCATCAATCCTGTATCTGCCTCTGCTAAAGAAGGTCTTGCTTTATATAACACCTTGGTGTTGAACCACTAACTAGTGTCGACAATGTGCACTTGCAAATAACCTTATGAGACTAATAGTGTACATTTATGTTTTTAACATTGCAAAAGCCATAATCCTGAGGTAGTATAATGGAGAGAAGTATAATGAAAGAGACTTTGAATTCACCTCAGAAGGGACAAAATGAGTAGCGAGTCCAGCTGCAACCAATTCCTTACCATTTAGCCTTGCTCCTGTTAAGGCCAAGAATTCCCCTGCATAGAACAACACACAGTGTCAACCTAATGGTAGTAATAACTGTACAAACATTTCTTCTTTGTTCCTACAGTGATTATCTTCCAAAGATTATCAGGCCAACTTTACAAAAAACATTAAGCCCTCAATGAAAGGTTTTGTGTGCACTTCAAACTTGCTAAATAAAAGCTGAAAATGTGAAGAGCAGTTTTAACAATGTCAATCTCCTTTAACAAGTCACACACTCACCCAAATATCCAGGGAGATGGGAAAGAATGTATGAGAAACCACAATCAGTATGAAATCCAATGCTTGCTTCTGGAGTTGAAAAAACCTTCTCATTCAAAGTGAACACCAGAAAGAGTTAGTAAGTGCATTCAGAAACACACCTAACCTTACAAAGAAAAAGAGACTAAAATTAGTGATTTGCCCATAGAATATGCAAATGTAGCCCCCAATACGCACAGTTTTCTCTGTGACAACTGAGAACTTCATTGGGACCAAGAAGGATGCACCTCCGCCCATTGCAATTCCATGTGCAAGAGCAACCTGTGGATTACACATCAAAGGTCATCATCCAGTGGCCCAAAGCAGGAAACTGCATTGATATGCACAGATTTAAAGTGTAGAATAACCATTTGACATTAAATTTCAAAATTGTACCTGGGTTTTCTTGTATGTATGGATATGATAGCAAAGCCAGTACATTCGATATACCACTTCAAGGCAAGAATCCTCTGCCAAAGTGATTCATTCATAAAGTATTTTCATATAAAATAAGTGGAACTAGACAAATCTTAGAAATTGAACATTTTTCCTTTAAGCAAATGCTGGTTGGAAAGTGTAGTTGATGCTACAGTGAAGATAATAATCAAATTTGAGACAGGGCACTCACTTGTTGTCCTGCCATCATAGAACATTTTCAGATCCCCACCAGCAGAAAATGCTCGCCCAGCGCCCTGAATAGAAAACAGTATCAACCAAATCAATTTTCAACTACTCAAGCAACATCCAATGGCAGGGTTGGAGATAAGGAGAAATATTAGTGGTACTAGCCTTGATTAGTATCAGCTCTACGTTCTCATCATTCTCCCATTTCTCCAAGAAATCTGCGAGCAGATAAACCTGATCCCAATAAAAAAAAAAAAAGCACACAAAAGAAAAAGAAAAAAATGATCAGGCACAACATAACAATGAAAAAGTGCGTAGAAGTAATCCAACATACCACTTTCGATGAAATGACGTTCAGTTGACGAGGCCTGTTCAATGTAATCAGTCTCACACGGTCTGCTTCTTCACCCAGAACGACCTAAACAACAGCACCCATTTCATCATAAAGAAAGAATCACTTGTTTCTCCGGCATTAAACAAGATAAAATCCTCAAATATAGACCAGAAAAAAAAAAAAAAGACATAGACAAAGAAAGAAGCACTGAAATCCACTGTTGGTAGGCCTTAACCGAAGTTTGGATACCTGCTCTTCTGGGTTTACAACTACTTGTTGAGCCATTTCAGTGAGTCTCGGTTATTATCCTCCTCACAAAACCAGAGACAGCTGCTACACAGAAAAAGCAAGAAATATTTCTCGATTCTACGTTGTTGGAGATGGTTCTGTATTTTTTTTTTTTGGCTTACTGCACCATATAAGAAGACACACGATTAAGAATGACCGGAAAATCTACGAATGTGAAGTAGAGGTAGATAGAACTAAAAACAAAGATCGGAGTGTCCGGTAATACAACTTTGGTAGCCAACTAACTCTCCCAATACAGGAAGACAGAGAGACAGAGAGGTCCGCTGTTACTTCGCGAGGTGAAGGTTTTGATTCAGTGCGAAATTGTGCCCAGTTTTGATGCCTCCAAAACCGTTCGATTGGATAGCCTATCTTACGGTTAATTAATCAACCGTTTTTTCTGTACGTTCACTTCGAATCATTTCCGTGCACGGGTGACCTCGTGTGTGGTAGGTGTGGGGTTGGATTCGTAGCCGTCGACTCCTTTGCTTCAAAAATCAGAATTTGGTCCTAAATTAGCTTTGGCCCCAACATTTTCGAGTATTATTAATTATTTCCCATTATTTAACCTTTTTCTATTGTGATCCTACAATTAATTTGGTTTAACAGGCCGTTCCTTCTATATCTTCATCACTACCTTTAAGCGTTAACGGAAGCGTGTAGATCACGCGACCCATAATTAATGTTCTGGGAGGTCCTCCCACTCGGCTCATAAAAAATTGTATTATGTGTGTGAAATATTTAAAGTTGTTAAAATTTTGATTGGGATCCAAAGATCTTGTAATTTTATATTTATACATGAAATTAACAATTTATATTACATTAGGATCTCTCTAAAACAAGATTATGGTAAAAGCTTAATCCAAATAATAAAATTGGTAAAATTATTATCCAATCCTACTATTGTTATCTTTTCTATAATGAGTTTTATATTTTTTTTAAATTAAAATATATTGTTACAACTTGATAATTTTTTATTTTTATTCTTTTTGTTTCATTTGTTGCACACCGTTTTGTACTTTCTTTCGACATTTGATAGGGAAGACAATTTGGCTCTTAAGTTTTTGAAATCTATGATTATTGTCAATAAAAATATATGCGTGTCTGTTTTTATTTAAATTTAAATACTAAATATACAAATATGTTGATGCAAAGAAAATTTTTAACTTATAAAAAATAATTTTTAAAAATTTTAAATATATATATATTTTTATATGAGAAAAAAATTATTATAATTTTTTGTTATTATTGTGTGTATATATATATATATATATATATTTTTTTTATTATAATTTATATCTCTTAATATTAATTATTTTTTAAAAAAATTTGATAAAATTTTAAGATTATATAATTTGATTCATAACATTTTAAACTAATATCAATTAAAATTTTAATTTTAACAACTTTAAAAATATTAAAATTACTTGCAACAACAAAGAAAATAAAAGTCAATTTTGTCAAATACCTTGATCCTGGTCGGCACATTAAACACACTAATAAATTAAGAAGTCTCGTTACTGAGTCTTTCTTTCTTTCTTTATTTTATTTTAGTTTACATAATATATATATAAATTAATAAAATATATAAATATATAAAATAAAATTGTAAATATAAAAATAAATAAAAAATATAGTATTATAAATTATTATATTTTTTTATATTTTTTACCTATCACATACATTTAATTTATTCTATTTACACATTTTATTAAATTTTTTATATATAAAATAATTTTAAAAAATATATTTAAAAATATATTTAAAAATATATTTAATATTATATTTACAAATAATGTCATTATAATGTCCCTTTAAAATTGGTACGAAAGACTCTAAATAAGGATCACCTACAATCATCAATTTAATTTATATATATATTAATTTAAATTTAATTTTATTTTAAATTATAAAATAAAAAATTATATTAAATATATAATATTAAATTTAAAATTTATTAATATTAAAATTAAAATAATAATATTTTTTTATAAAAAAATTAAATTAGACTTTCATATATAAAAAAAGTAAAATAAAATTTTTTATATGTCTTTTTTATGAAAATTTTTATAATTAGATTACAAAATTAAATTTTTTTAATCAAATTATTCTTAAAAATTGTTAATTGATAAAAAATTTGATGAATCGATGAATTCAAAATTTGACAGTCAAGATGGGTAGCAAAAGGCGTTGAACCTGGGACAACTATGAGATCCAACAGGCGCCGGCTACTGTACCACATCTCCCCGTTGGAATAATTATGTTTTAATATATTAATTGTATATTTATACTATCAATTTTTTTAATTACTTTATTTTCATTTTATGTATTCATTTATATTATAATTTATATTTATTCTTTCAATTTAAATAATATTTTTATATTAAAATATTTAATTTTAAAATAATTATTATAAAATAAAATATATAAATTATAATATATTTTTATTTAATTTATTTATCTTAAATTTTTATTTCTATTGATACAATATATTAATTAAATTTTTACTTTATTAAATTTTAAATTATATAAAATTATATATTTTCAAGATATTGTCTATATATATATATATATAACACTTATAACTTTATATAAAATTACATTTTACATATCAAATACCATTTCAGGTCGACGGGTGCCCCTAAATTTGCACGGGATGGTACGAGGGACGGTGTCAACGCTTCTGGCTATTACGAAGACGGCCTCCATGGAAGTTCGCCTGTCTTCTAATAATAAAGTTGTGCACGTTAGCCCAGGTGTAGCGGCAGCCATCATCCAGCTATTGCTATGATTCTGTAGCCTTTTTTTTTTCCAAAAAAAAAAAACTCTTCTATGAACACCGCCATTGACCTGTTGAAATTAAGTTAATAGTAAAGCGGTGTGCTCGTTATGCTTGTGAATCGTGAAAATTGTTCGTACCAAAAAAGGGAAATTGGAGCGTGTTGCCAAAAATTAAACCACGCATGACAAGGGGCAATTAACGCATTGACCGGCAATAAAATCCCATAGAATTGTCTCACAAAGCCGATCCTCTCAGCAGCTTAATGGATTTAAAACCCAATTTATAATTAATTTAAATTTCGAAAGGTGTATGGTCGTGGGGTAAATGTAAAAAAAAAAAAAAAAAAAAGATATTATTTTCGACGAAATTATTCATTGTGGTCATGAGTAATGATTTTCTGCGAAGTTGATACGAAAACTTCTCCGGCTTTTTCCTCTTTTATTTTTTTAAAAAATTATTTTTACTTTTTCTAATAATAGTGATATTTTTTTTATGATTGTATATTTATTTTATTTTATTTTATTTATACATCTTATTTTAATTATATCTACAATTATTTTTAAAATATAATGGACAAGAAATAGGGCCCCACACTTTCTTTCCGTCGCTTCCTCGTCCCCAAACGCCGTCCCCTAGAGGTAATCTCACGGTAGATTGCCACGAGATGAGATTAAAAAGAATAAAATAACATTAGAGGTATCAATCACACCAGTAACCATAGGGATTGGGTTACAGGATCTATAAGGCCCAAAATAAGCCCAAATCAGAAAGGCTTAGAACTGGATTTATTTGAGCTAGATAGGCTTGCTTTGGACTTGGGCTGTCTTATAGCCTTTTGATGAGATTGAGCCCACGGACGGTCAGGGTCTGTGCAATTGTTTCTGCGATTTGGGTTCAGACAATGAGATAGGCTTTCCTGTCTACGATTCGGCTTCCGTCATCAAGATCCGTTAAACCTTTAAATCAAAAAATTATCAACTTTTTGAATCAGTTGAAAGCTAGACCATTGAGTTATCAAAAATACATTTACAGTAAATCATTGTGCCCAACAATTTTGACCTTGCATAGATTAAATGCAGTCAAAGGTTTTTACTTCTAAACATGTATCAACACCACGTGATAATCAATTTGAAGGCTAGAAAAAAGGGGATTGCTCAACAAACAAAGGCAGGGGCGCAACAGGTGGTACAGCAAGTCAATTTCACATTCAATCACCCCAGAAGAGTTTGAAGGGAGCTAAAGAGAAATAGAGAAAAGAGGGAAGGAGATACGGCAAATTAGAAACACTTGAAGGTTGACTTCTGCTTCACTAAGCAGCGTTTAGGCATCAGGCACACCTAATAGTTGACCAATTCTTTCATGACAACAATAGCAAATGTCTAATATAACAACCTAGATTCTATGACCGTGTGTGTGAACAATGTCGCATCTGAAGGAACTTGACAGTTTAATAATAGGGTCGGTGATTGTGGCTGTTGTCCCACAAAGGCAAGAAGAAGGATATTCATTTTGAAATACCAAGAAGTTCGATAACTGTTTGAGAGTGGAAAATTTCCGATGATGCAGAGAATAATGCAATTTCAATGGCAAAGTTGTTGCATTTAATAGTTTAGTGTTTGAGTGAAAGAAAGTTCAAAGAAGAATAACAAAAATTTAGTATTATCCACACGTCATTAAGCGTTCCTCAGGTCCAACGTGATACCCAGAGTCAAAAGAAACAGCTGTTTTTTAGGAGGGGCAAAGAACCAGCAAATATGAAAATGAAGTTGCACAGTTAAATGGAAATGCACTTTGATCCATTGTTTGAGACAGATTCCAATTCTTTGCCATGATTTTGAGCAAAATTTGAACATTTATATAAGCCATATATTGACGATTCTATCAGTTAATTAATCATATTGCTCGAGAAAACAATTAACTTTAAAGGAGACAATAGAAGATCATAGCATTGAAACGTTAACATTTCGTAAAACAGCACATTCCTGTGTTGATGATTTTTGGAGAGTTTGATAACCTGAACCTCAAAAGGAAAAAAAATACAATGAATCTAATTCTGCAGTATGTTGTCATTCCTTTAGAAAGAACCAAAAATGGCCTCATGTCCTGAGACTCCATGTACACAGTTTGATTTCCTAGGGGTTGAGCTCCTAACAAGGTCTTATATATCAGAACACTTCATCGGTGCATATCCCAGCCTGGAATTTTTTGTGTCATATAAGATGTGGAAATTCTGCTGCTGATAGTTGCCAATGATCGAAAGAACAGACCGAGGAGTTTCCAAAATTGCCAAGCAAACAACTTCCGCTGGTTCAAGCCAGATAAAGTAGTTCTCAGCAGGGAAATTCCACACTGCTCCATCTGCAAACAGAATCCCGAAATCGGGTAGCTCCATCTTGTCCACTCCAGATGCATTGTAACAAGGATCTAGTATCGGAAAATCTTTTATCTTTGGAAAACCTTTCACCTTCCTCACAAATGCATCCTTTATAATCTCATAAGCTGGTTCTGGAAAATAACTCAGGGTAGTACCCGAATCCACAATCGTTCCCCCAGCACCATCCGAGGAAAATTGCCAAGTCTCCTCTGGTATATTCAGCACCTCCCCTCCAACCACGATTGATTTAATTTGAACATAATAATATGTGTCAACCAGGTTCTCTTTACCCACAACAAATGAAGTGAAATTCAATTCTGGGTGCCTCAAGAGATCCTTATCTTCCCCAAAAATTAACTTGCTGCTAACGTTAGTGTCACTGTCTCTATCAACTAGGCAATAAGAAAAGGAGTGGCCATATAGAGACTGAAGCTGAGAAGCAAAGGAAAGAGGCCCTCTCCCAAGTCCTAACAACCCTGAAGCCCCACGGAAGAGTCCCCTATTCCAATGACCACAACCAAACATCACATTCTTCACTCGCTTAAATTCCGACTTCCCATTATGCGATGTAAGATTGACCGTAAATGTTTCAAGTGCGAAATCACCAGTTGTGTTAGAACTATCACCATACCAGTAATAATATGGACATGTCTGATTCTCAGCCTTGCAAGGCTGAGCAGGATCAGGAGAGGAAACCAAGTGACACTGAGGATCGTGGCAACTTACATTCTTATATGAACTAGAATCCTTGGAATCATAGTAAGGCCCATTTTGCTCAAAGCAATCATAGCAAGGCACACATTGAATCCAAGTAAGGTCGCTGCCAGTATCAAGAATCAAAGAGAAGTGCCTAGGAGGGGTACCAATGAACACGTCCATGAAATATTCTCCAGAGCCTAGACTGAACCCTGACCCCAAGGTCGACATGAGCTGCCCCGAAAGTGCATGGGCCTCCGGGGATGCTGCTGGCGGGACCGCGGGCGGCTTGGACTGATGTTTAGGCTGCCCCGTATCCTTCTTCAGCCGTGAAATGGCATTTTGGTTCTTCTTCTCCATTATCCTCCGGTACAGAGTCTGAATTCTAACCAGGTCCACTATGGTAGACTCCATGAAAGACTCACTTGGCTGTGAATTTTGATTCTTTGACCTATGCTTTAAGTAGAATTTTACCGTTTGTTTAGAACCATTATCTTCATCTTCATCTTCATCTTCATCATGATCAAGATCAGCGTCTGCTTGGTCTGGCGTGGCTATTTTTTGTGATTTTCTGGATTTCATTGAAGCCGTGAGGCTGCAATCCGTGTTAGTTGCTGACGAAGAAACAACATTGAAGTTCATATGGTCAGGCAACTCAACACTGGCAAAAGAGGAGTTACTGGAATTTAGGCTCTTTTTGTGATCATGGATCCCAGCAATCACATCAAGCGCACCAGTGAAGAATAAAAGAAAAACGAGAGGGAGAGAAAACTTAGACAACATATCGATTATCTCTTCCTCACAGAAAATCCTAAATCAAGGGAAAGGATAAAAAAAAAAAAAAAGAAACAAAGCCAAGAAAGCCAGAAACGCAATAACGAAAATCAATTAGTGCTTGGAAGATTGAATGGGATTTCTGGGAAAACAAAGGGAAAGAGCTTTTCTTTATGAAATCAATATGATGATTCTGAAAGTGAGATGTTACGGAGAGGAAATAAAGACCCAGGAGCAATAAAGGGCAAAATGAATGGCCGAGAAGCTCCAAAGTTCAAGTCTTTTGGAGTTCCATGCCATGCTGGAATCAAACTTTTAAACTCGAATCCGCCTGGGCTGACGGAGCCGCGTGCGCAAACGCGGTCTCAAGTGGCGAGTGAGAATAAATAATGGAGTGCAATTGATTTTAAAAAGGGTAGTTTAAAAGACGAAAGACAATATATTATTCTTTTTTTTTTTGGGTGGGGGGGTGGGGGGCGCGGTGGTTTGGGACTCGGAGTACTGGATGGGGCGATGACTTCTTCCTGTGTCTTTTCCGCCCACTCTCCTCCGCTTCGTTGGACTTCGTGTATTCTTTTCCGTTAATTGCCAATTGAATGCCATTACATTGTCTGAGAATTAGCCCTCTTTCATTTTTATCGTGAATTTCAATGAAAAACATAATATTTTAAACCTTTTTTGAAAATTTTAAATTTTCACTAAAAACTTAATAATATATAATTAATACAATAAATAATATAAAATATGTAACAAATTATAAAAATATCTAATGACATCTTATTGCTTGTTTTGTTATATTTGAACGGAAAATTGAAATTAAAAAAATTAAAATTTTATATTTCTATTGATTGAATCATACCATAAAGATGAAATAACACTGATTTTTCAGAGACCGATCCAGACCAAGAGATGGATTGATTTGTTAAATAATTTGGAGAGAGGACTACTATCCAACAACATTTTAAGTAGCGGCAGGACCCCAATGTATTTAAGAAAAAAAATATAAGTAATTCTTTTTTTTTTTAATATTTTCTACGCGTTCCAGTAAATATTGTCAATTAATATTTTTTATTTAATTTTTCTTTTCTGCCCAATTCTCTCTGTCTTTTTTGGTGGTGCTTCGTGAATAGGTGCGTCCGCCTCTTGCTTCTTCAGTAAAGAACATGATGTTACAGCATCGTGAAATATAGTTTACTGTGGGTTAATAAAAAAGTTACCACTTGAACGCGTGTAAGACGTGCAATAACATTATTTTTTTTTTTTTAAACAATTACATTTACATATTTTGTTTGTGCTACGTGACACTTCACACGCCTTAACAAACAAAACACTCAAATTAAATTAATAATAAAACCAGTTTTGAAAATCGTTTTCATTAATTAGATACGACGAATTTGGAGAACGCAAATCTTCAGAATTAAATGTTGCCGGAAAAAAAAAAAAAGAGAAAAAAGCGCACGGGTCTCGTTTGTGGGTCACAAACGCAATTAAATGATAACGACTTAAGATGGGGCGGCTGGCTGCCAATTCTGATTATTCCTCTGATACGACTCTCTCTGTTTGGTACGTGTGTCTTGTGTGGCTATTTTAATTTTAATTTTTTTATTATTTTTTTTTGAGGAATATTTATTACGAGTTTACATTTGTAGACCTGTTTATCATGGGGGGGGGGGTGGGTTGGTCCATCCATTTCCGGCAGAAAAAGGATAAATTTGAAAGAAAAAATACGGGGAATGTCTGCCGGTAATTACTCTTTGGAGTGGCAAAAGCCCAAAATCCCATGAAAGGTATTGAAAAAAGGAAAATAACCACACAAATATAGAGGATCAGCGTGGGGCAGACAAACGGCCCGCTGTTGCCGCCATGATATTTTAGATATTTTTTTTTACCCCAAAAAACCTTTTTTTTATTGTTCTTAATGTGAATATAAGACTATCTTGAAAAGCATTTGAAATTGTCGATTAGTTGGCTTTGGACCATGGGTTCTACGTTGTTTTTTGTTTTGTTGTTGGGTTTCAAGAAGCAACAACCTTATAATAATCCATGCTTGGGCTTCGAACGTGAAAATTGGTCACCTGCTTCGCTATCAGCTATACCTCTGCCTCCTCTCCCATGTGGCCATGCGTTAATCTTGGTTTGTGACCTTGGACTTTTGCTATCTTGTAACCTAATTTTGTCTTGTAAAAAAAAAATGCCATTCCTATTTCCCAAAGAACATTAATAATCCCATTTCCTATAGCTAAAGCCTTAAATTGAAAATTGTCTTTATTTGTTGGAAAATTTCTTACCATTCGATTGGATAGGGGTTGGCCTTAAGACTGAGATTTTATCCTTTTGGAAGAGTTGTAGTTTGACGCAACAAAAGTAGGTGGTGTTGTGGCATCCAAAGATCCAACACGTAATGAGGTTAGGTTTGCCTGAAAATACCTTATATATATATATAAATGTACACAATATTTTTTTCATTTTTTCAGACGGTCGAATGCGAAGAGCTTGATTCTCCGAGGAAGCAAGACATTTTGGAAAATGGGAATACTTGGCGAGAATTTCAATCAGAAATCTGTCATCTAGCGTTCGGACGTAAGTTAACAGTCAATGTCAAAGGCACACTATTCAAGCATTGGACCCTTGAAAGTTCTTTGTTAAAATAAATGGAACTCTTTTCCTTTCAAATCTTCTTATTCTCCCAACCCCACTTTTGGGTCGTGGCTAAAATGAAAAATCTCATAATTTTAGTCTTAGTTTCCAATTTTGAAATTGATCTATATCTACAACGAATTCAATTTGCCATTGGCGTCCTCATGTTTGGAGGATGAAGAAGCGTTTCGAGCACTTCATGGTAAACGAAACTTAAAATTTGAAGTCTTGGCTCCACAACCAAAAATTCTGGCCATATGGACATTGACTAATGCACCATAGAAGTGATTCGACTGTGATTTTTATTGGGTGGATGGGGACGGTTGGTGAGTTGGGTTGGGCTAACTCTTCGAATGCAATCGTTTCCGAGTAAACACTGACACAAACTTCCAAGTCACCATGTTATGGACATTTTATTTATCAAGCCCAAAAACTTATGAATCTCAGCCCAACATCCATAATATTAACCCTGGCCCAACCCTTTTACACCAATATAATTAAAATAGAATTTTTAGTAAGCGAGATTCAATTTTTTGAATAAGAGACAATTTTTTTTAATCTTTTTTATTAATTATTAAAAATTTTATTTAATTATAAACTATATAATAAAAACAACTCTCTCATTTCTATAAATGTCTTTAATTTTTTTTTTTATTGACCCATGAAATTTTTAAAATCTCTTTAATTTTGAGACTCAAGAAATGGTTCATTTATAGTATTTTAGAAACGAAAGAATAAGAGATTTAAAAAAAAAAAAAAAAAAAAAAAAAACGTTATAGCATTCCCAAGATGGCTCTGGTCCCTAAGACAGAAAATCGTAAACGCAAACAACAATAATGACGCAACCCACATTTTATCGTTCACATTTGGGGAGGGCAGTATCCTGGTACAATAAAATTTCATTACGTGGGAACTACCACGTTAAAACTCCACTGGAATTTCGAACACGAGGGACGTAAACGAGAATAACGTTTACAATTACATGAAATTTTGATGATTGCTTCTCTCGTTAACGTTTACAATTACATGAAATTTTGATGATTGCTTCTCTCGATTCTAGCGCTTACTTAATTTTAATGTTTCTTCACAACAGAGAATTTGTTTCGGCATAATGTTCCACTTATTGTGGTTATCCCAACATAAAATCTGAAGCTGACTCCAGTTTTACTCTGTGAAACCATCAGGTCTACTGCCCCTCGCTGCAGGTAAGAACTAAAGCTGTCAGCAAAAATTCAGAATATTTTTAGTTTGGCCAATCAATTAATTACAAAACAATCTGATTCATTGCTACCAGCAACGGCTGAGGGCTGAAAAAGACACAAGAAAGAACTGGGGAAAAAGGATAAAAAAAAGAAAGGAAAGAATCAGTTCATGATGATATCATGAGAAATAGAAAAGGTCAAGTATCATTAGCCACTCCGTCTCTTGATTTCGTGCTCTTTTTTGAACTTTTCCTCTCTCACATTATACCTAACAACACTAATCAAACATTAATAGCATTTGACAACCACTGAAATCGTGCAGTGGAATCCAAGGACCAATTGATATAAATCTAAAATCAACATATATATATATATATATATATATATATATGGGTCAAACACATTAACTAGCATGTTAATTCAACAAGGAGTCAAGAATGTGTGAATGATGCCAACTCCATGTTAAAGACATCAGAATTGCAAAACCATTCTCTTCCATTATGCATATTATTCCTTTTGAAACTTGGGGCAACTAGTCCAAACCAAGTGCCTAATTAGTACACTTACACAAAGAAGATGGTCCTCATCTGTCCAGAAAACACGTTATCATGGTGACCATTCTCTACAGAAGTACCTCCCAATTCCTTCAACAATTTTAGAACACAAAAAGTGTCATAGGCATAGGCTGTCATGAATCCCTAGATATTAGTACTTTATCACTCCCTGATATTGTCATCGATGGCAACATTGTAATGGTGCCCTCGCCAGATTGTTGACAGCAAATATATAGTTGACAGACAAAGTAGAATTAAAGAGAATAACTGGACCACATGGATAAAATCATAAATTTGGAAAGTGAGGGAGCCATGTTTAACTTTAGCAGAATTTCAAGGAGATTTTTTTAAAAAAATTTTAAAAGCCAGTTATATGTCATAATAATTAAGAGTTTGGTAAGAATAATCCAAAAATAATGATATGTTGCACCATCATAATCTAGAAAAAGCTAGCACTTTTTGATCCATCACCAATACAATAATCGCACCTGTCTATAATCAGCTTTAATGGGCCCCAGCAGGCTCTGCAGGCAAATCTTGCAGCCCACAGACCATGTTTGCTGGAACAGCTATGTCAATCATCTTTGGATATTTAAGGTTTAGATCTGTAGGTAGTGCATTCCATAAAATTTAATATCAAACAGCCATATGAAGTAGAACAGTGGCCAATTGCTAGTAAATAAATAGTGCTACTTACTTTCCATGATGTTCTTAAATGTTTCCTGCCCCAAAACAAAGTGCAAACATTGAAATGATAAGAACTAAGGGCTGTAACGATTTACTTAAAGGAAGATGAACAGAAACACGTTATTCAGATTTTCAGTTGGCCTCTAAAAATTTTTAGCACCAAAAGCATCAAAAACTTCTTAGACTAAAGCATCAAGATTGTGGGTAAGATAAATTTTTACCCACTAAAATGCATCCATTTACTGAAACAGTCACAGCCCTATTGCTATAACCAGAAACAGCCTGTGATGCTTCCAAGAAGATGAAATCTAATAAGATAAGCATTTGGAAAACAAGACCAAGAGGATGACCTCATCTTTTGTAAGCCGTGGATTATATAGCATTTCTTCCCCAACAGTGCTCACCTAAAACTCATCAAGTTTGGCATTAGCAGTAGGATAGATTAAACCTAAAGTGAATTGGATGATTAAACAGGAGAAATAAGAGATCATTCCATACAGTGAATCCCTTGTAATCATGAGCAGGATAGATCAATGTATCCTTGGGCAAGGTGAAAATCTGGTTCCACAGAAATGAATGGGCAAAATTAAGAAACATAAGCTAAATATATATTTAGGGCTTAGAAACCAAAGGTAAATTATATATTTCATGTGCTTGCCTGTGAATGCACTGATTGATAGAGTTGACGGGAACTTCCGCCCTGTAAGCATAATAATGGGGTACAATTGCTGCTTGAATCATTTTATTGCTTATACTTAAAAATAAATTTACAAATGGTACACATACGCATATAAAATTATACATATGTAAGCTAAACCTGGAAATCAGTCCTTCCACATCCACGTATCAGCAATGCATCACCAGTGAAAGCCATCCTTGGTTTAGGATGATTGGGCCCATCTCCTGTAACATACGTAACACAGCCTTGTGTATGGCCAGGAGTAGCTCTAACCTGGCAATATGAACTACTGATGTATAGACATATCACATATGGACAAGAGATTGACAGATAAATCACAACAATAGATGCTCATAATACAACCTCGTGTATGACGCGTATTCCCATAACAATGGTCTTGGCTTTTGCTAATAAATCTTTTTGTAATTTGAATTCGACAATGTTCTGATCTTCGCAGTTAATTACCAATGCCGGTCTCACATATTGTATTCATCTTAGGTAAGAAATCAGTTGTATGAATCACACTTATTTTGAAAAAACTGCACGGAAATCTCAGTATTGAAAGGAAGCGAGAAGGAAGGTCCTCCAAGAGTTCTATTTTAGCACATCTGGGGAATCATGGGCTCATAAAATGAGAAACATTAAGCAACGGCAGATTTTTGGGCTCTGATTTTCTCTCTGCCAAGTGCTAATTATGCTAAACAGTTAATTAATTTTCCCTTTTTCGTTCAGGACTACATTGCTCCAATTGTCTGGTAGTAATTAGCACCAAAACTAATGAAAAATTGAAGCAGAATTGTGCCTATAAATATCAACCCTGCCAATTATCTCCATAAAGTTAACAGAAGTAGCTAGAAACAAAGAGATTTAAGGCCCTTGGCTGATTAAGAACATCCAAAGAAGAACACACAAAAAGTAAAAAGGAAAAAAAATCCTATGACTTTCCAAATGCATTTTACTTTGAATAACACAAAACGCATTTCACTTAGAAGCAAACGAATATGATAAGTATTTCCTTTTATTGATAAATTCCTCAATATTTAACCAAACATTCAATTTGTATATCTGGAGCAAGAGCAGCCGTACCTCTAAAAACAGATCACCAAAATAGATCTTATCGCCGGGTTCAATAAAAAGATCAGCTTTGCCGTTGCTGGATCTCGAAATGACAGATTTCACACCACTGACCTTGCTCTGCCATCCAGAAAACAGATAAATTCTAAATTAATGTACAACAACGTTGTCCATACCATTCCTAAATCGCAATGGAAACAAAACCTTAAAAAGAACAAAAATCTTCCTCTTGTAGCAAGAGTTGTTTCCCTGTTTAGCTTTATGGGAAGCGCAAACAAATATTCTATTGAAACCCTTGAACCAGGTTTGGTCCCCATTGACCTAACAGTGCATTTGATTAATTTCACTTGTTTGGGCAAAAAGGAAATTTTTGTAAATTAATGTTAGAATAATACTCGAACCTTGATCAAGCCAGTTCCGGTCACGTGATCGGCATGGACATGTGTGTTTATTGCGTAAACTAGCTTCAAACCCAACTCCTTCACCAGACATAGGTCCCTGTCCACTGTCTTGTCGACCGGATCAATTAACTATCAACCCACAAAACCAAACCGACGAACATTTTAATCAGACGACAACATTATGGCAATAATCAATATTTACACCTAAAAAGAATAAAACATAAAAAATAAAAAACAGAGAGAAAGGAGGAGTAACCAGAGCAGGCTTATCTTGGTGGGAAAGGTCGGCGAGCAAATATGTAAAAGTGGAAGATTCACTCTCGAAAAGCTGGCGGAACAAAAGCTGCTTGTTGTTTGGGGACAACGAAGACTGTGCCGTACTGCAGCTCATTGTTGCGTTTGGTGTCTTGTGAAGCGACAGAGAAAGAGTAAGCGACGAGGAGAGTGAGTGAGAGACTGCAGAGCAGAGAGGTAAAGTCAGAGAGTAAGAGACAGCGCACGTCCAGTGTTATTGTTGTTGTCGCTGGTTATAGTTGGATTGTTTTGTTTTCTAGTGTCGTTCGTTTTGACGTTGATGTGGATTTGTGGCTGTTTCGCTTTCAGTGGGCGATGACGATGCTATCAACTCTTTTCTTTTTTCGTCGTTAAGCGGTGTAAAACACACAATATGAGGAGCACTATCACTTTTACAAATTTCGTACTACACTTTTTAAAATTATATAAAAAAAAAAAGTATACACTTTTAATCTATGTCTTTATTTGCTTTTCAGAGCTTTCATGCCTTTGTGATCTCAGCCACAGTTTAAGAATACAATTTGTTATTAAATTAAAAAGTTCTAAAATTTAAATATATTATATAAAAATATTAATAAATAAAATATAATTATATATATAATATAATTATTATATATTATATTATTTAAATAATTTAATTATATATTTATAATTTATATAAAATTTTTTTAAAAAACTAATTAATTAAATATATTTATAGATAAAAATAATTTAAATTAATTTAATTTAATATAAAGTATATTATAATTTATAATATTTTTATTTTATTTTATATATTTTATTAAAAATAAAGTAATTGAATATAATTAAGATAATTTGAATTAAAAATAAATTTAATATAATATATTTTTATTAAGATTTATATAAATATATTAATTTATAGTTTAATTGATAAATTTATTAATTTAATTATAAATTTTAAAATTAATAAAATTTTAAATTAAATTAAATTAAACTAAAATTAAATTTTAAAAATTAATAAATAAACTTGATTCGATTTTAAAAGCATTTGATTGGTCCGTTCGTGCTGACCGATAATCATATGAGGTGGCCTGCCAGGATATGGCTATGGTTTCTTTGGAAGCCGACAACGCCTAGGATTGTGGGAGGTGGGTGGCCATCCTTAATTCAGAGCTTGTCTCTTAGTAGAGACATTACGTTGCCAGACATCGCCCACAGACTCACGTAGAGAATTTGAAATTTGCTTTGCTGCCTTCCTTTATTACCCAAAAAAAATAAAATAAATTTGCCTTTTGCTTGGCTCACGGCTTGCGTGTATTTGGTCGAATTGAGCCAAATCTTCGAATTAATATATGTATTCCTTTAATGGTTTTAAGTAAATTAAGTAATAAACAAATCAACTTGCATATATATATATATATATATATATTTATTACGATTAAAAAGTGATATATCTCATCCTGTAAGCAGTATCAGCTCTAAATTTTTAGCGGTATCGGTGTTAGAATTTCAACTAGAAATGTGTTAATTGTGAGATCAAAAAATCTTACATTAAAAAAAGAAATTTTAAAAATAAAATATTAAGTAATATAAAAATAAAAATAATTTAAAATTTTAACTTAAAATATAATGTCAAATTTCTAAGTCTAACAATTAATTTTAAATTTCATAAATATTGTAATCAGCAAATGAGAAAACGTGAGTTCTCACTTCACATTGTTCTCAACTTCAACCTTGTCGCATTAAGTCTTTTTTTGTCCTTTAGTGCTAAAATATGTTTTTTCATGTGAAGAATTATATTTTTATATATAATAATAATTAATTTTTATTAAAATTTTTAGCTCGTTATTATAATTTCACTCTACAACTATTAAAATTTAAAAATATTTTTTAACAAACGGATTTTCAAAGTTGTCACAATTACAGGGAATCAAAGTTTTGGGTTTGGGCATGCAGAATGGGCCCGGATACGGATTGAGTAATGAAAGCCTTCTCCAAAATGTGTTTCACTGAACTCATTCTAGCATTGCCATTGGTCCACTAGGATGGACCGGGAACTTCAGGTTCTCGAGATTAGAGGAAGCGGGGCATGGCCCAGGGAAAATAACCAGAGAGAATTGCAGAAACCGGTTGGAGCTCGGGCGGGGCGAGAAGGTTTGGTACTGTGGATATATTTTAATTGATCAATTTAATTATTACTCTCAATATTTGTACAATTTTAATAATTTTTGTTTTTTTTTTTTAAATACTGACCATGTTATAATGTTATAATTGAAAAGAATCAAACTTGTTTTTGTAATTTTTTATTTTGGAAGTTTAAATGAGCCAATGAGAATTGAGTCAAAGAAACATTCTTCAAAGGAATATAAACATTGTATAAAACCATAACAAAAGAAGGAAATTGATAGAAAATCAAACTTGCAGGAAATGAAGAACCAAGGAAATTGAAGCAACGTAGGCAGAGTCATTCGCTCGAGGTACTTTGCCAGATTCTCCGATCGTGTTTGATGCTTTTATGCTGGTAGATGTCACTGTTCTGTTTTCTTTTACTCGAATGTGTGATTCTCTAAGTTTAGGATGAAAACCTTTTTTTTCTTTTCTTTTTTTTAACTGCAAATTTGTTATTTAGAGTCTGTTGAAAAAATATATTTAAGGTAAAAAGTCTGTTAATGGATGACAACAACCATGTGGTTCAAATGCTTGTGATGATTTACAGTTAACAGCTTTGCTGGAGTTTATTTTTGAATGAAACTTGGTGATGCGGCATGAAGCATTGAATCCCACAAAATGCGAGAGGCTGAAAGTTATTCCAGCTACAGAAGGAAAGAGCATTTAACTCCACACCTTCTTCACCATGAGGGGAAACTGTTTTAAGTGTCCGATTGAGAGCTGTGGCCATGCATTTTCTTTGCATTCCAATGCGTAAAGGCACGGGAAAAGACTTCACAGTCAGGATCCCCCCTCTGTTAATGACAGGGACCAGAAGCAGTATATTTTTCAGGAGATGGGATGCGGCAAGGTGTTTTTAGATATCCGTTAAAACCGAGAAAGCATGAGGAATCTGATGGCAAGTTGCTCCTTAGCCGTTTATGGTTTGCAAGAATAGGCACACACCTGCATGCTCGCACTTGCATATGTGCACAAGCTGTAGGTGGGAGTTGTACTGTTAATCACGTATTTATGGATTATCTTTCTCGCTAGTTTGAGGAATATCTTCTCTAATGCAGTTAAGCTGGAGTCTTAGCGACTATCAAGCTATTCTTGTATTCGTGTTAACACCCTAAAGACAACGAGCGATGCTAACACCACCCACACGAGGAGGAGCATATTGGCAGGCTCTCCACTTGGTTAGGGGTGGTTTCTAAAACTCTCTTACACGGAAAGCTTAATACTTTCAAAAAGTATGCTTTGTTTATTTATTCATGGTGTGTTACTGAGCAAAACCAGTGACATGCATCAGAAATGCAGCCCACCACCGAGAGATGAAAAGAAGAGACGCTGCCATTAAATGAGATGGGTTGGGTTGTGCATTGATAATCATGGCGTGCGTCCTATAGTTGGACTCACCTATGGGCTCAAAAGAATTTTTCTTATATATCCAATAATCCATACAGGAAAATAATCTCTTTTTGAGTTTTACTTATGCAGAAATCATCTAAAAGTCTCAAGTTTGAATTCTAATCAGAATCAATTAATCCCAAAAAAAAAAAAAAAAAAAGAAAATCTTTAAAAGACATATTTAGATGGCCTGCGGCGTTGGGTCCATTTCCGGACAAACAGAGTCGGGCTGGGTTCGTTTTCGAGTAACTGAGCGGGCTGTGGGCTGTGTGATTGGGCCTTTAAAGCTTTCAATTTTTGAGAAGCAAAGTCCCTAACCTTGCTTCCCTCGCTTCGTGTTTTTCTTCTGCTCTAGCAAACTCTGAAAAAGGTCCCGAAGTCACAAGCTCTCTAGAGCGACTAGGGAGAAGCCATGGCGACGGTGGCAACAATGGAAACAACATCCGCAGTCGCTTCGCAAAGGGCGCTGTCACCGAAGGAGTTGGACATTCAGATGATGTTGGCGTCGGAGGTCCACCTCGGCACCAAGAACTGTGACTTCCAAATGGAACGCTACGTCTTCAAGCGCCGCAACGATGGTATACATTATCTGTATATGTATATCCTAAACTCTCTGTGTGCGTGTATGTTTGTAGCACTTAGCATATTTGCATTTTCTCTCTTTTTTTTTGGCGTATGAGATTTTAGGGCCTTGACAGTTAATTTTACGGTCAAGCTATTCGATTTCTTTTTCTTTGGTGGCTGTGATTATATCTTTGTTTGTGTAAGTCGTCGCTATTTTATAGCGATGATATGGTTTACCTGACACCAGTTCGAGCCTTCTGATTAACTTGTCATCTTATGAAGTTTTAGGCATTAGATGCTTGTCTAGTTGACAGTATCAATGGTGTTTCTTTGTCTCTTGTTTCGTAGGTTGCTTTGTATGATTTAGGTGAAGCATAACATGGGTGGCATGCTTGTTTCATAATGTTGATATTTGCTATGGGCACAGAGGCCGAGACTAGAGTTACTCATCTAGTCTACGAAATTTAATCATTTTCTACCAGGTGTTATGTTTTGAGCCCAGTTTTGCTTGTAATAACCTTGATTTTAATTCTAGGAATATATATCATCAACCTTGGAAAGACGTGGGAAAAACTTCAATTGGCTGCAAGAGTTATTGTTGCCATTGAGAATCCTCAGGACATTATCGTTCAGTCTGCAAGGCCCTATGGTCAGAGGGCTGTCCTCAAGTTTGCCCAGTACACTGGTGCTCATGCTATTGCTGGGAGGCACACTCCTGGTACATTCACTAACCAACTCCAAACATCATTTAGTGAACCTCGTCTCCTGATCCTCACTGATCCCAGGACTGATCACCAGGTAAGTCTAAGCAAAATCATTGTTCTTGTTATGATTATTTAATTTTTTTAACACTGTTGTTGTTTCTCATATGACCTGCCTGACTCATTCATGTATAACCGTTGCAGCCTATTAAGGAAGCAGCTCTTGGAAACATTCCTACCATTGCATTCTGTGACACTGATTCTCCCATGCGTTATGTGGATATTGGTATCCCTGCTAATAACAAGGGGAAACATAGCATTGGGTGCTTGTTTTGGCTACTAGCAAGAATGGTTCTACAGATGCGCAGTACCATCCCTCAGGGGCATAAATGGGATGTTATGGTAAGCAAATGTAATTTGAAAACAGTTCGAAACTGCTGGAAACATAAGAGTTTATGTTTTTGCTATTAGAATTTTACTTATTATAGGTATATTTTCCATCTGCAGGTGGACTTATTCTTCTATAGGGAGCCAGAAGAAATGAAGTCACAAGAAGAGGAGGTTGATGCGGTAGTGGGTGTGGATTATGGACTTGCTCCTCCTGAATATGCACTTACCTCTACTGACTGGACTGGAACCATTCCTGATGGTCAGAGGACCACTGATGTGCCTCAACCACCAATTGCTTCTGTTCCTGCTGCCAACTTCCATCCAGAGCAAGGTCCAGTCACTATGGGATAATTTCCTTATGCAAGCCTTTCAAATTCGACATGCTTTGAAAAATTATTGTTAAATTTGTTATAATAGCTATTTGCAACAAATTTTCTGCGATTTGCTTTTTTCCCTTAAATATATTGAAGTTAGCTGCTTTCTTCAATGCTCACTCTATTTTATTGTTTACCATTCTGCCATCTCCTTGTCCAACTCCAGGTGGGTTTTCTGAGAAGTGGGGTACTGCAGCTCCACCACCACAACCATTTGCCCCTGCTGCTACTGGCTGGGATGACAACTAATCTTATCTTGTCCTTGGAATTTTGAGATATTTTTAAAGAGATCAAGAACTTTGGCTATCTAGTGAACAAATTTTGATTATCAAAATTTATCATCATTTTTGGAATGGTAAGTCCTAGAAATTGGATTTCAGTTGTATGCTAAAGTTGGATATACATGGCAATGCTTCACCCTTTTTCCTGCAGTGACCGCTAATCCATCAGTGATGCATAAATATATATGTGGAACATTAACAAGGGAATGGTCTTGTTATTAAGGGATGATTTTAGTTTTAGTATTTTTGGTATATTGCAAAGGGGGTATAAGTGTGAATTTTAGGATAATTTGTTCTAATGAGAACGGGTTGACTGATGGGGCACTGATGGACGAGAACTGGGAAATTTCTCTTTTTAGGGATTCATTATAGGTTCTTCCTTTTTGACGCCAGTCTTTCAAATGATGTGGGATGACAATCGCAACGGACATACTTCACTTCGATATGGGTGGAAAATTACTATGAATAATTATTTTCACAATTACAAAGTATTGGAATTACAGCAAATTAGTGGTCTTGAGAATCTAAATTTCTGCTGCGGCAATGAGAGGCAGCTGCAATGAGCTAGTCGCCGGTTTTGCCACACCAACTTAAAAATGCTGAACGAATCAACCAAGAGTTGTAGGAATTGCCTCTGCGTGGTTGTTGGGGATGGCAAACATGGATGGCTGTGCCCTGGTATTATTCATAGGAGGCCTGATGTGGAGTGGTAGTTGCGGATTGAGTGAGTCGCTTTGTGGTCTCTCTAATTCTATTAGAACATGTAAATATGGCTATCGAGTTAATAGAAATGAGGAATGGCTTAGAATTTAACTTGTGGTGCATGACTTCTAGAGTTATTATACTTAATTTCGAAGGCTGCGATAGAGTCAGGAGTCCGCAGGGGTTGGGCGCGGTGGTTCCTTTCTTTGCGAAGGTGGAACGTCTGCAATTGGCTGATGTTGATAGCAACGATAAAGATTGGCCAATGAAGTTGAAAAGCCAATCCTGCCATAGATGGCCTCCGATGCAACCCAACTCAGCCATGTCCTGACATACCAAACAATTATTTTCTCTTCAAGTGGGAGTGTTGGGTCCACAATCTCCACCGTATCCACTCAACTTCCGGCACAGGAGTGCTGCGGGACCAAATTTCAATACATGATTGTGATGCCCCAACTAGCCAATATCTGGTTTCAGAGGCTTTCAGTTCAGTCTATGTGCCATGGTCATCGCTTTCCACATGGGTAATCCAAGCCCATCATGCCTGTTCGCAGGCTTACTCCCTAAATGCTACAAAATTGACCAGAGTTCAAATACATAACCGGCTAGCTTCATCTGCGCATCCAATTCAGCCAGTAAAGCGTGAATCTCATCGGAGGCTATGTGAGACTTATCAGATGCTGCAAACTGATGAAATTTACTTTCTATCTCAATCCAACTGGACCCAGGATATTTCTTTTCCACTCGTAAATCCTTCATGTTCGTCCTGATCATTGCAGCCTCGGCCCACTTGTTAACTTCAGCATACATGTTAACTAAAAGATTGTAATGGCCACTGTTACCTGGCTCCAAAACTGTCAATTTACTAATGGCAATCTGAGCAATCTTCAGATTCCTGTGAAGCTTACATCCACCCAATAAAGCACCCCAAATAACAGCATTTGGTTCGAAGCTCATAGTTCTTATTAATTCCAGAGCTTCTTCAAGCAGGCCAGCTTTACCCAATAGATCAACCATACATCCATAATGCTCAACTTCAGGAGAGATAGAATAAACACAGGTCATATTGTGAAACATCTTACGGCCTTCTTCAACAAGCCCAGCATGGGTGCAGGCACTTAGAACACTGACAAATGTAATCCCATTTGGCTTTATCTTCTCTCTTTTCATTCTCGCAAACATTGCTAAGGCTTCCTCTGCATGTCCATGAACCGCAAGTCCTTCAATCACTGAATTCCAACAGAAAACGTTTTTATTATTCAACTTGAAGAAGACCAAAAGGGACCTATCTAAGCTCCCACATTTAGCGTACATATCAATCAATGCAGATCCCATGTACACATCAAAGTTGAATCCATTCTGCAAGACATAATGATGTATTCTCTTCCCCAAGTCAAGGGCTCCAAGATGGGCACACGCTGAAATCACTGTAGCCATGGTCACTTCATCTGGGCTAATCCCATGTTTAGTCATCTCACTAAAAACTTCCAATGCTTCCTTGAATCTCTTATTCTGAGAATAACAATTGATCATCGTTGTCCATGAGATAACATCCCTTGAAGGCATTTGATTAAACATCAACTCTGCCGATTCCACATCCCTCAATTTTGCATACCCATCAATCAAAGTATTCCACGAAGTTGTGTTCCTTTCAGGCATCGCATCAAACAAACTCCTAGCAGTGGTCAAATCCCCCACACGAGAAAGTCCAGAAATCATCGTAGTCCAAGCAAAGATATCTCTTTCGGGCATTTCGTCGAACACCCTTTTAGACTCGTTCATTCTGCCATTGCTCGAATAAAAATCAACGAGAGCAGTTTGAACAAATACGTGTGATCCAAACCCATATCTCCAAATGTGACAATGAACACCTTCCCCAAACTTCAATTCAGATAACAGACCACAGGCTTTGACTAACGACGAAAACGTATAGCTTGTAGGCAATACTTTGGCTCTTAACATCTGTACATAGAATTCCGGGGCTTGGATTGGTTTAGAGCACTGAACAAATCCTCTAATCATTGCGTTATAGACAAAAGCATTGGGATTTTCCATGTGGGTATACGCTAAAACTGCATAATCTATGCGATCAAACGAGATACAAACTGTGATAAATTGATTCACCAAGAAACAATCTTGGCTTAAATTGGTCTTGGTCATGACAGCATATACAGATTCCAGCTCTTTTGAAAAGAAACAACCCTTTAATCGGTTAACCAAGGAGCGTGTTTGATCGACTACAACATTTTGTTGAAAAAAATGTTTTGGAATTCTGGAAGGGCTAAGGCTCATTCCGGTCTTCATTATACAGGGCCGCTCCTCTTTCTTTCCTGCCAAGAATTGAATAGGTTGGGGAGACACATAAAATCACAACAAATCATTGTCGGAAATAGGAATATCACGTGAACGTCATGTGATTTCTTGCCCGAATTCGGTGAAACCCACAAGATCGACGTCTAAAACATTTCCGGGTATTTTCTGGTATGCCAGAATTCTGGCAGAATAACACTGTGGAAATGATTAGATTTGACTTTGATTAGCATCTTGCATTGGGTTCTCTCCTTTCTCCGCTTTCATAAAATTTGACTCTAGCACTTGGATCTATGGAGTCAAGAGAATGGTTTCCATCACAAGCAGCGCATAAATGCAGCAAGTGTACACAAGTGTACAATCTGTTGAGACTAGTCAAGGTGAAGGTAGGGGAGTGCTGTGAGGCTATGTACAAACCCCAAAACTTCACAAGCTAGTAATCTCTTTGATGTTTCATAAATGGGAAGTAGAGGCTATTGGCTGGCTTAAAAGGTTCCGAAAACTCTCAGGAAATCCAAACAGTGGTGTCAGGAAACTTGCCCTCGGATTCATCCAGCGAATGGGGAAACGCCAAAACCTTTTGGAAAATAACGAGATATTTGTAATTAAAAAATTATTATTATTAATTATTTTATTTAATATTTATTTTTTATTATTTTTAAATTAATAAATAAATTTTATATAATTTTTAAAATTAAATAATTAATAATATTATTAAAATATTTAATTTATTAAAAACTGATGCTTGAACAGATCATTGGAGGCCGATTCTTTCAAAGCGATTATTGGGAGTTGATCTCGTCGAAAAGATCAATTTTATCTCTTTTTTTATTTTAAATCTACAAATCTCAGTTCTTATTTTTAAATGCCTAACCACAAAATCTTAAATTTAAAAAAAAAAAAAAATCTTCAATAGAAATGAAGGCTGCTGCAAGACAAAAGGTAGGCTTCATAGATTTGGATTTAGAGAATAGAGCCATCCTAGAGTCAGTAAAAATTCGAGGAGGTAATCAAACAAGGCCACTCTACCCAATTCATGTGCAAGTTTGGTTCACTCCAAAAGTTACAAGTAATCAAACCTACCCTGTGAGAACAAGCTAAGTCCAGTTCCTACATATGAAGAATGTAGCTGGGCTCAAAGAAGCCAAAGGCTACATGCTTAACCCTTGGAGTAGAATAACGAAACCCAGAGTAGAATAATGAAAACAATGGAAATAGCCATACAAGAAGATAATCTAGTGTCTCCGGCAAATGCTCCAAGCAAGCCAAAATTTGTTTGGAACTTCTTTTTATTGCAATCCAGCAACTCAGTCAAGCTACAATCGATTTTCTTCTGTTTTAGAAGTTTATGCCGTGACTCCAATGTCTTATTTAGACCATGCTGGAAAAAGTTGGGATAAGAAACCACTTCTTCAATTTGTCTCCCCATCACCTCAACCAAAAACTTGATTCGAGGTTCCAACGAATTCCTAATGCTCTTGTACAAGATTGGAGGATAACCAGTCACCAGTGCTGCTAATTGTCTGTCCTCAAATCCACATCTCTTTAGAAAGGAGAAATTAGGTTTCAGAGTCTTGTTCAAATCTCTTCATAAGATTTCAGGGAAGGTCATGACCACTGCTTGAAGATCCAGATCTGTCAGACCAATGGACTTAAGAAATTCTGAAGTAGGCTGCAGCCTCTTATCAACACTATAACCCATTATGAAGTGGTGTTTGACCAGAACCTTACCAACCATCTCAGTCTTGTTAAGGCCAAGCCCAACAAGGAAGTCTACAATCTCTATTAGCTTTGGATCAATGCTGTAGCTGATAAGCCGTGGGTTCAGCAATATTATCTTGCGAAGTTGCCTCTCAGGGATTGCCAGAGCCTCAGAGAAAGCTAGAAGTGGGCAGAGCTTCTCTTCCACGCTATAAGACAGTGTGTGAGGGAATTTGGCGATGGCAGAAGCAATTTCATGTTGCTTCTTACTCAGCGTAGTGAGGCACCCAACCATAGGAATAAGCTTCTCATTGAGACCCAGGGTAAGGATTTTGGGGCACTTTGAGATGACAGAAGGAAGTCTTCTCTCTTTAATGCCAATGCTATTCAGGAATAAGCTTCCAGATGCTTGCATTTCGTGAACATTTCTCGAATACTATTATCATCAAAACCTTTATCCCGGAACAAGCACAAGATGCTACTGCCACTTTGACAAGTAGACATTTCCATATTCCCTGCAAAATTGTAAAACATGGCAAGCACAAGGTTACTCTCTCTTCATCCAAAATGAACTAGGAGATAAAAGCAAAGAGCACATAAGTTCTCTAATCTCCTAGAAAACGGTGTTACAAGAGAAAAAAGAGCATCCCAGTGCATGGCAGAAGAAATACAAGTCGACCAAACACATAAACAATAGAAAAGGTTCTTACTTTTCATTAGATCTCAAAAAATCAGGTCAAAACAATAGTTAAACAAGCAATCCTTGAACCCTAAAACAAAACTACACATAAAAATTTACTTTCTAGGTTGAGTCTCCATTAACAAGGAAAACAGTGACCAAAGTGTCTAAGGCTGTAATTGCACAGTAACAGACCTTTCTCGTTCAACATAGTAACCTCTTTCATTCCCATAAATTTACTAAAAAAAAAAAAAAACCCTATGAAGAGGAAACAAAACGATCACTCTCAAAATTTTCCACTAACGCATCAAAAGTTAAACCTCAATTCATGGAACACATATCAGTTTGCCTATAACTAGATTATCAAATTCAAAGAAACAAAATTGAAAACCCAAACCCAATTCACTGTTCATCCCTGGTCACACATAATAGACGTGTTTATAAGTGTGGACAAGTATACACCCGCTAACACGGTTCACATATGTATGATGTTAATAGCCCGAAAATTCGAGGAAAATAACGAATAAAAATGCCAAAACTAGTGCCAGGAGATGAACCTCACAATGCAACCAGCAGGAACGATTTCAAGAAATTGTTAGGGGGGTCAAAGCTCGCAAAATTCGCCAAAATCAATTACAATTTCTGTAACCCACAAAGCTAAAGACGACGACGCTTGCTCGTTATTGAATATTATGTTGACAAAAGAAAATTCTGCCGATAGTGCCTCTCAGTGTGGAGCTGCATGGAAGTAGATAACGTCGGGCCAGACGTACAGACGGACAGGGAGAGAGGTTTTGGGGTTTTCCTACGAGAGAGAGAGAGAGAGCGCGCGCGCGCTCAAATGAAATGAAAATGGTAATAGAGATACAAATTGAGCCATGCTAAGCCGGCTTGGAAGT
The DNA here is from genome assembly GCA_037832345.1 of Rhizophora mangle. Lineage (NCBI taxonomy): Eukaryota > Viridiplantae > Streptophyta > Magnoliopsida > Malpighiales > Rhizophoraceae > Rhizophora > Rhizophora mangle. The sequence continues at coordinate 2,243,489 of JBAPLJ010001937.1, read as the reverse complement.
TTTGCCCAACATTTAGCTGAACTTGGACTGTGCATGAAGCAGATATCTGGGCTCCACCTGAGCGGTTTCCTGGCCGGGTCCCTTAAATGAAGGACGGGATACATTTACTCTCTCGTCGCCTTTTCTCTATTTGGATAAGAAGGTAGAAGAGCGAAGAAAGTAGATAAGTTAATTTATAGATCTTTTATTAACGGAAGAAGATGAAGCTGTTCGATTCCTACCTCATTTAAAAATAGTGGAGAGGCAAATTGAAAGTGAATAAAATTTTCTATCCTCTTTTATGTTTGGGAAAGGGGTGTTGCTTGTTATATATGTATAGATAGCAGCGCAAAAGTTCAGTGTTCAGTTATAAAAGGAATAGCTTACAGCACAACCTTGTCTTCATGAGTAAAATGGGTTACTTCTATCTTTTAGAACATGTTAAATGTCACTCTGTAAAATACAAGCAGACCATGGGTACATTGTCACGCAGCAAACCACGGGAAATCGTCGTAGTTTGTTTAGTAATGGGTAAATCCTATCTCCCAATTCCTGAGGGAGGTTATAAAGCAGGTTCCAGTGACCAACTTATTGCACAATTTTTCAGACAGACGAAGGAGAAAACAGAGAACATCAATTTCATGCTGAAGCTAGTTCAGCATATCAATTTCATGCTGAAGCTGGTTCAGCATTTCGTTTGGCTTCAAGTGTCTTCTCGTACTCTTCAATGGACTTGAAGAGCTCGGAAAAGTTGCCCTTCCCAAACCCACCACATCCACCTTTCTGGAATTCTTTACCATTCTCATCCTTGAGCATGCAGCCTATTCTCTGTATTATCTCTATAAAGATAGTTGGCCTGCCATAAGTTTAAGAAACCCAAAAAAAAAAAAAAAAAAGCCAATCAATTCAACGAGGCAACTTCAACTTAAAAATTGGTAGATGGGCATAGAACTATCAGCAAAAACAAGAAAAGAATGAGGCAAAGTCAATTCACCAAAAAAATTTTAAAAAAAAATGTTTAATTTATGCACAAATGGCATTACCTGTCACCCACAGGCTTGGTGAAAACTTGAAGCAAGGTGCCTTGATCGTCCCGATCAACCAAAATCCCCAACTCCTCACACTCCCTGATCTGCTCGTCGTTCAAAATGTCACCAGCCCTGTTCTTCAGGTTCTTGTAGTAAGTAGAAGGCGGCGACGGCATAAACTCGAACCCGCCGACGGCACTCCTCTTCCTCATTTCCCTCAGGGTCCTGAAGATGTCTTCGCTCACCAGAGCCAAGTGCTGCAGCCCGGCCCCCTCGTTGTGCTCCAAGTACGTCTGTATCTGACTCTTCCTCTTCGTCCCGAACACTGGCTCGTTCATCGGCAGCAGCGTCTCCTCGTTGTTCGCCAGCACCACCGAGTTCAGCCCGCTCTCGCTGGTCCCCACGTCCTCCGCTGTGAACTCCGCGAACTCGTGGAATCCGGTGAATTCCTTCACGTATGACACCGCCGCAGCTAATTCCTGCACGTTCCCGACCGCGTGGTCCAGGCGGCGTATACCGTAATCCAGCGGAAACGACGACGCTTCGTCCACTGACTCGAATTTCGGTAGAAACCAGGAATCAGGATCATTATTGACGTCGGGGTTCGACCTTTTGTAGCTTATGTATCGCAAAACGACGTCGCCGTAGAGATGGACTTCGGCCAGAACGGCGCGGTTGTCGAGCACTACAGGTTCGGCCGAGGGTTTGGCCCCCCCAGCGACGCTGGTTTTGAACGCAATTTCTGCATCTTCCATTTCAATCGCGACGGCTCTGACGCCGAGGCCGTGTTTGGCAGAGAAATCGCAGCAAGCTTGGTAGTCGAAGCTGGGAATGGAGGCAGTAGCGGTGTGGGAGAGGTTCTCCATGACGGCAATCGAGGGAGAGTAAGGAGCGGTGAAGAGGAAGCAGAGGTCGCCGGACAGGAGGAGGTACGAAGCGTGGGTTACGTTACCGGTGGACAGATCGGATTTGGCAACGATTGTCATGCCGAGCCCCCAAGAAAAACGACGCGCCGTGTTGGTGGCATCGTTGCACCAGAATTCCACGTGGTGGAACCGCTTCACTTGGAACCGGTCTGACCGTGGGTTGGTTCGCACGAAGTTAGAGAAACCCACGAGCTTGAGACCCGGCGCCGGGCTGCCATCTTGTCCCTCCGCCGGAGACGCCGCTTCCCCGTTTCCTTCCCCATTGGTTTTCTTCTCTCAGTCTTCAATCACTTGACGACTCCGTGTCGTCTGTGTTTTCACTGGGACACCACTTGGATTCGTTTATATAATCACCTAATTTTAAATAAATTATTCTGTTTCGACGACCCCGATAGAGTCCACGCTTAAAATTTGACCCCTTTGATCTAATCTTAAAATTCTGTATCGATAAGTACAATTTATTGGAAAATTTTCTTGGTCCAATAATTTATTGGGAAATTGCTGATAAAAAAGCTCATGAGCTCTTTGTTCTTCTGTAAATTCATATAAAAACATCTCTAAATTTTGTGACGAAAAAGATTTTCGTAATCTACTAGAATTTCGTCCTCAAACTCTCACATTTTAAAGAGGTTTGAAGTGCTTTTTTGGGGCTGATTGGGCAACCGAAAAAGCTTTTCTTGAGCAAAGCAACAAAAATGCTTATAATTCGGATTTGGGAAGCCTTCAATTTGGGGTATTAAAAAATCTTTGAAATTATCATCGTGATTTCATAACTTGATAGTTTCGTTTGTATTATTTAGTCTTATGTTTAAATTGTTATTAAATATTTGGTAAAAATTATATGCACGTTTTATCCTGTGATTTATTTTTGAATGAATTCTTTTTTTGACTCAAAATTAGTATTATTATTATCATTTAAAAAAATCTTTGAAATTTTGTTTTTCTATTTAGAAAAATATGGAATCTACTGTTATTATCCAAAAGGCACAGACGATCTCAATTTCGCTGCGTGGCGAGCAGAGATTGATGATGCAATGGATGGACAACGTTTGATCTCTCTCTCACGTGGCACTGGCGTGTAAGAGTGATCCGATGTTTCGTGGGTGAGCAAGTTATGCTGACGTATACTTTGGATCTGATCTTGTTGGAGAGAATAATTCTACAGTTAAATAATACGACTACTACTACTACTACTGAAGCTGCCTTGTCCATGTTACGACCGTTTTTTTTTAAAACAGTGTTTCACACTTTCATAAAATTGAAGATGGACCTCGAAAGACCAAAAAAAAAAAAAAAAAAACATAAGTCGACCTTGACTCAACCGTGTATACACGTTCTACCCCCACTAAAACAATGAACCCAAAAAATAAAAACAAGTTTTATTCCGATGTGTTTAAAATTTTAAAAATAAAAATAAAAATGAAGTTGACATTGACTGAAGACCTTAAATCGGTCACTGTGCTCAACTCTAAAAACTGCCCCGCTGTTGCCGGGGAAGGGCTGCAACTGGTTGAGTTCCATAGTTGAGTTTGCCATGTGGACATCAAATTCCGATGTTGGCAGTGTCGGGGCAAGGTACACCTATTTGTAATTTTCAAATAGTTGACCAGGGAGAGAGATGAGCTGAAATTTTTCGTGTAAGTTAAATATATATTCACCGAGGGAGAGAGAGAGAGAGAGAGAGAGAGAGAGAGAGATACTTTTTTAATATCTTGTCTGTATAAGTATTTAACGGTAAATTTAGAGAAAATAACAATACAATAAAGACCTTATTGATCAAAATTTGCAATTATGACCAAGATTTGAGAAATTAGAAAAAAAAACTTGGAAGGTTAAAGCCTTTTACTTTCCTAACCCATAGTATTGAATTTCATTTGAGAGATTGAACTTATAATTTTTTTTTTTTTTTATCCCCTTCAAATCGCCTCAACTCAAACATTCTGCAGGTGGGGCTCTAAGTTTAAACCTTACAGAGTTATTACAGTACGGTTAACTTGCGTGGGCGAATTGGGAAGCCTGAACTTGTGAGCGGGCCTAGGCAAAGCTTTAGGAAGCGAACAATTGGGCCCATTTGGGAACTCAAGATGGGCTGCACCAATGGGCCAGCGCGGGTCCCTCGAGCTCATAAAAACCTCAAAGATGTGTCTCTCGGCTTGCTGCACTGGCCGAGAAAAGGTGGACCCCATGTGAATAATGGCACCACGCCACCTGCTTCTCCATTAAATTTCACTTATTTTGAATAATAAACAAACAGATGCAACTAACGGCCACCTAAAGTAATAACTCTTTTAATTGTGTGTTTTTGTGCGTGAGTGTAACAAAATCTTAATACGATCGAACTGGGTCACATGTCCTCATTGGTGAGAGTCTCCCTCGTTTTGTGCTTAAAAAAACATGGACCGATGAAAAATTTTTCAATAACGGCAAGTCTAAGAAACAGACCTAACGCTCAAAACAGCGACAGGATTCGATTTGCCTTGTATCCACCGGTCTGGTGGTAAGGAACCAACGCAAAAGGCTCATCATTTCTTCCAGAAATAAAACATCAAACAAAATAAAAAGAAAAACCCCCGAATCAAAGAATCCTCTTGGATCAGTCCTTCTCCTTACATGGCTTCTAATGGCGCTTCTACGGTACCTCTCTCTCTCTCTCTCTCTCTCTCTCTCTCTCTGTGTGGGAACAATTTCGTGTCGGATAGTTTTGATTGACTAAGGGAAATCATGCAATCAGCAGCAGCGAGCAGTGGACTCGGACAACAGTTTGGAGAAGATCAAGCGGCAGTTAGCGTCTGGTTCTGGTAGGAAATTGTTGCAGGGCCCACTTCTCAAACGATCTGAAACTGTACGATCTTTTTTTTTGGTTCCTTCCGTTTTTCTTTCTAAATTTTCCATCATTTTTTGATCTCTCTTTAGCTTGAATTTTATGTTCTTTTTTTTCTTCGACTGGGGATTCTGTAACTGTTAATTGGTGTGTATTAGTCTGAAACTGGGCAAGAATTAAGGTTTTTGTTTTTTCCTCAGTTAGGACATAATTTAAGTTATCTTAAGAAGCCTGCTGCTTTGGTACTTAGTGGGACCTACGGGCTTCAAATGTGATGAGATGTGGGTGTGATGTTAATGTTAATTGGAAGATGGCATTGAACGGTTTCATCCTGTGGTGAGAGAGTACAGAAAATTATGTAGGGGGCAATGCAAAGAACTTGCCAGCCTGCCTGTTGAGTTGGGAGGCTATTGACTTAAGGATATTTTTAAGCTTGTGTTTCAACCCAGCACAATTACTTTACTTTTCTATTTTGCATTGTAGCTGAGGAAGTGGAATGAGAGATGGATGATTCTGGACCCGACTACTGGGAAAATGGAATACAAGTGAGTAGATGTTGCTCATGTTTCTACTGTCTGGACTCTTGATAGAGCTCTTTATTTCTTGAAGTACATGAATTTCCACTTTGCCATCTGTTTGCCTTCTTTAGGACTAGGAGAAATGAGCCGATCATGAAGGGAACTATTGTCTTTGATGCAAATAGCACCATTACGGTTTCACCTGTAAACTTCCAGTAAGAGGGCTGTTTTGTGATTAAGCCTTATTTTAGATCATCAAGATTCAGTTCTCTGATCCAAGATTTAGTTTTGTTTATTATTAACACTTTTGGCTCTCTGTTTGTGCTTCAGTGGACTTCCAAAGTATGATGGTTGCTGTTTCTGTATCCATTTTAATCTCATGTGTTGGGCTTAGTACCATGTAAAATAAGTGGGTAGCATCCTTCTGTCTAGTTGAGACTTTTCTCTGGAATGTTGTGCACTTAATTACATTTTAGATATTGGGACTCCACAGAAGAAAGACTACTTTCTTTGTGCAGAGACACCTGGTGCAGCTAGAGCTTGGGTAGCAACTTTACAGTAAGTTTTTCTTTTGAAAAGATGCCCTTTGACAGTGTGCTGGAGTGCATTTTATTTCGTGTTTCCGCAGCTATAGATGATATGTTTATTGCTTTCTTCTGTTTAAAATGATTGTAGCTTGTCATGTGGAATGAAAATGGTTCATTTAAAAATCAACATTGCAGTATTCTCTTGTCAATCTTTTTCTAAATCATATAGTTCATACTATTGTAATAAGGGAATATAAGTTCTACAGAGATGATGCCATGTTTAGTTTCTTTTAGTTGGTTGCTAGTTTTCTCGGTTGTCAGGTAACTCATTCCATTTTGGTGGGTCCATATATTGAACATGTATTGCTTCTTTTCTTGGATCACATATGTTGCACTTCTTTTTTCTTCATTAGGTTTCTTGCTATGATTGGTATTATGAAGAGATTTGGTTGTATTGTTAAGATTTACATTTTCACTTTTTCTCTGGTGTTTTGCTTTCTTTGGTTCACCAACAATCAGTGCTACTCAATTAGTACTAAAGGCACATAAGGAGGCTGTGAATTCCTTAAGTGGGAATGGTTCTGCAAAATTAGGAACAGTTGCAGCTGTAGTTGCTACTGCTAATTCAACGGCTTTGGAATGCTCTAAAGAAATTGAAGCAGCAATGCAGGTTTCTTTGAGAAATGCCCTGGGAATGATGTCTAATAAGACAACTGATGGTCCAATGGATGATATGGCAATCATGAAGGTATAAGTACTGTATACCAATTAAATGTTATGCAATTCTTCCTGGCATTGCATCTTGCCATCCTGGGCCTTCCTGACCTGAGTGGGAAGTGTAACCAATTTGTGTTCAGCTTGCTTTTAGTTATGATCATTCTTAAATTTTTCAGGAGACTCTAAGAGTCAAGGATGAGGAACTACGGAATTTGGCTCGGGAGCTTCGTGCTCGTGATTCAACAATAAGAGATATAGCAGAGAACTAACGGAGACTGCTGAAGCTGCTGAGGCTGCTGCATCTGCAGCACATACAATGGATCAACAGAGGAGAATTGCTTGCTCTGAAATTGAACGCATATCAAAAGCGTCAGAGAAGCAGTTGGAGTTATCTGCACTGAAGGTGTCAACAAATTTATTTGACCTCTTGCATTTCATCATTGAGTTGTTAGTCAAAAATCTGAAATGGATTCAGGAAAGTAAATATTTGTTGAATAATGGATATTATGCATCTTATTTAGTCAAATGGAGAAGAAATTTTGCTGAAGTATTAAAATGCTCTCATTTGTGGTCTAGATTCTGCACATGCATAGACAACACCTAAATATAAAATTTAGTTGCCACATTTATCGTTTATGATTGTTCATTAGAGTTTCCTTTTCTGCATGGTTGTAGCTGAAAGACTTTGAAGAAAGAGTTGCAGCCCTAAGTAAAGAAAGAGATCAACTGATCAAGCAGAGAGAATCTGCTTTTCAGGAGGCACATTTATGGCGTTCAGAGCTTGCAAAAGCTAGAGAGCGTGTTGTGATATTAGAAGGAGCTGTTGTGAGAGCAGAGGAGAAGGCCAGGATTGCAGAAGCAGATGCTGAAGCTAGAATAAAGGAGGCCACATGGAAAGAAGTGGCTGCTGTGAAGGAAAATCAGGAGCTGGTAGCATATGTGAACATGTTGCAGGCACAATTTCAAAGGTGTAGCATTTCTTCCTCTTAATTCAGTCTAGTTATCATTCTCCTTTGATTGATCTTATATCTTAAACAACTATTGTTCAAATCAGCCTTTTGGGACTCCATAAAAGGTGGAATGCCAGAGGTCAAGCTCACCATCACCAGGGTGGATACTTAATGTAGCGGTGCATGTATTCCCATCTGGGTCTAGTTGTTAGACTGCAATTTCAATTCTAACAACAAGAGTCTGATTTGTGGTCTAGGTAACATGGGTTATTTTCTGTTCTAGATGGTTGTTTTCATGCTGAGAGCTCAATTGACAATTTGTTTGAAAAAGTATACAATTCTGTGTGTAAACACTTGTTGTCCTCAAATAAACAAAAAAAAAAAAAAAAAAAAAGTGGATTTGTGTAATTTATTTTTACCCTTTGTTCGGGTGTGGGGGTAGGTCTTAGACGGGGGACCTGAACATTCCCTGCACCATTAAGGTGTGAGGAAGTACCAATGCCACTTGATTACTGTGTAGTTTGCAGATTCCTCCAGTGGTCACCTCTCCTCATGTGGTTATTGATTTATGACCTTGTTCGTACAATTCCCTATTCAGCATCCTATATTGATGATGCATTTCTTCCAAAACATTTATTTTACATGCATCAGGATTTTTGTGCATCATGAGAAGGTAAAAATTTGTAAAATATTGAATTGTGAGCATCAACTAATGCTTATAAGTGACTATTTCTATTTACAGATTCCAGATTGATACAAAGCAAGTGTTTGAGGAGAAGAATGAGGCCTCGGGCAGTATGGGAAGCGCACTTCCTCTAACTAAGCAGGTGGACTTGTCAGATGAGAATGTTGATAAAGCGTGTCTTAGTGTTGTCCAAGCCTCTGGAGAAAGTATAGTGCATATGGCAGTGGATCAATCTAACCTCCGGCCAATTGGAGATGCTGAGTGGAATGATATTCAGGCAACTGAGTCAAGGATAGCATATGTGAGAGAAATTGCCCCTGAGACAGAAAGAAGCAGTTTGGATATACCTGTTGTCAGCGCACCTGTAAATAATCACCGCGAACAAGGGTCTAATGCTTTTCGTCAGCCATGAAAATCATCTTATGCAGTTTAGGAGATACTCTTGGTGTATTTCTGTGTTTCGATTTGCCAATTAAATGTCATCGGTATACCAACATGTTGTGTCCAATACGTCTTGAGCACATTCTGAGATTTTAGCATTATGCCTTTGTGACATTTGTGTACAGAGAGCAGTTCTGGATGTCTTGGATCTGTTGTAGATTTATCTGCTGCCCTGCCAATTCTGTGTGCAAATTGCTTCAATAAGAAAGTACCACGTTCTTTTCTGCTGTGCCGGAAGAGAGGGAAAGAACAAATTGGTTAGTTGATGTTTTCTCCATTTTTCCAGTACTTGTTTGAACCTCCGCAAGAATGTTTTAAGTGATTACAGGTGCTGGGGAAAATAAAAATATGAGAAATGAGACGGCGAAAAACACAATAATCCTTAATGTCACGCTCTTTACAGCAGACTATTACTCAACAGACATGGACACGAGAAAAGGAAAAGACGGGGACAAAAGAAAAGCACAGTTTTTCCTTAAATATTGCAACTAATCGCATTATTTTCCACGACACAAGATGGGTGCAAGTGAACCACCAAAGACTTTTTAGAGCTCAAGGATCTTCTTGGCCTGCTTCTGATGTCATCCCACCAAGCACTCACGTGCTTCCTGTCCTTAATCAGAGGCTCCTTCTTCACTGGACCCACCAATAACTGAGTATAGGGAAGGTAGCTTAGGTCAGCAAGGCTGAAGAAATCCTCAGCCAAGTAATCGCTCTTGGGAAGCCTCTCAATATAGATGTCTTTTTTTTTTTTTTTTTGGGTTACAGAGAAGAGAAAAGAAAAGCAGTCACTACGAGAAGTTTCAACTAGAGTGTCTCAATCTCTTAATTGCAGGACTCTAGCATTAGTGACGTACGTGATGAGGTTATATCTACAGAGCAATGCTTTTTTTCTTTTTTCTGCTCAACTCGAAGTTTTTCTCGAATTATATTTTACGAGCAAAGAAAAATAGTCAGGGTTGGTTTTCTCACTACAAAATGGTTAGTTTTCTTGTTGGGAAAACCTGCAAGAGTTGGTTATGCTGTTGAAGAGTAGCAACTGAAATTAGGAATTTGAGGTTTTCTCATCTTATAGCTTGGCTTCCATTGCTAACGAATTTAGGGCTTTTTTTTTTTCTTTTTTCTTTTCATGGACGATACTTCCTGCAGTCAAAATTCAAGAGAATTAGGAATGATTCTTGCAGCAGTCAACTAAAATTAGCTAAGAACGTTTCTTGCTGCAGTCAAAAAAATGAACCAAAGCAAATGGAGTTTCAATAATCCACAAATAGAAAAAAAAAAAAAAAATTCCATTAAAACTAAGTAATCCAATCAATAATCAAGAAAAGAAATGAAAGAAGGCTCCGCCTATATACTGCCTGCAGCGAGACGGGATTGGCAAGTGAGTTAAAGGCTCGTGCACACATGTAGCTTTACTCATTTCCATACGCATCCATCCTTGTGAGACCAAAGTCGGCAGAAAGAACCCACTCAGGTTCGGCTACCACTCATGATTTTAAGATGAAAATTTCAATTGAGCTGCTCCATTTAATTTATTTCTCACTTAGATAGTACCATCGTGACATGCATCCCAATATTTTCAGAATGTTCTAAAAGTTCATTAGGTAGGGAGTGGAGGAAATAGCATTCGTTGGGATGGAATCTATGTCATAAAATTTATAATAATGACAGTAACATGTACTGCATCCAATCTCAAGCTAATTGTAAACTATGATTTCATGAATTTGCCAATGTGGCTCGAAATCTCACCCAATTTACCATTTACCAAAGGAATCTCAAGTTCTGTACGCAAATCAAACATTTGAAGCAACAAATTTGGTGAGGGATTCGAAACCCTTGGCACTCTCACTGAATGCAACGGGTTCCGTATGGCAGTAAAATGAGGACAGTGTATCTTTAGAATCAACTCTGTTTAGATGTTTGCTTCAGATTTAACAAAATTTCACCACACTAACAACAATTCAGTTGTCCCGACCGTCTCAACTTTGAAGCACGATGGAGCAAAATAACGAACCAGCCTCAGAAGGAGACAACTGACTTCGATTGTGTGCAAGTTTGCAACTGAGAAAGAGCAGTGTCACTTCCCTCCTCAAAAACTACGAGTCTCCCACTGACGGTATGATCCCTGAAACAGAAGTTGAGATCATTACCAGAAATATACCGTTAAGCAAATGGTTCAGGTCCCAGTGGCCAAATGATCATATATATTACTGTTCTCAGTCTCCAGATCTTAATTCCACTGTCCAGATCCATATATGTATCCCAAAATAAAACCAGCTCTTGGCCTAAATTGACCTCGATTGAGTTTCAAGGAGCAAGGGTACCAAGAAGAAAATTCAACCAGGATTTAGGAAAGTAAGCGGATCTTGTTCTTACCTGATTGCTTTTCAAATTTTATCGTTTAGGAGCATAACAATCCCAGAAATGCATGCAATACAGAATCTTATGGGAATCATATGCTCCAAACATCAGGTCTACGTAGTAGTTTGGCTTAAAATCATCCCCACCCCGGGGCAGTAGCCAAACCATATTCCTTGGGGCAAGAAAAAGATCTACAGAATAAGGCCAAGTGGGCCTATACTAAAGTTCCTAAAGGAAAGGAAAGAGGTTTTCAGAGGAAAAGAAAGCTCCAATTTCATGCTCACTCAACTGCTAGAAAAGAAAGAAGAAGACTTACTTTTGTGAGACGAAACTCTCTTCAGAAAGTGCCTTCTCTAATCTCTCCTCAAATGGTGTTGCATGCCAACTTACTTTCTGATCCTGCAAACCAACTAGCATTCATCAAGTGCAGCTCCTAATACTGCACCATAAGACAAAAGAACAACTGGCCTTAGATTTTAGAAATACCTCCTTGTATTTGTTGGTTGAATTTGGGATTCCATTCCCGTCCCACCACTTAGGGGAAATATTGGAAGGCTCATTCTCACTCCAGTGAACAGCAACCATCCCAATGATAGGCCTTTCACCTACAGTTCTACCAAAACGAACAATTTTGCTCGTTGCAGTCCCAACATTTGGATTATTTGTTGGTGGAGGCTTCAACCAAGAAGCCAAGCTTGCTTCCATGTTCAAATCCTTTTTAACCCCCATTTCTGGTGTAGTGGTTGCATTTTCAGACTGTTCAAATGATTCTCTCAGTTCTCCCGATAGATGATGAGAACCAAAATCATCTTCTTTTATTCTCTTTGAATGAGTGACATTCTCAATTGGATTCAAGACTGAATAAACATACTGCGATCTGACCTTGGTTTTTCCATTTCCAAAAGCTTCTGCATTTGCAGGAAAAACAGTTCCAGGTGTTTGCATGTCATCAGAAAGTTTCAATGGGGTTGCTTTAGGAGAAGGCTTTGATGCACTCAGCACTCCCGGAGACACAGATTTCTTTGAAATGGGGCAACCATTTTCAGATGACAAACCTTTAGAAGATGTATCAAATTCACACTCAAAGTGAACACACTTGTTTCTGTACTGATCAGTTTCAGCAAAACGCTGAGGAGAACCTGAAGCTGTCAGATCGCCATTCTCATTAGGGTGAACTTTCCCTATTGTTTTGAGACATCTTGCCTCACTGTCTTCATTAATGCTGACAGAGGTGCTGCCAGTGTTCTGTACCTTGGTTATGCAGCTGGACAAATTCCAAGAGACATTCACGAAACTGTGAATTAGCATTGGAATATAACAATAAGAACAAGCATCACAAATATAGATCAATGGGCTATTTTAATGTATTTTATCGTGTCCAGAAGGCTGAAAAAACATCCTAGAAAATTGTTAACTCTCTAGGAACCATAATGTTTCAACTTTAAGAAGTACAAGTCAATATCAATTCCTCAAACTGCTCGCTAACTAAATACCTTAAGCTATGTACACATGCCAATTGAACTGCAGATGACAATAAATAAATTGAAGTCCAACCTGCTAGGCGTTTGCTCTGAAGAAACCGAACCCCTTCCCCACTCTTCACAAAGTTTGATTGGAGTAATGGGCTGATCAACTTGCTTGTCCAACTGAAGTTTCTTAATGGATGTATTCGGCATCCATGAGTTGTAATTCGAATGTTCTGGATCTTTAGCAGGAGGCGAATTCTTTAACTTCCCAAATGCTTTACGAATCTCAGCAGGAGTCTCAGGTAAAGTACCACAAGCTTTCAAAAATTTAGCCTGCAGAGAAAAAGTATGAAACCCACCCACATGACTAAAATTAACTTACCAAACAGCTCACTCAATTCAAAAGATCAAAGCAAACAAAATTATTCTACAGGCTAGCTCTTTCCATGAGCAGATTGTTTTGATTCCAACGGAATGAAATACCAAGAATGAAAAACTGTATGTTGCAAAATCAAGAATATATACAAGTGCAGAATCTGGTCTCGTATGGTGTTTGGATATTTTCAAAGTTGCTAGAGTTTGAAACATTTTCCCGCTAAGCAAGGTTCCACTTCCTACTTCTGAAACAATAGCTAAGTAAATAAATAAATAAAATTATATATAATAATTACCTCGTCTCTCAGTTCCTCGCTTATTTTGGGATTTTCCTCATCAAATCTTGGAGATTCTTCTTTATCTTCAAGAGGAATTAACCTCAGAAAAATTAGAAAAAAAAAAAAAGGGATAATCTATTAATTTAAGTGAAATGAAACAATTACCTTGAGATAGAAAGAGAGATGATAAACGATTCTTTTTCGCCGCCATAGCTTCCTTCAAATTATTAACAATAAAAAAACCAAAAAAAAAAACAAACAAGTATTAGCTACTTTAATTCAGGAATTCAAAAATTCAATCTGAAAGAGCCGGCGACACTTACGGTTGGTTTAGAGTCGGAGAGAGATAACTGAGGCCGAAATCGACGATGGTGATGATGATCCTGGTCGAGGTCTTTAACGCGAAAGCAATCAAAGAAGCATCCCATGGCTCTCCACACCGGTCCGACAAGCAATCTCCCCGCCGATCTCCAAATCCGCCGTAACTCACGCCTCAACAACAACGCGCATGTCATGGTTTCATCGGCGTCGATGTCGACACAAAACTCTGCCCGCCCCTCCGGCGTGTTTTGAGGCTTATTAATCGCTGATTTAATATGGATTAGAGATAGAGGCTGAGTCAATGTGCCATTTTTTGAAATTTGAATTAACCAAACGTGGGAAGTATTTTTCGTTTGGAAGCCAAACGGGCGCAAGAAAATTCCACCTATTAACCGTTGGATCAAATTAGCTCAATTCAGAGTAAACCAATCCAACGGTAAATAGTATACTTCCCAAAAGGAATGTTCGTTGTGCGAAATCAAAACTTATGTTTACTATTTTGCCCCCAAAATAAATCCGTTGCTGCTATGCGCTAGGGATGGAATTCTGCTACATGCAGGAGTAGAAGATAGGAATTACTCTCTGTTTTTTAATATGACACGTGGAACCGGTAAATTCATTTTTCGCTTTAAACAGGAAAGTCGGCCGCTCCCCTTATTCATTTTGTCATGCCGGAGAGCGCGTGGTACGATTACAAATGTGGGAAAATTGTGAGTTATTGCCGGCATTTTTATATAATAGAAGAAAAAAATTATTATTATTATTATTATTATGAGATGCATTAAATTGAATGTTAAAGAATTTGAATTTTAAATTTTTTTTCTTAATTCCTAATTAACATAAAATATTATTATTTATCTCTCAAAACTATCAACACATACCAAAAAACAAAAACAAAAAATTATCTTATTTGACTCACTTTTATTTTAAATTTTCTAGTCTTAAAACTTTTTTTTATCCTCGGAGGAAAATTGACTAGCTTCATCCTTTGAAGGGAATATTTTCTTCCCAAATTTATATCCTTATACATGGATATGTCAAGCCATTGTCTCCAAGAAAGAAAACCAATACCTAAAATTAGAGTCTCTAATCCAAACTACATTTATCCGAGTGGAATTTTTAGTTTATTCCTTCCCAAATTCTACTTAAGTTTGTACATTTCAATAACTTTTCTATCAGTTCTTAGTTAAATCACAATTCGGTTAATTTAGTAATACATTAATTAATTTCTATCATGGGTTTTTGTGACATGATCCTCCAAGAAAACTTTCAAATTTATGTCGTTTAGTACCAATAAATGCCATCAAACAATTTCGGAATTATCGACGTTAGAAATCATATTACATATATTCATTCCAATTTGGTTTTTTTTTTTTTTTTTTTTTTTGAGATAATGGGTGGATACGAATGATAAACACATAGAGTTTGTACATCACAATCTCTAATGGATTAAATGACATAAACTAGCTACTGTTGGGATGTTTATCATTCTCTAAATTGCATCGTATGCAATGTTCGGTTGCGACAGATGCCACTATATACTTTTCAAAACAGTGCCAGTTTGATAACTTTTATCAATGTGTTGTTGTTGAAACTCGCAACTCTAACACAGCACTCAGGTAGCTATAAATTGCGTATCGTAAATAGGTACATTAAATCGGCAGGTTTTTACTTCAAACGGTCGAATAAAACTTAATTATTTTCAACGAGTAGCATCGTATGTGGAAACCGACCGAACACTTCATCAGCCAAACCCAAATTGGAGGAAAGGAAGATGAATATAGGATGCGTTTTGGTTAGGTTATTCGTGCTCAATTCAATAACTCGTTACTTGAGTTGCCATCCAAAATGAGTTATCCTTGAGTGCAGAGTCCAACATGGCTCCAGAATTCAATGTATCTTTTCCACCGTCCATAATAAATGACAAGGAGGGGCTTCGAGACGATTTAGACATGCACTGCCACAGCCAATGCTGGTCCACGCTCCCATCAATGTGTTTCAACCAATCACGCATACAAACTTTTCAATTCGGGTCATTGAATTTATCTCTTTTTGCTTTTGTGACTTTCTGGTGGAGGTGGAATCATACACGTACAAAATAACTTAATTCTTTCTTTTTTTTTTTTGAGTAACCAATAAAACTTATTTCAAATAAGCCTCAAATCTTCACACGTACCTACCCATCACATGTTCATCTCCGGTTGTTATTTTCCCACGTGCTCAAGGCAAGCATCAACCCTTACTATTTGACAAAACATTTGAGCCATTTTAGGGTGGAGCAAACAACACGATAGATGGTCACCGTTCCAATTGATGAAGAGAAAAAAAAAAATTAAGTTTAATTTTAAATTGGACTTGGGATGTTTTGTGATAGAAAATAACAAAATTTCAACAAAAACCCCCCACTTTATTCTAATAATTAAATTCTGTCGCGAGGTCTATAAACCTGAAAGCTCTTCGTCCTTCTGTCATGCGTTTTCCCTTTTTTTATTTGTTTCTCCCCTTTCTGGTTTGTGCATTTGCCAAAATATTGTGTCTTGCAGCCCAACTCCTAAAAAAAAGATTTCCGGTTAGTTTATTAATAAAGCCTAGTTGAGAAAGCCACTTGGTATTTTTTAACAATAGCATAATAGATAAACAATAACAAAACCAACGTAGATAATCGTCTACACTTGAGAATTAATAGGAGTCCGAAGACGAGTAATGTTCACTCTCATTGAGCATACTGGCTTTCATAGGAAAAAGACAGAATCGGCCTGTTGTAGCATAAGCCAATTGAGCTTTCTCAAGATAGATGTGCCAATGAAAACAAGCCACTGAGCCACACGATCAAACGACATGCTCTAGCCTCAAAAACGCCACTTGTTCGCGTGCTTTTGAAAGTGAAACGGCAAATGTAAAGGGGCTTTGCCAGCATTGTCGGTTCTCAAGGCAACAGGCTTGACTGCTCTAGTGGTGGGCTGGCATAATTAATTGTGACCAGAAGAAGATTTTATTAACTTTTTTAATGTACCTTTTGAATTAAATTCAGCCTAATTGACAGCAGTGGGGACGAAACAATCCAATTCGTTGTTTTAATTTAAATGGCAAAATATTGACGACACACCGTTATTTCCAGCCAATCACAATATTGAGATACCTTTACCAAATAATTCAATGGTTTGACACCGTCACATGTTAATTTAAATTTTTTTTATAGACTAACTAAAAAATGGTGGAAACAACACTTTATATGTTGTAAGTGTGAGGGGTCATTTATTATTAAATAAAAAATTTTAAATTCTAACTTCTACTAAAATATTTAATAAATTTAAAATTTTCTCATAAAATTTATTCGTTGGGTAGTTGCAATGTTCACTTGTTTTTATCATTTTACAGAACAAAGAATAGAGAAAAGAGCGAAAGTAATGAAGGGCATTCACTTTCTTGTGCCACTGAGCAAGTGTGCCACTAAGCCGATGCACATTAAGCAGTCGAGAACGGCCGATACTTTTTATTGGATAAATCTTTTATTACTGCAATTTTATAGTCACAAATAAATATAAAATATTTTTATATTACATTAAATATTTTATTACGTTAACAATGCTTTATATAATATATAAGAAATGTAAAAAAAAAATATTATAATTTTATAAAATTTTTAATATATTAAATAAAAAATTAATATAATATAATGTGTTATATATATTATATAAAATTAGTTTATGTCTAGTTACATTTATAAAATTGCACTTTGACGATGTGGTTCACCTTTACTCCAAGCTCTAATCGACCGTCCTTTGACACTCTTTACGTCATGAAGCAATCTGATCCACATGCTTCCCCCTGGGAACTTAAATTTCTTCCTTTGTTACCGTCAGCCTACCTGTGGCTACAATTCATACAGCATTTTCACTGTTGCAATCGGAAGATTCGTTTTGTGTGAACGCGATGGGCACACATATTTACATAAACGGGAATTTTTATGTTTTTTTTAATTTGTACAAATTAAGTCATAGTTGTTTGGTCGAAACTGCATGTTGATTTCATGCAGTAGTTGAAGTCTTCCACATGAATTGTGAGTATAGTCACTACTCAAATCATTACCTCATATATAAGCTATTCATGATGTGAAAAATAATTTAGTACAAACATTCAAATCATAATAACTATTTGTAAGCCATTTTATTGGCTCAGTAAGATCTTGCTATTACTTATCAATAAACTCCGAAAGAACCTGTCATTAACACATTGAAAGTAAGTTTGCATGCTATAAATTTACATATGAAATCATAAAATAAATCTTGAAAAATACCCTTTTTTTCTTTTAACCTTTTTACATCGATTTTTAGGCTCTACCGCTCTTAATTTTCTCATCCTTAGGAGTAGCTTTGGTCTTTGCAACAGGTGGACCAAGTACCACAAGATTATCGACAATAGTATTGTTGTAATTTTTTCTTTTTTTTCCTTTTTTTACCATTATCATATTCTTAATGTCCATTTGAAATGCATCTTCGTAGTTGTGTATAAGATTCATTCATTACAATTTTATTATTTTAATTCTACCTTCCAATCAAAGTTAATTCTCCTTATTATCCAACTTATTGTTTCCAAGTACAAGTTCTGGATTTCCTACTTAGCGATGAAAGACACGTTAAGATGGTAAAAGTGGCAAATTTCCACTATTCCTAGCAATCCTTCCATCATCAATGTTTTGATAATTACCATTATTATTACATAGTAATTCTTGTATAGTTGCCTCTATCTTTAGGGAAACTAAATATAGTAAAGTTTATGTTTTCCGTTTCCTATAAAAAAAAAAAAATTATTTTCCGTTAAACATAAGGGAAGAAAAAAAATGTCAAGAAGAACCCTTTTATATTTTACCTTTTGCTCTCTTATAAATTAAATATTTAAATTTTCGTAGTGATTTTAATTCCATTTTAGATTATATTTCATACCTTAATGTCCGATTTATGCCTACAATTTAAACCACTATCTGCTTTCCATTAATGACGTTTCTCACGAGAAAAAGAATTAGCCATAAGTTTGGTGTTCTTGGTGGGGTTTGGGAAAAGAAATGGTGTCCACACGGCACAATCCCATGTGTCAGATGAGGAAGAGAGTGGACCTTCCCCAAAGATTGGCTTTTGTTGAAGGAGGATCTCCATAGACAGATTGGCTTTCTGGCAAGGTATCTCTCTCTATATTATTTTGCAAGAACCAAGCGATAGACGGGTGTATTCTTTTTGTTTTGTTTTGTTTTGGTTTTTTTTTTTATCGTGGACTTATCCTCAATCTTACAAGTAATTTAAGAAACGGAGATTATTGGTCAGCGTAGTCCTCTCCGCCAACCCCATACCGAAAAGAGAACAAAAGGATAGAAAGCTGTCCACTCGAAGTCTCCACTACTAAAGCCTGAACGCCACCAGAACATCAAAAAGACGGCACCCACGGACCAAATCAGAGCATTACAGTAATTAAGTTATCACAGGGGTGGGTTTGTTAAGATGGCCGGTGTTCTTCTTTGGGTGATTTGTCCCGCAGAGAATGTCATTGGAACCACCCTGCTCAGTTTGATACCGAGAAGTGGGAAACTGTCAGCTGGAAGGTCCAAGTCCTGTTCTTCGAGGCTTAAATTCTCTGCAGGGGTGTCTGCGTTTTCCAGTGCAGTGGCAAATCCGGCAAGATCTTCGGAGGAGAAAGTTTATGAGGTTGTGCTAAGGCAGGCCGCTTTGGTGAAAGAGCGAAAAAGAGAGAGAAAGTTGGTTGTAAAGGAAGGGGCTGAAAGTGAGGGAATGACCAGTTGGGATCTCTTGAAAGAGGCCTATGATAGGTGTGGTGAGGTCTGTGCTGAGTATGCCAAGACTTTTTACTTGGGTATTTGCTCTCTCTCTCTCTCTCTCTCTCTCTCGTTCTTGCTTTTTATCTGAAAGATGGCACTTAAACTTGCTTGTAATTGATCTTTTGATCCTTGGGTGCAGTTGTTTTTGAAATATAATACGTTTTCAAACTTAAATTTTATTTTATTGATAGTTAACGAGAATCTGATATATTTTCTGAACTTTGCACATGACATAGGTCAAAGAACCTTTGCTTGGTTCTTAAAATATTTTTGTTTAGCCTTTAAGTAATTATTTTAATTAGAAATCCTTTTCTTTGCTCGAGAGTCGAAATACTGGATACTTTCATAGCATCTGCTATTATTACATTTTTTTTTTTGTTTTTCTCGTATCAAAGTCTGCAGGAAATTGAGGTTGTCTTCAATTTTACCCATATGTTTTACTTCTCTCCTTTTAGTTTGGATGTCAGAAAATCACTTTAAATTATTAAAATTTTGAAAATGTTTGGACCCTAACGACTGATTTATATAAAGGAAGCGCGTACAACCTCTAACGGAAGAAGTCGCCGATTCATGATCAGTGTCCGATTTCAGCCAAAGCACATAGTGTTCGCTTTTGGAGGAAGTTTTGTTAGTTTTGACTCTTTTGTTGATTTATAATGCACATGAGTTTTTCGCAATTTTCAATCTCAGGCACAATGCTGATGACATCGGAGCGGCAGAAAGCCATATGGGCAATTTATGGTAAATCTCTTATTCAAATATCAGCACTTTCTTAGTCCTCCATTTTCAGACAAAATGGTTCTTTATATGGAATGAAGAGGTACCGGGCAATTCAATTAGCACAGATTGAAAAAGATTACGATCCTCATGCCTGAATGACTTGCTTTTTCTTGATTCATCACATACATTTGATTTTTGCTCTGTTTGTTGCTTGAATGATGACTATGGATTTAGGCAAGGTTTCCTCATTGCTATCAGGTTTTTACATATCAAGGATGTTGATTGTTTTGCTTCTTTTTCGAAGTGTGGTGCAGGAGGACTGATGAGCTCGTAGATGGACCAAATGCCTCACACATTACCCCGAAGGCCCTTGACAGATGGGAGCAAAGGTTGGAGGATCTTTTCAAAGGTTGCCCGTATGATATGTATGATGCTGCCTTGTCAGATACTGTCTCCAAGTACCCTGTTGATATACAGGTAAAGCTTAAACCATAAGTCATTTGGCCAGCTTCCACAACTGTAATAATGGCAAAACATGGAGTTGACCGAGTACTGTCTATTTTCACAGCCATTCAAGGACATGATAGAAGGAATGAGAACAGACTTGAGAAAATCAAGATACAAGAACTTTGATGAGCTTTACCTTTACTGTTACTATGTTGCTGGGACAGTCGGCCTAATGAGTGTCCCAGTCATGGGGATAGCACCAGAATCAAAGGCGACAACGGAAAGTGTTTATAATGCTGCATTGGCCCTCGGGATAGCCAATCAACTCACCAACATATTGAGAGATGTTGGAGAAGAGTAAGCTCTATTTACGAGTGGTTCAAATGCTGACATTTTCTTTTTATCTGCTGTTCAATTGCTTTTAAATCAATTAGTCGCAGAGGCCTTGAATCTTTTAGTTGGCCTTTTGCAGTGCTAGGAGAGGAAGAATATATCTCCCACAGGACGAGCTCGCGCAAGCTGGTCTGTGTGATGATGACATTTTAAACGGGATAGTGACAGATAAGTGGCGGAGTTTCATGAAAGGACAAATCAAACGTGCAAGGATGTTCTTTGATGAGGCTGAAAAGGGTGCTTCAGAGCTCAATGCTGCTAGTAGATGGCCTGTATGGGCATCTTTGTTGCTCTATAGACAGATATTAGATGCTATTGAAGCAAATGACTACGACAACTTTACAAAGCGAGCCTATGTGGGGAAAGCAAAGAAATTAGCATCACTCCCCATGGCATATGGCAGAGCACTTATTGGCCCTTCAAAATCGGCCGAGTTGGCAAAAAGTTCAATTTGATTTTTCACCTCAAAACTTTCTGGTAAGAACAAAACGCAAGTCTCAAAGTCTGTAAATTCTCTGCTTACAAGTGAAAATAGAGGCTGAAAATGGTTCACTAGCGATCAATATTTGTAGCCTCGTGATTAGCTTTGCAGAGAAATGAATATTTCTGCCTGCTGCAAATATTTGAATGTGCCCTGATTACACGAGTAATGAAATTTTTAAGTGTTCCATGGAGTTGGAGGTGACTATCTCGTTGTACTGCCTGCGAATCAACGAATGTTGTTGTAAGTAACAAATTTAAACAGGCGTATCGTTAGGGTAACGTGTGGCTTTTCTTACTATCTTTCCGGATTCTATATCAAAATCCAATTGAAATTGTATAATGCTCATCTAACTAATAAAAAAATGCGACAGTTAAAATAATAAAACGTACGACGGCTAGTAATGCGACGGGTAACGGGTAAATATCTAGATTCCATCCGTTACAAGCATCTTAGAATATCGGTTGATCATATTTTCTTCCGTTTAGGTTTTCTTTCTTTTTTTTTTTTTCAAGATTTTTTTATTTAAAATTATTCTTTTACTTTAATACAGATCATTAACAATATATATTTTTTTACTTTTATGTTAAATTTATTGTATAATTTTTAATTTGACATTATATGAGACATAATATTAAAAGTTAAATGATAAATTTAACAAAAAAAATATGAGTGTTTTTAATTAATAGTATTAATGTGAAAAATAATTAAAAGTTAAATAATAAATTTAATAAAAAATAAATATTTTTAATTAATAGTATTAATGTAAATAGTAATTAAAAATTAAATGATAAATTTAATAAAAAATATAAATATTTTTAATTAATAATATCAAAATAAAAAATAATTTAAAAAAATTTAAATTAAAAAATTTCATAATTTGTTAGAGTAATTTAAAAAAATATATTTTTAGATAAAAAATTATTATAAGAAAAAATATAACTTTTGATTTTTTTAATTTATATAATAAATAATTATCTTTACTTTTACAAATTTTATATTCCTTTCTCTGAAACCAAAATCTTAGCCATGAAGATTTAAATTATGAACCGTCGATATGTTTCACAAAAAAGAAGGATCAAATTGAAGAACGATGGTCCTTGGGCAATGTAGAGACCTTGCATGGGTTTATTCCAGGGTGAGTTTGCTATGTGTGGTCAAAAAGAAAACCCAATTAGATTTTCGGTGTTCCGGAGAGTTATTCTAGCCCATAAACTGGTCGGAATTAGGCCCATTTTTTGAACCGATGCAATACGGGTCCATCGAGCACTTAGTGGAAATGATAATTTTCCTTAAACCCCCACCGTATCGGCCTGTTTAGCACCTTAAAGACTGATGGAAAGACGATATTACTATCATTAAATATTGTAATTTAATAATAAAAATTATTCATTAATAGGTCTAAGGTTTCGGATTCCAATCTTGACTTGAATATTTAATAGAACTAAAATGTGGCTTCACATTTTTTTTTTTTTTTACTAATAATAGGTAAATCTCTTTGATAAAATTATAAGAATCACCTTTACTTTTTTTATTTTACAAATTATACAAAAGAAAGAAGAGATTACTAACATAATTACATTGCATGCACCATAATTTCTTTTTTTTTTTTTTTGGCACATCATAATTAACCATTCGAAAATTATAATTATTGATTGCCCAATTTTGTCTACTTTCAATAATAATAGTTAAACAAGTATGTGTCTAGTTAATCTAGAGCCCATATCAAAAAAAAAAAAAAAGAAGAGAAAAATCTAAAGCTGGATATACGCACATAACCAAACAAGATTAGAATGTTGAATTGTCATCACAAGCACCAAACAATTGTATAGTGAAAAAAAAGAAATAAAAAGCTGGTTTCAAAAATTCCATTTAACTAAGGCACTAGAGTTCAAAATTCCATTTAACTAGGATAATAGAGTACCTGTCGGCAATAATCCAACAGTGGCATCCCAATGACTTTCAATGAGGACTTAGATACTGAAAGGACAATTTCAAATATTCCGTAACAAAGAGGAGGTGGAAAGGCGACTGAGAGAGTACCTGGCGATACCAACAGAATGCTGGCATATCTCGGTCTGTTCCAATGAAAATTTAGATGCTCGGGATTGTCTTCCATCGGAAATATACTATAAATTGCATTCTCATCTTCACCTCTCGCATTGGGATTTTCAACAGCACACGAACAAAACATTTTTTTCTTTTTTAACGTCGCAATGTAAAACATGCCTATATATCATTCATTATAAAATTTAAAGGAGAGAAACGTGTGGACTCGTGATTTTTCATTTCTATCTACTTTACGTGTATGGGAGCGACACTAATTAAAATATTCGAACTATCACGCGATAATATCGGATAGACGCCCTTTTTGGTTTCGTAATGTCGGTCCATCATAAACCGTGTGGTTTGGGGCGGGCTTTTAATTTTTTATTTTATTTTATTTTTAACGATAATAGTATAATTTGTATAAATATAATGATAACAGACTCCCAACTATTGAATATATGCGGATCTCTTGAGCGTATCCACTCCTTTTTTTAGCGAATGACTTTTGCCAAACAAAAGTGTCATGTCAAATCAGAGTTAAAAATCTTAGTTCGGACTTTAATTCTAAAACCACAATCAATTGTAGTCACATGAACTGTAATCTGCAACCCCAAATTGTGAATTTAATGTTATGACACTACATTAGCCTCAATTGTGGTCGCATAGAATACATATCGCATATGCACCCATTGCGGTTGTATTTCATCCATATTACAAATAATACTAAACCAAAAATTTCCTTTAAAAAAATCTTTAGATAATGACATTTCACAAAACTCAATTTATTATAGAATATAATGCCGAAAAGAAATATTCTTATACTTAATTTTAACTAAATTTAAAATTATTATTATTATTTTGTGGTTATAGTACTTTCAACATTATCTTGATCTTCTCGTGATGCCCCGGGACAGTAAGAGAATAAAAGATATACCATACAGGTTTCAAGAAGTTCAGGGATAATAGCCCTTGCAGATTGAACTTTGGAGGAGTGCGGTGTAGTGTGGAATACGGCAACCGCAAACTCGACGAGAAGAACAGATGGGTCCAAAAGTAGGCACCATCTTTTTTTGACATGCGCGATGCCTACTAGGGAAAAAAGCGTGCCCTACGCTCCTTTGTGGGCAGCCACTACGACTACTTTTAATATGAAATAACATTGGCAGAGAGTAACAAAAGAGAAAACCATTTGCAAGTTTTGCACCTGCATGTCCTAGGTTCTTGCGCATCTTTTATCATTAAGCATGCCATATTGTAATGACTAATCATTGGGCTTAAAATAGTGTAATTCCACACCCCCTCCCCCCCCCCCCTCCCCAAAAAAAAAAAAGAGAGACAGCAAATTTGGCTAACTAATTATATAATTAGTTTTTTATTTTTGTCCACTAAAAAGTTGATAATAAATGTCTCATTCCCCGTTCAGCAAATTTGAAATTAAGATTAATGTTCAATTTCTTAGCTACTAAATTGTTCAGTGGGGACTTTGGTAATTACTTAGCAATATTAATTGCTTTTTTTTTTTTAAAAAAAAAAAACTTGGTTGGTTGAAATATATCGCTGTATATGATATTGGAGATCCCAATGCTAGAAGGTCAGTCATATGAGCATTATCAAAAATAGTATGCTTCTTTGGTTCCATATTTGCATCTTATCCAATTTGCTGGTAATTTGACTTGCCAACCTAGCGAATTTCTGAACTCAAATGAAAACACAGTGCAGAATTAGTATATGTTACTGTCAGTACTATTGTCACCTCGGACTACAACAACATCGCCATAGTTTTGCTCGCTCCATACCTAAATATACGGTGTTCAAACAACCTGGTTCAGTGGTTCATCTGAACCATTGTTTTAGTTGATCAAAAGACTATCGTGAGTTACTCGAATACTTACTCTTTTTTTTTTTTTTTTGGGATTTTAGGACACGTTTATTGAACATTTTTGGGAAACAAAGTATCTGAACTTACCGGGAGTGGTTTACTTGTAACGGTAAGGCACGAGGGATCATGAATATTCATGAACCAATTATTAGTCAATTCTCGCCGGCCAACAGAATTTTTTTTTAAAAAAAAAAAACGTGTTGAATCCTGCCAAAAATTTAACTGGTGTCAACTTTAGCCTACAAAAAGCATGTTTGAACAAGCGATTTAGATTCCTTAAAGTCTTTTGGTCTAGGACTAGCAACATATTTAACTTTTCTATATATGGTTGTAGGAAGGTCAGGTGCACTGATATTCAAACAGGCACATTATTATCATTATTATCTCCTCGTGGCGTCTTCTTCTCATGACCAGTTCTTTGATCGGAAATTAACCAGAAGAACATGAAAGGTACACAGAGAAGTGGAACAAGGCAATACAGAAAATCTCAACTTCCTCGCTTTCGGTGGACGCCTGGGCTTCATGAACATTTTGTTGAAGCCATCGAACGCCTTGGCGGCAAATATCGTAAGTACTCTCGGTGTATACATTGAGACCATACCATCAAGCAGGCCGGGCAGTAGTAACCCGAAAAAAAAAAAAAAGAGAAATAAAATTATGAATTCCAACTTCCAAGATCCAATGAATTACAGAAAGAGAACTTTATTATTTGAGAAATAGGTTCGAGTTTCTTGGAAACTGCCTGTGTGCTCCTTGCTCTTCATCTGTCAAACTTCGTGGGTTGAGGCCCTGTTCCTGCTTCTATTACTTTGATTTTTGGCTTTGGCAGGATGGTATTCAGCCGATATGGCTTATATTCTTGGTGCTTGGCATGGGTATTTTTTGTGCTATTTGTTATGCACTGTGGCTTTGTAAGTGATTACAGAGCACTAGCTTAGCCTTCGTTAGTTTTGCTCCATGGCCCTTTGTGCTTTTTAGGGGCCTGTCTAAGTCGTTCAGGTTATTGGGGTTCTTGAATTTCTGGGTCTTGCTGTTATTGTATCATCCGCTTTCGCTTCTTCTGTTACTATTTGGATGGGATCTGTCTGGACGGAATGCTTCTTGTATGGCCATCTAGTGTATTTTTCATCTTTTAATAATTGCAACTTATGATTCCAAAAAAAAAAAAAAAAACTTGCCTTTGTGTCTGTGTGCCCCGATCATTCTGGCTTAAAGCTGTGATCGGATGAAACAAGGAAGAAACGCCCAATTCCGAGCACTGATGGCTGGTATTGTTGACGATTTTGCAGGGGCGACACCTAAGAGAATTCTACAGGTGATGGGTGTTAGAGGGCTGAGGATTTCTCATATCAAAAGCCATCTTCAGGTACCTTTCTACTCTTTAGCTAAAGAATTCATGATCACGGTTTGTTATTAACGTATGATAACATTTCTTCTGCTGATTACGTCGTGAACTAAGTAACTAGCAATCCCACATTCATTTCCCTTCTTTGTCATGGACTACCTTTTTGTGCTGGGTTCCCTTCTACTACTTTATGAAACCATATCACAGTTAGGGCTACCAGATTTAGATATTAAGAATCCGAAATAGAGAAGTAGAAATCACAAATAGGAAAAAAAAAAAAAGAAAAAAAGAAAAACAAAGAATGGGTGAACAATTATTGTTGCACGATTATAAAAGGAAATGAAAAAATTTCTTACATGACTAAATGCATTACAATGTTCAGACAATCAAGCAAAACGTGGATATGAATTGCAGCGTTGAATATACCCTATAATAAATCAACAATGCTATAGGTTCTATATAGAAATTTTACCAAGTTGGTTTTTCACTAGACCCAGTACAATTTCATAGGGAAAGTCTACGAATGTTTTAGCATGCATCAAGTTCACCTCATATACAATTATTTTCCACAGAACCCCTTGATAATTGAGATTTGAACTAGGAAGTTGTGGAAGATGTTATGGCGGCGATCGATGCCGCGCTGCTGGATTTCAATCGCATAAACTAAGATGTGCAGCCACCACAAATTAAGGTGTGATTATGGCTATTTTACTAAGACAAATCATAGTCGAGCCTTACTTTATTCAAAGAAAAGTGACTATAGGAGCAAAGCTAGGATCCTAATTGATAAAGCAGTCGCCAATTAATTTGTCGGTATCTCTTGGGAGCTATAGGACATCAACAGTAGGGTCCTCAAGCCGCTACCGTGTTAAAAACTGGTGATTTTGTACCTGACAAGGTGCAACCATTCTAAATTATAATAAACGCTTAACCCTTAACTGCCATTGATCTGATCTCTTTGTGAAACAAAATGAGCAGAACTGGCGTGAAAATTTCCTATTTTTATTTTCTTACAAAAAAAAAAAAAAAACAGTTCACTTTTGTGATTTTTTGTCTCTAAATAAAAAATAATTGATGAAGACAGCAGATTGTGTGAATTGTTAAGTTTGCAATCGCTTGTTTTTGTGTTTGTTAAGAAATAAAAGAGCATGGATCAAACTTCAATACAATATTATGAACTCTAGTTGATTAATAAAAATTGTTGTTGAATGATCCAATTACATAGATACTGTAGACTTAGATTTACGGCTTCAATTTTCTCAAAATTAATAAAACATTTGAGTAAAATTTAAGTAAATAACAAATTCAAAACATGAAAACCTTGAAATTATGATCATTATCACTTATAAATTATCACACTCCAAAAATATGTTTGCATACACATGTATTACTACTTTTATTCTAAAGTGAAAACTTATTATTCTATATTAGAGTTATCACTTACCACTCTACTAGAAAAATATGTGCTATTTGTATTCTTTTTTTTTTTTTTTATTTGGGAAACATTTTTTGTTCGTTTTATTTCCTGTTCGACTATCAACTCTGATATTAGTTGTTGTTTTTCTGATTTTTTTCACTTAAGAAACATATACTTTTTATATTTATTTATTGTTGAATGACCGATTCTGATTTTATTTTTGATTTTTTTTTTAAAATTAGTTATCAGATTTGACTAAATAGATACTATATTTTAATTATACATCTCACATAATTTTATTTAAAATTTCAACATGTACATGTTATTGCTAGGTACCAGTGCCGAAACACAACGCACAAACAAACCTAACAAACCTAAACAAATAATGGAAATCTAAAGACAAAAGAGTGCGATAAAGACAACCTCAGTGGGGGGCACTATATTTCCTGGAATCCGAAATGTGACGGGAATGAAATTCTCTTATCTGTCAGCGTTTTTTACAGAAAACTACATAAAACGGAAAGTTTTACAGAAACCGGGACGAGGGGTTGATGTAGAAGCGCTTTTTTTTTTTTTTCAAAATTTTCTTTAACTTTCTTCAAATTCCTAACCTTGTACGGAGTTTGTATTTCTTTCACTTTTGTTTCGTTTTCAAGTTGATCTTTTTTCTTGTCAGATGCACAGAAAGTACGAGAATAACATCGATGTAGCCATGGAGTGCTTGCAAACAGAGAGAACACAGCACAGATATGACGATATCAAAATCTTGTCCACTCTCTCCTCTGAGAGGTATATAAATACGTCTCCTTTTAATTTATATACACACACGTACACGCATTCACTCTGTTACATCTATACTATTCTCATTTTCATTGCCCTCTAAAGAGCCATCATATATATATGACTGATTGTTCGAAAGATGAAGTGAATAAATTTGTTTTGGTAATACCACCCGTCAACTCTCCAAAATTGGAGCTTATGTTTCCCAATAGTTTATGGTTTCTAGCTTACAGGTACATGCATAATTAATACAAAAGAAATCAATTATTCAAATTTGGAAGTGTTTTAGAGTAACACCTACTAGAAGTAGGGTATCTACGCATATAGATGTCTTACTTGGCATTAAAACTAATGGCATCACAGGCCACTAGGAGACAACTTAAGAGAGCCGGAATGCAAGAGGTGGGACAACTGTCAAATATTACTTGATGCGAGTAATGGAATCGAGTTAGCTAATGATGATACTGAGGTGACTTTCTTGTCTTCTCTCGTTCTTCTTCGTCTGTGTTTGCTTGTTTGTGCAATTATTTACTTTATGCATGTACATCTCAAGAGCATGTGCGCCATCTAGTTTTTGAATGCATATATAGTTACACGAATCTAGTAACTGTAGCCCTTAGCACTAGCCTTAATCATGAGTCGTTAAACAAGTGCAAGTTTTACTTTGCAGGATTCAGGCACAAGCTTACATGCTAGGATGTCGAATGGAGAAGATAATAATGATGAGGAGACCAACGAAATTTGTGAACTTTCACTCTCCTTATTCACTACTGCTTCCTCGCTAGGGGGAAACACAGAAGTACAAAGGTTTCTGCCTTTAGCTGATGATCGAGGTCCCCAATTCAGTTCAAGAAATACAGTCATTCACATTCCAGAATTTCACTCCTTTGGGAGCAATAATATAAACTTAGACTTGACTATCTAAACAGGACTCCCGGGCTAAAGAACCAAAAGGGTGTACCCACTTAAAGTGTGGAACAGTAAATTTTACATTACGTATAGAAAAGAAAAAGGTAGTAGATAACCTTTTATTTATTTGTTTGTTTTCTAAAGCTAATGCATTGAAAGGCGCTTGGTCGGCTTTGACAAGACCATGTTACTTTCTTTAGCATTTCACAAAATCATCCAATTGGCTGATATAAAATCATATCTATTATAAACAAATGCTAGAGCTTTTTTTTTTCTTTTCTTTTTCTTTTTTCAAAAGGAAGGAAATAACAAGAAAAACAATGCAGCCAGGGTTTTTACCTGATCAAAATGCAAGTGGATGTGGTAAAATAGGTAAACAAACAGGAGTATCCTGGCAACCTGCGCGTAGTTTTCAGACTAGGGTAAGCCCAAGAACAAACTTAGTAATGTTAAATGCAAGCAGAAAAAGCTCACAGTAGGCCAAAAATATTTAGGTGAACAATAAATTTCATTTCACTAACCAGCCAGGCAAAAAATATTGCAACCCCATTCAAGAGATAGGCTCTAGATCTCTTCATTCCAGCCGTGTCAAAATACCTTCAAATTCCATGAAAAGAGCAAAACTAGTTAATAAACCCTAACTCCCGAACAAATATCTTCAAAGAAATGAAGTTGGGACAGGATGTTCGATAAATTTCTGTCCTAAAATCATTCACGGGGAACAGAGTGAACTTACATATTCCATTCCTCCTGAATAAGGATAAAACCAAATAATCATCCCAAGGTCAGCAATGAAGTAGCCAACAGAAACCTGTCAAAAATGATATCAAATAAAGAGAAAACAAAGATCTTTAAGAGAAAAGATCACAAAGATCAAACAAAGGCATGGAATCTTAGCAGTAGAAGCTTCAGAAAACATTAAAAATCAAATACACAGAAAGCCACAAGTGTTCATTTTCTTGGGCGTGTGCTACTATAGAAATAAGAAGAAAATCCCATAAGCCAAACCTGATTTGAATTATTTTAACCAATCAACAGCACAAAGATGCAAACACATGTAGAAGGAAGGGAGGCAGGAAGACATCCCATGTGACAATCACAGACCAACTTATAATGGAAAGAAAATGCTTGTTTGGCACCGTAGCCATTCTTGGGCCCTTAGTGACGATATTCTAACACAACTAAAACTACCATATGGGCAATAACAAGGTAGAAAAGGGCGAGAAAAGAGACCATCGGTATGAAAAGAGAAAGGAAAGGGCACGTTGAGAAGAGCGTGGGGGGCGGGGGATGGGAGGGGGGAGAGAACGGCGTCGTTTGTCAAATTACGTTTTAATTTATTCAATCTTAATTTTGATTACGTTAGTTTTTAGGATGATTTTATTTTAGGGTTTTTTTTTTTCTCTTTTTAACTTGTCTGTCAAGTATATTAAGTTACCTAGAAAACATTTTACAGAAATTGCTACTTCTATTTGTCTAAAATTACACACGGTCTTATGTTTTGTTTGTTACTCTTGTTTCCGTTCCAGTATTTTCCCCTTAGAGAATGCCTTTATTTATTTATTTATTAATGCTTCCCTTGTTCTCTCCTTGGTCGGGTCGGGTGACGCTGGTTAAAATTTGAAGCAATTAAAAAGTCAATCTTTCTCGATTCGAATCTCTTGCTCGGCTCGGCAATTAAAGTTCGGAAATCGTTGATTTCAATATAAATACAGGCAATTTTTATATTATATATAAAATATTATATACAATATTCATTAAAATATAATATATAATATATAATTTAAAATCTATTTAATAATTTAAATTTTTATATAAAATAGTCTTTTTAATAAAATATTAAAATTTTATTATTAAATAATTTTATATTCCAATTATATTATTTTTTATACTAAATAAAATAAATTTTTAACCTGGAATAATAATTCCATTTGCAAGTAAAAGGATCTTCGCTAGTTTTGATCGTTTTGAAGAGCTTTTTTTTTTTTTTTTTTTTTTTTTGTTTGTGCCAAGTTCTTTCTTCGCTATCCACTAAAATATCTTTATAGTAAAATAATTGCCATGCCTTTGGGTTGACCAAACTCAATTTTGAAATACGCAAGTTATTGTTAGTGTTTCCAATTATTTTTTTTGTACGAATGAACCAAGTATTATCAGAACATCAAAATCAACAAAATGAAAAAGTACCAATGTTGCCTCCTCATGACGCAATCGAGAAGCTCAACAAAATTAAGTTTTGAGTAGATAAATAGAAACCCACGAAAAATAAATGAAAGAAGTACTTCAAATTATCTGCCCCTCAGCAATGCCTTCTCTGCGGTGTCCACCTCTTCGAGAATCCTGGCCTTTCTCTTTGACGGAATGGGAGCGGTTGGCCCAAAGCTAATGTAGTGACCAGAGACGGCATTCAATGCCGAATATATATCCCGAAAGGAAGGACGACCCAGTAAAGCCTTCTCTCTTCTATACTTGGCCACCCACGTATTTGATGTCTCTCGTAGGTCCGCCACCGCAGCCGCGACGTTGGGGTCGTTCTTGTCCATGTTAACGGTGCTTCTAACCTTGCTGATCACGTCCTCGGTCTCTTTGACATACTCTTCTTCTGATGCAGCAAAAGCCGGAGCAATTGGAACGAGCCATGACGGAGTAGTGCCAGTGATCGCGACTGCCAAGGACAGGAAGTGGCGGCGCCTTAGGTGGTGGTGATGATGTTGTGGAGGTGTAGGACTTTTGGAGGCGATGGTGGGTTTGGGTTTAATGACGGAGAGGGGTTGGTGTTTGGAGGTAGGGGTTAGGAGTGCTGGCGACGCCATGATTGTGGTGGGATATAGCAACGGGTTCGTTCTTTCTTTGTTGGAGTTGCTCGGGGGGTTTGGCCAGTTGGGACCTGGGTTTTTGCCACGTAGGCTTATCACCTTATCTTGTTTTATACTTCTGTGGATATACATGGATCAGATCATCCAGCATACCCAATAATGTGTCTTCTTTTTGCTTACGCTAAAAGCACGAAGTGGGAGAAAAAAAAAAAAACGGTACTTTATGAAAAAATAAGGTCACTATGGAACTTTTCATTTGTAAAACTTGGAGTTAAAATTTATTTGATCTTTTTTTAAAAAAAAAAATTAGGCTTTTATTTTATGTTGTGACGAAATAATTTTACTATTAAATGAGATAAAAAGAAAAATGTCATAATTTTTTACTGAAAAATTAAAATCTAAAATATGTATTTTATAGTTATAAAAAAGAAAGTAAACTGAATTCATGTAAAAAAAAAAAAGGTTTAGAAAAACAGGGTTAGTGTAAAGTCAATGAATGCACTATTCAATCTGTCCTTTTTTTTTTTTTACACAGAAATTAATCACCTCCGTTTCTAAAAGAAGGATTAATTTTATACGGTTGGCTTATGATAAAAACGATCAGGAGTGTAATCACTCAAATTGAGATCAAGATGAGATACATTAATCGAGACGACGAAAAAAATAAAGGTAATTATTTTTTATCAATAAAAAATAGAAAAATAAAAGTAATATTTCAATATAAGATGTATTGCGTTCATCAATATATATATATATATATATATATATATTAACAGTGTAAGTTCAATAGATGGAAAAACGGAGTGAGATGAGATTGGATCTCTACTTGCAATCAGCCCAAAATGCCTCAATCTGGAGTCGATTGGGCCCAAAATTAGAGTCGGTGGGCCGAATATTCAAGAAAGGGAATCACTATAAAGATGCCTCTGGGCTAGAGTTCGGCATCAAAGTTTAAGCACACTCATCTTGACCCGAACCTGTCTAGGTCCGGTCCAAGGACCTTGCTTGCATAAATAAAGATTCGAGAAACTCATTTATCAAAGGGGTAAAAGGGGGAACTCCGTACCAGTGAAAAGAGAGAGAGAGAGAGAGAGAGAGAGAGAGAGAGAGAGAATCGTTCTCGTTGTTTCTTGATATCCAGAGAGACGCCAGAGAAAGCAAAGGTAAAGAAGAGAGGAAAAAAAAAAAATCACAGAAGAGTATGGATATGGGAAGGAATAGGCAGATAAGATCACAACAACAACAGAACCGTAATGTTGCAGAAGCTTGTCGCATTCGGATTTCCGAAATTCTTGAGCGGTTTCGCGCTTCAAACGACCGAGGTATCTTTAAGTACTTTTGCCTTTTCTTGATTTATGTTCTTGTTTCAGAAATTCGCTTTTTTTTTTCTGTTTTAATAATTTATAGGGTGGCAAGAATGGTTCTTATTCGTGTTCTGCCTGAGTTTGAGTACAAAATTTTCAATTAGTTTCTTGTTTCGTGGCTGAGAACATGCGAAATTGGTCATAAATCAAAGTTCCATTTCTCCCGACTTGGAGTTCTCGTTCCTTTTATTTTATTTTATTTTTTGTTTTGGTTACATTCTCTTTCTTTTTCTTTAGTGAAAAGGTGGAGATACAAGAAAGCTAATTCTTTTTTTTGTTTTGTTTTTGGCATTGGAGTGTCTAGTTTGTACTTTGTTCTTTTTGGGCTGTCAAAGGCTATTCATCAGGATATGGAATGGTGTTATTTGTTTTCTTTGTTGAAAGCGCCCTGCCCGCGCCTTGGTGGTGGGGGGGTGGGGGAGGGATTTGACTGCAGTTTGACTTGAGTATCTAAACTAGCAGTTTGCTGATAGAACCATGCTGACTGTTTGGATTGGGGATTATAGTTACCAAATATTTTTTCAGAGTTTTTAATCAATACATGGATTTTTGGATTTTTTTTTTTTTTTAATTCTTCCAGTTTACACGTTTGGAGCTGACTTTTCCAACCATGAACGTGCTGTGGTGCATCAAGTATGCAAGAAAATGGGTCTGAAGTCCAAGAGTTCTGGGTGAGTACAGATTATTGTGCCTGTGCTTCATTACAGTACGGGTAATCTGTTGTCTTTTATTTCCTCATAAACTGATTTATTTAGATGTTCTAATAATCATACAATATCTAGCTGTAATTGTTCTAGATGCTCAACTTGCAAATTTCTTAAGTTTAATTTGCTTTTGGTGGTCCCTGTCGTGATTCTGGGGAGCTTGAATCTCTGCATAGGAAGGGGAATCAGCGTCGTGTTTCTGTGTACAAGGCAATCAAGAAGGAAGACAACAAAGTTGTAAAGGAAGGTCTCACTAATTTTACATTTTCAGAAGAGTCAAAGAGAGTTTTGGAGGACCTATTTGCAAATTACCCACCTGAAGATGGAAACCTTGCTGACAAAATGATCGGAAAAGATAGTGAAAAGGCCGATAAAGTACGAGGAAAGAAAGATGAGATCTTTTGTAAACCTTCAATCAACAAAAAAGAAATTGCTAAAAAGATGGATTTGCTTGCTTCCAGGGTAGAAAAAGATGCAAATTTTAGACAGGTTCTATAATGCTGCAACACTCAGAATTATTCATTTTCAGTAGTGGGCATTCGAGATCAGTTTATGTTCATTCCCTTAGCCTTTGCAGCTAAGCATTCAGTCATGGAAGGCTTCTGTGTTTCCATTATATATGCAGATTATTGAACACAGGTCTAAGCTACCTATTGGATCTTTCAGGGATGTCATCACATCCACAATTGAATCCCACCAGGTGGTGTCTTTGTTTGATTTTAAGATCTGTGTGCTTAGTTCCTTGATTGCATATTGTACCTACATGACTTCTACAATTGTTAATTCCTAATACCAATTTAATAAGCGCTTGTTCTGATGTAGTTCAGGAAACTT
Source organism: Rhizophora mangle (assembly GCA_037832345.1). Classification (NCBI taxonomy): domain Eukaryota; kingdom Viridiplantae; phylum Streptophyta; class Magnoliopsida; order Malpighiales; family Rhizophoraceae; genus Rhizophora; species Rhizophora mangle. Next base: position 2,208,131 of record JBAPLJ010001937.1, on the reverse strand, counting down.
CCTTATAAAATTTTTTATCTACACAACAAGGAACATGTGTGATCTTTGTCTGCTAGAAATTGTTTCTTAGCCTACAGATGGAAGACTTAATTAAGATTCTTTGTAAATATTTTACTCAGAAGTTTATGGTAGAGCATTCCTTTTTGCATCAGTAAATTCACATTTGTGTGCTTTTTCTGGTTGTCTTAGTTTGGGGTAACTAAGTAGATTTGAGATTATCTTGATCTTAGGAGTTTCTAATCTGTTCTACATATTACAGATTGTCTCCCATGTTTAAAAGCACCTTCTGAAAAGGGAGGAAAGTGGTTCTGTTAATTGTTGAAAGTTGGATTTTATCCTTTGTGATCATTGTTGTTCTCCTCTTTTTGCCTCTCATATTTGAGATTATCTTGGTCTTAGGAGTTTCTTATCTGTTCTACATGTTCCAGATTGTCTTCCATGTTTACATCTTCTGAAAAGGGAGGAAAGTGGTTCTGTTAATTGTTAAAAACTGGATTTTATCCCTCGTGATCATTGTTGTTCTCCTCTTTCTGCCTCTCATCCTTCTTCTACCTTTTTTGGCACATGAACTACTCTGCTGATCTGTATTTTAATGGTTGGATTTGGGGGATTTATCCCAAAACTTATTACTGTGACGCAGGTTGTTCTTATTTCTGGTGAGACTGGATGTGGAAAGACTACACAGGTTCCCTATCTTTTGCTTGTTCTTGTTTTTGGTATGCTTAATGTAACTTGTATGTAAATATCTCTATTGTCTTTTGTCCTTTTTATTGAGGTTGAAAAATAGAATAAAGGCCAATTGGTGTGTTATATATAGGAATGTGGTGAAATGGGGAAACAATTTGCTATGTGAGGCGCAATCAAATTTAAAATATTGTGTCAACAAGAGCCACAGTCTCCAACTTAGCAGATAGAAAGAAAGAAACAAAATAATTTGAAACGGGAAAATATATGTATTAAAAATCTGAACATGACACCAAAAAAGGTAGCACCCAACCAAGCCATGCATAGAGTTAGGAGCATTTGCTTGATTTGGTGCAAGTTCCTTTTCCACACTAAATAGTGGAGTGAATTTCCACTTCTTTAGGTCCACAAGCTAGGCTGGGTGCCATAAATGGAGTCAACTACATGCAGTTGATGATATTTACTAAGAAGGTTGCTGAGGTCAAGTGTTTGTAGAATTCAATGGTGACTTTGTGGTTCATATAGTCCTGTTTTGATGCTTTTGACCTTTCATAATGTTTGCTGTCTTGCAAATTGTTTGTTTGCTGTGGTTCTTCAGTAAATCATAAATCTATTCATCACTTTAATTGATAATGATACAGGTACCACAATTTGTTCTGGACTACATGTGGGGAAAGGGTGAGGCATGTAAAATAGTGTGCACACAGCCTCGGCGTATTTCAGCAACATCAGGTGGTTTACCAATTAACCATGCCATCTTCTGACTATCATTGACATCTATTTTGCCCTACCTTACACCATTTGTAATACTGTTTCTTGGTGAATTTCATCACTAGTTGCTGAGAGAATTTCATTTGAAAGGGGGCAAGATATTGGAGTTGATGTTGGATACAAGGTAATTTTTGTAAAGTTCCTTGATGGCAAGTACAGCCTTGAGCCATGTGATTGTATTATTGAATAATTTTTAAAGTTTGAGTGCCACATGTAAGTGAAAATTAGGGGTTGGGGGGAAGTTTTTGGAGAGAATGTAGCTCCATGTTAGAGGGATTGCAGTGATCATTGAGGTCATGCATTTGAATTTGCCTCCATTACTTTTTTTTTTTTCTGTTTAATTACTGTTTCATGCCACAATGCATGGACTCGTCTTCTCAACATTGTTCTGTAACATCAACAAGAAATCATGATTAAGCACTACATCAGCTGATATTAGATTTTCAAGGGCAGATCCTTATTCTTTCTGATTTTGCAGCATGAAATTCAATTGTCTTGCAGTTTTGGACACAGGACATGAAATTTTTTACCTTGTATGTAGTAGTCATTAACAAGATTGATTTAGAGTCTTAAACACCATCAATGTTCTACACATGGATTTGCCTCCTTAGCAGTACATTTGGCTATTGTTTGTCTCTGACACAATTTGTAATTTAGATCCGATTGGAAAGTAAAGGTGGGAAGCACTCTTCAATTGTATTCTGCACAAATGGGGTTCTATTGCGTGTTCTGGTCTCCAAAGGCATTAGTTCTTCCAGAAGGGAGGCATCGAGAAAATTTACCAGAGAAGACATTTCTGACATAACTCACATCATTGTGGTATTAATTTCCTGCCTGTGATGCATTTTCTGTGTCCTTTTAAATTTTTTCCCCCAATAATACTATGTCTTTGCTATGGATGACCTTTATGTCAGATGTGTTTAGAGTCTACATTCTTTGGTGAAGTTTGCAGAGTAGTTGTTGTTCCTTGTGTGCAGCCTTCTTATATAGTTTATTTTTGCTTTGTCAAATGGAGAACCAAGCTATATCTAGTGTTTGCTTTATTAAATTCTAACTTTTATAACCTGTTGCAGAAATATTTTGTATTTAAAAAAAAAATGTATTTTTTAAACTTTCCAAGATACTTGGCTTATGGATGAAAATTGGTTTATAGATACTATATTTTTAAGATGGGGAGCAAAAATTTATGGAAATTTGTTTATGGGTAGTATATTTTTATTGAAACTGGTTACTTCATTATGACTTAAAAGTCACATGTTCAAGTCAAAGAGACGGCCTATTTGTGAAAATAAGCGTATAACTTTGTATATTTGACCCTTTTCCTAACCCCATAGCCTCATGCACTAAGATGCCCTTGTTATATGTATGTATGTATGCATATATATTATTTATTTATTTATGGAAATTAGTTTAAATGAGGTATATTTCAGAACTCATTTTCATAAAACCCCTTGGAAAGATTACTTTTTATCATGATTCTCTCCCTATCCCCTCCCCCTCAGCTTTTTACCTGCTATAAACTTATGTATAGTTAAATAACAGGGTGAGTGGACTTTTTATTCATTTGGAAAAACAAAAGCTTATGTTTTTTACCATTTTATATTTTATGTCACTGCAGCATGGTGCTGTTAATGCAGATATGTGTTCCCCAAGGCATTTGGACATTCTGAAATGCTTATTTCCATTCAGATGCTCTCTTTGTTGAATAAGGCAACCATGAACACTAATATAAAATGGCATGCATGCATCTTGCTTGTCACCCATACTCATAGAAAATCTGAATTTCAAGAACATAGATTTTGTGAAACTTAAGACCTCTCAATAGATGAGCAGCTTACAGCTGGTGAATGTGGGACAGTGGTTCAAAGAATGTGGACAATGTAGCAGATACAGTTACACCAGCAACATTAGAATTTTTGGAGGGATGTAAGCTGCAAGTTTTCCACATGGTTGTTGGTTAGCCTCCAAAGTAGGTTTTCTTGTTGGATTTGGCTTTAGAGCAATTCTTTTTAGCCAATTTTATTTGAGCAAAGTGGATTAATTATTCTTGTGGTGTGCAATATGTGGCCTAAAATTGTCATTCTTATGTAGCATGTTGATTTGTTTTTGATGCTTTTAAAATATTTCTATGAAGACAGATGCTTCTGTGATCTCCTGTATCATAATTTTTGAGACTTATATACATTTGGTTGTTTTAATGGTTTGCATTCTAATTCCTTGTTTTCACTTTGTAGGATGAAATTCATGAAAGGGATTGTTACTCAGATTTCATCTTGGCCATGATAAGGTACCTAGTCAGTTGATGTCAAGTTATCAAGGTGTTCAGTCGCTTTTATGCATGCAAATTTACCTCAGACAAAAGAATGAATAAGGATTCTTAGGTTATAGGTTCATCCTAGTAACCCAGAATCTGTACTGCTGTTCAAGTTATAATAACGCAACAATAAAGCTTTAATCTCTTATTTAATTGGAGTTGGCCACATGAATGTTTTCTTAACATCTCGTTTTATTTTTAACTAAGTTTGATGTGAGATCTAATTGTTTTAAATTCTTTCTAATGAAAGATTTTCAAGTCAACTTAGGCTATTCCTCTCCCTATTCTCACATCATCCATTTGGATTTGGTCACCCTTCCAATTGGAGCATTTATGGGTTTACATTGAACATGTCCAAACCAATGCAAATGACACAATCTCCGCTTATGTCCAATCGGTGCCAAACCTACTTTGCCAGGAACTTATTTTTTATTTAGTTCCTTCTAGAGTGGCGACAAGTCCACCTAAACATTTTCAGGTTACCTGGGAGTAAGTTTTCAACTAATCATGAGATACTGAAGCTAATCTCAGAACTTTTAACATGCATATTAATTTTTTTGGTTAATAGAAAATCTGACATTATGGGATGTTTTCCTGGATGTTTTTTACCTTGCAGGGACATGCTTCCTTCTTATCCTCATCTTCGGCTGGTTAGTTCAAATCCTTCTGCTGTGTATTTAAAACAACACACTAACCTTTTAGGCATTTTATCTGTCATCGACCTATGATTTTATGCCAACATGTTTTTCGTGTCAATATGCAGATATTGATGAGTGCCACTCTTGATACTGAAAGATTTTCACAATATTTTGGCGGGTGCCCAATTATCCGTGTTCCTGGCTTCACTTATCCTGTAAAACTTCCTCCAAGATTGTCAATTCTAATTTTTGTGTGTGGAATTTGAGTTGACTTGACTGTGATTTCTTGTTCTGTTGTTTTATTCAGGTGAAAATTTTCTATTTGGAGGATGTACTCTCTATCATAAAATCTGCAAATGATAATCATCTTCATTATGTCATGCAAAGCGACTCAAATATTGGTCGTGATTTATTAGAGGAAGATAGGGGAGCTTTAGATGAAGCTATTAATCTGGCATGGTTCAATGATGAGTTTGATCCTCTTATAGATTTAGTTTCTTCTGAAGGAATTCACAATGTTTATAATTATCAACATTCTTCCAGTGGACTAACACCATTAATGGTTTTAGCTGGAAAGGGTAGAGCAGGTGATGTTTGCATGCTCCTTTCTCTTGGTGCAGACTGCCATTTACAGGCCAAGGATGGCAAAACAGCCCTGGAATTGGCTGAACAAGAGAACCAGCATGAAACAGCAGAAATAATAAAGAAACATGTTGATAGTGCCCTTTCTAAGTCTATGAAACAGCAACAGTTACTTGATAAATATTTAACAACAATAGACCCTGAATTTGTTGATGTTGTTCTTATAGAGCAGTTAATTAAGAAAATATGTGTTGATTCGGAGGATGGTGCAATCCTTGTTTTTCTTCCTGGGTGGGATGATATTAATAGAACTCGAGAAAGATTACTTGCAAACCCTTTTTTCAAAGGTCCTACAAAGTTTGTGATAATCTCTCTCCATTCTATGGTTCCATCTGTGGAGCAAAAGAAGGTCTTCAAGCGCCCACCTGAGGGTTGCCGCAAAATCATTCTTTCCACTAATATTGCTGAAACTGCTGTTACCATCGATGATGTTGTTTATGTGATAGATAGTGGTCGAATGAAAGAGAAAAGTTATGATCCTTATGACAATGTATCAACTCTACAATCTTCCTGGGTTTCTAAAGCAAGTGCAAAGCAACGAGAGGGCCGTGCAGGCCGCTGTCAGCCTGGAATATGTTATCATCTCTATTCAACTCAGAGCAGCTTCTTTGCCAGACTTTCAAGTTCCTGAAATTAGGAGAATGCCTATTGAGGAACTTTGCTTGCAGGTAATTGTCTTCAGCCTCCATGGGAATGCTCAGATATCAATGAAATTCTTCTAGTTTGACAGAAAGTTGTTCTATGATCTTGATATTTGTCATCTGCCTCTCTCCTACTTTTGAAAGTAAAAGAATCTTTTCTCATCCGTTTCTCCCCACCCCCCACTGCCATGGAACCCTAATGTTTCTGACAAGTAATAGAAATCTTGTTGCTCATGCCAAACACATTACTTTCTCATGTACAGGTGAAGTTGCTTGAACCACTTTGCCATATAGAGAGTTTCTTACGGAAGACATTGGATCCTCCTGTTTCTGAAAGCATACAAAATGCAATTCTTGCTCTCCGAGATATTGGGGCCTTGTCACCTGATGAAAAGTTGACAGAATTTGGGGAGAAGTTAGGTTGCTTACCAATTCATCCATTGACGAGCAAGATGATTTTCTTTGCCATATTAATGAGTTGCCTTGATCCAGCTTTAACGCTAGCATGTGCCTCTGACTATAGAGATCCATTTACTCTTCCTTTATTGCCAAATGATAAGAAGAAAGCTACAGCTGCCAAATTGGAGCTTGCTTCCTTATATGGGGGGCACAGTGATCAACTTGCAGTTGTGGCGGCATTTGATTGCTGGAAGAAAGCCAAGGAAAGTGGTCAAGAGGCATGGTTTTGTTCTAAATACTTTGTCTCTTCAAGCACCATGAATATGTTGCATGGTATGCGTAATCAGCTTCAGGCAGAACTAACTCGCAATGGTTATATTTCAGAAGATATCCTGAGTTGCAATGTGAATGCACATGATCCGGGTATCCTCCATGCCATCCTTGTGGCTGGCCTCTACCCAATGGTGGGGAGACTCCTTCCACCTAAAAATGGAAAACGTTCTGTTGTGGAGACTGCAAGTGGTGCTAAAGTTCGGTTGCACCCTCATTCTCTCAATTTTTCATTAGCCTTTGGCAAAACTAAAGGGTGCCCATTACTTATATATGATGAGGTAACCCGTGGGGAGATGAGTATGCATGTAAAGAACTGTACTGTCATTGGGCCTCTTCCATTATTACTTCTTGCAAGAGAGATTGCTGTTGCACCAGCAAAGGACAGCCATGGCAGCCTAGATGATGATGAGGATGAAGTTTATGAAGACACCAGTAGTGATGATGCTATAGGTGAATATGAAAGTGACGAGGATGGATTGGTTGCAGATGACAAGTTTGAGGGACGACATGGTGACAAGATCATGTCCTCTCCTGATAATTCAGTTATGGTTGTTGTTGACCGCTGGCTTTGTTTTGAATCAACAGCTTTGGATGTCGCACAGCTTTACTGCTTGAGAGAGCGATTATCTGCAGCAATTTTATTAAAAGTAATTACAATCTTACTTTCTCTGTTTTTTCACGTAGTCCTGAGTTTAGAAGGAATGCAATGCACATAGGGAAATTAGATTTGTATTTCTCAACATCATGGTTTGTGTCAGTCTGATCTTGTTGCTATTGTAGGTGACAAAACCTTGGGGACTTCCTCCAGCGCTTGTGGCCTCCACATATGCAGCGGCTTCTATTCTGTCATATGACGGGCTATCCGGGATCTCATTACCAGCGGGAAATGTCGACACGCTGACTTCCATGGTCCATGCAACAGAGATTTACAACCCTCGCCTAGGAAGGGGAGGGATATTTCATTACACAAACGGCTCCCTTAAATCATGGATGAGCCATGGCACAGAGCAAAGTGCTCCTTCCCGTGTTAACAAAACTAAGATTCCTCCGTTTAAGGAGAAATTAACCGAGAATGAGTCATCCAGGCGCAATTTTCCACCGCCTGTTGGTTTGGGAAGTGTGAAGCCTCATAATAGGTCTGTTTCAGTTGGGTACAACTCTGCTATGTATGGAACATCTGGTGCGAGGGGGGACTGTTCTAAGCGACATCGTGGACAAACATAACATTAACAATAGGTTTAAGCGAGATATAGTTGTAGTTATAGCCTGGATAATGAAATAAAAAGACATGTACGTAATTCAGTTGCGCTTCCTTGTTGTTTTGGTTTTGGGAAGAATAGGGGCTGGCAGGTTCATGTAGCACCTCTTTTGTAGGGTAGGCCCCGCAAGAGGAGTCTTTGGTGGATATCAGCTACATGAACACATTGGATAATTCGGCACTATCTCAAAATGCGGCACTAATATTGAATCTAAGTTGTCGAAATCTATGTTGATTTTCAAACGGAAGCTTACGATTTTTTAAATAATTGGTGGAATGATGTGCCCTATATATTTGCCTATTTAAAGGTTAATTCCCAATGATCCAATTTGCAAATGGGCCTTGGGCGCATGGCAGGTGGGGTGAAATTGTTTTTATGATTTCTTTAATTACAAGTGGCTGAGAAGTCAAAAAAGAGGTCACCAAAAATGAGCACAATCAGGAGGCACAGCTTTAAGGAGAGCAAGCAATTTTAAATTAGAAACAGAGACAAGCAAAATGATTCCAGCCCACCCGCTAATGCCTCGAAAGGATAAGTCTTGGTGACACCAGCAAGGCTCTCGGAGTGAATCTTCCGAGGTGGTGGGTCATCCGCGGTGACTTCATTAACTAGAGGCCAAAGCATGAGTTCCTTGGCCTTCACCCCATCGAGCTTCTTGATCTTCTTCTCCTCGATGTAACCGTGTATCTCTTTGTCGTAGCCCCCCACCTTGCTGATCATCTCGAAATCATGCTTCGTTTCCTTTTCTAGCACTGCCCACATGTAACATGCATATGGTCATAAATTACATTGATTCAGAGAGGGCCCTTTCAACCCGGGCGCTGGTGGACTGGGCCTCAATCGGCCGTGCTCCAGGCAACCCGACTCGACCCGACCCAGTTTAGAAATAGCCAAATAACTAGGAGAGGGGAATGTTGAGGACCAAAGTCACATAACCCACCGGGGCCGCTTCCTATAAATAAATAAAACCAGAATTTCAGAATTTATTTGAAAAGAGATCAGACTACACAGAAAGATATAGAGAGTTTGAAAATGGGAGCGGAGAAGAAGAAGAAGGGAAAGAAGAATCATAAGATTTCCTTGGAAGATTACCTCAATTTCCTTCAATCTTCCGACTCTTACGGTCTCACTGTCAGTTCCCTCAATCAGGTCATCTCTTTCTTAATCTCGCTGTTCTTGATGATGATGATGATAGTTACGAGATTTTTATTTACTTTTTTATTTTTTCTTTTTTAAAGTTTATATTCGCCTTTTTGGTTTTTTTTCCAGATTATTGCCATGCACGGTTTCAGGAAAATCTTTCAAGCACCTAAGGTCTCAAGGCTAATCTCTCTCTCTGTCGCTTTATCTGTTCGTGTGGTGTGTGTTGTTTTTTTTTTTTTTTGGTTTTTTTTGGTTTCCTAGAACTGTTTTGCTTGGTTGCAGAGAAACTGGAGAATGTTTCGAAGTATTTTTTGTTTGGCTTTTTTCTTAGATTTTTTTTGTTTTATTAAATTAGGCAATTTATTGGCAGAAGAAGAAGAAGAAGAAGCTGCGTTAGAATGCATACTGCCCGTTCATTTGGCTGTCGCACTTTTTTGTTTTTTTCCTGTTATTTCAATTTTATCCGAGAGACTTTGTCTAACTTTTCTTTGCATTTCTTAGCAGCCAAACACATTCTAATCACGCACATTCTTTTTCTCTCAGTTTTCCATTTTCATTTTGATTTATTTTGCTGCAAACTAAAATTGTTTATCCATCAACAGAAGGTACTAAGCGACGCCGTGTGCACACTGGATCTGGTGGATCCGTCGCGCTCCACGCTCAACGACGATGGCATCTCCTCGTGCGCGTTCTTGAATCTGGAGGACATAGCTGCGGACATTGATGATCTCGACTGGGGAGAGTGCTGCATCACCGCTATCCGAACCGTAAACTCTTCGAATTTCAAATGCGCCGCCGACCTCGCCTTGAAGCCAAGTTCGCAACCGACCAGTGACGGCCCTTCCGGTTGTTGTACGAATCAGCCGCGCAAGAGGAAGAAAATTGCCACAGCAGATCGTTTCGCTGGGGAAGGTGACTTCGGGTCTTCGTCTTCGGGTCTTGCCTCGCTTGGATCGTCTTGAATTTGTGCGGGTAGAGTTGTTAATTTTAGTTGAGTAAAATGTTTCCTTTTTAGGAAAATATTGGCTGTGGCGGTCTCTGTGATTTCGTGGCATAGAAGTTTCGAAAGGTGATTCGGGACATATTCATCTTTATTGGTCCAAGTGTGCTCATTTTGGGCCACACACAATACTGGGCCTAGATGTGGTCTGACCTGTGACTCAAGCCTAATGTTTGGCCCAAACATAGCCCATTTACGTGGAAGCACACGAAGTGTAGAAGGTTTGGATAATTTCGAACGACACAAACCATAGGCTTGTCCAGAAGTAACACCGTTACAACAATTTTACAACGGCATTCCCAAAATTCCGGTCTGAAGCGGACGTCCAAGTATTCTACGAAATCGATTTGCAAGCATTATAATCTTGCGAACGTCCATGTAGCCGTTTGCTTCTGGCCATACAAAGTATGAATAGGGAAAAAAAGCAAACAACAAACAAATTAAAAAAAGGAGTACGAGATACGGTACAACTGTGAGAGCACCGAACCTGGCCCAACACTACAATAATTCCAACTGCTCTAGTCTTATATCTAGGTTTTTATTTTCCCTGTAAGGTCATTCATCATTCATGATCTACCAACAGCGGTTTTACACAAACTGGAGGAATCCTATCTTTAGTTCCAAGCAACTTAATGGCATTCCAGAAGTAATTCTTATCCCTGCTTTTTTCCAAAGATGTTATTGTTGCAGCTCAAATAGAGTAACTTTACCCTTCCACTCTTAAAGAAATTATGTTATTTACCCAAAGCATTTTTTTTGGTATGTCATTCCATGGTCCGTTCTTTAATCAATCCAGCCTAAAACCCACAAAAACACCGGTCATATGTGCTAGATTGGAGTGTGGCAAATGTGTTAGGGAGCATGAAAGGTGACAGATAATGATTTTTTTGTTGAAATGTTACTAGACAGAAACCCACCAGCCTAGATAACCGGTAGCAAATCATAACAGCTACTTTGCCGAAGGTCCAAAATAATTCATGGGTCAGCACTTGCAGCCAGACACATCATGGCACCTTGATAAGCCAGAAATGTCGATAAGATAAACATTGAACGGAAGAATTACAGGCAATTCAACAACAAAAATGCAAATATTCATGGGGCTTGCGTAGGAAGTGGCAAAATGGAAAAATAAATTGTTCCTAGTCAGAAACCAAGTTAGCCTTATATAGTAATGAGATTAAAAGCTTCGATGTTATGGTACAATTCTTAAGGAATGCCCTTCAAAGAAAATGACCAAGTAAATACTAAGTGGGCTTGCAAAGATCCATCTTTCATGTTTCACACATCAAGTTTATCATTTTCATATGACAATAACTACTGAATATTTCAGCAAGCCTTGCACAAATGACATCTCTCTCTGTCACACTCTTCTCATCATCATGCACCACTTGCATAGAGATGGGTCCATTCCTTTGCTGTAAATCTCAATTAACAACTAGTGAAAATAAGGCCATGAAGAAATAAAATTATCTTAAGAATTTTATTCCTAGTGCAGCTGAAATCATATTTGCCATATTAAATAGCAGTAGCAATCATAAAGCCAACATCTTGTAGTAGTATTCTAGTTCACCTATTGGAATGAATTACATCTTTAGGCAATTAATAAGATTTTTCTTGTGGTCTAATTATATAGAAATGAGAGATGCAAGAATTTAACACCTAGTCAATGCTGGGTGGAAAAAACATTTAGAGCTCAGCTGTTATTCAATGAAAGGTGCAACAAAACCCTTTTAGACATTATCAGAAAACATGAGTAGCCGAATATGTCTTTTTTCCTCAGCAAAAGGGGAAAAAAAAACTTCTGTGATGGGAATTAGACAGTTCTTTATGATACAAAGTATGGATAAAATCACAATGAAGATCAACAGAACAATGGCATACCTGTTTCTACAGCTTCAGCTTCATTTGTTTTCCAGTGCCTTGCAATGTTCTCAGACAGTGGATCATCAGGGTTTGGGGCACTCAATAGAGCTTGGATGCTGACCAGTGAACCATTCACCATCATTATTATCAGCTCATTTTGCTTCAAGCAACACAAACTTTCCTACAATTAACATGTTCAGCAATTCATCCATTGGCTTTTCCAGGGATAGACAATGGGCATTATTTGAAAATTGAACTTTTGTCCCTTACAATTAAAGGTTACTAGTGAAAACTTGAAAACAAGCACATGCACAGATTCATAACCCTACTCTCACAAGCAAGCATACATGCATGCAACAGAACCAAGAAATGTTACCTTAGCAAAACCGTACGAATTTGGAGAGCTGGACTCCATTTGTCTTTCAGAATGTCGAGGCATATCCTTCCAAGCTACATAACGAAATTCTTTGCTCAGTAACAGGAAATTTCATGGTTGAGGGAAAGGAGAAATAAGGATAGGTACACTTGCCTTGTCAACATTAGGATGATAAATCTTAGTCAGGAATCGAACCTGTTAAATGGGATAAAAAATTAGAACAGCAGAAATTAAGGCCAAAGACACCCTCAAACATGATAGTCAACAATAACTACAGGGCCAAAAAATTATATGAAGTGCTATGAAGTGCTCAAGACTGGCGTGTCTCACAACATTGGCATTTTAACCATAGACATATTGCAGCATATGGTACAGAGCTTAAGGAAACGTTTTGAGCACCTTGGGAGCAGCCATTGGGTATTCTTCAGGTAGAAACAATTCCAACTTGAATACCCCACCTGAATTTGAAAAAGAGAATACTTGAGAAATAAAATACCTGTCAGAAAATGATTCCTAAATCACAAGGAATCAGTAAATATCCTACATTGTGAAATACTCTTCAACTTTGAAGATAGTTAGACAAGCCCACCCACAGTTCTTTGAGCAAGTTAATTACAAAAATTACAATATAGATACAGTAATCAGCTAACCTTCATAAGGAGATTGAGTTGGACCAAGTATCATTACATTGAAGTATCGCATGTTGTCTTCAGCCGGGGAGGCACTAATTCCTGGCGCTGTAGCAGAAAATCACAAACTATATAGTAAAAAATACAATTATGTTGCAGAAAAAGACATGCAAGTTTTTTTTATTTTTTATTTTTTATTTTTAAAATGAAGAATTAAATATGGAAAAAATAAATAAAATTTCTAAAGAGTTACCATCTCAGTTTTCTACGAGAGCTTAATTCAAATTCAATTTTTCCTGCATATAACAATGCATTCAACTGTCTAAAAATTGCTAATAAAAAACGGCTAAGCTAACACTCTCTAAACAGCTTGGATTGTGGATTTATAATGACAAAGCGGCGGACCTAACACTAGGAAACGAATTTCAGCCTCCTGATCTTGAAAATGTTGCTGTGCAGGTGGAGAAAATGCTTTCTCCATCCAAACTTGTTTTTATGCGCTTCCGCAACATTCGTTTGAAAATTGCAGAAAAAATATATATCATTTACAAATTTCTAATCCTAACAAGACAATCACTAGCATCCGCAAATCACGTAATCAGAAAACATTGAAAAGTAGTGTTAAATACGATCATATTTACCAAAAGGACCATAGAGAGAGAGAGAGAGAGAGAGAGAGAGACCTGGTTCGCTGAGAAGACGCTGTGTTTCCTGATGAATAAACCCAAAAAAAAAAAAAACAAAAAAAAGAAAATCAAAGTTAGTACAGATATGCACATAAATATAGTCTGTCGCATAAAGATTAGATCAGAATGTAGAAACCTTTATAATTCTTCGAGGCAAATTGCTATTTTCCATTCTTTCTATTTCAATTCTTGGCTACGATCCACTCCAGCGAGTGAGAGCCAGAATAGGGTTTGATTCTCTGCAAGCAATCTCTTCTCCTAATGGTCAAGAATTTCAATTTTTATTTTCGAGATTTTATACTGAAAAAAGAGAATTAGAGTTTATAAGAACGAAAAAAAATAGCAACTCACTGCGTGAAAAAGAGAAGGTTCTTCTTGAGGAAGTTTCCTCCACACCCTCTATTCCTTTTCATTTTTCTTTTCCATTTAAGAAAAATTAGTAGTCAAATAAATTAAAATCAAGGATCCACCAAAAGACACGATAGATTTATATGAGAACTTTTTAATCAATCATAATCATAAAGGGATTGCAGTTGATTGAAGTAAGAGTAATACTCATAATCTTGGATTGTGTCTCATCAATTGAAAAAAGTGATACTTATAATCGTATTAAGAAAGATTGCCTCATAATCGTACAAAAGCCGTTTACATCATACTAAATCAACAAATTTTGAGAATATATATTTAATTTTATTAAACATTTAGTTAGAGCACATTTTTTATGGTATCATTCCGTAATTTCCCGTAATTTCTATAATTTGGGTCAGATTCCTACCCTTTCAGAAAATTGGGTCCAAGCCAAGCTGAACGTAGTTCTCTTGAAATTATAAATAAATACACATAATATAAAACCCGATTCGTTTAAATCCAGTATAATCCACTGATACGAGTGAAATTTTCATATCTATTTGAAGTTTTGAACCCAACCCGACATGAATTAAAATCCGAAAGATCGCATGCTTTCATTCACAACGACAGGCAAGAATCCTAATTTGTTACAACCCAGATCCAACGTAATCCTGACTCAAAATGACGTAAACCGAACCAACTCGATTGCTTGTGTTACTTGAATACGAAAAATTTGAATCCACCTCAACCCAAAATGTCTTGGAATGACAATAACCACATCAATAAAATTTCTAATTCAATTAAAATTGACTGATTAATTTCTTCCCGTCATTTTCATTTTTTTTACTATAAACCAGAAGGTCCCATCAGTTGGACTCAATCTAAATCCATTTGGTCCAACACGTTTGCCCCGTCTATTTGGAATTTCGAACACATTGAGCTGCATCTTGAGAAATAAATTATTCCAGGTTTTTGGCCTTATACGCTCGTCAGACTAAATGCGTCAACGTTAGGATACAATTCGTAAGGCATGCACCTTAAGGAAGAACGATCAAGATGGTAATAAACTGGCTTGCAAAAGATCCATCTTTGATGCTTCATACATCAGGTCTATCATTTCCATAATAAGATCCAACGCTACCATTTCAGCACGCATTGCACAAATGGAATCTCCGTGAAACTGCTCTCATCGTCATGCACCACTCGCATATAGTCGGGTCCACTCCTTTGCTGTAAATTCCAATTAACAAGAGCAAATACAATCACGAAGAAAACAAAATTGTTTCAAGAATCTATTACTACAAGCCACGTCATAATCTAGTACAGATGTAAATGCCTAGAGGTATAGCCGTTTGGTCACATTAGCTAAGGCAGCAAACAAGTGATGGCAAGATGTGGCGGAAGGGCCTTGGTCAAAGATAGCTGAAAAATAATTTGTAACTCCACATAAACATAGCTGTTATTCAATGAAAGGTGTCGCAAAACCCTTTTGGAAATAAACATAAGTAGCTAAACACCCATTTTTCCCTTGAGAAAATTAAATATTTTCTGTAATTGGCATCAGACAGTTCTTTAAGATAGACAGATGGCATTACCTGTTCCCACAGCTTCAGTTTCGTTTGTTTTCCAGTGCTTTGCAATGTTCTCGGAAAGAGGATCATCAGGGTTTGGTGCACTTAACAGAGCTTGGATGCTGACCAGTGAACCATTCGCTATCATTATTATCAGCTTATTTTGCTTCAAGAAACAGACAAAAATTCCTACAATTAACATGTTCAGTAATTCATCCATTTGCTTCTGATACATATGAAGTAGGGATTATTACCAAATTGAACTTTTATCCCTTGAGATTTCAGGGTACTGCAGAGAAAATTTAAAAAGATTGAACCAAACACATGCATAAATGCATGAACCTACTTTTGAATACATTCACAGATGCATGTGATGGATCCAGGAAATGTCACCTTAGCAAAACGGTTCGGATTTGGAGAGCTGGGCTCCATTTGTCTTTCAGAATGTCAAGGCATATCCTTCCAAGCTGCATAAAGTAATCCTCTGATCAGTAATGGAAATTGTTGTAATTGAGGCTAAGGAGAAGCAAATAGCAGCTGCCACTTTTTGGTACGTTGGCAAGCTAAGAGAAGTATTACTTGCCTTGTCAATGTTAGGATGATAGATCTTTGTCAGAAAGCGAACCTGTTGCATGAAATAGAAATCAGAATGGCAAGCAAGGCCAAAGTCAACCTCCAACGTGGGAGTCAACAACAAAACAATAAGGGGGGAAAAGAAAAAGAAACAAAGAATAGCCAGGTCTAGCTAATCATCAGGTGTTAACCTAATTATTTGGTTCATAAACTCCTATATAATTAAAGTGACACAACAAAAGCTCTTTCTATACATCTATCATAAGATTTATCCAAATGATTCTACTCAGCCCACAGTTGGATGGTTACGATAGGCTTTGTCAAAAAAGATTTGGGATTGCACATAATGATCAAATCATATCTAAATGTGATTCCACCTTTGGAAATCATTCTTCTACCTTATAAACTGTATGTTCCACAAACTTCGTAGTAATTTATTATGCAAGGAACACTGTAAAGTGACCCGTTAATGGATTTAGACTATCTGTTATTCCACATATAAAAACATTCAATCTCTAAATTTTATCTGTACACTTACATTTCCCTTTTCTATTCCTTTCCATGTATCCAATGATTCATAATCTTCTTACAATTTAGAAAATTCTTTTTCACTATGTGAGCAATATGAATAACTCTGCCTACATCGGACCTTGTGTTTGTCTAATTCTGTTGAGGCATAGGGATCACCAATTAAGCTATGCAAACAAGTAAGACCTTTGATTGGATAAAAAAAATGGTTAACCACTTGACTTTGTGCAGCCTGTATGAATAACTTGGGCATCTATTTCAATGCATGTCCCAATTTGCATGGTAGAAATTACAAAATTCCACACAAAACACATGGGCTATTTTAGGTGCAAATTGTCATTTGGCTAATAAGCTATATGTACCATAGTCCATAAGCTCTGATAATATGGCATTCAACAGAAAATGGTACAAAAGTTGAGTTAAAACTTAGAGTACCTTAGGAGGTGCCATCGGATACTCTTCAGGCAAAAACAGTTCCAACTTGAATACCCCACCTGAATTTGAAAAGGTGAATAATTGAGACATAAAATACCCCTCAAAAAATGATTTGCATGGCACAAGGAAACAGTTACTTGCTCCAAGAAACATAATGTCTGAAGATAATTAGACAAGCATGTCCATAGTTCTTTGAGGTAGTTATTTTGTGTTCTGTGCATAAATTAACAAGGTAAATCGTTTGAAAAACAGCAGGCACATTCTACAAGAGAATAAATGCATTTGAATTTGTCTGCATATGCATAATGCATCTCTCTACGTCTCTTGCATTGCCCCAGTTCCACTGGGATGCATTGCTTTTTTACATGCAGAATGACACTGTACCCCAAACAAGCAAATCTAGAGAAGACTCCATGAAAAAGACTTTCAAAGCAAATAGTATCAACAAAATGAAAAAAGAAGTAAGAAAATAAGAAATGATAACTTCTTTTCCTACAAGAACCAGAAAAAGGAAATAATAATAAAAAAAAAACTTGTAGCTCTGATGAAAAGAATAGCTTCCAATAGAAAGCTTAACAATAATAGAAATGTACCCCAACTAATTCCAACTAACTATAACACGTAATAATCTACCTAAAACAAAAGAAGGATAAAAATAAAAAATCTATCTATAAATATTAAAAAGCAAGAATGCAAGCACAAGTACATTGTACCAGCTAGTAAAAGAGCAACAGATTTCATAAAAAAAAAATCATAGCCTCAGAATGGAATTAATATTGCTTCTGTAGAGTGGCAAACAAAACCTTCAATTACTCATTAGCATAGATGTTCACAACTTCACATGGAGATTATCACTAAAACTAAAGTTCCCTAGAAGAGATAAGAGACTCAAATCAGTTATAGCAATGGCACCACAATTGGATATATCCCTATTGATAATATATAAGGCAGGGGAATGCACCTGGACTCAACCTAAGTTTCACACAGAAAAATATAATAAAGAAAGAATTGCACCAGGAATTTTCACGAAAATATGATAATCGGCTAACCTTCATATGGAGACTGTGTTGGACCAAGAATCATCACATTAAAGTATCTCATGTTGTCTTCAGCAGGAGAGGCACTAATTCCTGGCGCTGTAGCAGAAAAGCACTAATTCTATATTGTAACTTAAAATGAAGCATTAACAGCATTCAAAAGTTACCATTGTCGAAAGTTCCTAGAAGAGCATAATTAGAATTCAATTTTTTCAGATCCTACATTTACGAGGTCAAAGAGGCTTACTCGAGACTAAAAAACAGATTTCAGCCTTTTGGTTTTGAAAATGCTGGTCTGCATTGCAATGCTTACACAAACTTTTCTTGTTTATGCAATTTCCACGACATTTGATTGAAAATTGTAAATATATAAACTTCTCTCAAATCAAAATTAGTCTCGAATAGGCATTATTTAGAAGCATTCGTAATAAGCAGCGGATCGTGTCAAACCCGCAGTATGTTTCTGAGCTCAGTGCAAGAGAATAATCTTAAACCAACGCAATTACATCTGGAGTCTAATCTCATATTCTCATTTGATCAGTCTACCATATCCCGGTAACCGTCAAGTATCATTTACAAAATTCTCCATCTAACAAGACAATCGCTAATATCCATAAATCGTCTTAATCAACAAAAACTGAAAATGAGTTTTATAGATGATAATATTTAATAAAGTAGAAAATCACGGCCGAAATCGGGGGGAAAGAGACCTGGTTCGCTGAGAAGACGCTGTGTCTCCTAGTGAAAAGTAATAAGAAACCAAAAATTCAGGGTCAGTATCACAAAGCCGCAAATATCGAAAAAGAGAAAAAAAGCTAAGATAAGAAGTTCGAATAGAAAAGAAAAACAAAAAGAAAACCTTTATGATTCTTCGAGGCAAGTTGCTATTGGCCATTCTTTCTACACCGATTCTTCTCTTCGATCCAACCGCAGAGAAAGAAAGAGAGAGAGAGTTGGGTTTGTTCGAGTCTCTGTGAGTAGAGAGAATTCGGCTACGCGAGTAGGGATAGACAGATCAAGGGTTCTTGACGCAGTCTCTTTTATTTATTTATTTATTTATACTTTTATTCCTTTTCTTTTTCTGTTTACTTTAAGACGCGTTATTTCTTTTCTTTTTCCTTTTTTTATCCTTTTAGAAAACTTTATAAAAGTCATCAATGAAATGAATTCCGTGACCTTTTTGCCCCTTTTTTAAGATCAGGTTTTCTTGTAAGGAAGGCGAAGGGGCTGTGGCATTTGGGATGGTTATAAGCCCGGCCCAGATCTGCATCACTTGGCTCCGGGACGCTTGCAATAATCAACTTCTATCTGCCTTTGGTCAACTAAAAAACAAAAAAAAAAAAGACTTATATCTGCCAGCTGTCACGTAATTCCATGCAAAAAAATGGTCAGCTTATATTTATTGCGGCGATAGTCCTTTGCCCGAATTAATGGCACGTTAAAAGTCCAACACGTGCGTGGACAAACCGTGACTGTTATAAAGCGACGCCGAACCCGTTTTCTTTTGTTTGTCAGTTTCAACATAGAAACTATAATTGCTGGGCGTTTCTTGATCGTTGAAACTAAATGCCCACGCGCGGCTGGTGGTTGCTATTTCTCCTATTGTCTGGCGTATGATGCTTAGGGTAGAAATACAACTGTATAAATAGACGTGAGCAGAAGCCAATTCGCACCAAAATTGTCTAACAAGAAATTGAAGTCGGCCCAAAGCGCCTTGTCAATTACAATCATAAAATGGATGGTTCCAGTTTAAGCAATAATAATGATAATAATAATAATTAAAAAAGATAAAATAAATATTTTTTTGAATTTTTTCAAATAAATTAAATTGAATTTTTTTATTCTATAAAAACTTTAACATTGCATTTTTTTTAAAAAATGAAAATAGATGAATTATATCATAATTGATTAAATCGTGATCAAAACTGTTCAAAAGACAATTCGGTAAAGGTTCAATATTTATATGAAATTGAGCTGCCAATTCTGAACCATAGTCAACTCGAAATCGATTATCTTTGGTGGTCTCATTGGATGGACTGTAATCAAAAAGAATTGTCAATATAACAATGGGGCCATATGTTACACGAGTATAACCTGAACGGCAATTAACGCGTGTCTCTCAAATCCAATGTATTTTTGGGTCGTCTGTGGAATTGAAATAATTGCATTTTAGGTCGGTGGGTATGGCATTTTTGGGTCGTCTATGGAATTGAAATAATTGCATTTTAGGTCTGTGGGTATGGCTACAATACAATGAACCGGAGTCGTTAAAGTCAGATTGTTTTTTTTCTTATTCCTTTTTTAAAATGGGAAAGTCACATTATTCAAAAAAAGAAAAAGAAAAAATGAAAAAAGACAAGTCATAGAGTTTGTTCACAAGCCGAACAGCTGTCAGTTACAGATTGGTGATGAGACTAGTCAACGAAAGACACCCCCTTCCCGTGGTAATATGTAACGAATTCGTTGGGAAGCATCTCTCTCTTTCTGCAAAACTCTCTCTCTCTCTCCAAAATTCTGCGATGAGTCCCGGCTGTACCCGATACGCCTGATAGAGGAATAATTAGAAACCGACATTAACGCCTATTTTTGTTGACGATTCCTTCTATTTTCACATCCTCCTGTTTCTCTAAGCACTTGGCATCAGAGAGGATCACGTCTCATCTCACCACCGCTTCGTGACTCTATCGCACAGGAGATTTTTTGGTTTAGCTCGCCTTAATCACAATCGCTACGGTAATTTCAGGCTCCTTTGCGTGTTTCTATTATTTTTTCCAATTTTCTTAATCAATGATATATTAATGTAATAATTTTCACACCTCAAACGCATCGGACCTTACTTTTCTGAATGCAATTTCTATATTTATATAGTCTGACCGTTTTTTTTTTCCATATATATATATATATATATATATATATATATATATATAAAATAAACGTAGGGTTGATTGTTTGTACATTTAGAACGGCTTAGTACGTGTTTGCCTTCAAACACCAAAAACCGCGCAGAACAGGTAATCTCCGACTCGATCAACTGAACGGCTGCTGTTGCGTACAGACGACGGACACTTGTCCTTGTATATTACTTTTCTCACCTTCCCGAGAAAATCTCAGTTTCTCATATGTCTTAGATCAATTGTACGTTCAGTTTCTAGTTTTCAGCTATGTTTTACAATTTATTATACATGGGCATTTAATTCCCTTTGAAAAGACAAAAAGAGAGTTGAAGTGAAACAAGGAGCGCTTACCGCCATCCTGGCAAGATGCAAAACAGCCTCTCTCTCTCTCTCCTTGCCTTCTCGCGTGGATTGTCTTCCACTCTTTTTAGGAGTTTCCGTACGTTTTCATGTTTGGATGCCGTTTGTGCTTGTGATTTTCAGCACCTCATCAAATCATATTTGAAAATCGTGGCACTTTATTATCGCTATTATTACTTTTTTTTTTTTAAGCTTCTCTCGATGTTGCGCCTTTTTTTTATATATATAAAAAAAAAAGGTGCATTGTTCTTGACGTTGCTTTCTAAAACTAATTTTTCGTTCTACTATTAGCGGATAGAATCCACTTAAAATTCCTGTTGAAATCTAACAAGATAGTGTTTGTGATTTTTTTTATTGGGTAATTGTGTAATTGCTTGCGGATTACAAGATTAGGCTATCAAAATCATTGAAACCCATGAATATGTAATTAGAGTGTTTCTATTGTGTGCTGGTAAACCCATTAGATTGCCGCATAATAAACTTGTTTTAGCCGTAGACAATTAATGGGATTGACCGACTGGGATTTTTTCTGTGGGTTTCGTTATATTTTTTTTCTTAATTAGTTCCGACTGGGATTTACTGTGGGTTTCGTTGCTGTTGTTTTTTTTTATTATTAATCAATTTCAATTAAAACTCGAATTTTAAATTTTCAGTATTATAAATAATATGAGTTCGAGTAAACTATAGCTTACTGTGGTTTCCTTAAGTGAAAGGCCGTATGAAAGTCCAAAAGAATTTTATCCAAGGCCCATGCTTTGGTTTAGGTTCGAATTTATAAAGCTACTTGTGGGGCATATTATTAGGTCTGGCGTAATCCAACACTGCCACAAACTGGTGGTTTTTGTGTTGTTTATTGTGATGATTTTGATTGCTGATTCAGGTTAATTTTTGAAATTTGGATAGAATGTGAAAGTCTAATGGTTGACCTTTGGTTTCCAGATGGATTCTTATGCCTCTATCTACTACTTCATTAACACTTGTTGTCTCAATTTTAGCTTTGCCGTGCGATTAACACTGTTCTTATTTGTATTTAGCCTAATTTTCTTTTCCTTACCGTAGTTGTGTCCTCCTTTATTTTTCACTTTATTTATTGGAGACGTGTTGTTTCCCAATTTTCTTTCACTTTGCCTATGTAAGACAGTGGAGTCAGTCGTCTTTATCTTTCCAGAAAATCTTTCATCTAATAAGTCTCACTGACTTAACCAATTAAGAATTAACAGAATGAGGACAACATTTGGCTTGAAATTTTGATGATTTTATTTTACAGACAAATTGAGATCCTATCTCTACATTAATCTAAACCATGCGCAAGATTAGGTGAAATCTACGCTTATGCTTATGCTTATGACAATTGGATTAGGTGTTTGATGATCAAATACAAATAACATTATCTTCTTAAACTGGCTACATCGTGTTATTGTCATATCTTAGTGGTTTTATAATCAATGACATGGCGTTGAGTCTTTTATCCTTTTGGCAGTTGATGAGTCAAACCTTGCATTCCAGTGACAGAGGCATGGAGCATGGAATTAGAGAGACTCGACGCAGTAGATCTGTATCATTTGGTCGGCCAAGCAGTGCTGGCTCTTTATTTAGAGCACATTCTCTAAGTGTGTCACGAAATTCACTCTTTCAGTTGAATGATTACATTGAAAGCGAAAATGCTTCAGAGGCAGGTGATATTGGGGACAGGGCTCTTCGGGTTGACAAGCGCAGTGAGAGTGGAAGCATCAGATTTTCCTTCGGGCATGCATTTGATGACAGTGGAGGCTTTCCCATTGCAATAGATGATTTACTGCAATCATATGGGTTCAGAGCTGTGGAGTCCACTGCCCCGAGTAAATCTCCGGTCTCACCATTGCCTGAAGAAATAATATCACCTCTTTCCACTGATGCTATAATTAAAAGCCAAGTGCGTTTTCAATCCTGATGGCCTTTTTGATAACAGTAGTCTTACGGCCTTATTGATATGGAGATATGGACTTTTGTCATGTAGTAATTGTTGGAAGTCTTTGAATTAAACATTTATCTCCTAGTTATATTGAGATCATATGGTTAGCTTATTTGTTTCCTGTGTGCAGGATAAGGAAGAAGGTTTGGCATTGCCACCATTATCGGACTACCTATCATGTCTTATTTATCTTGCTGCCTTTGGGATTCTCGGGGTAATTCCTTTAACTTCCTTCTTTGCACCTTCTAAGACTTTTATACCGGTCCAAGTAAATAGTCACTCTATGTGTTTCAACTGTGATTTTCTGTTCTATGACCTACTTAAAGATTAATCTACAATTTGTTTGATTTAAGTTGCTTTTCTAAATTTGCCTATGTTAATCTTTTACACTAGATTGTGACAAATCATAACGTACAGGTTTTCACAAGATACTTACTGCAGAAACTTTTTGGCCCTGGCGTTGCCGGTGTCACAAGTGACCACTCCTCACTGTACCTCGATCTTCCTTCTAACATGGTCTCTCTCTCTCTCTCTCTCACAGGCACGCACACGCGCACACACAAAAGCACACGTGCACGCACGCACAAGCAAGTGCGTACACGCTCATCCACATTGATGGATAGAGTTAATCTCTTTTCATTGATCTATATTTGACATATTGATATATCCGATGCCTTGCCTTGACTGATTCTGCTCTGCACGTAAATGTAAAGCACTGGTGGTTTCACAAGTTCTATGTGCATAAGATGTACGGAGTTCCTTGAGGACACCGCCCTGAAGTCTTGATTTGTTGATATCAACAGCTTAGAAATAAGATATTAATTATTCGGACAGCCGTGGTATTTTGGGTTTTAATAGTTGCCACGAGTTTTGATTTAGTTGGGGCATCCCATTAATAGGCCTCACAATTCGTTGGCAAGTAAGAAATGTATTTACATAGAAATTATAAGGAAAAGTCATCGTTGGTCATTGTCGTGAATAAATTCAGCGAGAAATTGAATTTGATAGACTCTGAGTTCAATGCTGTTCTTTCAAATACATGTCAGGAAGGACATTTTGGGGCTTAAGTAGCTAGCTTCCATTTAACTAACTTGATGAAGAATCAGAACTTGTCTCTGAGATTTAGACAGGTTAAAAGTATGTGTGGTGTGTTCATACTGCATCTTGTCTCTGCAAAATCCATGTCATTTGAAAACACGAAGGCTGAGGCATCATGGACCCTTATGAAATTTAGTCTCTCTCATTTTCTTGCTGTCACATTATCTTAATTTTTGCCAAGAATTTTACAAGCAATTACTTTTGTCTCATGATAGTTGAATGGATACTCTGTTAGGTTGGTTCTTTCTTGATGGGATGGTTGGGCGTTGTTTTCAAAGGAGATATATCAAGGGTGTCTAATCATCTGGCGATTGGATTGACAACGGGTTATTTGGGAAGCCTCACAACTTTCAGTGGTTGGAATCAGAAAATGCTTGATCTCATTGCTCATGGCCACTGGGTGCTTGCTCTAGTTGGTTTTTTGATAGGTAACATGGTTCTTCAAGAGATATGTGCAGTGTTGGGTGTTCTGCACCAACATACTTGATTACTTGCTGTCATGCATTTTGCCTCTGACATTCAGAATGTAAAATGAGTGCTTTTCCATAATGTCTTTGCAGGCTTGTTCCTTGCTGCATATTCAATCATATTCGGCGTTAAAACTGCCTGGCACTTTAAGCTGCTGTCGAACGGCTAAACAGAAGTGGAACCAGCAGTCCCTGGAGGGTAGACAGCTGCAAGCGTCATACGGCAACTGTGGTCGTATTGATACTGATTTTGGGCATTCTATTGAGTGTATGTGGAATATTGCTGCATAAGGACTTCAAAAGTGATGCCGGTAGAGCTGAGCTGTGGCTAGGTTGCATAGTTGCAGCTCCAGGGGTGTGGATTAGGTGGTTCCTAGCACGACTAAATGGGCGTGGACTGGGGAAGGCGGGACACCTGAAATGGTTCCCAGTTGGTACTTTCATTGCCAATGTTTCTGCTGTTTGCATCATGACAGCACTGGCTACATTGAAAAAAGCTGTGAGTTCACTGACATTATAGTTCCCCTTTCGAGTTTTGTCCTCTGTGCGCTTAGATCTTGTTATCTAATTTGACACATGAGAAAGTACAGGCATGTGAACTTGGATAGGCATACTCTATTTTTGACATGCATCTTTGTGTCTTGCTCTATCTTAGGCCTCAGAGAAGGCTACCATGCTCTATTCATTCTAAAGAGCTGAATTCTGTATCAAAGATGATATCCATTTCATATTACTCCCATTTTAAAATTTTAATGGCTTGATGATGCAGGTGAACACCGAGACATGCACTGTCATTTCAACAGGCTTGCAATTTGGATTTGCGGGTTGTCTGAGTACCGTTTCAACATTCATTGCTGAGTACCACGCAATGGAGGGTAGTAGTAAAAGTTGGAGGGCTTATGCGTATGCCTTAACGTCACTGATTGTTTCCTTCGTCTTGGGCATCCTCATTTACTGTATACCCGTTTGGTCAGGGGCGGTGAAGAACTCTTGACACCCTCATCTATTTTAGCCTAGTAAAGCATCCATTTTTATTAGGGGAAAGGAAAACTTTAATCTCAATGTCTGTTGACGATGGATCACTTTACATCCCGATAAGTCCACATGTTCGGGTAGAAAACGCTATTCTCCCGATTCGGGGCACGTCCGAGAATGCTCGTGGCAAACATGTACGTTTTCGGACTACAAGTCTCCTTAGAAGGTCGGCCTTCCCATTCTTGTGGAGAGACAAGCATATGGAGACTGTCAACTACTGCTGCTAGAGATCCTGTCCATGTTGTCTGTTGCTCAAGAATTCAGGAAGAGATCGTCGGTCTTTTGTTCCCGCAAAATTCTGTATGGGGGCATTGTTAGTGTGATTAGCTCCGGGAAATACTTAGTCAGATAAAACGATTCAGGCGAACGAATCATCCAGAATATTGAATAAGATTGTGCTAATAGTAGTAACCACAAATTGTAAATTATATTGTGTGGTGCTTCAGGTTTTGACAAACTACATTGTTCTTACACGGGCTCACAAAGCTCGAAATTGTCTTCATTCATTGACTAAATCCACTTGCTGTGCTGCAACAAAGACTCGAAAAACACTGCAAGGATAGGCAACTAGTGTCAGAAAAGAAAACTAAACCATAAAATTGAATTTTGATGTTATGAGCAATACGA
This sequence comes from Rhizophora mangle, assembly GCA_037832345.1. Taxonomy (NCBI): domain Eukaryota; kingdom Viridiplantae; phylum Streptophyta; class Magnoliopsida; order Malpighiales; family Rhizophoraceae; genus Rhizophora; species Rhizophora mangle. Next base: position 2,181,829 of record JBAPLJ010001937.1, on the reverse strand, counting down.
AACAAGATCAACTTACTGTGGTCAGCCTCACGAATATCACCGCGTCTTCGGACGTTATCTAGTGCTCGGGGTGGGCCTCGTGGTGGACCTCGTGGTGGACCACGACCATGAGGTCCACCATTCCATTTGTTGCTAGAACCAGATCCCTTTCTGTAAGCATCTGATTTCTCCATCTGAGATATGAAGGGCATTTAGAGACCATTCAAGTCTCTCATACGTCATTGCCAACATAAAGGTATCAAGGGAAACATGACATTACCGAGAACAAAGTGGCAAAGAACATATGCCCATGAAATTAATGATGGTCCAAAAGAAATCAGTGATTGTTTTCACTCGCCATACTGATCGATTTGATTTCACGACGCCTGATGAAAGGCATGCAATCATTCTGATGGTTGCTCGTTTAGGCTCATAAAATTTCAATTGTGTAGAAAGCATATATTACAATTTTCTTTTTGGTAATTTGTTCCTCATCATGCATTATCCTTACCCAAGAAAACCATGCTGCGGCATTTTGCCCATTTCATAACAGAATATCATAATGTCAGACAACCAACCCACAGCACATGAACAAGCAACCAATTTCAGCATCTCGTCGGTGACATCAAATTCACACAATGAATAAGGCATATCGAATAAAAAGAACTAAGGGCACACAGGAAGTGAGAAGAGATAGAATTGCAGAAAGTTCCAACATTGAAACATTCTATAACACAAGAAATACTTCTCATGCAACATCAAGAACCACGAGAGTAAATGTGAATTAAAGAATGGCTGAGTCCATGTCAAAACAAAATGCACCCCTGTCAACCTCAAAATGTTTAAACTCAAATGAAGAACAAAACGTGAGTATGACCAAATTATCAAAACCAGCTAATCTACCCAAATTAAGCAAAAACATCCAATGGGAAGCAGACAAATACGGTAATCCTCCAACGAATTTAGCAAAAGCAATTCATGTGGGTTTATTCGAACAAATTAGCAGGCTGATAATGCGTAATGCCCTGAGTCAACCCTAAAAGATTGGCTTATTTACGAATTATATTATCGGTCGTAACATAAGTTCTCTGCTTAATTCGAAAATCTATATCCATTTATGTTCCAAACTGAACTCGATGTCTAATTAATTGGTCGATATAATTTATGCTTTGTGGCCCGATTAATTATTAAAGCCCATAATAAATCCAATTAAGACTTGGATTGACCTATTTAGGCTCACGAGGTACAAATTGAAAATGGAGCCTAAATAAGATTAAATCAATAAATCATTATTACTCCTAATTTGTATTGCTTTCAAAAGGAAAAAATACGATTTTTTTTTTTTTCCTTTTCTCATCTAAAGGTACGTTGGAAAGACAAGAAATGATGGATAAAATAATTGTTATTAGCAGTTCAAAGAATAATTGTAAATCATAAAATTAGCCGTTGAGAGAGTAGATATAGAAATCAATCGTCGGGGCAATTATACCAAGAAATGTTCAAAAAATAATAGTAATAAATATAAATTAGCCGCTGATAGAGTACATGTGAAAAAATCACTTTCATAGATACGGATATGGAAAATCAATGGATGCAATTCCACCGCTCATAAATCATGTAAGATGATAGTTTAATTAATAATTTAATATATATATTTTTTATTAATTTAAATTAAAATTATCGCATTAATAAATATTTAGTCGTGCAACAGTAAAATTTAAGATTCAATAACATTAAGACCAGTCTAACCCGACAACGTTCGAGAAACAAAACTTTCACGATTCATAAAACTCGGGATATTAAAGATATCCAGAGCATTGTGTTTGCCTTTGTCACAGCCAAGCGGCCGGCAGCCATAGTCGCTACCGCCAACAATGGCAATTCTTAGCTATTTATCGGTGACCTCAGCGGCGGTCCCCATCTCTCAAGACTCCTCAACAACACAACCAACAATCCCACCACCAATCCCAAACCCGAGACAGACCAAGGTGTTGCTGCCCAAGAAGAAGCCATTGAAATGGTCCACAGGTGTTGCACCCGGCGAGTACGGGGGCCCACCAACCACTTCCAAGCTCCGCAAGTACTGGGGTGGTGAAGATGAAGACCCTTTGACCTCGGATGAGTTTATCTGGAACAAAGATTTCATGGGTCGCATGAAGAGTTTGATTCAGGACCCCAATGAGCCCTCCCTTGAACCCACTCCTGTTAAGGCTCTCTCTCTCTCTCTCTCTCTCTCACTTTCTTTTTGTAGCTTTTCTTCTCCTTTTTATTATTTTTTTTAATTCTTTGTTTCAAGATTTTATTTTTGCTATTTGATTGTAGGTTTCAGTATGTGGATGGTTCATATATGTATTAGTAGATATGTTTTACTCAATTTGCTCTGCTTATTGTTATAGTCATGTGTGTGTGTGTATTATTGTTGGTGCATATTGGCATTAGGTGGCTAAGTACTCAATTTTTAACTAATCTTGTCATCGCATAAGTCGTATTAATCATTGGTTTCTTGGCTTCATTTTACATTTAGCTGATTTGGGGTAAGTTTAAGGTGTCCAAGGGACTGAAAACCGACTGGTCATTTTATTGTGGGTTCAGTCCACGTGATTTGTCTCTCTTGATTTTATTTCTTTTATGTTGAATAAAGCATTTTTTGTTTCTTGGTTCTTTGGAATTTGAGTGTATTGATGAATTTGATTATGTACATCCAATTTCTGAGAAACCTGAAGGTAGAACAGAAGGCAAAGGAAAATAACCTTGAGATGGTTTGCACGTCCATGCATTGTAGTTTATTTTGTTACCTTGTTTTCTAAAGAATCAAACAGCAATTTATAGAGCTTTAAATGTGCTCTTTATATATATATATAGGATATTTGAATCTGCCTTTATGTTGGTTTGGTTTTGGCCAAAACCAAATGTTTAGTGGAGAATGAAAATTTTTTTCTCCTGATTGGCATTTGTTAATTTCTTTTGTTTTTCTAATTTACTTATATATGACATGTTAATCAACAGGAGGAGTCTTCTGGATTTCTAAGTTTAAATAGAGTGATGAGCTTGGACAGGTTTGTCTTCACATACTCATAAACCTAATTTCAAGGTGTCTTACGTGGGGATGTCTTTCCTCATACTTGTTTGAATGATGTTCAAATGTTGTAGTCTGGAAGTTGATTTAAGTAAGGAGCTCACAAGACCTTCAAAGCCCACTCTCAAGAAGCCAGTTGACCCTGCAACCAAAGTAAGATGATTTTGGTTTGCAAAGTGATGGCAGTTTTGAAATTACCTTTTCTTATTCTCTTTTGGGAATGTTATTTTTCCAGGGTAGTAGTAGCACGTCGCGGAAGTGGAGATTGGTACCAACACACCGTGAGCAGGAGAAGTGGGACAAAGCAACTAAGGCTGCAACAGGGGGCAGTGTAAGTTGCTTGCAAAATATTGCAGGCTACTTTTACTCAACTTCCACAAGTTTTTTATTTTATGTTGCCATCCCTTAGATTTTTGTCACTGGTTCCTCGTTAACTTTATCTGCCTTTCTGACATTAATGTTTGAAATTCCTTTTACCCTTTGGGAAATGGATTTTCCTGAATGGAATTCAGTGTTTTATCATTTTGAAGGTTGTTTGTCAATTTTGGGGATTGATTTACCATGATGCAGGATGTGATGTTTCGTGAATTGAGAAGAACACGAGAGGATCCAGAAGTATTGGCTGCTCAATCAAGGGAACAGTATTTTAGGGTACGCTATTGTAGATATAGGTCTATATTATGTGATAAGTTTATTTTGGGTGGTGCTAATGGCATGTCATAAATATTTTCTTCCTCTTTCTAGCTAACAAAGAGGGATTTGCTTTCTGAGCAGTTGAAACGGAAATTGCAAATTCTCACATTGGGTATTGGTGCCATTGGTGTAGCCTCAGCTTATGTTTCCTATTCTCCTGAAATTGCAGCTAGGTAATAAATTACATGCTAGCAGAGCCTTGACCTTTTAGGTACTTTAACCCCTGCAGTCAAAATGTACTCTTTTAAGTGAAAATTAATCAGTTTTTACTGATTTCAAGTGAATGTCATCTGCATAAATTATGTACATACCAAGGAATAACTAAATCTATTCACTCACCATGATTGTAAAGTTAAAACATTGTTTGGTACATGCAGCTTTGGTGCTGGATTGATTGGATCATTGGTGTATATGCGCATGCTTGGGACTAGTGTGGATTCAATGGCAGATGGAGCCAAGGGCCTTGTCAAGTATGTGTAAACTTTTTTTTCACCCATGGTAGAATTTTACTGCATCAGCATGCTCAATATAAGACTTGGGAGTTGTCAGCATCAAAGAAGTGATGAAATACTAAGTAACACCTAAATTATTTTTATGAAAATGTAAATCAGAGTTTGACTTGCTTTTCTATAGCTACTTGCAAAAGGAAGTGCTCTGTTGAGATTTACAATCTGTCTTTTAGTTCTCATTTATTGATTTCCATTATTGTTGTTTCCATTAAATTGAAAAGGAAAAGAAGTTGTGCGGGCTTCAGACTTCCATTGTCAATCAACATTATTTATAGTTCGTATCTGAAACAACCATGTTTTGGTCAAAAAGTGCTTTGGTGCTACGACCCCTAGACAACTTGCAGCTGGGTGTTGCCATGAATTTGTCATATCAACATTTGTCTTTTTACATGTATCTTGTCATATTATGTTCTAATAGGAAACTCTTTTAGTCTAATAATGGACAACAGCAGCAGGCATTGATCAAATAAGATACTACTCAAGTGATTGCAGTTAACAAGTTTAGATGGCCTTCATCATTGGGCTAGTTGAAGTAAATTTATGTTTTGAACCTCTGGAATTAGCAATAGTACTTTTGCTTTATACCACTGCAAAATTCACTCGCTCAATTTTGTTTGCAGGGGAGCAATTGCACAACCAAGGCTGCTTGTTCCTGTTGTGTTAGTCATGATCTACAACCGTTGGAATGCGTAAGTACCTCCTGTTGGCCCACATTGGTATATTGCATCAGCTGTTAACAGCAAGGGCTCTCTTTGTGAAGCCATTCTTATTTTTTTGCATCATTCTTACTTTTCAGAAGCCACAACTTTGTTTTTGTGCTCTGATATTTTTTCTGATGTCTTAATCTCCGGTATACCTCCCCTTATATTACAACTGATTGTGCCTGAATATGGATACAGGATCCTTGTTCCAGATTATGGAATCATGCAATTGGAACTGATACCAATGTTGGTGGGATTTTTCACATACAAGCTTGCAACTTTTGTTCAAGCTTTAGAGGATTCGCTTTCTGTTGTTCTGGAAAAGACCCAAGTTGAAGATGAAAGTTTTCATGTCTGAGGAGGCATGTTGGAATGAGACTCCTGATAAAATTCCAGATGTATTTTAATGAAATACCTATGGGTGCTGCTATGCCATGTATGTCCTGATTCATTTAACTAAACATTTCTGGGCTATTCTTAGTCATCTTACATACCTGCATTTAGTCGGTTACCGGCTGGGAAATGTTGAAAGGAATACAGAGCCCAAGGACGGGAATACGAGGATCAGCAACCTGGAGCCATTTCCAAATATTTTGCTGTAGAACAAACTTTTGGTGTTGTCCTTCCTTGTGTTTCTCGGCGACGTAATATACGGTAAAATTCTTTACAGGTGTGGTAGAAGTCACCTTTATGTGTTGTCAATGCAATTTTAATTACAAATTGGGCAATAACCTGTTGCCAGGGATTTTTTCATTTGGTGAGAAATCTTTGGTCTTCTAGAGTGTGGTTTTGAATACTTTTAGTTCCTATAAGATTAAAGCATTCCTAGAGTTAAAAAGTCAAGGACTAGAGAGCACATAGGATTGAAGGACGGAAGTGTAAATTTTCCATTAGGCAATTTTACATAAGGGGTCTCAATGAACTTCCCTCGTAATTAACATGTGTTTGCAAGTGCATCGTACCACACAGCAACACTCGTATACACTCATATTACAACGACTGCAGGAAGATTTTATTAGATGCTGGCTCAAAGGTAAGAACTATTTATATGGTAGAATATACTACAGGAATAATCTTAAGGAATTAACAAGACCGTGCCTTAACCGGTGTTCTGCATTCCAGCAGCAATACCCTTCATGGTCAATATAAGTGTGTCTTCCAGGCCAGGAGCATAGTCACTAGTTGGGTTAAGCATGACAAGCTCTGCTGCTGGTTTGCCAGATTCCATGTACTCTTTTGATGGATGAGGCCTGATTGTCACATGGTAATCAGGTTCACGAATTTGCTTCAGAGTATAGGCTTGACAGACATTGAGGCTTGTGATATATGCATCACGAAGACGAAGCCTCTGCTTCAAGTATGGATCTCCTTCAAGTAAGTGTTTATGTCCAGCAACCTAAAATAAAAGCAAATATTAACTATTCATCACTGACAGGAACAACATCAATGATTCTCCTTAGTGCAAAAAACTTTCACAGAATATGGTTTTACGAAGGAAAATTATGGTATTTATGGTTTCTGTGCAGTTGGTGGCTGCAGCTTATAAAGAAAGAAGCACAAAGTCCACTAACAAGAGCAGGACATTGAAATGTTAATGATTCTAACTCAACTTACCTGGAGAAGAAGACGCTTAGTTTCTTCATAGTTTGCCCTCAAGCGCTCTCCAAGGGACTGCAATTCTTTTGAAACTAGAAGTCTGTCGTACAGTGCAGCAATCTGGGGGTCTCCCTTGGCAAACACCATTTCTACCAAGTCTATTGTGACCCTAAAAAAAGGCCATTGATTGTACATCTCTTGTAGCATGTAAAGATTATTCGCATCCTTCTCAATAATGTGCTTGAATGCTGCTCCAAATCCAAGCCATACCGGTAGATGAAATCTCGTTTGAGTCCATGCAAATATCCATGGAATTGCTCGCAGTGATTCAATGCCACCGCTTGGCTTCCTTTTTGATGGTCGACTTCCAATGTTCATTCGGCCATACTCTAATTCTGGTGTTGCCTGCAGCATCACACGTTAGAAAAGGAATAGTCAGCAGGGACAACAGTTTAGGAACATTCAAGACCTCAGATGATTAATGGTTTCATTTGAAGAAAAAATACATCTAAGGAAACTAGGTAAATATGGTGAAGAATTGCTGATCATGTGAACAATTGTATTAAACAAAAATCTTTTATTGTCTCCTGATGATGGATGTGAATACTCACACAGCGGAAGTATTCAACAAAGCGGGGCTCCTGGAAGACTATGGAACGGTATTCCTTTGTTGCAACAATTGCCATCTCATCCATGAGTGCTCGCCATTCGGGTTTTGGTGAGACTGGAGGATGCATTCCATGCTCAAGTGTGGCAGCTGTAAAACGCTGCAGTGTTCTGAAGCATAAGTGCTCCTCCCCAAAGGACTGTTCAATAACTTCACCTTGAACTGTCACACGAAGGGATCCATGAATGGTGTCTGGTGGTTGAGATAATATGGCAAGATGGGTTGGTCCTCCTCCTCTGCCAACTGTCCCTCCTCGGCCATGAAACATTGTAAGCTTAACACCATATTGCTTTGCCACTTTGACAAGCTCTTCTTGTGACTTGTACATCTGCCAAGCAGCTGACAGACGCCCAGCATCCTTTCCTGAATCAGAATATCCTATCATAACTTCCTGTTTCCCATTGATCCTGTTTCTATACCAATCTATTGAGAAGAGACGAGCCACAGCAGCAGGAGCAGCGTCAAGATCACCAAGCTTTTCAAACAATGGAACAACCCTTAATGGCGATTCAACATGACATTCACGCTGTAGAAGCTCAACAGCAAGTACATCGGATGGTGCTGTAGCCATTGAGATTATATAGGCACCAAAATTGTCCAAAGGAAGTTCTGCAATGACACGGAATGTGTTCAATACGTCAGCAATTTCATCAGTTTTCGGGAGATCATGGCCGAAAAGAGGACGCTTGCCACTGAGCTCAGATAACAGCCATTCCTGCTTCTTTTCTTCGGACCACTCTCGATAAGACCCAATTTCCAAATGCTTTGTGATGGCATCAAGAACATCAGTGTGCCTATCAGATTCCTGCCGGATGTCAAGTCGCACAAGTGAAAGCCCAAAGGTGGAAACTTGCCGTAGGAAATCAAGAAGGCTTCCGTCTGCAATCGGCCTATCACCACAAGCGCAGAGTGATCTGTAACAAAGTTCAAGAGGCTCCAGGAACTACAAACATGAAAGAAACCAGTAAGTGGAAAAGGGTTATTTCCTAGTGCAATTATCAAGATCTTGCACTTAAAACTAGATATCATAGAGTTACGTTAAAAACTTGGAGGCATTTACTTCAGCATTTTGCCAGATCTGCTGATTGCATAAAAAAAGACTGACAATACAAGTAAAAGAAGCGACCTGCTCAACATGTGTAAAAGTTGCTTCCTCAGGAATGTCAGATTTCCCACTGGCTAATAGCTGACGAGAGCGCTCCCTTGTGTTATACAGTTTGTCCCTCACGTCACCAAGTATAACACGATAAGGCTCACTTGCAGGGACCTGCTTCCAAAATTCTGCACACGTATGCATCCATGGCCAAAAATGCTACATATCAGTCAAATAAACGGCGAAAGGAAACGAGATTCTAGCTAACGAAATTTATACTGAAGCAATATTTTCTCTTTTCCAGTTGGTTGAAATTTCATGAAGCCATGTAGCTTTGCCATTGGGGAACTCCCCACTCCCACAATATACTGAACTTCCAAAAATGAAATCTCAGAGAGTGTAAGACAAAAGGTTAAAAAACAAAACAATTTCTTTTGTGTTTAGTTTCAACAATTGGGGTTCAAGGGAGAGGATCAAAGTTACATACCTATGTAGTGCTTTGCATCCCTCTTTGAAGACCTATGAAGTTCATCAGCCCGGACGCGAAGCTCTTCATTGCAGCGCCACATGGACAACTGCAGATAAGGCACATAAAGTTGATAGTTAAACGTAATGTATCACAAGCAAAAAAATCGACAAAATTATGCTGTAAAGAGTAAAGACCACTCCGAAATTAAACTTCTCATACCTCAAACATAAGATCCTCAATTTGGGAGAAATACAAGTTAGCAGCCATCATTCTTGCCAGTAAACATACATCCCTCGTAACTTCAGGAGTTACTCGAGGGTTTCCTGTAAGCAGCATAAGTAAGACATATTAAGGTTTATCATACCCGTGGAATCCGTGCTGTTCATTAATACTGGGAGAGAATACTCAAGAACTTAAAAATATATGAGCTTATGTGAATGCATGTTTGCAAGCATCCCTATAGCTTTATATTGCATTCTGAAAAATCAAAACAACAACTTCCATCAGAAAGCTTCGGGAGACTACGCACCATCACGATCACCACCCATCCAAGAGGAGAATTGGATGATCGGGGCATTATAAGGAATACGTTCATTTATCCCAATGTTTTTTAAAGTTGTGTCAACACGACGCAAGAACTTTGGAACCCCCTTCCAGATTGTTTCGTGGAAGTAGCTCATTCCTCCTCTCATCTCATCCTGTGGAGTTGGAGGTGTCCTGCGGATCTCATCTGTGCGGAATGCAGCTTGAATCTACAAAAATTCAAGTGACGTCACATTCATAGCCCTTAATAAATCAGGTAGTGCACGACCATGAAAATTACTGAGTTGGACGCAGAATGAGATGCCTCATGCAGATTATGCTACAGCCATCAGTCTAATTTGCTGAAAGCAAGAATTGTCTTCCATCTTAAAGACAAATTTGAACTTGTACTTCTGCAAATGAGTACAAGGTGGAAGAAAGGAAAAAAAAAAAACTAAGAAAGATAAAATTATTATCTAGTTACCTCTCTTTGTAAAGCTTCATCAAGCTCCTGCTTATCATCTGGAGTAATCTCTTTAGCATACAACTGAGTCAAACAATTCCGAATTCTGATAATCCGAAAAAGGAACAGCATTAGTATGGAAAAGAAACCCCTCTCATGTGCAAATATATGAAAGAAGACCATCAGTCAACTAAAGCAACCCCCACACAGTGAATGAGCAACAACAACAGCTTTATCCTCAACAAGACTCACCAAATCGTCCGCTCACACAAAACACAATTGATCCCTTTTTTGGAAAATTTAGTACACACCTTGCATGCTTTTGAAGCAAAGATCTACGGACAGATTGAGTAGGATGTGCAGTTAAGACCAAATCCACAGTCTGGTTCTTAAAAGCAGCAAACACTTCTTCTGGGGACTTGCCCAACTGAATAAGCCTCTTGAGGGTCTCTTCAATGTCTGATTCAGTTGTCGCCGAGTTTTCATCAACAAAATCTCCCTTCTTTAACTTGATTCTCCTTCTGTATGCAATCTGAACTTCCTCGGCCAGGTTGGCCAAGTTAAGCATGTTAGAAAAGGCTTTGGTGATAACAATTGAATCCCCAGGATCCAAACTAGTAATCTTTTTCCCAAGCTCCTCTAATTTTTGAGGAACATTCTTCCTTTCATACTCAGCCGCAACCTCATAACAGTCTTGAACCTAATCCATGTTTGTGCAACAGAATCATCAACAAAGCTACTCAGTTAATAAAAGCAACAAATCCCTCTTATCAACTTCCCAGTTTCCAATGTTCATTAACCAATAACAGTAACGAGTTAGTTAGCAATGATGAACATGACCATCAAAACTTAACTGAAACCAAAAGTTTACATAAGTAAAGCCAAACCATACCGTTTCTCTGACATCCTCGCCATGCAAATCCTGCAAAATATCGAGAAACCTATCCAACAACAAAGCATCATACTCAACCAACTTATCATCCTCAGAAACCTTCCTTGGGGCCAGTAGCCTCAACTGGGCATCTATCGATGTCATCTTCTCCAAATTCTTGGAAGCCATCTCTCTCTGTTTTACTCTCTTGCCCTGTTTCTTGATTCTTCTTGCTCTCTTCCAAAAAACTATCACACGCAAGCAGAGAAAGTGGGTGAGGAATTTTTTTGTGCAAATTCAATGCCGTCCAAGAAAGCAAGGAATAAAAACATAAAAGAGAAGTTAGTTAAAGAGAACCCCGTGATACCCACAAAAGGAAAAGCAGAGAAAACGGGTATTCTATGAATAGATTAACAAGAAAATCAACCAAGTAAAACAATTCCGGGATTTGGATCATCACACACACACGGAGACAAACAACGTAAACAAGAAAATCAACCTGCAAAAGACAGAAAAGTGCGTAAAACCAACGCGAGTGTGAAGTCCCGACACTTCCCCTGTTTTAATTTATAGACTGGTTTCAGAAAAACACATGTCCTTATTTACTTCCCCACGCGTTGTGCTCTTGCGGTAATGACGTTTCTGGAAGTTAAACCTACGTCTGCGCAGAATTCACCTCAGCGACATCATAGGTGTCACCCTTTTTTTCAAAAAAAAAAACAGATGTCCCTTTTCTGTTAGTAATTCCACTGCAATTCAAATTCTAATTTCAACCGTCAAACGATGCAGTTCTCCTGTTATTTCTAAAATCAATAACAATAACCCGAATATAAAACGAGTGTAAAAAAAAAAAAAAAAAAAAAACGGGAGTCATTTTGAAGATTCTATCAAAAGGAATGCATTGACATATGCTAAGGCATCTTCCACAATCATCCTTTCTTTCAACAAGCATATGATATCGAGAGAAGCATAAAGAATACGTTTATCAGAACAGAGCATGGAGCATGACATAACGTCATGCGTAAGAAACCATCGAATTATGAAAAGAAAGCATTAATTTTAGGTACAACAATTAAATATATTTTATGCATTAATTTTAGGTACAACAATTAAATATATTTTATACATAAGTCGTCTATTATTTATTTATTTATTATTATTATTTATTTGATAAGTATGGGGAAGTCTTCTATTATTTTTGTCTTTTGCAGCAGCGTACATTAATTGTCTTACAATGGCGTAAAATGGACCACGCTCGTCCAATCTTGATATTACGGTAAAAGACCCAATAAGCCACACTCGGCCCATGAACTTGAACCCTGGGCTTAAATAGCAAGGTCCATTATTTGATTGTATCGGGCTCAGTCCTGGATAGCCTGGTCCCCGGGTCCAGTTCATTTCAACTCTAGCCCGACCTACAGACGGAGCCTCTTAGCCCCTGCCCCCCAGAGAGCCTTCTGCACGAGAATTGCTAAGTATACACAAAAATAGTGTACACAGATAATTACAAAGAATTTTTATATTATGTGAAATTATTTTATATAATATAAAAAATATTAATATAATATATAAAAAGGTGCTAATCCAAGCTTAATGTTCTATTATTTTTATATTCATTGTAAATTAGTTCCAAGCTTTGTGTGTGGCCTTGGTACGATTTGTGACGTGGTGATTTCTTCTGTTTTTTTCTTTTCTTTTCTTTTTATGTCATTCTTAATGTTACAAAAAAAAAAATCAAGCGTTTAGAATGCAACTTATTATTTAAAAAAGAAAAATGTTATGGAATGTCAACTTAGAAGTCACGATTCCAAGCTGTATACTGTAGAGTCTTCTTAACTTGCTAATTTTTACTGAAAGCAAGGCAAGGTTTTTTCCCTTTTTTTTTTTTTTCTTGTTTTCAATGATACACAAATAGATTTCATAATGAGAATAAAAAAAAAAAAAAAACAATGGGGTGGATCCTATTATACAAAGGAAAAGCTATGTGCCGCCGTAGTTAAAATTCTTTCAAAATTTTTAACAACTCATTGAGAATTTTCAGGCTTCCCATGATACACTAATTGGGTTCGTTTATTTTTCAACTTAATAGGCTAAACTAACCCACCTAAATTAGGTTCGAACTCCACAATGTTACAGGTCAGAAGCTCCTATGGAGAGACTAACTGCGCACACACTCGTACATGAGAGGTTGCCAGCGACGGGCAGCAGCCCATATGCTTCCTTAGACTCTGGGCCACTGCAGCACGCTATTCCATTTGTCAAAATCGAAAATTTACTAGGGTCATCTCCAATAATGGAGATTTCGACTTCAACTTACGGTCAGAATTTTTCTTGTTTAAAAAAATAACAAAGGCCGAGCAACAAGTTGCCTGTCCTAGGTGCTTCTACACAGGGACTCCTAGTGGTGCAATAGCATTTCCATCATCCTCAAATTCTTGCAACTTTTTCAACCGAAAAATAGTTTATAAAATATACAATGTAGACGATGGAACACAACTAGCAGTTTTGTCGATGTCGGCAAAGTGCTGTCTAAATTTCTCTCTGATTTACCAATAAGGTTCCTTAACTGAATTGAAAGTCGATTGATGGCAAGGCGTGTGCCTCAAAGAAGGAAGTCGCGTATGGAAAAACAGCAGGTTTGGGCACGAAAATAAACAGTGCAATGGCATCATTAATCCTTGCTACTGTCCAATCACATAAAGAGAAAAGCGTTGTGCGCGAGCTATCGCTATCAGCAAAAAGATGAAAAATTATGATGGTGGGGGCAGATGTCCTGTATCTATGTGCTCGAAAACGAGCTAAGTTCCAAAGGGAAATATTCTCGAGGACAACAACCACAGCCTCGTTTTGTCAAAACAAATAATGCAATTACTCGCACATGAAAGAGACTCCTTCGTTTTTTCGCTTTAGTTTTTTTTTTTTTTTTTTTTTAATTTTAAGTTGTTACTTGTTACACACCAAAACTACCAATCGTTAACCCTGTGATTGCGACGAGTGGGAGGGGAAACGCGTATGTGAAAAAGTGAATTATGAAATAAATTACAATAAGATAAAAGGGTTAATAAAGAATTCTTTTTCCCCTCAAAAAAGAATGGAGATTTTTATTTTCATTTGCATAAAAGTAGGGAAGAAAAAAAAAAAAAAAAAAAAAAAAAACCGCATACAAAAATTTCTCATGGAAAGGAAATATCCTTGTGAGTGAGTTCTTTGCTTAAAATTCTACTTGTTTAATTTTCATTTCATGGAAATCCTAGAATTCATATATATCTTTCTTTTTATTAAGTTTAGAGCATTCAATCTATAAAAAAAAAAAAAAAAAACTTTAGGGAGTCCAATATTCACATTAGATATAATGAATTCTCCTGTAATAGTTTCAAAATTGCTTAACCTAAAACAATGAACTAGACATATAATTTTAAGATATTTCGAACAGAAGTGAATCTATTAGTTAAAATGTCTTGTCAATGTCAATAAAAGTTGATTAGTTTGGTTTAGGTATGGTCTAAATGCGCATTATTGCAGGCATGGTTCTCAAGAAGTTACAATAGTTACGACAAGGAAGAAATTAAGAAGAAAAGGGGGTAGCGGAGACTACATTTGCCACAGTAGCAGTGACTCTGATTTGCCTAGATGAAACGCACGCTCATATAAAGGCCTCCAAAGGATAGTAATATGGACAACAAAAGGGTAAATAAAAAAAAAAAAAAAAGTTTAAACAGGTAAATTATGCAAGAGAAAGGCGCACAAGTGAAAAACCTAGAAAAAGTCACGAATTGAATAGAAAAAAGTGCGCTTCTTATACCCCATAGATCGCTGCAAAAGCAGAAAGCAATGACAAAAGGGTGATATATTGGATTCTACTTCCAATTGTTTAAGTTGGCAAGCTGACACATATTATTGCTGAATTATTGCATTTAATACATTACATGATCAAAACCGCATTATTTCAATTAGTGTATTATGCCATAGTTGTTTTCCGTTTGTTCTCTTTCTGGGTGTCCTGGAAAATGGCTTCTTTTAGCTGCATAATGTTCGGCCTTCCAATCGGTTAACTTACTTAAAAGTATGTGCTCTACTGCTATATGTTTAGCCTGAAATTAGTGGCTTGCAATTCCACTAAAAAAAAAAAAAACTCATACAACGTCGCAATCACTAGAAATGAAGAACTTGCATCATGGAGCATCTTTAATCATTTTACTCCTGTGACATATAAATACATTTTTTAATCATAAATCAACAACCGCTGGCGCCTGCGGCCGCAAGGGTGGTTGAGTCTCTGCGCAGTTAGCATTTATAAGAATACCCTGATGCTAAAGCCAGCGAACATCCATTTGAGAAAAAAAAAAAAAAGGTATAATTGTATGCAATTATCCATGTCAAATTCAAGTCTGAACCCCCTATTATTAGATGTATTGTGAAGCATTTGACTGAGGCTAGGTTTTTTCATTAGAACAGTTATAAGCGTCCCTAGTGTCATCAGGAACGTAACCTCAGGTATCCGAACACACGTTCGTCAATGTCGGGAAGGTCCAAAATGGAAGGGGAAGGTCGTACGTTCGAGCTTTCTCTTTCCTAACAAAGCGAAGGCAATCAGTGTTTTCAAAATTGAATGGCATCGTTAATAAAATTAAAAATTAAATTTTAATTTTATTTAATTATTTTAAAACATTATTATGATTAAAAATAATAATTAAATTACTAAGTTAATTAATTAGATAATGAATTGATAAGTTAATTATATTTTAATTTAATTGATTTTAAAAATTTATTAAAAATTTTTAAAATAAGATTTAAATTTAAGTTAAGAGAGATATAAATAATAATTTTTATCATTAAATTAAGAGTAATAATATGATTTTTTTATTTTTTTAAAATAAAAATAACATATTTTTAAATTATAAAAAAAAATTATATAATATATTTATTTATATTTAAAAATACATAAAATTATATATTAAATTATATTAATATTTTTTTTTTAATTTAAATTTATTTATTTATATTAAATTACTTTATTTATTAATAAAAATATATGAAATAAAAAAAAAAATATATATAATTTATTTATATTAATAAATATATCAAATTAAATAATTTTTTTTTTAAAAAAAATATATATATATATATATATTATATAATTATATTTTATTTATTAATTTTTTTTTTATATTATAAAAATAATATTACATATTTTTATATATTTAATATTAAATATAAAAATTTTATTAATTTAATTTCAATTAAATTAGTTAAACTAGTTAAGTTCTAAACTTTTAAAACTTTTTAAAACCTTGAAGGAATTCAGTCTAACATTTTTAATTAAAATAATTTTTATTAGGAATTTTAGGACAAGATAAATAAAAAATTAATTTTAATTTTTTAAAATTTTTATCACAATTTTCTACTTTTGAAAATTTTGATTTTAGTATTTTATTTCAATTTAAGATAATTTTAAAGAAAAAAAGTCAATCCATTAATTATGTATCTTGATTGTGCAAAATTTTAAAAATTTTTAAAAATTTAAGACTCAATTAAAATAATTTATAAAAATTTTAGACTAGTTTAAAATTTTAAATATGTTAAAAAGTAAATATTTTACTAATTATATGTATTTTATACCGCTAACATATTAAATTATTAATTTAATTATTTTCTGTGAAAAAATTGTTTTAAATTGAAATAAAATATAAATATTTAAAATTAAAATAAAAAATTTTAATAATACAGAATGTAAAAATTGAAAAAGTTTAAGACAAAATTTAAATTTATTCTTTTATGGCTTGGTCCTGTTCCGCCAATGTCTTGGGTTCAGGACATATTCTTCTCAAAATTCCTTTTTGAAGCTTAAAAACTCATATATACATATATGAACACCCTCAGTTTGAGGGCCATTGGAAACGCATTAGAACCTTGGAATTGGAGGGGGGCCCCCTCATGGCGATTAACCGTTGATGCTTCATTAACAGGTCTTCGTAGAAAATAGATTTCTTTTCTCCTCTTCTTCTTGCTTCTTCTTATGTTGTATATTGTTTATATTAATTTGGCTATGTGGAATAAAGAGGAAAATGAATATTGGAAAGACAAATCATTCCATTAAATGCATTAATTTCCCATGTATGTAAGTAAAGTTCTACTTCTTCCAAAACTCAAACAACGACTTTTTGCGCATCTCATTAATTACAGATTCAATTAATATGCCGTAATATATTGATAGGAATGCACTAAACTCTGATAATTATGAAAAAAAAAAAAAGCACTTCACTCTGATTAAAAAAAAAAAAAAACCCCTTAAAATGCTGTTGGTCTACTCTATAAAATTGAATTGGCTTGCATTTTTTTTCACCCCATTATTTTCTCTTTTTAAAGTTGTTTTCGACTGACTACGCCCGAAAGGGGCACTAAAGTTGTTGAATAATTACCAAGTGCTTCAGTAAAAATTTATAGAAAATGATCAGCTGTGGAAAAGACAATTGCCATGGTATAGCTCAATGGAATAAAAGCACTCATAAGAACGAAAAAAATTAAAATAATAATAAAAAAAAAAGATCCTACTTGCTTCTATTAAGTAGATAGATTGCATTATTAATGTATGTGTCTCCCAGGAAGGGACGTTGCTATTTAAGGGTATTGATCCCAGTCCCAGATGATGGTAGCACGGGAGACAATTAGATCAGTGGTTTAGATAATTGTACTCCTTCAAATTGACACGCACCTAATCGTTTTTTTTTTTTTCTCACTCTTGGCTTATGCCAAAGTAGAATCCATTGAAAATTCTCATTAAATGTCATTTTCTGAGTTATCCCATCCTTTGAAATAAAGGTTTGATGTACCTAATTAAAAGCACTGAAAGCAATAACTTGGTCAGTCACAAGAGCAAAGTTCTTGTGGAAAGTGGAGGATAAAAACCAACTTTTAGCTAAATTTTAGTACAAGAAACAATAATGTATGATGTTCAAGAGACTCGGTAGAAACTGAATAACCTTTTACCCTTTGGAATCCAGCTAAGGAGACCATCTCTCGGATCAATGGTGCATGCAGACAGTAGTCTCGTTTGAGTCTACTGGCCAACGACTCAACCAAGTCACCCCGCTACTGAGGGACAGTAGACAAACCGGTTTGACATCAAAAAGGGCTTTTTATTGGCTAGAAATGACACTATACCGGAAGAGAGAGCATAGAAAAGACATTCATTCAGTATACTGTAGTGCAATACGATGTATGGAGATGTAACGTTAATTTTTTGTACCATTCTCGATTGTTCCAACAATTATTTTTCTCTACTGTTCAAAAAAAATTCAAAAGAGGGTAATTGCATACATAGTTGACTAGTGCTGATCGAGGGCTCCTCTCAAAGAGAACAGAAGAGATAGTTTATTACCCCCCCGGAAAAAAAGAAAAAGGAAAACATAAAGAAGGTTTAAGGAAGGCGAGGACAGAAAGCAATTAAAGTTTGCTTAATGATGCTGTGATTCTTCTCCTCCTCTTCTTCTTCTATATATTTACGAACCCTTTGTTCAATTTCATAGATCAGTTCACATCTCACAAACAGCAATGTCGAGTGAAAGAGGGAAAGAATTGGCGGAAGGATCGCCCAACAGCCAGAATCCGGAATCCCCGAGCCGCTATGAGACGCAGAAGAGAAGAGACTGGAACACTTTTGGCCACTACTTGAACAGCCAGCGGCCTCCAATACCGGTGGCTCACTGTAACTACAACCACGTGCTGGACTTCCTTCGGTATATCGATCAGTTTGGCAAGACTAAGATCCACCTTCAGGGTTGCATGTTCTACGGACAGCCTGATCCTCCAGCTCCTTGTAACTGCCCACTTAGGCAAGCCTGGGGCAGCCTCGATTCTCTTATCGGAAGGCTTCGAGCCGCCTACGAGGAGCATGGAGGATCGTCGGAGACAAACCCTTTTGCTAATTCTGCTATTCGGTTTTTTCTTCGAGAAGTGAAGGAGTATCAAGCCAGGGCTAGAGGAATTCCAACAAAGAAGAAACAGAAGAAGCTGGGTCAAAGCAAGGGCAATGATGATCAAGCTCTCTAAGGTATATATATATATATATATATATATATTTCGACTTCTTTTTCGATTTCCCTTGATGAAAAATTAATTATAATTTCGCCATATTTTTGTCTCAATGATTCCTGGCTCAGATGTGGACATCGTTTGTCGCTGTGATATGTAGTTGGCCTTGGTTTTATAATCGAATTTGATCCAAAAAAAAAAAAAAAGGAGCGCATAATAAATCCGATCAGCAAATGGTTTCTTAATGATTATAAAAAATTAAATTAAGATAGTTATGGCCATCTATAGAAGAGAGATCTCATTGCATCGTGTGCATAAATATAAATCTCTCTCTATTCCTACATCCCTCGTTGCTTCTTTCCTTCCATTTCACCTATATGCTTGTGCATGCTTGTCTGTGTCTGAGAAAAATAGAGATGCTCTTGAACATGATCCGATCAAAATGGATATCACTCAAGTTAAAGCATATTGATTCAAATGCACTTCATGTCTGTACTCTTTCCATTTTGCGTAGATAACGCTTGCATGTTAGCATTTATTTTTACCAGACTTTGGTACCATCGTATGAAGATTGGTGCGAGTTTAAGTTGATTGACACCATCATGTAATTGTATTAGATAGTTCTGTCGTCAGGCATTCCTAGTCCTTTGTGCAAAACATTTTTGCAAGAAGAGTCTTGATTTCTGTAACACTCGCCATTTTCCAGTTGAAATTCTGCGGTCTAACAGTCAGATGTTCCCACTTTTATGCTTTGCAAACAAAGAGTCGATGTGTTTTTGGCCCTTTATGTTGAAGATTACACCGTTTGATGTGCTTCTATTTCTTTTTAATCCGTGCATACTATGACTGGCTCTGTGTATTGAATATCTTGTAAAGGCATTTCCCACGATTAGAAGCAAGGGTGGTCGCGAATCCATGGACTCATCATCAATTAAAGTTCAGGAAGATTGTGAACTCTATTGTCAAGTGTAGGGAGTAATTTTTCACTTAATTAGGAAGAAAGGAGGCTCATGATGCTGAACTCTAGGACATGTTCAGGGAGAATATGATACTTAAATTTTTACTTATTTTCAAATAAAAATTATAATGTTACAAATAAAATTATATTTTAAAATATAATTATGAGATATGAATTATTAAATTTATAAGAAATAAATATATATCGTTAAAATTTGTACTTTTAATAAGATATAATCTTTTTTTGATAAGACTATGAAATATCATTTTTATTTTCTCATTCAATGCACTTAAAAAAAAAAGATTTATTCTAGGATTTGTTATGTTGGACCCATGGTTCCCCCCTTCTTGAGCACTATGATGCGAGTGCTGCAAAAGTGTTTAATAAATATATAACTTTTATGGCCTTGAGTCCTGTTATACATTTTCACATTATAGAATTCTGTGTTACATAACTTAATTTTTTATTATAAGCGTTTTATATCACATCTTTAAATCAAAGTTTTAGCGCGTGACAAGAGGTCACGATTTACGTTTTATATCATATGGTAAATATTCTTCCACCATGGACCCTCAGAAAAAATTCCTAGGCTTCCTTGTGCGTCAATTCAATTCACTCCTAATGCCAGTATTACTTTTGGATTCTCTTGCGGCTATTCATAACTCATAAATTTTATTTTATTTTTCTTCTTCTGGTTGATCTTTATATGAACAAGCCCAAATACATATATGATCGACCCACTTTATCTAAACAGGCAGATGTACGAGGCGCACTCCCAGGCGGAAGCACAACTACAGATTACTAGTTGAGAGGAAGAGAGAATGCTGCCTTGAGCTTCGCCACGAACCAAGATGAGGGTTTAATGGTACAGACTTTGAAGGCTCCATGAAAAGAAACTTGCGGTGGGGCCTAGAACTACTGAATCGTGCATATAATATAAATTAAGTATTGGTTCAATGGTACTGAAGTTGTTGTATAATATAATCATCTCAAATGATCAGATAATACTAGAATTATACGCACGAGGATGTATTGCTAATCAGAATACACGTAGTTGCACCAGAAGATTAAAACCCAATTTTAAGTTTAAGACGATCTCCCATTAGTTGGGACTATCATTAGGCTTATGTGGCCGTATTCTAAACGGTCTTTATTGTAACCTTATGAGACAATTAAGAAACCCATTTCGGATGCAGTCTCTAGAAACATTTTGTTTGTTGGTTGGCCATCAGCTTAGCAAACTTTAAAAAAAAAAAAAAAAAAAACATTTGAATTCACAATTTTTAGTATAACAATATATGAGTTCTTAAAACACATTTTGTAATTATACTCTTATTCTTTTGTAATCAGAGTACAAAAGGTCAAGAGTCTAAATTTTCCATTTTTTATTTCTCTTTTTTTTTTTTTCTCCCGAAAGAAAGAATTAAAAAGAGAAAAGAACAGTAACAATGACACAAAAGAACGATGAATGACACATTGCAACCCCACTAGCACATGTGAAACAACCGAAGATTTGACGGAGGTAGAGAGGTAGAAAAGAAACGTGCACAATTTGTTTTGCTTGAAAGGGAGCCCAAAGCGAGGTGAATTTATACACTGCCCCATGCCTTCACCTTCTCGAAGAATGGGGAAGCAACAAAAGGAAACGGTGTCGTTTTGCGGCTTCCTGTTGCTACCTGCGTACAGTTCCAAATCACGTCCACTCGTGTAAAAGCAAAAGGAGATTTGCTCGGCAGGTGGCTCTGCTCGGCACCAGCTTGCCCAGCTCATTGAAAGGTGTAAGTCGTCTCAAGGACAACCGAAAAACAGCCCATATTTGTGGAGACAAAAGAAACCATTTTGAACGTATGGAGGCGGCATGCCTCCTCGTGATGACCCATTGGAACGCCTTGAAAATAAAATAAAATAAAATACTTGAAGAAAAATGAAATCATCGAAATATTAATTTGTATACACAATTTATTTGCAATAAAAATTAATTTGATATATTTGAAATAACCAAATGAAATAAATATATATACATATCATCTTATTAATTTTATTTTTGAATCAATATATATTCATAACAATTTATAATTATTTGAATCACTTTAAATTTATATTTAATCATTTTGAGCACACATTGACTTATTTAAATATATTTTGGGTGGAGAAGTAATTTTTTTTTTTTTTGTGGTGACAATCAATTTTTTTATTTTTGTGTTTTTTTAACCTTTTTTTTTTTTTTTTTACCATCAAACAAAGCAGTTCTTTTCACATTGCCATAAGCCCTTTTTTTTTTTTTCATCTTCTTTTCTCGCAAATTGTTAAGATAAATACTACCGATGTACAAAAAGAAGTCCAAGAATCGTTGGCTCATCCCTAGAAATTCTACCATAAAAAATTAGAAAAAATGTGAAGAATTCATCGGTTCATTTTCCTTGTTTCCTAAATCTTTTTTTTTTTTTTTTTTTTGATCAGTATGGAGGCCTTAAGCCAACAAGGAAAACACCTAAATCTTGATTTTTAAAGGAAAAAATTGGCAGGGGCGGCTGCCTTGTTTTTTGCCTTGCCTGGAACCATGGGCCAGCCCAACTTGCAAACAGATTTGATACGTTCTAGGTACGGTCCAAAAGAGTATGGATCCTATTGGCCCGGCTAACCAAACTTGTATGCTGTGTCAGCCCGACTTGCAAACAGATTTGGACTGTTTCTCTACGGTCCAATAAATATGGGTCGTCACAAGGCCTACTTTGAACGTAACAATAATCATTTTTAAATGATATTTACCTCGGCTTTAGGGTATCTTCCACCTGGGCCCCAATTTGATTGGTCAGCAATCATTTCCTCAGTGTATGTTCTTCTTTCCACTCTCTCTCAAGTCAAGCCACCTGAGAACAAACGCTGTGTTCCCACCCCCCTCCCCCCAAAAACAAAATAAAATAAAATAAAACGTTATACTAAAATGACCAATTTAGGATTAGCGACGAGCATATGATTCTCATATGCTAATCTAAATATTTGCTTATACTACACATTTATGTACAAATCCTTACGCTGTTGTTGTTGTGATCGTCATGGTAGTATCTGATTGAGATAAAGAAGGAGAGGAAAAGATAAATGGTGGGGGTGGGGGTGGTGGTCAGAGTTATTATTATTATTTTTTTTCTCTTTTCTCTTTTTTTTTTTTCCTTTATGAAACATAAAAGTTTCATGATTGATCAGCATATTCTCACTATCGCTCGAGAAACCAATGGTCTATAATTAACGCTGGTGGTCATCTTACCATAAGAGAAACAATATAAACGAGAAAAATTTTGCGATATGGTACTTGGGAATTGTATACAACCCAACCCCGTAGGACAATGAAGTCTTGTCATCAATAGAATAAAATACCCTCCCATCAGTCACAAAGCTAGCTAGTGACTACTCACGATTAGCCCAGAATCTAGCTTAGTTCAAATGCGCCCCCTAACTACTGCAATGGCTATACAGCTAGTTTAAGGGTAATTATGGTATTTTATCGGGCTCAATATAAATCATATGATAAGGCTTAATTATGTTGACAAAGGCGGTGCAATTATTGTTTGCTCTTAATAGAGGAGACGTATGGTTAATGCTAATGGGGCACTAATTAAAAAAGGAGAAGCAGAAATGAGAGATGGAGAAAAAAAGAGGGAGAGAAAGCAACAACATAGATGTGGCCCATGCCGCTTCTATTTAGAGCTTCTTGACATAATGGATTAGATGTGTCATACACGTAAGTCTAAATTGTATTGTTATAATTATTAAATATAAATTTATGATTTTTATTGTTACTTATAATTAGTAATTAATTTTTTTTTAAAAATAATTAATAATTATGATAATATAATTATGTATTGATGGTATAAATTTAATCTTGTCCCGTGTAACATATATATTCTACGACAACTAATGTGTATTAGTCCTCAAGATGTGAAAATGATCTCTTTCTACTCCCATCTCCTGTTCTTTTCACCGTTGTTTTCACCCGTCTAATGAGTCCAATCCCATCCCATGTTTCTGCCTTATTTAGCAAATCAGCCTACGCACTCGCCAAAATCCTTTCCTTCCATCACAGCAACCATGTCAAGTGAAAGAGGAAAAGTATTGGCAGAAGGATCCAATGAACATCAACAACAGCCTGTTGCAACACCAAGTCGCTATGAATCCCAAAAAAGAAGGGACTGGAACACTTTTTGCCAGTACTTGAAGAACCAGAGGCCTCCAGTAGCGCTTTCTCAGTGCAATGGCAACCATGTGCTGGAGTTCCTTCGATACCTCGACCAGTTCGGCAAGACAAAGGTTCATCTCCAAGGTTGCATGTTTTATGGACAGCCCGACCCTCCTGCTCCTTGTCCTTGCCCTCTCAGGCAAGCTTGGGGCAGCCTTGATGCGCTTATCGGACGGCTTCGGGCTGCTTATGAAGAGGCCGGAGGCACGCCGGACACAAATCCCTTTGCAAGTGGGAATATTCGGATTTATCTAAGAGAAGTGAGAGATTGCCAAGCTAAAGCAAGAGGGACCCAATACAAGAAGAAAAAGAAGAAGCCAACTCCAAGGAAGGGAGCGAGTGATCAAAATAATGAATCCAGCTCTTCAATTCAGTTTTCTTGATCTCGATCCCCTTGGCTTTTCTGGGAAACACAAACGGTAATTTCATGTCTTATTTACCTCGTACTGTTTCCTTCTTTGGATGAAACTTCTCTGCCGACAAATTAAAGTTATTCTCAGAGCACAGGTGCTTAGAAGAGAACAAAATCATATCATTTGTGCACTACAAATCGTTGGATCTATGCTAAATCCCAAGATCTAACTTCCCATAAAGTTAAAGACATATGCCTCAGTCAGAGAAAACATAGAGATGGGGGCCTAACCATCAAAATGGCTTCTCTATTATCGCTACCACCTCATGGGCAATACAACTGTCTTAAACTTGTCCCACCATCTTATTATTTTCTTCGTGCATGTCATCCTTTAGAGCCAGAAACAACTAATCATAACAAGAACCCTAATTCACCCATCATCCCCTGAGGATTGTCAACAAAAGTTAATTTTGTTATTACATCAAACCCTGCCAAACACTGTAGTGATCTCCAATCTTTACTCCAGCATATCAACTACAGTATAATATTGGTGATAATTTCAGATCACACCCAAATATTCTTTGCTCCTGCAGTATGTAGGGCTGATTTTATAGTTGCCTAGTTTGCTGAGTGCTAAACAAATCATGCAAAAGTTGGCTGTGTATCCATCTTGGTTTTGCTTCGGAGCAAATCGTTTTTGTTTATTTCAATATTAAGTTTCACCTCTCATGGCTCTTTTAAGACACTGAAGGTTTTCAGTGTCAAGAGATTGTGGAGATTCTGGCCACACCCCATGAAGGGTCAAGTGATTCACTATCATAAACTTTTCATGACATTATACATATTGAATATTGAAGTGAATGATGAATCGCACAATACACAAATGCTAAAGGCTTCTCGCTCGTCCCTTTAATTAAATAGTGTATGGCTTTTCCTGTTTAGGACTTTTTTTATATACCAACCACATGGTTTTGCCATAACTTAGCAATACCACTTCATTTAATTATTAAAAATTAGATACTTACTATTTTAATTCACTTTTTTTTAAGTGAGTCCAAATAATTTACCACAAAAAATACTGAATATTATTATTATTATTTCAATTTTTTGTATTTATTTATTTTAACTCACTTTTAAAAGTGAGTTGGAATAATTTTTTTCTTTTAAAAATTAACATATGGGACAGTTACATGGCTTTACTTAACAGGCTAAACTTTGAGTATTATTTGACACCCTTAACAGTTAAACACCCTGTCAGTTGCTTTATATCAATGCTGAATACCTTGGGAAGGTCAGTTTTGAAATATGATATTCTGCCCCTTTCTACCTCCCTAGTCCCTAGATATGCATGCTGTGAGATTTCGCGGTGCATGATCAAATCTGCACTTTTATATTCGATGCTAATTCCACGGTTTTGCTTTTTGTATGTGTGTGTAAGTGAACTTTTGTAATTAAAAGCTTCGGGCTCCGTCTTAACTAGAACACATATCATCCTGTTACCAACCGCATAGCATTCTTTTCTGTCTCTGTTAAGCTTGAAGCTTTTCCAAGCATATATATATATATATAGTGTTCATTTGGCTTTTTCTTTTTTTTTTTTCTTAATTTTTTTTGCCATTTACGACTTTAATCAGTACTACACAATTGCACATCTTGTTACTTGGAAGAGCCTCAGTTTCATAGTTTGTCATGCACATATCTTTGAGTACAATGGCTAATCTTAGACGATCATGGATCATCTCCTAGGCTTTCCCATGCATTTATTCTTTTTTTTTTCTGGGGGGGGGGGGGGGGGGTCTATAGAAAGTTCATTAGACCATAATTTATAAAGGGCAAGTAGTCTTAACTTTTGTCACAACTCTCATCTTTGATATGTAATGTGAAATGTGGTCTGAAATTTAATAAAATAACGTCAAGAAACTTTATCATTTAAATTGGCTGATATTCTCTACTTCTCTCAGCTATTCAGGTGTGGGATTATTTTTATTGCTCTTGTAGCTTTGTTATCCATGGTTTGCTTGCATTTAAGCACAGACCACAATCAATGCATAAGTCCATAACTGCAATGTAAAAGAGAATTCATGTTTACATGCAAATTTTGATCTTACACATGACAAAATTGTTGGTTAAGGCAATGATTTTTAGACTCAGATATCAGTTTTGACGTGTATAAAGATAAAATTTGCGTGTAAAATCCCTGATGACAATTAATTAGATAAATCAGAGATCACATGATTTTTATTGACATTCAAGGATGTACAGCTCTCAAGGGTTTCCATCAAATCACTTGACCAAAAGACATGGATTTCCCTGTCTTAATGTCTCCACACATGCACACATGCTTATCAGGAATGGTACTTCCCACTGGTAGATTCCTGGGCTAAATGTACGGAATCTGGCCCATGTTTGCGTGCCTCCCCCTTTGGCAGATGCAAATTGTTAAAGATTTACAGTATTGGGGTATGAGCTTGTAGTGAACTGCTAAACCTGAACCAGTCAAGACAGACATGAATACTGACATGGAAATTCATATAGTGACCGATGAAACAGACTCAAAAAGGCATATGTAACAGCAAAAATCAGTCAATGAGTTCCATTAAGCTGTTATCTAGCAAAAATATATAGCTACCACTCCAAGTCCTAACAGAGGCAATGACTATAACTTTATGTGATATTTGGACTTGGCGGCAATTGACATGCAAATGAACGTAGCTCCCTGCTGATGATTTTGGCACGCAGGCTGTCTTTCTTAAGAATGATAGTTCTAAGTTGAGAAACAAATTCATTACTGCCCTGGCTTATTGGCATTTGCTACCTTATAATCGAAGTATGATATCCCTTTTGCTGAATTTGTTGGCATTTGAAAATGATGCCATTTTCTTTCCCCCTTCAGCTTTTGCAATGCATCAATTTGCACCAATAAAGCATACCTCTTCAATTGCTAGGAAGCTTATTCATTGGTTTACTTTCACTAATCTCTGCAATTTTGTGAGTGATTTCCTGTTCACTGTAGAGAGAAATTTCAGCATTCAAGAGGGTTTTTTTTTTTTTCCTTTTAAAAGTCAATTCATAGGGGCTCCTTTTAATTCATTGCACTTGTTACAAGTCACAATAACTTTAATCGAGATTGAATGCAGTGCACTTACATGTATGCTTGCAGGGGCATTGTTCATGTGTTGAGGAAACCACAAGGGGGTGAAATTCGAAACAAGCAGTCTCTTGAAGTTGCTATCGGTGCTTTTGATGATTTAAGTACGCGTATTGCTGAATGGCTATGAGCAAGGGATCGTCGATCAAAATAAATCTTTGTTTGTCATTTGGATATTTTATGCGTAGCACTACTACTAGACAATAATATATATATATATATATATATATATATATATATATATATATTACATTTTGAGGGAGTATTCTTTTCCCACTGTACCTCATGCATTGGCTTCACTTTCCGTACCCCAAAAAAAAAAATTGGCTAGCTTTACAAGAAATGCCAAATTGGCATTGAGGCGGGTATGCAAAACCCCCCCGACAAACTCTCAACTGTCACGTTATTTCAAGTTGTTTGCAAATATGCCAGAGCTCAGCAACAGAAGCAGAGTTCAGCGTCTACATTCCTGCCATTCGAGACTTTTGGGTTCTTTACGATTTGGTCCCTTTTTTCTTTGTAGCTTTCCCAAGGCCCATATAATTGTGTGGCCAGAGTCCATCTGTTTAGGCCCGACATTGAAATTTGCTGGTGAAGAAAACTGCCAAGCTGGAGGCCACGTGGCACGTATATTCTCTCCTCCAATTCGGCAATTTGTCATCATAAATTTCATTTCTCTCTCACACCCACCAAGTTACAGCTCACAAGACCTTGAAATCAACCAACAATGGCACAACCACTGTGGGCCCAAATTGTGACCAAAATCTAATCCAAAGGAATCCCAGAGCCTTTGAGATAAGATATGGAGACTTTTTCTTTAACCTTAATGTCAAGTTCAGATACAGTGCACTGGTGCTCTGCTTCCAGTGTTACTATTTAAATGTTTTTTCGGAGGAGATTTAGGGTGGATTAGGATGTTTACCTACTTGATTACTTTCTACGTTGAATTGCCTAATGGTCTTTTACGATTTTCTCCAAGTGGGGATGACATTATTTTTCGAACAAAAAAAAAAAAAACAAAAAAGCTAGACTACCGAGGTAGCTACCGAATCACCAAGTTTGATTGATAAATTGACTAAATCACAGGCCAGTCGGTACCTTATCTCCTATGTTGAAAAATGCGGACCGCAGGCTCATCTAGATCTCCTTCATCATGTATCGCAACTCAACAGGGTCGACCGTGCGTCCTCGTTTACAGCTCTCATGAAAAGTGAAAATATATATATATATATATATATATTATTTTTGGTCAATAAAATTTATAGTTGAATTTTATATAAAATTATTTTAATAACTAATAGAAATAATGTCATCTTGTATAAGTGTTATTTTAAAATTTAAATAAATAAATAAATAAAAGATAAAGAGGGGGGCATTATTGGCTGTGTAGAATTAGATCAACTCTGCCGCCAGATATGGCCCCACTATTCCACAAAGCTTCAAAGATGGGGAACATGAGGCTCACGTTTTTTCCATTTACAGAACCCATAGTCCTATCATCCAAGTACATCTCACCATCAACTCCATTATGATCCACTAAAAATAAAATAGAGATTTCATTTAATAAATTTTTTTTAAAAAAAGAAGAAGAAGAAGAAGAAGAGGAGGAGGAGGAGGAATTACATGCGAGCCTTTTTTTTTTTTTTTTTCAATTTGTCATTTATAACATTTGGGGCATGAGTTGTGAGTTGATGGTGCTGTGGCTGGATGCGCAGCTTCTAGATTTTGATGAATCTATCTTTAGTTTTAAAAAATTAATAATAACAAAAAAAAAAAAATAAAAGGGAACAAAAACCCCATCCCATCCCACCGTCCAATTCGAGTTCAAAATGAAATGGCGTAAGGCACAATCAGGCAGGCTGGAGCAAAGTTCGGCTAAGAAAATCCCGGGTGGACTGCGATTTTTTTGCCACATTTAGGATGTACTGACGTAAGCAATTAAGAAATCTTTTTTTTTTTTTCTTTTAATTTTAATTTTCTATAAAAAAATCATAAAATATGTAATAAAAAAGATAAAATATACAATAAATATTATCAAAATATATACAAAGTTGTTATTTTATTTTATTTTTAAATAACTTGTATATTATATTAAATATTACGTGATTACTTGTTTACTTGTTGCACATAATTATTTTTTAAAAAATTTAGTATATTAAAAATATTTTAAATTAATTTAAGGATAACGTCAATCCATTCCAACGTTCACCGATCACAAAATATCAAAGACGTACCAAGTAGGCTACGTGGCAACTCTCTCTGATTTCCTTTCACAATTTTAAATTTCAAACATTATCGTGGTTTGTCGGGATCAGATCACGGGGATACAAGATAGATTCATATAATTAATAAAATAAAATAAAATAAAATAAAATATATAAAATTTAAATATAAAAATTAAAAAATATAATAATTATTATAATTAATAATTTAAATTTTATTTTATTTATATATTAAATATATTTTAAATATTTAAAATGTATTTTTAAAATTAAATTAAAAATTATTTTGTATTATAATAATTTTTAAAATTATTTTTAAAATTAATATTATTAATTAAAAATATTTTATATTTTTTATTAAATTTATTATTTAATTTTTAATTAATTTTTATATTATAAATTATTTAATTAAAAATTATTTTATAAATTTTTTAAGAATTATAAATATTTGTAATTAATAATTTTATTATAAAAATAACTATAAAAAATTTTAAAATTTTATTATATAAAAAATTATTTAATTACAAATTATTATAATATAAAAAATGGCGTGAGTAGCAGGATATGACAATCAAAGATCCAGTCCTCAACGGCGAAAGGCACAGACAAACAAGTAAAACCGTCAAACCCCACACCGTTGCAATCACTGGCTTATCCATTTCTCATCCCCGCGACAAAAGCCATCGTTACACCATCCCATCTACCTCCCAAAACTCTCCCTCTGTCTACCGGGAGAAGCTCCTTATCTCTCAATTCTATCGAAACACGGAGCAAAACAACAATTTTTCCAAAAGCCCCCAAAAAAAAACCAAACAGGGAAAGCGAGCAGCGTGTTAAGAAAACGGAGCACAGCAAAGCAGAAGACCGTTACAGCACTTCACTTCACTTCACCTACCCATTTCTTGCTAGCAACTACTTCTGAAGTTGGGGTTTTTATCTCCCTGAGGCGACCGCACTTTTGTCATGGCTACCGCAACCACCACCGCCCCCGCCACCATAGACGATCTTCCTCTCGTTATTTTATCAAACATTTGCGCGTCCATCGTCGACACCAGGACCCGTAACTCGCTGTCACTCGTGAACCGGAAGTTCCTAATCTTGGAGAGGACCACGCGCACTTCTCTCACGCTCCGAGGAAACGCGCGTGACCTCTACATGATTCCAGCGTGTTTCAGGTCCGTCACTCACCTCGACCTCTCGCTTCTCTCCCCCTGGGGCCACCCGCTACTCGCCTCCTCGTCGTCTTCATCGTCCGATCCCCTCCTCCTCGCGCAACGCCTGTGCACGGCGTTTCCCTTGGTCACGTCGCTGACGGTGTACGCTCGGTGGCCGGAGACGCTCCAGATCCTCCTCCCTCAGTGGCCAAGGCTCAGCCGCGTGAAGCTGATCCGGTGGCATCAGCGCCCGATGGCGGAGAACGCTTCGGAGTTTGTGCCTTTGTTCGAGCATTGCAAATCGCTTTCTTGTTTGGATCTCTCGAACTTCTATTACTGGACGGAGGATCTCCCTCCGGTCCTGCAAAATTACTCCGAAATATCCAAGTCTTTAACGTCGTTAGATCTGATGACGGTTTCGCTGATGGACGGCGTCAAGTCCCACGAGATTCGATCCATTACTGCTTCTTGCACCAACCTGACCAAGTTTCTTGTCGCCTGCATGTTCGATCCCAGCTACATTGGGTATGTCGGCGACGAGACTTTGCTTGCTATATCCGTGAATTGCCCTAGGTTGTCGGTTCTGCATCTTGTGGACACGGCGTCGTTTTGTAGCTCGAGGTCCGATCCCCTCGGCGACGACGGCGATGGTTACACCACGGAGGATGCTAGGATTAGTGTGGTGGGTTTGACGGACTTGTTCTCTGGCCTCCCGCTGCTGGAAGATTTGGTTATTGACGTTTGCAAGAATGTTAGGGATAGTGCTGTGGCCTTGGAGGGGCTTAGTTCTAAGTGCCCCAAGTTGAAAGCGCTCAAGTTGGGGAATTTCCATGGGATATGCTTAGCGATTGAGTCGCAGCTAGATGGGATTGCCTTGTGTTCAGGGCTGGAGTCTTTGATAATTAAGAAATCGGCAGATTTGACTGACATGGGGCTGATAGAGATTGCTAGAGGATGCTGTAAATTAAGGAGGTTTGAAGTTGAGGGATGCAAGAAGATCACAGTAAATGGTATGAGAACGTTGGCTTGTTTACTTCGCAAGACCCTAGTCGAGGTCAAGATCTCTGCTTGTAAGAATCTAGATGCTGTAGCATCTTTGCGAGCTCTGGAGCCTGTTCACGACCAGATTGAGCGGCTTCATATTGATTGTGTTTGGGACAGTTTGGATGAAAATGGAACTAATTGTCTAGGAATGGATTATCCAGTTCACGACTTTGATCTCAATGAGGACCAGTTTGGAAACGATGAAAATTATGAGTATGGTAGGAAGAACAAGAAGTGCAAATACTATTCGGAGGCCGATTTTTACAATGTTCAGACCAATGGGAATGGATTTTGGAACAAGAGCTGGGAGAAGCTCAGATATCTTTCCCTCTGGATTGGTGTTGGCGACCTTTTGAATCACTTGCCAATGGCCGGTCTCGAGGATTGTCCCAATTTGGAGGAGATCCGAATAAAAGTTGAAGGAGATTGCCGGGGGCGACCCAAGCCATCAGAGCCGGCATTTGGGCTGAGTTGCCTTGCTCTCTATCCTCTCCTGTCAAAGATGCAGTTAGATTGTAGTGACACAATAGGCTTTGCATTAACTGCACCATCCGGGCAAATTGATTTGAGCTTGTGGGAGAGGTTTTTCCTGAATGGGATAGGGAACTTGAGCCTTAACGAGCTTGATTATTGGCCACCACAAGACAGGGACGTCAATCATAGAAGCCTGTCACTTGCAGGAGCTGGGTTACTGGGAGAATGTCTCACACTAAGAAAGCTGTTTATCCATGGAACAGCACATGAGCATTTCATGACGTTCTTCCCCAGGATCCCTAATTTGAGGGATGTGCAGTTGAGGGAAGACTACTATCCGGCCCCGGAGAATGACATGAGCACAGAAATGAGAGTGGATTCTTGCACTCGTTTTGAAGATGCAATGAATAGGCGTCCTATACTTGACTGAAGATACAAGAACCTGTAGTAAATTATATATATATATATATATATATATATGCCTGCTAAGTTGATCAACAGTGCAAGCATGCTTGCTACCTTTTTCTTTTTTTCCTGTGTACTAATGAATGCTTTTTATAACTGTAACTCTTTTGGTATGGGTATCTGATTCTTGCATAAAGTCTCTTCCTATTTGTGCTTCTAAAATTCTCTCTACAAGGAAAAAGCAGTTATATCTTCTTTCGGTCGAATGGAATCCACGCGAAAGGTAAAATAAGAAGTAGAACGAAACACTACAGAATAACCTTTTTATATTTCAGCAATTTTTTTTTTTCTGAAATTTGATTCAGTACACCAAAATCTTTAGACTAATATCTAAACCCTATTAATAATAAAAAGATAATAATAATTTGCCTAAAAGATTAGCGCAAAATTCGGAACCTCAATTAATTGATTGTCTAATACAAATAATTATTATTAATTAGTAATTGTTAATTGTCTAGGGATTAAAAAGAACGTAAAGATTTAATGAATGGTCAACTTACAGTTGACTTTTGCTTAGTAGCACTTGTGCCAATTCAAAGTGCAATTGAAATATTCAATCTTATTGTCAAAAATTGACTTTTTTTTTTTTTAATTTGTTTCGATTGCACCAAGAGAAGGGAGAGTTTTGTCGTCGAAAGCCCAAAATGGAAGCAAATTATTCAACGTCTTGACGATGATGGGAAAATTCACCCACCGACAAAGTGTAACAAATCAGCCGAGAACACAATTCAGACCTCTGCCGTGCTTCCTATACACAAGAAATAGACTATCAACAGAGTGAATATTCGCAGTCAAGCAGACGAGAGAGTATCACTTCGCAGCTGGGCCGTTCATTCGCTTCTGCCCAACAATCTGCAATTGACCCAACAAAGGCATTAGCCCGCAGTACGTATGAAACATATTATTCATGCAGAGAAGAAACCAAAGCCCAAACAAGCTTCCACTGCTTGTCTGTCTGCCATGTAGTACCTCCAATCAGCTGCCCCAGTGGGCCTTCAGGGATCTCCAACCGCGACCCCTCATTTGCTACAGCATAAACTACCTGAAAACCAGTTTGAAAGGGTTCTACACAACTTCAGTTTCAGAAATGAAACAATCCAGGTTTTTGTTTGATTGAGACGATAAATCAATCATAAACAAGAAATTGACAGAAATTCTGTGAGCATACCCTTTCTGGTGGTACACCTTCCCAAGGTCTATTTAGTGTACAGAGCTCCCACATGATTACCCCAAGACTGAAAATATCACATTTTTCAGTGAAGGGTTCATTACGAATAAGTTCGGGTGCCATCCATTCTGGAGTTCCTGCTGACGACGAGTCTCTCATAGGGCTATCAGTCATTATTCTGGAGAGCCCAAAATCACATATCTTAACAGTCCAATGCTTATTCACAAGGCAATTGGCACTTTTCAGATCACGATGAACAATCTTCATTCGATGTATACACATCAACCCCCTTGGTTATCAGCAAAGTTACAGTCAGTACACTGCTGAATGCCAACTTATTAACACCAGCAGCTTACAATAATCTTTAAACCAACTAACAAAGTTACATGAATATAGAGCCTCAAATCATCATAACCATTATGCAAGATGATCTGGTGGGTTTAATCAACTTTTGACAACAATTAAGAATAGGGACACCAAGCACTTCATGTGCAAAAATGCAAAAATACCATTTACAAGAGGCCAGAAAGGGACTTTATAAAAAATTTAAGTGTAAGAATTAAGAAAGACTTTAACCAAAAAGAATAAAAAAAAAACAGAAATTATGGGCAGTCACTACAAACTTTCTGAAGTAGCTTCAAAATAAATTACAACGCACCTGCAAATGTCACGCAGCATTTTTAGCTTTCTCCTCCAACTAAGTTTTTTCTTCTGACCACTTGAATGAATCAAATAATACAATGAACCCATCTCCATGTACTCAGTAACCATTGATAAGCGTGGAGGCTTTGTACAAGCACCCAAAAATAAGATAACTGCAAGAATCAGCATCATGATTAACTAAGAACTGGGAAAAGAAAATGAGAAAATAAAATTATAATAAAGGAAGTTGCTATATCAAACTCAGGTTCTTAATGCTCTGCACTGGAAAAAAATTTTGACCAGGAGCGTTGTGAAATCTAAGCCAAAAAATCTACAAGAAGCCTAAGGGAAAATCAAGTTCAAAAAAGAAACATAGAAGGAAGTATATTATTGTAAAGTAGCAACTCAATTCACAATGAAGTTGACCACTGCAAGCAGCAACTTTAGAAAATTGAAACTAAAATCATATAACTTGATCAGCAGCAGCTAAAAGGGCATACCATTAGGATGTCGAAGCCGGCTGGAAGAGAAACATGCACAAGTCCACAAAAAGAGTACGGTTAGAAAGACAAATGGAATGGATAAAACCAAGATATTATACATCGGCAAGAAAGACACCTAAGGATTAATATCTCGTTGCAGAAGTCTTCCATGTTTTCGGCAGTTAAATCTTGCTCTAAGAAAACCTTTATTGCAACATCAGTTCCATTCCACATGCCACGGAAAACTTCCCCAAAGAATCCTACATATAACATATAGTCAAGATAGCCAAACTGGACAAAAGATATTCAGTTTATTGGTTACATATAAACTGAGTTCAGAAAATGAATATTACAAGAAACTGCAATAGAAGTTAGCAGAGCAAGCTCCCAAATTTCACTCTCCAACTGTCTCTTTATACACACACACACACACACACATATATATATATATTTATATAATTAATACGTAAGTGCAACTTTCATGTTTTTGAACCATGACCAACACTACATCCACAGCCACTTAGACCCCAATGAACTGGAAGCACCTGTTAACTTCCAGGAGAGGTGGAATTAGGGAGTAGGAAAAGCAGCTTCAATGGTCCTGGCACGTAAGGATGAACCAGGGCTGACAGTCAGAGAAAGAATGTCACAAATGATTGCCAAGACCAAGATCGAAGCCCTATTTGCATTTTTTTTTTGATGATTGTTTATCAAATTCTCATATGTTATCATTACATGAGCACTCTACATGGATTGTCAAAGGTTACACTATATTTATCCAGAAAAGGTCAAACATCCAATGTCTTAAATCAAAAAGACAATTGCCAAAGGATTGAGCTTAATAAA
Source organism: Rhizophora mangle (assembly GCA_037832345.1). Classification (NCBI taxonomy): domain Eukaryota; kingdom Viridiplantae; phylum Streptophyta; class Magnoliopsida; order Malpighiales; family Rhizophoraceae; genus Rhizophora; species Rhizophora mangle. The sequence goes on along the minus strand of JBAPLJ010001937.1, from coordinate 2,145,970 downwards.
GTAACTGTTTTAAATACTGAATCAGACCCTTATCAATGCTTCTATCATTGTTGTACATGAATTATCTAGAAACACTTTGAAAATTGGACAATATGCCAGAAACTTGCTCGATGTCACCACATATACAATGGTGACATAACACTACTTATAAACCTCTGGAAGAGCAAAAATTTCTTGGAATAACTAATAAAGCCTTCAGCAGCCACAATTTGAGTTGAGGATTATCAGAAAAGTTTCCAGAGCCAAAGCAAATGCTTACCTATCCCAACGCGAGTGCCAACAGTAAGCTCTGAGAAATCAATATTCCATTCTTGGAAAGGTAAAAGAGGCTTATTTTGGAACATTGGAGATTCAAGAACTTTATTCCATGTCAAGACCAATTCCTCATTTGCTTCATAACCTGAAGCTTCACTTCTCTCAGAATTTTGACTCCTATACTCGTGTGGAGATGAAGGTAATGAAATTGCCTTCTGAGAATTTATGTGGACCCTATCAATAGCATATAAAGCAGACGTTCCACCAGATATTTCATCCTGCCCATGAAGACCAAAATATGATACCTGAAAAAGTGCAAAATGCAATCAACTGTCACCATTAAGGATGATGAGATTCAAGACCATTGGATATTCTGTCTATATCACTCTGAAGGTTAAAGCAATAGGAGTATCCATAACAACTCTGCCAAGATATCACACCAAATTCTTCAAAAAAGATGAATTTGCCACAATAAAGGACAAAGTTATGCATGAATTGGGCCGGGCAAGTCAACTATGAGGCCAAAACACACAAAAGAACCATAGATTATGCTGAGCAAATAAAGTTGATGGTGCATTACAGTCCTCATAGAATTAGAATATGGGAAGCATACATTTTTCTGGTGATCAGAACCACTTTCTTTGTCTATGTCCCCCCGCTCTCTCACAAGACGGTTTTGCTTCAAATTTTCATTCATGATACGCACAGCCCTGCAATAGTTCAGGTAATCTTGAATAAAGTTGCCACAAGAGCTCCACATATTCTAATTAAGTTAATGAACATTGAGACAATGTTCCAAATAAATATCAGGGTCTCAGTCAAGGAAGTTTTTTACCATTAATGGGATTTTGCAAAGTGAAGGAAAAACCAACATCATTGTCAACTATGCTGTCAGACATTTTTAATATTTTCTTTTTTGATTTATTTTGTCCCCTTTTGATTCATCAGACAAGAACAATTGGGGGAATAAAAAGAATACGCCTCACAGAAATAGACTGAATAATGATTGTCAAGCATATTCTTTTATCCCTTAAAACTAGATATTTCACAACAAAAGCTCAAAAATACACTCTGCAGCGGCCATTATTCAAAACAGAACTAGATAAGCTTGGTCTCATTTAAGACAGACAGAAATCTAATTATAAAATGGTGTAACGTTTGTGCTAGCTTAGCTTTGAGAATAACAGAGTCTCCAAACTTAATTGAGAAACAAATATCAACCTTACGATATCATCACCAATCTCTGGTGTCATGCTCATGCTTCTTCTTCTTATTCTACGGGCTTCCAATGTTGATGAGCCTTCTGACCTGTAGCTACAAGCAAAACTCAAACGTTGGAGACAATTCTCAAAGCTTTCACTTCTATTATATAAGTTAGTAAACATAAATGAAACCAAATAGTTTGTATGAAAACAAAGAACAAAAGGAGCAACAATAATTGTTGGATTCAAGAGTAAATTCAAGATAGGCTCAGGGCACTGATATTGCATTCACCCTTTCCCTTATCATCCATCCTTTCTTTATCACCAATGCATTTCTCCTAATATATGACATTTTATGAACAGTGAAACTAGAACACAAAGTAGAACAATGTAATCTTCTTAATGATAAAATATTTTGGTGTAGAACCTTAGAAATCTATTGGGAAAGGATGCTAAGATTTGGCAGCCATTGTAAGTTTTGGTGTGCAAAAAGATAATTGAAAATTTTTCAGGCATAAAGCTTGATGGAATCATTATCAACAAGAGTCTTGACCTTTTTCCATTAGCTAGGGACTAGGCACAGAAAAGTTTTGGTGAATTTATATGAAATTACTTCAGGTGGGCTAAGGTGGGGAATGCCACTTGTCACATTCCATATGTAAGTTATTCCTTTTTGACATGCTTTATAAAGCAACATATACCATGATATAAAGAGATATCAGAAAATTTTGATGTGAAATTTTTCTATGGGGCACCAATATCAAGGTGGTGATATGGGGAGGTCATTCAGGGTTATTGTTACTGACAACTTACAATCCATGTAAAAGTGCAACTGAATGAATTCACCGCTTCTTTTTGCACTGTTTTTCAAATAGAAAATGAAAGCAGCAAAGCTTAAATCACAATAGTAGAAATCAGCCAGCTAAGTTTAACAAAAAGTGCAAGTTTGGATGGAATTCTCTCTTGTGCAAAACAAAGATGCTTATGGCCTCAATCAAACTACTCTTTTGGCTGGTTTGGATGGTGCAAAGGTAGGGAGGCTTCTGAAGAAAGGAATTTACCGGTCTTTGTTATGATGGATTGTTGGATTAGAAGTCTTAGTTTCCAACATAGGGACTATAGTTTGTTGAGTTTGTACTAATGTAGCTCATTCAATATGGGATTTAGAAGATTCCCTAAGTTGCAAACATAGGTTCCACTTTGTCATTCAAAATAATACCTTACAATAAATGAGACAAATATCCAAGCAGTTCAGAATTGAAAGTAGATGATTTCCTGTTTCCCACCATCTTCTTAGGAACTTGGCATTTATCAATCATACACTGCCTCTATTCATGAAAATGTCCTAATCAGCAAACTCAGCTGAAGAGACTTCCCACAAAGAATAATTGGACCAATAATACCAATGTTCTATTTATAAACTCTTCCGTAGAAAACATACCCTCCTTTTCCAAAAACACGTATGAAACCTTACACTACAAAATCTCACATAACAAACTCAAAAGCACCCATCATTGCAATTGTGTAGGTCTCTATCAATGAAATCCAAATTATCTGAACTCTAAGAATCTCTGATGCCAATTATAAACTGAGGCCTTATCACCCAGATTGCAAATCTCACCTCAGACCTTCCTAAAATATTCACGTGATCCTATTCTTTAAGGAAGTCCACGGAGTCTACAAGTCAACCCAATAGCTTCCTCTCCTAATTTTTGCCTTGTGCCAACCTCTAGCAACTTTCTTTATCAAGACCAGAAATGTTTTTTATTTCAAAATCTCAAAGGATAACCACTTTCTGGCTCAGAGAGATTGATAGAGAGTACCACTACTCTTAGAGTCCACATTTAAACAAATTTGAACCGTCTTGCTGTGTGAAGTAGGAGAGAGAGGGACAAAAAATAGAGTTCTTTTGGTGAGGGTCAGCTGATTACCTTAGAATAACTGATGGCAGGCACAAATGAATACATCTCTTACCATCAAATACTCAAGTAACTCTTCACCAAGTAAAACATGTAAATAGGCACCCAACAATGTCCATACAAAGGGAATGATATGTCCAGGAACAATACTTAACATGCATTATCAGCTAAAGAGAAAAGAAGTAACAATCAGCTAAAGAGAAAAGAAGTAACAACCAACCAAAAGTACCATGAATAACTATCACTTGCAAGATCCAAAAATACCAAAAAAAAGTTTATTTTATCATTGCTCAAATATTTAATCATATCTTGAATAACAACCAAGCTTGGGAAAATTCAGTGGAGAGCAATAAATACAATTCTTTGAGGTTGTATCAACTAATTAGCCCAGAAGGTCTGTCTATCATATGCACCATATGAGAAATTAAAAAAATAATAAAATCTGAAGACTCATCCTTGATCTGCAAACAAAAGTTCCTTTTATAAATAACAAAAGAGGTAAGAACCTTGATGTGGCCATGTCATCAGCATAATCTCTATTTGAGTGCCTGTCACCACTTAACATGGACCGCCCACGTACTCGAAACAAAGGATGCTCTGGACTGCAAAACCAAGCTTGTTGACAGCTAATTTCTAAAATTTGAATATAAAGTCTAAAAGTCAACATAGTGTGAAAAGCACCACAGGCAGGACCAGAATATGTTTTCTAAAAGAGAACTAATCAACCTACTGAAAACTCTAATCAGATAATGAAAGAAAAGAAAAAGCAAATTGATGTGGCACAGACATATGCATTTTACCTATACAACTAACCTCATTCCATGGGTCAATGAAAAGGTCTAATTGGGGAGGAAAAATATGCTACCAATATAAACAGTTATGCATGGATCCCAATTTTTACCACTATGTTGGCAACACTCATCATGCTTCAACAGTTCAAGCAGTTGATTCTGAATTTAAAATACATTGAATAACATCTCTTTCATACTACTCTATTATGTCAGCAACAGATCCCCTAGCCTGAAGTTTAAAGACGTTCATTGAACCTACACAAGCAAGTTGTACAACAAGCATGGATCAGACAAACTCCTTTTACTGATATCCATTTTAACCAACCAAATTCAAAGATGGAACAATGTAGTCCCTTTTTTATACCAGCCATGTGAGCCAATTTCACAAAACTCACTACTAGGCCATTCTCAATATCATCCCTTGAGACCTATCACCAAGTCCCTAGAATACACAAGACATTTCCATGTAGAAAAGTATTCTTTCATAGACAAAGGAAGTCTTAGAATTTCAACCATATCAGCATCACAGAAAATATCAGTCCAAAACTTTAAAGAAACCTTGAACTAGCAGTTCGCTGATCAGCAACAACCTTCTTCCTGCTACGTCGCCAAAAAGTTGTTGCAATATCAGGGTCACTGTGAGATAAGCTGAGGAAAGCAAAAATAAATCAGCAAATCCCAAGGTTGGAAACCATTTTATTTTTTGGACGAAAACAAGAAACAAATGAAAAGATGAAGAACAGGATGTTGTTAACAATCTTCCAATAATAATGGCATTGTTGTTCTGCTGGAAGAAAACAAGAACAAAAGTAAAGCCGTTACTTCCCAGGGATAGAAACTGAAAGTACCTCAGCTTCCTGTCAATAGAGGTAGCTGATCGCAACATCAAATTTCTCAATGAAGGACCTGAAACATTAGAAGATGCCTCTAATCTCCTATGGAACTGTAGGTTGTCATCCCTTTCAGTGCTGTGACATAAAGATTAGACAAATAACAATGTTAACAGACACATTCCACATACATAAATGAATGTAACATGGGTTACAAATGTAGTTCAATGCCATCTCCAAACCTGTCATGATCAACTCTCTCTGGAAAACCATAAAGAGGACTGTTTGGTTCTAGTGGTGAGTCACATGAATCATTTTCTGCAGAATCACTTTCCCCTGCCGGAGAAATATGAGTCATAAAAAGTGCCCTGGTCGACCGGGGTATCAACTGACCAGGAAATCTCATTAGGTCTACCAGTAGCTCCACAGAATTCAGCACAACTATCACAGACATGTGTTTATATGATTCCATGCTCTCAACAGCTCTGTCATTCGGTAAACCCTAGAGGCAAAAGCAAGTACTTTTTGGTTTGTTACTCAAACACAAGCAAGTGAAAAAGACAAAAGCAATCACAATTGAACAAAAACAAATTATGTGTTCAGCACTGTTGCTCTAACCAAACAACAGAAGTGAAAGCTTACCACCATGAGCCTACTTTCAAGACCTACGGTATCTGCTAAAACTTTAAACAAGATTGCTCGGGGACGACATGAACCATGCTTTATTTGCCCTAGCAATTGCACACCTTGGTTTTCAAAAACGCGGGAAGTTTCTTCCAAAGCAGCTTTTGCAGGACTTTCAACACTTTGTCTCTTATAAACATCAGATACCTTTTCAGCAATAGAAGAAATTAGTCTGAAGAAAATCTATGTTTGAAGGGTGGGAGTTTTATAGTAACTAGGAAGAACAGAGATGCATGCAGTTGAAGTTGAATCTAATTTGGCTGGAAACAAAGGGTAGAAGAGTTTACTTTATATTTGAACCCATAGAGAAAAAGTGAAATATATTTTAGTTGATATGCAGAAAAGACTAAAACAAATTTTCACACCAGCACTAGCATGGAATAAAAAGCCTGGACAAATAACCATGTGAATGACAAAAACAAAAACTGAACATCCCATCTGGCTGCAGTGCTTCATGTGGCCATCGAATCACAAGTTCAGCAGTCACTACTTTTCTCTAATTTTGGCAAAACCTGGAAATTTCTATAACATGGACATTATGCATCTTTTTTTTTTTTTATGGTTGATGACATTATGCATCTTCACTGGGCGTACAGGTATGGTCATAAATGGAAGACATGTCAACTTTAATGGGTTATGTATGGATGGAAAACATCTAAAACCAAATTATGATCACTAACACCACAAATATGCTGAACCCACCAGCTACCACCACAATACCACAATCACTGCTATGTGGCCCCAAGATCACCCCCAATTCTGTGAAGATAGCCCTAATCCAAATACCATAAAGAAGCAACAAAGTGATCTATAGATGCACACACAAATTTTTTTCTACGACTTCCAATGAAAATATTCATAGAAGAGAAAAAGTTAAGGAGAAGTACTCACCAATCCAGCAATTTTCCTTATAATTGTGGCTGGATTTGAGTTCAATCCCTTCACCAGTACCTTAATCAATTGCTTCAGCATAGATAATTTTTTATCTTTTTTTGTGTCTACAAGAATAATATCAGCCTTGAGACCCTCAGACCCCAAAGCATGAAGCTCGTCAAAAGTTGGAATACTATCAAAAAGCTCCTTTAGCTTTTTACCCTGTTCATAGTCAACCATCAGATTAGCTCATGATGAAGTGAAATAAAAAATTTAACCAGCCAAACAATACAATGATGTAAATTGGGACAAAGAACTTTAATTGAAAACCATTCCACCTGAGATTTAACCAACAAGGCTCGTTGCCTTTAGGAAATATCAAAAATAAATTAGAAATGAATCCAACAATTTGGAAGATATGTTATGCAATTTTCCATCCTTAAAATTTGGATCCTCCTTGTAAATTTTTTTATGCAATAATTTTAAAAAATTTTTATCTGGGATCCACTTACAATGAAACGGTAGCATTTTTTAGGGTACCAAATAACTGTTCAAAAACCTAAGATGTTATTTATGAGGTTACTAGTACTATTCATATCAACCAGAGCAGTTCATATCTGGTTCTGATCTTATTTCACAGCACTAGTATTAGTGGCGGAGGAGTCTTAAGTCTTTAATTACCCGTGTAGATCAGTATTTTGTGGGGCTTTTTTTAATCAAATAGAAGATTTTGTGTGAATAAGTTTCTTTTCAGAAGGCACACTTTTTTGTTTTTCTCTCACCCTTCCAATTAATCTCCTCTTGTTTCTTCCCCCCAAACCCCAAAACATTATCTTCCTGCCCAGAAACAATGTGGGTTTCTAATCTTTCCAGCTGTCAACAACAGAACACACTCATGCAGTATTCCAAATACACCTCATATTATTGAGCTTAAGTTTAACTCATGAAGAGTCGGTCAAAGAAGTGTTCATCAAACATCCAGGAAAAACAAAGGTTAATAACTCCCAAGAGCCTAATGATATAGAATAGAACCAAAGTAAAAAATTGTTCCATATGATTCCCAAACATGATTTTAATTCCCTTGAAAACTATATGGCCCTTCAATGATCCAAGTAAAGAGCAGTCAAACAATGGTTAAAAAAAATAAATGAAGAACTTCATGCCAATACAAGAACTTTCAGTTCTCACCGGTATCACAGAATAGAAACCATTTGGAATTCGCTCAGCAAGTATCCCAGTATTCCACAGTATTTGTGATGCTGTCTGCAATGGCAACCCATCTTCCTCAGAACTTCTTGGTGACTCTTTATTACTTAAGCTGTCTTCTTGAGAAAGCAATGTAATAGAATCAAATTTCTCCATAAAATCTGAACCCCACCACGAAGCATTTGAAGGCCCTTGCTCTGTTGGCTCTGCATCATCTCGTGTCTCCTCCATGTCTTTAGATATTGGGGATGTAAAACCATTTCGGTTCCTGGTCCTTACTCCATAGAAGAGCTATCCAAACACTGAATTGATGACCTTGCCTGATCCAATTTGCTTAAGCTGGAGGCCATTTGACCTGCAAAGCCAAGGCCCTACTTATGATTCAACCCAAAAAAAAAAAAAAAAATTAAAACAATAGCAAAACAACTTCCAGGATCAAAGGATACAGAAAGCATCAAACAGGAAACAAAGACAAATAAAATTTAATAGTAAAACACATGTAAAGACCCCTCTCAACTACAAAACAAGTTAGCAATCAAGGTTTTCCATCCCATTAAACCTATTAATACTATTGAGGAATTCTTATTTCGCAATAACATAACAAAGATAAATTGAAAGAACAGATCTCCAGCAGGTTTTACCATAAATCAGCAAGAAACAAGATTTATTTAATTTCTCTAACGGTTCTAATGGCAGAAATACCATCAATGCAGATGTGGATGTTCCAAAGTTGAGAGTAATTCGGGTTAAAGGCTACATGGTATTTCCATTACACCCAGATGATAAAACACCAAATGAAGTCCAAATTGTATATTTATTCAAATAGAAAAAAAAAAAAAAAAAAAAAAAAGAAATTCCCGTTCAAAACTAATTGACTGAAATCACTTAATTGCACCGTTACTCTCAATGTCTCAACGAGCAACTTGAAGCCCACCTAAACGGCAATCTTGAAGATCAAACCTGCCTACAAAGCATTCTTGAAACCCCCAATTACCGGTCCCAAACAACCAAAAAACAAATAAATAAATAATAAATAAGGGAGTAAAAATTGCCTGTCATACCCAATATGATTGATCACTGGGTAAAGAAAGCAGATAAAGAGCCCAAGATTCAAACTAAATATTACAGAACTTAAAGAAAAGACCAAGAAAAATAAATTAATACAAAAAAGAAACAAGAAAAGAAAAGAAATCGAAGTTACCACCAGCAGATCCAAGCATTAGAATCCTCTCCTGCTCCACCTGCTGTAGGCAATACCACACCATTTGAATCTCAACCAGCTCTTTCTCATTTATTTATGAAACTAATGAAAGATTATCCCCACATCGCTCATCTTTTCTTTTCTTATTTCTCTTCCTTCCTTCCTTCCTTCCTTCCTTCCTCTCTTTCTTCAGGAAAATATATATTTGGAAAGCACGAGGCACACCCGCAGAGAACAATAATATATATATATATATATATATATATATATATATAGCTTAGAGATTCAAAATATATGATAAGTATTACTATGCATATTTATTATTCTATTTTATAGAAATAAATAAACGGATAGGAGATGGAAACGAGAAAAATGAGATTCGAGAGGGACGTCCGGGGATTGGATTAGCCTTTTCATTTGTTTTTTTTTTTTTAGCCCAATTATTTTTTTTTGGTGATTAATAAAATTAAAAAAATAAAAATAATATTTTAATTTTATTAATTTTTGATTAAAATAATAATAATAATAATAATAATAATATTTATTATTATTATTATTATTATTATTAAAATGATATGATAATTATTTAATAAATATTTTAATAATTTAAAATTAAAAATTTTATACTAAATATCGTAAATTTTAATTTAAAAAATTAAAAAATTTATAAAAATAAATAATAATAATAATAATAATATAAAATAAATTTTTTTTTTTAATAAATTATAAAATAAAATAAATAAAATAAAATGATGTGATAGACTGAAAATATTATATTTCATGTTGTTAGTTAATTTTTATTAATTAATTGAAAGTGGGGTTGAGGGTGGAGGCAATTGGCAGAATTTGAAGGAAAGGGGGATACGGGTCACGTGTAGGTGAGGCGGCCATGGATCTGGGGACCTTTCTCCGACAGCCAGCTGGCACTCCGCGTGAAAAGTACTCCCCTCTCTGTTTCTCTCTCTCTCTCTCATTTTAATTTTAATCTTTTTTTTTTTTTTCGTCTTTGTTTTTCTCGACGTGGGAACAATGTAATTAAATAAATGGCTTAATTACTCGAACAAGATGATGCGTTTCTTTCCTTAATTTCCGTTTTTTTTTTTGGATTCTCATTTGGTGCCAGAGACGCGGGTGCGCATGTGAATGTGCCTTTAACCCATAAAGAGTTTTTTTTATTTTTTTGGACGATTAATTATTCTTTTACCTATTAACTGACCTGCTGAGTTTAAGCTACACGGCAACACAGGTCTATTTACAAAATAATGTTGAAATTTGCAATTCATTGGAAATTCATTTCTCTTATTAAAATTTAATCTTTTTTTTTTTTTTTGTAAAAGTAAGGTTAGTTTTTACTAATTTATGAATTTTATTTTTTAAAAAAAATTCAATATATTAACCAGGAAATTTTTTTATTTTTTTAAATTAATACTAAAAGCATAATTAAGCAACAATAAAGATTTTAGGGGTTTGCTTGGGAGGGTTGTTATTAAACTCTCCGTCATTCTACCTTTCCCCAATACAATCTTCAAATTAGTTGTCGGCCCAAGGCCCAATTTAAGGTAGGTCAGAGTGCATGAGCCCAGCCCAAACGAAACTAAACACTTTTATACTGGACCGCTTACCGAGGGTCATGGATACAAAACTGAAAAAGAGTTTCCACCGTGAAACTGCAGTCCCTCTTGGAGCGCCGTCTTCACCTGACTGTTGGCCATGGCTATGCAGACCGGAATCGGACTTTCCCGGATCCTGATCCTTGTCGGAGCAGGCAATTTCTCTGACGGTTATTCTCCTTTAGTTGCTCGCAAGCTTGCACCACGCTTGTTTGACTTTTTTTTATTTTCCCTTTTTTTAGGTTATACCGGTACGATCTTGGTCAAGAACGGAAAATTATCTGATTTGCTGGGTGAACTTCAGGTAACTGTACTGTTGATGATCTTTATAAGTCTCTCGTCTTGGTTTTATTAGGTTAGAGTTAATCGAGTTATTGGACTTTGTGTTTGGTTGCCTGAGGAGATGGTCTTTGTTTCTCGTTTGGTGTTATGAGATTTTTTTTTTTTATTATCTGCCAAATTTGGAGTTTTCCTGGTTTCATTAGGTTAGGGTTTCTTGAATTTGGTCTTTGTGTTTGGTTGCCGAGAATATCGGAAGCGTGGTTTGGTGTGAGCTGCAATGGTGTTGTTTACTCAGTTTGAATGAGAGGGGGATTTTAGTTTGTTGCTTGTTGATTGAGAAACTTTTGATTAGCAAACCAATGAGAGATTCTGGACCTTATGTTTAGTTTCTTTTGGTTTTCTTAAGTATTTTTTTGTTGTTATTTTGGGCAGTCATTGGTCCAAGGAATAGAAAAATCTGGGGAACAAACAGAGGGTGATTCCGACTATTCTGATGCAATAGCGCAACAGGTAATAAGGTTCTTGCAGCTTTATTAATTTACTATGTCTACCTAGTTTAAATGGCACATGGTGCCGTAGCTTAGATATTTTTCTTCTTTTTTCGGTAATGGTAGTGTAAATGCATTTTCATCTTAAATTGCCTTTGCAAACTGCAATAAGAAAGCATGTAAACTGAACCCCTTTGACCCCAACTGTAAGTTTTCTGTTTTTGAATCTCTTTATAGGTGCGGCGATTGGCAATGGAGGTCCGGCAGCTGGCCTCCTCTCGTCAAATAACAGTTCTTAATGGCACTTCTGGCCAAATGGGTATCTTTCTATCTTTATATCACATGTTCTGGGTTTCAGCTGCAGAATGTGCATTTTCATGTTTTGGCAAAATGCAGTTAATGAGGATTTTGGCACTGCAGGCAAATCAATTTTCTGATTATTTCTGATCAAGGCTCACAGCTGACTGTTTTCTTCGGCTATGGTATCTCTATTTCTCTTATGCAGGCAACTATAGTGGTCTCATAATTCCAGCTGCAACTTTGGGGGCACTAGGATATGGTTACATGTGGTGGAAGGTAACACAAATGCCAAAGTGTTTCCCATTGTTTTTTTCTTTCTGAAAAAACCTCTGATATAGCACACATCATAAATATGTTTCCCTTTTATTTCACCTATTTATCGTTTGGATTTGAGATTAATTAAGATACGCTTTCAGTAGACTAATCTTCTACTCTGTTTTTTTTTCTTTTTGGAAAATGTTCTTGGAAATTAGGGCCTCAAATTCTCAGATCTTATGTACGTGACTAAGCGTAACATGGCAAATGCTGTTGCAAATTTGACAAAACATCTCGAGCAAGTTTCTGAGACTCTATCTGTAAGTGCTGTCTGAAAGATGAATTTTCTTGTTCTGTCTCCTTTACTGAGATTTACATCATGTTTGACAAGGATGGTTTGGTTTAACATGGATAGTATGAAAAAAAAAGGTTGAAATATGGATTATAATACATTCTAAATTTGCAAAGGGACCAAGTCAGTTTAAGCTTCTCATACAGGCATAAGAGTAGTTTCTGGTCAATATGTTCTTATTAGCATGTCACGACAGTCTTGTTTGGTTTAATCTTGAGTTTAAGGTCTTGGTTAGTAGTAATGTTAATTTTGTTTCCCTGAATCTTGACTTGTAGGTTTTTCAACATTGAATTTCTTTGTATGCAGTTTTTACCATAGGGACCATTTGATCATATTCATGCTAGAGTACCAAATTATAATCATTTTCATGGCCTAACATTTGCCTTATTAAATGTTCCCACAATAATTATGCAGTACCAAATTATAATCATTTTCATGGCCTAACATTTGCCTTATTAAATGTTCCCACAATAATTATGCAGTATATTTACAGCTATTGGTTGTATTTGCACTTGCACTTTTTACCAGGCTGCGAAGAAGCATTTGACACAGAGAATACAGCTTTTGGATGATAAAATGGAGAGTCAAAAGGAGATCTCACGGGCAATCCAAAGTGATGTAAGAGATCCAAACACTCCTCTAAGTCCTCTTTTCTTCGTTCTCTGGGTTGAGTCTGGATGTGCCAGTCTGGGTTGGACATCATTGCCTTCATATGTTTTATGCACACTGAGAACTGAGTTTGATTAAAGCTATTATAAAAGCATGTGCGTCTTTGTAAGACAAGTTATACTAGATATCATACAAAATGCTTTTTGTATCAACTATTGTGCTATTATATCAAGCTGAGATTTTATAATAGTACTACTTTATTTTGTGCATGGTTTTATGGACTCACAATATGAACTAGGACACAAGGTTGTTGCAGAACATAATCTGCACGTGGAAAATTTTTCTATGATCAACCTTTATTCTCTGATCTTTTAATCCAGGTTCATGCTGCTTCCGAAAATATTTCACTGATTGGCTCTGACTTGTGGCAGTTGCAGCGCTTAGTTTCTGGTTTGGTAGGTTTGATTTCATCATATTTAGGAAAGTGTCATTGGCAATCTTAATGGTCAATGTTGTCTTGTTAAAAGATGGCATTTTTCAACCTACATGTTTCTCTTGTTTCTCTGAGTTTATTGTAATTAGTTTCTTTTTTATTCCAGGATGGGAAGATTGGTACACTGGAGGAGAAGCAGGTGTAAAACCCCTCTTTCTTTTGTCCTATTTACATGCACCAAATTATGCTTTTACACTGAATATTTATGTCTCTTCTTCTTCCTCATATTTACCTTGCATTTTGGTTGTTTCTGTTCTAGTAGCTGTTGACTTCAAAACACAGCCATCACTTTCTAGGACTTCCTTTCTTGAAACAATTATATAAGATGTGGTGCTTGCAAACATTTCTTAGCTATCAGTTGATATGTCATATAATGGTCTTGGTCTGCCGGGGTTGCCACCATTTAAGAGGTTTCTGTTTGAGCTTCTATTATCTGGTAAATTCATGGTATGAGTGTTGTCCTGAGATTAATAAATTAGACATACGTTTGAAATGATTAGAGGCACTTTGCAAAGCAAAATGTCTGAATAATTAAAGAGTCCTACATTATTGGTGAGTTGCTCATCTCTTTGACTAGGACCAAAAATTTGATGCTTAGAAGCCATGCTTTCTGGTATTGCAGCACTGAATAAGATGTGTCTGAAAATGGATGGAAAAAAATGGACTTATGAATTGTTGTCTAAAGGGGAATAATGTATTAGGAAGGTGGAAATTGCTTTTTGCATGCCTTTTGAGTTGATTTATATGGATTGAACAATGGATTTGTTGAGTTAATCCTTGTCTTTTTGTTAATTTACTAGATCAGTAGTACCGAGGGGAAGCAAAATAAAACTTTATGTTGATGAATTGTTAAGAAGGGGAAAAAAAAAACTATGGTTGGTTTGCATATGGATATGCTAATGAATAATCATGAACCATTAATGTTTTTATTCTTTGCAGTTGATTTGGATGTTTATTTTGTAGTTTGAGTTGCTACATTCATGCTTTTGTATGTACTGAGTCAAGTTTGTGGTGGCAGGATCTTGCAAATATGGGTGTTTTGTACCTATGCAACTTTGTTGGTGGCAAAAAGATGCAGATGCCTAAAGCTTTGGAGGTAGGAACTGGCAAGAACTATCTTACTATGGTTCCTAACATATGTATATATGCATATGTATATGCATATTCTTGTGAGATTAAGTTGCTGTGAATTATTGTGAATGAAGCATTTCACAATACATAAGCTAGCACTTTGTTTGGTATTATTTGGTTGTGGAGGTGGAACTGTTTTGTTTCTTCTGGGACCATGAAATGCAATCTGCCCAGAATTGTAGGATTAGGAGAAAGGGAACATGAATAGCAATTTTTGCTGCTACCCTAGTCTTCTAGCCAGAGTTGTTACTAACCAAAATATTGCTTATTGATTTTATATGTCATTAATCATCCAAACAAGAAAGGATAATTGTTGTTTTCTCCAATCTTTTCTTCTTTATGGTCCCTATGCAGTTCTATCACTCTCTTTGCTATGTATACCATCCTTTTTCTCTGGAAACTATCTTCACCTCATTCATTCTCCAGGAGTCTGTCTTTATCATTTTTATATTGCCCAATTCTAAAAGACTATACTTGGGAATTTTTCTTACTCTTTTGACCTAACCTTGTCTTCAACATCTTGCAGGAGCAGCTTAAGCCTTCCGGGAGAACTCGTGCTTCACTAACATTCACTGAAGCTCCAAGTTTGACGGTATCTGTTTTTTAAAGTTTAAAGTTACTAAATGTGTTTTCTTCTTGTCTTGTGCTTGGCATACACACAACAATGTGTCTATGCATACATCATAAGACATGCCATCCAGCTGAATGGAAGCTGACCAGTGGAAATAAATTTAAAACAAACATATGAGATCGTGTTCTTTTCACATGGCCCATCCCAGAACTTGATGTCCTTCTTTGCTCCCAGGGTCTGAAGGAGATTGCAGAAAATTTGTCTCAAAGTGTCAATGAGCCAGCAAATGATGTTATTTTGCCAGCAGGAATCAATAAAGTGGAAGACCAGCCACAGAGCCTACGAAGTGAGCAGCAGCCTAAACCCCTGCCTAGGTTTGATTTCCAACTCTTCTATTCACAATGAATGGTATTCATTCAGAACATATTTAATGATGCCAAAAAAATACCATGAGGTGCATTTTGTAATTGCCTTCAGCAATTAAATAATCAAGTCAAGTAATCTTGGTCTTTATCCCACCTATTCACTTGCATATTGAAGTTTCTTTGTTTAATTTGCAAACTACACATGCATATTTATGTCTCTCATATTCGCCTTGTATATTGAAGTTCCTTTTTAAATTCTCAGACTACATACAGTACAGTTTTTGATAAATGGATATACTCTACCTTCTTTTGCTCCCTCGAGTGGTCTTTTTAGGTGTTAGTCATCAGTAGCTTCGCTCCATATTTATTAGAAAACTGTTATGCATTGCTTCTTTCAATTTTCGAATTTGTTTCTTTCGGTTTAATTTACACGGCTTAATGCATGCAGGTTTAAATTAGTCAGATGCTGATAGAAGCCCTTTAAGCAAGATAAAGACTCGATGTTCGCAATGTGCTGGTTGACCATTTATACATAAATAATGTAGTCCTCACACCAACAAAATTGTGGAAACTACCATTAATTTAATATGAGCAGTCTCTGTAAGTTGTGGAAACTGCCAAAGCTTCTGGCATGAGATGTGCTCGAAACATTATTTGTTTAATCCATGTATGGCTAATTCAAGTTTGCCCTTCAAGGGTGTGAATACGAAAAGTCCTGATGTTGTTGTGATCAATGATGTTGTCACAATCGAAAAGGGAAAATAACTCTGCAGCCGCGGTTTTGCTATTAAAATCTGCTTGTTCCTGCCTATGTTCGGCCTCACTTTTAGTCTGGATGGTGACGATACAAAGCGCAGAGCTGCTGTGGAAACACGTTTTGAGGAAATACGGGAACGGTGAATTTAAAGCTAAAGGTGGTACTAGTGACTTAAAACAACCTGAGAACCGCCATGGAAAGGTGATGACTTGCAAGTTGACTGACAGCACATCGAGTTGTCTGGCACCTACAACTTCTTCAGAGTAGTCAGAGCGGAAATAAAATTCTCTCTCTCATTTCACCGTACAATGTCTTCAATCACGTTGTCTTTTTCTTTTGATCTTTTTAGCGTACCCAATTACTGGAGTATATGATAAATGATTGAAGAAGGCAAGAAGATCGGACCCAGAAAATAATTTGAAAGAAAAGGCTGACTTTTGGTTATAGGCTTCACACTCAAGGTGACGTCTTATTTTTCTCATTACGCTCCATCACCTTCCTCATTCCCTTGTAAATAAATGTACGCGCATGGACCCACGCGATAATGTTCATATTCTTTTTTCTTTTTTTAGATCCTTGCAATTAAATATACAAAACCCAGAAAAGTACTATTGAATATATTAATAATTTTTGATACTACTAAAAACTAAAAAGTATCTTGATCTTTTGGCTTGAGGTGAGATTGAAGCAGTGAGCTGCCTACCCCATTCACACTCTCAAATGGCCAACTGGGTACTACTAGTACTACACTAGAAGCCAAAGTAAAAAACTACGAGGGCAAGCTTACAAACTACAAGTTTACCTTCACTTCTTTGCTTCTTTCTCTTCTTTACCTTCTTTCTTTAGGATTCTTTCATTAATCTTCAACTGTATGATTTGGCATAGTCTCTCTCTCTCTCTCTCTCTCTCTCTCTGTATCTTTCCAAGAAACAGGCAGGGGTTGCTTTCTTGATCAGCAATATCACAGAGGTACTTCAGTTTTGGTGTTTCTCTGATGTACTGAAATGAACTTGTATTGGTGTCGTTTTCTTTGTCCTTTTTGAGTCTCTGGGCATTAAATTCACTGGCAAGAAAAATCAAGAAGTCTTCTTTATTAAAGAAACCAAGATTTTTTCTTTGTTGAATTGTCTTTGCAACCTTTGTTGACGTTAAACAAAGAGATGGATTAGTGGCAAATGAGTCTGATGGTATAACAAAGTTGTAATTTTTGGAGTTCTTGATTTTTTGTTTGTGAATTGTAGGATTGGCTTGATTTTGGATGTAGATTTTATTCAATGTTTGCCTTTTCTTTTTTTTCAAATGGAATGATTTCTTTTCTCCTTCATTTTGTTTTCCCTTTCCCGCTTTGGACCTCAAAGCCAAGAAGGGGATATCTTGTCCCGAAAAGGATGCAAATTCTCATTTGAAACTTAAAGTTTCCATTTTTATTGAACATATTCTGTGCTTAAATTTCTGACAACATGTTTCACTCGGTAGTCCTCTCTTGAGGAAAGAAAGTGCTTTTGTCGGAGTACTTCGTGTGTCGGCCTCCTAATTTCAACATCACATCAGGATTTCAGATAGTCTTGCTATTTTTCTACATTTGTATCTTGATCACTTTATCTTTATCTCCTATATCTTGCCAACTGGGACTGTTTTTTGATTTGATGGGTGGCCTTTTCCAGTCTAAAGAATCTGATGGAAGAAAATCAACTGGACTTTAATCAGCCATTACTATCTGTTAGGAGGTTCGCATCAACAGCATCCGCCTCAGAGAATGAGAACAAGAGGAAATCTAACGAAGCTGTCCCCAAATTGCCACCCCTTCCTGTCTACAAATCAGAGCTGAAATCAGGTCCAGTGATGAATCCAGGAACTGTTCCCTTTGAGTGGGAACAAACCCCAGGAAGACCCAAGAATGGAAGCAAACCACAGACTAAGGCTCCTGAAAAGCCTCCTGTTGTGCCAAAGCTTCCTCCTGGGAGGATTTTAAATGTTAAACTACAAAAGTCAGACAAAGGTTCCAAAGGCACAGCGGCATTTAGGTCCCAATCGAGAAATGTTGATTCAAGTTGTTGGAATATTCAATCATTGGATACTAATGTAAGTAAAGAGCAGAGCTCCAAACAGACGATGGAGGAGATGGACAGTGTGGGTTCGGAGGATAGCCATGAGGCCTATGTTGATGCAGTTGACACCCTTTCGCAGACTGAATCATTCTTCTATAACTGCAGCATAAGTGGCGTGAGTGGGTTGGATGGTCCAGCACTGAAACCATCTGGAACTTATGTGACGGATCCACAGACGCTAGATTTCATGATGGGTAGATTCTTGCCTGCTGCAAAGGCAGTGGCTTCAAAGAATCCACATTATTCTGCTAGGAAGCAACCAGTTGCTCAGCAGCAACCAAGGCAGATCGATAACAGGGTGATTAATGCAGAAAGGAGGCACACACTTGGCCAAAATAGTATGAACACTATACCATATCATAGCCAGAGTGACCAAGTAGAAGAAAGTGAAGATGAGGATAGTGATCCTATGGAGCATGATAATTCTTCTCCTAATGTTTGTGGATTGTTCCCTTGGTTGCGCTTGCAAGATTCCTTTTGCCTTTTGAATCCTGTACTGGGAATGAGAAAACAGGCTCATCCACCTGTTTCTTCTGTCCATAGAACAAAAGTTAAATCTTCATATGCTTCTTGTGGCAGTGAAACCGAGATTAAGGTATCCAAGCCATATCTTCTTTCTCATTGAATGTTACTATCATATATATCCATTTATATTGCTAGCCTGATATATGTAATTGGTACGCTCTACTGCATTCCTTTTTTTTTTTTTCTATAGCATGACGGGAATGCCGTTTATGCACCAAGGTCAGTGGATAGAATCCAACCAACAGGGTTGCGTGGGTTTAGAACTGAGCAGAAAAGTGCATCCAACCAGATCACTTGCACACGGGATTCTAAGAAATTGAGCGGATCACCTCTGCACAAGAGATGGAAAGATAAGAGTGCATCACCAAGTTATAGTGCTGTTTCTCAAAATGACATTCATGAAGAGAAAGGGAACCTCGAAATATCTAAGGATCCTGGGGTGAATGGCTCTAACCAACATGCAAAATGGGGCAGAAACTTTCAAAAGTCATTAACCATTCAGGGAAAAGAATGGGAATCAGAATCTGCAAGCCCTGTGGCCGAGAAAACCTTGTACATAGATTCTGTGCATATGAGGCTCAAAATTTGAATTCAAGTCCTTCAGGTACAAAAATTTATGCCTACAATGGAAATGATGATGTCGAGACAGCAAATGCAAGTGAAATTGAAGATACTGCTTCGATGGATTCTTCAGTCAAAGATGGCAAGCACTCGGATGTTGTGGGTGAAAAGGCAAAAGTGCAGCCAGAAAGTTTGGAGTCAGTTGATTCTGGTTTTCTATCATTATCTGGCAGATCCATTGATGATGTGAAAATGGATGTCATTAATGATTCTAAAACAGATCGAGCCCTTGAACAGATGTGTATTACATTTGCAAGCCGGAAAGCAGAAAAGGATGGGAAGATTGTTCCACAAAGTGGACTGGATATGGAAGCAGGTAACTTGGAAAGTTCCAATGGCTTAGTCCAAGATTCCATTGCATTAGGAGGAGCTGCAAAATTGGTTAATGATGGGAAGAATGAAGCAAAGAGCCAACTTATTACAAAAACAAGTGATCAAGAGACTCGGCCGGGGAGCTATCCACTCCTTCCTCTTCCTCCACCTTCACCAAAGTCCCCTTCAGAATCATGGCTTAAGCATGCTCTACCTGCTGTTAGGAATTCTTCTATAAGATCTTATCTTGGTATGCATGCACATCCCAGTGTCCATGCTTCCAAAACACAGTTTTATAATCAGAAGTGGGAAACAATCGTTAAATCTTCAAGTGTACAGTGTGGAAACTCGCGAGTTTCTGAGGTAAACTTTACGACTCCTGACCTTTGATGGATAAGTTTCATGGGTGGGCTGATTCTTATGTTATTCCTCGATCTTGATATCATCAGGAATTATTGGCACCAATACCAGAAGCTTGAAAGACAAGTTGGGGTCTCCTCATCGGAAGGAAACTGGCCTCTTTTTCAGTTTCTTCAGTCGTGGGGTATATACATTGCAACTGTATATGGCAATGCAGAACACTCGACCACAAATAGGACATTCCAGCTATTATTCCGTTGTAAATCATGTCAGTTCATTGAAGCTAAGTTCCCATGTGCAATTTTTCTGCAAACCAAACAAAAGAACTATGCTTCATTTTTTTTTTTTTTTCTTTTATTTTTGTGGTAATAAAACGACAAGGTAAGATTGCAAGGACATTGCAGATGATTTGGTAATCGAAGTCCTTTGTTCCCAGTTAATCATTGAGTATTTATCTAGCTGAAAAAGTTGCGGTCGATGATGGTGACAGCCGGGACAGAGATATGCAAAGGCCCTTTAATTAGAGTTGCTGTTTCCCAGCTTCACCGTGTAAGGCTAAAATTCCCTTCCTGGGCGGTATGTCTTTCAGCTGTCGCAGTGTGACGCATTTTCCTTTTGATTTTGGGTGGGCCAGGGTATGGTGTGGCCCACTGATGATTTGGAGCTTTCAACAATTTGATCCCCTACACTCCAAATGATTTTCTAGTATAGCCCTATCGACTGGGTCGTTTTGGGTCTTTAACATTTGATATTAAAAACTGGCAAGTTCGAATTAAAGCTCCACCTGAACAGTGATCAATACCAAACTTATAAATATTTGGGTAATAAGGTTTTTTTTTAATCTTTAAGTCCATAAGTACTATCAATATTATGCAATCAAATTTTAATTAAAAAAAAAAAAAAGGCGCTCCTGACATTTTTTTTTTTTTTTTTAATCTTTCTCTCATTCATTACATCCCTTTTGTGCTTTCGTCAAACTATGGGCAAAGCCCCCAGTTATGAGCGATACAGAAATTAGACCTCCTACACCTAATCCTCGTGTATTTAGCATAATGCGTTTAATCAAACAAAAATAACTTCATTGACGGTTCAGACATGAGATTTCCATCGCCATCGCCGTTCAGGATTGAAAAAAAAAAAAAAAAGAGTTAGAGCAAAAAGAAAAAAAAAAAAAAAGGAAAGAGATTCTTTTTGTTGGAGTTTATCACCACTAAGAGTTAATTAATATTGGAGTCAAAATTAGATTAATTGAGTCTAATTTATTATAATTTAAATAGTAAAATAAAATTAAGTATTTACAATTACATAAAATTGTAATATTTATGTTATCATGTGTGCTTCTGATTTATTATATTGTGACATTTTGAGATTAATTAATTTAAGAGTTTTTATATAATTGTTTAAAAGCGGTAACAATCTTCATTGTTTATTGGTATTTAGTGAGAATCTCTTTCTTATTAATTTAAAAAACATAAAATGAAGAAGAATAAGAAGAAGAAGAAGACTAATGTATAACTTCTAGTTATACCCAATTAAAATAAAAAAATAAAATAAAATAAAATGAAAGTTGGCTATAAAAGTCTGAGTTCCCCTCCGCAGCTTGTGATTTCAACTCTGCCATGTGGTTGGGCATTACTCTTTTCACGCAGTCAATTAGTGTTTACGCAGACAGACATTATACGTTACATTTAACAATGTAACAGCATGACCATTACAAGGTTGCATCAAACTAATCTTGTTTCACATTTCCTGCTTTTCTTTTGTATCAACCCACGAGGTTGCTCACTGTCATTCTTGACTTTGTAGGCATTCTCTGCATAAATATCCAACCCCATTTTCAACTTCAATAATAATAATAAAAAAAGAAAACTAACCATAGATCAATTTTCCAACATATATAGGCTTTGTGTTGGGATATAAACATAATTTACCCTTCTTTATCAGCTCTACATTCTGAGTTTTAATTCCTTTTTCTTTTTTTTTCTCCCTACATCATGTTTTAAATTTTGTAGTATATCAAATTCCTCTCTTTTTATTCCGAATTAAGTTGATAGGGGTATAAGATTGGTCATACCTGCATGCAAGAGCAAAACTATACTTAGTTTATTTGAAATCTGCAAAAGTATTTTCGATTTTTTGACTGTGTGGATATATTAGAACCACCATCATCATGTATTCATGTCCAAAGCGAAATGCTAGGAAGCCTCAGAGTTTATGAGCAAAGAAACTTAGAAATGCAGTAGAAGAAACTTGCTACAGAAATTGCAGCAAGGGAAAAGAGATTCAACCAAATTTCTCTACTTCTCTTTCCCCTATTGCTAATTGCTGTTGCACATCAAAAGAATCGGACAATTCATTAAACTTGATGTTAAATCAATCTTCTTGAATGATGTGCTTAAGGAAAAAATTTACATTGAGTAACTAGAAAGATTTGAGAAAGAAGAGAGGAAGAAATTGTGTATGTATCTATTGAAACAAAGGCCCTCTGTGGTTTAAAACATGCTGTTAGGGCTTGGTTTGACAGGATGATGACCATTATTGCTGTATGATTTCAATAAAAGGAAAAGTGAAGCCACGGAAAGTCTGAACAAGATCACTTTCTTGATGATGGTCATTGGAAACCGTCAACGGCTAGTCCAGCAATTCAAGGCTTACAATGAAGAATGAATTTGTTATGACTGATGTAGAAAATATGTCTTGCTTCTTAGGGTTGGAAATCTTGCAATCCAACCAAAGGGATTTTTATCAGTCAAACAAAGTTTACAAAAAAATACATTGGATGAATTTCAAATGACTGGTTGCAAGAAATCTAGAACACCATTTGCAAGAGGAGAAAGAGAAATAAAGAAATTTGCTTTTAATTTGGGTGAGATAACTCTCTAATTTTTTTACTCTTCTATGAGCTTTTACTTTCTCTTCCTCTCACTCAATAAGTACTAAAATTTGAAATACGAGAAATATATATATATATATATATATATATATATATAAAAAAAAAGCAAAGAGTAACAAATACTAGAGAAATTAAGATGAAACTGAACAATTGCTTCCATGCCATTTATTGATGAAGCTAGCTTCATCAGTATACGCGAAGCTTGCACAATAAAAATAATTACAAATTCAAATGCAACAAATAAACTTTAAAATCTGAGAATTGCGGATAAAGCTACTACATCTCAAATAATAAAACTATATAAATCTAAGATAACCTAACTTGACTTATTCAAACTCTAACAAACAAACTGAAACTTGACGAACGAGAGGGAAAACATGAAAATTTTGAATTGGCGGAGCAATACAACTGCACCAGGCGCTCCTGGAATGCTTTGGGGGCATCAGAGTGAAATTGTCGTGTGCACTTAATCAATGGGAAACTTCGTGGCAAGGATCAAAAAAAGCTCCTTCTAAACCCGCATACTTGACTTATACATACATCAATTTGATTAGCTTCCCGTTTGCAACAGTTCCTCCGTTGTATAGTCTACAAAGTTCATGATGCATTACTTCTTTCACTGGCATTATATTGGTTCAGAATTCTAAAAACTAAAAGTGATCAAATTTATAGACTAACAAAAGGCCGGAGAGGATTACTTCCCGGCAACTGCGTGCCAGCCCAAGTCGTCATCGTGCGATGCCTCTCTATAATGTATGCTCTCGCGCGCGGGTGTGTTTGTGTTCGTGTGTTGTGGGTGTGTGTGAGAGAAAGAACATCATAGCACAGATCAAGTTGCTCCCATGTCTAATTCCTTACATAATACATACATAATGACCTCAAATTATGCATTCTCGTTTAGCAGACAAACGATGGTCTATAAATGATATCATCTCATATAGTAAATCCAAATTTCCATCCACTGCGATTAAGATGGATTAGATACACGATAAATAATTATTTATATAGTTTTCGACGTACGACACGCTTGACACACAAGCTCATTTGCCAGACATAGGCTTACCCTACTCATTAAATATCCTTAAGGTCGTTATAATACTGACTATGCAGCAGGTGCCACATCGTTGTCGTCGTCGTCGTCGTCATCGTCCCCATCCGCATCATTTTCCTTACCAGTTAAGGCACGGGTCGCAACCTGAACGTTCTTATTGACATTGATGGCCAGCTTGGAAAAATCATGAACCTTGCTGTTAAAAATCACCATTTTAGGTAGCGGCGTTTCAGAAGGAAACAAATGCAGAAGTGCAAAGAATGCTGCAAATTGATTGCAAAGCTACAGTGTCCCGGCTCCCCATATATATAATAACTCATCCAGATTTTCATGTGGGAGTAAATGACTGGAGGTGGATTGGGTTCGAGTAATTCCATTGTCGAGTAAGAAAAAGTAGAAGCCAATGTTCCATTGTGTGAATCGTTATCTCTCCAACTTCGTCTTAGCACTTTTGCTTCCTGCCTTTTTTTTCTTTTCCCTTTTCACGTTTTCTGATGACTAAAGGAGAAGTGGGGGGTGACATGTTTCACCTGGCTTCCATACATTTTGCTGGAAATGGCTCGTGGGGTCCAGGATTCAGGTTTGCTCATGGCCGATGGCCGCATTGCCTATTCCACACGTGGAAGCAACTGTCTTTGCACACTCTTAATTCGCATTTTCTCGTGCAAATGCAGGTCTTCTGCCATGCTGGCTTTGTGTGTCTCAAGTTACCGCAGGAATATCTACAGGTTCCTGGCTCAAGAGAATACCCCAGGACTTTGATAATCTCAGTATCCTTTGATCAAGCATTTTTGTTTAGACAATGCTTGCAATTCAGAAAAGTTTGCTCGATAATTTGATTTCTAAAGCCGTCAAGCATACGAGAAGGGGGACCTCAGCCTTCAAATTGAGATCTAATTATTTGAGAAAGAGATATATTCTATAGATATATAAAATAAATATGAAATAAATATTTACTTAATATAATTATTAATTAAAATTATAAATTTGAATGTTGTGAATTCATAAATGGTGTTTTTCTATTGAGTTACCAAAAAAAAAAAAAAAATTCTTTTGGGAGGAGGATTTTCCATTCTCTAACATAAAAAAGGGAAACAATAAAATAAATAAATAAATAAAAAGAAGGGTTCGCAGCGGACCTCTGCGATAGGCTGGCCTGTTATTCTACAATGGGCTTGAGCCCAAACATCTTCAACTAAACAAACCCCAGTCTTACACGCAATTACAAAACCGCCCCTTGAACTTTGATTTTCAAAATTTAAGCACCTGAACTTACACGCAATTTCTAGACTCTATCAGTTCGGCCCGTCCTCCCTTACTTCTTTCTTTTTACCTTCTTCGGGAAGAACAGCAAAAGAAGGAATCACGAAAACGTCGAACTGGGTTCTTCATTTGAACTGGACACGGGTCCTGCTCGCCATTTCGAGAAGATTTTAATACTTTCACTTATAATTATAATGATAAAATCGATATTTGAATGCATGGTTTTCTATTCCTTGGAAAAAGAATTAGATATCCTCTTCGTACATTGAAGTTTTTATTTAATTTGTTTTCTGAATTTTTTTTGATTTTTACCATAGCACGTGAGCACAAGGAGGAATGCGAGGCAACCGACGGCCGGTGGTCCGTACATGTCTGCGTCAGGGAGAGACGGATAGGCTAGTTTCACAGTCACCTGGGCCACCATACGGACACCAAAGTCAAGCCCGTCCACGAAATGAGTTGTCCCATGACGTGAATTTCTAGACACCATCTTTCTAACTGTATCATTGTTGTCTGATATAGTACAGCTCCTCAAATCCTCGTGGCACCATCTCCTTGCACGTTCAGATCCACTTTCACTCCACTTGTGGTTCTAGATTTCCTAACCCTTAAATTTTCAAAATATTTAAAATTTTAAAACCCCATAAGTCCACTTATCCGTTTTAGATTGACAACATCCAACCATGGTTTCCCAAATAGCTGCCCCACAAAAGCGAGGTAACTCATTTATCGAACGCCACGTGGACAGTCGGTGTGGTCACTCTATATATAAATGTATAGTAATAAAAAATAAAAATTTAATTAAAAAAAAAAAAAAAAAAAAAAAAAAAACTAAACTCAACTGAGCTAAGTTGAAACCGATTGAGCTGATTTCATCATATTAGGATAAATGCGGATTCTCAAAATGGTCTGCAAACCTCAACTTTTTTTTGACTTGGCAAATAAAAATTAAGAATTATATGTGTAATTTTTTTTGATTGAATTATTTTATTTTATTATTATATTATATAGATAAGTCACGGCTAATAATTTGACAGTCACCGCCAAGGCCTTCTCTCTGACTAACTGGTGATGTCTCTGTCACTATCACTCTAAATGGTGCTAAAAGACCCTGTTTCCTCTGGTCCATTTTCAAAGTTCTCGTTACAGTTTAACAGCTTCATATAGTGTACAGAGAGAGAGAGAGAGAGGGGGAGAATCCTTTTAAGGCTTTCTCTTGAAGGGAAACCGAGGACTTGGCTTTTGGTCAGGTGTGCTTGATTTCCTCACCATTTTATCCACTTACGTTTTGTCATTGAAAGCAGTGTGTACTTTGTTTGATTCTTTTTTGATAGGTTTCTGTTCAAGGCGAAAGAAATGTTACCTTTTTCTTCCTTCCAACTCTTTTAGAATCTATGGTGTTTTCGTATGTCTGCTTCTCGATTTACAAATGGGTTCGGTTTCCCAATCCCATCTCTTTATTAGGTGTTCGTGTTTCTTCAACTTCATCTCCTCCTCCTTCTCCTCCTTCAGCTTCAGTTTCTTTCTGTGCATGTGTATTATTCTTTATGTTGACCATGGAAAAAAGGAGGGGACTTTAGATTGGTTGTTTAATTCCATTGATTTTGTTTTTTTTCCTCCTTGTCTCCTTCAAATATTTAATTAAAGTTTGGTGTATAATTTATTGAGTCGTGGGATTAGTATACTAATTTTGTGTTCAATGGGGTTTTTCTTTGTTCGCGTGCTTGTCCTTGACTAGTTTAAGACTTGGATAATGACAAAAGAGCTTTACTAAGGATGGTTAATAATTAATTATTTAAGTTTTGAACCCTGTTCTTGTGTGCCCTTTATAAATCTGTTTGCTTTCTCAGCCATGAATCATTGTCTTTCTGATTGGAATTTTGACGGCGATGCCCCTGCCTTTAATTTGAAGAAAGCCACAGGGTCTGTACCATTTCCCTCTTATGCTAACTCTCTCTTTCAAAAATTCTACCTTTGTGGAAATAGTCAGTGTTGTGTTGATTTGGGTTGGCCAATTTTGCATTTCCAGGCAAGATAATGAGCTAGTAGAGCTACTATGGAGAGATGGGCAGGTAGTTTTACATAGCCAAACCCACAGAAAAACAAGTCCTTACGAATCCAGACAAGGTGACAAGTATGATTTATCGGGAGCTAGTGGTGAGAATATTAGTTCTCTGGTTCAAGATAATGAGACAGTTTCATGGATCCAATATTCACTTGAGGATTCCTTTGACAAGGAGCTTTGTTCTGATTTCTTCCACGAATTTCCTTCCTCTGATCCTACTGGAGCAGGGAAGTTCGCTGGATTTGATGCTAATCATGTTGTTGCAACTTCAGAACAACATCAATCCACCAAGATCAATACCAAGCACCCATCCATTTCTGAAGTTTCACGAAACCCCCCAACGCTTCCTACCAGATCTCAAATTCCTGAACAAACTCATAATTTGGGAGGATTTGGTAAATCCATTGGTGCCAACTTCTCAGAATGTTCAGTGCCATTGAAAGGTGATTTAAGATCTTCTAGCAGGCGATCTGGAGGAAAAGGGTCTGAAATTTTGATGCAAGCTCGGGCCAAGGAGTGTTCAGTGATGACAGTTGGGTCCACCAACCAAATTAGCAGTGATCCTGACATGAGCCGAGCCTCGAGTAATGGCACAGGGAGTGCTGGCTTGTCTGGAGGACCACTGAAAGGTGATCTATGGAGAGTCATTTCTCACAGTGAGAGAGGGAAAACAGATATAGTTGAGCCAACTGTTACTGTATCCTCAGGGGGATCTGGTAGTAGCCTTGATAGAAGCAAGCAATCTACAGAAACTAGTGGCCAAAAAAGAAAGTGCATTGGTGCAGAAGAATTGGAGTGCCAAAGTGAGGTGAAGACACACATCCCCACCCCTCTCTATCTTGTAAATTCACTAAAGATAGGATGATGAACACCAATCATGCATATGATACAGGCTGCTGAGCTTGAATCAGCTGCAGCAAACAAACCAGCAAAAAGGCCAGGTTCTGTCCGTAGGACTCGTTCTGCTGAAGTGCATAATCTCTCAGAAAGGGTAGGAGCTAGATCTTGTTTGCATTACAATGTCTTAGCTTGTGTTACTAGGTACTTGAATTTGTTTGCACATTTATGCAGAAGCGGAGGGACAGAATCAATGAGAAGATGAAAGCACTACAAGAGCTTATACCTCACTGCAACAAGGTCTTATGTTACTATTTTTTGAATTCAACTGTTTATTTGCTGTTGAGATTTCATTTTTATATGATTACTCACAATACAATAATTTGTCTTGCATCCATCTTGCTACTAGTGTTCATCAAGACTATTATACAAGACTAAATTGTGGTTCAGTTAAGCATCTAAATTCAAAAAGTAGTATACATTAAGATTAATTTTAAGGTAGATAATTGACACTACTGTAAAGAAATCAGCCATAGCATGTCATACAGCCTTTTGGAAAGGTGGAAGTCTGATATCAAGCAGTGAAAATTGAAATAGAGTCCATGATTAAGGAAGAAACAGAAGTACAGAAGTACAAGGTTTGTTGAGCTTAAACAAGCAACTTTGGATTACATTATTTCGTAAAGCAATAAACATATCTCTCATCCAGAACCAGGCTTTTTCTCTTCTACTTATGGATAATGCCCTCAAATTTTCTAAAGGATTTGTGTGGTTGTTCTCCCATGTTAAACAAGTACTATCATTGCAGACAGATAAAGCATCAATGTTAGATGAGGCAATTGAATATTTAAAGTCGCTTCAGTCGCAACTTCAGGTACAGTACAGAATATGCCTAACCGAAACTTAATCCCATCATTTGTCACGCAAGCAACTGAAGATCGTTTTCTAAGTTTTTCAGGTAATGTGGATGGGGAGTGGGATGGGCACAATGATGTTTCCTGGGGTCCAGCATTATATGTCCCCCATGGGAATGAGAATGGTTCCCCCTTGTTTGCCTTCTTCTGTCCACAGTGCTCTGCATTTGTCTCGGGTGCCACTGGTTGATCAATCCGTAACTGCCCAAAACCCGGCCATAATATGCCAAACTCCAGTGTTACATCCTGCAAATTATCAAAATCAGATGCAAAATCCTGCTTTGGCTGACCACTATGCACATTTCATGGGTTTTCACACGCAAAATGCCTCACAGGTCTGCACTCATTGTGATTTGCCATTATTTCAATTTTTTCAACCCATTTTGTTTTTAGACCTCTCCTGTTGAGATCTTTGTTTGCTTGCTATTACTTCTGGGCTTTGTAACTCATGGTTTGGTTTTTCAGGCTGCCAATATGTTTAGATTCGTCTCTCCAACATTGCAGCAGACTCAAGCAGTTCCGCAACCTGGGGGTACTCGTGGGCAAGCGGGTAATCCAGCTGCAACTACAGATCATCCTCCAAGCAGTAAAAAATAGTAAGTTTCACACTTCTTTCATCACCCTCCTGAAAAGAGAGAGAAAAGGAATGAAATAAAAGGGGTCTTGTTTCTGTTCTCGAAGTCACAATGAAATAATTTTATCATTTGGTCTTGAATAGAAATTAAAGGAAAAGAAAAGTTAATGTGCTACAGAATGTCTGCCATCAAAATCACTTTTCCTGTGGTTCTGCACCAAGTTAGCATCATAGGTTTCCCGTCGTTCCTTTTACTGCAATCCATAATCCACATGCCTTTAAGGGTAACTCTGGTTTTAACCATTGCCTCTGTTGCATTTTAATATTTGCATCGTATTCGTATGATAAATTATTTCCTAGTTGGTTTCTCCATGTCGTAAGTGTCTCCATCAAGTGTTTTTTCAACACGAACAGGGCTGGCTGGTTGTCGATATGCATTCTGAGCAGATGCTTCTGGTCCCTCCCCCCCCCCCCCCCCCCACGTGATTGTGAACCGGGACCATTGCAGTGTTGGGGAATTAATTTCCCATTGGATGTTTGGACCGCTTCTTCTTTCTTTCACGTTACACGCAGCTTGTGGATCATCCTGGGTGTATAGATTAAATTAGTATAATATACCATTGTACATACAAGTGGACAGCCGTCTACAATAAATTATAAGGCTTGCTTCGTAATCTTTGAATCGAATGCCTCCCCTTCTTTGTTTTTTTTTTTTTTTTTTTAATTATTGTTTTTATTAGCAAATCTCGTTAACACAAAAATCTTTGAAAAATTCAGTGTGGTCTTTTATAGAGTTGCACTTTAATAATACGGAAGAATTGTTAATAGAATATAGATTCTACGCCTGAGATTCCAAATATAAAAAATTTACGTTATTAATCAAGTGAATGTTATATAATTTTTTCTTTTAAATTTTGCTACAAGTGAAGTAGCGGTTTCGAATACAACCTCTCAAGGGCTTCTTTGTCATTTCCCCTTCTATCTGGCTCAGGTTTTGTATTTTCTGAGAATTCTATCGAAATCCGAACAGAAAACGACTCTCATAAAACGAAATATTAGGAAGTATAATTCAGCGGATGAGTTGAATAAATATTTGATTTAAAACAAAGTAAATTTACTTCTTTTTTTTTTTTTTTTGGGTGTGTAGTTGAATTGACTTGTCAAGCATTTTAATTTTCTGAATTCTAAATCTTCGTATTATGGGATATTATCTACCGAGAACAAAATAAACCTATTTTGTACGACGAAAAAAATTGCCGTACATTTACATTTAATTTAGCTAATCAAGTGTAATTTTTAACAAAAAAATTTGATTGTTTTCTTCTGCTCTCATTCTCTAGTACGTAGCAAAGGGAATAGTAGCCACATGTCGCTGCGCTAGCCACTAGAGGTGAAGGGCACATTCTGAGTGCAAATATTCTCTTTTGCCAGAGCTCAGCTGAAGATATGGATGCCGATCTTGATTCTCGAGCAAGAACATTATTGGAGCAAATCTACAGTCCAGATTCTCTCTACCCCATTTGTTGGCATCGATCTCTTACAGCTTACTTTTATTTATTTATTTATTTGTTTTTTTTGGGGTAAGAGGAGGTATTCTGCTTGCAGTTGGCGCTTCGTGTGCTTGGTGCTTATCTTCTTGTTGCGAGTCAAACCGCACCATTTTTAAAATGGAAAAATTTAAGTCAAAATTAAAGTGATAAAATTCAATGAACATAAATATATATATATATATATATAAAATATGTTTATATCTATTTGAGTCTATTAATTTTGTATCCGATCCTTCCCGGAAGAAACGTGTGTGTAGCATCAAATCTAAAGTTGGCCAAGTCGGCAGTGCATGATTCGGATGCCCTGTATCTGTTACGCTGTTCTCTTGTCAATGGTCCCAGTGAGAGTAGACGGATGACTTGTGGGGACCGGCCTTCTTATTCAAGGTCCTTGGAAGCGAGCGCAGGACGTCCACTAGAATTTGAGACAAGACAAAGCTTTAACTACATGGATGTGTACAGATTTGACCGCTGTATGGTGTTTAATTAGCAAATCAACCTGTAGGTGTATATTCTGTGTGGCCGTATTGGGTGTTGAGACATTCAGTTCGAGTATTTAAGAGTCATCGCACCTCTCAAAAGAATGAGAGAAATAAATAAAATAAAATAAATCTCATAAATTCACTATTTTTAAATTTTGCGTGGATAATAAAAATTAATTTTAAGTTCAGGTATAATAGATTCATTAGTCAACGTCAAATTGTTGCACGTTATAGGATCTTAAACAGCTGAGAAAAAACATATTTTACTAAAAATGTAAGACTTAAATAAAAAAAAAAAAAAAAAGGAAAAACATATAAAATCATAGACTTCTCCATCTGCCCACCAATTTCACCAGAGCCATCCAAGTGGCAGTTTGCCGTGGGAATGGTTTCCACCACAAGTTAGTCGGTGGCAGAAAAATCCAGTAAGTTTTCTCATTTCGTAGCCGGAAACATGTTTACCAACGGAGCTGGTCTTGTCTCGCCAGCGAGATGATTACTAAACCTGTCCAATGCACGGACCAGACCGAACTTGTGTCGGGCCAAATCGGACCATAATATTAGGGTCGGCTGCGTCAACCCGTACCGTCTGTCTTTCCAATTTTAGTAAACAGAATTTGGCCCATAACTAGAAACACAGATGGAACTCGGCCGAACAGTTTGGATTCGTTTGTTTTGGTAAACATTTGGAATGCTATATAAGAATTTCGAGCCCAATTCTTTCACTGTGGTTCCAATTGGATCGAGGTTGCTCCGTTCTGTCAACTTCTGCGAGAGGTGCAGAATTTAGTTGCTAGTTGGGCCACTTTTAAAAATACAAAGATTAAGTAATTGGGCCTCATGTTTCATCGGCCCATTTTATTGCTATGTTTTTCTCATAGCCCATTTTCAAGGGAAAAGTAATATGGGCCCATGCTTTTCTGTTCTTCATCCTATTCCATACGAATAACATTGCCAACGCAATCGTCGAATAAATTGGCAGCCCCAGGCAAGAGCACGATGGTAAGTTAAACGTATTTCCACGTACGCGAGTGACTTTGGTTTGAATTCTCGCATGCACGTACTCCCATAGCAAAAATTAGGTGCTCGGTTTGATAGTAAGAAATCTGTTCATAATAAATAAATACGATAATTAATATCGTTACTATATATTTATTTAAAAAAATAATTGCCAAATAAATTGCATGCTTATGCATATCCTGTCAATATAAAACATGAAAATTATAATTTTTACTCATTGACATGACGGGCGATACATGCATGCGTAGAAAGGGAGACATTTAACTCTCGCTCGTTCTAACTTTTAGCGAGGGAGGCCATGATGATTGGATGGATCGTCTGTGTGTCGGTGCGCGAGAAATCCTGAAGGCAGTTTCAACGCGTAGTTTCTATTGAGAAGATGGAAAAGCCATCCAATTGCTTTCCACGTGAAGACATGTGAACCAAATATTTGAAGATATTTATTTGGCCACGTCATTTTCAGTCTCTTCCTGTCCCTTCGATAGCGCCATTGCCCCATTAAAAAAAGGTAAGATTCTGTGGCTTTCCTTTTTTTTTTCGTGTTTTCCCAACAGGAAACTAATTGTGATAATTTCGTTAAAATTTTAAAATTTTCTTACTTAATTAGAAAAACACTTATTGATTTAAGAATTTTTGCAAATTTATTCCCACTATTTCTTTTAATGAATGTATTGTAAAAGGAAGACTAAAAATAATCCTCGTTTTATCATTGTATTTATTTGATCAATAAAAACAATAGTCACTGTTTAAAAATTGACGGGTTAAATATTATATGTGGGTCAAAAAATAAATCACACAAGATTTAAACTTGATTTGGATTAAATCAGACAATGTTTTTGTTTACAGAATCACGCAACATAGGATTCTTCGAACAATTACGTTACAGATGCTAAATGTTTCTTTCGTTTTGGTTTTAAAATTGGCACTAAGCAAGGTTAGGTTGGTCATTAACAATTAGAGTCATTAACCTCTCAAAGGTTGCGTCAAGTGATATTAAAATGAACGACTTTTTTGGGAATTGGACCCAATTTAAGGAGTAATTTGCGGTTGGATTTCCATATTCTCCCAAGTTGCCCAGCGCCACAGCTGTTGGATTGATGGCTAGCTGTCTAGTCGGTCAATCCACGGTCTAGCGCTCGTTCCCGTAACGTACGTGGTTGCAGATTGTAGTTTTCTTAACCTGTTTCAGACTCCACAGGCGAGTTTGAGAAAATTAGAGAAAGGGGATATCCGTTGTAAATAATTGCTAAGTCTGGGCATTTGAAATAATTTTTGCAACCTTTTTTTTAATATATATATATATATTCTAAGGTTTGTTTCCATTTTTTTAAAAGTATTTTTTAGGAGATTTTATTTATCTTGAAATTGATAGGTTATTATTTAGAATACCCCTACCTAGCAATTATTTATAATATATGTCACTTTTCTTCACAGTTTTCCCAACTAACTTTCGGACATTAGCATTGGAGTGTCCAATTTGTCGACGTCCACAGCCACCACAATTCATTTTACTGAAAATAGCAAAGCTAAATCCTGACAATTTTGTTTTTTAAAATCGATAAAGTATTGAATATTTTGTCCCCATATACTGAATTTTTGGATTTATTTATTGAATTTTTTAATTCATATAATAAAATTTACAAGCCATATTTAATCTTATCTGAGTTATGACAAAAAAAAAAAAATTATTATTATTCTCCAGCCCGAAATCAGTTAATTTTAAAAAAAAAAAAACTAGGCAACACGTTTAACGTGATGGGCGCGAGTACATGGGCTTGCTACACGAGCGAGTGGAGACGATTGCCTTGGGCGGACAAAGACATAAAGAAACTCTATAAATTCACTGGCAATCCTCCCGTCGTCAGGTAAGACTTGTGTTGCCAAGCGCCACCAGTACAACCACCGCCGTCGCCGTGACTAACTCAGCCCGATCAGACGCTCTCTAGAAGATTCATTTCTTTTTATTGCCAGAAACTTCCTTATGTCTCTTTCTCTGTCTCCCTAGTCAGATAAATCTCTCTTCAAGCGAAGGGTTACGTTCCATTCCGATCCGATCTGTTCTGTTCCGTCCACCGGCGAGAAATTCCGATAAGGGTCATTCTTGATCCCCTTGTTGTTGTTGTTGGTGATTGGTTTGTGTGGTGAATTAGGGAAGCAATTTTGGGGTATAATCGGTAATCGGAAAAACAATTCTGCATGAGCTGGTTCGGGAAATCGGGTTGCTATTTCTTTTCGTCGAACTCTAATCACTTTTTGACCTGTCTCTTGATTTTTACGCTCCATTTTTCTCCTCAATTGCCTCCTTCCCTCTTTAAATTCCAGAACAAAAGCATAGAGCCGTTATTAGCACTGCTTGTTGCTAGTAGTGATCGTAATTTTAATTCGAATTTTAATCGTATATTTATCAATAATCCCCAATCGTTGTTGTTCAATTATGGAATCCGGATTCAGGAGTAATCGCCATCAGTTGCGTCCAGGTTAGCATCATCAAACACTCCAATATGTGTGTGTATGTTTGTGTTCATGCTTTCGTACGGTCTTGTTTTTGTCTGAAAAGAAACATGAGCCCGTAATGTTTGTTATTTGGTTGAGATGTAACAGCTGTTTGTTACTCCAATTCGGGGGGGAGGCAAGTGGCATCGCCGTCGGTGATAGTGGTAGGAGGTGGGCTTTCTGGACTTGCGGCTGCTCGTGCGCTTCATGATGCCTCTTTTCAGGTATTCGAGGAGAAACCCGCGTTTCTAGATTGGCTTCTTAATTAGATTATATATGCTAACTAGTGCGGTGCCTGATGTATCAGGCTCTAATAGGCTTGGATTCAGATGAATTTCTTTAAAATACATCATTCTTCATAAATAGTTATTGATGTAAAACCATACAAATGGTGTTGGGTTTCTTGTATTGTGTGCAATTTTTTTTTTTTTTTTAATGTAACATTAGATTTAGCTGGAATTTATTTATCAGCTAATCATTAGGAAGTGGCATCTTTAAGGCATGTGGATGGATATATATACTCATTTATCATGGGATATATTGACTTTTTACTGATGATTTCGTACTTGGTTAGGTTGTCTTGTTGGAATCGCGTGATCGACTTGGTGGCAGGGTTCACACTGATTACTCATTTGGTTTTCCTGTTGACTTGGGTGCATCATGGTAAACTGTTTTTTTTTTTTTTCTATTTCCTTTTTGTCACTCTTTCCAATGAGAAATTTCATTGCTACATTTGCCCTATTTCTTGCTAATCAAGTTGGATGATTATTTTCCAGGCTGCATGGAGTCTGCAAAGAGAATCCCCTGGCACCTTTGATTGGAAGGCTGGGACTCCCTCTATATCGTACCAGCGGTGATAACTCTGTGTTATATGACCATGACCTAGAAAGGTACATTAATTTTGCTTATGTTGCTTTTAACCGGCCATGACATATTTGTGATTAATTCATGGCTAATTTTTTACCCCAGAAATTATTCTGGTTGCCCATTGTGGCCTCATTAGAGCTTTATAAACTTAGTTTATTTGGTTCTCCAGAATGATTTTTCCATAATGTGATGATCCTCTGTGAAATTTTGACTTGAAGATATTTAACGTGCATTGCAGTTGTTTCATATTAACATTTACAAAAATGTGGACCAGAAGTTGTTATCAGTTTGTAGGTTTGTGGCTATATCACAGTGGCAACAGTTACTAGCGTCAGTATGACGTTTATTCTGTTTCTTTGTGTTGCCGAAGTTGATTTACCTCATATTTCTTGGTACTTTAAAAGCAGAAACTAGTGGTTGTTGATTGTGTGACTTTCTGTTATTACATTTCTGCAGCTATGCACTCTTTGATATGGATGGGAATCAAGTTCCTCAGGAGTTGGTCTCAAAGGTGGGCGAAGTATTTGAGAGCATTCTAAAAGAGGTAATTACTTTTTAACATCTGTGTAATCTTATCTTGTCAGCCATATCATGGTTTGATGGTATATTTTGATATGCAAGCATAAGCTGCAATGGATGTTGATGGGAGTACCTGATCAACTGCTCCCACTTAAATTTTGAACATGGAAAGGCTCTCTGAGGAAATATAAAAGTTGTCCACAAAGAAGAATTTGTTTGTGCCCCTCTAATGCTCTATCTCTTCTGTGAACATCTTTTGTTGCCTTCTGTGCATTGTGTGTATGTGTGTGTGTGTGCGCGTGCACGCGCGCGCGTGCGAATTAATGTGTGAATGTATGTAACATCTGTTTAGACATTAATTATCTGCTTCTTCTGCATGTTACAAGTGCATGTATTGTCTCTTTTTGTGCAAGTATGTGTATAATTTGCCTTACTGAAGAAAGCTTCACCATTTACCATGAGTGCATGGCCATAAGTGTGAATCTTGATGTAGACCTTGTTGGCAACAAACTTTGAAAATTATAAGTGTCCTCACTGTTCATAAGCCACACATCTATGAGAGTGTAATTGTACAATTTTCTTGTGATGATAATTCTGGTATAAATCTATGGTGTCTACTTAAGCTTGTTCTCTTTCTAGCATGAAAGATTTAATCATATTACTCAACTATAGATCGCATTAGGTTTGCATTGTGTCATATTTTGAGTTGCTCTCCTCTTCTTGAATGCAGGCAGACAAAGTAAGACTGGAAAGCAGTGAAGACATTTCTATATTCCGTGCCTTTGAAATTATTGTTGATAGAAGACCTGAGCTAAGGTTCTCTTCTTATGCTTATACATTATTAAAGTAATTTATCTATATCTTGGCCATTGGACATGGCTTGACAAGTTGATTTTAACCTACAGGCTGGAGGGGCTTGCCCATAAGGTGCTGCAGTGGTACTTTTGCAGAATGGAAGGTTGGTTTGCTACAGATGCTGATACCATTTCACTTAAATGCTGGGATCAAGTAAGCTTTCATATTAACAACTCAATTATTAAATATGGTTCTTAAATTTGAGCACAAACTATAGTGAGATGCATTCTTATGTTTGATTTACATATTCATTTACTTAAAGATCTGAGGAGGAAATGTGAAGCCCACATCAGTTTCTTATTTACTTATTTTGTAAAGGAAAAAGTCAGAAGACCATACGTTAAACCCAATTCTGAAGTTTCTAAAGTCTTACTACCTTACAAAACCCATGAATTTATCCATCTCTTACTGAAGCAAGAACAAGCAAGGGTGAAGTGAAATCCAGGAGAAACTTCCAATATTATGCTTCATGTCTGTGGAATTCAAAAATAGATGTGTATCAAACTCAGATGTTTTCTTATACGCCATTCGCTCTAGGCTCTTTGCATAGATCTGTCATTTTTTTGGGGAAACAAATGCAATAAATAATTTCTCAAGAATGGAACCCAAGTGCAAATCAATATCAAAAGAAAAGAACTGTAAAATTCCTATTCACATATGGATCAAATGAGAAAGAAGAACCCAAACCATAGAAGCCACTTCAAATAAGGGTCAAAACAGTTACAACTTGTTGAAATTCTGGTTGCCGTACATTTCTCTTTGATTAATCTTCATTCTTGGTGAGAGATATTGAATGATAGCCTAAATTTTTACAGGAAGAGCTTCTCCCAGGTGGGCATGGACTTATGGTAAGGGGCTACCTTCCTGTCATCAACACTCTTGCCAAAGGTCTTGATATTCACTTAAGGCACAGGTATTAGTTGATGGATAAACATCTATTTTTGCCATGCACTTGACTTGCATGTATGGTGTGCATGTTTTTATCAATGATGGCACTTATATGCTTGGTTTCTTAGCAAATTTATGCTGATATTCTTCGTGTTTAGGGTAACGAAGATAGTAAGGCATTATAATGGTGTGAAGGTAACTGTTGAAAATGGGGAAACATTCATGGCAGATGCTGCTATTATTACTGTTCCTCTTGGTGTGCTTAAATCTGAGACCATAACTTTTGAACCCAAACTGCCTGCTTGGAAGGAGGATGCCATTAATGACCTTGGAGTGGGAATTGAGAACAAAATTGTGTTGCACTTTGACAAGGTGTTCTGGCCAAATGTAGAGTTTTTGGGAGTGGTTGCAGAGACATCTTATAGCTGCAGCTACTTCCTAAATCTTCATAAGGCTACTGGTCACTCTGTCCTTGTTTATATGCCTTCAGGGCAGCTGGCCAGAGACATCGAGAAGATGTCTGATGAAGCTGCTGCTAATTTTGCTTTTATGCAACTCAAGAAAATTCTTCCTAATGCATCCACCCCGGTAATCTAATTTCTGATTTTTTTACCTTTTTTATTTTTGTTGAATTTTCATTTTCAAATTCATCCGAATCTTCTGTCATTGTTAACTGCCTTTTGATTTTTCTTGAATTATATAGATTCAGCATCTTGTTTCTCGGTGGGGCTCAGATGTTAACACACTCGGTTCCTATAGCTACGATGCAGTGGGCAAACCCCATAATCTGTACGAAAGGCTAAGGATCCCAGTCGATAACTTATTCTTTGCTGGGGAGGCAACAAGTATGAGCTACCCAGGATCAGTACATGGTGCATTCTCAACTGGGTTGATGGCTGCGGAAGATTGCAGGATGCGCGTCCTGGAGCGATATGGGGAGTTGGATTTATTTCAGCCAGTCATGGGGGAGGAAGCATCAGTTTCTGTCCCACTCTTGATCTCCCGCATGTGACCTTGGGGCTGTTATATATGCCCATATGCTAACATGGGATCTGGCTGACACATTCTTGCCATTACTATTGGCCCGCTGGGGAATGTTTGTGGGGAGTAACTGACTCTACATGGTTTTACTCGGCAGCGTTTATGAATGTGTACAGTCGAGCTCTGTGTAGCATACGCTACTAGTATCTTTGGATAAGCACAAATAAATAAGATTTAAGTCCAGTATTCAAATATGTAGTAGCTTGGAAGAACTTTTGGTGCCCCCACTTCATGGGAGAATCTAAGCTTGTCGGTTTAAATGATTGTGTTAATAAATGGTTTTACAACATTTTATCCATCCCCCTCGCGGGTGGGCAGCTGACCTGCATGTTCGCTAGCTACTGTTTTCTGACTTGCTGCCATTTGAGCATGCACAAGAAGGGATTTAATCATGATTTTCTAGTTCTGACCTGTTTTAGGGAGCGTTCAACATCTATATCAATCTGCATTCGTTTGAGGATGCACAGGAAGGGATTAATCAAGATTTTCTAGTTCAGTAGTTGCAGAAAACGGGAAATAAACACGCCGCAACTCTACTGGTATACAAAAAATCAAAAGCCCAAAAGATAAAAAGAAGAAAGGTACGCGAAGTAAATACAAGACGTGGGGATTACAAACTTCGGCGATTCCTACCGTGGTGTACGGTTTAAGAGTCCATTGAAGTCTTGTCGTACTGCGGGAAAGCCTATCTGGGTCCACCCTCATCCTTTATATTCTGAAGCTCTCCAAGGTATCAGTAAATGTTTAGCGCAATGTAATTTATATTAGAACTCGAACGTACAGTTTGGTTGCCAAAAAGCAATTTTCGGAGGGAGAGGACTCCCATCCCTCATTCAAGCTCTCTCGGAGTACAGGACTGAACTGTCTAACGGTTGCAAATTCTCCTCCTATGTTGTCGAAGCATGCAACCTAAATTGTTGCACCATGGAAGAGAGACGGACAGCAAGTCAAACAATTGCCTTAAGCTCCCGCTCACAAAGTCCAGGGCGTCTTCGTCTGCAGATGTTTTCGAACGTTGAGATGACTTCCAAACCTACAAAACAATTAACAACCAGTGATAATAATATATACAAACAAATCAAAATGTGAAGCATCATGCCAGTTAGTCCAGCCAAATGTACCTGAGCGCAGCAAAATCAAGTGATATCGGCGTCCCAATAAGATCTCGCAGTAAGAATTGTTAGAGTCGCAGTTTGCAGGAGGACCCCAGTGATCAAATGTCAAGTTCAATATTTACCTTTTCTAAGAATTCTACTCTTCGTTGTTTTATAAAATTATTATATTTTATTTTTTTTATTATCATCATTCTTGTTAATACTATTTTAATTTATAAAATAATTTTCATTTAAATTGTGCGCATAATTGTGTAATATTTTATTATATTTATATTTTTTATATATTTTATTTTAATTAAATATTATTTATTTATTTTTTAACATAAAGTTAAGTTGATATTTTTAGGTAAATTAAATTAGAAACCTCCTTTTATTTATTTAGGAGAGAGGACAACGCACGTGCACCTAATCTTCATACCGAAAAGAAGTTGGGGGGAAGGCTTGAGCAGTAAGGCACGTGAAGTCGAGCGCTGATCATTTAAGCTTTGTACTCCTACACGTGGTTGATTAACAATAATAATTACGCTTGGTTTTGCATGAAAACCCTATTTTGCTGGATTATTGATTATCGTTGGATAGTGCAAGTGAGTCTCTTTTCTCTTGAGCTCGATGTCCAATGAACCACGTATGAAAGAGTAAGACCCCACATAAACTATAAATCTGGCTATAATTATTATCAGATCATTGAATTCAAAGGAAGAATAACATAATTGAATTCTATGTAAATAAAATTTTCCAGTATACCATAAATATTGTATTACTTTTCAACGTAATGTTCTAAAAAGTTGCACTGGACCGTGGCTACTTCTATTTTTTTTTTTTTTTTTTTTAAGTGATACTATGGCACTGAGATGGTCAATATGGTGGAGTCCACATGATGAAACATTATCCGGAGCAGGCGTTTCCGTCAAAATGTTCGTTTTCATGTTTATTAATTCAGTGAAACATGTTAAAAAAAAAAAAAAAAAAAAAAACAAGAGCACCCCTTCCACGGAAGTCAACAAATGCTTGACATAGCCCGTTGTTCCCCGGAAGAAGTATTGCTAGAGGACCCGGATTCTCTTGCATGAGTTCTGCCAGATTCGACAGAGAGTAATTTTTTCAAGTTATCCCGATTAGTGTTATAGTCCAGGTTTTCCTGGGACCCATTATTTTCCATCATTCCACGGAAGTGGTTGAGTTGGGAATGTGTTGGGTCTGCATCCATCACTCTCCCTGCTCTGTCGGCCTTGCTGGCCAGGCATCTCCACCCGCAATAGCTAGTGCGCCATTCATATGCTATACAGAAGAACTCCTAAGACCAAGGAAGGTACCTAGGCAGAACCCTACAAATTGGATCGGGATTCCTGTGGAAATTCTAGAATAACATTTTAAAAATACAGAATATCCATTCATTAAAATACTAATAATTTTTTATTTTTAGTTTCGCATTATTCTCTTGAATATCATTAAGCTATTTACCATCCTGTACCACCTATTTCAAAAAGAAGTGGGACTAGTAGAATAATTAGAGGGTGTTAGCAACATTGGCTTCTTAAAAACCCTTCAATTTCACCTTGCAGCCCTCTGGCTCTAGACTCTGCTCAGTTTTCTTTTATAAATGGCATCATCGTTGAAATTGTCTTTCAGAAAGCAGGATTGAGAAGTAGACAGACCACTTTAACTGATTGAACCACAATGAATCAAACGTCTCCAACCCATCTTCAGCTCCTACTACAATTCTGATATCGTCATCCTACAGAGTATTACAATATAATGGATCGGGTCATCATAAACATATAATTTACAGTACTATTCCCTGATCGAATCTCCAGAGCACAACACCCTGCTTACTTTGAATAAAAAGGTAAATAGAAGTTGCCACACTGTGCACAAGTAACAGCAGACACTATAGCGATGCCCTATCCAGTTTTACATCTCAGAGAATCAGCTTTGGGGGGAAAGAGACCTGTTGTGGCAACTCCTATGCTTGTTCTCAAGCCCCGCCTTCCAGCATAGTTGTTAGCTTGGGACAGAAGCAGCGCGACCGAGGCCTTCTTTACCCATTTGATGCACTTCGAGTGGAGAGAGTATCCTGATGTACCAGACATTATTAACAAATTCCCTAATGGAAAAGAAGAATACTCAGTTTCTTGTCCAAATCATAGAACCAAAATAGTTTAAATGTAAACATCAACAGATAATACAACCAAACAGTTCTGATCTAGAACCAGAAAACAATGATGCCTCATCCTCTTATCCCTTGCTCTCATGTTAATTTCCTCCTTTTCCTCATCAATAACGCAGATCAAAATCACACCTTGACCAGTTTAAAAAAAAAAACAAGAGCACAGGCAGATAAACAGTGCCACAACCCCAGCAAATTGCAGCGTGTCTTAAGACAACCAAACCCACCTTGCCAGGGAGACCCAAAGGAAATCAAATCAAGATGCATATAAGCTTAAATCCTGTCTTGTAGTAAGGTCATGCCTGTGCTGTACCTAAGGTTTGATTCTCACACTTCACACAGGAAGCCGGGGGGGGGGGAGAGAGAGAGAGGTGTCAATCTCTATCCACAAAATACATGTGGAATCACTTTTAGACATTATGTCTCAACAAATATAATGCTTCTGGCCTAAGCAATTTAGGCATCACTTGCCATTGCTTCTCCACCCTAATTCTATTTTCCTAGCTACTGAATCACCAGTTTTCATTTAACCTGCCTTTTGGTTGACCCAATCATCAATTTACCTATAAACAGAATTCATCTACTTTGGCCACTCTGACAAGTGGCTCTAGACTCCTCTCTATATATATGCTTTTTTCATAGATAGGTGGCACTGATCAGCCAGGCTAGGCAAACGATGCATTTTATGGTTTAGACCTTGAAGGGAAAGATCTCTCATTTTTGACCAAACAACTTTGCCGGATTAAGAACTAAAAGGTTTGCCTTTTTAAGGCTGAAATTAGAGATTCAGATTGCAGGAATTTTTTTGGCAGCACCAAATACTACAGAAATTAAGGAGATAAGTCATGATTCAAAGATCAGAAGGACAAAGTGGAAAAAAATAAAAATAAAAAACACATTAGCCGTTCATGCCATCAACATCAAACTCAATAACAAAGAATTAAAACCTCTATGACCTAGGAAGATGACTTGAGTAATTCTACAAATTCTTTTCTTTTTCGCCAGAAAAAGAGAAGGACGATGAAATGAATTGGCTAGTCTTGAATCCTTTTCCGTATCTTACGAGGTCGCTTACCAGGAGTCTGTAGCTACACTGTTAAGAAAATACTTAAATATATTGAAGGTCCACTATTGAACTAATGTTCCTTTAATCCTCATTTTCTTCCTAAATTAAGAATAAGGATTAATTTATTTCTCCCACTTTCAAACTCTTTCTAGACCATGGAAAATTTTCATGTGGCCTATTTTCCTTGATGCAGACCACATGTAACCCTTTGGTTAGTCATCCAGTGTGATAAGTATAGAAGATTTTTCCCAAGGAATTCAATTAGCAATATCAAGGAAAAAAATATTTTGGCAAAACAATCCTAGGTACTAAAATTAAAGGGACATGACTACATATTTGCCCAAACTGTTTTATCCTACAATAGCGTTTTAAAAATGATTTTAAAAGAAAAACTGAAGGGGTGTAATGGACTTACTGCCAAGGGTCATCACCAAGGAGAAGCACATCGTTCTCCCGGTCAACAAATACAAGCTGCCAGCCTGATCTCTGAGGGTCCTCTAATTGGCCTTCAAGGCCAAACAAACGAGTAAGCTCACTGCGCAGCTCATCAT
Organism: Rhizophora mangle; assembly: GCA_037832345.1. Lineage (NCBI taxonomy): Eukaryota > Viridiplantae > Streptophyta > Magnoliopsida > Malpighiales > Rhizophoraceae > Rhizophora > Rhizophora mangle. The sequence goes on along the minus strand of JBAPLJ010001937.1, from coordinate 2,101,659 downwards.
AACTGCCAAACTTGGAAATGTCCAGTGAGCGCCCATAGGACCCTGACTTGTGAACCTGTCAGAATTATAATAGTTAAAGTCAGGTCATCAAATGATAATGGGCCAAGAAAAAAAGAAGTCCATGAAAGCCACAACAATGGGGACTGACCATAGATGGGGCTAAAAAGAAAATGAGAAGACCAAGGAAACTGTCATGAATAGAATAGCACAACTGAACACCAAAATGGCTTTGTATGTGGTTACGAATTGAATCCCAATCATTAAATGGAATCTTGCTATACAAACATAACTAAGCACATGTCCATTTATACATGTGAGCATCTTGGACGGGGTGTAAAATTACACTTACCTTAACAAAGGTCCTAGTTGGTGGGTTTACTTGGTCCACATTTTCAGATGAATGCAAGAAACCTGATTCATCAACACAACTTGAAGTCGTCATATCCAAACTAAGTGGGATATTGCCAGCTGCAGCACTTGCAAAAGTTGATGCACTATATGGCATAGACAATGGATTATTTTCTGTGCCAATATTTCTCAAGCTTGGTATCCCATGCTGCAGCATTAAGGATGAAGAATCAGTGCTAACTCCTAATAGGATATTGCTTTGTAAATTAGTAACCCCTTGATACACAGAATACTCTCCTTCAGGAAATGAAGATAATAAATTAGAAAGTTCAGAAACATTTGAATTTGCTGTTCCCAAATGTTCCACCTGCGGCAGTACACAATGTGGTGGCCCTGAAGTCAGTTGAGGATCAGCTGCTACTTGTTTTGATAGCAATGCAGAAGATATAACAGAGTTGGATCCATTAATGTTAAGCATGGGGGATGGCTGACCCTGGGAAAATGAACCTATTCCACCATGCATGGAGGAAACATCAGATGTGGCTATAGGATTTCTAATAGGTTCAGAAAAAGGCTGCTGCTGGCATTGTGAGAGAATTGGCTGCAGAGATGAAGATTGGGAATGGGTGACTGATGTAAGATGAGGCACAGCTGAGATGACATTTGGGATCTGCTGCTGAGTAGGCAACTGCTGTGGTTGCTGAGGTTGTGGAACTCGCTGTGTCTGTTGTCCTTGATGCTGTTGTTGCTGCTGATCATTGTACTGGTGGCTACGCTGCAACTGCTGTTGTAGAAGCTGAGACTGAGCCAAGGCCTGGCTTTCTTGCAAGTTCTGAAGAAAAGAATTCTGAAGATTGGAATGTTGTGACAGCTGCCTCTGAATTAAAGCAGAAGACCCATTGGAAACATTTTGAGATTGCTGGAACTGCAGAACAGATTGAGAAGCTATTTTGGAAGACTCCACTGTCCGCATCTCCTGCAAAGCAGTAGCTGCCATTGCTTGATATACATCAGATTGTAAAGTTGGCACAAAGGCATCAAGCCTTGGCTGCATCCGAGTAACACCGAAGCCCTGAAAGTTCACTGATGGAATTCTCTGATCCCCAATTCCTCCTTGAAGCCACATCAGTGGAGAATTGATGCCCAAGTCACAGTCTTGACCTGCTAAAGCACACTCATGAGGGAGAAAAAAGGAGGATCAAACTTGAGATTTGATTCATGACTATACTGTGTTCTTCCCATCTTTAAGATAAAACAATAATGCACACCTACCATGGAAGGAGGGCAGTCCAGATGGCCATGGTCTCTTCAATCTCAGAGGGAAAGGGGAGGTATACATTGGAAATGTTGTTAACGGTTCAATCTCCCACAAGGATACCCTTGGCTGTCTTTCTCCTGCTGTGGATTCATCCCAGCCTACCTACACAAGTAGAAAATGGATTTTCATTTATAGAGGAACAGAGACAACAAAAACAATTGATAGCAGCACTTGAAAAATATCAGCATCAAAAACTACCAGACCTTAACAGAGCGCCAACGTGAATTAGGCCATTGAACAGGATCTAAATCGCTGATGCCAGTAATTGTACCCATGTATCTAGCACAGATAATCTAGTGAGTGTGATTAATAATTTGGAATCATTGGCAACCAAAGCATTACAAGCAACTATTAAAAGAAGAGAGAGAGAGAAAGAATTAAAATTGTTACAGTACTGACAAGTGAAAATATGAGTGGGCTTCTGAACTGTATTGTCTCATGAAGTTAATCATGGTATTAGACTGGTTCTCCCACTGTATTCAGTAAACCAATCTTGGCAACCAATAAATCACATCTCAGACGTAAATAGCAAAATAGAACTTAAAAAAGCAGACAAAATCCAAATGTAACTTGATTTCTAAATTTTAAAGCAGCGCACTAAATTTGAACTATTTCAGGACAAAACTAAAGATCTCATTGAAGACTTACAGCATACAACAGTGTCAAAGTTCTACAATTCAGACTCACCGACGGACACTTGATTCTTCTGTCTCAAACAGCATCCTAAACCGCATGCCCACAGAAACTCGTGTATGGTAAACAGCTTTTACATACTTGGCCACAGGGATGATAAATTCTGAAGGACTAGTCCTGTTATATAAGCAGCATAGATGAACAAGAGCTTTCCAATAAGATAAGTATACTACTGATACAATGCAGTAGATATATCATTACCTTGGATTATAAAATATTGTAAAACGGCTATGTGTTGCTGCTGCATGAGCTGCTGCTGCAAGAAGACCAATGTGCATGCTATCACTTGACAAAACTGATGAAGGCGTGACAGTCTGTGGGCGATTTGCTCGCCTGATGCCCAAGAGCAGCTGATTCTTATCATTCCTGATGGAAGATGGAAATTTATTGAATTTTGATAACCATACTTCTGAGCATTAACTACTTTTAGCTACAAGACACTTAGGCAAGAGAAAACAGAAAATGCTAGCTTTGCAACCTCCCCTCTCCCACACCAGATTGGTTCCCATGCCAAAGTGCACCCAAGTCCAAGTTATGTTGAATAAGGCTACATATGAGAGAAGAAAAGTATTCGCACCAAATGAAGAGGACAGAATCTCCTGCAACTAGTCTCTTTGCACTAACAAACACACTCCACCCCGTGGTAAGAAGATGCCTCTTGGGTTGGCCTGGAAATGTACATAGCAGAAGGCAGAAGTGGGAACCTACTCTTAGAACCAAATTTTATTGCATATTTGGACAAATAACCATTATCTGATAAGGTATGACAGTCACTGTCAAAGTGCAATGATTAGCATGTTGCATATTTGAGCATGGTATAATCAAAGCATTTTTGACATACTGAGTCACTAACAAGATTAGCACAAAGAAGCAACCAAAAAAAAGGGAAATGCACAGCTTTAGTGCCTGCCAAGATGTTAAAAACAAACATCAACAACCTTCCACCTCATTCAGCAGCAAAAATATTTATGCAAAAACAAGTGCACTCAGATGCTTTGGAGTACAGTTTTTTTTTTTTTGTTTTTTTTTGGGGGGGGGGATTGGGAAAGTGAGTATAGTAATGAAAAAATCAATTGCAGACAGCATGTGCAGCATGACCCTCTCCGCACATGTGTGTGTGTGTGCGTGAGAGTGAGAGAGAGAGAGGAAATAGGGAGGGAGGGAGGGAGATGGCAAGGGAAGGAAAGATCAATGCAAAGTGTAGAACAAAGAAATATCCATTTTCAGTTACAAAAACATACAAAAAAGCTTTTAATATTACATATGCATGTTTATCAGCCTTTTCCCATTGTTTTCCACATTTCTATATGATACTCAACGGTACAAAATGCAATTCATTCAATGTCCTCTCCAAAGGCTCACCTCGAAATATATGTCTGAATTTCCATTCATTATCATGTAGATCCCTTGCAATTAGTTCTTGACATGGAGGTGACTGGGAATAATCCTACAGCCAGTAACAATGGAAACAAGAACCCAAAAACAAATCAAGTAACTAATGTAACCCTTGGTTCAAGGATTACATAATATCATGAGAATCAAAAATTGAGTAACTAGAAAAGCAACATACAAGAGGAGGAAAAACTTTTTCAGCTGCACGGCGAGGAACAGAAAATCCTCCATGAGTGCTGGTATCACTGGCAGTCAATGTTTTACAGAAATAATTTGTTGGCTGTTTGCTGGGTGTGCCTAATTCTATCGGCAGTAGGTACACATCTTTTTGTTCTTGCTACATAGAAATGTATATCAGGTAGACAAGATACCATGGGACTAGAAACTCAAACTCCGTGCAAGGAAACAGAAAGTACCGGACTCAGTGGTTGCAAGGTCATTTGAGCATATACTTCATCTGTCTCAACATCTGCCTGTACTTACGCAGATTTAGAGTTCAAGGAATAGCATATTAGCATTATAGTGCAACATCAGTTGCATCAAAACAAATACAGACAAATGTAGCCAAAGAGTTAAGAAACTTACATGCATAGTAACATTGTGAAGTTGACAGATAAGTTGTGGCAATAAGCTGGGGTAATTAGGTATATGAGCATCTATTTCCTTATTGGTTGATGCAGCAACCTGGCAAGTAAATTCAAAAGCCTTAAATGCCAATTGCCCAAAAAAGGATAAATAACATTGTGCTCACAAATCTCCTAGCTGATCAAAACATATGAAGATTACATTGGAAGAGGCAACTAACAATATATGCCAACTGAAATATACAGTAACAGAAAGTCTAGCCAAGAATTTACTATAGGTGCAGAATTTTACTTTGCAAATAATGAGAAAAAAGGCACAATACTTTCGGATGCACTAAAGGCTCAATAGCACCACATGTGGGACCTCATTGATCAAGGCATGCCTTATGGAGTCAGGTATACAAGATTTAGAAAGTGAATAAATAGCCATGGCAAGAGATTTCATCATTATATTTATAATTCCTGAAATTATATCCCGGTACAGTCTTGCACTGACCTGTTCGCTATGACCCTGTGGAAAGTAGACGACATGGCTTCCAGCCGGTGGCAGAGACACAAGAGGACCAGAACATGCGTGCCATAGCTCCGAATTCAAATCTTTTTTATCCCCTACACATATTGTTAGCAAATGCATGAATATGTGGGGCAACTAACCCTCTACAATGAGTTTGGCAACAGGCAACAACGTGGTATTAAGGTGTAACAAGAGTATGCATACTGAAAAAATACAGAAATACACAAAGAGACTAAACCAATGTTTTCATTATTTGTAACAGCAGACAGACTCTCGCCCACAAAAGAGATACGAAGGAGAGGGAAAAGAAGCAAAAACTGGCAACATCCCTCCATTACAGTCACCTCCCCTTTTCCACTTCCCCAATAGGCTTGAAACCGAGACAACAATGATACAAGTTCAAGAATTAAGTCTAACCCAATACCAAGTCTAGAAAAATGGGGGCTCCAAGGTGATAAAAGAGACTCATATAACATCACAGATCACAAAATTCATAACAGCATACCGCAAACACAAATAAAGTTAATGCTCGCTTGCAATGCAAATCAACTAAAAGCTTCAAAGTCATAACTTTCCCATGATCCCTAGACAGCTCAAATTTCAAAAGCAACTGAAAACAACATGGGCAGAAAACAAAAGGAAAAGAAAGAGAGATAGAAACAAGAAGTGAATCTTTTACCTTCCTGAGTCTGCTGAGGAAACCCAGAAGAAGAAAGTCTCATACTTTTAAAATAATAATGATAATAATAACCAAAAAAAGAAAAAAGAAATATAATCTTGAAAAAAGCAAACCCACCCCCCCACCCACCCAGCCTTCGCCTCCCCCTCCCCCTCCCCCTCCCCCCCCCCCCACCAAGAACCAAGAAAACTTCAATTGGAAACCATTAAAGAAAATAAAACCCCCCTCCAAAAAAAAATAGATCATCCACAACCACAAAACATAACCCTACTCAGCCTCATTCTTCTAATTCTTCATTTGGGTAACAAAATAAAAGCTTTGCTTTCAACTAAAACCCAAGAGCTCTCTCTCAGATCTCAAGTATTCCACACTCTTTGCTTCCTTTCCCTCACACAAATAGTAAGACAGCGTTGTCCGTCCGCGCCAGCCCGCCCGCCCGTCCGTCCGCCAGCCTTGAAAGCACTTTCATTTATTGTTTTCTTTACTTTTTCTTTGGCTGGTCTTCGCTACTACTGCGCAGCGATCAATCAATCAACTAATACAGTGGTCATTATTTCATGGGCCCCACTCTTTTCCTGTCCACCGGATGATTTGCATTAAACCCGTTAAGCCTTTTTTTTTTTTTGAAAAAAAATAATAACTTTTAAACATAATTCAGACAAAATCTCACAGGAATTGTTGTCAAGAAAAGACAAGTTTCATTCCTTAATCTTGGGAATAAATCTTTGTAAGTGATGTCGCTGTCTTAATCCGCTATTAATTTGTGCCCTATGTAATCATATTTAATTAATGCTTAGGCTTTAATGACTTTCTTTTAATCAAACTCGTTCGCCCAGCTTGGCCCCTATGGCATGTGCCCGTCTTTTATTTAAGGGTCTCCTTAAGTGCCACCAAAAATAATGACTTCAAATAATTACCAAAAAAAAATAAAATTTATATTATATATATAATATTAATATAATATAAACGTGGCCATCACTTTTGTAGCCATGTGTCCATCACTTTTATGGCTACTTAAATTATTATTTTTTTTTAAGTTAGCATTTAATCATAGGCTAAAAACATGTAAATTCTAAACTTCACCCAATGGCATATCCCTCGGGTCAAACATGAATAAGGTCGAGTCAAATTCGGTACCCTAGAAATCAAATTATATTTTCATGTCCTTGACCCCCCCAACAAAAAAAAAAAGCCCGTCCCATTTTGGCTTTTTTTTATCTAAGAATTATTAATTAAACATGAAAAGTATAGTTAATTTCTTAAATTTATCAAAAAATAATTACTTGGACTCTCTCTCTCTCTCTCTCTCTCTCTCTCTTCTTTTTTTTTTGGGTGTACCATTGAACTTTTATGTTTTATTTTTGTAAACATTAATTATAAATTTTAACTAAATTAATCACATAATGATAACAGGCATTGATATTTGTCTAAATATTGAAGACACAATTATAGGATCCATAATTAATAATAAGATATTCAAGAGCGATACCTTTAATAAATTTGAAGACTACCAGAATGTTCCTAATCTTTATTTAAGAGAAAAACAATAGTGTTTGTAGATGGACGCCTAGTACAATCCAGTACTCCCGAAATCTCAACCGTAGATTTCGTTAATCATGGTGGGGCCTAGCTGGGTTTGGGCGCTCCATTTTGTGTCCTTTCTGTTTCTCTTGAATCTTCTTTTTTTTTTTTTTCTGTGCAGTCCCGCCAACGGTCATTATCGCTCAAGAGTTGTGCTACTGGCTGACCAGCGTGTGGGGTCAACGTCGAGGGACGATTTTAATTATTACAGGCATGTCTGAAAAGCCGTGACAAGATTTTGAGACGTTCCACATCGTAATGGGACATAAAAATAGTCACGCCCGCATCATATTATCTTTTCAAAGATGTTTTGCACATTTACCCTTATAAATGCACCTATCATTACGATATTTTACGACTGTCTTTTTCGAATAAAAAAAAAAAAAAAGGATGAATAGTGAACCTTTGACAAATCACGACTAGAAAACATGAGGTGACACTGTGAATAGGTGCAACCAGCTATTCAAAATATCGGTTGCTTGTGGTCGCATATTTCTGGACACTTTCGTTTTATGTTTCTCAAGCCATTGCGGCAAGCAGGTGCTGGGTTGCCACCATTCATGAGGCAAGGCACACGGGAAACCAAGAGTCGACTTGCCCACAGGTTATGGCGGCTTTCACTGGGTGTGCCTTAAAGAGGACCAGGATTGACGTGACCATTGTCGCAGCTACGACTGCTGCACCTTTCGTATTTGGATTGCACACTATTTGACTGCCCTTGGTTCCGCTGGGGAGAAAAGAAAAGGGCACTCATAGTTGTATTATGTTGAGCGAGTGGTCACACAGCCTTTATGCGTTATAGAACTTTAGGCTCTTTTTCTTTCTATTTCAAGCATCCTTTAGCAATCAGAAACGAAAGATTGGAATGTGTTTCGTGCGCTGCTCTGCCCTTTTTGAATACACTTTTCGCAGCTTTTTTAATTTATTTAAAGGTAAATTGTCCTTCTCCGCTTGTTTTTTAGGGCGAATAAATGCAAATGCTGTTACGCGTACACTTTCGCGAGTGTTGTGTTTCTGTACGAGCCAGATGTATGGGCGAGGCGGATCTATTCAAAGAACAAGAGGAGCCGGTGAACGAGGCTAATGATAGAGCCCCGTCAGAGATATAAATAAATAAATAAATAAAATAGGCTATTAATATTGGGCCGCCAGTTCCTTGACGGAGCCCAACTCATGTGGGATCAACTTCATCAAATACAACAACACGGATGGACGAGCTCCTTCACCACCTAAGAACTTCTAACTTGAGGAAGAAAAATAATATTCTATATAGAGCACAGCCAACGAATTCAGGTGTATGGAAGGAGGAGATCACAAAATACGTTAGTTTGGGAATTTTTGGTGAGGAAAGAGTTAAAATAATTACTTCTTATTCATATTTAGTTTAAAAGAGAATGAAATATGAAGAAAAAGTTCATCTCATTAACACCAAATTAAATTTGGAGTTAAGGATATTTTATTGATCAATTCAATTCCTCTTTACTTTCAACCAAGTGGAAATCTAAATTTTTGTTTCACAGCTTAACTTCCTACAAATCTGACAGAAAAGAAAAAAAAAAAAAAAACTGATTTTGTTTCCTAAATCCCAAATGGGCTTCTTTGTTCGCGATTAGGCAGGTTCATGTTCTAATGCTATTGAGCTTAGGAAATAGCCGCAGTACCAGTGGCGAAAAAACAGCAAGCTGAAGAGTCTGGAACCTTACTGACAACAATGTAGCTCGGGGAAGAGCAATTGATGGGCTGGCTCTAGTGGTGTGGATCTTATAGATGTTGTCCTGATGATCTTGATTATATCCACGTCACTTTGTCATAGCCAACTTCACAAATTTTCCTGGCTCGTAGAGTTCCAAAAAGCAATACTCAGTGCTGATTATTCCCAACTCCAACACCGACTACTGTCCAAGCAAATGTGCAGAGCCATTCATGCAAATCAGGTCCTTTGGTATGATGGGCGTGCTTTCATAAATTGATAGCAGCTCTCTTCAGCATTGTGCCTTGTATCCAATTGGACCAGCTGCAATTTCATGTCTACATCTCATGGACACATGTGCTGCTGCTACAATCTCCACAAGAAGACACAAAGAGCTCCAAGACAGGTGTATCAATCAAGATTCAGGAGGCTTCAATTTGTGGAGCAATGTCCATGTGTTGGAAGCATGATGTCCAACATCAATTTCCTTTACCAATTCTGCAAACCATGACAAGAGCCTCATCTTTACCCTTGGAAACAAAAAACAATTCAAAGAAACAACATTCAGAAAACAGCCAAAAAACTAAAACAAACAAAAATGAGAGCAAGCGGCGATCCAAAAGGAAAAACAAAGCACAATGGTTTGTCCACAAGAGACTGCAGAGTATTTTGAAGTTCTTCCAAAAAATTCAGTGCAGAAAGGAAGTCAATAACAATAAAAAGATATACTACAGAGCAAGGCACTGAAAAAGAGATCGATTTAGACATGCCACAAATATTATATATATAAAATGATCAACCATTCAGTTGGCTTTCATTTCCTGATTGAGCTCAACCAAATAACCGATGGCACTAGAGGCCACATAAAAATATGTTGAAAGTCTAAAAGAGTATGTATGCTCCAGCCCAGTATACAGGGCAACATGTCTAATAGTCAATGAAAGAACCCTGTGAAAACCCTGAAGAAAAAACCATTTTCCCTGGATAAAGGACCAGGAGGCGTGCAGTGCTTCGTCAGTCCATCGGCTTAGTTTTAAAACATTGGAAGCATTCGTTACTAGTGTTTTCCATTGAAGAATCAGCACCATCAGTCTTGTCTTAAAGAAAACGGAACTTACAGGCCATACTCCCAAGTCCCAACACAGAGGGGAAGTAAAATGGGAGAAAATTGTGCTGAATGTAGTTAGTGGCCCGAAAGTGGAACCCACAACAGAGGAACACTGTAAAAGGCCGCCAACAGTGCTAATCTCGGTGACATACTGACCATTCACACAAAATCGACAGCCATGAGTGGCTAACATGTGATTGGCTAATTGGCCACCACAAGCGAAACAGACGTACAAATCCGCTAATCGAAAAAAAAAAACATATATTATCGGAGATGATAAACAATTAATCTCGTAAACACAACCGCAATTCTCTACACTCGCCAGAACAGAACTGAAGAAGAAGACAATGACCATGGAGAAGCAGAACTGGATACCTGCTAATCTAGTTATTCTCGAAATAGCAACTCTAGCAGTTGAAATCATCCATGGTACTCACATCTCCAGGCAGCCAATACCTTACAGTCAGACAGTGTACTTCTGGTTTTTGTGGGATTTTAGGGTTTCAACTTTCCAACCATTGATGTGCAAATCACGCGTATATATAGGGTTTGATGATGCACACGTAATTAAGTCCTCGGGTGTCAAGGAAGATTCGTTCGAAACCACTGCAAAAGTGACATTCTTTTTATGAGAGATGTTAAATGAGAAGGTGAGATGATTCTCCGGTTGAGCTCAGATAGATCGCAACTGATATTCTCATAAAGCCTCGGCATGTGTCATCTTTGGGAGATAAAAAGCTTCCATGCGGAAGATTTCTATTGGGTTCTTCTTTTGGGCCATACCTCAAAATCCTGTGGGTCGTCACGGGCTTATGCTATACTCTAAAAAGTTTCCGAGACTCACGCCTACCACCCGTCGAATTCTTTCGGCATTCTCCGGAGATTGCTTTTGCGGCCTTGTAATCTGAACCATGGTTCGTTACTATTAACTTCGCGGTGAAAGCAATCGAGAATCACAGTCATGTTCATTTACTATTGCCAAAAAACAAGTCATCCTGTTAAACCCTGGTTCTTTAGCTAGAGGATTCACAGCGGTTCTTTAAACGGCAAATCCTGACGAATGGGGAAACGTAAACACGCGAATACCCTTGAGGGCATGTATGCATCGCAACACAAGCTGCGAGGTTTCATCTTAATTCCATTCCCAGATATGCCATGGGCAAATGTATTGCCACAATAAGTCAATGTGGTACTGGAAGAATGAAAAATATTTATTTCAAAATCAGCCTATACAAATTTAATACCTTGTAACACATCAAGAAGAATCACTTGTGCACTCGCTACCACGCAATTTAATCCTTGTGCCTTTCATGGAACTAAACAACGGTCATCTTCTGTAGACTTCACTGTGAAACTCTTTCATGAAGAAATTCCAAGCTAACAATGCTGCTCCTACCGCAGGCTCTACCTGATGTTGGTCCAACAGCATAAACAAATAAATTAATAAAAGTACCACAAAGTGTACCCATGACTTGCATCTGTGCCTATGCAAAGCTTCAGGTATTGTTAACTGAGTAAAAATTAAGAGTAGTAAATGCCAAATGCAAAAGGCACAGAAGCCACTCTCCCAATTGGAGAATAGTAACCCAAGTTAAGTGCATTAGGATGCCAACCTAGAAGGCTGTGCGATTGTGTCCAGATGCACAATATAAAATAAAGATTTAGTAGAGTCCACAAATACCACGAAATAAGATTGCATTCGTAGTTTTCAAATATCAAAAAATATCAGTCATAGCCTACCACACACGGTTTCTCCCCGTTCAAATCCATTATAAACCAAAGTATCAAGGACATGTGGAGAAGCACACATGCCTGCACTCACAGTGTCTTTTTTATCATCTTGACCCTGGTCCTCTTAGTCTCTCTTTCCTTCCTACTTTGGGAAATCATTAATTGTCCACGCCAGTGCATCCATGGGAATTTCCTCTGCCTAATGCCTTCTAATGAATCCTTGTAAGCCTCCCCAGCCCCTCCTGGAGGTCAGCCATTTCTCATCACTTTCCTGGGCAAAACCTAAGGCTCTGGCTTATCAGATTTGAATTTGTCTTTCTAATTCCCGATTAAATTCTCAGGCCCCAAGAGACATTTAATGTGCTCCTGACTTTGAACTTGAATACTAGCTTAGTCCAAATCTTCCCTACTGGGAATGGCTCCAGCAGTGTAAGAGTTTTTTATGTCTCATTTTACATGGTCAGTGGTCATGGTCATGCTGCATGATGCAAAATCTGTAGGCTCAGTGGTAAAATTGGTAGTGTTGAAGAAAATAAAAGCATGGTTACCTTTGGCCAAATGGGAAGGGCCCCAGGGTAGTCCTTGGAGATGCAGTTTACAACTTCTTTTCCAATGTCCCACCTCTTATTTGCTTCAAGAACACCACCCACCATGACAAGGGGAAAAGAAGCCTTTCCATCTACAACAAATATTTGTGCAAGCATATAATGACACTAAAAATGCCAATAATAAAAAAAAAAAGAAATAGTGCCATCCAAATATATGCTGTCTAATCAGGAAGTATTGGTTGCAGACATAACACAGCCGCTATTCTTTGCAGAGCACTAAACACAATCTTAACAAGCCCCATGCTGAAAGAAACAAAAAGCTACACTTATGGTAACATAATTGGTAATAATGCAGCCATTGTAGTTTTCAATGCCCAATAAATAGAATAGAACTTCCACCTTATGTGACCAGAAACCATTGAGTTAAGCAAGCATTGTCTAGCTTGTATCTTCACTACCTGCGCGGCAGCCCACCAATAATAAACCTTAAGAATGATTCCTTGTGGATATCGATGTTCTACCATTTCTTCCCATAATTCTGTCGAAAGTTGCTTTAGGAACTGATAGCCATTGAGCTACTCAATAGATTCTTTTAAGTGCTAAAGTAAAACCTTGTGCCAATATCTCAAAACAATACAAAGCAGACATGGAACTGTAATTGCACTCTAGTTTTAATTGCACACCACACCTTCACCACACAAACCAAGTCTCTGGACAACAGCTTTGACACTCAAGGCCAACTCTTCAACTGAATCATGTAAGATTTTATTTGCAACTTGGTCACCTTCCTCTGCACAAGATACAACAACTGGAACAAGAGCTGCAATGCGAGCCCAAGATGGATCTGCGTATGTCCACCTAAATCCAAAAGAGAAATCAAGTATTGTACTCAACACCTGATCAGTCATTTTATCAACATATCATTTGATCTCATTCACTTTACCAACATATCACATAAAGGAATAACCTATTCGTGCAAATGACCCAGTGTATTTGATTCTCAAGTGATTGAAAATAAATCCAACAAATAACATCTTTAATACTGGCCTACGTTTAAATCAATAATACAGTACAAAAATCCATACAGAAAAATGGTAGTGTTGACACCAATTCATTTGCATTGAAGAAAAGAACCTATTGAGTAGCATTGAAGATATTTTCATCAAAATTTTGGGAAGCAGAAAACTTTCCATGGGGCAATTTGCTGAACAAGTGAAACTGAAAAGGGTCTCTAAGTGTGAGAAAAAATTGATGTCAAATATTAATTTACATTCATCCAAATTGTCTCCAACATGAATTTTTTTTTTTTTTATATTTTAAAATTTCCATAAGGAAAATTCCTAGAATGTAAACAATAGCAACAGTAATTACCAGCAAAACACAGCAATAGCTTAATGAATTAATGACTTCCATTTTCTCCGAGCACATTGAAGACCATAAGGATAGTTTAAGATCTCTTAAGTGACACCAATACTGTGATAAAAATGGGAAGATTACACTTATCAGCTTACTGTCTCAAAGCTATACCCAATAAGTTCATCTGGAGAAGAGAGGCCAAGAGCCTGTAGAATACTAGATGTAAGAGTTGTTTGAGGACCACGGCCGTCATGCTCCCTAATTACTGCTGTTAATGCTTGTGCAGCTATCCCATATCCACTGCATTACATGTATGGAGGACTAGAATGAGACAGGAAAAAAAAAAAGGAAAAGAGATCCCTAAAGGGAAAAAAAAAAAAAAACAAACAATAATCAGTGTCAGTGACCAGGAGATATTTTATTGAGAACTTGATTATTGCAGGCATGGTACATTCCACAAGACTCATCATGAGACCATTTTGCTTCTGATTTCAAAACTTTCACTGTCCCAACAATAGTGGCAGAATTTCCTTAATAATTGTTGTCACATCTCTGACTACCTTCAGCATTTAACTTCTGTATCATCATCTGCATCTTAGACAATTACTTATTTGTAAACAGGGCTGTAAATTTTGGACATACACTGCTGTTCAGAGTAATATCCTCTGATGACAGCCTTTGTAGACAGACACTAAATCCAAGGATATTTGTAAACATGCCAAGGATCTTAATCGATGCTCCCATCAAACATTGTGGCTTGAACATGGCCCAAGAGTCAATTCCATATGCAATGCAAGAAATGAAGCCAGTGCATCATGTGTAGAGAGAGAGAGAGAGAGAGAGGAAAGGAAAGCAAAGTATATACCTTCCCCAGTCACCTAAGGTGGGTCCTGCACCAGCAGCCCGAGCTTCTCTGCCATCTTCTGTGAATCCATAAGCAATAGTCCCTGTACCAGCGATTAAAACACATCCATAAAGTTTTCCCATTGTCCCGCTTGCCAGAGCTGCCACAGCATCATTCTGAACATATAGTTGGACGTGACTAGGAAATATATACCTGATTGAATTGAGAAAAGGTGCTCAAACTATAGAACAAACATTATAAATGATTCATATTAATAGAGTAGTTCCAGAAAAGATTCTTCAATACCAACATTATGCAAAATTCAGTTTAAATCCCAGCAAACATTAATTCAAAAAAGATGAGTTGAAGAAAACTAGTCTTTCAGTCGTCTGAAACTCTATTTCTTAATTTTTCATCCCAAAGAAATGCAGCTAGCATATAGTCTCAAACCAACATGTAGTGCACGTAAGAGGAAAATTACTTATCAGAAAGGTAACAGTTGACTATGTTTAGAGAGCAAACCTAAGCCAATTTAAGATCCTCTGTTCATCAGTTGCATGGTTAACGCCAGACACTGCTAGACAAACAGCCCGAACAGCTAAGCGATTGGAACCAGACTTCGAAAGTGCATCTGCCATAATTTGCTCTAATGTCTCTCTAGCCGCAGTTTCTGTAGCATACATCGTACAGTAAATCATTACAACATGCTTGCCCAAAATTACAAATCTACACTTATATTCATAAATTTTCACACGATCTTATTTAAATATCCTACATTGCGATAATTTCCAATGAATTCCAAGGCAATCGATTACGGAACCGAATTTATGGAATAAAGAAAATAAAATAGAGAAAGAGATAGAGAAAGAAATGGTCGCGCGACTGAGAGAGTTACAGACTGACCGCCAACGCTGTTGTGGTTGGAGCAACCGGCGACGGCGCGGGCGAAAACAGGAAGCGGATCGGGGAAAGGATCAGAAGGCGACAGAATTGGCATACATATGCAGACGGTGGAGGTAGCGCCGCCGTCCAGACCCAATATCACCGGCCGGTTGCTCGCCGCCGTCGTTTCCTGCTCGAAGTCCCAGATTTCCCCATTCCTATGCCTCTTCATCGCCAATCAGAGGCTAAATTACCGAACAACTCAACAACGAAACGAAAAGAATTTAATAGTGTTTGTGTTTTATGTGCGTGGATATGTGTCGATTGACAAGGAGAAACAAGCCGACATTCAACTCCCCACCTCTTTATGATATTTGATTCTTTCTTTTTTGTTTTTTTTTTTTGTCCTCTCCCAATGCCAAAGGTTTTATTATTATTACTTGTGAAATTAAATTAACAGAACCGTTAGGGTCACGCCAATTGAAACCTGGTGTACCTGCGGCTTTTTCTGCTAATTTTTGACCTAAAAAATTGGTAATTATGAAATTTGGTGTTTGGCCAGCATAGTCAGGCCAAACGCTCACTGCTAATTTCACTGATATTTGGCTTTTTATCAAAAATATAATCCATTTTTCCAATGCTTCGGAATGATGTATTGTCGTTCAACTGGGATTATAAAATAGTTTTAAAAAATTAATAATATCTATATAATAAATTTTATAAAAATAATTATATAAAATATTTAAAATAAATAAAAATTTTAATTTTACTCGTAAATACGATGATTTATATTTATTTTTAAGATAAAAAAAATACACTTAATATACATGAGTATTAGGTAACAGTTAATGCGGGCAGACGCAAAATCAGTAATTGGACTTTTATCAATAAATGAACGAGTGCAAATAAAAATAGAGCTCTGCACATGTTTAACTAACAATTATATTCGTTTAGTGTAACCGACTCCCGTTAGAATTTGACTAAATTACCTGTAGAAATTTAATGTAATTTTAATGAAATAAAGAAGGCAAGAATTTGAAAATGTTGACTGGATGACAAACAAGGACAAACATTGTAGCGACGACTATTCATCCGGATTACGACCGCTGTTTAGCCAATTTTTAAGGTTTCTTTAAGAATTTTGGCGACAAATACGCATTTACGTGGCGAAAGATTTATTAAATTTAAATAAATAAATATTATACATTAAACCAATAATGAATATTTCGTGGGCCAAACCTCGAGTTGACGTCATGTCGTGTAACAGGTCTAACAGGCTGGCAATCGGGGTCTTGCTTTCGTGCATTCAAACAACAGATATATATGAGTACAGATATATGGACGCATGCATGCCCGAGTAAGAAATGAAAGTTACGCCGTGTAACAGGCTTGACGTATGGGGTAGTGGGTGTCGGTCACCAATGCCAAATGGCCAATTCCAGTCAACAGCAACATTAGCAAGGCAGATTACCCCTACAAGAATTTTGGGTCAAAGGAATGTGCAGGCAAGCTCGTCTTATATGCAATAAGGGCAGTCTAGATTCATCCGAGAGGAGCAAACCAAGGCATTATCGAAGAAGCTGAAGATGGAAATCCACAACCCCGTCACAAAGGAAATGGCAGGCAGATTGGGATTATTGTTACCGAGGTCGCGCCACGAACGTTACCAGCGAGATGGCAAAGAAGAAGAAGAGGATGGCAAGAGGTGTACACTTTGCCAGGAAGATTTTCTGCTAAAATAGTTGGTAACGGTGACCCCATGTAACTTTTCCATGAACAGAGTATTGTGCCTGGTTTGTAGTTTTGCCGTTTGCGATAGATAGAACTAGTATCTGCACCCATCAATTCCACTGAAGGTTAATATTGCCAACGCAGCCGCCAATTATTCTCCTTGGCACCTAATATATATCTATTCAACCTTCTCTATATTAGAAAAAAAAAAAAACCAACTAAATACTATTAAAAATTTACTTACAAATAATAATACAAATACTCAAATATGAGATAATGCGAAAAAAATAAATCACAATATTAATTAAATTACCATTTTAAATGGTAGATTGAAGTATACAGCACTATATAACTTCTTCAAAAATGGAAGTGAAGAGTCAACGACAAAACGTCAAAACCAGCATAGGAAAAAATATCTCCAACGCGAGCTCAGCCGATCCGAGTCCAGATACTTTAAGCAACACGTAGAACAACCGAACAAACAAGTGATTAGAGACCGAGGAGGAGAAATGAGAGCAACTTGTACGTTTGTTCAAGCAAAGGAGACAAGTCAGCCATTACAAAGTCGCCACGTACACCATTGCCAAACCCCTTCCATTCCCTCTTGAGTATACCACCCGAGCACCTCCCCCGATGCCCCCCTCTCAGTCTTTGCACTTCCGCCTTCCGCACGCCAGCGGAAGGAGAATAAAAGGACCCCATTTGTCTATTCTCTCGAATGTCTTCTCCTTTTATTAAGTCTTCTTTTTGTATTTTCTTTTCATGCAACTGTCGTCCAAGCAAGCAAAACTATTACTTCTGCTCTGTACTTCTAAAACTGCTAGATTTTCACGTCACGAACCAGCGGATAGAAATTCGCCGTTCTAAGTTATACCACAACCTTCGGTGGTATTCTCTTTTCCATTCGTTTTAAATTTCTGCTTGTTGAATTTCTTGTTATTGCTTCTTCTTTTCCTTTCTATAGAAAAAAAAAAAAAAGTTAATCTTTGGTTTAGGAAGTTGGTTTGTTTGACAAAAATGAAGAAATGAAATAGATAGATGGGTTTTATGGTATACCACCTTACCTTATGTCTGTTATAGTAGGAGTTCTTTTCTTTTTGGACGAAATTTGAGGAACCCAATTCAGTTCGATTCAGTCGAATACTGTTTGGCAATAGAAACGTGCACTCTTCTCTTAAGAAGTTTGGTTTAGATTTTGTTTACAAAGTCTACGAATTTAGAGTTCAAAGTGAAGAAAGAGGCTTATGGGATTCATGTGTTTGATTGATCTTTCTATTGAGGGAACACTGTATTCCTGCCTTCTGTTTGACAAATTGGATTATTTCGTGTCTGTAGTTATTTAAGTTGTATAAAGTCCTGTATTCCTTCACTGCCTCCATTGAACGTTGGTATGGATTACCTTTCTGGGTTCCGGCTCACAATAGAGGGTTCTCATTGGTTGTGGTTTCCCCATCCCAGTGGGGTTCTTTGCTCCTGAAAAATTGTATCTTTACATACTGTGACTCCAACAATTTACTGTATTTTTGTTAATTTGAATTCGTGTGTCATATATTTTGCCTTTTGGGTCCTTATTGAGATGCTACTTCTCTGCTTGCCAGATGGCAGCATCATCGGCATGTCTTGTAGGTAACGGTTCATCTCTTTATAATGCCAACCCATGTTGTGGCAGACAAATTTTCTTTTCTTCAAGATTTCCATCGCGAGGTAAGACATCAAAAGTTGTTCCAGTCAAGGCATCTTTGGACCAGAGGCTGGACAATGGAAAAAGAGGCTTTCTTAAGCTGTTGCTCGGGAATGTAGGAGCTGGTACAGCCACTTTTCTGGGAAGTGGAGAAGCAAATGCTGATGACCAGGGTGTTTCTTCTTCCAGGATGTCTTATTCCAGGTTTTTGGAGCGTTTGGACAAGGACAGGGTGAAAAAGGTTGATTTATTTGAGCATGGAACCATTGCTATTGTAGAGGCTGTTTCTCCTGAGTTGGGTAATCGGGTGCAACGAGTTCGCGTCCAATTGCCAGGGGTCAGTCAAGAACTGCTTCACAAGTTAAGAGAGAAGAATATTGACTTTGCAGTACACAATGCACAAGAAGAATCGGGTTCTTTGTTGTTCAACTTAATCGGTAATCTAGCTTTCCTTTTTATCTTAATTGGGGGTCTGTTCCTTCTTTCACGGCGAGCATCTAGAGGGATGGGAGGTCCTGGTTTTCCCTTTGCCTTTGGTCAATCTAGGGCTAAATTCCAGATGGAACCAAACACTGGTATCACATTTGATGATGTTGCCGGAGTTGATGAAGCGAAACAGGATTTCATGGAGGTAGTAGAGTTTTTGAAGAAGCCTGAGAGGTTCACGGCAGTTGGTGCTTGCATTCCAAAAGGCGTTCTTCTTATTGGTCCTCCAGGAACTGGGAAGACCCTTCTAGCCAAAGCAATTGCTGGTGAAGCTGGTGTTCCATTTTTCTCTATATCAGGTTCTGAGTTCGTCGAGATGTTTGTTGGTGTTGGTGCCTCTCGAGTACGTGATCTTTTCAAGAAAGCCAAAGAAAATGCCCCATGCATTGTATTTGTGGATGAAATTGATGCTGTTGGGAGACAAAGGGGTACTGGGATTGGTGGAGGGAACGATGAGAGAGAGCAGACTCTTAACCAGCTTTTGACAGAAATGGATGGTTTTGAGGGTAACACTGGCATCATCGTTATTGCAGCAACAAACAGGGCCGACATTCTTGACTCTGCTTTGTTGAGGCCTGGACGTTTTGACAGACAGGTGGAAATATAATTAAATTTGTTCCCATTCTTCTTGCTTCAATTATGTGGAGAAAATACTCATTGTAAATCTTTGACACAGGTGACAGTCGATGTTCCAGATATAAGGGGAAGAACAGAGATATTGAAAGTCCATGCAAGCAATAAGAAATTTGATTCCGATGTCTCTCTTGATGTGATTGCCATGAGGACGCCTGGTTTCAGCGGAGCTGATCTTGCAAACCTCCTAAATGAGGCAGCCATACTGGCTGGTAGGCGTGGAAAGACAGCAATTTCATCTAAGGAGATTGATGATTCAATTGACAGGATTGTTGCCGGAATGGAAGGAACAGTAATGACAGATGGAAAGAGTAAAAGTCTAGTAGCATATCATGAAGTGGGCCATGCCATTTGTGGGTGAGTTCGATAATAGTCTGTCATTTCTTTTTTTGAAACTTCTCATAAGAATTTACTAGTGCTTGCTTTCTTCCTTCTAGTTTGATGATATTGTGCAGCACAGGATTTAGCCTTTTCTGCTCGGTATGTCCTGGAGCAGTCTGGTGATAGCTTAATTTGACCTTAGCATAACATGTAGAATTACCTGCTATGTTGAAGCACCAATTAATAGCAATGTGAGTAGTAGCTATGGAAACATAAACTAATGAATAAGGGAGGTAGCTAGATGCTAATCCATTTCTTCACTGTTGTTCATCCATCATGGGGACTCTTTCTCTTTGACTCATCTGTCCGCTTATGAATGGCTGCCATCTCTTTACCTTGCTTGTGCTTCTTTGAGACATCAGTTTTACTGCAAAATAATATGCATAACACCCTTAATGTTCTTTCTTTCAGAACTTTGACTCCAGGGCATGATCCTGTTCAGAAAGTTACCCTAGTTCCACGTGGTCAAGCACGAGGTCTCACTTGGTTTATACCTGCGGATGATCCTACCCTAATATCCAAGCGACAACTTTTTGCCAGAATAGTCGGTGGACTTGGGGGCAGAGCCGCTGAGGAAGTCATCTTTGGTGAACCAGAAGTTACTACTGGGGCTGCTGGTGATCTACAGCAGATCACAAGTTTGGCGAAACAGGTAATTGGGCATTTCCATAAACTCCTTCGCACTCTCATGAGCCATCGTATTTGACATGTGCTCCCCTGCATGCAGCTCTAGACTGCTTTTGTTACATACTTCTTGTTAAAGAACATAATGAGATAGAAAATTCTAATCTTGAATTTTGAAACAGATGGTAATAACATTCGGTATGTCTGAAATTGGCCCATGGTCACTCATGGAGGCGTCAGGTCAAAGTGCGGATGTGATCATGAAAATGATGGCAAGGAATTCTATGTCCGAAAAGCTTGCTGAAGACATTGATGCTGCTATCAAGCGGATATCAGACCAGGCATACAAGATTGCACTGGATCACATCCGGAACAACCGGGAGGCCATTGACAAGATCGTGGAAGTTCTCCTTGAGAAGGAAACTATGACAGGCGACGAATTCCGCGCAATCCTCTCCAAGTTTGTTGAGATACCTGCTGAAAATGGGGTTCCCCCTCCAGTACCCTCTCCAATGACGGTGTAGGTAGCATATTGAACATGTCATTGAGGACACCAGCTACAGTTCTTCAACTGATTATATGTAAAATTTTGATCTGTGACCTCGTATCAGTAATCAATGTACATTAGTGTCAAATCGACTGTGTTCAATCATGGTGCCTTCATCTTCCATGGCTATCTCTTCCCATCCATTGCAGGAGATGAACAAGGCCTGTTGATTCATAGGAACACATTAGTAACATGTTGATTGACGATTACATTTTGATTCATATGAAAGCACGATGACAGGGATACTAATTTAGGAACATGTTGATTCAATGATTTTAAGCTAATGGATTCCGTAAGGGAAAAAAAATAAATAAATAAAAAGAAAGGAAAACCAATGTACATTGATTAGGGGTGGCTTTGACACAGTAGATCAAATCGACCACACCGGGCTTGCAAACCATAAAACCGAACCGGACCGTCAAAATTGAATTCTAAACATTCTTCAGGCCCATCAGTTACCCTTCTATTTTGTCTAGACCATTTTAAAAAGTTTCAGCCCAATAACCTTATCCAAATTTTTTTTTTTATAACGTCAAAAAAAATTATGAATTGAAATTAAAGTTATTAGTTTATATTTTTATTTAATTTAAATAAGAAATTTAATTTTATATTAATAAAAAAATTATTAAAAAATCAATAAAAGTGGGAAAAATGTGAAATGAAATTCACCTAATTACCAATTACGGTACACTTTGAGCAGTCTTATAAAATTAAATTAGTGGATATTTTTTTTGGATCTACGTTATTGAAAATTCAAACTGTAGCCAACTAGATTCCATAATACAGTTAATGACTCAATTGACCAATTTTGAATTTCCCCATTTAATTCAAAACAGTTTCAAAAAGGCAGAAACCATACGAAAAGAGAGAAGCCATAAAAAATTCCATAAGTTTCCACACCATTATTAACCATTGTATCATTTTCTTTTATCTTTCTCATCTCTTCCCCTTTGTTGTTGAGTATCAGGCATCAAGCCAAACAAGCCAAAATCATACCTTTCTATTGAACTCATCCAAAACACCAAAAACAACAAAACCCCATCTCTTTAATCAAATCTGAAAAAGGCTTTTTCTTGATTGGAAGTTGAAGGGGATATGGCCGGATACAAACCTGAGGATGACTACGATTACTTGTTCAAGCTGGTCCTGATTGGTGACTCTGGTGTGGGGAAATCCAACTTGCTTTCCAGGTTCACTAAAAATGAGTTCAATCTTGAGTCCAAGTCCACTATTGGGGTTGAGTTTGCCACCAAGAGCTTGAGTGTTGATGGTAAGGTTATCAAGGCTCAGATTTGGGACACTGCTGGCCAAGAGAGGTTTTGCTTTTTTCTTCTTATTATTATTCCTTGTATTATTCTTTTTTTCTTTCGGTTGTTCAAATCTTGCTTTACCGTATTTTGGTTTTAGTTTTTAGATTGATGGGGTTTTGTAGTTCTGTGGAAAATTGATGGATTTGGATTTTTTTTATTATTTTTTTGCTGTGAAATCTTGTGGTTTGAAAGGAAAAGTGGGTATTTCTTTAGCAGTTTCAGTCCAACGTGTTATGTTATTGACTGACTTTCTTGTATAGAATCTGATGAGTGATGTGGAATATGTTTGGATATAACACTAGGTGGTGTCTTCTTTGAAGATGTCTCTTGTGTTCTGGTTTAGGACTGAGACTTATTAATTTCTTGATGGCTTTTCTGTTGCGTGTAACATCAATAGATACCACACAAGAAAGTGTTTCTGCCATTTTTAATGTACAGTTTTACATATCAGTGGCATAAACTTCTAAGATAACCTCTCTTTTCCCATTTGTTCAAGCTGTCATGCAACAGCTAGATTGGGGGCTTTTTGACTGAATCCATAGTTCAATCACCATCCAGGTAAAAGAGCCCTGGAAGAATGGTGGAACAATTTTTTGGAATGCCCATTGATAAGTATAGAATGTGGGTAATTGTTATCCTCTTAATCCATTCCCTCAAACAATACCTGAGCCTGTTATTGGGAGGAATACCTCTGTGCTATTCACATGAGCCCTCCCTGTTAGAGTTGCAAATCTGTACTCAAACACTTCTTCTTTTCTATTAAACAATTAGTTGTTATGATGAACCTTTTATCTGTAGTTCAGAAAAGCTCTTTTTGGTTATAATGGTGTGGATGTTTTACTCATCAAGGAAAAAAAAATTGCCTTTTTCTTATTTCCTCACCTGTTGTCTGTTTGTCATAGACCAGTGTATAGTTTATTTCCTTATGACCAGGTTATTAACTTTTCAGGTCCTTTAGTTAACTTTAGGGTTAAAAAATATTGTTATGGTCAATGGAAGAATGGAGGCGCTTAGATGTCAACAGTAAACTGAGTACACATAAAACAAATAACACAAATACAAGAAACTGAACTGTTTCAAACTCGATGAAATTGCTGAAGTCTTTGAAGGCTAAATCACATATGCATATGCTCATCATTACTGTTTCCCAAGAATGGACCAAAAGTGTAGGGATAGAACCGCATTGATTAGTAATATGGTACTAAAATAGAACCATGGTTATCAGTCCTATGCTACAAAAGATGTTGATTTACATGCAAAGGATCATCTAATGGTAGCAGCTTAGAGACTTTCCCTTTGGCCAAAATGCTGTGTGTTGTCCACTTAGAGTTTAGCAATGTTCCCTTGGACTTATAATGTAGAATTGTTTCTCTGTGACCATGCAATGGATGTGCCATCAATGTGAGAGTAGGATAAATTTTGTTTCTTTGACTTTGTGACACCACCTATTCCTCTTGAATTTGGTCCCACATATTTTTGTTGTTCTGAGATGCCTCTAAGATACTTGGTCAGACATGTTTCTATTTATTGATGGAGGAGGAACTATGACAATACCAGGTTGTGTTTAAGTTCATCCTTCTAAGCAGTGTGAAAACAGTGCCTGAAAATGGTATTAGTTGCAGTGTAACTGCCATGTATTTTGAAGCTTTTCTGTTCTGAAAATCTCATATTTCCAGGCTTTCATGTCTGTGATTTTACCTTTCAGATTGTAGCTGGTCAAGGATTTTGTTAGTGTTGTAGACTTCTGACAGGGTGGAAAATTGAACCCTCTCTTATGTTCTTTTCTTCTTCCAGTTGGGGATATAACATGACTATAAGCCAGCTTGCTGATTATACCGTGTGAAAATGTTGGACTGGTATTTGTGAGTTGGCTGTCTCACACACTGAAATCAGTTTTCTCTGGTCTTGAGCCTTTGCATTCTGTTATATGATCTAAAATATTACTAATAAGTTGTGTATTGCTATGAGCTTGAGTACAAATTTACTCTAGAGCTGAACTAAGTGCACAAGTTCTCTGCTATTGTTGATCTACAATGCTCAATAGTAAAGATTATCACCATCCTCACAAATTGTGTATGGGCCCCAACATTTTGTAGGAACTGTTTTTCATGATACAGTTGCAGGCTTACTGTGGTATTCTTTTACAGGTACCGTGCCATTACTAGTGCTTATTATCGAGGAGCTGTTGGTGCTTTGCTTGTATATGATGTCACTAGGTATGCTACATTTGAAAATACGGAGAGGTGGCTGAAGGAATTGAAGGATCATACAGATCCCAGCATCGTGGTCATGCTTATAGGCAACAAGTCCGATCTTCGGCACCTTAGGGCAGTTGCAACGGAGGATGCTAAGGTCTTTGCTGAGAAGGAGTCCCTTTATTTCATGGAGACTTCTGCACTGGACTCGACAAATGTGGAGCATGCTTTCACCGAAGTCCTAACTCAAATATATAGGATTGTGAGCAAGAGGGCAGTTGAGGCTGGTGAAGGATCTACTTCTTCCACTGTTCCGTCAAAGGGAGAGACAATAAATGTTAAACAGGATGCATCTGTTCTGAAGAGACTCGGTTGCTGCTCAAATTAGGTGTGGTTGTCTTTTTGGGGTGGTGACCTCATGATTTCTTTGTAGATAAAACTACACGATTTATGTAGGATGGTTTGCTAGTTTGCCTGATCATATTGGTTGGAGAGATGGCCAAAAATGCCAGAGGCAAAACAGTTAACTGGAGAAGCACTCTAATAACTTCGATACTTTTGTGGGATTTCTATGCTTATTGACTACTCTATTTAGATTATCTGCACTGCCAAGAGATCCTGTAAACCTTGTTATTTTCCACGCAGCGATTTTACAGGTATTTTTGCGCTGATCATCTTTTAGACAAAGGCTATATTATTCGCGCCAACCAATTGCCGGCAAAAATCTCCTCTGTTTTGACTTTATTGTTTAAACGAACACAATATTTAAAAATGGTTTACGATCGGCTAGTCGTTTATCATGGTGCTTTTGGCCGAGAAAATCTGCCGAGTAGAAGCTTTGGATGAGTATGCAGTTTTCCTTCTAACGCTGAAATTCTTACCCTTTTTTATTTTGTGTAGGACTTGTTTTCTAATTATATGAATTTGAAAAATACCTGTTGTTAGAATAGTTAACCTGAGCCCTGAGATTAATTAACTCCTGTAATTTAAGGATGCAATGAAATTTGTAATCATACTTATCCAAAAAAAATGGATTAGATCATCATATTCCATAAGTTTCTTTATCTGTAGCATTGCTTCACTCCTCAAGCAAACTGTAACCAATTAGGTAATTTTTTAAATTATGATTTTTTTTTTGAAAAAAATTATTTTGACACTATGACATACATATAATATGACAGTCATACCCATTGGTTTGCGGAGAACCAAAAAAATTATAAAAATAAAAAAATAAACGGGTGTCCTTCTTTGATTTGATCCGATCTGGTTCTTATCCGAATGGCAATGGAATTAACATGACACAAGCCCTGGAAGATTTACAATTGAACAGTTAGCCGCAAAATGAATTTGCAAAAATTGAGCAATGCCCTTGAAAACTATGTACACTGTTTCACCAGAGTTTTTTGCGTCTTGCCAACCAGAGTTTCGATATTTGTTGGTTGACAGAATGTCAGTCACAGTCAAAATCAATCAGTTAAAAACAAAGAAATACGCCCTTAAAATCATCAAGAAAAAGACTTAATATCTATCCATTAATGCAAAAACCAGCCCTAATACTTAACTCTTTTACTATAAAAAGTAAGGAGGAAGTATTATATGTGACGTGTGAGGTATCATTGTCATGTTGCGCGCTCGACTGAGAAACAGCCAAAACTAGTATATAAAAATTCTATCAAGGTGACCTAATTAATCCTCTTCCTTGTCTGAAAGATCAAGGCCTCTTGTTCCCCCGTCCAATCTTCTTTAACTTACTCTCCTCCAACCCCAAGAATCATAGCCACGACGACCAGACACATATGGCTGCAGAGGATGTTCTGAAACTATTTGATACTTACTGGTTCGAAAGTACAATTATCACCAAAAAACCAAACCCATCAACAGTTCTTGATTCTGAAACAAGCCCAGTTCTTGAAATCCATGAAAAATCCCAAGAACCTTGTAAAGCTACGAGCTTGCCATCCACTCCCCTTATCAGGTCCCTGACCGACCAAGACTTGAGCTCCAGAGCACGCCTTGCCGTTGATTCTTGCTCACCCAAGTCGGTCCTCTCCACGCCAAGGCCCCAAACAGTTGTGTCAGGCGAAATCTCAGAATTCCACCAAACTGAAAACTTTTTAGAGGAAGAGAACACAGCCACGCCCGTAAAGATCAAGAGATTGCAGGAAAGGAGGGGAAAAATGGTGACGAGCAAGAGCCTGTCAGATCTTGAGTTTGAGGAGTTAAAAGGGTTTATGGACTTGGGTTTTGTGTTCTCCGAGGAAGACAGGGATTCGAACCTTGTTTCGATAATTCCTGGGTTGCAGAGATTGGGAAGAAAAGAAGAGAAAAAGAAAGACCAAAGCATGGTTCAAAGGCCTTATTTATCCGAAGCATGGATTGACTTGGGCAGAAAGAACGAGAATCCATTGACGAATTGGAGAATTCCGGATATGGGCGATGAGTTGGACATGAAGGCTTGTCTCAGGTCTTGGGCTCACAAAGTTGCATCAACTGTCAAATAGCTAGTACAAACACTTGCAGTTTGGTATTTTGTTTTCCTGTCCTTCTGGCAGACCCTCTGTTTTTTCTTTTCTTTTTTTTTTTTTGAATTTTTATTTTTTCAAATGAATTTTTTTTGGTGATTTCTTTGTGTGTTTTTTTGTTTTGTTTTTGGGCCTCACATTTTCTTCTGTGCAGCTAAGGCCTAAGAGCGTTGTTGAAATCATCTCTTCAAAACATTGTAAATGTGACTCTTTGCTTTTTCTTTTTTTTTTTTTCTTGTTTCTTTTGGCTCACATTTTCTTCTGTGCAGCTGAGGCCTAAGAGTGTTGTTGCAATGATCTTTCAGAACATTGTACATGTGAATAACACGAGAGAAAGACAATCTTGGATTAGAAATTGCCTTTAAAATTATTTTCTAATAGAAAAATGGAAACATAAAAAGAGATAGAGACGAGAGACTTGAGAATATGCGAATCAGGAGGAAATTTGGTGGACAATAATATGGAAAGAAAGAAGAGTGGACCCACCGTTTGCTATCCCAAGTAAACAATGCCCAACTGTCCCGCCGCCTTCTAGACTTCAGGATGAATTGGTTAGAGAGGGAGAATGATTTCCTCTCCGGCAAAAGGATATCTTTGACCAAAAAACCAAAACAAAAGGGAAATCATTTAAATTGGGATATGATCATCATCAAGCAACTTTCGTCAAACCCCAATGATTTTGCATTAATCATTTACCAAACTTTGCCTACTTTATTGGACGTAAGCGAAAAAAATTTTTATTAGTTTTGGAGAAATTTACATGATTATATGAACAGTTAATCCTAGATTTTGAAAATAATAGTGTAGTATTTTAGGAATTATTAATTTAAAAAATAAATAATTATACAGAATTATATGAATGGTAAATATTAAATTTTAAAAATTAGAGTATAATATTTTAAAAAATATTAATTTAAAAAATTGATAATTAAATTAATAAATTAATTTATTAGATTATAAATTAATAAATTAATTTAGATATTTTTAATTCAATTAATTTAAAAATTTTATTAAAAAATTTAAAAATATAGTTTTTTATATTTTAATTTTTAAAAAATGAAATTATATTATTAAAATATTTTATATATTTAGTATTAAATATTAATTTTAATTAAAATAATTAAATCCATTAAATTTTAAAAATTTAACTATTTTTGATTCATTTGTGTCAATGGCGTAACACTTTTTATAATTGGGTTAGCTCAGCGCCCGTTTAAAAGAAAGGAAAAATCCACGACTTTCCTTCGGGAATCCGGAGCAGAAAATACACGATACCACACACGGGAAATTGAGAAATATTATTATCATTCCGCGGTGGAATTAAAACCCAAGTACAGATTTGCATGCAGAGCTCTTGGGCTGAAATCACTTTTTATTTACTACTGCTTACGCAGCCACGAGGCGGGAGTCCGAGGGCGTGTGTGCGCGTGCATGCGCGCCTTCCAATCTTGAAGGCTTGACCAATGTCTCAGAATCTGTACTACAATTTACTTCATTAAACTATATAAGACCGATGAAAACCGAATATTCCTTCTGTAAATAGTCCTTTTTCCATCTCGTGATCACCTGGAATCCGACGGTTAATATATATACATATTCGTAAATATAAGATTTACATTGTTAAATAAGTGGAATGTTTTCTCCGATAACCTGTAGTCTGTAAATGAATTAGTTACAATGGGGTACAGTGGCATAAACTGTAATGATCATTTCTCCTCATTAGACATTGCTTCTGGGAGCTTAATTGTGGGAGGCTTGTCGACCCCACTCCTCGAGTACTCCCTCCATCTCCGAGCTGCTGCTGCAGCTCTCCTTGCCCTTTCTTTCACTTCCTCCTCTGCAGGAAACAGCGCACACACAACCATTTTTAGCATAAAGCCAGAAGGAAGTTCTGGGAAAATGCTCGGATATGGAGGGATATCATGTAATGCACTATAAATAGTTGTTCAATGCCAAGTGACTATGTCCCAATACTTCCGCATGCTTATCTACCATTCTTTTACACTCATTTTATGCACATCTTGTTTCTTTATTCCCCGCATTCCTTGAAGTCAATCATCATTGGCCCCTATAACCCACAAGTCCTGCTTTCAGTTTGTTCGGTCGGACGTGACTACTAAAAGCCTGCACTGTTGATTAGCAGGTAATGTAACACAGTATGTGTCCTGCACTGTATAATCCATCAGCTAGCACCATAAGGGCTCAGACTACTAGGTGCAACCAAACCAGCAAAGATAATGACAAGAGAAAATGGATGCTGAAAAAAGTTAGAAGAACAATAGAATATGCCTAACAATAAAAAAGTTTGCTGAACTGGATTTTGCAGTGTGGTGGTTGCACATCAGCAAACAGTCTTTGAATTCCTACTGACCTGAACTTCGGTAGTCTCTTGGCTTGCCCCAGAGATTGTTCCAGAAAGATTCAGTCTTATCCAAACCTTTCTGCTTCATCATCCTTACTTTAGCTTGCTCCTGCAGCAAATTTAAGAGTCCCCATTTATTATAAATATTAAATCCATAAGCAATAGCGACACACTTCTCTGAACCCGCTTACAGCCAAAGTCAACATAAGGCAACATCATTTGTGACAAGAAAACCATTGCAAAATTTCAATGGCAGAAATTCAAAGCATGGTGGAGTATTATCAAAAAGTTTTCAAAACAGAATTCAAACATGGCCAAAGCACCTAAAGAAAGTATACAAGCGTAGAGGGGCAGGGGAACCAGGTCATGTGAGCACTCGCACTTGATTAATTATTAACAAAGATGAATCAAAGGATTCGAGCCCCTACCAGGACCTTTGCTTGTCTTTTTTCCCATCGAGAGCTTGCCTGCGACATAATTAGGTGCCGAGTGGTGAAAACTGCTGGGTGAAATGATAAAAATTACAAAATAGACATGCACTTAAATAAAATGAACTCAAGAATCTAAAGGCCCTTATTTGACAAAGAGGAAACACAAATATAAAGTAATGCATCTTTGGTACACTTTGCAATTGCCTTTTGACCATCTCAAAACATTCTCAACGACTCCAAGCAATCAACATCAAGGTTCTACAGCTGGCATACCATTGTATTTGGTAAACACCCTAAAGACAGCAGCAAAACTGGCAACAGTGGTTACAAGTACATATTGCTAACTAGTATAATTAAAAAACTTAGAAAGCCTGGACAAGAGGGCAAGTTCAAAAAGTGGAGTCCTCGTTTTCTACATTACAAGACACAAATGCTTATTTACAAGACATAAAAATAATCGTGATATTGTTGGTTGACAATTTATATAACATTCATAGGCAACTCTTCACAGCATGGCCCAACCAAAATCTCCATTAAAGATAATTAATAAACCAATGGGTCCTACCCAATCATTTAGCATAAAATACCATGTAGGCATTCACTCTTCCATATCAACAATTTAAAAATAGTACAAGATACAGACAAACTTGTGATGCAACAAGCCTGTGCTTGTTTAGGTTTTTGACAAACAAGCTTGTATGCATGAGGGCTAAAGGCTATACTCGGTTGATAAACTAATGAGCCTATAGTATAAGGCATCACCAATTATAAGTATACCTCGAGAGATTCTTAAGGTAATTTATGGCCATGAAACCAACTAGGAAAACTAGAATGTAATATGTTGTAGTATAATATATGATCTATATCTTAAACCTCACATAACAACTTAAATTTTTAAGTTTATGGCATGGTATCAGAGCCTTCAGTACTAAATGATAATGGGTTTGAATAATGCTTCTCTTAATTTAATTGTAAATTAATTATGAATTTCTGGTTTGGTCATGCTTTAGCCCAAGTGAGTCTGACTTGCTCATGATTCCAGCCTAAGTGAACTGGACATTCACGTGAGAGGGCATATTACAATATAATATATGCTTCATATCTTAGATCTCACTTAACAATTTAAACTTTTGGGTGGAAAGGTTTTTTGACATTCACAATATGGCCATGAAACCAACAAGGAAAACTACAATGTCACCAATACACTATAAGAGTCTTACCATTCGGAAAACGTCTGCTGATGATCCCATTCCTGAGAGCATGAATGCAACCTGATTATCATTCAAGACATGCCTGGTTTTAGTTATTGAAATAACGATTGAACCAAAATAAAGTGGCCTATGAATGCACCACTATAAAGGAGTTATAGAATCCAAGCCAAATGAAGGGAAAGGAAAACATAAAAATTACTTGACTGCGGTGTAAACAAAATAAGTTACTCTTTATGACTGAAGAAAGCATAAATTGTCAAATAAACATAAAACACAATTTGTACACAGATTATTCATCTTACATTTACTCTTTCTACTCTGCGCATCTCATCTTCAAGCAAAGATAGTTGTGCCGCAGAAGTCCAATGGATACAATCAACTGGGCTGAACAGTAAAAAAGGTTTAAGAATTAGTCATAAACACACCAAACTTGGCACTAGGTATCAGCAGTAGATAAAAGAATCATTATCCATTACAGTAGAGACACTATGTACTTCATAAAATTCTAACTGTTTAGTAGTGAGAATGAAAACAAGAAAGTTGGTGGCATAAACTAGGTTTGAAATCAAAATATTTTTACATTTTATTAAATTTTAATTAAACAATTTATTGGAGCCACAATATAAACAGTAACTACTTTACAACATTTAAATGCTGTAGTAGCAAGCACAAAAACAGATGGTGTAAAGTATGTTGCAAATACTCTTCTCTTTTGGCATGGAAATGATAATATAACCATGTGAAAGAGCTCAGAGCTCTTGAATGCAACTTATTTGGCACAATACTCTATTAGCTAAAGCTGTTGCACATTAGTTCCTTACCAAATGAACATCAAAATCTCCAGAATTCATGGTCACCATATACAGAGTTTTATAGAAGCTAACAAACCAGCATTTTTCTATAACAGCAAAAAGGATTTTCCGAGCAATCAACTCATTAAATTTGCAGTTCTAAGGAAACAATGAACATGGTCATCATTATTTCTTGGCTATTAGTTTCAGATGCCACACTATGTCCCATCCAGCTAAACCTTGTTATTCCTGTGATGCTGAAGGATGGGCTTATAATCAAGTAGGGCAAGAATTCTCCACAATTACCTATTTTCTTGTCTTTCAAACAGTTATTAGAAGGACCAGAAATTATCCCTCAACTACAAAAAAGGTCCAAAGCGCACTGGTAGAAGCAAAAATGACAAGCATTCCAGCCTCTCTTTACCATTCTTTGCTTTGTATTTTTAGATTTACTGAATAACCAGAATCCTCTAACCAGTTGTATCTGAACTTTCAATGAATCCCTGGCTTATAAGTTCTTAAACTTGCCAACTCTAAGAATATATTAGGCCAACATAATATCTCTTCATCAGCTAAAAATGCCATTTTAGGCTTACAAATGCAAAGATGAGGAAAATAAAAAGCCATCCACACGAAGAGAGCAGGTAAATGTAGAAGAATCAACTCATGCACTATTACTAGCAAATGTGCTTAGTGAATAAATTAAATTACCAAAAAGTATTGCTAACATAGCATGACAATATATATGAAGCTGATTGAAGGAAACACACCAACTGTCAATTGCCTGTTGAACTAATATAGGGTTTCCACACTGGCTGTACACTCTTGCTCTTCCAAAGTCCTCCTCAATTCTAAATACATCAGGAGCCACATTGGCACAATTTTTGCAACCTGTATAAGATTAACAAACTGAGTCTGACTTCTATTAAAGCGTTAAATAATTTGAAACTAAGCTTTGATAATTGCTCATTGTGATTACAACATCCATAAGTATTCCAGGTGTTAGTTACCACATAGAGATCATGAATAAAAAATAAATAAATGCCTTTCCTGGGAATACACTTGTGGCATCTCAATGCCTCTACAAAATGCAATGAAGTGAAAGTAAACCGATAGTAATTGGCTATGCAGCTACATTCATGCATACCTATGCAGCTAAATTCATCAACAAATGTGTGATCCTTCGAGGTAGAATCATCCAAGAAAGGATTGATTGAAGTCAATGCATAACCATGAATTTCATCATAAACCATGCGCTGCACAGGGTCACTGAGCACCTGCAGTGCAACAGTCCTTTTATGGTTGAAAAAAAAAAAGCTGGAAACATCAGATCTCAAATAACATTTCACAAGGGACTCACCTCATAGACCTCATTAATGAACATGCAAAAATTTGTAGTCTCTGGATCATCACCACTCAAGTCAGGATGACATGCTTTCATGCAATTGTGATAGGCTTTCTTAATTTGCCCTGGTGTGGCATCTGGAAGCTGTTCTCATGCACAACCAGAATGAGACATCTAAAACAATGCAATAAGCCAGAAAATTTACATTCTTGCAGAAACAAAAAACCCAATGTGGCCTAAGAATGAAGAGCTGCTCAACAAATCAGCTTTAGAGACAAAAATATTGTTAGATAACTGGTACACTGGATTAAACCAGAATATTTTAGCATTCTTTTTGCTTCAGAGAAAAAAAATTTGTATGGTCAAAGACTTAGAACTCCACCATAATCTTGACAAATGAAAAAAGAAAATCAGAAAAACTCTAATTTGCTCGTTGGTCATGGAATTAATATGGGCACAAGCAACCTTCACAAGGCAAGCACTTCCGCATGAAAAAGGATTAAAATAAAGACTATCCATGAATGACTCAAATACAATCTCTGTCTACATACCCTTTTTTTGTCCTTTTTATCTTTTTAAGAGAGCGGTGTTACAATTGGCCACATAAATTCTCAACCAAATAATTACAGCGCCACGGCCATAAGCAAGCATCCAAATATTAACTTTAGTATAAGAAGCACAAGCAAATATGGCTCCTTTATGGAAGAGAAAACTAACTAAAAGAGCAACCATTATTGGCTTTTAAGTTTTAACACAAACTTGACCCAAAATATAACCGAGGGATTACGCAACTAACAAAAAGAGCAACCATTATTGGCTTTTTAACTTTCAACACTACTTGATCGCAAATATAACCAAGGGATTATGCACTGCCGTACCATGGATTGCATCCATTCTTGGGTTGACAATCGTTCACAATCACTACCGTTAAGCGTCCGCAGTTTTAATTAGCTTGGAACTAAGGAAGCAAAAAGTAGCATTCTTTTGATGCGCGAACGTAAGACCCCAATTCAACTAGGATCAGCCATCCATCATCTAAATGAGTTCAACGTCCAAATGGTTTCTGTTTTATATAGATTGAACTAATTGTTGCTTTGCTCGATAAGCAAATGAGTTAAGGTATACCAATGCAACTAAAGTTCATATGTTGGGTTCACCCATTTATCACATGTACGACAAAGAATTGAATTATCTGATTAAAGCATTACCAGGCCCAAAACCGCATAATAGTCATCAGCAACTGCATCTGTGGAAGTAGAATCGTTGGTTGCAACTCTGACTCTGCCAAATCTTCTTCTCTTCAAGCTCGTAGGACTTGTGGCCTTGGGCAGCTGCATGCGCCATGATCCTCCTGAGCACGGATTCCAACATGGGTTTTGAATCTTAAGAGGATCCGCACACAGAGAAGAGAGCAATTGAGCCATTAAGGAACAAAAGCTAATGAAATGGTACATGAAAAATCTGCGTCTGTGGCTAGATAAATAGTGGAATCGGACATGAATTATCGTACTTTCAAATAATTTTTGAGGTGGTAAGAAATTCGGGCGTGCAAGAGAGAATTGCTGACATGGCAAACCTAGAGCCACGAATCTCCCTGGGATCTGGACGAACCTTAGATGAATCTGGCAAGCAACAAGTACAGCGCATGCTGGCCAGAGATATTGCACGTGCTAGCTTATGCATAACTGTGCGCCTCGTGCTTCAAGCAGCAGTTTGTTGTCCACGCATTTTGGCAAATTATTAGTTGGGCCTGCCAGTGCTTAGATTATTACGACAGATGTAGGGATTCAAGCGCACATTAAAAAAAAAAATTCAATAAATACAGAAAAAATAAAAGATACAAATACAAATTGTCCATTCCTCATAGGATATAACAAATGAAAAGCTTGTACTTTGCACCAATTTACAAAAGAAATAAATTTTAGAACAAGAATTTTTCAAATCCCAATAATAATTGAAAATAATTTTTTTTTTTTAAATTTTTTTCCGGGGATACAGAAACTAGTGCTATTATTCGACTTCTAAAAATGAAAAATAATACTAATTGATCTGAATGCGCTAACTAAAAAAGACAGAGTAGACACGAGAAGAAATCAAGATTTGCATATCCAAATCTTGGAAGAGACCCGCTGGCCACTGACCCAATCTTGGTGAACCCTAGTTCGCCGGATTTCGTCGCCGGAAATCGTCTCCGTCAACAGCCCAGACAAGTCATCCTACGGCAGGTTCTTGTACCGTATTGCATTGTATCAATTTGGCCCCTGTGGTGTATAGTGTATAGAAGCCGAGAAGTGGTCCATCTTCGTTGGTCTACGCACGCACGATATGCTGATCTATACTTGCATAACATGTGCATGCAAATTAAAGAAATCAATTTGCAGGACTTTCTTGGTATCTCTGTTGGCGGCTTACAAGTGTAACGTTCACGAGTTTTGATTTGCCGGTGACTGTGTGGCCCCAATCCTACTCGGGTTATGCTACTTTGGTATCATATGTAGCCGTTGTCGCCTGGAGGTAATTGGTTAATTAAAGGTTTCCCAAACTTGAGGAATAATCTGGTCTTTGCCCCTTGCTTGTGATTTCGTTGCAACTTGCCCAGAGAAACTAACAGATTTGAAAACAAAAACTTGGACATCTGACATTCAAACAGCCTCGTTAAAACGGCACAAAATTTAACACAAAGTTGGCTGAGATCCACAGCTACGTTCCAGAAACTGAGATAAACGACGGTTGTTGGTCTACAGAATCAAAATCAACCTGGAAAAGCAAAATTTCCTATGGGAATCTAAGCTGTCCCGGACTGGGATTTGTTAAGGATCACACCCTCATATTTGACCTGGAACCACTTCATAGCATCCTCCTTAGTGACCCTATGCTGGATTCCAACAGCACTCTTGCACCTGCGGCGACGGCCCACTCGATAACCTGGGCGCTCCAGGACAACATAGAAGTCCATTCCATAAATCCCAGTAGAAGGATCATACCTGACAGAGACAAAAAGTGTTACAAGGTAATGATAAGTTCACTGGGTTTACCTAAAACGGCATGCTAAACTTTATACTACAAAAGCAACCATTTAGAAGCACAAGTAGCCTAC
This sequence comes from Rhizophora mangle, assembly GCA_037832345.1. Classification (NCBI taxonomy): domain Eukaryota; kingdom Viridiplantae; phylum Streptophyta; class Magnoliopsida; order Malpighiales; family Rhizophoraceae; genus Rhizophora; species Rhizophora mangle. Next base: position 2,065,044 of record JBAPLJ010001937.1, on the reverse strand, counting down.
AGAAAATGCACGGAAGAGATTTGGTAATAGAAAAAATTGAAAGAAAAGTAGAACAATGGCTCTAGAAACTCAGATAGAACATTAAATACTGGGATTTAAGGTTACTACTATTCTATGGCAATCATTGCAGATAATGCCGATTTAAGGTTCTAAAAAGGGCTGAATGAAAATACAAACTGAATAAGTTAATAAAGCTCCTCAAAAAGGGCAGAATAACCACTGGGAAAATTAGTGCAAATTTTCCACTCCCTTTTTAAGAAACATCAAAGGACATTATTGTAAGGCTATATATATCATATGCCTCAAAATCATCATTGATGAATGCACAATCACCAATGAATGATTAAGGATAAAAATAACATAACATAATCAGACAGGATTAATAAAGGGTGATATTCAAGGATGAGCAAAACTTACTTGATACCCAGATCAATGTGCTCTTGAATACCAAAGCCAAAGCAGCCAGTATCACTGAAATTCCTCCTCAGCAGTTCATATTCCTTCACCTTCAATCCACTCTCCAGTAGCTGCATCGCCTTTTCACCTCTGACAGTGACGTAGCATGCAATCTTCTCATTACGTCTAATGCCAAATGATCGAACAGTGTACCTTGCTATTAAACACAAGAAAAGGACAACTGAAAGTTAAACCATGAGAAAAAAAAAAAAAAAATTAAGTGCAACTATCTAGAAACAAATATTAAACACAAAAGCTCTAGACAAAGAAAATGAAATCACATCCGACCATCTGACCTCCATCATTTACTGGCCTATTTGATTCTCAATTCCTTCGCATTTTCTCAACCGATAACAAAAGACCAATCCTAAAACTACTTACTTTACACACAACTAGAAAGTTTAAATAAAAAAAAAAGGAACAATAGAACAGGCCAGCAATCAACTAAAATACCTTTGGAGAAAACGGGTGTTTGGCCACTGAGTTGTTCCAGCACCTGTGTGTAAATTAAAAATATTGAAAAAGAAAAACACGGAGCTTCATCAATAAACGAATATAACAAAATAACACAAAGAACTAGAGGGGGGAATGAAGAAAAACCTTAGCAGCTCTGGTGAGACGATCGCCGCTTTCGCCGACAGAGATGTTGAGAACAAGCTTTTGCACTTTGATTTCCCTCATTGGGTTCGATAGCTTCTTCTCCGACGCCTGCACTCATTTTCCATATCAATGTAAGCAATCAATCTAAATACATATCCCCCATTAATGTCAGCAGAGAGATACACAAACACACGCAAACGCACGCGCAAAGAGAAGGAGAAAAGAAGACCATTTGGTTTCGAGACTGATGCAGTCAGCGGAGGCAGCCCGGTGTAGGAAACAAGATCAATCGAGCAGAGCAGGAGAGCTTAAAACCGAGCTAGGGTTTTGGGGATTCCAACTGGAAACAAATTGTCCGTATTGCCCTTCAAGAAACGTGATACTAACAGGTCAACACGGCCCAGCCCATAACTAGCTTTTTAGTACTGACTCGGCCCATTTATTCTCCTTTTGTTCTTGCAAGGTCCCGGCTCATGTTATGTTTCTAAAGCCCGTCTCAAGTCAAATACCTTTAAAAGTTTACATGGTTTAGTGGTAAATTCATTTAAAATTTATTTAAAATTTAGAATTCGTTCTCTACAATTCAAATTAAGAAAAAAAAAATTGCTTAAACACTCATATGCCATATCGGAGCAACCAGGGTGGAGCTTTAGCGGGTCATCATCCGATGATGGTGGTGGAGGAATGATTGTTTTATTGGTGGTTGACGGTGGTAATGGTCAGGAATGATGGTTTGACCCCAGAAGGACTTGAGGCCATCTACTTTTTTTTTTTTTTTTAACTTTTTAAGACTGCCAACTCTTTTTTTTTCTTTGTTCTTTTTTTCATTGTCTCTCTTCTCTTTATAGCGTATAAAAAAAAATCTTATTAAAATTATAATTATGAAATATATTTAATTATTTATATAGAGAGAACCTCTTTAACTCAATAGTAATATTGTTTATTTGTTTATCAAGTAATACTTTTGCATCTAAATTTTAATACTAAAAAAATATATGAATAAATAATTTATTTAAATACAGGTCAGATACGACTAACAAGTGTATAGTTCAATAATCTTATAAAATTTAAACTAATGAGTCGATTGCAGAAAAGAGACTCCAGTCTCTTGTTTTTTTTTTTTTTTTTTTGGTTGTAAAAAAGGAACGGCTTATGGACGATTTTCTGAAATTGTGAATGGGCCAGAGAATAAGGCCTGTTAGTTTAAACAGAGGATGGCTTATCGGGCCAACAGTGATCAAATATAATACACGATTCGGTTTAATCCCACGGCAGATGAAATGGGACATCTTTATTGTTTGCACAACAGTAAACAGGGCTTTGAAATTTCTACAAGTTAAGTGGACCAAATGGAAGTCAAAAATGCACGAAAGGATCGTCAATGGATGGAATAGAACAATAATTCTTTAGATTATATGCCAGAACTTGTAATACAAACAATCCCTTTCAGTCTTTTCGACATAGAGATCTTCATTACTTGAACATCAAAATGAAAGCCGTTTATTGTAAAAAGAAGTAGCCTCGCTCTTAATATGATTGCTGATGTTAATTATATGGTATGGCCTGTATGGAGTAATATCAATTCACCCTCCTGCAGTTTCTTCTGATCTCACCATTAGTCCCTGTAAGCGGACTGATGCTGCCCATCCTAACCATGGCAGCGGTAAAATCTCTGTTAAAATTAGCAGCGTTGTTGCTGTAAGTCCTGACAAGTGAATCTTGAGATCCACCATTAAACAGCTCCTGGTCGGAATGAAGCAGTCCACGTCGATTTACGAGACCAACGTAGTAGTTATTGTCGAATCTTACTGGGGTGCTGTCAAGGGGTGCCAAATTTGAGTCACCACCTGATGCCGGGCAGTTTCTTCTTCTGGTGGCAGCAAAGTTTGAGTCGATGTTGGTTTCATTGTAGATGCGGCTGCGGAAGACGGTGCACCTAGCTTGGCCTATGGTGTGGCCACCGGAGAGGGCGGTCATGTCGGTGGCACTCAGCCCTTTGGCTGCAAACAGGGAGGTTAGGTTGGCAAGGCTAGAGAAGGGTGATGGGATCTGGCTGTTGGCTGCGCTCTGGCTGGCTGTTCTGGCATCTCTCCTGCCTAGTTGTACTGTCCATGTTGGTCCTCCAAGCTGCGTTAAACCATCATTTCTCATCTAAGTTACTCGTTTTATCCTTCGATTGATCAAAGTATAATTGAAAACTAGCACACCTATACATATATGCACATTTACATGCATAAATAAATGCATATACATACATACATACATATCATAATTAAAAAAAATTACTGATGGGTCAAAATCAACGTATCATAATTAAAAAAAATTACTGATGGGTCAAAATCAACGTACCATTGCTATGATTCTATTCGACAGAAAACAGTTAAATAAAGTGGTAAGTCAAAAATGGAGGTAATCGAAAATCGAGAAGGATACACACAGATAAGTTGCTTTGACTAATTAGTTTGGCAGTAATATAAGCAAACAAGCGGGCTTAGAAATGAGAAATAGGACTAATGTGCATGAAAAATGAAGGGAGAAACATTACCAAAACGACTCCGTCTCGTGCTGCAAGTGCAAGGATATCGGCACAGGACACAGTGGCATTGCAAGCAGCCTCTACTTGGGTTTTGATGGTGTCAATCACATCGAAACCTCTTGCCGAGTTCCTGTTGGGGCCTGCATTCTTTTCACCTGTGAACGTGGCTGTGTCATCTAGTAGTATGGATCCGTCACAGCCCTATAAGCACACAAGGGAGAAATACAAGTTATTCTTTGACCTGAGACAGATTTTTCACTATAAAAAAAGAATTGAACCTGCCATAAAACTAACATAAAGATTTTCTAATTTTACTTTAAAAAAGTTCTCTTTTCTATATTAAATTTGTTAAGAAAGTCCAAGCATCCACAGCTATTCACTTTTTTTTTTTTTTGGGTTGGCGACGAATTGGTCACACAAATAAAGAAAGCACTTAGATAATAGCCTCCCCCCCCAAAAAAAAAGCATAATTCTAGCCTTGTCCAAGTTTTTATGATGACTAGGAAAGCTTCAAGATATCGTATGAAATGGTGTGCCCATCAAGTCAAAGGGTAAGAGAAAGAGATGGTTGAAGGTTACATTGACGAAGCAGTCGTGGAAGAACAAGCGAAGGATAGAGGCACCAAGCCGTGCCTCCCTATTGACAGCCTGGGTCATGCCATTACGAACAATGGTTAGAAGATTAGGGCAAGAGGATGAATAAAACGTGGAAGAAAGTTGTGCACTCCCATGGGAAGCTAAGAGTGCTGTTAGAAGAGAGGCAATGAGGATGAAACGAGTGATGGAAGCCATGAGCTTAATGCCAACTACTATAATTTGCTAATAAAGACCTCAATTGCTTAATTTTGGCGTGAGAATGCTTGTGGGTGAGATCTCCTTATATAGTGGAGTAACGTGCATGCCATATGACAGAGAGAAGAGAGACGGTGACAGGCAGAGAGAGAGAGAGAGAGAGAAACGGTGCGTAGACTTTTAATTAAATGACTATCATGCGTATGTAAAAGAGAAAAATTATATACATATAGTGACTGCTACAGATAAACAATTGTATATCAATGTGGCGCTCTAAAAATTATTGTCATATAATAATGAATTTTGTTTTTTAATTAACGAGCTGTGATATTATTTCTCGTTAGATTTATATACAAAATTAATTTGCATATATAAATGACATTATTCATGTTTTAAACATCATTTCCCACCATTTATGTTACAATAAGATAATTTGATTTTTGTGATAAGAATGTCATGTAAGTAGCTTTTTTTTTTGCCCTTTTTTCTCCTTTTCGTGGGTCTAGTGACAAAAGTTTTCTTAGGTTGTAAGCTTTCTCAGGATGTTCTTAGCAGTAAACTCCCTTTTTTTATTTTTTCGTTTTTCTTTTTGGTACATTGGAGAGCGACTATCCAACTTACATGACTACAAAGCACGGAATCTCTCACCCTACCAGCTTCGTGGTAGACATGACGAACATGCACCGTCCAATCCATGCTTAACGATTTTTGGCATTCACACAGCAAATTGATTTGAGGGTAGGAGGCGGGCACACTCCTTCTTGGAGTATCTGCGATCCATGTGGAATCGGCTTCTAGAAAAATATGACGAACGTCAACTTTTCTTAACCGTGAACTCTTTAATTACTCGGCTAAAAAGTCAGCTTTTCCTAACAGTGAACTCTTTAATTACTCGGCTAACTGATTCCTACAGTGTGAATGAGGCCTTTAGCATATTCATTTTTAATGTTTTTTGACTACCGAAAGATCGAAACTTTAAGAAAAGAGGACAAGACAACTCAAACTTGAATACATGATAAAGAAATTTCATCAAGAATATCACAATTCATCGTCTCAGAAACACGGAAACTTTGCATATTCTAATCCCGAAAATGTCGCTATATTGCTAAGAAAAGGAGGGTCGGCGAGGATGACCCTTCCAACATTCAAACATGCCAGCTTCCACGCGTTTTTAGGTTTCTCTGGGCCCTTTAGTGGCCCAAACGCGTTACCAATTGTAAAAGGAGAACACCCAGAGATCCATCCAAAAATAGCAAACTAAATCGTGGGGTTGACTTTCTGCCTCCATGTCCATGCATGCAACCAAACAAAATAGCATTCATGATTGCTTCTCAACCTTGCATTGCTGTTGTGTGGATGATCTGAGTGGATGTCTTGTTATGCCGTCGTTTTACTATGCAGTGTGAACATCCCCTTTTTGTTCTTTGAAAAACAGTCACTGCCATCCTTAGTATGATAATTTCATCGGTGCACGAAAGGGATGACTAAAAAAGGATGAACTAAATTGTAAAAAAAAAAGGAAAAAAAAAAGAAATCATAAATAGATATTGATTTATCACTTCTTACTCTATTTCATGTCACAAAGTTGAGGAGGGGGATCTGCCTTCCGTAGCAACATCTCTGGCTTGCAGTATATATATTCTTTACACATCTCTCTTATAGGTAAATATAATTGTAATTGTTAACTTTTAATATATAATATATTTATAAATCTCACTTAATATAATATATTCAAATTGTATTATTCTATATTTAATTGTATTGTTGTTTCGCGTTTTTAAATCTAATAGGTTTTGAGAGTAATGATTTCTTAAATTTTATATAATAATTTAAGCTTTTGAGTTTGCACCTCAGCATCTAATTTCATGGTTCCTTAAAAAAGAATTGAGACCGTCAGTCCAAAACGGCATCACAATTGATCATTCAGTAAGACTACACAATTTTGTCAAAATGAGCATGGCACTACTTTTTTTTGCAAAGTTGATCAACTTTTAAAATGAAATCATACCATATAACCAATCATTGAGCGATCCATGTAAATGTTTAGTCAGGAATTTTAGCATAATATTCATACGTTGTAGATGATAATCGTATCTTAGAGGGGACTTGTTCCAACCTTCAAATTCAATGATTCCGTTTCCATATTTGCGTCCTGCAGGCATATATATATATACATATATATATATAGAGAGAGAGAGAGAGAGGGGTGGTTGAATTCCAACCACTCCGTCGGACTAGAAAAAGCCTCCCCGACTCCCATATATGATTTTGGTGCAAGCTTTTCAATGAAATAGAAAGTTGCACAAGGCAAATGCCGAACTAATATAATTGAGAGAGAGAGAGAGAGAGAAGTGTTAGTTCAAAAGAAATTTGGACCGAACTAGCACCACTGTCGTTTCGTTCAAGCCATCAACTTCAGATCCCACAAAAATCATGCAATACATTCTAGACATCATTGATTATTCCAATGACTCCCTTACCCCAAGTCTTAAATATATATATATATACACATATACATATTAGTTCGAATGATTTAATTTTTGATTGCATCGGGGAAACAAGTTCATTAGTTAATTGTGAACTCTCTAGCACAAAGAGGCGTCTGCTATTGTTTAATTTCATACTTCGTAACATAAATGCATCTAAAGGTTTATTGGATGCGTCAACCTTTTCCATTTGGGATAAAGGAGATTATGTTTTTGTCCCTTCCACGCACACACGCACTCACCATTGTGCACGATTCTCACTGCCATGTCTTTATTTTTCAGATGATTTCTTCCCTCAACCTCACATTATTAGTTCTTGTATTTGATAGTTTCGAATTCCCCATGGAATCTATTTATCATTTGTTAGACTTTCTACGAGTCCATAAGAAGAATTTTCGTATCTTTTTGATATTTAGATAAGGGCCTCCATTTGAATTTTTCAATTGTGAACTTTGAACAAAATCATCTCATTCATTGCCTCCACTGGTGGGCTCAATCAACCTTAAGGACCTGTCACTTAACCAGGATTGTTCCATCTTTTAATGATTCCGCTCCCCGATTTCTATAATATTTGCAATAAAGATTGTTGAAAATGCCCAACTGCTCCTGTGGACTGGAACGTTAGCCCCCAAACCATTCATGTTTCCACGTAATTTGATGTAAGCCTCTGACTAACTAATTAGAATCAAAGTACAATTGTTTTCAAATAATAGTTTGATTAGTGAATCGATATATTTTTTTTTCTGTATTGGCCTGAATTTGAATTTTCTTATTATCGTATATCCCTTAAGAAAAAGAGAATTTATGTTAAAAAAAAATAATTTTTTAAAAAAATCACAAAAACATTAATTAAAAAAGAATGCCTGTTGTGCACTAAACAAGGATAACTGTTTTGGAGTTCTTATAGATGTGATCAACCACCATCGTGGCTACCTAAGGACTTTCGTCCATTGATTCCTAGAAATATTCTTTGAAATTTATGGAAAGAAAAGAATAATACAATCTTTCAAAGTAGACTTGGCAAGGAGAGGAAAGTACTTCAACACATGGTTACTCTTTTTGTTCTTGAGGTCAATCCTTCAAGCCAATTGGTTGTGAGATGATTATGATTCTTTTTCTAAACAATGTCTAGTATGCCGTTGGAGTGAGAACTGCTTTTTCTTTTTTCTTTTTTTTTTTTTTTTTTCACACATAATACTACTTGATGTATTTGGTCTCATTACGACGGTATGCTGTAACCTTTATGACTAGAGCTTCTTGGCATTCTAACCATTGCAATTTATATTTACTTCAGTAACAAAAATTCATTCACTTATATTCAAAAAAGAGAGTGGGTCCATTCGTTTTCCATTCATACAAGGTCCTACGGAGAAGATCGTGACATGTTTTTGGTCGACATAAGCGTTTACTAACAACTAAAATCACCGCGTAAATGCATGGGACCTGTCGGTTTGACTTTAATTAACTTTACAGTAAAGACGATAATGGCCTAAAATGATCTAGATGAGTATTTGCTGGCATTGATGAAATTGACAATGGAAAGAAATGTCTTTTGGAGCGTAGATTATGAACCCACCAGGACAGACTTCGACTGCACTAAACGCATATTGCGGAAAATTACAGGTGACAGTTTCCAACCGTGCAATCCATTTCCGTGTTTCCAAAACCGACAGGGCCCATGACAGGGACCAGCCTTGTAAACTCTGCCGAACTTTGGGACGAATCAAATTTTCGGTAATTATAATCTGACCAAACATAAGTCATATATTGTTCGAAGATTGAACCCAACCGACACTAGACTTATTAAGGATTTATCCGCAACTTTATTAAGAATATTATCGTAAATAAAGATTAATAATAAACAATTGCAATATTAGAACATTATATCAGTGTTGTTAATTTGTTTAAGACAGTATTATTGTAGCTGAAGTTCCGGGGTTCTCTGCCCAAAAACAATAAAAAAAATAGAAAGTTCTTGGGCTCCTTGTCTTAGTTAGCAGTAACGCGCTGTTGCCTACATAAATAAAGCATATAAGAAGACCGATTGAGATTAATTTTAATAGCAAATTTACTGTTATTTTATTATACTTGTTTTCTTTTGGGCATCCAGCTCCTGAAATCCACCGCGACAAAGAAAAACGGAAGCCGAATTCTCTGAAAATATGGTATGACTTTCCCACTCTCGATGGGTTTCTTGTTTGACGAAAAGAGTCGGACAAAATCAAATGTTGAACAAAGTAAAAATTAATTAAAAAAATAAAATAACAAGGGCATTTGACACAATAAGAGAAACGGTATACTTAACAAGATTAATAGAAGGAATAATCAAACATGAGCATCATTTCTTATTCTTTTTGTTTTGAATTTTTGAATTATAAAGAAACACGGTTGTCACTGAACCTCGTATTATAATATGCATGAGAAATAATGAATCTTCTTGGTCATGACTTCCAAAGGTTTTTTTTTTTGTCACTTGGTAAACATTACAATTAAAACGCTGCCCTCCACGGCTTCAACCAGAGGATAGGAGTAAAGCAGTGCACAACAAGAAAGTCATCTTATGTTTGACATAATTGTGACATTAATTCTTTTAGACGCGTGAACCACATAGAAATAAAGTAGGCAGATCAGGGCCAAATATTGATAATTATCTTTCAAAGTTTTGACTACTTAGATAAATATTGATCAACAGAACTTTTACGGCTTACATTAGCTTCTCCAAAAAGTGACCAAATCTAGAGCAGCTTACCTACCTTTGAAGCTGGTCGCTGAGCTTTCACCAATGGAACTAAGGACTGCACAACATCTGCCATTAGTGGTCTGTAATCTGCCTCTGGTTGCACACACATTGCAGCAATTGCTGCCACCTGAATAACCTCCTTCATTGAGTATTGGCCTTCCATAGCTGGATCCATAATTTGCACAACCTTCTCTCTGTCTGTCATCCGGGGCAATGCCTTTTGTACACACAGAGGAAATCAATAAGTAATACAAAAATGAATATGTAAGGCCTCAATGCAAAGGAATGAGATGTTAATTGAATAGGATGAAATCTTCCAATGGCAATGTCATGTTACATCACACCAATTGGCTGAGGTAGAAAGGCATAATTCTCACCCAAGTTACAAGAACACCTTCTCCGGGAGGTCTCTTTGTGTCAACTGGAACTCTGCCAGTCAGCAATTCCAAGAGAACAACCCCATAACTGTAGACATCTGATTTTGTTGTTAGATGCCCAGTTAATGCATACCTATAAGACACAGGAATTCATTATTAATGATTTGAAGTGAACATGAAAATAAATCCCAACGAAATTTAGCAGCAACATTAATACAAGAGGCACAGAGAAAAATAAAATGAACAGAATCCATTATGTGTCATCAGATGCTAGATTTTCATTATGTCTTACTCGGGAGCAACATAACCCTGGGTGCCCAATACTCGAGTTGAAACATGTCCACCAGCTTTGTCAGGTCCAAGCTTGGCCAATCCAAAATCAGAAACCTTGGCATGAAAATTTTTGTCCAGGAGAATGTTGCTACTCTTAAAATCTCTATGAATGACCGGAGGACTAATGTGCTCATGGAGATATTCCAATCCCTTGGCTGCTTCAAGGGCAATTCTCAACCGTGTTTCCCAGTCCAATCGTAAGGGCATGGCATTAGAACCTGCACATTTGAACTCAGGCAATCTAGTGCAGCTACTAAACAGAAGCTCTTTATCATAGACACTGATGACAGCTAATACTTGTTTAATTTGCTATGCATTGGTTCTTTCTTGCAGGCATGGTTTTGTATTGTCTAACATTTGATAGAGACTTATCTCTGGGTTGAATCCCCCGTGTTTCAGCCACTAAGTAGTGCTTTTGCTATTCAATTGTATAATTGATTCTTATTGAGAAGTAAAGTTATTTATGTTGATGCTACAGTTTCATTGTGTTTAGAAGTAATTAAAATGCTGCTAAAATTTCTTATGTAATGGGTTTATACCAGCTAAAAAAGATGATCAACTACAGAAAGAACCAATGAAAACTTACCACTGACAGGATATAAATGTTCTTGCAGACCACCATTTACCATGAACTCGTATACCAGCAATTTATGACTATTGTCTGAACAGTACCCGAGCAATGCCAGCAAATATGGAGAATGCAGGCGACTTAGCAATTCCACCTGGAAGGAAAAAGTCCAATCATGTTTTAAGTTAATGCAACTCCCAAAGTTGTTGAAGAAGCAAGAACAAAATCCAAATTAAGTCGCACAAAGGCACTTATTATACTTGCAAGACGCAAACGGACACACACATAATAGACCTCTGGTTTGTTGAAGAATGAGTGGAGATAAACTAGACCAAATACCGATTATTACGTAGCCAAACTAAGTTCATTCTCTTCTAACAAAGTAAAATCAAAAGGACTTTTGTTTCTCTCATGGCCTCACTGCAACGACACAAAAAAGGAACAAAATAATAATAAAAAAAAAGGTAGTGATCAAAACCTCCATTTTGAATTCCTCTTCACCCTGCTGCCCTGCTTGATCCATTAACTTGATTGCAACCTTCCTTCCATCACTAAGCACTCCTCGATACACTAACCCAAATGCACCATGCCCAACCACATTAGACTTGCTGAAACCACCAGCCGCTGAGTACAACTGCTTGAACGTAAACACCTGAAAACCTTTCTCAGCACCAACTTCCAGATTACTAAACCCATTACTGTCTTCAATGTCATTCCCTAAAGCAATTGAATAAACAAGAACCCATCAAGCAACAGGAAAACAAAACAAATTGAAAGCAAGGAGACGAAAGAAGCTTTAAGGATGTGACTCACTCTTCTGGTTCTTGCGGCGTTTGGAGACCTTGTTCGATATATAGCAGTAATAGCTAAAGGCCATCAGCAGAGAGGCCACAGCGAGCGAGGCTACCAACAGTATAGCCACCAGTGCTATGCGCTCTTCCCTTCTATAGCCATCATCCTCTGCTTCCATTTCTCCTCCGTCCCAATCTCGCGTGGAGAATATCTAAAACCCTAAACGTAACCCTTATCCGAGAAATTGAAGACCTCACAAAGAAAAATTGGAATTTGAGCTCTTTCTCCCATCTCTCACTGTTTCTCCTCGATCTCTGCGACTTTGTACTTTTTTGTTTTATTTTGTTTCGGGGTGCTGAAATTCGTACTGTTTGGCTATCGGGAATTTGTAGCACTTTACACTATTTCTTTTTTTTCATGAAATTTGAGTGTAAAAAAGTGGCTTTGCGACAGACGGAGTGGGCCAATTGTCACCGAGTTTGAATTTTTAACGGTCTTATTTTTTATTCCATGCCGTTAGATATTAGGAATATAAAGCAAGATTTGATGTAATCTTAAATTAATTTCAAGATTTGAGATCCAATCTTCTCCGACCTTGTTTGGATGGAGGGAAAAAGAGAGTCGGTGAGAATTTGGGGTGACAAAGAGGGGGAATATTTGTGTTTGGAAAGTAATGGAAGGGAAAGGAAAGTGATTAGATTTTCCACTGGGTCCCACAAAAATGAATTCCCCACGAGCGCAAGGAAAAGCAACCAGTTCCCTCCGAAAAATAGACCTTTTTCACCTCACTTACTTTTTAATAACTACAATAATGATAATACTAAGACAAGAAAACAAAAAGATGGTGGGCCACTTGATTAAAAAAATTAAAAATTCATACAATAAATAAATTATTCAAATTATATTTGTATACATATTTTATATAATTTAGTTTTGAATTGTAGGTTAAAAATTAATATTTTGATTAAAAAATAAAATTAATATTATAATATATATATATATATATTTTTTTTTTTTTCTTATTTTCATTTTTTTTCATATTAAACTTTTTAAAATACAGAGAGAATAAAAAACTTTTCATCCTCTTACTTTTTTCTTCTTTATTTTCTTCTCTCTTTAATAATTGGTTTGGATACAAAATATGTTGGGAAATTAATTAAGAGAAAAAAATTCATTAAAAAAAATTTTATGTGTGTGAAAATTAGTTTCTTAACTTCGTTTGGAGAATGGAGGAGAATATAGGTAAAAATAGTATTTGGAGATGATGGAATGACGTAAAGTTCTTGATTATATGGGTATTTTTGTAACCAACACTGCATGTTTTGGTGCACAAATTTACAAATTTCCATCTGTCTTCTCGTGCCTATTCTTTTATTTCACAATGTCACCGTTGTTTCTCTCTCTCTTTACATAAACAATATACAAGTAAAAAGAATTAATAAACTTAATATTTTAAAATTTAAAGTTAAAATATAATATTAAATTTGTAAATTTATTTTTTATTTAAATTACTTTTTAGTTTTAAATTCTCTTATTTGCCCAACAAACCATTCTGCAAGGATGTTGTGTTTCATGTCATATCTTTTGTCCGAATACTGCACACGCCTCCCCCGCTCCTTTGGTACCTTCAGCTACTTGAAAACTTTTTACTTATATTTTCGAATGGATTTACTCTGTTGTTTTTACCCTTTGGTTTATATTTTGAAACAGATGCATCAACCAACCTTTATGTATTTGGCTTATTTTTAGTGCTGATTATGATTGCTATACTGTTTTTTTGTGCATTTTATATTCACCATTATGTTGAAGCTACTTGCTCCCATAAATGGGCGGGGTAAGGGAGGCTTTTTCTTGTTTATTCGACTCTCTGTGTCAGTTATCGCGACCCCAAATGCCATCAATTGGAACGTGACAAGGATGATTGGAGGGGCATTCTGGACTTCTATGCTACCTTGTTTGTATATCCTTATAGGAATCAAGTTGGGTTTGGGGATTGGGATTATTCTATTTAACTGGGATTGGGAGTTGTTGGCCAGCCGCAACAGCACCTAATTCACGGTCAGTATGTATGATTCTTTCAGAATGCGCGTAGTCTTCCTGAACCAGGGATTGTGTTAGGAAATGCGAGAGTCTAAAACCATCACATTTTAACGTAGAACCTTAATACATTAATTTTGCAAGTTCTTCTTACTTATATTTTACTTATCTCTTCCTCTCACTTTCAATGTGGCATTTTTCAACCACACAATTTACACTTAAAATCTCACCATCATAACCATACACGACACTACATACATACCATCATGACTATGCCACTGTCGTTTTGTCAGAAGCACCCAAGTCATCAGCTGTTGACAAATGGATGGGAAGGAAAAGTAACAGAGGAACATAAAGTGAAAATTTATATGAAATGTGTTAATTGTGATATATGAATGAGTAGAAAAGTAAACTAATTGGTAAGGAGTTAACAAAAGTAACCATCCAAAATTAGAGCCCTATAATAGGCAGAGTCTCAGAAATTGAGTAAGGTTCCTTCCCTTCAAGTAAAGGTGGTTCCAACTACTCCTTGTTTTCCAGCAGGAGATGGGGAGGGAAAGGGACAGAGAAGCGCCCTCACAAAGACAAGAGCCTAGAGACAACACATGGCAACAACAGAAATTGCTTTAGCTCTGGTTGGGAGAGGAAGGGGGGAAGAAAGAGAGGAGAAGCATTCCAGAATTGTGTCCAGACCAGTTCATTTGAAGTGTATTTTATTGAATTCATCAGCAGCTTTAGATAGTGATCGAATTGAAACAAGGAATCCTGGTCCCATCTGCGTACAACAATTGAAATGGATTACTTGAAAGCAGAAAACAGAATACGAATAAGAAAGTAAATACAACCTACAACTGCATTGCAATTTTAGCTTAACATGCATGCATTATGCATGAAGGGAAGCAATATTCACTTTTAAAGTTCAAATTTTCATTTACGACTAACTATTTTAATAAGGATCAATTACGCTATTGACATAAGAAGTTGACCCCCTTTTCAACATCACAGACAGGCAAATAAGATGTCCACACAATGTACTAAAATTTTGTAATATCCTTTAGAGGACATCATCAAGAATTTAAACTTCTATGCTCACTATCAAACACATTTGCTGATCAACAACTATTTTCTTCATTTTCCTATGACCACTTGTGTCTCATTGGTATGAATAATTGTCTTAAATTTGTCCTTTATTCCCTTTAACTCCTTTGTCAAATATCCATTTGAACCAGTAGGCAGTCAGATTCAGGCCCAAGTTGTTCCAAAGAAACAGGTAGATATTCTAGCTTGAACATGTCACAGATATATAATAAATATATCTTTATCAATCAGGATTCCAATAACAAACAAGAAAAAGGTTTATGAACATACTGTGCTGCATATATTGAAGGAATTCACATAGCCAGCATATTTTGAAGCTGCATAAAAGCAGAGAAGAGCATTTGTTAAAGAACAGAGAAATAGAAAATGTCTCAGCCAGAGACAAATTTAATCTTCCGTGAGCAGGACAAACATTGGAATAAAAACTATTGTCTTAGCTTCTGTTAATGAATTAAAAATTATTTGCCAGAAAACATTAAACACAAAATTGAAATTTGATATTGGCAATGCAAAGGGGCCATGTCTTTCAAACTGCAAAGGCTGACCTAAAAGGCTGTCTAAGGCTTTGCAAATACTGTGACAGCCTAATAAGGCTGTATTTGCATTTTTGGGCCTATGACAGACAGCCAGAACCCTTTTGTCAAGGTTAGTAATCCAACATAAGGTACCTCGGGAGTGTGTTGAAATGTAAGTGGATTCACTGCCCTCTCTAACTGATTTAATAGGTCGTTAGACTAGAGATGCCAACTGGTCAAGATTTTATTCATTTAATTCGAGGGAGACTAATAAGAGATACAGGTCACTACATAGAAATAAAATTTGATCAAAATTAGTTTGTGTTTCAAAAGGCATCAGGGAGAATGGTTGCTGGAAATATTTCTCTCTTTATGCGTGTAACAAAGTTACCTATCTCTTCCAAGATCATCAATGCCTTCATTAATTCCATACAAAAGCAGATGTGCAGTAGCAACCAACAAAATTGCATAACATATTTATACCCAACAAATGCTACTTACTCTTCTTCAGGCCTGCAGGCTTTGCAAGCAAAAGAGCATTCATAAATGCACCCACATTCTCCTGCAAAGACTCTTCTGTAAAGCTCACCTGCAATGACATTTCATCAGTTTTGGCGAGCACCCTCATTTATATGTGTGTGTGTCATACCAATTCAACAGTACCTTTCCAAGTGCCACATGCACAATTGATGTTTTGTCCATCCTAAATTTGACTTGATTCTTTTTTCCTTCTTTTACTGCTTCAGTAATATTAGTTACCACAGTGCCTCGCTGATGAAGATGTTATTACAAGTCAATACAAAGGCATCCACCAAAAAAATGATAAAAGGAAAATCATATGGATTAACTCACCTTTGTATCTGGCATCAAACCATGCCGATTAAGAATCTTTGCAATCTGATGTATAAGGTAAAAAGACCCGTTTAGACATACTCCCATGATTTTACGAATTAATGAATTTCAACACTCATTTCATCTTTAAAAACCTTGGCAAGTTTTTGATACATTTGACGAGTTGTATAACACTTG
The DNA here is from genome assembly GCA_037832345.1 of Rhizophora mangle. Classification (NCBI taxonomy): domain Eukaryota; kingdom Viridiplantae; phylum Streptophyta; class Magnoliopsida; order Malpighiales; family Rhizophoraceae; genus Rhizophora; species Rhizophora mangle. Next base: position 2,048,685 of record JBAPLJ010001937.1, on the reverse strand, counting down.
TCAAAGTCTATCTTGCCAGCATCTGCATGGATCACAACAAAGTGTAAATTTAACAAGAAAATATAGCTCAATTTGTTGAAATGATTGAGTAGGTTTATTAATAAGTAAACTGAAAACGAAAGCAGAAGAACAGTAATGGGTAGTAAATTTAATGGATTTGACCTTTTCTTCTTAAATAACTACAAAATAATCAACCAACCAAGCAATGGATATTCAATATTGGAACAAAGAGTCAGAAAGATAATGGCATAACGAAAGATCTGGATCTCAACATCTTCAAGAAGATGCTGCCACAAAAGAATGCTTTTAACCATTAAATTTTCCTTTGATCCCTGTTTCTTCAAGTGCACATAACAAAATGAAAAAATTTGATCTCTTACTCGTAATTTCATCAATAAGCTCACTGCCTCCAACAATATCAGCTCCTGCAGCTCTTGCTTCATCTGCATCAGCCCCTTCAGCAAAGAAAGCTACCCTAAGAGCCTGCAAATGACAATGGCCATCAAACTCTATGAACTCCACATAAGCTACAAATGTCAAGCTCATAGAGAAGTTTCTAAAGAACCTTTTTATCACCATGAGGTACAGTAAAGGTGCCACGAACAATCTGCACTTCAACAATGAAATAGCTTTAAATTGAAGATCTTGCCAGGAAGTAATAAAATTCAGAAAACCTCATCCTTAAACTTGGTTTAATCATGGGCAGGGCACAAACGTATCACAAATTTCATTGCTTTTATCTATTTCAATCCAGTCACAGGATGCATCATACAAACATAGATGCAAATGCACAGACACACACGAGTTTGTAAATGATTAAAAAAATTTTAGCATTGAATATCAAGAAATAAGTTTTCTCACATTAAACCAAGGAAACAAATGAAGGACCTGTGCATAAAAAAGTGAAAATGCTTTGGAAAGAGAAAAGAGTTGTGAAGGAAGCACGGAAAAAAGAGAGGTAAACCAATTTAAGGTCCAAGAAATCACCATAAACCTTCAAATATTGGTGAATTAAAGATAGTAATTAAAACATGTCATAAATTCTGCAGGAAGAAAATACCATGTCTCAAAAAAACAACAAACAAACTTCAAATCCAAGCACATGATGAAGAATTTTCTGTGTCATTTTACAATATTTCTTATGGTTAAGGAGGTTTTACTAAATCAATTATACAAAGCTCAACACAATTTACACATCCATTCAAATTAAAAAACCAAAAAGAAACAAAATTTATTATTCTTTATCTGGATGATTTGCTATGGTACATACCAGGTCAGTCCGAGATTTCTCTATATTCAGCCTCACATGTGCTTCAATACTCTCATCAAAAGTCTTTCTTGCATTAGCCTGGAAAATTACAAGAAAAACAGAAATCAATTAGCAAGTAACTAAATCTAAAGCACTACAATTAACCAACATTCCCATCTTATTCCAAAAAAAAAACCCAAAAACGACTCAACATTTCTTGACAATTTAAAAGAGCAGACGGACCTTGACTTGTTTAATAGCTTTCGTCAAATCATAAAGAGGCTTTTTCTCCTTCATCTCCTTCTTAGGCATAATTAATCTGGGGAAAGGCACCAACTCCTTCTTCTTCTCCTCCACCGTGATACTATAAACTTTCTTCGACTGTGCCTCAATCAATCTTCTCTGCCTTTTCATTTCCTCACTCTCTTCCAAACCCTCCTCCGGAGCAGTCGTCCTTTCTCCTTCCCCTGCAGCTCTATCTTCCGGCAGAGGTGCAACGCGTGTCGGATATGAGATGGGGGTAATAGGGGGGCACGTCCTTAACAAAACGGATATCCGCCCGGGTCCAACTACTCCGAGTGGGCATTCTCGGTGGCTGCTGCGGCTGTTCTTGTTGCGGTGACTGCGCATTTTGCATAGATGGGGTTTCGTTTTCGCTTGTGGGTGTTTCGTCTTTGGGCTTTACTGAGTAGGAGACGAGGTCGATAGCCACGGATTGGGGCCTTGGTGGCTCGGCGGGATTGGGATTGGGGTCAGTGCTTGTTGTACTAGGGTTTGGGTTGGAATCAGAAGAAAGCGACCTACAAAGCCAGGATGGTAATGAAGATGTTCGGAGCTGAGAGGAGGATTTGGTAAAATGATGGCAGAGGCGACCCTGACTAAAAATAAGCCTCATGGCCGCCATTTTTCTGATTGCTCCCCTGCTCCGATTAACAGTGACTGCTTGTGACTGACGGATTTGGGGTTTTAGTGCCGTCGGGGTTTAGGCCAGATGCAATTGTACTTTTTTTCTTTATTTTTTTAACTATTAAACGACAAGTAATAACAAGTCATTGTAAATAGGTTTTTGGAAAGCTTCCGTTTTATCTAAGAATTGCATTAAATTATGACGTAGACGTAAAACAGGTGGCAATCAAATCATATTTTGCACTGAATGCATTGTGATCTGTAGTCAGATATCCAACCACCACATGCTCCCCAAATATTACTCCGGACGATACTAATCAAAAGATTTTAATTTTAATTTTAATTTTTTAAATATAATTTATTTAAAATTTTATATGTATAATAAATAATAAAATAAATTTATATCATATAAAATAATAAAAATTTAATTAAAAATTATATTAAAAAAAAAAACAAAATCTTTTTATCTCCTCAATTAATTATTAGCACAGGACTGTGGGCGGCACCGGGCACGATATATCCAGCTCTGAATGTTTAGTTTCGCCAATTCTCCATCGCAATTTCCGCAAGCCAAAACTTCAGCGGCGACTCTGCATCAGCCATGCCATTTTCTCTCAAACGCCATCTCTTTGACCTCGTTCACATGGAATCGACGACAGCTGAATCAGACCCACAAGAACCCACATGGCCTCAACTCTTAGGCAGCAACGACTGGCACAATCTCCTAGACCCGCTGGACCTCAACCTCCGCCGCCTCATCCTCCGCTGCGGCGACTTTTGCCAGGCCACCTACGACTCCTTCAACAACGACCAAGGCTCCAAGTACTGCGGCACCAGCCGCTACGGCAAGTCCAGCTTCTTCCATAAGGTCATGCTCGAGGACGCCGAAAACTACGAAGTCGCTTCCTTTCTCTACGGCACAGCTCGCGTCAGCGTCCCCGAAGCCTTCCTTCTCCGTTCCCAGTCCCGCGAGTTGTGGGACCGTGAGTCTAACTGGATCGGCTACATTGCTGTCACCTCCCGATGAGTACAGCAAAACCCTTGGCCGCCGAGAAATCTACATAGCTTTCCGGGGAACCACTAGAAACTATGAATGGATCGATATAATGGGGGCAAAGCTCCAGTCTGCCACGGCACTTCTAAGGCCCAAAAGTTACAGAATTGACGGGAATAATAATAGTGGAAGCAGTGACAGCGATGATGATGATGACGAGAGTGACAAAAGTGATGCTGGGCTGGCTTACTATCTACATTTCTGATGACCCCAGGTCCCCATTTACCAAACTCAGTGCGAGGGATCAGATTTTGACCAAGATCAATGAGCTAAGGAAGCGATATCAAGGTGAGAACCTAAGCATAATCTTTACAGGCCATAGCCTTGGCGCTAGTTTATCCATCTTGGCTGCTTTTGATCTTGTGGAAAATGGGGTTACTGACATTCCCGTAGCCGCTTTTGTGTTTGGTTCCCCGCAAGTCGGGAACAAGGCTTTTAATGAGTGGTTCAAGTCATACCCAAATCTTAAAGTCTTGCATATTAAGAACAAGATCGATGTTATACCACACTATCCAGGCAAATTGTTGGGATATGTTCCTACTGGAACCAAGCTTGTGATTGACACGAGGAAATCCCCGAGCTTGAAGGACTCCAAGAATCCCAGTGACTGGCATAACTTGCAGGCAATGTTGCATACAGTGGCAGGGTGGAATGGGAAGGAAAGAGAGTTTGAGTTGAAGGTGAAGAGGAGCTTGGCTTTGGTGAACAAGTCATGTTCTTTCTTGAAAGATGAATGCATGGTGCCTGAGTCCTGGTGGGTGGAAAAGAACAAAGGCATGGCCAGAGATGAAAATGGAGATTGGGTATTGGATTCTCCGGACGAAGAGGATCTACCCGTCCCTGAATATTGAAATCTTAAAAAGCACCAAACATGCACCGTTTCTTTCTGTTTTCCTTGTGTGCCTATTTGGCCCAATCCTTTTTTATTTCCGTAATTTCGTCTTGTTGCTTGATAAGCAGGATTGTTGGAACACCGCCTTGCAGTTAAACCTGTTGTCTCATGTAGACGTAGGGGCTCCTTTTATGTGAAAGTCAATCATGTTTTTGAAAATTTCAGATATGTGAAAAATTCATCTCTCGATTTGAATTCAGACACTGAAATTGTATTAACATGTTAGATTGTGTTAGCATTTGGCACTAACATGATGGGAAGAACCTGATTCATTATGAGTAGACACAATGTGCACTTAGGTAATTAAGCTTAAACCCTGCAGTTGCTTGATTCTGACAGCAAGTGAATTCCGCGAGACCATTGTTTTCTCCATTTTACTAATTTCTCGGAAGGTTGTTTCTCGGCACTTCACTTTACAACTCGAATGCGATAGTTTGCCATTAATAAAGTCGTGTGTCCCCTTTTTCTTTCTTAAAAATGTTATTCCCCTGCCCATCATTTATGTGTTTTTCCTTTTTTTTTAAAAAAAAAAAAAATTCAGTCATGACGATTAAGCCTTAAAGTTACACAAAACCATGGAGTTCAATTATTCAATGTCTGGGTAGCAATACTACATCATTCTAACAATTAACCAAAAATAAATAAATATTCTTTTAAATGTTTGTATATTATATATTTATTTTGGAAAAAAAAAAAAAAAGTCCCCCTCCCCGACACTTCTTCCTTACCTTCTAACATTTTTCCGAAAAAACAAAAAGGGGTGTACAATGAAATCATGCTTTCCGTCTCGTGTGGTCCCCGCTTTGCAACAGTGTGGTCAGATGTTGTGGTCCAAAATTGATGTCTCTATTCCTTCTCACTTACTCTCTCGAATTAGAGTGGTAATCTTTAAGACTATGTCCAAAACTTCCCAGTCTGGTCATCCTGTCTAGCTCAGCTCAGAGCCCAACATCCCATCACAAGATTTTTTTTCATCGAATTTCAAGTAATTAATCAACTCGTTTTCGCTTAAAATCGTAGTTTCAATCGTGTTAGCAATATTATTTTGACTTGTAGAGCTTAACAAAGTCTTGCGTGCTATCTTTAGACACCCATTAAGATAGAGAAATTTTTCCCCGTTGCAAGAGTCAAAAAGAGAAGGAAGAAAGTGTCACACAAGAGACCGAAAATTCTTTAAGAAACCTCCCTCGGAGTTGCAGCAAATAAAAGTTCTGGGACAGGCAAGTCTTGCTTTGCTCCAGGGCCGATGCCGACCCTTCGTCTTTCCCTCTAACCATCGCTTTGTTCTTTTTGACGCCCACCACGAGACCCTGTTCGTGCATAAGCTAATAATGGGCTTGGATGACACAATGTCAGATCCATTGTGTTTAAACATGTAAGATGAGTCCGACGGCCCACAGCCTGAACCTGCGTGAAAGAAAAGCTTACAGATCTAGCATATAAATATGCATGAAAGTTTGCCAGAGTGTTATTACTTATAAAATTTAATAGTAGAATCACTTGAACTCTTAATTTTAAACATAAAATTTGATCTTTACTTCATAAAAATAAAAATTTAAGTTTGCTAAGTACATTTTGTTGTATTTTTTTATTTTTTTCAACTTATTTTAACTTTAAATAAATAATAAATTATTTCTATTGTAATTTTTAAACTTAAAATAAATTTAATTTAAGGTTCAACTTAGTAGATTAACAATTTAAACATTGATCCAATTAGTTAATTAATTTTTATTTTTAAAAATAATAATTATTTTTATATTATTTAAAATAATTAAATATATAATTTAAATAATATTTAAGTATACATTAATAAATATTTTTAATAAAATAATATAATTATATATAATAAAACATTTTAAAATAATAAATTTGTTAGTACTAATTCAATCAATTTATTGGTTTAATCGAATTAATTTAACGGTTTATATCAATTAGGTCGAGTAAGTTTTTAAAAATTAATTTTTATTTAAGTAAATAAGAAAAATTAGACTAATTATTGGTCCCATCATTGAATTAGTGTAATTTTTAAATCTATGATTGCGTAACTTAATCATAGGATTTTAAACGCTCGAAGGCTCTGGACACCATTCAGCGTACGACAAGCTATGAATGCATCCAAGGAAGAGTCAGACTCATTCCGTCGTTTGTGTGAAAACCACAAGATGCCATTTATCTGCGCATAAAAAATGTTGAATGGCTTGTAGCAAATACAAGGAGGAAGGAAATTATTTTTTTATTTTAAAAAAAGTGACTTATATAGAAGAATGGGGACCACATTAGTACTTGATGTGAATTGCACAGAATCCTCAGAGTATGCCCATTCATTTGTAGCTTTTCTTTCTACTTATTGAACGTGGAAAAATCATGATATGTTGGGGTCCGACGCAGCCCCCACCAATCTGGAGATCTAATTAATATAATAATTTATATTTTCTGTTGCGTTCCAGTGACTTGTCGGTGATATTGGAAGGGAAGTCTCGCTTCTAGACAGCGAGATGTGGGGTTGTAATAAACAAGAGGTTCACGTTGACTCATGCCCAACCAGTTTGAGTTCCGCCCCTGGTTTTACAAACAGGTCCCAAAACTAAGACCTGTTGGACCCCAGGGTGGCCGAAGATGCGCCACATTCTCCATAAAAATAATAAAATAATAATATGCACGCACAAGGCATGATCATTTTTATAATAAATTATTATTATTTGGTTAATTAACTTGGACTTTATGTTATAATGATGTGTAAAGAAGTTAGATTAAAAAGTAATTTGAAAAAAAGGGTTTAATGACAATGATGTCCGAAGATCTTGCTTGACCTTTTCTTGTCTGTCGATTTTTGTTCAATCCGGTCTAGAAAACAGAGAAGGAAGCGCGGCCCTAAGCAACAGCTACCTCTTTGTTCCCCTTTCTCTTATTAATTCCATACGTATATATATATGTTTATTATTGTTGGTGAATTTGGGGATATTTTAAAAAAATAAAATTAGCAGTCATGCCTTACTATATCCAGAGACTGTATAACGCCTGCAAAGCATCCTTCTCGCCCGGTGGGCCCGTCTCCGAAGAAGCCCTCGACAAAGTTCGCAATATGTTGGGTAATTTTTTCTTAATGATCTCTCTGTTTTTTTTTTTTATTATTTATTCTTAATTTTTTAATTTGAGTGTTTGATGGCAAAAATGGGTTGTTGGTGTGTGTGGATTATGCTTTGCTAAATTCAGTTACGTAGCCGTAATAGAATTATTCGTGTGATAACCAGAAAAAAAAGAATTATTTGTGTACTTTGTGGCGCGAAATTCTCGCCAAACGTTATCCTTTTAGGGTCAATTCTTGTTGTTGAGTTGAATTTTTTTTTTCTTTTTTGTAAGGGAATGGGGTTTGGAGATTGTGGCAAATCATTCTACTTTTTACCAGTGAGAATTTGAGGGAAATTTTTAGTTTAAGCATTTACAGTAAGTTTTTATCCTTGAATTGGAAGAAGGATCACTTGCTGGTTGAATCAGATGGAGTCTTTTCTGGGAAGGAAGAAGACTAATGTGTAATGCTTAATCCTCGATTCAGGACCAAAATGGCGGGAGGCCAAGATAATGCTAAGTGGAATTTTCTATGAAACTCTGCTTTGGTGGTAGGAAGCTATAGAATAGTCTTCTGGGTAATAGAGATGATAGGAGTAGAGATATATGCTTCCTTGGAAGCCAGTTGGAACACTATGGTGCTCACTAAGGTGGATTTTCTTGCTTGAATGGTTCTTTGTGTTAGGGGAAAAGGCTTGGTGTTAGATTTATTTTTTTTTTTTTTGTGGGTATAAGAACACAGATTAGATGACTAACCAGTTGTTGCTTTATTGCGGGTGGGTTAGAGGTTCATGGTGTTTGACTTGTCCAGTTGTTGATTTATAATCAGCTGGTGAAGAGACTTACTACGATGAACTCGTAGCCTGGAGAAGGTTTTATTTCCAAAAAAGATTTAAATGAGGTTTGAGTTTTATTTCTTTTGGCATTGCTTGGAGAGGATGAGATTCAAGTGATTTCAAGAATAAATGGCACACAATACAAGCTATGGGATTGATAGAGAGGGAAGAGTTACATTATATTACTCTTGACTGGAGTGTCGGTTTTATATCTCTGCATTGGACATTGTAGCATTCTTCTAGTGCATTTGCAAAGTTATTCATATATTTCTGTTGACATAAAATTCTGACACCAAAATCTTGCGTTATTGCTGTAATCTTTCTATTTCAGAGAAAATCAAACCATCTGACGTGGGTCTTGAACAGGAGGCACAATTGGTCCATAATTGGTCAAGTCCAATGAGTCAGCAGAATGGCAGAAATCAGACATTACCACCAATAAAATACCTGCATCTACATGAATGTGAAAGCTTCTCTGTAAGCACCATCTTTTAGTGAAATCAGTGATTATTTTTAGTATTCTGAAGACTTTAAATTTGTGAATGTTTGACAAATTCCAGCTGGGCACAATACTGGCATGGGCTATATTGGTCCTATCTGAAAGTCCTTTTGTTCTCTCTCAAATTTTTTGTTTTGGCCTCAGGGGTGGTGGGGGGGGGGGTGGAGGGGGTTTTGTTTCTTGGACAATTCTGATGAAACCAGAGATTTTATTTAGTTTTGAGTTTGTGGACAAAAGCTTACTTTAGGGCTTCGCTGGTTTTTGTTTAGAAGAAAACAATTTACTTCAAGAACCAATTTTATTATGATATATCCACCCCCCACCCTCTCCCACACCCTCTAAAAAAACAACCTACCCCAAAAGCCAATTTAGAGAGAACACTATAAAGCATAGAAAATTATCATAGTGCTAGGGTCCCATGTTTTATGGAGGGTTTCATCGCAAAATTTGGCAACTGGATTTAAATTTATTTGCTTCAAGGAACATGATTCTGGTTTCTGATTGTTCTGCAGATTGGAATTTTTTGCATGCCACCTTCCTCTATTATACCTCTTCATAATCATCCAAGAATGACTGTATTGAGCAAGCTTATTTATGGTTCGTTACATGTGAAGTCTTATGATTTGCTTGATTTATCTGAGCCTGCTGATCCATTGCAAGGTGTGACTTCTTACCGTTGTCCCCCTGATTATTATGGTTGATCTTTGTCTTGTTAATATATACTAGAACTATGCCAATGCTTCAGAACCTATGGAGTGTCTTGCTGCTCTTTGGGTTCTTTTTACACCAGTAATCATTCCTGCCAATTATTTTGATCAGAATGTTGGTTTCTGATTGTGTACGGTTCATCACTTGTTTCATTACCATTGCTATTGTTAAAAGAGAGAATGAAATGGCTATAAACAAGAGGACAAAATGAAAGCAAAATATTTGGAAGAGATCACAGCAAAGCCCATCAGTGAAAAGGTAGCAGCCATAGACATTCTCTTGAAAGCCATTGATTTAGAACACTAAAGTAGAGCAAAAAATGTTTTTCTCCAAATAAAATTAGTAAAGTATCCATGTTTAGAAGCCTCATATCTCTATAACCAAGTACACGTCAAAATCTAAAACAACAAAACGAAACAAATATTATTCTTGCTATCATACCCTTCAAATGGCTTGGTAAGATGAAATAATGAGAAGCTAACCCAACCTTCAGCAAAAACAATGAAATGTCTATTCCAATAACAGGCCATGAAAAAATGCAGTGAAGGAACCGAAACAATTTTCAGTGGTCTCATCGCCCTGAAGACGCATATGAGAGGTGTGCCATTGTCATGTAATACATTATGTTATATCCATCCTAGGAGTTAGTAATAGATAGTGCAATCAAAAAAATGCTGTAGTATGTCATCCAATGGTGATGACATGAAAAGTTCTAGGGGCTTTTTCAGCACATAGATATGGTATATGATTGGAAAATAAAAAGAAAGCCCTAATGACAAAAATTTCAATGTGACAGTTTTCAAGTTTAATTCTTTGACATGTTTCCTCTCTGTGCGTGTGTTTGGGTGGGTGGGTGTAGCAAGACCTGCAAAGCTTGTTAGAGATGTAGAGATGGTATCTCCTTGTGGAGCAACTACACTATATCCAACCAGTGGAGGGAACATCCATTGTTTTAGAGCTGTTACTCCTTGTGCCATCTTCGACATCCTATCACCACCTTACTCTTCAGAGCATGGACGACATTGCACTTATTTTAGGATGTCCCCAAGGAGGGATCTACTCGGTAATCAATTTAATAATTCAGCTATTAAAAAATATAGGAGCATATTTACACTGTGATCTCCCCCTGAATGAAGTTTGCATTTTAGAACTGACATTGTTCATATTTTGCTTATCCTCATGAAGGTGAGCTTGAGTTGAATGGAGTAACTGATGTGACTTGGCTAGAAGAGTTCCAACCTCCCGACAACTTTGTGATTCGTAGAGGATTATACAGGGGGCCTGTTATTAGAACTTGACATTTTTTCCCAGCGTAAAATGCATTTAAATGAGAACTTCATATAACGAAAGATTGAAGGGACCTGTGGCTTGTGGGGTTAAAGATAGCATTGGCAATAATCGTTCTGGGGGGCCTTCTTAGGCTGTTACGCACTTCACTTGTACGCAGCAGAATTGCATGAAGATGGTTATTTGATTTATTGACCCCATGTTTAAATGGTAAGACAAGAACATGAATCCTATCAATAACCTGTACCTGTCGCCCTTGTGGAGGCTCAGCAACAATCTTTTGGGCCCTTGACCCCTTAACGTGCCGACACTGTACTTGTCTCCTAAGTCGGTATTATTTATTTTTGTTCCTTTTCCTCTGATAGGTTGACTCAGGGGAACCTGTATTATTCTTGCACTTGGTTGCGACAGCTCCCTTGGTTCCTGTATATTTCACATGCTTTATTATTTGAGAATAACATTTTTCATCTTATAACCGACACTATTAGTCAATCTCATTCGACAGTCTCATCGCCTGTCCAAACTTTCAAGTTGCTCTTTTACAGTCCCACAGGCTACATCCATGTAGCAATTTCATGCCCATTCAGTTAATGCCGAGAACACGAATATGCTGGTGCGAAAACCCAAATTTGCATCGTTACAATCCATACCAAAAGAGTAAGTAAATAAAAATAATAATAACAATAATAATAATAATTGAGCATTCATTAGAAAAAGAAAAAGAAAAAGGAAACAGACATCAACTTTGTCAAGTTGAACATAAATGTCAAAATGGTATGGCATTTTATTTTTTTGAGTTATACCATGTCCCTGTTTAAAGGATTTTCCAGGGGATGATCCCATTATAGTTCGTTCGCTGGCAAGATTAGTTAGAATTGCTGGTGCTTGATCTGGCTTTTTCAGGTGTGGCTTTAGCAGCTTGCAAACAGGAATGTCCTGTCCCTTGACTAGCAACCCGCTCTTTTCATCGTTTGGTTGACTTGAAATTGCCCAAAAACTGAGTTGTTGTGACAAAACAACAAAGTCCAACGCAGCTACAAATGCCCTGTTGGTTCCACGAGGCTTTCGCTATTCAGAGCCTCCACAGCCTTATCGCACAACCTTAAATGAGTTGTTTTGTCTAGCCCTTCTTTTTGCAAAGTCTCGGGCCATGTGTCGTAAAGGAGTTGGAATTCAGAATTGACTCTTTTTGGCGGTTGAAGGTTTAAACATTTGATATTTTATCGCATCATTTAGTATAAAAATTTCAGCATAACTTTCGGTATCTCAACATTGCTCGCAATGTATTTTCCATTGTTGTAATTTGGTTTTCATTTTCCTTTTCTTTTGGTGTTAAAATGACCGATTTAATAAAAAATTTAAAGTATTATTTTAGCAAGACAAGAGAAACATACACTGGATGCTCACCTAACGACAAAATTTAATTTAATTTTTTTTTTGTCCCCGTTAAAGTTTTTTAAGTACTATAACATAATAACGCTTAGATATAGAAAAAATAATAGCATAATTTTTTTTTAATATCTAACTTTATTTATCTATAAAATTAAGTAAGATGTGATTAATCAACTAACACGCTTAGAAACACGCGATCTATTTTCGTAATTTTATTAAAGACCCCAGTGGTTTGATTGCCCGGTTACAAAAACAAAGGGCCAATATTATTTATTAAGGAGGACTTAGAGAAAAGGTAGGCTCCATTACGTGGGTTGGACTGTAAATTAGGGTTCTTCTTGGGCCTTAAAGTAAGAGGTGTTCTAATCCTATTGGACGCCCAACAAAAGCCGTTAGAGGAAATCCCTATGGAATGCGGATTCAAGATTTAGCCTATATAGAGGTCGTGGGCCTGTATCATTTTCTTGAACCCAAGATACACGCACACGCACACGCACACGCACGCACACACGCACGCACACACGCACACGCACGCGCACACGCACGCGCTCTCTCTCTCTCTCTCTCCTTTGGCAGCAATCTTCAAGTCGGAGTCCTGTAAGTTTCTGTTTTTCTTCTCCTTAAAGCCTTTTAGGCTTGAATTGCTTTTATTTAAAAGGCTTGAATTGCTTTTATTTACGTGCTTACAACGTGTGCTTTTGCTTGATCGATCTCTTATATTTGTCTCGTTTCAATGTCTCAATTAGCGTGATCAAGGACGCAAGAAATACTAATCTCGTTCTATTTCGGCACGATTTATTCTTCTTTCTATTTACGATTTTGTTTTTTGTTTTTTTTTTTTGGAATATTCCTTTGCCGCTCCGCCCTATTTTTTGTGATCTTTTTTCTTCACACTATTTTTCAAGTCTTTTCGAATTTTTTACTTTTGAGTAGAAAATATGGCCTGTAAGAACTTTTTGTTTTGTTTTGATTTGTTTTTGGTTAAAATATTTACGTTACGATTTGTTTGAACAGGGGAAATGGGTGGGACCAGTGGGGCCCATGCTTACGTCGGCTGGACCGGTGGCGGTGGAAGGGTCTCTGGCTCCTGTAATTGTTGTCTTTTGATGGGCTGGACCCTTTAATTGAACTATTAATCTACTTGTCAAGGTTTTCACTGTGCCAAAAAGACCGAAAAAAGGCAAGAGCCTCAATAAAACGCTCCGTTGGGGGCACTGAAGGTTGGCTTTCTCATTCTGCGTTTGTTAGGGCTCGGGGGACAGGGGTTGGCCTTCATCTCTACCTCATCGGCTTCTCTGTGGGAACTTCACCGGCCACTCGTCGCATTTCCGGCGACTCGTAGGCCCTCTTGTGTGATCGATCCTGGCGTTGCCTTACTTGAGTGTTCGACGCGATCCGTTCAGCTCTTGTAGGTCCGTCCTCTATCTGACGTTCGTGTTCCTTTATTCTCTGACGCGAAGTGCTCATTTTTCCTTTATTTTTTTTTTCTAGCAATTAGGCCATGCTGACGTTTCTACTCTTAGTTGTTTCATAGGATAGATTCTTTGGTTTTCCTTTGGTTGCAACTTGCTAGAGGCCTAACTGTTGATTGATGTCTTTGTGAAATAGAAAATTTACTGATTAATCAGTTTCAACCTTGGATTTGGTTCTGCCTATATTTTCCCCCAATTTGTTCTCTGTAATGTCGTGATTTTTGCTTTAGATGTTTTAGCATTCAAGCTTCTGTGAGAGTAGACGTAGAATTCGTTTCCTTAGCTTGGAAATACTTACTGTTCTAATTTTTTAGTTTTATATGTGTGTGTTTGTGTGTGTGTGTGTGTGTATAACTTAATTCAGTTGTTTGTTTTGATTTTGGTTATCTGATTAATATATGGTTAAAGTACCAATAGGTGTGAACACAAGTGGGTTTTTGCCGTTTTCTAAACTAATGGTTTTCAATTTTTTTTGTGAGTGGCTTCTGAATTGGATGGCCTAGTGAGGACATGTAAATTTAGCTGCTAGATTTTAATGGTTCTTGTTTTCCCGTTAAATTTAGTTCTGACGCACTTTTTGGATCTGCTTGGCCAGAAATTCATGCAAAGATGAGCTCCTTCTCAATTACACGCAAAAAGACTCCCTTCCAGAAACATCGAGAGGAAGAAGAGGCAAAGAAAAAGGTTTCTATTGCATGCTACCAATGTTAAGCCTACAGATATCTTTTCTGAGCCTCAATTATTCCCTTTCTAATTTAGTTTTTGTTATGATGCTTTGAAGAGAGCGGAGGATGAAACAGCTCGTTTGTATGCTGAGTTTGTGGAGTCATTTCAAGGTGATACTGCGGCAAAGGCTTTTGTTCGGGGTGGTACCATCAATCCTAATGAAAGATCGAAGAATGATTTTGAAGGTCAGTTTGATGTAGGAATTTTTATGCCTGTTGAGAGTACTATGATGACTTTTTCCTTCATTGTCCTGTTATATTGCTCTTTGTTTGACATTAGAATAAATTATTTTATATTATTATCGGAACATGTTTGTAATGGTATGGGCCTTTTATATTCATTCGCGGATGGCAGGTGAAAGGTCCAAAGATGGGGTATCTGTTCCAAAGAAGGGAAGTAGGTAAATTAATGCTATTGATTGAATGACCATTTGCAATGCTCTTCTGGTAAACCATCGTAGCCTCTGGGAGTACTTTAGTGATGATATGTCAGATTTAGTTTGTATTCTTTAGGTTTGAACATCCAGAAAAAATGGGGTGTGAATAGTTATGTTTCTTGCACTCAAAGGGATCTAAAAATGCTCTCTTTTAATGTTATTGAGCTATTCTCATGTGAGGATTATATGAGCTTTGTGCTCTGTTAATTATTGCCAAGAATAGAAGTTGAGAATGTTGATTATTTAAATTAGGTTGAAGTCTGTCATTGCTAAGTATACTTGCTTCTGATCATTATTGTCATGCACTAGCATTATAGCTTTGTAGCGTGGGCTACCAGATATTGGTGCTGGTGTGGAAGAATAAGAAAGCTACTAGTTCCAATTTTTTTCTATATTTTACAGCTAAGGTGTTTGAATTTTCCAGCTTTTCAATTGCTTATATGCCATACTTTGGTTTTTTTCTTGTGTCCAAACTGAAATTGATCATTAACAAGAAGAAAAGTTCTTATAGAGCTAAAGAAAATTGTATTTAAATTTGTTAAGGGTTCATTGTCTTTCGAAAGGGTTCCCATGAATAATGTCATATGCTTAGTTGACATTCTTATCTTTCTATTTGCTACTCTTAGGGATTAGATTGCTTTCCTGGTTTTCAGTAGTATGCAAGCTTATCTCCCATATATTTACTAAACTGTAAACTATTGCATTAGCCCCTGGATACTTAAATTTAGTTGCAGAAATTGTTTTATTAGCATGACAAAATGAGAAAGACTTCTTGTAGACAAGATTGCATCATTCCTATATAAGCTGTTTAACAAGCTTTCTACACTTTGTTGTCGATTTTCTTCTGTTATCAAATATCATATTTATGATGTGTTCATTTGACAGTTTAATGGACTTGAAAAAGTATACACTTACCATATGGTTCAAAGAATTTATAGAGGAATGGTTTGCTTATAGTGCAAGGAATGTTGATTAATCTGAAAACCATCTAATGACATTAATGTTTGTATTTCTTTATTTAAAGGGCTCATTTTATCTCAATTCTTGTCATGTCTGTTGATGCTGCCCTTTGCCTGTGTGATTGATGTGCTTCCTACAAGTAAGAGGTTGACTTGCAGTAGATGTGTGTGTTAATCAAAAATAAAGTAGCCAACATTTCCTGAGAGAGGGCGTTTTGTATTAAAAATGTGAGATAGAGTGCCTAAGAAGTCAAAATGAACTTAATCCCTGGTGAAGGAACTGTTGTTAGACAATGGTTCTACTGGCAAAATTTGTTTGACAACATGGAAGTTTATCTTTACTGTCCATTCTGCAGGTATGTTCCATCTTTCTTACCTCCCCCTATGGCAGCCAAAGGAAAGGAATCTGAGAAGAAGGTTAGTATTGTGATCCAATGTGCAATGTTTCTACTACTTTTATTTAGTATTTTTCTCTTTAAACACAAGCAAATTTACCTTGCAGAGGGAGGAAGAAAGACCAAAGGAAAGGGAAAAAGGGAAGACTCGGAATATAGATCATTTTATGGAGGAGCTGAAGCAAGAACATGAGATGAGGGAGAGACGGAATCAGGAACGTGAACACTGGCGTGATGGGCGCCATCATGAAAGTTCTACTGTAAGTTTCCCATTTCCATTTCTGTTTGCAATTTTCAGTTTAATCTTTTAGAAGGAGCTGATGACTGCGTTTCAATGTCCCATTGAACAAGCTTCATGTTTGAATTTAATACTAAGCTGCACTTCATCTCTCCTGCTCTCTTCTGCAACCTCTCCACTGACAGACATGCACAACACACACAGGCACACAATGAGTGCTTACAGAAAAATTTCAATACATGTACACATTACTTCATTTTGGCTTAGAGTTCCTGTGGATTACTCTGGAAAATTTCTGATGTAATTTAGAGGTTCAATGCCTTGTATTCTTGTTATATATTTGCAGCTTCCATGCTGTTGAAATTTTCACTCAAGTTGCTTTTTTCCAGCCTTCTAGTCGATTTGATGAACTGCCTGATGATTTTGATCCAAGTGGAAAGCTGCCTGGTTCATTTGATGATGGTGATCCACAAACAACAAATCTCTATGTTGGGAATCTGTCACCAAAGGTAATTTGTCACCACTTAAGTTAGAATGCCATTTATGCAATGAAGGACTCGCTAATTACTATAATTCTTTTCAATGTAGGTTGATGAGAATTTCCTTTTAAGGACATTTGGAAGATTTGGGCCCATTGCTAGTGTGAAGATAATGTGGCCTAGAACAGAAGAGGAGCGAAGGCGGCAAAGAAATTGTGGATTTGTGGCATTCATGAACAGAGCTGATGGACAAGCTGCCAAAGATGAAATGCAAGGTTTGTCTTCTTAGTTTTTATTGACAAGTTGTTGGGATTGAATGATACATGGAGTTGCTACTGCACGTCAGATGACCTTTGTAACATGGTTCCTAATGTTCATTTGACATATAGGTCATAATGTTGACATGGAGTTGCTCCAAGTTAAATTGGGTTAATAAAAAATGGGAAACAAAAGGGAAAAAGTATTAAAAAGTGGAATCATATGAACTTTGGCATATAATCTACTTTGCATCTTCAAATGTCTTAATTTCCTAAGTTTTTTTTTTTTTTTTAATTCCCTTTTTACTAGGACAGGCTTCTGCATCATGTGTTATGATATGCTATCTACTATGACCTCCCCCCTTTGTATCTTTACTTGTGCTATTAATTGTCCTGAGGATGGTGCTTTATAATGTCAATATGATCATCATAATCACTGGTTTGATGCCTCCAATTATTTGGGGTGTTTCATTCAAACGTGAAACGAATCCAGTTCTTTGCACATGTTTCAAAATTGTGATAATTGCATAATACTGTCACCAATTTGGGGCCAGGTTTGGTTTAATCCTGCTTGACAATAGTCACTTTACAATTTAGTTAATGTGGAATATGAAATAGTATTTGAAGAGAGATACTTCTCAACACAGGAGTTATTGTTTATGAATATGAGTTGAAGATTGGATGGGGGAAATCTGTGGCTCTTCCATCACAAGCGCTTCCTGCTCCGCCACCTGGACAAATGGCCATCCGAAGTAAGGAGGTGTGTGACATGATCCTGTAAAAGAAAAAAAAAAAATGAAGCTTCTACTAGGTTGATCTCTTGTGCTTTATTTATTTATTTATTTAGGGTTATGACTTCACATTTGAGATTCTTAGCTTGAATGTGTGTTTTGAAACATAAATGCTTTCTACTCCGTGTTCTATGATTTTGAAATGTATGTGTTGTTTGATAGGGTGCCACCGTAGTTCTCTCTGGTCCATCAGGCCCTCCAGTAACCTCTGTCCCAAGTCAGAATTCAGAACTGGTATGTTCATTAAGTTCCTCTAATGGGTGCTTTAGATTTTGCAGCTGCATCTCAAATGAAAACAAAATGAGTTTTGGAATCCTGTGGATGCTTAATTTTCATAGTCTATTTTTGTTTGATGTGTCTTATCTATGTTGTTTTTTGTTCATTTTGGGGGTTACATTGACTTTTATTGTCGGCTGTTCATAATATATGCCGTGGCTGTTATGATTAGGCATTCAGGTTATTTCTGTGTCATTCTTCTTAGCTGTTTAAATATTCATTAGTTTGGACTGAATTTAAATGTTTATTCAATTTAGTTACTATTTATTTTTAAAAATTTAAGGTGCTCTACTTTTGAAATTTTAATTTTGTTATTTGTATTTGCATGCATCTTCATAAAGCTTAATTTTGGAATCTAGGTTCTTACCCCAAATGTTCCTGATATAATGGTTGTTGCACCTGATGATGATCATCTCTGCCATGTGATTGATACAATGGCCCTATATGTTTTGGATGGAGGTTGTGCCTTTGAACAAGCTATTATGGAGAGGGGCCGTGGGCATCCTCTTTTCAAGTTTTTGTTTGAGCTTGGTTCCAAGGAACATACATACTATGTTTGGAGGCTTTATTCTTTTGCTCAGGTATATCTCTTTTGATGCCTCAATTGTGTGCCTCACACATCTTGGAAATTTAAGTAGAAATTGTTTTTACCATATTGTGACATGATTTTCTGTCATAATGGCTAAAGTTATTGTTGATATGTTGTAATGGTGAAATCATCACCCTAGATTGTGATTACACTGCATGGCTTTTTAGTATTGCACTCTGTAATTCAAGAATTTTGTTTCCAGTTATTTTTTACCTCTGTGATTTAGAATGCTCACTTTTCACCCTTTCCCCACACAATATAGGGTGATACTCTTCGAAGGTGGAGAACAGAACCTTTTATCATGATAACTGGTAGTGGAAGGTATTTTCATGTTTTCATGCCTATGTTGATGGGTTATTTTGAAGGTTTCTTTCAATTTATGACTATGTTGAACTGCAGAATTACAATGGCCTGATAATGTTTAGTTTCCTTTCCTCAGATGGATTCCACCTCCTCTTCCCATGGCAAAGAGCCCAGACCATGAAAAGGATTCTAGCAGTACATATGCTGCTGGTAGAAGCAGGGTATATATGTTTGTTTTTATTTGAAGATTTTCATGTCTGGCAGGAATTTGTTGTTATCGAAAGGTCTTACTGCAGAGACAATTTATTATCATTTTGAATTTTCTGCAGCGCCTTGACCTGGAACGGACGTTAACTGATCAGCACAGGGATGAGTTTGAGGATATGCTTCGTGCATTAACACTGGAAAGAAGTCAGATAAAGGAAGCGATGGGTTTTGCTTTGGATAATGCTGACGCTGCAGGAGAGGTACTGCCTTATATCAGAGCATTTCTCCATGATTTTCTCCATGATTTCCATACCGCGTAGTTTTGATTTTTCCTTGGAAGTCAAAAACCATGTCTATCATGGCCCTTTTTTCTATTATTTTTGCAGATGTTAGTCTTGAGATAGTTATAGCTGATCCTGCATTTTCTAATGATATTGACAAAAAAATGAGCTGTCAAATTAATTATGCCAAGAAAAGGGCTCTTGCAATTCTTTTATTATTATTATTATTTTAATGTTTGTTAATCTAAAGCTCTTTGGTGGTGTGAATTTCATTTTCTTTTGCTTGCAGATAGTTGAGGTTCTGACAGAATCTTTGACACTTAAAGAAACTCCTATTCCAACTAAAGTTGCAAGGCTCATGCTTGTCTCTGATATTCTCCACAACAGTAGTGCCCCTGTCAAAAATGCATCTGCATATCGAACAAAATTTGAAGCTGCATTACCAGATGTAATGGAGAGCTTCAATGACTTGTATCGTAGTATAACTGGAAGAATCACTGCTGAGGCCCTTAAGGTATGCTGTAACCACTGGTTTCGGTCTTAAATTGGAATTTTTGCTCTATGATATTGGCTGCCTTGCATGATATTTAGCTTTACCTGGATTTCAACAGGAACGTGTTCTGAAAGTGTTGCAAGTGTGGTCAGACTGGTTTCTGTTTTCAGATGCATATGTGAATGGATTACGAGCTACATTTCTTCGATCTAGTAACTCTGGTGTAATCCCATTTCATTCTATATGTGGTGATGCACCAGAAATAGAGAAAAGCACTAACTCGGAAGATACAAATGATGGCGGAAAAACCAACCAAGATGCTGCATTGGCAATGGGCAAAGGAGCTGCTATACAGGAGCTAATGAATCTTCCCATTGCTGAGCTGGAAAGACGATGTAGGCATAATGGATTGTCTCTTGTTGGCGGTAGAGAAATGATGGTTGCACGACTGCTGAATCTTGAAGAGGCAGAAAAGCAGAGAGGTTATGAATTGGATGATGATTTGAAAATTGCACAGAGCCATTTGAATTCTGGTAGAATTTCTGGCAATGACAGAGAAATGAATGTGGAGCATGAACCAGTAAGATTGTCAGGATGGAATGCTTATGGGGAGGATGAGATGCAGTCACAAAGCAGAAGTTCTATGCCTTCAGCTACACTGCTCCCAATCCCTCAACCTGAATTGAGGGCATTTGGTAAGAAAGAAAAAAGTGATCCTGTTTTGCCAGCCTCTAAATGGGCTCGAGATGATGATGAAAGTGATGATGAGCAGAACAGAAGTGCTGGGGGTATTGGGTTGAGCTATTCTTCTTCTGGAAGTGACAGTGGTGGTGATGGTCCTGGTAGGGTCAGTGAGATGGATTTTGGAACTGATGCAAGCACTTCAGCACAACCTGATGGTGGAATGAATGAAGAGCAGAGGTATCATATTTCATCTGTGGTCATATGCCTTTGTTTTTTGTTGCCCGAATATTTTCTGTTTGAATCAATCAACAATAACTGTTCAGAATCCCCTCCCTCCTACCCAAAAAAACCTTTCTTTAGTGAGTGTGCTCCTTATGTTATATGTATATGCTTCTCCAGCTTTTCTGAAAATATGTGATATTGCAGACTAAAGTTGAGACGTTTGGAGGTTGCTTTAATAGAATACCGAGAATCCCTTGAGGAGCGTGGAGCCAAAAATTCAGAGGAAATTGAGAGGAAAGTTGCAATACATCGTAAACGGCTACAATCTGAATATGGTTTATTGGATCCAAATGAAGATATTAGGAGAAGCAGTAAGTGATAATTTTGTGTGGACTGTACTTGTTTATGGCACTCCAGTTATAATACTTGTATTTCTTGAGGTGTAAATGACAATTATCTGCTTTCCTCACTTAGAATTTCTAGTTGGGCATCTATGGGTTCAAAGTAAGTTTCTTCTGTTATGGCAAGAGCTATCGTATATGGTTACATATATATGGTTATAACTGAATATTGAATATTTAGTTACTTGACCAGGTTGTGAAGAACAGATTGGAGTGACGAACTGTGTCTTTCTATGGCATATCACTGCAATAAAATTGTTTATTTCCTTTTTATTTCCATTTTGTTATGGTTGGAATTATATCTTGTTGCTAAGGTTGTTTTCATGTTCAACATATCCTCAACTTCAACTTCAATATTGTAAACCCCATCATTTTTTGGACTTTAGTCCTGTAGTAGTTTGTTGAAGAATTCTATACACTAGTACCTCGTCTATTTTTATGGTATTTAGGCTTTGGAAAAAGGTGCTTTGTACTGCAATGCTTGGTGTCTAATTCCCGCATGTATGTCTACTAATTTACCTTTTGCAGAGAGAGTGTCATTGGAGGGGAGGGATAAACGAGAAGACAGCCGTGAACCTTCCCGAAAACGGCACCACAGTCAGAGTAGAAGTGAGAGCCCACGTCGGAAATCATCGGCCAGGGACAGGGATAAGGAACACGACCTAGACAGGGATAGAGATATGACTCATGATGCGGAAAGCGAAAGACAGGACCGTGATTACCGGGATAAAGGTGCTCACAGAGAGCGGGATGATCTTGACAGAGACAGAGTCATAGATAGAGATA
Organism: Rhizophora mangle; assembly: GCA_037832345.1. NCBI lineage: Eukaryota > Viridiplantae > Streptophyta > Magnoliopsida > Malpighiales > Rhizophoraceae > Rhizophora > Rhizophora mangle. The sequence continues at coordinate 2,026,801 of JBAPLJ010001937.1, read as the reverse complement.
AGGACAGGAGGAGGCGAGCAAAATAAGTACTCATGCTTTAGGTGGAGTCGAAATGTTTGAACTGCCAATGGATCGGTTAATTTTGACGGGGCTGCATCTGAATGTTGAGAGGTATATGGATGTAATCGTGTTGTGTGCAAGTTGTGTTCCATTTGCCGCCAAAGTGAAAATGCCCATCCTAGTCAAGGGCGGGGAGAGAGAATGTGCTTAGTTTGACCCATACGTGCTAGTCAGACGTACATTTCGATTTCACTGTTAATGTGTAGGCATGATGGATTATGTTACATTGCTTAAACTATAGTAGCCATGGTGCTGAAATTTACTTGCTTGGATTTATCTTCTGCATGTATCTCAAAACCAAATCCAGGGCAAGAATGAGCGTGCCGACGCCATAAGAACTATTTATATTTTCTGCAGTTGTTTACAGATGAAGATCTTTGACTGGAAAAAGTGTCTAATCGCCAAAAATTTTTATAGTCCTCTTTGTTTTTTCGTTTGCATCCATGGTCATGCCAACCGATATGTGTAACTATCATGGAACGAGCTATGAAATGACTAATAGGAGCCAGAAGAAGTAAACAAGGATAGCCCACCGTTGACTAGACTTGCTTGGGGTCGGTCTGAATCTTGAAAAACGCAAAGCCTGGTACACTCTGCTGGACGAAAATAAATTAAAAAATATTTGTGGTCGTTAATTACAAAAATTATCCCTACCCTGCCCCAACCAGGCGCGGAAAGCAATGGCGGAGGGGGCAGCCCGCTGGACTTGCAACTCTTTCTTTTTCCTCAGTATCTCGCTCCATGTGCTTGTACCGACTTTCCACTCTCTTTCTCCTCTCTTGGGTGTTCATCCATTGGGTCTCTTTCTATTTCTCAACCCAGATCTTCAATTTGCATATTGTCGTCAGATGTTCTGTTTTTATCTTTTTATTGGATAATAATTTTGGCCTTTTGACTTCTGTAGACGGCAATTACTTTGCTTCACAGGTGATAAAGTGCAAGGACGGCTCTAAATCATTCACTAGAGACCGTCTCAATGATAATTTCTGCGATTGCGTTGATGGGACTGACGAGCCAGGTATGATATTGTTTCATTCTCACTGTTGTTTAGTTCTTTTATCACTTTTCTTTCTTATTTCTTGTTATCTTTGTGTCTTTTCTTTTAAATTAGTCTTAGTTCAGCCGACCCATCTCGTCGTAACCTTAGGAGTTAGAGCGTATATGACCATCAGAATATTATGCCCTGTTGAAGCTGTCAGTGCATTGCATTTGATTTGTTAAATATATTTCTTAAGCTAACTTTGTGAGTAATAAAATGGGATAGCAAATTTTGCAATGAGTTTTGAAATTCGTAACTTGAATCACTAATCATCGTGATTATGGTGTTTTAAATATGGTATATAAATATGCATAATAAGAGCCGAGTAAAGTCAATCTTTGAGCAATTCTGTCATGAAGTTGCTTTGCATTTGACATTATGGTTCTGTATTTTTTATCACTAACATCATGCTTTGGAAGTTCAATTTTAAGGGATTCGTGCTATTGATTTTGGTGGATCTTATACTCTCTTTGTGATTGTCATCAGTTAGATTATGAAATGAAGCAAAAGTTTGATATTCTGTGTCTGATCGATAACCATATCATCTGAACTTTTGAAGATAAGTAAGCTATGTGGTCAATGAAATGTTTTCCATTCATTTTCTTTCTTTGTTTTTAGTTTTGTTTTTTTTTTTTTTTTCATTGGCCATTCATGAGGCACAGATTCCAGATCACATGGCATTCTATGTTTTTGCTTCTTAGTGATTCATTTGACTAAGATTTTGATTCTGTATTCAGGAACTTCAGCATGCCCTAGAGGCAGCTTCTATTGCAGGAATCTAGGAAGTACACCACAATTTATTCATTCTTCTCGTGTCAATGATCAAATCTGTGGTAAGTTGAACAAGTAGAGCTACTCGCCTATTATTGCTGTGAAGATGGTCCTGGGTGGTAGAGACCTAGGTGGTATGCCCTCATCTAGAAGTGGGATTGTGTATTATGATTTTAGGTGTCTAGCTCTGATTGTGCATAGGTCTTTTGGGGGTCCAGTGCTTGGTTATGCACTTAGCATGATTAATGAATCCCTTGTAGTAATTTTTGCAACTGGTGTCTTGTAAAATTGATAAGGGCTGAGAATTTATAAAGCTATCTCTGTGCTTGCTTCTTTCTTGTTAGCACAAGTTTTTAGTTCTATCCAACTTGCTTTCCTTCTTAAATTGGGCTGCTCACTAGTATTGTTAAACTTAGCTCTTAATTCAAGTGTTTTTATCTGTTCTACTCCAATCTCATTTTAATCTCATGTGGCAATTATATGACAATTTACTTTCCTCTTCTTGTCAGTTAAACTTGGATTTGTTCTTGTATTTCCTATCTGATCCCCATTCGCTCAATTCATTGGCTTCATAGATTGCTGTGATGGAAGTGATGAGTACGATAATGCTATCAGTTGCCCCAACACATGTATTATGGGTGGAAACTTGGACTACAGAACTAGAAATTATTTCTCAACCAATCAAGTAAAGGAATCTAAAACTGAAGTTAATTCAGATGACTTGTTTCACAAGATTAAAGGTATCCTTTTGGAGTCTTCTTGCTTCTTCTATCTCCTTCCCCTCTCGCTTGCCCTCGCCAACCATCCTTCCTTCCCCTCCTCTCTGTTGTCCCTTTATTGTGGTGCAGTTAAAAGCAGTCCATTGTCAATAATTGTACTTGATACATCCAGGGATGAGGATGATACTAATCCTACAGCTGGTTATTCTTGGCTGCGTGGCAATTTTTCGAATATGTTACCGGCGTGGCAGGTCAAGAACAAGGCGTCATCATCATGAACGGTATTTGTCAGTAGCTCGCCGTATCATTTTGGGGAAATTCTATGAATCCTCTTGTTGCTCAATTCTATTCGCTCGTTCTGGTTTCCCCTCCAGCTAAAACTGCAGGTTCCTCTTGCTTTGTGCAACTCTTTGCTGGCCGACCTTTTCCGTTCCAATTGAAGCATATTCAGTAGAAAGCTCGACAAGAATGCATCGGCTAGACAAATGGTTCAAATGTATAGTACCAAGCCATCTAATGCAGTGCCTGAGGAGAAAGGCTCACCTCTGCGATAGCACAGTCAAAAGTATATAGACATTGCAGTATTTTGATGAACTTATCAATTGTTGTATCGTACCATGATGTTCTACTTCAGTGCTTACGTTGGCTGAGAGAAATGATACACGCTTGAATGTTTCTGTGGCTGAAACATTTTTCTGACGAGGAACTCATCTTTAACGGACAATTAATGGTCAATTTTTTTTATAAAAAAAGGAATGAAAAAAAAAAGGAAAACTAGTAGGATAACTTTAAATTGGCACAAAAAAGCATATTTGAAATTAGTAAATATTGTTAATGTTAATGTTTATGGATAGAATTATTCTATTTATAACGAAATATTTTGGTTATAGTGTATGAATTACTTTTTCGTTTGACTTTGACTTGGAAATTTTTAACATTAAAAATAAAGTCTTAAGAAACCCTAATCTCTAACGGATATTTTTATTAGGGTTATAAATGTCTTTACATTCGACCTTCGAACGCTATATTGAGTGGCAATGATCACATCCGGCAGATTTAGAAGTGTGAATTGTGGTACAGGTGGCATTCATCTGAATGTGATGTGGCAATGGTAGTAACACGTGGCATTTTAAACATAAATCAAGCAGGCCACGACGACGATCATCCACGTAAAGGCGGAGCCGCGCCTTTTCTCCTCCCACAACTCCGATAAGAAACCGCGACGCTGAAAAACCCAGAGGCTAAAGTTCTTAATCTAATCAACTAATGTAATTAAGATGGAGGAAGGATTGGCTTGTATAAGGTTTGCGCAATTAGAGGCCACAAAACTTGGGGATTTGACATCGGGGAATAGTTGTTCGTGGGATTGCTATGATGCCCAGCTTTGAGATCAAAGGGCTTCCTTGAGCTTTTTCTCTAGTCATTTTATCTTCTTTGGAAGCTTTTTGCTGGCTTTGAAAAGGTCAGCACCATGTTTTTTCGAATGATGCTGAATGTTTTAGCGTACGTGTCTTGTTTCTTTATGGGCCGCCGTGGGGGGAGGGGGGGTTGTGGTTCTGGGCACCTTGTTTTATATTCAAACCATGTTAATAAGAGACCCTCTCGATGTTCGACAATATTCCCGTGTGAAACTTCAGTTCAAATTATCTTTGCGTTTCTTTCATATTGTATTGGTTTCCCACTTTGGTTGATTGGAAATGTTTTTACAGGTAATCTATAGGTTCACGGTCGCGATATAGATGCTGCGGCCTCTGCTTCGTCGCAGTGGATCTCTCTTCCACTTTCCTTTGCTTCTTCACACAGTCTCCTCACCACGAACACTCGAGGAGGCCATCAAAGGTGCTGTTGAAGCCAAAACATATCAGCAAATTCCAGACATTCTTGCTTCATTCGGAAATTCTTGGAAAAACCCAAATCCTTTCTCATTCCTCTCCACCTTCCCTCAGAACCGCAGAACACAAATAATAGACGCGATTTTACAGTCATTTATCCATCTAAGGCCCCGGTTTCGGCCCCAGATTGCCTATGACTATCTCCTTTTGTACGCACTTCAAAATCCCAGTCCTTTTCCTATTGCCTTTGCCATCCTCCAACGTGCGCTTCGCTCCGGCTGCTTGCCCGTCCCCCAAACCCATCTCCTTCTCTCTGATGCCTGGCTGCATTGTCGATCTCAGTATGTTTCTGTTGCTAAGATCCTACTGGATATGCAATCCATTGGATATCAGCCTGACTGTGGCACATGCAATTACCTTATATCATCTCTATGTGATGTTGACCAGTGGCTGGAGGCGACAGAAGTCTTGAAAGGCATGTTTGGTGCAGGATGCATTCCTGATTTGGAAAGCTACGGCACTGTAATTAGCAAGATGTGCAGAGCTAGAAAAACTGGTGACGCAATAGAGATGATGAAGGAAATGGTTGTTAAAATTGGATTGAACCCAAGGCAGGGAACAGTGGCAAAGTTAGCTGCAGCATTAAGGGCAAACAGAGAGGTGTGGAAAGCTGTAGAGATGATTGAGTTTCTGGAGAAAGAAGGTTGCCATGTTGGCTTTGAGAGTTATGAGACAGTGCTTGAGGGGTGTCTTGAATGTAGAGAGTACATTTTGGCTGGCAAGTTGGCTATGGCGATGACAGAGAAAGGTTTTATACCATATATCAATTTCAGGCAGAAGGTGGTTGAGGGATTGGCTGGTGCTGGTGAATGGAAGCTTGCTTGTGTTGTGAGGCAAAGATTTACAGAATTAAGTTCCTAATTCCTGACATGACTTGGGTTGTGTTGTGAATGCTGCTTTCACTAGATGTGGATGAGTGCGTCATATCATTGCAAACATGGTATTTCAGTCCTTGTTTTATTTTCTTTTGAAAGTACATAATGGAGCTCATTTTATTACCGTAATTGTAGCTGATGCAGCACCTTTTGGCTGCTAGAAAAACACCTTTGATCAGGGAATCTTTATGCCAAATGTTTAAAGAGCTTATCTTCCATGAGGAATTGACCTAACCCATTCTTTATTCTTCCTCAGCATGTTTCCATAATATTCAGTTTATTTCCAAGTTCTAATCTGAAATATCATCTTTTGCTTTATTTTTATCACTTATAATGATAAATACTATCTGAAAAAGCATCTTGCAAAGCTTTGTATCCAGTCATTCTACAAGCAGAGGCAGGCTGACATCAAAAGATTGTTTAACTCTTGATAGGATAGCTTGGCTCCATAGCAATGCCACAAATACCTTTCTTGTCATGGAAACCACGCTTCATCCTTACATATCCTGATTCACCCCATTCTGGGCCCCATGAATTTTTCACCAGCCAGTACTTTTCTCCACCACTCTCTCCGTAGCCCACTGCTGCAACCCCATGGTTGAGCTTGTCGCCACAATAGCCACTATAGATGCCTTTGGAGTAGAGTTGAAATGCGTAACTGCCTGCATCAATTGCAACAGACACTGGCTGGTTGGCCACTGCAGCTTGTAGCCTGTTCTCGTTGTAGGCAGGTACTAATTTATAACTGCTTATGCTCACTGCATGATGTTTGGATTTCTCTTTGTCACAGGTTCCTTCTTTTCCATCGTAGGGATAATTTTCTTCAGTGGTAAGCCCACCCACTTCTTTGATGTATTCAAATGCTTTTTCCATGTCCCCACCATTGCAACCTTGGTTGTCCTTATTAACATCACAGTCCACAAGCTCCTGCTCTGATAGAGATAACAATTTCCCTGTCCTGATTTTGTTGATCCCTTCCACAGCTGCAACTGCAGAGAATGCCCAACAACTTCCTGAAAAGTAACTTTATATTAGAAGTTTCCCTGAAATTAACCAGGGTAATGATGTGCTTAGATTTATATCCGTTGGATAAAATTGAAGGCAAGAAAACAAATTTGAAAGTTCATACCACATTGGCCTTGATTCTTTACTCCAGTAACAGCGCCTTTCTTTCTCCAGTCCATGTTTGTTGGCAGGGCTGACCTATTTCCATGGCCGTGGCTTATTGGGTGTTCATGCTTGTGAGTGTGATAACCTAGGTATATGGAATTGAACTCCTCATTTGTCATGTCTGCAAATTTGTTGTCAGTAAGCTTGAATGATAAGTTCTGTGAATTTATGTAGTCAACGAACTGAACATTTGATTGGTATATTCCGAACCGCAGCATATATTCATCTCTAGTTTTGTAACTTTTGCCATTCCGTTGCAGCCAGTCCTTGTACCTTGTCTCCATGGCTATGGGGTCATATACTAACGGGTAGCTTTTGATTTCAGACGCCCATGCACCTGAAGGGATGCACAGCAGAAAGCCCACGATTAGCGGAGCTAAGCCACTGTTCCATAACATCATGACTGCACTATCAATGGCTAGCCTTGGACGTGGATGAAGATCAGTAATTGGAACCTATATAAATGAGGAAACTTTGGTGCACTTTCAGGCATCAATTTCGATTGGCTACGTATAATATATGCATGCGGTTTTGTCATTTATGCCAAGATCATATGTTAAAGGTGGTTTCGGTTATGCCTTTGTCTTGCTCATGTCTTTTGTGCTTCTCTGTTCTGCTGGGACAAGTCTTCCCAAGTTCCAATTCCCACTATGTGTATTACATGCTTTGCGGACTTGGCTGTGGCATGCCAACTGCCGAGTATACGAGACTTTCGTAAAGTCTGGCGAAATGCGTTTATCCCCACCTGCCTTCGGGTGTGAAAAACTCTTCACCAAATGGCCGTTTGGTGAACTTTTGTTCCAAGAACATGGCCATGAATGCCCCTTCAAAAAATTCAACATGTTTGCTAAAAAAATTGCGTGGTTATATCTATGGTAATTTTATTCTAAAATTTGGACTCCCCAATCGCACGGCTCACCCGTACAAAGAAAATATTCTCACGTATGTCCCATTTATGTTATCCGCATTGAAGATGAAACTGGGTGTGCTTAGGATTTATGCTTCCATCACCCTTTTGGATCTGATGATCGTAGTCGCGAGATGAATTTAGGCTACTGCTGATTGAGTGCACGAGAGGAAGAAAGAAGCAATTGGCAAACGGCGAAGCGGTTAGTACACATATTTTTATGTGCTAAAACCCTAGCAAAAAAAATCATTTCAATATCCAACCATTTATTATACCCAAAATTCAAAATATAACTTCTTGAAAAATAGAATTTTATTGTTGGCTATTATCTTTTTTAAAAAATATTAATTTTGGGTGTTATCAATTATCAAAAATAACTTACTGGAAAAAAAAAAAAAAAGAAGAAAAAACCAGAAATCAAATAAAAAGAATTGAAAGGTGGAAAGATAAGGACGTAATCATTGGTGGAATAAACAACGTCTTCCCATCTTCTGTTTGTTTCTTGAACATTTTTTCATTGCCATGTGACGGCATACAACTGCGCATTTGTTTTGATAGAATTATAAGTAAAGACTCGGCTACATCGATGGGCCATGCAGACGGGTTCCAGGACGGGACATGGGTCTCACGCTTATTTTTTATTTTTATTTTTTTGAACATTTTTTAAAATATATAATGTATAAACAGTATATGATACACAAACAGACAATGTAATTATGCAAACAAATCTAAAAAAAGAAAAAAGAGAGAAAGAGAAGCACAGGAACCACGCAGGTCTCACCCCTTTCTGGCCCCTTGTCCCATGGCCTCGTCTCTCTATCTTTTTCCTACAAAAAAATAACTGGGGTGATGATATCAATATCAAATGAAGAAATTAAACAAATGATTTCTCTATCAAATCAAATCCATTAAATTAAAATAATATGTATGATGAAGGTGGGTTTTCCAGAGGCAACACATGCATTAGATTTTTCATTGTTGTTGATTATGCAGGAAGATGCTGAATTGATTGTCAGGCATCCGATTTCTTCAGAAACAAATCGTAATAAAAATATGATGGCATCTGATTTCTTTTCGCGGTTAGTGCCTTTCATACACTTGGATTAATGGAAGCAACGTGTTGTCCAATTTGATAGTGATGGAAGGTGCCAAGAGGCTTTGTGGCAGCTATGGTAGTAAAGAGGACAGAGAGTACCCTACATGTGGGTGTGCTCTGGGGCCAAAGCAAAGAAAGCTTACAGCGTGCAAGCAATTCACGTGGCCTGACACTATCCCTTCCAAACCCTCTCCCTCTCTCTCTCTCTCTCTCTCTCTCTCTCTCTCTCTCTCTCTCTCTCTCTCTCTCTCTCTCTCTCATTTTGTTTCGGAGCTCATGCCCCCAATTACCACAATCCTTCCATCATTGCACTAATCTTAGTACTGGAATCTTTATGATCATTGTTTAAAATAATGTTGTATGCTCCCATGCATGCATTCCTTCTCTAACTAAAGAAGTCATCAGTCCATTGATACATGTATCCAAGATGAATGCAAATTAAAATAAAGCTGCCCCTCATTTCATTAGATTTGAGAAATACCCGTCACTCAAAATTTACTTATTTCAACTACTTCAACAGTACATTTAAAATTATTAAAAGTTGGTCATGCACAACCAACATCCAAATGCAAATTATCGTATTTAGTCTCCATGTGGGGACGATGGTGAACCAGGTGAGGTTCTCGCCTGATGGGTTGTACGTGGGTTGACTAACCGATCCGACGGCTACCGAATAGACATGTAGAGAGTGGGCTTGTGCTTGTGGATTTATGGGAATTCTTCTCGGGATGGTTAAATAATGAGACTATTATCAGGAACCCACTAAAGGAACGGTCACAAGGGCACATGGCGGCCGATTCCGCTAGTTATTGTACCACTGGCGAGACTTTCCAGTGATACCGGTGAGAAACAACAACCTCCTTAACAGCTGTAGATAGCTGTCCAATCTCAAAAAACCCCACCCCATGTGACCCTATTGCCACATTGGGATAGATTGGGATATGGATTCAGTGGAATAATATTGAAAAATATGTGTGCAATGAAAAAAAAAAAAAAAAAGGTTCTAATGATGATGTGGGTTTTCTCCTTTCTTCTCTGCCAAAGTACACATTCCATTAAATTGTGAGGATTATTAGCAGTGTTCTTGAATGTATACATAGTGAACACATTTTGATCAAGATTCTATATTGGTTTTTGTTTTCATTTTTGTGCAGTGCAAACCTTCATGTATAAGAAGCTTTTGTACATTGAGGATTGTTATATAGTGCTAAATGGCACAATTGCCTCCAAAAATCCCAAATATGGTGCCATCTTGGCCTGATTTCAGCTCTCACCACAGAATTCCTTCACCCCTTAATGCCACCACCTCGGCCACGGCCACGGCCACCACCCAAAACCCTTCACGGGTTGATGAATTCCTCGGCTTCTCATCTGCAAGACGTGGGAACCACCGGCGGTCCGCCAGCGACTCCATTGCATTCCTTGAAGCACCAATGTTGGATGAATGTCAGGCCACTGGTGCGCCGCTGGCTTGGTCCGGACAAAACGGCCACGAATTCGACAGATTTGACGAGGAACATTTCGTGTCTATGTTCACTACCGAAGACATAGCAAACGCTATAGTCCCATCCTCTTCCAACACCTCAATCCCATCTGATAATAACCTCATTAACGACGAGAAAGAAAGAACGCCGTCCGACGAGGTGCAAAGCCAAAGCCAATCGGAGACACAAACCACTCCAAGTGCTACTAGCAACAATACTTCTGATCATAGGATTGTAGATCCCAAGAGGGTTAAGAGGTAATACTCTTGCATATATGTCTACCCTTTAAATTCTTTGCTCTTTCTAATCATTTGAGTTTATTTAATTTAGATGCTACCCACCAAAGATTGCTTCTTTATGAAGAGACGCAATCAACAACCCATGTATTATCATCTCTCGATTTATCTATTTTGGGTTTACTTTCAGTGTTTTGACTAGTAATGTTAGAATTACTACACAATTACAGTGAACGCAGGAAGGAAATTAGAGACAATATACTTAAGTAATTGTAATAAAAACCTTTCAATTTTACTTAATTACATAATTTTTTTTTATTTCCTTTGCATTAATTAGGATATTGGCAAATAGACAATCTGCACAAAGATCACGGGTGAGGAAGCAGCAATACATAGCTAAGCTCGAACGTAGTGTAACCTCATTGCAAGTAAGGGACTCGATTTGATTCTTATTTGAGCACCCAGTGCTGTACACATGTGTATTCAAATTCTTCGATTTTACTGGCAAATTGAAGGCTGAAGTTTCAGTGTTATCACCAAGAGTTGCATTTCTGGACCATCAACGCTTGCTCCTGAATGTTGATAACAGTGCTCTTAAGCAGAGAATTGCTGTCTTGGCTCAAGATAAGATCTTCAAAGATGGTACGTACGCGCTCAATCGATTATTAATTATCCAATACCGCCTTTAATTTCTCTTGATAATTGCTTGCCTCATTGAACGTAAATCCTTTTTCAGAATATGTAGCACGTTAAGTAACTCCAATTTGTTCACCAAAATGCTAAAGAAAAAAGAGTAATGCTAACTGTACTAAAGTGTAGTGTCATTTTATTTTTCTTTTTTTAAATTAAAAAGTTCATTAAATTGTTAACTATATAAAAATAATTTTTAAAAAAACTTTTAGAATTAAAAGTTTGATACTTTTAAAATAGAGATACAAGTACTTAATTTCTGAGATTATTTTTATAAAGTCAAATGATATATATACTAAAGTGTAGTGATTTTTGTTTTAAAATTTTTTTTAATTAGAAAGTTCCTTAAATCTTTAACTATATAAGAATAATTTTTTTTATTTTTATAAACTTTATTATCTTATTTTTAGAATTAAAAGTTTGATACTTTTAAAATAGAGATACAAGTACTTAATTTCTAAGATTATTTTTATAAAGTCAAATGATATATGTTATAAACCCTATGAAACAAATCATATATTGAAAAAATAAATAAATAAATAACAAAGCTCTACAAATATTCATTTTATGGCTAAATTATAGATATCTCTGTTAATAATAAAATGAAGTATTCTTATCATTTTTCTATTTTTTTTTTCTTTAATTTGTAATCAATTTCTAAGATTTAAGACTCAACTAACATTTTAATTAACTACTATGGATATTTCATCTGAAAACAGAAGCAAATAACTCTCTATGGATAACCGGGAGGTCAAGAGAGTAACGTTTCCCGAACTGTTCCTCGAGTTTAATTGAGGCTGTTTCATACAATATAATCTTTTAAATATTTTTCTTTAACGAAAGATTATTAATTCTCTCGGTTACAACTCACAAGCATAGGAACTTGAAATCTAGGCCTTTTGCAATTAGAAAAAGGTGCAAAAGGAATAATGAAACCGACAAATGTGCAGCTCATCAAGAAGCGCTGAAGAGAGAAATAGAGAGACTGAGGCAAGTGTGTCACCAAAAAAACCTAAAGAAGACCGAAAACGAGGCACCATCACCATCTCCACCCACAGCCCCAACAGCAAACCCCGGGAAAGAACAGCAGCTTCTCCAAGTTTAACATTTCATTCAGTAAGTTGTTCAAGTGTGGTGGAGTGACAGCTGATAAATTCTCTCCGTCACCTTGAGTTTGACTTGACCACCCATATATATTCCCTACAATACAAAGGAAGGAGTGTACTGCACAAAACCCATCTACACATGATAGCATTTGCCATTCCGGATTGCCTGAACAGAATAATAATGATACCCTCGAGAGAAACACATCCTTGAATAATTGACTGGGAACTCACGTTCATGGGAGCTTTTGGTCTCCGCTCTCTCTCTCTCTCTCTCTCTCTCTCTCTCTCGCCGCAGCCGTGCGTTCACATCACGCGTTTGCATCTGATTGGGGACCAGCCAAGAGTCCATAATTTTGGATTGCAGGGAAGAACATATGCGGGCGTCTGTTGTGCAAGGACAGTATGCTCGGACAACAATGCGTTTGATCTTCCTTTGCAATAAAGGAGGGTGTGTTCGTGTTAAATAGCTTTATATCGTCTTGTAAGCTTTTGTCCTCTGGTTTATTCTTTTTATAAAGTCAGCTGGAAGGCAAAGGGTGGTGGAGGATATCGTCTGTTGTCAGGAAAGTGCTTTTAGCAACTTTTGCGTCAATTGATGATAAGCCGTCATGAGATTTAAATTCAAGGGTTGTAAGGGTTTGTTATGTTTAGTATAACTTATTTATTATTATTTGTTATATAAATTTATTATTTATTATTTTTTTATTTTATAAAAACTCTCCTTAATATATATAGTATAAAATTGAGTGAATTATATTAATAAATAATTAAAATAATTTTTTTTAAAAAATTGAATGTAATTATTAATTCGGCATATATATGAATCAATGAATGTTGAGTAAGCCATTTAGTGATAAAGTTTTTAGATTCTTATTCCCAATAATCACGTTCAAATTTCGGTAGCAAAACAAAGCATATGAGAGGCAAAGGTAAGCAGGTAAAAGCAACTACTATTCCAAATGAACCATTTTGAATTACTTTCTTAGACGAGGATATCTTTAAGGATTTTTTTTTTTTCTTTTACCATAATTGTGATTAATTTATTGAATAAGTTAAAAAAAAAAATAAATTGTTACCACTTGATTGATTTGATGATGAAGAGTTCAGGCTTGTGGAAACTATAGTCAAGCGAAAATTGAACGTGTATAAGAAAAAAATATTAAAAAAAAAAAAAAAATGAGCTGACTGCTGAGTATGACAAAGAAGACATTGAACTCGACCCAACAATGACGTACCAGTTATCGCGTCATATAGTTTGACTTTTCTATTTATGTTATAGGTAAAAAGCAAAAGCCCCATCAAATGGGTTCGAGGCCCAATTGACACAACTGCAATTACAGCTGCAGCCAACCGAAGCCCCATCAGCCTGCCTTCTGCGGTTTGCCAGCGTCGCCCACCTGCGCTTGTTGTCTCTCAAACAAAATCCGTTATTAGAACAGCCAACCAAAGCCCACCAGCACCCCTTCTCCGGTTTGCCACCGTGGCCCACAGGGTTGTCTCAAATAGAAAATGGGCCTGATTTGGGAAGCCCTGAGAGTTACTTAGGCTTTCATGGGATATGGGTCTATTAGAAAGATCGTGGACGTTATTTAGATTCCTGGTAACTTGGGCCCACGTGAACTTCGACGAGGATAATTCCTGGACGCAATTGTGCAACCAGCTTAAAACGCTCTCTCTGTACAGAATAATCGCAAACTTAGAAGCCAGGGCCATCCGGCAGGGCAGTGACAGCGTAGGAAACGCGAAATTAAAACTTTACAAATGCTCGCAAGTACAATGAAACGACATGCATGAGCCAACATTATGGAGAAAAATGAGAGATCGGTGGCTGAAAATGTGGAGCAGAATAAATCAAATTTCAGTTACTCGACCCATCTTTTCCGATTGTCAAGTGGAATTTGATAAGTTAAGGAAGACTCGCGAGGTTTAACGTTTGAAGATGAAAACAAAAGAACAAGAAAATTCATCACATGTAATTATTGGAGATGACAACAAAAGAATGGAAAAAGTCATGACATTTAATTAACGAAGACACAAAGTCAATAAATGATAAGACCGTTTTATTATAACTTCAAAACTGTTAATTCGAGTTATGAGAATGGCACGCAAAATAACTCAAGATGGGTCTCGTAATATGACACAGAAACGAAGAGCAAGAAAGTGAACGAAAAGGAAGGTCCAGCCAATCCAGGAATTTTCCAGCTTGTGCCTCCCCATTAATTGCCTTTCACTTCAGACACATAATGACATGATCCAAAAACCAGATTTGGTCAGTGTTATGTACATAACTGCACTCTGCCATCACATTAAGGCAATAGTACTGAGATACCTCCATGGAAACAATTTCATATTTTCTCACATCCATGTACGCTAAAAGAAATGCGTCCCCCAAAAAAATTCAATGGAAAAGGAAAGCAATCGGCAACAAAGATAAAATTTGAGCTTCCAGTTTCAACAACAGCACATACATCAAACTGATAAATATATTTTTTTTTTACGTGCTATAATAAGAAAGTCTCGTAATAACTCACATATATGTTCCATTCTTCAGCTACATTTCAACAATCCAAATGAGGTTTTAATTCATCTCCAACAGCAGCACAATCCGAGATCTTTGATGCCTTCTGCTTGGCAAATATTTCCTTCAGGATGTTGGCACTTTTCTCAGCATCCAGCAACTTCTTGGCCAATAAATCCACAGTTTCTTTGTGTGCATCAAATTTAGAAAAAGACTCTGCTTCAAATTCCCTAACCTTTTTCTCAATCAACATGCGATTCTGCTGTTCTTCTTCCTTTAGCCGTTGCTTCTCCAATTCCTTGGTGCTCAAAACAAGTCCACCAGGCCCTGCATCCTTGTAGATTGGTTCTTCAGGCAGAGGGCACTTTGATCTATACTCAGCAAATACCTTCTGCGTCTCCTTCAAAGCCTTTCTATACTCCTGTAGAAGATTACCCATCAAATACAACTCCCGTTCAAGCCTGTAAACCTCCACCTGTCTCTTCTGTTGCTCCTCACATTTAGATTTATGCAACTGCTGAATCATGTTGTCCCGCCGCTGCAGCTCAGAAATCAGCATCTGTTGATTCACGTTCATTTCCTGACATGCCTGCTCCTTTGCCTCATACATCATCCTAGCCTTTCCCATCAAATGCTGCATTTGGTCCATATATAAATCATACTCGGATGATGACTTCATATCCCATGGTACATCGCTTCTTATCCTCTTACTTACACCAGGAAATGAGCGCATATCATTCTCAAGGTGCTCAATGGGTCTCTTGTTCCCATTGCCATTATCATTACCTAACAATGACGAAACAATTGGAATCGTTTGTGTATGAATACCAGATGCGAGAAACTCACCTGAAGACAAATTGTCACGAGATTGCATTCCCGAATCAAAGGGAATTTGAACTGCTTCCATTACTGAAAGAAGATTCTCAGAACTTACACCCTCCAAGGCAACTTCTTTTGGTGAGAGATTAAATCTTGCTTCCTCTGCATCATCTTCTCCACCTTCTTCATTTCCCTCTTCCTCTCCCTCCTCTTCTGGCTTTCCAAGCTCTTCACATTCCTCCTCGTCTTCTGCTCCATCCACGCTGCTCCCCAGAAGCTTCCCCTGTTCTTCTTCGTCTTCTTTACCTTTCTCACAATCCATTGCATGCCCACTGTCGACATGCTCCTTTCCATCTCTTTCTCCATCATCTCTCACGACACTATCCATCCCGCCAAGACTTAGTTCAATATTATGCTCCTCTAACTCTAGTCCCTCGCGGGGCTCGTCAATCATCCTCACATCATCATTCTCCTCTTCCTTAACATCAACCTCCATTTTAACCGGCTCTTCCTTTAAAAGATCCTCTTTTTGGTCTTTTATCAAACAGTGGAAATGCGAGGCATAATAACACTCCTTCAAATCTGCTCCCACAGATAACTCCTTCTCCATCATAGACCAAATCAATCCAGCCCAATCCACCCTCTCAAAGTTGCCTTCTTTTATTGCATTTCTCAGGTTCACAATCTCCGTGGGCATTATCCAAGTATCTCCATGCAACAAAACCCAATTGGACAACACTTCTTCAATGAACCCTATTGATTCCTCACTCTCCTTCACCTCCCGCGCATTATCCACCGAGCTATTCTTGTCTTTCTTCGCCGGCAGCTTTAATGCACGAGCCAAATCAGCCCGGTTGACCTTGATGCGAAATCCATTGACATAGCTTGCTCGAAGGGAAGGGTTATAAGTGGCAATCAGCTGGGCAAGGAGATCAGTGCGAATATTCAAATCGAATTGCAAGTGAACAAAGTCCCATAAACCCAATCTTTTTAAGAGGGCTTCGTGGCTAGTGAAGTCAAGGACCTTATTCGGCACGAAAGGAACCGGCTTCAGAGCTGCAGCGAGAATCTCAATCTTTTTCTGGGACTTCCTTTCCAGAGCAGCCACACGCCGCTTCAACTTCTTGCGCTTGGGACCACCGCCGCGACGTGACGAAGTAGAGACGGCGGCGGCGGGAGGATCGGAGTTTGTGGGCGAGAGAGGGGCAATGTCTTCAGGGTCGTCCAGGTTTTGATCTTCGTATTGTGGGTCTTGCTTTGGCGTCTTCTGGATCTGTGATCTCCATTTCTAGGGTTTTAGGGAACTGGAGTCTAGCTTCCGATTCGGGCGGCGCCGGTGGTTGGTTTGCTTCATCTAATTGCTCTGGTTTCCTTTCTTGGTCTTCGGTCGACAGATCAGAGTTTGGCGGGACCAGATCCTGAGAGTTAGCGGGTGAAGCCATTCTCAGTTCGACTACCCCACGTGCTGGGGAGCTCTTGCCACTGCCGACTGGTGGGCTTCTCGTCCCAAGTCTTTTCGGAGAAGAAATGTTTATGATTAGACCCACCAAGTTATTGTAATTTGCAAGTCTGCCAAAAGAATTAATTTAGGTTCTTTTTACATCCAACGGTCACATTCCCATCATCCGCTATTAACTTTTCTCTCTTTCTTAACTGCTGCCAGCAGCTCACACTCTAACAGGCCGAAACAACGTCGTCTCAAGGATCACTGGCGCGTGGCCGAAAACAACGCCACGGGCCAGCCGCTGCAGGCGGCGATCGACTGGGGGCCTGCAGGCCTGGCGGAGCCCGATTGTGGGCCAAGACAATAAGTGGGTTCCTGCTATGCCCGAGCGAAATTCAAACAACACTGTCTTGGGCTCTTAACCATTATTACCTAAAAAGCAAGGCTTGACTGATGCCTGATGGTGACACCAACCTAAAAATTTGACCCAAAAAAAAAAAAAACAACAAAACACAAATGTATTAGCTTCTTTTTCTTTTTTTTTTTTTCTGTTTTGTTCAATTTTTGGAATTGTATGAGCGGTTTAGATACAAAATCTCAACCGCTCATTGTTCCAATAACAAATGCTTTCCTAAAATGGAAAAAAAAAAAAAAAGGCTTTCACCAAGACACACTGACAGACTATTGTCACAAGGTCAAAATATTAGCATAACGTATTACTAAATATTTGTATGTTTATATTAAAAGACTTAAAGGGGTTAACATTTATCTTCTAGTCAAAGAATTTGTAATATTTATAAGCTACTCCGAACTAATTCCAAGCTGTTATATGCATCGTTCTTTTAGTATGCCCATTGCCAGTCTTCTAACAAATGGTTCGATTCTAATTTCTAAACCAACCGGCTCCGCACTAGTCAAAGTTGGAATTGGGATTAACCCCTCAAGATAACTAAATTGTCAAACTATACTTTTCCACGCATAAAAAAGTATACTGTTGTATTTCCACAAATCATTCTTCACGAAAATCAACATTCCGGGAAAATTTGCAGCTGGAAAATGGAAATACAGAACTTCCACACCTAAAACTAAGACGTTTGCCGAATTTGCAAAGACAGTTGTTTAACAAACCTGGCCCCACGTCATCATCTTTCTCTTCAAATCTGGCGCGTCTCACACGCTAGTCAATGAGCTCCTTGTTTTTTGCTGGACCACGGAGACTTTCTTCATTCAAACGTTTAAACGACCTTGGCAAATTAATCTTTTAATTAAAATACCTACTGTAGTATCTTGATTTGACAGTATTTATATCCTTATTGTGCACGAGTCAAACGTTACCAATTGTATTTCCAAAACAGCAAATGTGAAATGACATTTCGTAGGATTTGGCTCTACTCACTCTTTATTATTATTATTATTATTTTTCGTTTTTCATTTTTCATTTTTTATTTTTCTTGCGTAAACAACGTGGGAGGCCATCCATAGTCAAGCCACAAATATCACGTTCAAAGTTATTGATTTTCCATATGACAATGTTAACAAAGTCAATGGTCCACTGACATATGGATACGTTACTTCCATAATCTTCTTTGACACGTTACCGAACACTAAAGCTGATCTCAAGAGTCAATACACAAATTATAAAAAATTCTTACATGAATTTATGTTTTGATGTATATATTTTGCAAGGAAGTTTGACTTCTGATTAATGTTGTGAAATTCATATCAAAGTGTAAAAAGCTCTCATATATCATCACCCTATCCGGTGACCGGAGGGTTGCAGACTAACCGCACTCGTATAATTATGAACTGGTCGAAGATGGCCAAACGGAAAAAAAATTAAAAAAAAAAACACACACACACACACAAACACAAGACAAAAAGTTTCTTCTACATCCTTAATCTGAAAGGGAACAGAGAATTTAAAAACTAAAAATTATTGTCTCTCTAGATCTTCGAAACCATGATCTGCTTGAATCTCAGAGTGAATTCTCGGCGATGATCGTTCACGACTAAGCATCCACCGAAATGAGCTTAACCGTGAACCCGAACTACTGACCTTGGCACTCGGAGATGATTGGGTTGGTCCACAGATTTCTGTCGTTCCATCTATGCGTAGCAGCGTGGAATTTACATGATCCAACGTTGGAGTCACTGGCACAACGCCGGCGGGACCCTCACGGGGCTCAGGCTGAACCCGGGGCTCAGCCTCGGTGCGACAAATGGGGCAAGTAGAGCTCGAGCTTAGCCATTTATCTATGCACTCCGCGTGGAATGTGTGCTTGCAATTAGGCAAAATCCTAGCCATTTCTTGATCCTCCAGAATGCTCAGGCAAACAGCGCATTCCGTGGCATCATCTTGGCCTTCCTCTTTCTTGTATACAAACATGGGCAACGAGGCGATCACCGTTGGTTCAAGCCCGGTATTGGGTGGCTCACCGGAGGGGGTGTGACCGTCGGCTAATCCTAGCCTACGAACAACTATCTGGCCATGGGCTTGACGCCTTAGAACGTACCGCGCATACAGGTGAAGTGATATAACAACTACAACAACACATGATAAAGAGAGTATTGCACTGAGCATGATCTGGCTATTTAAATTATTAGTGTTTCTATGCGGTGCTATTGGCGGCGTACCATGGCCGCTACCGCCAGCGGAGACATTTGCATTAGGAGGAAGCAAAGCTGGGGGGAAAGGAGGGAAAGGTGGGATAGGAAAAGGCCGTGGCATTGCTTTCTCTTCTTGGCTTTGGTATGACAGCGAGCCTTAGGAGAGAGAGACTTTATATATATTTATAAGGGAGTATATTATTGTGTTCCCATGTGTTGAATCTAAATAATAGAGGGACGCGGATAAAAAAGATACGTGTAAACATATGTTTATAAATATATGTAATTATAATTATATTATTATATATTTTTTTATATAATTAATAATTATAATTAAATATTATAAATTTTTTATTTAACTGTATTTATTTATTCGTATAAATATAATGAAACTTCCGGCGAACTTCTTGTTGGCGTGTTTGGTGTGTGTGATGGTGTTCATGTGTGCGTGAGATTTGCGGAATGCGCGAAATTATGGGGTCTTTCTGCCAGTCATGGGGGCTCCAAGATTATTTCAACGGTTTGACCGTTGAATTCTGATTCTCTTCTTTCTTGTTTCTTCAACTTGAATTTTCTATTGCTTCCCTTTGTTTATATATATATATATATATATATTTTAAATTAAGCTACAAAAATTATCTATTTCATATAGTTAATTCAAAATGCATTGTTTTAATATACACATAAAATATTAGAAAAATACAAAGTTTGAACTAGAAATAGACGCCAACTCGTAGCATAGCTACTATATTAATTTTTTTTTTTTTAACATACTTTTTTCATCTGAAGAAATGGGTGTTTGATTTCTCGTAAGAACATGCAACAATGATTTACAAGGGGGCATTTAGAATTTCCTCTTGCTCTTAATGTAAATATTTTCCATATGGAAACCCTTCATGTTTGTCACAAGATTGTGCAACATTTAGTCAATCCTCACCAACCGAGTGGCGTGGGTGACCCGCTGCTACTTTATAGCATTCAATAAAATAGTTTCGAAAATAAAATAATTTCAACAGGTATTATTTGAATTTTCACAATATCAAAATCAAATAATTGCGACGTCATGATTATTTTATAATACACACCATAGGGAAGCGATAAAACCCTAGCGAGACCAAGAAATGCTGTGCCTCCGTATATGAGAATTCCATTAATTATATTTCTCACTACCGTTTAAAACAAGAGTTTTTTTTTTTTTTTTCCAGACAACGTACATATGCAGTTTTGAATTTCGGTATTTTTATTTTAATTTTTTAAATATTATTTATTTATAATTTTATAATACATCATTAATATATTTTATTTAAAATAAAAAATAATAAAATAAAATTATATAATATAAAATTATTATGCTTATAAAAAGAAAAACCTTCGACTTTATATTGATCATCCGATGATTATCAAATTCTCGCCTGTTGGCGCGGTTGAATGCTAATTTGAATTCTGTAGAAGCCAGTGCGCTGATTGTTCTCGTTGTGTCTTGGGAGTTGGGTTTTACAGTGCCTAAACTGAACGCATTCTCGCTCCTTAGCGTTTTTCGACGTTAAAAGCTTTCTCCAGTTTTTAAAAATGTCGGATTATTTTCTACCCCAAGAAATTCTTCGAGAAATATTGAAGAGACTGCCGATGAGACTCTCGTGAAATGCACGCGTCTGCAAGCAATTGCACGCTTTGATCCTCAGCGGCGACGAAGTCGTGGCGATCCCGCCCTCTTCTCCTCTGCCACTTCACCGATCCGCCCCGAACCCAGCACTTCTCATTTCTACGTTTCTGTGACCAAACCGAAGCCGAAGCCCTCACTGCCACCTTCCAATCCCCGTTCAGTGTCCAAGACGACCTATTCTTCCGCGTCGTTGGCTGTCTCCACGGCGTTCTCTGCCTCTCAGACGACATTGTCACCTACACCGGCGTCATCATCCTCTGGAACCTTCCGATTAGACGCTACCTGCTGCTTCCCACCCCGCACTTCACTTTCGACTCCCTCGGTGGTCCCTATATGTTTGTTCTTGGCTTTGGTTTTGATTCCAAGAAATGTGACCATAAAGTCGTTAGGGTTGTTTATCTTCAAGGGGACAGTACGACGCCGGATTTGTACCCGCCGCGGGTGGAGGTTTATTCCGTCAAAGACGGCTGTTGGAGGGAGATTAAGGGCACCGCCGGCGGCGTCAGCAGTCTATTTGCGAGGACATGTGATCGCAGTGCTTCGTGAATGGGTGCGTACATTGGATTGTGTATGAGCGTAGGCCGGGTGCGATTCACAGTTCGATTCCAGAGTGTTTGCTGCTCGTCTACCTTATTAATCTTTTTATCTCGGAGATTGGGGGTTGCCTTGGATTGCTGGAGTATCATTCTATTGGGGAAGATTGGACGGCCGGCTGTAACGTTTGGGTGAGGAAAGAGTATGGTTTGGCTAAATCATGGAAGAAGATGTATTCCATTGATATAGACGGTGGGATTTTCTCGGTGTTGAGGGTAAGGGATGATGGTGAAGTTTTACTGGTAAACAAGAATTTGGAGTTCGCTTCTTATGATCCCATGTGTCAAGAAATGAATGCGGTTGGTTTTCAAGGCTTTCCAAAAGCATTTTATTGCCACCCTTATGTGGAGAGCCTTCTACTGCTGGATAAGGATAGCTGTGCTGCTTCTTATGGAGGAGCTAAGAAGATGGAGGTTAAGGCAAAATATAGAAAGGAAGAGGAAGAGGCATCAGAAGAAAGTGTGAGATAGTTGGCTATATTTCTTTAAAATTTTTAAGTTTTAGCTCGTGTGTGTAGGATTTTTTTGATGATATAAGTTTTGTCATTGGGATTTGAACAGATGCTAGAGTTGATAGCACAATTAATTTCACGCACACACACACACACAACTGTGTGATTATCTGGTTGATGTTTGTTGAGCTTAATTTTCTTGGTAAAATTTTGGATGAATTGAATCCTGTTTTCTTGGTTATGGATTGGAAACTTTGGATGACACCAATTGACTGCGATGTGAAGGCCTATGTAGTGCTCTGTTTTTCCCGTGGTACAGCTTCTAACAATTTCTTTTTGGTTGATTATACACTGCTTTAACTTGTTTTAGTTAACTGGCCTTTGCTGGTGTTCTTGCTATCCATATGCCTCTAAGTTCCAGAAGTCTTTCCATAAGCAAAGTCCTTGGTGTGTGAAGTAAAATAGAGTTGTATTCTTAGCTCCTTGTGGTTTATTGATTTCAAATCTGTACGGACTTTTCCTTTGGGATTTAAAGATGCTAATGTTCGCAAAGTGAAATTGAATCTTTGGAAAAATAAACATGAGAGGTAAATTAATTACCTGTTGTAACTGCTTAGGTCTGTATGAGAAATTGCAGCTAAACAGGACTGGGAGTCAAACCAGTATGTGAATCACTTTTGGCTACAAAATCTTAGAAATGAAAGGAACCACTGATTTGGTGATTGCCTTCTGTTGTATCAATTATTAGCTTGATCTGGAATGATCAGTGTGCTTCTTGCTAATACATGTGCATTCCTTCTAATGTTTAGATCTCAGCAGCCACCTTTCTTTTTCTTTCTCTTTTTCTTTGTTTTTTTTTTTTATTGCTTTTGGTAGTTGAAGATATTGATTTGCATTCCATTTCCACTTCTTATTGTCTGTCTGCTGGCTCTGAACGCAGGATGAAGTAGACAGTTCATTCCTATTGGTTTCAGAGGAGCCTTGTGGCAATGGAAGAACAAATCCCTGGCCAGCAAGAGAGGCATGGTAAGAAATCATCTTTGAATTGTTTTGTTTGTTGATGTAAGTGTAATTCTATGTCTTGTACCTGAGCGGCTGTTGCTGTGAGCAGTTTAATGGGGCAAAATCAGTGGCTCAAAGATTTTCACGTTTGGTGACTAGGGAGATGGTGTTTTAATTCTGTAGGGGCCATTTGAGTGGAACATTCCCAGCCTGTAATCTTATATTCCCAAATTAAAATAACGAATGGTAATTTCACATTACTCCTACAGGGAAATGTGAGATTACCTCGAGGGAGATGGTAATGTGATGTAAGATTACCACCTTCATGGGAAAATTGCAAGTGAAATTGTCAGTTGGCCCTTATTGTTTGTGTGTTCTCCTTCGAAGAATCTGTAAAACTTAAAATATGGTGGTTTTGTCATGAGACCTACTATGCTGGGTTCATGATCGTGCCTTTCCCTCGTCCATCATAGTTCTATCTTTTATTTCCTTCTATTTTCCTAATCTTTTTAAAAAATTTATTTTTGACAGAAAGGCATATGACTGGGGTTTTGCTCTAGCATGTCCTGCAGGGATTTGAGGATGGCACATAAAATGACATTCCAGATGGCAAAGCTCCGGGTCTAGCTTTGGGTGGGGAAGCTAACTAATGGTGGAGTGGCGTAGCTCTGATTCTATTATGTTGGTTTTGTTTTTGGTGAACTAAGTAGGTGATAAGAGTAATTCCCAGTCGACTTTCTAGTAGTTAAAAGCATTGTAAATGCCTCACTGGATTGCTACTGTCTAATTGGCAAGATCAAAAGCTAAAAGAGCAACGAAGCTTGATATGCCGCCCTTTATTTTTCAGTCCGGCTTTAAAATATCTTTATACTCGCACATATGGTGAACATGTGTGCACGTGTTTGTAATTACAATCTCTGCCATATTTATTGACCCTGTAGGTAATTTCCTGAAGTTGTAAAGCTTATCCTAGTCATGTGACAGCCTCTTGTGGTTTGTTTGAAAAGAATATAATTTGTTCATTCGCACAGCGGCGCAGAAAGTCTTCCTGCTTCGACTTTGGTTCATAGATGGCAAGTATACACGTATCATGTGACAAACTTGAATTTTAGCAAAAATATGCAACAGGTTGTTGAAAAACACAATAGATAATTTGTCGAATGTTTTATCAATTTTATTATATATTTAATTAATTTTATTGTGCATTAAATGAATTTGAAAAATAAATAAAAAAGAGAAGAATATATGATATGTATAACAAAATTTTATTAAAGATACAATAATAAAATAGATAAAATATGTAACAAAGCATTAAAGATACAATTGATGATTTGTTGCACATTTGATTAGTATTATAGTATATTTAATGGACCTTACATTTATTAAATTTCGATAGAAAACTTAAATTTCAAAAGTAAAAATGAAAAGCATGTCCGGCCCCAAAACGTACAAGTCCTGTGATGCTGACTTTGGCTGCCTTAATTCTTTACCTTATTACTGTAGGGGAGAATTAGAGCTGGCAAGAATAGAGGAGTCAACCCAAAGTCAAACCGCATGTCTCCTTTCATTTGTTTTTTTTTTTTTGGCTCTCTTGTAGCTGCCGCCTAAATTTTGGCGTTACCGGGAAGGGAAATCGGAGCTCTTTTAACTTTGCCTTTTGCCACCTCGATGTGAATATTCAATTTTGAACCCCCAAACATCGCTTTGCTTGTATACTTAAATTTATTGAAGAGATGTAAACAAGCCTGCGATGTGAGAAATTCAATTCCCTCCTTAAAACCCAGAATCCAAAAATTTAAATTATTGGAATGAAGAAGAGAAATTAATTTGAAAATCACCCCATCCAATTAACATCCCTCCAAAAAAAAAAAAAAAAAAAAACACCCAAATGAATCCTATTGTTGCTATAAATAAACACCCACTAATCAGTGCAGAGTGCCAGACGGAGATGGATGCTATCAATCTTTCTGGCCACACCCACGTCAACAACAAGGAGAACGCTCCTCCTTTCTCTGCAAAGCCAATCAACCCAACTCCTGAAAATATGCCATCTTGCAAGAAAACCTTCAGGAGAATATGTCGGAAGCCGCTTGTCGACATTACCAACCTTTACACAAATGGTGCTCGTTTGAATTTAGTTCAAGAGAGCGGTTCATCGTTGCCGTCTTTGTCCTGTCCAGCTTTGGGAACTAATTCTAGGAAGAGAAAAGCTTCTGAGGAGATCCATTCAGTTGAAGTGCCTGGCTCCAAGTCGCTCAGAATTGGCTTCAGGTAGATGGCTATACATATTGTTGCGCATTAGAATCCATAGGTTGTACCAATTTTAGAGATTTTAAGAGCTTGTAACTTTGGAAAAATGATATATTTACAGATAAATTTTGCAAACAAATAAGCAAGTTTCTGTGAGACCATTTATTTAGTTTGCCATGGGTCTAAAACTGTCCTCATCTTTTCATTTTATGTTAAAGGGGCCTTAAAAAATCAGTGAAATAAAAAGAACAAAATTACTAAAATTCAAATACAAGCATGACTTGTATGTATGAATATTATTATTTTTGTTAATCTGGCAATTTTGGTTGGTATAAAATTTATTAGATAATTATTTTTTTTCATTATCTCGTTATGTCAAAATAAATTTTATATTTTTTTATTTGAAAGATTATTATCATCATTTATATTTTTTAATACTTTTATTGACCAATATTAATATCATCAAAACTTATATGTATATAAAAATTTAAGTACCATCACTTAAATTTTCCATTTTTATACGTGAAGAATATCAATATTTTTCCTTTTTTTTTTTTATGCAATAAATCTCCAATTGTCTTAATTGGAAAAACCCATTGTCCAGAATTAATGCGACATATTTTAGCGCGTCAGTGCGATATGTATCCCAAATCCCAACATACCATAAAAATACTCGCGGCCGTACGCGCGAGAAAAAGAAGCACCGGAGCATTCGTCCCCGCAAATATGGACTGTTGTTGTTGTTGGGCCCCTCACTTCGGTAAATCAACTAGATGGCCAATGGGCCAGCCTCCAAAATTAGGACATTCCGGAGCCTATTGACTGTAGTTACGTACAAAGTATTTCTCCTATATTTTTTCGTTGATGTATTTTTATTTTGTCTTGTTTATACAATTTTGAATTTATGCTCGCACAAAAATTTTATCATTTTTTTGAAACATTATCTAAAACTGGAGAAATATATAATACTATTTATAAATTTTCATTATAAAAAAAATTATAGTTTATGCATGGAAATAGGTATAATGTTTATTTCTTATACATGCAAGTTAAGCATGACAACAGAGTAACCATTTAGGTGCGAGGAGTCCAATGTACATGGCCCACTCTGGTCTGTTAAGGATTAGAAAGGATGTATCCTCGTCAGCAGTCACGCTTCGAGGGTTGTATTCTTTTGTGAATTTGGCATGGATTGACGTCGGATGTTTGTTTCGTCAATCCACATGCTTATCCAACACAATTTTAGTTGAAATTATATTTAAGTTAAGCTACATGATTAAAGATAAATATTAAATATATATTTAAGGTGATAATTAAAAAGATAATCATTTATTTATTTATATCTCTTAAAATTAGTAAATGAGTTTAAACATGTTATGATTAAGTAGCGGGATGAGATAGAGTTGGATAAGGATGACATGATCTTAGTCGGTTATCATGTCTTAAGTTCTAATTAATTAGCAGCAATCCGCTATATTTATTCTTACAATTTTGTATAATAGATTGCCCAAAATCAATACCAAGAACGGAGGTGGCGTACTGAAATTGTAATGGGTCTGCTCTAGTGAGGTCCATGAAGACAAAATGAATTTCTTTCTCAAATTTCTTAATTAGTCTAATGGCACCCCATTGGAAATGAAAACGATTATCTATTAAACTGTTACAATCATGCGAAGGGCCTAATAGACAATCTCGGACGGTAACCAAAAGAAGCTTTAGGGGTTTGTCCTGAATTTCGAATCTATACTCTGTATACAAACAGTCAACAACCTGCGATTAGCCGAGTTTATCTCAATTAATTGAAGCTATATTGCAAGCCAATTGCTTTGCAAGAACCTAAAATGCCATTTTCAAGCCAATTTGCCGCATACAAGTTAGACTCCGTGACACGAAGTATTCAAGAGTCCTTTTCCAAGTGGTCGAGAGCATCATAGATCCTAATAATTCTTAGGCTTTGGACAGGAGAGGTGGAGAATGTGGACGAAATCCATTACAGTATACACCTACCTAAACATTCGCAAGAAATGGAAGAAAGAACCTTCTGCAAAATGCAGTCTGCATTTGAGAGGGACATGTTGTCTTAAAAAGCTTCCCCTTCTCTTAAAAGGGCCATACGATCACATCAATTAAAAGGTCAAAGTCGCTGCGAGTGAGAAGCCTTCCACAGAGTAGCGTTGAACATATTTGACACCTCTTAAGAACTAGAAAAACTGCACTCTCTCCTTGGGAAACCATTCATTGGACAGACTTTGCAATACAGTGCTCACTTGCCATTGCAAGATCCTCTGCAGTTCTATGTATCTGACATCCTTCAAGGAAACTTCGCCATATGATGGCATTTGGTGGGTAAGGCATTCTTGATATTATTTTCTCTGATTCCCTAAGATGTCCATGCCGAGCCAGTAAGTCCACTATACAATGGTAATGATCCATTTCTGTTTTGATACCGTACACATCCATTTTCTCAAATAACTCAATTCCCTCTCTAACTAAAGCACCATGTCTACATGCTGTAAGCACTGCAAGGAAAGCAACCTTGTCAGGTCTGAAACCCTGACATTCCATCTCCTTGAATGTTTCTACTGCCTTAGGAGCAAGGCCATTGATACCAAGGGCAGATATTAGAGTTGTCCATGATATGAGGTTTCTATCTATCAGACTGTTAAATATTTTTACTGAACTTCCAAGGCTCCCACATTTTCCATACATGTCCATCAATACATTGCAAACAAATGTATCACAATAACTAAAATTAGTTTTTATGAGTAGACCGTGAAGAGAACTGCCCAAAGTGAGGTTACTAAGCTTGGTGCACATGCTTAGGATGCTAATATATGTGTAATTGTCTGGATGGATGCCAACCATACGCAAGTGTTTGAAATGTTCTAACACCTCTTTATAATTACCTTTGCGAGCACAAGCAGCAATAGCAATATTCCAGGACACAATATCTGGTTCTTCAAGTTGAGAAAGCAACTTTAATGTTTCATGGTATTGACCTAATCTGTTGTAAACTGCAGCAATGTTATTTGATGAAACAGTAGCTAGTGGAATTCCAGCATCGGGAAGAAATACTAATGCTTCAGATATGAGACCATTCCTGCCATGGGAGGTAATAAGGGAGCTCAATACATACACACTAGTGTCATGGCCCATTCTTATAACCTGAGAATGAAGCTGTTGTAGCTCTAACACTGGTGATGATTTAAGAACAGCAGAAAAAGAGAACTCATTAGGCTTGTAACCAAATCGAAGCATTTCTCGCAGCAAAGAAATACATAAAGGAGAGCAATTATTTGCATAACCAAGAATTAAAGCATTCCAACATACTGAATTCTTTTCACCTATCTCCACAAAACAGGAATGTGCATCATCTAGTTTGTTCCATTTGGCATAGTAGTCCACCAAGGCACTCCCCACATAAACATCAGTTTGAATGGAATTTCTGATTATTTTAGCATGGATCAACTCACCAATCATAGGGATCTGTAGACAGGTACAAGAACTAATAACACTTACAAATGACGTCTGGTTGGGCATGATTCCATCATCAGACATCCTGTAAAAAAGCTCCAATGCTTTTATAGGCTTCTTATTTTTTGCCATTGCATTGATGATCGTATTCCATGTCACCACATCTCTACCAACCACGCCCTTGAATGCTTTCTCCACTATATCTATGCTAGCACATTTTGCATACATATTAGTGATAGAATTCATAACAGAAAGATCAGAATCAAACCCATCTTTAATGATCCAGCTATGTATTTGTTCTCCCAGTGCTAAATCTTTCTGACAAACTATTCCAGACAATACAGCCACAAAAGAACCATCAGTTAAAGAAACCTCTTCTCGAACAAGCTGACGAAATAAAACCATGCAATCACCCGCAAATCCTTGACCCCCAAACAGGGATATCATCAAATTCCATGTCACCAAGCTCTTAATAGGCATAAACTCAAAAACATCAAACGCTTCATCCAACCTTCTACACCTTCCGTACAAACCCATCAACGCAGTACCCACAAATGCATCGGCTAAAAGCAAACCATTCTTGACCGCCAGTGCCAGCACCTGAACCCCACAATAAAGAGTCATCAATGCACACGACAATAACCCAGCTAAAGTAAAGTGGTTTGGCCTGAAACCGCGATACATCAACTCACAAAAGACTAACCAAGACTCATCGGAGCAATTATAGTTACTATAGGAACTTATAATCGAATTGTATGACACTAAGTTTCTTTCGGGCATTTGCTCAAACACCCTGCGAGCCATCGATAATTCGTCCAGTGAACCATAAAGAGAGATGACATTGTTGAAGAGAAACGTTTGTTGGTTTGTGTTGGGGCCAAGCGTAATGGCAAGTGCATGGAGAGGCTTCGTTGTCTTGAGGGAGCGATGCCTGGAGCAAGCTTGGAGAATTTGGACGACGCGACGGTGACGTTCCATGGAACATCGTGGCTCATTCCAACATCAGCTATTTGTTAGCAGATACGAGAAAACAATACACTAATCAACGTCTTAACCCAAGAGTTCTGAACGAGGTTGCGGACCATTTATGTTTTAGCGAAATAAACTTAACTTTTATTTATTTATTTACTTTGGTCTCTTGTGGGACAAAGTGGGGAACAACAATTTCAAGAGCTAGTGGCGCGTGTAGAACAACACCACATGCACCAACTGTCTATCTTTACTATTTTCAACGCCGGACCAAAAGCTGTGACGTCACGCGCCAGTTCCGCGCGAGGGCATACTTTTAAAAATTCCCAGATCAAAACTCCGCGCCAATAAACCCGCCGATGCGATGACGCTCGCGTCGTTTTAACGCATCATCCCCTCTCTCTCTCTCTCTCTCTCTCTCTAGGGGTCAGTGTGCTACACGCACTTGTATGGGCGTGAGTTTTTTGATCGCTGACTTTAATTTCGATACTTGCCGAGCGCGATTCTCCTTGACGCGGACGCATACGCACCGTACAGGTATGGGATAAAGATAATAAAATGAGGTGGAGAGAGAAAGTTTAGTGAGAGAAATAGTTTTTAGAGAGAGAAAGTATTTTTTTTAGAGAGAGATTACGAGAAGATCTGATCGAATCGTGTGAAAAGGTAATACTAAATCGCATCTCTTTGCTATGCCAAAAATCAAAATCGAAATCATTTCTTCGAAACTTTGAATTATTATTATTATTATTATTATTATCATTTCTGAGTGTATATACCTGTACGAAGATAGTTATAGAGAAGGAGGGTTTTTGTGTGTGTGTGTGCGCGGTTGTGTAGATGGTGTAGATCGAGGGAGGTTGGTGTTTTTCTAAGATACTTGCGGTTTCTTGTTATTTTTTTCTTTGATTGAGTTTGGGTTTTTCGAGAAGGAGGCGAGATTGGGGTTTTTTTTGGGGGGGTGGGGTTGGGGAAACCCTAATTTGGGGCTTTTCTTTTGATTTGATTAGGTTGGAGAGAGAAAAGGGGAATTGGGGTTTTGGGTGTTACATGTATGGCTTCGGTGACTGTGGGTGGTGAGGGAGGAGGAGGAGGCAACGAGGGAACTAGGGAGAAGCCAAGGTTCATGGGGAACAAGGTCTACACTAGGAAAGCTTTTAAAGGTCCCAAAAAGAATATCAACAGCTTAATCACCACCAACCCCACACCCACCACCACCTCCCCCTGCTGCCACCACCACTACTGTCGCCCCCACCCCTGCCACTGCCACCACTACGCCTGCCACTACTGCGACCACCACCAAAAACATTGATTATAATAACAGTGCTCTAAATCTAGCCACTGCAAACACCAGCACTGCCATAACAACAGCCACTGCCACCACCACTGTGACCACAATCAGCCATGATGACCATGAGATTGACAAAAACAATGGAACAAGCTCGAATCAAGCAGAAGAATTGCAAATTCAACTCGTTGAGGACACCAATGCAGCTCAGCAACGCACTATTTTGCGTCCAGACATCACCTCTGCTGATTCTTCCAGCTTGGATCGGCGGCAAGTTGTTGTGGAACTTCTTGAACGGGAGCCAAGTACTGTTAATGGAACAGCAGAGCAAGCCCTAGATAAGAGAGTGAAGTTGAATTTGGCATCAAAGTCAAAGCTGGAGATGAAGGATCTCAGGAGGAAGTTGCAGGGTGAACTTGATACAGTGAGGAGTTTGGTGATGAGAATTGAAGCTATAGAACTGCAATTCGGAGTGAGAGGGCTCAGTAATTCACGGATGTCGGTGAATGATAAGGTCAACAAAGGACTCAAGAGGGTCAATTCTGGTGTGGGTTCAGTGGGCATACCTCAAGAAATTACTACTCCAATCCCTACTCCTACGCCTAGGCAGTCTAGACCTTTGAATCAACTTAGCATATCCGTGATGGACAATAGTCAAAGCTTTGGTGAGAGTGTGGAGAAAGAGAAAAGGACACCAAAAGCAAATCAGTTTTATAACAATTCAGAATTTTTATTGGCAAAAGACAAGTTCCCACCAGCCGAGAGTAACAAGAAGTCAAAATTGAATGGGAAGAAGCAAGGAGAACTGGGACTCAGGTTTGGGCCTGGTACTAAAGTTTTCAAGAATTCTGCTGCTCTGCTTGAGAAAGTGATGAAGCATAAGCATGGTTGGGTGTTTAATGCTCCTGTTGATGCAAAGACTCTTGGTTTACATGATTACTTTACCATTATCACACGTCCTATGGACTTGGGAACTGTGAAGACAAGGCTGAACAAGAATTGGTACAAGTCACCTGAAGAGTTTGCAGAGGATGTAAGGCTTACATTTCACAATGCCTTGAGGTACAATCCAAAAGGGCAAGATGTTCATGTTATGGCAGAGCAGTTATTGAAGATATTTGAGGACAGGTGGGCCATTATAAAGTCAGATTATGATCGTGAGATGAGATTTGCCTCTAGCTTCAATGTCAACTTTCCAACACCTACACCAAGGAAGGCTACTGTGCTGTCATTTCCTCCTCTGGACATGAGAAGAATTTTGGAAAGATCAGAATTGACATATGCACATTTTGACATGAGGCCAAAAGCTATCAGTACTACTCCTTCAGGAAGAACCCCTGCTCCAAAGAAGCCAAAGGCAAAGGATCCTAATAAGAGGGATATGACTTACGAGGAGAAGCAAAAGCTTAGCACCAACCTCCAGAGCTTGCCTTCAGAGAAGTTGGACAATATTGTGCAGATAATAAAAAAGAGGAATTCAGCACTTTCTCAACATGATGATGAAATTGAAGTGGATATTGACAGTGTTGATGCAGAGACTCTTTGGGAGCTGGATAGGTTTGTAACCAACTATAAGAAGAGTTTAAGCAAGAACAAGAGAAAAGCTGAGCTTGCCATGCAGGCCAGGGCAGTAGCTGAGCAGAATGTCCAAGACAAGGTAAAATAAAATATCTTTTGATCTGTGATTGTTTTAGGAAACAACAGTTCATAAATGCATTACTGTTCCTGTTCTTGGCAGACTGTAGCACCTGCTGTGGCAGAGTCACCAAAAGAAGCTAAAATAGGTAAAGGTTTTTAAACTATGGGAGTCAATTGCATTGTGTTTATTCTATACTTCCGCAGTATTGGACATTAAAGAATTTTTTGGTTTTCTGCCAACAGATGAAAGAAATGTTCCAACTTCTTCACCTGTTCAAGTGGAGAGACAGATTGATAATGGAAGTAGGTCATGTAGTTCAAGCAGCTCTAGCAGTGATTCTGGATCTACTTCAAGTGGTATCTTGTGTTTTTTAAACTTTACAGTATTGTTCATTGTCTTGTCACATATTTTGTTAGCAATAACTCAATCTTCTGTAATCTTCCAGTTAATTGGTTTGTTTCTGGGTGATGCAGACTCTGATAGTGACAGTTCCTCAGCGTCTGGATCTGATGTGGGGAGTTAAACTATCAATTTGGGTGGTACAGGTAGTTTTCTACCCTCACATCAAAAATAAGTTCATGCAAGGGTTTGTATTGGGGCATGAATTTGGCAATCTGCACCAAGATGTATGCTATCATAAAATATTGATTGAACAGATTCTTCTATACCTAATTATTAAAAACCTCAGATGAGAAACATTAACATTTTCAACCATTTAGAAATCAGCCATGCATCATTAGTTCGAAATAGATAAGTAGATAGTGAAATCACAAATTCTTTTTATGAATAATAGTTTAAACCCAGCTTGTAATAGCCAAATTCCATTTACTATCATTTTCTTACTCTTTGTTTTTTCTCCCATCTAATTGTTGATCAGCATATAATCTTGGGAAGTGTAGGTTGCTTCCATACCTGTTACAGTGGCTCCATACGGGATCAATCTTCACGTCACATTTGTTGGCTAGAGTTTTCCTATTAGAACTCTATATCTGCACATGTTTGTCTGTTTTTCTATGGTTTCCCCCAGTTGTTCTGTTACTTCTTCTTTTCCTCCATTCTGTCATCATCTCTTCTAATGTTACCAGTTTCCTCCATTCTGTTCCCCCTCTATTTCCTTGTACTACCTTACATCAGCTGGATTAAATGCTGTCCTCGAAGGTCAGCCATTTCTAAACCCTTGGCAAGATGGGATGCACTGTGCTGCAAGTGTCTGTGTTGCAAGCTTCGTCGGAGATCTAAACTGGAGAGCAGATCTGTAGATTATCAACTGTAGTTTGCCTTTTTATGCTCCCTTTGTGTGCCTTCAGGTTTTAAAGTTGCCATGTACTTGGCATTTTGTGGATGAAACTGTTTCCTTTG
Source organism: Rhizophora mangle (assembly GCA_037832345.1). Taxonomy (NCBI): domain Eukaryota; kingdom Viridiplantae; phylum Streptophyta; class Magnoliopsida; order Malpighiales; family Rhizophoraceae; genus Rhizophora; species Rhizophora mangle. The sequence continues at coordinate 1,992,682 of JBAPLJ010001937.1, read as the reverse complement.
AATTTGTTATATTTATTAACTTTTGTTTTTGTCCGAAAAAAGAAAAAAAAGCTGATTGTTTAGATGCATTGGATCCTAGTTATAGGCAAATTCAACACTAAATATGTACATATCTTGGGCTGCCTGTCTGGGTATTCATTAGTACTCTGATCTAGCAGATAGATAACTACCTAGAAGGTTTAGAGCTTATTTTGTTCGTACACTTTATTTCTGGTACAAATTGAAGTGCAAGAAACGATATCCTGGTTCCAGTCTGTTTGTTTGGGAATCACTTGTAATGAATTCTTGTTCATGATGCCTAAGGAAAGGATGCATCTGACGTCTGGGAGGTTTTTGCCAGGAAAACAACAGACTTTCAACACCTGGTACCCCAATCTCCTTATATACTATTTTTACTAGGCCATTCTGCTTCGTTTCTGAATCAGTTTGTTTCTATTTGTTTGGAAGGATGGGAGGATAAAAGATGATGTAAGAACTAAACGTTTTGAAGGGAACGTTTTGTCTACTGTTTTCTTTTTTTAATTTTTCCTCGGGTAAAACAAGTGTATCCACTGTTTGGTTGGGTAGAAATCCTTCCAAGGAAAGGAGGCAAGGAAGCTGCACTCCTTTTTTAATCAGCAATCCATCCAATGTGGACTGAGCTGGTAGAGGAGATGTGGGCATCTCTCTTTTTTTCCTCCTTTTCTACATCGACAGAAGCCTTAATAGTGAATTTGACAACATTGTAGGTTTTTTCTTTGGGTATTATCCTATCCGGTTTTCTCCAAAATAGTGGAATCTTTGTGGGCTAAAAGATTGATGATCTCTATCTCCATCTGATAATGTTTGGGGAACATTGGTGCTAATCAATTCTGGTAAATTTTGTTTTGTTTTCCATCAATAATTCTGTCATGAGGTTTTGTTTTTATTAAAAAATTCCTTCTAAGAATAAACGTCTTTGATTGTTGTCTTGGGGGTTAATTGTCACATAATCAGTCTTTGAGTTTTGTGCGGTTGAGTTCTTGGCTTGTCAATTGGGAACTGATTCTGAAATTTTTCCACTTTCTTATTCTTGTGCATTAGCATTCATTGAGAATTACAATCTCTTTTTTATTTTTATTTTTTTTTTCTTACGTCAATACAATATCTATTCGATGAAAGTCTCACATTTTCTGATTGGATACGATGTATTCTGATGTATATCTCATTATTCTACCTTTGTTTTTTTTTTTTTTTTTCCCTCGTGTGGCAGATTTCAGCAATTCTACAGTAATCGACAATCCCCAATTTCGTGATATGATGAATGTCAGATCATGATTTCATTAGGAACACGGATTTGGTGTGCAGAGAACGTTTCAGGATTGCTAATTATCCTGCCACTGCCAAGGTGGTGTTTTTCCCACTATCAGTGGGACTGTTTCCTTGAATCTACGAGTGGCTTGGCTGTCTAGCCACAAATTTTTATAATATATCCTGTAGCGTTGATGATTAGATACAAATGGTTTGTTTTCTGTAGCACGTGTACATGGCGAACCAAGGGCACTTCTACTCGCCTCTAGTTTCAGCGACCTATTGTTGACTTTGTGGTAGCCGATCCAGGATTCTTTGGCGCTATACAGAAGGATAGTCTGTAATTCGAGCTCATGAAGTCGTTCTAATCTCCTCATAAGAAATGCTTGCTTCTAATTGTAGTTAGCTTCTGACTTATGTCGGGTGTTTCCTTTCGTGCGGGTGCATCCATTTTATTTGCTTGTGTAAATTGGGCGCATGCGATTCAAGATCTTTTAAGCTCTTCCGTGCAATTCATTGTCTTTGAATTTATTTCTAATATCTGACAATTTTAGTTTAGTTATATTTAACACGGAGGATGTTAGACCGACGTTGCTGAATGAGTAATGTTTGCAAACAAGGAGTCATCCAATGTACCATCCACGCTGACTAGCACACGTGACACGTGGACGTACTGCACGAGTCCATGTGCTAGCTAAGTGGCAGTAAGGTTACCTTCCACGCTGACACATTGCATGGGTTCGCCCCATGACTCAACAGTTGTACGCTCTCCATTGCTCCGGCGTCCATTTTCACGCGAAACAGCGGTGACCCAATAACAAAAACAAGCATCATTGGGCACAGCTAAGCTAGTAGTAATGGCCTCTGAGCAAGCGCGACCAGAAAATACAACTAATGAACAAGAGACGGAGGAGGAGGAGGAGGGGAAATTGGGCAAAGAAGGAGGTGGGGAAAACAAGCAGCAACTTTCCCTGGAGGACGTTTCGAAACTTAAGCAGACCGCTCAGCGGGGGTCTCTGCTGCTGCACAAGAGCAATATGAGAAGGCTAAAGAGAGAGCTGCGCAAGCAAACGACACTGTCCTTGAAGGAGCCCAGAAGACATCCCAAGAAGCCACAGAAATGGGCTCCAGGGCTCAAGATACCATCGCAGAGAAGGCTGCAGAAGCAAGAGACAAGGCTGAGAAAGTGGTTGTTGATTTAAAGGACAAGGCTACTGTGGAAAGTGGCAAAGGGGCGGTTCATTATGCTGAGAAAGTGGCCGTTTGTTGATGTCAAGGACAAGGCTGCTGTGGCTGGCTGAACCGCAGCGCATTACACAACTGAGAAAATGATTGAGGGGTACCGAGGCCACTGCGAGGGTAGTTGAGGGAGCGACGGAGGATGCTGGTCATAAGGCCGCAGAACTTGCAGGAAAGCTTATGGGTGATGCAAAGCAGGCTACACAAGGAGTAGACTGCTAGGAAAAAGGAAGAGGCAGAGAGAGAACTTGACGCAAGGAAAGACACGGAAAAACAGCTATTCTACTTATGGTGATCTTAGCTTGACATACATGCGAACCACATTCGCAAAACAATCCGTTGTTTAATAGTACCACTGATTTTTTTTTTGCCTAATTTGAACGTGTTCGAAATTAACTTGTTCTTGGTTACACAAGCTGAAACATAGACGAAACAACATAAAGAGTAGTAATTAACAACCAAGAAAGTGTTGATGAAAAACGGCGCGTATTTTTTCTAGTTAATTGGTAATTTTATATTGTAATGGAATTGAATTATGCTCGCCTAATTCTGGATAATAAAGAGGGATTTCAGGGAGAAGATTACAAAGAGGAATCTCAGGTCAGGAGGACAGAGACAAGGGGAATCAGAGGATAAACCAGCGCAAAGCATCACAGAGAAGATCAATGAAAAACCATCTCCAGAGGAACAGCAACAAGAGTAGTGTCAGTGCAAACTAACAACGAGCTTGTAATGGGGCAAGACAAGCTGGGGCTGAGGGTTACTCTGTACAGACAAATAGCCAAGTTGAGTATGGCAAGCAAGAAGAGCATGAAAGGATAAAATAAAAGCCTGTGCTCTGGGCACACTGATTTCAGTGTTCTCGATTTTGGCTTTGTTTAGCGTTTCATACGTGTGATTGTCTCTTTTTTTTGGTTGTCGCTTGTTGTATTTTGGGGTGTTCAATAAATTCGAACATTTATAAAATACAGTTAGAAAGATGTTCTATTAAATACTTTGTGGTGGGATTTTGTAATTAAGTTTGATCGATCATGTTAATTAAGCTGATTTTCCTGTCTTTCCAAATTGATTGGCTAAATGAACATCACAAAGAGGGAAAAGGGATCCGGTGATCTTTGCGGGACTAGCCATATTTATTCACATTCTCAAGTGACAAAGATTGTGAACAAATTTTATATTAGTGATTGTGGTTAACTAAACACCAAGATCATGAACAAATATGATATCGGAAAGTGAGTAGTTGGTCTAACAACATCGGAGTTGATCGGCTGCCTATGACCAAAATGCAGGTTGAAGGACCCCAAAGCCGGGCGGGACTGAAGGTGGATAGCATTATAAGTCTGCAACCAATAGGTCTGATTCTAGGGAAGGCCTGCCTGCCAAATAGCATGAAACCAGCTGCTTCAAACAGCATTTTCACTTAGAATCAGCGATACTTTAGCCTACTTCTGAGGTAAGCTAGTCTTATTGCAATCTTTAGATGGGAGGGGAAGGATCTTGTGCATGTTAAATAGTGACAGCAATCATGCAGAAGCAATTACTGAAGCAACGTCAGATTGTTTTTGATTGGAGGGATTGTAAGTACTAAGAAAACCAGAGTCAGTGTCAGAATCAAAAGGCTTGCTTATTCAAAGAGAGATGAATATTGGGACCATAGCCAAAAGATGGAGGCTCCTAAGCGGACAAGATAACTGGAAGAATCTGCTGGACCCTCTAGACATTGACCTCCGCAGATGTATCATCAACTACGGTCAGTTGGCTCAAGCTACCTACGACAATTTCAATTCAGTAAGGGTATCAAAATATGCAGGCGATAGCCTATACTCGAAGAAGAACCTTTTTTCCAAGGTGGGTTTGACCATTGCGAATCCATTTAAGTACCAACCAGTCAAGTACTTCTATGCAACTTCTGACATTCAACTACCGGAATCCTATCTTCTGAGGTCATCATCAAAGGAAGCCTGGTTCAGGAAGACAAATTGGATGGGATATATTGCGGTGGCTACAAATGAGGGAAAGTCAGTATTGGGTAGAAGGGATATCGTTGTTGCATGGCGAGGAACAATCCAGATTCTTGAATGGGCTGAAGACTTTGTTTTCCCCTTGGTTTCAGCTTCTAAAATACTCGGAGAAGCCAAGGATCCTAAAGTGCACCAGGGTTGGCTCGCCCTCTATACTTCGAAAAATCCCAAGTCTCCGTACAGTGAAAAAAGTGCCAGACATCAGGTAAATCCTCGCTTTGCCTGCTCTGGCTATTTTAGTGGCATCTAGTTTGTTATGGATCTGTCATCTTAGGCATTCTTTATAGTGATCAATTTAATTGATTTTCATCCATTTGCTCGAGTTCTATAGCACAACTGTGGTCCTTTATGTAATCATGTGTGCATACAGAGCAGCCGAAATAAATTGAGAATTATTTCAGATTCATATCCGATACAGCCGATATATGAAAATTTGCCTTTTACTGTCAGGTTATAGGAGAACTGAAGCGATTGGTCAAAAAATACAAGGATGAAGAGATCAGCATTACAGTAACCGGTCACAGCTTGGGTGGAGCACTTGCAATCATGAACGCAGGGGACATAGTGGCCAATGGAATCCACAAAGACGAAGAACGGCCTAAGAAGCAGTGCCCGGTAACAGTTTTCTCCTTTGCCAACCCCCGAGTTGGGGACACAAATTTCCAGAAAGTCCTGGAATCGATGAATGATCTACATCTGTTACGGATAAATAATATTCCTGATGTCGTCCCTGACTTGCCGTTAAAACTAAACGGGTACTCGGATGTTGGAGTTCCACTAGTCATTGATACCCGATTGTCTCCCTATTTGAAGAGCTATGGCGATGTCAAGGGCTGGCATAACTTGGAAGCCTATCTGCACGGAGTGGCTGGAACCAAAGGAAGCAATCAAGACTTCCATCTGGAAGTCAACCGGGACATTGCACTAGTTAACAAGGGTTTGGACGCTTTGAAGAAAGAATATTTGGTGCCCACCTACTGGTGGAGTATTGGAAATAAGGGGATGGTTCAACAGGAAGACGGTTCCTGGAAGCTGGAAGATCATGAAGGATCCGACAATCTCTAAATGATCATGAAGATCATTAACACCACACTCTCAATGGAAACCAGGCTTTTAACAAATTCTTTCTAGACTCTAATTATACCAATTGAAGAAGATTCAAAATATATATATATATATATATATATCGAGGCAGAGGCAAGCAAGCCATTTCAAAAAAGAAATGCACAAAAATAGGAGCAAAAGGGAAATTTGTGCTTTCCATTCTGTTCAGCAAGTTGCGTAGCTGGCACGTTTCAGTAGTAATTGAACAAACATCAAGTAAAATAGTACCAAAACAAAAGGAAAGCGAATGAAATCAGGCATCGATGATGATTATCAGTTCCCTTCAGCTCTTCAATATATTAATGCACAATGGAATGATTTCTAATTGAGCCTTAGCCTGTCCTTCACTATAAGAAGATTATCATATGCGGCAAAAAGAGGAAGCTAGTGATTTTTCAAATAAATTAAAGTTCTATTTGACTTTATAAATTCTCATTTCCAGCAAAAGAGTACGATCAAACAAAATCTTGGAACCCATATCCACAAAAACCACAAATCACAGGAAGGAGTCAAAATCTGTAGAGGCATTTTCCAATGAATGATGAAACAAATTTCTCACGTTATTGCGTCAACGATGATTCCAAAGGGAATGCAACAAAATAGAGTCATATCATCTCTAATAATGGAAACTTGAGTGTAAATGAAACCCAAAGAAAACTGCACAACCAACAAATCAACAGGGTATTCGAGAAGTGAACCACTCCATGACATGACAAGGTGCCTTGATCAACTCCACAGCAAGGTCCACCATCACAGTGACGCACAGGAAGCAAGGGCATATACACGTCAACAACAACCTGCACAATTCCCAAGAATGGAAGACAAGATAGCAAAATGAGTCAAAAAGTCCGAGCCACCAAGTCAAAAAAAAAAAAAAAAAACCAAAAAATGGCAAAAAAAACCCAGAAAAGGATACACACACCGAAACAAATAAAAGAACGTAAAAGTATCAGCAGCCCAGAAATGGATGGACACATAATATCTTGAAGAGGCCCCAGAGAGAGAGAGGGAGCGAGAGAGAGAGCAAACCCGACTATCCAAACGACAACACCAACAATGGAAATAACTAGAGAAAGCAAGGCAAAGGGAAGGCCAAGAAGAAAACCCAAAGGCCTGCAATTGTCACCCATGGCTGCCTTCTGTCGTTTCTTTTTCTTCTATTTTCCCAAGCACAAGAAAAACTTCATCCTTTTCGTTGCTTTAAGTCCACGTTGACCTGCTTTACTTTTCTTCTGTTCCCTTTTTCTCTGTGAAAACCTCTGTGTCGTGTGATTTGATTGATTTGATGGAAATGCCACAGCGCTGCTTTCTTGGGTGCTCATTGGCCCTTACGTGTCTGAATATTACAAGATAAATATTTTTTTTTTTCATTAATAAATAACCTTTAACAATTTAAAAATAATAAATTTAAATAAATAAAAATAAAAATAATTTTTTATTTTAAATATTTAATAAAAATTTTATTTTTATTATTTATTATTTTTTTATCTCTTTTAAATAATCATATTCTCATTTTTTCTTAAATTTAATGTTATTATAATATAAAAATATTTATTATTATTTATTTATATTAATATATTATTTATAAAATTTATTATATATATATATATATATATATATATATATATATATTATAATAAATTAAATTAAATTAAAATTAACTTTAAAAAGTTAAAAAAAAAAATAATTTTCTCATATAAAAAAAAACTCATCTCTATGAATAAAAGAATGAGAATTAAATTTTTCTTACCAAATACCGCCCTTAACGAAACAAGATATAATCTTATAGCCACGTGGCCTATGATAAACATACGGCGTTTGCAACTCTGAACTCAACGGATATCACCAACGGTGACACAATCCAACTGATAGACTGTACAAATGGCTTGCGGTTTTTTAAGCTGCTTGTGGCTCATTGTGCTTTTATGGACAGAAAAAAAAGACACATAATGGTGGGAACATAAAATATTTAACAAAGTAGATGCTATTACAAATTCCTACTATGATTGAAAAATACTTATTGATTGTAAGCATCTTGGGATTCTCTTTGATTTATGCCCCTACATTTAGAAGTCTCCCAACCTGAGTTTAAAGACTTGAGCTTGTCTCTCAAGCAAGGGACACTCGAGAGAACCCAAGCCACCCCTAGAAGTACAGCTTGCTTCTTGAGTTTTTGCTGAAAATTAATACATAGATATAAAGCATCAAGAAGGCAGTCGCGAAAGAGAAGGAAAAAAGCAGGATGAGTGCAGGGAAAGAGAAGGAAAGCCACACACTTGTAGGTCATACAGAACGAATATATCAGTTTCTAGAATAGGAAGACAGAGCATAGAAACACGCAGGATGCAAAAGCTTTCAAAAGGGTTCAGCGGTGGTTGCTGGCACCGTGAGGATTCCGGCTCAATGATCGAGGTTAATGGTTAATGACAAGGAGTATTGCTTGGCAAACAAGAAAAGATTCAGCTACCGAAATATGGAATCGAACCAGAATGGTCTTTGGATCATGCATGAGTACTCTCTGGGGATGGCACAGAATAAAAGTCAAACTATTAATTATGTACTCTGTTGCCTATGAAAGAATGGGACAAGTGTTTACGAGAGGAAGCCCGCTGCCCAAAGCAATTTGACACGTCCTGCTCTTGATTCAAGTACCATTGGAGATCATGCGTCTAACAAGAGGAGAAAGTTGCAAACAGATGTCGAAATTAATGCTGGCTGTCAGGAATGTTTGGAATCTAACAACATTGACCGCGGAGTTGAGGCTTGCTAGAGGGTCCAAGAACGACGAAGTTCACTAGAAGTTATCCACATTGATGATGACAGTGATGAATGTATGAACTCTAATAACATTCATCGCCAAATCGGTGCCGGCCTGAAGGTTGATCAAGTACAACCAAAGTCACAAACAGTTATTTACATTGATGATGACAACGATGAATGTTTGACCTCTGACGTTATTTATCAACAAATTGAGGCTCGCTTGAGGGTTAAACATGAAGAACCGAAAACTAATGGGGTCCCGGAAGCAGCAGCAAACGGAACTGATGAAAAAACTGTGCTATGTTTCCCTGATGATGTGCTCTTTGATGGTGCAAAACGCTACATATGTGACAAATTTGGTGATTTTACTCGAGGCTCAATGTCTCTTAAGGGGTTTTCATATGATTCTTACCTGAATTCTCAAATAAATGAACCTGGCCACCAAGAAATTCAAGCTGGCATGAGGGTTGATGAAGAAGCACCGGTTGTGCAGATACAGCAGCAGTAGAATCTTCTGCCACGAAGAATAACGAAGGAGGATCCATAGGCGTAGCTGCAGCAACATCAGCCATGGTTAATGAGATGCCAGAAAAATCTGAAGAAGAAGAAGGCCAAGTTTCATCTTCACTTGAGATGCCAAGACAGATAGAAGGGCATGACAGTCTCTCATTTTCAGATGCTGATGCGGTTGCACAAATTTTCGGCGATGACACAATTGCGACTTGGTATCATGAGCTTTGTCCTTCTGAAGTGGTTCTGGTGATCACTTGGTAGATCGCATTCTAGTAGATATGAGCTTAAAGTGGCAGTACATTCCTCCTGCGCAGGGACCAAACTCTTGCAAGTTTACCGCTGACTCGCAAGTATGGTGGTAGTTTTACCATTTTATTTCGGTCATCTTATGCACCTCAAAGAGCTATTCTGTAATGCTGTTATCTAAATTGTAGAACTTTTTTATTAGTAAATATTTAACATTTTTACATTCTTTTTCTCTCTTGTTTTTGTCCTTTCCTTTTCCCATATAAAATGCCAATAACTCTTTTTTTATTTATTTTAAAATAGTAAATGACACAATAAAAATAGTTATACCCCCCCTTATAAATCTCATAACTCAACTATTGTGTGACTGGAATGCGAAATCGAAACACATCAGCCCCTGTTATTCCACCTTGCAATAAAAAAATGAAATACATTTATTTTTACAAAAGAGGCGTGATCGACCTCCGAAATGGAGAAGTAAATCTTAATTCCAATCATCGAAACAATGATGATAATCTAATAATTGACTAAATTAAACCTCCTGAAACACATAAAGACAAACATACATCAACCAAAGAGAGCTGCATATAGAAGCTCATTCCAAGTATCAGGCACTCCCGGTAGACACCAATGGCTGCAATCAGTTATTCTTCTGCCGCCATATGCCGATGGGTGCGCATCCTTACGGTATTGGGAGAGCGGGGTCACGTCTAGTAAGTATACTGGTTTCTTAATCCTGCTCATTACTTTGTTAACAACAAACCATGCTGGAGGCAAGCCTGCTGGGTAATCTGCTCCAGAGAATGGTAGTGTCTCGCCGGCGCATGACTTTGATGGTTCATTCCAATCCCCGCCTCTGAAATGTTTTAATAAACAGTGAAAATATGTTTATTACCGTCACCATTACTCGTTTACGTTAGGATTAGAAAAACATGAGAGAATAGTTTCAGATTTGACGATCAAGTGACGAATTGTGCATTCTTTGAGGTCAAATTGGTGGTCAGTTGTCAATGGAGGCAGCAATGAAAAAAGAGAATACGCTTACACATAATGCGTGGGCGATATGTCTTGGAAGAAGACTCTGGTTTGCGTAGGATCCACATTTAGGTTGACCCATCTGGCCCATGTGGTCAGTCCTTTGTAAAACGCAACGAGGCGGTTCTCGTCTCTGCGCAAACGGTTCCCCTCTTGTATATAATCCCATCTGCAATGGCACTGATGATAAGTACTAAGCTCCAAAAATTTCAGTTAGAATATGAAACAACGATGTTGTGGGACATAAGAGCAGTAATTGTATATCTACGGTTGATTTCTTCCTGTGTGAGTCCACCAATGCCACGTGTTAAAGATCAGCATGTCCATGCCTTTCCATGCTCTGCCATTTTTTATGGAGTCAAGCTTCAATACCCGCCCTGCTTTCTCGTTAACAAGGTCCACCAAGAAGGGCGTTCGGTATAACATTATCTTCACTCCATAGTCCTGCACAAAGGACCACATAGAAGCACCCCACTTGTGAGTAATTTTACCAGCCACAAGCACAGTCCGCAGAGTAAGAAGTTGGACCCAAAAACAACTGGGGAGCAATAGGTAAGGTTTCCCAATGGATTGGATACAACTCAGAAGTTGAGCAAGTACAACTGACATTTATATATGTTATGGTCCTACACTAGATTGATTTTGCTTCCTTGTGAAAGTTTTTCATACCCCATACAGGCAATGATCCTAAACTAGATTTCCCATCCTATTTTGCTTCCTTCTCAAATTCGGGTGGGTTACACAAGTGAAAGTCATGGCATATGGGTCTGATTTTTACACATAAGTTTTATCACAAAGAGATAGAATAAATACATAGATATTAATATATTTTTTTAATATAATTAATAATTATAATATATTAATATTTATTTGTGGATGTTTTTGACTGACAAATAAAGTGAGACGTGAATTGATGATGACATGTCTTGGGGCTCACGCAAGGATTGGACCCCACTTTGACGATTGACCGGGTGAGAGGGACACGACCAGCCGATTGAGAAATTATATAAAAATTTAAGACGGCCCTGCAACAACGATATTCAATCGTGGCATTTTTACAGTTCTACGCAACTGGAAGAAAAGGTTTTCAAAACGACAAAAGCCGTCTGGTGTGGTGTCTACGTTTGTCTCTGTCTGTTGCCCACCCAGTGTACTCTATTGACTTGAACATGGGTCTCAGACAACTGGACACAGTAAAAGGGACCACGCCAAGGAAAATCCCGGTGAATAGTGATCATTGTTCCAAATACCAATTGGATCACGCTAGGGAACCAGAAGACTTGGACTACTATACAATTAACCTAACCCAAATCCAAAGGATCGTAGTTTATAACACAATTGATGACCCAAATTCTTCATCCTTAAAAGAATGGCGGGGTTTCTTCCTCGTAGACCCAATATAACTAAATGTCTCATTAATAATGCAGCACCGACACCAATTATTTGCTTTTGGTTTTCCCGAAAGCAGCCTAGAATAAAAGTTTAAGCAGTTCCTGACAAGTCTCCGGCAAACAGAAAACAGGCCCACCACCAATCACGCTTCACTTTTAATGCTTTAGACCCCACATTCATTGTTACAAGAAAAAGAGAAGGCAAACAATTGACTTCGAAGCAGTACAACACCAGAGTCATACATGGGATGCATGCGGCAAATTCAAGACTGGAAATGGCATAATTCAATTCAAGCAATAAAAACATTACCTTATCTAAAGGCAACAGATTGAGAAAGGACAGCTCGCGCATGCATATGAAGCATGATTTTTTGGGTTTTTTTTTTTTCTCTCCTATTAATTCAAAACCCGCAGAAAAAATCTAACCCAGCAAGTGAAATTTGATATTTGAAAAGTTTTTACCTCGAAGGTAACTGAAGCTAGCCCATCTTTCCTAATGAGTGTTGTCTTGGAACGTGGAACCCATGAATGAAGCATACAAGTCAAAGACTGCCACTGGTTCAAACTCAGTGAGTCACCCACAAACATTATCTTCTTCCCTCTCCATTTCTCCAAGAAATACAACCCATTAAACCTGAAAAAATTATCACAAGTTCAAACATAAAAGTATATGTGCATAATTTTAAGTATCAGAACCAGACATGTGCGTGCGAGTGACTGTTACATTGAAGTGCAGATTACCTGGGTAAGTTGCAAGAAAAAGGTTGCCATCTGTACTTGAGATATGCTTTGTCCGGTCGGCCGTTCCTTTGGCAGTTGAATTCTTGATATATGAAGGGACAGTTTGAGGAGTCATAGAGAGGATACCTAGGATCATAGACCCATTTTCCTTGGAACCAGTTGCATTGGCCCGCCAGTTTTCTGGCACTACCGAAACTGGTTGTTCTGTTGCCATTGTTGGAATCGTTGAAGGTATGGATATCGGAAATCTCAGCTTTTGCAGTAGCAGCTAGTGGTATTGGTAAATGGTGAAATGTTAAGAAAATAAGAGAGAGGAACCTTGCTTTCAACAAGAAAGACACCATCATGGGTTTCCAATCACAACAACTGCTGGGGGGTGCTGGGGGGGCGCAAAAGGACGAGAAGTCGAGAAAAAGCTGTCTGAGACCAGGGTAATGACCAATGTATATAGAGAGTTTGTATTAACATTTTTATACTAAATAAAATTTTCTATTTTGACTTCTAAAAAAAGGAATAAAGTAAACTTAATTCTATCTCATTTTCTTATTGCCATGTTATAAAGTGGAAACTCAGACTAAATTTCACTTTATTTCACTCATCTCATTAATTAAATTAAAATTAATTTTCATTAAAAAAATTCAAAAATTAGTATTAAAAACCTACTTAATCAATGACATCATACTTAATTCATTGTTTAGATCACCAACCTTGTAGTCTGTTTCCTCACAGCCATTATTACTGCATTCATTCTCCTTAATTTTAGGACACAACATGTTTAGATGGAATTCAGTATTTAATACTAGAACTTAATGACCTCCCTTGTTGCCATAATTATATTCCATCGTTTCATGTTTTCTCTTTAATTATATAAAGCTGCCTATTTATTACCCATTAATTTCTCAGTCTAAAAGAAGCAATTTCAAGTTTGTAAACATTTTTCACGTGCCCTCTCTCTCTCTCTCGACCAAAGAGCGTTTGTCAGAACTCATGTGAATATTACAAAATATTTGTAAGATTCTTCAAAGATTAACAACCGCTAAATTTTCCTTTTAAGTACAATGTCTAGGATTTGATTTTTTATTTTTTATTATTATTTTTTTTGAATTAAAGTATCACTAATCTAGGAGAAAGATTATAATCTAACAACATTAAATTCAAGAAATTGGATTAAATTCAAGAAATTATAGCATGGAAGGATTCAATTTGCGGCATGCAAAAAACATTGGCGTGGATTCCAGCCTTATAAAATATGACATAGACATTGGGGAATTGACTCCGGCTGTAATGACAATGTTGTTATTTTTTATGGTACTTGACTCTAAATCTATTTAAATTATCACCATTAAATTCGATTTGTAGCATCCCAACATCATAAGCATGGATTCCGAACCTTTTTTTTTTTTTTTTTTTTGTTTACTTTAAAGCAAAGTTTTGAAAGACTATCCTCAAGATGCAAGACAACAAGGTCCCTACAATAGAATCACGCAACCAATTCCGGAGAATGATTCATCCACTTTCATTAGCACATATAGCGGTGGCTACCACGTGTCAAAAGGCAGGCAACCGTCATTGAAAAAAGAACCATAACGAGGTAAAAAGACGTAAGAGAGCCTGGATTCCCATTTAAATTGGGAAAAATCTCAATTTCCCTCTCCCACAATAAGGGCGCGCCGGTGATTTCAATTGGTACAGATCCAATGAAGAAACTCTAATGCTTCGTAGAATATGCTTGTTGTCCACATATCAGCTAAATCTACTTGTGGGGTCATACAATTTGCATAACAATTCTACAATTTCAAATGTTGAGAATGATTATATCAGGATATAATATAAACTGATTCTCTCCCTTGTTTCCTTTCTTTGGTTACTCCCTGGTTCTTTTTGAGACCTCGTCATTATTGAAAATAAACAAATTGGAATCACAGTATTTCTTGGTTATTATATTGTTCTTAGTCTGATATACCTGCCATCAACATCGCGGGGAATCAATGATAGCCTAACATGGAATATTAGATTCACATATCAAAGAGAAAGTAATGCTTTTTCAACTGACATTAGATCTCCAATTTTTTAAAAGGATGCTTTTCTATTATAAGTAAAAAGATATTAATGAAAGTGTTGGTAGCGTAGGTTACACTCCATTTTCCCTCGATAATATGGGGTACATTCACCCCAACAAAGTGAAAGCAATAATGTAAGGTTTTAAATAAAGGGAACATCTTTTTTTTTTTTTTTTTCTCTCTTTTTGAGTGAGTCAAAATAACTCAATACAAAAAATAAAATTCAAAGAAAATAATAGTTATTAAAAGGCAAGTTCCGGATCCAGTTAGCCTTCTTGACTTGTAATGGCACGTAAAATAAAAAACGCTTCAATACTAAGACTAGCAGCATCATTTCTCTATTGTAGTTTCCGGTAGGCATAATTACCATTGACTAAAGAAATTTCATGGCCGCCCAGCCAGCGCTTAACATGCCAATGATTGATTCTAATTTTGGAGTTCTCGTTTTGCAACTGGGTTGAGTACGCCGCATGCAACTTGATGGGGGCTGGCTTGTGCGGACCAGCTAACCAGCTCCTTCGTGTCGCTGAATGTCATCTCCTATTCTTGCAAAAAGTATGGACCCCGATTTGGAAGCTATCAAATAGTCCACTTTTGCATTTATTGTTTATTGGATTGGGTAGTGGGGATGTTAGAAATTTGGCTTAATACATGCCACAACCTTACCTTATCGATTCCCAACTCTAACTAGTCTATTTTCCATTCTTATTGTGTCGGTACTGCACAATTATGGTTTTGCTAACTTTTGACTAATTGCATTCCTCTTAAAGGACCCCAATTGGAAGTTAATTGACGTTTAGACACCACATTCATAGGCAATTCCACGCATAGATTATAAAATAAAACTCCAAATTGAAAAAGAGGCACCCAAATTCTTCTATATTTGGAAAAACTAACGAAATTTATTAATTTTTTTTTTTTTTCAGAGAAGAGACTCGCCGCCCTCGACGGCATGACAAAAGATGAATCTTTCAATCATGTACTCGCCACCATATTTCATTAGTCCTTAAACTTCGAAGCCTCGTATGTCGCCCGCATTCCTAGTCATGTTATAGCAACATTGGCCGGTTGCCGGTTTGTCAGCAATGATAATGAACGGAATAAAGGCACATGCGATGCCAAATGAATCAAATAGAGGAGGGGATCACACAATAAATGAAATGAAATTATTAAATTTAAGTCGTGGGGTATCGCAAATAATTGAAGTATCATCCACTTTTATATGGAAAATAAGGTGTAGATGAATTTGCCAGTTCATCATCCTCCGCATGTGAACTTTATTCGTCACCACACTGCTTTCATGTTCTCTATTTCTCTTGTTTCTTTCCTTTTTCAAATTCCGGGGTGGCCTATTGAATTCGACAGAGTCCCCCCACTTCAATTATTTTTAGATTAGACATCTATTTAAAGGTTTCATACTCAAATTGTGGGAGTGGTGCAAATTTTATGGAATTTAAAAGTGTTGATTGAAAAATAATTTTAATTGCTAATTTGTCTAGTTGGAAAGCATTTGGTAGCGGCTTTAAATGGGTGGAATTTTGATCGCTTGATAGAAATTCTGGGACTTTAATTTCACTTTGCAGAAACTACACGTGAACTGAATTGGTTGGTAAAATTTACTTATATCGAGATTTAAAATTCAATCTCCCCAACTAAACTCAATGAAATTATAACCAGATTACAGTAACAATAACAACAATAAAATATTAATCTCAAATTTAATTAAAATTAATTATAAATTCTTTTTCTTGTCATTACGCTCAAGGGTAACGCCGTATACCCTAACTCACTCTTCCCGGACTCCGATGCAGACGCTCCAACGAAATTGCTTAAATAATTCCTATAATAAGAATTTAGCTAGCTAGTGGTATGGTATCGCCGGCCAATCTGTCGCAACCCTCATTTTTTATTCGGACTTTGGGACAGACAACGTCAAACACGCGGTCCGACGTTGGCCGAGTTGAAATTACAACAAGAGAAGCACTACAAAATAATCTGTTGCCCACTAAGCCTCGAGTGAGGGAAAAAGAGAGAGAGACTTAAAAAGACGAGTCCGACTGCTCTCTCAAGCAACTAATCCATACTTGGGTCCAGATGTTTCGGAAAGGTGAATCAATTTTGACTGGTGCAATTCGAGTCCAAGAACGGGGCACAAACACGAGACAAACCAAATGGACGGTTCTTGAGTCCCAATAGGCTAAACCCACCAGACCAATCTTATAGACTGATCTTATTAATAATCCGCTATATGAAGAGAGTTTCGAAAATTGTTATAGGGGACAAGAGCTGAGTTCTGTTTTCCCTCTAGCATAATTCAAATGTAATATGGGATGAAGTAATTTCCATCTTTGGTAGGAATCTGGCTTAAAGGAAAGCATTTTTTTGGGTCATCTTTTAACTAACTAAAAACTGATAAACGTAATCAACAGAAAAAAAAAAAAAAAAAGACTCATATTCCTGGATTTTACATGGGTCTTTTTGGGGCCATTTTACTGCAAAGCCGATTGTAATTTGGCCATATTTAAAAAAAAAATTAGCAGTGAAATACGTCAAGCATAGAACAGAAATCAGTCTCTCTCACACATTAAAAAGATGTCATTTATATGGAGAAGAAAGACGTATAGACAAACAGAGGGAAGAGCGGGGAGGGAAACAAAGCACTTTCTTGCCTCAGAGAGGGAAACATGAACGCCATTGTCTATCGAGACATTCTTACGGTGCCCGTTCTGCTTCTGAGACTGAGACTGGCTGCAGAGAAAATGAGAAGAAAAGGCTTGATGGGCAGACAAAGAGAAGAAATGCCGGAATATTGGGGACACATGGCGTCGTTTTGCATTACCAATAGAGAGCCGCATGAGGCATGTCTAAACAGGAGCTTTTTATACAAGAGAAACATTATGCAGGCGTATGGTTGAAATCGCAGGAGGCCCTTAGATACAATAATAAAATAGTACATTTTCAAAACACTTTTTTTTTTTTTGGTCAAAAAAAAATGTTATATAATTCGTACAGATAAAGGTGGAATTAAACACAATTTGATTTTTTTTTTTTTGATACAAAATTTATAGACGGACTATTAAAATTAGTTTTTGAAATAGTTCGCTTCTAATACTTTTTCTTAATCAGCCTCAGACAAAAATCTTTCCTCATTCGGCACCGTTCGATCTATTGGGCTTGTCAAAGCCCGCTATTATTCGTGATTGGGTTTACATTCTCTCATATATTTTATTTGAATTTAGGAAGTTTGTGGATGGGTCAAATATTTTAGAATCCTAACGTTAGGTTTCCTGGATCGGACTTTGGTCCAGGCCACTATCAGCCTAATATGACTCATAGCGACAAAAAATAAATTAAAATCTAAAAACAAAATAAAGAAATTCGCATTGATTTTTTTTTTTTTTTTTGCCACATGAGCTTAAAAAATTTATTTATTATATTCTTAATTAACAGTTGGACTTCAGTAAGATGATGATAATAATGAGATATTGAGGTTTCAATGTGTAATTATGATTCTTAGTCCAATTAAAATTTCTTTACTCAATTGGGATTGCTATTCCAAATATGAGTTCTGATTGCATTAGGATTCCTAGGAATCCTCATTGCATCAGGAAACAATTTCCAATAAAATAATTGGAATCACAATTGAATTGTTACATCCTAATCCAATAGGAATTTGTATCATGGCCAAACTTTTAAAAAATAATTTCTTTTAAATTAGAGCTCTTCTAATTTCACAATAAAGCTGTTAGATATTTTGTCCCAAAAAAAAAATCAGCTTTATTTTTATTTTTATTTTTAATGGAAGCCAGTTAAATACTTTTAAAGTCGAAAGAGTTGTTCAAGTCAGGGTGCTTAAATATAGATTGTTATTGTTTTATCCCCACAAAAAGTATAAACATCAAAGGCAGAGAGGCTGGACACTCTTTGGTTCTCAGAATGACAATTTCAGGTTGAAGAACAGACTTCGCATGCAATATGAGATGGAGTAATTCCCATTTTCTGTTTTAAACAAAAATCCCTACCAAATCGAACGAAGTGCACATCCAAAGCAGCATACATTTTTTCATCTGGAGTACAAGGGTCTTCCCCTTCCTTTAGACTGTAATCAGAGGAAGCATTCTGGAAATGCTGTTCCATCTCTCTGGCAGTTTTCTTCTTATCCAGATATCTGTATCACAATATATTGAAAATTGTTAAAGTCTAATATACTTTTAAGAAATTACTCCACAAAAAGTCTAAAATGTTAGATGTGGTATAAAGTATAAAATATATATTATATTTTCATAAAAAAAATATTTCATTTTGATAAGAAATTTTGCAAGCCAATAAATAAAAACCTAAATATCAGCTCTAAGGATAAGCATGAAGAAAACGGACATATAAAAAAAGAATCTACTTGTAAATTTCAAATAAAAAAAATCATATTATAAGTGATGAGAAAAAGAGTTAAAAATTAGAAACTAGAGAAATTTAAAGATGGAGTCAGTTTTAATTATACTTGATTAGGTTACTGATCGAACGGCTATCTTCGTCCTCTGTTGCCGTCATATTTTTTATCATCGTACGGCAAAGATGGAGTGAACACCAGAGACAGTGGTCTCGAAATCCTAGGCTGATTTGCAAGAAGAACTCGGTTTCCAAATCGCTTCTTCTTGTAAAGGCGGCCTGGCCCATTTGTTGGGCCGATCAATCCTATAATATCAAGCCCAATATTGCAAGTAGGCCCAAAGTTGGGCTCACTCTAAATCCTAGGCTGGCCCACGTGGAGTACAAGCCCGAGACTTTGCAATTTGCACATAAGATGCGCGGCGCACTCAAACAAACGCCTCTCTCGAAGCGTCGGTGGTCACACATGGCATTGGCCACGTCTTTCTCTCGCGCCATCGCTACTCCAGCACCAGCAAAAGCCCTAAAATCGCCGCCGCCGGCGTTATCTTTTTCCACCACCAGCATCTCCAGTCTTGCGTTCGTGCCGTCTTCTTCGAGACTCAAGACGGCCTTTAAACCTCTTAGAGCTGGTAATAATGCTGATAATGGCGGTGGTTCAGCTGTCGGTGCCCGGATGGTTTCGTCAATACCTGCCGTGAAGCCGCCAATTTCTCTTGATTTCGAGACCTCTGTCTTCAAGAAGGAGAAGATCTCTCTCGCTGGCTACGATGAGGTTTCGCATTTCACTCTCATACTTCCCTCTTTCTTTCTATTATAATTCTCTAGGGTGTCATATGATTTGGGGTCTTGAACAAAACAGAATGTGAAGGCCAGGCAATCAATAGACAAAACATGTACTTATAAACGAGCAAATGGATACCATATAATCTGAGATTGGAATGGATGCTTCGAGTGGCTAGGCAACATTTCATTGAATTGGGTGGCTAATTAATATTCAATTTGAAAGAGTATGTTTTCCTGTTAAAGAATGGATAGATATGTTGGTTATTTGGGTTCTGGCGTTTATGGACCTAATCTTGGGACTTATGGGTGACAGTGATTTGATCATTTGTTTCCTGCAGTTAGTTATACGGGGATTTTGTTTTGTTTTGTTTTTTTTTTTTTTTTCCGCGCTAGTCGGATAACTGAACAGAAAGTGGCTTCTAAGTTATTCTCTTTCACTGGCCATAGAGATTGTAAAGTTTCTCAGCCAATTTTGTGACAATTCATTTGATTCTTATTTGGATTAAGAAAGAATTCACACCTTGATTAGTGGTTGCTCTTGGATCACTTCTCTTTCTCTCTTTGTTTTTAGAGCAAAGATGGAGACAACTTGTCTGAATCCTATTTATGCCATTATATGTGTGTTCGTTCTTGGGGCCATTACAAATCAGTTACTTACAGTGTATTGTTTTTATTGTAGTACATTGTGAGAGGAGGAAGGGACTTGTTCCACTTGCTGCCTGATGCGTTTAAAGGGATTAAGCAGATTGGCGTTATTGGCTGGGGTTCACAGGTGTATCTTCATTTTGAGTTTTGACTTGTTGCTTTGAATTTTGACTAGTTTGAAATATCAGATTTCTCCATGAACTTTGTCAATAAATCGCCTTTGTACATTAAAGAAAGGTGGGATAAGATAATAACTTCTGACTGGGAAGTTATTTATGGTCAATGGATTATAATCTATTTTTTTATTTATTTGGTTTTTTTTTGGTCAAGCATAACCATTAACTTTGGCTTTGTTGTTAAGGGTCCTGCTCAAGCTCAGAACTTAAGAGATTCTCTTGCTGAAGCCAAGTCAGATATTGTA
The DNA here is from genome assembly GCA_037832345.1 of Rhizophora mangle. Taxonomy (NCBI): domain Eukaryota; kingdom Viridiplantae; phylum Streptophyta; class Magnoliopsida; order Malpighiales; family Rhizophoraceae; genus Rhizophora; species Rhizophora mangle. Next base: position 1,972,065 of record JBAPLJ010001937.1, on the reverse strand, counting down.
GTCAAGGTGGTCTTTTCTTTTTCATGTTCCATATATGTCCATTTGTTGTTTGGTCATAGATGATGAATTTCCATTGTCTGAATACATTTTTTTTTTCCTTTGATTACATATATCTTCAGGTTGGACTTAGGAAGGGCTCTCGTTCATTTGCTGAGGCTCGGGCTGCTGGTTTTAGTGAAGAGAATGGGACTTTGGGTGATATATGGGAAACTGTTTCAGGCAGTGATCTTGTGTTGCTGTTGATTTCTGATGCTGCACAGGTTGATTAGCATAATAGTCTTCTAGTTTTACTCCTAAGATTTGGTTGAAAGTTTGTTTTGCATCTATGTGTGTCGTCAATCCTTTCCATTGTTTTATTTCGGTCTGTGGCAGTTGAGACTTGGTTAATAGACATCTGTTTTTTAGTTAGGTTAAATGTTCCTTTGTTATTGTGGGCCTCAAGGAAAACCATAACTGTAAGATCATTTGTTAGTAAATGAAACTGCACACTCTGTGTGCATCTGCCAACAGGCTCTTGTTCTTCATTAGATTAGCATTTACTTTCATGTTTCTGTAATGTAAGTTATCTCTACCTAAGGTACATTCAGCAACCAGTTAAGAATAGGAGGAAGGAAAAATGCCAATGACAAATCAATTTTAGAACAGAAAAATGTCAAAACCATTCAACTCAAAAGGTTATGTTTCTAGTAGAGGCTCAGATATGACTTGTATATTACTCTATGAAAAAGGAGAGCTAAAGATTTGTGAAGTTCATTTTGTTGTTGTTTACTAAGTGGCTCGATGACAACAAAGAGGATTTATTGCATAACTTGTTATTTTGTGGTTTTTATTTTTTCAGTGTTGATGACTTTCTTTGCTTACTTTCTATTAGTTTGGATAGTTACAATTTCTTCCCATGCAACAGGCAGATAATTATGAGAAAATTTTCTCCCACATGAAGCCAAACAGCATACTTGGACTTTCCCATGGTTTCCTGCTTGGACATTTGCAGTCAATGAGCCTTGACTTCCCTAAGAACATTAGTGTAATAGCTGTTTGCCCTAAGGGAATGGGTCCATCTGTACGAAGACTATATGTTCAAGGAAAAGAGATTAATGGTGCTGGAATTAACTCGAGTTTTGCAGTCCATCAGGTTTTTGATCTCTCTGTCCCCCAACCTTCCACCCCCCAATTTCCACTGCATTCCACATACATTACTCTGTCACTCTTTTCCATGTCTACAGGATGTTGATGGTAGAGCCACAGATGTTGCTTTGGGATGGTCAGTGAGCCTTGGTTCTCCTTTCACATTTGCCACTACTCTAGAGCAGGAGTACAAGAGTGACATCTTTGGGGAGCGGGGTGAATGATTACTTCCAGAATCCTTATCTTGTTTGTGCCCTTATTGCTGGAGCCTGACTTTTGTGTCTTTCAATTGCAGGCATTTTACTTGGTGCTGTTCATGGAATTGTGGAATCTTTGTTTAGACGGTACACTGAAAATGGAATGAGTGAAGATGAGGCTTACAAGAACACTGTTGAGGGCATAACTGGAATCATATCAAGGACCATCTCTACCAAGGTTTTTGTTTGATCAAGCCACATTGTTCTGATAAATTTCTTCATAAATGCTGATATTATTTTGCTTGAAGGGGAAAAGGGATGGATGGTCTAATTTAATGTCACTTTTCACAGGGCATGTTGGCTGTATACAATTCATTGTCTGAGGCAGGCAAAAAGGAATTTGAGACAGCATACAGTGCTTCCTATTATCCTTGCATGGACATCCTGTATGAGTGCTATGAAGATGTAGCATGTGGTAGTGAAATCCGCAGCGTTGTTTTGGCTGGACGTCGCTTTTATGTATGCTAATTTCCTCTGCTGTGCTGCCATACTTCTATTTTGTGACACTTATTTTGAATTTTGATAAGAATGATTGCTGTATGATAATGTTAAGCTTACAATTTTGTTGCCTTCCAGAAACTTGTGTTGTATCCAAAGCACACATAACATTATTGTTGTTAACTCTGTTTTATCCGTACATTTTATAGGAAAAAGATGGTCTCCCAGCATTTCCAATGGGTAAAATTGATCAGACACGTATGTGGAAGGTTGGTGAGCGTGTCCGATCTGTCCGTCCAGCAGGGGACTTAGGTCCCTTACATCCTTTTACTGCTGGTGTCTATGTGGCATTAATGATGGCCCAGGTACATTCTGCTCTTAGAATGGGTTATTACTTGAACTTCTGACTTTGCCAGAGTATGATTTTAAATCCTCAAAAACAGAGACGAGGCTTATATTTCATTTCAATGGATTAAAAACATCTAGGAATTTGGTGCAAAAACAATTAGTTGTATTTCCAACTGTAAATTTGAGTCTGGTCAATTTGTTCTTAGCAAATTAGGTACCTCCTATAAAATCTTAACACCATCACTTTCTGTTGTCTTATGTCTGGTGCTTGTCTTTTAAATTCCAGATTGAGGTATTGAGAAAGAAAAGCCATTCGTACTCAGAGATCATTAATGAAAGTTTGATCGAGTCTGTTGATTCCTTGAATCCATTTATGCATGCTCGTGGTGTTTCTTTTATGGTTGACAACTGCTCCACGACAGCCAGATTGGGATCAAGGAAGTGGGCCCCTCGTTTTGATTATATCCTGACCCAGCAGGCGCTAGTAGCAGTGGACAATGGATATCCTGTTAACCACGACCTGATTAGCAACTTCCTATCAGATCCAGTTCACGGAGCCGTTGAAGTCTGCGCTCACCTGAGACCTACAATTGACATTTCAGTGCCAGCCGATGCTGATTTTGTTCGACCTGAATTACGCCAAACTGGTAATTAAGATCCAAAGAACTTTAAGCTTGAACAAGCCAGGAGAGTTCATCCATCCTTCTAGATTGAGCTAGAAGTGGGCTTTGAACTATATGCAGGGTGTCGTTTTTGGTTTAGAACTCGTTCGAATATGGTGTCTGTAACGTGCTGTCTGCTATTTTGGAAAAATATGACTCAATTGCCTAATTTTTTCTGTTTACCCTTCGATTCGGCTGCGAAGTCCAAATATTTTCTTGCTGCCATTAAACCACATGAAGAAACATGGGGCAAAAGCACCACAAATCTTTAGTTGTCTAGAACAAGACGTATAATTTTTAATCAAGAAACTCGGGTTTCATGACCATGGTTCGTTAATAGTAAGAGAAATGAACTCTCCTACTTCCATTCTGGCCTGCAAGAAATCTACTATCTTTTCCCCCAAACACTATTACGGAGGAAAATCCCTTGCAGTCTAAGTGCAACACTAAAGAAGAGAAAAGGCTTCCTGGGCTCTAGGTTTCTTGAAATCGATAGAAACTACCGGTGAAACTAAGAATGTGTGAGTAGAGTGTATGAGTTGGAGTTTTGATTAGTCGGAGAGGGATTGCGAGATTACGGACATTTGCTTCGACGCGTGTCCAGGAATTTCTCAAGATCGTAGGTTTGGGAACTTTCTACGTTGTCGTTTAATAAAACGACTGTAAGAGGTTTTATCGAGTAACCAGTAACTTTTAGAATACACGTGGCAAAATGAAAGCAGCGATGGTCCATCAATGCGCAATCCCACAAGGCACTGTCTGTGGCATTCATCATCAATAAAAAACTTTCGTGCGAAGTCATGAATTTCTAACTTTTCTTTAATGTGTTTGATAAAATTAAAAATATATTTTAATTTTATACACTTTTAAAAATAATTAATAATTTTTATTAAATATTATAAAATTTATTTTATATAAATTTAATCAGATTATTTTTCAATATAAATTAAACATAATTTTTACCAATAAAATTATAAAATATCATCATATTTTTTAACGTGGCACTGCAGGAAAATCCATTGGAAGAGCAGCGACCACAGTATTGGTTTTCCGCTGTTCCATAAAGTTTTTTTTTTTAATATTGTGATTCGCCTTCTAATCAATGTCTTAACAAATATACTTTAATTAATAAATTTTATAAATAAAATTAAATCCAATTAAATAGATATAAATATAATAAATTTTAATAAATTAAAAATATATATATTATTTATATAATAAAAATATAAAAATATAATATAAAAATATTTATATCAATTTAAATTTATCAAATTTATGATATTCAGATTTTTGATATAAAATAAATAAATATTTTTGATAACGTTATAATTATGTGTCATTAAATTAAAAAAATTTAAATTTGTTACTTCTACGCTATTATGAAATTTTTTTGTATGATCATTCAGAAAATCATTTACATTTTTTTCTTTAAGAACTCTTATTCTTTTTTGGTGCAAAGACAACGAGAACCACTTTTATTTTTAACTGAAAAACATATAAAATTTTCTCATCCAGCATTTCCCTCTGTCTCCGTTTGCCTGTCCTTAAAACCTCAATCAATCGAAAGCTCTCCCTTCGAGTCCTGAGAAAAGTAATGGTGTTTTGTAGTGGATGGCAAGAAGTAATAAATATACCTCCATCAATTTTAACCACATATATGAGAAAAACCTGAACACAGCGGCCGCCACCAACCCCAACAACGCCACCAATCCAACAAAGCATCCATCCTCGTCTTCTTCTTCATCTACTTTTTATTCTAGAATATCTTCTTCTTCTCCAAACAATCTCTACAAGAACCAGCTCCCATCGACCCGGGTCAATGGCGGCGGCCGGATGCTTGTTCTAACCCTACCGGCTTCCAAGCCTTTATCCGCCTCCTCTGCCCCACCACTTTCGCTCTCCCCGCAGACACCACCGACCCAAAAGGATATCAGAGATAAGATCTCTCCGGATCCGGAACCGGAATCGGATCTGATTTCTCTCCGACCTCTTGGTCGAACCGGGACCGGTTCTTCGGTTTCCTCTTTGGTTATTGGACAGGAGAGGGATAAGAAGGTTGCGGACAAGTTCGTGCCGCCGCATCTTAGACCGGGTTTTGCGGGAAGGGAGGAGAGGCCGGGTCCGGAGGTTTTTCGAGCCAAGGAGACTGGTCAGAGGCAGCAACAACATCACCATCACCAGCAGCAGGGGAACTTCGGGTATCAGGGTCGTCATGGGATGGTTGAGCGTCCCAGGTCAAGTGGGAACGAGAGAATAAGGCGAAGTGTCGATTCAGATTTGAGTTTGATGAATCGACCCGGATCCAGTGGAACCGGCCCGATCTAGTTCAATGCTGATGGTATGGCCCTTTTGCTTATTTGATTTTTTTATGCCCTTGATCTCGTATTTTATCCTAATTTTCTAATTTTTTATTTTATTTTTTTGGGGGGTTTTGTCCTTTGTTTATTTCATCGTAGTTTCTTCTATTATGCTTCTAATTGTTTAATCAATCTGTTTGCGGATAGTTGTTTTCATACGAATCGGCAATAGTATCATTTGATAGCTTAAGGGAAACAAGAAGTCTGGCATAACATTTTTATTTTTTTGGCAGTCATTAATTTGTGGAAAAGCTAAAAATAAAAAAATAAAAAAATAAAAACACGTGAGCAAGATATTCAATTTTGGATTAGTACTTTGTAATTTGTTGATGGAAAATGAACTCTTCAGAAATCAATTTCAAATACTATTTTATCCTCTCTGCGACCCAAAAAACTTAGTAAAATTCACAGGGACTTCTCTTTTGGAAGAGCTTTACCAAGAAACCCGATGATAATAAGATTCTATGCATAAATACGACCGTTTTGCTTGACATATAAACTTGACGATGTTGATTTTAGATGTGGAGAGTACAGCAAATATACATTAGCTTTCATCAATTACAGGTTTGAGATATTGCATTTCCTGTAGTCCAAGGTATTGCATATCAGATTACTAGACCCAGCTGCTCGATCCAAGCATTCAACCACTGTGTTCGGTTGAGACAAATTTTTACTTTATTTATTTATAAGTTGTTATTGTTGTTACCGTCGTCGTCGTCGTCTGGCATCATCATCATTGTTATTATGATCTTCAGAAATTATGTTGTTGCTCAAAGTATTTGTCACCTTGAGTTATGGCTATCATGCAGATGTTCTTATGAGGTGAATCTCTTTTATTGGAGGCCATTGAACTTTCCGGAGATAGTATAGTATTCTTTACCTAGCCCGAGTTCTCCCATCCATCTGGAAGTGACAGTCATTTTCAATGGATCAAATGGCAATTAACTGATGGAAGATGAGATAGCCCATAAGTTAACCTTTGTATTGAATTGTTGGAGAGTGCCTCCAGGGTTGGAGTGGCATTCTTGCTTGGTAATGTGTATTCTAGTGTTCTTTCAAGAAGACAAGGTACTTATGGCATGTAGAACATACTCGTGTTACTATCTATGTTTAATCGGTTTTATGATTTTGAAGAGAACAGCCTTTTTCTGTTTGCTGCATATAACATTAAGAGCATGTTTGTTTGGCACACCCAAAAAAATGGATTCTTCGTCGGATCCGGTCTGGTTCGGTTTTTAAAAGCCATGCTTTGCTGTTTTAAAATTATAAAAAAAAAAAAAAAAAATTGTACATGATTTCTATTCTCGATTGTTGTTGGGATTTCTTTCCAAGCCTTTTTCTCAACATTTTTTAATGTTGCAAACTCTCTCTAAAATGTTGCTATCTAGTTAATAATCCAAACAATGTTAGTTTATCACGTTATGTGATTCCCCCTAGATCAGCCAATGAAACGAGCCGGTCGAGCACCCCTTCCCACTCATACGCAGCACACAACTTAGCCGAAGGAAGGTCGCTGGCCACGACTTCCTTGAGCAAACCTTAGATCTAATGTCATGGGCTCCAATTTAACACTCTCTTCATGTGCACGACTTGCCTGAACAAACATTAAATCTAAGTTCATGGGCTGCAACATCAACACTCTCTCCACGTGAACCATCGATTGGCGTGGCAGATGTGGAAGGAACATCATTACTAGTGAATCGAGTGCTCGGAATTCAACGACAGATTGAGCAACAGGAATAGCAAGGGTCTTTCGTTAGAGGAGAGGAGATGCTTCAGTTTGTACATGCTACATAGGCTTCTTCGTCCCCAACTAGAATTGGCGTAGGGCGACGAACATTAGACGCTCCAGCTTGAGATGGGCGGATTGGTAGGGCAATGCCCAGTAGAGGAAGGGTCATGGGGCAAGCTCTGTTTATTGAGTTTTACAAAGATTTCGAAAATTTAAGTTTAATATTCTTAATCACTGAAACATCTTCGAAGAAAATGATTGTTTTTTCATTTTTACCTCTGTAGCTCAACAATTCTACAATATCTATTTAATCCTCGTATGTGTAATGATGTGCGTGTGTGCGCGTGCGTCAATCCATTTAGTTCTGACTTCTTAGCTACGATATCAACGGGCATCTCGGAAACTGCCCGCGACATCTCCCCTTGTGCCACGCTGCTGAGAGCGAGACAAAACATCAAATAAGCTTAATCGCTCTCACTGCGTCGCTGCGCTCCAGAAGGAAATTATTAAACGAAAAAGTCTTGAAGATATATAGGTAATAATAATAAAAAGATACGAATGATCTTGCCGGTGGTAAAGCTCGGTACACTTGCTCTGAAGACAATCAGCAAGCCCATAGCCAATCGCCTCAAGATGGAAGCAGGCCTCCACCCCAGGTTCCGCCAGTACATCATCAACCTTGCCCAGGTCTCTCTCTCTCTTCGCGTTGCTTCTTTTTACTTAATTTCCTCTCTGTTCATATAATCCTTTAATCCATATTCTTGGGTGTTTGATTGTTTTTACGTTGTCTTTGCTAATTGTTGATGGGTACCACTTGTTTTGCTAAGCTGTTAAACCCTTTTTCAGCTTTTAGCTAGTCTCTTTAGTAGACTAGAAATTTTGTTGCTCTTTCGTGATTTAATGACTCTTTGAATATCCATTCAGAAAACGAAAAAATAAAAAGGGAAAGCCAGAACTTGATTATTTGTGATTTGATTAACTCCAATTGGTACCTCAAATTTCGCTAAGATGGTAGTTCTTTTGAAGTGGGTCAGTTCTAGGAGTTCTCATTCTTTTATCCTTCAATTTCATATCTGAAAGTGTTGTGTTTTCATGATGATTTTTTTCTAATTTCTTCCCCGTATTTAAAAGAAAACAAGAATGGTATAAGGGTATGCCAAACGAATTGACGGGATCTATGCTGGCACTTTAGTGTCTTTGTTTCCCAAAAAATGTGTGCCTTTTACTGCTGTTTAAGCAATTATTATTATTTATTTATTTTTTCATTTATGAAATATATGACTTATTTTCTGTACAATATGCTAATCTTTTTTAAAACTGAATCAGGCAAATCATCAATTCACAACAAAATTGCAAAGACGTATTTACGGTCACGAATCTAATGTTGCGATACGGCCTTTGAATGAAGAGAGAGCAGTCCAATCTGCTGCTGATCTTCTGGGAGAACTTTTCGTTTTTACGGTAAATCATCCAGTCCCCATTACTAGTTTACATCTGTTTGTTGTAAGTCAACTAGTGAAGTGATTCAAAGTTTCATGTGAGTGTTTGCAGTGAGGTTCAGCTTCTAACAATGAGAAACAACTAAATGTCTTGCAAGCATTAGTTAATGGATGTAGAGTTCCACTCAAGTTTCAGAATACTGAGAAGAAAAAGGAGACATTCTCTGAACTACAACGTCTGTGTGCATAATATTCTTTGTTTGTTGATGTATCTAGACATGGGTTTTTGGGTAAAGCAGTTGTTACCATAGGAAATGTCACATGACTGCATCTATTTCTCAATCTAAGAGATTGGAAGCATCTAATATGCAACTAGTTCAATGATTTTGACTTTGTTAAGTTATTGTCTGTGCAGTTGTGAATTTGAAAGGTAAATGAGGTAACATATTCTTATCAGGTATTAATTCTAGGAATGTTTTGCAAGTCTTATCACTAAATGCTGCTATGAAAAGCCTGTTTCAATGTTTTGGGTTCACTTTTCGGTCAAAAAGACTTTCTTAGACAGTTGCAATTGAGCTGCAAACCCAACTAGGTTTTATGTCAAAAATCAGTGATCATCCATGCTATATCAACCAACTTGAAGGCTCACTCTGCTTTTTCCATATATTACATATTATAGTTCTGAAAAATCTTAAAATTGAATTAGTTAATCCTTTCAGGATGTGAGATTCAATCTTGACTGGGTGATTTGTTTAGCAAAATTTTGGGAGTGCCTCATGGTGGACTTTTTGTATCAAAATGTGTGGGTAAAGTTTCATCATTGCCATTGGCTTGCCAGGTTGCTGGAGCCGCCGTTGTTTTTGAGGTACAAAGAAGTGCTAGATCAGAAGCAAGAAAGGAGGAGATTCGAAAGCAGGAACTACAGGTGCATATTCATTTGAATGATGCTCATGGTACTATGAAAGGGGTTTGTACTCCGATTAATTGGTGTAATACTTGTATTATTTAGGCATAATACCCACAATTTGTACCTGACGGGTAGAGGCCCTGCAAGGAGAACTAACTACAGGTCTTTTCTTTTTTTTCAAACTAAAAGAGATTTAGTGAAATCTTACTTGTCTGTTGCCACCTCAGAATCCAATTTTTGGAATCTACAGTCCTAAATCCCATTGGTAATCACCTCAGTCTTACAATGTGTTTTGGGATACAATGAGATAGACATGTTTCCTGCACATGCATAGAAGCCATCAACATGCATGTGAATACCGATATTTCCATTTCCACGTTCGACGACGCTGTCAAACATTAAAATTGAGCATCTATTTCTCTTGTTTGTTTCATTTTTTTTTGGCCACTGTTTCAGGCAATGAAACAAAGGGACGAAGAGTTGACAAGAGAAGTCGAGCTTCTCAAGCACAAAATTGAAGAGATGGAGCGTCTTGCCAAAGGACGAGGGCTTGCTGGTTTCTTCCGCCATGCCCCTGAGAATGACATGGCAAAACCAAAGGAGTCTTGAATATATCTCAGAGTTTACGGGGATGACAATAATTTTGGCTTTCCTAAAGATTAACATGTTTGACATAAACAAGTATTTAGAGGTATTCAAAATCAAACTGTAGTGGATACACTGTTTTTTTTTTTTTTTTTTTTTTTTCCCTTATCCTTGTTCTATATTGGCAATGCGGGCCGCCAACAGTTCTATTTTTTCACAACCCTGAGATGATAATTGAAAGATTGATCGTTCAAGATCAGACACCGCCTGTGTTCTTTTCTTTTAAGTTCATCTTACCATCAATTTTTTTTTTCTTTTTTGCATAAAATGAAAAAATAAGAATAATATTAATAGTTATGTTAGAAGGACTATACGTTGTTAGAAGTATAATTTTTAATAATATATAATTTAATTTTACTGAACATTTCGCAAAAACTCAACTCGAAAGACCGCACGAGAACGAACTTTGATCTGTTCAAAGTCGCAGGGTCTATTGTTTTTCTTGGAAGGCCCATAAATAAATTGAGATAAAAATTTAAATGTATTAATTTTTAAAATTCTAAAAAAAAAAAAAGAAAAAGATAAAAAAGATGAAGATTTTAATATGATAAAATAATCAAGTAAAATTTTCTTTATTTTTTTTAAGTAATTAATAAAAATTATTAAAAAAATCGTTATATCATTTATCTCGTTGACCGAGTCTCTGTACTCTGAACAGTAGTGGCATGACTGATCATTAATGAGAGAATGCTCGTCGTCTCCTTCTTCTCTCGCTTCTAAACCCAGTCCTTGTTTCACTGTGCAGAGTCTCTTGTGCCCTAATTATTACAGGTAAATTTCTTCTTCTTCTTCTTCTTCTTCTTCTTTTTGAAATTCTTGATTTTCAAATTTTTCTTTTTCCTTTTTTCCTCTCATTTTTGTTCTAAATACTATTGTGCGATACGGCGGCCCAGTGCTTTCTGAATTTTAGGGTGCCGTTCTCGGATTCTTGGATTGATCTTGTCAGTTACATGCTTCGACAAATGTTTGTTTGCCGAGAAAGCAAAAGAAAAGAAAATTCTGTGACTCATTTCATCAGTGCCCATGTCCTCAAAGAGAGAGAGAGAGAGAGAGAGAGAGAGAGAGAATAAGAAAAAAGCATAGAAGTATTTATCTCGTGGGGCATGTTTGGTAGGACGTAGTGGTTTGTATGTTTGTTGAATTTTATCCCATCTGACGAAAATTCAACTGGTTAAGTTTTATTACATCCTAGAAAACCTATGATTGATAACTGAATGTTGAAATTGTTTGCTCTGTATGTTCAAGTAGATAAAGAGTGACTTTTGGTTTTGTTAGAATTTTGAGGGAAAGGAGCAATGGAGAAAGGTACCAAGGGTAGCAGATGCACATCTGCATCGCACCGCAAGATGAAGGATAATGTGCAGAACCGACTCAATGATCTTCAACAAAAATTCTTTGATTTTCAAGCTGCAAGAAAGGAGGCCCGAATTGGTGATGTTGCTGTATTGGAGGAGCAGATGTATCGGGATCTTTGTGAATGGAAAAATGAGCTTGATGCGCCATCCCTTGCCTCTTCATTGCTTGTGAGTATCTCTGAAATTGTGAGTGAATCCTTATTTTTCACGCTGATATTAAATGGTGTGATGAAATCTTAGTTAGATGTTAATACGTTGTAGGCATTTTGCAGGGTGATAGTATTGGTTCATTCTCGGATGATATAGCCCGCCTATTGCAATTATCTGAAGAGGAGGATGATGCCACTAGTGGGATGGCTAAGCAGTCAACTATGAAACCTGAGCGTGGACCAGAGTCTAACATTGAAGGCCTTAATCTCAGCAATATATCAACATTTCAAGATGTGAGATCTTTTGTTTATTTGTTTTGTTCTTGTGGCGATAATTTAAAGAAAGTTTTTCATCCCATTTAACTAATTTCCTTTTAAATGATGCCTATTTTTCATGCTTTGAAAGCTACAAGATCATTTCTTTTAAGGAAAATGAGGGACAGCTGATAGTGGAATAAGGTGTCGATTATTGGTTTCCTTTTCACTTTTCTTTTGCTTTTTTTTTTCTTTCATTCTTGAAGAATACGTTTCCTTGTTGACTAGAAATGGCATAAATGCATTTTCATGTCATTTGACTTTGCAACTCAACCAAGTTAATACACAGTCCACTATGTGCTGATCCCAATGCTTATATTTTTATGTAAGGATATCTCTTTCTTTTGTTGAAATTAGTGTTTGATCTTGATTATATCCTCTTTCACAATTGGTATCCTCTATCAATTTAGTGTTGGAAACCTTCTTGTTAGTCATCTTTCTTGTTAACTATCATTTTCCTATTCTTTCATAGTTTACATGTATATCATATGCAGGAATACTTGTTAAATATCAATCCTCAAGATCTTGCTTTTGAAAGCTTTGGTCAGCCCAACAGCTCCCCATGGTGTTCGCAAAACAGAGTGGTTAGCACCTCTGATATGAGTACTTTTTGGGACTGTCATCAGTACATCTTGGATGATGGATTCAACCGTGGACCGTCAATCAGTACCAATGGCAAATGTGAAAAGGATGAAAATAGCTGTATCCTGCCTTCTTCAAGCACTCCACTTTCTGCAATCCCTCCACCTTCTGCCTTCTTGGGGCCAAATTGTGCATTATGGGACTGCACCAGGCCTGTTGAAGGATGTGGATTGTACAAGGACTACTGCAGCAGATTTCATGCTACTTTAGCTTTGAATGAAGGCCTTCCTGGCATGAATCCTGTTTTGCGGCCCAACGGCATTGGTTTGAAAGATACTTTACTATTTTATACTGTTAGTGCAAAGATGGAAGGAAAAAATGTTGGTATTCCACAATGTGAAGGGGCTGCTAATATGAAATCTCCATGGAACGCTAGTGGTAAGCAACGTGCCCCTTCTTTGCTTAATTTTGATGATTCAGTTTGATTTGGCATAGTCCTACAGCATGCTTGCATTTATTGGAATGTGACAGAATACAGTAATTTGATTTGACTCAACAAGAAATAATAGATTAAAGAAAGAATCTTGTGATGCAACTTAAATACACTGCATCTGATATCTAGCTTGGTTGGTTATGTCTGTTTTTTTTTTAATTTTATCTTTTTTTTTTGGTTGATCTGGCTCAACAGGGCAAATTGCCAGTACTGTTTTCGGTTTGGCTAAATCATTTTCATTCCATGTTGCAGATCTTTTCGATCTTTCCTTGCTTGAAGGTGAAACAGTTAGGGAGTGGCTCTTTTTTGATAGGCCTAGAAAGGCATTTGACAGTGGGAATAGGAAGCAGAGGTCATTGCCAGACTACAAAGGACGTGGTTGGCATGAATCAAGGAAGCAGGTTATGAAGGAGTATGGGGGTCAGAAGCGGTCTTATTACATGGATCCCCAACCTTCGGGCAGTTGTGAGTGGCATTTATATGAATATGAGATAAGCAATAGTGATGCCTGTGCATTATATAGGTTAGAACTCAAGCTCGTTGATGGAAAGAAGACTCCAAAAGGAAATTCTACAAAAAATTCGCTTGTTGATTTGCAGAAGAGAATGGGAAGGCTCACTGCTGATGCAACTGCCGATGAAAGCCCCTCGGATACTGGCAGCATGAAAGCCATTAAAGAAGCTTGTGCGGGAGATGTTAATCTTCCTCAAGACCAGAGGACTACTAGTTCTGGATCCCTTGCTCATCATCTTGAGCAATCATCTTTCAAATAGTCATACTGTTGTACGTAAATGAGATGTGTCCATAAATAGTTCCTCATAGGGATGTCGATAGCTCAGCAGCTTGTGATGTTCACAACGTATTTTTATTTTATATTTTCTCAAATTTTGCTTAAAAGATTATTTTAAATTTACAGCGATTTTCTTGGAAATTTGTTTCGCATTTCATTGTCCTTTGCAACTGTGCTGTACATATAATGACAATACAATAACGCAGCCCCGCGAATGGATGGTGCAAAAATAGTATTTTTCTAAGAAATAAAAAACTTTTCTTTTTTAACAATACAAAAAGTACAACCTCTACACCCAGCGCCGCGCCCCTAGCATTTTCGGCATCGCATCTGGACGGCGGAGGCGCAATTGCGGAAGGACAAGTCAGAAAAGGCCACAAGAAAGGGCATTAAGACAAGCCACACGATATCGGCGAACCCTATTTTATTGATGGTTGAGCGCAGTGATCCTGACGGCGTGTAAGTGTAACGCCTCTACTTTCCTACATATGTATCAAAGATCTCTTCGAAGATAATTTATTCATTTTCTTAGATTTATTTGTTGATGGTCCTCATGTCCGGTAGTCTGCATGCACACGAATGACATGCTTTCTCTGTATTGTTCACTATGATTGTTTCTTTCTTTTTGGGTGTTGCTGGTAAGAGGAGTTCACAGGGATTGTTTCTTGTCCAAGGCAGGTGATTCCGATACACAGATTGGAAGACACCGAATTTAATAATCCGTATTGGTTCCTAAAGGAGGGAAGTATTTAAAAGAAACAAACCCCATGAATTAACGTGCCCAGCTGACCTTTCCGAATTTAGACTTTGAATTCATGCATAAACGTCCCAAAGACTAGGGATGAGCAAATGTACAAGTACACGTAACAAATTGAGGGATGGAGTTTACAGAAGTCATAGCAATGATACATGAATGCCTGTGTTGCATACACAGACAGGACACACAAATATGAGCACGTGTCTATCTACACAGCCCCCCTAAAGAAGCCACACAGCCTGCAGCCATTATTGCGGCAAGAAAAGGACTACTGACTTACTGGTAACTGATGTCATAAACAAGTAACAGTCACAACAGCTCGGCTAAAAGCTGAGCAGAAATGGGTTTCTTATTGAAGTTTAATGCTAAATTGCACAAGGCATCATATCTTGCCAACGAGAGGGCAAGAAACCAGGGACTCTGGAACGTGTTAAACTGAAGACCAGGAATTCGCTTCAATCCAATCATATGCTATGGGGCTCAAAAAAGCATCAGGAATGCCAAAGGAACTGACCAAGGCAAGTGCGTGAGGCCGCAATTGACCGCAGAGTTCAGTTACTTCTTTCCTCACAATGGCAGCATTCTCTGGTGTTACAAGCCCATAACGGAGAAATGCAGCATCTTCGTCCAAACAGCACAAGGCATACAGGGACCTCAATAGGCCTAACATATTCTGTGCCGTGAAAGAAGGCCCATAATTTCATAATCACAATTGGTTACATCCTTTACTTGCTATTTAATAAAACTCCAATATGCTATATAATTATAATGAAAAATTAAAAAAGCCTTGAAGACGAAGTCAACAGGATAGCAGATACAAAATAACAGGAATAGTATTTCCTTACCTTCAATGAGCCAGCCGATACCCTTGCCTCAGCCTCAATAAACTTTTCCAATATTGTCCGATCTGAAAAAGCTCTTGCCAAGTCTTCTGCTAGTTGGTAACTCTGGTGCAGCAGAAAAAATGCCCCAACAGCAATTGACAATTACAGTAAGACACGGGAAGATAAAAGTGAACATTTTAGCACCAGTAAAGCATCCTTACCAAAATAACTGAAAACTCTTTACTTTTCTCCCTTGCTTGATGCTGGGTCACTTCGGCAGCAAAACGATCCAAAAGTTCTCGTTCTCTCATGCGGAACATGTTAATCTGAAGTGTAAAATCAATTACACATCCGTCTATAAAGACTAACTTGCTAAGAAAGCCAAAAAGTATGATTAGTACCTGGAATTGACTGCTCCGGAGTGAAGTACATGTAAGTTGAGAAGGAATGACAGGGCAAGGTTCATTCATATGTTCTAATCCTAAGCTTGAGAAAGGTTTGCTTTTCTTCTGAGCTGCCACATATGCTGCAAGGAGTGCCTTGCTGACCTGAGTTCAATGAACTTACACTTTAGATCAGTATCTCAACTAAAGTCAACTGGATTAAGTTCAAACACCGACCACTATATCATTTTTGACTGCTAAAAATATATTCACAGTTACAATGTGACATTTCTGTTCATCCTTCAATAATGAACTTTATCACTTAGAATATCCCAGAGCACTGTAGATCCAGCAAAAGGGATTTTTTTTTTTTTTTTTTTTTAACAAATGAAGGCAAAAAAGAATTTTTGGAAGAAATCTTCATAGAATTAAAACCCTACCAAGTAATGTTAAAAGGGAGGACCTTACAAGCTAAAAAATGGGGTTATCAAAGAACAATTAGAAGGGTGGTGAAGTTCTTTGGTTGACAACAAGGATATGTTCTTAGCTCAAAATTCTGCTGCTCTTTAATGAAGATGTTCGGTTATGTTTTGGTCCTGTCCAAAAATTTCCCATCCACATGGAAAAAGGAAAATCATGCACTTTACCTGCTGCATCAGGATATTGTTGTCACCCTCAAAAGTGGAATGAACATCATACTCGCCTTTAAGATGGCCAACTCGATTCTCGGTCTTCAAGCCTTGTCCTCCACAGGCTTCACGACATTCCTGTGAATAGGATTTCAATGAAATGTAGTGGGGCTGCCATGCTAAACCTAAATTTTCATAGATTATTTAACTCCTCACCTGAAGTGTTCTCATATTATGCCAGCTCAAAGTAGCCTTAAGTGCACTTGAAATGACATGAAGGGTTTTAATTGTCTCAGGTGCTCTCTTCACATATATCATTTTCAAGTAATTTCCAGCAAAACTCATAGCATATCTGCATAGGCATTTTTGTGTGGGGAATGGTTTGACAAGAGGAGGGTGGAAGGTTTAAGAGGAAGAAGAAGAACAGTCAGAATCATAGGTTAATAATGAAACTTACAAGCAACTGAATCAGACACTTCTAGATATTAATCTGTTGACATAGTTCACAGAACAAAGATTATTCATGCATGATCACATCATTACATCACAGAGCAGAGCATACAAACACTCGTATGATCATGTCGCAGTGAGGATTGCATCACAGTTTTTTTTTTCCTCTCTCATGATTTCATTTATGCCCCCTGGCATCAAAAACAAAGAATGATGGATGCTTATTCCATAGATGGACTTTTGTCCAGGATCTAGTATTTTGTAATACTCATCAATAAACTTCACATATAATGATAAATGCTTCTCCCATCATTTCTGTAAGCATTATCAAAAATAGTGATAGAAGGCCAGAATTCTGAGCCACTAAAGCCAGACTTGCATAAATGAATTGATGCAACAAAGGAGGGTATAATTTAGAAGCTATCTGTGTATTTTTTTTCTTGTCAAAATAAGAGATTTATGTAAGTCATTACAGCTTCTCTTATTCAGATTTTATCTTACGTTTTGGCAAGAAGAGGCAAGAGTCGCCGTTGATGACTTGGATAATCAAGCAATAGGAGTTCAGGCCCATTCGGCACGATAGAAAATGCGTGCCTAGTCAATGAGTACCTTATGGCAATTGCTAAACCAACCTGATAGGTGAGAAAACATCGTATTAGGAGAAAAAGGCATCAAAATTCAGTAATGAAGAATGTATAAAGGCTTTAAAAGTTAGTATTGAGGAACACATACAGGAAGTGGTGTACTTGAAGCACGGATATAACTGCTAGGTAGGCAGGATATATTGTAATAATAATCTTAAAAAGAAGTTCTGTTATACCATAAAATGCTAGTTTTTGATTCAAGCATTAAAATGCCCACTGTTGCATTAACTTACATTTCCACTGCATAAATTAAATATGTCAGATTTTCTCAGCATTTAAAGCTTATGACATGCAACATGGCTGTGGCATGGCCTAAAACCATGGTAAACTTCAATAAGCACAAGTGTAAAATTAATTCCCTTTAGTTCCCATTTCTAGGAGGCACATATGACCAGTTCAGTACAAAAACCTCTGTGACCAAGAAAATTTGAAGAACATAAAGCAAGAAGAAACAAAAGGAAGCATTTAGAAGGACTGCTAAAAGATGACATCCACACAAGTCTTCCTCCCTGATGTACCTAAAATAAAGCTGACTATACAAGTTGCACAAAAATGGGACACTAAAATATCAAACCACAAATACCCACCATTGTTGGAGATAAATACCTTTGATATGTACACAGCACTAGCAGCAATGTTTACACGACCAAAAGTCAAAGGGGCCAGGAATGCCACAAACCTCTGTTGAAAAAGGCAAGGTAAACAAAAGATTTCTTTCTCGGAAATTAAATAAATATCTTGCTCCATCTTATATGCGAATTACATAAGGAGAAGAGGAAGATAGTACATATAATATGTAATCCATCTAGAAAAAAGAAAGAAAAAAAACACCTGATCTGGGTCTTCTATTGGACTGAGATATTTTCCACCTGGTGAAACATCAGCAACTGAGTTCAATAAGTTCTCTCTGGGTATTCGCACTTTCTCAAACCTGAAATAAGCCTCTGCAATTTAAATGACATCCATTTACATTGGATTAATCACTATCAAAGTGCGATTAATACCATATTCGACCATTGTCAACGCCATTCAAACCAATTTTATGACCACAGTCAGCTATGCGGATGTTTGGGCATATGTTTCCATCTGCATCCCTGATCTGGGCTATAAATGCGTGCACTCCTTGATTCGTCCCATTTATATAAAGTTGAGAAAAGACTATTGTGTGTGTTGCGTGCTAAATAGCAAGCAGATGGACAAATAAAAAAAAAAAAAACCAATTGTCAGTATGCACAAAGCCAAAGGAGAAGATGAATGAAATGGGTAGGACTTGGCGAAAAGGTATCTATACCATAGCCGCCCCACCAATCCAATACTTTTGAGCTGATTCGCATGGAGTGTTGATGATAAATTCCTCAGTGTTTGAATCATAGGTGGTAACCGTTTCAATTCCTCGAACCTAAAAAATGAACTCAGGATAAAGTTAGGAAAAATAACAGAAGGCGGCACAGTGGCACCCTGAATCACAGACAAGAATGATGCCCTTGACCATAAGATCAACATGGTTCACATACATTACTTCCATGCCCCAACTCCGTCATGGCAAAGCAACCCTTGATTGCAAGATTTTCAGTGTCCGTTAGCCACTTGTCATGGTGGCGCTTAGTGCCAAAAAATTGAATGGCACCACCCCTGGAATCCATTAAGAGAAAAATTCTTTAGTTTTACCAGATACTGTTCATTAAAGTTACTAAACGACTACTCCAAAAAGTTTCTCATCTGACCGTCGATTCATTGCTTAGACATTGACATGCCAATCAAAAGCGAAAACATCGCAAGAAACATTAGGTGAAAAGAATAATTAACAAAAAAACAAGTACCATAAGAAGTAATGCACGCCGAGCTTAACAGAGAGGGAGTGATCATAAATTGCAAAAACTTCAAAGAAAGCGAACTTCTTCAACTCGAATTCGACGCCTTTCCGGGTCATCCAGCCATCGAAAACTCCTCTCTCTCGGAGGTAAGCAATCCGTTTCATCGTCATCTCCCTCTGCTGTTCCATCGACTGGTTGTAGTCAGGCCCCACAAACAGCCTCCCGCCCCTCTCTCGACGGCCAAACAACTTGCTCTGCATCATGAGCCCAAACAACCAGTCCCGGTCTTCAACGTTATGGTCGTCCAGCAATCTCCGCATCTCCTTGACATCGAAATCAAACTGTTCGTGGAGCTCCGGCGGCGAGTAGCTCAAGCAAGGGCTGGGCTGCATAGCTGGAGAAGCCGACTGTGAAGGCGAACAGAGAATATGATTGGTCAGCACTCGGGCCCGACGCGATGCACGGTCTGTCGATGGTCCTTGCGACATGATCATCTCCCTCTGGAATCGAGTGGAGAACGATTACGGTTCGGATTTTGCGTAATGGAGTTTGTGACTGATGGCAAATTCAAACCCATGGAGGAGCCTTGTGAGTCACGTTGGTGGAGTCGGGTGTGGCGATGCTCGTGCACCGAGGTTTGGTTTGAATACTATACTATTCTGTTCCAATGCGATCATCTCTACCCAAAAAAATAAAATAAAATAAAATAAAAGCAAAACAAAACACACTCATGTCCGTTCGATGAATAATCGCGTTCCTACACTTCATTAGTCCTATTTGGTACACTCCTAGTTGTGTGGTCGCTCGCAGGTAATCTTGATTTGATATTTTTCTTCCCATTGGAGTGGTTAGGTTTCGGAGGCTTTGACTCTTTTTTTTTTTTTTTTTTTTTTTATTCGATTAAAAGGTCTATTAATTTATATGCCACGTAATAATTTCATCAACCAGAATTTAGATCTCTTTATCAAAATACTGAATTTTAACTTGAAGAAAGGTTGTGAAAATATTATTAATAAATTTTTTTAATGAAAAAAATGCTAGCATATCTCGTGAAGAATGCACATTGCCTTTACGCGCTGTTTTACTAAGTTGAATGCCACTCGTGATGCCGTTGGACCGACAGACGCAACTCAAAGGCTGTCGCCCGATTGTCTCTCGATTAAAGTAAAAATTATATTAAGGAGGACAAAATTATGGGTAACTTGATTTGAGACATAATCGGCCTGCCTAGGGGCCTCTAATTTAAGAAACGCCAACCCAACTTCATAGCATAGATGAAAAACTTTAAAATCCCAGAAATAAAAAATAAATTAAAAAAAAACCTGAAGAGAATGAACAAATAAAGAGAATTGGAGACTGGTGTCCGGAAATTCCTATAATTATTTTACGAAATCTATATTTTTATTTTTTTAAATATAACTTATAATTTTAACCTACTTGAAATACAAGGTAATAAAATAAATTTATTTAATATAAACTTATGAATAGATGAAAGCACGACGAGTTAAAAAGGAATAATATAATAACTTTTTTAAATTGCGATCAGAAGGGGTAGCTGTAACGCTGACCCCACTCATTTGCTACGAGTCTCCGTAATCACCTGGAACATTGAATGCTTGATTGTTTGTTTGCGTGCCCATTCTTCTTTTTCCACAAAAGCATACGCTTCCGAAAGCATTTGACAATGACGTCGTCCTTTTAATCACAAGAAAAAGTCAACCAAAAGCAGCGCGACCGTCCGCTTGATTGGTTAAATTCATTGCACGGTGTAAGTTGCTTCGAATCAACCAAAATTCAATAGACTGAATTACATATTTCGCCTTCTTGGGACTGTGGAGGTTCTATAAACAACAGCAGTATGACTAGCATGCAACTTTTAGTAATCCTAGCACCTAGAACCGAGGACATGTAGGAAAACTGCTTCGCTGTGGCTTTAGAGTAAACAGGGAATGTTGTTTCCCAAAGAATATATATTCCTTTGCACTTTCTAACATGTACTTATTGATGCAGGAAAGCACCAAAACGACGGCTACCTGCTCTGTTGCACACAACAAGATTGACATATGTTGAAAAATAGTAGAATAATCAAGTTTCACTCCTTTCGCCTCTTGCTCATGGCTTTGCGCTTGTTAACATCTAGGTATTTTTTTCTCAATCGAATGACCTTGGGCGTGACCTGCATGTGTGAGATGTTATGAATTCTTGTTGATGCAACACATTCACTAAACAAGCATAAACAATTCAAGGGATGGGTAGGCAACAAACTACTAGCTCACAAGTCACAAGTCATTAGCAGCAATAGAACCAGCAGTGTGGTCCGCGGCTTATATTACTTTCTAATCCCAGAAAATCACACACTGCTGAAAGGTCTTATATTGTGATGTAAAGTAGGCCTTTTGAGTGTTTGAGAATCTAGAAATAACAAAGTGATCCTACCTGTAAAGGAAAGAGGCAACAAGCAAATGGGACTTACCTCAATAAGCTCGTCGGACGCTACATAACCGATTCCTTCTTCAAGAGTCATCTGCATGGAATTTTATTCTGATATTATATTCTTGTTTCATATGCATAGCTCGAAAATATAACATGCGAGTTATTCTTCCTACCTTTTTCTGGTTTATATTCATGGTTACTCATTTTGACATACATAAATGCAGATTATGAATCAATCTTGTGCTGGTTAGTATAATTGCAAGATGCTTCAAGGCCCAGAAGTAGAAAATGAATACAACTGCAAGAACAAAATAATACAACAAAAGCAAAAGTTGAAAATTGCATACCAGACGAGGTGGAGATAATTTTACATTCTCATCCCTGGCTGCGGCGCGGACATTAGTAAGTTCCTTAGTCCTAACTGGGTTTATCTGTAACAAAAATCTCATTTTGGTGTTATTCCACTCGAGGGGGAAAAAACACACAGCACATCATGAGCAAATCTTCTTACATCAAGATCTGTATCCCGTGAATGTTCACCAACAATCATGCCATCATATGTCTGCAAAACAAAACATAAAAGCAGGGAATATTTTGCATGAAACAGATAACCTTGAATGCAATACAAAGTCAAACCTTCATTTCATACACCAATCAAAAAGACCTAAGCTGCGGAGGCTTATTCATAAGTCTACTCATTGCAATGAAAATTATAAATGCACCAATCACCAAGGAATAAACAAGAGCATTATAATAATGCTGCTTGGGTGAGTTTAGGACCAGTATAAGGATCCATAGAACTCAGTTTGCTTAATATCCTCCATTCCAGGAAAGAATTTGTTAACAAGCTTTGGGGATAAGATAACAAACAATGAGCAGAGAGACAACCAACTATAAGAAACACAAACAAAAGAAGAAACTAACCTCCATTCCAGGAGTAACAAATAGAATTCCACGAGCTTCTAAGCTCATTAATGCATGAGCAGTAATTGTTCCATAGCCCATTGAAACCTGCTCAATAAAATAACTGGAGTCAAATCCAGTCCAAAAGAGAGATATTGGTCAACAAGCATAGCATCTGTCACTTAAGAAATGGCATCAATATAACCATCGTTGTCAAAAGGGAGGGATTAGAGATGATATTTTTGTAAAAAAAAAAAAATGTAGACAAATCTAGTATTTTGTAGTTTATATATTGCCCACATCTATCTACACATGAAAACGAAAAGTATAATGTGCTTCTAGGAATTTAAGATGCTAGATGGTTTTTTTTTTCCTCCATTGGTGTAACATCCTCATTTCCTAATCAAAACAATCAGGTAATCTTCACAAGCATCACCAAGCACATGATTGGTGAATCTGTACAACCATTAGTCCCATAAATCAATCTTCACATTCTCATAGCAAACTAATCTTCAGAAACATGCTTCATTGTTGCACAGCACCTCCTACCAAAACTATAATTTCGTCTAATTGCCATTCAACAAAAAATTTTCTTTCAATTCAAGAAGCTTCAATGTCACAAAATGTTCTGGTCACAGTCTCTGCTTCAACCACCTATGCCTTAATCATATGCCTGATATCGCTTCAACTCGGCTAAAATTAACAAAACTGAAGAACTAAGATTCTGCTTATCAACATGGATAAAAAGGAAAAAAAAAAAAGGAAATTGGAAAAGGGGCTATTGTCCCAATCATTACTGAGTTAGAAACATGTGCATGGGTGCATATTCACATGCTAATCAGTTCCATATAATGAGTCACTGTAATTTAAGGTGGAAAACAAATATAGATCAAAATCAACAGAAATTACTTCTGCACAAAAATGACTAACCACTTCATTATTTTCCCCCAGAAAATAATTACAAAGACAACCAATGGTGGTTCAATCATTTGAAAAAGAGAAGGTAAAATAATGTAAACATACCAATACTCCCTTCCTCACGTTTCCCAGTGGGCCACGAAATTTTGCATAGGCTGCAAACAACAAAATGAATTGCATAAGTATGACAATGCACAAACATGTGGCGAGGGAGGAAGATGCAAATAACAGAATCAATTGTGTAAGCACGACCATGCAAGCATATGGAGAACTGTGTGTAAAAGAGACAGGGAGGGAGGGAAGGAAGGGCAAGATGGGGCAGATGAAGCTAATAGATTTTACTGGAATGTAAAGATATTGAAAAGTGCAACAGCTAAAAGACACATAGAGTTATTGGAAATTCTTCTAGCCCTCAGCCAGTTGTATGAAGAGTCAGCTAAATCCTTATATCACAGAGGAATACTGAGCCTGAATAATTAATGGAGCAAAGATAGATGGGGCACAATGTCCTACATTAGAGCAGCTCCATATTTGTACGGTTGGTTTTTGGTTGGGGTGGGGGATGGCAACTTTATATATTTTATGACATCTAGAAATGAAGAAAAAGTATTGGAATGGAAAAGGGAAAAGGAAATAGAATTGTCTTCAGTGGAGTATGCATACTCAAAAAAGCACGATGCATAAATCCTGTTCCGCGTGTGTTGCTGCTAAATACACTCCTGTAACCAACCAAGCCCCTGTGAAACACAAATAAAAGCCATTAATTCTGGGGAAAAAGCAATAAAAGATTCCATCAAATAGCACAATCTTTGGTACCAACCCAGGATCAGCAATTGACTATTTAGGAGAGGAACATCAACTATCAGCCATTTTGAAACAAATACTCAAAAAAAAAAAAAAAAACTTCAATAGTTTGAGGAGTCTAATCAAAATTTTCATGTGGTAAACTTAAGTGGTTAAAAAAGGAAACATGAAAATTCATTTCTGCATAAAGCCAAATGAAACTATTATCTGTCATAGCATCTAAAGTCATACTCTTAACACATGAGTTTTAAAAAATCCTCAATGGTTTGAACTACTAGACCTCGCATGAGCACAATATGCAGAAAAAGAACTGGTAAAGAATAGACAATATGATATGCACATATCAAGTGTGCAGAAGATATTGTTGCTAAAATAACAAACTACACTAACCTCGATGGGCACGTCAGAGACAATCTAGTCCTGCCAACATTTCCAGGAACAGGACCCATATCAACAACTTCAGCTCGTCTATGAGATAGAGTTTCCATGACCAACCCCACATGCTCATCATTTACCTGAAAAAGAATATGATAGGATGTAAATGTCAGAAATCATGGAAGCAGAAAGCCTATATCAAATTTATTGACTTTTGTGATTCTTACTTCAATGGTGACCTCTTCAATTGGTTCGAGCTTCTGGCCATTTTCAGTTTGATACCTGATAAAGGACAGGAATATTAATAGAGCAACAAAAAGGAACTAACTAGAAAAGAAAATGCCATCATGCAACATGGTCCCATTAAATAAGTCCCTCAGAAGAAATTTTGGAACAGCTTGAATCAGTGAGCCTAAACACATGCTGCTACACCAGACACAAGCCTTCGAATTTGTGTCAACTAAGAAATGAACAATATGCAAATGAAAGTAGTTAGATCAAATGCAGGATGACATGTCCAAATCCAACCACCAGATTGACCAAATACATTTGACAAAACCAAATACGTATGTCTAATAACTCCATGTGATATTCTATGGGAATTCAAATTAACGAAACATAGCATTAGTCTCAAATTTAATTTGGTTGGCTAGAGGAATATTTCCATCATTCTGTCTTGTTGTGAACCAATTGGCCTTCAGGTGGAGTCCATGTGGTTATAGGCTACTCTTCCTCTCTGCTCCCCATTTGGGAAGTTATTCTTAAATGATATGGTCCTAAATTTCCTATTAAAATAGATTCCTAGACAGAATATGAACCTAGTGCCAAAAACCAGCTATATGTATCAGTTTTATAAATAGCAAAGTTTCAATGTAATAAAATAATGAAACAGGAGTAACATCTAAATCTGTCTAAATTAGAAAGGTAATCTAGGTACAACATAAAAACCGTTCAGTTGTTTAGGAATTAGAAAAAGTTGTTTCCTTAAATATTATTATCTATGCTATAAACTTATGAATGTGCCTTGGCTAATATCAATTTCTACTCTGAATCTCAAGGAAAATTTTGTCATCATTTTCACTTATCCTTATCTAATTACTATAAAATTAGCACCTAGATCTCCATGTGTTGAAACAGCACCAGTGTTGGCATTGAAGTCTTGGGCCCCAGCATATAATAGCAATTAGTTAGCAAAATGACTTTAGCCTCCTATGGAACATACATGACTTTAGGTGGTGAGACAGACAGCTCAAATCCTTCACGCCTCATATTCTCTATCAAGATACCTGTAGAGCATAGCAATGGAAGTAAATTAACAAATATTACAGAACAATATTGCAACAAGATGGGATGGAGGAAAATGAAACTTGTGTCACTATTCCAAGTGCTATTACAAATAAAAAATTTAAGGCTTCAAATCAAATTCAAATAGGAAAGCTTAAGGAGCACAAACCAAGTTGAAGCTCTCCTCTTCCCTGAACCTCATATGAATCTGAGACACTAGGCAGCACATTTATGGCAAGGTTTGTTTCAGCTTCGGCCATTAACCGATCACCAATTTTTCCTCCAGTCAGCTACAAGCACAAAAATATGGGTGGGACAAGAACACAATATTATCTCATACAAGTGGCAAAAAGTGAGAGGCTATACAAAACATAACTTCATGTCAATTATGAGCATGGCAATATGGTATCACTGCAGTCCCATCGTAAAAATGCTGTCCTTGCAAATATTTTGTCAGTAATTTCATTACAGCATAATGAAGATATATATATATATATATATATACATATATTGGCATAATATTGCAATTAAAAAAATACATAGATTATGTACAAATGTTTTGTAAGGCCCTTTTGTCATAGGCACCACAAAAGATATGTACATATATTATGTAAGATTGTAAGGTACAAAAAAAAAAAAAAAGAAAAAGGAGCAAGAAAAGTTCAAGGCTTACATGGGTACCATCTCGGCCAGCCAATGGAGAGTCATTGACACCAAAAGTCATGGAAATGGTAGGAGGGTCCAACTCAATACTTGGTAAGGCAGTCATAACCTATGAGATTATCATATTTCAGTTTAGCAATAATCTGAAATAGTCGATAAAACACACAAAAGAACCACATTGACCATCTAAACCATATCAGTTACAAGGACTTAAGGAACTGAAGGTCTAAGAATGCTAGTCAACAAAAATCATATATAATATCTCCAGGCAGCATAAAGATCAGACTCATTCAAAAGTGTATGACATCAATGTTGAAAAATCACTACTTCAAAGAGAAAAGTAAAAATGCAGACATGAAGTATGCTCCAAAGCCCTGAGAGAATTGCATACCTCTGGCAGTAGGTACATTCCCAAACCTGTACACATATTTTCTAAACAATATAAGGTCTTTACAGCATTACAGACAATAACGTATGGCATTTTCATTTTTGTAATACACAAGATAACTTGTTCATAGGAATGAATAATCTGCCAAGACAGGCAATCTATCATGTATGACTCTGAGAAGTGTAGGCTTAAGGATCATTGACCTATTGAATCATATACCCCAAAAAAAAAAAAAAAACAAAAAGACAGGCATTACGTAATACACATTTAAATGGTGCCCTGCACAAGTAAATTGTTTATATACCTCCACATTTGCCACTGTATGGCCTATTGATGGACTTGTTAGCCCGGCCATGGATATTATGTCGCCAGCTCCTGCACTATCAATTGGAACAATGCTTGTACCCTTCTTCTTCATTACCTTTGTAACCTAACAGATGGAAGATGAATAAGTTGAATGCCATTATGATGAATTTGCTTGCAAGAAGCTGCACATCATGTCAACTATGAGATTACTCATAACAACAAGATATAGCTTTAATAAGTTTAACATTGTTTTTAGGAAAATTCAATAGTATTAAATTTGTAATCAGCTTTAGTCGAGTTTCTTTATTTTCTCAACATTTTTTCTGACCCCTAATGCTTTTGATAGTGATCATGAAGGAACATCTAAATGAAGGAAGGTCCTTAGCCTGTCTTCATTAGTGGAAAACTACAAAACTTTCTAGAAAAACATTGTAAGGAAGCAACTAGATACATGTTCTTGTTCAAATTAGTATTAACATTTGGTTGGAAGAAATTCTGTAACACCAAAGTTATAGGCTTCTCTGTGACCATGAAATATAATTCATATGGTCCAATTTCAACTTAAAATGCAGTTCAAGCAATTGTCTGGTAGTTATTTGAAATGAGACTCTAACCTTTCCTTCTTCAATTTTTTCAACTCCTGAATCAGTTACACGGAGTCCATTCACTCTATCCCCAACGTGAATGATTCCAGAAGAAATGCGTCCAGTTAACATTCTTCCAAGATAAAAATCTCGTTCCATCATTGACACCTAAAAGTAATATCAAATCTCAAGTTAAAAACTACTTGAAAAAAAGTACATGAAAAAATTCAAAGAGAAGTGAAAAGAGAACAAGAAAATAGAGTTACCTATGCACAAGACAGGTAAAGTGGGTAAAAAAATAACTATAATGGGTTTGAGAAAATTGGAACTGGTTTCTATTATTTTTTATTGGTGGGAATATGATTAAGAAATCTGATGATATTCTTCAAAAAACTAGTCAGCTGTTGAAAACTAACCAGCATCTTAAAAGGTCCATCAAGACTCGCTTTTGGGGGAGGCACATGTCTTATTATGGCATCAAGCAACTGTGACATATTTTTCATATCAGCAGGAGGATCTTGAGTGAAAGAGGAGGATGCCCATCCTTCTTTAGCAGATGCATAGAGAACTGGAAACTCTAGTTGCTCCTCTAAAACACAATAACAAAAAGGATACAAATTTAAACTCCTATCTACTATTTAAGTAGCAGGTCAATGTTAAAAGCTGAAAGTATTAGAGTCAGAATTTCTAGTTTTATACATTTATTTTACCTGTAGCACCAAGATTTGCAAAAAGATCAAATACTAGGCTCTCAACTTCATTACATCTCTCCTCAGAAACTGTTTGAGATAATTACAAAAACGTGAAAGTTAGCACTTATCTAAACATGAAAAAGATGAATAATGTGAAAAAGTAATGATTGCAGTTGCACTCTTACGTTAGAATAGTAAAAGGCCACAGGGCAAATCTTATTTAATAAAAATACAGTTAATAGGAATGACAAGCAACCTTAGAATTAAATTAGTTCATTTATTTTCTATGCTAAATTCCATTTCATTTTCTATAAGAAGAAACAATTATAACATCATAATCTCAGAATGACACACCTGCCAGCCGATCTACTTTATTCAGAAGCAGTATAGGATGCAGACCATACTTCAATGCTTTAGCAAGAACAAATTTTGTCTGTGCCAGTGGACCTTCACCAGCATCCACAACTAAAATTGCTCCTTCAACCATGTTAACAACTCGTTCAACCTATGATCAACAAATAAAGTTGGGACAAAAAAAAAAAAAACACAGAAATGTCCTTCATAGCAAAAGAACTTCAATATCATGAGTTTTAGTAGCTTTTTTCTCAGATTAATCCCCTCAAGTCATTCCCCTTCCAATTGAACCACAAGTTCTGAATTTATCTTTTTCAGAACTAAATTCATTACATATATACTAATTACTCCTTTCCCAAAAATTGGACTAGAAGTTATGAATTTATATTTTCCAGAAGAAAATTCATTACATTAAACTGCGTATTTACTTAATAGTTCCATTCTTATAACAATAAAAAACATGTAACACTCAGGAATGAATTAGCTTCCTAACGTCCATAACAATAAGTCTCATCCACAAAAATCTTTTTAAGAACTAGAGCATCGAAACTGAATTATTGTTCAAGAATAAAACTATAAATAACTTTCAATCCCTTGGAGTCTATCAAAGTGCATTCATACCTCACCACCAAAATCCGCGTGTCCAGGAGTATCTACCATGTTTAGTTCATATTCCTTCCATGGAATAGACGTAACCTGCAAATATGTATATGTAAATGTAAAATTTCAATAGACTTCATGAATTTTAGTGCAAGAAGATACAACAATTGCATGTGTTACGGAAAAAAAAGAAAACTAAAATAGCATCCTAAATAAATGTGAGAAGAAATGGTAAATCATGATTAAAAAAAAAAACGTATTAATCTATCAAATCAAAACAATAAACAATGCTAGTTCAACTATAATTGCAAGGAAAGACAGACTAGGAATTAACCAACCTTTGAAGCGATGGTGATACCGCGCTCGCGCTCGAGACTAATAGAGTCCATGGCGCGTTCATGAGGGATGTCGGCGCCGCACTGCCTGAGCAGGCGGTCCATCAGCGTCGTCTTCCCGTGATCGACGTGCGCTATTACCGCAACATTTCTTATGCGGCTAGGTTCCAAGGAAGGGATCGCCGCGGATGGCGCAGCAGCGGCGGCAGGCCCCGCTGAAAGTGCGCGTGTAACAATGTTTGTGGCGCGTGGCATAAAAGGGGCGGCGCGGGGGTAATTGTAGCGATTACATATGGTGGAGTAAACGTAATTCCTGGCGGAGGACCGGAGGGACCGCAGAATCGGTCCCGCCATTTTACTATCTGTAGAGAAAAATAAAAAATGGCACGCCCGCCACGGAGGTTTCAAGTTCTTGAGCTTTTTAGCTCAGGGTAGATAGGGTTTTTGTGTTTCTTTTTGGCGTGAAAAGGTCCACAGGGTTTAACGGTAGGGGATATTAATTTGTTGACTGGGATGTGTTTTCTTGAATTTTTAACGTTATAGAAATTAGTTTTTGAAATTTACATTAACCCATTCTTTTACTATTTCCCTTTTTTCGTAATAGTATTACGCTTCAAACTTAAGCCAGCCCATGTTTAGCGTCAAGCTTAAGCCATGGCTTTCTTTGACCACGAGTCAACTTATTGCGATTCCTTTTTTAAACGTTTGGATAATTATTGTTATTCTCCTAAATTTTATATTTTACTTCTTAATATTAAAGTTTAAAATTTAAATAATATAAATTTTAAATTTTAAATTATTGAAATGTCTCGTTAACAACATCTATTTTGTATTTTAATTTTAAAAAATTATAATTGTTTTCATCTAAAATTTATTCTTAATTATTAATAAAAATTTTACTTCTTTTATATTCTTTTCGTTTTTTTTTTAAATAATAAATGTAATCTCAACTACATAATGGAAGGATGATGAGCCACTGTTGCCAGTGGACATGGCATGTCCAGATTCTCATTTTATTTTATTTTATTTTATTTTATTTTATTTTATTTTATTTATTTTTTACTTATTCTCAAACTGTAGTAAGTTTCTTTTAGTGGGCTTGCTCATCCAAATATCGCTGGGCCTAGGGCATTATAATAAAGGTGATTCAACGGCTACGGGCCCATTGACCTCCGGTGGGTAAGGACTTACAGTATTGTCTAGAAGTAGTCCTGAAGTTGCTTATCGGGTTCGATTGTAGTCCAAACAATAAGCCTGGCCTAACCAACAACCATGCGAGGTGGGTCTCAGTGTTGTTTCAGCCGTTGATGTAGATGACCATGATGACGACGAGGACCAACCCAACTTGGACAAAAGAGCATGACAACATTATAAATATGGGGCTCTCTCTCAGTTCCTGAGCGACAATCTGGTAAAAGGAGACCGTACCATTCTCATCCATTAGCACTCCACCAACGAAGTTCCAAGCACCATGAAAGCGACTACACCATCAGAAACCCAAAGAAGCACCAATTAGCTTTACCTTATTAATAACGAAGTCGTCTTGAGGGTGAAGGTCCCGAGTCCCAAGTTCAAAAAAACACAAGACCTGCTGACTGATGGGTGGTCGCTGAATAATGAATTGGATTCCATAAATCATTAAACCCTTGAATCTCGTTTGCATTCAGTTTAACGCTTTGGGGGTGGGGGTGGGGGGGGGGGGAGAAGAAACTCAATCTCATTCGAGTGATGATAGCAGCAGCGGCCATTCGGGTGATGGGAAGGCTGCAGATGGCCCGAGAAGTATGGTGCAGTGATTTAGTTTTGCGTCGAAGAAGACAATCAATGGTGAATGCAACTTTGAGACTAATATGGACTTAATTATCAAGAAGTAATAACGTTAATTAATGACATAACTAAACATTTTTAGAAAAAGAAAAAGAACGATAATATATATGCATGCAAGCAATATTTAATAAGCTTAACATCGATGGGAGATGGAGAGACGTTTGGCTTGACTTTTATGTATTCAAAAATAAAAAATAAAAATAAAAATAAAAAATCGAATACCATAATATAATTGGAATTGTAACAATTAAATCATATTTTCATTCTAAATTTAATTTATAATATGACAAAATAAGAGAAAAAGTTTGTATAGTTGAAACCAAATAGATTTATGATTAGGAATTTTAATAATAATAATATTATTATTATTATTGGTGTGTTATGTATTTTAATTATTTTTAAGCCTAAGTTAAAGCGCTTGTTGCTCTAATTTTTCACTTAAATCCGAAAGCAATAAAAATCAATTAAACCGCCTTAGATAGAGGAGTACATTGGCTTTGCCTCTGCATCTTGTTTAGGAGTCCAGAAGTATATACAACTGCTGTAATAGTGTTTTATTATATTGTAATTTATTTTAGGCGAACTCAATATAACTCTTACCATACTTATCTAGATTACTGAATAAAGACTGGATTCCATTCCCTTATTGCACCAACCTCTAGAATACTTTTACACACACACACACACACACACACATATATATATATATATATATATATATATATATAGCATCTACTTATATAACTTCTTCATATGAGCTACCTAAACCCTAATCAAACTCTTCACAGTATCCCTTTGTTCTTTTGTTTTTAACTGTGGCCATCTTTACATGTGCAGCTAGAAAATTATCTTGTATAGTATATATTATTTATACAGGCATCTTCTTTTCATTTACACCCAAAACTGCTTTATGTAAGGTTTGTCTATTGCTTGATCTTTTCTTTGTTTCTAAAATAATTTGAATTACTAATTAATATGACAATTTCTTGTACAAGCATCTTCTTGTCATTTACACCCAAAACTGGTTTATGAAAGGTTTGTCTAATTATAATATGACAATTTTCCTGTTTTCTAACAATCTAAACATATTGATATCATGGTTGATTAATTTGTTTTGTTTTGGTTTGTTTGTTTGTTTTTATATAGATTGCTTTTACGATGCAAAGGAATAACAGCAGCGACAACAACAACAGCAGCAATCAAAATAATAATAATGGCTCGGGGTCACATCCAGCATGTGCTTCGTGCAAACATCAAAGGAAGAAGTGTGGAGAAGACTGCATATTGGCACCTTATTTTCCGGTCGATAAAACCCGAGAATTCCAAGCGGTTCATAAGATTTTTGGGGTTAGCAATACCATGAAATTGGTGCGGGATGTCCAGGAAGAGGAAAGAAAATTGACCGCAGAATCTTTGATTTGGGAGGCAAATTGTTGGCAAAATAATCCTGTTTTAGGCCCTCGGGGGGAATATAGAAAATTACAAGAGGAACTAGAGTTATGCAAAAATCAAATGCAGATACTGAAACAAAATCTCAACCAGATGCAAGCAATGCAGTCTGCAGGAAGTCTAATGTACAAGCCACCTTCTGGTGGGGCAGTTGGATGGACTAGTAGAACTGGCATTGGAGGAGAATTGGCCAATAACATGGTGAATTATGGCCATGACACCGGGAATATGATTACTGACACAAACGCTTACAATTATCCCTTCTACATGCAAGCTCAGGATAAGTTGTTAAAAGAAAAAATTAGTATGGGTTCTCAGCTGCTTGTTCCACGGCAGCAGCAGCAACCGCAGCTACAGCAGCATCAACAGCAGCTACAGCAGCATTCAGTGAGTGGATGTAACCAGCGTCAGCAGCAGTACCATCTTCCAGGCCATCTTCCAGGTAACTGTTTATGTGTGTGTGTGTGTGTGTGTTTTGCATAAGTGTTGGGAATCTGTCTTGGTTACTTTCCGGAGAAGGATGTTAATCATAATGGTAAGCACCCACAATAAACAAAAGCTTTGTAAACATTCATATATGCAGATCTGGCTTATCTGAATTTTTCTTGGCAAAACATTTTTGGCTATTTTTTACTTTATTCTATTTAAGTCCCCGCCACCCGTAGTAAAATGTTTAGTTTGAGCAAATTAGAGTCAATTGTACACACCAAAATAGCACAGATCATTGCTTTCAAGGATTTCAATTAGTCCTCCATCTAAATTCTAATAGTTACCCATTGATGAGTGTCGGGCTAAAATAAGTGCTTACAAAATGGAAAGAAGGCTATGGAATGTTGAACTAGAGGTTGACTTTAACACCTTGACGTTTAAGTGAGTAATTGTTAACTAGAGTTGGTGAGAGAAATCATTGCAGAGAGAGAATTCTAGTCCCATTGTCTTCAGAAGATCAGGGTATCTATTAAGATCGAAGGAGTTTAATCAGATGGACCATTGACGAGGAATGAGGGACGAGGTAACCATGTCCCATTAGCTGCATTCGTTATTCAAATGCTGACAGGTAGGGTAAGTACCTTCGAGTTCAATGTTCAGGCAAATGGGATCCAAGCGGGCTCAGGTAGGAGGACAGGGGTCATGCTCAGGGGCTGACTGAGGAGCTCGCAGCGGGCCCTGTTTCAATCCACAGGTATTGAACTAAAATGTCTTGATGCGATGGGCCTGGAGACGGAGATGTTATGGATCAAGAGGCACAAGTGTCGTGTCCATATAACCCTTAAAGCCTAGTTCATCTGGTTCAAGTCTTTGATAGCAATTGCGATCAGCCCAAGAAGATTAGACCAAAAGCCATGGGGTACTCCGTTTTTCATGCGCCCCTCTCTTTGTGTTTTTAGTGGAGTGTTCATGCCGTTGTAGGCCCAGACAGAGGGTCATGCGAAATCATTATTCGGGAGGAGCAAGCAGTCACTTAAAGCAGATGTTGCCGTCGGTTAATTTTGAGCATTGGTTTCCCTTTAATGATGTTTGCAGGGGTTTCTTCTCCAAACGAAGAATCCACCCTCGTAGCATATTGAATTTAAAATTCAACGGAATACTTTCACTGACACTTGCTAGAGAAACACAATAAAGAGTTTGGCGTGTGCAGACACCCCAAATTACCACGAAACAAACTCCAATGCTAGGTGGAACAACAAGAACTCTTCAATCCACACTTGAAAACTCCAAATTGATATTTCGAACATATAACAATTCATATTTTAGAACATGACACCTTAATCTGTCATTAAATACTCATTAGCATGTGATTAATGTAAGCCAGGGAAGTTTATGCATGGTTTACCTTTTGCTTTCTGGCAATGAGTTGAGTTTCTAATGACATATTCTTATCTCTGTGCGATTTCAGGCCAATTTAGTTCTATCAACAGCAACACGATGGATCGCACACCGCCATGGGAAGACGGACCATAGTTCCAGAGGACTACTCTTGGACTGTACTAGGCTGGATCGCATTAGAAACATCTCGCGTATCTGGGAGCATTGATTTAGCAAAGCTCCTTTTTCCTGATCATCTCATTTGCTTACTCCCGCTATAGATACTAAGATAATAGGTTAATTTCCTCCGCTATTCTTGCCCAAACGACACGTCCAAGATAAGAGTCACGTCAACTGATTTACGAATGCATGTTCAATCATTTGCGAAGATTCTAAGACGCTGAACTGTACAGATAATTATATGAAGAATGACCATTAGCAACAATGTGCAAATCCCATGTTACATAACATTTAGTCTTGTCAACTCTGCCTAGTAATTGTCACATTCCCCCTATTCCCCTCCTCATTATAAACAAGGAATTCCTTCTTTTTTTTTTTTTTTTTTGTTGTATTGGCATACGCTAAGAAGGAAACTGCAACATGTTGATAACTGGACATTGAAGTGCTCCGTGGAGTTCATACGTACGTAGCTTCTTTGCGTTGTTCAACTTCTTCTTTGAGCCCCTGAAATTATTTCTCTGCCAATTACTGTTGTAGGCATCGAAACGGTAACATTGGACTACAATTCGGAACCCGGCTCATCAACCCCTAAAGATGGATGATGTTTACCTTCGTACTCATTCGTTTGCTTGCCTTCCAGATGAAATGATCGGAGCCAAGCTTGTTATTTCTCATACAATGAGGCTTGGATAGCCGGCCGGGGTCATCAGGTTTGCATTTGATACTCTTGGAGACACAACCTGCGGGCTTCGGTCCACGGAAACAATATGAAAGTCGTAATCCAGAAGAATCATAGCCGCGACCAAAATCCTGAATTCTAGAATTGATTTTAAAATTTAGGTTGACTATAAGAAAGTCGTAATCCAGAAGAATCATGGCCACCACCAAAATCCTGGATTCTAGAATTGATTTTAAAATTTAGGTTGATTGGAAGGGTGTTGAAATTTTTTTTTTTTAAATTATAATGAATAAAAATTTAAAAAATTCAAGTAATTTTACTACTAAATCTTGTTATCAATGACATGGTTGACTATTATCTCGTCAAAGATTATTGTGTTGATCCTAAGAGCTGCTTAATCTTATCATAAATAGACCGTTTCCACAGAACTTGATGAATAATTTGTGTTTTACATATGAAATAAATAAAATGATATTGCCTGGAAGGTTAAAAAAAAAATCAAATTATATTTTGGAAAAGTGTCAACAAGACATACATAATAGGCATATAAATAAATTGAATTGACCGATAGATTGTGAGGCTTTTGTGCAAGAAAATGAGTCATTTGCATTAAATAATAATAATAATAATAATAAAACACGTTTCCTCTAATCCGTTATACAAAATGGGAGTTCAATGAAATTCACAAGTTTTCTCAAAAAAAAAAAAAAAAAAAAAAAAAAAAGTTAAAAACCCAAACGCCAAGCCCGCGTAGAGAAGTATTTCCGGCATTATTTTTATTTATTCACTAAAAAATAAAAAAGAAGAAAAATACAAATAATATGAATTATTATGAAAAACAGACTGGGGTTTAGGGTTTAGTGTATCAGCACAAGCGGAGAGCAAAGGCCCCTTTCTCGCTCCCACCTATCTCTATTATCTCTTACTTTTTTTACAGGCGGCGATTGTACTTCTTTCGTGTTTCATAGGTCACCTCTCTCTATCTTTCTCCCTCTCTCTCCCTGTCTCCTTCCTCTTTTTCTTGAAGTCTCGATGCTAAATCTGCGAATGATTTAAGTCGAAATGAATAGCATCTCTTTTTTATTTTTTTTTTCCCTTTAGTTTTTTGTTTCCTTTACAAATTCTTCTTTTATTTAGTTATATTTGCATAAGATCAGAAAGGAAAAAACAAAAATGACCAGAAACAGGTCTGATAATTGTTAAAAGGTTTTGGGTAGAAGAGGGTTTTTCACAGATAATACTTATTGCTGACAAGAAAATCTGTTATTTAGAATATTTTTTATTTTTGTGGTTTATAAATATTTTTAATTGTTCCCATCTTTTGTTGGACTTGATTGACTTGATTGGTTGGGCCCTTAACCTGCTCTGTTCGACGGCAATCTAATTCACGAACTTTAATATCAAATGTTGTAGGCTTGGTATTTGAAAGATGAATTTCAACAATGTCAAAGTTCCTAAGGTGCCCGGCGGTGGTGCAGTTTCTGCTTTGCTTAAGACTGGAATTATTGGCGCACTTGGTCTGTATGCTGTTTCTAACAGTCTCTACAATGTTGAGGGAGGGCACCGAGCAATCATGTTCAACCGTTTAGTGTAAAAGACAAGGTTTATCACTTTGTTATACTTTAGATAAAGATGGGTTGAGGTATTACTACTGTATTTCAAGTAAATGTTTGTGGCCTTGACCCTATGTGAGCCTTGTGCATCAGAACTTGCTTATTCATTGTGATCAGATTCTACTTGATTGTGCAATGCATATGCAGAGTTTCTGTATGAAGTTGTGACAATTTTCCTGAAATTAGCTTTTTGTTCCCCCCCCATTCACAATGTGGTGTTTGCTCATTTGCCTCCACAGCCTAGTTTAACACTGACCATCAAAATAACTAAAAGGCTACATGCTTAGATGGTCCCACCCTTAGGTGCTATTCTGTAGATATCCCTATGGTTTTGATTTGTTGTTGGGATGCTTGCAATGTCAAAGGCGAGAAGTAAACAAAGAATCCCTTTCTGATTGGTTGGTGCCTATGTTTTTTATGGTTTACATTCCCGGTGCATTGTGCCAGTTTGATTGTGTTTCAGTTTTTGGTGTCTGCTACCTTGTCCAAGCTGAAGTAGTGCTTTTTAAACGACTTTTGGTATCATATCCTTCCCTTTTTTTATGCATTTAAATATACACTGTTACAGTAGTGATTAAATTTGCAGGTTTATCCTGAAGGGACACACCTTATGGTTCCATGGTTTGAACGACCAGTAATTTATGATGTTCGTGCACGACCCCATTTGGTAGAGAGTACATCGGGGAGCCGTGATCTGCAAATGGTAACGGCTTTTTGACCTTTCTCCCTCCTCTCCTTAAGTTAAGTCAAGCAGCATTTCATACTAATTTTTGCTGTTGGCAAACTTTAAATTTATTTTGTTGTTTCTGTCTTTAATGAGTGATATTTCTGTTTTGCTGATCATTTATTTTATAAGTAATGCAGAAATGAGTTGAGAGATCATGAAAGCTTCCTTTACTATGCCCTTTGTACATGTAATTTGCTTTGTTGAGTAGACTTGCTAAACTTATTTTATTTTTGAATGTGGATATGATTTGTAATTGGGCCTCACTCCTTTGTCATCCATTACTTTAAATGTTTTTTTTTTTTTTTTATTCTTTTCATGTTGTGTAAGTTGTTGTTAGTATGTCCTTGTGATGTGCCCTCTGATGTCTTTATCTGAAAAAGAAACAAAGAGATCAAAAATCCCAAATGTCTGTTCTCTTCTTGGGAACTAAAAGAAAATGCCATGTTATCTGATTGACTGGTTGTATTGAGGACACCCAAGTAGCCTAGCTTTCCCATATGTGAAATACTAAGGCAAGGGTTCCTGAAGTGCAAATGTTTAGTGCAACCTGTTGGTCCCTAATTTGCTTTTGGCCTATGATATGTGAATTTGTGTGTGGCTCTTTTGAGTCATTTTCTACTGCCATGCAAAGATAATCTTATCTGCTTTCAAATTATTGACCTTATAATTCTCACAGGTTAAGATTGGGCTTCGAGTTCTTACCCGTCCTGTGGCAGACCAATTACCCAGAATTTATCGAACCCTTGGTGAGAACTATAATGAAAGAGTCTTGCCATCTATTATACATGAAACACTAAAAGCTGTTGTTGCACAGTACAATGCTAGCCAGCTAATTACTCAGAGAGAGGTAAGAATTACTAGAAAGAAAATTTTTTGTTCTAATTAATGCTCCTGCTTGCATTCCCATCCATTGGAAGGAAGTTTTTATGGAAATTTCTGTTACATTCACTTTGTTTGAAAGAACAAAGGGGAAATCTTGATGATGTTATTGCTTCTTGTGAATGGTTATTGAAGCAGCATTATACATATATTTTGGCTTTCTTGTAGGCTGTAAGTAGGGAAATACGAAAGATTTTGACAGAAAGGGCTGCCAACTTTGACATTGCGCTTGATGATGTGTCCATTACAACCCTGACTTTTGGGAAAGAATTTACTGCTGCAATTGAAGCCAAACAGGTAGCAGCACAAGAAGCCGAGAGGGCTAAATTTATTGTGGAGAAAGCTGAACAAGACAAGAAAAGTGCTGTTATCAGAGCAGAGGTGAGACAGAGGAGTTGCTTATTCCTTATTGGATAATTTGAAAGGGAATAGTTTTTGTGATTGAAATGGAGCAGTGAAAAAATGGGGAATCCTGTTATTTCATGTTCTTGCCATATAATTTCTTGGTTGTTGCCCATAAACGAATGGGGACGTTTGATTGCTTGGTGGTTGGCTCTCCTAATTCTGTTTGTCTTTGACAAGTTGGCCTCGGATATCCATGTAGGAAGGAAAGAGGGTCAACAGGATGGGAACCTAATTGGTGGAGTTGGGATGTTAGGTGGGGTTTCTGCCTTGGGAAAGATAAATGGAGAAAGGAAACAAATTTTATCAATCTTGCTTTTCGTGCTTCAATGAAGTGTATATGTAAATTTCTTCTCTACTGTCATTCGTTTTCTTCCCCTAATTATTTCTTCCTACGAACTGTTGACAGGGTGAGTCCAAAAGTGCACAGCTCATCGGTCAAGCGATTGCTAACAATCCTGCGTTTATCACTCTGAGGAAGATTGAAGCTGCTAGAGAAATTGCCCAAACCATTTCAAAATCTTCCAACAGGGTTTTCCTCAACTCAGATGATTTGCTGCTGAACCTTCATGAGATGGAGTTAGGGGCCACTGGGCAGACATAGGCACACATTTGATGAAAACTCATGTCACCATACTTTTTTCCCTTTTGGGCTTTTGGTACTTTGGGGCCGTCAGTTGGGAAATCTTAGGTGGTAAAGTGGTTATTCATTAATCTTTTGATAATGTATGGTTTTCAAGAGGGGATTTTTTTTTTTTTTTGGTTGGGCCTCAAACTTCTTCTCGAAAGAGACCATTAAATGCTAAATCAGTTGAATAAGCTGATTTGAGTGAAGTTACTTTTGTCTGCAAAGGGCAATGCTCACTGCCTAACATTTAACAAAAAGCATACTTTTCTATGTTGTCTGCTCTGTTAATAAAAGGGCATCCAAGTCTGATTCCATTGTCATTGATTGACAATCTTGCAGCATGCATCGTCAGGGTGAACTCAATTCAATAGATAGTTACAGCTATCACACCAACAGCTTGAAGAACATATTTTAATGTTACAGCCACCAGGGCGGACCTTTTCCTTTGTACAAACTTAAATCATAGATCCTTAGGTCTTACAAGTTTTGTTCTTTTATGTAATACAGGTTTTAAATATGTTGAACTCGTTGATTTCGTTTCTCGGATGACAGGTACGAACTTGAAAGCATTAACAAAGTCAGTGGATTTTTGTTTCTTTTTTTGACAATGGGAAGACTTTGGAAGTAAATCGTTTGGGGGAAAATGTATAAATAAAATTTAAATTCTTTGGAGTCTTCTTTCATGTTTTCTTACAAGGTAGGTGACCCCAAGATAGAATTGTTTATTTCTCACGACTTTTCAAGAAGATTGCAAATTTTTTCGAATAATTTTTAAAGGAATTTTTTTTGGATAAAAAATTCTACTATATATCGTTAAATCTAATTAGACAGGCAGGTTAATAATCTTTTTGATAATTCGCTACTGTAGCGTACACGCACTTCGTACCAAACGCGTTACGTCACTTGCACGATCGCAGGGGAGAGGGCCATGCACCTGATGACGTGGCGGATAAGGACGGGTTTATTGATGATTTTCACGTGGTGGGGCCTAACCTTGACATCATGATAATGCGCGGGAGGACGCTGTTTTCTTGGCTAACGTCAGCCTCTCGTACCGTCCAGGAGCAGCTGTTTTGTCTGTTAGCGGCTGGGCTCGGTTTTGGAAAACTGAGAAGAATCATAAGAAAAAAAAATAAAATAAAAGCTTCATAAATCGGTGTTTATTCTAGAGCAAAGTTTGACCCAACAATAAACGGCAAATTTAAGTTTCAACATTTTTATTTATAATATTTTATTTTACATAATTATTAAACAAATTTTATGTGATTATGCAATTTTTTTTTTTAAATCTACTATTTTCTCAATAATCTTATAACTTATTTAATCATGATAAAGATTTAAATTTAATTAATTTTTTAATTAAAAAATATTTAAAATAATTAAATATATATATATATATATATATATTTTAAATGACAAGAAAAACATAAAAAAATAAAAATTTATTAATTACTTCATAATTTTAGTTGAATATTTTGGGTAATATAGACATGACCCAAGGCACAATTATTTGTACCGAACTTGCATTGATATAAATCCCCCCCGCTAAAATAAGAGACGATGTGAAAGTGAATGACGTGGTTGGGACAAATCCAAAAAAAAAATTGATGGGATGTAAATGACGTTATTCATATTAATCCAAAAATGACGACATAAATGACGTTTGAGCATCCGCAGAATGATGGGATAAATCCAAAAAAATGAGATCTTTGGAGAGAAAAGAATAAAAAATAAGAAAAAATCTGGACCCCAAGAAATAGATACGATTAAATATGTGTGACGGGGAGTGTGGACACGCACCAGACCGAGCGACATGCACCAATAATATCTGAAACGGATGGCGAATCGGTCCACAGAGAGACGAGCATGACATAGATAAGACGTCACTCCACAACTAGATACAGCGCATAACCATAGAAAATGTATTAACCGTTGTTGCCGCAAGACCCCTCTTCAGGATTTATCCAAGTCAAATCGCCCACACGCTACCTTATATAATTGAACCCATCGGCCCTTTGATCAATCAGACACCCAACAAAGCCAAGACAAAGCCAAATTCTCTTCTCTTTCTCTCTTTCAATCAATTAATTAGCAAGTGGTTGGCAGTGAATTGATCATCATGCAGCAGGCAATTCCTTACAAGTCATGGCTGCCACCGCCGCACGCCACCAACAGGTCGATTCTTGACCATACGCCAATGCTCGGCCAGAAGAGCGCGGACAATGTTGTTGGGAGCCATCTGGGAGAACAACCGCCAAAAGGGTCTTCAGCAAACACAACTAACATGGTGTCGGAGAACGCGGTCATAGTTTTTGCTAGACGGGGGTGTTGCATGGGCCACGTGGTGAAGCGCTTGCTGCTTGCTCTTGGAGTGAATCCGCCGGTTTACGAGATTGATGAAGCGGATGAGAGCAGTGTTTTACAAGAATTGGAGAGGATCATCGTTAATACTAAGGCTGGCGCTGCTGGGAATGATTCGAGCGTGCAGTTTCCGGCTGTTTTTATTGGCGGGAGATTGTTTGGGGGATTGGATAGATTGATGGCGACTCATATATCGGGAGAGTTGGTTCCCATATTGAAAGAAGCAGGGGCCTTGTGGCTTTGATTTGATCTTTTGCTTCTTAGTTCTTGTATCTTTCTTTTCCTTTTCAAGTTTTTTTTTTTCTTTTTTGACAAGTTGAATTCCCTACGTTCGGAGATCAACATGCGATTTCTTTTCTTTTTCTATTTTAAGATTGAGATTGTAATGCTTTCATACAGCAAACTGCAGAGTGGTCCTGGAAATAAAAGGAGATTTTTATTGTACCATCTACCTGTCCCCCTCTCTCTTCCCGCTGGGGCTAGGCTCTCGGTGTTTATTGCTTTGTTTTTCTGTCGTTATTTATTTTTCTCTTTTTTGGGGCTCATGTCCTTTTAGTTATTTCTTTTTCACGTTGGTATGATGTGTGCAATTATAATAGGTTTGAGGAAAGTTCGTAGCTGTTTCCACGTATGACATCCAAGTGTAGACAAAAGAGTCTGCATCACATGAGATGGAAAGAGAGTGTAACTTTCGTTTAGGTCTCGCCCCTGTAACGTGCCACCTAACAGGCTAGATCAGCTACACTTGCGTAGCATTCAAGAGTCCCGCAGACAAACTACAGTGACTGTTAGCTCCGCACCCAATTCTGAGGCTCAATTCTCGAGCTATGAGAAAAATCGGTACATGATCCCCATAATCTTTGATCATTAACAGAATCACAGTGTTTCAATGTTCACTAAGTTCATATTTGAAAAATAATAATAATAATAAATATTTGTGATACCATACCATAATGAAAGTTAATTCACGATCTCTCAAACCATATTATAATTTTATTGTACCAATTTAAAAGTAAATTGAGGAATAATTCGCCATAGAAAATCAATCATTTGTACCTTTTATGGGTAGAGAACCATGTGCCAGAGTATATCAGATTATTGATTTTCCAATCCGGAGTAAATTAAACACAGAGCGAGTACGTATTGTACATGTGAACAATGGCAATTTAAAGAATTGCCAATGCTGCCGCAGACGACTTCGGGTTTCACAAATTGGATGTTCCTTTTTTAGTGTAATTGGAGGGGAGCAAGGCTAGGATTCTAACCTCAGATCTCACTCCAGATTCGCGAAGTGGGCTTTGATCTACTAAGAGCATTCCTTGTAAGTTGCATCGATTTGGGTTGGTGACTCCAGTGTTCTTTGCCTAATTCAAACAATTAGGAAAATTGAAAAAACGAAATGGGAAGAAAAATAGTTACTTCGTTTTACTCGGAACTTTGCTCGAGCAGGTTGTACGCATTATCGTGATGATGGAGAATCTCAGAGTCTGAAGAGAGAAGACATCAGCGGTGGTCATTTCTTTTTCTTTTTCTTTTTTATTTTTAATATAACTTTACCAATTGGGCCCTAGTGCTCTGTATTGGGCCTAGGTGACGGATCGAGGCACTGGGTCTGTTTTCAAGCTTTGGATCGAGCCTTTTTTTTGCTTTACTTTTTAAGATAACTTTTATGAGATTGGACCAGAGTGCTGGCTCGAGCCTTTGGGTCTGTTTCCAAGCTTTTGGTCTTTCGAGCTTTGGACTGGTTTGGTCTCCGTTATTCATCTGTTCAGGTTCTCAAATTGCTTAATTTAAGGACTATTTAGGTCTCTTTCTTTCTGTTTTTTTTTTTGTGGGGGGGGGGGGGGGGGGGGGGGGCAATATTCTTCAAGTTTTCAAGTATTTCTAAGTTGAATATTTTTAATTTTGAACTACTCCGATGACTGGAAAAATGAATGCATGATCTGACCTTGAATGCTTGAGTTCCTTTAGTAATCGGAGGTGGTTTGACCAATTCCTTGTCTTGTCTCTACTTTCACCGTTTAATGAATATATGTCAAAATGCGTTGATCAATGGTTAACAATATGGCGCCATCACCCACATGATAATACCAAGTGACAGTAGAGTAGTGCCTGGACTTTTAATTTTGGCAATACGATTTCAAATCCCCACGCCAATAGACTTTTTTCTTTTCTTTTTTTTTTTTTTTAAAATATTAACGATGGATAGT
This sequence comes from Rhizophora mangle, assembly GCA_037832345.1. Lineage (NCBI taxonomy): Eukaryota > Viridiplantae > Streptophyta > Magnoliopsida > Malpighiales > Rhizophoraceae > Rhizophora > Rhizophora mangle. The sequence continues at coordinate 1,927,570 of JBAPLJ010001937.1, read as the reverse complement.
CCGCAACCAAATGCGTATCTTATCATGTAGAAGTTCCTATTTGCAGTGTTGTGCTCAAAAATTGACGGATGTGTGTGTGTGTGTGTGCGTGTGTTGCCCAACTTTAGATGGTCTTTTCTTGATGAAAGTCTTATGACTCGATCAACATAAATGGAGAGGCAAAGAGCCATGCATCATCGTCCACTAGCTAGGTGACATGCACATACTTTTAGCTCACCTTGTCACTAGCTATATACATGATGTCTTTAGATGTTGGAGGAAAGCTAAAGCATTCACCGAACAACATCACTTCGTCATCTTTCCATAACGTAAATGCTAAGGCACTGGCACTGGCACTATGAGGTTCGAATTGGGTAAGAAAAAAAAAAAAAGAAAAAGAAAAAGAAGTGCTTATATACAGTACACTTGATCAGAGTAAGAACCATCAGCACGATGTGATCATATTCCATGGTCGTGCACGCACTTAAGCATTAATATTTAATAATTAATATAAATCTGCAAGCTAAGAGGCCTGAATGTAACTCCTATGAAGGAGATAAAACCCTTGAGCCTAAGGCTTTAGAAAGTAACTTTTCATTTTTTTTTTTCTTTCTTTTTCCTTTTTTACAAGCTGCGACCATTAATTTTGATGGGAACAATTTAATTTCTTTGATTTATTTAGAAAGATGACCGGTTATGATGCGAAAAGGTGAATTCTAATACTATTTTTATCACTGAAATACGGGGAAGAAAAAAGAGAGAAAGGAATATTCATAGCACTACTTTCTGAAATTATGTATTTAAAGTTGGGATTAATTATAACGAGCTTACGCTTGTAACAAGCCAAAAGACGAATTCCCAAAAACAAAAGTTGGTGGAAGCCACGAAAAGAAAGATAAATAACCTCGTTTGCGAAAAGGCATATATTCTCCAACTTTAGATAAGCCAAAGCATGTGGGTCTCTCAAAGGGATTCCTAGATCTATCTCTGCTTTCATTTTGGGATATCCATGGTGTTATGCCTTGCAACGCTTTCCCATGTTTAATTTGACAAAAAAATTTTACCTTTTGCTATTGAATTTGATTGCTTCAAGATCTGAATATGATTGTTATATAATGCTGCATGCAGGAATATTTCATACTAAAATTTTTAGAGCTTACAGATGGTTTAACCTTGTATTATGCTTCACCATTATCTGAAGTTAGAAAACGTATTGCTGTCTTGAAGTTGGGGAATAGGAATAGGGTTTTCTTTGATTTACACAAAAAACAACAATCTACCCTTTGTTTTCATTGCAAAGGACAGTGAGAAAAACATACAAACCCTTGGGGACAAGATTTGCTTTTACCTTAACACTTCTATTTCAATTGAAAATGCCTCTAACTTAAGCAAGTTCTCTTTTACCTCAGAAAGAAAGACCTAGAGAGAGAAAGAGAGAGAATCAACTTAGATGTAGGGCAGTTGGGGTTAGGTGATCCTTTACTGTCCTTACAGTTGAAGTTGAAACCTTTGGGAGTGCTGGTGCTGTTGATTGGTTAGCCAAGACATTCTCGTCTAGGCAAATGTACATATGCTTGAATTTGTAATCCACCATGTCAAATGCTAGATACTTTGAATTACGATGTATGTACTGTTCAACTTCATTATAAATAAAAGCAATTTCATTTCGGTTGTTCAAAAAAAAGAAAAAAAAAAGGAAAGAATATTCTGAGGCCGCCAAAGTTTAACAGCTAAATTCCAAAGATTATACCCTAAACAATGTTAGAAAGCAAGAACATCATTAGATTATGAATAAGGGTAGCAGTAAAAGTCAGCCCACAAGTAGACGCCTGCTCCCACTTCCAAAAATTCTCTGCCTTTGTCAGCTGGCTGTCTTGCCACCTGATCGCTGCCTTACCAATCTAGCCCTTTTTTTTGGGGGGGGAGGGGGGGGAGGGGGGGGTTGCAAATTAAAAGCTTATAGGTATCCACTACCTCATCTATGCTTATTAATTAATTAATGAATGTTTGAGTGGATCCTAAGCGTGCCATTTTCTCCTTAAAAAATCCAAATATATATGTTTCCCCGTGGAGTTTACTACATTTTGGCTCTAATTGTTTGCTCTACTCTCGCATGGAGCTTTTGTTTTGTGTACCACATGTGTGCCGGTGTTAATATTATTATTATTATTAGTATTATCTTAGAAAAAGCTATTTTACACTTATCTAAAAAAAAGCTTGCCTCGTCCAAAGCTCAGTTTGCCATAAGTAAAAGTCCCATCTCACTCCGACGTCTAACTTACGAGATATCTGGCATCAAAAGAGTTAAATTGAGTAAACTGTTGCGGGTAATTGAAGATAAATATTTAACAATTGCAACTTACAGTCACGAACCAACAATTATGGTTGCATTAATCACAATTGACTGCAATTTAATATTCAAATAAGGCCATTTCCCACTAATCACTGTCCATAGCTTTAATTAGTCAAGCAAAAAGAACTTTGCATCCCACAAAATAAAGCACACATGCACATGTAAAGGTCCTGATCAAGAAAAGTGATGAACTTGATCATAGCCAACCGACCAAAGCTTCACCATCCCTTTCTATGTAACGAAATTTCCTGATACGTTTATGTGAAAACGCCCCCGATTCTCCAACAAAACTTAACCAATATCAATGTCTATATTGATAGCAATTGATATAACAAGTTACAAACTAACAATAGTAGTAAGTATAATACAAAAAGGCCCAAGTGGGTAAAAATACCCGAGTAATTTGATCTGGGAAATGCCATGGTCATACTGTCATCAGGAGGTTTATTTCCTTTTATGAGTTTGTTTCGTCGTTTTCTTTGGAGTTACCTCCCTCGACAGTTGGTCACATGCATGGCAGATTTATAAAACAGCATAGTTATAGTCAAAGATTTTGCACAAACACAAGAATCATAGCCCTGTCTCCCTTTTGATCAATATAATATACTAATTACCAATGACGTAAATGGAATCAATATCTTCTTTGGAAAAAGAATAAAAACTCAAGTTTTCACCAGGCGGCGAACTGAACAAAAACTTCAATTATGTCGAAAATGATGAGGATAAAAGTGAGAGATTTGATGGGCATCTCATGCCACTCACACTCAATTCAGACAGTCTCATTAATCTTTCCGACAAAAAAGACACAATCCACTGCTCTGCTTTACCGTACTATACCTTGGGCACGAAGCAGACAAAAATAGGAAGCAGCACTCAATAATCCTTGACTTACCCTTCTGTGTGGGACAGTTTTGTTAAATGATCAATTGTCCAAAGTTTCAATTTGGAATTTTTCCAACGAATTAAAAAAAAATTCAATTCGAAACATATTCCACCTTAGTCTTTTGATCGATGGTGTTAGTACATATGCAAACAATTAGTAATTACCCTTGGATACCAAGAAAAAAATGAAGCATTTATTTTGTGATTTGTGTATAATCATGCATCGATATATGCACTAACAACGAGAAATATTATTTGATGTGAAAAGAAAGAAAGAACATACTAAATTTAACACCAAATAGATATTAATGTATTATAATTATTAATTATAATTAATATATAATTTTATATACAAAATGAAACCATCCTTTTTTTTTTTGGTTTATAAAAATTGAAAATTAAAGCTTAAATTTAAAATTAAAATTTTAATTAATTTTATTACTAAATTTTATGTTTAGTAGTAACTTAAGCGTCATTCTAATAGCTGTGGAATCCTATTTCACGTGCACATTAATATTAATATTGATTGTTTCTTAATGGAATATTAAAAAAAGAAAAGCACCTAAATTATGGGATAATCATTCCAAATAGAAAAGGCACGGAAAATAGCTTTCTCCTAAGCTCATCATATGTGTCATCATATACCTTTGTTTTCGCCCCACAGTCTTCATTTCTCTTTCTCCTCCATCCTGACTTTAGCTTTTCACCGCCTTCCAACAAAATCATTGCTTATCTATTCCGCCTAGCCAAAAAAGCAAGTAATTAGAATGACTGGAGAATAAGAGAGAGCGTGTGTGTGTGTGAGAGAGAGAGAGAGAGAAGGGAGGGGGGGATTAAAGCTTGCATATGACCCTGTCTTCATTTGAGTATGATCTATAATCTCGATTGAGTCAACTCTACTGAGAAGAGATAAAGCTTGATATGCTAGAGAATATGGCAGAAGAAGGAACCTCAAGCAATGGTTTTATCCAAGACTCTGTTGGTGGCACCAATCAACCTGCTGTAAAGAAGAAAACCTCCCCGGAACACCAGGCAAAAGCTTCTTAATATTTCTTCTTTCAATTTATTATATGTTTTCTATTAATATTATTCTTCACTTTTTTCTCTCTACGGCTTTATGATCAGCTAATGTTTACATATGTTCGTTGTTTATGCAGATCCCGAAGCCAAAGTCATAGCCTTGTCGCCAAAGACTCTGATGGCCACAAACAGATTCTCGTGTGAAATATGTGGTAAAGGCTTCCCAAGAGATCAAAATTTACAGCTTCATCGGCGAGCACACAATCTTCCATGGAAGCTCAAGCAAAGGACTACTAAAGAAGCAACAAAAAGAGTCTATGTCTGCCCTGAAAAAACCTGTATTCATCACCACCCTTCCAGGGCTCTTGGTGACCTAACAGGCATAAAGAAGCACTTCTGCAGGAAACATGGAGAGAAGAAGTGGAAGTGCGAGAAATGCTCAAAGAGATACGCTGTGCAGTCGGATTGGAAAGCTCACACCAAGACCTGCGGTACTAGAGAATACAAATGTGACTGTGGAACTCTATTTTCACGGTATACAAGAATCTGTCTGGTAGATTTTATTTTTGATAACTAATACCGAAATATTTTATAAGTGCTGATGGTAAGCAAGGTCCAAAGTTGGTAATGATTATGGAGGTCAATATATAAAAGCATGAAATTAAAGTGACCATGTGGATGTGTGTCTGTGCAATAGACGATGGATTATCACTCTCTCTCCATGTCAAACAGCAACAATTGGAAAGAAAAAAAAAGGAAAAAACCTCAAAGAAGAAACTAGAAGGATCATGAAAGTGATTTTAGTGGCTGTGATACATTTGTCTGTGCCACCCCTTAAATCCCCAACCGCAACCCCACCCCTTTCAAGTATTGGAGAAAAGTTGAAAAAAGGATGTGTAGTCAACACAGGGATAGGTAGACAGGATGTTGTTGATTTCCACTGCCTGAACTATCTTTTTACGTGAGATACTACTCATCTATGTGCTCAGCATCTTCAGTTTCATAATCTTTGCTCATACTGAATAATTAAGTTTGTTTCTTTTTCCTTAATGGAAAATAAATTTGTAGGTTAGCTTTATGCTGAGATTAATCGATCCTGTGTTTGATGATTCTATATATGTAACTTAGTTATTAGTCCAGCAGTGTCCAGATGACCTTCTTGAGCACAATTATAGTTGTAATACCTTTTGTTCAACTTTTGAAAATTGTGTACTGAGCAGGGTGAGAATTAAAAATTTTGGGTGTGCAGGCGAGATAGCTTCGTCACTCATCGGGCCTTCTGCGATGCCTTGGCTGAAGAAGCAGCTAGAGTAAATGCGGCATCTACGATAAGTGGCTCAGTTGCCAGCGGCAACCTCAATTATCATCTTTTCGGGACCCCAGTAGACCCTAACATGGCCCATCAATTCTCTTCTTTTTTCATGCCAATCCCAAGCAATGACCAACTGATCGACCAACCGAGCGGGAGACTCTCTTTGTGGATGACACAGCGTCCCCACGAAGCAATCGGAAGTAATGTCCAAGAAATTCATCAACTGGGGTCTCTCAGTTCAGGGGCTACATTGTGCGACCCAATTGTTTCATGTTCCAATGCTCCACCGTCTGAATATCAGTTAAACTGGCCAGTTCTAGGAAATAAGCCCTGTTCAAATAATGCTGAAGAGCTGACAAGCACTTCACTTCCATTATGTAATGTCAAGGAAGCAGTTGCTGAAGTTGTAAGTGTTCCGTCCTTATACAGCACACAGCAACAGTCTCGTCAGATAACATCATCAGCGAATATGTCAGCGACAGCTTTGCTGCAGAAAGCTACGCAAATTGGTGCAAACTCAACTGATCCATCATTCCTAGGATGTCTTGGTTTGAAGAGCACTAACGGTCAAGTTCTGTATGGGAACAAATTACGTGGATTCTATGGTTCAAACACAATGAGCACCAATCTTGAGAATGTGGAGCACTCTGGAAATGATGTATGCAGTTCGAACCAGTTGCAGATGTACCCTGCCAAAACCCAGAAATTGCAAAGTGAAGAAAGTCCAGGAGAGCAAACCAGAGATTTTCTTGGTGTTGGCTTCCAAACCATATGCCACCCACCATCCATAAATGGATGGATTTGATGGTAAGGGAATTTCATGGGTTGAGGGCAATGTTGTGACAGAAAAGTGGGATTAGGAAGAGAAAACCAAGGGAGAGAAAAAGAGAAAATTTAAAATTGAAAACTTTGCAAGGAGGAAAAGGCGGCATTGAGTGCTTTACAAAGGCTTAGATTACCATTGAAGGAGGAGATCCTTGTATATTCTGAAAGGTGAACCTTAGAAAATGGTGTCTTTTATTTTATTTCATTTTCTTTCGTAAAGGCAGGTCACACAGGTGGATAGTGCGGCAAAGCAAAGAGAGCCTTTTTTGCTACATTATTGCTTTGCTTCATCTCTGCTGTGGTGTTGATCCTGTCAAACTGGACTTAAAAGATTATGATTCAGGTCGAAAAAGGCCATATTCTGTCACATATGGTCTGTTGTTTAAAGGACATTCAGCTTTTATATCTCCAAGTTATGGAAAATCGCGATACTGATTGTGCACAAGATAATAAGGGAAGAAATTGGTTGGATCGGTGCTTTTCGCTCTCACACCCACAAGATAATAGTCTCTAGGCTTACCGTGCACAAAAGTTTAGTTAGGCATGACACGGACATCAATAAAAGAAAAGCAAAGATATGAGGAACGAAAAAGATTAAAGAGAAAAAGAGACCACATTCTTGCATGCACCGTTGTCTTTAACTCCTTTAGACTTTAGGTTCCTTGGCCGATTTGACGGAGTAAGGTTTGCCTGATGTCCAATACAATTTACGCCACAAGTTCATGTCACTGGAGCACACCAGTAGTACTTCCAGTTCCTTTGATGTCATTAACTGTAGCAATATTGCGTACCCCACTTTCCCCCAAGTCCTAAAATTCAATTTTCGGTTTGGACTTGTAGATAGACACAATGAATTTTCTGGCTTGCTGTCGGCCATATTGCAGGAAATTAGACTCTATTTCTGGTTTATTATGACAAATCCTTAATATATTCTACAACGGCAGGCACTATTTACCCGTGCAAAAAATGGTGTGAGTTTCTACTTTTTCTTTCTCATTTGGTGTGTATGAAAATTTTTCGTTCGTGGCAATAACAATTTCCTTCCACGACCTGTCACTGGTCAAAAGATATTTTTGTCACGGACCACAGGTCTAGTAATTCCACGGATTGAAAGTTTGACAAGGTTTTCCCTCACCATGGAATTACACTACCTTTTTTCTTTTTTCCTCGAATGCAACTCTTTCCTGTATGAACGGAGCAAAAAAAACAAAAAAAACAGTTTGCATTATTGGGCTTTTGGGCTTGATTTCGTGGTTTAAAACCAGGGTTTAATCTACTAGACAGAGGACGGCCCAATTCTGATTTGCATGCGGCAGAAAACCCATCGTCATCTCTATTTATTCGTAATTACTTATTGGTCCTTCATTAATCTTATAATTTCATCACCAGTCCGTCTTTCTAAACTCACAGTCAGTCAGGCACGGAAGCAACGATTTAAGAAAAAGGGCAAAAGCCAGACAGAAACAAACAGGAGAGAAAAATGAAGTTTACGGACTCACCGGTGATCGAGCTCCCGATTCGGGAGAAAACCCTATCTCTTCAACAAGATAACGGATCCATGCACGTCGGTACTTCCGTCTGGCCTTGCTCTCTTGTTCTCGCCAAATTCGCCGACCGGTGGGCCCCACCGCTACCGACCACCACCACCACTGCCGCTACTACTTACTCCTCCCTCCTCGATTTCCGCGCCAAGTCCCGCCGTGCCGTCGAGCTTGGAGCGGGATGCGGAGCCGCGGGCATGGCTTTCCACCTGCTTGGCCTCACCGACCTCGTCCTCACCGACATCGCCCCCGTCATGCCGGCGTTGAAACACAACCTCAAGCGGAACAAGCAAACCCTAGGGAAGGTGCTCAAGACCTCGATTCTCTACTGGAACAAACAGGACCAGATCAAGGCGTTGAATCCGCCTTTCGACATTGTGATCGCGGCCGACGTTGTTTACATCGAGGATTCCGCCAGGCTGCTCGTCGGCGCCATGGAAGCGCTCGTGGCGGACGACGGCGTTGTTCTGTTGGGTTACCAGTTGAGGTCCCCAGAGGCTCACAAATTGTTTTGGGAAATGGTTGGAGAGGCTTTCGAGATAGAGAAGGTCCCGCACGAGCACTTGCATCCGGATTACGCGTATGAGGAGACCGACGTCTACATTTTTCGCAAAAAGAAGAAGAATTTAAATAGCTCATAGCCTTTTAAGCTTAGGTAATTGTCTTTTTTTTTTTTTTGGACATTTTGTTCTGTTTTCGAAATTTGGATATTACGTTTTATTGATATCATCTTGAGGGGCTTTAAGTTATATCATTACTCACTGGAATGTTACATTCTTAAGAAGCGCAATTAAGCAAATTGATATATGTCTTTGTGGAATGAGTTAATGCAATTGGAATCCTGACCAGAGCTTCTCTTTTGGAAGCAGAAGGATTGTTTCTGAAACAAGCAATGCCAACTATTAGGGTCCAAACTGTACTCTTGTTCTGATCATTAAAATTTATACTTTCAGCATAGATTCAGTTTGATCTTGCACTGAGATAGGAAATTTCGAGTTTCAAATCTCAGACAAATGGCATCGCACCAACTTATCTTGCCAAGGTCCTGTTTCTTTGGCTTGAGGCTACAACATTGGGAATTGAACTGGTTTTTACATGTGCTGAGAGATAGAACTTCAGTACCACTCGATCGAAGGCCGATTGGTTTCTTGCCAAGTTCCTTTATTACAATTTCAGCTGAATTTCCTTGCCGAGTTCCGTTATTGCAATTCCTGCTGAATTCCCTTGACAATAAGAGTGGATCAGAGGACCGAGGAATGTGGGGGGTTTCCAAAATGCGCAGGGAAATTTCAATGTAAAGGAGAAAGGATATCCACGAGCATTATTGCGAGATAACTAAGCAGAGGTTTGATAATGCCACTGTTTCTTCCTCAAGCTGCACAGTAGCTTCGTATCTCAGGCTGAGAACACTCTGTTTTTCTTGAAATGGTGCATCATGGTCATTTCCAGCTGTCGAAGTGTTTGTTCATCCGAGCCGACAGATGGCCCCAAGAACCTGATATATCCCTAAATCCAATCACTCAAAGCTACACAATTTTAATCATATGCTGCTCTGCGTTTCAAATGTATCGAAGTAGTAGAAAATTTTATAACTTGCTAATCACTCTTACCTAACTTGCTAATCTATTAGAAATATTGACGAAATGTCTGAAACTCTATCGTTTGTATGCTAGCTAGATCATGGAAGCGTCTAAATTTTACAATTGATTCCAGAAATAGTATTAGAAAAAGGAGTTAATCCCCAATTTTAAGGTACAAACGACCAGGAAGCAGCATCAGGGGCAGATGTGTAATTAAATTCTTCTTTTCCTGGCTGAATGAGGTTTATTTTCCGAATCGATCCGTGAGGAGGTAATAAATCGTATAAATTCGAAAACTTTCAAACATTGTGGAGAAAAAAATCCCTTGACAAGTGGGAAAGCACAAAACAAAATCGCATTGAGATTTCATATGAGAGAGAGAGAACTGGAATCATCCAATCTCGCTTCACTTCCCGAGGAGGGTCTTGAAGTTGATCAAGATCAACCCTAATTGGCCGAATCAAGAAAGACAGAAGCCATTGGTTTCTGCTTTCGCTTCTGTTCCACATGACCCTCCTTCTCAGGCAGTTTTCCTCCACCATATATATATATATATATATATATATATATATTATTATTATTCTCTTATTACTATCATTATTTATCGTGTAATTCTTGTTTGACATGATTCAAAACCCTTTCTTGCAGGAGCTCTTTAGAGAAGTATTGGACTGGAGGGGTTTCTTTGACCAGGAGAAAGATGTTTGCATTCCCAATTCAAACGACGTCAGTCTGAAGTCTTGATGTTTTTGATAACAATTCTTGTTCTGTTACTTAAAATTGATCTGATATGTTCTTTATTGTTATAGGCATTTCGCGTATATGTAGCAGGAGCAGAAGGACCCATAGTGTTTTGTCTACATGGTGGTGGCTATTCTGGGTATGTCGTCATTATCTAGCAGTTGATCCCTTATTGTCAAATTTATCAGTTTGTTTAATTTTTATTTGTTGACTTATATTAATATAGGAAATAAATTGGAGGGAGAAAAAAAAAAAGAAAATCAGCTCCATTGAATATCTCATGTAGTAGTAGATATCCTGATTTTCTATTCTCTTACAATAAGTATAGAATATATGAGATACAAATTTGGGCATTGGGGTGACTTAAATTATGTAATCTTTTTGGTTAGGCTTTCATTTGCAGTGTCAGGAAGTAAGATTAAGGAGAAAGCTTATGTGGTTGCCATGGATTTAAGAGGACATGGAAATACATTGACTGAAAATGATCTTGACCTTTCTATTGAGGTAATGCTTTAGCAGCACAAATCAGTGTAGCAACGAACAAGGTGGTTCCATATAGAGATTTCTTATCGTTGTTGCTTTTGAAAGTTAAAGCACGAGCAGATTCTGTAGAGTTTTGTCTGTAAGCACCTTTTCTACATGCAGACCATGTGCAATGATGTTTTGACTTTATTGAAGGCAATGTATGGAGATTCTCCCCCTGCAGTTGTGCTTGTTGGCCACAGGTTGTGCTCTTTCTTCAAGTTAGTTTTCTCTCAAGAAGTATATTGCATATTAAATAAATAACTTGCAGTTGATAAATAGAAGAACAAGTGTAAATTAACCAAAAAATCCAGCAATACATTGTTAAAGCTGTACCAAGTTTTATCAAGTGGTGGATGCTTCCCTAGTGCATTTAAATGCCTTTTTCTATGTTTTCCCTCTCTGTATATTTGGATAGAAATTGCTGGTTCAAGGAATTTGTGTTGGGATGAAGATCTGTCCTTGGCAGCCACACGATGAAAAATTTGAAGAGCCCAATCTTTTAAGCTAATTCATGCTTATCCTGTTGGCCTCTCAAAAACTCCCCCATGCCAATGATCTGTTGAGAAAGTTAATACTTTGCTGTTCAAGGCTCTGTCCTTTATTTGTTAGTCCAACCATCTCTTTGCTAAATCCTGCATATTCAGGGGGAGTAAAAGTTGATGTTGTGGTCATCCTCTTTCCATCCTAGTTTGAAAGTCAAAAAGATTTGACTCTTCATTTCGTACTTAAGATCCATGCAGTGATGAATTTCCATTGTCTTGCCATTCTCTGTTCTTGGCTTACAGCATGGGAGGATCAGTTGCTGTGCATGTTGCTACCAAGAAAGTGTTACCCAGCTTGGCTGGGCTTGTTGTTGTGGATGTTGTAGCGGTTTGCTTTTTCATGACAGATTTTCAGCCTTGCATTTGGTGATCTACTCAACAATGTTATGTTGATTCTTTTGTAATAATTGATTATGCAACGCCAGGGAACGGCCATGGCTTCGTTAGTTCATATGCAGAAAATCTTGTCAAGCAGGATGCAGCATTTCTCAAGCATAGAAAAATTGGTATTTGCAATTCCTTTAGACTCCTGAGCATTTCTGTCTACTCTCTTTATGCTTGTCAATGTTTGTTTCTGAATGGTTATGTATTGACTTGGATGTGTGGTTTATGTACACATGCCAAGTTTGATGCTGTTTCCATTGGATGCAAAGAATTCGTACTAGGGGCCAGGCCTGCACCCCTTGGGCCAAGATTTCCCTACTCCGTATGTGTGGGGCAGTTAGCTTCTACTGAACAGCAGATATTGTAAGCTGTGACAGTTTCAGGGTTTACTTGTTCTGTCAATAATTGGCACCCGGACACTCTTCGTGTTGCTTTCTTCAATGTTTTAATTTGTGTAAAGTCAATTCCAACCGTAAGAGCAACGTTGCGTAATGTTTACGTTCAACCTTGAAATTCCACAAAGGACCCGGTCAATTCCAACGGTTAAAAAAAACATTCAAAAACTTTAGCCAGAGCGAGATGCCGAGACATAAAGTTCGAGAAAGAAGCCCAAGCCCAATAATATGCTGGTGATGCCACCCAAAAAAAACAAAAGAAATCCCCCACATCCTCTTGTCGACCCAAATGGTGGGAGAAGTATTGAAAATCTAAAAATAGCCCCAAACCCTTTTGGGACCGTCAGCTTTCTACCAAAATTCACTAGTTTAAAGGTGTTTTGTATGACGACCAATAAAGAGAATGTGCATTTCTATTGATTTCCAGATCGATTCCAGTTTAATCCAAATCAAACTTTAGATCCTTACCAGCTTATTCCCTAGTTCAATGGCCAGCCGGCAATGAAAGCGTTGTCGCTTACATTTTCATTACCTACGCGTTCACCATCAATAAGCCGCTAAAATAATGCCAAGAATTGACACCATTTAAGGTTCGACAATTTGCCAGGGTAGGAGGGAAAAGGAGAGAGAGAGAGAGATTAAAAATTGTTCAATAATCAGTAACAAAGCTTTAATGGGGAACAATGAAAGTATCAAACATAGAAACTGTCGGAATATTTTTTGGTAATAATTAAGTTATCATCTTTGTACACTTGCAAAGTTGATGCTCTCCCGGTGAAAAGGGGCATGACCCATCAGAATTTTTACATCTTCCTCAACTGCACAAAGCATGCAAGCACATCGAGAACGGAAAATATACGTAGATCAATTAAAATTTCCAGCCAGAATCTACAGTTTAAGAATCAAGGCTCCTAGTTTTTGGCTTAAAAACCTTATTCTTCTTCACGTGCCTTCATGGCCTCTCCTAATAAAAGCATAGGCTCATTTCCTATCCTACTTTCAAACAATGCATTTACCATTAGTTTATTTCACCATATGATTTAGCTAGTCACCGTCTCCATATCAACTTCCTTTTCCTTTTTCATGGCAGGAAAGAAGACCCATCGTGGACTGCGAAGTGAGGAAGAAGCTGAGTAGGGTTTGCTCTGCTTTGACCGCCTTGGTCAAATGATATATAAGAAGAATTGTAGTACTCAACAAGAGTGGCACTTTTAAGGTTAGCAGTACCCTCATGGCCACTTTGTCCTTTCAATAATTTCGAGGGAAGAGGGTCCTTAATGACTGAACCACATTGTCTGGGCTGTGTTTGGTAGAAAACCTTGGAAACCACCAGCTCTCCATCTTTCTCCTCTTCGTTGCTGCCCAGATGGTATTGGTGCATCACCCAATTCGTCTTCTCAGGCTTCCTCTGCTTCCCGTAATTTGTATAGAGCACCAGTATCTTCTTGTAGCCTTTCACCTTTCCACCCACCAAAACCGGTCGAGTCTTGCCGGTTTTGTGCCACCTGGTTTCACTGCCTTCTTCATCCGTGTGCACCTTCCTCCTTTTCCGGGTTCCTGTCGTGTATGCTTTTGAAGGTCGATGAAAGAAGTGGCGAACGTGGCCTTCTTTGCTAACTCCTGCATACATGGTCACAATAAGCATCAAATCCTTAACGAATAATATTTACAAATAATTGTTAGCGTCATCAAAACTTATTATCAATACTTTTTATTTACTGAAATGGCATCTATAAATGGAGAAATTAAAAAAAAGGGGGGGGGGGGGAATAGTCTATATCACATACCATATTAATGAAAATGTGTTTTCGAGTGATATTGAACAAGACCGCTGTAAATCGAAATTAAAGACCACTGTTTTCCTTATTGGAAAAGTAGAGCCTCTACGAGTCAACTCAGGGCTCTATATTCGCTGACTCGGTGGATTAGGGAGAGGATGATTAGGTAATAGGTTTCTTCTAATTTCTAAACGCTATAAAAATACAATATTCAATTGCTGGGTTTCTTCAAATTAGACGATGGGTCAACTACTATATTCCAGTTGGGCAAAGATTTTCATTCTTAGACTTCTAAGGCAAGGCAACTATCCTTTAGCAAAACAGTGCCCATTTTTGTATACTTCAAAGATATTATTGCAACCCGCATTTTAATTAATCAGTGGAGAACTTGAACATTATCAAATTAATAATCTATTTGAATTGATGAATTGGAATGGAATGCTGACTTTCTCTATTTTATCTACTTTTAATGATGAATTTAATTTTTTATGGATTTACATCTTTCCCCAACGAAGTTTTTTATTTTTATTTTTATTTTTTATTTTCAAATAAGAAAAAACAACATTAAAAATTCAATGATCGACATTGTCAGGTGACCTTATTTGAACTCTAAGATTGCATGCAAATCAACAATTTGATTGAAATGCGTGCATATAAAACTGAAAAGAACAAATCACTCGATTGATTCCCGGAATTCACCTGGCAATTTTTCAGGATGGGTGTAGCATATTCCATTTTCTCCTTCAATAGTGGGGATGAAGCCATCGATTAGAGGATGAAGCTCACAAGTATCACCCTTCGCTTTTCCTTCCAAATGCTCAAGGAGCTCCTGATCCGTCGGATCAAACTTCACTCCCGCGGGTAGCCCTGGCAAATCATTAATTCTTACCTATATATATATATATATAGCATTGCGCATACTTTGGTTAGAGGACAGGGAGTATCAAAAGTACAAATGCAAGAGAACCAGAAAGTCACAACAGGAAGTACACGAGCCCCATAGACTGTAGATCTAGAACTAGAAGTTACAATCGTTAATAATTTTTATGTAGAAACAAAGTTAAACCTGGTCTCGGCATTCGATTTGGTGGCCACAGGAAGGGCAACATCTAATGAGACTGTCCTCGTGTCTTTGGGCAACAACATTGGTATGGGATGGAGCTGGCGGTGGCGTTGGCTGCAGGGTGCTTCTCTCTATTGTCTGAACATCGTTGCAGTTATTGCACCAAGTCATTTCCTGCGTACGGTTGTTTCCTATCTTAAGCCCATCCCACAATAGATAGATCTAATCACCTTACTTTCCTGTTGATCTCCTGTGCTGCTACCCCAAAATAAACCAAAAGACTATGATAGAGAAGAGAGGGTGCAAGGAGGGTAAGTATCATCACATCATATGAGTAAAGAAAGAAAAGGAAAAAGGTAAAAAAAAAAAAAAAAAAAGCAATTTGTCTCTTCTAAAGTATGTTCTCCCTCAAGCAAGCACTTCTTGAGTATAGAGAAGGAATTATATATTCTTCTTCTCTTTTTAGTCCTTTGCATGATTATGAACACACTCCTCCCAACCTCCTTGGCTTAACAAGAGAGAGAAGACTACCTAAAAAATCCTAATTATGTTACTACCAAAAGTGAAGTATTTGGGTTGCATAGTTAACAGAGGGAACAAAAAATGAAAAAAAAAAAAAAAAAAAAAAAAAAAGGAAAGGAAAGAAAGAAAAACATGGGGTTGCTTAGAACTTAAGTTTGGGTATGCTAGACTATGTATTCACTTGCTTGCTTGCTTGAGAATAAATGTAGATATGGTACTCTGTCTATAAAGGCAATTGTTTTCGTGGAACATCCATATGGATATGTATGTACATTTTCAAAGGAAACAATCAAAGACCAATTCGGGTTGAGTGGAAATTAGGCAATCTGAATATATCCCCCCGCACACACCCACACACACACACACACACAAGCAGCAGGTCCAATGTCAACCTGGAGTGCACACGAAGGTAAATCTCAATCCCCGGGAGATGAGGGAAAAATTGAGGTGGAGAAAAGGGCCCTAATTAATTTTAACAGCCAACCATAAATTTCATTTCTTCACGTAGACTTCTTCTCAGGTTAAGCAAGAAACCTCTTTCTTGAATTGACAGGCCAAATCCGTGGTGAGTGGTGACATGAAGTCACTAAACGTCCCTGACATTGTTATAGCAAGTAGAAAAAAAAAAATGAAAAAAGAAATCCCAAGTCCAAGTTTATCTGCCTGTTCAATTATCCACAAAAAAAAAAAAACCAAAAAAAAAAAAAAGGCTATCTGCTAGTTGGTTCAATTTATCCTTGTCCTTCTAACCCAGTAGTAATGTACCAAAGTTTTGTTGTAACAATGAAGATATGATCTTATTACATAGCAAAGGGGCCAAAATCATTAAGGTAGATGGTGAATTTTATTTATTTACAAGTTTGATTATCAAGAAACCAGATAAATAGACATGATTGATATTTTAAAATTTTAATTGTCAAATTCATATATAAAACTTAAAAATTATAATATTTTATTATAATTAATAATTTATTATAACTGATAATTCAAATTTTATCTTATTTATCACGTTCATTTATATCATTTTCTTTAAATATTATATATATATATATATATATATATATATATATATATATATATATATATATATATATATATAAAAAAAGAAGGGAAGACATATGCACATCCATACATTTTTTATTTTAAATACATATAACGTGAACGAGAGAGTGAAATTATTCTTCAATTTCCTTTTGAAAATTTGAATTGATGTCGCTTAGAGTCCTTAACAGGATAAAAAGAAAGAATGTAACTGAGAATATTTTGGGATCAAGTTCCATAGCATTAAATATATTTTCCTGATAGATTCTTCTGCAATAAATAATATCTCGTGCATTGATATTCTTTGTTAATTCTACTACATTAACTAATCCTGCATATGCACAATTTTTTCTTTATTTAAAATTTATTTTTCTTCTCTCAAAATCTCTATTTAAAATTTACGTTTTTAAATAAATGATACTATTTAATTTTTATAATTTTTTGTAATTGAATAAATACAAAATAAGTTGCGTCATGCCTGTCTTATATGAAATACAAGGAAAAGGACAAATAAAGATTATAGGGTTGTCTTATTCCATTCCGGCCAAAACCAAAAAGAAAGAGTTGCCTTATCCATATTTTTATTTTTTTAACTTTTTTGTTAGATACCTTACATTGATAATAAAATTGTATTAAAAATACAAATATATATATATATATAATATAAATATTTATATTATTTAAATTATAATTATCAATTTTTATATATTAAAAAATATAAATTATAATAATTATAATATTATATATATATATATATATATATATATATATATCTCTCTCTCTCTCTCTAAATATATATATTTATTTATAATATGGGATTAGATTAATCAATTAGATTACCAAACGACAAAAGCGGAAAATAACCTTCCGGCTGGTGCACCAGATTCTCCGCAATCGTGCACAGCAGATCCGTGAACCTACACGGATAATCGTGTCATCGTGCGGGTCACCTTTTGTAATATATTTTTTTTTCTTTTTTAGTTAAACAAAGATGGTTTTATATGGCTCGTGACGCACCTTGAACTCACCGTAAATTTTTTTTAGAAGGGATTAGAATTAAGTTCATATTATTTAATTTTAATTATAATTTATTAATTAATAATTAAAACTCAACTTGTTTAATCGTGTGTTCAATTTCTACTCTCATATAACTTTTTGGTTTTGTCGTATCGGGACCGTTAAATCTATTCTGTTAGTCTCAACGTCAGATCGGGTATCATGAATGGGAGGGGCTCACGGGGGCTGGGCACGAGAGTAAGATCTCGTGAATATAAATTTTTGTGGAGCCCCGTGCATTCTTTTTAATTCCTCTCGTTCTTTATTTATTTAAAGGAAGGGGTTAATCTTCAAAAGCCAATAGAACTTCATTTAGAAGAGGAAATCTTAAAATGTTAACATCGTTTTCAGCTTGGAACATCGGCATAAATGAGGAGACCCCATGACAAATTCTTGCATGCATTCCCTTGTTTTTGAATATTCTTCGTCCAAGCATCACGGCACTCGCTTTGTATAATAAATTTAATTAATAATTTTTTATTTTTTTATTGATATTAATATAAATTTTAAAAATTTTTATTAATATTTATTTTAATAAATTTAATATTTTTATTAATATTTATTTTAATAAATTTAATATTTTTATTTGAGACAATTTAAATTATAAATTTATTAATATTATACAAAATAAAAAAAATTAATACTACATAAATATTATATTCTTTTATAAATAAAAGAAAAAAAATTAAATCAATATGCTTACGAAGCACCTGTCTCGCTTAAACAAAAAATTAGAAGATAGTCGATCTGAGATGATTTAACCCGGAAAAAAGTGGAACCCATTTTTTCTTTTTTTGTCCGTTTCTTTTCCTTTTTAAAGAACAAGTTATAAAAACACCTTAAAAACAAATGTCTTGTGCGCAGAAGGCGCGCGCACTTGGGCTTATGCCCAAATGAAAACCCGAGCCAGGCCTATTCAGAGTCGGCAACCCACAGGACACGCATGCTTGCGTCGAACAACATACTCATATACACTCAACTACTTTTTGTGCAACCAAAAAAAAAAATTATATTGCAAAAAAACAAGATAATCACGTTGGAAACAAGCTATTAGATACCTATTTTGGTTAAATTATCTACAACTTCACGTTCACATCCATTTCCATTTAAAATCTCTCCAATTAAGTGTAAAATTTATAAAAATAAAATTACTTCGATGTGTTTCCTTTCTGATGTGGGAGAAAAAACCCCCACCCTGTACGAAGGACAAACATATGCGTACAGTTACGTGCATTAAATTGGCGATGCCGTGGCGCCAATTGGAGAGACCTCGCCGATGATTGGTAAGAAAAAGGACAAAATAAAAAAAAAAAAAAATGCAAAACAAAAACGTTGGCATGATTAAACAATATGGGACCATTTGAAATGACGGGTTGGTTTCAAAATTCAACCTGATGGCCTCAATGTCGTCGCTCAATTTGTACAACAGGCGCTGCTCATTGGAAAAGTTGAGTTCCACGTATTTTTGAAACTGCATTCATGCTTGCATGTCAGTAATTACCTAAACAAAGGGGTTGCACCGACTGACAAGCACTAGGCAGCATCTGCCTACAATCACTCACGTCTCAGTTTGTGGTATTAATGTAGTGTATACTTTTCAAACAGGCGCTTGTGGATATCATTCCTTGGTGGGGAAAAAGTCTTGAATTCTAGCTGTAATTTAAAAAATTAAACTAAATATAATTTTATTAATATTTAATAAATTATAAAATTTATATTTTATAAAATAATAATAAATATAAAAAATATATTATAATTTAATAATTATTAAAATTATTATTAGTATCATTATTATATAAAATTATTATAATTTATTTAGATAAAAGACGTTATGTTATTATTATATTATTTTATTTTATTAAAAAAAACTTATTTTTTCTTTCAAAATTCCATAAATAATTATCAAAGTGTTTAAAGTAAATTTTGCAATAGTTAATTTATTAATCACAATAACAAAACTCAACTGCAATTTCAAACAAACCCGAAAACAAAGACTGGTTTGAGACAGGAAAAGTAAAAATTATACCACGCTTATGCTTAACAACTCATTTCTTAGCTAGGCTTACACCATTTGCAATCCTAAACTACACTTGGCCATAGGGTTCTTCGGGGTAATAAGGAGAGAGCTTCCCGTCCTTCTTGGTGCCTTTAGGCTTGCTCTCTGAACTAGCCTCTTGCAACATTTTTACCACCCTCCGCATGGAAGGGCGGCTAACAGGAAGGGAGCCAGTGCATCGGAGACCCACATTTAGAACCCGGGAAATTTCATCCTTGTGAATTGAATCCAGCTTGGGGTCAATTACATGATCCGATCCTTTCTGGTCTAATGTGGTGCAAACCCACTTCACCAAGTCTTTCTCTCCGAACTCTGGATCTATGGGGAGCCTGCCCGTTATCAACTCCAGTATGACTACCCCAAAACTATAGATGTCGCTCTTTTCATTCACTCGAAGAGTATATGCATATTCTGCACCAAAATAAGATCAGACAAAACCAACTGAATCAGAAGAATGATTTCCACAACTTTGAGAGTGATAAATTCGCAGAAGGATGAAAGATTTATTATAATATGAAAGACATTCTACTAACACTACGAGCTATCAAGTCTTTTTTTCTTCTAGTATGTAAGGAAAAAATATAGCCTGAGATTTAGGGAAAGCAACTTGCTTGTCCAGGAAAAAATGGGAAATGATGGTGAGGATCTAAACGCAATAGATGTACAAAAAGCTAGCAACTGGCAGTTCCTAAAGATAAATCTAAGATTTCTGCTAATTAAGACAACAATTCACTTGATAATGGCAATGGCCAATTTTATTGAAAGAAATTGCATACCTGGTGCAATATAACCACAGGAACCTGCAATCACAGACATGGACTCTGTTCTCTTGTTATCTCCTTGAACAACTTTAGCAACCCCAAAGTCGGCAACTTTGGCACGAAACTCTTCATCTAACAGTATGTTGTTCGATTTCACGTCCCGATGGACTATTGGGGGGACACAATCATGATGCAAATAAGACAAACCCTCGGCAGCATCTAAAGCTATCTTGTACCTCGTCGGCCAGTTCAATGAGCCTCCCTTGCTACCGTGCAACAAATCCCTCAGGCTCCCATTTGGCATATATTCATAAACTAGAAGCTTGCAATCTCCTGTGTTGCTACAACACCACAATCTAACGATATTTTTGTGCCTAATCTTCCCCAAAGTCTCAACCTCCACTTCAAATTCATCTTTGTTGGAATCAGTACTGGCTTCATCTTTCTTGTTCCCTCTACCCAGTTTTTTCACTGCCACTTTCTCCCCAGTACTAAGCACAACCTTATACACTTTCCCAGAAGCTCCACTTCCTATCACATTCTCTTCCTTAAGGCAATCGGCAATCTCAAATTCGCTAAAACCAATCTTGTGGAATGATCTCCACTTGGATATTGCAGGTCCTTCCTTGGATTTCTTGAAACTTCTGTACTTGAAATAAAACCAAACAACCCCAACAACCAGAACGAAACCAGCTAGTAAAAAAATCAATGGAAGAACCCACGGATATTGCATCTTTTTATCATCAATCGTCCGAGGACAAAGACCCGCCAAGCCACCACACAAACCTGGATTTCCCATAAAGCTACTTCTATAACTATCCGTGGCATAAAGAGGAGGCAGCTCCCCTGAAAACCTGTTGTTTGACAAGTTCAACTCATTGAGCTTCAATTGCTGCAATTCTAGTGGGATCCTCCCGGAGAAATAATTTCCTGAAAGATCAAGATAGTTAAGCACTGGCAAGCTCCCGATCTCACTCGGAATTGAACCAGATAGCTTATTATCTGCCAAATTAAGCTCATTTAAACTCCGCCAACCTTGAATTCCCAAAGGAAACCCACCGGATAGTTCATTACTACTAAGAACAAGCTTAGTCAACAGATTCAGTTTAACCAAGCTTCCAGGAATTTGACCTGTGAACATATTACTGCCCGCTGAAAATTCATTCAAATTGCCTAAAAACCCAACCTCCCTTGGTATATACCCAGAAAAATTGTTGTTGGAAATTTTCAAAACTGAGAGGTTATAAGCAGAGGAGATTTTTCCAGAAACTTCCCCGGAAAAGGAATTCTTGTCAAGTTCAAGCAAGTACACTCCTGGAAGGCCCCAGACGTCACTAGGAACAGTCCCGGAGAGCTTGTTGTTCATTAATCGAACCCGGCCTAGACTGCTGCATTTTCCCAGACTTTCTGGGATTTTCCCGGAAAATGAATTGAACATCAAAATAAGGTCCTCCAAAACCCCTCTTGCACACAAATTCTCCGGAATTTCGCCGGAGAAAGCATTATTCGAAAGGTCCAGCAGTCTCAACGGTGAGTTGCTGCCGAGTTGGCTCGGCAAACGACCGCCTAGCCTGTTTTTGAACAACTTGAGCTCGTGTAAGTTCGGAGACTTGGCTATACTATCTGGTAAAGGACCTTCAAGTCTGTTCTCGTACAAGTTCAGCGACTCCAACTCCAACTCGCACAAGTCAGCCGGAATTGACCCAGATAACTCGTTCGTGGAAGCGTCGAATCTTCTCAGCGCCGTCAAGTTTGAAAATCCCGCCGGTAACTCGCCGGACAGAGAATTTTCGTATAGCTCAACTTGAATTATGCTCTTTAACTTCAAGAGTGAACTCGGGATTGACCCATTGAGCCTGTTATGAGACAAATCCAGATTCTTCAGCCGAGCTAATCGGCTCAGAAGAACCTCCGGAATGGGCCCCACAAGGTTACAGCCAGCGAGCCAAAGAAACTCGAGGTTCGTCGAATTGCCCAGTTGACTCGGTATCTGACTCGGCCGGAATGGATTATAAGCAAGTAAGAGCTCTTTCAGGGTCGAAATCTTTCCGAGGTGGCCCGGAATTGTCCCATTGAGTAAATTTCCGGAGAGAGACAAAGACTCGAGTAGCCGGAACTGCCCAAACTCGGCGGGGATGTCGCCGGTGAAGTTGTTTCCCATCAAGTTGAGGGAGCGGAGGTTGGGCAGGCGGGCGAGGAATCCAGGTAGGGGACCCACCAGAAGATTGTTTTGCAAGTTCAATTCTCGGAGAGCGTGACAGCTGTCGAAGTCGGCAGGCAAAGAGTTAATGCAGCTGTTGGAGAATAATATCGAAGTTAGGGAAGAGAGACGGCAGAGGAAAGTCGGAAAAGGGCCGGAGAGCTGGGAGTTAGAGAGGTCGACCGAGTTGACTCGGCCAGTCACCGGGTCGCAGGAGACGCCGTGCCAGTTGCACGGCGTGTCGTCCCGGTCGTTCCACGAAGAGAGAGTGCCGTCCGGATCGGAGAGGCCCTGTTTCACTCGCTGGAGAAAGAGGCCTTCTTGGTTTAGTGAAAGAGTGGTGGCTGCGAGAGAGAGAACGAGGAGTGAAACCAACACTGAAATCATCGTTTTAGACAGAGAAAGAACTTGACTGCTACTCATTACAGACATGTCTGGTGTTCTCATGGCCTTTTTGTTGTGTTTCTGTTCAGGCAAACGAATGGGGTGAAAAGCTTTTGGAAGAGAATGATTGGGTCCTACTTTGGTGAAAAATGTGGGGCCTACATTTCAAACGGTACCAAATAAAAAAAACAAAACAAATACAATTGGGTCTCGTACGCTTGTTCGAGTGTGAAATTGGAGACCTAAGCAGTCAAAGGGAGTCAGTAGAGAATTATGAGAGGAGAGTCGGGACATGAAATATGAGAAGCCTTCAAATAACTCAAGTATCGAGGTCGGTTTGGCGGTTTTCACTAAAACAAACGGAAGCTGGGGGCTGTTTTTCTTTTCTTCCCCTTTTTTCTTTTTTTTTAAGTACAACAAAATTATATTGGATTCCCATATTGTTCTGGAAATATAATTTTATATTATGATTTGATCAAAAAAAAATTGTATATATTTTTGTTTTAGGGGTAATGAAATGGGACAAAGAGCCCATGGCACGCCATATATTGAGATTAAATTATGTTAAATTATTCGAACATTATCCGTGTCCATCGACTGAAGAAGAATCATTGTAGAGAATCATATACCGTCTGAGCATTGGTTTCGTGTTATGCAACCGATTCAATTCAAATAAGAATAGAATTGATGAAGAATCTTCGATAACACATCATAAATTAAATAAACAAATTATAGATAATAATCTTTTTAAATATATATAATTTTTTTATATGATTTTATTAGATATGAGAATTAATTACATACTTCTATGATAATCATAGTATATGAATGGTATATGATTTAGACGATCATCTTCATTGAAATAAATAATGCATCTTACACATTTGTTGACCAAATCATTGCTAAGAAGCCTATTAGTAGGAAAGCTAAACGGGAAATGATGGTGACGTCCCTAAAGTAATTAACCGGAGAAAATTGTCAAGTTGGAGTTGGACAAGTGTGAGATGGTTTCTTTCATTATCAAATGCTAGTCTATTTTGATTTTTGATTACTACAATGTTTGACTTGATTGATGAGTGAACATGCTCATCTTGAACTCTTTGAGTGGCATCGTGTATGATCTATTTTTTGATCGAATACTTTGCTTTACATGCAAAAGAGAACCCACAAAAAAAAAAAAAAAAAAAAAAAAATCTGGATGGCACTAACGTAATGCACGTGCTCAGTTAAAGTTCCACTAGCGAGTCATTGTGAAAGAGAGAAGATAACCGAGAATGCCGAGACAGATGCCTGTAAATGAGCTCAAAAGTCCAAAGAATTGATGCCAAGTTTGAACGTTGAAAAACGGGGCTGTACAGTTGATCAAGAACAGCGATGGGAATCTTTGGATCTATTCGCCCCTGAATGGAAAACATCTAAGATGATCCAAATAAGAAAGAATGGCACATATCTACGGGTGGCAGGCATAACGCCAACGAGAGCCGATAACATGGTGGCTACCCCTTTTGTTTTTGACGATCAAACGGGTTTAATCCTAATCCTGCTAGTTGGATTGCTTACAAATTCAAAGAAAATAGTTGAAAATGATAGAAGTGCTATTTCGTAAATGCATTTGACACTTTTTTTATTTTTTATTTTTTGGTTGGAACGAAAAGGCCTAAAGCTACCAACCGTGTTATTGGTTGCTGCTTTTTGACCAATTATGATTCGCAATGACATATAAGGCCGAGGTTAGAAGGAAAAATAAAAGAATTTTTTATGGGTTAAATGCAATTAAATGAGACGCGGACCCCATTAAATATTGAATATTGTAATTCGTAGTTTAATAGAATTCTTCCTTTACAGAGTAGTAGTATGTGGCCAACAATTATTGTTAAATAAAATTATAAATAATGTTTTTAGTTAAGAATCTCGGCTGGGCCTTCCCAACACTCTGTGGGTTCTCCTTAGTTCTGAACACACACCTGGATTAACGAACATTCACTTAGTCAAGTCCAACTTCAGTTAACCTCACTGGGCTTCTAGACAATCATGAAGCTTAAAGCAGACTAACCCGAGTGAAGAGGAGGCCCATTACCTCACTCTGATAGAGAGATGGTCTAATCCGTACTTAGACATAAACTGAATGAATTTAGTTTGCCATTTTAATTATGAGAAATATGTCTTTACAGACTCTCAAAATTGCTATTGGGGTGCCTTGGCATGTCAAATGTCAACTAATGGGGCGTCTCATGTCTCAAGATTATGGTCAATGAGATATCAAAACATGTTGACAGACCCACATGAGCGACACAGGGTGGCAGTGTCCAAGGGCGGGGTGGTGGAAGCTTAACACGGGTGGGGCAGCACTCGCAAACCCAAGCTTGGCAGGGCCTGGTGGGTTGATCAGCAATGCGCTGCGCGTCTGGTAGGAGGGCCTCGCTTCATGTTTATTATTGGAATCTGCAGCAACTCCAATAATGTGGCCATAATTCTTTAAGTTTTTACTGTCTCAATTAATCAGATTTTTTATTTTTTTTTTGCTTTTTTCATTTTTCTCTTCTGAGGGAAGATTCAATTTTGTCAACTACTGCAAAAACTGCGCGCAAGAACAAAATATGAAAAGATATAGAGAAGCAAAAGGAAGTCAACATCATTACTCAATGGCGATCAAACAGACGTTTCTCATAGAAATATAAAATTGAGAAGAGAATCGTAAATCTGAATAAGATAACCGTGACACTCGCTACATCGTGTGCAGACCAAAATACACTCCCCAATCTGGCAATTCAACAACCCTTCAACCGTCAACTGTCAAAATCTATTACCGTATCAACAAATTGAAATTACCCAACTCAACTCCTTAAGGTCACTGAACTATGGTACTTATTGATTAACATGTAACCTCGAATTAATCTAGGAACTCAGAAGTTTTTTAATTCCTGCCTTCTGCTCTGCAGTCAGCCTTGATGGGAACTTTATGTTGAACTTTATGCGCAAATTTCCTCTCTGTGTCGGGTCCCTTGAGATTGGCATCCCTTCCCTTGGCTCAACCTCTTCATAGTTTGGATGAATCACATTGTTGATTTGAATGTTTAAAGTCCGTCCATCTAAGGTAGTGAGTCGCACTGTGCATCCGGACAAGGCTTCCACTAAAGAGATTTTTTGAGTAGTAATTAAGTCATTCCCATCACGGGCAAACACAGGATGGCGTTTTTCATCGATGATGAAGATGAGATCGGCAGGTATAACGTTTAGCTCTTCATTCCCTTTCTCTGCAAATGTGATCTTTGTGCCTTTCTTCCATCCAGGCTTTATGTCAATTGTTAGAATCTCCTGCACCTCCATGGTCTTGCTGCAGCGAACAAAAATGCATGATAATGATCAGACAAGATCAATCAGTCATGTTTCACCAGTAATCACCTTAACATGCAGCAGAACATGTTCCTGGATCAAGGCATGACACATTATTGTGCTCTGCAAAATCCCCATGGCAACAAACTGACATGGAATATATCCTGCTCCAGTAGATCATCTTGCTAGAAGAACAGATAACATCTGTAACATTTCAATTCATAGGTGTCCACAATGCTATCAATTTTTACTTTCACTACATCATAATAATTAAATTCAGGTAGGCTTATGCAATGGACAACTGATTTCCTTCCTACAACTGGAGATATAGATATTGTACATTCTGTTTACAGAGTAAACATGCATGTATTGGCTGTTAACGGAAGTTATGGCTTTTCCCTATTTGAACAAGGCATCTGCCAACAATATACCCACAGCAGAAGCTGGAGTTCATGCTCTGTTTGCTGGGAAAAAAATTTAGGCATTAAAGAACAAAATTTTCTATGATGGGATCCTTGCATGCACAATCTTACACACATGAAAATCCAACAGCCATACACAAAAGTATCTCTCAACAGAGAAGCAGTCCTAAATGTCTTCTTTGGTACCCAAAAGACAAAGTGTGATGCCATAAGAATAAAGATGTGTACATCTATCTCACATAACTCGGATCAGAATTATGGGAAAAAAATGCTGGTTCTGAAAGTTCTTTTAGCCTGGATTTGGTAAAATCTTTTATATAAAAAATATATATGAATTTATGGATAATAGTTAATTTTCAAGTCTTTATTATTAACAAAAAATAACAGTCTGCAGCCTTGATTACAAATAAATGATTAAGTAGAAAAGTTTCATCTTCTGGCAATTAATTCCACAAGTATCTGATGCAGCAGATTCAGCAACTCTCTGAACAGACATAACAAGCAAGTAGTTTCCTACAAACCAACATCATTATCTTTTTCCATGTAAGAACAAAGTGAACACTAAACTTGATCAAGCAACTGCAATGATTAGTGAAATTAACAAAGTAAGCTGAAATAAGTAATCAAAGTGCAAGCATCTACGTAGTCCTTACCCGCTGGCATCAACAATCTCTCTAGATATTTTCATCTTCTTTGTCGTGCCCTTATAGAGCTCTTCAAGAGTGCAAGGCAGCTTTTTCTCAATTGGAGCAGCTTTTCTAGGAACACTCTGGTACATTGACCCTCCTCCTCCTTCACCAAAGGACCCAAAAATATCATCACCGAAAAACCTTGACTGTCTCATGCCTCCAATACCACCACCTCCCATTCCTCCGATGTCTTCAAACGGGCTCGAAAACCCAAAAAACTCTGCAAAGATATCATCAGCACTGCGAGGATTGAACCGAAACGTGTTAGGCCCATCTCCACTCGAGAAGAATGAGGAAGAGCTTTCAGCATAAGGGGGCGGGACCTGACCCTTTAGACCCTCCTCACCATACACTGCTCTTTTCTGGGGATCACTGAGAACCTACACGGATAACAAAGATTGAATTTTGACATAGATTATTCGTCAGAAGTTGAAATTTCAGCATGAAATTCAGCATTGGATTGAATAATAAGAGTGATTAAAGACTTTCAACATTCCAAAATAAGCAATAAAATACTAGAAATCAATTCCACAGATAATCCAGTAGATGGGGCAATAAAATAATAGACCCAGATGAAAAGATGAGATTTTGGAACTGACAGCGTAATTGAAAGAGCAAAATACCTCATAGGCCTCAGAGATTTTCTTAAACTTGGATTCAGCTTCTTTCTTGCTTTTGGGGTTCTTATCAGGATGCCACTTCATGGCCAGCTTTCTATAAGCTTTCTTCAAATCGTCATCTTTTGCAGCTCTGTCCACTCCCAATACCTTGTAGTAATCCACCCCCATCTTTGATGCTTCTATTTCTTCCGCTTTTCCCTTTCTTTTCCTCACTTTCACTCCCTTCTTCAATTATACCTCTGTCTATAATAGAATAAACAAAAACATACAAATAAAATAACTGCTTCAATCTCTTTGCTGTTTTTAGATTTACCCAAAATTTTTTTAAAAAAAAAAACAGTCCGATCTCTGCCCCTGAGATTGGCGGTGTTCCCCGCTCTTGTCTTTTGTGTTGATTATTTGACAATGCTGTGGAAGCTTCCAGAATATATCGGTATTGGGGGACGTTAGGTGGCAGCTGTTGACCGTGACAGCGTGATTCCCTTGGCTTGCTTAACGGTGGATAATGCGGCTGTGAGCAGCCGTATCGTACAGTACTGTGACTCAGTATATCTACTATAATATTAATACCCTCTCTAAGCATTACAAACCAGTTTATAGTCTTTGACACTGAATTTTGAAGTCTGGCGGGCTTATTTTGTATTCGATAAATGTTATGTTTTTCTTTTTTTTTTTTTCTCAAAAATTTCTATTTATATTTCATATATATATATATATATATATATATATATATATTTATTCACTTATTATCTCATCTTACATAATTATTAAAATTTTAAATATAATAGTTATTAAAATTTCAAATATAAATATGTAACTTATCTATTTAAAAATTTTATATTAAAAAAATAAATAATATATTAATAAAAAAAACTTATAAATTTATTGCTATAAAGTTTTGAGTTGAAATGACTCCGTTCAATTTATCTTATTTTTGAGCAATTTTGACATTAATATTTGATGCTAGTAATGTTTACTATTAAATATTTTTTAATTTTAATAAATAAATAAAAAACTTACCTTTTATTGAATAAGTTTCTTATTTAATCATTAATATTCTTTTACTTATTTTTACTGTCTTTTTTTATTAATCTAAATATTAAAATATTAACATTAGACTTTAATTCAATAATTTTTTAATTTATTTTATTTTGTAAGTATTAAACTTGATTTTAAATCAATTTAACCCTACGATTATAATTCTCATCAATTATAATGGAAAAATGCTCAAAGTTGTGCTGCAAAGGGAAACATATTTTAATTTTAGTTTTTCTTTGATTATTTTTTAAGTTAATTTCAGTTTAGTAGATAGATACACTGATGTTATTCGAATTTCCGTGTATTGTAGGACACTTATTTTGGGATAGAAAACCTTAAAAAAATAAGCCCCGTGAATGGTGAATTTTCCGTTATATGTTTAACGTAAAACGTTATTTATTTGAAACATGGTCATTGAGAAATCCGCTTATATGCATACACATTTAATGCGGTACAGATAAGCCAGCTTCTCGTTCCCCATTTTTTTTTTTTTCCAATACAACCTATTTGGCGGATCAAAAGCAGGTAAAGTTTCTCTCAAAAAATAAATAAATAAAGATTTAACAGATGTAGTACTCTTGAACGCTTAATCAATCCCTACAATTCAAAACATCCCCAAAAGAAATTAAGAATTAAATGATAAAATATGCAAATAAAAAAAAAAACTGAGATTAACAAAATGGATCAGCAGAAGATTGGCTGATTAACAAGGTATCTGCTCGATGAACCATCGGAGAACTTTAACAGGAAGCTTCACAAGGCCCACTGCCAAGTTCGCTAAGCCGGCGAAACATATGCAACACGGGCACAAGCAGCTCAACACAGTGCTGCAATTATAAAAAGAAATTATTAAAAAAATAAAAAAATAAAAACAGAGAGAGAGAGAGAGAAAAAAAAAATTAATTGTACCGAAAAAATGAAAAACGAGAGAACTAAAAACTATTTACAAAAGTCGCAAATTCCAGCTATTTACTTTCCGAAGAAGTCAAAATTAACCAGCTCAAGACCCAGAAAAAAGGATAGACTTCCCCAAAAAAAAAAAGAAAACAGAATACCAATTTTTCAGTTTGTATGAATTCTGAGAATAATTAATAAAGCACATTAATTTTAAATAAAAAAATAGCGCAAAATCCAAGCAATTACAAGAAACAAGAAGAAAGAGTTACAAGGCAAAGATTTCTTGATCTCATGTATATACATTAGTATTATCAATTCATTACTTACCCGATGACCCAAACAACTGCACCAACAAGAGACAGAACCAATGCCACCAACGCAAATGGCAGCCCCAGCAAGAATCCCAGCGGCCTGCAATCTCCCATTCTCCCTCTCTCGATCTTCTTCTTCTTCTTCTTCTTCTTGAAGAAAATATATAGGACGTTAGCGTGGCAGATACAATTGCGGGTTCGACCGTAGTCCTAATTCCAAAAAATCTCAAATCGGAGCGGCCTGTAGTCCTAATTCCAAAAAATCTCAAATGGGAGTGGCGTCAAATCACAAATGGAGAACCGCCACGCTCCCGGAGATTTCGCGTTGATTTAAATACCCTTGGAATATTAAAACCTTTTTAATTTTTATAAAAAAAAATATTTACCTTCTATTAAATATTTTTTTCATTTAATTATTAATTAATTATTTATTTATTTTTATTTAATTAATTTAATTATTAAAATATTAATATTATATTTTAATTTAATTTTTTAATTTTATTTTATAAATAATAAAATAAATTTATATAATATAAAATTATGAATAAATTATATTTTTAAAAATAAAAAAAATATTTAATTTTATATAAATTTCTTAATTTTTAAATTAATATCTGATAATAATATTTACTGTGTTAAATATTTTTTAATATTTATATAAAAATAATACTTATTTTTATTAAATAAATCTTTTACTTAATTACTATTTTTTTCATTAATTTTTATTATTTCT
Organism: Rhizophora mangle; assembly: GCA_037832345.1. Lineage (NCBI taxonomy): Eukaryota > Viridiplantae > Streptophyta > Magnoliopsida > Malpighiales > Rhizophoraceae > Rhizophora > Rhizophora mangle. The sequence goes on along the minus strand of JBAPLJ010001937.1, from coordinate 1,896,587 downwards.
TTCTATTAATTTAAAAATTAATATCTCAATATCCGTAAATCTTATTTTATTTTGTAAGTGTTTATCTTAACTTATCGTAATTCTCATCAATTATAACACGCCAAACAACGTTAGCAAAATTGTTTTTATAAAATGGAAAAATGCTCAAGGTTGTGTTACGAAGGGAAACATATTTTAGTTTTAGTTTATCTTCGATTAATTCTTTAAAGATAGTTTTCGTTTAGTAAATAGATACGCTGATATCATTCGAATTTCCGCGTATTGTATGACGCTTATTTTGGGATGGAAAATCTTAACAAAATAAGCCGCGTGAAAGGCGAATTTTCCGGTATATGTTCAACGTACAAGACGGGTCAATTTGAAATCTGCTCATACGCTTGCATATTTAATGCTCTTCTTTTTTTTTTTTTTTTTTAATAAAAATACATCGCATTAAACTTTTTTACCTATTCCACATATTTTATAAAAAAATTTTATTATTTAAATATTATTAAATTTAATTAAAATTTTCTCACACTTAAATTTACTGTTAATGACTATATAACCCAATGTAACGTTATCTATATAAATTTTTAATTTTTAAAAGCAGAACTCAACAAAAACATTCGAATTCAAGACAATAAAAAAATATTAAAATACCATTAATGCCTATCCGGAGTACTTAGTTAGATTCTCTTGCTCTTTTTTTTTTTTACAATACGATATATTTGACAGATTGGAAGAAGGAAAATTTTCTCTTAAAAATAAATAAATAAATAAAGATTTAACAGATGTAGTAATCTCGGATGCTTCATCAATCTCTATAATTCAAAACACCCCAAAAAAATTCAGAATTAAATAGTACAATATGCCAAAAAAAAAAAAACTGAGATTAACAAATGGATCAGCGGGAGATTTGTTGATTAACAAGGTATCTGGTCGGTGAACCATCTGAGAACTTTAACAGGAAGCTTCACAAGGGCCATTGCCACGTTCGCTAAGCCGGAGAAACATATGCAACACGGGCACAAGCAGCTCAACACAGTGCTGCAATTATAAACGGAAATTATTAATTAAAAAAAAAAAAAAAAGAGAGAGAGAGTTAATTGTACCAGAAAAATGAGAAACGAGGGAACTAAAAACTATTTACAGAAGTCACAAATTCCAGCTATTTACTTTACGAAGAAGTCAAAATTGACCAGGTCAAGGCCGATGAAGAAAGGATAGACTTCCAAAAAATACAAGAAAAAAAAAAATAAAAGAAAACAGAATACCAGTTTTTCCGTTTATATGAATTCTGAGAATAATCAAGAAACAGAATACAAGACTTCTTTTAATAAGGGGCATTAGTGTTAATATGTATATATATAAAATCAAAGCAATTACAAGAACAAAAAGATAGAAGGCAAAGATTTCTTGATCTCGTGCATAGACATTGGTATTATCAATTCATTACTTACCCGATGACCCAAACAACAGCACCAACAAGAGACAGAACCAATGCCAACAACGCAAATGGCAGTCCCAGCAAGAACCCCAGCGGCCTGCAATCTCCCATTCTTCCTTTCTCGAACTTCTTCTTCTTCTTCTTCTTGGTCTTGAATTCTTTGAGAGTTGGAGTGGGAAAAAAATATATAGGAAGTTAGCGTGTCGTATACAATTGCTGGGTCGACCGTAGTCCTAATTCCAAAAAGTCTCAAATGGGAGCGGAGTTAAATCACAAATGTAGAACCGCCGCGCTACTCGGGCTTACGCGTTGACTTAAATACCCTTCCAATATCGAGTTGGTCTCTTCTCTTCTCTGATTTAGGATTAGTTAGAGGGTATCTTGGGAAATTAACATTTCGAATCTTCATCTCTGCTTCCGATTGTCATCGCTCAAATTGCGACTGCGTCTCAAGACTGCTTCCTTTTCCACTGTGGTTGAACAAACGCAAATATCTTTATTTATTAACGCAGTTTATTGGGCCTAAATTAATGAGTTTTAAGTCCAAATCTGAAAATTTATACTTTTATGATTTTTAGGTCAGACTTTGAGTTCAAGAAAAGCCCAAGCGAGTGAAAATTTAATGAAGTTTTTTTTTTATTATTAATAATGGATAATTCTCTATAACGAAACAGTAAGATGTGAATTATGTTTTTCGATTTTATTATGACAAAAAAAAAAAATTGCGCCTCCTATTTGAGTTTTGGAAAAAAAAAAAAAAACCCTAATAGATTTTTTTATCCATGAAGGAAAATTTCAAATTACCATAAAAGGAAACCCTACTTATTTTTTTATGAAATGAACCCAAAAAAAAAAAAAAAAAAACAATATCGGGAAGCAAACGGAAATCAGCTGTGCTAAATACAAGCACCTGAACACAAGTAGGAAATAGCAAAAGGAAGAGTACAACTAGGCAATGAGTTTGAGTTTACTTGCCTAGTCGATCCTCATTTATTAATCCATCACATATGAAGTTTATAAAGAGAGTGTCATTTACACTTTTTTTGAACCGATCATTCATACGTAGTACCATTGACACATGGAGTGATGTTTTTAACCCTGAAAAAGTGGACACGGGTGAACCCCAGCCACCTCTTTCGGCTAAACCCACCAATAATTCGTTGTGACCACAAACTAGAGACATGCAGAATTCAGAGCATGTGTTGAGGTTCATAGTGACATAGACTCAAGTTGACCCTAAATTCCTAGCAAATTATACTGATATTAATTTACAGAGGAAAATGGTAAAAAGGACGGGAGCCAAGGTGGCCTTTTCATGAGAGACGACTGTTTTGGATTCACTTGAAGGATAACATATGAAAGTGGACCACTTTCTGAGAGGAATTCGGATTCCTAATTGCAACGGCTATAATCACCAGTTCAGCTTCAATTACTGCCATTAAGGGGCCCATTTTGTTAGAAAGATGTCCATAGCAACGGGGAGCGTAGGACCATTATAGAGACATCCCTGTCCTTTCGTATGGTACCGCGTGACATTGCAGTGCACTGTGTTCCTATAGTCCCTTGATTCAGACAACCCAAAATAAACGACACCCACCAAGTTTAGAACAAAATTGACAACTGCAGAGAAAGGTTAGAGTCAAACCATATACAAAAATGATAGCGGGAGACAGATTGGTAGACTGATTAAATAAGGTTGAATCATGATTTCTTTGTTTTTTATTTAGAATTAACAATTCATATTGTTAGAAAAATAATTAATAAAAATAATGTAATGTTTAAAAAAATAAATTAATTTAAAAATCATGTATCTAAATTATACTAAATATTATTTTTAAAAAATAAATTTTATTTCCTTAAACAAATTATTACAATGTAACATATTATAATGACTCTCTAAAATATAAATTTTTTTTACTAGTATATATTTTAAATAATGAAATAATAAAAATAATTTAATTTTTTTATTAACTTAATAATAAATTATAAATAATAAATATCAACCAAAAAATAAAAAATATAATTTATATTAATTATAATTTAATAATTTATAAAATAAATTAATATAAAATATAAATTTTAATATTAATAAATAGCTCATCATAATATATAATAATAAATAAATAACAATTAATTAATAATTACAAAATAAATAATTAATTAAATTTTAAAATAAACTAATTTTCACTGTATATCTCGTCGATTCACTTTATCCTCTAATCTCGTGTTCCCTCAGTCGGATCCCACTCACACATGGTAAATCACACAGGCGATGCAATAATAAAAACATCCGGAAATTTGCAGACACGAGTTGAAACCCATCTCCGAGTTTTTTCAAGACAAAGGAAGAGGGGCGGGAGACAGATAATGACGTGGACAAATCAAGTTAGCAACTTCAAGAATATCTAATGCACGTGGCCGTTGGATAACAACGGATAAAAAAATTGGGGTTAAAATTTTGCCTTAAATATAGTTTCTGTTTTTCTCACTGTCACGTCCATTTATAGGCTGGTCTGGCCTTTCTCGTCCTTTCCAATAATTGAAGTTTTGTCATTTTCATGGTCTCGACCCCTTTCCCTCGACAAGTTGACACACTTCCTGGACTCCCGTATCCGCCCGACCATATCCAAACTCAATGAACATAGAAAGGAAGAAGAAGTGATGTAAAATTTAACTTCTTGAAAATTGGAATCAGTACATACTTAACAGGAAAAAAGCTAATAGGTGTTAGTACATAAAACGTGAAGTATACGGCAAAAATCCGTACAAAAATGTGCATTTATGCATAAAAAAAAAATACCTTTATATTGGAAAAATAAAGAATTTCTATGAAGAATACTATTGTACGGCCAAATTCTTTTCATAGATATACAATAATTGGCAAGGCTACTCAGTCGGGTAATGCCCCGTTCTTTTGAGTACATGATGGTGTTCAATTTTCGAAGTCATTAAACTCGGTAAGCATCGAGAGAGTCAGACAATGGTTAACTTCAAAGCACACGAGTGCAGCTCCAGCTGCTGAATTGAAGCATTCAAAGGTTTTGTGCGGTAATGAACTTTCGGGATTTCATCTGCTCAGAAATTAACTTGTACTTTACAGTAAGGTATGCATGAATGGATCTCAACCACTGCAATTAACAATTTTTCTTTTTTTGGTCGGACATAAAATGTTTTTGTGCGGTAGGCGAGGGGGAGATGTGAAGAAATGAACACACAGACGTTGGCAAGGAGGGCAAGTAGGTGCAAAAGGAATGGATTGGAAGAGTATATTCCCTTACCCGTGCCGTGCAACTAATAGACTTACAAGTTGCCTGGATAATGTCAGAAAAAGAAAAAGAATGACAATTGCCTGTCATTTTGGTGACACACAAACGATCAATCAGTCTACTCTGAGTCTCCCTAGTACTCTCTCTTTTTCTTTTTTTTTTTTTTTTTTTATAAATATAATATATACATAATTTTAAATTATATAAATTTATTTAATTATTATTTTATTTTAATCAAACCTCACATAATTTTTTTATTTATGTTTGAAATTAGATTAATTTAATTATAAATTTAAAAATTTTAATTTAAAAATTTTTTTTTATTTTGCAGATAGACAAAAGCCGCGAACACTTTTTTCAGATATTCAAATGTCGAAAAGCGTCGTCCACAAACCAAATATTATATGTATCTGGAACAATTATGTGTAGCAATGCAGCAGGCAGCAGCGGCAGCCGAAACAAACAAAAACATGAAAACAAACAAATTTCAGACAAATTGTGGTTGAGATCCAATCTCTCTCACGTTCAACTTACAGTGATGCAAAAGAAAAACAACAAAACCACATTTGACACATCAAAAAAAATACTCATTTTCTCGTCCCTTTTCTTCTTTTCCCATCTTCATCATCTCCGCCCCCATTCACTGGCAAGAAAAGCCACAGAAAATTCCGTTTCCCATTTCTCCTAACACGCTCTGTTATATGACTACTAGCAACATATACAGCTAGTGTAATTGCACCCTTTCTTTTTGCACCCATATAGTTTATCGACTTGATGTAGCTGTATCTAGACGGCAGTTGTTAATTTTTCTTCATTTGAAATTTTCGTTTGAGCTAATGCTTGCTGTGTCCCCCTTGAGAAGCAAAAAAACCGAAGATGAGGACCAAGAACAGATGGAGAGTTTTGACACGGTCGGGATCCATGACTTTTCCGACCTATCCGACAAGAGCTTGCTCGAAAGCATAGATTTTGATGATCTTTTCGGGGGCATCAACGACGGAGATGTCTTTCGGGTGTTGGAGATGGACCCGGAAATCCTCTCTGAGTTCACTACTAGCGGCAGACGGGAGGACTTGGCGGTTAACACGCCGGTATCTAATGGTAGAGTAGAGGACAATCCAAGAAAAGAACAGGAAGGTAAGTTTTCGGGTTCGCGTTCTGGGTCAGGGTTGGATTCGAGTTTGAGTACGAGAAGTGAGGAGATTGTAAGCAAAAGAAATGATTCACCCACGGCAGTAACTCATAAACAAGGCGATAAGAGAAGAAAATCATCCACCAAAGTAAAAAATAAGCAAGGGAAGAGAAAGGTGAAGTTAATTTTAGCCTTTTTTTTTTTTTTTATTTTATTTTCATCTCATAACATACACAAATAAAGATTCACGATAGCAGGTCGTTCTACTTTTAGGTTGAAGGGCACTGTCTCATCTGTTACTTGTTATTACAAAGTACTAAAGAACACAGATCCATCTCGATTATCTGTTAAGAGTCCTTTGCAAACATCATGGGGACCGCTAAGGAAGTCACGGGAATCCTGGGATGTTGTGAATTATCCACAAGAGCGGCCCCTTGATTGGCCTTTTTTTATTATTTTTTGCCTTTCTTTAAAAATTTTTTGGTAATCTGTTTCAATTTTTTCCTTTTTGAAATTTCTTCAATTGTGTGTAGGTAGATTGGACACCAGAGCTGCACAGGAGGTTCGTGCAAGCGGTGGAGCAGCTGGGGATGGATAAGGCAGTCCCTTCAAGAATTTTAGAGCTCATGGGAATTGGCTGTCTCACTCGTCACAATGTTGCTAGTCACCTTCAAGTATACACTAGCTTCCTTATATAGCCATTTTCCTGGTTATTAGTTAGTTTGACTTTCATGCTTAAAGCTTTGTTTTCGCTTTCACAATGAACACTTTTCTTAAAATATATAATATACTATTACTATTAATCTTCTTGCCTGTTAGAATTTTGTTCTTGATTTCAAATCCAACGCTAGTGAACATACAGTAACACAATAGTACTATGTTAGGATGAATTATCTTTGGATTTAAATTTCATCAGAAGTACCGTTCACACCGTAAACATTTGCTGGCCCGTGAAGCTGAGGCAGCAAGCTGGAGCCAGAGACGGCAAATTTACGGAACAGCCATCGCCAGTGGAGGTGGCAAGAGAGAGATGAATCCATGGCAACCACCCACAATGGGGTTCCCTCCCTGTCCCATAACATCTGTGCACCATCCCTTTACACCGCTGCACGTCTGGGGCCACCCTTCAACGCATCCGTCTCTAACTCACATATGGCCTAAACGTTTTGCTCATCCACCACCAGTGCCGCATACATGGGCTACACCGCCACCAGCTCCTTCATGTTGGCACCAGCGTCATTGGGTAAAATATTTAACGCTTGCCTTTCTTTCTACTTAACTTGTTAAAACCTAAAGCTGATAAAAGAAAGGGGAAATGGACTTAGAAGTAAGAACAACAGGAGCAAGCAGCTTTGTTCTAACTTGGCATATATCCAATTTTCGTGTAGGTTCCCAATCCCATTACACTGACACCGGGGACACCTTTCTTTCCGCAGCCACTGCCGCCAACGGTATAACCAAATTAATTGTGCTATATCCATACCTTTTTTTTTTTACTCTTTGGCTTTTGATAACGTTAATAATATATATATATACAATGTATATTTGCAGAGACTTGCCACGCCTCCGGTCCCTGGTAACCCACCGTATACCATCTATAAAGTCGACTCTGGCATTGGCGTCCCCACCGCACCATCGAGCCCCCACCCTCTATTCAACTTCCATCCCGTGAGGCTTCCCTCCTTCCTCATTTCTTTTTAATTACTGAGATAATTGAAGATCTTTGAAAACAAGATCTTGAATTAATATGTTGATAAAGATCTTTGAAGATGATTTATAAAAGAACCAAAGTAAAAAATAAAAAAAAGCACTGAAGACAGCAACTTGAATTCTTGTCTTCTTTTTAGGTTTCAGTTTTGATTAAGATTAATTCATTTAGTTGATAAAGAGTTGATACACATTTTGGATCACGTACGTTAATCGTTTGATCTGATTATAAGTACTGGTGATTGTGTGGCGTGGAGCAGTCAAAAGAGAGCATAGATGCAGCTATTGGAGATGCTTTATCAAAGCCATGGCTGCCACTTCCTCTTGGACTAAAGCCTCCCTCTCTTGACGGCGTGTTGGAGGAACTGCAACGGCAAGGCGTCCCTATGATACCACCCACATGTTCTTGAAACCTAAAGAGCATCTTGCATCTTGCATCCTTCCAAAGGCTGCACGGCTGTCCGTTTCGTTTCGATTGAGACCACAAAAGCAACCTCCCCCTTCCCCAAAAACATTTGAGGACGTTTCGTTGTAAAAATCTACTCTTGGGAGTTTTCTTTTCCTTTTTTGGAAATAATTTGTGTCTTCATTTTGTAGTTTCGCCATGAAGCTAGCTTACCCTATGTGTGATCATAAAACACATTTTTAAGGTGGGGCAGCATTTTGCAGTCCCAGTTCCATATGGCTGAAAAAGAGTCCACAACCTATGTGAGGACGTTCATTTTGAGCTTCTTGATCGAAGAATTTACTTAAGCAATACGAATAAAGTGAGAAAAAGAACAACAACGTCAAGCTAGAAAAGAACACGAATTTTAAGATTTTTAATCGTGTATATATATATATGAAATAAATATAAAATAAATATTAATTTATTATTATTATTATTTTTATTTATAATAAATTAAAGTCTATTTTGCATTCATTTTACATGTCTTTTTAATTTTTTGTACGTTAAGAATAAAAACTACCAAATAAGCATTTTAAAAAAAATTGGGATGATATGTAAAATGAATATAAAATAAATATCAAATTATTAATATTAATAATTATAATGTATAAAAATATATATCAATTATAATTTTTACTTAGTATCTATTTCAAGTATTTTATAATAAATTTTTTTAAAAAATCCCGAACTCACCGAGAAATCTAGGCATTGGTGGGAGAAAAAAAACTAAAAAACGGGGAAATCGCGGTTTCAAGTCAAATGATTTGTAGGCCATCAATTGGGCTCACGTGGCCCAAAAAGGTCCATCTCGATTTTGTTCTTCAATGAATGTATTGGGCCAGGAATTTGTAAAAGCAAGGGTGAAAGAGTCACCTAAATTGTGACCCGATGAGCCCTGGCAACAAAAGGCCCAAGTTCCCCTTCTTTCCATTATTGGTCCCCCTGAACATTCACCTTCGTCTAACCCTACCAAAAATGGAGCCATAGTGTTATTTTCCTTATATATATATATATATATATATATATTTTTTTTTTTTTTTTTTTTATTATTAACATGAATGGCCACGTTAAAGAGGAATGAAAGATGAAAAGTGTAAATTTTGAAACTGAAAATTCGGAGGTGGTCATGAGATTACTTTTATATAGTGATTAAAATTAAACGAATATAGTCCATTTGCTTGATGCATGCACACACAAGTTAAACCCCTTTCCCTCCCCCTAAAAATAAAAGAATAATACATATATATATATATATATATATATAAAAACAACAGTTTCATTGGGTGCCAATTTGGATCTAGAAAGTCAAGGTGAAAGCTGGCATCGTTGACTCTCCCTAATATCAGTAAGCTATGGTTTGATTTGAATCGTGTTTTTACTCTCTTATTCAGGTAAATAATAATAATAATGGAAGGAAGGAAAAGTCAATTAACCCTGCCCCACTTTTCTCTATCTCCGGAGAGACTTCCGATCTATTGTCAAAAATTTAAACCCCAAATTCCTAATCGCGATTATCACGCAGAAGCAGACACCAAAAATTCCTCCAATGTTTGGACGGAACTCAGAGATTGCCATTGACAGAGAAATGATTTTAAAAATAAAAAATTTTTTAAAAAAAATTCATGAATTAATAAACCAGTTGTAGGCCATGTGCGACAAACCACCGTTTCCCACTCCCCCTCCGGGCCTTAGCTCCTGCCGCCTAATGTTTATTCTTTAAGTAGGTGCTTTTCAGGATGTATAGTGCAAGTTAAGTATATGCATACATAAAAATCAGAGATTAAGATGGGTTTAATCAAGTTAAAAGGGAGTATTAATCGAAATCCAAAATTAAGAGAGTCAACTAAGGATTGCAACTTAAATACACGTCTCATTTCATTTATAAGGGAATTTACCTACTTTTTAGTCTTAAGACTATGAGCATTTTCGGGTCAATTTTTTCATCAACCAAAACTAAATCACTCTTTTGAACGATCTTAAGGGCACGTTCTCTTGCATTATTCTTGTATGATAAAGATTTTATTACTGTAGTGTTTCAAGAACACATGAAATTCTAATTGACAACAAAAAAAAAAAAAAAAAAAAGGGAGTGGAGGGGGGGGAGCCGCTACACATAATAATTTCAAGTTATTACATATTATTAAAAAAATTAATAATATGTAAAAACTTCAAGATAAAGCTGCAACACAGGCGCAAAATTTTCCTAAAACCGAGGTAAAACCGTACAAGACTAAATCTTTATTGCAGTCAAACCAGTATAAACACCTTGTGAAAGGAAAAATGAAAAGGGAAATAAAGAAAAAGATGATAATCTGCATAAAAGCCACATAAAGCACTCCATGGTAGAGAATGCAGACTAAAGGCAAAGTGATAACGAAATGTGGCCTTCCACCCTCCTTTTTTTTTTTTTTTTTTGTTCTTTAATCAATATTCTCGATGATGCCTAGCTAACTCAACTGCCTAGGATTGATTAGGGAACCTCGCTGTTGCTTTCACGTTGCCCTCCATAGAAGCAAAAGGAAAATGTAGATGCCCCATAACATCAGAAAGAAAATGCCACTTTTGTCTGGGGGGACATTGACTAATCAAAAGTAGGTGCCTCCCTTGTTGGACATTCTCATACAGGGCACATGGAGCATGCAGCATGAGTCATTATACTCTGGCCCACCAAAATTTCCCCTTTCCTCAATCTGCGCATAACTCCCCGGCCCATTAGAAGACCCCAAGAGTCCTATAAAATGAACTGCTAGCGAAGAAGTTGTATGTACATCAGCCCCGAAACAGAAAAAAAAAACACAAAAGGGAAGGGAAGCAGAATTTGCTGATCTCAACTAAGGATCCTTTCCCCAATGGCTTCTTATGGAGATCATCATTTGTTTTTCTTCTTCCTACTAGTGGTTCTCTTCTCAGCACGTCCAATTCAAGCTAGAGAGAACAGGCTCTTTAGCAAGTTCACTCACTTGGGCGCCCAAAACAAGTTTGAACCAGAGTCCAAAGTGCCATCACCAACACTAGCACCAACACTACCACCAGCACCAGCCCCTGAGCCAGTTTACAAAGAGAGTGAACCAAGTCATTATGGCCCCTTTGGTCCTGGTTCCGGCCTAGTCGTTCCCACAAAGGAGACTACAACAAGCGGTCCCAACACCACCCCCATCTCCTTTACAGATGAAGATGAGCTTTTAAATAAAGAACTTGACTCTGCAACCCCAGTGACTGGCTATCAAAGTAGCAATTACAAGAATAATAGGTACACTAACAATTACTACAACAATGGCTACGAGACAGCAGAGCGACAAGGCATGAGCGACACCAGATTTATGGAGGGTGGAAAGTACTACTACAATGTGAATAATGAGAACAACTATGCTGCCAATTCTAATCGGTACGAGTCAGGAAAGGTAAGCACTCAAAATCAACCTAATGGGTACTCTGGCAGCTACAACAACAATGTTCACAGTCTTGCTAGTTCTAGCTATAGGACAGGAAGTCAAAACACTGAGAATGGCTACACCAGCAACTACTACAACAACAACAACCACAACAACAACATCTATGGAAATGAGCGACAAGGCATGAGCGACACCAGATTTGTGGAGGGTGGAAAGTACTACTACAATGTGAAGAATGAGAACAACTATGCTGCCAATTCTAATCGGTACGAGTCAGGAAAGGTAAGCGCTCAAAATCAACCTAATGGGTACTCTGGCAGCTACAACAACAATGTCCACAGTCTTGCTAGTTCTAGCTATAGGACAGGAAGTCAAAACACTGAGAATGGCTACACCAGCAACTACAACAACAATGTCTATAGAAATGAGCGACAAGGCATGAGTGACACAAGATTTTTAGAAGGTGGCAGGTATCATTATGATGTAAACAAGGAGAATTATTACTATCCTGCTAATGGGTACGGGTCAGGAAATACGGAGAGGCCATATGAGATCAACAACATGGACAAGTATGAGAATCAGGAGGGATTCGAGGGAAGCCAAGAGGAGTCCTTTCCATAGATATTATATACTTTTCATGCCAAATTGTAGTGAAAAGGAAAAAGAATGATAGTTGGATTAAAGCCCCTTTGATATATATTCACAAAGTGAGGCGCAAGTTACATGATGAAGTGTGATATCTACTATGTGATCTTTCAATTTTAATTCGTTTCGCTTGTGTTTTGTGCAATTTTTTTTGGTGAATTAATCTGAAACTCAAAAGGAAATTCAGAATTGGATGGTTTTTCACTTTTTTTTTTTTGTATGGTTATCATGAATGGAAGTAAGTTCACAGGGTTCGTCCAACAGCACTTAGTTGTTGTGAATCCGGAAATAGGTGACACATTTCCGGTCATCATTATACATCACAACAAAGGTTGTTAGTCTTAATTAGACATCCTAATGGCTTGGTTGCTGGCCTTGTGATGGGAGCTTATTGGTTAATCAGATGTGATGGTCATCGCTCAATTTCAATTTGCATTCTCTTTTTGGGCCCAAGAAGGGAGCTTTCTGCTTCAATAACGATGTAATAGACAAATCCCAAACTTGGGCCATGATGTAAAATTAAAAATCTCGTTCGGCTCAACATACCCCGATGGGCCAGAACTACAGATCGGTGATCTGGTCTCATTTCTGCGTGTTTAGCCCAATGGGCAATCGGTCAGTTCCCTTCTCCAAATGCCCACGTAACCTACTTTTGTGGCCCAAAAAAAAAAACACAAAAAAAAAAGGTGCGGTTTTGTAGATTTAAGAATTCACACACACACACACACACACACACACACACACACACACACACACACACACACACACACACACACACACATATATATATATATATATATATATATATATATTCATTTTAATTTTTTTATTAAAAAAATTCCAACTTTTTTTTAAATAATTTTTTATTATGTAAAATTCACATATTAGCTTACTGTAACTTTTCTCATATTTGCTTTCTTGCGCACCAACTTTTTTCATAACAATATTTGAAAAAATCCCATTTCACTAAATTTAAAAAATAAATAACATTAAATTTTAAATAACTGTTACCATTAAATGTTGAAATTGCAGATAAAATGTCAGAGCCAAAACAGCTGAGGCAGACGTTGATTGCTTTGGTCTAGGCTTCGGTCCCGGCATGGCAGGCTTTTGGAATTGATCTGGTTGCTTTTACCAGCTACAGGTCCACTCTTGCACGTTTCTCTTTGTACTATTTTTCGGCTACCGTCCATCACATCTCTGTAGCACATGTTTTTTATTTTTCAGCTCCAGAAGGCATAGATACCATGCCTAAAAAAACAGGAAAAATTCATGTGACATGTTTGACGCCAAAATGGGGATTTTACTTTTATTATTGTACTAAATATTTACCCTATAAAGATTATTTGCAACCGTTCATATTCATGGTTGTATAGAGTTTAACCAATTGAGCTCAGAATTTGGGAGCGATAACTTAATTGATATAAATTAATTAAATTTAGAAAGAGATTGTGCAATAATCATTTATCCCAGGGCTGGCTAAAATGCCTCTTTTTGCTGCCTTTTCTCTTATACGGTCCTGTTTTTCAGTTATTATTACAACCCGCAACTATGGATGACATTGTTATTAAGACAGTCCCCCAATATGACGTAAACATGAACGCCACAAAATACCCTTCAAAAGTCTAGGATCCCGGCGGCAGACATCGCAAGAAGTTTTCAGATTTTGATGTCCATGATCACATTGGTTCGTGCACTTCCTTATCAGGAGCAGCGTCTTGTGTTACTTCAACAAAACCCCATCTCCAAAACCAAACTTAGCAGCAGCGCCACCGGAACCGAGGACGCCTGAACCCCAAATCTTGATTGCCAAAGCGATGATTCTCCAACCCCATTTTCAACTCATTGGCACTAACGGTCACATTGCTCTTCAACACCTGCATGGCCATAACGTACACCTCGGGCTCCTCCAAACCCATATCATCGGTCGGCTCATCCCACCAAAACCCCGCATTAACATTACTCTGATCAGAACTCAACCTACTCCATTCCCGAATCATTTCCACACGCATCTTCTCTTCCTCCAGTTGCTTCAGCGCCACCTCGTACTCTCTGTTCCGCCTTTGGACTGATGAGTCATCGTGGCCAGTTACAGCCTCCGTCATTTCCATTGGAGTAGAGTTTTCGTTGAGATATTTGTCCATGACAGTTTCCACATTGGGATGACCGAAGGCAAAGGCCTTCTGGCCAGGAGAGAGGAACAGAATCGCCACTTATGCGCCACAGAGGAGGCTGAGCTCGCTTGCTTTCTTGACTAGACCTGTACGGCGCTTTGAGAAGGTTCCCCGCCGAATGCTCTTCTCTTTTATTGGTTTGATCTCAATCTTTTGGCGGCCTTTTGTTTTCTTCTTCTGGAGTTTCGTCTCAAATTTCTTTGTGATAACCCATGTTGTTGATTTCTTGGTCTGAGTGGGAAATTTAGAGGAAAATGGTCAATGGCTGTATATCATCATATGGGGTCAAAACAAAGCACATGCGTACGATTTTTAAGTAAGTGCCAAATGGTTTGTTTTCCTTAATTAGTGGGCATGCATGCCCCCATGATTTGAATTGCTCTCATTTAATTCGTTTAGTATCTTGATTGATTAATATATGCCAAATTAACAGGCAATTATAGCACTTTTAAAAAGGGTGAGGTTCACGTAGAAAATTATAGCCGTTGTTGTCTGGGAGAAAATGAAGGAAATCATCAGTTGACTAAGGGGTTGACATCCCACTTCTTCCTGCATATTGCCGGCTGTTTATATTCTTAGGCACCTGCTGTATCAAAAAAATCTTTTTTTTTTTTTTTTTAATATTTGCCATTTTAATTCCGTAATTTGCCTGCAAAATTTGCTTCATCATCTTAATCTGTGCATTGACTTTACTCTTAGGATTAGAAACTTATGGTGATAATCAATCCCTGAGCACTGCACCTATTGTCTGAGTCAGGCATCTCAAATGCCTAAATTGATTAAGCCACTCTGCAACTATCACGATTTTGACAATCATTTGATTCCCCAGAGTATCACTTTGAACAATGCTTGATTTGGCACAGATTTTAAGCGTTTTGTTACAATTTTAAGAAATCCTTGCATAACTACTTGAGGTTGATGAACTACGATTTCAAATTTGGAAATTTGATTCTAAATACTTCAAAGTATTGCATACATTGAAAAAAAATGTTTAAATGTAATAAATATTTTCGAGTTCCGTTCGCAAGAGTTTTTCTATTACATATTTCCTTGCTGAAAGCAATACATAAAAATATTTTCTCTCGTACACGTACAAGTACCCCTAGAGAGAGCAGCTCTGAGAACGAGCCATTTAGCCACTTCAGAATATTTGTTCTCCTTCCTTTTTTTTTTTTTGCTTTTTCTTTCTGTCAGACTATTGAATCTGCCTTAAATTTGCATCATAACCATATTTTCAATGTCAGATAAGTTCCCTCAAATGGCAATCAATTGGAGAATTTCCTAACACTTGATTTCAACACCTCCATTACTCTGAGAAATTGATACTGCGATTCAAATCAGTGCACTTGTGCTACAACGCACAAAAAAGTAATGGCCCTGGTTAGGGCATATGTGAAGCAAGAACTTTCTATTACTGGAAGCACACACAACGCGATCCTTTCACATTTTGAACACTGCTCTTCAAAAGTTAATGAAAAAAAAAAAAAAAAAAAAAACACTATCAACTTGACCCCCCATTTCAAATTGCAAGAGTGGGAATAGGTCAAGATCGCCTTTTCCGGTTGTCTTCCTCATCCTCATCAGAGTCACCACTCTCACGAAAGCGAGGGTTCTTCTCCTATTGCATCAAAACATTTCAGAGAGAAGTAAGAATCCTATAATAACTCTAAGCACTTGGCAATGATCAGTGAAATGTGATTGCCAAGTCAGTGAAATAATGATTGCCAACCAGGTGAAAATAGAGTTCCCTCTTTTTTGGTCGACCTCCTAATTAATAGGCGCATACTTTTGCCAACAAGTTACCATCATTAAGTATGCTTGCTGATAAAACAATCATAAATAACTTAATTACCGGTCGGGAATTAGGATCAGAATTCTTTCGCGACTGATGATCTGCGATTCTTTTTGAAGAATCATGTGCATGTCGATCATCTTCCCGATGGCGCTTTCGGTGATAATCTGCTTCTCCACAAACAAGGGTTAGATGGACATTTAGTTGTCTAGTTAACTGTATTAAAGGTAGTACGAGGAAAATTCTCTATGAGTAAATTAGCCAAGGTAATAAAAAATTGCATAACAAAAATACAATACCTCTATTGTACCGATGAGAACTGCCCTGGCTATGGCCTCCACCATGTCTGCCATCTGCATGATTAAGAGTCAAGTGACCAAAAGAAATTTGAGTCCAAAATGCTGAGAGGCCTCAAACCACCAAAAAAAACAGATGGGGTAACCGCACAAATTAAATAGTCTTATGATTAGTTTTCTTCTCTTTTTCACTTGCAACTGAAGGATCCTCATTATTCAATATATTTTTCTTTCTTACATCCACAAATTGAACTATTAGGGAAAAAAAAGGGGGGGGGGGGGGGGGGGGGGGATCTTTCACATGTCATTGTCTTAAACTATAATTCACAAGTGATTATTGGTGTTAAGAACTACTAACTGTTTTAACATTAAGAACACTAACTCAAAGAGTAGTTATTTTCTTTATTTATTTATTTTTTTCAATGCAAGAGAATGCTAACTTAAATTTTGATTGTATAATAAATATTCAATGGGATTTTCTTATTAGTCACAGTTTAAAGCTTCAACACCCAGAGACAATTCTGACCAAAGAAAAGTTAAATAATTCATTCAGTTCAGCATCAATGCGCATGAGCTACTAAGAACACTGCACAGATTAGGCCAACTCAAAGTTATATTATGCTAATGTCATCACACTAATGATTTAAGCAGTGTCTATGAACTCTAGATTGAGCTACCTGCCAGGCCAGATGTACCATTCCAGCTCTGTTTCTGTGTATCAAGTTTCATTTTATGATTCAACACAGATAGAAAACTCAAAACACAAAGTAATGAAAGAAAGGATTCTTGCAAAGGCACTAACAACAACACAGTTATATATTCAAAGTTGCATTACATGAACCAGATCTGAAATACAGATCTCAACAACTTACAATTTGGTGTGATAACTGGAGGGAAAGAGCCCAAGGACCCAGCACCATAATCTACAAGCTGTCTTTGTGCTTCTAACTCTTTTTGAACTAATTTTCCATAACCACCTCTGCGTATAATATGTTAAGGAAACTAGAAGTACTAAAAGTAAAATTTTCAACTGAACCAAATCAGGTGCAATTAGGACATCATTTTGTTAAACTGGTGCCAAAAAATCATACTAAGATTGAATGGGAAAAAGGCCATCACACAGAAAAGCAGCACACCAGACCACAGAAAAAGGAAATTTAATCGCATCTGGAACAGAGGAAATCTTCCACCATATGACCCAGTCACTCAATGAATCAAGTATAACTGAAGCAGTAATAAAATAGAAGAACCAAGCATCATATAGATATTAAATTCAGCAATACAGCTACCAAATGGCTAATGGGCAATTTATCTGCCAAACCCAGAAAAAACTGATTCACAGACTGGCTCTCTGTCATGAATACAACTTGCAACATTAAATACCTATATAAAATCAAAGGAAACATTTTTAGAAGTTAATCATTAAGACATCATCAAAGGAATCAGTCCATATGTGGTAAAACAAAGAAACAATTCACAAAACAATGACATATCTTGATGTGTAACTCTATTGCCCCTGTAACCAGTTCCTAATAACTGGGAAAAAAAGGGCACCAAAACATATTGTATGTGAAAAGAAGACAGTACACAACTAATACCACAAAAGATTGTCTTCAGTATAGGAGATAAAAGACCACTGGCCTCAACAAAACTCAAGGAGACACAGATGGACATCATGGCCTTGGCTGGTCCAAAAGAATGCAAGATACTCATCCACGATACAGAAATTTCAAAACTAGCCTTCAGACAACATAGTCTATTTTCATTTAACCTTCAAAGCTGTGCAGATATATATACTCTCAGATGGATGCCAATATTCAGAAATTCTCAAGAAGAAAATGTGATATTGATCAACCAGGATAGAGTAACTGGAGAGCAGAAAGAGAACTCATCTGTAATGCTAATTCAGAGTTAGTCAATCACTCCAAAACCTTACAGTGTCATTTCTCAGAGTAACTTAGCATTATTGCCAATATTGAAAGATAAGTACACAAAGATTGAAAATAAAACATCAGAAATGAAATGGAAGGATATCAGGATCATAGTCTGTACGATATTCATCACGAACCTGTAAAAAAATGATGGGAAAATTAAAGCAAATATGAAACTAAAATTTTGAAAATATATGGCCGAGCAGCAAGCTCACCTGTCCACCACTTCGTCCACGGCCCCATTGCCTTCCTTCTTGGAATCCCCAATCAAAATCCACTCGGATGGGACGGTCATCAAGGATTGTGCCACTTACATATTTCACTGCATCCTCAGTATCTTCTCTAGAGTAATACCTGATGAAATGCATATAAAAATCAGTGAGAGCCTAAGGCATAAGTTATAAATTACCCAAAGAAGTGCTACATCCATATTTTTATTGGAAAAAAAAAAAAGAAATGGAAATGATACAGAAAGAAAACTTTGTGCTCATCAGGAAAGCTTGAGAAAGTGAAAGGGACGAACATCACCATTCACGAAAAGGGCAATGCATTTAACTTATTATAAATGCAATGATGAATGAAAAAGAAAATAAATCAAGATTTACAGGTTACTTACAAGACAAAGCAAAAGCCACAAGGTGTTTTTGAGTTCTTGTCCAAACCCATAATGATCTTCTTGATTTCACCAGCTCGAGAAAACAGCTCATAAACTTGTTCTTCCGTTGTATAGAATGACATGTTGCCAACGTACAGAGTCGTCGACATCTGAAGTGCCTGTTCGAAGTCCTCCTGTGTTCCAGGAAATCTTTTGTCTCGATAAACCGAGAGCTTTGATGGATCCTAACCTCACAAAGAAAAAAAATCCCAACAAGAAAGAGTTAGCTATTAAATTCCCCAAAAAAAAAAAAAAAAAAAAAACGCCCTAGGTCTAGGTGCAATTCCCTCTTTTGTGTCCCGCTTGAGCATCACAACCCAACAATTACCCGAAACAAAAGGAAAATATATACCAAAAATAACAAAAATCAAGAAAGTAGAGAATCCGACTAACTGAATCAAAGAGCATGAAGTTGTATCTCCTTGTTTTGTGAATAGCACAAGCAAAAAGCAAATTAAAATTAAAACTACAAAAAAAAAAATTAGAAATATAAAAGAAAGAAACGACAATGGGCAGCTAGTAAAGGAAAAAATGATGTATACCTTGAAGAGCAGAGCCATTGGACTTTGATTTCTGCGTTAACCAGAAAAATTAGAAAAGAAAAAAAAAAAAAAAAATTCGTCACAACATTCCAATAATAGCAACAACAATCAGGTTCCTGAGTAACAAGAATAACAGATAAACCCTAGCTTTTCACACACGCAGAACGCGAAAGACTCAGAGATCGTGAGAGTACCCAAAGTCACGGAAGCAGTTGGACTCGAGCCTGTTTGGCTAGCGTTGTGATGGACGGTCTATTATTTTCTATTCCTGACGGCGTTTGGCAACGTCGGGTTGGGTCAATTCCGAAATTGGAACCGTACCAGAACCCGGCTTAAGTTCTCTCCTTTAATAAAAAATTTTAAACCGAAAACTAAAAATATAATAAATAATTTAACTGACTTTTTTAAGAACTTAGGACGAAATAATTTCTTAACCAATAACCAAATTATTTATAATTTTATTTAATTTTTAAAATATTTTATCAATATTTTAAAAAATAAAATCTAACTTAAAATTTAAATTAAATTAAAATTAAATTAAATTATCTTTAATTGATAATTTAAAACTGAAACTATAATAAATTGTATTGTATGTAAATTTATGCCAGAATTACATAATAATTCAAGATTTGTTATTTTTATTTAGAAGTCGTTTTTTTTTTCTCATTATTATTATTATTATTATTATTATTAAAAAAAAAAGAAAGACTCAAAAAGCTGTTAATTGCATTTAGTTCATACAATCTTTGCAACCAAACACTGTAACAGCTTGGGTAGGGTTTAAGTGCCCCTTTCACCGCGTAAAACCTCCAAACAAGCTGTCACCGACTCACAATTTTATCGGAAAATAACGAACCAGCGCTCACAAGAAAACACCAAATGGCTATCATTGCCGCCGCCAGATCCATTATCCGGTCAAGCTCTGCCCGCAACGCGGCGGCCCGCCTTGCGCCCCACACGAAATCAAAACCCAAGGTCTTAACATCAGCTTCTCCATTTCGTGCTTCCTCCGGCAAGACTCTCTCTCAGCCTATCTTCAGGTCAATATCACTATATTGCATTCACAAGTATATTTATATTGTATTCGTTCTTTTTTTTTTAAAAAAAACTTTTTCCTTCTTTCAATGTACATGAATGATACAAGGTAAGTTTTTTGTTTTTTTTTCCTTCCGTTTGCTGATCGAAGGCGGCCCGTGGAAATGAGCTTCGCAGTGGAATCGATGCTGCCGTACCACACAGCAACTGCTTCGGCATTGATGACTTCGATGCTTTCTATCTCCCGACGCTCCTATGGCTGGACTTCCGAAGGTGAAAGTAAATTTTTAAGTCTTGGTGCTGAATTACAATTCATGGGCTGTCATGTGTTCTCTTTTTTGCTTCAGTTCACTTCATCTTTTTCTGTTAGTTCTCTTTATTTTGTTGTGGTTGTCGTTGTTAAACGGATTGTCCAATAGTGGTTTATTTCATGGTGATGGAACTAGTTGAATTTTTAGGTACAGAATAGGAGAGAAAGTTTTAGGTAAATAAATGCATATCAGCTAAAATGATGTGTACCATTAGTCGTTATTATTCGGCTTTACTGTCTTGATTGAGAGGCAGTTGGGGTTCTGCTTTTGGGCTGCTAACCAGTGGTTTCTTTATTCTTGAATTAGGTATCTAGCAGCGTTTGTTATCCCTGTTGATGTTCTTTTCTTCGTTTTGAAGTCACTGGTGAGTTAGCATTCTTCTGGATTTAGCATTTCAGATATCTAATGGAAAGGGCTTTAGATCCCAAGAGTTTGACCCTGAAATTTGATAAGGAGCTTTTATTCATATATCCCACAATGGTTGGCATGAATGTTAAGTCCCTTTGTCTCTTTTCTCTTTGGAAGTCAATTTTGAAGAAAAACTCCCATTAAGTGTTAGGCAATGGTTTAAAAAATAATAATATTAATAAAAGTAAAATATGCCTTTTGCATTTTGTGCTTTGTTTTGTTATATAAATGCATGCTCATCTCATTCGTCTTGTAGGAAGTGACAAGACTAGATGAAGATCAAGAAGCAAAGAGGGAATGAATTTGATTTATTGATGTTTCTGAGACTTTAAGATTGTAGGGATGTGTATCATCTGTGGACTATGAAATAAAATATTACTGGTGATGAATTATGAGAAAAGTTGACAGGAATTTTTGTTGTAAGGACACAAATGAACATTAATGAATGATCTCTGCATTTCAGATCATTGTGAATCAATTTCCTTTTGGCATGTAACATACCCTCCAATCCCAAAAATGCTAAGGCATCCATTTGATCTGAAGTCATAATTGCTTTGGTTATTTCATCCAGTGTTAGCAAAACTAGCATATATGAACTTGAGAGTTAGAGATGGGTTATTGATGTAAATTTAAGTGTTAAGATGATCCCAGAATATATGAATATGCTTCCATCACTTGGTTCCTTACTGGTCGTCCTATACCTTACTTGATCTAGAATAGTTGAAAGATCAGAAGAATTGCTAGTCAAAGGTCAGTTAGTGAACCTGAAACATTTTGCTCGGTAGCATACTGATTATTTTTGTCTTCAGTTAGTGAACCTGACACATTTTGCTTCGTAGTATCCTGATTTTGTTCAATTCAGTTTCCAATGATTATGTATCTTGAAATAATCAGAGGAATCAAGCAAGTTTTAATGCAAAAATCTTCATTTAGAATTTTTGAATGAGTTTCTGAACAAAGAGAAGTTTGGATTTCCTTAGCTTTCAGTATCTATATTAATTGTTAGGCTTTTCTTTCATTGTCTAAGCTATTAAATTTATTTATCCTGATACTTTACATGTAGAGATGATTTACCAAACATTGAACAAATTTATACTTTTCCATTTCACTCTGCTATCTTTTTGAGTCTTTCTCAATGTTTGAATCTATACTAATTTCTAATTTTTAATCAGCTTGCAATGATGATGTATGATGAATGTAGAATGCGATCAGACACAGTTTTGAGTGCTTGTTAGGAGGATAACTACTAACTTAGAAGTGTTGAATAAGTTGCCTGCTGGAAATTCTTAACCTTGAAGTGAGATAATGGTTGCAAGTATTACCAGCATCAAAGTGAAGGCAGCATTGTTCTGTAACATACTTGAGTGATTCACATGGAAATCAAGAAGTGAACCATGACAGATTTTTGTATAACAATTATAAATATGGAAATTTGAGACGGCTTTGAATTATTGTGTGCTTTTATACGGCTTGTCATGCTGTCATGCTTGCTTGGTTCAAATAACTAAGAAAAGCAGCCACGTTGTTATTATCTTTGAATGATTTTATTTAGTTCTGATATTCCTTCTTGAGTTTTTATGTCAAAAGGAGGTATGGGTTCAAACCTTTGGTTGTTCCTATTGAGGGCCAGGCTTCTAGGTTACTAGTACAACTGCACAACCGTTTGTCACCTACGTGTGTTTTGCACATAGGTGCTCACACGTTAGCCACATTGTTGAAGTTACAAATTTAACTTTGGTTCGTATATTTATCAGTGTCTTGCTGAGTTTGCTACCAATTGTTGTTAAATTAGTAATTTTCCACAGCAGGCTGCTTGTAGGCTGTGAGTGAATATTGTATGATAAATGCAGGTATCAGTTACTCTTGTTTGTTAATCCAAAATTGCTATTCGTATCTAATTAAATTAGGCCTAGAAGATTTGAAGCAAAAAAATTGAGAAGCCGATACGCCTATATAATCCAATTCGGTTTCCTTTACTGTTATTGTTTTTTCTTCCGTCCACAATGTATTTTCACTTAAGGACAAGAAAATTGCCCCTGCTGCTGCACTCATTACAATCAGCATAACACTCGGCGTTCAATTGCAGCCATGGTCCATTCAATCACCAGAAAGTGCGTGTTTAACCATAGCAGACGGGCCCTTGCATTTCCAAACATAACCACTGCTGAGTCATCCTTGGGTGAGTTCATATGGGATGGGACGGAAAACCACAGCAAAACAAAGGTAGAAACAATGTCGTTTTTTGAGTGAAATCTCCAAAATCCTTTCAGTCTTGCTACGTGTTATGATCGTATGTAATTCAAATAGCGTTCAAAGATTCTCGTAAAACAGTGCCTCTTTTAAGCCTGTAACCTGGTGACATGCATTAATGATATGCCAGACGAAATCATGCGATGACCCAACTGCCATTTAGTCCAACGTGCAGCAAAATTATACGGTATTATAATCAGGCGCAATTAAGAGAAGACAACCGATGAATAACTCGTGGGAGACATGTAAGTGGTAGAATTGACTTGAGAACTTAAGAGACAACATTATCCCCGATCTGATAATCAAACGTGCCATCAGCATCGCAAATATCATGGTTCTGTAACATTCCAAGGTTAAGAATTACATTGTAACCAAAATTTTTACCACATTGCGAACTTGTTTATTTAACAGCTTGCAGCCAAGAGATGGGAATGAAGCCTGGATAAATCTAGAATATGCACTTTTGTGGAGTGCCAATCAAGCCTGCACAACAACCAGTTCATACTCAACCAGTGAAAGATTGTTACTCTGTTTAACTACAATATTTGCAGGTTCTGCAGCTTCAATGCGTCCCCACTTGTCAACTGCAAGCCTCATAGAACCCTTGAACATGTCAATCTTTGCATTACGCAAAATAACAGTTGCTCCGGGTTTCATAATGTCAACTGCATAACAGAAGATCTACTCTTATAATGTGATGGAAAAGCATATCACCAAGCACCTTGTCATTACATATGCAAAGAAGTTGAGTTTTGTAATGCAGCTATGGGGCATGAAAAGAACAAAATATATGGCAATTTTATAACACGTTGGAAAATTCACATCATTCAAAGAGCATAAGATCAATACTATAACACACATGTGACCATATTCATAAAACCAACCATAAGATCACTGACTAAATACTTAAAGCTTCAGGGACCACATTTATATAAAGCAAAATTACATTTCTTTTTCCACCACAAAAGTAGAGCAATAAGGTCTCAAAACAAATTAAACGAGCTTATCTGTTAGAAAGAATTAAATTTCTCCGCTTGAACCTTGAAGGCACCAAAAATTATATTCAAAGTTATGACAAGCTCAAAGAAACATTCTCAAAAAGATCCAAATAAAAAGAAGTGGAAGTCTCTCTCTTCTTCTATTTCCAAAAAGGAAATGGGTGCTAACCCTGTTTTTGATATTTTCAAGTCTTCCATTGTTATGGATGGTTGCCTCCAGCATAATTGACAGAAAGCTTAACAGAGCTAATAACAACACAAGTGTGCACAGAAAGATAAGAAAGGTCATGTTGTATAGCCTTTGCATTGCACTCTAGCATTTGCAAATTATGTGGAACAAGAATTTCACCCGAATCTCTAAACATGAATTTGCTTCCTGATCAACGTAAGCAAAAGGAATGACTAAGAAGAAAAGACTAACACTGTCGTTAGTTGTTACTTGAAAGATAGAAGGCCAGGCTAACTGGTCAATTACTTGAAAGTTGAAATAAGCTTAACAGAGCCGACGGTTTTGTTGCTTACATATCTTAAACAATGACTCCAATCCACGTATTCTCAGACTAGAAATACTTCACCAACTGGATAGCCCAGAAGCAAAGTTCGAAAAGTGCGGATTTGTTTCATAAGCAAACATAACAAACTCAATCAGCATTACTAGCACACCTACAACGTTAAATATAGAACAATATTGAATTACCAATATAATAACTATTCGGAAACAACAGTTTGAAGGCCTTAATTACCCAATTATCTGTACATGTCCTAGAAGCTGGATAATTTTAAGGAACAATCAAAGGGAATGTTGCAGCAAATCGCCAAAACCAGAAACGACACGCCGTTTCTGTTCAAAAACAAGAACCGAAAACCACACATATAGACGAGAGGCGGGTGCGATACCGCGCGAAGTTGGTTACCTTGCTCATTACGGGCGGTGAAGACAATGGTACCAGTGTCATCGCCGACGAGGCACTCGGTGATGCGGGAAGGTCGTAGAGGGCGCTGGGAAAGGGATACGGGGCCACGGCGAGGCTTGGGGGGAGTGACGGATTTGGAATTAACGACCTTTACGGTAAGATTGTGGCCGCTTGTCCCCGGCTTTAACTCCTCTACCTTGATGAACAAGGGCTTTCTCTTCTCTATCGCCGCCGTTGCCGTTGTGGTGTTTGTAGCAGTTTCTGTCGTCGTTGCCATTTTCAAAACAAGGCACGGAGGTTAAGGTTTTTTATCTATTGGCTTGAAGACTGATAAACCCTAGCAGAGTCTTTATAGGTTGTTTTTAGGGGGGTTAGGGGTTTTTACACGTGTGGGAATTTATGCACGTGTGCAGATTGTACCGTTGCACCTGAAAACCCTACGCCCCGCGCGCGCACTTCAAATATCAAAGGGAAAAAATGAATTTGATACCACAACCGCCAATTTCTCAAAGACCAAACCTGAATTCCAAGAATCAACTTTTCCGGAGAAATCCGAGAACTCCCACGACTATCTCTGCGCTTGATCTCCTCTTCACCTGCCAAGAAGTACTCGTTAGCACCCTCTTTCCCTCTCGAAGAGCCACACCTTCTGTCGCCGTCCCCTTCTCGAAAATCAAGAACCCGCCTTGCGGGAAGAGGACACCTTTAGGGAGCCAAGTGGGTCTCGCCCGAGGAGGTGCATATGCAGATGAGCTCAATTGGGTGTTTTGGGCCGTGCTTCCCTGAGAAACAACCGAAGCTCAAGGAGAAGAGTGGAGATAAAGAGTAGAGAAGAGAGCGATTTGGTTGGCCTCGTGGACGAGATGGGCAAAGTCAGGAAAAGAAGACATAGTGGTCCGTCCAAGAAGGAGAAGCTCTCTTTGATTCCCTTATTATTACCTTCTTCAAGTCCCTCTCCAAGTATACATTTTAATTATTACTCAATTCTGTTTTTATCAATTGTATAATCCTTTCTATTGGGTTTGTCCTTTTTTGTTTTGGCGATTCTTGATGACCTATATTTTGATATCTGGGATGTAGGAGTTGATGATGTTGATGGAGGCAACTGGGACAGGCTTGGGATTATCGGTTATGATCTAATAATGTGGACAGATGTGGCAAAATCAAGTCTTTGGTTTGGTTTCTGTTGTATATGTTTCTTGTCTTCTTGCTTTGCTAAAGGGATTAACTTCAGGTTTGTATCTCTTGCTTTTTGTACTTCTATTTTCTTTTTCATTTTGGTCTGTAGGATCTACCTAAATCTCTTCAATTTCATGTTTGAAGCGTTTTCCCCTATGATATCCCAACTGGGGCTTCTGTTTCTGGGTGCATATCTTTTCAAATTCAATATGTCAAAGGTATGATAAATCTAGAATCATAATGCATTCAGGTTCAACTTTCTTTTCTAAATTTGGATTAGTAACCTCAGAAGTAATGTGGAAACAAGACGTGAATTCAAGCTAAAAGAAGGGGACATTTTTGCGAGTAGACAGATTTACTCTTCCTGCTGCAAATCAAAGGTAAGAGAGCTTTTCTCAGGGGAGCCTTCAATGACACTTAAGGTGTTTACTGTTAAATGATTCTTGAGGTAGCCCCAAATTTTCTGGTTACAGGTAATCCCATTCTTGCTTCTTGGTGCTGAGTACGGTCATCTTATAACTTTGTAGGGGCTTTGTGCTATTGGTATAATCACTAGAAGAGTTATTCAATTCCAAATTTTAGTCATTGAATCATTTAGCAGAATTAATTTAGTTCTTCATTTGATGTACTGACTGCTAATGTTGTTGATATGGATAGGATTTATCATCAGCTTCACTATTCCAAAACTGTACACATGCTACACTAGCCATGTAAACACTAAAGGCAAATTGACCTGATCCGCCCAATCAATCCAACCATATGGATTTGTGTTTGAATTAAGGTTTCCTGAAGTAAATTCTACTGGGTATTGCAGTTGAATGTACAAAATTCTGGGTGTCAGAAGAGTGGGAGGCTTGCTCTCACAAGAAGATAGTCACAGTATCAGCAATCAGTCTTTTGGAATCTTTCCTCCATCAAAACCCTCATTTTCACAGGCGATTTTCTAGAACTCGCTCTGCTTCTAAGCTCCTTAATGATTACAATGATCTTCAGATACTCCATAAGAATTCAAGCATACAATAACTTCTAGGCTTGAGAGATATTTATTTACAAGGACAAGAAAATCCAAAAACTTTTTTTCCAACCATTGAACTGCTTCCATTCACTTCTTTTTCTTTCCTTGTATCTTTCCCATTTTACTGGGTACGTTGTAGGCTGTAAAATTATGTCATGCTTTCTGCATGGCAAAAAAATATTTTCTTATCGATAAGGGGGTTGCTCTACTCTGCAAAATGGGTCATAGAGCCTTATAACAACAAATTAGGAACCATTTTTTGAGACATGGCTTTTGTGTTTAGTAAACTTCTGTTCACTGTATTCATATCTTTGATAATCTTGCCATGCTGCCAGCAACATCTGGTACGGAAACAGGAAGAAGGTGAAGTAGAACAAGGAGAACAGGGAGAAAAGGAGCTGCGGCATGCATTGGTGATGACAGGAGTGAGCTCACAGAAACAGTATTCTGGTTCTTCACCATTACTGAAGACCCCCAGTATGCATGTTTTTTAAATTGCCAGATGAGGCATTGTGTTATTAAGCAAGGGATGTTTTCCTGTGACTTTAAAACCTATATAAATAAGCAAGGAAGGCGTCTGTGTTTGATTCATTTTGGGTATCACCTGCTACCCGGTTCATAAATGAGAAAGATGCTGAGAGATATACTGAAGAATCAATGGATATTGGTGGGAACAAATTTCAAATGTCCGAGAAGTGAGGAGGCTTCAAGCCAGGTTTTGGAATAATATAGCATGTGAAAACTACTCCAAATTATTCACTCTTTATACCGTCAGACCTCTTCCCACTGGATTCCAAAATAAAAAATTCATGGGACTCCTTGATTCCATTTTTTTCAAACGAGATTAGTCGAACAGTTCAAGCTACATATGATAATGCACAATTTGCACTTGCAAGTGTTATTCGAGCGATAAAGATATTTAATGGTAGCATTCCCATTTCCTTTTTATTATATCTTGGTGCAAATAACAGTTTCCATCTAAGGGAACATCAATGACACCTTATGACTCTTGTGAGCGTAAATCCAACACAAAGCTTTTTTTTTTTTTTTTAATCTTTTTATGAATAATGTTGCAACATGAAGTTATTGATACATCTGAGGAAATCTAGACCACGAAGTGATTATGATTTTCATTACTTAATCTTGCACTTGATGAGTCATGGTGAAGTTTCTTGGCATGCCTCTGGCAAAATGCTTTAATCCTGTCCAAGCCTTCCACAAGGAACTGTGGCTCCATGGCAAATGTTATGCGAAGCCAGTTTTCCAGTCCAACGGCTACACCTGTAGTGCACCAAACCAAAGTTATACATGCCCAGTGTAAGTTATGTAAAACCAACTCAATTAAATTTTTACTATTTTTCAAACATCTTAATTAAATTTGTAGCCAAGTAAGAAAATTTTCATTTTAAAACATCTAGTTAATTTATGCAGGACATTACTTTAAGATTCCCATTTGAATGATGCTAAAAGGATTTCAGAAAGTTGAAGATCTAGCCTCATGCTTAGTTCCAGACTTTGTTAGAGACAGCAGGGGCCAGAAAATTTGGGTCCGAGGGGCTGTCCAGAATGACAGTCGGAGTTACGACTAATGTCTCAGAGCAGCCCGAGCCAAGCCCATAACCCCCCCCCCCCAATGCCTCATTAACCAATATATATATATATAAAATAAATAGTTATGCTGTCACCTTGGGATAATTAATGATCTCGTTATTCAGTTCATAGAATTATTTTAGAAACAAGTTCATCAAGAACTAAGTCCTGTGCTTAAAGTTGAGAAAATAAAATTTTACATACCCGGTAGAACGATGACAGATTCTTCTTCAGCCAACTTAAGACAAAAGTCCATATCATCGGTAATGTCCTCAAGCAAAGAGAATTCTAGTTTCACCTATAGAGTAAAGTTGGTGATGTGTTTTTTCTATTTTAAATATCCTCAATTCTCCTATTAATTATGCACAATCAGTTGCAATAACAGTGATGTTCTTTACTTACCATGACAAACATAGATCCCTCTGGTTTATGAGGACAGGTAATACAAGGTATCTCCTTAATTCGTTCATAGCATATATCTGCACCTTCTCTCAATGTGTTCATAATTCTTGAAAAGAAGTCTTCTTTTGTTTTCTCCAGGATTTGAGGGATTGCAGCCTGATGCATAGACCACATTTTTATGGCTTCAGAGATGCGAGAAAAGGGCATTGGAGATAAACAAGAAGGTAATCTAGGAGACTTATAAAACCATGAGCTAACACCATTGTTAAGAGTTAAGAATGCAACAACATTGTATTTGGGTTGCAAGAAATTTACTTTATGGTTTCTGCTGTCACGTATTATCAAGGGCCGAGTTCTAAGTAAATTTCATATAATTCATGTTATATTTTACATTTAATTCTATTTGCAAAATGCTTTTCTTTAGGTTTGGGAAAGTGATTGTCATCTAAATTCATTTGGCGGACATGAAATTAAAGACATACAATTCATAATTTTTCTGGTGAATTTCTATACTATCATGGTTATTCTGCTTTAAAATTACGCTTTTGTAGCACTTTCAAACAGAAAAAGGCACAAAGAAAAAGCGCAACCCCATAGAATGAATATATCACAAGGCTTATATACCTGAATGAAAGTTGTGGGGTCACTGCAGATGTTGAGGTAGCTCTTGATGCTGTCCACAATCTAGTTGGAAGCATGAACAGATAAAAAGGTCACAAGACACATGGTGATGAACAGCAGCAGTGTAATAATAAACTAATAATTCCAGAGAGACTAAAAGAGATGCAAAACCAACCCCATATTTCTGAAAGATGCCATTGGGGTCACAAGAAACAATCCAACCACATCGCCAACCGGGAACGATCCATCTCTTTGATAAAGACCCTATAGAAAGGACTGGAACAATGGATCCAAATTCCCCCATGAATACCCATGGATTCCTTCCAAATGCTAGATGGTCATAAACTTCATCAGCAATCACAAATATTCCAAGCTTTCTTGCAGTCTCTGCAACCTTATTAATCGTGCAATAAAGAGACATTTGGATTAGTGTCCGTTTTGTTCCTCTGATAATTAGAGATATTTTATGAATCCGATATGTCAACTTCACAATTTAGACTATCCATGCACAAAAGAACCACGTGGGCCCGCTTTTGTTTTGTTACGGTGCCCGTAAATAACAATTGGGTATAATTAATTCCCATAAAATAATGTAAGTTAGGCCACCTTTTTAAGATGTTGGTACGTGAAGACATTTCCACATGGGTTGCCAGGGCTAATGAGTACAAGGGCGACAGTGTTGGCATCTGCAAGGGCTTCCACGGATTCAAGGTCAATTTCCCATCCTCTCTCAGGCAGGAGATCAAAATGGCGCACTTCAAGCTTGCTAAAAGCTGCTCGAGATTCATACATCGGGTACCCTGGTCTTGGTAGTAGAATGTTGGCACCAGGACGAGCCAGCACCGATATTATGACCTCTATTGCCTGTTGGCAGCCAACCGTGAGGTAAACGTCTTCTGGGGATAATTGGTATGAAAGATCTCGAGAGAAATGCTCTGCAATAGCCCTGTAAATGCAATGGAGTCCAATTTAGTGCTTGTATTTTGAAATATGACATCCTTGGATGCGCCAAATCCCATGACAAGTTTATTGGCAAACCAATCTTACTTTAAATATATATGGTTAACGTGACATATCAATTTAAAATTTCAAATTTATAAATATTTTTTTAATTATATAGCTCAAATTTATATTTTAAAATTATAAATTAAAATATAACATTAAATAATAAAAAAAAAATCATACTCCAGCAATTCTGGTTTGAACAGAACATTACGTTATTTACAAGCAAATACGGAAACAGTACAACAACAAATTGAAAAGGCTGTACCTTCGGGCAGGGAGATCACCGCAGGCGTTGAACGCATAACGATTGAACTTGGCCGATCGAACCGCATCGACAATAGCGTCGGTAGCTACAGGAGTGGTTCTAAAGCTTGGAAATGGCGAGGGATCGCCGTGGCCGAGAGGAATCAATGGCCTACTATCGTCGTCTTCGTTGAGACGATCGTATAGCATATTGAGATACCGACGTATGCTGATAGCCGACGATGCATCCAACAATTCGTTCCCCTGAAAGTTCCATTTCGTTGGTCTCGCTTCCATTCTCCTCTCTCTATCCCTCCGTCGCAGTTATATATACATAAAAAGAAATATCTCTATTGCGTTCTTGAAAGTAGGCTTCGGCGGTGGTGGATTTAAAGGAGCTGACTACGGTATCTAAGCGGCGTGTTGAGACCAAAATCCTCCTTTCCCTCTGAAAGTAAAAGCCACCTAAGTAGAAAAATTAGATATCTTTTGACTTTTTATTTCTGTCTTGATCATCAAGCAAGTGATCGTTTATAATATTAGACCAACATGTGTAGATTTACAGATATAAAGTATTCGAATTCAAATCGAAAAATGCTTCTTCTTCCAGATGCGGACGATTTGGCCGTTAATTTTATGGATCCCACACGCAAGCATGAAAATGACTTCCTTTTGTAACGCAACACTATCAAATAAAGAAATTATAACAACAATTCCGTGCGTAAAAATCTTAAAAACAGTGTTAATAACCGTTATAGAAAATTATTATTGTAATAAATAATTTTAAACAACAGTCATGGGGTAGCGGTTGAAACATAGGAAAGCTGCAAGAAAAAGTAGAAAGGAATGTCGTTTGGATTGATTGGATCAGGGGCTTCAATTTTTCTAAAGGCTTATTGATTGGATGAAACATAGGAAAGGGTTGACTTCATCGCGCGTGAATGAGAGTTGACTTGGATGCTACAATTCACGTGGATCGAAATATAATTGCCAAATTTGGTTGATACATCATGTAATAGACAAACACTTACAGGTATTTGAAACACTTGGGAGTTTTGAGTGGCAACAAAAAATTCTGAAAAGAACAGATAAACAAGATCACGACATCCAACAAGAATTTGGCTGTCATCATCGTCCCTTCTTATGTCTTGATTAACAAGACGAGGTGCTTTTATTACTTGATCTAAAAGGATAACCTAATATCCTGCAGACCTCATGTCCAATCACATGTAAGGCATGGACTTTCAACTCCTGGTAAGCAGTGTCCCCACAACACTGAACTTTGAAAAGATACTGGGAAGAACAGATGATTCCACGCGAATTTGCAGACCACCAGTGCTTCTGTAGATTACTGACAATTTGGGAATTTTTATTACTGGACTCACTAGCAAGTATAAGGTGCAATGGACTGGAGGATGAGAATCAACGTCCAGAAGTGAAACCCACTGCCCAGTTTTCTGATAAATTTATGTACTCTTAGCATGCCTTTCATAAAAGGCTTTAATCCTCCCAAGGCCATCCTCAAGGAGTGAAGGCTCAACTGCAAAAGTTATGCGAAGCCAGTTCTTCATTCCCAAGGCAATC
This sequence comes from Rhizophora mangle, assembly GCA_037832345.1. NCBI lineage: Eukaryota > Viridiplantae > Streptophyta > Magnoliopsida > Malpighiales > Rhizophoraceae > Rhizophora > Rhizophora mangle. Next base: position 1,863,626 of record JBAPLJ010001937.1, on the reverse strand, counting down.
CCTGCAAGAAATAACATTAAAATGCTCAACTTCAATGATTACGCTGGTAGCCCTTCAACATTGAACAGCACAAATCAAGACCATCCAAATTTAAGCATATTGCATTCTTGAAAAATCCATAGAGCAAAGTAGGAGTTTCTATTGTATTACGCAACATGGTTTCAGTCCATCACTATAATAGCTATCTCCAAGCAGCCAAAAAAGTTAAAAACCTTGTTGAAGATGGATATGTATAGAAAAGCAAGAATCAAGGATAGACAGTGGCCAGTTTCTAGTTAAGCCAACCCAAAGCATGAAACTTTATGCCATTCACACATCTTACCTGGTAAAACCATTACTGATTCCTCTCTAACCAGCTTGAGACAAAAGTCCATATCATCTTTAATACCTTCCAATAGTGACAAATTCAATTTGACCTGAAGGAATGGATCTGATAAGTGATTATCTTGTTTATTCTCCTAAGAAAAGAAACAGACATCTGGCATATGAAGCCCTCACCATTACAAACATGGAACCTTCTGGCCTGTTTGGGCAAGTAATGCAAGGAATGCTCTGAATTCCTTCGTAGCATACATCTGCTGCCTCTCTCAGTATGTTGTTGATTTTCAGAAAGAAATCCTCATCTGTATTTTTAATAAGCTGAGGAATTGCGCCCTAATACACAACAAATATTTGCCATATAAAAAAGATATCTGATTATTACCATTAAACCCAAAAAAAAAGACAACCAACTATGGATTCAAATACTAGAGAAACTTGTAATCTGATACAGAAGGAAAGATATTTTCCATATGAGCAACAGAGCATCAAAGATGATGCTTTGCTTAACCAGTATCATTATAGTATTTGGTCATTGATGAGTGGCTCCAGGCCTTATTTAGGCTTACCAGTAAACTGATCAGCTTCTACATTTTTTTTTTTCAATATGAGCTGCTCTTCGACAAAAGCATCCTAAATTACAAACCTGAATGAAAGTTGCAGGATCAGAAGAGATGTTGAAGAAGCACTTGATTGATTCAACAATCTAAAAGGAACAAACAGGAATGTTAATGCCACAAGGTACACCATTAAGTCTCCAACATAGGTACTCTCAGTAACAAGAATAGAATGCTTTGAACTATGTTGACATAATAAGTCAATTCCCTCCCCCCTACCCCCTACCCCCTCCCCCCTCCCCCCTTCTCCACACACACGCACACAGACAGAGAGCCCACCCCAGAATCTTGAAGGATGCCATTGGGATCACTCGTCACCACCCAACCAAGTCGCCACCCAGGAACAATCCATCTCTTAGATATGGACCCAAGTGTAAGGACAGGCACGATTGAACCAAAAACCCCCATTGGCACAAACGGATTACTCCCAAATGTGATATGACCATACACTTCATCGGCAATCACCAAAATTCCAAGCCTTTTAGCTGTCTCTGCAACCTGATGCTCAATTCAGTAATAGTCAGTAATTGCAACAAGAGTATCAATTAACTTTATGAAGATATTAAACCTCAGCTACCAGATTTTCCTCAATGACACAACATAGGAAAATTTCTAATACAAAAAGGAGAGAGAAGAAAATAAAAAACAAAAACTTATCCCACTTTCTTTAAATGCTCGTAGCTATAGACAGTTCCACAAGGATTGCCCGGGTTTATAATAACCATGCCAACAGTGTTCTCATCTGTCAAAGATTCGACTGCTTCAAGATCAACCTCCCAACCATTTTCTGGCAGCAGGTCAAAATGGCGAATGTCAAGATGACTCTGAGCAGCACTGGCTTCATAGTATGGGAAACCTGGTCTAGGAAGTAGAATGTTAGCACCAGGTCTGGCAAGGGCCTTCAGTGAAATTTCAATTGCTTGTATACACCCTAGTGTGAGAAATACATCATCTGGGGACAACTTGTATGGAAGGTCAAGATTCAGGTAGTCTGCAACAGCCCTATTGTTAATCATAATCGCAATTAGACAAAAGATGAAGTGTTGCCGAAAATTGATGAGAATTGTTACATGCCATAAATTTCTTATGACCGTTGCTTTCTTTACTTGATTGAAGAAAAGGAAAAGGAACCCTTGTAATTCAATAATGACATCATTTCTGCCTCTTCAATGAATCTCGGACACCAATGAAATGGAGTAAACCATAATTCCTGTTTTTTTTGTGCATAAAGAGGCTATTGGGTATGAATTATAGTAAATGATGGTAACTTTTCTGATTTTCATCAACTCTATACTTTCTTTTTCATTCAAACTCAAGACTAAGAAACGTCTAAATTTTAACTATTCCGTGTGGGACAAAACTTTAGCTTTTTTCATTCTTTTTTTTTCCTCTTTTTTTGTGTGTGCTGTCAAGCAAGTAGAGTGTTTTTTCTTTTGGAAATTGTGTGAAGTATAATTAATTGACGGAGCTGCTCCTACAATGTGGTCTAAACTAAACACACGAGGATGGATCCTGAAAACACGCACACACACACACACACACGTGGGACCACAAATGTGCACTTGTGTTTAATGTGCAGCTAATAACAACAAATGACTGAAATGGTACAGACAGCGTACCAGAACTCATACTACCTACGCATCTAAACATAATAGGGTCCAGACAAAAGGCATCGTGACCGTCTGCCGCACATAATAAATGAATTATACCCCCCACCAAAAAAATAAAAATAAAAACAAAAACAAAAAAGACAAAAAAAAAAAAAACCCTACAACAGCCCCACCATCCTCAAAGAAACACTTGATCTGTAAATTGTTTGTAAACCAAAGATTTCAAGCCATAAGTATACATGCTTGACAATAATTCCATGACAAACAAACTTTGCGTTTGTGAAAGAGTCACAACACTAATACAATGCCATGAATAGATACAAATTGCTTGGCAAAAATTCTCCGATCATCGGATAGGATCCTTAGTCAGCACAGTAGGGTGAAAAAATGGGTCTTACAAAGGAAACCACATGTGGGTACCAGAGTATGCGACAGTCACGGAAACCTAGAGGTAATAAGATAAAGGAAAAGCAAACAAAGCAACTAAATGAATGGTTACCGACCTCCTGGCAGGAAGTAAACCATTATTTGGAGAATAGTGGTTGTACTTGCCCGAACGCAAGGCATCAACGACAGCATCTTCGGCGACAGAAGTGGTGCGGAAGCAAGGGAAAGAAGAAGGGTCGCCGTGGGCGAGAGGGACGACTCGTCGTTCGTCTTCTTGGTTGAGATTCGCTGCCAAAGCAGTGATAACTGTGCGGACGGTGACGGCAGAGGCCGTGCTTATGTCTTCGTTTACTTGAAATTTCCATTTCTTCGGCCCCTCCTTCTCCATCTCCCCCTATCCCTTTAGCGTTTGAGAAGCAACAAACAACTCACGACTGACGGTCCAACAATGCACCAGTCTATATATATATATAGAGAGAGAGAGAGAAAGAGAGAGAGATAGAGCAGGCGACAGATAGACGAAATTCACCTTATGGGGCCTTTTTGACTTTTCATGTTTCAAGCCGAATACTCTGATAACGCCTCAATATCGATGCTTTTCTCCAATTAAGTCCTCATAGTTTTTATCAATTACATTTCTTTATTTTTTTTTTTTATTATTTCTCCGTTATCTGCCGACCTGACATCGTCGCTTCGGGGTAAATGCGAGAAAAATGATGTAAGCAAAAATTAAATTTTAAAAAATAAAAATTGAAAAGACAAAAAAAATAAATTTTAAAATCTAACGGTAAATTGTTTAAGTGGTTGAGTTTAAAATTCGAACAGGTCATATATTTATTCACTTTTATTTTGTAAGTATATTAGACATTTGGTTCTATATAACTGGGAACTCGCCCCCATTTAATTGTTTTTAACGGATTCTCCTTTTTTTTTTTTTTCAGTTAATTTGATTATCCTAAAACGAGGGTCAAATTAAAAAATCATAAAGACTTTCAACTAGCCAGAAATACCATCACGTAAAATTCCAAAGCTCAGAAAGACAGAAAGAACAGAGGATCGTTTTTAAGCAGTCTGGAAATTCAGCTACAGATACGCACACCATTTCAAATGGTAGAAAATGGTTTGAGTTACGTGTACATGATGCCGCTGCATACATGCATACCCTGATTCATTTACATACATAATCGCTAATTTGTAGACCACTGCCCCTTCTTACGGATAACTCGGGGTGTGTTTTATTACTAAAATGATAGTAAATATGAGGTGAAATGGATATGAACATGGGAATCAACGTCCACATGTTGAACCCTGCTGCTCAATGTGCTGATAAATTCATTGCTTCTTGGCATGTCTTTCACAAAATGCTCTAATCCTACCAAGGCCATCTTCAAGGGCTGACGGATCGATGGCAAAAGTTATGCGAACCCAATTCTCCATCCCCACGACCCTCCCTGCAAGGTATAAAGTCAGCAGTCTCAGTTTCATTTTTAAACTTGACTATCGTATCAACATTGGATGGAACAAATCAAGACTATCCAACTCAAGAATATTACAGTCTTGAGAAACCATTGTATTGCAATCATGACAAATGAAGATTATCTAGGTAGTATATTGCATTTGATCACAACTAAAGCACTGATCTGTAAGTCACCAAAAGCCTTTTATTTGCTTATTTATTTTGGAATTAAGGAATAAAAAGCTAAACTGAACAACGTTGTTAGAAATAGCTGGACAATCCCAACAAGGTGAATGCTGGCTTGCTGCTAATTTAATCAACCAAATGCAAGAATCGTTCAGGCATATTACCTGGTAAAACCATGACTGATTCCTCTCTAACCAGCTTCAGACAGAAATCCATATCATCTTTAATACCTTCCAACAATGACAATTTCAGTTTGACCTGAAAGAATGCTTATAATTAGTAATTATCCTGAATATCTTCTGGACGAAGTACAACTATGTCTGGCATATGATGCCCTCACCATTACAAACATGGAACCTTCTGACTTCCTCGGGCAGGTGATGCAAGGGATGCTCTGAATTCCATTGTAACATATGTCTGCAGCCTCTCTCAGTATGTTGTTGATTTTCAGAAAGAAATCCTTCTCTGTGTTTTCTAGGATCTGAGGAATTGCTCCCTGATACACAACATTAAAGACAACTGGGTATGGATCCTAACAAATCTTCATCAGGAGAAAAAAAAAGACATTGGCAGTAAATACGATTGAATGAGATGAACATAAGCCATCTGCTACCAGAATTTCAGTTCTTTCTTTTTAACAAAAACTTAAGAAATTTGTAACCCCATGGACAAAATGTGCCATATGGGCTACTAACCACACAGCATGATGCTTTGCTTAACCAATACGGTCATAGCATTTGATTAGCTGATGACTGTCTCCAGGATTATATTCAAGCATAGTATTAGTGAACTGTCTTGGCATCCAGGGAACTGGTCTGCTACCAATTGTTTTTCAATTGAGCACATTCTTCAAAAATAGCTTCATAGACTACAAACCTGAATGAATGTTGCAGGATCAGAGGAGATATCGAGAAAAGCCTTGATTGACTCCACAATCTGAAAATAACACACAGGAATTTTAAATAGAAAAGCTTCATCATTGTATCAATTAACACAAAGGTGCTCCTGGTAAGAAGCATATAAAGCTTTGAACAATGGTACCATAAAAAGGCAATTCTCCTATACAAATGCATACTGTCACAGAGAGAGAGAGAGAGAGAGAACTCACTCCAGAATCTCGAAGGGTGCCATTGGGATCGCATGTCACAAGCCAACCAATTCGCCAGCCTGGAACAATCCATCTCTTAGAAATGGACCCAACAGTAAGGACAGGCACAACTGAGCCAAAAACCCCCATAGGCACAAATGGGTTACTCCCAAATGCGATATGAGCATACACTTCATCGGCAACCACCAAAATTCCAAGCTTTCTAGCTGTCTCTGCAATCTAATATTCACAAATGAACAACCATTGGAAACAGAACGTCAAAACTAAAACTCAATATGGCATACTCAGTAGATGCAGCAAGAGAATATTGATCAATGTTATGAAGATACTAAAATTTGGCTACCAGGTTCTGATAAATGATTTTGTATGGGAAAATGAGGTTGCATTATCTTCTTGCATTATTCATATATGGAATACTGAAAAGTAGCTCCTAGACAAAAATGGGGACAAAAAGATTAGTTTGACCCACTTTCTTTAAATGCTGGTAGCTGTAGACATTTCCACATGGATTGCCGGGGTTAATGATAACCATGCCAGCAGTATTTTCGTCTGCCAATGATTCAACAGCTTCAAGATCAACTTCCCAACCCTTTTCAGGCAGAAGATCAAAATGGCGAACAGCAAGATGACTCTGCGCAGCACAAGCTTCATAGCATGGGTAACCTGGTCTGGGAAGTAAAATGTTAGCACCAGGTCGGGCAAGGGCTTTCACTACAATCTCGATTGCTTGTGAGCATCCAAGTGTGAGAAATACATCATCTGGCGACAGCTTGTATGGAAAGTCGTGACTAAGGTAATCTGCAATGGCCCTGTTGCAGCAAACATGTGTTAGCATTTATCAAGTACAGTTTGAAGTATTTGTGTCTTGCCATTGACATGTTACTGAGCCCACCAAGGGACCTGTTTCGCATGGAACGCCAGGGGTGTACAAATATCTATCTTTAGCTCATTTCCCCAATAAATAACTGAAATAAACTAATTATAGTTTATCAGGGTCAACCTTTATGGTTCTTCTCTAGTTTTGCAGTCAAGTAGAAATTTAGCCTTGCGCACATTTGACTGAGTCCATTTCTACAATCTTGTACAAAGCAAAACATAAGAGCAATAATTAATTCGTGCCGCTGGAATTCTTACGGCCAATGAAACAATGGAATGAAAAGGAAAGGACGTGGACAAAGTACGATGAGACGAAAGGTAAGCGTCGGCACCCCCCACTTGGTGGCTTGACAAATTATTCCAGGCCAAAAAGACCCACATTTGTGCAGAATCACTACACCATGCATAGAAATAAATTTGTTTGATTAAAATTTTCTATTCATTGAATTGGAAATTCCATCACAGTATGACTAGTGGTCAGGACAGCAGGTGAATAAAAAAAAAACAAAACCACAGAAGTTTTATGAACTTCCAACACTGAAAAGAAAGAAGGAAAAGGAAAACAGATAGAAGAGACATTTTCAGCTACAAAAAGCAATGGTTTCAGTCATTACAATTACAAACCTCCTGGCAGGAAGAATGCCAACACTTGGGGCGTAATGGTTGTACTTGGCGGAACGCAAGGCGTCAACAATAGCATCTTCGGCGGCAGAACTAACGCGAAAGCAAGGGAAAGGAGATGGGTCGCCGTGAGCGAGAGGAACGACTTGTCGTTTGTCTTCAGGGTTGAGATTTGCAATCAAATCATTGACAACTCCACGGACTATGATAGCCGAGGCCGTGCTCACGCTTTTTTTCACTTGAAAACCCCATTTCCTCGAACCATCCTCCATCTCTCTCTGTCTCTCCCCCTCTGCATTCTCTGCCCCCAGCACAAATTGCCAAGTGTAAGAGAGAAATGAAAAATACTAGATAATGTTATAATATTTATAAAAAATTATACATATTTTTAATATAATTTAAATTATATGATTAAATTTATTTATTTATTTATTAAAATTAAATAATATTATAATAAAATCTGCGTAATTTAAACGCGAATGTTTAATTCTCAGGCTGCGCTCCGGAGCGTCACTCATGACGTTGTCGAGTCATCCGTATTATAGACCAAACTTGCCGAGAAATAGTTAGAATCGTCTGTAGGATTAGTGGTGGATTTCTGTTTTGTTTTGGACCCAATCTATCTCTGACACGACTGCTAATTGTACGATTTGCAGCTTTACACGTATGCTACCAATTAAGTAGGGATTTGATGGTAATTTGCCCTACCTTTAGATACTTAATTTAAATTTAAGTATTTTTGGTGACTCTTTCCCTACGTTAATGAGAAATTAAGGTAAATATATTATGAAATTTTAAATTTAATATATTATAATTAAATATTTAAAAATATTTTTATTCAAATATTAAATTATTTCATCAAAAAATTAAATAAAATATTATTAAGTAATTTTAATGAAACTCACAAAAATAATAAATAATAAATTAATATCATTAAAAAATTATTGATTTATTTAAAGTATAAATGTTATTTATGTTATGTATAAATATAAAATTTATATATATATATATATATAGAGAGAGAGAGAGAGAGAGGATGAATCAACGTTGAAATTGCAAAGGTTTCAAATGAGGACATCATAATCTTGAAATGTAATATGTCAATTTTGTTGTTCCCAACACCAAATTGGAATGAAAGACTGCTTTCGTCTAGCGAAATACACATTATCACGTTTCATATAAGTGGTAAACATGAATTAAGTGACTAAATGATTCAATCTCTTGAAAGTGATTTCGAGATAAAATTTTCATTAATTTCTAATTTATTGACTTTGAATTTATAACTGTCAATGGCAACTAATAAGCATGACATAACAACTACAACAAAATCTTATTCTAAGGTGTATATATATATATATATATATATCAACAACAACAACAAAAACAGAAACCTTACCCGCGAGGAAGTTAGTAACTTTATTCCTAACGATAACAACATTATATATTTTTTGATTAATGGGATTAGGCATTAGGATTAGGATGGATGGATTTAAGTGATTAAAAAACAGCAACCGTCCAAGAGATGAAAAAAAAAAAAATCAATTGAACCACTGCTCGCAACTGCGGTTTGGCGTTTTTAAGTGTTGCTAATCAAAATTAGTTGTCAAAATCATAATACACAAAACTTTAACCTTATTTCTAAACTAATACACACACACACACACACATTATTTCTAAGATGTAAGTGTATCATGTGATGCACATCTGCTTTTTTTCAAACTCTTTTTGATGCTTTTCTTATCCAGTCAACTATAAAATTTAACATAAAATGTTTCAATTTCCTATATTACATTCTAATTATTCATATTTATTGTCTTTTGATGGGATTATAACTACATATATTATGCTAAAAATATGAATAATTTTATGGTAATTAAGTACAATTAATTATATTTTAAATTAATACTATATCATAAATAAAAAAAGTTACAAAAGACGAGGGGTTGGTATAATTTACGGTTAAATCCTTCTATATATTAAAATGTACCTTTCTATCAATCATTTAACAATTTTAAAATGGTGCATCGGTACTCAAGAGTGTATCTAAAGCGGCGCACTATCATATGTTAGCAAGTTTTTTCAATATATATCTGAAACATCTAAAGTGATGGTGACGACTATTGTAATAATGTTAATTAACTGTGGTAATCTCATTAGTTTCATCCAGAATAAGTGAACAAAAGTGGATTCGTAATTAATGTAGTTGAGATGAAGACCGAGCCCAAAGTTAAACTGCACTAATTACATCATTGCTTGCAACTTGTGCTTGAAGTATTTCATGCCAATTTGAGAGGGAACGTAGCTTGGAATTTGCTTTAAAAAATAGGCAAAACACGCGAGGAAGACACTTGAGTGACAAGTAGTTGTCGTATTGCAGATTTTTTTTTTTTTCAGTTAAGCTAAATTTAATTTTGTATTTTTTTTTTATGCACTATCGATTCACTTATAACCAAAATGTTCACCACAAAATAATGGCATGAGATAATTTGTCTATTGCACGATTAAACAACTAGTTTATATCAAAATTTTAAAATTTAAATGTGTTGTTAAACTGAAAAATTTAGAAATTTTAAATTTATTTGATTTAACTATTTAAATTATAATTAAAAGTATAAAATTAATATTTAATATTTAATATATAAAAAATTCAATAATATAATTTTTATTTTTTTAATATATATATATATTTAAATTTTTACAAAATTTTTAAAATTAAATAAATAAAAAATTATAATTAATTCAATAATTTATAATTTAATTAATTAATTAATTAATTTAATTATTAATTTTTAGAATTAATAATTTTTAAAATAAATTAAACTAAATTATAATATAACTCTCGATTTAATGACCCGATCAATTGATCCGAGTCATTAATCTAATATCACTTTTAAAATTTTGGTTTATATCTAAATACTAACCCTGTAGTTCAAAAAGATTTCAATTCGGATTAAATTGGGTTAGTGGAAGAGACTGTGGTTTATTTGACTCCCGTATTACACGCCGCGCCACCACAAAGGACGCTGGATGCTCGATGCCGCGTTTATGCAGATGCGCCAGACATATTTCCAAACGAATCTTCGTACGGCAACCACGAATCTCGGACATATTAAGAGACTCTGGAGGAGAACGAAGCCGTGGGGTTTGGGCGGAGATAACAGAAAGAGATTTTTGTTGTAATTTTCCAACTAAATAGTTTATTATTTTATTGTGTTAATATTTAGCAAAATCAGAATGCCCATATGTGACCATCTTCAATGTATTGCCTCAGTCCGAGTCCACGTTATTTCTCGTCCCCCGAGGCCAAGACTTTAAGTTTAATATGTTATATGTCGCTCTCATTATTGAAAGTCCAGCCCATTGTCTTTAATGATGACCACCGACGATCGCATTTGCTGATGCATTTCTAGCTTATACACTGATAGAAACAGAACCATGCATCCATGTCTTTGAGTCATTTGCCCAAAAAAATAAATAAATAAATAAAATAAAATTTAAGATGCAACGCATGACGTAACGAAGCTAATTCAAACTTTCGCCGCCCTTGCTTTTGCTTTTAATTTCTTTGTTTGTATATGAAGGCTGGGAAAAAAGGTGTCCTAGTCTCACCCAAATTATACGGATGCAACTGTGCTATTGACTCGCGAGCGTTCTAGCTTTCGCGTGCAGTGTCCCCACAGTTGAAGTTTGCGTGGTACTTGTTTTATGATTACAGAAATGCATTCGTACGCTGCTCAGTTACAACAAAAATTATAAGCAATTGGTTATGGCATAAACCAAACAGAAAAATTTATTGCGGCACGTAAAAAGGATAAAAAAAAATATAAACTAATAATATTTATTATTATTATAAATAAATAAATTTGTAAATAGAAAATTATTTTAATAAATGTAACAATTAACAAATATTGATATTGTTCAGTAATATTGGAGAGAGTTAACAAATGTGTTTGCTTAATGTCCACGTGCTTCTTCGGGACACAAGTCAAAAATGCAGGCTTTTCTTGAGAGCCTGGGAAAGTTTCGAAAGCAGCCGAGACAGCGGTCGTGTAAGTAATTAGGAAATTTCCTTCGAAACAAACGATGCCACAAATCAACGCGGCATTAATGTCTGCAGGTGTACGAAGACGCGTCGAGCGGCTACACGGGAACGTGTGTCACATTTTCAATCGCTGCTCTTTGTGCCATTTAATTGTCGGTCGAAAAGAGCGATTCCTAAGGCTGTACGTTGGTAATAGTGAGAGAGAGAGAAGATAGAGAAAGAGAGAGAGAGAGAGAGCCGGCGATGAGATGGCCGTTAATGTCTCCGTCGTTAGAATTGCTTGTCTTTTTTACCCTTCTGGAAGCCAAAATATTCCGCTTTTCTTTTGGCGGAAAATGTTTTTAAACATTGAAGGCAGTACTTTGTTTAGTTTCTAATTCTTTGATGCTCCTTAAAAACAAGGTTTCCATAATTTGCGGCTTGCATATTATATAGTTGGGATTTACCAAAGAATGGTCAAATAAGGTTGGTGCCAAATTTTGGAAATTACTAAGCAATAGATTTTTATTTATCTTATTACTAAATATTAAATGAAAAGTTAGGTCTTTCATATGATTGTATACTATTGATGTAATTGAATATAAAATAAAAATAAATGTAATGAATTTATTCTTTCCCTACGCTTAAGGCGAGAAATTTAAATTATGGATAATAATTGACGTGCACTTATGAATAATAACTAAATGTTTTAAAAAGAAAATAAATTAATCATCACTTTTAGAACAAGACAAGGAGGCCCCGCGGGTACAACGGAAGCGAGAAGGAAGGATGCGAAAAGGAATAGACGTCAGCAGTGGTAACAACGCCGTTTGGCAAAAGCCGGCGGATGGCGCCGCTTGTTTACAAAATCCCGCGTGCCACGTAACCCAGACAACGTTATCATTTTTGTCGCCATGGGCGGCGCCATCCCACAGTCATACCCCGCGCTGACTGCACTCTCCTCGCAGGCCCCACCCCCTCGAATTGTCACCTCCAAGTCCCATCTTTCGCTATAAAACAAATCACCATTCCCTCCCTTTCGTCTGCACAAACACCTCCATCTCCGCATCTGCGTCCATCGTCGCCATACGCAACCACCGCTCCTATGCATACGAATATATACGAATAATTTTGTAATCTTTTACGTGTGCTAATGGTTCCCGAGGAACAGAGCAATCTCTGCAACGGTTTCAAGAAAGGGAGTAACATTAATGACGAGAAAGATATACATTACCGAGGTGTTAGGAAGAGACCGTGGGGCCGCTATGCCGCCGAGATACGGGATCCAGGCAAGAAGACCCGCGTCTGGTTGGGCACCTTTGACACAGCGGAGGAGGCGGCCATTGCCTACGATAAGGCGGCGCGTGATTTCCGTGGGACCAAGGCTAAGACCAATTTTCCTTGCCCTGGTGAGATTCCGGCGGTAACAACCAGAATTGTCGGCAACAGTATTGATTATAAAAATAATCAGACCGTAAGCCAGAACAGCACCGCGGAGTCCTCCAGCCCACAGGAGGCACGAAAGTTCACGCGCCACCTTGATAACGGCGCGGGTGGGGCGATGGGTAGGTTCCCGTTTGTTTACCACCAGCCGAACGTTGTGGGTCCCGCCTGGTTTCTTGACTGCACCGCCAGGCCCCCGTTTGTGACTCGGCCGATGCCACCTCGGTTTGAGCCGGTGAGTCTCCATTTAAATGGTGGCTTTTTTGGTGGGACGCAGAGTGACTCGGATTCATCCTCAGTCGCTGTTTGCAAGCCAGCTAGGGTTCTTGATCTTGATCTTAACCTCGCTCCACCGATGGACGCATGATATCTCCCCGTTCTTTTCTCACTTTCCAGGCTAAATTACTGTTCTTTTTTTCTACTAAATTGACTACTAATTTCCTATCTTTTAAATTTATAGAAAACAAATTATTATATAGAAAAATTTAAAGTAAATGATCTGATCCTCTCATTCAACGTTTTAGTCATTCTATGTAAATAAGAGGGCATCAAATTGTGTTTTTTTTTTTTTTTATCTGAATTTTACTCTTGCAGTTGTTGTAGCCTCGGATTTGGTTCGTGTTTATTTTGATGAAATGAAATAGCAATGCTTAATATATCTCGATCGTGCTCCTTTCTTTATGATTTTTGTTAATTTAATGCTGAATGCTAATTAATAGACTCATATCAATTGATCTCCTCGAGGAGATCCAGAAATAAAACCAATTTTTCGGGCCACTTTGCATGCGTCAAATTGTAAAATACATGTGTATGTTTTATTTTTTGAGGCCTTGAACTAATTATTATTCTAAGATACAAAAATTGATATGAAGTCAAAAAAAAATTAATTTTTAACAATTAAACAATCGTTTTAACAATTATAAATAGTTAATTTAACTAACACTGAAATGTTAAGTCCAATTAGGATGAGATTCTCAATTTCGTGTCAATTAAAATAACTCCTGGTTGTCAATTTGAATATGTTTGCATTTTTATTTTGTCAAAAAATGTCTGCATTAAAGATCGAATGATGTAGAGTTGTTATCAATTAGTTACCGATTTTTGGATAAACTATCGATAGAAAAAGATTGAAAGTAATGGATGTGGATTCTCACCGGCGGCAGGCAGTACCGCCAACCGGGATGACCTCAAATTTTCAAAACTCAAAAGCTTGGTATTTGGTAGTAAGGCATCAAATGGGACCCAGCGGAGGAATTTTCGCGTTGATGGGAATAGATCGACGCAGTGCCTTGACTACGACTAGTCGGCACGGCAACTTTGGCCGGCCACCCTTGTTTATTAATTATAATAACAAGACGGATCTACTGTATTATTTTTATATTCTATGTGAAAGAATTTTGAATTTAAAATTATTATAATAAAAAATAATTTTGATGAATTTATCTTAAAGTTTATATTTTTCAAAGCGTACTTTTTGGGTAAAGAGCCGGCAGCGTCAATGAGACAAAGTTCGGCGAGTAAAATGGTGGAGTGTAACCGTGGGACCCAAAAACTGAGCAAAATCTTTTCGATATTAGGAAAGACTTTGGGTCGGGCGGGCCTCTTCTTCTCGGCTTTTTGGTGGGGCGGTGGTCGGCAAAGTCCGCAGTGCCGTTGTGGAGTAAAATTTTCTTCGCTCTACTTGGGACAATTATACAATATCAAAAATTAGAAAAGTCAAAGTTCCACCAACACAAAAAAAAAAAAAAAAAAGTAAATAAATAAATGCTCCATCAACATTGTGAGGATTTTATAAGAATGTTAGTCTATGTTTTGTTGCCCTCAATCACTTTATTTAGTTAAAATTTCAATTGATTTGATTATTTTTGCTCATTATATATTCTAATCACTTTAAATTGAAATCTCATAAATTTGTCTGAATTTTAGAAATTAAGTTTAAAAATGCAAAAGGGAAGAGGAGGGGGACCAAAAAATATAAGGGTTTTATTAAAGTAATAATAAAAAAATTACATTGAGTTTCTTGCGTTTAGAGTACGATAACATGCCACATCTTCCATTTTTTGGAGTAACAAATTGCACTCCTCAACTAACTAGGTTAGTTAATAATAACTGAAATTATATATATATATATATATATATAAGTCTTTACCCTTAATTATATATCAAGTTAAATAAGATACTTTTCTTACTTTTTTTTTTTTTTCAATTCTAATTCTCTTATATAAACACCTACTCATATAATATTACAGTGTCAATTGTTATATTTTGGAATTCCAATGGTTGTATTTGATTCTAATATTTTTATACGTTTATGTTAATTATAATGATATTTTTAACTGAAAATTGACAGATGATACTTTTTGCTCCTGGGATCGAACAGCTGGATACAATTTATTGTACTTAAATATTGAGTGTACGATGTAATATATTTTTTTTAAATGACAAAAAAACAAAATGAGAGCAGGGTGAGGTATGGCCCAAAGTCAAGACGACTGTATAAAAAGAACATAGGCCCCCGTTACCTCATTTCACCGTGGGACGGGGAGTCCAGAACACACAAAAGGACGGGCTCACTACGTTTAAGGAACGCGAGGTAGTGTTGATGCGCGCACAGGATCATTCCTCCTCTGCTCGGTACTGACGAGAGAGCCAAACGGGCATTGCGGAAAACAGAGGCCCCAAAGACCAAACCAAGGTGAAAGAAGAAAAAGCTTGAGAGAGCGAAGTTAAGGTCCGATCTCTCTCTCTCTCTCTCTCTCTCTCTGCCAATCTTGAGGAAAGGTCTTCAAGAATCAAGATTCCATTATTCGTGGATTTCAAATTTGAACAACTTTGCCAAACGATTTTTTTTTTCTTTCAAATGATTTGAATCCAATTGAGATCAATCTCTTTTTTTCTGTATTCTTACAAGATTATTGTTGTTATGCCATTTTTAGGGTTTTTCTTTATTATTATTTTTTTTTTGGGTAGTTTACGTGGTAGTTACGATATCTTGCGATTGGAGCTTACCGATTGTTTTATAATCCAAGAAAGACATTACCGCTCAATTGCACAATCGTAATCTGTTCATCTTGAGTCTGCTTGCGATGGTTTTAAGTTCTTTGCCAAATTACTGCGGCTATCCAGTTTTATTATTATCGTTTTTTTTCTTGTTAAGGATTTTTCTGCTTGACTAATTCAAGGGTTAACCTCCAAGATTGTAAAAAAATTTGTGTTATCTTTCTTGAATTATCAAGGAGTATGAGAATGTGGGAGCTTCTTGAGTTTGGATTTCTGGATTATTTTTGGGTTTTTTTGATTTTTTGTCAATGATTTTGAATCCAATTGGTGTAAATGCCAAATGTTCTTTAACATTTTTATATGGAATTTGGCATGGTGACAGTGTTTAGGTATCTTTTGATTGATTGTTGTATTATCCAAGAAACATGCTAACAGTTGATTGAATAATGTTAGTATACTGAGTCTACTTCTTCTATTTTTAATTTATATTTGATAATTATCATAGCTGTCAGAGTGATTTTTTTGCATTTCTTGAATCTTTAAGGAGTCAAGAATGTTGAAATTCTTTTTAATGTGGCTTCTGGAATTCTTTGTGGATAAATGTTGATTGCATAATCTTACTCTTTATGTGCCTTGCTTTTATATTCTGATTTGGCATTGCAACTGCAGACTTCTGGATGGAGTACACTTGTTTCTAATTTTTCCATCGAATTTATTTTTGGGTGTTTGGTGCCTAGTATATATGCATTCACAGTTCCTACTTCTGCAGGTTAGGAACACTTGAATTTCCTTCCTTGTAGTGGGGGCTCATCAAAACTATTGAAGTACCATGGTCTGATTAACTAGAAAGAAATGTGTTGATTTTGATTCTTAGAGAACAATGAAGCAATATGTATACATCAATGATGATGAGTCACCAACTCAGGATATCTACTGTGACAATCGAATATCAAACAGAAAATATACATTGTTGAACTTTATCCCCAAAAATTTATCAGAGCAGTTTAGGTAAATCTTTTTGTCCATTGCTTTTTCTTCTTTTTGTTCCCTCATATATTTCTATCACTAACATATTTATATCTGTTTTTCAGCCGGTTCATGAACCAATATTTCTTGTTGATTGCCTGCCTTCAGCTATGGTCACTAATTACTCCTGTAAATCCTGCCAGTACTTGGGGTCCACTAATTTTTATATTTGCAGTCTCGGCTACAAAAGAAGCTTGGGATGATTATAACAGATATCTCTCTGACAAGAAGGCAAATGAGAAAGAAGTCTGGGTTGTTCGACAGGGCATCAAAAAACATGTACTAAATCCTTCACATGGTCTCCTTTTCTTATTCATGTGTCTATTTCTTTATTCTATTAGAATAAAAAAGGTAATTTCAGTATTTTCAACAGATAATGTTGATTGAGTTGGCAATTATTGATTATGGTCTTTTGTGAATATTGATGAGACTAGTTGGGTACTTGTAAGAGCAATGTATGTCTCTTCTATACTTTGTTGATCCGAATGTTCCTATGCATACGATAATAGACACTCATTGTGTGAATATATGTGTACATAGCATTGCATACTTCTCTCTCCATCAGCAGGATGTTTGCACTTAAGAAATTTTTTGAGAGAGTGTTCTACAACTTTAATGCGAAAAAAAAAAGTGATAAGGTATTCTCTGGTTACTTGCAAGGGGGGGGGGAATGGGAACTTTCATGTCCAAATTACTTGCTACGTGAAATGATGCATACAGTTATTGACATTTAAACATGTATTTGCTATAGATTTAGTTTTGTAGTAATACTGTTTGGTAGGTGTAGCAGGAATTTTCTATCGGTTTCTACATGTATCTATTAGTTAACACATCTATCATGACCTTGGGGCATGGGCATAATTTAATTGATGCCAGAAGCTAGTAACAATGCCTTTCCCTGGCCCAAAAATTTTAGGACTTTGTTGCTGTCATATAATATAATTACTGAACTTTAGGATTTCTGCTTTGTTTTTGTTTGCTTTTTTAACCGAATGGCCTTGTCCATCTTTTAAATTTTGTTCTATCTACATTTCCTTGGTTTAGGAGTAAATCTCTCTTCTCTGGAATGGATAAATTGCTGAAATTTTTTCTTCACTTTCAATGATAATAGAAGCTGGAGATCCTTTTAAAACCATTGTTTATGGAGAAGATTCTTTTTTGTTCCTTAGTGTATTTATATATGTAATTAAAAGTTTTCCTGAATTAAATGTTGACAAGATGAAGACTTTTTTTTTAAAAGAAAAAAGATTTCTCCAGCTTTTGCTTTCTTTCTATGTATTATCCTCATCCCTGTGTTTATTTGGTGATTTGGTGATATTGATGTGTAGATCAAAGCACAGGACATCCATGTGGGTAATATAGTGTGGCTTCGTGAAAATGATGAAGTGCCATGCGATCTTGTTTTGATGGGTACATCTGATCCTCAAGGGCTTTGCTATGTTGAGGTAAATATAAGGATCTATTAGTAAGTTTAAAGTGTGCACCATAGCTTGCTATTCTCAGAACCTTTTCTTATCATTTGTGTTTTCTGTTGAATGCTTCCCATAGATATAGCCACATAGGTATAGTAATGGTCCCTACTGTTCAGACCAAGCAATCATGATTATGATTAAAACCCCAATTCAAAAAGGAGTAGAGAGACAAAAATATTGGAGGCTCTAACAATGAAAGTTGTGGCAATGGAAATTGGAATTTGACCTTCCATCAGAAATATAGTGTTGTTGCTTCTCCAAGTGAATGAGATATTTTTTCTCTGAGACATGTGAAAATATTATGGCATTGTTATTAAAAGAGTGCACTGTGTGTTTAACATTTTCGGGATCCTTACATTTTAGGATATTTTGCAGACATCAGCTCTAGATGGTGAAACTGACCTGAAGACGAGGGTAATACCATCAGCATGTATGGGAATAGACTTTGAATTATTGCACAAAATCAAGGCAAGTGTTTTTATCACTTACGCATAATTATTTTCATGTGGCTCTCAGTTCCATTTGTAATCACTTGTACTTTGCTGTTTTATCCTCAGGGTGTTATTGAATGTCCCAATCCAGATAAGGACATCAGAAGATTCGATGCAAATATGCGTTTATTCCCTCCATTCATAGATAATGATGTATGTCCTTTAACCATAAAAAACACAATCCTTCAGTCATGCTACTTGCGCAATACAGAATGGGCTTGTGGAGTATCTGTCTACACTGGCAAGTTTCTGTTTCCTAAAGTGCCATGGTCATGTCTACTTTACATTGTTGTTTTTTTTTTAAAAGTTTTTATATGTAATGCATACACAGTTGTCCATGTCATGAGCATGCACACACAAACATCTAGGTGTTTTCTTGGAATTGTCACAGATTGTTGGATACTCAATGTAATTAAAAATGGTAGCAAATGGGCTCATTTTTATTTTGTTCATTGAGAAGGGAACTGAGGCTGAGCTTCTCTAAAATTATGTGTTTTTTTTTTTCAAATAAAAAATTTGTGCATGCCTTAGGGCTCATGCTGTTCTAGTATATGTGTGTGTAGACATAACAATCCATTTGGCAACTTGCTGCTTTTATGCATCTTAGCTTCATTGTAAGCAATCCAATTTACCATTCTTAGAATAAACATCAATATTGTGATGTAGAATTGCACTTACTTTCAACATTGTTGACTTAACTCCTGAATAATTTTTGTATTAACTCTGACTGGCAAATTCCCACATTTGTCTCTCCATCTTTGAGCCACTTTCTAAATACTCTCTTTCAACCTAGGATATATTATCTTTGGATCTGTTTTTGCGTTACTCAGTTTCCTTTTTTTTTTTCCTAGTTCGCCTGATTGTTTTGAAAAAAATGCAGCAATTACTGACTTATGAACTTCTGTATTTTGCTTGTATTTTTTTTATTCTAGGAAATGAAACAAAGCTGGGTATGAGTAGGGGCATACCTGAACCTAAGCTTACAGCTGTGGATGGTATGATTGACAAGCTGACTGGTGCTATATTTATTTTCCAAATAGTTGTTGTTGTTGTTTTGGGCACAGCTGGAAATGTCTGGAAGGACACAGAAGCAAGAAAGGTTAGTTGGACTTGTTAAGTTGGACAGCCTTTCTTTGTTATTCCAAAGCATTCTTTCATGCAGTTTTAACCATCAGTCTCCTTCACAATTACTGGAAGAAATTTTGGCTCTTCTCTATTTCTTTTTTGTGGATTTTGGTCTTGATGGTATTATTAATGTGTCTAGACCTAGTTCTTTGTATTTCCTTTACATTTTCCCAGTTTCCTATCTTTTTATCTGCATAGAAGTTGAACTGATTGCATGCTAGACTTGAAGCTAACATTTCTGTGTCCTTGACTGTAGCTATTCCTGTTAGCCTAGTTTGGATGACAAGGGTCCTTGTTACTATTGCAATTGAGAATTTATGAATTTTTCTCATCCCTTTAAAGTAGGATTGTGTGTATCCAATGGCTAATAAGTGCTCAGGTTAGAGTTTTTTAGTGGTGAAAGGGAGAAATCATAGCTTGGTTATTTTCTTTGGTGGCCACTATAGTATAGGTTATTTATCTCTTATTGTCAGATCTATATTTTCTTTATTCACCTACAAGTGCTCTAATCTTGGTTGTTGCCATAAATTCTTATGGCCCCCAAATTTACCCTGAAATCACTTGTCATCTTTTTTTCCCGTGGAACTTAGCTAATAACCTTTAAAATTTCTCATTCTTATTTTTGGGTTGCTACTTTTAATCTTGATTTAGTTGTCAATGGTTTAGTGAAGTTTCAACTCCTCTTTTCATTTAATTTATTTCACCGTTTGTCCTTTCCTCCTTTTTTTTTGTTGGGGAGGAAGGTGGTTTAATTGTTTTCCTTCCTTATTGCCTTTGATTTTAATCCCATATCTTGGAGTTGCAGTCATTTTTAGAGTTTTGACCTCTATATTTCTATGCATTGCGGCTTTGACATTGAAACTCATACTCACTCAGTTTTCTTCTTCAGCAATGGTATGTTTTGTATCCAGAAGAGGGACCATGGTATCAGCTGCTAATAATCCCTCTAAGGTTTGAGCTTCTTTGCTCCATCATGATACCCATCTCCATCAAGGTAATCTTGCCCTGATCTCTTGGATTGCTATGGTCTATATATATTGTTGCAAATTGTAGCATAAAATGGGAATCCAAATTTCAATTCATAGATGCATTGCAGCAAAGGTTTATTTAATACCCTCTGAATTTGAGCTGGAGAGGTCCAATGGTAGGGGAGTAACACACTCCAGTTATAGTATCTAAAATAATTTTGACTTTTAAAGTGAAATAGTTTCCAAGAAAGGAAGGTTAGATCCTAAGGGTTCAGAAACTTGAAAAATCCCAATTGATTTATGTATGAATTTTGAGTTCCTTCAACTAAGCTGTTGATGTTGCTAATAGGCAGAACTGTGAATCCCAAATAAATAAGAGAGTGTTGTGAACAAAATTGAATTGTGAATTAACATTTGTGATATCATTCTGGAATCAGTTTTAGATTAGCCTAAAGGTGGAATGAGTTTTAGGTTAGGATGAGGTTTTTGAACTTAAAAGAGTATCCCTCTTGTGTAGTAAATATGTAAAATCTTTTATTTTTATTTTTGTTTTTTTATCTTTTTGTGTTCTTGCCATCTTTTGATGAGTTCTGACAGAAAGTGATTGGAGAGTGCTGGGCTACAGATGAGTGGTTGGAATTCTGTAATTGTAGGACATCCAATCACTTGTAAATATGTGGACTTCTTATCTTTGATATTTTAGAACTACTAATAATGAAAGCCGAAAATATAGTTTTTACACAAGCACATGTGTTAACTTTAGATATATGGAGATTATGTAGTGTATAAATGGCTAGGAAATCACTTTGATACTTTCCTGCTAAATCTTTAAATGAAAAATTATTCTGTACTGTGTTGACATTACCACAATGAGTTGGCTTGCTGTTTCCTTTTGATGTTGTATCTCTGCATTTTCTGGACTATCTTCTATTCCAGTATGCAGGAACTGAACTTCTTTCCTATCATAGGTTTCTTTGGATCTTGTAAAGAGCCTTTATGCAAAGTTTATTGATTGGGATGTTCAGATGATCGACCAAGAAACTGGTACTTCATCACATGCAACAAAGTAAGTTCAATGATTGAACATGATGCCAAATAAAATCAAGTTTTTTTGAGGGTAATTTAAGACGTTTTCATTGTGTGTGGCAGCACAGCAATTAGTGAGGACCTGGGACAAGTTGAGTACATTTTAACTGACAAAACTGGAACGCTTACTGAGAATAGAATGGTCTTTAGAAGATGCTGTATCAATGGCATGTTTTATGGGAACGAGAACGGGGATGCAGTGAAAGGTTCACTCTCTCTCTCTCCCTATCTCTCTCTCTATCTCTCTCTCTCTCTCTCTCTCTCACACACACACACACACACACACACACCCCATGTGATGTTTAATCTTTCTCTCTGTTTGTTAACAGTGGTTTCAATTATTGTAATCTTGAATGGAGTATGTTCCTACCCTTCAGAATCTCACATTAATTGAAGCTTTATCTGACTCTCTTGACCTCATTTCAGTACTATCCAATGCTGCTTAGATCTGTTTTTCTCTTGTTCACCACCTTTATCTTAGTCTTTTCTTTTTTATCTGTATGCTACATCCACTTGCCTCAAAAATTAAACTAGTTTCCCATTATCTTATTTTATCTTAGTAAAATTTTTGCTTTGTTGGGATTATCATGTAGCTCTTTGTAGTAGAGAATTGGTGTCCCAATGTGTGAGGCTCTCATACAGTTGGTTATGGGGAAGGGTTGGAAACATATTTTTTTCCTTCCACTTTCTGGAGATTTTCAGTTACTTCTGCTTGACAGGACTAGGATTTCCATGTACAAAACTTTAAGATGTACTTCTTTAAGGTTCTAATATGATCTAGCAATGAATCATGAAATAGTGGAGATATATCACCATTGCTATCTGATGCAAATTAGTTTCATGCCTTTTTTTTCCTCCCATATGGTGAAACATCTGGCTTATAACTGTTCTTTCATTATGCAGATGTGCGACTGCTTAATGCCATTGCTAGTGGAGCTCCTGAAGTTATTCGGTTTCTTACAGTCATGGCAATATGTAATACTGTAGTGCCTGTGCAAAGGTGTGACTATTTTCATGCTAGTGTCTTTGCATTTTTGGGTTTCTCATTTAATATAATAAGGTTTTGCTGTGTTGGAGATATGCTGACAAGTTCAGGCTGCAATGTCTTTTGGTAAGAGCATACATATAAATGATCCTCTTTTCTTTTTTTTTTTTTTTTTTTTGCTTTTTGTAGCAAAATTGGAGATATCTTGTACAAGGCTCAGTCTCAGGATGAGGATGCACTTGTTCGTGCTGCTGCCAAAATGCATATGGTCTTTTTCAATAAGAATGGGAATTTTCTTGGTAAAAGACATTTTACTGATGCCTACTATGATAGATCTAATACTGGGCTTCTGACTTATTATATTTCATTTTTCTTATGATTTGTAGAGATCAGATCCAATGCCTCTGTAATTCGATATGAGGTACTGGAAACTCTCGAGTTCACTTCTGATCGGAAAAAAATGTCAGTAGTGGTGAGAGATTGCCAAAATGGGAAGATTTTTCTTTTGTCAAAAGGAGCAGATGAAGCAGTACTTCCTTATGCTTCTGCTGGTAAGGTTTTGCTCTTTTCAAGTAGGGCATCCCAATGCACAGGGCTTCCTATATTGTGGGGCTTGGGGAAGGGTTAGATGTAAGTGGCCTTACCCCTGTTTTTACAGAGAGGCTATTTGCCTCTTTTCAAGAAGATTCACAGGAATCCACCATACAATTATATCAGTTACTGGGTGGACCATGGGTCATTCCTGTTAGCTTATTGGTACACTTCGAAACTATATATTCACAGGAATAACCACTGACACTTTGTTCATCACACTTTTCTTCTCCAAATGTTTTCACTGGATTGTTCTGAGCAAAGGGAGTTTAGATTTGTTGTGTCATTGTCTCTATTGGCATGAATTGCTTCAAAATGATTATGCTGTTGCACTCAATATCTGGGTAGTAGATTGATATGGCTAAAAGCTTGCTAGTCTAGGTAAATTTTAGGGTATCCATAAGTGACAAAATGTGGTTGCGTAGTATTGTGGCTGTAGGCAAAGAAAATGATGAAGTTGAACAGCTGGTGGGGTGATGTCAGACCCACCCACCAATAGTGTGTTGTGCATTCAATTGGTATGAGCTGTAGGAATCACATCAATCAGAATATTGTTTTAGCCACATATATCTATCAATCTAAAAATTGTTGCAGGACAGCAGATAAGGACATTTATAGAAGCTGTAGAACAATATACCCAATTGGGCCTGCGCACTTTATGTTTGGCCTGGCGGGAACTGAAAGAAGATGAATATCAAGAGTGGTCTTTGATGTTTAAAGAGGCCAGTAGCACATTGGTTGATAGGGAGGTAAAGGGTATATCTCAGTTATTTATTCCTTGTTTTTGCTTATTTTTTCAGACATGCTAAGTTGGTTATTGAAGCAGTTGAGTCACATAAGTTACTATTTTCTGCAGTGGAGAATAGCTGAGGTCTGCCAAAGAGTAGAACATAATCTTGATGTTCTTGGAGTCACTGCTATCGAAGATCGTCTACAGGTAGATAATATCATTGTTGTGGTATTGAAGCCCAAATCTTAGCTTTCAGATACAGAACTTTCTGTTTAGCTTTTGTAATTTTTTTCAGGATGGTGTACCTGAAACAATTGAGACACTTAGAAAAGCAGGAATAAATTTTTGGATGCTAACAGGGGACAAACAGAATACTGCTATCCAAATTGCTCTGTCATGCAATTTTATTTCACCAGGTATGCAGAATTTTTTTCATTTTTGGATTCATTCCCTTGTGAATTGGTTGTGTATTTTGATTTGCTGTTAGGGTTTGTCCTCAGGTAATTGCAATTATTTCAAAATCTAAGATGCTTATGCTTGTAAGTTTGGTAACCTAATAATTTTGTTCCTATAGTGTGAAAATCTGTGTAACTTTTCCATTAGATGACCTGTCATTCATAATTGATATAATTTCTGTACATAGATATCCACCTGACTGTCCAGCTACTGGAATGCTTGCATCATCTGCATGACTATCTTTTGAAGTCCAACGAGTTTTCTATATGCTAGGGTGTATGCATAACTTGCACTAGGGACAAAAGGGCAAACTTTTTGTCATGTCCCTGATCGGTATGGATGAATAGGATGGAATGGAAAGAGCATCCTTCAATATCTGGAAAACGATCTTTCACATCTACCGCATATCAAATTCATGGTTTCCATTGCATTGGTGCAAAATAGTCACCTTAATTTCAATTTGAAAAGAAATAGAATTCCCCATTGGGAGAAGATGACTATTGATAGGAAGTCTTAGTCAGGAGGTTGATTCCCTTGGTGATCCATTTCTTCTTACCATGATGATCTACTTAGTTTTTGTACATCCAAATGCTATCATCCACTGACAATTGAATTTCGCTGGATTCTTGACAGGGCCAAAAGGGCAGCTTCTACAAATTGATGGAAAAACTGAGGATGAAGTTTGTAGAAGTCTAGAGAGAGTTCTACTTACCATGAGGATAACAACTTCAGAACCAAAGGTATGGTTGAACACTCTACTCCTGGAAGCCTACCGTTAAGCATTGCCGTATTATGCCAAGTGGTTCCATGTATTGACATCTGGCTTGCTTTATGAGTTAGATTTAGGGGGGACAGTATAAAATATGGAGGAGGGGGTTCACAATTCTACTTATCAGTAATTTGTCAACCGTTCTTTCTGGGCTTTTGTAGGGAGTGGTTATGTTATGTATAGGTGACTTGTCGAGATGTGATGTTATATCATGATGCTAATGCTTTCACATTCTATGTTTTTGATGGCATTATGTTGCCCTTCATCCTTGGGTTGGCTTGCTAATGTGGGGTAGACAAGGATTGGCTACCCCTTAGGTTTGGTTTTCATGTGATGGAAAAGAAGGTCAGGTTATCACAAGCATTGTTGTTTCTCTTTTTTTAGGTGGAAGTCCTTATAATAGGCATAGTGCTTTAGAGTTTTTTCTTCTTTGATACAGTAAGCTGTGCAGAATCTTAGTTTTAGGAAGTACCATAGGATGCTCAAGACTTCTAGTCTGTTTTGCTTATCTGCATAAAATGATAAGCATAGTGGTCAATTATCAGCAAAAAATTATGAGTTTTTTTACCATTTATTTGTTGTTTTCACATGACAACTAAGCAGCTCTAATGTGCTTGTTCTATTTATTATTAATGTTTTAGCTGATAAATGGTTACCAGTGATGCACCCTGAAATAAATACTTACGAATGTTATGGCTCATGATTTTGGGTGTTAAAGAACACAAAATAAAGAAATATGAGGGGCTTTAATATGAATTTAAACCACCAAAATCAATTGAGCCTATTGACTACTGTCTGAATCAAAACACATATGTTAAGTTAAAGAGTGAGCACCAGAGTTAAGTGTGGCCAAGGGCGACTTCAGTCTCTAATAAGGGAAAATTTGGGGTGGGGTGGGGAGTTCTACATTCTGGCATCCTAGAGAATTTGTTCCAAAAAGCAATAGAAGTAAAGGAAGCTTCCAATGTTTAAGGTTTTCTATGTGTTTGTTTGTGCAACCTGGTTATATCTATAAATACTTTTTGGTAAATCCCAGCAATTATCTGTCCTTCTAAGCAAAATTGTTTGAAGAGCTTGGGAATGTTAGCTAACCAAGGACCATGTCAACTGGAGAAGAAAGTGCTGCAGTAGATAACACTCTTTGACAGAATTATGTGCTGACTTCATCTTGACATGTGCTTAAGCATAAAATACTCAGTAACGTATAGATTTGTCCAATGTAATGATTATAGTGGTTGTATAATGTTAATTACATGCTTCAATGCGAATCTTCAGCCAGAAATTTGCTGTTCTGTTTGCATCATTTGGGTGTTTTAAGTAATTCTATTTTCCTTTTACTTATATGCACATTCTTTTTGTATAGGATGTGGCATTTGTTGTTGATGGCTGGGCACTGGAAATTGCACTGAAGTATTATCGGAAAGCTTTTACTGAATTAGCAATATTGTCAAGGACTGCTATATGTTGCCGTGTGACGCCATCACAGAAAGCTCAGGTGCTTCTCGTCAGGCTTTTAAGTTTGCATGGCTGCATTTCTTTCTATTGTTTAATTTATGATTTCAAAAAATTTCTATTTGGGTTTAAGTTCCTTTCTACCTTGTTAGATCTTCTGTTTTTCACCCTATTTGGAAGATTACCACTGCAATATCTTTATCAAGACAATGTAAAAAGTTCATCTGAATCCTACCATCCTAGAAATTTCTTACAAAATTTCCCATCTGTCTTTAATAGTTTTGGAATGATCTTGTACTGTGTAAGAAATGGATGCAATATATTAGAAAAGGACAAAATGTTAAGCAAGCATGTGAAACGCAAAGGTGTGGGGTATGAAAGTGGAAGAAGAGAAGAGGCTTGGGCAAAACTAAAAGGAGGGTTGAGGAGAGGAGAGACTTATCCACTCCCTTTGATGTTTTCTTAATAAGACAGGAATGGAATACTTTTCTCTTGTTTGGGTTTGGGTGGCAAAAATATAATAAAAAGATCAGGGTCACTTATGGTCGTATTGGTTCTTAAAAGGGGCATTCTGATGTTTTCAAATTTAGAGGGCATACAAGCATAGGCATATGACATTTGTATGTTGCCCTCCCAACTCCCATGAAATTCACCCACTGAATTGTAGCTGCAATTTTTTTTCAATAGGTCCACAATTTGTGAAGTTGATACAATAGGCCATGTGATAAGAAAAGACAATTAACTGCTTAAGATTACACTATAGTTGCAATCACTTACACTACAGACCTAATGGTTGTAGACTTCAGCTTTGGTTCTATTTTCTGTGGGTTCCCTTTCATTCTCACATCAATCTGGACCACCTAGCATTGTATGTTCTATTTTCTGGGAATGTTTCCCCTTGTCTCTCTCAGCATCAATGTGGACCATTGAGCATTGAATGCTCTATTGTTGGACTAACATATGGTGATCATGTGAGAGCCATTTGCAGAGGCTATTTTTACATTTTTGTATGTTTGAACAAAGACTACACTTGCGTTTAGAAGATTGCGTGCCGGGGGGGGGGATGGGGACAATCTGGAAAATGGAAGAGCATTTTGAATTACATAAAATAACTTATGGGGATGGAGAATCAAATCAGTGACTGAGAAAAATAGAAGAAACGAGTTTCATTTAAAAAATGACATGCCCAAAGGGATTCTTTTCAATGTTCAGACCTTGTATTTTCATATGGATGCTTTTAGCATTGGAGTTTTTAATTTTGAGAATCTGCTGCTGGAGACTTTTTCCTTGGAAAATAATTTTTAGTATTGTTGCTTGACATGTTTTCACAATTTTGAAATAGTTTGGTAAAAAGAGATAAAACTCTTGTGCTCTTGTTGAGAGCTTTGCAAGTCTTATCATCCAAAGATAGGTTAATAGAAGTTTTTTATCTCTCTAGCAATGTGACCAACTGGCACTTTGCGCCTTATATCCCTTTAATTTGTGCAGAAAGGGAAACTTTTTTTATGTGTGCAATGTCACTTTTTGCAGCTGGTGGAGATCTTAAAGTCTTGTGACTATAGAACATTGGCAATTGGGGATGGTGGTAATGATGTGAGAATGATACAGCAAGCAGACATTGGTGTTGGCATTAGTGGTAGAGAGGGATTGCAGGCAGCTAGGGCAGCTGATTATAGTATTGGAAGTAAGTGTTTCATATGTTTGTCTAAGTCAAGGTGTGTTTTTGCATTGAAAGTGTATTATGATATCATTTATTGAAGCTATGTTTGACTTGATGTGTATTGGGTAATTTTATTGGCTTATTACCAAAAATTTTTTTACTAGTGTTGTGATGACGATGATATGTATGTGGAGACCAATTTTTTAGATGTTCAGATGCATGTTGAAAGTGACTGCATCCAAAGGACTCATGCTCCACACTGTTTGCTTATGCTCCATGCCCACATATCAGCATTCTAATTTCAGCTGCATTTAACTTTTTTGGACGTGCTGTTTTGACAGCATGGATGACTGAAAAGCTGAGTCTTTTTAATTCTCTCTATAATCTTCTCCCTCTCTCTCTCTCTCTCTCTCTCTCTCTCTCTTAGAATAATCTAGAGGATCATTCCTGAAGTCAGAAGACTTCATATGATGTTTTGAATACAGTGAAAATTTGTTTTTTCAAATAGTAGTTAGCAAATGTTTCTTTTTTTCTCTCATTGTATTTTTTATTGTTGTTCTTGTTTTCCTCTGTTTTTGGTTTCCAGAGTTTAGGTTTCTAAAAAGGTTGATTCTCGTCCATGGGCGGTATTCCTACAACCGAACAGCATTTCTGTCTCAGTATTCCTTCTACAAATCCTTGTTAATATGTTTCATCCAGATCTTGTGAGTCATGACTGGAGTTTTTCGTTTCCCTCTTTATCTTTATAGACAATTTGATGGCATTTTAATATAGCTAGCATTTAGATAATGCATTGCTCTTCATTGATGCACAATTGCCCATGTTTTTTTTTTCTTTAATTAAATAGATGCACAAAATAGGTTGTTGCATGTGTAAAGAAAGTACTGTTTGAACAGAAATAGGAATCCAGCTAAAAGATTGATATAAGACTTTAGAAGATTGATGTAAATAAAAAAACAAAAGAATTTCTTATTGAAAATAATTAATGTCAAAATAAAACATTAAATAGAGACTTTTAGTGAATTTATTGCAAATTACAAATATTTTTACCAATTTTTGTAAAGATGTAAATAAGGGTAACTCAATAAGTTTTTTTTTTTTCAAATAAAAAAAATCAGTTGCTCAAATTAAATTATTTTTCTTTCATTTCTGCTGCTATTACACACATAGCCAATAGATATTCAATGAACTTAAACCAGGGTACATTAGTCAATCATTAAAAGATTCTCACTCATGAATCTTCATTATATATCATGGATTATTGGTGGCATAAGATGCATCTCATATACCTTTTCTTGTACTGACATAAGTGTACTTCCAGTTTCTCTTTTATTTCAGGTGTCTCTGGAACCAGTCTTTTTAATTCTGTTAGCTTGATGGCATATAATGTTTTCTACACTAGTATACCTGTTCTAGTCAGCATTCTTGATAAAGATCTCAGTGAAGAAACTGTAATGCAGCATCCTCAGATTCTATTTTACTGTCAAGCTGGAAGGTAAGATAATATGCTCTATTTGTTTGCTTCTTGTGGTTTAGAAGAGAAAATGTGTGAGGATGATGTATTTCTAGAATGCTTGCTGTAGGATATTTGGCATTTATGTTTGTCTTTGTTTGTTGAACTGATTAATTGTTTTCTTGGAACAGGCTTCTTAATCCAAGCACTTTTGCTGGGTGGTTTGGTCGGTCTCTTTTCCATGTGAGTGCTATCCTTTTCATTTAGTTTTTTTTCTTCCCTTATTTTTCAATAGCAAGCTCAGCATAATGGCTTTGCTACTCAAGTTGAATGAATCCAATGGGTTCAGGACTTGGAAAGAGCTTTTTTATGCATTTAACAAGAGTAAACTTTAGGTTTTATTATTATGTACTTTCTTTTTTTTGGTTATTTTGACAATAAGAGATTTGTATAGATTCTTATTCAGGAATAGTAAAAGAAAAAGGAAACAAGAAAAGTAGCAAAGTGGTGTGGCAATGATTGGAGATTTGTTGAGAGAATGACATTTGTGTCGGCTATTTTTCTTGAGTGGTTTTAGAAGGTATATTTGCCTAGTGTTTTTTCTTTCTTTTTTTTTAAAAAAAAAAAAAAATTCTTTTGTCTTCTTTTTAAGGAATATCACTCCTTTTATAAATTTTTCTCAAGTGATTGTGAAGACTTTTTTGCCTTGTTTTTTTCTTTCTTTATTTTGCCTTAAATCATACTATTCTGTATTCTTCAAAATTACTACTTTGACATAGTCAAATTATCCTTGGCAATCTTTTGAAGACCACTACTTGTTTCCAGCAGTTTTGTGTTCTGCAAATTCATTTGCAGTTGTAAGACTCTTACATTTCAATCAGCTATTTGTACCATGATAGACCTGTAATTGTACCTGTATCGCTTTGTATGAAAGTAGGTGGAAGTTGCACACCTCTCATTCCAGACCTACTGCAATGCAGGAGTCTGTACTTTGCCTGTCCTGTTTTCTTTTTCTTCTAAATTTTTTGACATCAATTCTAGATATTTTGGGGGTTAAGGCTCTTTCATGACTCTTGATCACTTACAACTTAAAAGGAGTTTGGAGTGAAACTTAAGCTTGCCTTTGGTTACTGAGAGTGGAGAAGTGGTAATTTTCATGCTTTTTGTACACATGTGAGGCTCATAGGTGTGCTTCATGTTGCTTGAAATGAGTTTTTGAGAGCATTGAATCATCTAATCATATGCCATAAAGGTGAAGTTCCTATATAGGCCACATATTTTATTCTCATTACTTATTCTGTTGATATTTGGATTATTTGCAGGCAGTTGTTGTATTTGTAGTAAGCATAAATGCATATGCATATGAAAAAAGTGAAATGGAGGAAGTTGCAATGGTGGCACTTTCTGGATGCATATGGTTGCAGGCTTTTGTTGTAGCATTAGAGACCAAGTAAGATTTGATTTGTTCCCCATCATTTCCTTTATCTGGCTGCTCTTCCTTTCTCTAGTGGATACGTTAACTTGCAGTTATAGTTAATCAAGTTATGTTGTTTTGTGGTTTATCTAAATTGAAAGAATGGATAAGAAACGAGTTTGAGATAAAAGGTTGTTGCTAGTGGAGAAAAGCAAACAATTTTGTCAACATTATGCTATTTTGACCGAAGTTGACCTACTGTGCCTGAATTTTTTTCCTCGTTACTTTGGTGATCTGTTTATTCTATTCTGAAAGATAATACAAATTTTAAAACTTTCACTTATGGATTTTGCATGCAGCTCCTTTACTTTATTGCAGCATCTTGCCATATGGGGAAACTTGATTGCATTTTATATCATCAACTGGATTGTCAGTGCCATTCCATCATCAGGGATGTATACAATTATGTTCCGTTTGTGCAGACAACCATCTTATTGGATAACCATATTTGTAAGTGTTACTTGACAGTCTTTTACACTAATATCATTTGAAGTGGCCTCGTTTTATTGCTTGGAAACCACTAGAACAGTTGAAAATTGACATTGATTTCACATCTATAGGCAATGATGATGAGACTTGATCAGCAAGACTTGCTGGAACCTTTTTTGTTATATCCAAATTAAAGACCACTTTTTGTAAGAATTTAAGGGAGTTGGCTTTTAAACTCCCAATGCCCCTAAAAGAACTATGCTTGTGGTCAACTAAAGTCTTGTTGGTCAGACTTGGTGGAACCTTGGCATGCATTATGCATGACTATCATATTTGATATCTGCTTAGGTGACCAATCATAGGATCTTACGTCAGGCCATAAAAGGTTGCTGTTCTAGCTGGAAAAAACCATAGAAATACTGTGATGGTATATTCGTGGGCTTGTCAAATCATTGTGGTGGCTCACTCTCGGGATGGAGATCACACTTTGTTTAGTTTAATACTGTCAGCTAGTTTTACTGTCATTTTTAAAGCATTTTTAGAGCTACTTGTTTGGTATTTTGAAAGACATGAGAGCTTCAGCAGGTTGCACCGGGAACCCTTTTCATGATATATGGACTTTGTGTACACTAATTGACTCCTTTCTTTGCAGCTCATAGTTGCGGCAGGAATGGGTCCAATTCTAGCAATAAAATACTTCCGATTCACATACAGGCCGAGTAAAATAAACACCCTTCAGCAAGCTGAACGTATGGGTGGACCAATATTGTCTCTGGGGAGTATTGAGCCGCAACCAAGATCAATCGAGAAAGATGTTTCTGTATTATCAATTACTCAAACAAAGAACCGGAATTCAGTTTATGAACCGCTGCTGTCTGATTCACCAAACACCAGAAGGTCCTTTGGATCAGGAACTCCATTCGATCTTTTCCAGCCGCAACCCAGATTGTTGTCAAGTTACTCAAGAAATTGCAAGGATAACTGACATCTAACTTTACCATTTGTCTAATCAATGTATAGCATGGCATAATTGATCAGAGCCATGTTACCACCACCACCACCACCACCACCACCCTGCCTCTCATACATGGTCGTATAGTCACTCTGATCTTCACATCCAATTTTCAGTGGATTAGGACAATTAGATCATTAAGTCCTTACAAGTATTTAAGAACGATTGTTATCAGGATCTTGAATGAAAGGAATTAGATACTTAAGTGGAAGATTGAATTCATGGCAAGATGCATGTGTGTTGTTTTTAATGATTACAGAAAGCATGTGAATGGCGAGGGGTCCTAGTAAATATACTGTTCAACTTGGAATCCAACTCCAATTTTCGCCAGGGTAACGCTACCAATATTAAAGGTTTACTGACACGAACGTTCATTTCGAACAAGCGTTGCAGTGCCTCAAGTAAAGTTTATGGGGTGAAGCGTTTGGGTGATTGCATGCGAGACTTGAAAAGCATCATATTTGGTAAACCAGGTATGTGAAAAGGGAGTGTTTGGCATCACTTCTAGCACGAGGGATGGAGAATTTTTGGTGAAACCATTTCACTAGCTTTTTGGTACCTAATAAAAAGAAGGAAAAAAAAAAGGGAAAAATTTTAATAGCAATTTAGTTAAGAGCCGTGATGATATAGTATAATTTCATAAAAGATTTATTAAATTTTAAAAATTAAAAATAACATATAAATGGTTAAATAAATTGTATGTAAGTCAATCTTTAAAAGAGATATTTCAATTTCAGCCATCTAGGTCTCTTGGACTCTTAGCTTAGGACTTTAGAACTGCAATTTGTCGCCTGGGAAAAATAAAATCAAATCGAGGCCATGCCGACATAGATCAGATCAGCATAACATGATCTATCAAAAGGTGTTATGTCCAAGTACAGGTGTCATCTATACGTTTGATGAAGTAAGTCACAAACAAAGTATGGGCCTATTACGTCATTGAATGGCATTCAATTTTTCTATAATAAATGAATTGAAAATTGTGGACCGTAGACCCACAAATGTCAATTGCGGGCAGGTGGGGGGGGGGGGGGGGGGTAGACCCCACCCTTTAATTTTGGCATATGGTCTGCTCACTCTCCCCCACACGATGACTATTTCTTGTGACTTGTCAGTGACCAAAACACTGTACCAAAGACAACAAAGCCCAAGCCCAGCGACACCAAAAGCATGAATTTTTCCAAACGCTGCCTTCTCATGGGGTCTTTTCCCTTCGATCACAGCTGTCTTTCAGATAAGTACCCTTCCTAGGAAACATATGCTATTTCATCACACTACCATGCATCACATCAAATATTGTACTTCTCCTGATTACTACACCGTTTAAGTCTCCATTACCGCACCCCATGCTTTCATTTATCCTGGCTGTTGATCAGCATCCATGAATTCCACTTGTTATACTGGGAGAAAAAAGAAAAAAAATTGATGATTTGAGACTAAATTCCAATGGTAAGTCAAGCAACCCTCTCTAGTTCTCTGACAAAGGTGGGTTACCCATTTAAGGGACGGGTTATTTCATTAGGGAAATTAAGGTTTCTAGCTGCTACAGAACCTTGGTTTTGGTGCGGCCGGCTGAAATTAAGAGCCTGCGTCGTTCTCTTCTATTATAGAGCTTCTGCTGCATAGGCGTGTACTGGATTTTGAGTTCTATTGTTTTATAGCAACAACTGTAATTAATTTTGATTTGAAGCATTTTCCATGATCCTTACCTCCGAGAACCCTCAAGTCTCTCACCACCTTCCCTCTACTTGCACGTTTGCCACGATACATTCATTTCATTATGCCACTTGGCTAAGAAATTTAGGTCTCAGGGAGGGAAAAAAAAATGGAAAAAGTTAAAAAAAAGAAATAGCCATAATGATTGAAATTTTTAACCACCACATGGACGATGTTGAAAGTAACCAAATCGACCCAATTAAAATACTCCACAGTATTCATTTTACCAACAAATATATCACCATTCATAGTCTTATTTGAATCTATTAGGGTTCGTTGAATACTTATTCCTTAACTATTGCACCTGCAAAAGCAGAAAATTCATTTATTCCATTCTCAATTGCATTGTTAAAGAGATATGACATTAACCAATATCCCCGTTTCGGCTTACAGGTGTGGTGAAGGAGATACCGCAAAGCACTTTATTTTGTAAAAATAATAATAAAAAAAAAACAGTGAGACATCAAACAAAGCTGGACATTCTCCTCTTCCAGGGAAAAGTTCAGACAAAAACTCAAATGTCAACAAACTAGTTTAACAATACAGAAATTCAAGAAGAAATTAAGAACTTAACAATAATACCCAACTATTTACACGAAATCACATATATAAACACGGTGATATATGTACGGCTGGTACAGGATTTTCATATACAATCCAATCACCTCCTTTTTTTCAAACATCATATTTATCATCATCATCTCCAATCAATTCTTCCTTCGTTACATCAAGAGGTCATTGACCCATCCAAGATCAGGATCAGGAATGTTAGTGTTTTCATCAATCAAACCCTTTCTTGAAAAATCTCCATTGAAAATATTTTTAGACCCAGAGGGGCTTGGAGCCGAAGGTGAAAGAATGAATTGTTGCAGATCTTCTCCTGCAATGAGAGAAGCGTCGATCCAAGGAATTTTAACATTTCTGTTGTTAGCAGACACAGACAAGAGTGGAGCAGCAGTTTCATTGAAATTCATGGCCTCCAGAGAAGACATAAGCTCTGTGACCTCATCTTTGTAGCTTAGGGCTCTACCAGACCTCAACTTGCTCAAACAATCACTATAGCGGGAGATCGGCAATAACCCACATAAAGATCGGTGCTTTTCCGGAGACAGAGGCGGAGACATCGACGGGGACAGCGGCGGCGACAAATGGGACATACCCAGTAAAGTAGAAGTTGGAGAAGAGGCCACGGAATGGCAAACCAAACAATAACAATGACCATGATTAAGTGAGGGAGAAGAAGAACAAGAAGAAGCCAAACCCTTGTCCATCTTTCTTGATCCACAAGTTATCTCAGGCGGGATGCGGAGTTGGCGAGGAGAGTGAGCAAAGAAGCAAACTTTTCGTTTACACTTCTTGCCGTCTTTACAAGCCTCAGTCCTGTATCGAGAAGGGTGGAGCCAGCACTCAAAAACACCATGAGCAAACTCGCAGTTGTCTCCTCTGCTGCAGCCGCCGCGCCTAAACTCTGGACAGATGACTCCGTAATAGTGATACCGTCGTGGGTCTCTCCGGCGGGCCTTTTCGCCAGGATGGGCAAAAGGGCAGTCAGTCCAGTCGTGGCTGCGGTTGCGAGTGCAGCGGCGGACCTTGAACTCATACATTCGAAAATGGTCGAAGGAGTATGGATCCAAATCATCATCATCCGCCGATTCTTTGTTGTTAGTGCAGTCATTGCAAGAGAGGTATCCATGGAGATTATTAGGGAATTCACCGCAAGGAGACACATCAAGGCTGTTTTCTTGATGGGTTTTCTTGGTGAGTAGTTTTCTTTGTGGGATTTCAAGGTCTTTGGAATGTTCCTTTGCGGGGAGGAGTTGGTGGAAGGTGCAGAGTTTGTGCTGCTCGGCGCAAATTGTGCTCATACTTGGAGCTATATGTGTATGAACTATCTAAAATAGAAAGAAATAAAGCAGAGAAAATTGAGCTCAAAACGACGAGATGGATAATAATAAGAATTGATGTTGAGGGAGAAAGGAACAAAGGGTGGGGCTAAATATATAGGATGGAAGCAGGTTAGTTGGGGAGATGCGTGGCTGCATAGCATTTGTGATCATCATGCAAAAAGTTGGAGGTGGCAGCCTCTCACATTCCCATGGCACGCAGGGCCTTGATACATTTGCGTTTGTCTTCATTTTCCTAGACAAAACTCCAATCACTTCTTTTGGATTTTACGTTTTGGTCAGGATGAGATGAGATTTGCGGATTATATTATGGTTATAAGATACGATGAGAATGGGGTTCAGTTGCTTTTGATGTTAGAAATAATTGGCTAAATTGTAATTGCAATTTCCACCTTTACCTCATGAATGAGGCAGCTGCATACAAAATTATGTGTAATGTTTTTCTTTTTACTTAAAAAAAAAAAAAAAGTGTTTCTTAAGTATGTTGGATTCTTAAATATGTTGGATATCTCACTTGTAAGCCAAAACTAAAATTATCTATTAATGCTTTTATTCAAACTCCTTTAAATTATTATTAAATATGAGCTAATTTTTTTTTATATTTAATTTTAAGATTAACAAATTTAAAATATTTGATATAAATGATGTATACATTTTAGTCATATAATAAATTATCATGTCATCTAATTGAAGGAGAAAAAACAAAAACCAAAACAGACAAAATAATTTATTTTTTTTTATAAAAAAAAAGAGGCTCTCTTATCTTGTGCTTCTTTTTTCTTCTTGTTTTTATCTGTTTAAGGGTTTCATCAGACGTCAAATACCTCTACATTATCATCTAAAAATATTTGTAGAACCCAAGACTTCCAAGAACCTCTTCTCTCTTGTGTCATTTTGTTTTTGATTTTTTTTTTATTTTTATTTTTAAATATTGCAAGATAAAAGAAAACTTCTCGAAGAAACGTTTAGCATGCATTAGATGATATCCCACTGTTATTATTGCTAATAAATTTATTTTAACAAATGAAATTTGCTTAATCCACGTTCTTCGGCTCGGAATTATAACGCGCTATTTCGACCCAAAATCAAATCCAAGGATTTGGTAGGCCCAAAGTTGCACTTCCTAAGCCCACTAGCTAGTCGTGGCCCATGCACACCTGTTTTTGGTCGGACCAGACACAGTGGGTCTTATGTCTGAAAAGTTCTTTCCTTTTAGCATAAGATTTGTAATAAATAATATAATATGTATAATAGCTATCATAAAATTTTAAATATACAATAACCACTTTATAATATGCAATTAATCTTTATTTTATATTATATAATAATTATTATACATTTTTTTAAAAAAAATTGTTGCATATTATATATTTTCTTAAAAAAATATATATTATTTTTGCTCATGGACTTACCGGTGCCGCCAACTAAAGAATTGGAACCTATTGGAAAATGCACAAATAAGGCCAAATCAAGACAGGACGAGCAACAAGTTATATTTTTTATTTTTATTTTTATAAAATTTATATATATATATATATATATTTTATGAGGATTAGAATCCACAATAAGAATAATTTTTTTTTTATTATCATTTAAAAAAATTACTATCTAAAATTTTAAGAATAAAAATTTAAATTTTTAATCATCAAAATATCTTCGGGAGCATATCCTCGATTTGTACTTTGTATTCATTAATCACGTCAAAAGAAATGATTTTGAAATAAGTGGGAATTTTATTAGAATTTATCTTATGCAGAAATTTGAGAATGTTTTCTCCTAGTAACGACAGGTTTGATTTCTTGCCCTTATTCAATGGATTGAGGCACATGGTTTTCTGGGAGGAAGAATAAAAGACGAGGAAAGAGAGAACAGAAATTAAAACGCAATTGACAAAAAATATTTGTTTTCTTTCTATCAATTTTCCATACCCGACCCGCGTACATCCATGGAAGATAAATCAAAATTCGGATGTCACACTGTTTTGGACTACCCCGACAAAGTCTAGCATTGCAATTTTTCAGTATGCCCCACCATTTTTGTTTATTTGATCTGACGTCATAAAGGACAGAGGCAATGTGAAAGTCCCAGCTTCTAGACCCATTTATTTAAAAATGTTCAATTGAGTCCTTGTTCTATCATAAATTAGTAGCCAGTGGCAAGTAGAGGGATCGAATTTTGTGATGAAGTTCACAGAAAATAACATTCATGCCACCGAACCACAAAGCTTTAGTGGTGAAGTTCTGCTGCTGTTTGTGTCAGACTGCACAACTCAGGTGTTGTTGCCGCTTGCAGGAGCCTTTTTTAACTTCTAGCAAGCTTAAAGGCAGTGGCATATCTTGTTTTACATACCCATAAATGCCAAAAATTGTCCATATATTTGTACCAGAAAGAGCATCTTAAAGCAATTTCACAAGTTGGGAAAGTAATGAAAAAATTTCAAATGAATGGTATCTTTATTTGTTTAATTGTACAAGCAACAATACTGCGGCAGGTTCCGACAATCTCTACATCTATAACGCAAACAAATTTATGTATACACACAATTCAGCTAGCGCTTCTCTGTTGTTTGAAGGATCTCCAAACTTTGCTTTCCTCCCCAAACTATCATCGGAACCTTACAACTATGCAAGATATGTCATCCTTACTCCTTTTAGAAAGTGCATTCTCTATCAAGGACTTTGCTGCTGAATGAGCATCTTTTGCGCCTTTGATAGAGTCCACCGCTTCTTGATTTGACATCACCTGCTCGGATAAGTTGATGGACTTAGTATTGGAAAACTGAAATTTTAACATATAAATGAGATAAAGGGCAAGCTTCAATCATGGCTCCCAAATTTACAAATGGGATCTTCCCATCTTCTCCACATAGCTGGAATAGAAGCAGCATGAAGGTAATAACTAACGTTAAGCAAAAACCAACCTTCCATATGCCATCGCTTGCCAGAATGACAAATTCTGTCTCATCATCAATGGGCTCCTCCACCACATCGGGCTCTGAACTTAGGTGCAACTTCAAGCTCTTATCGCCAAACGTCCTCGCTACAGCCAATTGTCCATCGACACGTGGTACATCCCCTGTAGATAACACAATTTGAGAAGTTTGCCATGGAAGCTGTCCTACTGGTGAAAGATCTACTTCTAGTTTTCTTTAATCTATGTATCACAATTACAGAATTCCCAAACCTGCCAAATATGCAGGGTTCCCCCCTCCCCCCCCAAAAAAAAAGCACATATTTGAATTACTAGAGAATTGAAAAATTCACAAGATAGCAAACCAAACAGAAGAAATGCACTCACAATCTAACCATCTAAACACTAAACTTAATCAGTTCAAAATATTGTTGATTATCAAAGAGACAGATACCAAAAATGCCAGCTTTGAGAAGAATGCACTCATTGTACGAGAGAATGTTCAAACTCTTAAAAAACATTACAACCCAAGTAGAAAGGTTATAGTCAGAATATGAACCAGGAATGTTAGACACAAAACCGCCTCGACTCTCAATGATGCTCTTTTCTTTGCTTGGCTCATGATCAACTGATAATTGCTGGCAACACCATTTTTGCATATGACAGCACGAGAATCTCCCACATTTGCTACCACCAGCTTCTGGCCATTTATTAGAATGGCTGTCACAGCAGTCGATCCTCCTTTTCCTAAGACAAGTGCTTTCTTCAAAATTTCATCATCTGTTACGTTATAAGCTCTCCTTATCGCATTCTTTGTATCAGCCCAGAAGTCATTCTGCTTGCAGACAAATTAAAAAGAGTACTCATTTGAGAAAAGTTTAGCATAGATGCAGCCTAGACAATACCCAATACCTAAATTAAGATTAGTACCTCTTTCAAAATATTGTCAAACAAATGTGTTTGTAAATAATTTGCAACATCATGGCCCGAATGACCGTCAAATATTGCAAACAGTCCCAGCTCATTGTTGTTGACTTGCTTAAAATCAGAAACCACATAATCCTCCATCGCATGATTTGATTTCCCCTTCACCAGGTGGTAACCATGTGTAATCTTCTTTGACATTTTGCTTCTGCCTTTCCCATCAAATGCCGATGAACATAGTCCAGCCTTTGCCTAAAAGAGAATGTAACTTTGTGATTTTTCTAGCATTAAAGTGGAACATCACGTCCCTGCTTTTCCAGTAAAGTGCAATTTTGTGAAGAATTCTCGAGGGCTTCAAGCATGCAGTCAAGCTTTTATGCCAATCATTGTTGCCCATATAGCTACTTAAGCAATCTAATTGTTTGACTCAACTTGTTATACAATTAAACAACGTACAAGAATCCCAAACCTATACTAAGAATATATGCAAACGTGGGCCAAACCAGCCATGCTTGAGTTGCTCAATAAGGATTTTCGATTAAACTTCCAAAAGGCATCTCGTATGGAGGGTTCCGCTTCTTAAGTTGCTCAACAAGAACTTCCATCCACATCCAAATCTAGTTCGGAAAAGGAGCAATCTTTGCAACAAAATGTCATTTTATTAACAAACGAACTGCTAAAGCTTACTATCTGGAGCTCAAATTAATACAGGTCATGAAAATTAGCCAAGCTCAAGATCAATCCATGGAAACAGCAATAATTCAACATGTGCACAACATGGGGTATTCCAAAACTACAAAATATCATAACACCATTTGTTGAACTCGAGGAATTCTTAATGGTTAACCAAAACAAAAGAATGATCAATGACTTCAGACTAACCTTCATCTTGTGTAGAATTTCTTTGCCCGCCATGATGTTCCAACTAATCCACCTACAACAAGGAGTTATTTCTGTGTGCGTGTGCGTGTGCGTGTGCGTGTTTGAGAGAGAGAGAGAGAGAGAGAGAGAGAGATGATTGTTGTGTTAATGTTGGAGTTGATCGAGAGAGAGACACAGGGGGGGAGAAAGTGGTGCTGTGTAATAAAGATATAGGAGAGGTTTCATTTTGACTTTGACCAAAAGAGACACGTGAACTTTGGGTAACTTCTGTACAATTTGGGCCCCACCCTGTCGTTTTTCTTCCTCCGCCGAACGATCAACACGTTCTCGCCGACGACGACTTTTACTTTTTCTCCCCCCCCCCCACCCCACCGCCTCTCTTTTTCGTTTTATATATTTATTTCTTTGCGCGTTCTTCCTATCTCTTCTGTTTTTGGTTCATCGGATAGCGACGCTTTCTTTCTGTGCACAGAAACAGGCGGCTGGAAGTTCCCATTTCATTCTGTCCGATTTAAAAAAAAGATATACCTTGTCTAGTATAAACCAATCTCGTAGCTATTAAGCTACTAAATCTTTGAGTTTTGGTTAATAAGGCTTTTCACAGACGTTGAATTTCAAAACAACTCCTAATTAAAATTGTGTATTCTTTTATATTTTGTTGGTGGATTTATATTCACCTTATTATTATTAGCATTAATTACTATTTTTTTCTTTATATATAATTTCTTATTAAGTGATTTTCAATTTGAGTTTTCCCCTAATTCATTTAACATTTGGTCATAGCCCCCAGCGAGTTGGTCA
Source organism: Rhizophora mangle (assembly GCA_037832345.1). Classification (NCBI taxonomy): domain Eukaryota; kingdom Viridiplantae; phylum Streptophyta; class Magnoliopsida; order Malpighiales; family Rhizophoraceae; genus Rhizophora; species Rhizophora mangle. The sequence goes on along the minus strand of JBAPLJ010001937.1, from coordinate 1,821,667 downwards.
TAGCCCCCAGTTGAATGAGTTCAATTTGACATATTAATTTAGAATTATTTAACGTAGAGAGAAAAATCTTCCGGGATAATAATTATAGTTCAAAGAACACGTGTTAGTAATGTGAAAATTTGTGGCGCAACAATCTTATTTTTGTTTCTTCTAATCCACCGTCCCAATGATAATAATTTATCTGCCAAAACGACGTCCCCTTCTGCGTAAGACGAAACCGGCAGCAGCAAAGAAAGAACCGACCGGCTCTGTCCCATATGCAAACCTCAAAATGTAAGAGAAGAACCACCTGCTTAACGAAAAGCAAACGGGAAAAACAAAATAATAATAAGAATAACAAATGATTAACGAACCGACACCGTTTTACCTCGGATAAGAGTAAGACCCAGTGAGCTAGCCGTTGTAAAGACGTCCCGAGCAGGGAGACGCTACAGCCTGGGCATTAGTAGTATTCGAAAATTTCGACCGTTGAAGAAGAACCCCTTGGCTTGGCTCTTCTAACTTTTAACTTGATTACTTTCTTTCTCCACTCTCTAATCGTATTCATTGGCTTCCTGTTTTGAAATTTGTTTCTATGCATATAGGAATTTAACAGGCACAATTCCATGGCAGAAATACAAACATGAACACTGGAAACCCTAGTTTAGCCGAAGAGAACTGGGCTATGAAGAGGCAAAAGTTGGAAGGAGGAAGATCTCGACAGGTGTGTGATTGCCACTGTGATCAGTTCCTTCTTTGAATTATTGTCGTTGCAATGATTTTCCTTATTAGAACATCTTTTTCTATTCTATGATGATGTCCATATTCTTAATTTCAACCCTCCACAACCTTTGCCCTACAAGTCGAAGCAAAGTCTTAGTAGCGAGAGTTCCAACATGTGTTCATCTGTTAGCAAATTGCAGAGAGAGGAGAGAAAGGTTTCAAGTTCTTTCAAAATTTCTTATGTGTGAAAACAAGTAAATTTGTTACAGTCAGACCTATTGATCCCTTTCTTTTCCAATGTAAGGTTTATGTACATGAACCAGCAACAGGAGCTCCATTTGTTTTGGCAGCAGAAATGATAAGAAAATTCCAATCAATTACTAGAGACTTGTCATTGCTGAATGTTAATGGCTCTCTTTTGAATGTAATGATCAGAAAGCCCATCTCCTGCACACTTTTGAAATTTGTTTTAAAGTCCTTATCTTTCCCCTTTTCTTTCCGTTTTTTGGAATCTCTTCCACTTAATGTTCAGGATCTTGTCGCTTCTGCCATCCAGACTAAACTTATATTGACAAGGCCAAAGGAGCCTGAACTTGAAACAGCTCAGCGGGTGCACTCAGTTAGAGTGAAGAGTACTGCTCAGCTTGAAGAGGAGATGATAGCCAAAATTCCAAAATTTAAGGCTAGACCACTGAACAAGAAGGTAAACTTTTCTTCTTGTTCTTTCTCTTTGATGCATTTGATGAATTTGATGAAGCTGTGATTGCAACTCTCTTTCAGGCTGTTAGGAAATGGGCTTTTCAGGTTATAGTCCTTGAAAATAATAACAAAAAGTAATAAAACTAACTCAAAACAAAACAGGAGACAACAGATTTTACGTAGTTCAGGAAAATAATAACAAAAAATAAAAACAGGAGATAACAGATTTTACGTGGTTTGGTTCGGTCAAACTGACTTATGTTCCCCAAAGATCTGAGTGAATATAATCCAATGTGCCTTTTAACTTATGAACTGCTGGAGACTTGAAACTAACTCGCTTATACTTCCCAAAAATGCAATGCTCGTAAAATCCCATCTTTCCAGTACGTTGTCCACACAGAAGGCCTCTTTCACTCAACATAGACAGACCCTTCTCACTCATGTGCCTCGCATATGCCATAGCTTTGTAACATCTGTTTCTGTAGAGATTGCAGTAGTGCCCATAATTGTAGTTCCCTGTAAAATATATAAATTTACAGATCTGCAAGCTTTCATGATAATGAGAGCACCTTTACGGACTTTTAGAACTCCACCTTCACCGGTGTATCTGTAGCCAAGAGCCTCAAGTGTTCCCAAAAAGATGAGATTCTTCTTCAATTCTGGAATATGTCTAACTTGAGTAAGTGTTCTTACAACACTATCATGAGTTTTAATTCTAACCGTACCAATCCCAGCAATTTTGCAAACTGCATCATTGTCATTCATGAGCAGACCTTGATTTATCATTAGCAATGAAAATAATCTCATCACTCTCATCTTCTGCAACATTGGCTTGAACTAACTCATTCCCTTTGTGCTTCTCTTTATCCTTGGCTTTCAGCTTCAAACAATCAACTTTGATGTGCCCTTTCTTTTTACAATAATTGCACACCAAATTTCTATGTTTGGATTTAGATCTACTGGACCTCTGCCTATCTGCATCCCTCTTATCTGATCTGCCCCGAACCATCAAACTGTCAACTTGACCACTATTGCTGCTTTCCCCAGTTATATCCCTATTGATCTGTTCTTTCGACTTCAAAATAGACTTTATTTTTTTGTAATAAATAGTCTCTTTACTATAAAGTATTGTTTCCCTAAAATGCTTAAAGGAATGAGGAAGAGAACACAACAATAACAGGGCTTTATCCTCATCCTCAATATGAACATCTATTTTACTCAAATTCAAAAGTAAAAAATCAAATTTATCCAAATGCGACAATATAGATGATCCTTCAGGCATACAGAGTATATACAAAGTTTGCTTTAAATAAAGCTTATTCTCCACTGTGTTCTTCACATACAAAGACTTTAATTTCTCTCACAAATTTTTAGTAGTAACCTCACTAGCTAATTCTCTTAAAACCTCGTCAGAAAGATTTAAGATGATACCTGATCTGACCCTTTTGTCAAGACCATCAAACTCCTCATCTGACATCTTCTCTGGCTTTTTCCAAAGTTGACACTCCGATCGAACTTTTCAGAATAATACTTAGTTATTGTCATAATGATTATTTGTTAGGAAATGAGCTATGATACCAGTTTGTTAGGAAATGGGTTTCAGGTTATAACCCTTAAAGATAATAATAAAAAGTAATAAAGCTAACTCAAAACAGGAGACAACAGATTTTACGTGGTTCGGTCAAACTGACCTACATCCACGACTAAAGGTAGGAGCAAATATTATTAAAGTGGAGATTACAAAAAAGGTAGGAGCAAATATTATTAAAGGTAGGAGCAAATATTATTAAAGTATAGATTACAAAAAAAAAGGAGACTTAAGAACCTAATTAACAATAGAATAGAGTTTTAACTTTTTAATTTTTCCCCTATTCTCTTCTTCTTATACTATATATATAACTCAATTACTTTACTTCTATTTATAAGGAGTAAAGGTAGTCAACTTATATTTCTTCCCGATGTGGGATGTTGGATGTTGGATGTTGGATGTTGGATGTTGACCTTCACTTTCTAAAGGGGACTTGAGACAAAACCCAATACAGACAATTAAAACATCTTTTACATCCATTGTTGATTATCCCTCCGTTTTGGCTGATTCTGGAAGTACATCACAGGCATTTGGATTTCGAGTAAGCTAGATATGATGTTGGCAATAAATATGTTTTGATTATTTGGATTGTGAGGCTAACTTTCTTCTATTCTTCAGATATTTCACAACAATAAGGGCCAACCAGAATGCAGAAACAGCTTAACTGGCCTCAACAGCAGTGTTCTGTCAGGTTTTAAACCGTACATTAGCAATATGCATTGAGGTATACTCACAAATTTTGTCTCTAAATGCAGGATAAGCAGTACAACGCATATCCTGCTGAACCTAAATCACCGGTTCTTCAAACATCCTTGAGGGCTCGTCCCCCAAGGGTGAAAAGTTCTTTTGAACTTGAAAAGCAGGAACTTGAAAATATTCTCAAGTTTAAGGCAAGACCCTTGAACAAGGAGGTACATTATTGTGGCACTGTCTTCTCAATGTATCATTCATTTGGATACCAAACCTAGCAACTTTGCTTTCATCAACAAACTTAAGACTTTTTACTTGTGTAGATATTTGAAAGTAGAGGTGAACTTGGAATATTCTGCAATGTGAAAAAGAATGTCACCATACCTCAAGAATTTCATTTCATCACAGATGAGAGGATTCCATCACCAGCTATAGTTGCTGATTTGTTTGATAAGGTAGCTTAAGGGATGTGACTTCTTTTTTGTTTCCATTTTATGACAAAGCCAAGATTTGAATGTGTCTCACTAATACTGTGAATATCTTGTCAGCTTTCGCTGAGCTCAGAGCCCCGCCATGATATTCCAATTCCAAGAAACACAGTGCCTAATCCATTTTGGCTCCATACAGATGTCAATTTATTTAATTGGTTGGCAAGATGAAGTGCTGCATTTTATCTTTGCAATGTGGACTGTATCAGTTGTTTACTGGCTATGTTTACTCTGTTCTTGGGAAAGAGAAGCTGAAAAGGAAAGGAAGTTTGTGACAGATCTCTTGCACCAAGCAGCTGGATGAGGAAAGAACAGGGATTCCCAAGGCTAATCCGTAATCCTTATACTACTGACTATCCTGTGGTACTGATATATCCATCAAGACTTTTCTAAGTTCTGTTATAACTTTCAAGACACATGATTGTGTACAATGATGAATATATATGACTGTGTACTATGATGGAATTCTTTTTATTTACAGATTCCACAAAAACCAGAGCCAAAAGCATGCACAAAAGCAGAACCTTTCCAATTGGAGAGTCTGGTGAGGCATGGGGAGGAAATGCAAAGAGAATTAGAAGAAAGACATGGAATGGAGAAAGAAGAAGCCCAGATGAGGACATTCAGAGTACAGTCAATTCCTAAAGAGCAAGTCCAACGCCTCCTAGTTTTCAGACTTCTCATGCTTCTGTCACTATATATGTAGGGAACCCAATTCATTCACCTGTTGTTGGCTATTTAGACCCAATTCCTGTTCCAGAGAAAGTACACTAACCTCTCACACAGGTCCAACAATTTGATCTCTGTGTAAGCCATTTTCTTTTCCTGGGGATAAGGTCTACTAAAACTGTCATCAACTGTGTTTTGAGAAAGTGTGGTTGCTTTTCAGGTGAAGGAGAAAGAAATGCTGTACAAGAGATATAGAGAGGAAAGTGGAGCTCCAGGGATAGTATGTTAGTCTCTGGTCTAAGTTTGTGTTGTTTGATGATCAACATATGTAAATGCAGATAGAGGAAGAGAAGGCGTTGAAACACATGAGGCAGACAATGGTTCCTCATGCAAGGGCCATTCCAAAGTTTGCCAATCCATTCCTCCTCCAGAAGTAAGAAACTTTACCCCTAGATAATTTTTCTCTTATTTATAATCTTTAATTTCATGATTAAAAATTGATTTTCTATCCCTGGCAAGGTCTTCCAAGGAAAACCACAAAGGCAATGTCACCATATTTGCGAGTGCTACGGAGGAAAGAAAGGCAGAACACGGTGAACGCAGTCCTCCAGTCCAGCGCAGCCCTGCTTCCAGTATGAGGTGAGATGCATCTTAGCATCAAATGAGGGCTGCTGCTGTTCAGGAGCTTTTGAACGTCTTGTGCTCTAACCGTGTACACAAGCAAATTAAATACGTTGGAACTCCTACTTTTACAATGGAAAGCAAAATAAGCACAGAACCGTGCAAAACAACGGTTTCTCTTTTCCTTTTTCCCACATCAGACCCACAAAAATGGGCGACCACTTCCAGCCAAGCGCCTGAAACAGCTTCTTTTGGTTTCATCAGATTCTGATGGCTAATGGAACCTGTGCCACAGAATCCCTGACGAGACTAAAACAAGCAGAAGTTTGTCATTCTTGTTCCCGGATGCCTTCCTGACAACAGGGGAAAGCAAAATCATTTTTCTCTTTTTGGGTACATAGTGTAAAATTTCTACGAAGATTTTTTGGGTACATGTACATGTATCCAAGTCACATTTGACCCTCGAGGCACATTTTCAACCTTGCTAGTGTCAGGCATCAGCGCTTGTGTTATAGTTTAAAACGACGACTATTGCAATCACCTTGCCCACATCGACCGTTGCAAATTCACCAGTCCATTGCCATTCTCAACGATGTGGTTGGGAGATTTATTTATACCAGGTGGTTTCAGTCTTCAACAAAATATTTGGTAAAATTAAATATTCTTCTTTTATATATAATTATATTTTTTATTAGGCTTTGTAAAATATAATTTTTCATTGATTCAGTAATTAATATGTCAACCTATCTATCATGCATAATTTTTTTTTTTTTTTTTTTTTTTTTTGAGATTGTGAACTATAACCTTTATTTTTGGGGTTTAAAGATTTATTCGAAAACCACCGCATGCCGAAGCAATTTAAAATTAATTCATTTTCTTGATAAAACTATTTTCCACAAATGGATTTATAGTCGTTCATTCCCATAATCAGCAGTCAGACTTGACGAGCGCGTCAGACTTGACTCGACGGCCACCGAAAAGAATAATAATAAAAAAAAAGGAAAATCCTATTATAAAGAGCAAGGTCAAAATCGTCATTTAAGTTGGCGTACAACCCTACGATCTGCCTTTCATCTCTATCATAAGCCAGCATCGTATGCATTTCTCCTCCATTAAAACAGGAGGAGGGGCTTCGTACTTTACCCTTACTTGGGCAGCCTTCCCAGGTTATCTGCTATCTCCTTCTCTTGATCTCTGCTAGTTTGCTTAGGCTTACCTTTGTTTTAGTATCTTCTGCTTGGTTGCCGAGAAAATGAAGCAAACTTTGTTCCGGTTTTCTAGCGATTGTTTGACTTACGTTTGACTTTCAAAATTTGAAAAAGAAAAAAAAGTTTTGAGTTTCTGCTTCGTTTGACTGTGCTATGATCTTTCAGGCGAGGATCTTGTAATTTTGGTCTGACTTCGTGGTAGTGTAATCATCTCGGTGATTAGATAGATAGGAAGAAACTGTAAGCTGCAGATTTGTAGATCTGTACTTGTGGTTCTGGATCTTTTGAGTTTTTGAATGTGCTTTTATTGAATCAGCATTTGTGACTGGGATTTTGTTTTTTTGCTAGGTATCTGTGAATTACACCCGTAAAAGAGTGATTACGTTTTGTTGTATTAGTTAATTCTGGGCATTGTGGGGCCTAATTGCCGTTGATCATGTGAAAGGTGGGATTGTTACGAAAGAAGTAATGAAAAGGAGAATTAATTGTGTGAAATGCTGGTTTATGTGCAGACATCTTACTAGCTAAATTATATTGGTCCACAATTTGGTTACTTATATCAGATAACTTATGAAGCCCACTTTTTGTTGTCATTTCAGAGTGCTATTTTGGCATTATTGTCGCGCATTTTTCTTCTTTTGTGGATGTTGTGATTTGTTATGTGTAGTGAATGCTGTAGGATTCATATGATGTACTGTGTGGTTATAATAACGAGTTTCTTGTTGAATACTTATTGCCAAATTGAATTACTATGAAAGGAAATAATTTGTAGATTTTCAATTAGTGTCATTTTACCATGCAATTGTTTCAGGGTTCACCATTTGGAGTTGCAAAAATGGAGGATGGATCATGGCATCTATCAGTTCTGCAAAAGATTCGTGGCCAGTCTTATTTTGTTTCTCAGCTTTCCCACAACTTGTATGCCAGGAATTATTGTGTGACCGGTGCATATGTGAATGGTCTTAAAAGCCACTTGAGCCCTGCATACCAGGGCAATGGTTTAGCACTTGCCTTATCTCCCTCTCCCATAATGGTGCAATCTCCAGCTGAGAAAGGTAACTTTTTAGTGGATTTCCTCATGGGAGGAGTTTCAGCAGCTGTTTCTAAGACAGCAGCTGCTCCAATTGAGCGGGTTAAATTATTGATTCAAAACCAGGATGAGATGATAAAGGCTGGTCGTTTGTCTGAACCTTACAAGGGAATCTCTGACTGCTTTGCTAGAACCATGAGGGAAGAGGGTGTACTTTCTCTGTGGAGAGGCAATGCTGCCAATGTTATCAGATACTTCCCCACCCAGGTCATTACACTTTTGCACTTTTTTGTTTATGCTTTACATTTTTAAACATCTGAGTGTCAATATTGTGGTGCAATTGCCTTGGTTTCCCTGTTCTTTGTCCTCCCCAAGCCTGAAACCCTCACAGCATGGGTAAATGCAGCAGAAGATATTCTGATGTTGGTATCTTTGCTCCATATCAAAGGATGCTGCTTTGTTGTTATATTTCGCTGCCTTCTATGTGTATTGAATAAGTTTCAAAACTTCCAACATGTACCAGGCCCTGAATTTTGCATTCAAAGATCACTTCAAGAGGATGTTTAACTTTAAGAAGGACAAAGATGGCTATGGGAAGTGGTTTGCAGGGAACCTGGCATCAGGTGGTCTTGCTGGTGCTTCATCTCTTTTATTTGTTTACTCCTTGGATTATGCTCGAACACGTTTGGCTAATGATGCGAAAGCTGCTAAGAAGGGTGGTGAGAGGCAGTTTAATGGTTTGGTTGATGTTTACAAGAAAACCATCCAGTCTGATGGTGTTGCTGGACTTTACCGTGGATTCAACATATCTTGTGTTGGCATTATTGTGTATCGTGGCCTTTACTTTGGAATGTATGATTCTCTCAAACCTGTGGTTCTGGTTGGCGGCTTGCAGGTATGCATGATGTCTATCCCCTTTCTTCCTTTCTTTTTTCCCCTGATTTCAAATTGTGTATTTCTGTTGCTAGTTGCATTGGGAATGTTGGCTAAAATAGCATGGGATTGAATGTGTCATGGTTTTTTTTCAAAATTTTTCTATCTCAGTAGTTGATGAGTAAGCAAGTTTCTGAAATGTGTATACCAAACTAAAAGGCAGGCTGTGGATGTAATACTGGTTTGTTTGGTCTTTTGCAGGATAGTTTTTTGGCAAGTTTCTTACTGGGATGGGGAATCACAATAGGTGCGGGTTTGGCCTCTTACCCCATTGACACCGTCCGTAGAAGGATGATGATGACCTCAGGAGAAGCTGTTAAGTATAAGAGCTCATTGGATGCCTTTAATCAGATAATCAAGAATGAAGGTGCTAAATCACTTTTCAAGGGTGCTGGCGCAAATATCCTGCGTGCTGTTGCGGGCGCCGGTGTGCTTGCTGGCTATGACAAGCTTCAGGTTATTGTGTTTGGCAAGAAATACGGGTCCGGCGGCGGCTAATATGGTTATAGCCGTAGGCGATAATGATGAAGAATGCCCTTTTGTATAGGGATCTCAGGTTTGAATAATTTGTGGAGGAAAATTGAGCTTCTAATATTTACCCAATTTTTGGGGATTTTTATATCGGACAAGCTCAATTTTGACTGTCTTTTATCAATGCTTGGGTCTTGTACGGTATAAGTTTTGTTGTCAGGGCTATCCGTGAGAATAATTAGACAGACAATCCCTGACGCAGCAACTGTATTTGATTTCCCAATGTACTGTTGTCTGAAGTGTTTGTCATGGTTATCCTTTGCTGTGTGTCTGTTACAGTACAACCCGCATTGCGGCACTCGGCTCTAAGATACTGCTACGCCATCTTTCAAGTTTCTGACAGCGACGGGTAACTTCACATTTCCGGTGTATTTCTTGTTTCTTGTATTTTTTGTTTTTAAATTATTTCAATAAAATCAAAAATTCACATTATCAACATACTTCTATCCGAAATCTTTCTGGAATTGGGCCGCAATCGTCTTGTACGCCATCTTGCTGGTAACCTCCAGGCACTGAAGCCACCAGCGGTTCAAGATTAGAAGCTGACGGTTAGGATTAGCAGCCAAGTGGAGATGCGCTTTTTAATCATTTCCATCTTATAGGAAATTCCGCTTAGAATCTACATGTTAGCAAAGCTATTTTAATATGGTGGGTTTCAACCCTTATTAAGAAGCACTTGTCTCAGGAAAGCCTATGGCATGTGTCTGCCAGGCCACGCTAGAGTTGCGCTCCGAGAAAGAGAAACACCATTTGTTTAATAAGGATGGCATCATTTTGTTGGCACGACATCTTCGGATTCCGGGGGGTATTGAATTCAACTATATTAAGTCTCTAGTTTATCTAATTTTTAATATTTGCGTTTAAGTTATTTAAATTTTGAATTATTTAAATTTGAATTATTTGGATGTATCAATGATGTAAATTCTATTAGAGATGTTAAAAATAATTAATTCTAAACTTTAATATTTTTTTAACAACTAGTGTTTGTTGTGTAATCTGGATAAATTGACGATGCAACCAACATTTTCTCATTCAGAAAATAGAGGGCCAAAAAAATAAAGGAAAGGAAGAAGAAGATTTAGGCATACCCACAGATAATCCCATCCAGAGTCTTGTTGGAAATGGCTGCTCTTGACAGTCGAACCTACATCTTTTTTGTGATATCAAAATTCCAACTGGGGTTTAGACCAAAACCTTCTTTAGGCCGTCAGAGTTGAAAATTCCCGACAAGATTTTAGGCAAATCACGATGATGTTGGCTCAGCCTTCTAGACCACTGATGCAATGCAACACATGTTTATCCCTTCAATTTCAAGAAATCTTTGCATTCTCGTTTTATTACACGAAGCTGTCTCTCTCCTTCTCCACTCCAAACTAACTGCGAAAACTACATGGAAGGAGGCAAGTCCTTGTCGTGCGCATCGTCCTCCCCCATGTTTTCCAAATCCATGGTCTGCTAAGATAATGTTTTGTAGACAATTAACTGTACATGATCCTTATGTGTCAACAATCATGGCCACTACATTTCTGTAGCTAATGTCATTCTAACACCCCGCTATGTCACAAGCCGGTGTGGAGCGGAGTTCATCTGCTTGAAATCATAAACAAACAACAATAACATAAACAAAATCTTAATCCCAAATTTAAAACTACACTCTGATGCACCGTATTGCCAGTTGGTCGCGACTTTGACAAAATTACTAGAAAGAGTACTGATATAAAGGATTAGAATGGTTTTATGTTGTCTGTCAACATACCACAACTCTCCTCACTTTACCCGGTTTTGGACTCAGGTGGGGTTATAGAGAAACCTTAGGAGCTAGAAATAAAAATTAAAAGTTTAGTTTAAGGTTCTTTACCAATTTATAAAGAAGAAGAAAATTCCCCTGTAACGGTTAACTGTCCCTGTAACAGGTCATGGCAACAGTTTCAATTGTGCTTTATGGTCCATAAAAGAAATCATTGTTTGGCATTTGAATTGAAACGACATGATTACGCAGGGGACTCAGATGGTACAGTTTAACGGGGCATCCTTACATAAAGAGGCAAGGCTTATCTTACCATTCTAAAGCAAAAGCATCAATGGCTTCAGCCTATGCTTTAATCCTCTTACTGTTGCACATGTCTTCCCTGTGCAATGATGTAGCAGCAAAGCACAGCTACTCTGGCCATCACCACCACCGTGCACACAATCAACCTTCAACATCAAACCCAAGGCTTCACAGAGCTTATATTGCCCTTCAAGCATGGAAGCGAGTAATCTTCTCTGATCCATACAATTTCACCGCGAATTGGATTGGTCCTGATGTATGCAAGTATAAAGGTTTGTATTGTACAGCTTCTCTTGATGAGCCAAAGCTCCTAGTTGTTGCTGGCATTGACCTCAACTCTGCTGATATAGCTGGTTTCTTACCCGAAGAATTAGGCCTTCTCACTGACTTGGCGCTGATCCATTTAAACAGCAACCGGTTTTGTGGAATTATACCACAATCTTTGGCCAAGCTGTCGTTTCTGTACGAGCTTGATCTCAGTAACAACAGATTTGTTGGCCCTTTTCCTTCTCCTGTCCTTTCTCTGCCAATGCTAAAGTTCCTTGATCTTCGCTATAACGAGTTTGAAGGGCTGCTACCTCCTCAACTTTTCCAAAAAGACCTCGACGCAATATTTGTGAACAATAATCGCTTTACCAATGTGATTCCTGCTTTTCCGAGTAAAACATCAGCTTCTGTGATTGTGATAGCCAACAACAACCTTCAAGGCTGCCTGCCACACAGCATAGCCAACTTTGCAGACACTTTGGAGGAGCTACTAATAATAAACACTAACTTAACTGGGTGCTTGCCACCAGAAGTTGGGTATCTGTACAAATTGAGGGTGCTGGATGTGAGCTCTAACAAGATAGTTGGTCCAATACCATACAGCCTTGCAGGACTAGCTCATTTGGAGCAGCTGAACATAGGCCACAACATGATGAGTGGGGTCGTGCCACGGGGAGTTTGCGTACTCCCAAATTTAGCCAATTTTACCTTCTCTTACAACTTCTTCTGTGAGGAAGAGGGGATTTGCATGAATCTGACGTCCAAAGGCATTAAGTTCGATGACCGAAGAAATTGTTTGCCGGAGAAGCCACTTCAGAGAAGCAAGAAAGAATGCAATGCCGCGCTAGAGCACCCAGTAGACTGTTATGACCAACATTGTACTGCTGGGGTTGTTGCAGGTGGCGTCTTTGGTGGAAATGCATCACCTTCTGCTGCTGCTGCTGCTGCTGCTGCTATGGTGCCTTCAGCATCTCCTCCCTTGTCTCCATCTATTGCTCCCAGCTACACGTAAGTACATACCAAGTAATTGTGTTGCATAGTGGCTTAAGAACCAAAATAAGATGCACATATTTGGCTAGCAAATGGCCTTGTAAAGATGTGTCTGTTACTACTCTTGTACATGAAAATGTGTATATGTGAATGACTTTTTTTTTTTTATTTTACCTCCTTTGATACAATATTTATGCGCTTGTTATCTTACAAATCGGGTGCATTTTGTAGTTATTTGAACCACAATGTGGTTTGGGTAGGATAAATTCTTAGTTTTAGTTTTAACAATCCCCAAAAATAAGTGCTTTACAACCTGCAGCTAACCAAAGTATAATAATAATTTATTTTATTATTACATAATTTAAATATTAAATTTATTAATATTTATAAAAAAAATAAAAAAAATATTTTTAATATAAAATTTTATATTTTAATAATTATTTAAATTAAATTAAATATTATTAAAACTTTTAATTTTTTCATTATAATTCTTATAAAATGTTACTTTTTATAAATGTTCAAAAAATTTATTATTTGTATAATATAAATCTTATAAAAAAATTTTAATTTAAATAAAAATTTGACTAGAAAATACGAAGTATATTTTTGTAAAAGATGACATTATTTTTGTAATCGAGTGGCACTCCATTGATGTACCAAAAACCCCAAACAAAATGTTTCAGACAGAGATGGAGGAAGGGAGGGGAGGCCCCGGGGGTGGAGGGGGGGAGGGTTGTTAGAGGAGAAGAGGAGAGGGAGAGTGTATAATGTGGGTTCTAAGAGGGTGGAAAGGAAGGCCTCACAACATCCCTTCCCGTTTCCTTCCTTCCTTCCTTCCTTCCAACCCAACGATAGTGTACAGGTTGCTGGAATGGTGCAGTTACTCCACTGCGGGAGTAAAATGCCAATCCACCTGACCAATAAAATGTGAAAGAATGATAGTAGTGATGATCCAATCGTCACAATAGAGATGCGTTGCAGGCAGAGGGCTTCGACTTTGTTACAAAATAAAACCAACATAGGACTGCCCCCATGCACACCTAACGCTCTTCCATTAATCCAGCCAGAATCTCTAATAACTTCTCTCGGATCTCAGTTCTATCAGCGACTTCCACCTTCGCTCATCAGAATGTAGACAGGCATTAGTGCAGCCCAGGGTCAAACAATACTTTTGCGGGTAGTTATATATCAGCACAATAGAATGGTTCTATGATTTGCCAAAGGAAAAAAGCATCCCTTCAATCTAGTTTCCTGTCACCGAAACACGTTACATCATGCAACCATCTATTGAATCCTCCGGTTCCAAGGGAAAAAATCTGCGGGAAATATCCAAGAGACTATAGTTTCTACTAAGCACCATCCAGTAATCCAGACACAAAACCTATGACCCATGGTTTCAAGTACCTGCTATTAAGAAGTTAATTTATTTAACAAAGGGATAATAGACCATTCAGTATGGCAACCACGTAACCAAAAATAATTTGCATTGATGAAACTTTCAGGGGTGTGAAAATGTACATCATACAATTATACAAAATGTTGAAGCTCCCATGTTGCTTAAGCCCCTATCTCAGCTATCTTATGCAGATTACCCAGGCAAATTGTGGGTTCTTCCCCAACCTGAAACAAAATATGAATGTGTTCACAATATATTAGAAGCTTAACAAAATGTATTTCAAGGTTTGCCCAGGTCCTTACCATAATTAAGAAGGTGGGGCAATGTCAATCAATACTATGTGACATGCTTAAAATAAGCTCCCTAGGCTGGTGGCAGTGGACGTCGGCAAGTTGGACATTCCATCTTAATATCCATCCATCTTTGTAAACAACCAGAATGGAAGAAATGATCGCATGGTGTCACCTGTCAGACAATTTCCGGTTGAGTGACTTATCTGGGGTGGAGAAAAATATAAGGCAATATCTCAATCATCTACCATGCAAACATTAGGTCGCTGTGTGAGATCAATTGCGGTCATACAGATGACACAGTCTGTCGTGTGATTTGTATCCTGATCAAACCTTCTATGATAGCTATATTTCTCGGGAAGGACCTGCAGACCATTAGTAAAAGTGACACGAGATGTAAAGGCACTCTAGGAAATTTTTAGGGAAAAAAAGGAAGAAAAAACAGAAAACAGATATCATTACAACGCATCATATTTCTGTCAAATACCCTTCCATCAAAAAGCATATACATTAATGTTAAAAATGCTTCCTTCAATAGCATACACCTCAAAATACCAAGCTTTGCTAATAATGAATTCATATGAAGTACAGTGCAGCTGACAATAATTATCCAATTCAAGACCATGAACAAGTAAAGAAGTAACTAAATATACAGACAAATTCCAAAGCAGTACTACATGTATAGAGCAAGCAGAACCCATAACCACAACATGAAGATTATCCCAGTAAGAAGCAGTTCAAGTACAGAGTTTGCAAAATAAACAAAGGTACCTTATTTAATAGACAAGTGGCTATAGGGTAAAGTTAAATTGTTTACACAAGTAATTTGGGGGAACACCTTAAATTCCATTTAAAATTATTTTTTCTCCATTTTACTAAAATATTCATCTCTTTTAATCCTTCCCCTAGCCCCACAATGTGAGAGCCTCGTGTCCTAGTACACCCTTCTTGTTCTCTTGTATTTTTTATCCAGCTTGCTTCTCATCTACAGCCTAGAATGACTTGAGGTGATAAAATGGGATATAGCATCGCTAGAAAGTACAAAGTCAATTTGCTTCAGAGTGTAGTAGAATGGAGAAGTGTATTTGCGTTGCCAAATCCTAACTGCTTTGATATTAAGACCCTAGCTCAGTTGAGTTGAATCCTCTCATTTACAGATTAAGTACTATAGGTAAAATGAGCAAAAAGGAATACCAAAGCTGAAGCAGGATAGAATATACTATTTTCCAACATTCATTATTTCTGTTATGTTTATTTCCTGTATTATTTAACTCTATCCTGTATCACAAACCCATGCAAATTTATGCTAGGAGTACAAAGCAAAAAAACCTTCATCAAATAGACTACCAACAAAACCCAAAAACACAAAATGATCGGCAACAACCCTAGACATGAATTTATGGGTCATTAACCCAAAAACATAGGAAGAAAAAAAAGAGCAGACAGGAGAAAAGAAACAAAATTTGTATCAAACCTGGCGAGGAACGAACCACCGAGATCCAAGATAATTTTGAATAAGGAGAATTGATGCTTGCAGCCCAATGAATACAATCAAACACACACACCAATTCTTGTCAGGCTGAATGCGCATGAAATTGTTAGGGCATCCAAATATATACAATGGGATTGCTAGCCGAGTAACAGTCATGCCTAAGATGTAATGAGGATGCAAAGGTTTTCTTGAGTCACGAACAACATTAGTGACAATTTGAGGTATCCAAAAGGAGTACAATAGGAGCAGAATAAATCTCAGGAAATTATGGAACTCATACATGACCAAAATGCCTCCCAGGAGGATCCCATCTGCCAAAAATTAGAAGGTAAACAAAATTAATCTAAGAATTTGAATGGTGAATTCCACACTTTTACCTAGCAATCTGAATAAATACAAAACCAATTCAAGATTGCAAGCCTGTGGAAAACAATTAAGGAGGTCAGAGAACTGAGATTAAAACTTCACAATTCCTTATTCCATCATGGATTCATCAAAAGCAAGAAAGCAATTAAATCCCGTAGGGAAATGTAAAATCCATGGTGTGCACCTGCATCAATTCAGTAAATCCTATAAAAAAAAATCCTCGAAAAATAACATTTGCATAATGTCACTTACAGAAACGACTATATAGAACTGATAATTCACGCCTCATTGTTTCCCAACCTTCACCATTATTCATTGGCCTGCTTGCCTTCCATATAGCAAGAAGATATCTCATTTCAAAAATTGAGAAGACACGAACTTGAAAAATGCAGCAGTCGCAAAAGCATTAAATAAAGATTCTGTACAGGAAAAAGCAGGGATATAAAATTAGTAGAGATAGACAACATGCTTAATACATAGCAAAAACTGTGCAAGAGGCGAAAGGTTGCCCTGTGAAAAATAAAGGCATGGGAGAGAAAAAAGAGAGATTTAAAACCATTTTTTCAACTAAGCATATGTAAAAACAGTGGTGCACTTAGAACGCCCAAGGTACACAGCATATGTAGTGCATACAGATTTACGGATAATAAGATAAGTAGCCAACAAAAATACATGAGCATACATATTGAAAAAAAATAAAGGAAAATGGACAAAAGTACATTTAAGAGTATCCACCAGCAACAATGATCTGGAAGAACAAAGAAATTTGGTAAAAGGCATGAGAATTGAACATAGAAGGTATAGATTGAACAGCTAGATGATTGTTATCCGTATAATACAAAGCTAATCCACCCAATAGGAGTGATACAAAGCATACCATATTAATGCTTTTAGTAATCAATATTTACCAACTAGTATTCCTGCTGTCAGATGTAAAAGGCAAAGATAAGCATCCATGATTGCCTGCTGCCCAATCATCACAATTGAAACTTTAGCAGCACCCTGGAACAAGTCAATCAGATTATTTGAAATATTTAAACATTTGAAATGAAGGGAAATCTTGAATTTTTTATTTACTTAAAATGAAGAAAATATACCCAGAATTTTCAATCAAAGCTACAAACTTATTGCTCATAACAGACGTATAGTGTATAAAATCTTACCGACTGGGTGTTGCTATGCTCCATTTGTCGAATTAACAAAAGGACTTGAATGAAAGAGACCTGATGCCAAGGGTTAAGGGGGGTTCTCCCCAAGAGTGGCTAACAGAACAGAATTAATTGACAAAGGAGACAATATATAAAGGATACAAAAGTGACCATCAAGGTATAGTTCACTGCTTTGTTATAGTAGACCTCAATGTTGACAGACGTAGAATTTAGTAATAAAGGTGAAACGCAATCCCCATCATCATCAACAGAAGGACTCTCCATTAATCCTTCCATGTGATAACGATCATGATCACCATCTGCAGAAGCATATAAAACTAACTTGGTAAATTTAAAATAACTTTTTCAAAGATCAACTAGTTAGGGGCAGTACACACAATGCACATGCCACTTGACTTTGCTCTCCCCCCCTCTCTTTGAGGTCTTACATGTCATCATCACAAGGCCTTGTGTCTTTCACTCTCTTGAACAATTTTTTCCATGCCTTGAACAAGGTTATTCTCCCAATCCAATATAGTCGGTTAATCTCAATTAACTATGCAGTCTTTGCACTCATCAGTCTTCATATCACATACAATGCCAAGGCACTCACCAATCCAATATCTCATTTCTAGGAAATTCATAGTCTTTTATTGTCTTATGGGTTTCCACAGTACCTGAACAGGTTATTGTCTCATTGCCTCCATTAAGTGTAAAGGCAAATTCAGGTTAGTAGAATGGTGACAATTGGATGAGATGGCATTTTTTTGTTAACTGTTAAGCCATGGTGGTACACTGGCTGTTGTATTAATGGTAAGGGTAAAGACTAAATGATCAAAAACTTTTTCTCCAGTTATTCAGAATGAATTTAAGCTTTTAGAGCAAACTGCTCCCATAATACAACACATGGCTACAGACACAATAACAATCATTAACTTACAGGATAGGGAACAATATGGAAAATTAATTTGAAGAAAAAAACAAACAAATGAGGAAATTGAAGTACCATTTAGGGTGGATGAAATGCGTGTAACCTGGGCTGCAATTTCAATATTACAATGCTTTTCCATCTCATAAATTGGTGCTGCAAGAAGAAAAGATAAAATTCACTGCACCATTACATTAACACAAACTTGAAGAAAGTGAAAAACATACAATTTTTTCTCCTCCATATTTTGTCTCGTGAAGAGTCTTGGAAAACTTGAGAAGAAAAAACTCCAAGCTGTTCAACAAAATAGGAAAAAAAAAAAAAAACTGTGAGTTGGTAGCCTCCATTCACAGCAGAGAATTATTTAAGATTATCAACCGACAATGTTGCTATCAAGAGGGTACTCCAAACAAAAAGTTCAGATACAACATCTATGGACCTCCACAAACAATAAACTATCCCACACGCATGTATGCCACAGAATCAACATAATTTGCAATCATATCACGCTAGAATGAGAAATAGGTATTACCAAGTGGTATGGATTAGATAAAATGTAATCTTCCTCCTGGGTCAATTCTCCATCTTTTCCACTGCCATGGTACATTAAGAGCAGAACATTAGATTCAAAATGTGCATAACTATTCAAATTTGATGAGATCAGGAAAAACAATACAAATGTACATAAAAAGAAAATGTAAAACAAAATGCAAACTATCACACAAAATATGATGAGATTTACCTGTTAGCTATCATTCGCAGTTGTTTGAATGGCCATATATATACGCCTTCTACCCTGATCTGGGCACCACCACCATAGTGTTCATTGTCTAACACATCATGGAAAATAATAAGACCCTGTTGACAACAACATGAAAAATCTTAGAAGTTTCTTGAATGATGATATTGCACACCAAGTGGAAACAACATGCAAGCAAAGCAAGTAAAATCCTGACTAAGTTAACCATCAAATATACACCTAATTTTTTGTGCCTCCCTCCTCACTCTTCTATAAAATAGCTAAGTGCTAATGGGCATCAATCAATCACATGATTAGAATTCAGGTTAAGTCTATCCACAGCAGTAGTGCAGTAAAGGCTTCAGCAACATAAACAAAAAGCACCCAACTTACACTATGCATGGAGGAATTTTTTCTGCCTTAGCTCTCCTATCAAATTACAGAATACTAATGGGCATCAATTGCTCATGTAGCAAGCATTAAGGTTAAATCTTCTTGTGCATGATATATATAAATGTATGTGACCTATGATTTAAAGAATTATGCCTCCCAAGGTCATACTTCCTAAATAAATGGAAAAGGCAGGAAAGCACAATTAGACAATCAAGATATAGTTTGACAGCATAAAATGATATGTATAATCTTTGGAAAGGAAAAAGAAGCAATTGCCCATAAAGGCCACTTGCATTCTATAAGTAGCACAATGCAAATGGTGCAAAACCTCAACTCTATAGATTGAGTGCATACTTCACACTTGAAAGCAATACCATTTTCCCCACAAACAAGTTCATGAAAGTAACACCTCATGGGAGGGGGCTTGTGGCAAAAAATGCTCACCTGAACATAATGGACACCGGATATTTTTGTTGGTGTGCTAACTAATTCAATCACTGAATTACCAGTGGCTTTCCTGAAATCTGGAAATCTGGAAGAATAATTTGTAGAATCTAGAAATTTCCAGGTCCCTACGAATCACATAACCAAAATATATAGTAAGTTATAAATTAAATTTATATTGATGAATCGAAACAAACTACAACACATAAGACTCAACAAACTAGCAACTCCTGCAAACACTTTTAAAATCTCAGACACTTTAAAAGTTTGGAAATTGAATTTATATGTTTTTGTGCAAAGGTTAATGGATAAATTTAAGTAATAATGCATCTGTGGACCACATGCCAAGGAACTTTTCAGATTCAAGAATAAATCACAGAGCTATGTGAAGACATCACTCAACTAATGATAGAACTGTGTCCATGAGACAATGTAAAACAATATCTTGGTAAGATAAAAAGGGAAAAGGTAGTCTGTTTCTGTATAGAGGCAGGAAGGTGAACGTAAATGACTCACTGGAAATAAAAGGTCACTAACCTTGGTAAGTTCCTGTTATATTCCAGGCAGAAAATGGGCCAAAATCACTTTCAACCTTTTTAGCAAATAGCAACTGCAACACACAATGGGCAAAAATTAGGTTGAATCACAATAAGTTGCCACTGAGATGAGTAATTTAAGCACTGCAGTGGCTGTCTCCATGTCATTTAAAATTTAAATTCCTCACAAATTTTGTCATTACTTTTATTCTTTTTGGTCTACTCAGCTTTTACTTACAAGTGACATAATGTTTAAAGTTATCAACAAATTTATTAACATAAGCCCTGATAGCAGCTATTTAAAACTTCCGACATAATCTCCAATAGCAGACTTTGGCTATCTAAAACTTCCCGCTATGCTCTGCGTTCCATGAATGCCTGGCTAGGGACTGACTCAAAATTTTCACTAAGTTCACTTGTTAAACTTGGAAAAGGTGAATCTTCCCCCCATGTTTTGAAGATCACAGCAGAATTTAGCACGTCCATTTTCTCACAATCCACTGGCGGATGAATTTATGGTTCAATAAAAATTTTTCTTGTGCCACTATCAACATGTCATTGATGAATCTAACTCTAGCAACATGACCTGAATTCTAACTCAACAATGTTCTTGTAGTGCAAATTTTCTTGAGAGTTTGATCATAGAAATTGCAAGATCACTCTCTATCAGATTCCCAGACATGACATTTCCCATCGTCACTTCAGTGATTGACTTCAACTGTACACAGAAACCCCATATCAATCACTCATTAGCCTAACCTAACCAATCAAAGTAGCATTGAATTGTTTCCAAATTCAGTCTTTATGAAAAATCCCCGTCAAACTTCATAAATATATTAACAAGGAATTTGAAGCGCGCGCGCACACACACAAGGAAAAGGAAAAAGTAAAGATAACAAAGTCCATCTAGTTACTGACCTGATCGCCCCACGACCGAGGTCGCTCTCGTAACGGCCTGAGCCCCACAACCGGCCGAAGAACAGCGAAGCCAAACCACAACCCGAGAACAACCCAAACCCCGGACCCGAACCGAAACCAAGATCCTCCCGTCCTCCCGTGGAAGCACAACGCCCCCAAATTGCCACAACTAACCATATCAAAACAGTACTTTCAAAAAAAACAACAAAAAAACAAAAGCAACCCCACAAAAGTCAACTCCAAATCGCACTCCGCTTGAAAGAAGAACAGAACCGAGAGGTCGACGAAGCGCATAACAAAGAATCCCAACCCATGAGGGAAAGAGAGAGAAAAAGAGCCGAAAAAATGAGGGAGATGAGAAGGGTTTGTTTGCTTCAAGTGGGAGTCAACACATCGGGACTCACAACAACCAGAATTGGAAAAGTGAGAGCTCAACAAACAAACTTACTTAAACTAGGGGATTTTCTTTCTTTCTTTTTTATTAGTTTGATTTAAATTATTAATTAAATAATTGAAGCAATCACCAAACACCACGTTCACAAGAAAACCATCTTTGAAATTGAACCAGAACTCTAATGGCTTATAATAATTACAACCCATACACGCTCCCATGTTGATATCATATTATAAATAATTTGATTAATGGGTCTCTATCAGTTATTCAATTCAATTCAATTCAATGCTGACTCCTCTCTCCTATTGCTTCCTCTTTCTCCTCTCCTCCTCCTCCTCCTCCTCCTCCTCCTCCTCTTTCCTCCTTTTTTTTTTTTGGGTTTGGGTAAAGTCGATTGGGAGATGAGCATGTTAAGTTGGCAGACTGGTTGTGATTATGTCACTCGCGAGAGAGGGATGTGGGAAACACGCTACAGTCTCGTAATCTAGAGGAAAAAAAAAAATATATATATTTGGAGAAGAAAAAAGAAATATAATTCGTGCCAAATAATAATAATAAATTATTTGTATTTTATTCAGCAAACTAAATTATGTTTTCCCAAAATAGCCACAAGCTTATAATTTTATTTCTTTTTTGCTAAATTACAAAAATAAAAAATAAAAAAGGGGTGCAATTTGGTACATTAAGATAAGTGCTGGAATAAAAATCTTTTAAGAGGGAAGACAACTATTGCCTCCTTGGAATGATGTGAACATTTCCGTTTATTAATGTAGAGCCCTTTCTTCCTTGTTCCAAATAAGAGAAGACATGGTATAGTCAATATATATTCATAGTGACCACCACCACACGCACACGCACAGGCACGCGCGAGAGCTCACACAGTCCGATTGCTTTCCCCCACCCAATCGAGAGAAGCACACAACAACAACAACAACATCCATTAACGAGTCAGGACACTGATTTTAGGGAGAAGTACGTTGGGCCCCATTTTTTCCTTTAATTTATTTAAAATAAGAAAAATTGACAAAAAAACCCAAAAGACACACCAGCCTAAATCTTAACTGGCCCAAGGGGCTGGACCATGAAACTCACATTTTAAAATAAAACGACACCGAATCATGAAACCTAACGGTGAAGAATGCCGCTTGTTACGGGACTACGTATATATATATATCCACAGAGTTCACTCTTTCGAAAACACTAAAAACTGTAGTCCCCACTTTCCCATTTACTCAAGGCTGAAAAAATAAATATAAAAGTAGAAGTAAAAATAAAACATGAAACTAGAGTCGATTGTCCCATTCAATCATTTTCCATCGATAAACATCTCAAATCACTGGACTCCAACGGAGAGATGCCTCCTCTTAGAATGGCGATCATTTATTTACTTTTGAATTTTTCTTTTTTTTTTTTTTTTTTTTTAATCCTAATTTCATTACAAAAGCACTTCAACCGGCTATACATAAGCTCTCCACAAGAATTGAATTGACACCAAAACTATGCACAAAGCAGTCATGCCGCCTTCTGATCAATAAATAATTGACCAGCTGTTTGACACCTTAACAAAATACAAGTCAATTTATATGCCATTGTTAGTCTATTCAAGGTGCTATCATGTCACCTTTTGTTCATCTTCTCCCTGCCTGCAAAAAGCATTCATACATTACATAGATCAAAAAGCTTGAACCATTATGAGAAATTAGCAGTTTCATGCGGTCAATTACAAATCTTACCGAACATGCTTGATTTGAGTGGGAACCGAAGGGATGATGACCCCTTCACTTTTAGCTCCCTAAGCTGTCTGCTTGGTCTATCAGTCTTTGTGCTGCTACCCGCATGCTCACCAGTCAAAAGATCAGGCCCCTTCTTCACCCTTTCATGATAAACCGCTGGTGGAGCAAGCCTCAAATGAGGCATGATTTCCATTTGAACTAATCTTTGGCTTTTCTGAAGATTAGTTAATATTTCATACTGCAGAATCCATCGTCATCTTGGTTAATTCATCTTGGTTAATTGCCTACGTAACAGGATAAGGTGTAAAATCTCGGCCAAAATAATAAAAATGCTTACCCGTGATATTTGCTGAAGCCCATAGGAATTCTCTGTCAAATCTTCATGTGGGTGTAAAACACTAGCTCGCTGTGTTCGGCGTGGTCTTGTTAAAACCTGATCAACTAAACCATTATCTGGAAGAGCTGATTTACTTTTAGCCGTCTGAGTATTCTTCTTAGGCATACAAACAGGACACCCAGGCAAGGAGCTCCTACTCGACGACTCAGTTTCCAGTAGTTCACATTCAAGATGAGTTGCATGACCACAGCTGAAAACTCTTACATGGAAAGTGGACGAATCCTTTGTGAGAAGGCAGTTACAAATACAACATTCCAGGTTCCTGGGGGCATAACCATGAGATGCCCCCTTCCTGAGTAAGCTCATGGTATAGAATGTGTCATCCTCTATCACAGATTTGGCAGTGTCCTTTAACAGAAGTGCAAATAATTTGAATCAATACGTTAGTGTCAGCAGCATAAAGTGGAGAATGTGTGTTCCCCACAACCACTGGGGCACATGGGGGGTGAAGAATTCTTGCAGCACAAATGTTAACTCAAAATTAAAAAGGAAATACCAGAATTCTTCTTTCAAAGCCGTAGGATCCAAGCATCCCTAATATGGTAATTTTGAAATCTCCAAATTCTTGGTTGCCATTATCAGATAGAAGTTTTGACATGATAGTTGGAAGGCGAACATAACCTATCATTCCCTCAACAATCTCTTTAATGAACTGAGAGAATAACTTCCTCAAGATATGAGCACCTTTGTGGGAATTGGAAATTTTCCACTTGACTATGCATGCTTCATCATCTTCCTGAGAGCCCAATGTTTCCATTTGCATTCCTGTGCAGTTTTTCTCTTTCAATTCCCTTCTGTCATCATATGAATCCATCAAAGGCTCACAGAATCTGTACCACATGACAACAATTGTTACTTTTAGAAAAGATGGACATGCAGTTCATGTGATAATCATCACAACAGAATGATTACCAATAATTGCAAACTAAACAGTACAGTATTGTTCAAAGCTCAAGGCACAAGTCAATAAATCCAAGCAAAAACAAAATATTCGACCTACTCAATGATCCTACTATCATGTAGATGTTGATCAAGGTTCACAATATTTTTTAAAGTAAAAAGAAAACAGAATTTTGGTAACATGGAAAAGAGACATTATAAGGCCTAGAGCTTAACCATAAAGCATGTACTTGAGTTTAAGCCATGATTCATTAACAAGTTTTACTTAAAGGTGAGATGCCCTATGAGCTTTCAGCTTTAAGCATGCCTCTTCATGCTTTAAACAATAATTGCACATCATCTGCTCAAGTGACCCCAAAATGAATAGTCATGCTGAAAAATCAATGACTTGCATTGCACTTACGAATCAAGCAATTTGAACCAGAGTGTCTCTGACTCCTCAGGTATCAATCGGGGGGTGTTTCGCTGACACAATCCAATACAGGCTTGCAATATATTGCGTATGTCATTCACCTGCATGAGGAAGAATACAAAATGAATAAATTGTGCAAGAACACATAACATGGAACCAGAAAAAAGAACGCAAAATGAGTTAAGCATGTTAAAGGATTGAGAAATATGCCGACCTCCTTCATTTTTGAAAGTGTGTGATAGCGTTCAATGCTGGAAGAACCCCTCAAAGGTTTATCTGGAAGCAAGCTTTCCACAGTTGCATCAAGCTTCCCAAATTTCTCATCAAGGCCAGAAAGAGTGAATAAGAGAGCACTTCCAACATCCCCGACTCTCTCTAATAAAAATGCAGCAGCATCTATGATCCCATATTCCTGGCACAGACGTAAACAGTGCTCTACCCGGTAGCTATCAAAAGTCTCTAAAAATCTTAGAACTGAATCACGTTCATACTGACATAATAGCTGCAACGACAGATGCAAAATATTTGGAGTCAGATAAAGAATAGGAGATCCATGAAGCATATTTTGTAGCCCCAAAGCAGTAAAAAACAACAAAACCAAGGCAAACAAACTTTTCAACAGCAAGGTCATAGAAATGAGCAGAAACACAAATGAGACCTGAATCAGCAAACACAGAACAATAATAAATGAAATCTTTCAACTAAACAGTCAAAGAGCATTTATTTTTGTGGATGCAACTAAATGGCAATATATGTGGCAGTCAAAATTTAGAAAGAATTACAGAGATCATGTGATGAGGCCCAAAGAAAAATACGGTATTTTCTAGCAGAAATTGGGCCTTTGGTTTTGGAATATCATCTGATAAATTGATGTTAGTATAATATGTGTTCTTACCTCCAGATAAAGCTCAATCATATCATCAGTCACCTGAACAGGATTGTTCCGCAAGAACTTGGGAAAATCAGCAATTATTTCAAAGTAATTATAGAGCCCTTTTGTCTGTTCTTCCAATCTTCTTCCATTAAAAACATCCATACTGTCATCTTTTGTTAAATTTGAAAAGTCAAGTCTTCCAGACAAGTGAGCTTCTACAACTGTCTTTAGATACAGAAACAGGCTTTTTGGATGAGAATGTAGTTCAGAAAGGATATGCTGACTTTCATTATTAAAATGGTGAATGACCAACAAGAATGTGCCCTCTCTGCAAATATGAAAGGATTGATAGAGAAGGCAAATGCAGCAAGTCATCAGCTGATATTAAATAAGCAATTTGTCTAAAAAATATTTAACAAAAAGATTCACCTGCTTAAGAAAACCAACTCTGGAATCCGAGTAACTACAGCTGATCGCAAAGCATCATATTGATTGCCACTCAGCTGTTCTAACATAGTGTTGATATAAAAGAATGTGTGAATGGGTTCATCTGTTTCTTTCATGAAGCTTTCCAGGGCAGCAAGATACTGATGCCTGATAATATGAATGAAGCCACAAACCTAAAGACCATACCAGACAGATGTAATATGTGATAGCACACTTAAATCAATAAAATATACCAAAAATACAGCAACCATGACATACGAGATATACCTGGTGAAAGCATGCTTTCTCACATAGTTGCAATACATAAGAAACACTCCAATCTGTCGCAGGCACCACTTGCAGAACGGCAAGCACCTGCTTCTCTCGTTTTTTTGATATTTCAACCATCTGTGTGTGAGCGCTCAGTGTAGAATTACTTTCAGACGTCATGAACTCCAAAATCTGATTCAACATACTGTTTGAAACATGTGCTTTCTTACATGCAATATAGTAGGTGATGAATTCAAAAACATCTCCAACAACTTTCTTTGAAGGAAATTCTCCAGCTGATTCATTTTCATGAGAAGTATCCTTGGTGATAATTTGAACTAGAGCATCTATGGTTTTCTGAAGCAGTACATTCTGACTTTCACATGTCTTATTTTCTTGCTTAGCTTCCATATTTGCATTGGGATTTTGGTTTTCGTCATCTACAAAAGCACACCTCAGAACATCTAAAGTAGCTTCTGTATCTAACTCTAAAAGGTGATACAGATTTAAGTATCTTCCCCTTGGTAGCACACTTCGTGCTGCCTCTAAATTTGAGGCATTTGATTGCTCCAATAGAAACTGCAAGAGTTCAGATCTAAGAGATGGCAAACATGTTGGTGGAATAGTCCCATGTCCTGCAAACATGATGCCTCATTGTTTCACAATCACTGATTAAAAAATCAAGCTAAATATAAAACATGTGCACTGCAATGAAAATCCAATCACTAATATACTTCAAGTCTGACAGAATACATAATGTTTCAGACACTTGAAACAAACTTAAATAAAAATATGACAATTAAAAGGGTATATTGACAAACAAGATGTGGCTAAATGGAAAAAAAAAATAAAAATAAAAGGTATTCCAGAATAATTCAAGACTTACGAGTAAGTTTAAACAAGCCAAATTCTAGATATGATTAGTACAGCTATGATCAGAGTTGAGTCCATAAAACAAGTTCTGATCCAGTTGTGTCAGTAATTGACATAATTAGTACATTAGCCAACAAAATACTGTCACAGGCACTGAGCAGCATCACCACCATCAATAGCACAAAGCACCAAATTTTAGATGATCAAAGCAGTAAATTAAAAGAATTCAACGAAGTTGGACATTAAGCTATAAAACAAAATAGGGTTGAATTCAAACAAAACATTAAAAAATGAGATTAGCTACAGATCCAAAACAATTCCCAAAAAATGGATTTTATGGAATTTTAAATTATAAACCTTATAAGCATAGATTGCAAAAAGAATTTGGTGCCATAAAAGCATGTCAAAAAGCAGACATTAGAGTCCCATGTCACATGAATTTGAATAAACACCATCATCAGAAAAAACCTTCAAAATAACCACAATCATTGTCATCTGTCAAAATTACTTGATCAAGGATTCATGTAGCCATCTTCATCATAGGCAAATCATACCAATTGAACCAAATCAATCTCTGAATGCATACCTGGAGGAAAGGCAAGACCTGAAAAGCAATACTTCAGATAAACAAGGATCCTGTACCTGTTAAGTAAATGAAAAACACTCTGATTCAGTAATAAAGAACAAAAAATATGAAGACATAGGTCAACAAGTCAAATTTAATTTAACTAAAAAAACTAAAAAAGGGCAAAAATCCTACAAACTGAAACCATAAGATAAGCAAACAGAACAGTCTAGATATTCTTGCTCAATGCCAAAAAATTTTTCCTACCACCTATGGTCCAATATAATTCATAAGTACAGGAAAAATATTTGTGAAATAGAGACTTTTTTCTGACCCATATTTTTGTTCAAAGGAAAACTACGATCCTGGGATCCTACTCCACACCATTTTCATTGCTACATTACCCTAACAACATGATACTTTCCTTGAGTAAGCACTCTAATTAAGAAACTGGCTAAAGCAAATACCCATTAAATCAAAAAGAATAGAATATTGACACAACAGTATTTGAAGATAAGATGAAGGTAATTAAAGACATCCCACCTAAATTATCAAGCCATGGTACACCATTGTCATTGTTACATTACCCTAACAACATGATACTTTCCTTGAGCAAGCACTCTGATTAAGACACTGGCTAAAGCAAATGCCCATTAAATCAAGAAAGATTAGAAATTACTGACACAACAGTACCTGCAGGTAAGATTAAGTAGTCAAAGACATCCCACATAAATTATCAAGACACAGTTACACATATCAAGGCCACCTACCCAAGCGCATTTCCAGTGCTCTCTTTCTGACTGTTTTGTAAAACTATCAAAAGCTCTTCTAAAGGTGTCCTGAAATCCTCCAATCCTTTATTGAAAAGATACACCAGAGCACCATATAATCCATGCTCCCGGCATAGCCTGACAACCTGAAAGATGAATTAGAAGGCTTATTAACTTTTTTTTGACACGAAAATTATAACACAGAAATTGAGCAAAGAAACTGCAAAAGCACCTGGTGGAAATCCAAAGACGAAATATCCATGTGAAGGACACATTGTTCGACTCGCTGCAACCAACCTTTGCCGCTATAATGCTGTACTAGTGCTTGCATAATCTTTTTGTGAGGAGAAGAAGAAGAAGCAGAAAGAAAGAAAACAAATAAATAAAATAAAGGAAAAGAAGATACAGATTACAATACAGAAATTAGCAACAGGCACTCTCCCACTCTGCCTTTTTTACTTGACTTGCTAAAACAATTTATAAAGCTAACAATAGTGTTGAGATGATACCTCAGGAGGTAAAGTTCCAAGCATATCCCTCAGTATATATGGCTCTAAAAGCTCCAAAAATGTATCTACAGAACAGAAAGATAAGTGATCACTTAGTAATTGCATTGAAGGGTAGAAGAGTCATACAGTTTAATATCCCTGTAAGTATGGATTTGTACTTTTCAGGAGAGGTGAAAGAGTACCTCTCTGTTGAACAGTGATAAATTTGGAGAAAATTTCATCAAAAAGGATATCAGTCCGATGTATGTGGATACAAAATTCCACTGCAACACCACCAACACGAGTGAATTGTTCTTTTATTTCAGAGTTTATAGAACTGCTTCCAATCTTTGAGTCTTCTTGCTCCATCTTTTCAATTTGATTGCAAAAGGCCACTGAAATATAAGAAAATACTTCCTCTACATAAGACAAAATCAACTCTATGAGGTAGGGCATTATGGTTTCCCTCACAGCATCCACTGATTTGGGAAGGTCAATAACACCGTGAGCTTGGGCATCATAAAGTGTCATTGCCATGTTTAAGGCACCCATCCAGTCACCTGCCCTTCGCAGAACCTGAATTCTTTCCTTCCATGGGAGAAGGCGGGAAACAATAAAATGCATGGATCCAAGAATGTATACTGATGCTCCTCGTACAGCTACACAATTGTGGTAAGCTTTCTCAGGGTTGCCATAGATATTTGCAAAGTGAGTGTGGTAGGCAACTAGATCATCTCCTCCGGAAACATGAAGAGAAAAACTAGTTTGGTGAATCAGAGTACCATCCTTTGCAAACAAATAAAGTTGCCCTGTCAATGTGAGGACCACAAGCATCTGGACAAGTAAAGTACATCATTAACTTCAAGTGAATAAGAATAAACCATGTCACAAAATACAGATATTCCTGCATCCTTTACAAAATTGGCACAAAATAACTTTATATGCAATAATTAGAACAACAAATAGAGCACATACATGGGAATCCAACCAAGCCACACCTATGGCTGTACTGTCAACAGTCCATTTACCATAAACTTTTAGTTCTGACTTGACCAACTTTGCAACTTGAATTTTGCGGTCCCAGGCAACTGCAACCAATGAAACTTTCTCTGCTCCATCTGCTGGGATATTTTCTGCAACACATTCATTTATAAGCACAAATCAACTTCAAATCCAAGGGACTAATTCAAGCCATACCAGTTGAGGAACTGCGTGATTGTGTAGTGCACTTCCAAGCAGTATAAGGCATAGAACCCTCCCGAACTCCCTCTGGCTTTGAAAGTTGAGCATAGACTTCTAAAGTGGGAGTGAGCCTGACCTGTAACAAAGTCATGGCTTCAACATACTTTCAACAAATATGCTTCTGAAAAAACAAGAATTAATTCACAAGATAAAAAGTACATGGAAATTGTGTAATCATCTGAGGGCTTCATACCACCAAAGCAGTTTGATAGGTGACAAATATGACCACACCTTCTTCAACCAAAGAAGACCCTTCATTGAAGATCTTCCAACCAGCATCACCTCCAACCACACCCCCCATCATGCTACTGATACTACCAGCTGAAACTGCAGCATTTCCAGGTGAAGATAGCAATGCACCTCCACAAGATTCATCAAAAAGTAGGGGTGATGCTGAAAGCACGGTTCCCGTTTGTTGCCCATCAAGAAGACACTGTGAGTCAACTCATATGATGTCATTACATCCTTATGTATATTAGAATTGCAAACTTGTAGCTGATCAGTGTTTACAACTTATCACGTCAAGATATGGTAATACATTTGTTTATACTGAATACTGCTGTACCTGAGTTTTAATGGAAAACCTGTTAAGCAAGGGAACTATCGAGAAAGCATGCAACAGAACAAGACCTTTACTGTCACCAGTAACCGCTCTGAACTGACGAGTAACTTGAGAGTCCTGGCCAAGAAATAATGCATGAACTACCGGTG
The DNA here is from genome assembly GCA_037832345.1 of Rhizophora mangle. Lineage (NCBI taxonomy): Eukaryota > Viridiplantae > Streptophyta > Magnoliopsida > Malpighiales > Rhizophoraceae > Rhizophora > Rhizophora mangle. Next base: position 1,790,496 of record JBAPLJ010001937.1, on the reverse strand, counting down.
CAGTATGTTCTCCGGTAATAACCTTTGCAGCTGATGACCTCTGTATGTCCCACACAACAATATGGCCATCACCATAACCAGCCAAAAGCAGGTCCCCTTGCTGATTGAAGCACAAAGAACTCACAGGGGAATGTGATCGATCCCCTTGTAATCCAAGTACTAGCATCTGAAATGCGTATGGCATTGTTCAGTCCATAGCATTTTCTACCACAAACAAAAAAGAATGTATCTAAAATGGAAAGCTTGACAGCATTAGATCATTAAGTATGATGACATCTTCCTCAAAACAGATATTAAGTCTGAGTTCTGCAGAGGTGGAATTATGCTTCAGACAGCATTATTAGAGTGTTGTTATCTAAAGGAAGTTCAAGCTAATGCCATTTTCACATACCATTTCAAACGACAACCCCTATAATCTCTGGTTAAGTATACCTGTCAAAATTATTCAAGTTGCTCCTGGAATTGCCTAACAAGTGCTATTTCATTCAACGCTGCATGCCCTCACTCTGACATCATAATCTAATTATATGTGCTATACACTTCTGAGATCTATCTTTATTTCAGCACACACACACACACACACACAGAGAGATGAGATTGACAGGAAATACATTAAAAAAAGGAAAAGCAGGAAAAAAAAAAAGAATGCTAAATAAAGCAACCTTTGCATCTGTGTTGTCAGCATTATGAGGAGTGTATCTGCTAGGGAAGACAACAATGGCACCTTTTGCCACTCCCACCGCAATGTAGTTAAGATGCACTGCAAGGACTTGCGCAGAACCATAATCCCGTCTGAATGCCGGTGAAGCAATTGTTCGTGTGACAACATTGTCAGAATCAATGTCAAAGTATCCCAATGTGGTGGACCCTCTTCGGACACCCTCAAGCCTCATTGGCTGAGCAGCTGCACCCTCCTCCCAATGCAAACCAGTAAAAGCCTGTTTCTTTTCAAGTTCTTCTGCCAGTTCAAGTGGCTTGATAGTGGATTTCAGTTTCCTTTCTGCTCTCTTGTTTATTCTCTCACTCTCTAGTTGCCCAATCCTCTCCTCCACAAGCTCAGAAATGTCACTTAATGAACTGGCATCATCACCATGGCCAGGCTCCAGACCTGTCTCCTCATCTTTAGAACCGCTGGCACATTCCTCTAAATTATATGACCCCTCCAATGACAACATTGCCGAACCCTCCTCAATTTTGGCATCCTCATCACAACTAAGCGAAGAAGGGACGTCCATTTCTCTAGAATAATTTGCATCCAACAAATTAGTACCATAAGGAGAATTAATAGACTCTACATTCTCATCTTGCCCAGAATCTAGGATTGTAGAGCTATCTTTCCAATTTGATTCAACACTGGCAGCGGAGATTAAAGAAGTAGCAGCAGCAGTAGTCAATGAAGGATCTTGATCTTCCTTTCCTACTTCAGTTTCCAAGCCTTCCGTGGCAAAATCTTGGGGTGCACCCAAAGAATTTCCATTTCTTGCAAGAAGTTCACTTTCAATAGCGCATTGGAAATCGCCTGCGTTTTCCTCAGCCTCCGCCAATTGCTCACTGGAAAGGGTTCTTTTGGTGCCAACTCCAGTTGCGATTAAGTCCCCATTCGAAGTGTTTGAAACACTTTCTTGATCATCGCTAACATTGGAACTGGATTCTCCAGTATCCACGACATTCTGGCTGATTCCGGCCCTAATTTCCGCTCTCCTCGACTTGATCGCGGCAGCATGCGGTGTGGGCACCGACCGAGACGCCGCAGCCGCCGCTGCAAGTGCTGCTCCAGGCTTCGCATTAGATCTCAACCCAGTGAATAGAGAAGGCAACGGTCTAGAATAAGAAGAAGAAGTAGAAGGCAACGGAGGAACTCCCCATATCTGATCACTCAAAACCCCACCGGACCTAACCCGAGTGAAAGAACCGGTTCTTGTTGACTGGTCAGGCTTATTGCTCAATAATTGAGATTTTGAGGGCTCTAAGGCTGAGTCTTGAGATGAAACGGCCTCGCTCGGGATGTCAACGAGATCAGATACGAAAGGTTGGTCATTCTTGAGGCGCGGTGGGGGCGAAGAACGCGACGGCGATGCAGCGGAATTGGAATCGCAATCGGAGTCGTTGAGGATTTCATCGAGAGTACGGTGGGGAAAAACGGAATTGGAGTCGCCGTCGGAGTCGGAGGTGGAGTAGTGCGAATTGAGGAAAGAGTCGAGGTCGAGGACTTCCATTACAAAAGAAGTATTTCTCCGGGGCCGTTTGGCGTCTCTGTTAAAAGAAGTTTCCCGAAGGAAATTTTTTTAAACGTGGATCCAAACGATATCGTTTTGGTTGAATCTCTCGATATGTTCGTAAACAAATTGCCTTGAAGTAACGGTTGAGATTTGAGGATCGCAATTAAATACGAGACAGCTGTCCATATCTCAAGAACTCAGAGTCAATATTAAGGCCTAAACACTTTTCAAATTTATGCTTATCAGTCAACTGCTCATTTGAAAAAAAATTAAAAATAATAAAATAAAATCATAGCTTTAACGGACATTCTCTCTAAGCCCAATTATCTGCTTGTTTTGACTTTATTGGACCCAAGAATTGGGTTTCTTATTGGGCTAATGGGCTGAGCCGCATCTGGATGGCTGAGGTTCTAGGTCCATGGTTGATCTGGTCCAGTCTGGCTTTGTATATATTAGCGGTGTTACGGTTCCGTCTCTTAAAAGCCCCCGCGCCGTGTCCCTAGGATTCTCACTGCAAGACACCAATGGAAGAGGCGGCGAAAGGAACGGTGACGCCGTTCGCGTCGATGTTCCCGGCGGACGAAGCGCAGAAGGCTGCGAAGCGCGTGGAGGAGGAGATTGCGGAGAAGGAGAAGGAGCTGGGCCGTCTGAAAGAGTTCATCGCCGATAACACTAATCTGATTAACCTTGTCTCCAAACTTCCGGACGAGCTCCACCACAATATCATGGCAAGCAAGATTCTGCCAATTTTTGTTCAATCATTTCTATCTTCTTGCTTGTGTGGTTACTTTTTGATCTTTGGTTGTGGTCTCTTCTGTTTTTCCAGGTTCCGTTTGGCAAAGCAGCGTTCTTTCCTGGTCGACTGATTCACACAAATGAGTTCATGGTGAGATGTTGTTCGAAATGTCTTCTTCTAGTGCATAAATTAGAATCTGATGAATTATGCTTTTATGTTTGCAGGTTCTTTTGGGAGAAGGTTACTACGCCGAAAGAACATCCAAGCAAACTATTGAGATTCTGAAAAGGAGAGGGAAAGTATTGAACTCCCAAGTTGAAACTCTTAAGGCAAACATGAAGGATCTGAAAGCCGAAGCTTCCTTTTTTGATGCTACTGCTTCTGAGGCTGCGGTAGGCTCAAAGAAAAAAAAAAAAAAAACTTTGTTATTGGCTTATATTGATTGAATTTTATTTATTATCTGCTGGACGGCTATAAGAAACAGTTTTTATGCTTGGTTATCGATGGTTGACAATACCTAAACCATCCAGACTTGGTTGTCATCATCAATAGGCTTTGATGTTCCATGCTAGTTCAGGCCGTACTCAAGGAACGTTCCTGAAGTTGTGAACCATTAAGCAGCATCAAACCCTTTTTCTTGGCCACTATGTTTGGCTGTTTATGCAGGAAAAGCTAATCCCTCTGCATACTTGTGCCAATGTTGAATGTTACTATCAATATCTTTGACAGGAAGGTCTTGTGGAGATTAGAGATTATGTGGAGGAGAACTCTAACCAAAGAAGATCTAAATCAGGCAGGTTCAGACTCCTATTTCTGCTCAATATTGTGGTTTTAAAACTTTTGATTGGAATATTGAAGTGCTTGTGAATATGATGCATGTGATTGTGAATTTGATGAAGCATTTTTATCATGGTGACAAAAAGGGATGAAATGATTGCCTTCTTGATAGTATTAGTAGTACTTCTAGATTGCATTTTAATGATATCATTTTTTTCATAAACAGAAGACTCTTTAGTAACAATGTTGTTACTGTCATTATGGAAACATGAAAACACATGGGAATTATTCAAAATATGGATTAGTGAGTGTGTGTGAGGCTAGTTACATTTATTAATTTGAGGGAGAATGAACTTTTGGTAGATTTCATATTCCAGAGTTATACGATACAGCAGAATTCTGTTGAAACCATTCTGACATGTAAAAATCATTGTCTTGGCATTGGGCTGGAGTTACTCTGCCAGTTTAGTCCATCAGGTAATAGACAGTAGGGCTCCTTCAAATTTCTGTTGATACCAAAGCATTGAACTCCCATCATGTGCCATGAATTTCTTACATTGCTGTTCATTATAACAACTCAACAGTTAAAAGTATTTCTGCATCTGAGAGGCCTTTTCTTGAAGCAGATGACAGGAATGTTACATTTGAGGACGATGAATATGCACGGATAATGTCCAGGTTGGATGAACTTGAGAAAGAAGAACTTGCAGCTGAAGGTGATGACAATAGTGACAAAGAGGAGCCAAGTAATACAGCCGAAACCGATGATGAGAAGGAGAAAGAAGAGGAAATTGATGAGGCTGAAAGTGAAAATGACAGTGATAGCCCTAACAAGACTTATTCACAGGTAAATAATCAGTGGTGTTGGCCTTGTGAATTGCATCGGTCAGGTTGTAACTAACACAAGTTATTTCTAGTAGTGTTCCTGATCAATTGATTGCCAAATATGAATGGCAGATAAGGAAACCACAAGAGCAGATGAAAAATGAAGAAACAAAAGCTGAAGTGTTATCGAATAAGCATCAATTTCAACCAAATTTTACTGATCAATTGAATGTAAGAACTAACATTCTTCATACTCGGTAATTTTAATTGCTTGATGTCAGCAATTGATTTTGACATTTGGAAGTGCAGTGCACAGGATTGACAGTGGAGCCTGTTCCCAAAGGTATTGCAGTTTAGGTCTGACAATATGGACAATTTTCCACATTGTACAATGTTCTACCTGGAAGAGGGTGGCAGAGTCACCCTGATGAATAACAGATATACATTAAAATGTCAAATTGAGTTCAAGGATCAGAAGGAAACAAATGTGTATAGGGTCAAATTCTTTGTGCTGAAACTTCTGCTGCAACATGGTCACAGGTTCTGTTGTCAAGAGCTCTCATGACATTCAAACAAGTTCTCAAAGGCAAACATTGACTTCATCCCAGGTATCATTTCATTATCCTTCCAAGAAGTGGGTTTAGGAATTGTCTATCACCACAAGCAATATTAATCTTTGTGTAATCTATGAGTGTGAGGGTCAATTCTATTTAATCCATTCAGTATTTTCAAGTTCTAATTGCCTGATGTTCATCTCCCCCCACCCCCCCCTTCAGGCATCTGTGCAGGGTTCAAAACCAGGATTTGATAGTACTAAGGTGCGTATAGTGTTTTCTTTAGGTTTAAAATTAGATTTAAATGATCTATATTTAACAGTTGGGACTTGTTCTTATGGGTTACTGCCTTATTCAAGGCTTTTACTGGTTCAATTGTGGAACGAGCCAATAATCTGCAAACAATTTCACCAGACCTGAATGCCACTTCATCACAGGTATTACTGATCTAGTTGGATAATAATCATTAATGTGGCATTTGGCAATTCTGTTGTTTCATCGGTATTGAGTTCCCATGTGTCCTTGAACTCCAGTCATCCAGTGCCCAACCTTCAAGGCCAGTTTCCAGATTCAAGCTCCAGAGGAGGTAGCTGATGATATCAACTAAATTGTGTGGGGGTTTTGTTGTCCCTGTAATGTAACCTGAGCAGTTTTCAAGGAAACCTGTGTATTCAACCCTGCAGCAAAGCTAAATGTAACTAAGATCACAATTTTGATCAAGCAGTCAGCCATGAAAGGTTGTGCAAATGCTTCACTGACTATGTTAGTTATTAAGTGTCCTGTATAGTTACGAGATTTATTTATCTTCAGGGGCAACAGCCTTTCAACGGTTGGGTGTTTTATCCTTTCTCTTCTTGTAGTCTCGGAGCAGCTTCTCCCTCTCAGATGGAGTTGCAGATAAAACCCACTTGCTAAACTCAGCCTCTCCCATGCCAACAGATTCTGCAAGGAGTTTAAATTGCAATTTCTTACTATCTCTTGATGATATGTCATTTTCTTTGCCATCTGCATCATCTGGTTTCCTTGTGCGTTTAACTGCACCAGCCAAGCTATTTTTATCAGAGACACTTCCTACCGATTTTTTCTCAACTGTGGGACTTATGTTGATGATGTCTTCATTCCGATGAGCATATAGAATACCTGAACAAAGAAATTGTAAATTTGACAATTTATTAACATTGTTGGACCTAATTTAAGAATTCTCTATCCTTGTCTCTTACCCATCTCTTTAAGCACAGTTTTGCTTGTAATAGCCATCTCATTATTGTTGCCAGTTTGCGACACCGATGAATTTGTTATTCCTGTTTGCTTTGGTGGAAGAAAATATGCCTCAAGTTCAGCTATTTCTTGTTTTGAGGTAGAGCACTGCATCTCATCTTTTCCTTGCTTCTCATGTAATTCAATGATTTCGCTAGTGAAAAGCTTATCAGATAGATCACGGAATAGATTGCAGATCCCAAAGAGCTCGCCTTTAAATTGCTTGCAATCCTGGAATAAACCAAGAAGTAAACAATAAGAATGGAAAAGCTTTTAAACGCTAAAAATACCAACCTGAAACTCTTAATGAGAAAAAACTGGCACCTGCACGCCTTCAAAATATCTTTTCTCCATTTTCCCTGACACAGCAATATTCGACAGCTGCTGTTTGTAAACCTGACGTGAATATACGAGTTCCTCAAAGGAACCAGCTGCAAGAAGGCGGAAAACCACAACATGCCGCTTTTGCCCAAAGCGAAATGACCTGTCCTGAGCCTGTAAGTCATGGGCTGGATTCCAGTTTGGATCGAATATGACCACACGATTTGCACTTACGAGATTCAATCCAAGCCCGCCAGCTCGAGTTGATATAAGGAACACCTGAAACAGGATATTAGATTATGGGAAAGACATGAAGAAAATTAGCTTTTGCAGCACACCAACTTACAAATTACCTGCTTGCTTGGGCTTGAGTTGAAATCATCGACCAAAGATTGGCGCATATTAGTTGGAGTAGAACCATCAAGTCTGGAAAAGCTATACCCTTTACGTATGAGGAATTTTTCCAGTATGTCAAGCATCCTGAAAAAAGTGGATTCAACAACAAAATAGAGGCACCCAAACAATAGAAAGCAAATGAAGGAAAATTTAATCTCAAGACAATTAACTGCAAAGTTCATTAGGAACTATTCAGCACATACTTTATGGAAAAATGTTGAAAGTCCCCCCAAATTAAACATTAAGGGAGATAATTTTCATTGGGAGAGAGAGAGAGCAGAAAACAATTTTCCCCAATATTCAGTTGCAAAATCTCCAAAAGTTCATATATTAGCCATAGAATAGTACCTGACAGAGTAGCTGAACAGAAGAATTTTGTCACCTCGTGAAGCCCAAGAAGACATTAACTTTTCCAGTGCTTGCATTTTTCCACAATGTTTAACATCACTCAAGTCCATGAAACTCTCACTATGGGCAAACCCTCCCACCAAATCTATATCTGGGCCAAAGACGGTAGAGGCAAACTCAGCATCCTTTCTTTGTTTATCTGTTTCATCCCTGGGGTTAGGCTTAACCAGCTCCAAGTGATTGCTAATCTGTGAATGAGAAGCCAAATATAATAAGAGCATAGAAATATAGAGAAAGACATGGCCAAGCTCTCCCCATTTCACAAAAGAAAAAAAGAGAAAGAAAAAAGGCAAATTCTTTTCCAAAATGGATAAGCAGTTAACCCTTCTCGTGCAATGCAAAAATGTTTGAGTGCATACAAGACAGCGACCATTGTGGTGCAGGTAACAAGAATACATAAGGGGAGAGCTCCTTTACCTGTTGTAGCTTTCCAAGGCAAGGAAGGACAAGACAAAAGGGGCATGAATCACAACCTTCTTCAGGATTATCTCTATGAAGGTAAGGCCAGATAATTCCATCTGGTACAATCCTTTTGCAGCATTCCACTTGTTTTAGAGGGCTGCCACAAGTGCATGGAAGGTCTTTGTTTATGAGGCATTGGACATCTGGTAGTTGCAACATTCTTCTATAAACACGTTTTTGCAATTCACTCATGGAACAAAAAACAACATTATCTTCCTTTCCCATCATAAGGTGACCAATAGTCTCTTCCTTTGTCCTTCTAAGCATATATTTACGAAGAACTGCCACCAGGTGCTCTTTGCGCTCATCAGCAACCCGAACAAATCTTTCAGGTGCAGTTGACCTCTGGCCATGCCTGAGGGGTTCATCATAGAACTCTCGGAAATGTTCCCTTGTTCCCAATGATCCAGGTGCAACCCAGTCAAAAAGATAGAACAGTTCCATCATCTTATTCTGCATAATGGTTCCAGTCAGACCGATACGTTTTCGAGTGCTAATTTCTGAACATGCACCATAAAGTTTTGATTTTTCATTTTTAAGCCGATGGGCTTCGTCAACAATCATAATCTCCCATTTAATTTCAGACAAAATGCTACTGTGAATTCTGAAAGTGTCAAAACTGGTAATGATTATCTCAGCTCCACCTGCTTCTAGTTTCTCAAGAATCAAATCACGGTTTGCACCATGATAAAGAGAAACGGTAAAGGTTGCCCACCTAGAGAATTCAATCTCCCAGTTTTGGATCACAGAAGTGGGGCAAATTATAAGTACAGGGCCCTTTTTCCCCGCTTTTTCCTTAACTGGATCAGCAGACTCTCCATCTTTTCCAAAAATAGCAGCAAGGAATGCAATTGTCTGAATGGTCTTGCCCAGCCCCCTGCTCCAATTTTTTGAATACAAGACCAAGTTCTATTAAACCACTACAAAATTGCAGATACATTCATATGCATCAGGCACCTAAATAGATGCATAAGACCCTAAAAGTATGATAACAACCATCAATGCCAGTGGTCCAACAGTAACATGGTAAGCGACATTGATAAGAAAACAGCTTTAAGGAGTGTTTGTACACATCAAGAATAGCAACCATTATCTGAGAAAATTTATAAGTCAATGGGCTTCCTGGAACAGAAAAAACATATTGTCCAAACAGTCCATCTTTTGTCTCATAGTTACAATAAGTGATAATATTTAAGTTGGGTTAATGAAGCTCTTTACTGCAAAAACTCTTTATCCATTAGAATGTAACTCCATGATGACATATAATTGCTATATGTAAGCTAAGATTATGTAGTATCTACTACCCAGAACTGATTGTGGACATATCAATTATCTTCAAAAAAGTTCACCAAAACTATTATTCAGGAAGAAATAGTCATGAAGCTGGTTGCAAGTTATTGAAAGAAAATCACTTGTACATAAAGAGACTACCATTTCGTCTAAATTTTTGCACTACAAAGCATAAGAAAGTCTCTTAAAATATCCTAAATCACTAGCAAGTACATTGGCATTAAGCAACATAAAATAGTGACATCTGCTGCTGTACCAAAAGTTAGTCCAACACTGAGAGATTATTTATAAGGATAGAAATTATTAAATGCAAATATAGATATTACACCCTCAAAAGAGGGTGGCATACACAGAAAATACTGATGCCTACATGAGGGAAAATTCTAACCGTTGAAATACAAAAGTAGAAGATTGATCTCATATACCACAATATAACTTACATGTCATCACCAAGAATGCCTCCATGGTTGTTTCTGTATAGCTTATATAAAAATTTTATTCCTTCCCTCTGATGCTCAAGCAATCTGCAGTTGATGGATGCAGGGACCTGCAGGTTAAAAAATAAAAAAACAAAGAAAGCCAGAAAATTTGTTGAAAATACAACATTTTAAATCATTCCTACTCTTGTAAACGATACCAAAGCAGTCTTTTCTTGAACGTATAGTCTTTCGCGAATTCAAGCACTAAAATTCAAATTATAACCAAACCCAAATCACATTCGTGACAATCACACACAATGTGCATCAAAGGAAAATACCAAAATTTTTCCTTTTCTCCACATACACAACGAAACTACAAATAGAACCATCAACGGTGAATACAACTGATATAAGAAACGGTTGGCAAAAAAAAAAAAAAAAAAAAAAAAAAAAAAGAAAGAAAGAAAGAAGAAAGAAGAAGAATTGGATGAAAACACGATCAAAAGAATAAGAATTCGGTGAAAATGAAAAGGCTCAAAGAATTCATTAGCTGATACCTGTACAATAGGAACATCATCTGACACAGACAAGACCAATGGCTCAAAGGGTCCCGTGTGATCAAACTGAAACAAACCCAATTTGGGTCTCCCAAGATCCCCACTTTCCTCCTCTTCTTCCTCTCCATCCTCAACATTTTCAACTCGGGTTCTGTTTTCAGGGCTTTTTGGCTGCTGCGTTTGATGGGTTGTAGGAGGCTTTCGTGACGAAAACTCTTGGGGTGGCAGAGAGAAAGATTCTCCAAGGCGTTGAAGCTGCTGTGGAAGAGATGATTTTGGAGGCTTCCTAGGAATCACAATCCAGGGCTCTGGTCGTTCTTGAGACAATGATGACTGCGAGAAAGACGAGGTTGACGACGAGGATGTTGTCGTGGACAGGCTTGCGCTGCTGCAGGGTCGAAGGGTCTCTTTCAACGCTTTGAAACTGGTGAGCATTGACATGTGAGAAATTAGACAGAACTCGAATTGGATGCTCCGATTTGCGTTGATTTTTGTAGTTTTTTTTTTTTTTTTAGTAATGTTGTAGTGGTTCCGAGAAGAACAGAAAGAAAACCACCACAACTCGGACCCAAATGGTTCGGGTACGGGTTGCGATTATTAGCGGTCGGTCTTCACAAGAACTTGAGATCATCGGTCGGGGTACACCCACGTTGGACCCCCTTTGTCACGTGACCGTGACACCGCCATAGTGTACAAGAAGAGATTTGGGCCGAACAGGCCGGGATTGGCCCGGACCCACTGCCAGCAATTTTTTCTTTTCTTTTCTTTTCTTTTCCTTGTCCATTCAACACCTCCATCATCTTAACAGGAGATCAATCGAACTGTGGATTGCATAGCAAAGGCTAAACACATGGCAATATCAGACTTTTAATCTTTGAAGTGGGAGGAGAAAGGAGAAGAACAATATGAAAAAGTAATGGAGATTGAACAAACCCATATAATTTTTTTTTATCTTTTTTTTTTTTTTGTTCATTGAGGGGTGAGGAGAAGGGTCATCTCCTGCAAAATATAAGTACATGATGTGAATTTTTGTAAAATTTGAGTCATGACCTCCCAACCATGCATGTAGCTCCTTAATAATCATTTAATTTCTTTTATATCTTCTTTATATCTGAGGTCTTTTAATGATATGAACATATTAAAATGGTTTTTTCTGTTTTTTTTTTTTTTTTTTTTCTTATAGACAGATGTGCTTCTTGGTCACAACTTGAAGAAGCTCGGGAAGGGAGTTTCTTGTTTTCCTTACCATACCATTTTTAAAACGGGAGGAGACCCATATTGAAAATAACAATAAAGACCAAATCTCTCATAACCGATAGGTTGCTTGCATTGAGCGACGTGTGTAATCAATCTGCAGAAGAAAACACAAATAGTTTTCTCTATCCTGAAACGCTTCTCTGCTGCAATTATAATATTCTAATCGGTCCAGCTAACCCCGCTTAATGCTTATTAGCAAATTCACACCACATTTACTCACTTTACAACGGTAACCTCATTATTAAGCTTGCTATTTATGCAGACTGGCACCCCAACGTCTCTCCTTCAAGCTCACTCTTTCACGTTTCTCCCAGTAGTATTATCATATCGTTTTTTTTTTTTTTTTCACTAGCAACTGAAAGTTGGCTGCTTGCAGGTTCTTCGAGAATAATAGCAAATTTGTGCGGTCTGATAGGAAAAATGGGGTCTCAGAGATTTTTTGAGTGCTTGTTTGTGATGTTGATGGGGTCCCTCCTTGGCTTATCTCAGGCTCATGAGTTCCAGGTTGGTGGCAAAGAAGGTTGGGTTTTGCATCCTCGAGAAGACTACAATCACTGGGCAGAAAGGAATAGGTTTCAAGTTAACGATACTCTCTGTAAGCTTCACTTTTTATTCTATCTTCAAGTCAGTTTAACACAAAGCTTAACTGCTTAAGGTATGCATTAAAGCTTTTTTTTTTTTTTTTTGCATTAAAGCTTTTATTATTATTTTTTTTTTTTTGTCTTCTTGCAGATTTCAAATACAAGAAAGGGTCTGACTCAGTTTTGATTGTGAGCAAGAATGATTACTACTCCTGCAACACCACGAGCCCTTCACAGTCTTTGACAGATGGAAACTCAATCTTCAAGTTCAATATCTCCGGTCCCTTCTTCTTCATCAGTGGCCATGTTGACAACTGCAAAAAGGGTCAAAAGTTGATTATCGTTGTCATGGCCGTGAGGCACAAAATCACTCCTCCTGCTGCGCCTCTGTCTCCATCGCCGGCCAGCTCTCCATCTCCACATCTTCCGTCGCCTCCAGCAGGGCCTCTGGCGCCAGCTGCATCTAACACTGCTTCCTCACAGGGTTTTACTGGATCGGTTGGATTGGTTTCGGGTGCCAGTTTTGGAGTGAGTGTGATACTCGGTGGCATTGTCGGCTTGGTTTAGTTTGTGCACTAGGCACCTTGCGAATAAGGAAGTGAAAAAGTGATGAATGGGTTGTGTTTTGATCTCTACTACTTTGTTATTTGTTGTGTAGATATTAGTTATGCCAGGTGCCAACGTCGGGGGTCTGTAATCTTGTGAAACTCACTCTTGATTCATCAATCTCTCCGACCTTCTCAACAAAATTCTGACGGATCATATATAAATTTCATGCCGTGTCTGTCCATTTAAGGATTTGTTTTTTTTTTTTTTTTTTTTTTTTTTGGCTTTGAATACTCTCTTAAATCTTAAATCGTTTACTGTCATAACAATGGTCAGAACTATTGAAATTGATTGTAATCATATGCTCAAATTGAGGAAACGGTCAAGGAGCAAGAAGCGGGCATTCCTCAAAGAAGGTTTACACGTATGGTCTCACCAACATTTAGATCTACTTCCACAATCTCGTAACACACTTTTCACCAGCTCTAACACGTTGATCATCCACTGAATGGCCACTCGGTCATCAATGATCTTCCTCATCATCTCGGTCCTAGCCACCGCAGTCGGGGCATCTTTGTGCACCGATGCACGCTGGGGCCTTACTGGCATTGCAAGAACGCACCAAGATGGAAGAGATTACAATATTGTGCCTCAAAAAAGTGATGCCCTCGTTGGGGACTGCATAGATCAGAATGAAGAAATGCTCATGGAGTCGGATATTAGTCGAAGAACACTTGCCCGTGGATCAAGGTACATTAGCTACGGTGCACTTTTGAAGGATAGAGTGCCATGCAATCGTCGAGGCCATTCTTACTATAAATGCGCTGGGAGTGGCAGAGCTAACCCTTACAACCGTGGCTGCAGCGTCATTACACATTGTTATAGGAACACCCATTAAGGCAATTCGTAATTTCACATGCATTTTCAATATTTATTTGATAAATTGTTTGAGTCCCGTTATTTGCTTTTTTAGCAACTTTTGTTTGTTTTTATTTCATTTTTGTTTGTACTGTCAAAGAATGATAGATCAAATTGAAATTTTTGCGGATATCTCTCTCTCTCTCTCTCTCTCTCTCTCTCTCTCTCTCTCTCTCTCTCTCTCTCCATATGTAATCATCTGCTCTCCCCAATTCAATAGTCATTGCTATCAAGCGACCTCAAAGCCTAGAGCAAGGAGAGAAGCAATTCCTCACAGAAGTGACAACTATCTAATTCATCCAACATATTAAACTTGTTCCCTTGCAAGGTATTTGTACGATTTCATGTCCAATGGACTTCTGCTCCGGAAGAGTGCCACCAAGACTGTAGACTTGAGAACTAGAAATCATATTGACGTAGGAACTGCCATATGCCTGGCTTACCTTCATAAGGAATGCGGAGAATGTATTATGGGCCGACCTCCTAATAGACCCAAAAAGAGAAAAAGATAGAGAGAGAGAGAGAGAGAGAGAGAGAGAGAGAGAAAGAGATTCGAGGCCGAGATTTCAGACAGGTTTCTGACAACTCCCGAGTGGCTTTCAGCAGAAGCTGTCACGCCAAAATACTGACGTATTTAACCATGAAAAGATGCTTTCTGAACTTGTATCATGAAGGAGTAACAAGGATCCGTTTGCACGTGAATACATGCCTTTCCAGCTTTGCCAAAACAACTAACAAAGAAGATATTCTTACATTGTTGGATGACCGGTTGGAAGCCAATACAGAAGTAGACGAGGTTAGCAGACTTTGCAAAGCTGCATTCAAGATGAGGAGAAGCGTAGACCATCTATAAGACAGGTAGTCAAAATTTTGTAGGGTGTTTTGGAAGTACAGGAGCCCTCAATCCTCTGTTTCTGCAGTGAACTGCGGAAAATTCAACAGCTGAAAGCTCCCTTCATCAGTAGACCTCCATCAGCTCACACTAAAGAGCTTTGAATAATGCCCTTCAGAAACTCTCAGATCCGGAGAAATGAAGACGATGTTGGCAAAACTCTTCAAATTACACATTATCGGTTTTCTTTTAAGCCAACCATTCTTGTTCTAGCCATCATGATCCTCAAATGAGCATCTTTTTGTAGATTCGAAAGATAAACGGTTTATATATATATATATATATATATATATATATATATATATATATATATACCTTGCCAAGTGTTTCAAGCTACAATTTAAAATTTCTGCAATGTCCATTGAAATCAACAAATATGGAGGCCAGAATGTTTTGCAGGCTGGAAATTATCTTCCCACTCCAACTACTTAACTAGGAAGGAAGCAGCTTTATGATCTGATTTAGTATGCAGCTATGTTGCTTAATAGAAGACCACAAAACTGCTTCCCACCAGGTCGAGGAAAATTTAAAACGACACCCTTCTTCCTTGTGATTCAAAAGAGCTTGTCATCACTCATTAGCAAATAAACAGTAAACACAGCACCAATTAAAGCAATACAGAAATCAATGATATGATACAGAGGTCTGTAAAATCATCTGCTGGATCTGATGGTTAATGAGCTCTCTTTGTTGGTTATCTCCAAAGTAGAAACCACACTCTAATCATCATGTATGAATGATCTCAAACCCATACAGATGTGCAATGATCATCACGCATGTATATGAACAAATATTCCAGTGGCATGAAAAGAAGCTAGCAAAAATTAAAGGTATAATTGAAACTGTCGTATTCTTAATTTATGAATAATGTAAACATGCTAGTCTTTGAGACATAGTCTTCCAACATTTGATAGATAAAATAACTGACCAAGCTTATGGGCTACAAGGCTACAGCAATACAGTTGTAAGAATAAATGTTAGAAGAAAACAAAACAGTAAAACTTGTGTATAAGAATGGGGGCTTTAAAAATATCCCTATCCATTAAGCTGCCTTACCGGCCTTGTAGGTGTTTACCAATTGCATTTGCACATCCTGTGAAACTGGTAAATGTTCTTTATATTCCATTGTGAATTCACCTTTCCCCTGCAAAACAGAAAGAACACCATGTCGACTATTATACAAAAAGGAATTTTCAAAACCAACATTTGCCACTTGCCTCACCTGTGTCATTGAACGAAGAGCTGTCGAATACCCAAACATATTGTTCAGAGGAACCTAAAGAGCAATAACAAAATCCCTTAGAATCCAGTAGGACAGATAATAACCCATTACATGACCTTGCCAGAGTGTCATCTTTATAGGTTGTCAAACTCCACATATTAAAGAGAAGAAGATGCTTACATGTGCAGTGATTATAGAGTCATCACCATCCTGATCATTACCAACAATCACTCCCTTCCTCCTATTAATATGCCGTAAAGAAATTTTTCAATTCAAGATATGGAAAGGTATGTGTTAGAGATGTATGTATGCAATGGACCAAATGCAAAAGGAATAGCACACTCACTTGTTGATATCACCAGAAACAGTGCCCTGGAATTCTGTTGGTATCTTCAATTCCAACAGCATCACGGGTTCCAAAATTGTGGGTTTTGCAGCTGCATAGCACTGTTCCACAGAAATTAGGTGAACACAAAAAGGTTCAGGAACACAAGACTTATCATGAGAAAAAATCTATTTCATCCAGAGAAATTCATGACAAAACAAGAACCTGTCTAAAAGCATATATTGATGCCAGTTTAAATGCAAGTTCACTGGAATCCACAGCATGGGATGCACCATCTGTCAAAACAATACGAATATTTTCCACCGGATGCCCAATTAAAGAGCCCCTGTAAAGAGTTCAAGCAAACTGCTCAACAACTGTATTACCAACATTCTAATATCAAGGTCCACATGCTGCAAATGGAACAAGTCTTTGCACCACATGGTTGTAAAAAACATTAAAAATACTGCAGTTAATGATTTGAGCCTCAGACTACCAGACCAAGAGTAGTGCATTTCTAACTCAATATGATATCATGCACCAGTCAAATACAGTTTTCTGCTACATGGTCTTGAATCGTTTAGAGGTAGAATAGACTGCCAGGCATACTTTTGGGCTTTTCATTTTTAAATACAAAGTACGTTGGGAATTTTCCCATTCTTCATTAAGAAAAAATCTCATAAGCTCAAAACCTGATTAAGTTTGCTACAGTATCCAAAAAAAAAAAAAACCAAATTTCTCATAACACAAGCTAAAAAGAATGGGATACAGTTCAAAGCAAGTTGCCACTTTTGCAATGTTAAATCTGATAACACACCAAACTTTAATCTCAACTTTAAACTATGCATACAACTTTATCTGTTTTTGATGGTTCAATTTGAAGCCATCAACCTTCATATGGTTAAACAAACAGTTATTCTATTGGACTACTTTTCATTTTCTCCATCTACAAAGGTCTGCATTTCTAAAGGTAGACAACATAATCAGGCACTGGACTCAAAAGACAGGACAATAACTGACATTATTGAAACCTGTACTCACTAATCATCTTTCACAAACCACATGAGCTACATTACTCACGAATTTGCAGCTTCTTTGAAGCCCTTCTCAATTGCAGGAATAAAACTTGATGGTATAACTTGTCCCACTATCAGATTGTCAAACTCGAATTTGGTTGACTCCTCTAATGGAATTGGTTCAATATAACTGCACAAAGGAACACAACAATAAAAGTGAAATGTGTAAGAAAATATAAATATTCTTCAAACAACCCACATAAATAAAGCCATTCCATGTTGAAGTAGAAAAATCATTGACATGATAAAACAATTAGCAAAATTCACCGTAAATCCAGACAAAGAACAGGAACAGGAAAATCTGAGCAATAATTGGAGGGATTATGATGTGAGAAACATTCTATATTCATACATGTTTGCATAAGCATGTATGACTCCAAAGAGATATTAGCTATTTGAGAAGGAGTGGGATGCTTTCAAGGAGTGACAGACCATTTGATGTAGGCTGTCTTAGCAATTACTAAGACGTCAAACACATGCTAGATAAATTTAACCAGACAAACAGGATTTGTGATGTTGGAATTGTAACAAAGTTGCCACCCTTCCCTTTGTTCCTGCAAGCCCAACCAACACCCACCCCCTAAGCATGCCCCTGCCCCCCTGAAGAAAAAAAAAAAAATTCCCCCACAAAATAAAGCAGCCATTCAAATAAAAGAATGGAGGAGATAATGCTCCCAAAGGCCCAATGAGGCATTTAATTGGGACTAACTTTGCCTTCTAAATTTTCATCTTTCCTTACCCACACACTCGTCCATATTGACCTTGTCCTCCACTTTGCTTCTTATGTAAATAATCAAAATCAGCACGTTGAGTAATAGTTTCTCTAAAATTCACACGAGGCTTCCCAACAGTTGCATCAACCTGTTCAAGGAAAAATTGTAGAAGTGGGGAGGTTAGGTTGAGTAAGTATACCATCAGTTTGGTTAAATATAAGTCATTAAAGGTAGCCACCTTGTACTCTCTCCGGATGCGTTCCACATAAATATCCAAATGCAATTCTCCCATTCCTGATATAATGGTCTGGCCATAAAGGTGTTATAAGGTAATATCAGGCCATACTTTTATGGTAAGTAAACAATGCCAGGAGACAAAACCACAAAACAAACCTGGCCACTCTCAGGATCCAATCCAACATGGAAAGTAGGATCCTCCTTCTGAAAACGATTTAAGGCTTTGGAAAACTGGAAAAAGAATGCCCAAAACCACATAAATCAACCACACAGCACAAAAAACCTAGCAAAGTAACTTTCTCTGGAAAGTGCTCACCTGTCCTCCAGAATCTTTTGAAACAGGTTGAACAGCTAATGACATGACTGGCTCAGGGACATTCATAGAAGTCATAGTGTATCTAACAGATCCATTAGTAAAAGTATCTCCTGTTGAACCAAAAAAAAAAAACACAGAATAAATTCCCAGAAATGCAACCATTAGGGGTAAAATAAAAAAAATAAAAAAATAAAAAGAAAAACAAAAGGAAACAAATGTAATACAAAAACAAAGCACAATTATCAGTTCCCATCCTAACAACTTTGGCCTAAGCCAGAGCACAAGCTTCAACCTTACAATGAAACAATCAAACTCATACCAGAATTTTCCCGTCAAATGTTCTCTATTCATAATAATATTTTCCTGTCATTTGTTCTCTACTCATAATAACTTCCCACTATAATTTATTGCCCCAAAGCAACTACAAACAAAATAAAGATGAGGCCAATCTGCAAGTGCATGTCAAGCCAATAATAAGACCTGAAGCACAATCCACACCAAATACAGCAACAATTTCCCCAGCATGTGCCTCTTGAATGTCCTGTATCATAAAATTTCCCAAGAAAAGTAAATTTAACAGACCTCAGAACAACCACATTTAACAGGAGCATGAGAAATGTGACACACACAAACATCTAAACGAGCGGTCAAGAACAAATTGTTGAAATTACCTCCATTTCATTAGAATGCATGCGAACCAGGCGGGGCACCTACAACATTATATCAAATAATTAGCAATTGCAAGCTGAAATCACTTCAATTCACATGCACAAATTGTTCAAATATCACTTTGCTATCAGCAGTTTCAGCAACAAGATTGTCTTAAAAACAGCCAAAAATAGTCATCATCAAAACTTGGGAGAAGTGCAAATATGGAATGGGCAATAAAAGAAGACTATGCAAGAATTGCTGCATTATCTCCAAAAACAAACAAAAGACTTTCATAATGCACTCATAATCATAAAGGAAATAACAACAGAAAACAAACAAAAGTGGTAATAAAAATATTAACAATAAATTCACAAAAAATCATCAAATTAAGATACTCAATCACAAAATTCACCTTGATCTTTTTTCCTGTGTTTATGTTAACCATAAAATCACCCTTGCGAATCACACCTTCATAAATTCTTCAAAAAAAATAGAGCAAAAGAAGAACAAATAAGAGTCATATAAGTAATATTATTAGTATAAATAAATAACTTGAAACAAGAAAAAAAACTGAAAAATAAAGCAAAAAAAAAAAAACAACAACAACAATGACAACAATAAGTCATACCTAAGATATGTTAGCTGACCAAAACGCCCTTCTTCGAGTTTAAAAGCCAATGCCACAAGTGGTCCATCTGGTGTTCCAGATAATGCAACCTACACGTCCTTCCATGTGGTTATTCAGTAAAAGAGCAGGAAAAGAAGCCAAAAAACATAAAGATAAAACTTTTTCAACAAATTACCTTCTCTTCATTCTTCGATTGGTCAAGAGCATAATTACTAACTTCATTAGGACAAGGCAAATAACTAAGTACACCATCTAGAAGCAGTTGGACTCCCTAAGTCAAGAAATGGCATAAGATGAGAAATAGTTGATAGATGACGAAGACAATGTAATTCTCAATTTCCATATACAGAAAATACAATTCTCTATTTCCACCAACAATTCACAACTGACTCAGAGATGCTGGAAAGAGAAGTACCTTGTTCTTGAATGCACTGCCCATGAAGACCGGAACAAATTTTTGTGCTAACGTTGCCCTGCGTATTGCTTCCTACTTAAGGAGAAAAGAAAATCAGAAAGCACAAGACAGCAACAATCACATGCACGTATAGCTGAAGAAAAAATTGCAAAAGCTAGTTCAAAGGTGTGAAAGCAGTAGTTTGTGCTAGCATAGTAATTCATGCCACCAGCAAACTGGGATACGAACTCAAAATTCAATAATTTTTAACACATAACCAATATCTGTCTTACAATATACCTCGAGATCAGCAGATGAAATAGGTTCATCTGACAGAAAAGCATCAGCAAGCTTGTCATCAACTTCAGAAACCACTTCTATTAGTTCACGCCGCTTTTCTGCAACTACAGCATCCATATCAGATGGCACCTCTGCTGTGACGACCTTTTCACTGCAGTGTACACAGAACATTAAAAAACAAATAACAATAATAATGGTAAGATTAAAACGAACAGTATGAAACCCACTGGATTCAGATACACACCCACTGGAACCATGGAAATTATAAGCCTTTAATTGAACAAGATCAACAAGGCCCTGAAAGTTCTCCTCCAACCCAATCGGAACTTGGACAGCTGCACTGTGATGTCTCAGTTTAGACCTTGTCTGAGAAAGGAAATAAAGGATAATCGTCATTCATCGCTGACATCACTGTACATTTACTTTTCCATGTACAGAATACTATTGCTTACTGAATTTCCAGAAAGAAAGCAAAGGCACACTATTCCAGAAAAAGCAAATAAAAACAATTCCACCAAAAATTAATTCCCATGCCTGCCTTTCCAATCTTTATATTAACAAATCAAAGTCAAAAAAAAAAGACACTAATGATAATGACATGGTCTAGCCATACCTGGTTCAACACCTTCCATGGATCAGCTCCCATCCGATCGAGCTTGTTAATAAAGGCCAGTCTAGGGACCTCGTATCTCCTCATTTGCCTATCCACAGTTATGGACTGACTCTGAACTCCACCCACACTACACAGGACAAGAATCGCACCATCCAGAACCCGCAATGCCCTCTCCACTTCTATTGTAAAATCCACATGCCCTGGCGTATCAATGATATTTATCTACACCAACACCATAAATATAACCAATCTTGAAAGGACCAATTATAATTCTTGAATATTGGAGGAAAAAAAAGTCAAAAATTGAAAGAACCTTGTAGTCATTCCAGGTGCAGTAAGTGGCGGCGGACTGGATAGTGATGCCTTTCTCTCTTTCCAAGTCCATGGAATCCATCTTGGCGCCCACGCCGTCTCGGCCACGAACCTCGTGTATTTCATGGATGCGGCCGGTGTAGTAAAGGACGCGCTCGGTGAGGGTGGTCTTGCCGGAGTCGATGTGGGCGGAGATACCTATGTTTCGGAGGCGCTCCATGGATTCCTTCCACCATGGTTCCTTGTCTTCCTTAGCCCGCGCGAGGTTTGAGAAGTGTCGTAAGTGGAAGTTTCCCTGGAGGAGAGCGGCGGTCGGTGAGGGAGGAGAAGGCGATGTCTTGGTAAGGGCAGAGTAGTAAGAGAAGAGGAAGCGTGATGTCGACGATCCTCTAGGGAATCGGGCCATCGTGGTGGTAGAAAATGCAGAATCGGAGATAAAACCCTAAACCCGTCCAACTGGTTTTTGTATTGACTTTTCTAGTCAATGGCTATGGTGGGCAAAATATTTCTTTTCCCCAACTATTTTATTTCTTTGTCTTTTTTTATTTTTTTTAACTTTTTTGAAAATACCTTAATTAAATGTTTTTATCAATATTCATTTATATCAATATTCCTTTTTATATTAACTGAAAATAGAGAAGAAAATCAATAAACCCATTAATTATTAAAAACAAGTATGGCCGACAAGTTCAACAAAACCTGGAACTTCATAAGAATCTTGCTATCTTAAGTGCGATTCTGAACTGGGTTCTTCCCCTTACTTCAAGCTGTTCTTCTATGACTTGTTTTGAGCCCATTGAATTCCCAATCTTTCCGTTCCCAGGAGCACCGGCAGTACATTTCTCCTGAGGAGCCTTCCTCTCTTCGGCTAGTCTTTTTTGCTTCCCCTGCAGTATCCAGAAATTTAGGATCTGAACCAACACCCAGCTATCAGTGGTAACAGTTTGCAAATTGGAGATGGAAGGCGTACAGCAGATTTGTCTTTCTCACACGATAGTCAACTTCTTCAGCTCTGCAGCAAGTGATGATACGTCTATCCTGGTATGCATTGTCTGCAAATGTCAAATTAGCTTCCAAGCCCTGCATAGCCTTTCAAAGTTGCTTAGCGTCATGCAAGAAATGGCATTATAAACAATTCAAACCGAAGCAACGGGGAGGCATTCATTCATGTATATAATTCCAGTGAGAGGCTAAAATTTAGAGAAACGGAATGTTCTTGTTACTAAATATGGGGAAAATATATATTGAAAAATCAAGAATAAAGTAGAAAGAAGAGGGTGAAGAGGCTGAGAAAAGGCCGATACAAGAAAGCCAGAAATAGATTGAAAGACCTTCAGGAAATAAGGAAAGAAAAAGCAATCTTGAATCGCATATTTAGAAGAAAGAAGCAGTGAAAGCAATCACAGAAATTGTCAAGAAATGAGAAAAATTTATTTGTGTTCAGTATAAGGGAGAAAATATCTTGGCGGGAATTCCGTCAAAAAAAAAAAAAACAAAACAAAAATCTGGAAATCAATTCTTGCTAGCATCAGCCATGTTCTTGGAACAAACAGACGCCCAAAAGGCTCCACTAAACCGCCAAAAATGCTTCAATATTCATCGATTAGCTTCAAGAAGTCGGCACAAATGAAACCAAATTCTGGAACCCGATCGCATGAAGAAAACAGTGAACCATTACCTGCAAATTTTTAAAAAAAAATAATAATAATAATAAACCTGAGACAAGAAAACCAAAAATGGATATAAAAGATCTTTAAGAAATAAAAAGAAAATGCAAATCTTGAATGATATATTTAGAAAACACATTGAAAACGATGCAGAAATTGTCAAGAAAAGGAATCAGATTTGTAGAATTAATTGTGTTAAGTTTTAGAGAGACACTATCTTTGCAGGATTTCCGTCCAGAAACCTGGAGACCAATTCTTGATTCAGCCATGTTCTTGGAACAAACGGACGCCCAAAAACTCTCTGTAAAGCCCCCGAAAACGCATCATTATTCGTCGATTGGCTCCAGGAAGACCCCATCAAGAAAATAAAATAAAAAAAAGAGTATTAATTAGAGATCCGCCACAAATGAAACCCAATTCTGAAACCTGATCACAAGAAAAAACAGCCATAGAGAGAGAGAGAGAGAGAGGGAAAGTGAGGGAGGGAGGGATGGACTTGGGGTAGATTTAATTAAATTTTTTTCTTTCTTTTGTTTTTTTTTTTTTTATTTTTTGAATAGTGAAGTCGTTGGAAGTATTCCAATTTGCAAACCTTATATAAGAGAAGGTCAGAGTGACGAGTGATATCATTGCCACATGTCACAAGTGGATGGTGATTAAGATCACCGACATGTCAGCGAAAGAAGATGTCATGTGTCATCTGTACCCAATGGAACT
This sequence comes from Rhizophora mangle, assembly GCA_037832345.1. Classification (NCBI taxonomy): domain Eukaryota; kingdom Viridiplantae; phylum Streptophyta; class Magnoliopsida; order Malpighiales; family Rhizophoraceae; genus Rhizophora; species Rhizophora mangle. The sequence goes on along the minus strand of JBAPLJ010001937.1, from coordinate 1,766,910 downwards.
AAATTGATAATGCAAACAAGCCAACGCTTGATATTTGAAACGTTATCGTATCACCATGCGGTGGGCCATTGAGGAGAATTTCTATAAAGAAAATCATCATTAAATGTAGAACGTGGCTTCATAATCCGTCATTTCCTTTATTTTTCAAGTTCATTGATCTTTAATGAATTAATTTATGTCACATATAATTTAAAACTTAAACTTAAGATTAAGAATTTAAATAACTTTACAATTAAGACTTTATGACTAGTAACATCCATCCTTCCTTCCTTCCTTCCATGAGTGCAACTTCAAGTTTCAGTAAGTGCACTCAGGTTTTCATTTTTAGCCTTTTTTTTTTTTGAGGGGAGGGTGGGGGGGGGGGGGGGGGGGGGGGTTTCCATAAAATTCGTGCCTTGTATTTCCATAACCTTGATATCTCCACTGTCAAATCTATCCTTTGATCGAATCTCCTCATATCCACTTGATGAATTAACACGAGCAATGCGCCTATCAAAAGAACCCTTTCTTGCTTGCCTCTCTTTTGGGCTCGTTGGCTAGCATCCTTGGAACCAATACAACCCATGATGCCACGCTACCAAGTAATGATATTACTACAAAGTTGAGCCTAATATCTCATTTAAACTGAAAATTCAACAACAAAGAGACCACTCTTTTTGCCACCTCCATTGATAACAATCATCCTACAAAATACCCAGTTGTTCAAATAATTCAAAAACCAGGACCCTTGAGCTAAATTGTCAAGAAGAGGACTATAACAGGGATCCAGAACATCCAAGTTTTAAACACTGCCAGGGCATAAAGAATGGAACTTTATACAATCAAACGATAGAAAAAGACCCAGAAGAAGAAATCAACCCAGAAAGAAGGTATCTTGAAAGGTATGAGGACTAACAGCGAGAGAATTACCCAGAAAGAGAGGCTCCATAACCAAGAAATAGAAAACAACCCTTTGATTTTCTTTGGTATCTGGCCATAATTTTGGCTTTACTTTTAGGGGGTTTCTTTAAACTTTAGATGGATTGTTCAACGCGTATTTGAAGCACATAAAAGTAAACAGATCACAATTGCCGGCTTATGCTTCACGAAGAAAATTGAGAACAATCAAGTGTTACGTCTGTCAACTCGAGGAAAGCTCCGTTAGACAGTGTTTGGGTACCATAAAAGACTTTAATGAGAGACAAGGAAAAAGGTTTGACCAAAAAAATATAAGAGAGAAGGGCTTAGAGGTGAGGTGTTTTGTGGGTCGTGGGCGGTTTTGGTTGCTTCGCCATAGCTGTTAGATTTCACATGATTTAATCGATGTTTGTTGGATATATTTGAACAATTTATCTTAAAATTTGGATCATTATTATTTTTTTAAAAAATAGAACTAAATTTAATTGTAGAATAAAATTATTATTCCATTTGTTAAAAAAATTTAGAAAATAAAAATGATCTAAGTTTGAATTTCTTTATTATTACTCCTTTTTTAATAAATAAAAATTTATATGAATAATAAGATATTAAAATTTAAATTTATTATACACTTTTTTTTATTTATTTTTTACCTGTTTAAAAGGAGAGATGCTTTCCTTATAAGGTTACGAGGAAAAAACCCATTCTTGGAAAATTCGGCAACGATGTGTGTCCTTTGGCGCTTGGCAAAATGCCATGAGATGAGATCATGAAGACAAGCTGTGCGGTGACTCCAATGGGCCGAACCTTCTGTAGACCGTATCCCGGGGGGGGCGGGAGTGGCGGCACCTGATAAAAGATTCCAACGGCTATCATGTCCTTTTCTTTTAAATGTCACCCTGAAGTTCAAAAATACTTTCCTCCCCTGAGTTCCATTGAATTGTTTACGGTTCAATCATTGATGGAAATAGTCTCAGAGTCCGGAACATTTATTTGGGCCAACCATCCATCCACTGCCACGAGATGATCAGAAGTACGTTTCAGAATATTGGATGCAGCCTGATCACAGTTATCATGAATTTATGTTCACAAAAATACTTACACATTTGATTGTTTAAAACTGTCAACCGTCGTCAATTGCTTGAAACTTTTTGAATAAACAGGAGATTACCAGATCATTTCCAATGGTTGATGTCGAGACACAAGAAAGAGTTTCGTTTAGAGAACCCAAAAATGGACTGCCAAGCAAGTAACATTGTTGATTACATTAAACACTTTCAACTGCGCTCCAGAAATGGGAAAAAAAAAAAATACATTTAAATTTTTTTTTTCTTTTTTTTTAAGTGCAAATTTTGCCCTTGCCCCGACCCCAAAATTGGCCCAATAATGATTTGAGGCTTTACACCCCGCATTTTTAAGGGGAATCCAGAGATATGTGTCAAATATATGTATAATTATTAGATGAATAATCACAATTAATAATTATAATTATTAATAGAGTAAGCAATTATGATAAACACAATCTCTCGGCAAACTCAAAGTCATATGCTAAAGTCATTAAAGCAGGGACTTTGAGTCAAAGGCTGACTCATTAATAAGTCTGCAGACGAGGCAGTTCACACTAGATGGGCTGACCCCACATGCCTAATTTTGGCAGAACCAGTCCATGTTCGACAGTCACAGGGTGAGCCGACAATGCGTACGAGCCGTCTGTAACAAATGCCGGCAAGACTAATGAGATTTAGTGCAGTTACATTGAAGTGATTTTTAAGGTTGAATGTCTCGAATTTTTATTAATATTAATTAAATAAAGAAAAATTGCCAGCAGGTACACAATCGGTAAATTTCGCAGAGCAATGGCAAATACCATCCAAACTGCAAAAGCGCACATCTCAATAAATCTGCCAATTGACGGCACAGCTCATTTCTGATCTCCCCCACTCCGGATCAAGATTCTCCCCATCACCCCGGGCTGAAATTCTCAATCATATAACGTATCTCGATCTCAATGTGTAGACAGTGCAGGAAAAGCCCGTCCTAGTTTATTGCCTTTTTTCAGTTAGTCTAAAAAGAATTTTTAAGTCGTTGCTGCGAAGTTTTGAGTTTTGGGACTTTTGGCTTTTGTTCTTTGTTCACAACTCTTATTATCAAGCAATCTCATCTGGGAATGTCTTTATACGTGCATTGTTGATGGGCTTATACAGATTTTGCTACACATATTTCTAGCTCTTATGATTCAACTGAGCTACAGTGTCTCAGGTTGGACTTTAATTTCAATTTGGTATTGATGGGTTCTGTGTTTTTCATAATCTGTATTCTGCATTCTGCCATTGCGATAACATGTGGTTCCTTGATCATGTTCTACCTTAAAGAAATCTCTGTACTTGGCCATGGCATTGAAACAGCACAGAAGCTATTAGGATCAACCCCACACGACCAATTGTTGATGCAAATCTCAAATTCTTTTGTGGGCTTGCTTTTGTTTGTGGTTGGATTCTTGGTCTTCATGGTGGCATTTGTAAAGGACAGAGACTTTCATGTCTTTTTCGCTAAAGGGTGTGTGCTCCTCCACATATCAATGGCTATTTGGAGGTTTTGCTTTGAGAGAAGGCTTGAGGATTTGGCTTGGGATTGGCCAAAGCAGGCAGTGGGAGATTTGGTACTTGCACTTTCTTGGGTGTTCTTTCTGGTTTATACCTGTAGGGAAAAGTATGACTAAATTGCTAATCACAAATCTTGAAGAGAGTGTCATTTGATAAGTGGAGAACAGAATTGGAGCTTATCCATATTTTACTGGTGGCATGGCAAATTGCATCATGTATTCCAGTAGCTCATCCCGGCCTGTTGATTTACAGTTAAATTGAATTGATGGAGAAGCTTGGCAACTACTTCCAGTAAAGGTTTCTGATCCAAACTTCAGGAAACTGCGCGGAGCATTCTATTGAAAGATGAACACATGGGTGTCAGCTTTTTCTGCATGAGCCTATCAAGTGGTGAAAGCGTGAATGGTAATTTTGGATTGGTGTCACGTGTTTACTCCATTTGTAAAATTTTGCTAAAATATAGTCAAGAGAAAGCCTCTGTCATTCTGGGCGCATGCCGCGGAACTATGAACCATGATGGCACTTGCAATTCTTGGAACTGAGAGGGCACTTATCATGAAAAGACTGTAAATTTCTTATTTTCCTAGTCTAAAATTAATTCCAGCACTCCAAAACGCAAATCAGTTACAAGGAGTTGAAAATTGTTATCACTTGTCAGCCTTCACCGTTCCCTGATTTCATATCTTGAACAGGAAGTCCTCATTCATTACAGTACCAATATAACATCACTTAACTTGAATTAAGGTCTGTGTGTTTTTCATTGAACATTAACAATCAGCTCATGCTTCAGGCTTTAATGCTGTGTGGTAATTGAGAGGCTTAAATGGACTCATCTGGCCCATGGGGCTGCCTGATCCGACCAAAGTTCCTTGTCTATTTTCATTTCTTTTTCTTTTAAAATCCGTGATCCTGATCTTGGCACTGGGCTTGTGTTGGATATGAAGATGGTCGGGAATGGTAGTGGGTGTTTAGCAGGATTGTTTCTGATAATTTTTAACCTGAGGTTTACGTGCATGTATGAGTTTCAGACACGAAGCCATGGATTGTTGCACGAATGGCTTATTGTGAGAGGAGCTATCAGGCTGTAAATCCTAAACACAGTGAGTAAAGGGTTCGACGAGGGAGAGGGAGAGCCAGAGAGGGATGGGTGTTTTGGGAAGTGGACTAAAAGGTACTAATCGGGGGGTATTTGGGTCTCTTCAGGACGTTGCCAACGGTCAAAATTACCGTTTGCATGGCTGTTTAAAAGCCAGACCAAACGCCCCTTTATTTCGTGAAAGGGGAAAGGGAGAGCATCTGGACAGCTAGATCCATAATTCTTAATATAATAAAATATTATCACTTATTTTTTAAATTTTAATTTTAAATTCGATCCTTAGTACTTATAAAAAAATGAAATTAAAAGAGAGAGAGAGAGAGAGAGAGAGAATTTAGTAGAAGACTTGAATCTCTGGCTAGTGGCTACCGAGATCTCCATTCATCATTTCATTTTAACCCCATTAGGCCTGGTAACCCACCCCTGCCAGCAGAACCCAACAGCCTTGCCATAATGGGTGAAAAGGGTGCCATATGTATCGGTTTACGCAGCTGGTTTGCTGCGGTTTTTAGAGCTTTAGCTCCGTAACCGGTGAATATAACAGACTTATGTGTCCATACTTGCATAGACGTACAACAGGCTGATGTGTCCTCCAATGATTGTGTAAGCGCGAAGCAATAGAGAAAATACAACTCAAAAGTAATAAATTTTAATGAGTATAATTAATTTTTATGTTATATGTAATATAAATATTAATTATATTTTTTAAAATTTATTTTTTTTAGGATATATATATATATATATATATATATATATATATATATATATATATATTTTTTTTTTTTTTTTTTTTGGGTTTATAAAGACGATGGCTTGGCACTGAAGCTCGAAGATTCTTCTCCAAGGTGTAAAGTGAGAGATTGGCCACTCTAACAAGAAACCGGCTACTGCAAAGGTCTGCAAAGAGGGAAAAGGAAAAGAGAATTCAACCTTGGAAAGCCTATGTGCCTTGATCCAATGAATCACTCAAAACAAAGACCAAAGCCCAAAATCAGAACCCAGTCTCTCTCTGTTTTTGTTTTCGTCTTTGAAAGGGTCAAAGCCCATATAGGAGAGGAGACGAAGGGGAGAACGTTCAAATTTTTGCTTTCCATTGACAAAAGAATCAGTAATCCGCTGGTCTAAGTAACCAGTCCCGAGTACAAAAGCACTAGACAGCCCAACTGGCCCCTCTGCGCAGAGTGCATATTGGCTTTACTTTACCTTTGCTCTGGCAATAATAACACTCGAGGATCATAATCTATTAATTGTCTGTCTAACAAAAGATGGAAAGTGATCTCACGAGCCCTAACTGCGAGTGCTATTGTAACGAATAGAAATTTCTGCGTTGTCTCAGACACGGTCAGGCACCGAACGAACTTAAAAACCCGGAAACCAATGACAGAGGCACAGAGACAAGGGACATAACGGCAGAGAGAGACTCAAAGCAAACATACAGAAAAGCTGAAGCTTTGTTCAAGGGGTGGCACGAGATGGAGAAAGAAGAAGAAGAAGAAGCAGCACCCGAGCCAACGCCGCAGCCATCGTCAGCATACAATTTGATCTTAATAATTATGAGCAGAAGGAGGACATGGGTATGTCTCTTTGTGCTAGTTTATGCAATCCTCTTATCATCTTCCTGGAATTTACTCAAATCCATACTTTCTTGGTACAAGCAACAAGCCCAAGTCACTTCTGCTTCTTCTGGGTGGCCGGCCTTGTATGCATCAGTGCTTCTTGGGGCAGTTTTTGGGCTGCTCTCAATGGCCGCAGCCCTTGCAGTGGCTGTACCAGCCACTATGGTCATATGGATCACAGTTGTGGTTTTATTGGCTTTCTTTGGGAAGCCAAGGAGGGCCCTGGTGGTTGAAGGAAGGAAGATTACGAGAGAGATTCTTGGGTTTGTGTTCAAGATCTTGTTGAAGGAAGGGAATGTTGTGGCTGCTGTTTGTGCTGTTTTGGGCTACTTTGCTTTGGTTACAAGGAATTGTGAAGAAGGGGATTGAATAGTTGTCTTTATTGGGTTGGAAACCTATAATTAGGGAAAGAATCCCAAAGTCTCTAATGGAGAATTATGTAGTTGATACTGTTTTGGGGTCAGAATTAGGGTTTAGGAATGAGAAATGGGAAGGTTCAAGGGGCTCTGTACCAGTATTTCTGAGTTTTCTAATTCCACTGTATGTTATTTCAGATAAATTTGATCAGCTTATCTTTTTTTACAGCAGCATAAATTTGTTATCATGTGAAATAATTTCCCATATGTTCCTCTTTAGATGTTAACAGAGCAGATTACAAACGTTCACGCGATTAGAGAAACTAATTACCAGTCTGCAAGTAGCCACAGGAGCTTCAAGGAGTTCAAAAGCCCAAAAGGCAGGCTGCAACAGAAGGGGAAGAAATGATTAAACAACTTGCATGAAAGAGTAGATGGAAGTCACCAAAGAAAATAAATCACCCCATTCCCTTCACAAAGGGCTTAGAGATAAGTCCCTCTTCCTCCTATCCTCAACGGCCAACATTATTGCCTGGAACACCAGAGGCTTTGACGAGTCTCTGAAACAGCAAGTAGTGATACAAATAGTGAAAAAGTATATAATAGATGCCATCTGTTTGCTAGAAACTAGAGCTAGAAAGGAAAGCCTTGACAAAAGAGTTGAAGGTAGTTTTGCAAGCTGGGAAATTTGGAATAATTATGATTACTTTAACAATCGCTGATCATCTTACGATTTTTCTGATGGTAGCAAACAAGCTTTTCAGACTGAGGCATGCATCTTATTTCAATTCTACAAGCTTTGGGGGTCGAAGTTCAATCCTAATAAGATTGGAGTTCTCTTCTCTAGCGTGCCTATGGAAGAATCCAGGGCTTTGCTGGCAAATATTAGAGGGGTTCTTCCTGTAAAGCTACTTGGGAGATCCATCAGTGTCAGGAAAACTATGCGATACAGCTTGTAGGCCCTTGGTGGAGAAGATACTCGTTCCCATCAATAGCTTGACAGGCAAGGCACTGACTTTTGCAGGGAGGTTGCAACTTGTTATTTCAGTTTTGGCTAGTATATATAATTACTGGTCAAATATAGTTATTGTTTCAAAAAAAAAAAAAAAAAAAAAACAGTTCACCTCGATAATACTGGTAATGCCAAAGGTCTCGAGTCTGAATCAATTAATTTAAGCTGGTTACCTAGTCTGCGACTTTAATGACATAAAAGTTCCAACAAGTTCATAGACTTCCTTCCGCATCAGAGTTCAATGGGCTTGGCCCCCTCATCAAGAAGTCACTATGCTCCATGGGTCGGTTTGGGCCCATGTACGGACATTTCACTGAGGCCCATGTGGCCTTTTGGGCCAATGGATACGGAAAGTATTATGATGCATGTCTGCTTTATTGACTAATTTTTGTCAAAATAAGATTGGGCTCAATGACAAAAGGGCAACTTTAGTGTCGGTGGCTTCCATCATCAAACCAACCTTCCAATGCACCGACAGAAAGTTAAAGAAAAACAAAATTAAAAAAGAGATTGCATTCAAAGAGAAAAATGCACCGACTCACTATATATTTTTATTAAACTTCGTGCCAACGAAGGAATATCAAAAGACTTGAACTTTGTTTTTTATAGGAAGTACTCAATAATTAAAAATTTCAATTTTAATTTTAAAAATGAATAATATAATTTTTATAAAAATATTTTAAAAAATCATTCAAATATAATTTATAGATATTTAAATAATTTTTTTTAAAAAAAAAGCCTTAAGTTTAGTCCAAAGTTTTGAAATTAAAATTAAATCAATTGAATTAATAAAATTAAAAAATTGAATTATATTTTAATTCTATTTATTTTAAAAATTATTAATTTTAAAAATTAATAATTAAATTAATAAATTAATCGAATAAATTATAAATCAATGAATTTGTTATATTTTTTTATTTTAATTAATTTTTAAAAATTATAAAAATTAATAAAATCATTTTTTTATGTTTTAATTTTTTTTATAAATAAAAAATATATTATTATTTTTTATAAATTTAATATTAAATATTAATTTTATTAATATAATTAAATTAATTAAAATTTATATTTTAAAATTTTTTAATTTAATAACCCATCTAATTTTTAAAATTTTAATTTAATCCGTGGTATCGACGGTTAGGCTTAAAGCGACGCCAGTATTCTTAATTGTCACTTGATTGTCCAAAGAATAAACCCACTTTAAACTTTTCTTTCTTTCTTTCTTTCTTTCTTCTCTCTCTCTATTTTTTAGTTTTTTTAGGTTTTTTCCCTCTCCTACGCCGTATGCCGACATCTGGAGAACCGACTTTTTGTCTTTTGACTAGACGGTAACCGCAAAATAAGGCGCAATCATGCGGTTGCCAAGTGTCCGAGAGGGCCCACCAGTGGGAACCTCACGTTCTCAGAACTGCCGTTAAAAGTCATCACAGGAAGACTCCAGGGTCGCCCCCTGCCCCCCCGATTCCTTTTTCTTCTTTTCTTAAAAGAGGATCGTTCTGGTTAAATGGTATGTGGGAGCTTTTGAGTAAATTTCTTGTAAATTCTTAATCTCCACGTATCTAGACTTATTATTATTATTTGTTTGGGCAAACCGGAGAAGTCAACTTAGTGCAGATGTATGCGAAAACGATGGTCGTGAGTGACGGTAACGAGGAAGAGAATCATTGGTATTGATTGGGCAGAGAAGTGGTGGAAAACTTGTGTGATGCGCAACCATTACCAAACATCGATTTCTACTTGAGACCGACTCCTTGTCTTCCTCAAACCCCTGTATTTGGACAAACAACATTGTAAATCTCAAAATCAACGTAAAGGTGTGTCCTTTTCCTTTTCGGTTTTTTAAAAACCAGAAGGGGCATCTGATTAGGGGCAATATCGTCCCAACTCTCGCGAGGACGTCAGCTTTCAAAGATCTAACGGGTGGTCCGTAAAATAATCTGCCGCAATCAGCGCTCGTGTGTCTCTCAACAAATAAATAAATACAGAGTCCGCTGCATTTTTTGCATTATGTGCACAAAGCGTAAAAACAACGAGTACAGGGCTACAGAACCGAAAGCAGCTACGACCGGATCGCATGAGCAGGGGTGAGATCATATCTTCGCATACTTTATTTATTTATTTATTGTTTTGTTTTGTCAGGATTCGGGGAATTGGAAAATCACAATCAGACATGGCCCATGAATGCCCCTTGGGTGCGTGTTGAGTGGGGTTGGAAGCTTTTGTCACGTAGAACTACAATAGAATACTATAATTCTAGGAAATCCCATTGCAAATCCGTCGCTTTAGATCTGATACCAACATTCCACCGCACGCCACCACCATGACCCTCCATCCTCCTCCTCCTTTACTCTCTTCTTTGGCAGCCTTTAGTTGGTGACTTGTTAGGTGTACTTGCTTTTGCTTTTGATTTCATTGGAATTTTGTTGGTTCCTCTTCACTGTTTTCATCATTCCACCATTAATTCTCTGACCTGATCTCCATAGGTTATCGTGCGGATATGATAATTTTGAGCCTCATTCAGAATTTGTTTGAGTTTTGAGTTTCTTTGGGCACCCTTTTCAAAGAGGGATCTGGGGTTCATGAAACACGAGCTACTAGGTTCATCTGGTTACGGTCTCATCTGAGTGAGTTATCTGTGACTGTGGGAGATTCTTCCCAAAGGGTACTCGGGTGTTCCTTCAATTTGTGCAATTTTTTGGTGCTTCAATAATTTGCTTTAGGTGTTGAAGCTGCACAAAGAGAGAATGGTTGCAGGAAATGGGCTATGGTATACAGTTCTCGGTTTTGCTTCATGTGTGGCATTCATTTATATGTCTTATACCGACTTGAGTTTTACTTATGATCAAGAACCCGAGTTAGGCTTTGTGAAGAGAAATGGGACTCAATTTATGGTGAATGGTAGGGCTTTTTACATTAATGGTTGGAATTCGTTTTGGTTAATGGACCATGCTGCGGAAGGAGACAGGAAACCTAAAGTTCGTGAAATGCTGCAAGTTGGCGCCAAGATGGGTCTCACCGTTTGTAGAACCTGGGCCTTCAATGATGGTGGCTACAATGCCCTCCAGGTTTCCCCTGGACATTTTGATGAGCGCGTATTCAGGGTATGGGCGATGCATAATTTTCTGGGTATTTAAATTTTAGTCGTGTAAAATTACCTGCTTTTTTGATTGCTAGACTCCACCCTTCAAACAACTATCAATTATGGATTTGGCTCTATGAAAACATAGCTCTTGTATTCTGGCTATTTTGTCGAATGTATAATCTGATTTTACATGCCTGCACGTGCTTCTACTTTCCATTTAGAATTTAGGTATTTTGAAGATGCAAATACACGTATGAATTGGCACATTGATGTTTAGTATCAGAGCCAAGATGGTTAAAGGAAAATAAACATCATGCCAGCTGCATCGTTATTGTTGCGCACATGCTTGTGCTCGATTAGTGACCTGTGCTCCTTTTCGATTGAAGATGATATGGCACTTTGATTGTAAATTAGAATGCACAAAACTCGTAGAGAATGAAAGAAAGAACCATCCAGACTGCTTTAATGCCTTAAGGAAGAAGTGTCGAATGGTGGTAGCAATTTCATGTGTTATGCATGGACACTTGCATGCTCTATATGTATATGCATACCAACTATTTTCACTCGTAGTATTCAGCTCATGTAAAATTTTCCTTAAAGTTATTTGATTCTTTATTTTCTGTAAGGACTGCTGTAAAATATGATTAACGATAAGAGACTGCTTTCCAAGGCTAATTTAATTGGGAAATTTTCTATGCTGTCCAGATTCTTTACTATCTTCCACAGTTTTTCCCTTAACTGTCTACAGAAGGGCTTGGATACTTTGAGCTGTCTGTGCTACTGACTTATTGAAAATGTATACTGGCTAGATTTGTCATTTCTGTTTTCTTTGTTTCCAGCATTAATAAGGATGATAAAGCATCGCTTTCTAGTTTCTCTATTTTGATGGCTGATATTTGGGCAGGCCTTGGATTATGTGATTGCAGAAGCAAGACAACATGGAATTAGGCTGCTTCTTAGTTTGGTTAATAACTTACAAGCATATGGTGGAAAGACTCAGTATGTGAAGTGGGCGTGGGAAGAAGGCATAGGTTTAAGCTCTTCGAATGATTCTTTCTTCTTTGATCCATCCATCAAAAGATACTTTAAGAACTATCTGAAGGTATTTGTTCTCTTTTCCAAAATTTTTACTCCAAGCTGCAAATTGTTAAAGGTCAGTATGTGCATATATGTGTGCAGTCAAGAAACTATTAAATGAATTATTGAGGAGAACACAGCCAGGTGTTTAAAGATCTGCTTTCTCAAGACATATATGCATGTCAGTATGAGTCTGTTAGTTTAGTGCAAAGGCACAAAGAACCCTGTTAGAGTACTTTTTCTTTCACTGAATAATCTCTATTCACCAACAACCTTGGTCAAATCAAAATGCAATTAGTCTTCAACTTTTCTCATCTTGGAAGGAAGAGAACCCTTTTCATCCATGGACTTGGGCACATTTATGATGACTCAAACAGATTTATGACCTATGGAAATATATTGCATTAGATGTTCATCTGAATTATGGAAAACATTACTAATTGTCTTATGGTGACTTTTTACCTGAGTAGCTACTTTATTTTGTATTCCCTTACTCCTGTCCTCTAGGAAGCTTTTTGTGACTGTCTCTCTGTAACTAGACCTGATTACTTGGCTTTGGAAAATCAGAGACACTAATCCAGTGTCTGGTATGAAATTGTTTACTGGAAAATATACAATAATTGAAAAATGGAATTGTTATAATGTGCATCACTTCCTTGACCCTGTTTTGTTTCATCAGATGCTGTCTTCTGTAAAATTTTGCTTGAAAGTTCTAAATTTGCATCAGTACATGGACAAAGTCATTTACTGTGTTATGGCTGATGCTAACTTTATGATTGGCAATTAGTCATGAGGAATAACACTCATAGCTGATGACACAAAGGCCAATTAATGCTTGTTTCCCATAAAAAGGGTTGTGATAAGTTGGGTAAATGTGCCAATACCGCTCTACATATTATTGTATGCTCAACTGTAGTTTTAAATTCTTATTCCAGACTTTGCTGATGAGAAGAAACACCATCACGGGAATTGAATATAGGAATGATCCAAACATCTTTGCATGGGAGCTGATTAATGAGCCCAGGTGCATGAGTGATCCTTCGGGTGACACTCTTCACGTAAGTTCTCAACCATTTGCTCTGTTTGTTATCTTGTTAATGAGGATGAATATAAGCCATTGGGTTAAGCCAAAGATCCCAAAAAATGGATGGCTGGGCATTCATCCTTTGACTTATATGCATGTTGTGTATTGATATGCTTATGGAGTGGAAAAGTGGGGAGGGAAAGCAATGAATTTTTTTCAAATATATGAGCAAGGTTATCAATGACTCAGAACTGGAAATTCATCAAGGCCAAGCTATACTTTCTATATGCATTAATTTCTTTGTCTTGCAGGACTGGATAGAAGAGATGTCAGCTTTTGTGAAATCAATTGACAAGAATCACCTGCTGACTGTGGGCCTGGAAGGTTTTTATGGTCCTAAAAACCCAAAACATTTGACTTTGAACCCAGAAGTTTGGGCATCAACCCTTGGATCTGATTTTGTTCGCAACTCCAAGGTGTCAGACATAGACTTTGCCTCTGTCCATATATACCCTGATCATTGGTAAGCAATTTATTCCACTTAATCCCTTAAATATGCTCATATTGATTTAGTGGGAAACAAATAGGAAATAAAAACATTAAAGTTGCAGCTATATTACTGCTACTACATATTTTGTTTTGGGTCTTTAGTTTTACATTCTATTATGACAGAAAAAGTGGCAAAAAGATGCTCCAAATCCCTTGGGCCTCTTGCTGACCCATGATAAACATTCAACATGGTTGTATGGGACATATAATATTTCGAAATGATATCTGATGTGCATCTAATTCATTCATTTCTTTGGAAGGATTCATGATAAAGAATTTGAAGAAAAACTGACATTTATTTCCAAGTGGATGCTTTCCCACATTGAAGATGGTCATTATGAACTAAACAAGCCTGTCTTCTTCACCGAGTATGGATTGTCTAACCTGAACAAGGACTTCCAACCGACTCAACGAGACAGGTTTTACAAAACAGTTTTAGACATCATTAATAAATCTGCAAAGAGAAGTCAGTCGGGGGCAGGTACTTTGATCTGGCAGCTGTTTGTTGAAGGGATGGAAGAGTCTAATGATGATTTTGGAATTGTCCCATGGGAAAGGCCGTCAATATACAAGCTTCTAACCAAACAATCGTGCAGATTGGCTAGACTCGGAGGATTCATCCAAGAAAACAGAAACTTAAAGGAATTGTGTTTGGATGGACAGTGAAATTTTGGATTTTTCTGTTGGAAAGACAAAGCTCCTTTTGCAAATGATCTCATTTGCATTTTGGGGTTGGTCGAGGAAAAAGCGGGCGGATCTCTAGTCCCCTACCATAGATATGTGCCATGAACTTCGGCAGGAAGTGCTTTTACCTGAAAGTTGTCAGTTCCATACAAACTAAAGAACTCTCTATTAGATGAAACGGAGGACCTAGTGGAGCAGGAGAAATTTGATTTATTTCTTTTTTTCTTATGCTCAAATCTAGAAATGGGAATATATATTGGCATCACAAAATGATGCATGTTAGATAATAGATTGTATTTTTTTTTTTTTTTTGGTTCTTTTTAGGTAATGAAAAGATTCTGAAATTCTCCCGACTGAAACTCATAATAAACTGTTTCTGTGCTGTACTAGTGGTTGATCTCATGATTCTATGTCAAGTAGGGTGGAAACTATTTGGGAGTTGCCCCCTCATTTCCCCCATACAGGGTTTTCTCAGAAAGAATTACCGCTTAGGAATATTTAAGGGTATTGTCACGTAGTCACAAGATTGATGAACGAAGTAAACAAAAATGAAATTTAAGTTGTTTATTGTAGATAAAAAAATCTAGCCATCACAATTACTAATTACAGTAGATTGTTTTGATCTTGCCTTGTTCACCTCACCTACGGATGTTAAATACTTGATAATGCAGCACGAAGCGTTTGGACTGTTTCAGCTTGCATGGGGGAACTCTTTGACTAGGAATTTTACGTTGTTGGAATGGGAGAGGTTCTTATGTATGGAATGGTGGAACTTTTTTAACCAACAAAACCCCCCCCCCCCACCCCAACCGTATCCCCCAATAAAAAGAAGAAGAAGATCCACCACTATTTCGCTTACGGCTGCGGCTGCCAGTCCAACTGCCACCACCTCTTCTTTTCAATTGCATCCTACCTGTACTTCCACCGCCGTAGCCATTGCCATCCAAAAAAAACCAATTACAGTCCTAAAGACCATTTAATGCTACAAAAGAATTAACCATAATCGACGAACAAAATTCGTCTCTACGTCCTCCCTAGCCCTTTCTGACCTGTCTCCGTCCTCTAGGTGCCGGTTTTCTTTGTTTTGATGCTGGTTAATGATAGTAGTGCTTGTGTGTCTCACGAATCCGTATCTGCCGTTGACAGGCTCGTTTGTGTTCATCTCATGGAAACCTCCGTTCCAACTGGACTAATGACCAAACAGAAGAGAAATCGGGTAAACTGGTGACGGAACTTACAAAAGACAAAGCTTTTATACAATCTTAACAGGGGGAGCAATACAATGTTTTTCCCACTAGAAAATCAAGCAAGCATTGTTCACACCAAAGGAAAATCAAAGATTTTTAACTTGGATCTTTGCTTTGCCAATCTTGGAGAAGTCCTAGTTCCATTCACGGCAGCAATAGATGCAATCTTCCTACCAATTTGCCCCTCTTTCCATCCCTCAAATTCTTTACCTCAGAATTCTCTCTATTCACCTTCTCAACAACCTTAATCACGGCATCTCCAACACCTGAACCCCCACCCTGTTCCAAAGCTCCTCTCCTTTCCTTTACTCTCATCGCATCACCAATGTTCCCTTTTTTAACTTGCCTCAATCCCTTCATGTAGTCATCCCTCGAGGCCAACTGCCCCCATCACGATCTCGTTGTAAGATGTCCCTAACCCCGCATGGTGGTTCTGTGAGAAGATGGAACTCCTGTTCGGTGGAATAGGCATGGTTTGCCAACGAATCCGTCCCCCTGTTTGCCTCACGGTATAAATGCTGCACCTTGACCATCCAATCTCTGCGTAGCAAGTCTCGCCCAGTGAGGAGTAAATTCTTCAAAAGGGGTGTACAGAGGAAAACCTCATAGTTAAGCAGCTAACAGTAACCAGGGAATCAATTTCAAGACTTATTTTAAGGTAAACACAACTCCAAGCTAATTCCAATCCACCAATGATGCCCCAAATCTCCGCAGCAAAGGCCGAACAACAAATCCAGCCATCCAATTGCCACATAAATCTCGGAGCACCCCCTCCTCCCCTTGCAGTATCTGGTCCCGGATTGCCCCTTGAAGCACCATCAGTGTTGACCTTAATCCAGTCCTCTACCGCAGGCGACCAACCGTGTATGGCACCTAAGTGTCCCGTATCTGGGGGGCGGGGGCTTGCCATTAGACTGTCACCTTGTCCTTTCCGCATCTCTGCCTCGTATTCCTCTGCCAACTTGGAGATAAGTCCAGCTGAGTACTTTCCAGGGCCGAACGAGACGACCATGCCTGAGTTTTGATTGATTGGCTATCGGCAGTTTGAGTTTTGGGTTTCTCAGGGGAATTTTGCCCAACGGTCGGAGAGAGATGTTTTGTTTGGGTGCGTTTCGAGAAGCAACGGTTGCTGGGGGCTGTCTTATACGTGGAAGGTTTTTCAAATTAAAATTAGACATATTTGATAATTATATAAATAAATATTCATTATTGACAATAAAAAACATATTTTTTAATTAAATAAATATTATTATATATACAATAACCTCTTTTAATAAAATAATTGTAAATAATATGTAAAAATTTTGAGTGATTAATTTTATTTAAATATATTTTGGTGATTAAGCACGTGGTTAATTTCATCTTGAGTTTAATGTGGCCCCGTCACTAAAAGTGATGGACTGTCGGTTTTCCGGTCCAAATGCTAATTGTCGGTAAATTTCTAAATGATTTCAAAATGCTCTGAAAGTCAGAGTTACAAGACTGATGCTGCCAACACACCACACAGCAACACATGCGGAGACCTAACGGTATAGCTTATAGAACAAAGTTATCAAAAGACTTGAGGAAGCCGAGTGCAGCATCCCTAGCTCTCTCCGGCGGAGGGGTTGCCGGAGTCAGTGGCTCGAACTCAGCCTTCCATCTGGCTTTGCATTTCTCTCCTTCTCTTCCTCTCACTGGAACGAACGAAAAGGTCACCCTGTATGGATTGTACAGCTTCACAAGTTCCCCTCTGATGATGCGGTACGTCACTGACCTTCCCGTCTCCACCTTCTCTATCCTCTGGGTCGATTCCGTCGCAATGCTGCCCACGGCTACAATAGGATGCCCGAGTTTTAGTTTTATATGTATATATATAAATAATTATTCAAACTGGTTTTGATTTTCTGACTTTTAAATATGTTTCTTGTTTCCAGTTAATTACTGCAAAAAAAAAAAAAAACAGAGAGAGAGAGAGAGAGAGAGAGAGATAGAGATAGACCAGGTCCAAGCATGAGAAGTCTGAGACTTCCAGGGCTGCCGTTTCCTTCTATATATTGAGCACAAGCGAGCATTTCGGGTTCGATTTTGCTAATGATTTCATTGTCCGTGTACATCTTCCATGCTTTCTCTGCGCGGATGTTCAGTGTCACTTCTCCTTCAAGGCTTCTCATCTCTTTTCTTGGTTTTCTTCTTTCCCCCTCAACGATGATTTAGTGTGTGATCATCCTTGGAGCCTTTTTATGGAGACTGATCAAGAGACAGTCCCCTAGTTTTTGAATAGATTCAACCTAGATATTAGGCCAATTTGCATGGCTCTTATTCTCTGTGCTTTGCCATACTTTTAACTAGTACAAAGATAATTCCCACATAAAGGAAAGTGATTCCTTGGAGACGAGGATAAATACAAAATTCTAATCCCATTAGCCTTAAACAACTGGAATAAAGTCCCGTGTTGAGTGGCCGTCCCAAGCTCTTCCATGCAACTTCGATGGTTGAATCGAGTGAATTGGACTGGTTTGGTTTTTTCTTCCTTTCTTTCTTTCTTTTTTTTTTTTTTTTTATATTGAAATTATATATATATATATAGTATTTTATTTATGTTTATTATATAATATAAGATGCAACCGGGAATTTAGGGGTGAGATTCACAATTTAGTGAACCTTTAATTTCTTTGGATCAGGTCCATTTCGGGTTTAAAAACTATGGTAGAACATGGAGCGACGTCAAACGTTTCCTTTTTGTTCTTGTCTTTACTGTGGGTGCGAGCGTAGTTTCCTGCTTACTCTCCGGAGAGCGAGTGAAGAGGACATAGGAATGGAAAAAGAGAAAAGAATGAGATTCGGTCCTTCGCATAAGCTGATAATTAAGCTCCAAAGCCTCCTCTGGGAATGAGATTCTCTTCCATTAGCCCATTATTAAACATTATTTTCTGGGACCACCAAGAACCTCAGTTTAATGTAAACAACACGAGTCTAAAGTTTCCTTTTTCGCTATAGGCCAAATAAGAGTCAACCAATTGGAAATCAAATTCCCTATCCCCCCCCCCCTCCCCCTCCCCAAAAATCCGGGGGCCTCCCTTGAACAATGGTAATGAATGTTGAAACAACTGAAATATTCACTTGAAAGTCAGTAACCCAGGTGGGGCTGGTGCATCAGTTTAGGTGGCTTGCAAGCTTGGGGGTTCACTTGGGCTAGCTAGTGTTCTGCTATCTCCTTTCCTTCCTCTGCAAGTGGCTCGCAGATGCAGTGGCCTAGCCCATTGGAGAGCCACTTGGGTCCAGTAAGTGGTACAGTCGCTTTACTAAATTCAGACCGACATGTTTTAGATTATCGACTTGAAATTTAAAGACTAAGATTTAGTTATTTAATTAATTTCATGAAAGTCTATCTTATGCAAATTTTTTGAGGCTAAGTACTCAAGAGGTGGTACAGAGAGACTCTGTAATTGAAGGTACAAGAAAAGTGTAAGGGAAAACGGAAAGAAAACAACGAGGAAAATGAGAGGGAAAGAAGGACGAACACAGAACAATGCGGATGTCAGCGAGAACGATGTAAGTTGCAATTAATTCCCCAAAGATAAAAATGTTGAAAATGGTGGGAGAAATCTCTAGGATCTTTCCCCAGAGCCCAGTTGTCGTCAGATGATCTTGCTCTTCATACCACCATCTTTACCAGCTCTGTTCAGCTTTAGCAAACACACCACGTTAATATCAAATCCAGTTCATAAAATCATCAAAGTCGTACACAGTCTTCAACCAATCAAAGCCAGATGGATTGAACACAAACGGAGACATTATCCATGACACAACCAAGAACCAACTAGAGATGGTCATTACTATGTAGATGAATGTATCCTTGACTACAGTGCTGTGTGATGCATAAACTGTAAGTATCAGCCCGAGTTCAATGGCCTTGATAAAATGGCTACAGGCATAGAGTGTACAATTCTAGGCAAAATTTTTGTGCTGCACAAAAAAGCCTCGCCCAGTTGCCCTCTACTTTGCACCGCCATGAAGAATTGTTTGACCAAAGAAGTGAGTGCGAGTTCCCATGGAGAATTTGTGGAAAACAGATGAAAATGAACCTGCATTGTCAAGAAATCCCAAACAGCTTGGAGAAACCCATGCTCAAGAGAGTTCTCCAGCCCTAGTTGGATGGATGAACTGCTGATTCAGAATGGCACCAAGTGCCTTATTGTTACTGCTGTTGTTGGCCAAAGCAGAACCCTCAACACCACTAAGAGCAAAATAGAGCTGGCCCCACAAAAATGCATACACGGTCAGGATGACCCATCATCCTGTTGAAGAAGAATCCCACTGTAGTGTAAAAGAATGATAACATCCGGAAGAAGTCCAATTGATGTCCCAACCAATAAACATCCCGGCTAAGAACTTGCTCACCATTTCAACTGGCAACCTTAGCTACAAACATGAATACCTAATTCAATCCAACATCCCTTCCCTTGCCAACTTGAATGTATTCACGGTGTGTCACATTGCCACCTCGCAAAGCACAATTAAAGCCAGCAAAAATGTCCTCACTAATGTTGATCACCCTGGATGCTTTACTGATGGGACCCCGAGTCAAGAACCAAAACCTATCAAAGACATCTGGATGGCCATAATGCATTCGAACCTTCAAAGGGTTTGCTAGAACCCTCTGTCCCAGGGTGAGCAAACTAGTCTCCTGAGCTGACATGAACCATGCCAGTGACGAGACTGAACCCGCAAATATGTGCTCCCTGACTCCCAGGATAGTTGGCTTCTGAATGCCATAATAGTGCCTGTATTGCTCTAAAAGATTTGGCATCTTCAGTGCCTCCTCAAAATAATTGCCCTGGTTCATATCAATAGTCTGCACTTCATCACCTTGAGTGAAGATTAAAGCATGATTTTGATTCTCTGTTTTTCCCTCTCCAAGTTTCAAGGGCCCAGGCAGCCTAAGCCTGTAAATTTCCACTTCCTTGTCCAACTGCTGATCATACTCCACGAGAACAGAATAATATTCCTTCTTATCCCTCCCTGTGCTTCATCAACATAGGCAACTTGAAGGGCCTCATTATTCTTCATCAAATACAAGATATCTTCAGCATGAGGGTCCTTCTTTGCCTTTTGAGTTCCATAAATCTGGCAGGCAACAACATATGTGTACTTAATTAGAGCAGTCCCATACTCCTGACCTTTAAACAGCAAGCTCACAGAACTACTATTTCTGCTCAAGCTCTTGGCAGAAGGAGATCTTTCGGAGGTAAAGCAATCCAAACTGCCGTCTCGCCTCATCGAACCAAGTTCTCATGAACCCTCCCTGATATCCATCTCTGAAGCGGAATCAAGAAACGCAAGCATCTTCAGAGCATGATAATATTACATCATCCCCTCACTGTACAAGCAAGAGTCTGGCCCCTATAAGATGCCCAAAGCCTAGGATATCTCAGCCTGGACGTCCATATTTCATCATCCTTGGTCATGCCTCCTCACTGCATCCTCTCAATAAAGTTTTTCCACCCATCATTATAAATTGTTTGCAAATAGTACAACATTGAAATCCCATCTTCATTCTCAGTTCAAAGTTGTTCTTTGCTGTATAATACTTCCTCATTGTAGTAAGGGGTCAGGACACTGAATGCCATCATCTTCTCCACTTGGGGAGCATGGGGCACATTCATAAAGAGGGAATTGCTAAAAAATGCAATTCTTCTTCTGGCCTCAAGATTTACTGGAATGTTGTGCATTGAATCCCTTGAGGCAAAAATTGTGTGCAAACGCTGTAACTGCCTATAGAAGGTCTCATTACTGGGATTGGGCAATTGCACTGTATTCTCAAAGAGATGCCCTGCCATGGCATTAGGATCACGAGGAGCTAAACCATCATCCTTCAGCTGTTCAGTGGTCCTCTTCTCTTTAAAAAAACCTCGGACAGCAATCTCATATAGAGCCTGCAGAGTATTCACTACCTGATTCATATCCTTATTTGGTTTAGTCAACAGTTCAACAAGTTTTATCTACTTGGAATGGAAGATGGGCAATGCAGTCATCTTGAATGTCTTGGTGAACTTTTCAATCTGCACATCATGATTAATTTCTTGAAAGAGCACTGTTATAATAGAGTGCTCTTCAGTGTTTTTCTTGATTATTGCAAGCAACAAGTGCTTTACACTGTCATAAGTTTCTATGACTGAACACCGCCTGCATTCATTCTTGCATATCTTGTACCAGAGCCACTAGCCTGGAGCATCTACCAACTCCTTTGCTTGGCTCAGAGCAAGTAGCAGCTCATTGCAGAGAAGAAAACATGGCCAACAGATAACTCTGACATTCCAGTATTCTGGGGCAGCTCCAAAAACTCCAACTCCTTGTCAGAAATAATATCCTCTTCCCTAAAAGTCATTATAATCTAATTCCAAATCAAGGCAAACTTGTTTGCCTCAACCTGGTTTGACTCCAGTTTCTTATAAGGCCGGCCAAGCCCATACCTTAGCTTCCATCGATGAATGTCATCTTTAAACTTGCTCTTAAATGTTCTCCTTGCATTTAACAGCTGCTCTTCTAGCATCAAATTAAACTGAATTGCACTTGCAAAGAACTGGAATCTCAGCCTCAGTTGTTTAAGATTCTGAATCTCCGCCAAATGTGCAAACAACCCCACCGTTGCACCCACAAAAGAGGAATAAATTGAGTACCAAATCTGTAAGTCCATCAAGTAAATCGCAGACAACTTGGTCAAGAGTTGCTTTGCCTATGCCTTCCATGCCAATAATAGAAATCACAGAACATTGACAGCCACTTGATTCACCAGTCATCAGCAGCTCAATGAAAGCCTCTTTATCCTTTTCCCTCCCATAAATATGGATTTGCCAAAACCGGAATTCATGAGAACTGTCGGCCTTCTCATTACAAAATAATGAGATGACATGTCACCAATCTTTCTAATTAAAGAAGAGGTAGTATTAAGTTTTGTTTGATCATCAGTGTTATGCCGGTGACTTATTTTTTATTATTCAGAAAATTTCCACAGATTCCTTTTTCTCTTCTGGGTCTAATTAAGCACCATCATCTTCAAATCCTACTTAACAGATGTGTTTGAAACTACGCAGGAACCAGGTAAAACAGAGATAATCATATAAAGCAAACAGGAAGGAAAAAGAGAGCTACTTAAGAAAAAAGAGATTAAGAAAAAAAAAAAAAAAAAACAGGCAATGAAGAATTAGTTTCTGAGGATTAGTTACCTGCACTAGGATGACCGTATAGCAGATCAAGAGAGTATTTGGAAGAACAACACGTGTGCCGGACAAGATGCCCTCACCAATCGAGAAATGTGCAAGCGAAACAGGAATAGGTTTTAACTTTTAAGAGAAATAAAAACGCTGATAGTTAGAATTTAATTCACCATTCCATCCAATCGTTGCCATTGCGATTGCAGGGCTTCCCTCTTCTTTGGACAAGATAGGAGGTGCAGCTTCAACACAATTTTCCAGGAAGCCAACTCTGACTTTGGCCTCCCCCGCTGAGGCTGTGAATGGTTGTATTTTTCGTCTTAATTTATCAACATTGCTTTCAGTAATCCATACCTAAATATGCCAATGAGTGGCTGTATATGGTAATAGGATCGAGGAAAAAAACAAAAGCGCACAAGGGGTCTGGAGCATTGAATTAATTGCCAAACCTCCGCAAATGCAAAGCAACATTTATGGAATTTTGGAAATCGTACTTCTGACATTTCTGGCACGCCGTGAAATGTAACGCTGATGTGCACATTGTCAAATGCACATAAATGCATAAACGTATATAAATTCATAATCCTTATGGAAGTTTTTCGTGGAGCAATTGGATCTCCCTTACTAAAAATCACAGGGACGACTCCAATGCGCTCCTAATAGAAAAGCAGAAAACAATTGTTCGCGAACAACCGAAGTGCGACTCACCATATACACAACACAGGATACCGTACATCATAACAGCCTTTATTCAATTCAAGACAAGCTAAAGCATGATCGTCACATCACTGCAGTTGGAGGGATCAAATACCTTACCAATGGCTCTGCCCTCACCAACCTCTTTGAGGAGCCCCCGAAGAATGCATGTTCAACCTATCAAGTACAGCATTGAAATCCACGGGCTGGCCACTATCCTCCATCCTCTGAATCACACCAAAAACATGGTCACCCCTGAACCCCATGCCTACCAGCTTCTCAATCAGGTCACTATAAGGATGATTGCGGGTAAACTGTGAATGGCCTGGGTTGCGGGCTAACATGTTTGCACCTGCAGTGGCTGACTGAGAACTTTGGAGAGGAAGATTCGATAGAGGGTATCCGCCCTGTGGAAAATGGGGTTGGTGAGGTGGATGATGCATTCTCCCACTCTCACTATCATACATCATATATGCACTACCTGGAGGAAGTGCAGGATGGGTCCCAGCAGGTGCATATCCATCACTTGGTAGTGCTCCAAAAGTTCCTTTAAGCTGCTGTGGTGGAGGAGGAGGCTGTTGTGGAACAGTTCTGCCAGCACCATATCCGTAAGGGATGGTATCTGCAGCACGACTAGCTAAGGGTTGAGGAACTGCTGAGTATGGGACTTGCATAGGCATGCTCTTCGGAATTGTCTCTGATGCAGATGAATTTGTTGGCTGACCTGGTGGTAGATACGTAGGATAGGCTGTCGTTGATGAGGGCCTAACCTGGGGTTGCATCAATGGCTGTTGTGGTGGTTGAATTTGCTGAGGCCATTTCTGTGGATACTGAGAAAATTGTTGGACTGGTGGTGTCTGATTTGCTTGTGTCTGTGCTGGCTGCTGTGCCACCCTAGAGATATCTTGCATTTGGGGTGTCTGGTATTGAGCATCAGAAGGCAGATACTGACCTTGAGGGTGCTGAATCGGGACTGGCGGAATTGGTAGCTGTGCTGGAGGCAAATAGTAAGATTGTTGTTGAGCAACATTCTGGTGTGGAGCTAGAGATGGTGGAGTCACAGATGGTGGCTGTAGCTGCGGCAGTACCTGTTGAGGTAGAGCCAGCGCCAACTGTTGATTATTGAATTCAGATGTTTTGTCCATCTTTTTGAAATCAGAAGTAGGTGCTGTAACTTTTGCCTCACTAGACTGAAAATGGCTTGATGGCAAGGTATCTTTCTTCACGAGCTGAAGCTGGGCTAATTCTTTCTGAGTGTCAGCAAGTTCTTGTTTGTCTCTTAGGATCTGGACAGACCTCTGCACCTGGAGAAAGCAACAGAAAAGGGTATGCTTTTATAGAAATTGACTCGAAATTGTTGATCCTTAAAAGGTCGAACCATGTATCCTAAACAAGAAAACCGATACAAACTACTCAACTAAAAAAACAGACCAGCTCCCCCCACCAATAATCATTCTCTTCTTTTGGATCCAGTAAGTTCAGTTCACAATTGGAGAACATTCTGTGTATTTAATGTCTACTAACATTAGTCCTCAAAATATGCATCTGATCTGCCTTGATGCATGAGAATGAGAAACGTAACATAACCTTTAATGGTCTCTCTTTAGTTTACAGCAGCATTATTGTCAGATTTGGCAATGAACAGATTATAGATTTGGGCTGAGGCCAGAAAAATCTAGATCTATGCATACTTGATAATGCATCTAGTACAAGATATTAGCACTAATGAATTTAATAACAGATGGAAAATAGCAAATTGGACTCTATAATTAGAATTGCACTTCAATTTCAACTTGACCCTAAAACATTTCAGTTTAGCCACATACATAATATATTGTTTGATTGATGTCCATCCATTGGTTCTTGTTATGTGGGACTAGACTGAGACCAATGAGAAATCAGAAATTACATTGCATGCCAAAATCACACAAAGTCCACAAGAAATGCATGGAACATCAGACGTTAGGCTTAATCTCAATTTCAACAGACCAGACATCAAAACTTAGAATATCCATGAAAGAGAAGCAACACTACAGTTTGAGCATAAACCCAAACTCCTCCAAAATTAAAGTATAGAAAAAAAAAAAAAAAAAAAAAAAAGGTCAATTGTCTCAACCGTACAATGAAGCCAAAGAAAACAATATCAAATCCTACAGGACCAAATCAAATCTCAAGAAAACAGGCCTGTACCAATAAGAATTATTGGAGTACAAAGACACACACTATATTATAGGCATGAAAATACATTAAAGTTCATTCACTGCCAACAGATTAACATATAAAGTTTGATTGAAAGGTTTAACGATTGTCATACAGTTATAAAAAATATATAAAAAAAAGGATAGCACAAAATGCTACATTGTGAATGTTATAAGAAAAGCGGTTAACATTAACTTTCCACACTTGAAGGCATGGCATTTTAAAAACTCACCTCATGAAGATGTTTCTCAACAGATTTAAGCGTTGACTCAACCTCCCCATTGTCACGAACTAAATCAGACCGCATTTCTCCAATTGATTTATCAAGATTGTAACAATATAATTCCAACTGAGACAACCGCGAACTGATTCCCTCAAGAAAGCGCATTAGGTTCTCAGATTGCTTTTTCATGCTTTTCTCAACAGTAGAGATCACATCTTGGGTAAAAGAATCTTCTGGCTGACCATAGCACGTAGCAGGAAGCACAGATGACCTGATCATTCTGCTCTTGTGAAAATCCTGCTGCTTAGGGCACAGCATAACGGTCCCAAGTTAGTAAATATGGAGGCAATTCTAAGCTCCTTTTTCCATTTTCGTTTCTTTTCTTTGGAGATAATCATTTCGCACGAGAGAGAAATAATTATAAAAAAAAAAAAAAAACTCACATGAGCACCTAACAGTCAAATAACATACACAAATTTCTCTTTTCTCTATGAGTTAAATTTAGCTATAAATTAATAAGTAAATAGAGGGTAAAAAAAGTAATTAATGGCCAAAAAAAAAGACAAAAAAAGCCGCGAGTACTCAGTTCGCCAAATCGAGCACAGAAACTAAACAAATTTACGGCACAACCACCTAGAGAGCCAACCAAAAAAAAAAAAAATCAGAGGGCCGTAAAAAGACTACCTTCGTGGGATTGGCGCCGATCACGGCATCCGAATGGCTGCCGTTGGTGGGCTCCTGGTTGCCGTAGTCTTCGTAGGAGCAAAGGACATCATCGGAGCCGAAATCGAAACCCTTGGAGGCCGATGTGCCCCGAACCGACGAGCCAGATGCCATCTCGCGAACCGAAAATTACTGAAATTTTATTTTTCTTTTTGGATTCAAGACTCGTACCAAAAGATTAGAGAATCGTTTGAGAGGAAGCAAAGGAAGGCTCAGGTTCGTTTCCTTGTAACAGTTTTTGAGAAACGTTTCCGAGTGAGACTTCCGATATAAAAGTCTCTGGCCATCAGGATAGGCATTAAAGAAATTTCATGAAACAAAGAGAGTTACGTGGCGAACTTGTCTTACTGTCACGTGGCAGCTGTAAAGTTTCTAAGAGTTAAATGTCCTTTTCTTCCCATCTTTTAACCTTTTTCTTTTTTTCATTTGATTTCTATTTTTTAGTAAGTTATTTTCCCTTTTTTTTTTAATGATTGATAAAGAACAAAAATTGAGATTTCGAAAAGGGAATTAAGTTATCAATAAAAAAAATTCAACTATTTGTGAGTCCACCGTCCACATTTCAGATACTATTTTCAAACTAGAGTTGGCGTGAGCCGAAGTCTCCGTTCATGTGATAGTACGGGGCCCATTTTTCTAAGCCCATCAAATTTTATAAGGGCCCAAGTTGGCAGATATTAGACCCAACCCAATTTAATTGATTATGAATATTCAGTAATTGCATTTTTTACATAAAAAATAAATAAAATAAACAAAAAAATTTAAATATAGGTAGGTAATGTTGGAGGAAAATCAAAAGTCTCTTAACCCAAACTCACCCTGTTGCGGCACCACCGCTGCTCTCCGCCACACTCACTTACCCAGTCGCTCCACTGCCGGCAATAATTCCTCTGCCGCACTGTCGCCGCCGGATCTCCCAAGCAAAAGAAGAGATGGCACTATCTATCTCCCGTGCTTCTCTCTACAAAACCCCCAAAATTTATCACTCAAGAGCCCCATCAAAAGCCTTACTCAATCTCATCTCCTTCAGACCGCAGCTCAAGTTTTCCCCAATTTTTAGACCTCAATCAATCTCTCTCTTCTCCACAAAGCCCACCTTAAAACCCAGACAGAGGCCTCAATTCACAACTCCCACAACCCGATCACTCTTCACGGGCATCGTGGAGGAAATGGGGGAAGTCAAACACCTGGGAACTAACGCAGACGGAGGATTTGATATAAAAATCGGAGCCAAAACTGTCCTGGAAGGCGTGAATCTCGGTGACAGCATCGCGGTCAATGGGACTTGCCTAACGGTAACGAATTTCACCGACCAAGAGTTCACGGTGGGGCTGTCCCCAGAGACTCTGAGGAAAACGTCGCTAATAGAGCTGGAGCCCGGGTCGCTGGTGAACTTGGAGCGGGCGGTGCTTCCCACGACCCGGATGGGCGGGCACTTCGTGCAGGGGCACGTGGATGGTACGGGAGAGATTGTGAAGAAGGAGGCGGAAGGGGATTCACTTTGGGTGAAAGTGAAGGTGGATAAAGGGCTGTTGAGGTATATAGTTCCAAAGGGTTTTATTGCGGTGGATGGAACTAGTTTGACTGTGGTGGATGTGTTGGATGGAGAGGGTTGTTTTAATTTCATGCTTGTGGCTTATACACAGCAGATGTGGTGATTCCTTTGAAGAAAACTGGGCAGAAGGTGAATTTGGAGGTGGATATTTTGGGCAAGTACGTTGAGAGGCTACTTGGTAGCGGGTTTGTTGAGTCTATCAAGTCATCTTGATCAAATCAGAGGTAATCAATCTGACAACACTGTTAGGATTTTGCATTTAATCCTTTGGAAGGGAATTCGAATACAGATGATGGATCCCTGGTGCTATTGCTGTTTTATGAAGATTGTTCTTGATGTGTGGAAGCACATTGTCTCTCCTGTTTTTATGGTGTATTCTTCTATGGTTCTGTTTTGTGGATCACGTGGGACGCTTAGTGGTGACATGCTTTTGACTGGAAAAAGACTAGACGAAAGAGATCACTTACGAGAACAATGTATGATTTCTTTACAAGTTATTTCTGCAAATTCTTACTGATTAATTAATTTGAGCCAAGCCCCCTGTGTTAGCTTGGGAACGACAATCATATTAGCTTGGGAACTATGCAGACGTGAAAGTTTCTGTGGATCATTTTGTTTTCTTGACTCTTTAATCTTTTGCATGTTGCTTGCATATAACAGAGGAAATGGGTAGGAAAACCTTGGATGATTTGAGACTGAGAACTGTTTTTCTTTGAGAGGTGTCGTATACAACCTGAAGCCTATCAGCATCTTGAGGATCCATTGCCTTGGTCTGGTACTTCTAATTTACTGCCAACTGAAAAAGATCAGTAGCAAGGCAGGTTGGGAATGAGTTTAAGATCTATCAATGCGCTTGTTTCTCGATTTGTTTAATTAAAACCATTTAGCTGGTTCGTAATGTTAAAGGTGCAGTTTAGTGGTATTTATCTTGAGGAAAAACATACAACATCCAAGTATGCTCTAGTTGTGTGTTAGGCCACTTGACAGCAGGGTTAGGAATCGATACAAGTACAACAAGGCTGTTTTGAGAGTAACTTGGGGTCGTCTGGTCATTAATCCGTGTTTTTGTCACATGACAGCGGTTTGATGCAAACTGGTTCAGCTGCTACCTAATTCAGAAAAATCAAAGCGGGTCTTCACCGCCCATTCTATGGCATCATTTACCGGAACAACTTGAATTGGTGTGTGGTATCTGATGATTTCTGTTTTTCACATTACTTGACTGTTAGTTTATTCATGGTATTATCTTTATTCTAGCTCCATAGCTGTACCTTCTAATTTCATTTCGTCATGTTATGCATTTTCCGCAATGTATCACAAATTATTGTAAAGTCCTTTTTTCTAAAACGAACGTGCTCTTTGGTTTTTCCATACGTCATTTCGTTTGGTTCGAAGGAGCTACTAATCCATATAATCTTTCTCTATATGGCTACATGCTTGCAGTAGCAAAAAAAAGCTAAATGTTAGTGCTGTGAATGCATAAGATGACGGCGTAGCAATGGCAAAGTGTCTTTGGGAAAATTGGCGCTGATAAAAGTAATTATCTTGGCATCTCGACCATCTCGTTCTGGGGACATCATCACGTCAAAGGAGGCAAAAGGAGTGATCAAATTGGAGACGACGCTGATGCGGCCGAATTCAATCTATTGCTTCATCACAACGTGGCCCTTGGATTCTTGAATCGACATGTACATATTCCAAAGGGCCCACTAGGCACTATACAGCCATTGCATGGATATGGATACACTATTAGACAGCGATGGGGGAATTCCCCGCGCCTTCACCACCGCCTTGGAAACTTGGGTGTCGTCTTAGCTTGACCCCTCTCTCTCAACAATCCAAAATATCATGAGGACCTCGAGCCCCCATCTGCTCGACGGCACCAAACAAGCAGTGACCAAAACCAGCACTCAAAGATGGACGAGTTCGCACGCCAAGTGGGTCGACAGTGGGGATTTTGTTGGGCACGTGCCGTGCACCACATGATTGATCCCACATTCCGTCGGCCAATTGTGACCACGCATTGGGGCCAAAAAAAAAATAAAGGGAAAAAATCACTGGTCACTGTCCTGGGCCAATGCAAGGCAACAAGACAACTATGCCCTTGGAACTTTTTCGTTTTGATGCACTTGGGGTGTGTTGTTGGGCAGTGTTCCACCATAACACGTTTGTCTTTGGCTCGGTTCGTCTTTGCATATCCGGCCTTTTTGGAGTCTATGATCGTCTGTTTACCAGGCAAATGCCCATCAATCAGGGTCGTCCACCTCTTTACTCAAATCCACTCATTTGATCAGTGATTCAAACAGTGTATTGATTATATATATATATATATATATTTTGTAATATTTATCAATATGTTTTACATTATTTTCACACCGAAAATAATTTGCCTCGAAGAAATAATTAAATTGAACAGAAAATGGGACTACACATGATTTTCTGGGTGAATTTTTGTTTTGAAGTATACATCCAATTTCCCCTAATGCTTGGCATTTTTGCAACGCAGTGTTCTACAGGCAAGGAATATTCCCAAGTTCCAACAGGCATCAAAATGGTAACTTCGCATTGGGGGAGGTGTTTGCGTGGTCTCATCTGGACCATACACCCGTCAAGCAATAATTGGCCGTCGCTTGAAAATATCAGCCCATCAGGAATCAGGACTAAGTTCCCACACAACTTCGACAAGCCGCGGTGATTCTCTCATCACTTCATTTACGCAAATGCCCCCCCCCCCCCATACCCCACAATTCCAACGAGCTGAGGTTCTAGAACCGGAACACCACCTTGACGATATTGCCCTTTGATTTTGACTTATTTCCTCGCGAGAATTACGGGGTGACTCTACAAAAAGAATAAGCATGCGTTCTCTGAACAAATAAAGTCGAGTCCTTGACAAATTTTGGTTCGCTTGGATTCGTTGGATGGGTGAGCCTTTGGCCTAAGGCAGCTTTTCTATATTTCTCTACACATACACATTGATTCTATTAAACATTTAAAGAGTACCACTCCATTATTATACTTATTAGAATATATAATAGTTATAAAAGAATATTAAAATAATTACACTTGTAGATTTTTATATTTAAAATCTCAAAATTAATTATTTTACTTAATTTTTTTTATTTTTAAACAAATTTGAAGTAAAAGTGAGATAAATTTAAATAATAATAATAATAATATGATTTTATTTTTAATTATATAATTCAAAAATTATAAATATAATTTTTGTGAATGCTAATCACTCTAATTTTTATATCAAAAAATTTGGGACGATTAAAAGTGCAGAAAATGATTTTTGGACAAGTCCACCAATTTAGTCATGGAATGACCCAATGGCAGATAATCAGGAGGGTAATTTGGTAAACAGGAAGGCAAAGATTCTGTTCAAGAAGAATTCCAATAGTCAAAATCGTAATTTCAATAGCAAGAGATTGTGGACAGTTGCCGCATAAATGCTAGAAGCAACCGAAGCCAAGTATCTCTCTCTCTCTCTCTCTCTCTCTAGGGCCTATATAAGCCTTTTAAGTGACCTGGTCCTTCCCGCATCAAACGAAGGAAAATAATAATAATAAAAAAAATCCATTCTCTCAAATTTTCCGTTCTCACAAATTTTCAGAATTTCAGGGTCTTGAGCAGAATCTTTGAATTAGAATTCCTCTCGGCTTTGCAGTCATCTCCGAGAAAATGAAGAAATCGGGTTTGTTCGCCGCGGCGTCCGTTGCTGCAGCTTCCGCTACTGCAATCTCTGCTTCTGCTTCTTCTTCTTCTTCTTCCAATACGGCTTTTGTGGGTAACTCAAGTATTCAGTTCTCTCGCGAGGTAAGCCTTGAAATCGTTCTGTTTCTCTCTCTCTCTTTCTCTCTTTCTCTCTCACATGTTTCTTTCTTGAAGTATTTGGATGAGGGTGGTTATTCGTGTGCTTCTCACTCCTGTTTTGGGACTTTTGAGCTTTCGCTCTGTCCTGAATCTTTAAAGAAAACACCTTTTTCTTCTTCTTCTTCTTCTTCTTCTTCTTCTTTTTTTTTTGTTAAGGATTGTTTCTTCTCTGTAATATTTGATTTTCTTTAGTTTAATTCCCGAGATATGCCCTTGTGATTGTCCAATCTTTTTCCGTTCTAGCCCGGATCTTGGACCAAACGTTCTGTCTTGTTCTTGTTCTTTCTTTTTTTATTTTTTTTTTCTAAAAAGAAAAAGATACGTATATGTGTGTGTGGCGGTAGATTTATTGGTTGTATGATTGATTTTTTGTGGTTTAAGACAATTTTATCTGCCTTTGATGTCTTTTAGGAACCTGACTCAAGCAAAGATCACCAAAGGTCATCTTCTACGGATAAATTTGCGCCGAGGTTTGATGGGCTAAGGTTTATTGAGACTCTGGTCACTGCTCATAGATGAGATGAGATGAGATGAGATTCCTCTTCTGGCTCCGGGGCTTCCTCTTCACTGATTTCAACTAGTCATTCCCTTTAGATACACTGATCACATAAATTTTTAAGTCAAGATCGCTAACGATGTCTTCAGTCTTCACCCCATGAAGATGGGTTGTTTGCTTTTGGTGTTTAAAAGACATGGAATTTTATGCTCACTTCCTCTGTGTTCCTTTTTAACCCCCCCCCCTACTTTCCCCTCTTTTTGGGGCATATGCATTTGCTTGATTTAATGTATGAATAGCTTATTGCCGGAAACGTGTCTCTCTCTCTCTCTCCCTCTCTCTTTTTTTTTTTTTCTGGATATATGAGTTTTCCATTTCAAGTTAGGCCCGTCGATCCTGGTTTTTATGCTATGTTCGCCGAGATTCAAAAGGAGAAGTAATAGTCACCGGTAAGCAGAAATGTTCTCCTCCAAGCGTGGAAACAGAACACGGGTCTTCTTGTGCATATGATGTTAGGTGCAAAAGCCATCATCGGAGCCATTTGTTTGTCTGGACGTGCTTTGTCCAGCTTGGATGACATTTACTCACCGATGTCAAGCGCTAACTTTAGTTTAGTTTCGAGTGCTTAGCTGTATGGCCTCTGAAGCCTTATAATTATTGGCTGGCTCGTTTCAATGAGAGTCAAAAGTCAAAAGTGCCAGATTCGAGCCATCTATTTGCCGAACATCCAAGGCCAAGATTTTGGATAACCCATTTTGGATACTCGGGGCTGACTCAAATAATTCAAGCCTTGGGGCCCAGCGGTTCCTCAAAAATAGCCAAATTCCGTTAAGATTCTGATTGTAAAGCAATTCATTACAGTGATTGAATCCGCAAATATTAAACCATTTTCCGCTATGTTCTGAAACGTATAATATTTTTTCTTGCCTCTTTCGGCGCCTGATAAATGCAATGCCTGGGGACCTCGTTTTCATTGTCCAATGGCATATGCCGCAACATGTGCGGTCGTTATTCGCTCTTGGGGGGAATATTACAGATGCTCTTGGTGGACCGTATGTTCCTATGGTGTGGCAAGAAAAATTACACGATGGAACCTTTTTTTTTTTTTTTTTTTCTCTCTTTTGGGTTCCTTCCTTTTGTCAAGTTGGAAAGGATTGTAAATAGATCCTTTTTTAAAATTCAGAAAATTTCACTTTTAAAGGGATAACTCTATTTTTGGGTCACCAGCTCTATGAATTTTACCACTTGAGGTTGCAAATTTTCAATTTGTTCAATTCAAGTTATCAATCTTTAGTAATGAGTCAATATGGTTTTCTCATCTACCGTGACAAGGATCACTCGTTAGCAGTCTTGAAGTAAACTGATTCATACAGCACTACGCCTTCTGCCATGAATATGAAGCCAAACAGGACTCTGGCACAGCGTTAAAAAAGAGGGTGTTGCTAGATCGGAGGACAGGAAGACATCAATGTAAGAACATGTGGTACATCTAAGAGCCGTCAGACCTTAGATAGTGCCGGAGCTTAGGACATGAGGATACATTGATGTAAGAACATACAGGAGTTGCTTGCCAATTCCATTTAATCTAGAAAATCTGGACAAATAACACGAGAGTTGCGGTTGCAAGCATCAGCAATGAGGATGGAGTAGTTGAAATGTCAACCCCACCAGTCGACTGCTTCTCCAATTTCTCGCAATCAAGACCATTCTTGTCTTCTTTGCACTCGTTGGCAAACAGGCCAGGAGGGTATTTGCCATAGAGGTTGATGTAGCTGAACATGGTCGAAGCGCAATCGGTTTCCATGTCGTTTATGGCATCCCTCACAGGGCAAGCAAATTCCTTCAGAGCTGTGCAACATTGCTCGGCCGGGTATGTGGGTCCTTTGCATTTCTTTGTGATGATGCTGTAGTCCATATTCTCAAAGCTCACATTGCAGGCTGCAAATGGTGAGAAATATGAAACCGAGTTTTCCACAAACAACACACACATAAATAGACATGTTAGCATGAAAATTTGTAAAACAATCATTTTAAAAGTCTAACTCACAATCCAATAAATCTCCTAATGGACAAACAAACATGACAAAGATGACAAAATGCTGATTAGGAACCATACCAATACGACATGTTTTCAGCAGAAATGCTTAGTGCACATCAATTTTTCACAAAATTTAACAAAGAAGGTGAGGACACCATCACAAGAACTTGGATTCAGAAGGATTGAGCAGAACCAAATAGTGCAATTGGCAAGCCAATTGATAGTTTTTTTTTTTGGTTCATCAGAATTAAAACTCACATTTTGTGTGATAACTTCTGGAAGTTGAGATTTGAGCATCTAACATCCTCCAAGAATTTTAAATTAAGGGTTTGGAAAGAGGTTTAATACAAAACTGAATTAAAATGGCTGTCTTTTATTGACTCTGTTCCTACCCAATTCATGAAAACCACTTTTGCTTGTGCCAATACGTGCATTTAACGCCAAATGTGATTAACGATACATTCTGATTCATTTAAATACTAGAATTTCGCGACAAATAATCACATTTCTCTCTTGTGTTTCCCTTTTCCTTTTATCCATATTTATGAGTGGCCTTTTTCCTCTAGAACAAGAAAGATATATATTAGGATTTAGAAGAGAAAAAGAAAAAGAAAAGAAACAATGGTAAAAAAAAACAAAAAACAAAAAACAAAAAAGCTTACATTTTTTCAGCTGGAGAAGGGTACGGCCAGATTGTCCATGAGCTTCAAGTGCATTATCTGTGTATTATCAAATCATTTAAAGAAACCAAAAAGAATCCCAATACGAGCCTGGATGAGAAGATCAAAATTAAATGAAAAAAAAAAAAAAAAAACAGAGAGAGAAAGAATCTTACAGGAAATGAATGAGGAAGAAGTAACAAGTCCAGCCAAAAGAAAGAAGCAAACTAGATAAAACAATGAATTATGATTATCACCCATATCCCTCTTCCCTTTAATTTTTCTTGTGAAAAAAAAGAAAAAAAGTTTATATTTTTGTTTTATTCTCGTTTTCGCTCTTCTTTTATTGTTATGGAGATGTCAATTGATCTCCACCCCCTCCCTAGACCCGGGCAGTCTGGCCACCTTATCATATTACATTTTTGTTTCAAAACGTTCGATTTGATTTTAGCCCACAAGTAAATTTTTGGCCTCTCTCTCTCTGCTATTTTTTTTCTTTTTCTAATTCTAGGCAAATATGGAGAAAGTAGAGGAGTAGAAAATGTTGCACCAATGGTGGAGGTTTAAGGCAGAACAGCTCGTCAAGCTGTTATTTTTGGAACAGTTGTGAGTTTTGTTTTTCTTAAGACATGCTTCGCCTGCATGATGTGAATGCTTAAATTCATCGAATTTGACCTTAATGATTACTTAACGGCCGCAACAGACAATGGATTCCCAATAATGCTGCGCACTTCAGGCTTCCTTGAAATTGACAACGGCACGATGACATTCCTGGAAACGAAGAACCAGGGTCGCTGCCTAAAATGGGTTTGCCAAAAAATTCAATCTACTAGTATGCCTTCACTTTAAATTTGACAAAAAAAAATGATTAGATTATGTATTCATTTGTCAGCTTTGACGAGTGCCCAATTCAAAGGACTTCATGGTATTCGCAATCCATGTGTTGGAATGCTTAAACAGAAGCATGGTGAGAATCAGCGATGGTTGTGGTTTAGTTACTTGAAATATAACTTCAGGTCATGCCTTGGAATGTTGATTAAAGTGTTCAGTCGAACTAAATATACGTGGTGAGATTGCCCTTAAGATTGCTTGCGGATTGAAACCGCAAAAAGGAAACGCTGAGTAATTTGGGTTAGACAAGAATTCAGTACCAGTTATACAACAAAACGATCATCAAACAAAGTCCTCAAATCATAAAGAGAAAAAGAAAAAAAAGATAAGACACTATCATATAGGTATTTTTATCTTCCCTGGCTTGAGATCACCAAACAACTTTCCCCCACCTACCCTGTCGCATTTCTGAAGCAACAGCATGGAATTCAACGTTTTTTTATACAAGGGAAAGAGAACGTGCACACTAGAAATAGATTTTCCTATGTGAGGATGATAAGCTTTTACATAACCGGAGGGTATATAGAATTACCTTAAACTGGCACCTCGCATGGCCATATCAATCACTTGATTGCCGATTATGATGATGGTTAGCATCACTACTACTACAACAAAAATAGCCAACCTGCAACCCAGAGACCATACCAATATTAAGATGATTTCATCAATGCTTAGTAAGGGGCAGGCAGATCAAGAATGTATTTCCATTAAATTGATTTCAATGAGATAAATGTTTTCTGTCATCAATGTGATGTGCCAGTTTAACATTACCCATAAACAATCCATAAAGGAAACACTTTCTACTAGGTCAAAGTAGGTATAAGCAAATGCATGTTGACAATGAAACTGGAAAAGGATGATGAACATTCATAGAATAACCTCAGTAATTTCAACACTTGGTACTGCTGGGAAAGAGAAGTATTTTTGGCCGGCCATCAACAAATATTGCTGTTGTGTCTCACTTTACGGGTTATGGACCGGCCCATCCTAAGACGTCGAGTGGTTAGTGCTTCTAACAAAACAACCAAGGCATCCTCTAATGCTTCAGCCTGTTCATCCAAACCAAATGAGCTGAATTTTGGAAGAAGTTGCAGCTCAGAAAGGGTACCAATGGCTGCTGCTGCTGTACAGGTACGATCCCATGATGGTTGGGGCCTACTCTCAGAACATTATGAACAAGAGCTGTTATGTTAATTGATGTTGAAGAAACTACAGGAGAATACAAGATAAAGGAAGAGAGAATCAGCAATCCTAATACACTTGCAAAAAGAATAGATGCACTGGTAATAGAGTTGTGACAAGATTTTACATCTCACCGAAGTTTATGCATTGTGGATGCACCAGTCAACAGGGATATGCAAGGAAGATCCTCCTCTCCCCAAAGCAACTTTGTTTCTTCCTGCACAGGTGTGTGAAGAAAAAATGTGTGGGTGTACGAGAGAACACATTATTTCTTGCATCCTAACACATGGGATTAGCAAGCAATGTCAAATAATCATTGGTTGTGCATCTTGTATCGGAATAAACCTCTCTTTTTAGCCAGTGTTGAAATGAAACTGTATGAATAGTCTAAATTATGCAACATATACAACATTATGCCATCATCCAGCAACTGAAGTCAAGGATGTGTTATTGCAGGGAACAATTAGGGGTGGATCTCAAAGTTAGGTCCTATAATAAACATCAGCATTGCTGATTAATTTCATCACACATTGACAGTTGGCATGCAGAAGATATGTGCACGAAATCATTGCTAGGAAACATCTAAACTAAAAATTTATTTAAGTTACCTCACACTCAACAAATGAACAGGAAAAGGAAAGAGCTTTACAGCATTACCTTTAAACGCCTAAACATTGCAGCTGAATTGCTCCACGTACCATCAATCAAAACAAAATTGATGGTCTCATTTTCTTTCACCTGTGAAACCAATTCCCAAGACAGTTACTATCTAGTTGAACTAGAAGGAAAGAGGTCCACAGCTGAGTAGGCAGTTGTACATCTCCACATTGCTGCATTTAGAAAACAATAGTCTGCAGTGGACCAGTGCATCATAACTTGATTGACATATTCAGTTTTCCAGCTTAGTTGGTTACTTCCTTTCAATTCTCCTAGATTCGGCCATGGCTTCTTCATGGGGAAAAAAAAAAAAAAAAAACATTCTTCAAGCTGGTTACTTAACAGTGAACTATAGTTGGTCATCTAATTCATTCTTGTACGAATCCATATCAGAGCTGTTATTGGCTGTATTGTCATGATTAAACCTAAGAAACAAAGTCTAAGATGGTGATGCTTACTCCAACAATCAACTTCATCACCAGACATAGAAAATTGTAACCTAAAAAGACAAAATAAGCAATTAAGTATCTGTTAATCCTTAAAGAAAGAGTACCATAGTCGCATCACATTCTAGGTCAGATGAAAACTCTTTTCCAAAAGCATCCTGAACTGACATTGTCACTGCATTTTTGTTGGGATAAAGACACCAGACCTTGTCCTTTCCTGCAGTGTCATTAAACACATATTTATTCTGCATGTTTCAGTGCAGTTGACTACTAAGCAACAGAAAAGTGTTCCATCTCCATTTTGACCCTGAGTTCATAAGTTGATCAATTATATCATCAGCATAGAGTAGAGCCAACCTGATTGCTTAAATGCATCCCACATGATCTCCTCATGTTCAGCAATACCAAAAAGACATAATGTAGCTGACTGAACTCCAAATACTTGCCATAACAATTTTCCAGTATTGTTTTGTCTCAGAAAATCCTGAAAAGGTCAGTTGGACACGCAATTTGTCATAAGACAACTTCATTCAGAAATTGAATATATAGATGATTCAAAAGACCCTAACCTTTGGATGCATATACAACCAGAAACGGATGCCATGCCATAAAGAGCAAGACCTAACTTTTGAACAAATACAATCCTCTTCAAGTGGAAGCCAGCACTGCAAATTACTAAAATTCCAATTAAATCAAAGCATAAACATATGAAATAAGGAGGATACATTTAAAAAGGACATGCTCGCAAGACATCAGCCATGCTTTTCTAGGCATCCATCATATGCTCGGCCACAACCGACAATTTTGAAACAAGAATTGCAGGAAAAGCAAAACACATCGAACCCCATGTAACATAGCTGTACCAATGACAACTGATCACGTACCTTCTGACAAAGGTAACCTCTACTCCCAAGCAAACGACATGCTATCTGTCTAGCTGCATAGAACTGAAGCTTTTCTTCAGGATCATCTAAAGCCTGATATATTGCTCTGTGTTTCTTATCCTCTTGAACCTTAAAAAATCCCTGAAATTCATAATAAAATATGACAAGATGAGACAATAAGCTTTCTAGCATAGGAAATCCATCAAATTGAACCAAGAATAAGTTAAACCAAAAAGAGAATATCATAATGCAATCAATGAAAGAAAAAGATCAAAAAAATATATAATAAAAATGGAAGAAGGATGTGCAAATAAACAAAGACCCATGTCGCAAACATACAGATGGAAGAAAAGATTGGAAATTGCGTGCAAATTTGAAGTAATCACATTGAAGGCTAACTTTGTAAATCACTACTCATGCACTTAAATCGGAAAATAGTTCAATGGATTTGCCACTTAAATATTAGGCAAGAAAAAACAAGAGCAACCTGGAGTTTGCCACCGTTGCCGCCAAAGCTCATCTGGGAATCAATGTTTCTCTCCAAAGACTTCAAATCCTGAATAATCTCTACAACCTTTGCTGGCACCGGAGACACACTTCCCCATCCCTGCCATTCCTTCAATGTTAGAAAACACCCATCACCGACGTCTTTAATTTGGACATTTCTTGCCAGAGAACGAGAAGCAGAGTTCAAAATTGCTCCGTGGAGGTTCCCATGCGGGGAATCCATGTGGGTTTTGGTGGAAAATCCGAGAGGTGCAAATAAATGAGTAGATTTCAATGAGTAAGGCCTTGTACCGGAGAACATTTTGGGTGTAGGGTTTTGGATTGGCCGGCCCTTTTTAGAGGTTGAGCCTTTTTCGAAAATAATAATAATAAATAATAATAATCATAATTTATTATATATATTTATTTAATATAATTTATTCATTATTTTATATCATATAAATTTATTTTATTTTCTTAAATATATTATATATTTATTAGATAAAAATAATTAAAATTACAAAAATATTTTTTTAAACTGTCAATAAAGCATTTGCTTTCAAATTAAAAATAAGCTTTTCCGTTAATGGGCATTGGGTTGGTTTCTTTACTTATTCATTTACTCCAAAATGAGACGGATTGGGCTTTAGATGCTGTCACCCTGGTCTGGTCTGTGAATTTCACAAAAACTAGGATGCTTTTTTTATCATGGATTGATTTTTTTTTTTTTAACCAGAAAAAAATATTTTGCTGATTAATATATATATATATATATATATAATTTTTGAATTGGTATTCTACGTCAGGAACAAATGTATTTCAATTTCTTGAGTTGGCAAAACAAGCCATTGGACGGGACTTTGGAAATGAACTCCTTGATTTCACTTTCAATAACAACCCTATTCACGGATGACAGAAGCAATAATTGTTGAGTTGATCAGAACAGAACCCGTATCTTCATCAATCACCCAACTAGGGGGCTAGGATTACAACAAGTCAGGTACTTGCCAAGACCAGCCTAACCGTTCCGGCACGGTGGGTTCTTCCCATCCAGTACCCACCATTCGGAGAAAAAAATGACTTGTCATGGCAGCTCAAACCTAACGAGTACTAGGGATGTTCATTATCTGTCCAACCCGCTAAAAATCGCTTAACCTGACTCGGCAGGACATCCGTTTTAGGTCTCAACCTAGTGAGTGCTGTTAGGATTGGAACCCTTTGCTAAAATGTTAATTTGAATGAAAAGCTTCTTAGGTCACATTCTTCTTTTTTTTTTTTTTTTTTTTTTTTTTTTTTTTTTTGACAAAATGAAAATTTTTACTTACTCAAAATAGAAAAATTAATTTACAATATGGATATTTATACGATCATTTTGTCAAGAATAGAGGTGATAATCTCTTAAATCTTTTGACGAGAAAATACAAATATTGTTTACTGAATTGCAATGCATTAAAACACTCGTGATTACGAGTAACTAAGTCAACGGGTTCTGGGGTGAATGTGCCTGCCTGCCACTGTCGTATTGAGTTGAAAGGGCCTGCGATGTGGACGGCGCCGGCCATTTCCGGCGTCAAAGTCCCAACTGGGAAAGTATGGTTCGCTTCCCAGCATTGTGTTACGCAAAGAGGCTGCCCCACGGTTGCTTCTCTCTTCTTCCATTCTAGAAGGGCGAATGCGGTCGAGTTAGTTTGGTGGGTGAAACTAATGAATTTCGATCTCCTAATTCCTAGACATAATAAAACCAAATCGTCATGTCTTTTATGTAAATCCGCACTCAGTGTAAAGAAAAATGGATTTAATAATAAATATTACTATCCACTAATAAACATAAAATAATATAAAAATATAGTATGATAATGTTTATATATTTAGTTTTATTTATATATTAAATGTAGTGAAATGTAATTAATTTATATATTTTATTATTTATTTATTTATTAAATATTATTATTAAATTTTTTTAAATAAAAGTTCACAATAAATTACAAAATTAAGAGGGCGTTGGTTTGTTTGTTTTACTTAACCGTAGTCGTGGCGCGTGCTTTAGGGGTGCCTCCTTCCCCACAATAACAGGTTCAAAAAACCAAAAATAAAAAATAAAAAAAAAAGTATTTGCGAATAACTCTAAACTTTGAATTTTATATATATATATATATATATATATTTGTATTTTTTTTTTTTTTTGGCGTTTGAAAAATAAAACTGGAGTTTGACTCTGTGAGTACTTGGACCATAATATGAATGAACAGTGAAGTAAGTTTGTGAGATTTATGCGGATCATAATCCAAAATTCACCATTTCACGTCGCTGGGGAGGGGGTGCATTTTGTCTTTTCCTTTTTTTTTTTGGTTTAAAATCTAAATATGAAAATTCGCTACTGTAATTTAAAAAATAAAAATAAAAAAAAAAAAAAAACCCCCACTTTTTTATGACACTGCTAGGCTGCTGACTCTCGGCTAGAAATCCAGAAGGGTCAATCCCCATGCCGTGAATTGAAAAGTAATATTCCATAGATGTGACTCTTTCCAAAGCTAATCTCTAACAACCCGTCGGCTCCCTCCTCAAGGCAGCTCGAGTGCCACCCTACCTCAGCACCAAAATTTTCTACCGTTGACGATTAGTAAAAGTAAAGCTGTCAACCCCGTACCAAGATTATCATCAATCTTACTCCTTGCTGATTCAGCCCCTCCCGATCTAAAGGAACCGTGAGCGCCTGTCTCTCTTGCAGGGCTTCATTTTCTTCCAATTTATTTAGCCTGTGAGCATTCATTGCCACAACTGATTCCGTGTAGGCTGAATATTAATCAATTGTCACTACTTTGGTTTTTTATTTTTTATTTTTTTTTAATAATTCCGACCAGCAAAAATGGGAGACTTCCAAGGATTTTTCTTCGGTGTTCAAAGTTAACAAACCCTGTTGACATCGCGTTTATGTTCCTTTAACACGATGCGATATGTACTGAATTTATGGCATTACCAACAGACGACAAAACAAACGAAACAGAAGCTTTCGTGAAGTTTAAGAGAACGCACGCGGAACAAAAGAGACTTTTGCATTATTGCTGTTCTTTTATAATGCTAAAACGGTTTTATACCAATATGATAAGCAATTATTCTGATATATACTAAAAAATTTACTCAAATTTGCTCAAATGCCCAGTATTTTTATTTTAAATTGTTATTATTATTTTAGATTATTATTAATTTAACAAAATGGTTTCACGATCACACTCTATATAACCCCCTGAAACACGCAAGCGCTCTCTCTCTCTCTCTCTCTCTCTCTCTCACACGCCCACATCCACTCTGAGTTCTATCTTTCTCTCTCTCTCTCTTTTCACTCTGCGTCGTTCAGAGCCGTTACAGTGGAGCCTCTGTTGGTGTGATACTCCTCCATTTTTATTTCTCTCTCTCTCTCATTGAATAAACTTCGTATACACGGTTTGTCTGTCTCTCGACGGGGTAAGGGGACAATCTAAATCATCTTCGTTGACAACTGTGCAAGAAAGCTCAGATTCTTCCAGAAACTTCCCCCCCAATAAGACACGGATCATAGCACTATCTCTTCGGCCTTCGCATCTACACCCCTCGATTTCCCCGTACGTATTCTCTCTCTCTCTCTCTCTCTCTCTCTCTCTCTCTCTCTCAGTGGTTTTTTTTTTTTTTTTTTTTTTCCTTTGGATGAATCGATCCCAGGAGGATTTAGGATGTTCTGTTGTGTGCTTGGTTTTTCTTGTTTTCAATGCATTCTTCTGCGACTTGGGTTCTTGAGATTGAGATGTGTGGAATACGATGGTTTCTTGATTTTGTTCTGTTCCGATTCTTTTAGAACTCCGTGTTATGAGCAGAGTTGCGAGTCGGTGACTCGTGCTTTCATAGTTGAATTGAACCTCTGGGTATCATAAAATTTCACCTGTTCACTGCTTTCGTTGGAAATCAAACCATGGTACCTCTGGATCTATAAAATCTCCTATTTTTTTTTGTTTCAATAGTTTCGCCTATTTTGTTTCCTGGATTCCGGGTTTTCGGTTCCTCTTCTGGGTGAGTAATAATGGTTGAGTGAAATTCATCGATGAAGC
Organism: Rhizophora mangle; assembly: GCA_037832345.1. NCBI lineage: Eukaryota > Viridiplantae > Streptophyta > Magnoliopsida > Malpighiales > Rhizophoraceae > Rhizophora > Rhizophora mangle. Next base: position 1,723,381 of record JBAPLJ010001937.1, on the reverse strand, counting down.
CTGAAAACGGGAAAAAAGAAAAAAAGGCCAATTTCCCGAAGTATTCTTATTCAATTAAAGAAGTCCAGCAATTTCATGGGACCTCAAAGGCCTTTTGGTCTCTTTGTGGGTCGGAGTGGGATTCGTTTTCTCTTCCTCATCAATGCATGGTCGGTCTGAAACCCTTCCTCCTAGCCTTGTCTGTTTGCTTGTAGCTTTCTTCTATCTCCTTCGTGTGAACTCAAATAGTAAACGTGGGAGCTTTTGCTGCTTGTTGGACAACATTGGCATCTTCTTACAAAAATCTGGTACCAGAGTTGTCTGGCGGTTTATTCCGTACCCTGTCCATCTGTCTTCTTGTCTTTTAGCCGAGCTATGGTTTGCTTTGTGAACTCGACGCCGTATTTTTGGCTGACAAAGTTCACACTTACACGCGGTTTTAGAGAGAGAGAGAGAGAGAGAGAGAGAGAGAGAGTCAATTTTGTCGCTTGATGGGAAGTTTTCTTGTCCCATTTTCGCTCAACTCCTTGTCACAGTCGGATCGCCAGGATTCGGAATTAATCACGAGATGATGAATGGTTCGTTAATATCGCTGCACCAATAAAATTTTATGTTCTTCCAGAAGTTTTGGTACAATACGGTTCCTATGTTAGACTTTGAAATATTGACAATTCGGGTTTGGTTGAGCTGTGGCCTCTTACTTTTTGCTTCTCAGGCATAAATTCTACATAACCAAACTCTTTCTCACCTATAAAGATATATTTTTTTTTTTTGGGATGGAGTTGATCTTCCATGAGAAAGCGTGTTTTAGCAGAAACTGGTTATTGGTTGAAGTTGTTGACCGTTAATACTACTTGGCAACCTTTGATAATTTTGTCAGGAAGCATAACGTTTATTGAATAACTCTAGAAGATTTACAACAAACCTTTTTCTTTTTCTTTCCGGGGACGAGTAAGTCTGGCGGCAAAGCATGTTGCCAAATTCTCTAAGACTAATTGATTAATGCGTAGAAAAGGTAATAAAGAATGGGGTGTTTTCATCTTTTACTTGGAGCTCCCATTTAACGATCCTCCTTCGATATTGTCTCCGTGCGAATTGACAGAAATGATTAATTTAATCTTATGATTGGATCAATTATGTATTAAAATATTTGTCAGTGGCGGATTCTTCCATGGACCCTCAGTCTCATATGTAAACAAAGGTTGAATTTTATCACACACCCTTTTTTTTTTCTACCTGCCGAACATGGCGTTTTCGTCCCGTCGTTTCGTGTTTTGGCTACTAGCAAGTTGTTCGGTCAAATCATAATTGAATAACCTACTTTTCTTTGACACGTGCGTGCTTGCAGTTCAGACAGAGAAACGAACGGACAATGGCCACAGAGCGGTACCAGGACGCTGTATCTAGCAGTGACCTTAATGGAGAGGATAAATCTTCAATGGGAAAGTGGAAAGCCATTTCTGAAACAGTAGTGCCTTCTGATGGAAGTGCCTCCGGTGGTTTCGATTGCAACATTTGTCTGGATTCTTTGCAGGATCCAGTGGTCACATTTTGCGGTCACCTGTACTGCTGGCCTTGCATATACAAATGGCTCCACTTCCAGAGACACGAGAGGCCACAGCAGCAATGTCCTGTATGCAAAGCTGAGGTTTCTGAAGCCACCTTGATTCCCCTGTTCGGCCGAGGCCAAACCACAAAATCCTCCAAAATCGAGGCCCCAAGTCCGGACATAATGATTCCGCAGAGACCTCCTCCTGCTTCTCGATTTGACCTTGCAAGATCGCCTGTTGCAACCAGCGGTCCCCACCCAACCCATCAAGTTCATCATCATAACTATGCATACCAATCACATGTATACTACCCTCAACCTGAAAGTCACTCTGCACCCGCAATGCTTAGGCCAAATGCTGTCAGACCAAGCATGAACAACCCAATGATCGGAATAATTGAGGAGATGATTTATGCAACGGTCTTTGGTAACTCCGTAACAAATGCATATGCTCACTCGAATTCCTACCATCTTGCCGGAACCAGTAGCCCCAGATTGAGAAGGCATCTGTTCATGGCTGATAAATCGCTCGGCAGAATCAGCTTCTTCCTCTTTTGCTGTGCGTTCTTCTGCTTGCTGCTGTTTTGACTGTAACATCTTGTCCCTGTTGGATGATGTTCCTATGTAGCTGTAAAAATAATCGAGTACCAAGATCATATTGGAGAAATCAGGCGGCTGTAAATAGATTTGAGAGATGCCACGCATCCCCTGCCGCCATCATATACGTAACTATGAGTCTTGTCCCCACCCTCTGTGGCCATCTTAATGAGAAATCATCTTCTTCGTCATCAAAAGCTAAAATAAAATGCTTGAACTGCTTCCAGTAAGCTTACAGCGAACAAATTAACAGTAATCTGGATCGGAATGCCGACTGTTCACACCAAAAGCCTAAAAATTGAGTCAGCATTGACATGTTAATAAAAATATAATTTAAAAATAATAGTTATTTGTTAATATTTTTATATAATTTTTTTATAAAAGTTTTATTATTTAAATATTATTAAATTTAAATAAATTTTTCTTATGTCTAAAATTTAATATTATTAAATATAAAATATAATGATGTATACGTGTATCTCTCTCCTTGAATCCCAACGGTTTCATTTATTTTCATGGGTAAGCTACATTGTCCTTTGGCGACTTGCCTGAAACGATGCATCCTAAGTGGGTAGTGGTGGCCGCCTCTCCGAAGAGGAATTAGACCGTACCGATAGGTTAAACTGATAAAATCGAAAATTTAGTCGTAATTCGATTTGAAAGGAGAAGGCAAAGAAAATAGAAGAGAAAAGAAATGGAGGATGTCATTAGAAGATCTGGTCGTGGAGATGTGGTGGGGAAGGAGAGGCGCTCCGCTGACTCTGCTGGCGGCGACGAAGGTGCCTCCAAAGAAGTGGTTATTGCTAACGTGGGGCCTTGACTGCAAAGAAAGCTTTTTGGTTTTTAATGTACAAAAAAGGGTCTCGTATCATCTTGTTTGAAGTGTTTATGTTTTTGCTGGTTCGGAGTTTTCAACAATAACAACTCAAGTAACTTGCAGACATGTATGGTTTCATCCTTTGTTTTCTCGATCGCCTGCTTACTCATAGTTTTTTTTCTTTTTTTTTTTAATCTCATGGGTTGAGATGAGGGTTCCCAGTGAGAGAATGAATCTCCTGTTCCTGAGGAGTTACTGGATCTTTGAAGAAGAAACTAGAAGACATACCAAAAACCATTTTGGCTACCAAGACAAGAGTGTTTTTTTTTTTTTTCTTTGTAAGATAACAAGAGGGTATTAGGAAAGATCTACAAATCAAACTGTTACTAACAGGGGCTTATTAGTCCTAATGTCTTAAATAATTGATTTAGCTCTAATAATTAATCTTAAAAAATTATATAATTTTTTAATGTTATTATATTAAAAATTAATTTTAATATTTTTATTAATATATATTATTTAATTTTAATTAAATTAATTAAATTTTAAATTTATAAAATTTTTAATTTAATAATTAATTAAATTGAGATTAAGTCTATTTAAGGTCTGTTGTAATATTTATTATAAAATTTCTTTTAATATATTTCCTTAATTACTTGCTACTATCTTTGGACAGCTGGGTCCTGGACGACCAAAGCCCGAACCCTTATTTGACAGTTCGTATGATAGCGAAAAGCTAATGGGAAATTGTAGAACGAGAACTTTTGAGAATGCTGTTTTTATTCAGTACTAATTAGACAAACTTGTCTCCATCACATTGTCTGTAGTGTCTCTCCGACTGACTTCTTGTTCTTGTTTTTTTGAATATAATAATAATAATAATAAAAATAATAATAATAAAAAAAACAAGAAGGGGAGGAAGAAGAAAGGGGGACCGGCTAGAAAGTAGCGTCCGCAGTGATTATTGACTGCAGAAGGAGATGGCGGCCGCAAGGAGTTGAGACATAGGATGGCCAATTTTCAACGGAAAAAAGCAGAAAGGTGGGGGGCCTCCCCTCCTACTTGAAGAGTCGGAGGCACATTTCCAACTTGGAATGTTCGTCTTAGGAGAGGGGGGGGGGGCTTTGGGGCGGGGGGGTGGCGGCGGCGGCAAAGCTGACTGTCACTGATTCGCTATTATTTCGCTGGAGAATGAGATCGAGAAAAATTAGAATCCTCGTCACATTTTGTCTGCTGCAAGACATCAGCTTTTTTTGATGTGTTGATTTTGGTTTCGCCCTGTAGGCGGCAATTTTTGTGTAAAGTCCAAAATGACGATCGTTCGGCGAAAAGGACCGTGTTAGTTGACTATGTATTTCAGTTCCGTACCTTCTCCCTCTTCTTTAGCCCTTTAGCGCACAAGGACTACGCAATAAATGAATGGCTTGGTCGATCGGTTTTCAAAAGATTTTGAGGAAATTTCAGTTTTGGGAACCTCGAATTCTGAGAGGTTGCCCCCTCTCATGTTTGCTTCCGGGACAAGAATTTCTTAATAAATGTCGCAACACATTTAAAGAACTGAGTCGACCGATCCCATCCTGATCAGCCGTGGACCATGTTCCAAGAATCCAGGGTTGTCGGTGAGCTTGGTAGGGGCACGGATGAAAGCCATAGATGGTTATGATCGCCAACTAAGACAGATCATTCATTGAGCTATAACTCATTGATACGACTGTACTTAAATAGTTTTTAAGACTATAAATCTCGAATCAAGATTAGATATTTCAGCATCTTCGGCCTGGCATTTCGGTGTGGTTTCCGACCCAAGACCCAAACAGGTTGGCTTGGGTTACCTTATGGGTTGACTCTCAGACGAAGGGTCATCTTAGGCCCAAGCTATGCGCTTCAAGAACTTTGTAATGGCCTAATGCATGACTGGTTACATTCGTGATAGGCCCAACTCAACTTAAACAAGCCTGAGCTCTTAATTCATTGGAAAGAAAAGGCAGAAGGAAAGACTACGTCCAAGGAATGAGCGAGAGACCCTGACTTGTTTTTGAACAAACTTCTACTGAAATCGCCGTCTTCTCCCTGCAACATCTCACCAGTGAAAGCACAACTCAATGAACATAAATATAAAGTTTTCAATTTTATATCAATGTTACAACTGCATAGTCTCAACAAGCCTAAACCACACCGACTTTTCCAGGCAACCTAATTGAAAATTAGAGGTAAGGAAATTCGATTCTTGACTTGAAAACAGTCGCATGGTGATCAGAGAACTTTGATAAGCTGTTGAAATAAATCATCACAAGCTGGGAGGGCTCTTGATGCAGCTCAAAAGGAATCACTGATCTATTTCGGGCAAGAATTCAATGAGAACAGTGTCACCTCTTAATGTAAAACAAACCAAAAACACATCAATAAAAAGCAGCAGTAAAACTAGCCACGTCCTGATGTGATCCCAACCAACCCAACCTAAGAGTTGCCCTCTCTGACACCCAGCTGCAGTTTTTTAGGTGGTAGTTTGAAATTGAAGAGATTGAATTACACCCCAGAGCACAAAAATGAAAGATACGCAGCAGGTAGATAGAAATCGAAAAGAGATGCTCCCATTTCATCAAACGAAGAAGCTTTCTCGACGGATTTATGATCCAATAAAGTGGATTGGTGTTGCCCATACAGCAAAAGCAGATCTTGGTCCACAGACTGTAAAGAGGTTAAAAACTCATGCTTGTTTGAAGCTTCCTCAGCCAGATACAATATGCAAGTAGGACCAGCACTCCGCTTAAGCAGTGCAAAGAACCGCTTCTTTTTTCCATTTCCATAAGAATTTGGTCGGAATAGGATTCTACCACCAGGAGAGCACAGATTCTTCAGCTTTCTCCATTGATTACAAGTCAACCCACCAGTATGAAATAAGACAATATTCTTTGAGACATTATCATCTTCATCTTCCTCATACAAGCCCTTACTCTCAACAGGAACTTTTCCATTGTGCTGGTTTCCATTGTTCAAAAGACTCAACAACCTATCATGAACGTCCGCTGATAACTGATAGTGTTCCCTAACCATCTTCAAAAGCTCTCTTGCTATATCCACATCTCCTTGATCTTTTAGATAGTCCAGACATGCAGCCAAAGCATCAGTATTTGGCTTCCATGTCTGGTCACTCATACATTCTGATATCTAACATAAAACATTGAGGCATCAGGTTTAAAGGGACTATTATCAAAGATAAGGTCTTCAAATGCAAAATGAATAAAAATAAATTCAGATGCAGGAAAAAAATCTAAAATGCATCAAATTCCAATCCACAATCAGAAACAGTTGTAAGGACGGCAGATGAAAACTGTCCCCACAGTGTGGGGGATAGGGGGGTGGGAGGGGGAGAGAGAGAGAGAGAGAGAGCAGGGAGGGATGGGGCAAAGAGAGAGGACCTTCAAAACCTAATAAAACCCAATGCTTCAGCACAGAAATTCTTGTAATTTTCATGCAATTAAGAACATGAACGTAATTCGATAATAAACTCTCATTATCATACCTTCTGCTCATCCCTTCCCATATTTTGTTTGACATCTTTACAAGAATTAATAACCACCTTACACACAGCCTGAAAGAAATATCCAGAAGCATAATGTTGGTCTTTAAAGCACAGATGAGTAAAATAACAAATTCTCAAATCCAACATAAGCTCACGTGCATATGCTCTTTGGTTAAAGTGGCAGAAGATGCCATTCCAGTTCGCAATTTGGCTAATTCTTGAGATAATGCATCTACTGCTGCATCCATCTGTGAGGTGGCACTTGCCTTAACAGTAGGCCCAATATCCACAGCTTCAACCACATTAGCAGAATCATCCCCTAACAAAACAAACACAAACACACATGCACGCACAAAAGAACTTTAAATTTATAGGACAACACAATGTATTATAATCTGATACTTCATAAACACCAGCATTCATGTAAATACTAGTACTTTTTCAGCTAGAACTACTAACAGGACCAAAAGCAAAAGTCATACTCATAAGAACACCAATTTAAACAATATCCCTCGTTTTGAGATATATTTTTTCAACTACTAAGCTAATCCAATGATAAAGACCACTTTTATCATGCGCAGACAACGTAGTAAGCAACAAAAAAGCCAAAAAGGAGCGGCAGCTATGAAACGCGGAACACATGAGTATTGGTACAGTCTTTCCCATACCATATATTCAAACCCCACAAAAAAAAAGTGGGGTTAAGCGGGGCACTATCCTTTGCTTAGATTAAGCAAGAGCAAAAGCCCAAAGTTTTGGCTGTAACCCATTTTTGCATATATCCAATTTTACACATAAAGACCAAATTTTTAATAGAAAAATTGTGAGAGATGCTTGATTTCTTGCCTGTGGCAAATCCACGATGAGGCTGTGTGAGGAAATTGAGAGACGGAAAACTTGGAGCTTTATGGGTCACTGAGAACACGACCATGGCGTGAGAGACGCTGCGAGTTTGGGTGATGCCATTACTCGAGCTTCGATGAAGAAGAAGAGCAAAGTTTTGAAGAGAGATCGCGCGTCTTAGATACATCATCATTTCTTTTTTCGCCGACTCTCTCTCGCTCTATAAATTCATCTCAATTTCACAATTTCCAATCTCTTTCTCTTCTCTGTTTTTCACTCTTTCTCGAAGTTTTTGGTTTTGGTTTTGATTTCTGCCTCCGCTTTCCAGGGTTTATGAGGCTTTTGCATCTTTCAGTTTTGTTGCTCGGCACGACATAAAGGACCAAAACGTAAAACGACGTCGGTTCCATTCCATTCCGACATTACATGTGCAATTTTGCACCTTCGAAAGGTTATAATTTTTCTCCCCTAAAATCGCTGGCCGATATTTGTTAAAAAAAAATAATATAAATAAATAAATAAATAATAAAAGTAAAAAATAATTTTTTTCTTATTAAAAAATTTATTACATTGCAAAATAATTCAATAAAAATAATTTATTTATTTTTATCAATACCATACTTTTTTTATTATTATTATTATATAATTAGAACTGGAGACTTCCGCATGATCTTACGAGGTCTTATAGAACATGGATCTTGAGCCTACCAACCAAAGGAGTAACAGGCGGATTCCCTGCTTTCGATTCAAACTGCTTGGAGGGAAAAACGAAGGCAGTAGTTGAGTATCTTCTTGATCTTGGGGTGCCTTAGGTCAGAACTTCCTACCCTTGTTATCAAAAGGCATCGGTTACGCGGAATTAGTTCAGTCTATCTGAAAATCTCATACCCACCATGAAATTTGTACAAAACTTTGGGCGTGGACGAGGGACAATGCGCAATAGTAATATACTGTTTTTCAGCACTACTTGTAGGAGGCAGAAGGTTGAGATAACTGTGGTTTTCCTTCATGCGGTGGGCTACTCAGCAGAAAATGTTGGTGAGATACCTAAAGGTTGCCCAAATTGCGACCTACAGTAGAGTACTTCCGTTCTTTGGGTGTTAATGTTGCTGTTGTTCAAGAAAATGGGAGGAGAAGGGTTTCAACTCTCGAACCTAATTGAGTTTTTTATGCTAAAACAATAATTTGTATTGGTCTTGTTGCTACAGTTGAGGATATGTAGCAAAGCTAGATCAGAGCAAAGAATTAAACGCCGGATCACTTTGCATTTTGCATGGATCTGATAGCTTACTGGAGTTCTGCCCTCTCCTCCTGTGAAGTAGGAGGCAGAAAAAGTAGATCGTCAGGCTAACTTGGAGCTAACAAGGCTATAGTTATACGAGTTCATCGCATACATATATAGGCATAGAAAAATCATTGGAGGAAGTAGTAACAAATTTCATTTTCGTACAATCAATGCATATAACTTGCTTCCATACATGATAGTTTGATTTCTGTGATAATTTGATTTCCATATTTTCCAGAATCTACGGTTGATAAAGAATAATGAACAACCGATCTATAAGACACTATAAATAAATGCAAGAACAAATCAAAATCTGGCTAGCTATGGCTCAAGAATCGCCACTGCAACTAAATCATAGCTCTAGTATTCAATTTTCCATGATGTATAACTACCTCAAATTGCTACGGGCAGTACAAACTTCCACCAGTTGATGTTGGGGCTGCATCCGGATGGAGGCAACGGTGTACCTTGCGGGAACATTGCAATGAGCATCCTAAGCCTCGCCTCAAATGACCTCTTATTACTTCTGAATCCTGAAAACTCTCCCCCCTGGGCATCGACCGAGATAGAGAACATCCCAGAAGAGTCAAAATCATAACCAGAACAAGAAGGAAGTACATGAAATTCAAGCATCTGCTGGAGCAACTGCGATTTAGGGCTGTTAAACATTCGAAGCAAAATAATTTGGCTAGTAGCTCTACTGACACTTTCACTTCCTCAGGTAATGCATCACACCCAAGCAGGCATAAAACCATGGACTCTGATTAAGATATTATGATTCTATTTAACTAATCAGTTGACCAGATCAATTAACACCCTACAAATATGAGAAACTCATTCTTCTAATATCTATATCTTGCGTTATCAATCTATCACGCAACAACAAACAAAATAATCCAACTCATAGGCATAATTGAAATGTGACATACCTCGTGTCTGGGATTAATGCTTTTTTTAATCCACATTTACTTGATCTTGACCCAAGTGTGTTGAACAGCAGGAGTTACTTACACCTCTGCTGTCCAAATGCCAGATTCTTATTCCAAGGGCTGAAGAAGCAAGGAAAAGTATTTCCACAGGCAGGAAGCAATACTGCAGTTCTCATTTAGCAGTGGCAACACATGCAATCTTATAACTTATTTTGCAGCAAGGCAGGTTCAATTGCCAATATACTGTTGCTTTTGATGTTTGAACGGTTGTGCATAAGTGCAACGCACAACCTTGGCCTATGAGTGGGTCTCTCATGCCAGACCAACCATAAACAGTTTATTGAAAGGCTTAAACCTGCTTAATATCCTATAGTTGACAAAATTGTATCAGGTGCTGACACAAACATACACCCACACAGAGGGCTTGGGGAGCAACACTACTGTATTTTTGCTGGGTTTACCATATATCTGTCTCAACACATGATAGAAAAGTTATGTGGAACATCCAAACCCCAGCATAAAGCTTCAAATGATGAAATCAACTGGCTGCATAACAGGTACCCCCTCTCCTGTGTATTCCCAGCAATTGAAAGTAAATCGTCCCTATAGTCTTTGAATTTATTGGTCAACATAAAGATTAAATCTATGTTTGCATGACTGTGCACTGCATATCGTCCCAAGTGATATGATACTACATTCAGCCAACACAGATTAGGCCAAAATTCTCAACTTAGCAAACAAATCAGGACCTATGCAAACAGAGGAGAAAAGGACTAACTTCTATGGCTGTCTTACTCTAATAAGATCAAGTCAATAGATTATCATTCAAAATCTGAGGTAGTAAAATTACCTCATACAAGGACGTTTTATAAGCAAATAGGTGAATTTTTAAACCCCAAATAAAAGAAATGCTCAAAAGAAGGGCACAGAAGGGCAGACAATAATTATACCAAAGTAAATCCTACATTTGCAACCACAAATGTTCATTTACATTGCAGATATATGCCAGCAGCATACAATAATATATTTACCCTTATAAGACAAAAGGTCATACACTATACTGTGAAAAAGCTTTCTACAAATGCACATGACCTATCCACCCAACTGTCCAAATTTTTGTTCAGTCATTGTAAGGGCCTTGACAATTACCTTTACAACAGTTTAGAGACCTTAGTTAGAAGTTAAATCTACATCCTATAATGAGAAATATGACAATGTGATGTTCAGCCACTGGAGCTGCTGCCAGACCCTACTCATCAACTCGGTAGAAATGCAGCATTTTTAGCGGAACCACCTTTTCCTACAAACCAGAAGTACCAACAAAGTTTAATATAGAGGCTTAAATTGGTTAGTGGTCAACATTTGTAAAGAGATATGGATACCTGAACTGTTTCTTCTGACTGCAATGGAAAATAAAAACCTGTTGAGCAATTCTCTAGCGCCTCAGGATTTCTCATCCATGATCTATGTCCATCACTGATTTTGATCTTATATTTAAACATCTGTAATTGTAATGAAAAACATCACATTAGGATCAAAGATAACTTTCTAACCCAACACTTATGAATCTGGCCCTGTATGTTCTAAAACTCGTAGCCAATTACCCATGAACACTGAGACACCATACTCCAACTGTAAACTGATTATATAGATGATAATGACATTTACTTCTCCCTAGTAAGCTTGTTTTATCAAAATGGAAAATATTTGCACTGCTAGTTGTTTAACTGATAAAAAAAGAAAAAAAAAATCTTCAGAATTTTCACATACACAACTGTGCAAGTAGAGTAAATGACTCGGTAGTACATTATCAAAATGTTAGCATCCATGAGATAAGAAACACCAACCTCTGAAAGTGGCACAGTTGGCATCTCCCTATCATGTCCATCAATGTTTAAGCCAGAACCTTGGCAATCTGGACAGAAAACAGAAACAATTTTGCATTTTAAAGCTTTTGTCTTTCCATTCTTCCCTGATTTATTGCATCTAGCTCCATTCTTCCTCCTGGATCTTCCTTTTATTTTTGGGCTGACTGACTCATTTCTAGTCATTTCCAACTCGCAGAGAAGGATCCAATGAACGAGGCAGGAAGTGTGAAATACATGAAATGCCTACATCAGAAAATTCTAATGTCATAAACAGATTCTGGACATTTTTGCTTCCAAGCAAATTCAAAAACCCAGAAAAAAAAAAAAAAAAATATATAAGACAGATCATAATGATCATGTGATGCAATGAATAAAAAGTAGCACAGAGATCATGAATTTAAGGAAACCAAGTGTGTACCCCATTCATATTTCTGCTGCTGCAAGCAAGTCTTCCAGTCTTCACATTCACAAGTGCCGCTACATCTTTCTCTGGGAGCATCTTTTGCTTGACAGATATCACACATTCTTTCTGCTGCTATGCGCTGTTGCCGTCTCAACTCTCTCCTAATGGCCTTGCTTGATATAAAGCTTGTATTCAGAAGCTGATCATCATAATGGTCCAGCAGTAATTTAGAAGAGGTACCATTTGATGCTGCAGACTCTTCTCCAGACAAATCACACTGATTACTCAAAGAGTCACTAATATCTTCTGGGTCAGAAAAAGATTTCTTTCTTCTTTTGTTACTTCCCTCACCACTCTCCATCTCTGAATGAGGACTAGATGTGAGTAGCAACTTTAGATCATCGAGCAAACCCTGTCTTCCCAAATTGTAATCATAAGGAAAAGTAACAACAGCAAAGTCATGATCCAATACTCTGACCTTATCATCATTACCAAGATCCTCTTTCCCCAACCATTCACACCATATCCTACTAATCTCACTGGATATATCACCCTTCCCACAGAACCTGGCAGCAATTTGTCCGTGGCCCATAAACCTCACCTTCAAATCAGAAACCTCATCTTTAATCAGCACACCTGGAATCAATAGATCAAAATCCCCTCCGGTACCATAGAAATCCATATTAGCCTTGTTCCCTTCAAGCTCAGCATGCCCATTGCAACCAGGCCTCAAATTTTCACCATACCTAACAATAGCAAGACTGTTATCACCATTGTGAGACTCCAACTCACCTTGACTACCATTTATAGTCACTGACTCTTTCCCATTTCCAATTGAAGTATTAAAGAAATGAACACCATCGCTAAAAGGCCATGGGTTTGGTTTTAAGAGAGTAAGTTTAGCAGCAGATAACCTCTCGGTATGAAGATTACCTTTCAAGTGATCCATTAACACTGTATCGCCATAACACCTTGCTAGACACAGAGTACAAAAGAATATAAGCCGCTTTCCATCCTCACGGAGTTCCACATAAGGGTGTCCTTGAGATCTCACATTGTTAAGTGTAGTTCTGAATAATTGTTCCTTTAAATTACCAGCACTTGTCTTGGGTAACCCCAAATCCCACCTGCCTGCCATCCAAACAGTTCCAACTGAAAAATTCCAATTTCAACAGCCTTATAAGTCCCCCCAAACATAAAATTCTCAAACTCAACCTCTTCCTCCTCCCTTTCCCAAAAGCAGCGAACCTTGAAGAATCAAGCAATCCAGGCAAACCATTCAAAACAATAAAATTTCAAATTCCCCGCTAGGGGCATTAAATGTCCCTAGAGAACGCGTTATATGGAATGCCTATTAGCACAACATGAAAAACCCTAAAGATCTCAAGTTACAGAACAACATAACGGAAACCCTAACTGTCAAATCCAGGGCTCATTGCCGATAAACATTCGATGGATTCCAATATAAAGATGAAACTGACTCTTGAAAAGCCCGTAGTTCAATTTCAGTATATCCCAAACTTTCGATTTCCCGCAATTCCAAGCTCCAGAAAGTGAAAGACGCAAGAAAGAAATAAAAATAAAAAAGTAACAACTTGAGAAGAATAAAAACGGAGCGCTTAACAAACTCTAAATTTGCATATTCGCTGCGGTCCCGGTATTATATGAGTAGTGGGAGACCGTCGAGTCCGTATAGCAACAGAGAGGGAGACCTGAGCCATGGATAGAAGAATAGCGCGCGAGCACGAACCTTCCATCGACACCTCCATTTGCTAATGCTGCAAGTGCAAAAGAGAATCCAAGAGAAGCTGTTTGGATAGAGAGAAACGGAGAGAAAAGGCAAGAAAATGGAAGAAACCAGAAATGGAGGAAAAAGAAAACGACGGCTAACCGAATTTTGATAATATGAGAGAAGGGGAAAAGTAGCGCACGATTCGCGTGTTCTGGTTTGCAAAATTATTTTAATCAATTAATTGTGATAGCGTGCAGAAAGGCGTATTGTTGTTGACTCTTTCATCTATCTCGGACCATCCGATGTCGTGACTCAAAACATTGATTTGTGACCAACGGTTGTGATTGATGATGAGATCAAGGATCTGTGATCGTCTTTGGGAGGTAGATTCGAATTTTGGAATTGGATACCGAATTTTAAGCGGGATTAGGCGATGAGGTTGTCTGCGATGAGGTTGACCGGAGAGTTTTATGTGGCAAGGCCACCAACCAGCTGTATCACGACGACTTGCTGACACCAAATTATAAATAAATAAATAAATAATAATAACAATAATTATTATTATTATTTATTATAATATATTCATAATTTTATATTAAATAAATTTATTTTATTATTTTTATTTTAAATAATTTTTATTTTTTAAAATAATATAAAATTATAAATAAATTATATTAAAATAATAAAATTAATATAAAATGATTGTGAATTGGGAAAGCCCAAGATGACCCAAAAGAAAACCTAGGCATGTTAGAAGTGCTGGGCCCTGGTGATTTCATTGGGTTCATAGAAGAAAAAAAAAAAAAAAAAGTTTATAATTAAAAAACGGTACATTATGTTATTAGAAATTTAATTTTTTAGTGAGATGTAAAATTTATAAAAATTGGAAGAACTATTTTAAGTAAAAAATATCAAAAAAAAAAGGGTTTTTTTTATTTTTAAATCAGATACTTTAAAGAGATTTAGTCTCAATTTACACGAAAACTGATCCAAAAATACTCTTACTGTAATATATATATATATATATATATTATATACACGAAGATTCCAGAACAAAACGAAAGGGACTTTCCACCTCAAATAAAAGTAGTTTGGTTTGCATTGTCAGGACAGGGACAAGCCTTGGTACCAAATATAAAAATCCTTGTCGATATTAATTCAAACATTTATACATTGGCGTCAACGAACGGTAGGAAGGTATACTGCCGGCCCGATCCAACGCAGGTTTATTGTGCCAATCATCCATCAAGTATCGGCTTCCAAGCTGCAGGAGCTCTTGGGAAAACCCTGTTTCGGCTGGAATTAGATGCATCTAAATATTATATTAGAAATGGTGATGGATAATGTAACATGGAGATTGGCCGAGTACTGTAGAAGAAGTTGCAACTTTCAACTTTCAACTTTCAACTGCGTGATGTGAATGTGCATTCTAGATTTGAAGTCATTTAATGGCTCACCAAAACTCAAGGGATCTTTGGCTTGCTAACGTTTTATGCCTCAATATCACCGAAATTTGAAACGCAGAGGTTGTTAACAGTGAGAGGCTGAATAATGTTTTGCTGGTTGCGGCACTTGTGGCCTCTGTGAAATTTGCTTGCGGTGGCACATTCCGTGGTGGAAACGATGGAAGGGCTGAGCTTGTGGCCTCTGTAAAATTACCTTGTTAAACCATTTGATATCCATTGTCGGTGCTGCTTGAGGGCCAGAATACACAGCAAGTAAAGTAACTGGATGGATGATTGGTTGAATATAGCAAATGATTTTCGGAGAGATCGACTTGGTTACTTACTACCCAATTACGGGTTATTGATCAATTAGCTGATATTGAGAATAAACAAACAAATAATTCGGATTTGGTACTATGAGATTGGAAAATTCTGAAGATGTTATCTAAAAGAAGCAGCCCTGCATCAAGAGAGGCATTCGGGGAGTAAGACTTTTGCGGTGAGACGTGTAGGGTCTAAAGGATGCACTTTGGGTATTAGCCGATGCTTGTCTATGTGTTCTGGCATCAATAATTCATCCCCAAATACCAAATTCTGAAACAATCCCATTTGAATTTCATATCCCCTTCCATCAAACCTTATTATTATTATTATTATTATTTTTTAAATATCCTATAGAATCTCCCTACTCAACCCAAGAGAAGTCAAGGGAAAAACCCCAAAAATTTAATAAAATAAAAAAATAATAATTATTAAAACAAATAAGGAATGCAAAAACCAAGCCTTGGAATTGTTCAGATTTTACAATGGGAAACAGCAGCCAAAGACAAGAAACAGAGATCCCAGCAGAACGGATAAGAAAAAAGAGAAAAAGAGACAAAAGATGAACTACAGATAGATGAATGTTTTCACATCAAAATCACAGCCAGAACACCGTTTAAACAACTAAACAAACACTGGGTTTCAAATTTTTAAGGCAGAATGACATCAAACGTGGAGACAATTATGTTACCAATCAGCGTCTCATGTTCTTGACTTTATGCCAGCCTTTCTTGCAAGATTTTTCAACAATCTTGACACCCTTCTTGAAGAAAATCTTGAGCTCCTTGGCCCTCTCCTTAATCTGCCTCTCCAACCCACCCATGTTTAGCGTATGCAGAGAGATTGAGAAAGAAACCCAAACAAATTTAGAGAAACGTAGAGAGAATCTTGAGATATATATAAATTAGAGAAAGAGAGACACAGAGGAAGTTAGAGCAAGCTAGGTTTTCCCTTTTAAGGTTCTTGCCAGCTTAGAAGCTAGCCTGTCTGTTGGTTGCTCGGTCGGGTGCCAGGCCAAAAAATCTAAAAAATAAAAATTAAAAAGGGCCCTTTTGAGGGAAACAGCGTGGGATCCAACGCATGCAATGATACGTGGCGACGATCAAGTGGCTAAATTTGTCTTTTTCTGTTCGTACCGATCGTGTTACTCGTGGAAGCAAACGACCATCGCGGGATAAGAATTGGAGTGCAACTCCTCTCTTTTGTCGCTCAACGATAAGTTCGTGGTGGTGGCCCCTCGGGCCCCACCGTGGCTCCCACTTGGTTTAGCTGGGTCCACGGTGGCTTCAGGTTGGCCAGAAATTCGTCGTTTTTCAACGTCACAAACGAACATTTTTGAGTAGTTTGTTGTTACTAGAGTCGTGCTGAGAATTGGAGGGGTCGGGCAACCGTGGCTCCCACTTGGTTTAGCTGGGTCCAAGGTGGCTTCAAGTTGGCCAGAAATTCGTCGTTTTCAACGTCACAAACGAACATTTTTGAGTAGTTTGTTGTTACTAGAGTTGTGCTGAGAATTGGAGGGGTCGGGTTGACGTTATGTTTTTTGGTTTTTAGCCAAAGGGTGAAGATTTAATCATTGAGTTTCAAATTTCAGATTTTACCCAAAATTTTTTACTTAAGAGGCGGAATTGACACAAATGAGCCTTAGAAAAATTTCAATTTTTTGAAAGTTTGTAGCCTGGTTAGAAATAAAACAAAATATTGATGTTACTTCGCGACATCAAGAGTTGAATCTTGGTGATGGGAAATCTCCCACTTCCAGGGTTTGCTAGGAGCTTTGCTGGGCTTGAATAAGCTTGTGAGCCTTTGTATACCTTCCGGCTTTGCATTGCTGGCGAGCAGGATCAGCAGCCCTGGTCAATAATCGGGTGGCCTCAGTTTTATACCTTACTATTAAGGAAGACGACGAAAAGGGGAATAAAACTCACATTATTATAAGAGATTCTCTTCCTGAATTGTCATCTCTTTGTTTCCTTTCTCAAAAATTGCCTTAGATATATGCATTGTCTCCGCTCTGTATTGTTTCAGTAGCCTACCCCTCCGTCTAAAACAGAGGCAGCTTTTTCTTTAGCTCTTGACCTTTGATCTTTGCGCCCTTTTGGTGTGTGTACACACACACACACACATATATATATATATATTCTTCAATCCAATCCTCACCATTTTGTGTTTCTGGTCCACCATCTCGTGCAAGATTGAAATCGTCAACAGGGTACTCTCTCGTTAGACCACATCAACTTGTAGCTACATTCGTCCTTCTTAGGATTCTATTTGTGAGGCTTACAAACATTGACTTGAATATTATTGTTAATTTTTTTTTATTCACAAAATCATGGTTTTCTCGAACTTTGATTTACGAATACTAATTGTTAAATTTCTGTATCTTATATCTGCACAATGTTTGGTTATATCTCTGTGGGAAAAGCAATGTGTCCTTTTCTTTTAATAATTCATATGTGACTGCTGCAGGTAGAGCGGCAAATGGCACCGAAGGAAGATTACTCTCTCAAGGAGACAATGCCGAACATTGATGGAGGAATAGTCTCGGCAAGCCATAAACTCACGCTCGTTGAACAACAGTTTTACTTGTACGTAAAGGTTGTGGCCGCTGGTAACCTGCCAAAGAATAATTTGACTGGCACCTGCGACCCCTTCGTCGAGCTCAAGATAGGAAACTATAAGGCCATAACAAGATGCCTCGTCAACACGTCCTACCCTGTATGGAACCAAGTGTTTGCTTTCACTAAAGAACGTCTTCAGGGCAAGGTACTAGAGATTTTTGTCAGAGACAATGCCACTTTACTTAACAGTGGTCAGGCTGTTGGCCGTATTTTGGTTGCCATTGGTGATGCACCTACAAGGCTCGCGTGGGATAGTCCTTTGGCGCCACAGTGGTATAGATTGGAGGATTCGGATGGAAATATGGTTGGAGGAGAACTGATGTTGGCAATTTGGGTGGGAAATCAATCGGATGATGCATTTTCGGTGGCTTGGCATTCGGATGCAGCTAGTGTTAGTGGTGAAAGTGTACCAAATACTCGTTCAAAAATATACTATTCCCCTCGGCTTTGGTATCTCAGAGTTACGGTGATTGAAGCACAAGACCTGGTGCCTTCATATCAGAATCGGAAGCCGGAAGCGTATGTACAGGCTATGTTAGGGGGTTTGGTTTTTAGAACTAAAATTTCATCAGATAAAAGTGTCAACCCAAGTTGGGACGAGGAGTTGATGTTCGTTGCAGCTGAGCCTTTTGACGATCCCTTGATTTTGAGCGTGGAAGATAAGATAGGAGACAGGGAGGAAGAATGCTTGGGGAGATGTGTCCTTCCTTTGCAGAAAGTTGACAAGAGGCTATTGCCCCCTCCTCCTGGTGATCAGTGGATTAATCTTGAAAGGCATGTACCGGGGGAAAATGGAAGGCCAGATGTGAAATTTGCTAGCAAGCTGCATTTGACTGTATTCTTAGATGGTGTGTACCACGTTTTCGATGAACCCGCTTATTACAGCAGTGATCTCATGGCAACTTCGCCTCAGTTAAAGCCAGGTGAGATTGGGGTATTGGAATTAGGTATCTTGAAAGCTGAAGGGTTGGCACCAATGAAGTCCAAGGATGGTTATGAAACCACTGATGCTTATTGTGTTGCTAAATATGGGCCTAAATGGGCACGGACAAGCACTGTTATTTCTTGTTTAGCTCCAAAATGGAATGAACAATATAAATGGGAGGTTTATGATCCATGCACAGTTATCACAATTGGAGTCTTTGATAACCGTAATTTAGGAGGGAGGCGCGCAAATGCAGCCAAAAGGGATTCCATAATTGGTAAAGTAAGGATTCGACTGTCTACGCTTGAAACTAATCGGATCTATGCACATGCTTATCCTCTCGTGGTTTTGAAAGCTAATGGCTTGAAGAAAATGGGAGAACTGCATTTGGTGGTGAGATTTACTTGCATCTCGTTCGTTAGCTTATTACATAGCTATACGCAGCCTTTGTTACCTAAGACACAGTACCTTAATCCATTGTCTGTACATCAAACGAACATTTTAAGACACCAAGCTGTTGGTCATATCTGCTTGAGACTCGGCCGCGCTGATCCACCCTTAAGGAAGGAGGTTGTGGAGTACATGCTGGATGCAAAGACGCGCAAGTGGAGTATTCGGAGAGCAAAAGCTAATTACGAGAGAGTGGTGAGATGCTTAATTGGTTTCACTGAAATCTGGAAATGGTTTGACGATATAAGGCAATGGAAGAGCCCCGCGAAAACAGTTTTGATTTGGTTGCTGTTCATTTTTCTGGTCACATTCCCACAAGCGATACTGCCTAGTGTGTTTTTCCACCTGGGTTTCCTTGGGATCACGAATTATAGAGAGAGACCAAGGCATCCTTCTTTCATAGATGCCAAATTGTCTCATGCAGAAAATGTGAATAATCCTCATGATTTAGATGAAGAATTTGACACAATCCCGTCCTCCATGCCTGTAGAAGTTGTCATGCTGAGGTACGATCGATTGCGATGCATTGGAGAGAGGATAACAACAACGTTAGGGGACTTGGCAACTCAGTTGGAAAGAGTGCATTCCGTAGTGAATTGGAGAGACCCAAGAGCTACCCCTACGTTTGTGTTGTTCTGCGTGATGACTGGTCTAGTTATATACATATTACCCTTCCAATGGTTGTTGATTGCCGCTGGCACTTATGCCATGAGGCCTCCAAGGTTACGGGTGACCCTTCCTTCGATACCCCAGAACTTCCTCAGAAGGATGCCTGCAAAAGAAGATTGCATGCTGTGAAAGCTGTCAAATTTTTCTTTCGGATGACAGGGCATTTTTGCAAACCCGCTGCCATTCTTGTTGGAACTGACAAATTCTTGCCCTATAGATTTCTTGTCTCAATTTTAGCATAGGCAACATTGAATTTATTAATAGTTTTGAGTTTTCTGGACTTGTATTTTATATCATTTTTTTCTTCTCTCCTTTCCCTGGCGATCGGTTACAGACCTGGCGCTACAGCGCTACTAGTGACTTTTGTTATGTAGCTTCTGTTGCAGGCGCTTCACACAAGCATCAAAAAAACTGTTTCACTTTACTCAGTTGCACGGCTACTCCTTCGAGCAATGAATAACGCAGCAGCCCTTATACTCGATTAAACTTATAAAAAAAAAAAAAAACAGAAAAAACAAAAAAAAACAAAATTTCTTAAAGAGATGGTAAGAAAGATTATTGTAAAAATACTTAATTAAATCAATTTAGTAAGAAATATTCTGTGACCAAATATTTTAAAATTGTTTGATTAAAACTTTTAATTAATTTAAAATAATTTTAAAAAATTATAAAATTAAAGTTAAAATATAATTTAAACAATTGTATTTTAAAATATTTTTTAATAAACGAATGAATTATGAAATAAAAATTATAATATAATGTATAAAATTGTAAAGAATAATCTTGTTTGTCTGCCCGAGATCGAACTGGAGACCTTTAGAGGTGCACCACAGCAACTGTGATTATCTGTTTGACACCAAAGACAGGCCCAAAGAGCATTTGTAGCCGACGAAACATGGGGAGTGAAGCCATGACCGAGCTGCAGAGAAACTCAGCCGCCTGGGCCAAAGTTGTGGGAGAGATTGTGAGAATTGAAAGAAAAGTTTTCCCAAAACACGAATCACTTGCCAAGTCCTTTGATGAAGAGCTGAGAAAGAAGAATTCCGGATTGCTTTACACGGAACTGGACGGAGAAGTTGTGGGTTATGTCATGTATTCTTGGCCCTCTTCTTTGTATGCTTCCATCACAAAGCTTGCTGGTAATTCTTTTCTTGTAATTCCTTAATTTTGCTTTACAATTCGATTGCATGTCTCCAGACATTGTTTCTTCATTCTTACAGGAAAAAAAAAAAAATGCCCATAACATGTTTGATGAAATGGCACCAAATATTGAGACTGACCAAACTGAACTTTTTATGAAAACCCATTTTTGTTTAATCTCTCATTAACAAGAATTTGTCTTTGTTTTTTTGTTTTTCATATGGGTTTTTCTATTTTGTTGATGGGAAATCAAACAGTGAAGGAGAACTATAGGAAACGAGGCTACGGAGAGGCGCTGCTAAAAGCTGCAATTGAGAAATGCAGAACAAGGAAAGTCCATCGCATATCTCTGCATGTTGATCCTTTGAGGACTCCGGCCATGAGTCTGTACAAGAAGCATGGTTTTCAAATTGATGATTTGGTAGAAGGTTATTACTCTGCGGACCGAAGTGCATATAGGATGTACTTGGATTTTGATTCCGATCACTGATACAAATTTGAACCAGTCTCTGATGCCATTGCTATATTTTTTTTTCCAAGGGAGACTGAAAAATTGGGAGAGGGGGATTTAATTACTAGAATTTAAATACAAAATCAAAAGATTTCAACAAAATTATCTCATTCTGTTGTGTTGAAAGCGTCTTGTTTTTAATTATATATATATTTGATGTATAAAAAGAAAAAAACTTTATATATATCTCTAGCATCTTAATATGTTGCCTACACATCATATCGACTATTGAATTCTTCTCATTATCTCTTTGTACTGTACAAGAATCACTTTTGCCTTGTAACAGTTAAATTTGTAGTATGAAAAAACCCCATCGTTACGAGGATAACCGATTCAATAACCAACGTTTTCCAAATGTGCTAATAGAGTCATAAACGATCTCATCATTTCTATTATGTTTTTTCAAGTCAATTGTGACATTGACGTGTGCATCAACATCATTATTATCATAATTTCCAAGATATTAATAAAATTATTAAAAAAAAAAAAAGAAGAGAGAGATAGAAAAGTCTAACTTGTCAAAGGGAGTACGGATCCTTTATCAATGTCCAACGTCATATCCTCATGATATATTTCCGAGATGTAAATAGTTTTTTATTTTTTTTTTTTTTAAAAAAAAGGAAGGTGTCCCTCATAACGAGCCCTCTATCAAAAGAAAATTCTTAAAAAGAAAAAAGTCAAAAAAAAAAAAAAAAAAAGAAGCAGAAATTAATCCCTGTACAAATGATTCCAGCTAATAACACGTCAGAAACAAGGGGCCACTTCAGATTGATGGCTTAAGCATTCTTTCTGTCGCGCAATTGTTACGCGACCAAGCCCTAGTTTCCCAACCCCGGTGCATTCTCCTTCCAATTTGTGGGTGAAGATTGATCAAAGTTTGGATTTTGGGGTTCATTGGCATCAAAGGAAGCAGTGGGGAGGGCGATGAGGAGTTGCGTACAATCCATATTGAAGCTGGTGAATACTGCTATAGGCATGGTTGGGGTGGCAATGATAATGTATGCAGTTTGGCTCATCAGGGCTTGGCAGAGAGAGATGGGTGATTTTCCCTTTGATGGTGACTCTGATCATCCTGCACCATGGTACGATGCCCCTCATTTTTTATTTTTTATTTTTTTGGTGGGTTTTTCTGATTGGTACTGGATGGCTTCTGGATTTGGAAGTTAAAACAAAGATTCAAGCTTTGGATCAGTTGTGATTTGGCGTGTAGGGTTTCAATTCCTTTTCTGTTTTTGGAGTGGTGGGGATTGGGTTTGTCATGAAGAGGTTGAGGTCTGTTGACCTACATTACAGGGTTGGCTTTGCCATGTTTGGTTGCCTGGAGAAGGCGGAGAGGGGGTTGGCTCTTGAACTTGTAAAAAACTAGTTTTTGGCAATCTGGAAGTTTTGGTATTAATAACTGAAATTTGTAGATGTTAGTATTACTAATTTTTGTTCATCGTTTTCTTTTCTTTACGAGTTTCTTTAACTGGAATGCTTTCATTTTCCAATGAATAGTTCATGTAGGATTTGTCGTTCTGTGAATAAGCTAAAATGGAAAATGGGTTGGGTCTGTCGGTGTATTGTTATCTTAGGTCCTAACAAAGAACTGTAATTTGAGGAAAATTGCGTGCTTTAGTCATTCACAGTTATATTTAGAGTCCAATCTGTTAAACTGTTTCTCCTTTCCTTTAGGCCATACTTGAAGAAACTGTACCATTTTCTTCTCATGATATGCAGGTTTATTTACACTGTCCTTGGCCTTGGGGTAACTTTTTGTGTGATCTCCTGCTCAGGGCATGTAGCTGCAGAAACTGCAAATGGTTGCTGCCTTTACATCGTATCCTTTGGTTGTGTCAATAGATGTTAATGCCAACATTCCCTTAATTCCACTGGGTATTCCTTAGATTCTGTTAGCACATCTATGCAAATTCTTAATAATCATTTAAAGGGAAGAACTGATAGTTTCATGGAAGTATTCCTTAATGCTATGATACTTCCATTGAGTCAATGTTGAACTTAACATGGTTCAGTACATGTTATTTATCTTCTTACTCTTTATGCTGGAGGCCGGGGTGACAGCTGATGTATTTCTGAACCATGACTGGGAAGAGGTATGTTTATTTAACAAAGCCCATTTGTAGTTTACTAATTTATGACTTCTTAGGTTTCACAAATGCTTATGGACAACATTAATTGGTCACTCGAATGATTTGGTTTGACTTGGTGCCAGGACTTCCCAGAAGACCCTACTGGGAGTTTCGATCACTTCAAAGGTTTCATCAAGTCAAACTTTGAGATCTGCAAATGGATAGGATTGACAGTTGTATCTTTGCAGGTCTCTCTCTCTCTCTTTCTGGTGCACATGCTTGTATTTTCCGCAATATGATTCAGATTGAATTCAGATGTGCACTTTGATTATCTGTTGGGTATCAATAATCCTAGAATGGGTCGTGGGAGTGTTACAAAAAATTTACCCATATCTTTTGTACTGGTCCTATAAAGCACTGCACTCAAATTGAGAAAGTTTGATTTTAGATCATGTACAGTGTTTCAGTCCAACTTCAGGACCTCAACATGCCTGTACAAAAATCATATCCACTAACCATTCCAACAGTGATCCAATAACCTTGTCAAAATTGCCTGTTGCTATATTTTCTCTTGTATATGTTTTTCTCTCATAGTTTGAAGTGGTTCTTGGATGTCTTACATTAGGAAATAGAGATAATCAACCTGCAATCCCAATTAAGACAATTGTATTTATGGCTCATAAATACACTTTAGCTTTTTTAAGTCTTTTTAACTTAGATGGTTCTCAAATTGGTAACCACTCATGCCCCTTAATTTCCAGGGACTCTGTTTTTTGCTCTCAATGGTTCTCAAAGTTCTTGGACTACATCAGAATTATGATGGTGATGATGATTATATTTCCGAGACGATTCCACTCCTCAAAGATCCTGTTCAACCACCCCATTATGTTGTTGGTAGCCCTGTCATTGGATCCAGAAATGATGCATGGAGTATAAGGATTAATGACAAGGTAGACATGCTAACTCTAATGGTGCCTCATTGAAAATTGAAAGGCCTATATTTTTGCACAGTTTGTTTTCATCTTTCAATTTTTGCATCAAAAAGCACTGGGCAATTCCATCCCCTTTGTTCCTCCAATGTAGTTGTACTTCCTTGTAGTGGCCAACTTGTCATTTGTCTGTATTGCACCAAGTTATTTGGTCCATTGGCTATGCATTTTCTTTGCATCATAGATGCTGATTAGAATATCTAAAAATTGGTTTTGAATTCCAAAATTGAGTGATTAGCTTGTGCTATTGAGTTATTATCTTGATTGACTGAAGCATCTGGGTGGAGCAATCATAAGTTAGTAATTGACTTATTCATTCATTATTTGTTAAATTATACTGGCAGGTAAGAGGATTCAGATGAAGTCAAGACCTGATGTTTATGTAAGTACGTAGTGAAAGTCTGGCCAGTAGTTTCTGATCTAATCACCAGAGAACTCATTTCCAGTCAAGAACTAGCCTTTATATATATATATATATATATATATATATATATTTGGACCTCAGTACAGTGTGACCATCTCATAATAAGAATCTTTTGGTATGTACATCCTCATAATATTCAACGTTTTACCTTTCATGAGATAGATTATCTGGAATATTGCGTACCATTATTCTTTGATTTCACTGTCGATGCCGTTAGACTGCACAAAGATATTGATAGATATCATCTGTAAGCCAAATCGCTGTAGTTTGGTTACTTACGTTTGTTTGTTTTAAGTGCTTCCGTGAACGGTCGAGTAGTGTGGTAGGGGCGGATAAAATAGTGTGCCGGAGGGGTCTAGTTGTCACTTTGTCACGTGTAATGTCCAAGCTCGTGAACCAAAGAAAGAATCTTGGAGGAATCCTTCGTTGAAGTTTTGTGGATCTTCTTCCCTCTGCTGTTCATTTAACTAACCTGGAAGTTTACTCCATGGTCCAAGATGATATTCGGGATTACAGAAACCCACCTGAAAAAAAGGGCCTCGGAGGAACACTGAGTTTTTCAGTGTGATTGAAACGATAACCCCGCAGAAAGCCAACAGAAGGTAGGAGAAAGGAAACCCGTTTCGACATTTTCGGGGAGGGGTGTGTTCGAGGTTTCTCTGTAAGCAATCCGACATGTGATTTGTCCAGGAAAATAGGATAAAGAGTTGGGAGTGTGGAAGTATATCATGACAATTTTGATGCAGAGCCTTTCTACATGGAAAACATTTATGTCGAATTAAAAAATAGTCAGTTTAAGTCAAAAAAAAAAAATATATTAAAAAATGGTCCGTAGTAAGTGAAAAATAAAAAAATAATTCTGCAAAACGTTGAAGTAATAGAAAAATAACAACCAAATTAAAAAAAAAAAAAAAAAAAACACCATAACCCCTTTATTTTTTTTATTATTTTTTTTTTATATGATTGCATCCACACAACTTAAAAAAAAAAAAAAAATCAAAGATTCTCTACGTGCTCTCTCTCTGTCTCTCTCTAGTCTCACCAATCAGCGCGGCGGATATTAACGGCTCTTTTTGAGCCCTCTCACGTGCATCAAATAACTGCCAATAAAAAACAAAAACAAAAGGAAAAAGAAAAAGGAGGAAGCTCTATAAATTAGGTAACGGTATATTAGTCTCCATTAAATGACCAAAAAGCCCCTAACCCAACGTCCCCACCAAACCTGAATCAACCGACACGCAAACAAGTACGTTCACGAGGGGGTAACGCCCTAACCGTCGGTGGGACCCATGCTAAGTGGCATATCCGGTAAATATTCCACAAGCAAATCGGTCAAACAGTCACTGGAAAATTAAAATCAAAAGAAGACAGGCTTTCTTGGGACGTTATGGTTTTATATACGTGCGTAGCGCATTCGGACAGAACCAGAGAGAACCTGTAACAACAAAAGAAAAAGGCTGTCAGCAAGGCAAAGAAACGAAGAAGAATCCCCAACTCTGTTGCGTTTTTTGGCTTTCCCTTCTCTAACTGTCTTTTTCTTTTTTTTTTTTTGGTTTCTTCTCTTCCCAGCTTCTCGCAGTGCAATTAGTGGCATTGTGCTGCTGGCGGTGGCACATATACAGCTAGTAGCTATAGTTCGTACTTGTTGCGCATTCTTTCAGAATGCAGCAGCGCAGCAGCAGCTCCACCCAGCTTTTGGGATTTTGCATTTTGGTGTTGTTTGAGTGTTTGGTTGTTCATGGGCAAGTTCCGGTTCCGAACCGGGTAGCCGACCTACATTGGCATCCCGCCACCGCCACCTGGTACGGCAGCCCAGACGGTGATGGTAGTGATGGTAAGGTGTTGTAATTGCTCTCATGGGTTTTTCCTTCACTGACTTGTAAATGTGCCGGGCAGTAAGCACAACAGGCTACAACAGGATACTTTTACATCCCGGTTTCTAAATAATGGGGCATGGGTTGCATGTTTTGATAATTTTTTCTAACTCGGTGAGTTGACTCAGAAGTCAGAACCTGCAATGGTTAACTGGGGCTATCAAGTTGGATGGAAAGCCCACCATTTTTTATTTTTGTTTTGTTTTTTTAAATACTTCGGGCGAATATTTAATCACAATAAAAACTCTTTTCTTGCTTGTATATAGATGGAGTGATAGACTTGGAAAGAGTAGGATACAAATTTTGGAACTATAAGACATTTTCCGCCTAGGATTCTTGTTCCTTGTAATTAGGGTGTATATCCTCGCTATACAATACCAAGATTCACATCAATTCAATATTCGATTCTTAGGACCCATATAGGGTAAAATATTCCAAACGGTACAATTCCCTCTTTGGTACCCAAATTCTGTACAAGTTTGTATAGTTTTGATGTTGGATGATGACAAAAGGTTTGAATCCATATGTTCGTGCATATGCAGGAGGGGCCTGTGGATATGGGTCCTTAGTGGATGTAAAGCCATTCAGGGGCAGAGTGGGTGCAGTGAGCCCAATACTGTTCAAGAACGGGGAGGGATGTGGGGCCTGCTACAAGGTGAAGTGCCTGGACAAGAGCATATGCTCCAGGACGGCCGTGACTATTATTGTGACCGACGAGTGCCCTGGCGGGTACTGCGCCAATGGGAACACGCACTTCGACCTCAGCGGTGCAGCCTTTGGACGTATGGCTACTGCCGGTGAGAGCGACCAGCTCAGGAACCGAGGCGAGATCCCAGTAGTTTACAGGAGGTAAGTACGTGGACGTGCTCTGTGTTTGCAGTGTTTCATCTGGGTGTGATTTTTTGGGTTAGTTTTTTTCTCTTTATGTTTTTAACGGTCAGTGTTTTGTCATTTCTCATCTTGTCCCTCTAAGCTTAATCAGTTTTGTAATCGGTAACATTTCAAGCTTAAATTACCCAAAGGCCCTTTGGTCTTCTTGTAATTTGCTGATCTTGTATTCCTGTTGGTCCCTTTTGCATTTTCGTCTCCAAATTTAATCAAAAATTACGGCTTTTCCCTTTCAGACTAGCATGTCTTTGACCAATGGCCACTTTATTTGACCTGCCCGATGAAATCCCAATTCCTCTTGTTTCTCTTTTTTGGGGGCCTCCGAAATTCCAATAATTTTCCACCTACTATCGCAAAAGGGGAAAGCAAATTCTAATATTGAAAATGGTGACAAAACGTTGATTTTTAGGACCTCGTGTATGTACCCTGGGAAGAACATTTCCTTTCATGTCAATGAAGGATCAACGGATTACTGGCTATCTCTTCTGGTGGAGTTCGAGGATGGTGACGGTGATGTTGGATCCATGCATATTAGAGAAGTATGTGCTCAATCTCTTCTTTACATTTAACATTCTGTTTCTTATGTCTACTTTTTGTTCAACATTCTTTAAGTAGGAAAATGATATGTTTATGTCAATTCTTTCATTTTCTGCTCACAAGCTTTTAGACTTTTGGTATCCCAACTAAGGATTTTTGAAAACAAAATACATAGAGAAAAAGTCCAAAAGAGAGAGAGAGAGAGAGAGAGAGAGAGAAGCAAAGCAGAGAAAAGAGATTGGTGCGTTAGTACAATAGGAAAAAAAAAAAAATGTATATAACCCATTTGAAATACTTTATAATAAAATCTGTACCGGACGCTATTGCTGAAATCCTTATAGGATAGTATTAAATTCAAAGGTTTCTCAAGTCAGTGTGCATGTGACATGGGTTTCACTCATAAAGTTCGCATTCCAGGCATGTGCAACATTACGAATACACGTCATGTTGCTACTTCTCCATATACGAATTGGCTTCAGATAATGCAGGAAAGGCTGCAAAATGGAAATTCCGAATTCATGGATCTTAATACTGTTTATATTTATTTTGCCAGGCAGGTGCCCCGGAATGGCTGGAGATGAACCATCTATGGGGTGCAAACTGGTGCATTAATGGGGGACCCTTAAAAGGACCATTTTCAGTAAAGCTAACGACCTTGTCAGCCGCAAGAACGCTTTCTGCAAGGGATGTTATTCCAAGAAATTGGTTTCCAAATGCCACTTACGCATCTCGCCTCAATTTCGTAACCTAGTATGCCAAGCTCTTGCTTGGTTGGGAAATGGCAGCTGAATTAACAGGACCTCTTTCATTTCATTGACACAACAGTAGCTTGTGGGGCTTGGATAGTGACTTTTTTTTCCCCTTTTTACAAAGGAAAGTAGCCATTGGATTGCATAAAAACTGGCATCCAATGCTCTTTATTTTCAGCTTTCATTTTTTTTTTCCTTCTTCAATTTGTAGTGTACAAGTGTAGTAGCCCTCTCCAAAGGGAGAGAGAGCGCAAAATCCGCAATTTGAGATTGGTGTAAGCATGTGGGCCCCATGGTTTGAATTGGTATTGGACTGTTGATTTGAATAAGAATTACTAGTCAATTTGGAAGACAAACTTGATCTCTGTACCTTGGGCATTATTTTACTGAATTTTGGTTAGCTACGACTCCAGCAAATAGTTGCCGCTGCTTAAAGTGAGCACACAATCATTGTAATTATAATTCCAGCCCAGCAGTTTACAATGTGCATCACATGAATGCATCATAGTTCTTCTCTGAGCTTCTCATTAAATGTAAGAATAAAAGGTGTTTTAGATTTGGGAAGTGATCACTTTCATTATGCAGCTTAAGGCCAAATAATAAAAATGTACTTGCCCGAGAAAAGAAAGGGGCAATATTTGGTGTGTAAACCAAAGGAATTCGATGCATTTATTGGGTCTGCATGCAAATTTGAACATTAATGCGAGTTGTCCTGAAGGCTTGAATAGGTTTTTAGGTGCTAGAGTCAGAAGATGTGAGCGCACACAAGGGAACAACAATGTGGAGCTACATTTAAACCCACGTGCAAAAGGGCTTTGGTGGCCGTTGATTGGCCACAAAGGGGCTGTGCTGCGCAAGGAAGTCTCCACAGCCCATTACCATGGATCAGATATTCTACCAGGGAGCTGCAATTATTCTGAGCAAAGTATTTAGAGAATGAGAGAAATGCATAACCTGAAAAAATGAAGTGTTTCATCGCAACTGGTTCACTAAGCAGGAGCTGGTTCAGCTGGCAGCAGCATGAGCCTCAGGCTTAGACAATGCACCAGGGCCAGCATTGGCAGCAGCACCATCTTTAGCAGGTGAAGCAGGACGGTTGTTTCCAGCAGCCACCGCACCTGCAGTCGGCGTGGGAATTAGCCGGTCCTTGGCATCTTTTTCTTTCTTTTGCGTCCTTGGCCGGAGGAGGAATCATGTGAGGCGGAGGGTTTTGCTTCAGTTTCAAAAATAAAAAATTGCCTCATCCTAGAAAGATCAGTAGGCTTTCCAGGCTTTGGACCTTGAACTACGACAACGGAAGGTTTCTTTTTCAGGATCTTTCCTGGATCTCTTCTTATCGATGTGTGGAACCTCTCGGAGCCGCCGCCATTGGCCTCATGTGCCACGGCCTCCGACTCGAGAGATCCCGACTCCGGATACATCCCGCGAATGCGGGTTGTTGGAGAGAGAGGCGAAAGCAGATATAACAGTTGTGAAAGAAGAAATTATAAGTGTTATTTTTTTCCCAAAAATTAAGTTACCGTAGAATTACACGGGAAAGAAGCAGTCTTGGACTATTTTCGTGGAGTAACTTAAAACATTTTTGGTGGGTTCTTGTGGGCTTGTATTTTTCTTAAACATAAAATGCAGGCTAGGGGACCATTCCAGATTCAACAACATTGAGATTCTATTTTGCAACTTACTGAGTCATATTGGTTCCAGCATCTCAACATCCATCACAGAGGGCAGTTCATTTATTCAAATGCATGCATTAGCTTGAAAAACATAGATCTCATGGACAGTCCTCTTTTATTTACGATGATTGTTGAGGAACTTGATGAGGAGTTCATTCACCTGCTCTGGAAGCCTTTCATGAACAAAATGATTTCCTTCTTCTATGAAGATGATGTCCAAATCTGGCACAAAATTCTTCATTTGGCCACTTCGTATGTAATCCTCCAAACCGTGGAATTTCAGGACATAGTCCTTCTCCCCCATGATCAGCAAGGTTGGAACTGTAATTTTTGGATCAGTTATTCCAGTCCCTTTTCTCGAGCTCCTGCATAAAATGGCCAATCAACCCAGAATGGGTACTTTGGTGTCAGATGCCTGCTTAATTTAACCAAGCTCGCCGTTACAAAAAGTAATGTGAAACAGAACTCGTCATAAATTTCAGCTCTAGCACATCATGTGAGCTTTCAGCTCTTGACTGAGTCTTGATACCTATATGGAACCTACAATTCTCACGTATCATTCCAGCTTTCAGACCTTAAGTAAGTTTAGTACCTGTATGGAACCTGTAACGGATAGCAAAATCCAGACTTCTCATACAAAGATGCATAGACTTCAAGATCTTCCTCAGAAAATCCCTGTGGTAGAGGAGTAGACGGGGCAACCAGGTCCATGATCTCCTGGTCATCTCCAGCTATTGGCACCTCAGAGCTAGAGAAAAGAGTATAGATGTTCTTTATCACAGTCTTAACATCCAGCCGGCCAAAATCTGCTTCAGCTCGCCCTGGTTCCTGGAATCAGTTGGGAAAACCAATCAATATGGACTAAAGACTTAGATTGTTAACAGTCAATTACTTAAAAAGCCTTTTACGTGACAATCAAATAAGAGGAAAATCATTGGAAAAAATAAAAGTACTACCTGCCACCTAGTTATGTAGAAGCCTTTGGGCATTAAATGAGTTTGGACAGCCTTAGAATTTGGCGGAATGTAGGGAACGCCTAGAATTACAACACCAGAAACCTTACTGGGGTGAAGAACAGCTACAAGGTATGTCGGGAAAGCTGCAAAATCCTTCCCAACCAGAAAACCTGAACCATAGTCAATAAACAACGTCAAGTATCTTGTAAGTGTGTGTAAGACCAACATTTTACTCAACGTGTTGCTTATTGGTATTCATTTATTTTATTTTCCACAGAATATATATCCCGAATTCCTGACGAACCAAACTATCCTGGTCGCCTCAGATTAGATAAAACATTTGTATCTTTTGTAAACACAAACTTCATCTATTCATTTATATTTCACTTAATCTTGCAGCATCTTTGATGACTATTCATCGCAAGAGAAGCTACATGTCGAGTTTTAGATGCTCATAAACTACTTGGCAAAAAGAAAATCAATATCAAGGTCGAGAGATCATTAGGGAATAAAAAAATTGAGTTTAAGTCCGTACGTCATGGTTACTGAAACACTAAACAACTGCAGCTTGAACAATGTTTGGCCCAAATGAATTATGGAAGCACCACAGTGGATTTCGTTGTGGTGAAATTGTAGCCAATTAATTAATTCAAGCGAGTTATTTAGTAATTCAAAGGGTGGATCAGCTATACCTTGCTGATGCCAAGAGTATCAAGGAGAGCAGCTACATCATCAACAAGGTCCATGATAGTCCCTTTCTCTGGCTCCGCCGGCTGCTCAGAAAGGCCATAACCCCTGAAGTCAATAGCAATTGCTCGGTAACCGGCATTTGAAATGGCGATCATCTGATGTCTCCAAGTGTACCAAATCTCTGGGAATCCATGGAGGAAGAGCACCACCTCGGCACCTGAAGGTCAACGCTCCG
Source organism: Rhizophora mangle (assembly GCA_037832345.1). Classification (NCBI taxonomy): domain Eukaryota; kingdom Viridiplantae; phylum Streptophyta; class Magnoliopsida; order Malpighiales; family Rhizophoraceae; genus Rhizophora; species Rhizophora mangle. The sequence goes on along the minus strand of JBAPLJ010001937.1, from coordinate 1,690,693 downwards.
AGTTAAAGAGTGGACAGCAATTAAAGAGGAAAAATAAACAAAAGAATGGATAATAAATTCTGGGTATCGAAATAGTACCAGTTCCGATCTCTGCTACATGCAGTTTCAATCCTCTTACTTCCACATGGGAGTGCTCGATCTGTTCCATGGCTGAAAGCCAGGAGCTAAATGAAGTACAAAGTACAAATACTGGGTTGGCCTTTAGGCCACGGAAGGTTTTGACTACGTAAGCCGGGTTATGGGTCGCTCTACCTAACCTAAAAAATGAGGTTTTGTCACGGAATGATTTTACAGACACTCTAAATTCGCGTCACATAGATAACTTTAAGAAAAAATTATTAATAAAATTAAAGATAGAGAGTAAAGTATAAAAAAGAATTAAAAAATATTAAATTAGATTATTTTTGAATATTTAATAATATAAATAAATAAAATTTAAAATATTTATAATTTTTTATTTTAAATTTAAAATTTTTTTTATTTTATATATTTACATTAAATATAATAAAAATATTATATTTTAAAATTATATATAATTTATAAAATTTTAAAAAATTTTATATGTTTACTTACTATAAAATTTCTAAAATTTTATCGAAACCTTCAGACCTTTATTAATGAGTTTGCCCATAAGGTTTAGAGTTTAGGGTTTAGCGTTCAAAACAATATTAACATAAACCACTAAAAATCAAAAAGCATGGGAAAGTAGAGTATTGGTTCAACCTCCCCTCTGAACTTCATCTTTCGGGGAATAAAATATATTCTTATATCCGATTTAAATAAAAAAAAACTAAAAAAAACATTTCAAGTCTACGGTGTTCAAGTCCGGTGTCAAGGAGATTTGAAATTTTAAGTCTTCCATGTCAAGAGGTTTGATTAAAATATAAATGAAAAAAAAATAATTAATATTTTTATACACTTTTTTTTAAGGTTTAAGAAAAAAAATAAATTAATACTTGAAATTTATTTAAACTAGATTGGCAATACAATTCATATATTAATCTGCCAAATGAACGGCTTATCAGGGAACCAAGCGGACTAGTCTAAACTATTCCCCCTTCCTCTGTAACCATTCTAGCTTTTCTTATTTCAGGTAAGGACAATCAGTCTCTCCATCAGAACTCACAAGCACCCATTAGAAATTTAAATAGGGATAATGTGATTTCTCGAGAGGCATTGTTTTCTCTCCATTTTCATTTACTGTGCTTGTTGAGGAACTTGATGATGTAATCATTGACCAGCTCAGGAAGCTTTTCTTGAATGAAATGGTTTCCTTCTTCTACAAAGATGGTGTCCAAATCAGGAACGAAGTGCTTCACTTGTCCACTCCTTATGTAGTCCTCCATGCCCGGGGTCTTTAGAACATGGTCCTGCTCACTCATTACTAGCAAAGCTGGAGCTGTGACTCCTGGATCAGTTATCCCAAGATCCACTACCAAACTCCTGCACCAACAGACCACTCAGTTGAGATTTCAGGGCTTTCCGCCTTTAAGTATAATCTTTGAAAATTGTTCCTGGTCTCAAATTGACCCTTTGTTGATACCTGTAGGGAATTTGCATGGCAAAGCTGAATCCATGTTTCTGGTACAAGGAAGCATAAACCGAAAGATCTTCCTCAGAAAACCATGGTGGCAGCGGAGTCGATGGGTCGACAAGGTCCATTATCTCCTGGTCATCTGCAGCTGCTGGTAGCTCAGGCCCAGAGAAAAGAATGTATATTTTCTTGATCACTGTCTTGACATCAAAGCGACCGAAATCTGCTACAGCCCGCCCTGGCTCCTAGAGTTTGTTGACCATTGCAAGTGAAATTATCCACATGAAAGGGGATAATTGGTTAAAAAGACAATGACAATGAAAGCAACATATACGTGTATATATACACATACATACCAGCCACCTCATTATGTAGAAACCTTTGGGCAGGTACTGAGAGGGGAGCGCATTAGGACCAGGCAGCATGAAAGGAATGCCTAGCGTCACAATACCAGACACCCTGCTCGGGTACAAAACGGCGATCCAGTTCACTATCATGGCTCCAAAGTCCTTCCCCACGAGATAAGCCTGATAGCAACAGGCACAGTGCAATGTTAGATCACAAACTTGCATGTCTACATACAAATTAAGAGTCGTAGTCCACAGTTTACGTTACTCGACCAAAAATGTTACATAAAACATATTTTGTATTCTTTTTAGTGGGCGAACTCTAACATATATAATTGTATTTATCACGCCATTTTGAGTTAATCTGTATTTAGTCACAGAAAGGAAGCATTACCTTGCTGACACCAAGAGTATCAAGAAGGGCGACAGCATCATCAACAAGGTCAATGAAGGTCGCTTTCTCTGGCTCCGGGGGCGTCTCAGAGAGTCCATAGCCCCTGAAATCCATAGCTACTGCTCTGTAGCCAGCGTCTGCAACAGCCACCATCTGGAGTACCATATTTCTGGGAATCCATGCAGGAACAGCACTACCTTAGAACCTACAGCACATACGAGCCACCATTGTTAATATTCGAAAAAGTGGTTTTTGGATAAATAAGCGAGTAATACAGCCATTTCAAAGAAAATTGGAATTGGAGTAAAGTAGCACCTGTTCCAATCTCTGCTACATGTAATTTCAGCCCTCTTACTTCCACATGGGAATGCTTGATCCGCTCCATTTCCAAATAGCTAAAGTATTGAGCAAAGCAGTACTGACGCCTGACTTTGGATAATGGACAGAGACAGTTGTGGACCGGACTAAATAAGCGAGCGTTAGGTATTATAAAAATGCATTATGGTCGGACCTCGTGGGAAAGATGCTGGCACGGTTACTCTTAATTAGGAAGAAATTTCAATAACCTTGTAAGTTAGCATTTGTTGCTGCCAAATATCTCTAGTATAATTATATATATAGAAAAATTATTTAATATGCATTTATTGTGATCAAATCTCTTTAGTATATATATGAAAAAAAAAATATGTCAAAAGATTTAATATTAAAAATTATTAAAAAATAAATTTTAAGTTATAATTTTTAATAATAATAATAATAATAAGGCTAAAAAATAACTAAATATTAAAAAAAATAATTATATCAAAAGATTTAATATGTATTTGATCTGACAAAATCTCTTTAATATATTATATATATGAAAAAAAAATAATTATATCAAAAGATTTAATATTGAAAATTATTAGAAAATGAATTTCAAGTTATAATTTTTAAAAATAAAAAAAAAATAAAAAAAATAATTAAATGTTAAGAATATTAAATTTACTTGTTTGGTCAATTTAACTTATATCTTACTAAAAATACAATAAAAAAAACTTTTTATAAGTTTAGTTAACAAAAAAAAAAATAATAAACTAAAGATTTATGAAATTTTAATTCTTTTAATTTTTTTTTTATTATATACATTATATTACTCTTTAATTATAAAAAATAAAAAAATAGTTAATTTTATTCAATTTTTCGATGTGAAACTTTAGTCATCAACTTAATAAATTTCCACTTAAACTCAAATCTAATATGCAATTATAATAACAATATTTCATCTTTTTCATAAACTCTCATATCATTGAAACACACCAAACATTATCAAAATGCATTATAATCGGACCTCGTAATGAAAGATAAATAAAAAAGAAGTGTAATATTTTGACATTTTCGTAGTTATAAACAATTTTTTGTTTGTTGTACATTTTGGTATTTTTGTTACAAGTTCAGTAATTTTGGGTAGAAAACTAAAATTTTAGAACAATATTATTCAACAAGACCCTTATTTTTAATATTTCTTAGTTAAATTTTTTGACTATAAAACTAAATTTTGTAAATAATAAGATTTTTATAAGAGTGGCTAATGGCTAGAGTATTAAACAAAGTAGTATTGACACTTGACTTTAGGTAATGGATATAGGTAGTTATGGACTAGACTAATTAAGTAAGCATTTGGTATTATAAAAATGTATCATAATTGGTCCTCATCAAGAAAGATGGTTGTTGTTAGCCGTTTAAGTTCCTTGATATGAAAATGCAAGCATTGGTCGCATCTTGTATCAATGCTTTGCATGGTTTTGACGTGCAAAAGTGGCATCAAAGGAAACAAAGTGGAGTTATAAGATAATATGCATGGTAGCAATGCTAGAGGAAGGCTATGTGCAAGCTGTGGCATTAGCTAAGAGTTGAACCCAAGGATGTGGGTGACACTGTTAGGGCATTATGGATGCCTTGGAACAGTATGTGAAGGCATTGGTAGCAAGTTGAGAAGGCATTTAGGGCATTAGTTTGGTATGGCAGCATGCAGCAATGTCATTGGCGCAAGCTGTTGGAGGGGTAGGATGGGTAGGATGGGTCAAGCACTCCAATGTTTTCTCCTGCCAGAGGGTTAAGTTCCCTAATGCTCTTTAGGGGGTATGACTCACTCAAAAGTTAACCAATGTTGGGGCATGGGCAAGGGTCCAAACCAACAACATATGGACAAATAACAAGTTAGATAATAAGTGGGTGTAAAAGCAGCTACGACATCACATGAAGTGGGTAACTGATTAGGGATCTAAGTCAACAACGTTCAATTCCTTCAACATACATGTGTTGGATGTACATCAATGGTTTACATGCTGCCAACAAAGGGCAAGCAGATATGAACAGTAGATGTAAAGGTTGTCAGCACACAAGCATAAGCTCTAGTCTATGTACGGCATGGTTGGATGTGGCTTGTCACAAGCTTGGAGTGTGGACCAAGCAAGGGAGTCTTATGCACCACAAAGATAGGAGAACATGAGGGGGAAATCCTCCTAATTTGTGGGCATGGTCTGGTGGCATAAGTGACAAGTTGGGGATTGTTATCCAAGCCGATGAAGTGGCATGAACATGGATTGCCAAGGAGATGATCTAACCAAATAAGAGTTGAGGTGACATTCTCTCCTTGAATGGAAAAGCAAGGAGTTGCTAAGAAGTGAGGAGTGGCCCCAAAGGAAAGGGAACCCACTAAGCATGATTGGTTTGACAGTCAAGTCATACATGACCCTAGGTATGTCAACTACCACCACTATAAATAAATAAAATATGGCAACCAAAGGCCACATATTCATACACACGCATATTCTCACAACACTTTAGTGATTTAATTGGAAGAAACAATTGAGTGAGAGGCGAGAGGCAAGTGTGAGAGACTTAGCATTGTATTCCTTTGTATACTTTTAGGTGAAAAGTAATAAAAGTTGGAACAATTCCCATAAGTGCTGTGTGTCTTCTTGCTTTCTTTGTATGCAAATTATGTGCAATGCTTCTTGTGTTCTCATTTGTAGGTTAGGCTAAGACCAAGAGGGCTTCTTGGTGTTATCACTTGGCCAAATTCGTGGTTGAAAAGTTTGCCCCCATGACAACTGGTATCAAAGTGTGGTTTGACCTATGGTTGGTGGTTTAGGTCTTGATGCAATGCGAGAACAGGTGTTCAAGATTGATAAGACTCTTAGAAAGGTCTAATAGGAATAGACTCTTTCAATTTTGGCAAGGTTCGATGAGTTGGAAAAATCGATATATGTCTTACAATCCAATTATGATAATTTTGATTCATCTTGTAATTCTTAATTTAATAAGGTGGAACAAAACATTGTTGTCCTCAAGAAGGTGATGGGTAATTTATCTAGTAGAGGGGTAAAGGATTTAAGGAAGATAAGAGTTCCCGAATCTAAGACCTTTAATGGTGATTGTGATGTAAAGGCGATCGAGAACTTCTTGTGAGATATAGAGTAATATTTCAAAGCTACCTATGTGCTAAATGCGAAAAAGGTAACATTGACTAGCATGTATCTCGCTAATATGTCAAGTTATAGTCACAAACAAGCCTAGAAAATGATGTTAACGTGAGTAGGCCTCGGATTGAGATGTGGGACATGCCAAAAAGGAATCAAAGGATCAATTCTTACCTTACAATACATCATAGGTTACAAGGGAGTCATTGAAGAGATTAAAGCATAGTGGCACAATGTGTGACTATATCAAGGAGTTTAGTTCCTTCATGTTAGAAATATGTAACATATTCGATGAGGATAAGCTCTTCAATTTCATGTCGAGGCTCTAACCGTAGGCACAAATTGAGTTACGGAGGTAAGGTATGAAGGACTTGCCTTCTGCGTTTGGTGTGGCCGATGGTTTGGTTGATTTTCACATCAACACTTTTGATTCTTCAAGTAGTAGGCAAGCCAAGGACAAGGGCAAAAAGTCGAAAAGAAAACTCCTAAGAATGCAAGCAAAGGGAGGACATCAAGGGAAAAGGCAAAATTGTTGCTCTGGATTAAGGTATGAGTAAAACACAAGTTGGTTGTTTTATTTGCAATGGTTTACAAGTGGGAGAAATTAAGCACTTTGGTGGTAGAAGAGATGGAAGTGATGCTAGTTTGGATGATGGCATCCTCTCACGGGTCAATCTCATACAATTGATCAATATTATACATGTTGAACGAATCTTAAAACTAGACTTGATTTATGTCAAAATTGGAATATGAGGGCAGGAGCTCTTGGCGATAGTAGATTCAGGTGCAACACATAACTTTATTGTTGAATGGGTAACTGAATCACTTGGTCTTCAAGTGGAAAAAAATGTTAGTTATGTGAAAACTGTCAACTTCAAAACACATAACATAACAGGGACGATAAAAAGAGTTGAGGTTATTCTTAATTCATGAACGAAAAAAAAAGACGATAAAAGGAGTTGAGGTTAAAGGAAAAAGAAAAACAAATTAATGCATGAAATTTATTTAAACTAGATTCACAATACAATTCAAATATTAATTTGCGAAACCAAGCTGACTAGTCTAAACTATTCCCCCATCCTCTGTAACCATTCTAGCTTTCTTATTTCAGGTAAGGACAATAAGTCTCTCCATCAAAACTCAGAAGCACGCATTAGAAATTTAAATAGGGATAATGTGATTTCTCGAGAGGTATTTTTTTTCTCTCCATCTTCATTTACTGTGCTTGTTGAGGAACTTGATGATGTAATCATTGACCAGCTCAGGAAGCTTTTCTTGAATGAAATGGTTTCCTTCTTCTACAAAGATGGTGTCCAAATCAGGAACGAAGTGTTTCACTTTTCCACTCCTTATGTAGTCCTCCACGCCCGGGAACTTTAAAAAATAGTCCTGCTCACCCATTACTAGCAAAGCTGGAGCTGTGACTCTTGCATCGGTTATCCCAAGATCCACTCCCGACCTCCTGCACAGACCACCCAGTTGAGATTTCAGGGCTTTCCGCCTCTAAGGTATAATATTTAAAAATTGTTTCTGGTCTCCAATTGACCCTTTGCTGATACCTGTAGGGAATTTGCATGGCAAAGCTGAATCCATGTTTCTGGTACAAGGAAGCATAAACCGAAAGATCTTCCTCAGAAAACCATGGTGGCAGCGGAGTCGATGGGTCGACAAGGTCCATTATCTCCTGGTCATCTGCAGCTGCTGGTAGCTCAGACCCAGAGAAAAGAATGTATATTTTCTTGATCACTGTCTTGACATCAAAGCGACCGAAATCAGCTTCAGCCCGCCCTGGCTCCTAGAGTTTGTTGACCATTGCAAGTGAAATTATCCACATGAAAGAGGATAATTGGTTAAAAAGACAATCACAAAGAAAGCAAATTATACGCATATATTCACACATACATACCAGCCATCTCATTACGTAGAAACCTTTGGGCAGGCACTGAGCGGGGATTAAATTAGGACCAGGCAGCATGAAAGGAATGCCTAGCGTCACAATACCAGACACCTTGTTCGGGTACAAAGCAGCGAACAAGTTCACAAACATGGCTCCAAAGTCCTTCCCCACCAGATAAGTCTGATAGCAACAAGCACAGTGCAACGTTAGATCACAAATTCGCATGTCTACATACAAATAAAGAGTCTAAGTCGACAGTTTCCGTTACTCGACCAAAAATGTTACATAAAACATATTTTGTATTCTCTTTATTGGGCGAACTCTCACATATATAATTGCATTTATCACGCCATTTTGAGTTAATCTGTATTTAGTCACAGAAAGGAAGCATTACCTTGCTGACACCAAGAGTATCTAGAAGGGCGACAACATCATCAACAAGGTCAAGGTAGGTCGCTTTCTCTGGCTCCGGGGGCGTCTCAGAGAGTCCATAGCCCCTGAAATCAATAGCTACTGCTCTGTAGCCAGCGTCTGCAACGGCCACCATCTGGTGCCTCCATGAGTACCATATTTCTGGGAATCCGTGCAGGAACAGCACTACCTTAGAACCTACAACACATATAAGCCCCCCCCCCCCATTGTTAATAGTCCAAAAAGTGGTTTTTGGATAAATAAGCGAGTAATATAGCCATTTCAAAGAAAATTGGAATTGGAGTAAAGTAGCACCTGTTCCAATCTCTGCTACATGTAATTTCAGCCCTCTTACTTCCACATGGGAGTGCTTGATCCGCTCCATTTCCAATAGCTGAACTATTGAGCAAAGCAGTACTGACGCCTGACTTTGGATAATGGACAGAGGCAGTTGTGGACTGCACTAAATAAGCGAGCGTTAGGTATTATAAAAATGCATTATGGTCGGACCTCGTTAGGAAAGATGGCTGGCACGGTGACTCTTAACTAGGAAAAAATTTCAAACACTCTAGTATATTATATACATGGGAAAAAAATTATATTAGAAGATTTAATATGCATTTATTGCGGTATATAAGAATTATTAAAAAATGAGTTTTGAATTATAATTTTTTAAAATAATAATAAGAGTGAGAAAAAATAATTAAAAATTAAAAAAATTAAATTTATATATTTTAATATGAGTTTAATTAATAAAAATTAAAATAATAAAATAAAAATTTAATTTTTATTCTTTTAATTTTATTTTATTATATTAATTTTATAATATATTATATTATTTCTTATTTATAAAAAATAAAATTAATCAAATTTATTTAATTTTTTTAGTATAAAATTTTAGTTATTAATTTAATAAAATTTCTACCTTAATTTAATTCTTACATGTAAGTATAAATAATAACTAATTCTCAACTTTCTTCATAAACTCTCATGTTATTACAACACACCTTCACCTTCTTCATAAACTCTTATATCATTGTAGTACACCAAATAAATAAGCATCAGATATTATAAAAAAAAAATAAATAAAATAAAATATTATAATTGAAACTCATAAAAAAAATACTAATTCATTAATTTTTAATTAATTTATATATATATATATATATATATATATATATATATATATATATATATATATATATATATATATATATTTTAAATTAATATTTATTTAGTTAAATATCTTTAATTTATTATATATTTAAAAAAATTATAAAAAGAGATATAAATATATATTATAATTCAAATTTTTCATCAAATATCATAATAAATTCAGTAAAATAAATAATTAAATAAAAAATATAATATTTTGACATCTAATAATTTTTTATTTATTGTACATTTTGATATTTTTGTTGCAAGTCCAGTAATCTTGGGCACAAAACTGAAATTTTATAAAAATATCATCCAACAAGCCCCTCGTTTAAATATTTTTTAGTTAAATTTTCTGACTATAAAACTAAATTTTGTAAATAATAAGGTCTTTATGAGGGGCGGCCGATGGCTAGAGGACTGACCAAAGCAGTATTGACGCTGGACTTGAGGTAATAGATGGAGGCGGTTGTGGACTGGACTAATTAAGTGAGCGTTTGGCATTATAAAAATGTAATTCTCTGCATTAGCAATTCCAGCTGGTAGCTGTATTTCTGCAAGTCTATCCTCCACCTCTTTCTCATCGTCAATTGTTTTCAACAGCACTGATCTGGCTTCTTCAGCTCGGTTGTGCATGACCAACCCAACCACCCTGACGACTAGGCGATGATGAAAATTGCAAATCCAATAAAGACTGAGGACAAGATTCCTACAGCAAGCATTACCCTCTGTGCACCAGAAGACTTGAAAATGCATAATCTGAGACGTAGCCAAGTAAAATCCCAAGATTCATGAAAATCTCAGGGAAACAGGTGAAAGCCCCTCGAGCAACAGTCGGCGATATCTCGGCTATATAGACCGGGGGCGATCATGACCCCAAAGCCGATTCCAATTCCAGCCAAGTGTCTCCCCGCCATGAGTATTTCCAACGAAGGATCAACTGTCATCGCCATTGCTCCTGTTTGAAACACAACTGCAGCTAAGGCCATTGTCCATTTCCTGGAAATGTAATCTGATGTTCTTCCACCAGCTAGACTACTACCAAAAAGTGAAACGATGCTCGAGCAACCAACAAGAACTTCCTCCTCTACCCAGGCTACATTGAGATCTTCTTGGAGAAATATGACTGCTCCGCTCATTACACCTACATCTGCAAATTTAAAAACTCGAATGCTGTAAGGAATAGTCGATTTGATTCAGAAAAATTTGTGCGAGGAATGTCCGTCACTTGAACGCCAATTTGCTGGAGCGCAAACTGGACTGACAATTTGGCAGTATCTAAATTTTTATTGTAATATAAAAATTATAAAAAATATGTTTTTTTTTTATATATATAATTTATCGTTTAATAATTTTTTTAATAGATTAAAAAAAAGTTATTAATATATCTTTGAAGTTAAATCTTAATTTTTACAAATTAAAAGAAAAAAAAAAAAAAAAATCGTCGACTGACCATTAAGTATAAAAATCGATAGAATCCGAGTCTTCAGTCATTGTTGGTGTTGGTTGGTTCCAATTCACAAACATGGTTTTGAACAGATCTCCAAACAACAAAACCACCGGCGTCGGTGTCAATCTCGATCTCAGCACACCAAAACCCCGCCTCGATTTTCTCAGCTCCAAGCCTCCGCTCAATTATGCCGCCGGTCTCGGCCGCGGTGCCACCGGATTCACTACCCGCTCTGATATCGGACCTGCCCGGGCTGCCCCCAATCTCCCTGACCGCTCCACCGCCGCCGCCATAGGCGGAGCCGCTGGTGTCGCCCCTGCATTGGGCCGCGGCCGGGGAAAACCAGGCGAGGAGGAAGAGGACGATGAAGGCGACGATGAGAACCAGAAGTTTGACGAGTTTGAAGGAAACGAGGCCGGATTGTTCGCTTCTGCCGAGTACGATGAGGATGATAAGGAAGCGGATGTGGTTTGGGAGGCGATTGATAAGAGAATGGACTCCCGGAGGAAGGACCGCCGCGAGGCTAGGCTCAAGCAGGAGATTGAAAAGTATCGGGAGTCTAACCCTAAGATCACGGAGCAATTTTCCGATTTGAAGAGGAAATTGCATACGATATTGGCTGAAGAGTGGGAAAGCATTCCGGACATTGGGGATTACTCTCTGAGAAACAACAAGAAGAAGAAGAGGTTTGAGAGCTTCGTGCCCGTGCCCGACACGCTTCTGGAGAAGGCTAGGCAGGAGCAAGAGCATCATGTTACTGCTCCGGCTGCCGACTTGACGGCTGTGGGTGAAGGGAGAGGCACTGCACTGTCCTTGAAGTTGGATAGGTTATCAGATTCGGTTCCCAGGTTGACCGCAGTGGATCCTGAAGGATATTTGACTGATTTGAAGAGTATGAAGATTGCTAGTAACGCTGAGATTTCTGATATTAAGAAGGCAAGGCTGTTGTTGAAGAGTGTTATACAGACCAACCCGAAACACCCTCCTGGTTGGATTGCAGCAGCAAGGTTGGAGGAAGTTGCTGGGCAGATTCAGGCAGCAAGGCAATTGATGCAGAAGGGGTGCGAGGAGTGTCCTAAGAGTGAGCATGTTTGGTTAGAGGCATGTAGGTTGGCAAGTCCTGATGAAGCCAAAGCAGTTATTACCAGGGGTGCTAAGAGTATTCCTGATTCTGTGAAATTGTGGTTACAGGCTGCAAAATTGGAGCATGATGATGTGAATAAAAGTAGGGTTCTGAGGAAAGGTTTGGAACATATTCCAGATTCAGTAAGGCTGTGGAAAGCAGTTGTGGAGTTGGCAAATGAGGAGGACGCTAGGTTGTTGCTTCATAGAGCGGTGAAATATTGTCCATTACATGTACATTTGTGGCTAGCATTGGCTAGATTGGAGACATATGACGTTGCAAAGAAGGTGTTGAACAAGGCGAGGGAAAAGCTGCCCAAGGAGCCGGCTATATGGATAACTGCTGCCAAGTTGGAGGAGGCAAATGGCAATACGTCCATGGTGGGGAAGATTCTTGAGAGAGGTATTAGGGCTTTACAGAGAGAAGGATTGGCAATGGTTAGGGAGGTGTGGTTGAAGGAGGCTGAGGTGGCAGAGAGAGCAGGTTCTGTAGTGACCTGCCAAGCCATTGTTAAGAATACTATTGGTATTGGAGTGGAAGAAGAGGATAGGAAAAGAACATGGATGGCAGATGCAGAGGAGTATGGCAAGAGGGGATCTATTGAGACTGCAAGGGCTATATATGCTCATGCACTTACTGTATTTTTGACTAAAAAGAGTATTTGGCTGAAGGCAGCACAGCTTGAGAAGAGTCATGGGACCAGGGAATCTCTTGATGCTTTGCTGCGCAAGGCAGTTACTTATACACCCCAAGCTGAGGTTCTGTGGCTTATGGGTGCAAAAGAGAAATGGCTTGCTGGCGATGTGCCTGCTGCTAGGGCAATTCTTCAAGAAGCTTATGCTGCTATACCAAACTCTGAGGAGATTTGGCTTGCTGTGTTTAAGCTTGAATTTGAGAATCGTGAGTCTGAGAGAGCTAGAATGCTGCTTGCTAAGGCAAGAGAAAGAGGTGGTATGGAAAGAGTGTGGATGAAGTCTGCTATAGTTGAGAGAGAGGTGGGCAACAAGGATGAGGAAAGAAGACTGCTGCATGAAGGATTGAAGCACTTCCCTGCATTCTTCAAATTGTGGCTGATGCTTGGGCAGCTTGAAGAGCGTCTTGGACACTTAGAAAAAGCTAAAGGATTCTATGAGTCTGGTTTGAAGCATTGCCCCAGTTGTCTACCCCTTTGGCTTTCTCTTGCTAATCTTGAAGAGAGAATGAACGGGCTGAGTAAGGCTCGTGCAGTGCTCACCATGGCAAGGAAGAAGAATTCTCAAAACCCTGAACTCTGGCTTGCTGCTGTACGTGCTGAATCAAGGCATGGAAATAAGAAGGAAGCTGATAAGTTAATGGCAAAGACATTGCAGGACTGTCCCAACAGTGGTATACTGTGGGCAGCATCAATCAAGATGGTTCCCCACCCCCAATGCATAATCAAAAGTAGGGATGCTGTGATGAAATGCAAGGACGATCCTCATGTTTTAGCTGCTGTGGCAAAGCTATTTTGGCATGATAGGAAGGTTGATAAAGCTAGGACCTGGCTAAACAGGGCAGTTACACTTGACCCAAATATTGGGGATTTCTGGGCTTTGTTTTACAAATTTGAACTTCAAAATGGAACTGAGGACAACCAGAAGAACGTGTTAAAGAGGTGCACTTCTGCAGTGCCAAAGCGTGGTGAGAAATGGCAGGCAATTTCAAAGGCTGTGGAGAACTCTCACCAGTCAACTGAGGCCATCTTGAAGAGAGTGGTGGTTGAACTTGGCAAGGAAGAGAATGCTGCTGAAAATATTAAATACTAACTCTGTATAGCTTTGCGGGCACAGATGATAAGTTCTTTTAGCATTTTTGCTTCCTTTTGTTCAATCAATTTTGCAATTGGCATGAAACTGGGGACATGAAATATATTGCAATTGACAACATACTGGGCTACTTATGGACATGTTTGTGGTTTCATCCCTTCAAAGTCGTACGTACAATCAAAAGACAAAATCCATGGAGATTTCCTTTTAGGATAAGTACTTGACGTATATTCTTGTTCCACCTAGGGCACATTGCTGTTTCTTAAATTTCTTTTTGGTGCTTGTTTAGGCCAAGTCAACTAATTTTTCACTTATCTCCCATACCTTTCTGGCCTTTTCTGGATCGCTGGCTTCTTTGGAAAGTTGGTTTTCAAATGAGGCAGAGTTCTTATTCCAGCTCCAGTAAACCCCTGACTTTGAGAGGGTTGGATCACTCACAACCTGATCACAAAAAATTATTTGTTTTTATGAGACACGGCACTAATGCACAAGCAAAATGAATTTTTGGCTATTATGAGTGATATTGTTCAAGGTCAACGATTTCTATCAAACCTGTGCAAGTCTATTCCCAGCTTCCTCCTCTGAAACATAGCCTTTGGTAATGTACTTTTGGAATGGTGGAAATAGAAGCCTGAACAAGGCAATGTGCTCCCTGAACAAGCCTGTTTCGGCTATGCAACCAGGATAGAGAGAACCAAAGGTGATGCCAGTCTCATCATGGTAGCGCCTATGGAATTCTTGCATCATGAGCATGTTGCAGACTTTGCTGTCTTTATAGGCCTTGGCACCATCAAATTCTCCCCCATCTATCATGGACGAGCTGTTTAGCCCATTCAAGCCACCTGCAAGACCTCGTAGATCTCCAAGGTCAGCTTTAGGGGGCACATTCCCGGCCAATGTATTGGTGTTTCCTGTGGAACCACGTCAAGGAACAACAAAAAGGGATCTTTGTGAGAGTATAGAAATCAATCTTTGTGTTAAATTACATAGATCCACGCAAGACAATATGATCAAATTTATTCTTCATAGATTCTCAGGCAATATGAATTAGTTCCCCTTCTATTTAAAATACAATTTTTGCTATCAATTTCTTAGTTTTTTTTACCCCAAGTTAGAATTGTTTTGTTGCTGTCAAATACTCCTGAATTATTTGCTCCAAAAATTTCAGTTGTTTAGCATTCAACAGATTGTGTGATGTTGAAATAATGGGATGTAAGATTTGAATCAGGACCTGTTATTGAGCCAACAATGATAAGACGCCTGGATGGGTAATCTGATCGCTTCATGTTATCCAGCAGCAACCGAGCAAGCAGAAAATGACCAAGATGGTTAGTCCCAACACTGAGTTCAAACCCTTCAGCAGTAAAAGTAGGTTCTTTGGCAGTAGGTAAGTAGACAGCAGCATTGCACACCAGCACATCAAGTGGCATATCCAACCGTAGGAAGTTGTCCACAAACTGTCTGACACTTTCAAGAGAGGCAAGATCAAGATGCATAACTGTGTAGTTCTCTTTCATCATACCAGCTGATTTAGCTGCCTTCTCAGCCTTGAGGAAGTTCCTACAAGCCATAATTACGTGCCATTTCCCTGTTTCAGCTAAAGCCTTGGCTGTGGCCAGACCCAAACCAGAGGATGCCCCTGTGATCATGACATTACCCTTTCTCAAAGGTTTTTTGGCTTCTGGTGTTGACTTATTCACTGCTGGAGTGGTTGTCACCGTTTGTGCTCTGATGGTTCCAACAGGCTGTTCCCTTTTCCCGGATTCCTGCATGGAAACGAAGCACATTCGGTTCGCTGCACATGGTCACGTTATGCTTACATATAAGAGCACTGATTTTGCAGATAAATACATAGCTGATTAGTCTGCAGTTAATGGTAAGTGGTAGGAACGAGCTGAATCCTTTTGATGTTTATTGTCATCGTCATTTTTAGTAGAGGTTCATGTCTTTTAGAATTGGCGAATCCTCAACCGCATTAAACATACTTCTTTATAGTTCTCTATAGTTTCTGAAGCTTAGTTTGAGCAAGTGAGACCATTTTACCTACCTTGCCATTTTTCAGAGAATAGTAGAGTTCAGGTTTGAGTTGGTTTGAAGTTGGAACCGAAACTCCGAAGAGACATGTCTCCTTGAGAGAGGACTTTCCCTGTCAAAACCAATACTATGTGATACACCCTAACCATAACATTCAATAGAACCGGAGAAGGGTAGACATTCAGGAAGCAAAGAACTTTGCAGACTATGACAATCAATTGAGGAAGTAAAACCAACCTCTTTGTAGATGGAGATGGTGGAAGGAAGTACAGAGGTTGACTGAAGAGCCATTGACACCTGTTTAGGCCTAGTAGCTGAGCTTTCCTGAAGTTGTGACTGTGCCAAGTTAAGCAGTGTTTACAAATCCTGAAGGGTTTTCCGGGCAGTGGCCCAAGGATTTGATTATGTTGGGCAATACTTGTTGGATAAGAGAGTTATGTTCCACTGACAAATGTCTGCCACATGGACCTCTGGTATCCAATCAAGTTTCGATTTTCAGATTTTCGTGATGGGATATGAATTACCCGCCGATGTGCAAAATGGACGTGCTCCATCGAGATTCTTCTCTTCATAAATGTGGACTGGGCTCTGGCTAGGATTCATGATGGTAAATGGTAATAGTGTTTTATTGTCAGCTTGTAGCTGCAAGGTGGGCTCCGGCTTATCCTGGGCCAAGCCTAAGATCTTTCAAGATAACGATAAGGAAAGGAGGATGGCCCGGGTCGCTTCGCAAGTCAGGGGGAAGATCAGGGTAGGCCTTGTCTCGGCTTACAGAATTGAGGTCCAAGCAATTTATCAAAAGAAAAAAAAAAAAAAAAAAAAAAAAAAAAAAAATCCTTACACCAAACAAAAATCCTCGGGTTCAATTCAAGCGGCGCTATTCCTAATCCAAATTCGTCTGTACACGAGGCATCAACGTCATGGGGGCTGCCATGCCTAAACAAGAGAGAAAAATCATTGTTTATGATTGTACAACAAATGGTGACAACAATTGCTTTGTATAGAAAACGATAGCAGCCATGCTCTCGCATAAAAAAATTGGGTTTCAGTTTTTAAAGAAGGTTTCAGCTAGTTAGTCTAATCCACGGCCGCCTCTTTCAGTATCCCACACAAAGATCTTTGAAGAGAGTAATCATGCACAATGCAAAGATCCTGGAGCCTCTCCGAATAGCAGTCACCAAAGTTCCCAAGAGGTTAATTTATTATTCTGTAACTTACATAAGAAACAAATATTAATTACATATATTTGAGGTATTTAATCTAACTCCATCGATTCCAACTGAAACTATTTATTTTTCAAGGAAAAAGCTTGTTTTAGCTTAGTCATATTTTAATGCAACATTTTGTTATCAAGTTTCAGAGCTTTGGGAATATAATTAGACGGTTTCGCTGCTTACTTACCACGTAGAAGCTCCGTTTGAAATTACTTGCCACAGGCACGTAAGTGGTCCACCCTTGTGGTTCAAAAATAAACTATATACTTACTATTAACGGAATTAAAAAAAGAAAAAAAAAAAAAGGTTCATCGTTATCGTGCCGTCGCAGATAAGAAATTTATATGATCTCAATGGACGGCTAACTTGTCCCCACCCCATTTCATTATCATCCAGTCAAATCAATAAAAGCCCATTTTGAAGGTTTTAAAGCCATGCCATGACTCTCGAGGGAAGTTGTTCATTTGATAATCATCCTGCAATAAGTCGTCTTCCTTATCTCAGAATTTTCCTGAATCGGTCGATTCTCTGATATGGGATATGCATGCAGCGATGAAGACTTAGAAGGGTTTCATTTATCAACTTTTCTAAGTTTGGAGATTCCCATCAGGTGAAATTCCGATCTGTATAATTTTCCACTGGCATCACTTTAGCCTAATATGCCTATTGCTCTTCCGCTTTAAATCCCACTAAATTTTCATAAATTTTGGTGAGGATCTGTGCGTTATTATGCTCCTGAAATGTGAAGCAATACTTGTGTACCGCAAATATTCAAGCCTATTATTTGAGGTGCAATTTGATAACTTAGAGGCATCACAATAAAGAAAAGAAAAAAAAAAAAAAAAAGTGGCATGATTTCATAAAGTGGACTCAGGTCTTTGATTTTTGTAATAATAATGGAAGAAGGCGAAGTGCAATCTGCTGCCATTAAAGTAGAGTAGCATTTCCAGATTCCTGATCTTTTTGTAAGCAATGATTTGGAGCCATGCTAATTAGTAACTTGTGCATTGCAGACCAATATCGGGAGCCTCCCACTACTGGGACAAATTTCACAAACAGGTGTTGAATTCCAAACCAAAGCTGCAGCTGGTTAATGTAAACAAATGGTCAAGGAAAGTTAACCCCTTTGTGTTTTTATTCTTACACAAGATGGTTTGCCTGAAATTTACCGTGAAGATCAATCCCACCAAGAACATCTGTTTCCTGCTTCCTCCTACAAGTAAAATTGCTCTATGCCTTCGCCAAAATATATTGTAGAAACTAGTGAGACATTTTAATGTGAAGAATTGAAAAAAAAAAAAAAATTTAACGAGACAATTTCGTGTGCTATGATGATAATCTGTTACGAAAATGTTATGAAAACTACAAATCAATATAAAAATCTTATCATACTCCAACTAACGAACAAAATTACAAATATTTGATGCATCCTCCAAGCAGAAAAATAAAGCTTGTGGGGGGAATGGACCAATGATAAAGGAGATCACAAAACTGTCTCCTTCTATCCTGGTCCTTGTCTTGCGCTTAAGCTGTCCACTACCACCACTACTATATTTCCAACATGAAAAAGAGAAGCTACCAAGGGACAAAGTAGATAGATAGTGGATAGTGGATACTAACAACAATAGGAAAGAAATGCATGAACTGCTAGGAGGATGGAACTAAATTAACACTGCATGAAGGCCTGAAAAATATGTAGCCTTGTTGCAGTATGTGCAATGGAAGGACAAACCCGGAGTATTTCCGAGAAATCCAGGAGAAGTTGAAAGCCAAAGAAAGAAGTGGGATTGTGTTGCATCTTCTTATCAGTAAAGCTCCAAGGAAATCACGGGTTGTTTGTGAAAAATCAGCAACCGGTGAGCACAACTGAAGCTGAAGATCAAAATCTACCAGAAGTATAAAGGGCTTAAGTCACAGGTTGGCTGCACAAAAAATTTGCAGCCAGTCTGAGAGTTACAAGAAAGAGACTAACATGCTAAGCCAGCTGCAAGGATGAATTTGAGAACGTAACAAATCAATCTTGATCGTTCCAAAAGAATGGCTTCATAGGAAAGGAAGAGGGAGAAGAAGAAGAAGCTGATCCCAAATTGTCAAGTTGTCTTTGAAGTTCAGAACGCTCGTCGAACTGCTGCTGTCTTGGATTGCCGAAAGGAAGATGTGATTGCAACAATAGATGGTTAGTGGTGTCCAAGTCATCCCACACAGAACTCTCTGGACCCCAACCTGTCGGAATTGCATTGAACCAAGCCTCTTCCATGTCTCCCCACACAAGTTCTTGAGACCCCGAGGCGGCAGCGCCTTCAGCTACCCTGGAAGCCGCCTCTGCTGCCGCCTGAGCCTCATCAGTGACCCCACTTGAACCCATTCCCGAATCATCGTCAAGATTGTCCTTTTGAGGCTGTTGCTGCGCAGTTGCCATGACTGAAGCCTGAAAGTGAAGGCTTTCTTGAGTTTGTCTTTGCGTTGACTCTTGATGAGGAGTTGGTGGACAACAAACGGTGGAACTTAGACCTGCAGAGGATTCTTTATCCTTGTTCAAGAAAAGTTCAGGGAAATTGAGCCTAGCATTCTCTCCTCTCAACTTGAAGGCCTCGCGGTCATAAGCCAAGGCAGCATCTTCAGCTGTGTCAAACGTGCCAAGCCAAAGGCGAGTCCTATTTCGAGGGAGACGAATCTCGGCTACCCATTTTCCCCAATGCCTCTGCCTCACTCCTCTATAAAGCTTGGTTGTATTCAAAGGCTGCAACGGAGGAGGCCTGAAAATTGGCCTGCCATCCGGTCCAACCCTATTCGTCATCATCCATCTACCTCTCGGACTGAGGTTCCATGCATCACTACAGTACTGAAACAATTTTTGCTGTTGTTGTTGAGCCAACGCAGACTCTCCAGTAAAGAATGGCGGATAACCGAAGCGAAGTTGCTGATTTTGTCCAAAAGATATCATCTTTTGTTGATCCTGAGCCAAATGAGGCGGTGGCCTGAAAATAGGCAAAGTAGGCTTCGCTACAAATTGGTTATGGAATTGAATAGGTTGGTTCGACCCTTCAAAAGCAAAAGGGAATAGCAGTCTTGGATCAGAAGAGGAAGAAGGTGGATATAAAGGAAGGACAGAGGTAGAGTCAGGAGAAACAGAGGAAGGAACAGGGAACGTTGTCGGCTGGGATTGATAACTTGACGGTTGAATTTGATTCTGATGTTTAGGGCTACGGGTCTTCTTGAGAGGTCTTTCTGCCATGGAAGGTCCATCAAAAACCGGCTTCCATTGCTGCCTCACAAGGCTAAGATCAGCTTCTTGTTTGCCCCTCTCAAGCTTCCAATCGTGGCTCGTTGTCATCTTCTGAGTCTCATCAAGAACACTCTTCTTGGGCTTGCCAGTGCTGTTGTTAGCCGCAGCCATCAAGACCAGCAGCGAAAACACTTACCCGCTCGCTCTCTCGAAAGATTCAATCTTTGGAAAAATGGATTGAAGATGAAGAGAACTTTGAATGGAATCAAAACGTATCAAAGAAGATAGTGATTAACAAGAAAGATTAAAAAATTAAAAAAAAAAAAAAAAGAAGAAAAAAATTCAGATCCAATTGGGTCAAAAGAACAAGACCGAATTGGAAAATCTGAACTGGAATCAATGGCTAATCCGATTGAACTAAAAACAGAATCGGATACCAAAATTTCCAAATCTTGAACAATCATCACAAATCTTTCAGAATAATAAACACCGAAACAGGAACATTTAAAAAAAAAAAAAGAAAAAAGAAAGAGAAAGAGCGAGCGGACAAAATGCGCACAGGATATCCCAAATGGGTGTAGATGATGAAGACGTTGAAGTAACGAGTATTGGCTGTTACGAATTTGGAAGGTTACCGGGAACAGAGCATTGAGAGACAAAAAGTCAAGGGACTGCAGAGGCTTTGCGTTTGGCTTTGGAGAACAGGGATGCAGGGAAGGTGGCTTTATAAGAGAGCAGAAAAATATTCGAAGGCACACTTTTTATTTATTTATTTATTTATTTGAATAATTACGAAAGAAAGACGTGGAAGGGGATGAAAATTAAAAAGAAGGGAAAAAGCAAAGAAATTTTTTTTTTTTTTTAAAATTTAAATCTCAAATAACTTTATCTTCATAATTTCGTTGCTTCCAATTCAATTTTCCCTCTGCCCCACTCTCTTCTCCTCCATTGCCGCAATACTGGAGAAGCATAAATTGATATTTTGCTGAAAAGGTAAATTTCTAAAAAGTCTCAAAAAAATAAGATATAAAAGTGAATTTTTTTCACAAAGTGAATTTATAAAAAAAATAATAAATAAATTTTACAACAATCCAACATTCCAACAGATGATAGAGCAAACAAATTTCTAATTTTAACAATTAAAATTTAAATTTTATTCTGACAGATCAAAAATAAATAAATTTTAAATATGAACTTTGTGTCATAATTTAAAAATAAAAATTTATGTTATATTTTTTAAAAAAATTGAGTATTTAATGATTTTTTTATTGTTAATTCTTTTATATTTCTGTTGTCTCTATCTTCAAAATATTTCATCTGGGACGTTAAATATTTGACAAAATTTTGAATTCCTTTCCTGCAATAATCAGTTAAAAAAAAAAAAAAAAGGTTTTGCCCACTGCAACGGTGAAATCAGTCTATGCGTGCGTGCGTGCGTGCGTGCGTGCGTGTCTGTCTGTCTGTCTGTGTGTCTGTGTCTCTGTGTTGTGTGTTGTGTGTTGTAGAAGTGAGCCACGTTTGTTTCCTCTTTCGGTGGGAGAATTCAAACAAAAAAACAAATATTTTCTTTTCTGTGTTCTTTGTAAAAGTCAACAGACACAACGTTGTCTTCGAAAAGTCGGTGCAAATCGGCGCGTGTCGGTGGAATCATCATTTTTTTTTTTTTTTCTCCCTCTCCTTCTGTTTTCTCCGGTTTGTTTCGTTTTCTCACTCCCAAGCCACACGCACAAGGAAAACAAAAATATATATTCCTATCACCATCCATCCATCCATCCATCCATCCAAGCTAATTAATCTGACACAGATTAAGTTGATTGTAGATTGACCCGAAATTAGAGAACCCTCCCTCACAATGAAAACATTTTTTATTTAACCCAAATAACAAAAAAAAAAAATTATAAAGTTTCACAAAAAAAAAAAAAAATTATTATTTTTTATTAAAAAATTTATTAAATCATAAATTATATAATAAAAATATATTTTTTGAATTTTTTAAAATTTAATATTTTTTATTAAAATTAAAATATAAAAACTTAAAAATAAAAATTTAAATACTTAATAACGGAGATATATATATATATATATTGGAGAAAAGAAAGATTACTTTTAAAATGTGGGGGTAATTATAATGAGGAGAAATATCGAATCCAACTTTGCTTTGAAGTTGGTGATCACTCGTTGTTCTGAGGGACACGTGGTGACCGTTGAAAGGCGACGTGGGTTCATCAAGTTTGGTAGGAGAAAATATCTACGCGAGTTCCTTGAATGGAACCGTTAAAGTAGGCAAAGACAATATTGGGGTCACTGTTTTTGGACCCATCTCCAACTCCGGACGCATGCAGTCACCAAACTCCTCAATTATTATTAGGCCTCTCTCTCTCTCTCTCTCTCTCTCTCTCTATACACCAATTAGGAAGGGGCCCACGAAAATTGCCATGGAGACAGAGACTGCGAGACCCCTTTTTGAGTTTTGACATTTAGCCGAAATGGAATGGATCCCTTTCACACGTAATGTGACTCCTTCGTAGATAGAGACACCTGGCAAATAAAAATGCGTCATCATGTCCCAGGGCGAGAAGGGTTGTTCCAGAGCCCCTGCATCCATCAATTCATGGAACCTGGAGCAAATGATCCCCCCCCCCCCCCCCACAACATGACTGACACTCTCTCTACTCGAAGATCCACACAACGATAGTTTTTTTTTTAATAAAATGAATTTTATGTAAAGATAAATTTTATAATAGAGAGATAGAGAGGGAGCTATCAGGGGGCCAGAGACCCGTGAGCTGACAATGAATGGTTTAAGCGCCTGGACATTTGAAGCGGCAATTGATTGCCGGAACATAGATTTCCCCGAAAATAATCGAAGTATCTTACGTATCAAAGTTGGTTAATAGTCTACGATCGTATGGGATGGAGTTTTTTTTTTTTAAGGATTACAAAGTCAAACCCCATTTGGCTGAGAAAGTGTGTGCAATGACAGTCACTCCATCATTTTCATGCTTAATGGCCTATTTTGGTAATCGCTTGAATAAAAAAACTTGTTATGCGACTCTCTTTATCCTTTATCCGGTGCTTAATGAAGACCGTGAAATGGTGGCCCATTTTTGCTTCCTTTGCAAGAGTTTGGAAGTGCGCGGAACGTTTATGGACATGGTCCCTGCCACCTTTCTCAACTGCCTTTTTGCTTTTATTTTCCTTTTGTATGTTGGAATTGTGCATTGAATCAGTTTTTTATACTAAAGCAAGATGATTAACAATAAACGAGAACCCAATTGGTCATTCCTCCGTGTCCTGAACCGAAGAGTGACCGCATTAGATAAAAGCTTTAGTTGGACGTGGGGGACATCAAACAGATTGAGAGGAGTTTCGTTTTCTGTTTCCCGGAATAGAACTTACCACAGTTCACTACAATGACTCAGCTTTCTGTTTCATATCTCAATTTCTTACTCTAATGGCCTGCAAGAGCATGAAAGAAATTTAACTCCGAAATATGCTTCCTATTGAAGCAATGTTTTTGACTGTAAGATTAGAAGGGCCACCTTTTTGAGCATGCGGTCAGAGATGTCAGTAGCTTTCTTTGTCTAACTGGGAAAGGAGAACCATTTCCTTGCATACTTTTAGGCCTTGCCAACCTGGTCATGCAACATGAGGCAAAAAAGCAAACTGATAACATTTTAAATTGATCACGAAATGACATTGTTACTCAAAGATATCTGTGTGTGTGTGTGTGTGTGTGTCCGTGCGGCGGAGTAATTGCTTTCTGTCAAACGATTGCACAAATAGCTACATGCGCTGTCTATGTCATTGACAAAGTTTAGCAGCGGCAGGGCTTTTGTGGCTGCTAGATATGTTGGGCAAGCCATTTTGGGCCAGGGAATGCAGGTTTGGATCTCTATACGAACTTCATCAGGAATTCAGGATCTTAGTCCTGCTGAATTAGATTGCAGATAGGCAAAGACAACATTTTTTTTTTCTTTTGGGGTCCATAGGACTACAAATGTGGGCCCAATTTGATAATTTTTTGTACATCTCAAGCAACTTAAGAACTAAGAATTTCCATCGTCTGTCAACCACCGACATAAAAGCAAATTAATTCTATAATTTCCCAGCCAAAGGAAAAGGAAATTTAAAGGAAAAGAAAAAAAATTCAAACGATCCTACAGTGTGCATTAGTACATCTTTCCGCCAGGTGCTTGTTTGGTTCTATTCTGCATGTTCTCTTTCTTGAGAGCCATGAACTTTGCTGTTATATCATCGTAGTCTGGCAACTTAGGATGGACATGGTTAGGAGACTGAATGGGAAATGAGCAGGACCGCACAACACTGTCTGCATGTGCATCTTTAGACCGCTGTTGGGGCATCGTCATGGCTCTCAGATATGGGGGCTTCATTTCTTTTCTTGTCAAAGGCCTAGTTGCCTTTGAGCATGCGTCATCTGAAGCAACACAGCTACCTGGAGAATCAAATCTTTCGCCTTTCCATTTCTGTTGCTTTGCTTATCTGACTGGCACTCCGGGCTGCTGCAATGATCATACGAGACAGCAGCAAATTCACAACTTTTTCTTCTTTGGATTTGAGGGAGAATGTAATACACCATTCCTTCATCTGATGCTCTAATCAAAGAACAGTGGCAATGGCGAAAACTGTTACATGAATGCCTTTGTTGAAGGCCATAAATAACTTTGATTCCTCTTTTTTGCTTCAAGTAGGTAACTTCCTCATCTCTTCTATCACCAGTACATAAGTGACACTGATTGTTCATGTAACAGTCTTCTGCTTCATGCTTCAAGTGTCGTCCCGAGTAAGTTTTCTTTTGCCCCATTTCTGGGTTACTCAATTTTTCACTCTTTCCTACCGTCCTTTCCCTGAGACCCTTGCTTTGAAGATAAGATCTATGTTTACGAGTTGGATATCTCTTGCCTTGCTTGTCATAGAAGATATCACAATTGATGTCTTTGAATCCTGAATTTTCTTGCGATGCAGGTCTCTTTCTTGATGTCTTCCTTGTAATCTTCACCCTCTTTCTAGACCTACTCGAGCCAGTGCTTTCATTCCCGGATTCATATGGGTCCCTATAATTCACATCATAGCTGTCTTCAATTTTATTGCCTTTGGACAGAACTGATGACTTGAACTTGAAGATTCTCTGATCCTGGCAGCTTCCTTCCTTTGTCACCGGAGATTGAACTTCCTCTATGTCATCAAGATAGACTACCATACCGTCGGTGAGCACTGGCAGGCTTTCAGAAGATGAGGCTGTTGTCTTGCGATCGTCCTTGAATTTTGGGGTTGCACTGTAAGTCGTGTGAGCCGTCTGACTTTGTTTACTTCCTTGAGTGACAACATTGAGACTACGTGGAGATTCAAGTCCAGAAAATTTCTCCACTTTTGCCGATATGTTTTGCATTGGGGATTTCAGCATATCCGGTGAAGATTGCTGAATTATGGGAGAACTAATGGAATTACTAATTATATCACAATCCTGGGGCGAGTGAGACTCTGTAGCTGGACTAATGTTAGCAGATGCTGAATCAACATAAATGGCTTTGCTCTCGAAATCAGTTGCATTTCCAGATTCCATTCTAGATTTTTCAAATCTGTCATCATAAGGCTGTACACTATCTGCATCCAGTGCTTGGAACCCACCAAGTTCTTTCCCCTGAAGTTACAGAAATAAAAGGACTTTAACCATATATGTCCAAACTCCAAAATAAACAAGAAATTAGGCAACAAAGGTATCAAAGAGTACCTGCTGCAGCTGCTGCTGCTCAGAAGTGTATTCAAGTGCCAAAATCTCTGGTCGGAGGCAGTAATCTTTAGCTATCTCATCCACCAATCTTTGCTTAACATCGTCAGGAATAGACACAATGGAGATTTTTTCCTTTATCTGTTGCCACCACATTAGCATTAGCCATCAAACTGTCAGTGATCCAATGACATGTTAAAAAACTTGACATGGTTGGCATATGTCAAACATTAAAAACCTGGTGGTTCACAAGGTTCCCAGGCAATAGCTCAAGTGCTGTTATTTCAAATCGCTGGCCATAACGCTTCCCAAATAGCTTTCGTATAGAACGAAGCTCAGGTAGATCCCCACATCTTGCAGAGGCATATATAAGACTTGAAACTGCTTCATTTATGTCATTGGGACAGTCCCTGAAAGCCCAATATGTCAAGAGATTATGGTCCTACAATAAATTTCAGGAATCTATGCTATCTAGTTGTGAAAGTAGACTTCTCAACTTACTTGTGCCTGCGAATATATGGTAATTGGTCGATGATGTATTCGCAGAAATTATCCAATAATTTATAGGTTTCCATCGTGCTTTCATCTCTGCAGAGATGCTCAGCCTGGAATTTAGAAAAGAGACAGATAAATCACTACAAAATTTTCATACCAACATTAGCACCGTGCAAACTTGTTTGCCATGGAAAGAAATTGTAAGCCCGAAACTGGGTACTTCACACAATCCATTTTGGTTTTCCTTCAAGCTTTAAGGATCTTGATTACTATATTTCTCTGAAGTAAAAAAAAAAAAAAAAAAGAGAAAAAGAAACAAGCTTACGCACTAAATATGCCATTTTTAGTTAAATTCCATCAAACTCACGTCATATCCCTCCATGAACTAACAGGTTTGATGGCGGCACGATTTATTGAAAGAGTAGAAAGATTGTTTGATGGCATCAAGTTAAATATAGAATTGAATGCTTGCAGGATTTTCAGTGAAAACAAAGCGATGAAAAAGTTGTCAAAAATGAAACAGTGACAGGGGAATGAACAGGGAAGGTCTCAAGTCACTTCAAAAGCAAGAAACTTTTAGGCATGGAGCTTTTTTGAGAATTTAAGCATACCCGGGTAAAGGCTATATCTTCTCGGCCGATCTTGACCAGCTGAGCCACATCCTCCCTCAACTGCTTCACAATTGAGTGCCTCTTGCTCTTCAGCAGCTTGAGCCGGCACTGGACTTGCTTGATCAGCCTCTTGCTACAACCAGAAGCATCAACATAAGATTGTAACAGAAAAAAAATAAAAATAAAAATCAACCGTAATCAAAACCAAGATCAAAGCTTTAATCCGATAGCCAGTTGCCGACCATTTGGAAGCTTTGCTCCACCCGAACAGGATATCAAACATGGCTAAAAATTTCCAACTCTCCCCACAGGCTTATTCAAACCTCTTCGAGTAACATAAATACAACACCAGCAAAAGAATTGAAGCTAACTGAACCACGAGGACATGACAGTTGGGACTAATTGAGGGTGGTGGGGGAGTTAGTTTTTAGGAGGAGTGGGTTTGACGAGAAAGAGGGGAGTGGCTTGTACACACTCGAGACTAGAAAGTTTGTGCCTTGATGTACATGAAAATAACTTCCCCACTTGCATTAAATTTTGTGGGCGGCCGCAGTAGCTTTGTTTGAAACTGAAACTACTTTTTTTTTTTTTTTCTTTGTCCTTTTAGCATCTGTTTACATTCAACACTTAATTGGGCATATCCTTTTTTAATTTCCAATTTCTTCATTAAATAAAGCAATTAAAAACAAACGAAACAACAGAAGAAATAACAAAACAAAAAGGGTCAATATCAACTTTGACCTCACAGACATGAATATGTAAGCATGATTCCCGAAAACGCACTCAAACATACTATACAAGTCTTCAATTGGTATTTGTTCAATAAAGGCATGAAACATTAAAAAGCCCTGGCAAAACCACTGAAATTTTGGAGCTACAGGCACATTTTATTTGACTGTTAACGAGCGAAAACTGTGTGGGTTTTGGGTTTTGATTAGAAATTGAAGAGTTTCTCTCACCTTTTCCCTCAACATGCAACTTCCTTTGCTTTAAGCACATCAAGAGGAAAACTTTATTCTCCAGAGACCAATTATATGTTGAAATGTAGGAAGGCGAATCGTATTCTGTACGATCACTTTAAAAAGGGGTTACTAAATTACTAGAAAACGAGCTTCGAAGCACAAGTTCAAAGGGCCACACATTCATTAGCAAGATGAGTTCGAAAGAGGAGGGGGCTGTGCCATAGACAGTGAGGGCTCATATAACATCAAGTTCTTCGCCACACACACAATGCAAAATATAAAAGATTCCAATTTCGTACAGTTAAATGATTCAAATCTCAAAAGCCATTGGTCTTAAATCATTGATTGTAAGAAGAATCACTTTCTTTTCATGGGATTCGTTATAATTACACAAAAGGGCAGAAGGCCGTATTTTGTGTGGAGGATTATCACCTTCTAGTGTAAGAATGATCAATTTTAATTTCGGAACCATAATTTACGAGAAAATCCAAAAGTGGCTATAGACCTTTACAAAGTCGGACACAGTACAAAGTCAAAATACTACAAAACACTAGCTGAAACTACTGCACCCCATATATATCATGATCCAAGACAGGTTAAAGTTCTGCTAGTAATTGCAGCAAGTGATGCACACCCTGTGACGGGGTCAATTTTAATTGCTGGGGAAGAGCCGATGTGAGGAAACCGTGAAGTTTGTGTACCTAAAGGAGGTCCAATGGTCTGAGATGTCAAACTTCTTGGGGTCCCAATTATAAAATTTCCTAAAAATGGGGGAAAAAGTTGGATAATTAGATCAATTATAAGAATGGGGTTGATGATACATCTGGAATAGGGCTAATTCCTTTTAAGTTTAGAAGTAAACTAGTCACAATCCTCGGGAGATCTCCAATTTCTTATTTCATGTTTGTTTTCTTTTTTCCCCCATTTTTTGTAGGCTAGGAACGCACATTTAGAAACCATTTAAATGAAATTTACTAAAAATATATATTAAAAAAAAATTAACAACAAAAACTTGTTGAAACCAACGCGCCCGCAAGCAATAATCTGAGGACGTGCAGCTGATAATGTTCCAGGACGCACGCAACAAATTGCTTGGAGTGCTTAAAAGGCTGCGTCTTCGTGTGTTTGTTAAACTAATTTGTCTAAAAAATAAAAAACAGGTAATCAACCCCGCCACTCTCTCTCTCTCTCTCTCTCTCTCTCTCTCTCTCTCTCTCTCTCTCTTGTTACGGTGGTGTGCAACTACCTTTGTGTATGGCATGCAAAGTGTGCAGAAGCATGATGGGGTCTTGTGCTTGGGCATGCAGGGAAAAAATACCATGACTGGTCCTAATGATGAAGCCCACAGACACAAAAGTCAGCCACTGAGTCCTGCCATGAAAGCAAGGAATGTAATAATCACTTCACTATAATCCAACGTCGTGCCCTTTGTCTATAGCAATTTGCTTTAGTTTATTTATATTATTAAATACAAATATCGTGTTCGTCAAGTTATAATTAAAAATTTATTAATATTTAATTTAAACTTAAAGTAAATTTATTCCCTCTTTCATACTTTGGTTATATGACTTTAAAATTAACTTTACGGATCCAGGTGGATACGGCTAATGTGGGTTTTCTGGGCCCTTCCCGGATATAGCTAATGGGCTGGATTCTGGAAAAGACAAACTAAGCAACAGGTCGATCGGCCCTTAACAAACCTGTCGGTGGGCCTTGCAGCCTCGCCAGCGAGGCTCCAATCCGTCTCGGCTTTAAAACCCCCGAACACGGATTACCGAACAGCCTGAAGTTAATTGATTGGCTAAACAGCCCCAGAATAAATATAAATAGAATCTGTATCTAAAATTTTAGTTATTCTTCTTCTGTCTACATGTTCTTGCAACCAAATTGAACAGAAACGCAATAAAATTGTATTAAGCATCACTAAAGTGTGCAAATAATTTTTTTTAAAAAAAAAAAGTGGGTGCCATTTTACGTGAAGTTCATATTTTTCCTGAAAAAGTCATCGACAACTCGTATGAATTCCAATCTCCAACAAAAGGCTATAGCACAGAGGCTACACCGGCATACATATTCGTTCTTAAGGATACATCATTAATCGGCGACCCCTCGTAGCGGAGCAAACTCCTCTAATTAGAACTCCGATCCAAGAAGAAAATGGTCACCGAATGCAATCAGCCTATTCTGCTTCTCCTTTTCCTCACCCACTTACAGGAAGAATGACGAAGGAAGACAATTAGAAGCAAGAAAGCAAATGCGGGTGACAGGAAGAATTTATATCCCAAATCCATAGCTATATGTACTTGACAAAATTCTAACTTTCTTTTTGGGCGACAAGTTGTCAATAACCAAAGAGCAGTTCACATAAACCACCACTTCTCACAATGGAAAACCCTGGAGCACCACGGAAACAGGAGCCTTCACCATTACGAGTAGTGGGATTTTTCCTGTGTTCCTATTTTCCAGGAGAGCTCCTTGAAGGCCTGACCCGAACGGGCTATTTCCTTTCAAAACAACACCGACCATGGTCACGTTATGGCGAGGTTGATGATAAGCAGGAAGCTGGCCAGAACAAAGAGATGATCCTGAATATGACACGACAACTGAGCTATCTTGGCCATAGATGAAGCTTATGCGATCATTGGGATTGTTGGCTTTCACGGTCACGACAAATTCTGTGTAGAGGCTATAGTCCGGATGCAAATTGAAGGCATTGACCTCAAAACCATCGACGTTATAGATGGGCATTTTAGGCTTCAAAGATGTGTAAAGGTAAAAACCGAGGCCAGCCAGAAGCAAAACTAAGAGGAACCAGAAACAGAAGCAACAACACATGCATCTCAAGCAAGAATTTCCTCTTGAACCATGGTTAGTGGAATGGTACCTAGGAATGTTACGCCGCCGGGGCGGTGGCCTTAGTCCTGTGGAATTGGTACCATTCAACATGACATATTTTGGTTGGTATTGCTGTTCAATGTCCATTTGTGCCTCCACGACTTTGACGTTGACGTTGACGGATAGACCCTACAGTGAGCATAGGGTAGAGAAGAAGAAAGAGAAACCCTTTCTCCTGCTCAGATGGAGCTGGAAAGGATTGTGTTTTTCGGGGCCGGCTCCATTGGTTGACATTTTCGCATATGTGTAGACATGGAACGAACGAGGGCCACTGAAAAACTCTGTTTTTCTATTTTAAGCACTATAAACGTTGGAGGAAGTTGCAGCTGATGTGGGATTTGCAAATTTGTACTGTTTTTATTGGTGAAAACTTCTCTAAAATTATAGAACTGCTAAATATTTGTTAGGCCATCCAAAAAGATACTAATTCAGTCGGGTCTTACGACTCTTATCTAACTATATCTATGCGCACACTTTCCGGGTTTCATTTGGAAACTCATGCTTTCACAAGAATCTTTGAAATTGTGTATTCATCATTTCCACCAAAATTTAAATTTTAAGCTGTCTGTTCGATCAATTGTGATCATGCTTAACAAATAAACGACCTTGTTGGAACATTCCAATACACAGGCATGTTTGAATTACTTTGGCTTTGCTTAAAGCATTGTGGTATGTACTGATAGACAGATGGAAAAAGTGCAGAAAGCCATGGTAAAAAGACAAGCTAAAGTTTCAAAGAGAGAATCGAACTCCAAGAACCAGGCTAACCAAGTACTAATGAACTTTTTAAATCCACCCAGAAAGATCCCAGGTTCTAGGAGACTAAACGATCCAATTTATATGATACGTTTCGGGGATTTCAGATGAAACCATATAATTGTCCTCAGATGCAGGGCAAGCTAGAGTCTGGCTGCACCTGATCTACGTAGAAGCTACTCAGAATGAGGATCATATGGCAATCCAAGGCCAGAAGCCAATGTATACATATCCATAATTTCAGATGTACTCCACAGTCACATGTTCTAAAGTATACTTCATGTATCTCAACACAACTTAGTAATTCGCATGGGGGAAGATGCAGAAATTGCTGATCTAGCATTGCAGGACCTCAAAGCACCAATCCGTATAATCAAGACTAGAGATACTACAGCACTTCTCACCTTGATCGCCGCCTTCTTGAGTTTAGCACACTTAGATCGTCTCAATTTGCTCCTTGATGCCAGCTTGTACGATTTGAGATAAATCTGCCGTTGCTTAGCTCTTTTACGTCTCTGGCTTAAAGAAATCACCAAGGCATCAGGCTCATTTCTATTCTTTGAGAAAGATTTCGGGCGATGATTTTCCTTTCCCAATTCATCGTTTTGATCCAAGTGTTCATAACCATTTAACCCACGGCCAAAATTTGTTGTGGCGCTGTGAACAAGAGAGTTCATTTTGCTGCTTAGACGGAAAGGTATTGAGAAGAAAGGCTTCTTGGGTTTTTAGCTCCAACGACTCGTGAGATGAAGAAAGGTTGACGTTTTGCCTTCGCACTCTCAATATCTGATTATTCAAAATCCCGTGCCTGGCGATCTATCCGTTGATAGATACATGCGACTTTTCTATCTTGGCGGGCGGCCCATAATCTGGTACTACCTACCCACTACCAGTCAAAACTACCCAATTACCGAGTTGCATCCACCGCTGGTGGGCATGCACTGTTATTCATGGCTCAAAAATTCCTTTCTCTGGCACTCTTCAGGCAAAAAATAATTCAAAAGGACAATATGCAATTGTACCCTTTCACTGCCTAAAGCTGAAATTGGCGGGGCCAACGCATCCAGAAATTTTCTTCAGAGGTGCGCCAAACATAATAGCATGGCTACCCATTAGTCCCCCGTAACACAAACTAGTGTTATAAATCATGTCCGCGTGTGTGTCTATGTGTGTACACATAGAAGACCGGAAGATTTTTATTTCTTCTTCCCTTTTGTTTCTTAGGAAGGCGTATTGACTGTTATTGGGAAGCCGGCAAAAGAAATATTGCACTAAACGTCGGAGGTGACATCGTTGGAATAATAATCAAATCGGAGCAATTGGAGGGGAAGAGAGCGTGACTCAATCCCTCTATCCTCTTCCAAACTTTGAACGGAAGAAATTATTGGAGGAAGAAGGCTATCCTCGTTACAATATTATCAAGATTCCAGCTTTACCCTCATAATCGAGGCCCACGTAGAATGACACGGCATCGGCTCTTGTCTCCGTCGTTTTGTCTTGTGGTAATGTCACTTGCAATACAAACGTTGTTTGCCGGGTTCAAACTTGAAACCCAGACAGACCTTAAAAATAAAATAAAAAATAAAAAAGTTGCTTGTATTATTCTGTTTACAATAAGATGTGTTTGGTGAATGAATGCAAATTCTCAATTGAAGCAGACGGGTAGATAGATGAGAAGTTCAAGCCTGGCTCTTACTGGAGAGAGCCATACATTGACATTAATTAACAAGTGACTGTCCATTTTCAATTTCTCTTCATTTCATCACTTCAGAGATTTAACCACAGCCCGCCCAGGATACCACAGTATCTGCCCTTGTCAATTATTGTGCAATCGTTATTTTTGGCAAAGTTGCCGTGATTTACATGTGCCACGGATAATTCTGGATGGAATAATTTCCCAACACAAATGGCCATATACACAGTAAATGCCAAGTAAAGATTAAGCAGGCAGGAAGGCAGGCAGGCTGCTCTGAGCTGCAGTTACTGGAACTATTGATCCCGTTTGAGTGTTTCTTTCTCTTACACTCAAAAATAAGATTTTTATCAGGATCAACGAAACATGATTCCGAGGTCTCTGTGATAAGAATATGAACTTGGATCCAATAACTGCAGCAAACGGAAGAGATTTGTGCCTGATCAAGATGGTTGATTTTTTATACGAATGCAAAACACTGCTTGATTTAATTTTTCTGTAATCAACTCATTCAAGCAAGTAACTAATCCCCGTGTTTAATCTGTTGAAATTGCATTTCCCAATTCTGCATTACGTTTATATACTTTTCTGGATTTCCCTACTGAATCTCAAGCAAAATCAGAGGGGAAAAAGGGGATGCTGGGTTGGTACTCTAGTCCTTTCCTGTCAACAGCCCATGGCTATAAGCCTCATGTCATCGTGTGAGACAATGTGGGCTAGACAGCCGAGAGAGATTCAAAAGAGAAAATGGCCCAATACTGTATGCTTTTTGATCCAGTAATACGGACCCACTTTTCAGCAAGGTAACCATATGGGCCATTATTGATCATGTGACCAGTTCGACTAAATGCATAAACATTGAATGGCTCAAATTGTAATCCCAACCCATTTGACCCACCTGGAATTCAAGCCTTTTGGGTTAATCTACTAATACTAGAAAGAAGTTGGTGTTTCTTTTTGATCTTTTTTGGGTTTACAGATGTTTTGCTTATTCAATAAAATTAAATCATGGGATGGGATTTTCTTCGAAAAATGTTCAAAAAAAATCAAGACTGGCTTAATTTGGGTTTCGATTCGAATCTTCCAAGGAGTTAACAATGGCTGCTTCAGCTGCGACTGATTAACCTATCATTGCTGCAGTAGATTAAGCACAACTGGCGGGACCCCAAATGCTCCCCAAGTCTTCAACAATTTCCGAAAAGCTATATCGGAAAGCGTATATTCGAGGCCGTTCTTCAGCCACGCGGTAATCGACCTTTTGACAATTTTAGCCATGACCTATGGCCCATCAACGATTTTGTAGATTTCAAATGTAAATTAATGAAACCGAACCCTTACAAGGGAAAAGGGAGGGGGCAGTATGTACGTATTTTCAAACTCACCTAGACATACGTAACGACTTCAGTACACGAGTCTACAATGACCTCATTGATGAACTCATCATTTTTTTTTTTTTTTTGTTTAAGCGTTCTGAGCTTGTTAGTCAATGTGTTTCAATGTCCACGTAAAGCAATGACAAGTAGAAGAGTTTCAAAGTGAATATTGAGATGCCAGTTCTATATAAACAAGTAGTGTCTGCTCCAGATAAACCGCACAACGATAGAGAGCAAATGCAATCATGCAAGGCACTGATGGTAATGCACCCTATTGGACATAGCGCACTTGGCAAAGTTGCTGTCATGTACACGATATCATGAAATTCGAGGCTTTTGCTAAGTGTAAACACACTGACCTTGACGCGCCATACAGCCACTCCGTCCTCGCCACTTTGACTTACGAGACCAGAATAGTCATCGTGTTACGTGTAATGTTAGTTGGCAGTTGCTCTCCAGAGCACATGTATACGCTTTGTTTGTCCTTGAAATAAATTTATTATGGTTGGTGGGGGTTGCGCTTTTGGGATCAACTTGATGTTGTTTGTCTGGTAAAAATGGGAAATGGCTCTCTTTTCCTGAGAGCTAATCTTAATTCTGAGAGTGTGGACGTCAAGTCAAATAGACTTGCATTTACACCTTGAAATGTCTATTGGGATGTGCTTGCTTGAAAAACCCACTAGCTGGTGCTTGTAACGCGGCACGTACATGGCCTTTTGGATTCAGTGTTTAGGATGATGTGGGGGTGGATCTGACGACTGTCCGTTTGGAGTCATGGGCCACGAATGTCTGTGAATGGTGTGGAGAATGCAACAAGCACAATTCACAAAATTTGCTTTATATTAACAATTAGCTTTGGTTCGATGGCACAACAGTTATATTAAGAACGAAAAGCTTTGAATTTAAGTCCCAAACAAAGTTATTTTAAACCAAAAGAAAAAATAGTTATATTGGGAATTTTGTTTAATTCAAGTCTGAAATGCGGACCCTTTTCTTGTGGACTGATGCAAAAACCAATGGCATCATAAACTGGTTTTGGTCCCCAATCGTGAGCTTTAGAACTACTACCAAGGAAAAGCTTCCTAACATTCATTTTTTTAACAACTATTTTCTGTACCGTGGGCCAAGCTCCTACGGTAAACTATTGAGAATAAGACTGGTCTAATTGCTTGCCGTGTAACTACAAACATCACAAGAATCATAAGGGGACACAGATTTCCTACAAAATAAAATCATAACCGTTTGATGGGATAAATTAGCATTCTCCACAAGTTAAAACTTTGAAGACCATTGTCCCTATCTCCGAGTCTCTGTCTCTGTCTCCCTCTTTCTCTCTCTCTCTCTCTCACATCTAAGCCATCACTCTGCAAATGCCTAAATCAACCACTTAAACAGTGGGTTAACTGGGCACATAACTATCTTTCATGATCAAACCCCATGCATGTACATCGGACAAGCCCTCTCAAGGAAGCCTAAATCAAAGTCAGCATTGAGAAGAACCAACTACAAAACCTCAAAAAAGGTCCTCACGCTAGAGCATAAAAACCAAATATCCAACTAAAAAAGAGGATTTGAACGAAAGATCCCTCTCATTGGTGTTCCCACAGACCAATCTTAAAAAGGAGTGGTTTTTAGCCACGCCTAATCCCCGTGAAGTAATTGAAGTCATGGTGCTGGACCCCTAATTGCTTTAGCCATGAACCAGCCACACTCAAAAGCGACGCCAGC
Organism: Rhizophora mangle; assembly: GCA_037832345.1. NCBI lineage: Eukaryota > Viridiplantae > Streptophyta > Magnoliopsida > Malpighiales > Rhizophoraceae > Rhizophora > Rhizophora mangle. Next base: position 1,654,401 of record JBAPLJ010001937.1, on the reverse strand, counting down.
CTTTCCTGGTCCCGACCACCATTGCCTGAGACCCACATGTTGCCTTGCATCTTGTAAGTGGCCAAACCGAATGACCGGAGAGAGATGCTTTCTCCTTCCTTTTGCTTCCCTTTAGGACTCTCAACATCATCTTCTAGGTCCATATCTACACATGGACATAAACATCCAGCAAAAACACGCAATGAATCACATTCAAAATGAATAAAGTTGTAGAAGGAGAATATAGATGAAGTTTGGCAAATTAGAGTGGGGAAGTGATACCTTGAAAAGAAGATGAAAGGGTGTGGTAAGTGAGGAAGCATGTGGACAAGTCTTTTATGGTCCTTCCCATTGGAATGTGATAGATGGGGTACCTAAAAGCAATTTGCAAGAAATAATTTATTGCTTTGTTCAATGGCTACTATAAATGACAACAATTCCAAGGATCTACCAGAATCTATTCTATAATTAAAAGATCATGATAATAGTGCGCTGTGTTTAACAAGGAAAACCATGTCTTTATGCACGCATTAATTTGTTCGATTATTTGTCCTGTGCGAATAGAAGAAAAGAAAGAGAGAGATGAGAGAGACCAGGCAACTGCCATCCAACTAGCTGGTGAAAGATCTACACTCCTCAATGACATCAAGCCGGGGAATCTTCTAGCCAATTCAGTGATCTGGAGATCGAAGGCAAAGAAGAGGTCAATGGACTCTACTAAACTGAGAAGAAGAAAGAAGCAACTGGTTGCATAGAGGTCACAATCGACCCCCACTTTCAAAAAACTCACTGTTAGTTGAATAGCATCTTGGATTCTCCTCCAAAACAACAGAACATAAAGGACAACATCAAATGAGGGACAGAGAGCATCTCTCATGGAGCAGCATGATTAACTTCCAAAGCAAAGATGAATCTCATTTATTTTATAGACATAAACCATTAAGCTTCAGAACATAAAAACACTAGAAGTTTTAATAATTTTCTTTTCATTTCATCTTTATAAGATGCCTATCATGAAAAAGACTTCAAATTCTTGACGAACATAGAGATATTCTCCTAATCCTCATCAGTCCTTTGTTTGTGCGGTTGTAATCTTGCAAAAAAGACACGAAAATACACGATGCCAGACAAAATAAAGATCATAAGATTGAAAAGCTAGATCTTTAATTTAGCTAGAGATTAAAAAACCCAAAATGAACAATCAAAGGTACCTTATCCATCAAAGGGACTCTTCCGTAAGGAGTTGATCTCTCGAAGTACTGAAAATATAGGTAACCCAATCTGTCATTTAGATGCCAAACATTGTCTTGCTCGGAGCCTCCTTCCTCGGAAGAGCATCCATCCGACCTCCATAACTTGTCAATCTCGCTTTCATCGCTACAGGAATCGCTGAAAGAATCCCTGGTCTCACCATCACCAGACTCAGTCTCATCCCTTGCAAAACCAATCAAAATTGTTCCAAAATATTACTCGCACCAATTTGAATGCTACACAGTTCCAAAGAAATCATTCTCGTAGAATGAAATTGACAGACTCTGACTAAACTACATGCCTCTACGAAAAAGACAATAAAAACACATAAAACATAAACCAATTTCCGGGGTTTCAATTTCATTGAAGTATTCACTTAATTATTTTTCTAGAAAAAAAAGTGCATATGCCAAAAAATGGCACCTGAAGCCATTGACGGAGGGACTGCTCGTGAAAATTTGGATTGCAGAGAGATAAGGCACATAGTACTGAATTAAGGATTCGCCATTGTCCAGAGCAATTGGAACACCAGCCCCATATGCGCTCCATTCATCAAAACAACTCCAAAGATCACCCAACGTGAAATACTCAACTTGGTCCCTCTCCCACGGGTGCCATAAACGGTTTAATTTCCTAATCTCCGTCTAGAAAATGAGAAAATTCAGCGATGAGCCCACAATTCACAGAATTGAGACAAAAATAAGAAAACGATCACAGAACCAACATTTGATGAAGAAACAGAAACATCATACCTGGGGAAGGAACTGTGATTGGACTACTGGCGTCGTGCATTGTAGGAAGAAGTCCAAGTTCGATTGTGATGACCCTTTGTCAAGCATCATGGTTTCAGCGAGAGAAAAGGGACGATGAAGTGATCTTGAGAGGGAAACGGTTTCTCTCCCAAAACTGAAAAAGCAACGCCAAGAAAACAGAAGATACGAGGAAAGAGACAGAGGAGAGAAAGAGAAAGAGAGAGAGATTGACGGGATTTGATTTCCTTTTTATTAAAGAATAGATTGAGAAAATAGATTTAGTGAGAGAAAGAGAGACAGAAAATGTGAGCAAATTCTGAACTTTGACGTTTGGTAAGCTAAATATAGGAAGACTCAAAGTCTCTTTCTCTCTCTCTCTCTCTCTCTCTCTCTCTCAACTCCAACAGATTGGAAGGCTTCGCTGGCAAAACGCCAATGTTGTCAAAATTTAGAACTTTCCCGGTCACCGGAGGCCAAAAATTCTCTCGCTCAGTTTTTTCTTTTATTGTTTTTGTTTTCTTTTTTTTCTCCAATTCTCTAAACTCGTGAAGAAACGTCAAGCTTTGCACACTCTGCTCCGTTCAATATTAAAGAAAACACTTTTTCTTTACAACAAAACATCACAGAATTCAACTGGGAATTCTCCATGCTAAATCAAGAAACGCTTACCAGATCAAGAAAATCCAACAAAAACGAAGCAATGAGAGGGAAAGGTTTTTTGACCAAATCATGAAAAAGAAAAACCTCCAGGCCTTTTCTTGAATTCCAACAGTAACCCACGTTTTCCGTGATAAATATTTGATCGTTTATAACGCACGAGATTGCTTTCCCCTCTATCTAACGGAAAGTGATAAAGCAATCGAGTTTCCCAGAAAATGAAAACCAAAACTAAAACCAGCAAACGCAACCCCCCCCCCCCCCCCCCCCCCAAAAAAAAAAAAAAAAAAAAAAAAGGGAAGCCAACAAGAGCAAGAGAAGAACACCACAACCAAAAATGAGAGAGAATATTGATAGCAGGCAATAATACTGAAGGCATATAAATACAAGATTTTTTTTTTTTCCCACTATAGAAGCCAATAATAAAAGCATTTAATACAATTTTTTTTTTTTTTTTTCCCATCTTATGCCATCTCGTGGTCCCTCGTATGTCTCCCCGTCTCGAACGATTCCTTTTCATAAAAATAAAAAAAAAAAAAATAAAAAATGGAAAGTTTATTTCGTTCTGATTTTTCTCCTTTTCCTATATCCCCCTTACGTCGGATGGATTTCGATGGGATTGAGTCAACGTCATGTCTTAGCAGCCTTAGAAGATTTCAATTAATGGCCGATGATTCAGAACTGAAAAAACAAAAGACCAAAAAAAAAAAAAAAAGAGAGAGATTTATTGACGTCAATCAATCTTATTCCTAAGAAAAGCGTTCAACAAAACAAATAATAGATTATTTGATTGAACAACTTAATGCTTGACTGTTATTCTCTTGCTATCTTGTCACGCCCCTCTTTTCCAAAACCAAAACCGCTTCCAGTTTGTTTCCACCACAATGATTATTCTTGCCCAGACGATGCATCAGAACTTTAGACTAGTTGTCGGAACAATGAACCACTGTCTGAAATCGGTTCAATTCTTTAATTTTACTTGACTGATTGTCTCCGGTTAACCCGTAGAGCAGTTGACCGAAACAAAGGCAGGACATGTTCCTTCGTGTTGAATTTGACAAACTCAGCACTCTCAATCTTCAGCTGCGTGCGTGCGTGCGTGCGTGCATGTGTCTACTACAAAACTCTATGCTTGCTCGTAGGTATCGCTACGCGTCTCCTGAATCGTGTAAAGTACGTCAATTGCCGTTCCCTAGGTACAAAGCACACAAGTAGCATTGCCAGAGGAAAACTGAGAGCAACGGCATAAGAAATTAACATCAACCGACGCGTCGTCGAAGCCAAAATGGAAAAACATGGAAATGAAATTAAGTAGCCTAATTCCTATTTATTTATCGATTAATTTGGTAAGATGTTAGCGACATTTGTGACGCTATTGTTTGCAGAGGAAACATGACTCTGACGAGACGAGCGGAACATTATCCAGTAAAACGGAAGAATTATAAATTTCCAAAATAATAGAAACGTGGACATCCGTGGCCACAAAAAAAAAAAAAAAAACTGTAGACGTGTAAGAGGCAGAAAATGACACGACCAATCCCATGTGTCTTTATTTGTCTTACATGTATAATGCACAATGCGACGCCCCACAAGTCAGCAATCCCTGCTCCGGAAGTCCCAAGCCCCGTCTCTGGCCTCTCTTTTCCCTTGAATTTCTTTGTCCCATTCTGCGACCCATATTATCCTAATTTATATATATATATATATATATATATATATAAGCAAAAAGAAGCAGAAATAGGAAGACTAATTAGCCTATATTATGAACATCACAATACTAACCTTAAGTGGGTTCAATTAAAATTATTTTTTTTCTCCAATATTTTAGTTTTTGGTCAGTTTGCCAAAATTATACAAATTAATTCATTCGAATTTCTTTTGGGTTTAATCTTGCAAATAAAATAATAACGATAATGTCAAATTTATCATATTTTATTTATTTATTTTTAAATGATAGTCTCCCTCCTGACATCATGAAGACATTTTCTCTCCTTCTTGTCCCACTGAAGACAGGGAAAGTAAAACCCCGATGACTCACTTCGATGTTGAGTGACGGCTGTTGAAGAAGATTTTTGACTCCTTGGTAACAATTTATGATCTAAAATAATTGTCAATGCTGATAACTGCATTTAAAAATAAAAAAAATAATAAAAAAAGAGATCACGAAAAGTCTAATTGTCTCTTTAACCATTGTCCTTTAGGAACAGTTAATAGTTCGGGCAGCCCAAGGTTCTTGATTTTTTCCGCGGCCACACCCATATGGCCACTAATTATCTGCAGTGGCCATTCGATGAAGTATAAAGTCGTTCCTCTTACCTTCATTAAATAAAGCAATAAGTGCACCTCCCAAACTACCTAAAAGAAAATACAAGTTTTTTTTTTAGCCCCCCCGAGCCCTCTCGACAAGGCAACAACCGTTTCATAGTCATAGGCCTCTCTCTTAAGGTCTTTAAGTAACAACAACCCATGTTCTCCTTTACGTGTATGGTTTATCGCGAGCCGCTAATTAAATTCATTTCTCCGAGTAGGACAGAGGCTGATCATGATCATGAACAATTGGGCTCAAGGGAAATTCTCATGGAATTTACTTCATTGTGACACGGTTTGGAAGTGCGAGTCAAAAAAAAAAAAAAAAAAAAAAAAAAAAAAGAACAGAAAAACATGGTTTGTAAGTGTTAATTTTAATAAATGAAATTTGAAGCATGCCCACTTACTAAACCAACTGTTCAATGTTTTTTTTTTTTTTTTTTTTTTTGGCCATCCTCTAATCAGACAAATAGCATATTAATTTTAAAGCCTCTCTTTTTATCCCAGTAAAGAACATTCTTTTTAGAGGTGGTGAAAAGTAATTGAAAATGTTCCAAATTTTGTTGGCACATAATTGCCCGACACCATGCGTTTACAGGGGAAATTGAAAAAAAAAAAAAAAACACACACACACACACACACACACACACAAACCCCAAAACGAAAATCGATTATTTAGGATTACCCAGTGCATAGACAACATTGATGTGCATTCATGTGTGTATCTTAAGAGTTCAAACATGCTCGCAATCATATATGCACATTGCACAAAAATCATCTTTTTTTTTTTTTTTTTTTTTTGGAGCAGATGCACAAAAACTTATTTAGTTCAAACGGAGAGACGAATTACAAACCCACTTTGTGGGTTTAAATGTCATACCGTGAATAGGCGTGTCTTCAATTGACAAATGTGATGGGGTGCCCGGAGAGGAATTAATCTTGAATTAAAGAAATATTTTAAGAAATATTAAAGAAATAAAGTTGGTTGGGATCCTTGGCAATCCAAATGCTTTGCTTTTGTTGAAAGGGCTAAAAGGAAACATGAATATGGATGCAACTTCTTATAGTTGGGGCCCAATTCCCATAGATTTCTCATTCTTTCCGCGTACTAACTACCAAGTGGATTATGACCCTTTTTGTTTTTTTTTAACAAATGAGGTTTAATTTAAAAAAAAAAAATTACAAATTGCTCCCCATAAGAATGCCCAATTTAGATGTACTACAAACAAACTGCGAATTGCAATTTTTATCTCAAAATTCCTCTGGCTTAGTTCGTGTATAATTGAAACTAATAAAGCCTATAATTACAACTTTATAAAAAAAAAAAAAAAAAAACTTAAATATTAAAAATTATGAATTTTTTTTTACACAATAATAATCAGGGTTAGTCTGTTAGAAATTAAAAAGAAAAAAAAAATGTGAAAGCAAATTGAAAGACATTGTAAAAAATACAAAACACTTCAATTAAGTCCACATATTTCTTAAAATTTTTGGAGGAAGTGGGAACAAACTCTGAACAATCCTCCTGTCTGTCTGCCATCAAAGCCAGCCCAGGTGGTTCAACATCAGAATATAATTAAATCAATGGCTGTGACTGTATCTCATCTTTTCAAGTCATAACGAGGCCTATAAAATACATGCAACAGGCAAGAACTTAAAAGTTCTTTTTTTTTTTTTTATTTTAAATTAAAAAAGAATTATGGGATATGCCTTGAGGAAAGATATCTTTACAAAGAATATTCCCGAAGATATCACTAACTCAACCCTTGTCGGTTCCTCCAAATCCATGGTGGTTTTCATGTGATCTTTAGAAAATGACGCCATCTGTCAGAAAAAAAAAAAAAAGAACAGAGAGAATGGGTCCATTTTCTTCTAGTACATGTGCAGGGGAGACACGTAACGCGTTATACCAAAAGATTTTAAGAGTGCGTCCACTGCTAGAGCTGATTGATTGAAATCTTTCTTGCAACAGCAATTGTTACTTTTTTTTTTTTTATTTTTTTAAATAAATAAAATTAAAGTGGAGAGAAACAGAAAATAGAAAGATTAATCAATTCAATAATCGAGATAATTAGATCCATCCACCGTTCGATAATGTCACGCATGCTGCTGCTGCTGCTCTCACATTGGAAAGAATTTTTGTCTTCGTCATGTTTAGAATAATTATGTGCACATTATCCCAAAGATCGTAAATGGAAGCCGCACAATTCCACGTAGCTTTGCCCCACAAGTCATGTCATGTCCGTGTGGGCCAGCAACCGACGATTCTGCTCCGTCAATTTTCGGTTTAATCGCTAATGCGTGCCTTTCGCTTTCATTCATGTTTGGTGTTTTTGCTGCCTAAATAACAAATTAAGTATTATTAATTCTTTTTATTGAAATATTTACTACATTGTGAATTATATAATAAATTTATATATTTTTTATTATTTTATAAATTTTAATTTTTTTAAGCATTAAAATCTCTCTGGCAACGTGTTCAGGCTTCGAAGTGCTCAGTCATCCGTGAGGAATATCGAAATGGAGAGCACTGATATCGCCCAAACCTTAAAAAAAAAAAAACGATTAGAATTTGAATTCAAAGCCCACGCGTTTGAAATTCGAATTCGAATAACGGCCTTCTTGCCTTGGGCTTTGCAGTAATTTCCAACGTAGGAAATGCAATCGGGCACGACTCTCTCGGAGGGTGTAAAGAGCAGTCTAAAACTGGATTATATGGATTTTCAAGCGACCAACACGGGTTTGGGCTGGCACTCGGTGAGATATAATCACGGGTACGAGGATGCCCCACAACTTAGTTACAGTTTCAGGCTTTCTCGTAAGCCCAATGAAAAAATCATTTTCCATTAATCAATCCTTCTGAGCTTACACCAAACAATTATATCTTTGTGCCGAACTTCATTGAATTATGCATTATATTGTAAAAATATTATTTTTTTAAAATTTTTATTAATATGATAATTTATTTTTTAAAATTTTAAATTTAAATTTTTTAAGAGAAATCTCGTACCAAATCTCAGTTCATAACTTACTAAAATTCTTAATAAATAAATATATACATGTGTATGTGTGTGTGTGTGATTCCTTGACTCAAAAACTCACAGTGGGACAATTTCAGCTTCATAGCTTATGCTATACAGCAAAAATAGCAAAAACTCATGGTAATGTCATCCACTTAAAAAAAAAAAAAAAAAAAAAAGGTGTCATAGAGTGATTCTTTCTTCATAAAGATGACAGTATTAAAGTTTAATCATGTCCATGGACACACCATATACTTTTTGTCCCAAAAGCAAGAGAAAAAAAAATAAAATTACCCTCCATTACCTTGCCTGGAAACAACGTTAATTATTATTTAAGCATCATTACCCCGGTAAAAACCAAGTACGGGGTTGTAAAACTTCAGTTTTGTTGTTTCCACTTTGCCTTTAAATCTTCCCAATGCCTTTCTCTTAAAGCCCCTTGCGGTGATATTCAGAAATCATGTTTAAAGAATTTTGGTGTGGATGATCAGAGGGAGAATAAAAAAAAAAAAAAGGGCCCACAATTTTGAGAGGTTGATCCCAGGGTTGTGAAGTAATTGCAAAAGGAGGTGCGTTACACGTACGGAACTCTTACACAGAGTCACTAGATGCAGTGACACGGCGGCGTGGACTATATGATACAACTCCATTTTGGATCATTTTTCTTTTGGCTTTTTCAGATTTTGAAATTTTACTACAATTGGAATCTTGGTTATATCGGCGGCTGACTATAAAAATTGATCTGATTTACTTACAATAAAAAAAATGCAATTTTATTCTTTTAATTCATTACTGATTAAGATTTAATTTATAATAAAAAAATAATTTAAATTATTCTTTTAATTAAACCAAAATAATAATAAAAAAAAAAAACATATTTTTCTACTGTAATTAATTGTACATACTGGCGGTAACTGGTTCCTCTGCAAGAGGGAGACTTGCCATTTGATATCCTGTGGCCAATCTGTGTTCTTCGAATCTGTCAAGTTGTTGGCAGAAAGATAATGCCTTGAGAGTTGAACAATTGTAGTTTTACCAACACAAACGGACAACTTGTGACAAAAGCATCGAGAAAAAGACGAGTCCAGCCAATTAAGTGCGAGCCAGGAAATTGCCATTTTGGCATTACAACGAAATAAATGAAGGAAAGCAAAACCCCAACTGATCAATTAAATCTACATAAAGTTTTTTCGATCAATGTTTGTTGAACTTGGGTATTTCCATCAATTGAGCCACCAAGCTGATTAACACAACAACGACAGCCTAATGTTACCTACTTCTGTCCTGAATTGATTAATGTATTATTTTTTTTTTTTTTTTTTGGGGGCCAATGAAATGAAAAAAGTACGATGGCGTCCTACAAGTTTGCTAAAAAAAAAAAAAAAAAAGTGTTGGTTGCTCTAGAGAGTAAATAAGTTATTACTTTACACTGACGCGGGACCAGAAAATTGGCAATAATGGTGCTGTGCCTTAAATTTTATTCACAAATTGACATCGTTGGACCACCATTTCTCTCGAGCTCTCCCGCTATTAACAAATAGGGCATGACTTACAAGGTAGACTTGGACAACCACCACCAGCCCCTTTTTTTTTTTTTTTTTTTTTGTTGTTGTTGTTGTTGGGTACCCTTCCACAACTTCGAGCTTCCTCCCTGGATTCTTTCTGGTGGGATAAAGCCGACTACTTCGCCACAGAGGAAAAACTTTAATTCGCCTCTCTTTTGTATTATCTTGACCAAATCACATGACTAATAAAATTAAAAAAGCCTACAATATTCTGACAAGGATGGCCCGGAAAAAGGTTTAAAAATAAGGATGAACTAGCAACAGGAAAAAAGACACAAGCCCTCACCCCCCGCTCCACCCTTTGGGTTAAAACTTTCTCTGTAGACCCCAAAAAAAAAAACAAACAAAAAGAAGAGGAAAGTATGATTGCAAAGCGGTGTGTGTATGTACGTAAGGTTGTGCATGGGAACAAATGATTGCGGTGTCTTGGCACGTTAGTGCTGCAATTAATGTCATCTTCCCAGAAAAGGCCCAGCTAGGCACCTGGGTCCATCAACTTTTTCCCCCCAATCTTGCCTAAACTCCCAGACAAATTTAATTTTTTATTGCAAAACGAGGGAAAACGGAAGACGGAAAAGGCCAAGTGACGGAAAGCAAGTGACTCGGAGCTTGACTCTCCCTGGCCGCTGCTGCCACTTGCCAGAAATCTTTTTATGAATTGGCGTGGCGGTGTTGACATTTAATTAATAAATTTTTTTATTTAAAAACTTATTAACCTGTAATAATTTTTTTATTTTCGTGAAATTAGAATCTCAAATTTTAAAAATAGAGTTATAATGACTTTTCACGCCTTTTCCCGGTTCTTGAATTTTTGATTAAACTACGTTTCACTGCACGCACTCCACCTGCGCGTGAACTGGTTCGATGGTCTTCTAAAAACAAGGAGATTCAATGATTAATCTCATTTGTTCGGTCCCCAATTTGCAACTAATATTTAACACGTTATTGAGAAGGACAAAACAGAAATTATATGTACTCGTTGTCTGTTTGTCAAAAAAAAAAAAAAAAAAAAGGGATTTAACATATTCTTTTTTTTTTTTTTTTTAAAAATAAAATAATTATAAATAATATCTTAGAAATAAATAATTCAACTAGATGCACACTAAATTTTTAATGTTACGGAGTTTAAGTAGTTGTTAATAATGCAAGAATTTATGCTTGACACTTGACATTCTTGGGTTGTTAGTCTTAATATACAAACAATGACGTCAGAAATCATGCTACTTGTAACATAAAAAATAAAAATAAAAAAAAAAAAAAAAAAAAATCCCCTATCCTTAATGTTCCAATTTTATTGTTCAAAGCAAACAATTGAACAAGCGGGGCAAAGCGAAATCTTTCTTTTTAAAAAGCCTTTTTTCTTTTTAAAAGTTTTTACGACAGACCTTGGATTCCGTTTTTAGACAGATTCATTTCATCTTTATCAGTGATAAAATAAAATAATAAAAATTTTTAATTTGATTCACATTTAATTTATATAAAATATGAGTTAAATTAAGTTAATTTTAAATATAAGTTAAAAAAAAAAATTGATACAAAAATATTATTTTTTTCGCTTATGAGAGTGGACAATTTCAAGCTCCAAATATTTAAATTGTAAAATGCTGATAAACGATGGTCAAGAGAGTCTTGGATAATAAGATTGGTGGGTGAAAATTTAACATTAAATTCTAAATTTGGTAATAATTATAATTAAGATATGATTAATCTTACTTATTATCATTCAAATGACGTGACTTTTCTACCGTAAAATTAAATTATAATGTGAACAAGTGATTCTAAGGTCAATTCACAAGAACGATAATTAACTAAAAAAAAAATTAAAAGACTCGCGTAGCCGTTTAGCGGACGAAAATCAAAACTGACATAGCGCCACAGGCGAGGCCGTCCCTACCAAAGAAGCCATCGGCACGCCGTCGTTTGGGCCGTGCTGTCCATACCTCTCAACACGGCACCAACAGTAACTGCCGGCCAACTTCTCTCTCTCCTCTCTCTCTCTCTCTCTCTCTCTCCTTTGCAATTAATGTACACATCACCTCTCTCGCTTATCATATAATTGAAGCCCTTCTCTCTCTTTCTTTCTCTCTTTCCCTCTTTTTTTCTTTTTCTCTCTCTTTTCTTCTTGGGGATGGCTATTCTGGTCGTAAAGTCTGAACTAGCTGCTAAACAAAGGTACCTTTTGATCTGGGGTTCATTCTTGGCTTTGTAAAGGGAGTGTTGTTCCGAATCTTGAATGCCTCCGATGTCATTCTTTAACAATTCGTGGGGCTTTTATTTTCAAGATCACTGTCCGTCTGTGAACTGTGAGTGACTCTTAACTTCTGCTGGGTTTCATTAGTGTTCTCATTATACTCTGTTTGTTTGTCAAGAAAATTGAGGAAAGGAAGGAAACAAAAATTAAAGTAGGACACACACATGCTTTGCTGCTCAGTTTTTCTAAAGTGGGTTGCGTACAAAACTCACTATAGTGGATGAAATTTTACTTTTAACCTTTTTTTTTTTTAATAGTACTGGAAGTTTACTTCTTTGAAAATTTTTCCGCATTTTCCGGGTCTCTCAGTAGGGTTCCAAGGTTTTTTTTATTTTGTTTTTTTTTTTTTTTTCCAGTTATTTGATATCTTCCTTTTTGTTTTTGTAACTCTTTCGAGGGTCATTAGTGATTCTGTTTTGACAAGAGCATACCTTTCTTTTGTCCTTTTCTGCTTTTCTGTTCTGCTTTATCTCTTCTCGGTTTTAGCTATAGTGGGAATTCAAAGATTGTTGAATCTCCCTCTCTCTCTCTCTCTCTCCTATTAAAAAGAGTTTCTTGTGTAATGGGTTTCTTTTTCTATATAGCATGATGGCATCAATCACATTTCATGGTTAAATTCTCTAATTTCTTCTACTTCCTGGCGTAATCAGAGAGTGAAGGCTTTCTAATTGGCGTGATGTGGACCAGTGTGTTTGGAAACTGATATCCCTGATCTTTAAATCTTTGTTTTCATTCTCTTCTTTTGTTCTTTTTGTGAAACTGGCTATGGAAGGTAACAACTTGTGAATTATCCAGCATAAGTAATTTTTTTTTTTTTTTTGTCTTTTGTTTGAAGACACAACTCTTTTTTCTATTTTTTTTTTTTTGTTTGGAGAGGGGGGTGATTCTTCAATTTGTAATTTTATATTTCATTGGATATATTATATTGCATCTTCTCTCAAACTCTGTTTAATGAGGATCCTCGTTAAGGACAAGCGGATTAGAACAACTACTTAACGATATTCTATTACAAGCTCACATGAAGTATTTTAATAGTTGCCAGTCTGGTTTTGTTGAGAGTTTCCGCTAGCGGGTGCCTTGTAAGATATGGAATAAACAATTTGAGTTAACTAATGTATTTTCTTGTTTATGATCAGTTGGTTTCATTGTCTATTCAAGTAGCTGCCAACAGCTCGTATTCGACCAAGATTAAAAGACCCCCGTTTTGCTAGGTTGAAGCGTGAAGGGACTTTGTGGTTTCATGTGGGAGAATCTTTGGTGTTCTAGATAATCTTCTACTGGTTGACTTTCTAGCAGTTTGTGAAAAATGATGTTTGAGATCTGTGCTGGAAAAGCATGAAACTTGCTAATTAGTTACAGCATAGATGTCTTTTTTGTTCTGGAGTTGAGCAAATGGGGGCCTGTTTCTCGATTAGTAGTTGGAGTACTGGCAGTAGCAGAAGCAATGGGGAGGCAGTTCGTCCCTCTTGCTTGGAGATTGGATGCTGTGGTCAAAAGAGAATGAAAAGAACATTCTCTGACCGAGTAGTTGCACTACACAATTTGTCATCCATACCCAACAGGTTTTTCACAAATGGAAAGAGCCGAAGTTCATGTATGTTCACCCAGCAGGGTCAGAAGGGTATAAATCAGGATGCAATGATTGTATGGGAAGTAAGTTTCATTCCTTTCTGCTGGGATCAATTTATCTAATATCGATTGAGGTTACTTGCTTTATGCAACTCTGAATATCTGCAGGATTTCTTGTTGGATGATGTCACTTTTTGTGGTGTCTTTGACGGCCATGGTCCACAAGGCCATAATGTTGCTCGGAAGGTCAGGGACACCCTTCCTGTAAAGTTGTTGTCATTCTTGCGTTCCTCCCAGCTGAGGGAAAAAGAGTCAGGCCAACCCCGTTTCAAAGGGAACTCAATGAAGCCAGATGGCAGATACTCTAAGAAGGTTGACTTGGCTGAGGACAAATTGAGTTCTTTGTGGAGAGCAGCATTCCTCAAGTCATACAAGTCCATGGACAAAGAGCTGAGATCCCATCCTTTTTTGGATTGCTTCTGTAGTGGCAGCACTGCCGTCACTATAATAAAACAGGTATTACCTGGTACTTTTTCATATGCGGTTCAGTTAGCTCAAGTCTTATTATGTGTGTTTATTTGTGATTTTGAAGGGCTCGAATCTTTTTATGGGAAATATTGGGGATTCTCGTGCAATCATGGGATCTAAGGGAATCAATGATACCATGGTGGCAATCCAGTTGACTGTGGATCTGAAGCCTGATTTGCCAAGTGGGTTATGTATTTTTAATCAGCAGTTCCTTGCGCCATCTGCTTTTGTATGTGAACCCAACAATTGATGTAAAGCCAACTTGTTGCAGGGGAAGCTGAAAGGATCAAGCGATGTAAAGGAAGGGTCTCTGCATTGCAAGATGAGCCTGAAGTGCCAAGAGTTTGGTTGCCATTTATTGATGCCCCTGGCCTGGCAATGGCTCGAGCATTTGGTGACTTCTGTTTAAAGGAATATGGAGTGATATCCATACCTGAATTTTCTCATCGATTACTTACGGACAGAGATCAGTTTATAGTTCTTGCCTCAGATGGGGTATGATTTTAATTCTAGTTTCCTTTCCATATCATTTTCTGTGCTATTGGAGAGGGAATCTTTATTTTATTTTATTTTATTTTATTTGGGTTTGTGAATTCACCTTGATATCTCTTTGATTTGATATTTGCCAGGATATTTGTCGTGCTAACAGAAAATAAAGCACGTTTAACAGCTGTCTTGAAATGCCTTTGGTCTATGTAACATAAACTGTTAACTTATAACTCTACCATTCGATGGTGGTTGTTATGGCAGTAGGAACACTTTTTAGCATCAAGTTGACTTACCAACCATCAATCAGAATGCAGTATATCTTTGAGGTGTATAAACAGTGAAGGTTGATAAAGTGGATTCACGTCTGTGTACACTGACTATATGAACTCTAGAAAACCATGGTAGTATATCCAGGTGTTAATTTCCTTCAGACTGTATTTAAATTTATGTGGCATGGTTGACCACATTTGCAACACGATTGAGTAACACTGTCATTTGGTGTTTTCATTATTGCCATAGAGGATTTTTGTCATTAAGGTGATACATAGGATGCTATTTTAAGTTTAGTTTGTGTCTTTACTGTAATTCTGTGATGGGCAAGCCAACAATTGCTTGGATATTTCATACAGGACCTCAGAATAATGCAATTATCTTTATCAGTGAACAATGCTTTACATTCCCTAATTCCCCCTGCTTGTTTCATGTTAATGTTCTATATATCCAAACTGGTCGCCTTACCCTTGCAGCTGAAGAAAATATGGAATCAATTGAATTCTCGGTATTTGGCATTGTTTGAGATTGGCTTATGGGATTTATGAGAAGATGCATTACTTGGTGAATGGCCTATATTGAGTTACTGACTTAACAACTAGAGTTCAAGTTAGTCATAGAGAACACTGAAGATTTTATGTGAACTTCAAACCATTGATAAAGGGTTTCATCTATGACAAATATCAACAAAGAGTGTATAACTTGCATACTCTCATAAATTTGATGGTCTTACATGGTCTCATTGTCATCTATTTTGTAACGTTACTACTCATGATTCTTGATGCATGGAGTGCTCATTATTTTGCTATGAATCATAGCAAAATTTGGTGGTCAAGCAGAAGCCACCTTTTGTTCTATTCTTGCACTTTCCTCCATTTTCTCAGACTGTGCTTATTGCTTGGTGAATGCGGAGCATGAAATCAGGCTTCTGTGAAGTTCCTCAGTATTATGATCTCTGTTAAAAGGACAGTCAGGTCAAATCCATTTTCATTAACCCATTGGTTCACAGACAAAGGGTGGCTTCAACTGTGGATTGAAGTTAGTGATGTACTGAATCTCATTGAAGAGCCTAAGGCAGCTGGAAAGTTCTCCAGATGGAGTAATCAAATACTCACTTGAGCATATCATGTTCATTGGAAACCTTAAATATATTGCTAATAAAGAGGCTTTGTTAATTACAGCCATAGTTCTGCTATGCCTGTTGTCTTTTAGATGTCGCCTCTTTTGTGAAAGGGCTTGTCTCTATGGTATGCTCAACTAGCTTATTATTCAATTTCAATCTGGTTTCTTTGAATATAAAATTCCGGAGTTTGCGTTGCTGCAGGTTTGGGATGTCTTGAGCAATGAAGAGGTGGTTGAGATTGTCTACTCAGCTCCAACACGGTCATCAGCTGCTAGAATTCTGGTGGACTCAGCAGCTCATGAATGGAAGCTCAAATACCCAACTTCAAAGATGGATGATTGTGCAGTTGTTTGCTTGTTTTTGGATGGGAAAATGGATTCGGAATCTGATTACGAAGAACAAGGCTTTTCTTCAGCAACACTCCAGAGCAATCATTCTGGTAATGTGGTTGAATCAGATGATGGCCAGAAGTCTGAGCCATATTTGCAAAGAAACATTACAGTGAGATCATCCGAGGAAAACAATTCTTATGGGGGTTTAGCAGTTGAAGTTGATGGAAGTGGGGAACCAGTGGCTGCTGAAGATCAGAGCTGGTCAGGCTTGGAAGGTGTTACGCGAGTTAACTCACTCGTTCAGCTTCCCAGATTTTCTGAGGGAAGGCCAAACCTGTAATTTGTTGGGGATCTCTAGATATGTGATGGGGCTGAGTCATCGTAATATTTTGGCTTTCGAACCTCATCAATTTTAGGGAAGGGCATTCTGGTCTGGCGGCACTCTGTTGAAATGTATGCAACAGGGATGTAGCAAGACAGTCTTCATGGAACCGAATCAAATCAATATAGTTGTGTAATCTACATCATTTCACATCGTGTCAACGTCTTTTATCCACTTGCAGTTGCAGGTAGGTGGAACACCCCACCTCAACCCATTCGTGGTGA
Organism: Rhizophora mangle; assembly: GCA_037832345.1. Taxonomy (NCBI): domain Eukaryota; kingdom Viridiplantae; phylum Streptophyta; class Magnoliopsida; order Malpighiales; family Rhizophoraceae; genus Rhizophora; species Rhizophora mangle. Next base: position 1,637,702 of record JBAPLJ010001937.1, on the reverse strand, counting down.
GGCCAGGTCTCCATTGTCTTAATTAGAAATGCAAATTCCCTGTAGAAAATTATGTACTTTCCTGCATAAATAACCCAACTTTTTATGCACTAAGGTCTAATTGAATCTTGGTGAGAAGATTGCGAGCTTTAGAAACATGGAAATATAACACGAAGCAGTCTGGGGGAGCATTCTTGTAATGCTTACAGGAGAAGCTCTTTGTGCAGCAAGGCCAAGGACGCAAGAAAGGAGAACTGAGCTCTTTCTACGTATTGTTGCCTAAAGGGTTGTACGCTATTTTAAACACTATGAGGAATTTGGTGGGTAGAACAGCAATTAGTCTACCTGACAGCCCAATAGCCCAAGCGGAACCAATGACAAATCGTAGTCTTTGATCTCCATTATACAAAAAAGATAAAAAAAACCTAAAGGCCACTTCTCAAGAGTAAGAAAATCAAGTAGCTACTGATGAAAGAAAGTTCACGTGTGGGGGCTCATAAATCTAACAAGTACAGACCGCTTCACCGGCTGCCTAGAGGTGGTGATGGAAAGTAAGGCCAAGACGGTAAGCGTTCAAGGAGGGTGAAGTAACTCTACAGTTGTCAAGTTATCAGCCAACATATGAACCCTTCTCCGTCTGCAATAACATTTTTTATAAAACTTTGTAATTTTGTTAACTTTCCCATTTGTTTTTGAGGCACACAATATGGTTGCGGTCTCTCTTTTTGGGCATGTATTATAGTTGTTTGTGGGTACATTTCAATCACCGTCAAGAGATCACCAAACAAGGTGAAATCTGAACTATAAGAATGGAAAGTGTCCACCCAGTTCGGCATCACACAGTCTAAAACTATTCCAGTGATCTGAGCTCCCAGTACAATGGCTTACAGAGCCCAGGTCTCTCTTTTTCCTCTCCTTGTCCCGGTTTCAATTGCTGGGTGCCAAATATCCAAAAATAAGAATGTGGACGTGGAACAGCCTGAGTTTCTGTAATTCCCACACAGTTTTCTTATTCCAGGCATTAGCCGCGTGCTAGTGCCACCGGTTTTCAGTGTTACTTCTTATAATCCGATTCCAGGCCCAGGCACCTATATCCCAGGCAGAGATGATACAATTGTCCCAAACCCTAGCCATGTTGATTCCGTTCCTGCATCAGTTCATCTGTGAATGCATAACAATAAGAAGTCTGTTGGGTGATTTAAGCTATTGCCCTTTCCAGCGAGTCTGGTATACTGTTATGTTTTAGTCTTGTAGCATGTAGGTTGCGAGGAAGTTTTCCAGAATCTATTAAACTTCCATACATGAGCCAAACTAAGGATATTCGACGCCTAAGTTTTTTGCTGCAATAACACCCTGAAGCTTATTCTCATCCTTTCTCAGGTGCTGCTAGATTTCCATGGAGTGTGTACTTTCTAATAAGAGAATGTTTCTTGTTCATATTCTATGACTATTCTTTGGAAGCATTCTTTGTCTATACAAAATAAAAGGGCAGAACATGCTCTATAAAAGCTGATGAGTACGACTGATAAGACCAAAAATCAAAATATATGAGATCTAGATCATTTTGAGCTTACCAGACTTAAACACTTAGGCAGATTGTATTTAATGACAAAACAAAATGTAAAAACAATGAATACTCCACAAGCATAAATTTCATGATTGAGTGATAAAGACAACTTGCATAAATTGATACAATATGCAAATGATCTCATATTATGATATTCAACACCATCATTTCCTAGAACTTGACAGGTAGATGTATAAGGATAAGGACATTCAACTACCATTGAGAGTTTGGTACATAACTTCACTGATCTGATAGTAGGTTGTCTGTCACAATATACATGGAATGGACAAAAAAAGAGATATAAAAAACCCCTAGGTTAAGTCGGGTGGGGGGAGTTTCTCGTCACACAAATACCTACTTCATCACCAACACCTCAATATTACCCAAAAAGGCAAAGACACCAAATACTCTTCTGTTGGAACTTCTGAACTGGAGATCCCAAAGCTTCATAATAATAACCTGGAGCAAGTAATAGTCGAAGATGATGAAAAAATGTTACTACAATATTGCGACACAAGCATGTAATTGATCTAAAAAGTACATGATGTACACACAACATTAATAACCTCTTAACCATGTAAATTTTCCATGCACCCGGCTTTCCTAACCAAATACATGCCAACCAACTCAACTGCATCTCAATTCAGTCCTCCCAAACTTGTTGAGATCAATTGACGAATCCATTTCTCCACTAAGGATTAATTCTCTGTACAATGAAAATCCATAAGGTGAGATGAGCAGTTGAGGTCACCAATGACCAATCAACCTCGCGATAAGATTCAACGCAACCTCCCAAAGTAAAGTCCCCACCATTAATTTGATCCCAATCCTTGAGAAACAACGCAAGCGAATTGCCTCGCTTGAAGTCGTATTCAATTCATTTAAGGGACCACAAACCCATCGACAGAATTACTTGAACTACCCTCTCAGACGTAATCTCACAGTTTCGAGCACTGCCAACTGATGGTTTCCATATAGCACAGATAGAGAATCAGACAAATCTGCAAAATCTAAAACACAGAGTACCCTTTCCGTTAAAAGGATGCAAACATGCAAGGGTATTACAAGACATCACCAAAGATCGTGATGACTAAAGGAAAACGTGAGTGATTAAGGTTGTAACCCCAATATTCAATATCATGCAAACCATGCGCCATTTCTCCATGTGATAGTTTGGGATACTATCTGAATCAATTACTTATTCCAATTCAATAACAAGGCCCTAAAACTGGAAAAGGCATCACAGAAACCAGAAAGAAATTAAAAACAAAGCAGAAATTTAAACGTACCCGATGAATAAGGAATGTGAGCGAGGGTCAGACATTAATGAAGAAGGATTCAGACACCAACAATCTTGAAGATAATAAAGCAGAGGAATCCTAGGAAGATGCAGAGGAACAAGTAATCGACAAAAACGAAAAATTTGGTCGACCCATGATTCCTTTTCTTCTTGTCTTCGGTCTTCTGCTGCTTTGGTTCGTTGTCTAGCAATTCAAGCTTCGCCATTCTCTTTTCCCCAAAAAAAAAAAAAAAATTTAAAAATTAAAAATTAAAAAATCAAAAAACAAATTTTATAAAAAAGGGTTTCCGGTTCTGTTCTCCGATCTACTCTCAAACTTGGAGATCTGAGATTTTTGTTACCCCAATTTTCAGTTTTTATTTTCTTGAATTTCGTCTTTTTGTGTCTGTGTTTTTTATTTTTCATTTTTTTGCGTTTTTGAACTTCCAGTGTTGTCGTAGGAAAAGTCCAACATTCAGTTTGGTCGGGCCTGGTAGGCCCAATTAGCTAAGGGTCGGATCCGATAAAGGGCGGAAACCCGATTCGTGAAGTCTTGGAGATAAAATGCCGTCGTTTGGATGGAATTTGGAAAAGGTCCCACCGAGATTTGAACTCGGGCTATTGGATTCAGAGTCCAATGTCCTGACCACTAGACCATGGGACCTTAACTGACATTTTTTAAGCAAAATATTAATATTTTCTTAACAAAACATTGCTCTCGTATTCCTTCCCGGATCGGAGGGTTGAGCTTGGCAGCATAATACAAAAATGGGGCAACACTCTGCTACGCCAAGTCTTCAAGTTGGTACCTTATATCACTGTTCTTTATGTGCATAATAAACATCGAAGCTTGCAAAGTATCAATGGATGATACCAATACAAGCACACGTAGGATTTACAAGTGATATTATCTAACTGCGATTTGGAGATCAAGGATAGGAATCAAGAAAAAGGTTCTTGTATTGTTCTATTATCTGCACGTTTCCCTTGTATTCTCCGAAACTAATTTTAATTTTTCTGTTAGGAACTGAGGACAAAGAAAGATAACAGCCATTGCATCTTGTCTTAACGAAACAACAAAATCCTAGATAACAACTTCAAAACCCAAAAAATTACCTTTACGAGCTTTACTTGTATTCCAGTCGATGCTAAGTCTCCTTGGTATTCTCTGCGTACCTATCTCAATATTTTCTTGTCTAGTTCTACTCTCTCTCTCTCTATATATATATATATATATTAGACGCTTAAGAAGCTTTAGCTACTCAAAGCGACTCAGTCCACAATGGCTTGCCTTTCAACTTCAAAATCACCAAATGGAAACCCTTCTGCAAATTATTGCGTTTACGCGTCATTTTGTTGCTCTAGAGATCCATCACTACAAACCATTAATGGGTCCACCTGCATAGAGTGGTACAATCCTTCAAGCAATTTGTGGCACCGTGTTAGCTCATTTCCGGGACTCGTCGATAACCTCGTTCGAAAGGGCTTCTCCGTGGCCTCAATTGGCGACTCAATATACATGATTGGAGGCCGGCATTGCCGCAAGGTGCCAGGCCATGACCAAGACGACATTAATGTGATATACCTTGAGGTACTGTCATCGGTGCTACGTTCTCATATGCGGACCAATACATGGTCAAAATGCGCTCCGTTAGGCACGCCAAGGTTGGATTTCGCCTGCATTGTGAGTGACAACAAGGTCTACGCGGCTGGAGGCAAATGTGAATTGGCTTGCCCGCGTGGGATCTCGTCGGCTGAGGTTTACGACCCTGCGGTTGATGAGTGGAAGCCATTGCCTAATATGAACACGTTGAGGTACAAGTTTGTTGGTGTGATGTGGCAAGGGAAAATCCACGTGGCGGGAGGGTTTGCCGAAAGACTGGACCCTAGTACAAGAGTATCATGGTGCACCCTAGAAAGGAGTTCTGCCGAGGTGTATGACTTGGAGAGTGACGAGTGGGATCTCGCGATAGGAATGTGGCGGTTGGATGTGCCACCTAATCAAATTGCAGCTATGCACGACTGTTTGTTTAGCTCCGGGGATTGCTTAAAAACCTGGAAGGGTCATATTGAGGCTTATGATGGCAAGCTTAACCCATGGAATGTCGTTGATCGGTCGTGCATGGAGACCTTTCCTCTCCAATCTCCACGTCAGATACCACGGAGACAAATTGGCCACCAATCCAACGGCTTTCCCATACAAGGGCGCCAATTGGGACCCAGTTGTACTTCCTAGCCGGCTAAAGAATGCCAGGTGAGATCTCCACGTCCGTGTCTACCGTTCACGTGTTTGACACGTTGGCAGTTGCATATGGGTGGCGAAGCTTTGAGCCCATTCGAAGAAGAGGGAGACAATGAGCTGTGCGGTCATTGTTGCGTTGTTAGACAAGGATACGATGACAAGCCAACAGCAAAGCTTAAAACCACCAGCTATGACTAGAAACATTTTAGGGCCAAGCCCAGACTAGCCACGGAGATGGACGTCACACGCTCGACCATTGCGTTGTTAGAGGTCCAAAAACGCACAGACTCCCCATCAAAATTAACCAAAAATGAAATGCATACAACGGTGCACAGATATATGGATGTGGTCCTGACGTGTCGCCATGGTCGTTGAGTACTTGGTCCCCACCAGCTGGTTTATCTCACGAGAGTTGAGTCGGAGACTGGCGCTTTCATTAAAAGAAGAGAAATGAAGATGATGAAAGCAACCCCGAAAAAACAAAAGGGGGGGGGGGGGGGGTTCACGTTAAAGTCCAAACTGGCAAACGGGCTGCTTGTGACGTGGACCCCACTCTGCAAACACTGCCTTCTACACCAAGATAGCGCTTCACTGTGCAAAACACGGCCTTGATTTATTATGATGATCATTTGATCACCATCTGATATATTAGATTTATCTAAAAAGGTTTACCACTTTGTATTGTATCAGGTTCATCAGTTTCTATTATAATAGTCAGAAGAAGACCGCAGCTCAATGACCATTGACCAGGAGACGGTTGGCATGTGAAGCCCTGTACTCGAGTAATTATCCTCTGCGGTCACTGAAATTAACTGCTCTACAGTAGCCCGATAAGACATTTGCACATGTGCTTCTATCGGACATTCGATTGGGTGTGGGAACAAGGGCGCCCATCCAGAGAGACCCAGTTGCGAATTGTCTTAGCAAAAGCGAAGTACAGTATTGACACTTACTCATCAGAACTCTTTTAGAAAAAACCAAAAAAAAAAACTTTAAATTGCATCCCATTATAATAATTTAAATATGTTTTCCGTTTTGTTACCAAAAAAAAAAAAAAAAAAGCAAATATTACCTTTTGTTTCATATTATGACTCTTATTATATTTTTGTAAAAAAAAAAAAAAAATAGAAGTAATATTTTATAATTTTATTTGTACTGAAATTTTTATATTGAATCAATTAAAAAAAAAAAAAAAAAAAATTGAAAACCTGGGGTCTTATTAAATGATTAAAAGTTATGGTGTCTATTGGATCCCAACTCGGACCGAAATGTGGTCCATGTGAGAAAAAAAAAGAGCAATTGTTTAACAATTGCTGCGACTGAGAGTCGCAGGAGGAAGGGTGTTGACTGAGACTTTCAGCAACACAAAGACGGGAAAAACCAAAACTCATTACTTATTATACATAACGATAAAAGGAAAAAAAAAAGGAAAAAATTAATAATAATGGCTCTCTATTTTTTTGAGCTTCCATATTAACAGCCCAAAGCTTTCTCTTCAGGTTCTCTCGCATCCCTCTCTCTCTCTCTCTCACGCTCTGCGCTTGTGCAGTGTGCCCGTGCTCTTGACTTGAAAATCTCTGCTTTTGGAAGCCCATCTCTTTCTCTGTATTTTGTTTTTTTATTTTTGGTTTCCTGTCTTTTCAGTAACAGGCTTTTGCTAGCATTAGGAAGCAATGGCCTTGCAAAGTAACTACCAGTACAAAACCATGACAACGTAGAGGAAAATAAAAAACACAAGCACTTGGGTTTCTCTGTCTTGTTCTTTAATGAGAGAGAGAGAGAGAGAGAGATAATATTGTTGAGCAAATTAGTCGTAAAGACTTCGCAAATGGGGGTGGAGAATAGCTGGGTGACAGTGCCGCCACCAGCGGTGGCACCTTTGACTGTGGAAAGAGACGAGCATTGGAGACATTTTGACAACTCAGTGAATGCGGTGTCGTTTGGCTTCGTGGCCACGGCTATTCTAATATCAATGTTCCTTATTATGGCCATCTTAGAGAGGTTCCTCCGGCCAAGATCACTGCCGCACTCTGGTCATAGTAGTAGCGCCACCACGGATCTCGAGGCACAAGCGGCGTTCCACGGCAAGCTTGATTACCCTTCTCCCAAAGTACACACACTCTCTCTTTCTCTCGCACAATTTTGGAATTGGGTTACAAAATTTAATTACATTTGCTATTTCTTTATCTGGGTTTTGATATGTGGGCAGAAGCGGGCAGACAAAACCCAAAAGATTAGAAATTGATTTTTCTAGTTGCAAAAGTTTTTTCTTTTTTGTATCTTTTTCTTTTTCTCTACGTGTGTCCGATTGGATTCTTTAAAGTTACCTTCAGAGCGAAATGAGTATATATACTTGCCGGCATTATGACGGTGGCTGTTCATTTATTTTCCTTCCGGTCTGGACCGGACAAGCGAGACAGGGCATTTGATTCTCGCGTCTAAAATGTCACTTGTTATTTAAAAAAAAAAAAAATTTTTGATGTAATGTAATAATTATATGTAAACATGTAATAAAATGTGATTGCATATTATTGTTGTATATTTTATATTGAATGATAATTATTTTATATTTTATATTATTTATTATATAATTTATATTTTTATTATATATTTTTTTCCTTAAAAAAATGCATTATAAGGCTCCGTCTAAATTTTCCGGTCTATTTTTGGTTTTCCTTTGCCTTGGGCATGATGGTAGTCAATTGATAGTTTGACCGGCCACCAATTACAAGAAGTCCTGCAGATGGGAAAAGCTCACCTCTTTCTTTCCATTTCAAAAATCTCTTTGACATGATTTTTAGGATATCAGTAGGCATCGACTTAATTCTAAAGCAGTGTCGTAGGTTTTCATGTTAAAATTTCAAGGTGGCGGGATTTGTGGAAAGATCATATGAAATGTTGAATGTTGCCATGATACTGCCGATGGAAGATGAGCAGGATTGTTAGGCATTTCTTCATTTGACTGTATTCTTTTCCGTTGATTTGTATTGTTATCTGTCATAATTGTTATTATCTAATAGAATCTTGACAGTACTATAACTCGAACCTCATTTACTAGTAGGCATAATTGTAGAGTAATTACTCATTTCCGGATACATCTTACATTATCAGTTGAGTGCCATACCTATAATTTTACAACTTTCCTTGTACCCCTTTTAACACGCCAACTTCCTTCGTGTATCAACTCAACTGCTGGTAATCACATCTGAAGTCTCTCCTGTGTTCTGCAGTTATCTGTGAACAACCAGTCAGTGATAAAAGAAAATTATTCAATCTTTGTATTTTATGGTTGATTGACACCCATAGATAAGGCATTAGTATAGGAATGTTCCTTCTTAGTCTCTATCTTATTTTATTAGGGTTAATGGGTCCACCATAGCTACCAAGCATGTGATTTTTGTCTCTAATGTCGGGATAGACCGGCCAAAAGTTTGTCAAGTCAATCTCTTTCATTTTTGTCTCCTGTTTTAGTGCCTTAAACCACTCCATTAAGCATCAGTGTGATTCACTGTTCATATGTTATCTGATTTTATAATTTGGTGCATGTAATGTTAGCTAATAGTAGACATGGAATGTGTTTGGGTAGAAGAAGGTCCACCTTATTTTGATAAGCTATTAAAATTGATGCAGATAGACTCTCTCTCTCTCTCTCTCTCTCTCTCTCTCTTTTTCCCTTGAGAGGTGGATTCTCCTTAATTCACCTCAGTAAAGAAAAGAAAAAAACAAAAACTATGCTGCCTCATCTCTGAACCTATCATGGACATGGAGAAGCATAGGAGATATTTTTCAGGTCATTTGTTAAGATGGGTCGGTCCAAAAGCTCTTAAATTAAAACTGACAGTTGAATTTTTTGCATTTTTGCCGTCTTGATATTTGTCTGATGCCATTTAATGGCGGAAAACATGTATATAAGACAGAGTGGTCAACTTTTTCATGCCTGAATTTGCTGCTTAGGCGGAGTTCACACGCCGTATGCTAGCATGATTATCTGATCTGATGCTGTATTTGAGGCGAAGATGTCTTTTGACATACATGTGACCATGGTTTTGCCTTTTGCCATTGTTCCCTGACTTCTACCTTTTGATCATGCCATCTATGCCAGCCCAATGGGTAGGTCCATGCATCATCTTGTCATGTTTAGCTACTTTTCTACCATGCATATATGCCAGCATGGTGTAGTTATTAGCAAACATCACATAATTTTCAAAACTAGATAGATAATCAAAACCTTAATAAAGTTGTTAGAGATGCTGATTTAAGGAAAGATGTATGCAATCGAGTGACAAAAAGTATCAACGTGGTGGGTACTAATTCTTACTTTATCAGTGTATCAATGGGATAATTGTTGTAGTGGGTACTAGTTCTTGACGTCTTGTCTCTAATCCCCCACCTGATATCTTGCACCTTAAGAATAATAAAGTGCTATTTTAATCTCCTGACATCACAATTATTCTCAACTTCTATGGTTAAAACGAGATTAGGGACATCCGAATCATGATAACAATTGATAACAAAAAAGTAGATAGAATAACTTGGTTGCTGCATCCTTTACTCTCTTACAGCTAGCTTTGCACCTATTCTTTTGTCTGTGCTGTTTTGGATCTGCAGTAACTTGTCGTGTGCTTTATTCAGATGGCAGTGTATGGCAAAGGCATATCAGTATTAATGCCTGGAGAAAAAGTTCCCACCTTTCTTGCACGCCCAGCTCCCGCGCCCTGCCCTCCAGAGCCCATCATACAGCCTCCGCGTCAACACGGGACGCGCCTTAACTTCGTGTTAGCCTCAACTTCAAGCTAAATGCCCAACCTTACTTGAAAAAAGGCCACTAACTTAAAAGAAAATATCATCTTGTGATTTGTCAAAAACAATTCTTGATGCTTTTTTTTTTTTTTTTTCATCCATTGAACTCAATTTGAGCTGCAAATGGCCTTGATCAATATGTGTACATCTTCTTTCTTCCGATCAGCACTAATCTCTTTGATTTGGGTTTGCAACTTGCTCTTGATTTCTTGGAAGAACTAGAAATCATTTTCCATTTGACATTGAAACGTATAAAGGGATGATCGATTTTTTTTTTTCTTTTTCTTGTTGTTCCTTTTTCAGCCAACTGCAGTCATGAATATTGTATACAGAAGCGTCAATGGTAGCTAAAACAGTTTGGCACTAGACATTCAGCTTCTTGGACCAAGACTGTATTATATAAGCTTCTCTTTTCGACCTTGTGTAAGCTCGAAGCATGTTGGGCTCTTTAGGAAAAGGCAATCGAATCCAATTCGATGTTAGGATCCAATTACAGAAGTGGCCTCACTGTAACGAGATGATAGCGTCAAATGCATCCAACTATTTTATTCAATTACTTGATAATTAAGATATACAAAAAAAAAAAAAAAAAACCAAAATTTTGATAATTAAATAATATTATTTATTTTTATTTAAATTTTACATTTTTAAATTTAATTTAAATATTTTTTTTACAAATAAAAATTAAAAAATTATTAACAGTTTAACTACATAAAAGACTTATTTAAAACTATATAATTCAAATGAAAATATAAACGTTTATAATTAAATTTTTATATATTCATTTCATAATCAGATGGGAATCTTTAATTTCAAAATTAGATATGCATAAGAAAGTCATATGCAAAGTCAAAGTTCACCTCGACATGCCATAAATCGAATTCCACAAGTCTGTTTAGTGCAAAAATGATTGTACATATTAGTGGAGAAGCGAAACATTTTTAAAATAGATACATTTTTCTTGACACAAAAGTAATGCAAGATGAGTATATTTGTAGATTTAATATAATTTAAACCATTACAAATATGTAATTACCGATGCATTTGACGAACCTTAATCAATTTGTTTAGATTTGAATTATGCTCTTAACATTTTTTTAATTATAAATATAATAATTTTCAATAATTAGTTGGTTTTCAAAAGAAAAGGGAGTGACAGATCCGAAAATGCTACGAAATTATAATTATGCTCAGTGGAAGTGAAAATAAATAAATAAATAAATATTATAATCGAATAAGATGCCTTTTTTATTTTTTTTTGGGTTTCTCTCTAAACACGTTTTAGGGTTTTTCAGCTTTCGAACTCTGTGTCTTCCTTTATATTCACAAACATTCATTCACTTGTTCGGCAAAGAATGGCGGAGGAAGGGCAGAGCGCGCCACCGGCCGAGGAGACGCGGTAAGCGAGTCTCCTGCTCTTGTTCTAATTGTTTGGAAGTTTAACAAGAAAATAAATAAGTAAATAAATTTTGATTTGATTGTTTACTTTCAGTGTTGGCGGTGGTAATCCCGATGTGATCGGGTCAGCGCCGGAGATGAATTTGGAGGAGAGGTTTCAAATAGTGAGGAGCGTCGGGGAAGAGTGCATACAAGAAGATGAGCTCATGAATCTCCTCGCCAAGAAGCCCCACCCTGTTTGCTATGACGGCTTTGAGCCTTCTGGCAGAATGCACATTGCGCAGGTACTCCGTAGTAACTACTGAACTTTTCTAATTATTTTTGTAATTTAGTGGTTTCTCAACGCATCTTGGTCCAACTCAGAATTGATGCTTTGATTCATGAGAGTAGTGTCACAATAATTTTAACCTTAAAATTCAGATCTCGGAGAATTGCCATAGTGATTAGTGTAGGCGAAAATTTAATTTGTGTTCCTTTGATGATTCTGTTTCTTGGCAACCATTATTGGCTCAAACTCCAAAAGGATTAGGTTGCTGTTTTGACTGTTTGTGTTTGTTACTTTCAGGATGCAGAACATAATTATGAGCTAAAGACTGAATTTCTGTTTTTTCTTTTACACAAAATATTTCCCTATATTGTCCAGGAAAATAACAGTAAATTATTTGAGGGGGAGCTGTTGCTTTCTGTCAATTTCATAGTTAGTGTTCTGAAATTTTACTACAGTTGGAGGTCTGGCTTTGCGTTGGCACCATATTTTGCAATCTTTTAATTGTGATTATGATATTGATTCTGCTGCACATGTTTAATATGCTTTTTTTGTTCTTTGTTTGTTGGTTTCTTTGTTGCCTTTTACTGCTAAACAGGGAGTGATGAAGACGATAATTGTCAACAGACTTATTAATGCTGGTTGCAAAGTGAAACTTTGGATTGCTGATTGGTTTGCTCAGCTAAACAACAAAATGGGCGGAGACTTGAAGAAAATTCAAATAGTAGGACAGTTTATGATTGAAATATGGAAAGCTGTTGGGATGGATCTTGGAAGTGGTAGTGTAGAATTTCTGTGGTCTTCAGAAGAAATTAACTCCAGGGCATCTGAGTATTGGCCTCTTGTTATGGATATAGCTCGCAGGAACAAGCTTCCAAGGATAATGAGGTATCAGGGTGCAGATTGAAAGTTTGCTCTCCTCTAAAGTTCATTTAGAAACTGAGATAACATATTGCATCTGTTTCCTTCGTAGGTGTGTTCAAATAATGGGTCGAAGTGAGCAGGATGAATTGTCTGCAGCCCAGATTCTCTATCCCTGCATGCAATGTGCTGATATTTTTTTCCTTAAGGTACATAGGATTAATCACAGTGGAAGAGAGGAACATTGCTAAGCAAAAATGACAATCTCAATGATTTTTTTTTTTATTTTAATTTTAAATGGGCATCTTTGAACATGAATTTTTTGACACAAGTTGAGTTCAGCTGTTGTTTTGATGAGGGTATGAAAATTGGTTGACACGATAGTGTATCTTTAAGTTTTATATTCTAGTGCATTAAGTTCTAGAGTGACGTAATTAATTGACAATACCTCAATGGTTCAACCCCTATCAAATGATATGCCCTCAAACAAAAAATAACTAGAGCACATGGACTTCATACTTCAACATGCTTTGGTAAGATTCAGTTTGATGTCTTGAATGGGGAGCACTGTGTGGTTCCAACTGAAATTTTATTCCCAATATCCAGTAAAAAGATACATGCTTTTATAGTGATTGACTGCTGGTTTTTCTGTGATATTGAGCATGTATGGCTTCATTTATATCTCTGTGTGTGTGAGAGAGAGAGAGAGGAAGAGTTTTTTGTTTTTATGTGATCAGTTGTTTGTTTGTTTGATTGCTTTATTTGCTCATCCTATTGAGGACTGTCGTTCTTGTTGTTTTCAGTATTTGATAACGACGGGAATCACCATTATTGGTCATGTTTTGTTATTAAGTTATTGCAATTCTATTAAAGATTATAAATTAACTGTACTAATGGTGTGCCCAGGCTTATTCATTTATTATAATCCAATTCCCTGTCATATTAATTTTGATATCTTGGCTTTTGTCGAATTTTGTTCATTTGGTTGTCTCTTAAACAGGCTGACATATGTCAGTTAGGCATGGATCAACGGAAAGTGAACATGCTTGCAAGAGAATACTGTGATGACATCAAGAGGAAATGGAAGCCCATCATTTTATCTCATCGTATGCTTCAAATGTTTTTCTGCAAATTTCTATGATAGCCTTTTTTTTTGTCTTCTTCTGAGTTAATGATAGTTAGCCTCTGGTTGGCATAATTGCAGATATGTTACCTGGTTTACAGGAAGGGCAAGATAAGATGTCAAAAAGTGATCCATCGTCTGCCATCTTCATGGAGGATGAAGAGGTAAGCTTTTGTGCCGTACAAGAATAGTTTAAGAAAGCTAATCTGTGAATTTAACTGCTTTACAAAATGAAAGCTAACTCCATTAATAGTGGCATTATGTTAACTCCATTATGGTCTTGGGCTTTTGCTCTTGTGATAGTCACAAGTAAATTTGAAGATAAAGAAGGCATTCTGTCCCCCAAATACTGTTGAAGGGAATCCTTGTCTGGACTATGTCAAACACATTGTCTTCCCCTGGTTTAATGAATTCAGGGTTGAGCGCAGTGAACAAAATGGTGGAGAGAAGTAAGTCACGTCTCCCCATGCCCTAAGCTCAAAAAAGTCCTTTTCTTTTTTTATTTTTTCCTGTTAAGTTCACTGGTCATAACTTTTGGATTGATGATCATAATGCTTAGTTGATTACTGGGTACTTGCATTCTTATAGGATCTTCGCTAGTTTTGAAGAATTCGTCAAGGACTATGAAAATGGTGAATTGCACCCTGCCGACCTGAAACCGTCTCTAGCAAAAGCAATAAACAGGATACTGCAGGTAAGCCCTATGAAGGGGCAAAGCCAAACCAAAATGTATGTTATTGTTGGCAAGCATTTTGATTCAAGAAGAGGCCTGCCTCACAGGGTCACATTATAATATGATAACATAGAATTGGTGGCATCTGGCTCCCAGATTTGATCAGATATTTATGCTCTGAAACCATATTTTTTGTCCTTTCTGCAGCCTGTACGTGATCATTTCAACAAAGACAATAATGCTAGAGAATTGCGGAAGCGGGTCCTGGTTTGTATTCTAAACTTTGCTTTTTGAATTTTGTTTTTAAGTAAAACAGCCCAAAATGCTGCCAAGAAATATTTACCAATCCCCCAGAAAAGGAAGGGTAGGGAAGGAAGCTAATAGTAAGATGCTGTAAATGGTCGATATATATTTTCTGATACATTTTTTTATTTCTTGAAAACTTCTCCCTTCTTTGTGAAGTCAATTTGATTGTTTCCTTGTCTTCCAACATCCAGAGCTACAGAGTAACGAGGTGATGTGGATGATGGGGAAGGGCATTCCCAAACCGATTCAACCAGTGTTCTGCTAAACTCTCTCTGCTGGGATAGTGGAATATATTACTTATCTTAACCTGGAATTGTAAACTTTGTGTCTTTGCCAAACTTTTACGTAGTACCATGTGGCCTTGTTCACATTATTAAAAAATCAAAGATAGTGTGATGCATGCCATGCAATTTCATCGGGCGTTTTGCCACTTCCCAGTTTGTATGTGCATATTTGCCTTGTTATACATGCTTGTTAAGATTTTTGTTTCCTTTTGCGTCGTCACCGGCTACCAAAGAATTTGTTGACACTGAGAATCTATTTCGCATGGTATCGGTCAAGTCAGCAAATGGTCACAAATTTCCAGACTCCCAGTTTGCTATTATTATTGAGCAAGAATTATACGTCTAAAATATTGGCCAATCATACCCGGGGAAAAAAAGAAAACCATGGGCCAATGACTTTAATAAAAACTTTTAATCGAAGGTTTCTAGCTAGAATATCAATCTTTAATTGTTTGTCTAATGAGGTAGTACAATTGTGAGTCTGTGCACAGAGCTATTTGAGAACAAACATTGTGAAATCAATCGCCTAAAACTTGTTTCCAGGCCACCCCCGGGAGTGGCTTATTTTATTACAGGATGACATTTGTGGCGTGGTCTGGCCACGGGCCATCTTTAGGTAATCAGGGTCAAATCCTCCGTAGAACCTGTAAAAAACAACCCTAAACTTGAATGAAGTCCTGTCGTTCCTTTCAAGGGCCTCTACTAACCCCCATAACCGAGCCAACGACAAGACGCGTGTGTGGACAAGGAGCATCAAAACCAAAGAAAAGAGTAGGAGGAGTTTCTGTCCAGCCTGGTTTCTCCCAAACCACAAACCAGAAAAGGAAGATAACCACAAACCACAAATTCTGAAAGGAAGATATCAACAAAAATCTCTGTTCTTTGTAGCAGGGGCAAGAAAATATTTTTGTGGTAGAATATAATCAAGACCAACTCAGCATGCTTTGGTTAAAACCTCAAAACAAGTATATTCTCAAGAGAGTCATTCCCTTGCTGATGTTGTTCGACCAAAGCACCGGCGATTCTCTTGTCCTCCTTCACTACACTCGCGGCTGCTCCCAGTCCAATTGACCGGCCAACGGCTTTTCCACCTACTTTCCCCGGACTCCCAACCCGAGCCCTTCCCACTCCGCTGGCAGTCCGGGTCGCCGGTGACCTTGACCTCCGGGCAGATCTTTCCCCATCAACATCCCGCCTGACTCTATTGGACCCTACATTCCGCTGCGCAGTCCTCACCATCTGACTGGATAGTTCCCTTTTCATCGACGGTCTTTCTTTCTTTTCCGGCGATCTTGAAAACCTCACTCTCTCCCCGTTGTGCGGACGCTTCTTGGGAATTTTTGATGCGGATAAGTGGACTCTCTTTTTGCTCGTTACCTCGTCCTCTTCTCTTATCTCCGTAACGGTAGTTGTAGTAGTAGCCGTTGTTGCAGCCGACAGAGCGTCAGCGAGACCGCTACAAATCTGTGAGGATTGCGAGAGTTTTGGGGTTCTCAGTTTTTCTTTTTCTTTGCTTTTGTCGGTGACAAAGTTTTGATCTTGGGCTTTGGGTTATTGGATAATGGGGATTTGGGTGTTTTTTCTGTTGGGTTGGCGTTGTTATTGTGGCTTGTTTAGAGACGGGTGTTTCAGAGAGGACTTCTTTAACGGTTACTTTTTCGAATGATGCTAGTTTTGGGACTGAGGTCCCATGAGTTTTGTGGGGATTTGGTGGAGAAACGTGGTGGCTTGGTGGCGGTGGAGCTTTTGGTTGATGAGACCCTATTTTGGTGGTGGTGCTTATACAGTAGCAACCCATTAGGAGAACTGTTGTGTTGACTGGGTGTCAGTGGCACAATCTCTTGTCAGAATCAGCTGCATGGTTTCTGAATTTTGTTTAAAAACGGCTAGGAAATTAGATACAATACGCTTTAAGATTTTAAAAGTTGACAGATTTAAGTACGTTTCACTTATAATTTTATGCCACAAAATAAGTTAAATTTATTTAAAATAAAAAATATAAATTTATATAATATAAAAATATAAATAAATTATAATAAATAAATATAATAAATAGTAAGAAAAAAATGGCTGAGCACTTGCTTGTGACTTGGGCTTCTTTGTGGTTCTTGATACGTAGAGCAGGGAGCTGGGTGCCTGGCGTCGGGAAAATGAATGCAATGTCCAGGCATCAAATCTTAAAAGCCCAACCTCGGAATCAGGGTGACAAAAGTTTTGTTTGAAGAATATAGTAGGGACCAGAGTTGCGATTCGAAAACACGGAATCCAACGATTGATCCATCTAGCCACAAGGCCCAGCTAACACATGGGCGACGCAAAAGCTCAGACCCTAATCCAACTGCGTAGACTTCAATTTCCGCCCATTAAAGTTTCAAAAACTCCGTCTTACATTTGCATCTCTTCATGTCCCCCCGGAGTGGGAATCTTTTGGTCACGAACAACATGAAATAAGTAAATTGTATGTGGATCTAAGGGGAAGAAGAAACGAAGATTTGTGAGGAAGATCTTGGCTGTAGAAGCTGGTGGTCGTAATGTGTGGTTACAATTTAAGAAAATGGAGACCTGAGGCAGGGAGGGATGATTTAAGGGCGACGCTGCTGAGGAGTGAGACTGTGAGAGTGGGGAAAAAGAAGGAAGTATCAGGGGAAGGAAAGGATTGGCTATCTCATTGAAGGATTAAAATATGCATGTAGATAACATATATTATTATCAAGCTCATGTAAAAAGCTTATCCAATCAAACGTGTCTTTGTCAGCCTACGTCGCATCAACCAGCCAATTAAGCGCACAACCCAATGCAACCCTTGTTGATAAGGCTTTTGTCTAGTACACGCACAAATGACTCAGAGTTGTTGAAACACACAAACGTACAAAGGACATAAGAGTTAAAACAAGCTCTACGGAGTTTGATTGGCGCCTCCCGTGAGCACAGCACGGAGAAGAGAGAGTAAAGCCGATCGCATCGAGCAACAGCATGTTGCAAGAACGGAAGCAGACAACGAGAGCAGCGAGATTTATTTAAAAGCAAATGCAGACCAATCCACGGGGGCTTAATTACCGGCCACATTGGGTTCTAGCTTCCACGGGGATGGAAGAGAACATAGCTGACTGAGTTCTAAGATAACAGCAGCATCCAAGCTATCTGATCAAGCAACAGAGAGTTTCTGTTGGGCAGCTGCAGCCCTGTCCTGTTCTATCATGTCCCTTTTTTTTTTTTTTTTGGCTGGGTGTATTATAATTATTGCTTGGTTTAATTATATATATATTTATATAAACATACCCCTCCAAAATAACGCTGTAATGTAACGGGATAATATATTATTATTATTTTTTATTTTTTTCTGTTGATGAGAGAAAAATCATGTTTCTGAATTGATGAAGTGCGTCGGCGGAACGATGAGCGGCTTGTGCTCTAACGTTGTTGAAGATAATGATGACTATGTGGAAACGTGATGTGCTCTATGTACTGATGATGGAAGCTATTCAGGACCCTTGTCTCGATAGTTCCTGAGCTTGTCCTGTTAGGTGGACACCCCGGCAGATTGTCCGCGGCGATACCCATTGGAAAGTCTATGGAGAAAAAGGAAGGCAAAACGGGACAATTATATTTGATGGCCAACAGTCTCCAAAGGCTATGACTCAATGTAACTTCAGGATTGGAGGCTGCCTGGTTAGGCCACAACGCGAAAGAAAACAAGAAAGCATTGAAAAAAAAAAGGGGGGGGGGTCTGTGCATGTCCGTATCCAAATGTTTTGCAATAAGAATGACTTAAACTACCTTATTAATAACTAAGAACTCCATTGTCACGCTGGTTTCTTTGTCTTTCTTGTATATGCTCTTTTCATTGAATTAAAACCTCAATCTTTTATTTTCATGTCAAATCAAAATAATACATCTTAACCATGGAGCAACGAAGTAAAGAACTCCTGATGGCTCATGTTACGCTGTAATTACTGAGAATTGCAAGCAATGCTAAAATTTCTCGCTCACTTTTGTTTATTAACTCTTGTAATTTCGCATGTTCTCGAGCCGGGTCCAGACCACAGGCTTGTCCTCTCCCTCTGGGGTAAAGACAAACGCAACATCCGAATGTCTAATATCTTAAAATTTAATGGAGATGCACGTCGTAGTCATCCTTAAATGTTGGTTGGTTGGTTGCTGGCTCATCAGATAGATTCTTTGATGAATGACAGCTTTGTGTTGGACGATAAATTGAACAAAAAGATGGATTTATCTTTTCAATGCATCAAGACTTTCGCTTCCTCCCCAGATTCAAAGAGGTAAAAAGAAAAAAAAAAATTTTATTCAAACTTTTCCAAAAGCAGCTTTTCCGACTTGGAATTTTTCCCTGGTCGTTTTACTTCCGTTTAAAGAATAAAATGTTCTATAAATAAATGCAAGAGAACAATTTCAATGTGTGGCCGGCGCGGAAACTCAAACGTGTAAAGCCCACCTTCGCGACACGCGCTCCACAACGGTAAGAAGCCAAACCGAGAACTACGAGGAGAGATGGTGTGTTATTTACTTATTTGCACTCAAGCAGACAATGTTTTCTGTTGTCTTTTTTCTCAACTGACACCAACAGAGCACTAGAAAATCAAGAAAAGGCACCGTTTCCCTCCGTCAAGAAAAGGAATACAAACCAAGAGAAAAAAAGGAAAGAAAAAGCCAAGACTTCCATGAAACCCATCTCTCTCTTTCTTCTCTTAAGCAGTCTTTCTCTATTTCTCTCTGTACTTTTCATTCCCGTTCTCGATTCCTTGTTTCTCGGGCCCTTTTACCAGGGCCTTCCACCGGCTAGTCAAACAAAAACATATTGCCGGTCTATTTCATTTTGATGCATTATATGCTTACTTCTGATCCACCTTCTTTTTTTTTTTTTTTTTTCTTTTTCTTTTCTGTTTTCATTCTTTCTTTAAAGAAAATAATCCGCACTAGTTCGGTGAATCTTAACCTCTAAGCTTCTTTCTGCCTTTTTCCAAAGGAAAAGCTTGTGAAACTTTTCTCACTGTCTCCGGCAGCAAGAAATTTCACTTTTTCGGTTCCGCCCAGTAGTTACTACAAGTTTTTACACTTAATGCCGCTTCTCTGTAAGTGTTTGCTGTTTGTCTCTCTCTCTCTCTCTCTCTCTCTCTCTCTTATTTTTTGTGGAGGAGAAGGGTTTATGGGTGTGTGGCTTTGTATACAGTATCTTTTGCGGTTACTGTTTGTGGGTTTTATTTTTTCTTCAAAAGAAAAAGATTGGAACTTGGGTTTGGATTGGGAGCGTTTTGAATTATGGCGCTGCACTGAACTTTTGTTTATGTTTCGTGATTTCTTTTGTGTTGTGGTGTGATTTTCAGGTCGAGAGGTGGGTGTTTATTATTGATGTTGCAGAGGGCAAGATTAATTGGTTTTGAGATCAATGGGAGAGAAGAGATCTAACGGAGAGTGCTGCTTGAATTTGGAGATCTGTATTCAAGTCCTCGTGGGTTTACTTTTGATCTGCGCTGCAAGAACTTCTCTTGGAGTTACTAACCCCACTGACGGTAAATGAGCCTGACTTCAGCTTTGTGTTTCTGATTACTCTGTTTGGTTTAAAAGAAAATGTGAATTTCATTACCCTGCGCTACAAACTTAATTACTTCTGATTTCAAAATTTCCCTTTAAAATATTTTATTTCAGTTTGAAACAATTTGGAGTCGATAAAGAAGCCCTTTATTCATTCAATTTATGTTTCTTTAATGCTTCATTCTATCTCATTTGAAAGCAAGCACGTGGAATTGGTTGGCAGCACTCATGACTTGCAGTTGTTTGATTGAAATAGTTGCTGCAATCAATAGCTTATATGCTTCTCTGGGCTATCCCACGCTGCCTGGGTGGGTTGCTTCGGGAGGAGACCCATGCAGTGACAATTGGCAAGGGGTTCAATGTAATGCTTCAGACGTATTGTCCATGTATGACAATCCTTATTTTGACATGTTTTTTTTGGGTATAATCATAAGTTGGCATGGACACATCAAGGATATCTTACACTGTTTGTTCTTTATTCTTTCTCTTTTCGGTGGGGTTTTACAGAGTTCTTAATGGTGCTAATTTGGGAGGAGAACTGGGCGATAACTTGGCGATGTTTACTTCTATCAGAGCAATGTGAGTATTCTCTCTCCCTGTGCACGTGCATGAATGTTGTGCACTTGGTCACTTATTCTTTTTATCATGGTGGTTATCTGTGCTTGATTAAATTGTCTGAATATCAATGATCTCATAAGTTTGGGTTCTGCATTTGTGCTCTCATTGAGTGATTAATATGGTGTCCTCTGCATGTGCTTCACATTAGATTGCAAGCTAGGGGGAAGCATTTGGCACACTTTGCCTGAACACGATACATTTTACATTTTGGCCTATTATGTAACAACCTTCTTGTTATCTCTATGCTGATATCGGCTTTGGTGTTGTCTCTTGCTTTTCAGAGATCTGAGCAACAATCACATAGGAGGCAATATCCCATCCAATCTCCCTGTCACCATGCAAAATTTGTATGTTTCTATCTGCTTAAATTTTTAGGCATCCATGTCCATTCTGTCAAAGACTGTCTTGCAAGCCTTAATTTGGTATGCTTATTCTATGAGCCTTCTGGTGCAAAACAATAATAGACTTTACCTTTGACAGTTTCCTATCGGCAAATAATTTCTCTGGAGGCATCCCACATTCACTTTCTTCTTTGACTGTGTTGACGGCCATGTAAATTTTGGATCCTTTGTTGTTTGCCTTGTTCTTTTAGTGTTCTATTTTCATTGTTAATCTTAGCTTTGTAAGCATTTCAGGTCTCTGAACAACAATTATTTGAGTGGAGAAATACCAGATGCCTTTCAATCCCTTACTGGATTAGTCAATATGTAGGTTCTTGTCTTGAAGTTGGCACACTTTTCATTTCCATTTTCATTTGAAAAGGTTATTTGTGTCACTGGCATCACTTATGTTTGCCAGGGACTTGTCCAGTAACAATTTGAGTGGGCAACTACCTGTTTCCTTAAAAAACTTGATTAGTCTTACAACCCTGTAAGTTCTCCCAATTAGTGCATTTCAGTAACAATATTTCAGCTCTGTGAGTATAGCTAATCTCTTAGTTGGCAGACATTTGCAGGACAATCAGCTTTCTGGGACTCTTGATGTTCTACAGGATCTTCAACTGAAAGATTTGTACTAATCCCAAGCATCTCTTTCAATTTTTTGTGGACTAGTGACTTACACACCTATGGATGTTTTCTCCTCTTGAAAAAGTTGTAGAATGACTTTTCATCTGAACATATACTCCCCTCTTCTTGTTGAACAGGAACATAGAGAATAACCAGTTTGCAGGACCCATACCTGACAAGTTGTTGGCTATCCCAAATTTCAGGTAGGTACCAAAAAGAATTCAATGGCATTGCAGAATACATGTATTCTACTTGGATGTCTTGTGTGTGAATTGTGCTGCAGGGGCAACTCAGTGGAAGGAAATTTTGATGCTAGTAATTTGTCTCTTGCTTTCCAATCAAGAGGATTCTGTTGTTTAACACACTTGATTGGTTCATGAAACTCCCAAATGGTCAAATGTGTGAGCGTAGGCTGGTTAAGGATGCGGACAATGTTTGCACTTTGCAATTGTTCAGCCATTACCCATGCATGTGTATATGGATGTAAAGTTCCTTACAGACATGGATCTCAGGATTTTTTCATGTTGACCCAAGTGGTTCTAGGTGCTATTGGAAGTGTACTATTTTTTTCTTCCTTTTTGAGTGAGTCTAGTTTCTTTTATCAAGGAGGATGTTAATATAGATCTAAATAAATCTATAAATAATTACATTTTTGAACAGCAACCTTTACAACTAAATCATTATATGACAATTGAAAGTCATTTGATGGTGACTTCCTTGTGTGCATAGTGCATGTTACTGACACTTATTCTGATTATGGGGTTTGCACCCTATTGTGATTATTGAAGCAGCAATCAAACATAAAGGTAGGAAATTGTTATAAGATGATCTTTGTTGAGATGCATTTGCTTCTTGCTGTGTGTGACATCAAGATTCATGGAATTGTCTTGCATGTTATCATAGTTCCTAGACAATTTGCTCAGTTATTAATTGGTCTTGATTCCTATTGTGCAGAAAAGATGGGAACCCATTAAATACTACCACAGCTCCATTACCTACACCCCAATCCCCGGTTACACCACCACCAGCACCACAGCTTTCAGGTTCACCAGCACCTCCTTCATCAAGGAAAACACCTGCAAAGCAGGCTGATGGACCATCTTCAACAAAAGATTCAAATTATGTAGGGAAAAAGACACAAACTACTAATAGTTTGGATATCAATTTCAGGGGCATTGGGGTTTGTTATCCTAGCATCAGCACTTTTGCTTTTTATGCCAAAGTGCTGTAGAAGGGAAGATTCTGGCAGGCTTTTCAAGCAGCATCAAATTGGTGCACATAATGGCAACAGAGAGAACGCAAGGGATAGTGGATCCTTGGTGCCTACTAATCAAACAGAAAAAGGTAATTTTGTTTTCCCCATTTTAAAGTCTGTTGTGTGGCAAGATTTCAACTATTTTGATGATTGGAAAATTGTAAAACTTGTGATCATAGTTCCAAAGGATACTGCTGTACAGACAAAGGAGGACCATTCAAAGCCACAACACTTGCCGGAGAGAAATAAGCCTAGAATGGAGCAGAACATTCATCAAATAGACATGAATAGACAAGATATGATATACATGGCTCCCCCTCCTCCTCCTCTGCCTTCGCCTCCCCCACCACTGCCGCTACCTCCACATCCCAAAGAGAAGGTCATTGTTAAGCCAATTGTACCTGTTGAAGCAAGTTCAGCAAAGTCTCCTGCTAAGGCTCAAAGGTCTCTCACATATGCTAGGTCTTTCACCGTTGCTTCACTTCAACAATATACAAACAGCTTTTCTCAAGAAAATCTTATTGGAGGCGGCATGCTTGGAACTGTTTATAGGGCACAGCTTCCTGACAGGAAGGTATGATTGGTAGGGTCTTTTATTGTTAGATGTCACTTCAAGTCTTTATTGTTTTAATTTGTTGGCCTTTTGGATCAGATATTTTCCCCTCCTCTCTCAAATACTTCACCAGATGAGTTCCTTTGTGTGCCTTTTTTTTTTCCTTAATTTCTGATAATGCAGAGTTTAAACTAGTGATGCAATCACTCTTTTCAATAGATTATCCAAATTCTCATATCTCATAGGCTGGGGATTCAAATAGTCCTTGTAATCTCTCTCTCTAATGGTTGTACTTTTCCCTTAATCTGGTGCAGTTGATGTTACCAAGCATTTTGCCTGTGCATGTAAATGGCCTTAGCTTTTGACATTTGATTTTACTCGATACTTTTGTAGCTTCTTGCAATCAAGAAACTGGATAAGAGGGTGTCAAGTCAGCAGAAGGATGATGAATTTATTGAATTGGTCAACAATATTGATCGTATCCGACACGCTAATGTTGTTGAGCTCACAGGTTACTGTGCAGAACATGATCAAAGGCTTCTAGTCTATGATTACTGCAGCAATGGGACACTGCAGGATGCATTACACTCAGATAATGAACTGAAAGAGAAACTTTCTTGGAATGCTCGCATTCAGATAGCACTTGGAGCTGCCAGGGCTTTAGAGTAAGTAAAGAACCATTAATCTAGCTCCCCCACTACATCTGTTGGCTTTCAACAGTGCTTAACTAGAGATTCTATGTTGAGGGGGCAACATAAAATAAACAGGTTCCCTTCTTCTTTTTTTCTCTTTGTTGGGGGCATTTTCTAAGAAGTTCACCTTAACTTGTGTCGAAAACTCTAAATTTTCGAAGTTTTGGGGGCCATCACTCCAAAACACTCTCCTTATTTCTGCCCACTTCTCCATTCTGTAGTGAACTGCTTGTGTATGTCTTCAGCTCGATGACCTTAGATCAGTTCTGGCTAAAGATTTACATTATCTATCTCTAGGTCATGCTTTTGCTCTTTCAGATATTATAGCATAATGACTACAGGATTCATTTGAAAAATGAACTGTCATTTGTTCATCATTAGAGGCTAAATACCTGGAGCTGTGTCTATGAGAAGATTGAATATATTAACATATTCAAAGCACATGGGACTGGCTGCATGAAACCTTCTCCTAGGTGTCCCACCTGCCCAATGCAAACATTAGAACACATTATCAGTCAAGCAACCACAAAAAAAGTAAAAGAGTCTCAGTCATCTTAATAGGCTAAAACAAAAGGAAACTTGTGTTGAAGCATGAACTTTATGTGTTTTATAGCAGTGAACTTTATTGGACTTGTGTGTGTGTGTGTGTGTGTGTGTGTGAGAGAGAGAGAGAGAGAGAGAGAGAGGGGGGGCTCTGTGAAGAGATTGGGAGTGTGACTCATCCTTTTCTGGGTGGGATTGAGAGATTCAGGTAAGGTATGGGGCAATCAAATGGATAGAATTGATGCAGTTGTGTGGCAGCTTTCCTAGATTCCAAGGTTGCTTGATCTTGATGAAAGTTGACAGACATTTCTCTTCATGGGATATTAAGGTAGGGTTATTTCTTTCCCGTTGGAATAATGCTTTTGTTGTTGTATGGAACTAGGCATTTGCATGAGGTCTGCCAGCCACCGATTGTGCATAGAAATTTCAAGTCTGCGAATGTTCTCTTCGATGATGATTTTGTGGCACATATCTCAGATTGTGGTTTGGCTCCATTAATATCCTCAGGCTCTGTAAGCCAGGCAAGTGACGGTTTGTTGGCATTTATATGTACTTGGTTTATGGCCAAGGTTGAAAGCATGGACTTTGTTGGGAAATTGCTTTCAGATTTGTGTTAGTTGAGTTTCTTGGCAGCAATCAATCAAGTCCTGAGATGCATATGAAAGATGGTCAGAATGTTTCCACAACAGTTATTTAGAAAGAAAACTCTTGATATAATGAAGTCTGAAGCTTAAGAACATGTAGGGATGATTATGATTGTATGAGGTCTTAAAATGTACAATAAGAGTTTCATATGGAAGAAATACTCCTCAATATTTAAAAGTATGTTTGATGCTAAGCATATAATTGGCATCCTCAACCACAAAGAATGCTAAATTGTTGGAATGAATCAGTATTAGCACTTCAATAATTGAAGTTAGCTATTAGGTATAAGTAACTATTGCAAATGAAGATAGCTGAAAAAGGAGTGATAAGAGGAAACATTGGAATTTAGTAATGGAAAAAAGTAATATTTTTTTTTAAGACAATCAGTTCTATATCATTGGTTTAAAATGTTGTACATTACATCTTATTAGTCCTACTATTGTTGGCTCTGCTAGATTGAACAGGCGGTATAAGAGCTGATTACTTATTTGGGAAGTTGACTTCCATGGTTTCTCCATCCCATGGTTGTGGAAGTAATAGAAGAATGGCTAAATTAAACTGCCCTACATACACAAGCTTCGATAAGATACTTTGTGCTGCAACTCATGGTTGATGGTGCTTTATATCTAAATTTTTTCTGCTTTCAGTTGTCAGGACAACTGCTAACAGCATATGGTTACGGGGCTCCAGAGTTTGAATCAGGAATCTATACTACCCAAAGTGATGTTTACAGCTTTGGGGTGGTTATGCTAGAGCTATTAACAGGCCGTAAGTCTTATGATAGGTAAGAAAGTGAAACACGTCATCTTGGTCATGGCGTATACATCTCCCCTTTTTTGACAATGAATTTGCCATCAATTTTGATAGGACTCGTAATCGAGGTGAGCAGTTTCTGGTGAGATGGGCAATCCCCCAGCTTCACGACATTGATGCATTGTCCAGGATGGTCGATCCTACTCTTAATGGAGTATACCCAGCTAAATCATTATCAAACTTTGCAGACATTATTTCTCGGTGTGTTCAGGTCAGAATACACTTATTGTGCTCACTAAAACTTCTTTCATGTGTTTATGTGTTCATTTCCATTTTACCAAGCACCAAAGGTTTCACGGAAGAGGACAGAATGACATGGAATTACTTTCCATCAACTCTCTGGCTAACTAGGAAGCCATAATCTCCAAAAATTTAGTCAGTAGTTGGGAGAATGGAATTGATCAACACAAGGTCATCTAGATTGCATGACATGGAGTTGAAGTATTATAGAGATTCCTGGGCTCATGTGCATACAGGTTGATAGGATTGGCAAAAATAAGATAAAATTTAACATCATAGACCATGAATTCTGCAGTAAATGGGATAGACTCAGCTATTGGCTAGCAAGTCCTGATCTTTTTCTCTTCCAAAAAAAGATGATTGTAGCGGATCCTAACATGCTTTAGATTAATGCAATGCAGTGAATTACATCTTTTCATCAACCAGAAATAAATTTTTGAACCACTCACCGTATCACTTCTACTGTTGTATCCTGCAGTCTGAGCGAGAATTCCGGCCACCAATGTCCGAGGTTGTCCAAGATCTGACAGACTTGATACAGAGAGAGCACAATGAATCAAATGGGGACTGACTAAAGTCATAGACCAGAACACGTTGATCTTGATTCTTGACTTACGAATGCAAAAGTGCAAAAATCTGGTCTGGTACGATGTCGCTGCCAGAGGACATACCAGCACACCCAGCTAGCTGTTCAAGTACTAAGCACTCAACTTTGAGAAGTCTTCAAGGTAATTGGCTGCTGAAAACTGCCCCAAGCGCCATTAAATATCTGATTTTTCGTTCAAATGTCTGTGATTATATTGCTCATTAATTTATCCGAAGATGTTCTTTTCATGTAGAGATCAGCTAACCCTATTGTTTCGTGTGGTTCATTTATTACAAATTTCTTGGTAAGGCAATTTTGCTGTAATGTACATTGTACCTACATATGCTTTCGTTCAACACTGATGAGCTTGGTTAATCCGCCATTTTAAATCCATACTAATCCGTTTCCGCTCATAGTCTTATGTGCACTTGTACTGGAACATTATGCAACCCTTGGTAGTGGCAAAGTGTGTTCCGAAAGATGCTAAAGCTTGCACCAGATGGATCGTTTCCATGAATTGGTATCATGATAGGATGGATGCATTTGTCGTTCAAATGGGATCATTTTGCAAATGGAATTACCAAAGTCTTAAAAAAAAAATGTAAAATAATTTCCAAAAAAATTATAAAAAAAAAAAACTGTATTGTTAAGATGCTATGGTGCATGATTCACGCAGTCTGCTAACAGTGATATAAGAAGATTTGCATTTTTTTTTAATATAATTTTTATTTAATTACGTTGCATTATAATGCATTTATTGTAATATTTATGAAAATTAAATTAAATTAAATTGAAAGGGGAGTGAATGGACCTGCATTAATATTCTCTTCTAACTCTGTTGACAGAAGAATACATCAACGCCGGCCAATCTAATATTGGATACAAATCCACTTTCTTTAACATAAAAGGTATATACTATTTTTGGTTAATTAATTTTATTCTTTGATAAAATAGCAGCCATTGATCAGAATAGGAAAAAACCACAATTAAAATAAAACCGTCAATTAGG
Source organism: Rhizophora mangle (assembly GCA_037832345.1). Taxonomy (NCBI): domain Eukaryota; kingdom Viridiplantae; phylum Streptophyta; class Magnoliopsida; order Malpighiales; family Rhizophoraceae; genus Rhizophora; species Rhizophora mangle. Next base: position 1,609,414 of record JBAPLJ010001937.1, on the reverse strand, counting down.
TTTCATTTGTTATAAGAAATAATAATAATAATAACAAAAGAAAAGATAAAAAAAAGATAAAAAAATCAGGAGCAAAAACTCGGTGGTTTCGGCACAAACTATATAAACTCACACTGTCTCCTTCACTCTCTCTCTCTCTCTCTCTCTCTCTTCCTTCACGCGCGAACAAAATTTTCGTCTTGTTCTCTCTTTTATCACCATTTTCCTGCGAAACAAACAGACCACGAAGAAAATCTATCCGTTCCAAAATCCTAACGACAGAGCCCCGACAATTGCAGTTTCGTTGCGTAAAACAAGAAACGTCGCTACAAATAAATCCCTGTTCTCTCAAATCTTTCTCTGTACAGCTTTCTTCTTCGTTTTCTTTTTTTGCAATTCTTTGAATCTTGATTTTCCGTTTAGATCGACTGATTGGATCTCATGAGTCGCTACGATTCCAATCCTTTCGACGAAGAAGTCAATCCATTTGCGGTTAGTTCTGCGGCTCAGTTATGCGTAAATAATACGCGCATTGATGGATTCTGTTAGATCTACGTGGAACTACTGGATTTGCAGCGTCTTTATGTGAAATGTGCATTTCTAGGCGGTTTTTTTAATATGTTTGTCGCAATGCAGTTTCTTATTGGTCATGCGTAGATCGCTAAATTGCGATTTATACTGACATTAGTGTGAATTCGAATTTATACAAAAGTTTCTCGTCGATTTCTTATGGATAAGGCTATTGTAATGTTAATTGGTTACTCTCTCTTTTTTTTTTTTTAATTTTATTTAATATAGGCGATGCTATTTTTGGGAATATCATGCAACCACAGACCTTTTCAATTTTACATCTCAGTATGAGAAAAAAAGAAAAAAAGATTGGATATACTGTTTTTATTTTGTTTTCATTTTGCTGTAGGATTGCGAACAGAATAAGTTGATTTTGAATTTGGTTGTCTTGAATGCATGCTTTATTGACAGTGTATGTTCATGGGCGCTCAACCTAGAGCAGTTGCTTAGTGGACAAGGAAGTTACCCTGTGTGTTTTTAAGCTGAGTGCTTATGTTTGGGAAATCTTATGATGGTTGATTATAACTGGTAATTATTTAGCTTTTGTACATAAATACTATATCTAATATATAATTTGGTATTCCTTGTTTACTCCTTTTAATAACGTCAGGATCAAGGAGCAAAGGGGAAAGGATCAGGGCAATCAAATTATGGTGGAGGTGCCTTTTACATGATGGTATGCTAGCCGTTTTTCCAGAAATTTTACTGGCTGTTCTTTGCTTTTGCAGGGTGGATTTTTTTTCTTCTTTATTTTTTTTTTCAAATATGCTAAGAATGTTTACTGGATATGTTGGATTCACGAACATCTGGCACTTGTTTCCAAAGTTTCAATATGTCATTATATATTTTTGCCTCAAGTGCTGGTTACTGTATCACGTTTACATGGTAAGCTCAATAGGGGTGTTATCTGTGATGATTGTTTCTTGGAGGTAGTGATTTTGTTGCCGCAGCGGCAATGATTTAAAGACTTTTTAGCTTGTTGGTGGGGTATCTGTCGCACAATTGTGCTGCTTCTTTGCAAAGATAATGATGATGGTACCTTATAAAAGTTATGACTTATGAGTGATCTGATTCAATCATATTTATATGTTGAAGTTTGAGAGGCATTTAGAAGAAAAAGAAGTAACATGGAGTTGATGTACTTTCCCAGTGATTTCCACCAATTGCTACTGCTTATATAGTCTTTTTCTGCTAATTGTTACTGTGGATATGTGGGCCACATATTTGCCTTTTTAAAAGCCACAGAAAGGATACTAGGATTTATCACATGGTGAGGGTGGCTGAAATTATTGAGTCCTCAATTTGTAACTCTCTGTTGAATTTGATTCATGCTACCACTATGTCTTGGAAACAGCGGTACAAAAAGTTAAGAGTTTGTTAATGACAATGGTTGTGGTGATGGGATACCAACTGCACATTTAGTGGTGGAAAGGAGGTAAATGAGATAAATAGAGCAATTAGGGAGAGCAGGAATGTTTAAATTGTTGTCATATTTAGCCATTGTCGCTTATTCAAAGTGTAGTTTAATTCTGTTGATGTATGGAGTCTTTGGATACTGATGTTATTAACTAAATATGTTGTGCTTATTCTTGTCACACATTTGCAAAATATCTAGAATAGTGGAAGTGTGCCCCCTGCAACTTCACAGCTTTCACCCCTTCCTCCTGAACCCTATGATCGTAGTACAACAGTTGATATTCCTCTTGATACTGGAAAGGTATGCTTTAATGGTTCAGTACCGGAGCTAAATATTCTGTTTGGGGAAAGATTCTTTGTTTTATATAATGTGTTCAATTTTAGGATTTAAAAGCAAGAGAAAAGGAACTCCAAGCTAAGGAGGCAGAATTGAAGAAGAAAGAACAGGTGATTTTTATATTTTAGTAGCTTCTCTGCATTTCTGCCTTATAAATTAATATTCTGCTGCTTCAGGAATTGTTGTGTTAGCACTCATTAAGAGGATGTATTTATATTCCTGAATTTTGACTAGTTAGAGAAGGTGGGTATTAAGTCTTCCAGTAACTCCATTTTCATTGTCTACTTTGTATTTAGTGTCAGATTTCATTCATAGAGGTTCGTTTTTCAGCAAACAATTCAAAAGCTTTAGTTTTTTTTCCCCCATATCTGTGATTTCCATAGTCTATGTCATTTTGGTATCAAGGTTGCCTTAAATCAGGTTTGCAATTCTACTGTGTGTGGATATAAATTGTCCTCAGTAGTAATTTGGAATCTTTCTTTGTGTTGTTCTTCAGGAACTAAAGCGAAGGGAAGATGCAATAGCCCGAGGTACTTTTATTGTCAGAGGTTGATGGGATAATGTCATTATGTGCTATGAAAAGATTCCTTTTGACATTCTTTGTTTTATATTGGCAGCTGGTATTGTACTAGAGGACAAGAATTGGCCATCATTTTTTCCTATTATCCATCATGATATTGCAAAGGAAATACCTATCCATCTGCAGAAGTTGCAATATGTTGCATTCACGACATGGTTGGGTATGCTATAATTTGACTTCTTGGATTTAGGTTTGGTCTCTATGTATCTAGGTGCCACTTGCATCTGTCATATTCTTTTGTCTATTAGTTTTTGAAGTGCTTGCTTGCTTGCTTGATTTAATTTAGTCAATTTGTATTCCTAGGGGCAATGTAGTCAATTCCTTGGATTCCCATCTCTATGAGGGATACCATAACCTGGATAGTTACCATGATCATTTCGTTTGATTAAGGCAAAACCTGCTGAATGTATCATCCCCCCCCCCTCTCTCACCTACCCTCTTTCTTTCGTTTACTTTTTGGGTGTGACTTGAGTAATACTCGTACTGTATCTAGACCAGATGCTTAGTAACTTAACCCAAATGCAGGTTTAATCATATGTCTATTGTGGAATATTGTTGCAGTTACAACAGCCTGGGTCAAAGGGGAAGGTTGGCATAAAATTTTTAAACATACTTGATAAATTAATACCTTGTGCCATTAGTCTTAATGTGTTGGTTTTTTAGGTCCAACAATTTGGTTTCTTGCTGTCATCTACTTCATATCTGGGGTTCCTGGAGCTTATGTTATGTGGTACCGTCCCCTTTACCGTGCAATGAGGTACTACTTCTTGTGATTAGCAAGGCCTGTGAAAGTCAATCCTCATGAACACCATCAATCTACCTCAATGCAGATGCTTAGTATGTTTGAGACCTCATGAGCTGAATTTTTATGTTAAAAGATGGTTATACAGGTTTTATTCTTGTTACTGTGTGGTCATCTAGATGACCAAACAGGTTTAGGTCTCATTCATCTGACTTAATGATCGGAAATGGTATATGTACACTGACAAAATTTTATTACCGATGAAATTGGTCACTGTTCTGATGTAGGAGTGGAAATTAAGTGGCATGGCCATAGCATGATAATTTTTTTTTCCATGGATATTTTAATGCTAGTCTATCAGTTTTTTAAAATTCTTTCAGATTATGGTTCCATATTTTCATGGATGTTGATCCATTATGATTCTGGAGTTCTTGGGGTAATTCCTTTTGTATCAGAACTTGGAAGTAGTTTATGTTGTGCTGCCGCTAAATTCTTATACTGTGAATATTATCAAGTGGTTTTGCTGAAAAGCTGTCTGTTATATTAATTTAAGTTGATCATTTTTCTAGCATTTTTAGCCTTTTTCACTTGACTGTGTGCCAACTATTTTTACAGGACTGATAGTGCTCTGAAATTTGGGTGGTTTTTCTTATCATATATGGTAAACAAATTTCCATTCTCATTATAGATTTCTGCACAAATTAAATATCTGGCCAAAAATCCTTTTTCTATTTCATTTTCCCCATGCAGGTTCACATTGGCTTTTGCATATTGGCTGCTGTGGCTCCCCCAATTATATTCAAAGGGAAATCTCTTGCGTAAGTATTCTTTTATGCTATGTATGAAGAGGATTCTCTATGCTAAACAACTATTATTTCATTGCTATCATTTGGAAATGGGAAAAAAAAGTTGGAGTCCTCTGTACCAAACAACTATTATTACACAGCTTTCTTTTGGATATGGGAACAAGAAGATTGGAAAACACATGGGTTTCTTACATTCTTGACATTACCATTTGTCTTCCCGGAATCCTTTCCTTGTAATTGGGCAAGCCGCCAGCCTATTCTGTTGCCTGGCATGACAGAAGCGTATCAATGACTGTGCCTACTTTTATTCGTTTTTAACTCATTCCCCAACCATTTTCTGTTATGGTGATAAATGGTTGATGTTATTTTCTGCGTGGCAGTCATGTTACTATTTTCATGCAGGTATTGGTAAGGCTGTCTAATTTATGGTTTGATTATGTTGACAGAGGTATCTTGCCTGCTATAGAGCTGCTGAGCAACAGTGGTTTAGTTGCAGTAAGTTTCTGCTTTGGGTAATTTGTACTGTTTTGAACTTTATAGTGGGACTATAACTATTGTAGTTGCACTATAAAAATGGGGTTGAGCTTGCAGAGCTGAATTGTGATTTCCAACAAAGTCTGACTTTGTAGTAAACAGTTGAAACTAGTAACTTAGTGATTGTTCTTGCAGATATTCTACTTTATTGGATTTGGGTGTTTCTGTGTTGAATCCCTACTCAGTATTTGGGTTGTCCAGGTTCAGTGATCCTGTGGCTTGCATTCATTTTCTGACTGTTCTATTTCTGTTTAGTTGCCTGCCTTGTCCTTCTGTTGTGTTGTTTACCTTTGTGTTGTTCTTGGCTCCTATTTGCAGCAAGTCTACATGTACTTCCGAGGCAGTGGGAAAGCTGCCGAGATCAAGCGGGAGGCTGCAACAAGGACCATGATGTCTGCACTATGATGATGATGCTCTTGTGGCTTGTGGACGGAATCAAAATGATTTACTCCCTTAAATTCGGTTTTTCCCTCTCTACTGCTACCATTTTCTTTAGCTCGAGGACTTGTTGGCGTTTTGTCACATGCCTTCGATGAAATTCGGCGAGTTGGAAAAGGTGGAAAATGATTGGCAGACGATTACTCTCTAGGCAAATGTTTTCCCGTATACAATTTTTATAGTTTACTCTAGGCCCAATCGATGAGACTACAACGGAGATATCCAGGCTTATAATTGATGAATTTCGTGATTTTTTACGGCATTGTGCTTGTGCATGTTAAGTTAATGTTATGTGACGAGTACAAATCTGCAACTGGCTCGGAGTACTACACCCGCATTTACCCAAATCATGAAATCATCGTACTCGAGATGCCTAGTCCTTTTTTGTCTAGGCCCTGCCAAAAATAGGGACCAGTAAACCTTTGACCTAGGGGCCTGACCAATGTTGGAAGGCTACGGAATTCCCTGTCCCTATATTTCAAGGGGACGTGATGACTTGTGTGACCTTTAACCCTTGTTGAGGTGCATGCGAGGCACTGGATACCGGTGCCTGGTGCCACTGTAACGCAAGGGCTGAAGAGAGGATATTGGAATTTATGAGAAATCGGGGTCACCTTTGTAATGTTAATAAGATTAGATGTACTATTCAGATGCCTGGATTTATATCCTGATAGCTCCTCCATTCAATTTAGATCCACGTGAACATTTTATGATGTCAGACATTGTTTCTGTTGGGGGTTGGAGGTTGTTTTCCATGAATAACAAGAATTTTCGTACCACCACCGCTCGTCATGATTAATAGGATTAATTGTATTTTTTTTTTTTTTTGATTCTATGTAATTTTAATAATGGGAACTAATATTTTTTATTAGAAATTATAAAATTTACTCATTTGTAAATTGAATGTAGCGACTCATCATCAATGCAACGTGAGCTGGCTAATGGTTTTGCTATCCCATCACATGGACCACATTTCCTATTTGTCATAGCAAATGCACTTTTGTTTTTTTTAACATCATCATAAATATATCATTTATTATATTAATGAGTTAAATTTATTTTAATTTATTTAATCAATTCATATAAAAAAAATCTATCATCTGAATATTTTAAAATAATTTTTTTAACAATTAATTTTAAAATTAACAAATTTATTACTCATCATTCTATTTTTAATATAAATTTTTACGTATCAAAAATTAAAAGAAATATTGAAACTTAAACTAATAAATATATATATATAAATGGAAATAGCATCATGTTACTACCTTAGCGGGACAATTCCATCTGCTCACACTCTCGAAATCAAATCAAAACCCAACAACTGCCACCAAACTAAGCACCAACGAAAGACTGCCCACCCAGATCTTGCTTTCTCACTAATTATCTCATGTTAGCACCACATGGCAGTCTAATACGCAGCACGACCCCAGAGAATGCCCAAGACAGCGAAAGGCCGCGCATTTAAAGACCAAAAATAAAAGCGACCAACAACTCTGTCTGCAAGAGTTTTGAGTATCCACCGTCTTTTAACGCTACTCCGTCGTCTAAATAAACGTTCCCCCAAAAAAAAAAACAAAAAAAAGAAACGACTTTTATCTCTCAAGTATCGCGAGGCCCTTAAACATCGGCCTAGAGTGCCAGAAACAGGACCGAACCAACATGGTATGCTTCTGTTTCCTCTTTGATCAGACCAGACAAGTGAGGAGAAGCAAGCCGGCGGCAGGGATTTGCTCGCGATGCGGCGGCGGGGCGAGGGTGGCCGACATGAAGACATCTACAAGATTTTGTTACGTGCCACTCTACTGGAAATCATGGAGAGCCATTATATGTACTTTTTGTGGAGCCATTCTCCGATCTTATCGCTAGACAATGGCCAGCTCCCAGTTGTACTTAGCTTGGTTTATTTATAATAAGCCCTCTATTTTTTTTTTATTATTCTGTTTTATTTTTACTTTTGGAGTTTATTAGGTTATTAACTATGTTTTGGCTTCCAGTTCAAGGTTTCTATAAAATCTTAGTTGTTCCATAAAGAAAGTTGAAAGTGTGGAAGTTCATTAGCTTTTTGGCTTCATCTTGTCTATGCATTGCTCTTGTTTTAGTTTAGTGCCAAACTCAAGGACGTTGTGCTGTCTAATTACTTGGGAAAGGTAAAGGAAGAAGAGAAAGCAGAGAAACGGGGCAATGGAGGGGAGGAAGGAAGCATATCCTGGTTGGAGGTGAGCCCAACTATCAGGCAACCTTCTTGACAAGACAAAGTTGGTTGAGTCATCATGGCTTCAGCTTCAACTTGTGGGCACAAAAATATGCATAGGGGGTGAAGGTGTGTGTGTGTGTGTGTTTAGTTAGTGTAAGATGCAGTTTTCATGTGGGTAAAGGGAGTGATTGAGAAAATATTTTTGGTCAAATAATTAATAATTCATGTTTTTTTTTTTCCCTGGTTTTGGTCTTCTGGAAGCAGAACAGCTGGCTGAGGTCTCGTTGGTTTCAGCTTGTTACCAAAACCAGGCGGCACTGAGAACATTAATTGATTTGACAACAAGTAACAGTATCTCTCCCTCTGTTTTTTTTTTTTTTTTTTTTTAATCCATTAAAATGCCGTCGGGTCATTAGTTATACAACATAGTAATTTTTTTTAAAAAAAATTTTCATAAAGGATAGTTTCTCTTTTCAATACTTTCTTTCTTTCTTTCTTTCTTCTTATTCCAGCTCTCCAGGTTGTTAGTTTGTCAAAAGGACTGTATTTTGATCTTGCTTCAACGAAACTATATAACAATTACTCTTTTTAACACGTAAACCCAAGTTGCATCAGAGCATAACGTGTGCAAATTTAACACATTTAATAGACGCGTATATATACAAATTGATTTAAATAATCATGAAACAAGAGTTTGTCCAATTATAATGGCAATGTTTAATTATGCAGTCCTCTCCCTTCCCCCTCCCCCTCCCCCTCCCCCGCCTAGCAGCAAAGAACACTGGACTTTTTGACACTAAGAGTTGTTACACCAATCCCATGTCCATGTCGCAAGGACTTTATCTCAACTCTTCTTTCTTTTCAAGAGTCAAAAAGGAGCTAAATCCATGCGTGAGACACTGGCTGCCAGCTTTCGCAGACATTTTTTATGGTGGGAACTCGAAACCCAAAAGCGACCATTAGGCATGTGAGGCCTAACGCTCATTTGGGTTAATAGATTTCTACCTTTCCACGGAGAAATCGAATAATTTCATGAGATTGTCCCACTTCATTTAACTCAGCAGTTATGTTCTGACCTACCTTCTTGCATGAAATATAATTACGTGTGCTCACTCACACAACCATGATTATACTAACTCGCATGGTTTATTTCATAAAGCTTTCTCTTCTGACTTTTACTCTCTTTTAATTTCACATACTGTCATGTTACCAAAATTTTTAAACCATAATGGGCATGCATCAATGTGCATTAAAATAGCTTTTAATGTATGGACTGTAATAACGCACGCCTCTCCCCAAGATCTCTCACGAGCCAAACCCATCGGGCACGCGGTAGGGAAGGACTTTCTTTTATGTGTTTTCATTACACGCCTCCGAGGCACGAGCTGCTGGTTGGAGCATGAAATAATTTAAATGCTGACTCCTTTTGAAATGCAACAATGAATTCAAGGATGGCTGACTTTCCCCCTTTAGCAACAGTCCTTGTTTTCGGTTTCAGGATCAATAAACCTCCTCATAAATGACAGCCCCACCAGCAGATTCCAGCTTTCACAATCTACTTTTGGTCTAGCTGGGGTGGTTTCAATCATATTAAATTTCGTTGGATAGATCATTAGAAAGATAGATTCACTCCATGCTTCACGACTAAGATGTACACATACACGCATTTGACAACCTAAATTCATGACTTGGTCCTAGTGTAGATGGTGTGGCTCTCTTGCGCACATAGAAGCAATTCAAAAATGGTCCATATGGGTTCATTTGAGTCTCTTTGTCAATTTTGCTGTCATCTTGATTTCTCCCCAGTTGGACATGAATAACACTACAATTTTGGGCTTTGTTGAAAATTTCATTTCGAACCCACTTCTTCGACCAATAGCTTCAACCAATTGTAAGCCCACAAAATAATTTGGGCTCCTGCGTAGCGATGGTTTTCAAGGAGTTTAGCGGCAAATGCTGCTTCTTTTCGCTACTGCCAGAAACGCAGTCGTTTTAGTGTGAGACTTTTTCTCGTTCCGTTGACGCCCTGGAGCTAAAGCGGACGGATTTCCACAAGCTTGAAACTAAGAAAACGGCAATGTTTTGGCCACGACCAAAAACCCTATCAGTACTCATCAATTCCTCCTCGTAGGGTTTAAGAGGCAAGTCGTTTCCGAGAAGGGAAAACCCCATTAACCCTCGAGGCCTCAACTCAATATACACGGAAGCCTCTCCCTCCTTTCGTTCTATAGCTATGATATTTCATGTTTCTTTCTTGAACCTGAATTTCACTCCCAAAAACTCCATTTTTTTATTCTTGTCTCTACTCAAATGGTTGGGTTTATGTCAAAACCCAACGACATTGGAGAAGACGTCAGTCCAGGTTTAAGCCCCAAAAGTTTGAAATTCCCGCTTTACCCTTTTGATTCCAAGACCGTTGATTTAGATATCGATTTTGCAGATAAGTTTCTGGATTTCGATTCCATCAAGGAATATTTTGAGGATAACCAAGAAAAAGCTGATTTTGGCAAGGTTGATATGGGGGGTTTTGAGAAGAAAATGGGAGTCGATGATAAAGGATCGTGTGCTGAAGATTGTGTTAGGGACCCAAATCCTGGTGGGTCTAATCCTGTTTGTGAAGAGTCCAAGCTACTTGAAGATGGGAAAGAGTCCAAGCCACTTGAAGATGGGCCTGGTTGTGTGGTAAAGGAGGAAGAAATTGAGTTTGATAGAGACGGGGTTTCGGGTTGTTTTATTGAGGAGGTGATGGGCAGGGTTAGTTTGGTTGGTGGATCAAATCGAGTTATTGGCGATGGGATTGCCTTGAGAAGTGAAGTGGAGGAGGAGGTAATGTATGTTTGGTCACTAAATCGAGCTCTGTTGCCTCTGATTGGAGTAACGTGAAAAATGTTCTAGATGATGATGGGGTAAAGACAGGTAATGAGAGTTTGGCCACCGTTTCAAGTTCCATTATTGCTGTGAAAAGTGAAACAATGATAGCAGAGGATGGGAAGGGTAGTCTAAGTTTTGCTACTAAATCAAGTTCTGTTCTTCATGATGGTTGTAATGTGAAAAATGAAGTAGTGAATGATGGGGTAAGGACAGGACATGATAGTTTGGAAGCCAGGTCAAGTTCAGTTGTTGGCATTGTTAGTTCTGTGAATGGTATGGGAATGAGAAACAAGGATGTCTCTGAAAGTGATACAGAATCTGAGAGTCTAAGTAGTTCATCCTCATCCTCATCCTCATCTCCTAGCAGTAGTAGTGGTGATGATGATGAGGAAATGGATGTGGAGGAGTACAAGAACAAGGAAGATGACAATAAAAAAGAGGAATTGAGAACAAAAGGAGAGGCAAATCTTGTGGAGGATATTGAAGAAGGTGAAATTACGGAAACCAATGGAGAAGAAATTGTTGGTGGGATTGGTGACAGTTGTGGGAAGGAGGAAGAAGAGGAGGATGGAGATGTAGATAAAATGGTTGATTGGAGCGATGCTGATATTGATGATGTTGAAGTTGAGGATGGAGGTATTGTAAGAGGGCCTATCAGATCAAAGCATGAGCTCACGGTAAGCTTTGTGGCTTTTAATTTCTACTTGTTGAATATTTCTGTTGTTTACCCAGCGTATGCTAAAGTCTTAAATCTAATAGAATGCAAGTACAAGGAACTTTGCTGCTAAAGCGTTAATAGTGCTCTCTAATATGTAATCCTCTAATGTTATCCTTTTCCCATGCTGTATGGGCTGAAATGACATTATGTATCAGACTGCCAGCCAGTCAGGATGTTGTTTCTGATTTAAGTGAGTTCTTGGCTTTCCTTTGTTATTTTATTTAAATCATGGCAGATAAACACTACATGTTTGTAAACTACTGTGATCAATTATGTTGGAGAAGTTTATGTCCAACTCCTGGGGATGCTTATGTAATGACAAAAATCTGTATATGAATTATTATTGCTCATCAATTTTGATATCAAAACATGCTAGTTATCCTCTTCTCATTCTTTTGAGATATTTTGGCATATTTGTGGCTGAAGTCTGGTGCATAGTTATCAATAAAAAGTCAATTGTGAAAGTCCAGGAACTTTCTGGTTAAACATGGAGATGTTTGTGCAATTAGTTTAGACTTGTAGTTCACAACTGGGCAGAATGAAACAAACTTTATCTTTTGTGGCCTTGGCTGCTAGTTCTTGACTGTAAAAGTCTCGATTCTTGAGCAAAACATTGTGGCTTGGTTGTGTTGTATGTGATTTGATCTCCATTTTGTATGGTATCCAATACTATCTGCTATAATAAAAAAGGGTGTCCCAATTTCCCACACTATGGGATTTGAGGAAGGATTAAATGTATGTAGTTTTACTTTTGTGAATGAGGTTGTTTCCTCAAGTCGGATAGGTGACCTTCAGGCCCCAAGACTCGCATTTCATCTAATATAATCTAACATTCTTTGAAAAGTTATGTTCTTGAGATGGTTGACCATTGCATAAGAATTAGTTTTTGTGAACTAATATCTTACTATTGGGTTTTTGATATTTATCAGAGTATTAATTACTTATAAGGTACCAAAATTTTCAGGTTCTCCCTCCAGTGCCTCCTGTGGACGTCACCTTAAATCCACATCATCAATTGATTCCAGTTGGGGTCATTTTGTCTGTAAGTTATATGAAAGCAGATTCTTTTCTCAAAACATTTTTTTAAGCTTAGCAATCCAAGTGCATCTCTTGGTTGATTTTAAATTCATTGTATATGCTTACTCAATTTTATTTGACTTTTCAGATTATGGGAGCCCAAGTGGTTGTGGAAGGGATGGAGAAGCACAATCCACTTAATGAGGGTTCTATTCTTTGGGTTACTGAAACAAGGTCTCCATTAGGCCTGGTAGATGAAATTTTTGGACCTGTCAGAAACCCATTCTATGTGGTGAGATACAATTCAGAAAGTGACATTCCCAGAGGGATCCATGAAGGTAGTTTTGTCTCTTTTGTTCCTGAATTTGTTGATCATGTTCTCAATGATAAGGACCTTTACAAGAAAGGCTATGATGCATCTGGTGAGAATGATGAAGAGGTGTTAGATGAAGAAGAGTTTTCAGATGATGAGAAAGAGGCAGAGTACAAGAGAATGCAAAAGATGTCAAAGAGAGGAATGACCGAGCAGACGGTTAAAAACCAGAAAACCAATAGAAAGAACATCAAAATTGGAGGTGGGAATTGGAAGAAGAATAAATATCCAGGACAGCAAACGGTGATGGGTGTGGATCAACCATCACTACATCAAAAGCAGCCAAATGTTTTTCCAGTTAGACCAGTATTAGGCCCCAATATTATTCCGCCCTCTTCTGCTGGAAAAGAATTTACTGGCGGCACTGGCTTTGTTCCACCATTTCCACCAATGCCACAGACCTCTCCTGTCTTTCCAGTTCCAAATCTAGTCTGGGCAAATGGGGTTTGCCCCCAGCAGCCACAGAGTACAGTTATTCCTGGTGGACTTCTGGGTAATAATATGCCATTGGCTACAGGGGCTCAAGTGCAGCATCCCTGTCAGATGCCTGTGCCAAATTGTTTGCCATTTCAGCAACAGTTCAACTTCAATCCTAATCAGGCATCAAATCCTGTTACTTTTCTTTCCAGTGGACAGCCAAATTTGGTTGCTGGACCATTATATTCAACTTTATTGGCAGCTTTGGGTCAAAATTCCTCTAACCTGACATCCTTTGGGATGGGCTTTCATGTTCAACCTCCGCTCCCAACCATGAATACCAGTAATGGTGGTCTGGGAATGTTGTCGAGTGGACAATGTGTAGAGCAGAACTCTAATATGCAACCACCAACTGTCATTCCTAGTGATATTCAAGCTACGCAGGTAGTCAATTCGGGCGCTTCGTCCAGCCAGGGAAGGAAACCACATCATCGAGGGCGTGGTCGTTTTGCACATGGAAGAGGTAGGCATGCATCAAAATGAAGGCTGTTACGTGATTTTCTGTAGTAAACATGCAAATATGTAGGCCTAAGATGGCCTATGAGTGCTCGCAAACTGCCTTCTTTGTGTAATGTCTTGCTGTCAAAATTACTTTTTTTAGTTATTCATGTGTTGTTTTTGTCACTTAGTTCCCAGGTCTAATGATAAATTCCCCTAAACTCTTAATTTTACATTTAAAATTCAATCTTTAATATTTATAAACCCAAAAAATATGTGTGGTCTTTCCATTTTCTTTTAATGGTCTCAATTTAACATCATTGTGTGGTAAATTTTGTGTGGAAAAGGTCAAAAGAAGAGAAACTAATAAAAGATTTTGGACTTAGTTAGTAGTGACAATAGGAGTTTTTAAATAGTCGTCTCAGTAATTATCCGTTTATTGGCCTAATCAAATTTTTATGGTTACTCTCTTTTTGTTCATGGACGTGGTTTGGTTCCTAATTTCTACTTGTACCAATCCCCTGAGAAAATGGCAGGTGCTTTGTCAGAAACACTCTGACTAGCCCTGTTGGTTGTTTCAAGCGTAACCCGCATTAACGACAATCTTGTACGGTCACAAAAACCCGTGATGGAAACATGCAAGCCAGGGCTCGTATTTATAGAGGAAATAGCCTCACGAAAAAGGGCCCAACTGATGAAAAAAAAAAAATTAAAAAAAGGGTCAAACTGCAAAGAAAATCCGTGTGAGGAAAGATTGGGCCGCATGATGGTGGTGGTGGGTCCAATAGCCCTTTTCACAGAAGAAGGCTAGCACAAAAAGAGTTCTTTCGAGTGCTAATTCTGTGTTTTAAAGGTTAGGGTCCGAGCAACTTGGCAGGCAACGTCCATGCTCGACAAGATGGTGACAACTTTCTTTGTTAAATTGGGTCCACCCCCAACTCACCTAAAGTCCGGACCGGACAACAACTGATTCCAATCGACTTCCCTACAACGAAATTTTCGGCGACATACTTGGGAAATCTCAAGATACAGACAAGGTCGCGACCTTCAAGGACCAATCTTGGATCATTCCCATCTCACTTGTCCACTACTGTTGTCAACGTGCAACCAAAGTCTCTACCACAAACATAAAGCATCAAAGGTTCTTTATTTTTAAAGGCCATGAAATGCGCTGCCCGAGGAAATTAGAACTTGGTACTAAATTAATATTAACTCAGAAAAAATAATTGGACTGAAACATGGAGGTTTTAAACCAGCCAATGAAATGCTTGTTGCAGGGACTGGAATTTAGAGGTTGTGACAAAGGGAAACCTACAAAACCGAAGGGGAATGTAAAGACTGAGAACATTGCTTTGGACTCAAGCCTTTGCATTCCTTGTAAAATCGGTGCATGTCTGGCAGCTGCAATCTGAGAATCGACAGAGTTCGCACCCAAAGCACACACAGGAAGTGCAACCCTTGCATGTTGGAGAACGGGGGCAGCCCCTGTATACCCTCCGACTGGCCCGTTCTTCATCTTGGTCACATGTTATTCTGCAGTAGAAGAGAGAAGCAAAAAAATGTTTTTGCGTTATTCATGGTTGGGCTTTAAAAGTCATGTACTGGCAACTACAATAGAGCAACCCTTAAAATTAAGTTCAATCACAAAAAGAAAGCATTTGTGTTCTTAGCCGATTTAATTGGACCCAGAAGATGAGGTTTTCCCTCTCAGCAAAACGGCACAAATCATTAGCAAAACTTAATGAGAATTGTCACTTATCCAAGTCTAATTGTACATTTGTAATCAATGGTCAACTCACTGTAAATTGAACTTATATTACTCTTTACCTGATAATCCACATCTTTCTATCTTGTTACACTCTACCATTCACAGTAGAAGTTTCTTCCATAACCCTTAAGGATGCAAATAGAAAATCCTTGTGCACATATGAGAGTGCCGCTGTATACAGAACAGAGGCTCTAGCCTTTCTCAATATTTAGCCCAGTGTTTATTGTACAGACAAAATGAACATTAATGCGTAAAACAAATCTATCATATCATCCAGTAGTTCTAACAACATTGTTCATCTAGAAGAATTTTAAGGTTCAAGGACATGAAATCAAAACATAGAATTTATCATCATTCTAGACAGTTAATGAGAATACTAATTTCAACATCCAGAATTCCATGTTTAGCCATGTGAACATGATGCACCCACTGCTGCTGGAGAAATTCAAATCAATTTAGAAGATCTATATTTATGTCTTCTGCAAACAGTTGAACACAATCAAAAGCTATACTGGCAGAAGAAGCATAATGTAATAGTAAAAGAAAAAACAAAATCCTTTCATACAGGCATTGGTTGTGAATGCCACCAAGTCCAATAATATGCATGAATTATTCAGTCTATTGATGTTTTAATGCGAAGAACAAAAATTTCATAACGATCAAACTTAACACCAATTGTCCCAATCATTCATTAAGTGGTTGTTCAATGTAGGAAGGAAGCATACTTGTCAACATGTGTATCAGAACATTTCCAATTTGGATTGGCCAAGGCATCATGGTGACATCGACACTCCTCTTTTGTCCGTAACCGGAACCTGCGTTCCTTGTTACACTCACTACAGCGAACAAACTCATCACGGTGACAAACTCGCCCAGTGTGCGACCTGTGGGATCCATTGGCATTTTTTGATGTTTGGTTGTAGTACTTGAGCAGTTTCGTTTTTGTCAATGGAACCTTCTCGCCACTAACTATGACCCAAATATTGTTCTTCCATTTTCTAGCAGTCTCTCTCCCGGAATGCTTTTCAAATGCAGCTGGAGTCATCTTGTCTACATATCAGAATCCCCATTAACACAAATGAACAATTGAAAAGAGTATTTAATATCCACAAAAAATAAGTCAATTAATATATTCAATAAGAACATTAATTGAGACAAGAAAAGGTTCAGCTGTGAGGCCAGCTGCATGCAGAGAACAGATAAAAGCTCTTGAAGACTTAAAGCATATTAAGAACACACTGAGAAAATAACATTCTCGGATGCAGCACATTACAACATTAAAGGGCACTTATTACCAACAGGCCCCAATTGGATTCGAATGTGCCACATTCTTTTTGCAGGAGCAATAGACCACCCAACTAGATGCTGAAGGGCACCCCAGAGGCTCACCCTTCAAACTAGATGCTAAAGAACAATTATAAAAACTCAAGCCACAAAGTTCCTGGGCGGGTCCACCAGATGATACCCTCCTTTCGAAAAATGAAGAGGAGGACGACTATTTGGCTTTGCTTTATGACCACTAGGCCTTTTCTCGCAAACAGAAAGCATTCCTGTTCTTATGGACGTAGCTTTCTTTCAGATAGAAAATAAAAAAATATCCGCGTGCAGAAAAACTGCCCCAAAACAATCTTGCAACTCAAAAAACTCAGTATCAATGGCTGAAAATAAATTTTCACCATGAGAAATTAATGAAGCAATGCTTAGAAGTTCTACACACAAGTAAAGAACGTCTTTGACTTAGCACTGTGGAAAAAATACGCCAATGTGGAGGACGATAGGATGTGAGCTGTAGATGGTTTATCCCAGTACCGTGAAGAGCAGAACTTAGTACTAAATAGGCAAAATCACATGCATACAAGACGAGCAGGAAAAAAAAAAAAAACCACATCCCAGGTTAACATTATGTGTCAATGCTAGTTAACCGTAATTCAACTTTAAAAAGCTTCACCTTTAGCCAGTAAACACCGTTGGCCTAAAAGCAAAGTTCTCCACATAGTGTCAACCTTAAACTTGTACAGACAAAGGCTAGAAGACTGTACATTCTCTCGGAGAGAAGGCTGCATAGTACATGGAAAAAAAACACGCGATTGTACCCAAACTCTCAAGGCCTTACTCTGTCTGACAGGAGTAATAGAAATGTTGTTGCAAAGCCAAAACTCGCTATAAAGTAAAACCCATTACACTCACAATGACAGAAAATAGCAGTTTCCATTCCTACACGGCCACCAAAACAACAGCTTTTTTTAATCAGAACACAAGTTATGGTTCAATCTGAGACCGAAGACATAATGTTAGAAAAGGTCCAGCAGATTAAACTGCACTATCATGTTGTGCGAAATGGCTACAAAGCTTACTTCACTTTGACAAAACAGCATACACATAGACTGTAACAAAAGAATTCAACGAAAAAACTGGCAAAGGCTCCCAAAGCTACCACTTGATTAAACAACATAAAGCGACGTCCATCATCTTCAACAAACACAAGACACGGTCAACATGCATAAAAATCAAAACCCATTTATTGCAAACCCCAAACAAAAAGATAATAATAATAATAATAATAATAATAATAATAATAATAAAACGTAAGAGAAAGACGAGACGATGAGGGGAGACAAAGACCTTCATTGCAACCAGGGGTGCATTCACAGGTGATCTCAAGGTCACCATTGACAAAAACCCTAAGCCTGCCAACAGCATCCCCGTACCTATGGCTGGTACACCCACACGTTACTTCTACATAATCTCCACCTTTCTTGACCCCACTAATCTCTCTCAACTCTGCATCCCCAAACAACATCTCTCCTTCTACCCCATTTGCCATCTCTCCCTCTCCTCGTCTCAGTCTCTGTAGAAAACGCAAAGATAATCAAAACCCAAGAACCCCAACAAGATCCTTGAGCCAAAATCAATGAAAAGACAGAATTTTGATTTGTGGGTATATCAGAAAAGGGAAAAAAAAAAAACAAAAGACCCGAATAACTACAAGGACTGAACGGAAAGAAACCAAAAAAAAAAAAGATAGAGAGAACGAAAAGAAATGGTCCTCTCAACAAGCATGCATCTCCGAGAGATCTGGTGGAGAAAACGTTGAAAATGTCACTTAATAGGCAGAGAGAGATAGTGAGAGAGAGATGTGCGTTTTGTAGGGGGTTGGTGTTTAGGTGTTTTGGGGTAAGTGAGAGAAAATGAGCTGGCGAGGAGAAACAAATGTCATGGGGGGGCGGGGCGGGGGCGTCAAGGCAAAGTGAAAAGGGTTGTGAGCCCTTCCCCCCTTTTATGTGTCCGTTGGAGAGAGAAGAGGGAGATGGAAGAGAGAGAGAGTAAGAGCTACGGTAGCTTTGATACTGCATGACTTGTTGACGTGACGCGAGAGAAAAAAGAGATGGATGAGAGAGATAAAAAGAGAAGTTGAAGTAAATTTTTAATTTGTCTCATTTGTGTACGTTAAATTAATTTAATATTATATAAAAAAATAATTAAAAATTAAGTAAATTTTAATTAAAATAAAAAAAAATCAGTTAAAAATAATAATTTATTATATTAAAAAGTGAGAAATAGAGTTTTAAACATTATTTTTATAAATAAAAAAAAAATGGAGAAAAAGAATAAGAGACCAAGGAGCCTTGCTTCGGGGTCAGGGCAATTTGGTGGCTTTAATGTGAAGATTCCCACGCAAAGGAAAGGCAACGAGGTTTTTATATTTCACTTGAAAACTGTTGGTTCAGAATATTACTTTTATATATATATATATATATTTCTAATGGTATTTGCTTGCTTTGAGAGGTGGGTATGCACTGTTTCCCGAGAAGGACATTTTACAGTTTTACTCGTGCCTATGATAAAAGCGAGATAATAGCGAAAGCCCCAAAGGCAGGGGAGAGGGGGATTAGGCGGAGCCGTGAGGTGCAGCGGCCGTGACTTGCTTACCCTAACGGTAGTAACAGTAAATAGTAAACGCTAGTAACGGCGGTGATGTGTGAGAATATCTTAATATGAAACATAAGTCTACGGCCTATTAGCATGTGCCTACCAACGCTGGTTTCAGTTGCTCGAGAGTTGTTTCACATGTTTCAGTTTACTTGTAAACATGGCAAGGTCCACAGCACATGTAATATTCTCGTCAGGGCCAGTTCATGTACACCGTGTTTGGTATATGTGTTTGTTGTTTTTTGATACAATCTATGCTTTCTCTGTGTTGTCCATGCATGTTGTTAGGTCGGCAATCCAAACAAATAGGCAAGCAGTTGAATGTTGCTAAGGAAACTCTGAAATAGATTGGCCCTTCTGCATAAAAGTTAATCGATCCCAGTTTTTCTTTTTTGTTTTTTTGTTAAAGATATGTTTCGTATGGTTATGGTTAAAGGACAAATGTCACATATGGTGCTCCTATGGCTTACGATTCAATTCCTAATTAACAGGCTGCCTAACATGAAAAAATTGTACATTGTTTTGACTATTCCCATCAATCAAGCATAATTTTACATATAAACGCTCGACGGATTCGACGTTTCTTCGCCAAATTATTTGACTTTTTTTACTTAATTATAATGAGACTTGCCATTCATTTCCTACTCTTTTTTGATCACGCGAGGAAGAAAGTCAGTGATGATGCAGGGGAAGATAAAAAAAAAAAATTGTGTCGTAGCCATCTTCCCAACGAATTGTGTGCTACCAACAATGAACAACAGCATATACGGCTTGACGTTTCCCAAAAGCGTAGGTTTGAGCTTTCGAAAACCGTGGCATGATGACAATAGAGACTATGTATGTTCATGATTTATATTGATCGATTCGGGCGAAATGTTGAATAAGAAGGGGCGTCCACTTTAAAATTTTCTGCCAATAAATGTTCATTTCCCTTGGTTTTGTCTTTTATTCATCTTTTATGTTTTATCCAGTCCGTTAATGGCCAATGTGCCTATGAGCTATATAATAGAGTTCGCTCCATCCTCCTCTTAAAACCCACACCCTCGGAACAGCATTAAAAAGATAGATTCTAAACATTGAACTGCTCGATAAAATAATAATTAGTTATATCTAGGTAAGGATATGGTCTACTATGCAGCAGCATGGATTCTATAAAACTTGCAGGATACAAAACTACACATGATGAAAAGGCTGAACGTGAGGCAGAATAGTCTTGCCAACCTGTTGCTCTGTGTGTGTGTGTGTGTGTGTGTGTGAGTGTGTGATGAATCAGGAAACACCCTCTTGTTGCTCTGTGTGTGTGTGTGTGTGTGTGTGTGTGTGTGATGAATCAGGAAACACCCTCTACTTCATTCTTTTAGTACTTTGAGCTTATTTGGAGCTAAATCCCTAATTTGAAGGATATTAAACAATGCTGTTGGTCGATTAACAATTTCTTGGAAATTGATTCTTTTTTCTTGTATATATATGTGTATTAATGAGCAAATATAATGATAACGATAAACATTTAAAGTAAATAGTCATTTTAGAATACCTCTACGACTGTTCTTTATAAAAAAAAATTGATATCGACTTTTGAAAAGCAAAAAACTTGCTCATAAGTCACTGTCACTTTTTGAGTAAGAATAGATATTTTCCGGAGATTTTGTTTCCTAACTTATGAATAATAAACAATTTAAAATGTGATGATTGCCAGGGTAATGAAACTAATAAGATTGCAAGTTATTTTTGGATTGTATTGCAAAAATCAAAATCTAAGTATTAATTAATAATAATAAAAAGTTTTTTAGTTGAAATTTCACCTCAACGCATCGTTGCAGGCAAGTGACTTGTAAATGTATAAGTTTATAATCGAAGCTATCATACAATATGCTATTATGTAATATGCAACTTGCCATTAAAAAAGTGTCGATTGTACATTATAAAATAATTGTCTGTACATTTTAGTTTAATTTATTTCTATATTTTATGCTTTGAAAAAAAATATTGAAAAAATAAATTTGACACGTGGCCCACAGCCACCATGCCCGTCGACGTGTCTTTTTCGTTTCCATGAACGACGAAGTCGTCTTGTTTTACAAGTGGTTCGCTTCAATGTAATCATTGTTATAAGGACAAGGAGCAATACTGATATTTGCATTCTCTACCAAAAGAGAACGGACGGACAATAATAAAACCTTAAGGGCATGTAACTTTGATGGTTGTATTGAGCTTTTTACTCTTCCATTCCCGAATTCCTCGGGTTCGTGCGATGCTTGTCAACTTGTCATTGTTTGACAGTCACAAACATCTAGAGATGACCAATGTGGAGCCAAGCATTACTGGCTATGCCCCATTGCTCTTGACATTTTTGTTCCCTTCTTTTGGTAAAAAAACAATGGGGATGGAGAACCCCTCCTATAGGTATAGTCATAGTTTGATCAGGGAAAGATTGGAGCTTTCAAAACTATTGTGGCCTCTTTTTCAGTGGCCAACTCCTCCTAAGAAAAGCATACAGCTCTATCCAGCCACTTTTCTCATTTTGGTATCGTTCTTCCCCAGCATTTTTTAAAGTATGGATGATAATGTTGTTTACTGCGTGATGAAATTAATGAATGTGACTACAAACACGCATGAAGCTAGGTTGCCCCCGGGCCGTAGATCTCCTTTTAGTCGCAGAAAAAGAAAATGACACATGCTTCCATAAGGGCTTTCCAGCCGTAAGGCAGGGAAGAGCCGATATGCCGTGATTTTGGTTGAAACTTGTAGGCATTCAGAATGCTATAATGAATGTATACAATCAACTTGATTAAGGGGGTAAAAGTTATGTTCTTCCTAATGGGTGCCAAGAAGCCTATGAAAAATAAAAGGGAATGGTTAATTTTATATTATATATAAAATATAAAATATGATTTATGTAATATAAAATAATATAAATATACAATGAATTATTTCTTATGTGTATCTGTGATTTTCCTTAATAAAATACTATGAAGTACAAAAGATGAGTTTAAGTCTGTGGTAGGGCTTCCCTGGTGCCGACATGCTCATGCTTTAGCCTACAGGTTTGCAGTTGACGTACCCTCTTTCATCATCCATGCCACTTCCTGAATGGTACTGCCAGGCCAAAGCTTGGCAACTTAATGAGCCCGAGAGTGCTCCTAGATATGGTAAAATTTCCGTGTCCTGTACTTTATTTTACATGCTTTTGATTCCCTTGGTTAAAAATAAAGCAGCATTAGTTATCCCGGTTGGCTTTTTTCTTTTTTTAACCCTTTCCCACTTTTACTAATGAACTGTGTGTGCTTTCCCCAACACCTCATTTTGTGTTTAAAGAACCCCACGAAACAGGAATACCATGCCTTTGATCCTTTTGTCTGCAGAATGGCATAATGAACATTCTTGATAGGACCGTGTCTCAGACTCAGTTTCTGATGTCGGTAGACACTAGCCCAGAGAGAATTCTTTTGTGCTTGGTTGTAGATATACTGGCTTGAACAAATATATTTTTTCCAGACACAACAACTTTAATTAGCGTTTTATGGTACATGGCATCTCAAATTCACAAAGTGGACATCTGTGGGTACTAACCGTGCGGGATTCCCATTAGATTCCAACTTTCACTGGCCCTTTTATTGTTTTGACAGTTATTCAGAAGACCAAAACGTAAAACAAAGCTGGACATTTGTTTTTTTAAAACCTGGAAGAAATAAAAGAAATCGCTTTCAATTGCATTTTCTATCCCAACTTTTGGCTCAGAATGGTACATTTCCACCGATGCAGGACTCCTCTGAGGTAGATGACAAAGCTCAATGCCAGCGTGGACCAACTTGGCAAGCCGCCAAAAAAAAAAATTGGATGCCATTAAAATATGAGTTTCATTAGATTAACCAGAAGAAATCAACGAGGAAGGAACGGACTCGCCTGGTAATGGTGGATCTCACATATATTTTTTTTTTACTTTTCTTTCTTAAAAACTTAAAATTCTTGCTAAAATTTTATAAATGTACAACAAGATCAATTGAATGCATAACAGCTTGTTAGGCATTTTATCAGTTTTGTTGTATAATTAATTGAATTTATTAAACATCTAATTGGTTTTAGTAGGAAATTTTCGCATATTTTAGCAGTAAATCATCAATTGCATTTTTTTAACAGTTTGTTACACGTTTTATAAATTATGTTGCACATTTAATAAATTTTATGGTACATTTAATTATTTTTAATAAAAATTTTAATTTTAGAAATAAAAATAAAAATATGTGAGACCCACCTTTTGCTAATTAAAATACATTGGCTTATCCCGGTAAGGTTGCCATCATACTTTTGCAAGTAATTCTGTTGCCTCACCTTTTACCGTACAATTGAGGAACAGAACAGATTTGATCAATGATTTTATTAGTTATCCCCCAAGCGTCCTGACACAATCCATACGACAGGAGCTGCTGGAAGGCCTCGTTGTGTCAAAAAAGCTTCGATTTTGTGCCAGTCATGTGTTAACCAATTCACCCCCCCCCCCCCCGAGAACTATTGGCTAACGTTGAAAAAAAGAAAAACTTTAATTGCTGAATCAACTGTACAGCTTCATGTTGAATCAACTGTACAGCTTCATGTTGCATTTGCTACTGATTGAAGTGACTCTGAGCTTTTCCAAATTCCATTTGATAAAACAATCAAAACCCATTTCAAGCCTTTCAATCCGTGGCATCTTCTGATTTTTGGTTAAATTAATGCCAGCGTGCCTGCCATGTGGAGGGACGGCATTAGACCGTTCGGTTGTCAATCTCAACAAGAAGCAAAGACTTCCCTGACCACCTCGTTGAATTTAAAATTTGATTAGTTGGCCTACGCCTAACTAGCTAGTTGAAGTGCAAGGCAACGCTCTCTACACACTAGTAATTCTTTTTTCTTTTTTCTTTTTTTTTTGGGGGCGTATCTTTGGTAATTTCCCGAATATAATTGCCCTTTTTTCACTTGAATTTCAAGTACCAACCATGGCTGAACTGCTGAAGAGTGTGAAAGAAAATCGTGAAGCCATCTAGCAATCACTTTTAGGTAGATTTAGTTGTCGTATGTTTAGATTTAAAGTGAAGAATGAAAGAAACCCGTGACAAAGAAAAGAAATTTCTAATTATTTGATGTGATGAAAAAATAAAAAAAAAAAAAATTAATATTTGCAGAAAAATAATTATACCTCTCATATGGTATAAAATAATGAGAGATTAGAAAATAAAAAAAAAATAAAAATAAATTGTGAAGCCGTATCTGTTTTGTAGTATAATTATTTAATAGTAGGCCAACCGTGAAAGGGTTGCTAAAGAAAATAAAGAACTTCAACTTTTCACGCAACAAAACAAGCCAATAATTTTTACGACAGAGGCAAGTCCGAAGATGTGGAGAAAGAGTTGCCCATTGAGATGGCATAAAATATTAAAATTTGAAGGCAGTTTGGTAATTAGCAAATCAAATTTCAAATCTTCACATGCTTTTTCTCTTACCAAATTGGCGAGAAATACTCTTGTTGGGTTCCACATGCAATTTTTCTTACACTTTCTCGTGCATTTCTTCCTCAGTTATAATTCCAAATGTGAGAAAATTGTAGGGACAGCAAATTTTCTTTTCAAAATGACTTTCCTTCTTTCTTCTTTCTCTCAAATCAAACATATTGTTAGCGTTAGAGTTTTTTGATACCAGGGGAGTCCTACAACCTCCAGAACCTGCTGGATCAAAAGTGAGACAGCGTCTCTGGCATCTTATATCAGGTCAAGCGCAAACGCATATGTAAACAGCAATTTAAGCCAGCAATGCGAGCAGTGTGCGGTGTGCTGCTAAATGGTTTCGCGGCGGGGGGGGGGGGGGTGTGTTGGCAAATGCCAACTCTGTTTCTACTTCTCCGAACAGCTTCAGCTACGTGACCAGAACTCAGAGGCTGCAACAGGAATCCCTTCCAATGTTTGTAAAACCAATGAAACCAACCGGCAGGTAACACTAGAGAGTTTAATGCTTATTTTATTCAATAAGTTAAAGCACATAAATTCACTGCAAAACCAAAACCAGGCACATTGATTGATTGAAACCCTTATGTTCTAATCTGCGTAATACACCTGACAGGCTGATATCTCAACTCTCAAGTCTAAGCTTCATTTTCCATATGTTATTATTATTATTATTATTTATAACTTAGTGACCAATATGTTGTTTTTGCCATTTATTAAATGTTGATATTGATTTTTTTGGGACATCTTAATTTTTAAAAATTTAAAGTTTTATTTTAAAAATTTTAAATTTTAATCTTAAAAAAAATGTAAAATTTATGACAACAAAAAAAAAAAAATCACTTTATATAGATTACAATCTAATAAATCTTTTAATTAAAAAAAAAAAAAGATGTCGACACCATATTTGGCCTGTGTTAGCAGTCCATGCTTGGCGACAGCAACGTTGGAAATCTCGAGCAACGTTGGTTTTAAGGAAGTTGAATTTCTTGATTATGAACAAAAAAAACAGCACAGATGTTGGATTCAAAGTTAATAGAGATTAAATTAAATACAAAGCGAAGATAATTAATACTAAAAAACAGCTCAACTTGCGCATTAGTTTTAATTTTCAATGTCTTGAATGAGAAAGGATACGTTCTGAAGTCAGTGTCTTACCCACTAATTCTAAGTTCTATAAAAAAAAAAAAAAAACACACACACACAAGAGCCATCCCTGTTTCTTTACCCCGCAAGTTAACAATACAAAACGCAATTCCTTCAATTTTTCCTTTTTTTTTTTTTTTTTCTTTTTTTTTTTTTAAAAAATGAACTTTTCTCTCGTGAAAAGAATTCATGGACTGCAGACTTGCCTAGATTCAAGGACTCGTTTAAGCATCTCCAGACTTTTTATTTTCAGACGAAAGGAATAAACAAATGAAACTTGTTTGTTATTATTATTATTATTATTAATATTTTTTAATCGAAATGCTTTAGAACGAATAGAAAGTGATAATTTAATAATGTAAATGGGATAAAATTGCTAAATTTTTAATTATATCAAATCAAGTTTTAATTTGTGACTGACTGATTTTGTCTTAAATAAGAAGATCATGACAACCTGGCGTGCAATGCAAACAAACAAATAAATTTTATTTAGTTCGGTCACCAAATAAAAAAAAAAAAAAAACATATATTGCTTATCAGTTTGGCAACGATGGAACGTTTAAATGGCCGGTCGTGCAATTAACAAATTTTATTTAAAAAATATATATTAAAAACATTGATTATTATTTTACGATTAAAATTAAATTTTTTAATCATTAATTTTATTTTTTAAAAAATTAATTATTTAAATTATTATTATTATAAATAATTTTTTTATATTCAACCGTATAACATATTTAATTATAAATTTTTTTATAAATTTTTTTATTTTTTAAGAAACATATTATAAAAAAATTAAACTTAAACTTATAAATATATATATATATATATTTAATTATTATTAAATTTTTATATTAAATAATAATAAATTTTTATTTTTATTTCAACAATAAATAAAAAAAAATAAAAAAAATTACGTTACAAATTTTTTATTTAAGTTCTTATTATAAACTTACATTTTTTATTTTTATGAATAATAAATCATATATTTTTTAATTTAATAAATTAATTAATAATAATAATAATTAATTATTAAAAATTATTTTTATATATAAGTTATACATCAAAATAAAAATAATTTATTTTTTTTTTTCTCTTGATTCTAGGCCTATCACATCAAATTTTTATCATGCGATTGTAATAATTTTTTTTTATACAGATATATAAAGTATATTTTCATAATAATATTATTATTTAATTATTCTAAATTTTTTTAAAAGATTTTTGATATAAAATTTTTTTATTAATTAAATTTTAGAATATAATTATATTTAAAATATATATTTATTTTAATTTATTTATAATTTTATATTATATATATTTATTTTATTATTTTAAATAAATTTATTTTATATTTAATAATAGAGGATACCCCTCATCTCATTATTGCGTGTATTAAAACGCACGCTCCATGCGTTCCGTTTTTTTAATAGGAAAACTACAAAGGCTTTGCTGCCAAGAAAAATGTGCAAAAACCTATCTTAGAGACAGCTGTTTTCGTACCGTTTGGGTACTTAAAAATTAAAGGAATCTTTCTTCGTCTCTCTCTTCCCCATTTTCTTTCCCACCAAACCTCCCAACGTCGTCGATTGCTCTTTCCGTCTATCTCCCTCATTTGCAAATTCTTTTTTTAAAAAAAAAAAAATTAATTTTAAATTTTTATAATTAAATTTTAAATTTTTTAAAAGTTATTTTAAATTAATTTTCTTAATGAAAAATAATTATCACAAATAAAATAATAATAATTCGGATGTATTTTCTTTCACTTGATAGACATTTTTTACTTCTTTTTTGTGTTTTTAGATCGATCTCTCTTCTTCTTCTTCTTCTTCTTTTTCTTCAAGTATCTAAAACTTAGAAACTAAGCAAACCCATTTCCCATCTCTTCTTCTTCTTCTCACTCTTTCAACTCTATGGGTTAATTTTATATGGGAGTGATGTTGGATCTGCAGACAGTTTAGAGCAAAAGTCGCGATTTTCAGTTACTGCCTAAAGTCAACTGCCCTAAAAGCTTTTAGAAGTTACATCAATATGGTTTTAGCAGCTGCTGTTGTGCAATATCAGTAAAGCTATTTTCAACTTCTTCCTTAGCACTGCTTATAGGGAAAAAAAAAGAAGAATCTTTCTTTGATTTGCTATATTGGGCTTTTCAATATAATCCGAATTTCCGGGACTTGCTTCGAAGTCTTGGATTTTTTGGAGGCTATGCATGTGCCTTAAGGGGAGGTTTTCGTGGCAATACGAGGGCTTTTATGTTTCTTTTTCTTTTTTCTTTCTTTCGCTATCTTGGTGGTGGGTTTTCACATGTTAATGTTTCTGGGTTTCTTTTTGGGTGAAGAACTTTTCTTGGTATCTCAGTTAATCAATAGAATCTTGTGGAGTAACTGGGAATTAATGACCATGAAAAACCCATATATGAGTGTGAGAAAATTTTCCATTTCTCACTCGGGAAGGGTGTTTAGTGATAGAAAATGGGTCATTCCGTTCTTTGCAAGCTTGCTTGTCTCTTTAACTCTATTATTGACTGCTACTTTCGGACTGTATACCACTCCTAAAGGTGGAGATCAGTTGCCATTTGACATAGTCTCGTTCCCAATCGCAGAGGATCCAATTGGGTATTTTGTAGAATCAGAGTTAAAGTGGTCGTTTAACTCAAGTGGGTATTCGAAGTTGGAAGCACCTAGGTTAGCTTATCTCATTTCGGGGACAAAGGGTGATAGTCACAGAATGATGAGGACTTTGCAGGCAGTGTATCATCCAAGAAATCAGTACATATTGCATTTGGATCTAGAGGCGCCTCCCCGTGAACGGCTGGAGTTGGGAATGAGTGTGAAAAATGACCCAACATTTCTTGAAGTTGGAAACGTGCGGGTAATGGGGCAATCCAACTTGGTGACTTATAAGGGGCCTACCATGATTGCCTGTACTCTCCAAGCAATTGCAATTATGTTGAGGGAGAGCTTGCATTGGGACTGGTTTATCAACCTCAGTGCTTCGGATTATCCTCTTATGACACAAGATGGTTAGTACTTGTTTTATAATTCTTGTAGTTCCCTTTATGCCATTGTGTTTTTATAGTCTTCTTTTGCTGTGAGTGGTTTCTTGTGAAGGACTGATATTGTTACATAATAGTAACATTCACATTGCCTGAGTTCCTGTCTTAACCTTATCCAGTGGCTAGAAAAGATTGCTGATGGATGAGATTATTGGGAAACAAACAAAATAATCTATGATGTCAATATCATTAGTGGCTATGTTAAACCAGTTAATGCATGAATTAGTATGTTTGGTGCTTTGGGGTCACACATTCTAGCAGATCATTGTTTATTGGGTATTTGTCTTTCTAATATCTTTCAAAGATTAACCTTGAATTTTCTAATTGGGTTTGAGGGGCATAATTAAGTAGGGAGGTAGTTACCCATGGAGTCCAAGACATGTAGCAGACTGTAGCTATAGCCTCATATTGAAGTGTAGTTGTAAATTACAATTTCGAGCTGCTAACCTATGCATATAGTTTAAGGCTAAAATATCCGCCTTCTGAAAATAAGGCTATAAGCTTTTAGACCATGAACATGAAGTTTCTGATATGGTAACAGAGCTAGTATCTCTCCTCTTGGTATGATGGTTTCCTACATGCAATGCACACCATGCTTCATGTTTTTCTTGCAACATTTTCACGATGGTCCACATGTACACTGTGCTCCATGCCATACATAATTGCTTAATATGCCTAGTCCGGACCTCACAACCCAATGCTGGAAGTTTTCTGTTTGAGTGGTTCTTTGCTTAGCATGCTACTCTGGACCTCACCACATGATATAGTCACAAACCAATACTGGAAGTTTTCTGTTTGAGTGGTTCTTTGCTTAGCATGCTACTCTGGACCTCACCACATGATATAGTCAAAACAATGTATGTCACCATTGTATTTGAGATTTCACAAGAACTGTGTTGATGTTCTCAGGATTTAAACTTTATTCTCAATTTTTGGTTTTATTTCTTTTTATTTCTATCTTTTCCTTGTTGAAGTAAACTTTGGCTCATGTTTTATTTCACAGATCTGCTCTATGTATTCTCAAATTTGTCTAGGAATCTTAATTTCATTGAACATATGCAGCTTACTGGTTGGAAACTGTAAGTAAAAAACAGAGACCTTTGCATCAGCACTATCCTAATAAATATTCCTCTTCTTCTCATATTTCTGGAAGTTATTCAATTTCAGCATGTTCTGTTTGCCAAACTTGTGCAGGAACCACAGAGCAAGACCAATTATTATTGATCCGGGGCTGTACTTGTCCAAGAAATCTGACATTGCTTCGACCACTCAACGTCGATCACTTCCCACATCGTTTAAGTTGTTTACCGGTATGCATATCTTTCAATCTATGTAAACTCCTTTGTCACTTTACTACACAGTAATGCTGTAGTTCTTTTGTTGCCATGCCATTGGGTACATTTCTATTTCTTTCTTTGAATGATTGCAAGCCACATTTCTTTCAGGTACACAGAAGCTAGAAATTGTCTCTGGCATAAACACAAAACTAAATGCCTTACTCTTTCTGTGTAGATGGTTCTGTGTGCTCCATGGAGAATTAGTATGTGTATATGTAAGGACAGCTGTACCAGTAAACAATGAGAATATACACATCTGGGGAGTTCTCCTCAAATGCCCCTGTAGCACTCTTTCTGTGACCATTGTTTGGCATATTAAGAAACTCATTTATTGTTTTTGCCCATACTATATTCTAGAAGATGAATTTTAACAAATCAATCTCATCTTGTATCTTATATGGCTCAAGAGGTTTTCATTGGATATTCAATAGGGCAAAATAGGATAGCTTATGCTTTCCCTTTTGCCTGAAAATTATCATGAGCACCTCTCCTTTTATGTTGGGCATGCCACAGCAATGGAGCATTTGTTGTCTCATTTTGTTATTTTGGACAACTGAGGACAAGTCATTGCTGTTTTTTAAGTCACTCTACAAACTGATCTAGGGGTTACACATCTTTTTTTTTTTCTTTAGGAGAGGGGTTGCAAATCTTGAGTTGGCTGAATTTGTACATTTCCCTGACCTCTTCTTACATATTCTTGAATCTTCTTGGAAAATGTAATGTGTCTCATTGTTTTGACCACTGCACGAACTACCCCATTAAATCAAGGATTGATTCATCTCTTCCAATGTTCTGAGGAGAGGAGAAGGGGTCAAAGGTTTTTGTGGGGAGATTAAGAGAGGGGCGGGGGGGACTCTGGGTGAAGGGAGTTTGTGCTGAAATTATTGACTGCCTCGGCTCACTTTGTCCTTAGCATATATTTAATTAAAGTCACATACATCAACATTTATTTTGTTTCACTTAAATGAAATAAGCTCTATTTTTTGCTTCCTTCTTGCTTGCAGGGTCTGCCTGGGTGATGCTAACCCGAACATTTGTTGAGTACTGCCTAATGGGATGGGATAACTTCCCTCGGACTATCCTAATGTACTACACAAATTTCATCTCCTCTCCAGAAGGTTATTTCCACACTGTTATTTGCAACACTGAAGAATTTAGAAGCACAGCAATAGGCCATGATCTCCACTACATTGCTTGGGACACTCCTCCGAAGCAGCACCCTATCTCTTTGACCATGAAAGACTTTGACAAAATGGTCCAAAGCAAAGCCCCATTTGCTCGGAAATTTGCAAAGAATGATCCTGTTTTAGACAAGATTGACAAAGAGCTTCTAGGTCGTACGAATCGCTTTGCATCTGGAGCATGGTGTATTGGCAGCTCTGACAATGGGGCTGATCCATGCTCAGTGCGTGGTAATTATTCATTGTTCAAGCCAGGTCCCGGTTCGGTGCGATTGCAAGAACTGCTTCAGACT
Source organism: Rhizophora mangle (assembly GCA_037832345.1). Taxonomy (NCBI): domain Eukaryota; kingdom Viridiplantae; phylum Streptophyta; class Magnoliopsida; order Malpighiales; family Rhizophoraceae; genus Rhizophora; species Rhizophora mangle. The sequence goes on along the minus strand of JBAPLJ010001937.1, from coordinate 1,577,737 downwards.
TTGCTGTCGGAAGATTTTCAAAAACGACAGTGTTCATGATAATAGCAGAATTTTGGTCAAACCCAAGTGTACATTTGTTGCATTCATAGATTATACGGCAAATGCAAAATGGCAGAAAGTCTCGCAGTCTATGTATCAATGGAACATTAAAAGTTGAAGAAAAAAATTTTGATACGATATTTGAAAAGTTGTTTTAGTTTGCGTTATTTAGTTATGTTTTCCCACCATTGTGGCGGGGCTGAAATTGAGAGGTGAAGCCTTCTCGGGTTGCCAACATCTCAACCCGTGACTGCACCCTGTCTGCGTCAAGCTTTCTCTGGGAGTCCACAGCCACGAGCACTTGCCATCCTTGCAATCCGTTTAGTTGCTAACACGTCGGTGGGCATTATGAGCACATCATATGAAGCGACCCAGGGGCCTGCCCCAGTCATTGCAATGCTCTCTGGCTCGAGACACATTGGTCTGGCTTCATCAGAATTCTCTGGGAAAATTCCGGGAATGGTCCATCGAGCCCATTGGGAGGTAGGTCTGTAGTACCCAATCCAATCATAAACCCGGTCCCCAAACTGGTTGACTAGCGGCTCGTTCCATTGAGTCGAGTGCTGTTGGGTTACGCGTGCCTCGCAGGATTCTGATCGCGAATGGGCTGAGGTATCCGGATAAGGGAGATTAATCGACCATATCTATTGATTATTACGTATGACAAGAGATGTCCAAAGACGATTGTGTTTTCAATGAGCGTCCCTCTTAACTTCTTCGAAACAAGAATTAAAAACAGATAACTACAATCAGGAATCCAACCCTGAATAGCTTTCAATTATTTTTTCCCGGGAGAAATCAGTAAAATACCCTTTCCCAACGGCCACACCCTCTTCTCTCGCAAGCTTCTCAACTTCTTGTTGAAGTCTATCTCCTCCAACTTGGCTTGGTTCCAATAAATTACAAGCAACTTCAATAACATTGTCGTCATGTGTTAGTGCCATGGCTTGTACTGAAGGAAGGCCACCGCCTCTCCCACTCACTCGTTTTGCGATTCTGCGGACAGCAGCAATGTCTGTAGAGAAGACAGGGATGTTGTAATTATCAACCCACCGGGTTGCTCCAATTACAACAACCCCTTTTTCTCCGGTCGCTTGGGCAGGTCCTTCATCTGGTTCTAAAGGTAAAGACCTTGATTTTGGTCCCCATTCCCATTGGTTTCCAGAATTTGGCTTGAAATAGCCAAGCTCTCTTCTTATTGAGTCAAGCGTCCTCCCTTCTTCGTGGGCAGCTCCGTACACAAAGGTAGGAACTGCAGGATGCATATTAACTTTGATTCATTGAGTGGAATAAAATGCAAACATATTTTTCTGCTAATCTACTACTCGGTAAAGTGTGGAAAAAGAAGAAAAAAAAAAAAATAGAGGAAGAATACAAATGAGCCATACCTTCCAGGGTAGAGCCTACATCTCTGGCCAAGTTCTTTGCGATTCCAGCCACCTGGTCTAAAGATACGTGAGCCAAGGGATGAAAGCAAATATGGTCAACCACACCAAGGCGTGGATGACTCCCAGAATGCAACTCAAGGTCAATTGCTTCAAAAGCAGCTTTCACCATGGCAAGCACAGCACTCTTTAAAGCGCAGGATTCTGAAGACGGCTTTGGATTCAAACTTGACACAAGAGTATATCCCACTCTGTTGTAAGCATCGTCTTCAAACTTATTGATAATGCGTGCTTCCGGGAAAAGCTTTGCAGCTCTTTCAATCGACTCCAAAGCAACCTTGTTTCGGCTCTCAGAAATATATACCTTGCAGCAAGCTAGCACCCATTTCAACATTTTTTTTATTATTATTGTTTTTTTTTAAAGCCGCTTTGCCACTTTCTCCAAGCTGCAACAGTCTCATCATTGAAAAAAATTGTGGTTACAATTCCAGGAAGCCAAATATATTTATATAAGAAAAGTATATATTTACACCTAAAATGCTTCAAATTTGGAAGAACGCAAATGACACAGATTCACAAATCAGTTTAAACAGCTCCAAATCGACTGGTCTACAAATTTCAGTAAAAACCGCTCATCAAAACTCAATCTCCTTGGCTTTCGGATATCCATCGTACTCCAATTTCACCCCTAAACCCGCCTTCACGACCCGAAACTTTAACCTCAAACCATCCATCATCTCCTGAACACTCTCATCCTCCGGATCCGAAACCGGATATTTCTCGATGAAATCCTCCAACTCCTTAACGGACTTCTGGATCCGGACCGAGAATCGTGATGGGTCGACCCGTATGGCGGCGTTCCAGACGTCGACGCAACCCCTGTAGAACCCAAGTTCCTCGCCGACTTCGAAGCCGTTCTTGAGGCCGACCTGACGAGCCTCTTCTTTGCCAGTGGCGAGGCCATGCTGGTAGCCTTCTTTGTAGCCTTCGTGGAAGTGGGTCTCCTCTAAATTCAGCGACGATTCGAAAATATCTTCTACGGACTCCATATTTGCTAAGAATAATCCCCTTTTTTTTTTTTTTTTTTTTTCAAATTTTGAGTATGAATTTGCAAATTATTCCAAAGAAAATAAAATAGAATAAAATAACCCGACAAGCGAAAAAGAGAGACAGATTGACGGTCGGCAAACCAGACCAGCGGAGACTTGTGACTTCCGTACCTCTGGCGAACAAGAACCGGCTTGAATTCCAATGATTAGGATCTTCGACTCCTTTTCTCCATGGCCCAGGGATCTCGTTCTCTACAGCAAGAGTTAAAAAACCAAGAAATCCCGGCTTCTGGCAAGTCGATTGATCTGAGGCCCAAAAACTTGATCGTCTCGTAAAGACGATCTTGGGCCATGGGTCTATGGTTCTTCAGCCTACCGGCCGTGCAATCCTAAAGCACATAAAAGCCCACGTGTCCACAAACCAACCTCATGACTTGAGCGATCCAATTAACAATTGGAAAGAGATCGCCCTCCCTTGCAAACAATTAAAATTTGCCGCGTATTCAGGTGCTTACTTCAACTCTTTTTCGTGCATAATTATTTTTATTTTATTTTATTTGCTCTCAATGCTTTACCCGCTTTTATCCCATCCATTTGAATTTTGATACGTCCACTGTCACTCCCACTCCTGATTTATCTCTTTTACTTGATTTTTGCTACATTTTCGACAAAATCACTCCTTTGGATTTGTCTTTTTACATTTACTTCCCAGCTCTGTATGCCGTTGATCATTATGGAACATGAAGACCAGCATAATAATGATTAAAGAGAAAGGTTTCTTTGTTTTTTTTTTTTTTTTTTGTGTAGCCAAGGTGGTAATTAATTTGTTTAGGACTAGTGATTGTTAATTAATTAACAGGCGCAATGCTTTTTTTGCCAGGTATACGGTCAACACCCCTTCATGCCGATTTGTTGTATAGAAATAAGAAAATAATTAATGAGGTTACAACCTTAATGTTGCAACGTTTCTCACAAAAAATATATATATATAAAAAAAAAAAAAGCCTTTAAAGTTTCAACGAGAGATAAGGGTATTACACTAAATCATGGGAACTTAATCACAAGAAGTGTACAGAATCAACGCTTGAAAACATTTCCCATGCTTCTACGGCCTCGTTAACTCCGCTACACAGAGTAGATGCATTGCCCCCTTTGCATGACAAGCAACAAACTAAAGTAGCTTCCTGCTCCTATGTATATGAGCCTCCAGAAAGAAATGAAGAGACCCATCTTCTTTTCAGAAGTATCCTTCGTATGTTTTGGTTTCATCACTTCCATTTCCAAATTGAAAGAAGAGAGATCAAATGGCCGTGGGATCAGGAGGATGTCACAAAGGAAACATCGGTAATGGCTCCAATGTTAACAGAGGGAAGCCATATGGGTGGATGCTGCTTTTGGCATTTGGGGCTGCATTGCTTGGTGTTATGACCATCCACAAGCTCAGAGAGAGGCGATTTTTCAACCTCCCTGTCCAAGAGAAGGATCGTCAGCTCATCTCCCTTCAGCTTCTCTTACAGGTCTCTCTCTCTCTCTCTCATGCATGCATGTTATCTTTAACGCGTCATTCTATTTCCTATTTCCTGAACAATACGAAGCACAATTTCTTGATTTCCATGGTTTGGTCTTTTTTTCTTTTTCACATCCGACTGCATGACATCCTTCGTTTGCACAGAAGGAAAGAGAATACACTAAAGAAATGAAAAGGAAGGCCGAAGAAATGAAAACAAAGGCATACACCCTCGGAACCCAAAAGATGGAGCTTCACAGGAGGCTTTTGGAGATGCAGTCCATAATTGATTCCTTAAAAGATGAACAGAAGACCGTGGAGTCGGCGCTAGAGGAGAAGCAAAATGAGGTCAGAATGCTACGAGAGACAAACATGGATTTGGATAAAGAAACTTCTCGTATGATGGCTCTAACAGAAAGTTTAAAGCAAAAGGAAGCTGAAATTGAGGACTTGAAGCGCCAACTTGAATCTCCGGTTAAGGTGAGGTCAGTAAGCCCAGATGACCCATCAAACCCACCAGTAAATTTAACTTCCAATGGAAACACAGCACTCAAGGACGAGATCAGTGAGAAAATAGAGGACAGCCAAGTGCATGAAACTATAAATTACCGCAAGGGTGTGGATTCAACAGGAGGAAACGAGATGAATGTAGGCTCCAACAGCCTTGCGGTGGGTGATACTTTCAGAGTTGAAAGGGAAGGTGAAATTATTGTGAGTGTGTCTAGTGGGAGTGATGGGTCGAGAGAAGAACAGTCGCAGATGCTGGAAAATTCAGTTAAAAGTCTCAGAAATGGAGATGTAGCAGGCAAAGGATTCGGATTCGTTGATAAGAGTCAATATCAAAACCCTGAAAATAGTAAGGCAATTTCAGTTGAGGCAGTTGTCCACACAGATGGAGATTTGTCAAAAACAAGAGATGAAAGTGGTGGCATGAAATCAGTGGATGGTGAAGGACGTAGCTTTACTCGGAGACTGGGAATTCGGAACTCCCATCAAGATGGAAAGTATAACAATCAAGTGACTTCACGAGGTGGGTTCAAATTGGAAATGGCAGATCACTCCAGAAGTGCAACTAGCGGGGCCAAAAGAAAAAATATCCATGCTGCTAGCACAACAGGAAAAAAATGGAAAACAATTGCTAGGAAAGGGTGGTTGGATAACAAGAATAATTATGAAAGTAATGGAGCTGAGAGTATGAGAAGTAGAAAATTTTCTGGTTATGATCAAGGACTGATAGGAAAAGGCGAGATATCGGTGTCCAATGAAAGAATAGTTGAGGCAGTGAACTCTTCTAATCCGGATATGCAAGTGTTGACAAATCAAAATCTTGACGGCAGAGTGAATAACATTACAATCGCTGCCAAGGAACATGGTCGTGAGGAAGTCCAGCAACAAGAAGGCGAAGTCAGTGGCTTCGAAAATAGAAAAAACAGCAGTAATACAGACAACACAAACGTGGAAGGCGATGCTGAACAGATGAATGTCCGCAGCAAGAACTAGAGATGAGAACGAAGAGATGCGGCTCATGTAGAAGAGGGAATAGATGCAGCCACGGGAGATTTCTACAGGGATACAGTTTCTGGTCTGGAAGAAGATGATTCAAGCATCAACGAGGAAACAGATGAGACCGAGTTCTAGCTAATCAATAAGTTTACCTGTTCCGCTTTCTACAAATCTGTTCGACAGCCGCATTAGTCAGAACAGTTGCAAATAACATTTTGCGCTTAATGTCCAAATCTATTTGTTGGGAAACTTTGGCATCATGGAAATGCTCAACGGAGCAGACATAGAGGCAACACCCTGACAGCCAATTGAAGAGTTGACATTGTAACCGCGCTTGAAAATTTTTCCTTAAATAAAAAGAAAATTCTAGTATTTCACCTTGTGACCTGTTTCAATTTAATAAAGAATAATCACGTAGTCTCTCCAAATGTGTCAGAATACGAGCTTCAACTAAGCTCTGTTAGTCCTTGTTTTCCCCTTTAGTGGTAAGTTGTAACTACGCCAATTCTTCGAACCGTCTCTGAAAAGCAATATCAAAATCTAATCGCCTCTGATTGCGTTTCAGACATCAAAACAGTGCGAGGACTTCAAATATATACTCCAAGGGGCCCATAAAAGTGTCAGCTAGCCGTACAGACACCGGATCAAACCTTCACTACAGACAATTTCCTTTCTCCTTTCTCCGGTGGAAATTTTTATGAATACCCAAGGAACCAAAACTACTGCAACCATCCTTAATGAATGAAAATAAGCCTCTAAATGACAAGATGGATATCTGGATAATCATTATTATGGGTATCTGCAGGTGACTCTTATAAAAGAGTAATGTTTGCTTGGAAGCTGAGTCGGGAAAAATTGCACACAACAATGGTTTGTTGTCTTTGATCCACAATTCAATTTGAGAACTTCAAGATGATGCCATTATATTATTAGAACATAAAAGGCCGGCCATCAAATTCAAATAACCATTGTCTTCCGAAAAAATAAGCATCTGGTCAATAGCATTATTTGTGAACAGGCAGAAACCCCAAGACATGTGAAGTCCAACAAGACACCGTGCTACAGAATGTCATGGAACAACAAAAGACCCCAAAGTTCAGTGCACCGCTTCTACTAATTTCTGCAATTAAACAATCAAGTGTCACAAGACAGCATTAATCCTAGAACCTGAATTACCACATCAGCAACATGATATAAACAAAGGTCAGAGGATGGTTAGGCTGCGAGCCTACAACATAAAAAGACTAGGTAGACACAATATAATCTAAGAGCATGCACTCTGTTTCACTACTTCTTCTAGCCAAGTATACTTACTGAGTAAAATTATCCAATCTAAAATGAACCAAATTGAAAATATGAGCACTGCTTTTGAGCTTAATGCAGATTCACAGAATGTAAGCTACTTAGAAGTACATAAAATCCATTGCTTGATAGCCATGCATAGCATAAGATGTTTGCTTCTACAGAGTGAAGTCTCTAGTTGACTGACAAACTCATGGCATCTCTGCCAAGTGAGACATTGATCCAGAAAATAATGTAATTGTCAATCTTCATTGACTTGATTTCTTACTTCTATCAATGAGAAATTCAAACTTCTCACATTTCAAAATATCTAGTCATTTCTGTGAACTTAACCTAAAATTCTTCCCTTTATCTTTATTTCTATGAATCAGATTGCCTTTCATCACATTATCTCTCTGTATTTATTATAATGCATCAAGTGCTTTTGATCATATTACTTTCCATACAACCACAACATGATCACACAAATTTAACCTGTAAAGGAGACCCAACTTTGAGAACAAACACACAAGCAATTAGACCAACGCTGACAGTTTCATAAAAAATGCAACAATGATACTGCATTTCAAATGATACTGCCAAACAACAGACACAATCCTTGTACTCAAAGTTTAAAATTATACAGGAAATACCTCTTCCTTCTTGTCTTTGCCTCTAGTGAAAAACTTGTACGCCCCAAAGAAGAGTAGACCCCAACCAGATAAAGAGACAATTACAAACTGCAAATCCAGAAAGCACATACATTATACAACGCCAAGAAACAACATAATCCTGAAATCATCATATATCATTGATATTTTGATGATAAGATTATGGAATCATCTATACCGTCAGATTATTAGGATCCACACATAGAAAACGAAAGTAACCGCACACATTTTTCGGTATAACTTATTCGGAAAACAAGGTGCAGTAAAATCGGATTTTCCTTTTCGGAAAATTGAAAAAAAAAATCAGAAAAGGAAAAAAAAGAAAAAAAAAATTGAAGACTTACATGCTCTTCCTTCCACTTAGAAGGACTCGTAGGGTCTTGCCAGCAGTTGACCTTTGGAGGCCCATCGTGATCTGAAATAACGTAACTATCAATAATCAGAAAAATGAACATTTTTTATTTTTCAGATTTGAAATTATATTCTCTTGCTAATTTCCTCTTCCTTCTTTTCTCGGAAGCCAAACAGACGAATATGTAAGAACAATCTTGTAACTAATGCGATTGCATAAAGATTGAGATTACCTGCAGCGCCTGCAAGGCCACGGCGGTGGATGAGAGCGGCTGGAGTCGATGTTTTGGGAGAGGAAATTCGGTTGAGACTTGCGGCTCGACGAGCTGCAGCCGCCGCTAAAGTAGCCATGGATCGGAGAGATCTCGAAAATTTCCGAGAAATTGAGAGACAGCCAAGAGACGATCGACTACGGGAGGGAGTAATTGGAACAGTGAAAGCAAGCAACGCCAAGGATGGTAAATGTTTTTTTTTTCTTTTTTTTTTTTTATTCCAGTTTCCTAATAATTATAGGATTGGATTTTTTTTTTAACTATACCATAAAGAAAAAAATGGAAATAGCGACGTGAAATGCGACGACACCGTATTGATGGCCTGTCTGTTTCTTTTGTGCACGCGTTTGACTAGGCAAAGTCAATTTTTTATTGAACCTGATCCTCTGTTATAAAAATGTTGATCGCCGAATTGGTTTAGGTTAAAAAGAAAAGTGTCCAATTCGTAAACATCATTTATAAGGAAAAAGATTGGGACTAGAGGGCACATTCATATAAAATTTTTAAGTTTTTAATTTTTTTTAAAAAATATTTTTATTAAAATAAAAGAATTTAACTTTTTATAATTAAAAATATCGTTATTTATATAATTCATAAATTATAATTATAATATATAAAAATAATAAATATATCATTTAAATAATTTTATATAACAATTAATTAAATTATTAATATAAATTTATATTTATAATTTAGTTGAATAGTATTAGGATTATTTTAATAATTAATAAATGTAAAAATATCATTATTCTGTGAATATTTTTTATTTTTTAATAAAAAAAAGGCAAAATACTTGTTCCACATTAATGGAGCTATTACAAATGGTGGCAAAGATGGCCGTTATTGCAATTTGGATGATGGAATGATGCCGACGGCGATGGAGGTGGTAAAAAGAGCGAGAGTTGGCAATCGCTGGGGTGGTGTACATGCGATTCACGAATTTCATTGCTGAAATGTAGATCAAACGTACGACTTATGCTCAGGACAACAAAGCATTAATTCGACAGACGAGTCAACCGAAGATCTTTAATAAGCAAACATGTCCTATTCAAACTATGCTTCATTCTCCCTTTCAGTAACCTGCTAGAGTTCTTTATGGACATCCAGCAACAGTCTTCCCGTGCTAAGCCCTAACCATTACAGTAAAGAAGTCATAAATGCATTTCATGTCCTTGTTGTTGTTGTTGTTGCTGCTGCTGCCACAAATTCGCTTGAATTGCATAGCAACTCAGGCTCGTCTCCTGAACCTGCACCCACAAACAGAAAAGAGTTGAACTTTATCAATGTTGCCACTTTTTTGGATAGTCTAAATACGAATTGCCATTGTTTAACCGTCAAAATGCTAAATTTGTACCTGTAGCATAAAAATGTCCCGCGAAAGTTCTACACACTCTGCTAAGAGTGCCTTCTCTCGAGCAACCACCCCAGCTAGTTGTGAGAGCACTCTAGCTGTCTTCTTGGCCTGAGGAGGACACAGGTTCAAGTTCAATAAAGTCACAAAACCTCGTAGCTGCCTTAAAGCTTTAAATCTTTAGGAGATGAAGTCTATATACATTATAAGCGAGTTCCAGTCCTCGTACTTTATCAATGTGAGATTTATGCTCTTGACCAAAATATGAAAGCACCAAGCATCAATGCAAGGCATTTGCATTTATAGTTTGCTGCTCACCGGGCGTAAAAAGACTGTTAGTGGCAGCTCGATGGAATCTGTGAGATCTGATGCATACCGAAGTGAAAGAGAAACTGATTGAATATCCACCTGCAAACCCCAAATTGCTAGTCAAACTGCTTTTTATTGTGACTGTCCAACAGTTCAGATTGGCTTCTAAGTAGGTTTCTCCCCTTTTACGTTTGTCTATGCGAACTGACCTTTGCACCATTAGTAAGAGGAACTCTGCAAACGACAGAATGCAAACACTCTTTGGTCATTGTAACAGCGGATGAGTACTGCCTTTCCATATCTCCCCAAGATTCCAGTAGTTTGATCTGCACGATTTCTTAACCATTACTCCAAATCACAGTAGAATTCATCACCCGCTGCAATCTTTTGATTTTATTTTTTTTTCAATCCTAAAAGAGTGGCGAAGAGCTCGAACTCATATTATGCATGAGCACTTCGTATAGCTGTACATCCATTGTTCAATGCAATATGTAACTTACTTGAGAACGCAGAACATTGTCCAGCTTCATCCCTAGCTTTCCCTTTTGTAGCTGCAATCTCTTATGCAGTACAGAATGTTGCAACTTTGTCAGACTAATCCACGCACACAATAGATTGTTCTGCAAGGTCATTAAAGAACAAGAGCTCTAGGCAAGGGCCCTTTAAGCATCATATATTAACTAGAAAATTTAATCTTCCATACCTGCAATTTTTCATTTATGTTCTCATTCACAGCGTCGGCTGCAGCATTTGAATACCGCCACTGCATCAACCGATTGTGAAGCAGTCTTAACTCATGAATTTTCTCCACATTTCCGGGCACCGCCACCACGAATGAGCTAGACGACGAAGACTTCTTACCTTTGAATAAGTCCCGTCCTAAATTCAGCAATTTCTCTACACCATTATGCCTTGAGGGACTGCGTGGCCTCAAACTCGAAAACGACATTGGCTTTTCCTTGCTTTGTACAAACATTGGTGGTGACCCGGAGCGACCAGGCGACAAGGCCCACTGTGATGTGGCGCTCCCATAGCCGGCAAGAGAATTAGCCCTCTTGATTGCAATTTTGGATGTGGATTTCTTTGTTGGCTTTGAAGCATCTGAATCTGATTTACCCCCGTAAAGGCTTGGTAGAATATCAGTCACGTACTTTGAGGAAAACTCAACATCAGATTTTCTTGGTTTTGTTGTGTTCATATCAATGCCATTGCATTCAAATTCAGAATCAAGACTGTCCATGAAGCAATCTGATCTTCTCCGTGACAAACTAGTGGTTTGAAGATTTCTATGCAGGGTACTTTCATCAACAGACATCCTTCTAGGAACAAACCCTGAATTGTTTGATGATGAACTTGAGAAGGGTGATGTTTTCCCTGAAAAATAAAGCTTTCCTGTGTACCTCATAGACCCTCCCACGATTAGCCTGTGATTTTCCTTTGCGCTTTGTTTCTCTTTCTCACCGTCGAACCTGCCATTTTCGCCGTAATTTCTTTGCCTGCCTGGTGAAAAGATGCTGTTTTTATTTGCCCTTTTTTCATCATTGTTGTGTTCCAAAGCTTCATTCTCCAACCTCTCGTTTTGAAGATGATCGGCGAGGGTGCTTATATTTTTGTTCTTTGGCGGCCGCGAGGAAGATGATGAAGAAGGCCAAATGCCTCGAATGAATCGACCATAATCATCAAAACTTTGATGCTTATTACGCGTGGATTTCTGATGAACCGTCGATGAAGATTGGCCTGGAGATGAGTTGCCATTACCGTGTGAACGTGCAGCCGGAGAAAGGAAACGAGAGCTTACTTCACGGGCTTTGTTGGGTCTTCTTTGCTTCAGAGATTGATCTGACAGCACCATCTCATTGTCACTCTTCATGTTTTTTTTACTTCTTTTTTTTTTTTTTCTTATGTCTAACAATAACAGATAGTTGATGATGGGGATCCTGATAGAAATTTTGTTATAAAATGGATAAGAGGTAAAACAAACATTTGAAAATGGCAGCAAACAAGATATAATCATATCAAAGGCCGGCAGATTAGTGTGCTAAACACGGGATTATTTGATTCAAATTGTCTAAGAGTCCTCTTGATTTGGTCTATGTACCTGACATTGGTCGGGGAAGACAAATGATAGAGTTAGAAATGGATTTGGTTATGTTAAAACTTTGAGACAGTGACAGGATGTAGGAGACAAAAGTGGATCATAAGGGTGCTTTGCCGGCATTTTAATGTTTCATGTGGTTTACACGGGTTTATGCCATGTGTCCACCTTTTTCTTATGGGTGAAAATTTAAGTAGATTTAAAACTGTTGAATAGAATTAATTTTTACATCGTATATAAAAAAGTACAAAGTATTATTAAGTATAAAGTATTGTTGTTCATTTATAAAATATTTTTTTTTCTCATTTTGATGTTAAAAAATATTAAATTATATATTATTGAAAAGAAATAGATATAAGTGTTATTTTATAAATATTAATTTATTATTATTTTTTCATCACTTTAAAACGAAAAAACTATACCTTTTATTTTTTTATTTTTTCCTACCCCTCTTCACTCCAAACAAAACACTTAAAGACTGTTCTAACCACACGTCGGTTGAAGAGCATCAGCGCATCGCCAACTTAGCTTTAATTTCTTAATCACTAAATTAAATCTCTCTCTTTCTGTTTTTTTTTTTTCAATCTCTAAAATCTTTCTCATAAATGCATACGGACAAGCATGAGATGGTAATAAATAACTTGCCTTTACAGTGCACAAGACTCTAATTCTGTAAAATAACAATGGAATAACCCCTTGCCATACACCAACGATAGAGAACCAAAAAGCTCCATATGGGGGACCTGGAACTCGGAAACTACAGGGAATTAGTATGGCAGTATCAGTAGGTAATGGCTGTTGATGGAGGCAAGCCAAGCACAATGTCAGTAACCAGGAAAAAAGGATTGGAAGGTATGGAAGTATGGAAAGGTTAGACCAGAACAACAGAAGCGAGAATCTGTTACAACCGTGTCTAATCCGATACAGTGTTAAGAATAGTCCTCAAAGGAAAGAAACAATCTATATGCTACAACAAGCACTATGCAAAAAGGGGAATTAAGAATCTTCCTGCATCCAAAATCAATGAAAATTGCATTGCTGCAATAGAGGATGAGTATAATCTATAAATTTTTCCCAAAGAGGCTTGTACTTTTCCATTCCAATCTTCAACCATGGCTTTGCATTTCCATTGAAGTGCAGAACAGCTCCTTTTTCTATCAAATGGGAATCAACATTTGTGTAGCCTAGTCCCAAAACATGCCACGAGGCATCTAATGGCTCTGTCAACCCATAGAATGTCAACAGTCCAGGAGGTAGGGTACCGAGCTTCCAGAGTGTCCTGTCTACATTTCTCTCCTGCCAGTAGTGGTAGATACTGGTTACATTTCTTCTCCTCCACTCAACCAAATCAAAGACATTCATTCCAAATGCCCAACCACATGCGTCGGGGTCAAAATGTTCCCGTATAAGGGGGTGAGAGTAGTTAAGGTACTTGTGATATCTGTGAAATGTCTCCATGCAGGTCTCAACTGCTCCGTTGACATTGCCATTCAAATCAATTGAAAAGAGGGCAGATAGATCCCTCTGAACTACCACATCATCGTCAAGAAATACAACCTTCTTTAATGCAGGAAATACTTCAGGAATATAAAACCTGAGGTGATTAAGCATGGACAGATATTTTGGGTTCCGAAACTTGATTGGAGTCTGACCCTCATCATTGTGGCCAGAAAAATAATAGTTTTGAGTTTCTGAGTCTTGCAGCTGTTTTAGCACAGGTACATAAGATGCATTCAGCCATTTGAAGTCTTCAAACTTCTGAACCTCAACTGTGACTCCCTGGAAATCATTCATGGTAAACCAAGCCTTCATCGCAGCATAGTTTATTTCATCAGTTACAAGATGAAACACAACCCTCTTTGGATCATAGGAATTTATAGCAGTTGAATTGACAACAACTGAAGTTGCAAGGATGTTGTCGGAGAAGATGCAAAAATGATAGAGGCTGTTATCTCTAAGTTTTGCTGCGATTTGTGCTCTTCCATTGATTTTCCTTTTTATATTTGAATTTGCAAACCATTCAGTAGTTAGCCGAATACCAAGGCAATAAAGACCTTTTGGGACCTCTTCAGCAGCTATTTGTCCATATTTTGAGCTCTTGTCACTCACAGAACTCATTTGTTCTTCGAGAGCCTGAATTTTGGCTTTCAGTCTCATGATCATGGTTGCACTATCATAATGGAATTGCTGAGCTTGGTATAGCAAAATTGCCATATCACGAATTGCTGTGTCTGATTCCCTGGTTGTTAAAGGAACTCTCCTTGTTGCAGCATCTGATAGCAGAAACTGTGAATTGCGGATCTGGGCACTTAATTCCCAAGCAAATTGAAGGTTGTTGCTTTCTTTTGCAATCACAACAAATGCTTTAGCAAGAGAAATTTGGTCACTAAGCTGCCTGGTTACTGAGCTGGGGCTCAACATTTCGTCAGTGATGTTTACGCCTTCCAGGATCCTGTCATGTCTGAAGTAGTTCTGCAAAACAAAATCCACAGCACATATTTTAATTTTGCAAAGAGAAGTTAAGGACTAGAAAGAGATGGGCTACAGCATTTGTATACATGACTAGAAATGCAGACAAGTACACTAATGTTACCAGTGTTCTACGATGAAACAGTTAAGCTGCAAATAGAGAACATCGCTAATCTATTATGTGGACCAAGTATTTAGATAACAATACTCAACTCCAACCATCAATCTTCAGTTTCCCTTCTATACTTTACTCCACAATGTAACGCATTGGCACTGTTAAATTACCACACAATGTGGGTCAAAAACAGTAGTCATTGCCTCACAATCTAAGCTACAAAAAAAGAATCTCTTTGAATAATTCCACAACTCAATTTGTTAACGCCAACACGGCTCAACTATTGGGAGATCAAGAAAGTAAAGACATCCATTGGCCTAAATTCAGATATGGATCCTAGCCGTGAATAATGTGTAAGACGTCCATCTAGCTCAACCAAAACTATAGATCAAAAAATTCTTCCTCAATTATAGGCACAAAGATTCAAACGATAAGACCATAGATTGTAAATCTCAATTCTCAACCTGCATTAAGCCATAAAAAGACCACCTAAGAATTAAGCCCTCTTATTCCTTTAACTTCAAAAACACAAAAAAAACCCATAATTTAAAACATTAGATAAGTTCCATTTTCCCAGAAAGTGAATCAAAAACCCCAAAAAGTAAAATTGACAGAAAGATCATCAAAAAGAACCAATCTTTACCTTCCGCGAGGCCGGTCTTGATTCAATTTGGCTCTCTTTGCTAAAAATGACTATAAAGAGCAAGACCACAGTACCACAGACCGTCCACCACACCACATTGGGCCACTTCCTCCTCGCCGACCTTCGAAACTCACCCTGTCTCCGCCTCATCTTCGAAATTCTTTGTAGAAAGGCTCTGTTTCTTTCCAGGGAAAGTAAAAAAGGTCTTGAACTTTCCCAGAATTATCAGTCCGAAACTTGGATTCTCAGTCCCAAAATTGCTGGCACGCGACGGGGAGCAAAAGGGACTTTGAGATTGGGATCTGTGCTATGAACGTACACAATAATCAATTTTTGGAAATCGGGGAGCCTTGGAATTGAGTGTTCTTTTTTAGGGTTCAGCGATAAGTGCCTTTGACTTTTCAAGTAGTGGAAGTGAGGTCTTTAGAGAGAGAGAGAGAGAGAGAGAGAGAGAGAGAGAGAGAGAGAGAGAGAGAGAGAGAGAGAGAGGCTCAATGTCAAGATACAGTTCCGATGGTTATGTGGCTTAGAAGAAAGTTAAAAGGCATTAATCAATTTAGAGAAACAAACTGTTGGACTAAAATAAAATTTAAAAAAATGAATATAATATTTTAATGCATTTTAATTATGATATAGTTAACATTAAAAATTATTAGAATCATGTAAATGTGAAACATCTTCCACAATATCGACCCTCTTTTTTGTGGGAAAAATTTATAATAACTTATTATAAAATTTTAATTTTTAATATAACACATTAATATCAATTATATAACTAATTAATATTAATAAATTATTAAAATTATAAAAATATTTAATCTCTTTTATAATATTAACTTTTTTTTTAGCATCAACAACTCTCAATTTTATAATTTATATTATTATTATTATTATTATTATTATTATTGTTATTGTGTGGATGAAATTTGAGCCCATATGGTTCATCAATGTAAACAACCCTTTTTTCTTTGGCTTGTAGGTGTAATATTTCCTTCTCGATAAATCTTAGGTGTAATGTTTAGTAATATGAAGTTGTTATAATCAATGTGACAATTACTTTGTTGAAAATAAATTTAAAATTAAAATAAATATAAGTATTATAACATTTGAATTTCATTTAATCGGTTGTAATAAAAATTTTGAAAATTTTACAAAAAGAAAAAGAAAACTGAAAATTTGAATTTTGAGATCTAGTCTAATTGACGCACTGAACAGAGTTGGTTCATCTTGTTGGAATTTTTCCTAATTGATGGGAATTTCTCTCTGGAAAAAACCCAAAAAAACAAAAAAGAAACTATGAAAATTCTTTGTATCTCTACTTGGTATAACGTTTTTTTCTTTTTTTTTTTTTTTTTTTTTTGGCACATCCAAAACTAAATAATGAAATCGTTGATATTAATTTGTTGTTATCAAATTCATATCAATCAACTAATTGCAATTGATTTGAATTTGATTTTTTAAAAATATTCCGCAAAAAAATGTATTCAGATAATTTACAAAATTGAATACTAAAAATTTTATTTCGAATACTAAAAAATAATACAAAATTCTAACTGAAAAATTTGCATTCAAGATAGTCCTTTAATTTTTTGTTTAGGGCCTAGGCTGATCCCTGGACACGGATCCTCGTAAAGGCCCAACGGTCGATGTTAGGATTGAGCCCAGAAAAGGACTTACCGTTTGAGACCACAGTTTCGAGCAATGCTTTGACGAGCCTGCGGGCTTGAGTATCCTCCAAAAAAGAGAAAAAAAGAAAAAAAGAAGGAGACATGTCTTCGGGATTCAATGTTGGAATGTGTTTGAATGACTAGAAATTTTTGCTCTAAATGGAAGTTTTCTTCTTTTTTTTTTTTTTTTTTTTACAAAGAAAAAAAAGGAATTTATATGCATCATAATCATTAATTAATAAAAAAATATATATTTCAAGGGGGTGATGGGAAAGTGGAGAATCGAAAATATCCCATCCGTTGACTTTCTTTTCGTTTTGGAGGGGGGGGGGGGCTATAGCAAAATTTAATCCAAAATTGCACCAAAAAAAGAAAGATGTAACCTAATTTAAGAATCTGATATTCGGCATAATGCATCAGTATTTCATTTCATATCATCAATCCGATCAACCACATAAGGTAAAATAGTGTGTAATTAATTCTCGGACATAATTTAATAGTTTTAAAACCCTGGAATTTAATATAATAAGTGAAATTCAACTTTTATATCTCATTTATATATACTTTTTTTGTGTATATTTTTAACTAGATAAACTCTTTTCAATGAATTAAAAAAAAAAAAAAAAAAGGGACCGCTTCTCAATCCTCCTCATCTGCTGACCACCATCGAATGCACAATTGCCTGTTGGGGCTCAAAAGTTGCCCTTCTGCCTTGGGTCCCTGTCAATAAAGAACCAGCAAAGCGATTGAACATGGACCGTCCAATCCAACACGCTGATTACCCTGATTATGATACTTAAGTACAAACATGCCTCACATGCCTCAAAGTGATCCATCAAGAAAGGATAGAAAAAAAAAAAAAAAAGCAAGAAAACTCCGTAGAGCGACAGAGGCATAAAGAATCGATGTGGGCCCCATCACCAGCCCTTCAACATTAATGCCACGGCCGACAGGGGGCGGCAGCGTCCTTTTCCTATCGGGAAAATTCAAGAAACTAAAACTGAAAGTAAAATAAAATAAAATAAACAATTATTCTTTTATATTATAACAATTTTAAAAAATTAATTGAATTTTTTTAGAATTACTCATTTACATTAATTATAAATATTTTTTATATTTTTAAAGTTGAAGAATGGTTTTAATGTAAAAATAACTAATATTTTTTAAAAAATTTAAATTAAAAATTATATAATATAAATGATAATTTAAAAAAATTAAAATTTATTATAATATAAAAAATAATTCTTGATTGAACTTTAAGGAAGATGATAGCTTTTAAATAAAAAAGATATGGTAAACTCAACTACTTTACCTTGCCTAATACACAAGCGAAGACACAGGGACAAAAGGCCGTGTCATCATACATAGATGTCTTCTTATTTATATAAAAAAAAAAAATCACATTGATTCTCTCTCTTTTTGGATTAGTCAAGTGTCAACGCTTCATTTCCACGTTGTCAGTTAGTGTTTTCCTTTCTTCAGCGACAATATTTTCTGTTTTTTTCCACTTTCCGTTTTGGTTCTTTTGTTTTACCTCCTCTGTTGTTCTCTTTCTTCAGTTGTTGGGAACTTCCTTTCACTGCCTGCTCTCATCTTGTTCTCTTCTTCTTTGCATTCCTTTCCATCCAAGGATCCAATTGGAATTTGGGAAAGATTATTGCTAGTCTTAGGCCGGCTGGCCTCCGTTCACATTTTCACTTTCTTAGTCAAGCAGCGCCATAAAGAAAGGCTGGCCCATCTGGGACAAATCTGTGGGTAAGAAAGGGAAGAACTTGGGAAATTCCACCATTGATGCGTGTGTAAAGGCTAACATGACTATTTGTCCACTTTCTTTGACTGAAGGCGGACTCATTTCATCACAATGAACGAGTTTGTGGTATTATGGAGTCAAACCAATTGCAATTCTGCTCTTTTCCAATCAAAGATTCAATCTTTTTGGCATTTGTGTTCAAGTTAGAATCTTAAAAGTTTCTGCTTTTCCCTCTAGATTATTGGGTCTGTTAGGGTTTTGGGGGGTTTTTCGTTTTTTGGATCTGGGTTTGAGTAGTTATGGTGAGGAAACATGGATGGCAGCTGCCAGCGCACACTTTCCAGGTATGAGTCTATTTCCTCTCTTTTTTGATACATTAGGCTCATTTCTCAATTATCCCTTGGTTTATTTTTGTTCAAGAAAGTCTATGTTCCATATTTTTTGTTTCATTCAATATCCATGGAATTACTCATTTTTTTATGTTTGTGTCCGCATATACAATTCAAACATCAAACACTTGTGGATGCGTGAATGCTAAATTTGGCCGTGAAGTAGCTCATTAGTGCTGGGAGAAGGTCCCTAAACTTGAAGTTGGGAAAATACAGAACCGATTCCTTACAACGGTTCATCTAGGATCTATTTGTCAAAACTCTTGACATTAATTTGGCGGAAGTGAAACACTGATTGTGTTAGGTGCCAATAATCTTGAATTTAATTAACAATGTAGGGGTCATCCATATCTTAATGGACCTACATTTTTTCTTAAAATGTTTGAGTAATAATATATTTTGATCTGTTAGGTTTGAACCTGCATGGTTCAATTATTATGACTGCCAACACACAGCACAGAGACTCACAGTCCTGGAATCTTTGATCTGGGCGAGGGTTAACAACCAGCCAATGACCAAGAAAACCCAGAGAGCCAATTAAGGCTGCCCTTTTATTTCACCTTGTTTTATTGAAAGTGAAATATATACTTAACTATCAATATTTTTCTTTTTTTTTTTTTCACCTTGTTTTGTTCAAGGTGAAATATAGACTTAACTATCAATATTTTTCACTTTTTTTTCACTGTTAAGTTACAAAGTAATTGGCTTGCATGTTGTACTCATTTGAGTATGAAAAATGTGTTATTTTTCAATCATTTTTTTTGCATGTTCTTATTGAGCATCCTCACCTTAGATGAGATTAGTGATTTCATGGATGTTTTATGGAGCATTTACTAACTCATTTTGGTATTTATCCTTTTCTTTGCTAGGTTGTTGCAATTACTGTATTCTGTTTATTGGTGATTGCATTTTATGCTTTCTTTGCCCCTTTCCTTGGAGGCCGCACATGGGAGTATGTTCTGATTGCTACTTACTCTCCAGTGGTATGTGAATTTTTCAATTTCTCAGTTTTAGAGCTATGGATATTCTTTTCCCCTTAATGACATGGATAACTGAATGGGAAGTCAGATAACATTTCTGGATAACAATGACAAATGGGGCACAAATTACAAAGTGCAGTGGTATATCCATGAAGATAATGGTCCACCACAACAAAAAGAATGTCCATGTCAAATTCTTTTAAGTATCTACAACATGGATGTCAAATGCATTATCATTGAACCACACTGTCACTGTCTTTTCTCTAGAAGAAAAACTACTTTTTAAATGCAAGTGTTGTTCCTTTATTGCTTTAGTGACCATCATTCTTACTTTGCCATTGCAGGTTCTCCTTGTATTTATCCTTTATGTGCGCTGTACAGCAATCAACCCAGCCGATCCTGGCATCATGTCAAAATTCAAGCCAGATCTACTGAATAATCCTAATGTAAATCATGGGCTATCCACAAAGGATCTACCCAGAAAATTTGATGAAGCTGGAAGTACAGTGCATTCTTCCATATCATCACCTTCTAGAAGTTCGGTAGGTGCGGCTAATTCTGGTAGGAAAGGTTCAGTGGGGGATATTGAGGGAGTAAACACAACAATGCAGCTACCTACCAGAAGTTCTTCTAACATTGTTGGAGGCATCTTTTGCGCATTGTTTATCCATGAGGATTGCCGTAAACGGGATGGGGCAGCTGACCAACAAGGTATTGGTGAAGAAGCTCTGTTTTGTACGTTGTGTGATGCTGAGGTATGTATAACAAGACATAACGTATCTGTACCTTTTTACTTTTTTTTGGCATTTTTTGGGTCAGCTGGTTGTTAAGAAGGGCAAGTCTTGGTGCAACAGTATGGTTATTCTATTCTGACATGGAGATCACATATTCGAGTGCCCATCCACATTTTCAATTTATGGTTCTCCTTGACCTTGGTTTTATCATTAAACACTGTGCTACCTACAACTAATATGCACCATGGATAGAATGCAACTGACAAGTTTTATCTATTAATTGATGGAGGAAATACAGGCAAGCTCTTGCTGCAATATATTGTGATACCATGGGTTGATTGTGACCAATGAGTTTTATCCATAACTTATTGATAAATGAAAGGACTCCTGACAATCTCATGGTTGAGTTTGATTGGAATTCTTTCCTGTCACTTGCATGATTCTTGCAGCAGTAAATTTTTCTTTGTAGATTCCCATACAGTGTATGTGGACTGGGAGTCTTTTTCTCCTGCAATACCTAACACAAAATTTCTTTTGGAAGTGTGTTTGCTGCTTTCTTAAGGTCAATAAAAATTGAGGTTACAATTTTCTCTATGTTTCTCCTGGAGTGTTTCTACAATTTGCATCTTTAAATAATGTACAATAAATGCCTGTTCATAATGCATTTGTGTTGCATATACTCTAAGACATGTTTATCATTTTTGTCCTTTTGAATGGAATTTTATGTTAGTACTCTTTAGCTCTCTGTTAGGAAGAAAATTAAAAGTAAAAGGGGCCAATAGGTATTTTGCCAGTCAGATGCCAACAAGGTCCCTTAAGTATAGACTGGCTTGCTTTATTAACCCTGGTAATTTTAAATTGTGCAGGTGCGTAAGTTTAGTAAGCATTGCCGAAGTTGTGACAAATGCGTAGATGGCTTTGATCACCATTGCCGCGTATAACCTCTTTTTATCTCATATATTTTTGCATCATTACAAGAGATAATTTTACTTCAATTGCTAGTTTGGACATGCATCTTGAGGTCAGGCTCTATGTAATTTGCTTGGATCTAACCTCAATCCTTGATCTGGCTGCAGTGGCTTAATAATTGTGTGGGTTACAAAAATTATGTGACTTTTCTTTCACTCATGGCAATTAGTCTTGTTTGGGTAAGTATTTTGGTTTAAGTTATGTATTTTGTTTCACAACTCCTACCAGTGTTTTTTTCAGGTAATGGTATTTGGCTAATAACATTGGTCTATCTCCGTCCCCCCACCTGGTCCCCCATGTGGGTTCTTTTGTTGTGTGGCTCAGCTTGTACTTGAAGCTGGAGTTGGTATTGCTGTCACAGTTCGGTGCTTTGTCAACAAGAAAAGTATGGAAACTGAAATTGTTGACACTCTTGGAAATGGTTTCTCTCGAGCTCCTTTTGCAACAGTTGTGGTGTGTATGCAGAATTTGCCCCAAGATTAAAGCTGGTGAAATCATATTCTAATTTAACATTTCTCAGCATCTCTGTTGCTGAATTGGATCTCGTTTTCTGCAGGTTGTATGTACTGTAGTTTCAATCCTAGCCTGTATACCTTTGGGTGAACTCTTCTTTTTCCACATAATATTGATCAGAAAGGTTAGTGGCCCATAGACTTCAGGTATTATTGTCATCTTTTAGTGCTCTTGTTGACTGTTGAGAAGCTTGGGGGCAAGTTGGTTGACTGCTGAGAAGATAGGGGCGAGTTTTAAAAATTGACATGCTAGAACTATATTTGATTTTGGA
Organism: Rhizophora mangle; assembly: GCA_037832345.1. Classification (NCBI taxonomy): domain Eukaryota; kingdom Viridiplantae; phylum Streptophyta; class Magnoliopsida; order Malpighiales; family Rhizophoraceae; genus Rhizophora; species Rhizophora mangle. Next base: position 1,555,424 of record JBAPLJ010001937.1, on the reverse strand, counting down.
TCGAGGACTCTGAATTTTCAACAATTTTTGGGTAATCAATCATAGAAGAACAATAGGCCACAATCTCTGGAAAGTGATTAAGGGTGCATATGATCTTTGTTGCAGCGTTTGGGAGGAAAGGAGTGCAAAATTTTTGAAAGTGTGCTATATTTCTAGTTGTTTGGTATATCTGGTTGGCAGGACTTAGAATTTATCAAAGATCAATTTTTCTACACACAGTTTAGTGGAAATAAAGTTGTCTCATGGCTTCTTTACGATGTCATGCTGCTGGACTTAAAAGGAGTTTCATTAGCTTTTGTTCAATGAAACAGGTGGTTCTTTTGTACTAAAATGACTGTGTTCCCTTATTTCTCAAGGAGGATAGCACTCACTTTCTGTGTTGTCTTTCTTTTTAGAATTTATTTTAATAAAAAGTTGCTTTTCTTTTTAATATTTATTTAATAAGCGACCTTTTTGTCTGAATGAAAAGCTAGAAAATTGAAGAATTGAAGCAATTTCAATCATCTAAAAGTTCTTACTGTTGCTTTTTATGCTGAATTAGGGTATTACAACCTATGAGTACATTGTGGCAATGAGAGCAATGAGTGAGGCACCTGCTGGAGCACCTGTCGATGAGGAACTGCCTACTATTACTAATATTGTATACTCTCCAACTGGATCAACTACAACTGGCTTCAGTGGTGGAAGTTCTCTTGGCCTGCAGTACAAAGGGGCATGGTGTACGCCTCCTAGAGTGTTTGTGGATTATCAGGTTTTGTCTCTTAGTGATTATTCTATCACTCTATTCTGATACTTCTCATAGCCTTCAGTGGTCTGTACCAAAAAAGAAAATTTCTGTCTCAGTTTCTGATGTAGTTCTACAGATTTTTTTGGAAATATGACTAATTTCGAAATATATCAAATTGTCTAATTATGTTATTTTCAACTAAAATGTTTGTTACTATCAGAATTAAGAGCTTCTTAGGTTACTAATTATGATTAATGATGCAAACTTGCATCAAATGATTTTCTTCTTGTTCTTTGATGTTATTCATGCATTTCATGACCTTTTTGTTTCCCTTTTCTTCATCGTCTTTGCCTTCTGATTAATTCTCTGACTGTTTCTTTCTATCAATATCCCGTTTTTCTGTTCCTTTGCCAGAATTTTCTAGTTATTTCCATGATTTTAAGAGTAAAACTTGTACATGCTTTGGAACTTATCATAGTGAGCATGGGCAGATCTCTCTTCAATCTACCTGATCTGAAAAAGTAGGCTGGAAGTTGATCCTTCTCTTCTGAAAGGTTAAGTGAGTAGAAATAAAATTGTTAGTGAACTCAATGGACCTAAAGATTACTAAATCCTGAAATTTCTCATGTTTTACTCCCACCCAAAGTATCCGGTGATTCAATCTTGCTTTCAGTGCATGGTTCTTTTTTGCTCTGAATGATATGAGATGTAAGTGCAGATCCTTATTTTTTAATGGATATTAGTGCTAAGTGCTTTCTACTAGAGTTTCTTTAACAATGTTCACAAAAGCTCAGTTAGTTCTGTCATGCAATGAATTTAGCTGCTTCACATATTGTCCATGCATCAGCTGTGAAGTCCTGATTATTTCTCCATGTACAGAGAGGGTTTCTCATGTATCTATCAGGGACTTTTTTACAGAGTTTATGAGTGTTGTGTATTAGTGATCTAGCATTTGCTAGTGTGAAAATTGATAATAAACAAATGCCTTTTGTAATTCTAGGTTTAAGTTACCAGAATTTAGTGTCTTTTTATATGGAGAACTATGGACTTTTGACCTTCATGGGCTTCTGAAACTTGTCTCCATTTTTTGGTGTCTTAAGGATGAAGTTGTCACTCACCTAGAGCCTGGGATGGTCCCATCTACCATAGATCCAGATGCAGCTGGAGCTGCTGAAAAAGGTAACAAGGTGCCCAAGAGGCCTGTCAGAATCAGTGCATGGAAACTTGCTAAATTAGACTCCACTGAGGCTATGAAAGCAGCAGCCAAGGCCAGGGCATCTTCCTCTGTTTTAAAACCGGTTGAGAATCACCGTTTACAGGATCCTGAATGTAGCTCTAGTGGTAACATGAGTGTCAGAAGTAGTGCAAGTACAGACATGGTGACAAACAGAGAGATCAAGAATGATCTGAGATTATCTCAGCGAGGAAACTCTTTTGCTCCAAGTCAAGGTAGCCGTGATGAATATGAAACTGGGACTCAAACCGTCAGTAGCTTTAGCAGTCCAAGCCACATGCATGAGTCAGTGACACTTAGCCCTCTACCACAAACTGTTGCCTTAGGTCGTTTTAACATGGCATCCACAGCCTCAGGCCTCATTCCTGATAATCCTGTAACTGCTACGGCAGGTTTTACACCAGACAGCAACCTGTTACCTCATCCAATTTCGGGAATTGATGAAAGGACCATGCAGAAGTCAAGTAATACTGATCCTTTGCTTGTTTCGGCACCTGCCACATCCTTTCTCAGAGAAGTGAAAAGAACATCTGTTGTTTGGGACCAGGATGCTGGAAGATATGTATCAGTTCCTGTTTCATCATCTGAAGCACGGAACAAGTCAACTACACAAATAGGACTGCCGAAATCTAGTGCTGATATGAATACTCATAGTCGAACGCCAGGGAATCCTCAAGAGCCTTCATCTTCAGCAGCTAGGACTCAAGAACAGCAACCTGAAAGACTCATGTACACAGGGGAATCAATTTTCTTTGGTGGCCCACTTTTGAGTGTCCCAGGAAGGGATGGCTTGAGAAATGAATTAGGTTCGGGTTCAAGAGAGGGCCAACAGAGGTTGGCGCTGAACTTACCTCGTGAGTCAAGATTCAAAAGAGATTCAGCTTCGAACCAGCTTCCTGTGTTTGTCCCAGGTGGTTTTGAGCGTGATCCACCTTCGGGCTTAAGGTGAGAGTTAAAAGATACCAGCTGCGAATGGATTCTTCATACAAACATCCATCAGTAGAAGTGGGTTTGTTGCTGGACAATAGGCTTGTGGAAACCTCTTTTGGGGAGCATTTCAACCCAAAGGAACCTTGCAAATTTTGAGCTTTTGCAGAGCTGACTCAATTGTGAGGTTCAAAGCGGTTTCCTCTTGGTGTGACTTTTGACACGCGATGAGGTGAAGGATAAAAATGAGAGCTGATTTCCAGACTTGTCTCTCTGTCTGTCCCAATTGTTGCTGAAGGGTTTCTCCCTAGAATTTTTTTGAAGTCTTGTGCAGTACGTTATGTTTTCATTGATGAGTTTAGGAAGACAGTTTCTCATCGCTTAATGATTAGCGCAACCTTTAATTCATTCTGGCTTTTTCTCATTAATTCATTTTTCTATGCTTGCTCATAAACTAGTAGGTACAAGGTAAAGCCTATGGTGCAAGTAAGCAGGATTTGGTTACGAGAATTTTCTTCTCAGTGTGGGATCATTTAATCATACAACACAATGCAAGGCGGTTGGTTTCAAGGTGGAGTCTTGCATTCACCAGGCATTCAAAGTGAGACTCTTGATGGTGTCTCCTCTAGGCAATCACAACTTCAGGGCTTGTAATTATAATCGTAAATGAAGCTTATAAAGAGGGGCTTTGATCATCTGCATAATTGATTTGAATTTATTGATCTTATTGTGATTTGGATCACAACTTGAAGCACTTAAGAACCCTGGCAAGTGATGGAGACTTGGAGGTCTCTTTTTCTCTAAATCACCTTAAGAAAAAATAAGCTTTCGAAATTCGACGATAAAAGTTACAGAAACTGTTGCAATGCCTCTTATGACACTCTGACTACGAGCACAGTCTGCTTACTCATCAAGAGAGTGAGAGAGAGAGGGGGAGGAAAAAAAGAAAATCAACTAATTGTTGAGCAAACTCGTTTTACTTGTACTTCAATTAAACAAGTAAAGATTAAAAGTACAAACAAGAAGCTTAAACCTGTTGAGTCGATTCTTTATTCTTGAGTATACCAACAATGCTTTTCAGGTATACGTAAATGCGGCCAATTTGACCGAAGACCAGCGGCTTGACCATCTAACCCATCTTTACATTTATAATGCTTAAACTCGTCCTAAAGCAGCGATAATTCGAGTTTTTCTCGTGGTTGAATACGCAATGAAGGATCTTCCCGCTATCAAGATTGGGGTTCGTCTAAAGAAGCTCAGCAATTGGCTGTTGCAAATCCTGTTTTTATTATCACAATGGCCTATGTAGAACCGATTTGTAATTAGTAACTGATCCCAATTCCCCTTTAGAAGTTATAATGGAAACTCCTCAAAAAATGATGGCATATACGGGCAAGCCTCTACTGTTACTTGTTCAAATTTTATTGCAAGACTGACGAGAATACCTAAACATTACCCTCCATCAAACGTTGGGATAAAGAGACGCTTGAACCTCTTCCAGTTTCACGAAGAAGTTGGTTTTACTTTCGTTTCTCGGCAAATTATTTGGCCCCCACATTAGTAATTGAAAGAGTGCGATTGTGATTACTCTCGTGCCTGATGCGAAAAACTCAAAACTCAAGCTGAGGTTGGCTAAGTTTCCCTAAATATTTCAAAGATACCCGCGTAACCAACAAAACAAAAGAATAAAATACAAAATTTAACTCTCCAGACTCAAATATCGAATATACCCCTTATTCAGTCAAGACATACTTCTTTTAGCTATCCCTTATTCACTGAAGACATACTTCTTTTAGACGTGAACATGAGACTGAAAAATGCGAGCAATCCTCCAGAAAGCCAGGCTGGCCGTGCAAAGTACATCAGGCAGAGTCTCGTATCAAATGGAGAAATTGTACTCGTCCATCTAGCTAACAACAATGATCATCCCCTTAATCATCCCCTTGAATGGGCAGAATACTTCCTACCACGGTAGTCGATAGCCGCCAATATTAAAGAGAGTATGGATGTACGCAGCATCACTGACGAAAGGCAAGTGAGCATAACCACCAGCAAGGGCACATCCCACGCACTGCAGCAAGATCACGATGAACACAATTCCAACACCAGCCCAATAATGCATCCCAAACTTACCATGGTAGTGTATAAGAGGAAAAAAATTGCTTGTATACCATATCAGCTGCAAGGCTGTTTCTAGTAGCATGCCCATCATCAGATGGAACCTGAAGAAGTGAGGACATGCCTTATTCTTCACGATTCCAATGTAAGCGAAGTAGATGTATATCATTGAGAACCAAACAGGTAATCTCGAGATGGCTCCTGGAACAAAGTATATTAAGTTTTCCAAGCAATTGTAGTGTTGCATCAAAGGATGGAGATAGTACCCTACATCTGACAGCTGCAAAGCAATCAAATAGGGTAGACATGCTAATGTTCTCCACCACCATTCTGGCTTCTCTGCTAATACAGGGTAGTGGAAACTGAAAAAGTCATTCTTGTATGCTTTAGGTGGCTCTAGATGTCTTCTTTGTCTAATTAATATGGGCGTTGTGGATGGTAGAACCCCCTGCTCTCCCAGAAATGGCGATGATGCAGCAGAAAGGTGAGAGAGTGACATTCCTGCAAAATTAGAGAGATGAATGATACTTATGTTCCAAGCATAGTCATCATCAACTGCTTAACTTCATGCAGAAACTCAATGAAAATACAAACATGGCCATGCATTTATGAAGCCTTTTCCGAATAACAAATCTACAAGAATGTTCTTCTCTGTTGATGTCATAAATCACATGGCTCTAATGTATTCGTATCTATTTGCTCCCTGCAGGTGACATGAATATATATATATATATATATATAGCTAGAAGGGGCCCTCATCTAGACTGTTTGCATAACAGTCTAATGCGCCAAATTTGTATGTGCAACCAGCATTATGCACCCAAACAAAATATTTTCAAATTCAATCTTCCAAGACAACTAATTGTCCTAGAACAAATCATTCATGATCTACCATAACCTAGCCTAATGCAGAAGATTACCTCAGGAACCTAGTCGCTAAAATTAAAAATTCATTCCAGTAAAGATGCTAGACAAAGTGTTCATTGACATTTAGAAGAGCAGGATTGCATCTGCTGAAGTGGTTCATGGTTCATAAGAATGCTCACCCACTGACAATTTAGGCAAAGCAGGCCGAGTAGGTTGGCACCCAACAGTCAAATTACATGCCCCTAAGATCTTGTTGCATCTCTCAGCAATGGCATCCCTGTACCTGCTTGCCCCAGTGAAACATACAGAAAAAAACAACAATAAGATAACGGCCAACATGTTAATTATATGAGAATCGTTTTTCAGATTATTATCTACAACTAGCATCTGACAAACGGGTTAGTTTTGGGCACGAAAGAAGTCGCAATCAATTTGTTCTCATTACAAAGCAGCAGAAAAATTTCCACCATAACAGATAAACAAATTTCCGTGCAATCTTTTTTTTTTTATTCGAAAAAAAGTTTCCGTGCATTCAGCATATAATAATTCGCAAAGACAAATGATGGAATATGTAAACAGCAACACAAAGATTAAACACCGACAGATTTTTTTGAAGGGTTTTCCCGATTTGTCTTTCAATTAAAATTCCGATGGTAAAGGGAGTAAATTCGCGTACCTGTGAGCGAAAAGGGCGGCGCCAACGGCTGCCGGTGCAAGACTCTGTGAAGACTTAAGGAGGTAACGGGAAGCCTGCGTGGTGGCAGTGGAGGTGACGGTTGCCGCGGTACATTGGGCGGCAGCCGCTGCAACAGCCATCTCTTGAAAGGCAGAATCTGCAATCTCGTGCTAGAAAGCCGAAGTTTTTTAATGTCACAAATTTTAAGGCGGTGTAGTCGATTTCCAGAGAATTCGATGTTTATTTTTTATTATTATTATTATTATTATTATTATTTTTTATATAAGAAGTTTAAAAAGCAAAACAAACAATTTATTGGGTCTAATTCCTCTCGGAGCGATAATATTGATGATTGGTATATCTAATTAGTTTAGGTTTAAGCGACTTGTTAAAATGAAAAATATTTATTAAATTTAATAATATTTAAATAATAAATTTTTTATATAATAAATAATTTTAATATTTAATTTATAAGTACAAAACATACCAATATAACTTTATTTGTGGTCCGAAAACAAAGATTTAAACTAGAAGGCTGGTTCGGATGTTTTAGGGGTAATAAGATTGGGCCTAGGCCTGGGCCTAGGCTTGGGCCTAAGGATAAGTCAAAGAAAAAAGTATACATAAACTGAATGGCAGCATTAAGCTTGAGATGAAAGTCTTAGAGTATTTTTGGGCTTCATTCTGAGTCAACTCGTCAAAGTTAAAGTCCAATTCGCGGCCTTCTACTTGGTATTAATATTTTATAGATAGTGTAAATCGTTTAAATTCAGACTCGAAAAACATGTATCATGAGCAGCTCCGGATCAAACTACCTGCGATTGCTTTCTTTCACCAAGCGGCTAACCTCTCACGTAAACCGAGGCCGCCACGAGCAAGCGCTTGCTCTGTTTCACCACGGACAGACCTCTCTCGCCCTGGCTCTCGACCCCTTTGTCTTCCCTCTCGTCCTCAAGTCCTGTGCCTCTATCCACCGCTCGCAACTGGGTACCGCTATCCATTCTCACGCTGTCAAAACGTGCTTTCTCGCGAACCCATTCGTCGCCTGCGCTCTAATTGATATGTACGGTAAATGCCTCTCGATTTCTTCAGCTCGTAAGCTGTTCGATGAAATTTCTCACAGGAATGTGGTTGTTTGGAATGCCTTGATCTCTCTGTATACGCATTGTAATCGTTTGGATGATGCTTTGCGTGTGTTTGGTGCTATGGATGTTGTGCCTAATGAGTCCAGTTTTAACGCCATTATAGCTGGTTTTCGCGGGGTCGAGGATGGGTCTTTCAAGGCCATTGCTTTTTACAGGCAAATGGGAGAATTGGGATTGAAGCCAAATCTAATTACCCTTCTGGCTTTATTACCTGCTTGCTCAGGCAAAGGAGCTTTGAATTTGATTAAAGAAATTCACGGGCACTCAATAAGGAATGACATTGACCCACATCCCCAGTTGAGGAGTGCCCTCGTGGAGGCATATGGGCGATGTGGTTGCCTTATAAATGCGAGTAATGTCTTTTATAGCATGAAAGAAAGGGATGTGGTTGCATGGAGCAGTTTGATTTCTGCATATGCCCTTCATGGGGAAGCAAGAAATGCACTTTGGATGTTTCAGCAGATGGAATTAGCAAAAGTATGGCCCGATGACATTACTTTTCTGGCAGTTTTGAAAGCTTGCAGCCATGCGGGATTAGCCGACGAGGCAATGCATTACTTTATTAGCATGTGGAAACAGTATGGTCTGCAGGCAAGCTGTGATCACTACTCTTGTCTAATAGATGTTTTGAGCAGAGCAGGGAGATTGTATGAGGCGTATAAGGTCTTACAAGAAATGCCAGCAAAACCAACTGCAAAAGCTTGGGGTGCCCTTCTTGGGGCATGCCGAACTTATGGAGAAGTAGGGCTTGCAGAGATTGCAGCAAGAGCCTTGCTTGAGATAGAACCCGATAATCCTGCTAATTATATATTATTGGCCAGAATTTATGCTAGTGCTGGGAGACATGAGGAAGCTCAGAGAATTAGAAAGGAAATGAAAGAGGGAAGGATAAAGGTAGCCCCTGGTAGTAGCTGGGTGGTAGAATGATTGAATAGGCAAAACATACTCTTAATAGTTTCTTCCAAGAGACAAACAAAGAGTAAAGCCTGCATTTGGTGTTAGCAAGCAAAAGGCGTCAATATCTTAAGATGAATTAGAGCAATCTGAAGGCTTTTAAGAGCCTAGACATGTAAGAAGTTTTCTGGTTCCTTTTCCCTTTCATATAATCAAATGCATAATTTGGATTTATAGTATCAGTCTTTTTGGGAAATTGAGTTTTATGGGGCTGATGTTTTGATATTTTCACAGAAACCTTAATGGCGGGTTGATTAGTGCAAGCGCATTCTTTTTCTCAGCAAATGGGCCACGAAGATTTTCATTCAAGTAAATTTCAGGACCAAAATTTTACTTCCCAATTTGTTCAAAAGGAAATATAAGGTGTAATCTTTTTAACGATGAAATCAACTAGTCTTTAAAGGTGAAAATAATGTCATCAAGGGGTTTTGAACCCTTTATATGAGCCTTGCTTGCAGGCTGCCAGCCCAAGGAATTGTCGTTATTGGTTCTGCGGTGATTGGATTTGCAGGCAATAGGCTTCGTTCAGTGGGTCGAGTTGAGCAGCAGTTGACTTTCAGTGGAGAAGTGGTCGAGGCACTTTTGGGTCTCGAATATCAGTTGATTCCTCTCGTGCCGCGTCGCCAAACCACAACGCCAAAGGAGAAGAGAGTGACGGAAAAAGAGGCAGGGGAGGAACCGGAAGTTGGGAGGGAAACAACAATGGACGATGCAAAATCGAAAAGTGGGAACCGACGTGTCGGTCGACCGAGATATGTCGGTCGTCTGACTTTTCATCTTCGGGTGTTTGGCGGTACCCAAATAGCGGTAAATTGATTTGCGTGTTTTGACCAAAACCCCGATTTGTTGCTAACAATGGGCTCTTATCCTTTGCCCACTTTCAAAATGTCCTCGCGTTCTCGCCTCACCCTTCAAGCCCAAAACCAAACCATCCCATTCTTTTCTTAACTGATCACAACCCAAGCATTCAATCCCAAAGAAACCAACAAAAGACTACTAATTTTGCGCTTTAGAAACCTGGGATTTTCATGCAATCAGCAAAGGACAAGTCTTAATGGATGAATTGCCATCTTTTATTATTGTAATCACCAAACTTCCAATCTTGATTGATGAATTGCTTATTGTATACCGTAATTGTTTATTGTGAGGATTTTCATGTAATCACCAAAGGATCAATCTTGAAGGATGAATTGACATTTTGCATAATAGGCATTGCACACATATGATCATCAGTATAAATGGCAGTGGGAGGCATTAGTTTTTACTACAATGGTTGTACTTTCCCGAGAAACTATTTTCAATGTCTTGTTCATCTTTTATTGGGATAATATTTAAAATTTGGCATCTTGGATTCAAAGCATAAAGCAAACTTGCTTTGTCAAAAGATACATGTGGTTAGTCAGAAAAGCTCACCATTGAGATTATAAATCTTTACTTACGTAATTGAATTAAATTAAATTAGTTTGTGAGAATTAGGTAGAAGAAAAAATTTAAAGTATTCAAAAATAACCAGGCAGCTGGAAACCTGGAGCATAACATTGGAATGGATTTGTTATGCGGATCCAATTCTAAACTTTATTTGGCCCATCACAGCAAAAATTAACCCACCCGTACCCAGCTGAGGCCCGAGGGTTTTTTACCAACTAGGGTTTATCGAATAGCTGCTCTCTCCTATAAAGGCGCAAGCTCACCTGTGCCATCCTCTTCTGCAGTTTCAGGCAAATGGGTGCGTCTTTTGTTTTAATGTTTGTAGGGCAATATCTCCATTATAGAGTCTGTATTAAAAGGATTTTGTTCTTCTTTTTTTCGTTCTCTTCCCATGAAAATGCAGTTGTTGTTTTTGAAATTTTTAAGAAGCTTGCACGATGCACCCCGGGCTTCTCTGAGAGGGAAAACCCGATGAGGTTGAATGCCCCATTGCTCGTGCTAAATCGCCGCCGTTTAGTGTTGCAGTTTAGCCTTTTTCTCTTCTCGTACGGCTGATTTGTGTCAAATCAACGGCCACATCTCCTCTCCCCCAAGAGATTTTTTTTTTTTTTAATAAAGGAAATTCCAATCAAACCAAACTAATTATCTGATGTGTATTTTGTTTGTATGTATGCCTTTCTAAATCTTTTGGCCTTATTTGGGTTTTTGATTTCCGCTCAAAATAAGGCTGGTCATGGAGGAGTGGTTGAACGAAATAGGGTTGAATATCTTGATACGGGCCAGCTCTTATTAAATTTTCAATTGAAGCCACATTTGCATAATGGTGTTTCTTTCATAGTTTAGACGGTCGTTTAATATGTCAGTTCTGCTTCAGAAATTCTTGATTGATAGAGCTGTCAATGATCCTGAGCCTTTAAATGGCTCTTTTCATGCTTGCAACATTTATGTTTTGTGTGTTTCATTCATCATTGGTTTTAGAATTGTTTGTCTAGATCATCAAATCTTAAATGCTTGGATGGGCCTTTTAGCTCCAATTTCCGGGCTCTTAAAAAGAAATAGAGGAAGTGCATGGGGATCTCAGGGTTTTATGCATTTGTACTGGGTTTATGCTCAAATGTTGCCAGTGATGATTCAATCCACCTTTCCTGAGGTGTAGGGGAGCCAAGTCCCTGTTTACCAGGGAGAACCTACTTGGTGGAAGCTACATTACAGTGACGACAATGGATTTAACTGAGGCAATGTCAATATATATGCTGGGTTACTTTTATTGTTTGTTTCAACCATCTTCGAACTACCTTAGTACTTAACGAACTTTCTGCAATTAAAACTTGTACAATATGTGAATTTGAAGGCAAACGCTCTACTTTTTTCCGTAAAATTTTGTAATTAACTTTGCCATGTTTAATTGGATAAAAGTCTGAAAAACTTGGACAGAGTGTTTAATTGGATCAAAGTCTGAAAAGCTCGGACAGTGTGTGTAGTCACAAGCTTTATCTCCTTATAAACCCATGGGATGGGAGTTAAATAACAGCGGTATATTCTGTTCTGTGCATCAGTTCATTTTTAAACTTTTTTGGAGAAGAATAATGCTAAATGTTAGGAAACATTTGTCTGACATAATGATTGTTAATCCTTTTGTCTTTTCGTTATGCATAACTCTTATGCTTTCCATGTTGTGTTGTGTGCTTATAAAAATCATTTTAGCCATAATCTCACCAGGACCCTACTGTTTAAGTCCAATTTGCTTCCTCAACTTACCGCATGTATTTCTACTTCTTGCACCAAAGTTTGATTCTTGAGTTCTCCATACAGCTGCTCTCCATATCAAAATGGTTTCTTTACTATTTTTTTATCTGAATCACCCTTCCTAAAATATTTCATTGAGAGACATGCTTTTTCTTTCTAAGTCTATCAATTCTCTAAATGTTAATTTCAGTTTTTAAATTCAATATATTCTAATTTTAGAATTAATGCTATGAACAACAGCTTCAGGAAAAAATATTGCAGACTGCATACCGTCAGGGTCTCAAGTAGCTGAAACCTATCAGCTAATGCTGCTTATCAGCACTGATAGAGAATATCTAATGCTGCTTATCAGCACTGATAGAGAATATCTTTGGAGCTTTCAGGGGCATTCGAGATCAGAAATGGTAGACTTTAACTCCGGCCTCTGTTATGTCTTGTAAGTGTGGTGCGCACGGCTGAGTCCTAGGATTTTCTAAGTAAAGAATTTTCAAGAGGAAAGCTGCTCTGTGATCCATTTGGAGGAGAAAAACGGGACTTAGTGAAGAGAAATGGCTGAATATGGACGTTTTGGTTTTTCTTCAATGAGGCTCGGCCCATGATTTTATTTGGCGACACGTCTGCAGGGATAGTGCATTAGTGTATTCGGCAACAGTCGGGACGAATATCTCGAGATGTTTATAGCATTATTCTTTTGGGAATGTTCTTGATTTGTTTTGGGCCTGCTGCTTAATTTATTGGTGATTTGTGATTTTACTTGTGGTGGGACAGTGATTTGTGTTTTGGTTGTATGTTTTGGAAAGGTCGGATGCAACATTTTCTTCAATAATGTTTCAATTTGCGCGAGCATTTCAGCAGGGAGAGACACTTGACTGATTCACTTTTAGAGCCTCGCGTGATTTTTAAGACTTGTATATTTTGGAAAGTCGGATGCAAATCTTCTCTTTGCTCCGTCGAACAAAGAACCTTTTCAACCATTACAAAGCCTGTTTTCTTTGGATAGACACGGGATCTTTGGCTTTTTGCGCTTTGCAGAGAGAGCGCATGCTGCCTTGCTTCTATTTAACAGAGGTGATCATAGAATTGAGAGGGGGGGGGGAATTAAGAAAAAAAGTGAGACAAGTATCAAACAAACAATCGCATTTTGACATGAAGGCTGAGTCTTTCGTTTATTTGTGGATTGATTGCAAGATACCAATTTAAAGTATCATTGATCAAGCTGCTAGATAGAAAACTTACTGCCTTCTTGGACCAATTCTAAAGCAAACCCACCAATCTAAGATGAAAATTTTCGGTGCTAAAGCAATTCACATGCGGTTAAAAACCTGCCTCTAGATCAATAACTCTTCTCCAGTATCATCTTCTGTGAAACTCAAAGCCTGAATAACAGGGTCCCCTTTGGCCTCTTCCTCGTTGACGCCAAAGAATGGTTTCTTCCCTACCAAATCAGCCACCCTCTTAGCTGCCCCCGAGTCCCGCGGAGTGTCATTGACGCAACGGTTGGTTTTGATCCTCGGTAACACATCGGCCATCACTGAGGCAGATGAGGAAGAATCATCTCCTACCGTTTCACTCATATACACCACTACCTCACTTGGAATTTCCCACTTCTTCTTGGCTCTGCACCTATTTTCCACTTTCTGGCTGACTCCGTTACTACCATGGGAAGCGCGCCTCTTATTACCTTCTTCCTTATCACTGTCTGGCAAAGACCTTTTTCGAGCTTCACTTGCAGTTAATTTCCCACTGTACTGATTGGCTGGTATCAGACTATACCTACTGGCAACAACTCGGCCAGGCTTCACCATCTTCTTGCTAGGCGCCGATTTTTCTCCATCTTTGAATAGGGCCTTAGGCTGGATCGATGCAAGAACCGTATCCTCTTTCTTTGTTGGCCTTTTAGACCCCACAGTAGTAGCCGCCTGTTTCTGTGGTTGAATCTTGGAAGCAGCCTTCTGTGATCTTGGGCTCACGCTCAAACTCTTTCCCCTCTCTTTAATTACCTTTAATTCGTCAATTTCTTCAAGCTTCCAAAAGCAAGACTTGCGGCGGCTCTGCTTGGAAACAGGGGTAATATCCTTCTTGCTCAAAAACCCAGACTTGGCTGCAGAAAAAATTTCTGCAGGCCCCAAGCTGACTCCTCTGCGATTAATCCTTGTTTTTGCACTCGAAAGCAATGGCTCTTCAATCTTAACGCTCTGCTTCTGCTCCATAAACTTGGCCTGCACAATTCTGCCTCTCTTTTCAACAGACTTTAGGCTCTTCTCAGCCTTTTCCAGCCGAAGCGCTTCTAGCCTTGATGACAAGTGTCTAATCTCCTTCTCAATCTCTTCAATCTCCATGTCGATCTTTCTCTCATCGCGATTCCCCTCTTCTTGAATCATATTCTTAGACACCATCCCCTGTTTAGAAACGGGCTTCAATTGGTTGCCTTGCCCTTGCATATTAACAACAGTGGTGTTTGAGTGAAGGGGCTTGATGGGTGCGGAAGATACAGAAGATTTGAGAGAAACAGGAGATTTCTCGAAAACAGGGCTGAGATTCTCTTTGCTGCAATTGGATTCAAGGGATTGAGACCACCAAGATGACGGCTTAAATTCTATCGATTCCTCCAATTCACCATTGTCAAATGCGGCATTGTTCCACACCTGAAGCTCCGGGGCCTTCACAGCATCTGGGTAATGAACTTTACTCATTCTTGTTAAGGATCAAAAATGGTGGGTGCTATCAAAAAAGACAGATAAAAATGGTGGTTGTTTTCTCTTTTTTCTCCTCTTCTTTCAATTTTCTTCGAGAAATCAAAATTTGTATTCTTTTAGGTTGTTGATCTTGAAAGATACACTACAAAAAGCCGTAGAGAGAGATTTTATCTTAAAGCAGATTTTTTAATGCCATTTATTTCTGTTTAAAAAGTTTTGACCGTTGGAAAGAAGTGTACGTTAGAGGGGATTGGTGAAATCATGGCCGTTGGATCTTAAACCGCCTCCGCAGACGCTCCGTTTTTTATTTAAAGGCTAAATTTAGAAATAAGTATACCTGCCCATGACAGAAAAGGTTATCGGTTTAACTTTAAGCGAGATTTGAATTTTTGACGTCAATCTTCGGGGCCCATGCGGAGCGTGCGGCTTGCCGTGGCGCAGGCCCACGTTCCATAGACCTGTAGAAAAGTTAAAAAAAAAGAAAAAAGAAAATACAAATAGGCACTGGAGCTGGGATTTTTAACTTAATTGACCTTTTTCTATATTGTTGATTACCCATCTGTGAATGGTAAAAGAAGCGGTAAATAGGTAAATAGAGAAAAAAGAAGAAAGAAACAGAAGTGGTGACACAGAGACTAGCCTGGAGGGCACTTCGATCGAGTATCCGCTGTATCCTCCGCCACAGCGCTACAGTTGCACTGAGGAGTAGAGAGAGAATTATGGTTTCTTGACTAGGAATCGCGTCAATTGAGGACGCGACTCAATTGTATACAATTCCTCAAACCGTATCTATCTTTCGTTGTTTCTTTTATTTGTTATTTGAGAGTTGAAGAAATAGAAGAAGGAGATGGATCATCAAAGGAGACAGGTGTTTGCGGTCGATCTTCTCGAGAGATATGCAGCTAAAGGAAGAGGTGTGATCACCTGCATGGCGGCCGGAAATGACGTCATTGTCCTCGGTACCAGCAAGGGTTGGGTCATTCGACATGATTTCGGTGTCGGCGATTCTTACGGTATTTGCGTGCCTATTTATTTATGTATTTTATATTTAAAAGATTATCGTATGCGGTTTGAATCTTATTTGGAAATTTGCAGATATCGATCTTTCCTCGGTTCGACCTGGGGATCAATCGATTCGCAGAGTTTTCGTTGATCCTGGCGGGAGTCACTGCATCGCCACCGTGGTCGGCGGTGGCGGTGCCGAGACTTACTACGTACACGCCAAGTGGAACAAGCCTCGTGCGCTGGGCAAATTGAGAGGTCTCGTTGTGAATGCTGTCGCTTGGAACAGACAACAAATAACTGAAGGTCTATTTCTGAGGCTTCCATCGCTTCTGTCTCGTGCATTCTTTTTCTTTTTGTTTCTTTTTCTTTTAATTTTTTTAGTTATCATAATTGCAGCTTCTACCAAAGAAGTCATTCTAGGAACTGATAATGGTCAACTTCATGAAATTGCTGTTGATGAGAAAGACAAAAGGGAGAAGTATATCAAGTTTCTTTATGAACTCAGAGAACTTCCTGAAGCTTTTATGGGTTTACAGGTACTTTGTTTCTTTTAATAATAATTCTTCCGTCCTAGCTGCTGTTTTTTAACTAGTGTAAATTTCTTTCTTGTTTTTGATTTTCTTCTTTGGGTAGTCAAACATTAAATGGATGATGCACCTCCATGGACAAAATAAATTTTATTCAACTTAATTTGAAATGTACAAGTGGGTCTTCATTGCTGCTAAATCCAATAATGTTGTGGAAGTTCACTTTCTCACCAAAAATTCAGGGATTTTTTTTTTTGGGGTCAAATTGTGTATGCAGATGGAAACTGCTAGCTTAAGCAGTGGAACCAGATATTATGTGATGGCTGTTACTCCT
The DNA here is from genome assembly GCA_037832345.1 of Rhizophora mangle. Taxonomy (NCBI): domain Eukaryota; kingdom Viridiplantae; phylum Streptophyta; class Magnoliopsida; order Malpighiales; family Rhizophoraceae; genus Rhizophora; species Rhizophora mangle. Next base: position 1,539,040 of record JBAPLJ010001937.1, on the reverse strand, counting down.
ACGCGGCTTTATTCTTTTACTGGAATTGGATCATTGGATGTAAGTTAGATTTACTATAGTGAAATTTCTTACATTTGTGCAATAGATGTTGGTTTTACGCTTAGCTAATGAGATGGAAAATATATGCTTATGTATACTTTGTTCTACTATTGGCTTGGGATGTATGTGCTTGGGCTATCTACTATTGGCTTGGGATTATGTGCTTGGGCTATCTCACGATTCTGAATGCAATGGATAATACAGCTGTATTTTTTGTTTATTATGTGTAATTTTTCTCCTATTTGCAAGTAAACCTGGATGCTTATAATCTAAATATCCTTTGAGTGCCTTTGAGTGACATGAGTTTGTCATTGGCTTATAGAGTTTTTTCTTCTTATTGTTCGAGATTGTTCATTCATCTCAACTTGTAGAGATTTTCATTGGTGGCTTATAGAGATAATTCTTCTTGCTACTCAATATAAAGTGTCATTAGCTTACAGAGATTTCTTCATGGTGGCTGTTGTTCAATATTGTTTATTCCTTTGAGTAATTTATTGACCCATGCAAGTAAACCTGGACATGTGCTTGTAATATAAATATCCTTCAAGTGACGTAAAGTTCCTCATTAGCTTATAGAGATTTTTCTTCTTGTTGCACAATATTGTTTATCCGTTTCAATTTGAAACTACTTACTTTTATGTGTGTCTGTGTGTGTTCTAGACAGTTTTTGCTAGCTATTTTGATCGTGCAGTGCACTTTATGGAACTGCCAGGCGAAATACCAAACAGGCAAGAACTTTGTTTATGTTATTTCTGTTTCTAGTTATTTTTTATGATTGAGGTCAGAAGAGTTTAGGTTCTAATTATCAAATCTTGATATAATTTCCCTCTTGTTGCTATCATTTAAGGATGGAGAAGTGTTTATTTGCTGATTTTGTTGAACTTTCTGACCATGAATTGTTCTGCTATGGTGATAAATTCACAGTGAACTTCATTTTTTTATCAAGCAAAGAAGAGCTGTACATTTTGCTTGGCTTTCTGGAGCAGGGATCTATCATGGTGGCCTAAATTTTGGAGCACAACACAGGTGGGGGATTATCACTGTTGGATTTGTTTTCTTTTGTATTATATAATCATCCATATTCTTCATCTCCAATTTAAGATGATAAATTTTGTATTACTGCTATCGCTCAAGATCCATAGGTTTAAATAATCTGTTGTGTTTTTAAACTTGCAAGGTTATTATTTTTTGTGCTTTATTGTGTTTTCATTTACAAAACCATTTCTTGCAATTGTTTCTTGGAAATCCATGCTAGCTTTCCAAATGGCGATGAAAATTTTGTGGAGAACAAAGCTCTTTTGGACTATACAAAACTAAGTGAAGATGCAAATGCTGTTAAACCCAGCTCTATGGCGCTTTCAGAATTCCATTTCTTGCTTCTTATTGGGAACAAAGTCCAGGTGCATTGAAATAACCTTGTTGTGTTTATCTGGTTATGCCAAATGTTCCTGTACTTTTGTGCTTAAGCAAGGTTTTTTATTCTGGATGCAAATTATTTTTCTATGAAAATAGTAAGTTAGGTTTAACTTCATTCACACATTTATATGAGGAATATTCTTGGCTTACTTGGTTTATTTAATTTTACTGAGCATCTTTTATGTAGCTTCATGTGATATTGACTAGCTGAATTTTCTTGAAGGTTGTCAACAGAATCAGTGAGCAAATTATAGAGGAACTTCAGTTTGATCAAACATCGGAGTCAGTTTCAAGGGGTATTATTGGATTATGCAGTGACGCTACTGCTGGCTTATTTTATGCATATGATGAGAATTCTATCTTTCAGGTATGTAACACTCATGACTTTGGTATTTTCATTTTTATGTGAAGCAGAATGAAAATGTTTCCCTGTGATGCTGCTGAATTGAGCAATGTAGGTGTCTGTTAATGATGAAGGCCGAGACATGTGGAAGTTGTATCTGGACATGAAAGAATATGCTGCAGCTTTGGCAAACTGCCATGAACCACTTCAGAGAGACCAAGTATATTTGGTGCAGGTACAATATTGTGACTGTTCAAAAATGTTATATATGGATTCTAAGCACAAACTTCAAGGGTCATTCTTCTTCATACTTCACATGCATCTGCTAGCAGAATCTCCGGAGTTTTCTTTTTTATCTAGTTGCTGTATAACTGGAGTGGTTTGTGATGCAGGCAGATGTGGCATTTGACTCCAGGGACTATCAAAGGGCAGCATCTTTTTATGCAAAAGTAAATTTCTCTGTTTCTTGGTTATGTTCTTTGATGTGTATCTTCTATATTCTCAACTGTGTTTTTCCTTATTGTTAGTACTTAGTATCAGATTTCATGGAAGCATTTTCCCCTTTTATGTAGCATAAGTGCAAGGATCAACCATTCTCCTATTGACTTTAGACTAAAGCTTTAACTGATTAATTTATCTATTTCTCAAGGTGGAAAAAGACAGACTCATCCCCTAAGCATTGACCCACTGCACTTTGTCCAAACCAAAAAATGGTTGTGGATCTAATAAGGATTTGTTTTCTTTCTTCCTCTCATTGCATATATTCTGTTTCAAACTGTAAATCCTGCCAGTTATGATGCATATAATAGTTGGAAGCAATCATATAACAAATTTATGTGGGTGCTTCTGTATTTGTAGACTATTTGTTAACATTTTGGAAGTCTAGTTGTTTTTAATGGTAAATTTTTGTTGATAGCTGCTTTTCTTGCAGATCAATCATATTTTATCTTTTGAGGAAGTTAGTTTGAAGTTTATCAGTGTAAATGAACAGGTGATTTTAGCTTCTTTAGTTTATCTTGCATTTTGATTAGTGGAATTCCCTAGGATCATTTCTCAATCATCATATGAAATTGTCTACATTTTCCATGTTGCTTTCATCTGAGCACAATTTGCTTATTCTACATTCTTCGTTTCTATTTTGAAGTAAATGTCATGTGAAAGCTAGACTCGGAGAACATAGGATTCTAGATGAATCAATGCATATTAGAGATTAATGTGTTTCTGAGTAACCAAAATTAGTTGAATTTTCTTGACTTTTTAAATTATTTTTACACGCTTTACAATGCTTGGTAGGAGAATAATGGAAGTTGCTTGCAGGCTTGATCTTTAGTTTCTTAGTTCATTTCTATAGGTGGCTTTATAAAACACTCTTAACCAAAAAAAGACTCATGTCAGAAAAAGTATTTTTTGGCTGAAGTTATGATCTTAATCTTTGGCCTGCATTCTTAGGGACTACTAGAAAGAAAAGAGGGACAATGATTGAACTACCTATTGGTCAATTTTAACTGTTAATTTGCTGTAATATGAAATTTGGACATTCATATTTTGCAATTGATTATTGGGTTTTGCACATTTGCAGGATGCTTTGAGAACTTTCCTCTTGCGAAAGCTTGATGCTCTTGCAAAGGATGATAAGTTTCAAATAACAATGATCTCCACATGGGCAACTGAGCTATACTTGGACAAGGTGTTAATTCCTTTTGTACACAAGCCTTGGATGTGTATTGTGTGCTTTTGTGCATGAGTCTTGGATGTGTATTGTGACTATTTGTTTGTTTTCTTGTGCCGTTTTATATGCTTGCTGAAATTTTAGTACCCAAAGAAGGTTGGAAGGATCACAAAAACATGCCTGGTTTTGATGCTGATTTCCCTTAAGGACATCCATTTAAATTTCAAACTCTATTCTTTTTTTTGTCAATTCAATGTCAAAAGTGTAATGTTTTCAACACATTTTTTTATAAAAAGATCCCTGGAGGTTTCAGATCTACAATTATTCCCTGTATTTCTGTCCCATTAGTACTATAGTCTGTTGGTGACCAAAGTGTTGGACCAATGTTTTTTGCCTGGTAAAATTCAGGACTTCTTTTGCAATTTTCCAAAAAGTTATTGACAAAGCACAGAAGATGGTTAAGGTTGGAAACTGCATTTCAAGACATCATACATTTGGAAACCATCTTTGTTCTCAGTTTTAACATTTAATGTCTATGTCTTCACAAGAACAAAAAATTATATGCTGTCACTAATAGGTCAAAGTATGATCATTGCTGAAAATTATTCCAGAATATATATAAAAATGTGAATGCACTCTGTAATGGTAATAATCTTGAGAATTTTATATGCTAGTAGCTTTTCTGTTGTAATATTGTGTGTAAAGTTGTCTGCTCTGCTTCAATTATCCTGCAATTTAAGTCAAAATCTAATAAATGTTAGATGCTTTTGTTTTACTTTCAGGATGTAGAACATTGGTGTGAAGCATTCAAGCAATGCTTTTAGACACCTCTTGTTTATGTTTGACATTCTGAGTTTATTTGCTAAGTGATACTACCTGACCCTTGCTACCCATCTTGTAAGATTAAAAAGTTTAGGTTCTTCATGAAATGTACCTTATGAGGATGCAAGTTGTTTGCCATACAATGTTTAAAGGTTGTATGACCACTATTTATATCTTCTGTAGTAAGATTAGCATCAACTCTTTTGCTTCAACTTTTGTTAGATAAATCGACTACTTTTGGAAGATGATAATGCTTTGGAGAATCATAGTCATGAATATCAATCAATCATTCAAGAGTTTCGTGCTTTTCTCAGTGATTGCAAAGATGTGTTAGATGAGGAAACTACAATGAGACTTCTTGAGAGGTAACTTGGTGCAATTTTTTTTTTTTTTCATAGTATCTAAGAAAAAATTATTTGGTAGATTTACATACACCTATATAACACATAATGTGTTAATAGATGCAGGGAAAAAAATTATGCATATAACTAATTCTGCTAGATTATTGGTTTTTTTTTTTTTTTCCTCGCTTTCATAAAGCTGCCTGTATCATCATTATTTTAGAAGAGTAGACTGATTTGGTGGCAGTTCCTTAAACTTACATTCTTTTAAGATTAAGAAGCTATTTTGTGACATCAAATGGATTTCCTTTACTTTCATGGTTTTTCTTGTCCAATGTTGGTGTTTAACCATGTTCCATATACTTATCAACTTGCACACCTGGATTGTCATCTTTCTTAATGCTATCAGATTTAGGGATAGGTACAAATCCAAGTGCAACTGTGAACATAGTTAATGACATAACTGCATCTCCAACCCAAGTAGAATGTTTTAAATACATCTATGTCAAAAATTAGTTAAGCATCATCATGACAACTTCATTGTCCACAACCTCACCACGTTTTGTTATCTGAGTTCCTTGTAAGCTTTAAGTCTCTGTGCAATGTGCTTCAATAAGCTATGTAGGTAACATTCCTTTTCTTGCTTGACAAGATGGGTCTTTAATGTGTTAGTACTACTTGCCTTCTTTGCTGCATGATAGTGGAAATAGTTCCCCATATGATATTTCACCCTACTGGGAACTGTCTTTTTTAATGAGACCCAACACAGAACTATCTTGAGTATTGATATATGAGTATGCACAAATGGTAGTCTATACTCTTGTCCTGTTACATTTTCTTAGTCGTTTCTGTTTATTTTGTGTGGTTGGGTAAGTGGCTAATAAAAAAACATATTTCTGCAGCTACGGCAGGGTGGATGAACTGGTATATTTTGCTAGTCTAAAGGAGCAGTATGAAATTGTTATTCACCATTACATTCAGGTGATTTATAACCTTTTTTTCTTTTTTTGTTTTTATAGAACCTTGCTACTCTGGATTAATCTTGCTACTTGAGTTCTCAATAAGGTTACTTAGCATTTTCCCTTGTCTTAGTTATTTGACCCCAGAAATATTTCTCATTATTGTTAAACTTTCTGCTTATTGGAACTAATATCAGCACATCGTCTTGCCTGTCAAACTAGGATAACCTATTTTGGTGAGAGCCAAATAAATGTGCATCAGGTCCCAATGCTTGCAAGTTTAACATTGTCTCAGGGCCTAAATGACTTAATGACCCAAAAGTGCATGCGGTCCAACCACCAAAATTAAAAGAATATATTGGTTGCACATGTTGCATGGTCCATAAAAGAAGTATATTGTGTACCAAGTCTGGTCAATGAGACCGTACAAAATTTTCGATGTTATTCAACTTTATAAATAAGAAGTTGCTTATCAGGGGAAGTCTTGGAAATAATATGATATCCCATGTGGAAAAAGATATAGGAGAAGAAAGGACTTTATAAGTTGTAATGTTCTAGCTGGCCCAGCAAAAACTGAAACCTCAACCATAAATGAGTATCAGGCCCACCAATGCCTAAAAATCCAACAATGCTGCATAAAAGTTCATCTGGTCTTTTGTTACTCAAATCATGAGGTTGCGTTAACAAGTTTTGATTCATTTTTCATCTTTTTGTATATGTTCTGAAATAGAATAGGGTTACTTCAGAGAGCCCAGTTAATATACAACCCGCTATCTTTAATTTCAGTGGAGAAGTTTTTCTCTTTTTGTTCAAGAATGTTAACCTTCTCACTCTAGCAAACACTTCTGCAGTGTTTATGGGGCCTAATAGATCTCAAAAAATATTTGATCCAGATTGAATAGATGATAGAATCATTTAAACAGGGTGACATACTGACACCAGATTGTTAACATTTTATTTGTTGTGCTGGTTAAGTTTCTTTTTTTTTTATTTATTTGTAAATATCTCTCTCTATTTGTATGTTTATGGGCCTCTCTCAATCTATTTGCATGTTTGTGGGTGTGTGGTGTTTAAATTCAGCAAGGAGAAGCCAAGAAAGCATTGGAGGTGCTTCAAAAGCCTACTGTTCCAATAGACCTCCAGGTAATCTCATTGTAATGGTTGCCAGCTACAGTTTTTGGTGGTGTTCCTGTAGTTTATAATTGATAGCATCTACTTCTTTTGTTGTAAATGTACAAATTTGCCTTACTTTGCAGTACAAATTTGCTCCAGACCTAATTGCACTTGATGCATACGAAACTGTGGAGTCATGGATGTCCACAAAGAATCTGAATCCACGGAAACTGATTCCTGCAATGATGCGATATTCAAGTGAACCTCATGCAAAGTAATTTGCTTATTTGTATATATTCTAAGCCATTGAAGACAGTGGCTTATCCTTTTTACAGCATTAAAATGAACACAATTTTTTGTGACTACTTGGTTTTTGGCTCCTATTAGATTGTTAATGGCAGAAATGTTGGTGTCTGTTTGGTGCTAATATTGTGATTCCGTTGATTTATTGCTGGGTAACAACTTTGTTTGGACGGTTCTCGATATAACTGTATCCTGTTTTCTACTTCTTAGGCATATGCAATTCATCAATCAATGCTGCATTCTCATTGTTTTAGGCATTCTGGATTTGTCAATTAAGATTATTAGCTTGCTTAGTTTTTCTTTAAACACAGCCATTGCCTCTCTCTTGAAATGGCATTGGGTTAAAACTTAAAGTTAAATCTGCATTGCAGTACATAAAACCAGGACAGTGTGCTCTCACCCATTTTCCATCCTTTACTAAAATGCTACAGAGTCACTTGACAGAACAAGGTTGGACACTTTGAACCATAGTGTATCTTTATTGATTGACTAGATATGGTTGATTCAGATCTGTTGAGTTTGGAAATCCTGTTATCAATGTAAAGAAGCCATAAGTGATTTACTGTGCATTGAATTTTACCATGATACAACAGTCATGTTTGTTTCTGAAGAGAACTTGTACATCTTAAGTCATCAGACAAGAGTGTTAATCAGTTTAGCAATATCTAGAAGCAACTATGACCTTTAGGACTTTCTGTCACATCCTTAACTTTTTTTTTTGATAAACAGATGTTAGGCTAAGTTGTGATGTCTTATGATTCTCCATAATAATTTACTGTTTAATGTTTGTCACATACAGGAATGAAACCCATGAAGTCATCAAATATCTGGAATTCTCCGTCCATCGTTTGCATAATGAGGATCCTGGAATTCATAATTTGCTTCTCTCCCTGTATGCTAAGCAGGTTGAATTTGTTCTAAGAATTTAGGAATGTGCAAATGTGTTTTGAAGTTTGAAATTGCATCTTTTGTTTGACATACCCATTTTATGTCATGACAATACTTAAGATATCAAATGGTCTATATTGTTTGCCAGTATAAGTGTTTGCTCCTGTGTTTTGTTGCTTTGAGATTTTTAATACCTCTCAAAATAAATCCAAAGTGCATTTACCTGAGACTTAACAGATTTATTTTCTGCAAAGTCTTAGATCTCATGACATTGTCAGACACTTAATGATAATCAACATGTTTTTAAATGTTACACTTTCTGGACTTTGTAAATCTAAATGCTTACTTAATGTTCAGTGTTATAATTAGCTTGATACATTTTGCTTAATTTGGTTCCTGTGTTCGTTCATAATCAGGAAGATGATGGTGCACTTTTACGTTTTCTGCAATACAAATTTGGAAAAGGGCAAGAGAATGGACCTGAATTCTTCTATGATCCCAAGTATGCCTTGCGTCTTTGCCTCAAGGAAAAGCGAATGCGCGCCTGCATTCATATATACAGCATGATGTCCATGCATGAAGAAGCAGTTGCCCTTGCTCTGCAGGTTATAAGCTAGTGCTTCATGTTTGTATTGTCACTTATTGACGTTGTATACTATCAGTTTATTAGGAGCAACAAAGATGAAATCTATGAGCTTAGAGTTCATGAATGAATCATTCCCCAAAGGAAAGAGGAGTGAGGGGATGCACTTTTATTTAGTAAAATCAGCCACTAGGAAATAAATTTGAAACGGCCTTTACTTTGTTAAACACTTCAGCTGTGAATCTTTTCCTCTTGGGACTATCATAAAACCCAAATCTTAATATGTTAGGCCCCTCACAGGCAATTGCTTAACTAAATTTTATCCCAAAGCTGGTTCAATTTGCTACATAATCCCTTTTTTCCTTATTCTCTGTTCTTTTGTATGTGTGAGTTCTAAGTAGACAGATTGTGGGTGAAACTTTTTTATTATCTTCGTCCTCTTTTTGTCCATGCTACAATGTTACTTATGTCCCATAATCATTCCACATTGCACGTCCATTTTTCACGTGGCGCAGTCATTACTTCACAACTTGTTTTGGTGGTTGCCACCTTGTACCTGCAATTCATTTCTAACAATTTTTGAAAATGTTTTTCATTCTAGTATTTGCATCTCAACTACACACATTTTTTGGACATATTTCTTATTTCTATTCATAGACAGTAAAGGGGCTTTAATGCCTTGTTGGGACTAGAATTAACTGTTTAATTCAGTAGCCTCCTTTTCCTTGGCAGATCTTCTGAATCATACTTACTTTATTCTTGCGTATCTTAATGTTTCTGTTATTTAACTGATCACACCTGTTATAACTTGTTTCCTTCTTCAAGGTCTGTTTGTTCTGTTTTCTCATTTACAGATATGTATTTCTCTTGCTGTTCTAGGTAGACTCAGAGCTAGCTATGGCTGAAGCTGATAAGGTTGAAGATGATGAAGACTTGAGGAAGAAGCTATGGCTTATGGTGGCAAAGCATGTTGTTGAACAGGAAAAGGGAACTAAGAGGGAGAATATACGGAAAGCATTGGCTTTTCTGAAGGAAACTGATGGGCTTTTAAAGATAGAGGACATATTGCCATTTTTCCCAGACTTTGCCTTGATTGATGATTTCAAGGTATGATCTTATTAACAATGCTTTGTGTTGCTCCTGTGACCTTATTAATATCATTCTTGTATCATGCCCTGACTTTGCTATCAGAAAGTAACTAGTCAGATATCAACTGTCATTTGTATTCATTATCTTTCCGATCTTTAATACATTTGGCCTCAAAATTAGTTATCCTACCGCTGTTGAATTAATTGAAACCAATATATTCAAATTTTTAGTGTTTTCAAATGGGACAACTGCTAGAACATCGTACAGTCCGTTATCCTTTTTGACTGTGGGGATATAGTTATGTCACCCTTTTACCTTTTTGATGAATGGATGATCAATTCTCCTCACTTCTGAACATTGTCTCTCTGTCATTAATTATTGTGCATACACTAATGATGGATTCCAGAGTCTACATATTGTATGAGTCCCCTGTTAGCAGGCCTCTTAATGATCTTGAGCAACTGTTAATTTTGACTTTCTCTGTGCACATGCAGGAAGCAATCTGCTCATCATTGGAGGACTACAACAAGCAAATCGAACAGCTAAAACAAGAGATGAATGATGCCACTCATGGTGCAGATAACATAAGAAATGATATTAATGCACTTGCTCAAAGATATGCTGTGATTGATCGTGATGAAGAATGTGGGGTATTTTCCATCTGTTTTCAGTTGATGAGGCTACACCTGAATCTTTTTGAATTGTCATATGCAATAAACTTAACATGATGGGTAAAACTAATATCCTTTATCGATTGGTTTTGTCCCGCATCTACTTTAGGAACTATCAAAGTTTCAAAATTGAGACTTGGGCCCAAGTTATGCTTGATTAGTGCACCATTCACTTGGTTCACGCAGACTGATTTATTTGGCATAGCTCATAATTAGTTTAAAATAAAGTTGGAAATCAATCTTGTCTTTTGATTCACAGGTTTGCAAGCGCAAAATCTTGATTGTGGATGGGAACTATCGCAGTTCTCGAGGCTATTCATCAGCAGGACCTATGGCTCCCTTCTATGTATTTCCCTGTGGTCATGCCTTTCATGCACGGTGCTTGATTGCTCATGTAACACGTTGTAGTGAAAATCAAGTAAGTTGTGCTATTTTTATTTTATGCACTAGTAGGTGTTAGTACAAGAAAGGCAAGCCCTGGTGTAACAATAAGGTTACTTTACCATGACTTGGAAGTCACAACTTGATTTGAACTTACTACCTTTGCAACTTTTAAGGAAGAAACGAATGGAGCAGGGTTTTGCTAGAGAGTCTAGGTTGGAGTCATGTAGCTGTTGTAGCATAAAGAAGGGCACAGAATAATGATGATGATGATAATATTAATAGATGCCGACTGTTTCATTGCAGTGTATGTCAAAGGTGGGGCGACTATTTTCAGTTGGTAAATAAGAGAGATATGGTGGTTGCCATTTCTGCTAACAACCAATACACTGGCTTCAAGGAAGCCATCTTAAATTGCTAAATGGGAAAAGGAGCAAGCAAATAATAGTTGTTACTAGCCTGAAAACCTCTGAGTAGCATAAGAATTAGAAGAATGTCTTATTTTTGTTTCATAGTCTTCTTGTCGGTGATTAACTACACAAATATCCTGGCAACTTTCTGACTTGTCTCAACTGTTGAAATGATTTTTCCTGGAACATATTTAACTTTGTACTTTCTTGTACAAAAAGGAAGAGGAAAGGGAAAAAAAAAATCTAGTTTGCATTCAGAATGTGATTTTCTTCATCCTTGTTGAGATACTCCGACAATGTGAAGACTCCCACTTAAAATCTGTTTCTAATTTTTGTACTTGAAATGGATTGTGCAGGCAGAATATATACTGGATCTGCAGAAGCAACTGACTTTACTTGGTGATGGACCTAGGAAAGATTTGAATGGTGGGATGGCTGAGGAGCCCATAACAAGCATGACCCCTGCAGATAAGGTTTGTATGTGTTTCGGAACCACAGATGGGAGAATGTTATTACTTCAGCTCTTTAATGGTGATTATTTTTTTCATTGATGAAAACATACGCAGCATAGTCCTCTGCCCTACCTATGGACTGACCTTTTTGCCGATTTAGAACTGCATCAGAGAGCAGTGTTATTTCAGGGTCCTTGTGATGTCTGTTTTTCACCATGGCTGTATTTATCTGTGAGATTCTTTTTGCTAGACTACATTCTGGTCAATGGCATTGACTCTCCTGTGTTAAACTTTGGCAGCTCCGCTCACAGTTGGATGATGCAATAGCCAGTGAATGTCCATTCTGTGGTGAATTGATGATCCAGGAGATCTCATTGCCATTTATCCTTCCCGAGGAAGCGCAGCTGGTTAGTTCGTGGGAGATAAAACCACAGAATCTGGGTAACCCAAGGAGCCTTTCTTTACCCCTGTGATAATATTTTGCTTCAGTGCCAGTGCTTCCGGGGACCTTCCCCACCAGTCTGGTATGCAGTAATTGATCCTTATCGCCAAATCCTTTTCCAAAACAACTTGGCGACGGACAAAAGCTCTCCATCTTTTACGCAGAAACATTTGCATCCTGGGTTGAGTGATTTGATACTTCTGTTTTTCTTTTTCTTGTCCTGTTTTATTGCCGCAAACTGTTTCCCGGGTTGCAAAGCCCAAGTGATGCCAAGATGGAATGTATCGGAAAACATTGGCCCCTTAAGTTGTTTTCAGGATTGCAATCAAAGTGAAAGGATTTATGAGGGGGAAAATGCCTTTCTTTTTTTCTGCAAATAATGATTTGGAAAGCCTTGTCTGTAGCTTTGTTTGATAAGTGCAATGTCCCCACCGATTTGAGTAATTAGGGAATGATTATTTCTTTCTTTTAAGCTGATGCGATATTTGTCAGAATAAAGTCAATCACTTTATGTACTCGAATCAAAACTGTTCATTCGATGGCTCAATTTAGCCATCGCCAATAAGATCTCTGTCCCAAGTTCTAGCCTAAGTATCATCAAAAGCAAGAATATGGGAAAACCGTGCATTAAACACGAGCGTAACCAGCATTTGCCATGAATAAAAGTTCATTTACAAACAACTTCATCGTTCTGCGTGTCTGCAACGTATGTTACACAGCTTTAATTATATTTGTATTGCATTTTTCTTCTCTCTCTTGGATGCGATACCTTAAAAGCTACCTTTCAACTCCTTCGTTTCAACTCGGTCTTTTATGCAAGCCAACCCCATAACTCGCCTCCGATTCAAACTCTCTCGCCCGGCCTCGGCTTCCGGCTGTTAGGTTATAACAGCACGAGTTAAAAAAGATATGCCCAAATTTCCGACACAGACGCCGAAATCACCAGAACATTGATTTTAGAACAGTTAGCTCAACCATGGCTCCAACAGTTGAGGTACATGACTCGCCGGAAAGACTCGTCGCTTTGATTCACTCTCTCGTCCCCCTCACGGCTCCCCAAAAATCCAGTTCCATCCGACCCTACTGCCCCAGCTAAGGGCCGCAGATCCGACGCATCCCCGCCGGAAAACAGCTTCCTCTTGCTGCCGTGATGCAGTGACATGAAGCCTGATTTCAGTTTCTGGCCCTGGTCGGCGTGGCCTTGCGCCACCGTCATGCTGGCCGCCATGTAGAATTTATTTAGATGATTCATCTTCCCGTTTTCCGAATATAGTCTCGTATTCGAGCAGAAATGTAATTGCCTCAGTTTTTGGATGCTTTAACCTCTCGATAAATATACGTGCATATTTTCAGGATGACCAATTTATAGACGGGAAAAGTGGTTTTGTAAAAAGTGGTTTTGTAAATCAGGGGAACAAGAATAGTTTCCCAAAAGCGGTTTTTGCAATTTGTGGCATTCGAGATTATTTCGATCTCTTATATTTTAATTGTATCGTATTCATGTTAAGACTGACAAATAAATAATTTTATTTATTTATTTTAAAATAAAAATTGTATTTATTATTTTTTAATTTTTTAAATTAAAAAATATATTTATTATTAAATTATATAATTTAAATTTAATATTAAATTTTTATTTTTATTTTATTATTTAATATTTTAAATATATAAATAATGATTAATTATTAATATAAATAAAAATTAAAAATATTAAATTAAGTATAATAAATATTTTATAACACAAAATGAATTTTGTATATTTTTTGATTTTTTTTAATTTTTATTTATATATAAAACTTAATTAATCACACTATTTTATATACTAAAATTAATAAAATTATTTTAAATATATAATTAATTTTATAATAATTTTATTTAATATATTTTAAAAAATTAATATTATTAAATATTTTAAAATAATTAAATTTATGAAAAATATAGATATCATTGTCAGCATTAAGGGAGGGGAGGCCTACCACACTTGAATTATTTTTATCACGAGCTGTCACGACAAAGGTGTCCTTATCTCATACCGTGCATACAGGAAAAGGAAACAAGTGGCGAGCTTATCTCCAAGCCAAGTTTGATGACTCATCTCTGCCCTGTAACACTACCAGTCCAACAGCTCGACACATTTGACTTCGCTGGAGTCCCGACAACTTTTCATTAAAAGGTTCGATAAAGTGAATTTAATATTTTTATATATAATATAAAATTAATTATATTTATTTAAAATTATTATTTTAAAATTTATTTAAATTTTTTCTTTAGAATGACTTTACAATTTTGTACATGAACTCTTCCATTTGCTGCAGGGGTATTTATGTCTTTGTACTTGTCCACGGGATGGGGACAGGTGGTATGATGGTGCCCAGTCCAGCTGTTTTGTTAGCTTTACTAGGCTTGTGGTGGGGCCCGACATGAGTGTCCCTAGTTTGTCCCACTATCGAATGGTCCAGTTAAGTGAATTATCAGTTTTGTTGCGACTTTGTTACCATTATCCTATCAAAACTTTCCTCAGAATATTGTCTTTCTTATCTGTTTATTTTTTCATAATTTTAATTTTTTTTAAAAAATAAATATTTAATTGTAGAATAAATATATTTTTTATTATAATATTTATTAAATTTTAAATATATTTTTTATATATTTAAATTTTTTTAAAATAAATATTTAAATTTTAATTAATTAATTTAATATTTATTAATTTTTTATTCATACAATAAAATAATAAAAATAATATCTCATAATTTTTAAATTATATTAAATTTATATAAATATTTAATTAATTAAATATTTTAATAAAAATTTAAATTTATAATTATATATTAAGAATAAATTTTTTAATTATTTAAATTAAAATAAATAACAATCATATTTATTAATTATAATATATTATTTTTTATATTTGATATAATTTTTATATTAATTTAAAATTTTTTATAAATATTATATTTTTTAATATTAAAATTTAAAATTTTAAAATATTTTTATTTTTTAAAATAAATTTAAAATTTTATAACCCAAAGAGCAAAAAGGTGAAAGTTTACATGCGATCCTTTAGGTCACATTCATTCGAAATTACAATCAATAATTTAGTGATTGATCTGAGTAATGAGCTAAAATTTGTCACTTTTGAGCAGAAAATTATAAGAGAGTGACAATAAGTTCCCAACTACGGAAAGCTACGCCAAGTGAACCATCATATCAAGCGGAAGAAATGGAGTAACTGGGCCCTACCCATATAAGAAAGCAATTAAGCTGGGTTAAAAAGAGAACTGTGTGCCTGCTTTAAGTCATATCAAGTCCCTATCAACCTTGTACAGAAGATAAGATATGCACATTGTCTGAGCACGGGATTACTTTCCACCTTTAATCCTTAGACTGAATAAATATTTCCTTAATCCAATTAAAGATTGTTTAGGGCTCTTTGGCTGTCATTTTCCCCGGAGGCAGTTTCGAGAAGTGGGAGGACCGACAAAGGATCAAAAGTGATTTCATTTCGTAAGGAGATCCAGACCCACCATCTCTCTTTTTATCTCAATCTTATTGTTATTATTATTCCCATGTCAAGAATTCCTGCCAAGGCGTGTCTTCCCATCTTTAATGGGTTTCTTTTTGCTTATCCAAAGGCAAACAAATTAGTAAAACTAGCTGTGAGGCAACAACCAACGATCAGTGATAGTTGATATCATGATAGGGACCATCCATGAAAATTGAGAAAACAGGAACTTCTGGGCTTTGGTTAAACTTAGTTAATTTATGGAAATTAGCTAAATAATGCGCTCAAAGTAGAGTTTGTGTGGGCTTTCATTATAGCTCTTTTATTATTTGCGACTCCTCAATGTTGCATGTCCATCTTTCCAGCTTTTACAGTCCGTCACAGAATTCTGTTGAACTCCTGGGTTTTGAAGTTAGAAGCTTGACCAGGAGTAGATTGTCCGAATGACCCTTGAAGTTTGCGCGGAGGACCAATTACAGGAAAAGATGGAGACTTTGAAGTTTAATTTCCTAATAATTGGCTTTTTTGATTTCTTTTGCCCTTCAAACTTAGTAGGACCATTGGCCAATTAAGCAATTTTGTTCTTCGTCTGTCAACCATAATGTAAATTAAGAATCTTTTTGATGTCTAAACCCTCTTGAAAAGTAAAGCCCAGGAGGAAAAGTGCAAAGAACTCAACTTACACCAAAGATCAACATGAACACGAGGGAAAAAAAGAAAAAAAGTGCCTCAAGACCAAAGAAAAAACAAAAGTTTTACACAGAATCAACGTCAATCTGCTGCTGAGCCAGGTATCTTTCTCTGCGTTCTTTCTGAAATGGAAAATCATAGAGGCAAGGAACATCAGAAAATGGGAAGCACTAGAATGAAATACAAAGTAATTAGGCCATCAAAAATGTTCACGAAATCTCACCCATTCATCTATGACAAGCCCTTCTCCAACAACGCGGGGACCTGCCTCTTCTGGTGGCTTCTTGCGTGCCTCAAGCTGTGCTTCGGCTTCGGCTAACTGTCGTTTAAGTTTTTCCAGCGCCTTCAAAGAGAAACAATTCAAGTACTCTCAGGGCTACGACATTCTCAATGTCATGAACTTGAGGTAAGCACACAAATCAATTAAAGGTAGGCATTAGGCCTCATGAAACACGTCAAAATGAGTTGTTTGATTCAGTACTCACAGGGCTGGGACATTCTGGATCAATGAATACAACTCGCAAGATTTGTTCCACCGCTACTTGATCCTTCTGCTCATCAAACTGCATCAACAATTTAATGAACTCAGAAATGCAAAATCACTAAGAGCCCGTAACATAATCAATTTTGAGAAATAATCCAGATTTTGTTGAGAAAAGGCTAGAAGAAAAATAAAAATGTTTTCTAGTACCATCTCAGGCACGTATTCCATTTCTCCTTTAACTTTTAAGCTCATTATCTTGAATTTCACCCAGCTCTTTTGATCCAATACTGCTGGTCTCTCATTGTTCTCTGGAGGCTCCACAAACTTGAACACTGATGATCAGGTCATGATTCATAATAAGAACTTCTTAAAATCTAAAAAAATACAGCAAACAAGCCACGCATCTGACAATTAATTAATGAACCCAAAAGGTAATATGCGGGGAAGACATGATACCAGTTGCAATGATAGTTTCACCAGGAGCGAGTATAGCCCCGGGAGGACGCATGTAACAACTCTTTGGTGCCGTGGTTTGGAACTACAGAAGCCAGCAATGCAAGGAGATTAGACTTAAGAAAAGGGTCAAAAAAAAAAAAGGAAGGAAATCCAAAGGCATTCCTTGCGCTATAATTGTATATTCATAAACATCTATGATTCTATGCAATGCAATGAAGAGGAAGAAGAGATCTTTAAAAAAGCACACAACTCTGAGCACTTCATTAGTTATGTGGATGAAGGTAATCAAATTGCAGAAAAACAGAGATGGGAATGTTCTGAAGAGGAGAAATTAAATCATAGGGAAGAAAGGCAGTCAAGTGTATTTAACCAGTAGCACCATTCTTTCCATGTTTGTTCCAGCTGTCGACTTTATATATCCAGCAACATGGTTTTGTGTCTGTCCAATATGTAACAGGATTAACAGTTTACAGAGTTTATTTATTAGAAATGTAGGGATTTTTCTATGGAGACCAGAAATCAATCAATCCACAGCTGGTACAGCTTACAGGTACCACCCAAAAAGGAAGCTATTCCTAGCTGACACAGTTTTGTCATGTTCCTCATATTTTAATCTTAAAAAAAAAAAAAAAAAAAGTCTCATAAACTCAATTTCAAACCATTTGCCAACTGCCATTTGATCCTCGCTGGCATTCAGAATTATTAAATCAGTGTTTATGAAACTTCATATCACGAATAGACAAAAACAGTGTTTTTCCTTTGGTTAATGTCCAGTCCATACCTTGAAAGCTACATGAGACTTGCAAATGTTTTTTATGCCAATCGCACTCCTGACCTGTTTGCCCGGTTCATCTTCAAAACAGTAGAACAAATTAGGAATCACCAAAACACGTATCTTGCTAACAAGAGGAACCAGCAATGAAATTCTACAAAATACAAACGCCCATATCTGTTGTGCTCATGAGATATGGGACAAATCAAACCACGACAGGGCTCAAAAACACGAATAGCTGTGCTGCATTAGTCATGGGAAGATGATCATACAACAACTCGAAGGTGATAAATCGATGAACCGCTCCGCTAAAGTTTTAACCAGCATAAACAATAAAAGAATAAAGAAACCCCTTCTTCACGGATCCAATTAATGGATCTCTCTCCATATGAGCATTGTACTGAAGAAACATGAAGTCATTTTTAACTTCAAGCAATGTTAAACGCCTAACATCAAAGAATTCAACTTTTTGAAATAGCTCAATATCGTCAACCACACGAAGCAACAAAACACTTTTTACATCAGGTGATATCCGAAGAAAACAATCTGGACACCACCCTCATGTCAAAATATCGTCAAAGAACCAGATCAAGCATCTGGGAAAAAGCTACTAAACGGCGTCCAAACTCCAAATTAATTAACCATGGTATATAATATAGCCAGGAATGAAAGGACACCATTAAAACGAGCAGAAAGAAAAGAAACAACACACAAACAAGCTTACAAGGGAAGAAGAGCTTGGTGGGAGGATCAAGCCTGAGTCTTCTTCTAGTGGGCAACAGTGACTTTGCAACAAGCGACACTGTGCTGGTATAATATGCAACCGATCTGTCTCCCAACTGATGATCTCCCTGGCTTTGCTGACTGCCATGATTGTTACTACCGGTGCTGCTGTTACTGCTCATAGAACTGGAAGACGTAGAGGAAGAAGATGATGATGATGACGATGCTGATGAAGACGACGAGGAAGATGATGAAGTAGCTGCATTGATCGTTTGCCAAAACGGCATTTTCCAGCGACTCCTGCCTTTCCTTTCACTCTCTCTTTTCTCTTCGTTAACAACCAATCCCTCTCTCAAAAAGAATGCCCTGTTCTGATTCGTTTTGCTTTGTCCTTTTAAATTGGATACAGGTTTTGGTGCCTCTCGTTCTCATCGTCATTTTTTTTTTTTTTTTAATTTAAGAATTTAATATTATATTTTTAATATAAATTTTTATTTATTAAAAAATAAATATAATAAAATAACTTAAATTAAAATTAAATGAGTAAAAAGTAAATAATAATAATAATAATAATAATAATAATAATAATAATAATAATAATAGATTCGACGCCGAGCATATTAGGGTGATTTTCTTTTGAGATTCACTGCACCGTCGCGGAATATAGGTACCGTAGAAAATATAAAAATCGAAATTAAAACAGAATTAAATTATATAATTTATGTATAAAATCAAATATTAATTTAAAATTTAGTATTTTCTTATTCATTAAATATGCGTTTAAGGGTGTGCCTTTTTTTTTTTTTTTATCTTAACCGATAAACTTCTTTTTTCCCTTTTTTTTTTTTTTTCATTGTGGCGGAAAATATGGCAATCAAAGGAATGGCCACATAATTGAACAGCTCCCGCCCTTTTCTTTTTTAATTTTCAATTGATTGCGGATGATGACAGTGGCCCATTTCCGACTGTTAAATGGATTGTTCGGATCTCGGAGTTAAAATTTCGGTGTGATTGAGTGGTCTCTTTGAGGTCGGAATTTGCATGGATTCCGGAGCTTGCCATTCTTACCAAATAAAAATGGCATCGCAAAATTCAAGAGATCGAACCATGACTGAAAAAAAGAGAAGGATTGAATTGATTGGAAAAAATTGAGGACATTTTCAAATATCAATTTTTAAAATCTCCCAAGTTTTTCGCCATTTTACATATAGATATAGTCATTTTATCAATTTTGATCCTTCATCCCTAATGGTTCATTTATTGTGAATTAAAAGTAGGCTTTAGCTTTTATAAGAAACCATATATTCCTTCATATAGAAACAAGGCAAGGAAGAAAAAAAAAAAAAAAAAAAAAAACCCACAATGTTGAAATAGAGAAGATATCCACGACACAATGATGGAGGTGAAATTATACGGAAGCATGCTCTTGGGGTGGCAATGACATTAATAAAAGAGCAAACCAACTCATGATCCCATGTGGTCCTCTTACCAATAGGCACATCAGCTTCCTCTCCATCCACTCGTGCTTTCTTTCTGTCGTCTTTCTAATCTTATTTTGACAGGCAATAATTTACCTTACCATACGCATGGCATTGAACAATGGCCAGGGGATAAGTTTGATAGGTTATAATTGCATTACCTTTGATTAAAGTTACTTTAACTTTCCAAATTTTTGGGCACGGTCAATGACAGATAGACCTGGAAGACCTTCCCATTGGGCTCATTATGTTATTGCTTGGAGGTATGATCTTGGCCTTCTATCCTGTGTGGTTGACCAAATTCCATGGAAATGACGTATCCTTTGTGCTTTAATATATTACATCTGTTTTCTTAAAAAAAAAAAAAAAAAAAAAGGGCATTTCTTATAGCTAGATGAATCCTTCTACTAAAGTCTTTACTTTTTTTTCATTTCTTTTGTAGAAATACTAGAGATCTACCTTATGATCCATCACCGAAATATGGGCAAGCACAAGGACAAAAGATACACCTGGCTACTTGTGATCATCCTTACCCTGTTGCCATAATTTTATATCGATGCTTGATGTCAATGAGGACCCAACAGCACAAGTACATGATTGTTCTGAGTGATTATTACGCTTGATTTATCTTGCCTTGGTCCCCATTCTTCGCTTCCAATCTCGAAGCTTTGGTTGTTATTGACGACAACGAAGATGATGATGCACTTGCCAACCGAGCGGGCACCAGTCCCATCTTGTCAATGAGCTGTTGAGAGTTAGAGGATTTCATGGCTGATTTCATTTTGTACAAATTCTTATCTTTCATCTCCTCCACAACCGCAGCACTTCCTACAAAAGTCCAAGCCCTGCTTTTCCAACTCATTGCAAGTTGCAATGCAAATACTGATATGTTATGTGATATCAAGTAATCTAATACTACGAGGAGACAGGGAATCGCAAATGTAAGTATTAAGTCCATATATATTCATTTGATGACACTCAAGCCGTTGCACTCACTGCCTCTGGTTTTGGCCATACCGACTGACCAACGCATTGGTTTATTTTAACCAACGGCTCCTTTTGTCCTCTTCAGCCCATAATGTCGTGTAAAAAGTGGGCGTTTTTCACCTTTTGGTCATGAAAATCATTAAACGGGTCATTGAAACAGAGAAGAAGATCAAGATCCCAGCTAAATTAATAGTACACTGTTTTATAACATGGTTCGGAGAGTAACCAAAACCTAGTGCCAATGATCCATGTAACATTGTTTGATCATTTTGGAATAAGACGAGGTTTTAGACTTTAACTCGAGTTACTATTTATTTCGCTACAAAGAAATTAACTAAAAAAGAAAACCCCAGAAAGGTTGGTGGTTACTTTTTTACCCATGTGCTATTATGCTAAGCTGCTGACAAGTTTTATTTGTTAATCTATATAATATATTTTTTTAAACAATTATCATGTCACGCATAAATTTTGGATTTTAGTGGATGGATTCTATAGACAATAGAAGATAAAATAGAAAAAAAAAAAAAAAAAAAAAAAAAGCAACGTTACCTTGGCACACATAAGTCTGACGTTTACACCTTTTTCCCTTTTTTTTTTGTGTGTGTCTTAAGGACGCTCGATCAAATGCAGACTTATCTATTTATTTATTTATTTATGGATCGATCTAATGCAGGTTATTCAAGCCAAAATCTAGAAATGGCTGGCTTTGGGTAGAAAAATGAATTGGGCTATTTGCTAGCGTGAGAGCCTAAAAGGATCTTTCTGGAAATCCTCCAAAATCACTGTCGTTTACCCATGAACATCAATCTGTAGCGTCACCGAGACAAATTTTTGTCTGTCTGTTGATCGGGATGATATTTTATCACCCAACGCGTTCTTCTCTTACTTTGCACTGCCAGTATTCTTTTTTATTTTTTAGACAACAAAATAATGAGTATTTGGAACTTTAATATTAATATGTTTGAAAATTACCATAAAAATTTTAGCTCTTGAACTTTTTTTTTATTCAAGATGAACGTGAATTTAAATTTAAACCAATATAAAAGAAGATATTCAGTAAATTTATTTATATGTGTTATTATATTTGAATTTGTAGGAAATTTTCATCTAAGTTTGTGAGATTTTAATTACCTTTTTTAGTTTTTGCCCCGCCTCCCACGTAGACTTACCTAGTTTGGAATGAAGAAGATTGTTAAATTTGGAACAATTGAATGCCATATTAGTGGCCGTTGTTGTACCTATACAATATGGATAGAGCCATGTTGCACAAGGTGTTTTGATTTTTTCTTTTGGATTTTCTTTTCAGTAAGGACCCCAACAACAACTCAAGTACATAATTTTTCTTAGAGATTCCTCTGATTGCTTTGCTTTCTCTTTTCTCAACTTCCTGGAGACCACCGCAGAAGATGGAGAAGAGAGCTTCTTGGCCTGAGAGACTGGCCTCACATGGCTCTTGGCATATTGGTGCGGTGATCTAATAGTGTAGTTCCATCTGCATAACCCTTGTTCTTTCAAGACCTCCACAGCCACAATACTCGCTACCGCTATCAAAGCTCGGCTTCTTGAACTCATTTTTCAGAAAGAAACTATTTCTTGTTTTCCTTCTACTCTAGGGCAAGATATCTGCCAAACTCTGTGCTTCAGTGGAGGTGATGCTACCAAGGGGTTTGCTTATGTATAAAGCAAATTTATTCTTATAAGAAAAAGTGAAGGGCTAAAAGTTTTGGAAAAACAGGAGCTACACCGTGCGTGTCCTGAAATCAACATCGGTAGTTTTTAGAAGCGGATGCCGGACGGCACAAAGTAATGGGTAGCTTGTTAAAGTGCCAAATGTTTCAAATCATAAAAGAGCACTAGTTTTTGCTTATTTCATTTTCGTTGGATAACAGCGAATCGACCCCACTGATTATTGCCACTGCTATGGATAAAAAGTAGCAAATGTACTCAATACATAGGTATTTATATGATTTATTTAGTTAAAATTATCTGCCGAAGTTTTTTCCAAATTTAAGTGCATACGAATTTAATTACATCCTCACACACATATTTGAAACGAAATTTAAAAACCATTCTACAAATTTTTGATTGGTAATAATTTCAAACAATTTCATAGTGCGATAGGAAAAGACCGATCCCTTGCACTTTCTAATCATACCCCACTAATTAAGATCTAAAAGAGGTACGCTTCAAAAAAGTGAATTCTACGTAAATAGATTTTTACTTTTTTTTTAAATACAATTGTTTTATCCCATAAAAATGGAAATCCAGCTTGAAACTTAATTAGCTGTGTTGGTTTTGCAAATCCGTGCTTCTCACATATAACATATGGTAATCCATGCTTCCCACATATAACATATGGTAGATTTAAAGATGCTTGCGCTTGTAACTCAGGTAAAGCCACTACATCAAAAACAGCACGTTTCTGTTGGCTCTGAATAAAAACCAATCGATTTTATGTTCATAATAATTCTCACATCAGCAAAACCTAGTGTCGCAGCAGTGGAAGAAATTGTCCTGGGATTGGCAAAGAGCTACGCGAAAAGAAAAATAAAATCGACGGTAATCATTAAAAACATGCAAATTATATCAATAAACAAAAAGATAAAAAACAATAATTAGTATTCATTAATGAATTTGTGATAAATATTGTGATATTATACATTGATCATTGAAATTTACAATTTACACTAGATCTGAAACAATATAATCTTCTATCGCTTTTCCTGTTGCTTTGACGGCTTCGGAAAGAAGTAGGAACCCAAAACCCGGAGTCGGAGCACGTGCTTATGCAATTCCCAAACTTTTCAATTTGGTAATTGATACAAGAAATTGCCTTTTGCACTCCACAATTTACAATTGCAATAAGAGATCCGCAAGGCCAAAAAGATTGTATTCTTGAAGCCAAACCGTAAACAAAATTTTCAGTATGGACCCCAACAACTCAGGTACATGACTTTTCTCAAGGATTCTTCCGATTGCTTCGCTTGATCTTCTCTGAATTTCCTTGAAAATACTGCAGAAGGTGGGGACGAGAGCTTCTTTGTCTGAGGGATTGACCTGACGCGGTTCTTGGCATATTGGTGTAGCGATCTTATGGTGTAGTTCCATCTACAGAATCCTTGGTCTTTCAAGGCCTCCACAGCCGCAATACTAGCTGCTGCACCCCAAGCTCTGCTTGTTGAACTCATTTTCACAACAAACGGATACTCTTTTTTCCTTTCTTTGCACTAGAACAAACCGAAAAGGGAAACCCTTATAACAGAAGAGAAGTTCTTAATTTAAGAGTTGCGCTTCAATGGAATGGCGGCTATCAAGAAGTTGCCTCTATATATACATATATATCGGTAGACGTGGGAAACGGGAAATGCCAAAAGTTTTGGAAAACCAGCAGCTGCATCACCTGGTTTTCTTGTCTAGTGGGCTACTTGCCCAGGGATGGGAATTGCTGGTATGACTTTAATGTCGGGATAGAACAAGTGACCATTACAAGACACAGCGGGAGAGAACGGGAATTTTAGGATTCGGACCGCCGCTCCAGCACGCTGTTTTGTTTGTTTAAAATCCCAAAATGAGCCCGAAGTATAGGAGTCATACCTGCTTGATTTATTTCACCTATTGCCCCACCCAGGAAATTTTAACATATTTTAAACTTTTTGATATATTTATTAAATATTATCATTACATGGATTCTTAATACTTTTTGATAAAATTATTCGTTAAATGATATATAAAATAAATGTGATTGCTTTCAATCTTTTTATGATAAATCTTAGAGGTGTCCAAAAATTGAAAATAAAATTATGAAAAATATTTTTAATCTTTTGAATTTTAAATTTTAAATTTTTTTATTTTTTTATTTACTAACTTTTTAATTGGACTCACTTTGCTGGTCGAAAACCAAGTTTGAGACTTTTGTGCTGATTTCAAATTTTGTGACACCTCATAAAATATTGGCGTTGGACCCAAAAAAATAGATTGACATATCAATAACAGCGTCTTGAAAGGGTCAACAAATCAATACACATAAAAGTTTTCGACAAAACATTAGCTTTCCATACAGTACTTATTATGATAGATATTTGCCATATCAAACATTGATCCTTGAAATTTACAATTTACATTCATCCGCGTAAAAGATGGGTAGATGTCATTATCACTCTTGTCAAAGTTGGATGCGATCGCGGATCATGACACATGTTTTTAAAAATATTTTAAATAATATTTTATTGCTTCATAGCGTTAGTTGGGAACCCAATAACTAGAAGACATGACTGATTATTGCACTAAACTGCTATGAAAAAAATAATTCGAAAATTAAAAAAGTATCGAATGTACTAGATACATAATGTATTTATATGATTTATTTAGTTAAAATTATCTTTTTTTTTTTTTCCAAATTTAAGTGCATACAAATTTAATTGCATCCTTATAGGCATATTCGAAACGACCATTCTACAAATTTTTGATTGGTCATAATTTCAAATAATTTCATATTGTGATAGGAAAAGACCTATCCCTTGCACTTTCTAGACATGCCCCACTAAATAGGATCTAAAAGCAAGGAATGCTTCAAAAGTGAATTCTACATAAATAGATTTGTACCTTTTTTTTTTTTTAATATAATTGTTTTATCCCATAAAAATAGAAAACCAGTTTGAAACTTAACTGGTTGTGTTGCTTTTGCAAGTCCATGCTTCCTAGCATATGGTAGAACTCAAGATGCTCGTGTATGTAACTCAGGTAAAGCCACTACATAAAAAAACGCAGACGCAGACCAATCGATTTAAGATTCATAATAATTCTCGGATCGGCAAACGGACTACCACCTAGGGTCTGCAGAGCTGGAAGAAATTGCCTTGAGATTGACTAAGAGATAAATGAAAAAAAAAAAAAAAAAGTCCACGGTAATCATTAAAGACATGCAATTTATACCAATCCACAAGAAATTAAGAAATAAAAAATTAGTATTCATACATGAATTTGTGATAAATATTGTGATATCATATATTAATCACTGAAATTCACAATTTACACCGAATCTAAATCAATATCTGATCGATGCTATTTTATCACTTCTCCTAATTTCCCGTTGCTTTGAAAAGGAGTAGCAACCCAAAACTCGGAGTCGGAATACGTGCTTATGCAATTCCGAACATTTCAATTTGGTAATTGATACAAGAAATTGCCTTTTGCACTCCACAATTTATGCAGTACGCCATCCGCAAGGCCAAAAAGATTAGCTTCTTGAAGCCGAACCGTAAACAAAATTTTCAGTATGGACCCCAACAACTCAGGTACATGACTTTTCTCAAGGATTCTTCTGATTGCTTCGCTTTACCTTCTCTTAATTTCCTTGAACCCACTGCAGAAGATGGGGACGAGAGCTTCTTTGTCTGAGGGATTGACCTGACGCGGTTCTTGGCATATTGGTGTAGCGATCTTATGGTGTAGTTCCATCTACAGAATCCTTGGTCTTTCAAGGCCTCCACGGCTGCTATACTAGCTGCTGCCGCCCAAGCTCTGCCTGTTGAACTCATTTCCGGGGACACCCTTCTAACAGAAGAGAAGATCTTAATCCACGATTGGCGCTTCTTTAATGGAATGGGGGTTATAAGGAAGTTGCCTCTATTTATATATACATATGTATATCAGTAGACCTAGGAAACGGGAAATGCCAAAAGTTTTGGAAAACCAGCAGCTACATGCTCTGGTTTTTTATCTAGTGGGCGACTCGTCCTGAAATGGGTATTGTTGTTATGACTTTAATGTCCGGATAGGACAAGTAACCATTACAAAACAAACCGGGAGAGAACGGGAATTTTAGAATTCGGACCGCCGCTTTAGCACGCTGTTTTGTTTGGCTAAGATCTCAAAATGAGCCCGAAGTATAGGAGTCAGCTTGTTTTATTTCACCTATAGCCCCACACGGCAAATTTTAACATATTTTAAACTTTTTAATATATTTATTAAATATTATCATTATATATGAATTTTTAACCTTTTCGATAAGATTATTTGTTAAATGATATATAAATTAAATATTAATACTCTCAATTTTTTTTATCATAAATCTTAGAGTTGACAAAAATTGAAAATAAAATTATGAAAAATATTTTTAATTTTTAAAATTTTAAAAAATTAATTTTAATATTTTTTATATCACAACTTTATTTTTAATTGGACCCACTTTGCTTTTCGAAAACCATATTTGAGACTTTGTACTGATTTCAAATTTTGTGAAACCTCATAAAATATTGGCATTAAAACAAGAAATAGATTGTCATATTAATAACAGCTTATCACGTCGTGAAAAGGTCAAGAAATAAATATATATAAAAGTTTTAAACAAAGCATTAGCTTTCCATTCAGTACTTATTATGATTAATATTTGCCATATCAACAACGACCCTTGAAATTTACAATTTACATCCATCCGCATGGGTTGGTTAGATATCATTATCACTGTTGTCAAAGTTGGTCAGGATCCTGGATCAAAAATATTTTATTGCTCCATGGCGTTAGTATGGACCCAACAACTAGAAGACGTGACTTTCACTCGTGACGCTTCTGATCGCTTTTCCTTCTCTCCCTCGCTGTCCACGGCAGAAGATGAGACTGACAGGTTCTTGGTCTGCGAGACTCACCTGACACCGATCTTGGATTGTTGTGGTGACCTTATTATGTAGTTCCACCCGCAGATCCCCTGGTCCTTTCGGGCTTCACAGCTCCAATGCTCGCTGCTACCATCCAAGATTTCCGCGTCGAAGCACACAACTCATTATCTCCTATTAGATTCTTTACTTTCAATGAGCCAGAACAACAAATGAACGGTCTTGGCATATCAGGTGGCGAAAGCAAATGGCATCAAGGGGCCCCTAATATGTAGATAACTATTATGCCTATTGCCTAAAGTTTTGGAGAAAACCAGAGTACAATCGCTTTTTGGCACCAGGTTTTAAGCACAAGAGGGGTAGTCATCAAGGATATGGACAACATTAAACGTTCGATGGTGACCTATTATCCTTGGCGGACCCACTGTACATTAACTCGGTGGGAAAAGATGGGATTTGGAAAAGGAATCCCTAAGTGACAATAAAATTATTTGTGGCTCTAATTTCAAATGTGCGGCCATTTTTTCTTCCTATAGTTCAAATTCGGCCCCACTTTGTCTCCCGACTCACGGAAATCCTAATCTAATACTAAAAGTAAAATATAATTAAATTTCAATGCTCCGATGAATATTACAGAACAAAGAATACATTCCGGTCATCCCATTTCTTTGGAATACAAATTAATTGAACGATGATGAAGTCGTGAATTTTGATTCCAAGCTATCTTTGCAAGTAGGGCGTCTTTAAGTCATTTGTGTCACATCCATTAAAATTGATTTTTGGTACATTTCCTGCTCCAATGCTAGTTGCCACAATCCAAGCCTGCTTGCTGAACTCATTTTTAATACCCTCTTAAATTCTTCTTCCTTTTCCCCTTACGCCTCTTTGTTTTACTGAATTAAGACCCAGGCTAAGAATAGGCTATGCAGTTCGTTGAGGTCAATGGTGTTGGTAAGGGTCTCTTTTATAGGAGGGGTCCAAGGGACAAGGATAAACTATTAGCTATATCCACTGCTTTTCTAGGTGGTTGTCCTTTTATCTCTCATTTTCTTCCCTAATTAGGACCATTTGTCGATTAGTCACACCAAACGACAAGTTTGGGTTTTAGTTTGGTCACAGTGTGGCTTTTCAACAACTGGCACAAAGCGTACTATCCGTTTGGTGACAGCACACGGTCTCGCGTGGAAAAACTTCAAACAAGCAAGGATTGGAGTTCCCTACCACTTGGCATTAGAGTCCAGATAGTTCCTCTTGCTTTTGGGTGGAAAATAATTCCGTAGGGTCAAACGGATAAAATTATCTGCGTTTTCAGTCTAAAATTATGCTAATTCAAAATGAAGTACGAATTTTGAGAATTGATAGAAAAAAAATTCGAAGATTCAGAGTTACATTATGAAAATTGAAAAAGGTGTATGACTAATTTTTTATATATTGCCTAACTCCTGCGTTGCTTTTCTTCTTCGGCCTCGGTGAAGTCTGGCCCCTGTAAAAATGAGAAAGGACAAAACAAATCTTAATGTCTGAACCTATTATGGGCCTTGGCCCAACTCCTATCTATATGCAAATAAAACGAATAGGAGTCTTTTATATGAAAAAAAAAACTTTAATAATAAGTGTATTTCGAAATGACCATCACTCCAGGACAACCATTAAATTTATTTTAAAATATAATAAAAAATAAAATAATATTAAAATATTTTTAAAAATTTTAAATTTATTTTTTTATAAAATTAAATAAAATATAATTTAAATTTTTAAAAATTTAAATTAACATATAAAATATAAATATAAATAATAAAATAAATAATAAATAATATAAATAAAATAATACATAATTTAATTATTTAAAAAATTAAATTATTAAATATTAATAATTATTTAATAATAAAAATTTTAATATTATATTTAAAATTATTATATTAAAAATTTAAATTATTAAATAAAAATTAAAATATTAATTATATATTATATTTTATTAATTTTTATTTCATAAATTTTTTTTTATTTATACTTTTTTTCCTAACAAAATTAGTATTTAATTTTGTCCACTAAGGGCGCATTGCTGTTAAATCCAATGTGTGGTAATTAATCATTAGCAAACCATCAAAATTGTCTTCCATATTGTTAAAGCTCCACGCATTTGATGCTTTGTTAAGATGTATGCACTTGGACCGAAAATTGCATCATATAAGAATACCAATCAATATGTCCTATTCTTCCCCAAAACCGTAAGATTACGCAAGGTCCTGAACTTCCACGCACTCAAGAAATTTGGTGTAGATCACCGATTACGAACCAGGTGTCAAAATCTTATTGGCCAGGTGGCCCCACTTAAAATGACGATAAGGTTCCTGCAGACTCTCTTCTTTACTTGCAAGAAAGAAAAACGAAGAAAGGAAAAGAAACGAAAACGAAATCAATCCTTCGTATCAATTCTCTTTCATTTCACACCAACACTGGCATATATATCAAATTTTCTTTGTCAAGTACTCTTTCTCTCTCTATTTCACGTCTACAAGAAAAATACATGCATTATATAGACAGTGGCGGCCGTTACTTCAGGGACATTTTCCACGATTGGCCAATCTTCTAGCGACAGAAAGGCCTTAACTTCGCGCTCATGGACGCCTCCTCTGGCTTCTAATTTCCAATTTGGTAATTGATACCAGAAATTGCCTTTTGAACTTCACAGTTTACAATCCGCAAGGCTAAAAGGATCGTACTCTTGAAGCCAAACAGTGTACAGTATTTTCAGTATGGACCCCAACAACTCAAATACATGACTTTTCTCAAGGATTCTTCCGATTGATTTGATTTCGCTTCACTGAATTTCCTTGAAACCACTGCAGAAGATGGGGACGACAGATTCTTTGCCTGAGGGATTGACCTGACATGGTTCTTGGCATATTGGTGTAGCGATCTTAGGGTGTAGTTCCATCTACAGAATCCTTGGTCTTTCAAGGCCTCCACAGCCGCAATACTGGCTGCTGCTGCCCAAGCTCTGCTTGCTCTGCTCGTTGAACTCATTTCCACGACAGACAGAAACTGTTATTTTCCTTTTATGTTTTTTCCTTTGTACCGGAAGAAACCGATAAGGCACACCTTAGAACAGAAGAAATTTGTTAATCAAAAATTTGTGCTTTAGTGGGATGGATGCTAACAAGAAGCTGCCTCTATAAGTATATATATATCCAAACGAAGTAGTTATAGGAACGGGGGAGAAGCCAAAAGTTTTGGAAAACCATCAGCTGCATTGCCTAGTTTTTTTTCGTCTGGTGGGCGGCCTGTGCTGGGATGGGTATTGCTGTTATGACTTTAATGTCCGGATAGGACAGATGACTATTACCAAACACACGGGAGAGAACGGGAATTTTAGGATTCGGACCACGGTTTCAGCACGCTGTTTTGTATGGTTAAAATTCCAAACTGAGCCCGTAGTATAGAAGCCGCGTCTGCTTGTTTTATTTGCGGACAAGGTGGGAAACCTTAGAGCCCCGTATTAGAAATTTTGACATATTTTAAACTTTTTAACATGTTTATTAAATATTATTATTATATAAATTTTTAATTTTTTTAATAAAATTATTTATTAAAAATATATAAAATAAATGTTATTATTTTTAATTTTTTTATTATAAATCTTACAGGTATCAAAAAAATTTTAAAAATTTATAAAAAATATTTTTAATTTTTTAAATTTTAAAAAGATTATTTTAATTTTTTTTATTTTTATTATATCTAACATTATATTTAATTGTATTGGCTTTGTTATTTGAAAACCAAGTTTGTAACTTTTGTGCATGTTTGAAATTTTGTGACACCTCATGAAAGATAGACAATATATCAGGTCGTGAGCACAAAGATGACGAGAGAAAAGCACGTAAAAAGCTTTAGACAAAACACCAACTTTCCATTTATGATAAGTATTTGCTATTGTAAACCTTTGTCCTTGAAATTTACAATTTACATTTATCCGCATAAAACATGGGCAGATACCATTGTCAAAGTTGGATCCGATCGTTTGTATCATTATATACAAGTTTTCCTAAATATCCCGTTGCTTAATCCCATTGCTTAATGGCGTCATCATGAATTCCAACATCAAGTACATGACTTTTCTCGGTGACATCGTTCTACCTTCTCTTCCTTCCCTCTACTTGGGTCTACGGCCTGGTGGACTGACTCGACACCATTCCTAGCGTGTTGGTGTAGTGACCTTATTGTGTAGTTCCACCTGCAGATCCCCTGGTCCTTCAGGGCCTCCACGGCCCCAATACTTGGTGCTACCATCCATGATTTGCTTGTTGAAGCACAACTCATTATGTTCCATTAGTTTCTTTACTTTCAATTAGCTAGAACAACGAATGAACGCTCTCGGCAGGGCAATTGTAGATAGCTGGATATCGGGTGCTGAAAGCGAATGGCATCAAGAAACGCTTAATATGTAGAGAGGCTACGATGCCAATTGCCCGTTAAATTTTTTAAATCCTTCCTTCCCCAAACGTCTTGTCCCCAATCGCTTACTGTACGCAATTACCTAATGATCATCCACATGTTTTGTTAAAAAGGATAAAAAATAAAACGCTCACACACACCCTTCCTGAAAATATTACAAGCTGTCGTGAATGAGTCCAAGAATTGTCGGGAATGAGTCAAGAATTTCAACCATAGATATTCAATATGTAATAAAAGACAAAAGCTAAAATGAAATATGTGCTATAAATTGGTTGGACTTTTCTCACTGGTGGCAGGCTTGTGTCATTATTATGCTTTCTACCAAGAGTTGCACCTTACAAACATCCTACTTATTTGAGATCATTTGAGATATTTACAGAGTCCCGGGTTTCATTCCTAAAAAGAGAAAGACTGGATCTAAAATTTAAAATGCACCTCTCTTCAACGCTTGCTTTCACTGCCAAGAGGTTAGCTTTTAAGTTATACATCCCACTAAAAATGACCCGGTGGCCTCCCACTAAAAATGACGATAAGCATCCTTCGGACTTTCTCTCGCTTACTTGCAAGAAAGAAAATCCAAAAATAGGAAAAGAAACGAAAACGAAATCAAATGTCAATCCTTCGTATCAATTCTCTTTCCTTTCACACCAACAATGTGACATATATATCAAATTTTCTTTCTCCAATTACTCTTTCTCTCTCTGTTCAACATCTACAAGAAAATTGCATGCATTATATAGCCAATGGCCGTTACTTCAGGGTCATTCTCGATGATTGGCCAATCTTCTAGCGGCAGAAAGGCCTTAACTTCATGCTCATGGACGCCTCCTCTGGCTTCCAATTTCCAATTTGGTAATTTATACCAGAAATTGCCTTTTGAACTCTACAGTTTACAATCCGCAAGGCAAAAGGTATTATACTCTTGAAGCCAAACCGGGAACAATATTTTCAGTATGGACCCCAACAACTCAAATACATGACTCTTCTCAAGGATTCTTCCGATTGATTTGATTTCGCTTCTCTGAATTTCCTTGAAACCACTGCAGAGGATGGGGACGACAGATTCTTTGCCTGAGGGATTGACCTGACACGGTTCTTGGCATATTGGTGTAGCGATCTTAGGGTGTAGTTCCATCTACAGAATCCTTGGTCTTTCAAGGCCTCCACAGCAGCAATACTGGCTGCTGCTGCCCAAGCTCTGCTTGCTCTGCTTGTTGAACTCATTTCCACAGACAGATACTCTTCTTTCTTTCTATCTTTCTTCCTTTGTACTGGAACAAACCGAAAAGGCACACCTTAAGAAAAAGAAATTTGTTGATCAAAGATTTGTGCTTCAATGGGATGGATGCTAATAAAAATTTGCCTCTTTGTGTATATATATATATATCCAAACGAAGTAGACGTAGGAAACGGGAGAAGCCAAAAGTTTTGGAAAACCATCAGCTGCATTGCCGGTTTTTTTCGTCTGGTGGGCGGCCTGCCCTGGGATGGGTATTGCTGTTATGACTTTAATGTCCGGACAGGACAGATGACTTTTACAAAACACACGGGAGAGAACGGGAATTTTAGGATTCGGACCACGGTTTCAGCACGCTCTTTTGAGTGGTTAAAATTCCAAGTTGAGCCCCATAGGAGTCGTATCTGCGTGTTTTATTTGCGGACAAGGTTGGAAACCTACAGTTCCGTACAAAAAATTTTGACATATTTTAAATTTTTTAATATGTTTATTAAATATTATCATTATCCCTGAATTTTTAATTTTTTTTGTAAAATTATTCATTAAAAATATATAAAATAAATGTTATTACTTTCTTTTTTTTCATTATAAGTCTTAGAGACGTCAGAAAATTGTAAATAAAATTATGAAAAATATTTTTAATCTTTCAAATTTTAAAAAATTCATTTTAATTTTTTTTTTATTTTTGTTGTATCTCAACATTATATTTAATTGGACTCGCTTTACTATTTGAAAACCAAGTTTGCAACTTTTGTGCATGTTCGAAATTTTGTGACACCTCATGAATACAGACATTATATCACGTCGTGAGCACAAAAATAAGAGACAAAAGCACGTAAAAGTTTTAGGCAAAACACCAACTTTCCATTTATGATAAATATTTGTCATTGTAAACCTTTGTCCTTGAAATTTACAATTTACGTTTATCTGGCAGATACCATTAGCACTGTTGTCAAAGTTGGATAGGATAGTTTGTATCATGATACGTTTTCCTAAATATCCTATTGCTGAATGGCCTCATATCGATCTACCTTCTCTTCCTTCCCTCTAGGTCTGGTGGACTGACCCGACACCATTCCCGGCGTGTTGGTGTAGTGACCTTATTGTGTAGTTCCACCTGAAGATCCCCTAGTCATTCAGGGCCTCCACAGCCCCAAATACTCGTTGCTACCATCCATGATTTGCTTGTTGAAGCACAACTCTTTATGTCCCATTAGTTTCTATACTTTCAAGTAGCTAGAACAACGGATGAACGCTCTCGGCAGGGCAATTGTAGATGGCTGGATATCGGGTGCTGAAAGCGAATGGCATCAAAGAGACGCTTAATATGTAGAAAGGCTACGATGCCGATTGCCTGAAGTTTTGGAGAAAACCTAAGGCCAATCGCTCTTCGGCACGAGGTTTTGGGCAAAAGATTGGAATTCGTCAATTATATGACAACATTAAATTTTTTAAATCCTTCCTTCCCCAAACGTCTTGTCCCCAGTCTTTAACCATGCGCAATTACTTCCACATGTTTTGTTAAAAAGGAAAAAAGTTAAAAATAAAAAAAAAAAAAACACACTCACACGCGCACACACACCGTTCCCGAAAATATTACAAGCTGTCGTGAATGGGTCCAAGAAATTCAATAAGCAATTAAAGAAAAAAGCTAAAATAAAATATATGCTATAAATTGGTTGGAATTTTCTCACTGGTGACGGGCTTGTCTCATTATTTTGATTTCCACCAAGATTTGCACCTTACAATCATCCTACGAATTTTGAGATCTTTACAGCTTCAAGGGTTTCATTCCCGAAAAAGGAAATATTGGATCTAAAATTTAAAATGAACCTCTCTTCAACGCCTGTTTTCACTGCCAAGATACATCCCACTCACTGTCCTAATTCGTTCCGTCTTCTAATTTACTTTCTTAAGTATAAGTAGACATAATTTCACAACTTAATACATTGGGTTGCAGGTTAGCAGGGAAAGAGGCAATAATCACTGGAGGTGCCAGCAGCATTGGCGAGAGCACCTGTACAATACTTAAGGCAATTGAGTTGGCTCAGACGACGTGGTCACTGAGTTGTCACTAGTGATGTTGACGTTGGAAACGTTGTTGCTCCAAATATGGTAAGCCTGACATCATGTACAACAACGCTGGAATTCTTGATCGAACAATATTGGGAACCGTTCCCATTTTTCAGTGAATTGATTTATAAATGTTATTATATCTGAATTTGCGGTGAATTTTCATCTAACTTTTTGAGATTTTAATGAGCATTTTTTGTTTTTGACCACACTCCCACATAGTCTTACCTAGTTTGGAATGAAGAAGACTCTTGAATTTGGAACAATTGAATGTCATATTAGTGGCCGTCGTTGTAGCTATACAATATGCATAGAGCCATGTTGTACAAGGTGTTTTTATTTTTTTTATTTGTTTGTTTTCTTTTCAGTAGGGACCCTAACAACTCAAGTATGTGACATTCCTCGTGGATTCCTCTGCTTGCTTTGCTTTATCTTCTCTCAAATTCCTGGTGACCACCGTAGAAGATTGAGAAGAGACCTTCTTGGCATATTGGTGCGGTGAGCTAATAGTGCGGTTCCATCTGCAGAACCCTTGGTCTTTCAAGACCTCCCCAGCTGCAATACTCGTTGCCTCTATCCAAGCTCGGCTAGTTGAACTCGTTTTTCACCAAAGACACTATTACTTGTTTTCCTTGTATTATAAGGCAAGATATCAACCAAACTCTGTTTTTCCGTACCAGCTTCTTCTACCTATACCGCAGTTGAAGCACCTAAAGGAGAATTTGGGGTCTTTCTGGTCAGTAATTGAAGCAATCGTCCCTACCGTCGTAAAATAAGAGCACCTGGCTCTGCCCATTCACAAGGACTCGATTCTATGTTCATACATCACATGCCAGCAGATGTGGTCACCATCATAGGTACTCAAGATATTGTGTTTGGAGAGGTGGATAGATAGGACTACTAGTTGCTCGATCAGGACCCTAGCTTTATTGCGAGCCAAAAAATGTGAGCGTGTGCTTCAGTGGAGGGGATGCTTTCAAGGGGTTTGCTTATATTTAAAGCAAATTTATTGTTATAAGAAAAGTGAAGGAAAAAAAATTTTGGAAAAGCAGGAGCTACCCCGTGGGTGTCCTGTAATCAACATTGGTAAATTTTAAAAGTGGATGCCGGTTGGCATAAAGTAATGGGTAGCTTGTTTTTCATTGGCATACCAGCAGCTAGAAGAATCGCTCTGCTGGAGTCGTTGGCAAGGTGCCAAATGTTTCAGATAATAAAAGAACACTAGTTTTTGCTTATTTCATTTTCGATGGATAACATCGAATCGACCACACTGATTATTGCACTAAACTGCTAGGAAGAAAATAGTTTAAAATTTAAAAAAATTATCAAATGTACTCCATGTATTTATATAATTTATTTAAATAAAATTATTTGTGTGTAAATTTTTTTTAAATTTAAATATACACTTATTTATATATTTGAAATAAAATTTTAAAATTATTTTATAAATTTTTGATTGATAATAATTTCAAGTAATTCATACTGTAATGTGAAAAGACCGAGCAATTCCTAAACATATCCCACTAATTACGACCTAAACTAAGGTATGCTGCAAAAGTGAGTTCTATATAAATAGATTTGCACCTTTTATAAATACATTTGTTTTATCCTATAAAAATGGAAAACCAGCTTGAAACTTAATTGGTTGCGTTGGTTTTGCAAATCCATGCTTGCCAGATATAACATAAGGCTGATCTAAAGATGCAAGCGCATGAAACTCAGG
Source organism: Rhizophora mangle (assembly GCA_037832345.1). Lineage (NCBI taxonomy): Eukaryota > Viridiplantae > Streptophyta > Magnoliopsida > Malpighiales > Rhizophoraceae > Rhizophora > Rhizophora mangle. Next base: position 1,501,928 of record JBAPLJ010001937.1, on the reverse strand, counting down.
TAAATCCACTACATCAACAACAGCACGTTTCTGTTGGCATGTTTATAATAGTTCTAAGATCAGCAAACGGACTACATCGTAGTATCTGCACAGCTGGAAGAAATTATCCTGAGATTGGCAAAGAGCTGCATGAAAATATATATAAAAAAACAAAAAAAATGGTTGCGACATTAATCAATAAAAACATGTAATTTACAACAATCAGCAACAAAATCAAAAAAATTAGTATTCATAAATAAATTTGTGATAAATATTGTGATAATATACATTGATTATTGAAATTTACAATTAACACCAAATCTGAAACAATATCTGATCGATGCTCTTTTATCACTTCTTTTAATTTCCTGTTGCTTGACGGCTTCCGAAAGGAGTAGGAACTCAAAACCCGGAGTAGGAACTTTTCAATTTGTTAATTGATACGAGAAATTGCCTTTTGCACTCCTCAATTTACAATTGTAATAAGCAATCTTTAAGCCCTCAAAGAGTATAGTCCTGAAGTCAAACAGTAAACAATATTTCAGTATGGACCCCAACAACTTAAATACATGACTTTTCTCAAGGATTCTTCCGATTGCTTTGCTTTCCCTTCTCTGAATTTCCTTGAAACCATTGCAGAAGATGGGGACGAGAGCTTATTTGCCTGAGGGATTGACCTGACGTAGTTCTTGGCATGTTGGTGTAGCGATCTTATGGCGTAGTTCCATCTACAGAATCCTTGGTCTTTCAAGGCTTCCACAGCAGCAATACTAGCTGCTGCTGCCCAAGCTCTGCTCGTTGAACTCATTTCCACACCAGATGGGTTCTTTTCTTTTTTCTCTTTCTTTGTACTAGAACAAATCTAAAAGGGCCACCCTTACAACAGACGGGAAGATCTTAATCAAAGATTTGCGCTTCAATGGAATGGATGTTACCAAGAAGTTGCCTATATATATACATATACATCAGTCGATGTAGGAAGGAAATGGGAAACGCCAAAAGTTTTGGAAAACTAGCAGCATCACCTGGTTTTCTTGTCAGCGGGGACTTGTCCTGGAAGGTGGATTGTTGTCACTTCAATGTCCGGATAGGACAAATAACGATTACGAAACAAACCGGGAGAGAACGGAAATTTTAGGATTCGGACCGCAGCTCCAACGCGCTGTTTTGTATGGTTAAAATTCCAAAACAAGCCCCACGTATAGAGTCATATCTGCTTTTTATTTTTTTTAACCTTTTCGACCTAGAGCCCCACACGGTAAATTTAAATATATTTATTAAATATCATCATTATATAAATTTTAAATTTTTTATAAAATTATTTATTAAATGATATATAAAATAAATATTATTATTTATATTTTTTATGATAAATTTTAATAAAAAATTAAAATAAAATTATATAAAATTATTTTAAATTTTTAAAATTTTTAAAATTTTTATTTTTTATATCTTAACTTTATTTTTAATTGAACTCGCTTTGCTTGTTGTAAACCAGGATCTCAAAATTTGCGATATCTCATAAAATCTTGGCGATAGACCAAGAAATGGACTGTTATGTGTATCGCGTCGTGAAAAGGTCGATAAATAAATACACGTAAAAATTTTAAGCAAAACACTAATTTTCCATTCAGTACTTATTATGATAAATATTTGACAGTACCAACATTGATTCTTGAAATTTACAATTTACATCCTTCATGGGCAGATACCATTACCACGCTTGTCAAAGCTGGATACGTTCCTGGATAATGATAGATGTCTTCCTAAATATTCTTGTTGTGGCGTCAGAATGGACCCAACAACTGGAGTACATGTCGCTCCTCCGTGACTCCTCTTATCGCTTTGCCTTATCTTCGTTCGCTGTACTGGGGTCCAGAAGGTGAGGTTGACACGTTCTTGGCCTGAGAGACTGACCTGACACCGTTCTACCATCCAAGATTTCTTTGTCGAAGCAAAAACTCATTTGGTCCTACTATTAGTTTCTTTACTTTCAATAAGCTTGAACAAATTAATGCTCTTGGCATATTAGGTGCGGGAAGCGAATGGCATCAAGGGGCCGCTTACTACGTAGATTGCTTGTATGCCAATTGCCTAAAGTTTTGAGAAAACCAGAGGCTAATCGGTTTTTGGCACCAGGTTTCGAGCACGATAGGGGTAATCCTCAAGGATATGGACAAACATTAAATGTTCGATGGTGACCTTAATATGCTTGGAGGACCCACCATACATTAACTAGGTGGGGAAAAGATGGGATTTTGAAAGGGAACCCCAAGTGACACTACAATTATTTGTGGCATTAATTTTCTAGTAGTCTCCCCAGACACGCAAATCGAACAAACCCATTAGCTAATGCTAATAATAAAATATAATTAAATTTCAATGCTCTAAAGAATATTCACGATAAACAATACATTCGGGTCCTCCCCTTTCTCTGGAGTACATAATTGATTTTTGGTACATTTCCTTGATTTATTTATATTTTTTAACAACATGGTTCCTTTTCACTAATGAAGATGAAATTTCCTGGAATCACATCTGATTGCAGATGGCATCCTTTTCACCATTTGTCAAAGAATAACAAAACATATTCACCATTTGTTAAAGAATAGAAAAAATTTAACATGCCGTAAATTAAACACCGCATAATTGGAAATTAAGAAAACTAGTTGTGTATATCTGTTGAAAGCCAGAGGTTGGCACAACAAAGCAAAATCAGTTCTCATAACATTTTTGTATACTATGGTACAGGAATTTTGGTTACAATTTTAAGCAATCAACTGTCAATTGTGCTAATTCTTCTCTCCGAAACAATGACTTTTTCCTACGACCTAAAAACACCACGGCTCTTCTCTTACTGGTATATTCGAAAACTTCAGATCTTTGCATTGCTATTGGCAGAGCGCGCGGTGCCGCAGTAATCTTTCTCTTGCTTATTCAGTTGGGACCCCAACAACTTAAGTACATTACTTTCCTCAAGGACTCCTCAGATTGTCCTGGCTCCCTCACTTTGCTTGTAGCCATGTAAGAAGATAGATTGTTGGCGTGAGATATTGATCCAAGATTGTTCTTGGCATGTTGGCGGAGTAATCTTATCGCATAGTTCCATCTGCAGAATCCCTGATCCTTCAATGCCTCTATGGCTCCAATGCTAGTTGCCACAATCCATGCCCTACTTGCTGAACTCATTTTGAATACGCTCTTAAATTTTTCTTCCTTCTTCCCCTTTACCTCTCTGTTTGACAGAATTGAGACCTAGACTCAGGAGACAAGTATGAGATTTATGCAGTTCGTTGACGCTAATGACATTGGCAAGGGGCTGTTTTATAGGAGGGGTCCAAGGGATGAGGAAAAACCATTGGCTATAGCCACTGGTTTTCCAGGTGAATGTCCATTAACCCTCACTTTCTTCGCAGATTAGGACAATTTGTCGATTAGTTACACCTAACGAAAAGTTTGGGTTTTAGTTTCAACATCTGTACCATCGTTAAGAGGCAGCACCCGGTTTCGATTGGAAAAACTTAAAAAGCAGGCGCATACTGGGGTATTAGAGTCCAAGAGTTCCTTTTTTTAGGGGAAATTATTCCGTATGTCAAACGGATAAAATTATGGTTCATTTCCGCCTAAAATTATTGTAATTTAAAATTAAATACAAATATTGAGAATTGGTAAAAAAAAAAATTTAAAGATTCAGTGCTACACTATGAAAATTGAAAAAAATTTATGACTAATTTTTTACTCATTTCTCACTCTTGCCTTGCTTTTCTTCCTTTGCCTCGGTGAAGTCTGGGCCTGTAAATATGAGAAATGACGAGGACAAAGAAATCTGTAAGGTCTGGGCCTATTATGGGCCGCGGCACAACTCCTATCTATATGCAATGAAAATGAGGAGTTTTTCATATGATAAAAAAAAAAAAAAAAAAAACTCATTCAATAGGTTACATAACCTGCATATTTTGAAATCAACGCCACTGCGTTGTAATAATTAAATTTATTAAATAATATTATAAAATAAAATAATAAAAAATAATTTTAATTTATTTTTAAAATTAATTAAAATATAATTTAAATATCTTAAATTTAAATTAAATTAATAAACTCAATTTATTTAAAATAATAAAATTTAGATTATTATTATGAAATTCTAATATAATATTAAAAATTTATTATTTATAAAATTATTTTTATATATTTATATATTTTTTAATAAAATTAATATTCTATTTTTTTCACCAAAATTTGTTAAAGGCGCGTTACTGTTAAATCCAATGGGTGGGTAATTAATCATTAACAAACAATCAAAATTGTCTTTCATGCGGTTTAAGTCCTTACGCATTTTGATGCCTTGTTAGCACGTATGCACTTGCATCCAACACTGCATCATCTTAAGAATATGAATCACTATCTCTTTAGGGTTATCGCCTATTTTTCTTCTTCACTCTCCCAATAAAAAATATCAAGTCGAAATCTTACTGGCCTGGCAACCAACCCTAAAACTAAAAATGACGATAAGCCTCTTTCAACTTCTCTCCTTTTCATACAAGAAAGAAGGACGAAGAAAGAAGAAAAAAAAGAGAAAACAAACTCAAACATGAATCTCTCATTCTCTCTCTATTCAGCACCCACAATAAAAATACATGAATTACATAGACAATGCTAGCCATTGCTTCAGGGTCATTCTCGATGATTGCCCAATCTTCTAGCAACAGAAAGGCCTTAATTTCACTCTCATGGACTCCCTCCTCTGGCCCTAATTTCCAATTTGGTTATCGATACCAGAAATTGCCTTTTCAACTCCACAAATTTCAATTGCAATAAATAATTGATTAGGCAGAAGAGATTATACTCTTGAAGCCGTAAATAATAATTTCAGTATAGACCCCAACAACTCGACCTTTCTCAAAGATTCCTCAGATTGATTTGATTTCGCTTCTCTAAATTTCTTTGAAACCACTGCAGAAGATGAGGACGTTTGTCTGGGGGATCGGCCTGACACGGTTCTTCGCATATTGGTGTAGGGATCTTAGGGTATAGTTCCATCTACAGAATCCTTGGTCTTTCTCTGTTTCTTTCTTTGTACTGGAACAAACCGAAAAGTACGCCTTAAAGCAGAACAAAGATGTTAATCAAAGAATTGTGCTTCAATGCAATTGATTTAGATATACATATAGACGTACGAAAGTGGAAACGCCAAGAGTTTTGCAAAACCAGCAGCTGCATCACCTGGAATCGGAATGGTTGTTTTCCTTACGACTTTAATGTCCGGATAGGACAAATGACTATTACCAAACACACGGCCTGAGAGAGAACGGGAATTTTAGGATTCGGACAATGGCTACGGTAATCTGTTTTGTTGGGTTAAAATTCCAAAATGAGCCTGCAATGGAGGAGTCGTATCTGCTTGCTTTATTTGCAAGGAAAGCTAGTCACCCGCAAATAATTTAATATATTTTAAATTAATTAATTTTTTTTAAATATTAATATTATATAAATTTTTAATATTTTTAATAAAATTATTAATTAAAAAATATAAAATACATATTATATTTTTAAAAATAAAAATATTAAAAATATTTTTTATTTTAATTTTTATTATATTATATTTATTTTTAATAGTTCTCGCTTTACTCGTCGAAAATCCAGAATATACACTTGCACCGAAAATTCCATCATAGAAGAATGCGAATCAATATGTCCGATTCTTCCCCAAAACCGTAAGAACCTTAAGTAATGTCTTAAGCGCCCACGTACTGAACAAGTTTAGTGGGGCAAAATCAATCACAATTACAAACCAGGTGTCAAACATCTTGTTAGCCCAGTGGCCCCACTTAAAAGGACCATAAGCATCTATCAGACTCTCCCCTTTACTTGCAGGAAAGAAAAACGAAGAAAGGAAAAGAAACGAAAACGAAATCCAATATCAATCCTTCATATCAATTCTTCACGCCAACACTGTGACATATATGTATCAAATTTTCTTTCTCCAACTACTCTTTCTCTCTCTATTCCACGTCTACAAGAAAAATACATGCATAGACAATGGCGGCCGTTACTTCAGGGTCATTCTCGACGATTGGCCAATCTTCTAGCGACAGAAAGGCCTTAACTTCACGCTCATGGACGCCTCTTCTGGCTTCTAATTTCCAATTTAGTAATTGATACCAGAAATTGCATTTTGAACTCCACAGTTTACAATCTGCTAGGCAAAAAGGATTATGCTCTTGAAGCCAAACAGTGAACAATATTTTCAGTATGGACCCCAACAACTCAAATACATGACTTTTCTCAAGGATTCTTCCGATTGATTTGATTTCGCTTCACTGAATTTCCTTGAAACCACTGCAGAAGATGGGGACGACAGATTCTTTGCCTGAGGGATTGACCTGACATGGTTCTTGGCATATTGGTGTAGCGATCTTAGGGTGTAGTTCCATCTACAGAATCCTTGGTCTTTCAAGGCCTCCACAGCCGCAATACTGGCTCCGGCTGCCCAAGCTCTGCTGGTTGAACTCATTTCCACGACAATCAGAGAATCTTCTTTTCTTATCTTTTCTTTTTTGTACTGGAACAAACCGATTAGGCACACCTTAAAACAAAAGAATTTTGTTAATCAAAGATTTCTGCTTCGTGGGATGGATGCTAACAAGAAGCTGCCTCTATGGGTATATATATATATCCAGACGAAGTAGATGAAAGAATCAGGAGATGCCAAAAGCTTTCGAAAACCATTAGCTGCATTGCCTAGTTTTTTTCGTCTGGTGGGCGGCCTGTCGTGGGATGCATATTGATGTTATGACTTTAATGTCCAGATAGGACAGATGACTATTACAAAACACAGGAGAGAACGGGAATTTTAGGATTCGGACCACGGTTTCAGCACGCTGTTTTGTTTGGTTAAAATTCCAAATTGGCCCGAATTATACGAGTCCCATCTGCTTGTTTTATTTGCGGACAAGATGGGAAACTGGAGCTCAGTATTAAAAATTTTGAAATATTTTAAATTTTTTAATATATTTATTAAATATTATCATTACATAAATTTTTAATTTTTTAATAAAATTATTTATTAAAAATATATAAAATAAATATTATTATTTTTAATTTTTTCATTATAAATTTTAGAGATATTAAAAAATTAAAAAAAATTTATAAAAAATATTTTTAATCTTTAAAATTTTTAAAATTTTACCTTAATTTTTTTTTATTTTTATTATATCTCAACATTATATTTAATTGGACTCGCTTTGCTACTTGAAAACCAAGTTTGCAACTTTTGTGCAGGTTTGAAATTTTGTGACACCTCATGAAAAACAGACATTGTATCACGTCGTAAGCACAAAGATAAAGAGATAAATGCACGTAAAAGTTTTAGGCAAAACACCAACTTTCTATTTACGATAAATATTTGCCATTGTTAACCTTTCTCCTTGAAATTTACAATACGTTTCTCCGAGTAAAACATGGCAGATACCATTACCACTGTTGTCAAAGATACGATCGTTTGTATCATGATACTTGTTTTCCTAATTATCCTATTGCTTAATGGTGTCGTTATGAATTCCAACATGAAGTACATGACTTTTCTCGGTGACTCCTCTGATGTTTCTACCTTCTCTTCCTTCCCTCTATTTGGGTCTACGACCTGGTGGACTGACCCGACACCATTCCTGGCGTGTTGCTGTAGTCACCTTATTGTGTAGTTCCACCTGCAGATCACTTGGTCCTTCAGGGCCTCCACACCCCCAATACTTGTTGCTACCATCCATGATTTGCTTGTTGAAGCACAACTCATTATGTCCCCTTAGTTTCTTTACTTTCAATTAGCTAGAACGACGAATGAACACTCTCGGCAGGTCAATTGTAGATAGCTGGATATCGGGTGCTGAATGCGAATGGCATCAAGGAGACACTTAATATGTAGAAAGGCTACGATGCCAATTGCCTGAAACTATGGAGAAAACCTAAGGCCAATCGCTCTTCCGCACGGCAAAAGATCGGAATTCGTCAAGTATATGGACAACATTAAATTTTTTAAATCCTTCCTTCCCCAAAGTCTTGTCCCCAATCGCTTAATTACCTAATGATCCATCCACATGTTTTGTTAAAAAGGAAAAAAGAAAAAAAAAATGCACACTCACACGCACCCTTCCTGAAAATATTACAAGCTGTAGTCAATGAGTCCAAAAATTTCAACCATAGATCTTCAATAAGCAATGAAAGAAAAAGCTAAAATAAAATATGTGCTATAAATTGGCTGGACTTTTCTCACTGGTGTCGGGCTTGTCTCATTATTATGCTTTCTACCAAGAGTTGCACCTTACAAACATCCTACGAATTTTGAGATTTTCACAGCTTCAAGGGTTTCATTCCCGAAAAAAAGAAAATTTGGATCTAAAATTTGAAATGAACCTCTCTTCAACGCCTGCTTTCACTGTCAAGAGATTAGCCTTTAAGCTATACATCCCACTCACTGTCCTAATTCGTTTCGTCTTCTAATTGACTTTCTTAAGTATAAGTTGACATAATTTCACAACATAGTACATTGGGTTGCAGGTTAGCAGGGAAAGTGGCAATAATCACCGGAGGTGTCAGCAGCATTGGCGAGAGCACCTGTCCAATACTTAAGGCAATTGAGTTGGCTTAGACGACGCCAACTCAGACGACGTGGTCCCTTTTGCACACTGAGTAGTCACTAGTGATGCTGACGTTGGAAACGTTGTCGCTCCAAATATGGTAAGCCTGACATCATGTACAGCAACGCTGGAATTCCAGGCAATGGCGATCTAACAATATTGGGAACCGTTCCCATTTTTCAGTGAGTTGATTTATAAATGTTATTATATCTGAATTTGTGATGAATTTTCATCTAAATTTTTGAAATTTTAATTAACATTTTTTGTTTTTGACTAAATTAATTTAATTATTAATTTTTAAAATTAATATTTTTTTGGCTTATCCAGTTTGGAACGAAGAAGACTCTTGATTTTGGAAAAATTGAATGTCATATTAGTGGCCGTCGTTGTAGCTATACAATATGCATAGAGCCATGTTGTACAAGGTGTTTTTATTTTTTTATTTGTTTGTTTTCTTTTCAGTAGGGACCCCAACAACTCAAGTATGTGACATTCCTCATGGATTCCTCTGCTTGCTTTGCTTCCACTTCTCTCAAATTCCTGGTGACCACCGTAGAAGATTGAGAAGAGAGCTTCTTGGCCTGGGAGATTGGCCTCATATGGCTCTTGGCATATTGGTTCGGTGATCTAATAGTGTAGTTCCATCTGCAGAACCCTTGGTCTTTCAAGACCTCCGCAGCTGCAATACTTGTTGCCTCTATCCAAGCTCGGGTAGTTGACCTCGTTTTTCACGAAAGGCACTATTACTTGTTTTCCTTGTATTATAGGGCAAGATATCAACCAAACTCTGTGCTTCAGTAGAGGGGATGCTATCAAGGGGTTTGCTTATGTTGAAAGAAAATTTATTGTTATAAGAAAAAGTGAAAGAAAGGAGCTACCCCGTGGGTGTCCTGTAATCAACATCGGTAATTTTTAAAAATGGATGCCGGCTGGCATAAAGTAATGGGTAGCTTGTTTTTTATTCGCATGCCATCGGCTAGAAGAATCGCTCTGCTGGAGTGGCTGGCAGGGTGCCAAATGTTTCAGATCATAAAAGAGCACTAGTTTTTGCTTATTCCATTTTCGTTGGATAACATCGAATCGACCACACTAATTATTGCACTAAACTGTCATTAAGAAAATAATTAAAAAATTTTAAAAAGTTATCAAATGTACTCAATTTATATAATTTATTTAATTTATTTGATTAAAATTATTTAGGTGTCAATTTTTTAAAATTTAAATATATATTTATTTACATATTTGAACTACAATTTTAAAATTGTTTTATAAATTTTTGATTGATACTGTAATGTTTGCAATTCCTAAACAGACCCCACTAATTACCTAATGCTGCAAAAGTGAGTTCTATATAAATAGATTTGCACCTTTTATAAATACATTTATTTTATCCTATAAAAATGGAAAACCAGCTTGAAACTTAATTGGTTGCGTTGGTTTTGATCTAAATATGCAAGCGCACCAAACTCAGGTAAAGCCACTCCATCAACAACAGCACGTTTCTGTTGGCACTAAATACAGACCAACCGATTTTATGTTTATAATAGTTCTAAGATCAGCAAACGGACTACATCGCGGTATCTGCACAGCTGGAAGAAATTATCCTGAGATTAGAAAAAGAGCTGCAGGAGAAAATATATAAAAAACAAAAAAAGGTCGACATTAATCATTAAAAACATGCCATTTACAACAATCAGCAACAAGATAAAAAAAAAACTAGTATTTATAATTGAATTTGTGATAATATACATTTTGGTCATTGAAATTTACAATTTACACCAAATCTGAAACAATATCTGATCGATGCTCTTGTATCACTTCTTTTAATTTTCTGTTGCTTGACGGCTTCCGAAAGGAGTAGGAACTCAAAACCCTAAGTCGGAATACGTGCTTATGCAATTCCCAAACTTTTCAATTTGTTAATTGATACAAGAAATTGCCCTTTTGCACTCCTCAATTTACAATTGTAGTAAGCAATCTGCAAGCCCTAAAAGAGTATATTCCTGAAGTCAAACCGTAAACAATATTTCAGTATGGACCCCAACAACTTAAGTACATGACTTTTCTCAAGGATTCTTCCGAGTGCTTTGCTTTCCCTCCTCTGAATTTCCTTGAAACCATTGCAGAAGATGGGGAAGAGAGCTTCTTGTCCTGAGGGATTGACCTGAGGTGGTTCTTGGCATGTTGGTGTAGCGATCTTTTGGCGTAATTCCATCTACAGAATCCTTGGTCTTTCAAGACTTCCACAGCCGCAATACTAGCAGCTGCAGCCCAAGCTCTGCTCGTTGAACTCATTTTCACAACAGATAGGTTTTTTTTTTTTTCTTCTTTCTTTGTACTAGAACAAATCTAAAAGGGACACCCTTACAACAGACGGGAAGAACTTAATCAAAGATTTGCGCTTCAATGGAATGAATGTTACCAAGAAGTTGCCTCTATATATATACGTATACATCAGTCGATGTAGGAAAGAAATGGGAAAGGCCAAAAGTGGAAAACCAGCAGCTGCATCACCTGGTTTTCTTGTCAGCGGGGAAGGGGAATTGTCGTTATCACTTTAATGTCCGGATAGGACAAGTGACTATTACGAAACAAACCGGGAGAGAACGGAAATTTTAGGATTCGGACCGCAGCTCCACTGTTTTGTTCGGTTAAAATTCCAAAACGGGCCCCACCTATAGGGTCATATCTGTTTTTTTTTTACATATAGCCCTACACGGAGAATTTAATATATTTTAAATTTTTAAATATATTTATTAAATATTATTATTATATAAATTTTAAATTTTTTAATAAAATTATTTGTTAAATAATATATAAAATAAATATTATTATTTTTAATTTTTTATGATAAATTTTAATAAAAATTTAAAATAAAATTATAAAAATTATTTTAAATTTTTAAAATTTTAAAAAAAACTTAATTTTAAAATTTTTATTTTTTATATCCTAACTTTATTTTTAACTGAACTCGCTTTGCTTGTTGAAAACCAGGATCTCAAAATTTGCGACATCTCATAAAATCTTGTCGATAGACCAAGAAATGGACTGTTATGTGTGTCGCGTCGCCAGAAGGTCGATAAATAAATACACGTAAAAATTTTAAACAAAACACTAATTTTACATTCAGTATTTATTATGATAAATATTTATTAATACCAACATTGTTCTTGAAATTTACAATTTACATCCTTCAACATAAAAGATGGGCAGATACCATTACCACGCTTGTCAAAGCTGGATACGTTCCTAGACAATGATAGATGTCTTACAAAATATCCGTGGCGTCAGAATGGACCCAACAACTGGAGTACATGTCGCTCCTCCGTGACTCCTCTTATCGCTTTGCCTTATCTTCATTCGCTGTACTGGGGTCCAGACGGTGAGGTTGACACGTTCTTGGCCTGAGAGACTGACCTGACACTGTTCTACCATCCAAGATTTCTTTGTTGAAGCAAAAACTCATTTGGTCCTATTATTAGTTTCTTTACTTTCAATAAGCTTGAACAAATTAATGCTCTTGGCATATTAGGTGCTGGAAGCGAACGGCATGAAGGGGCCGCTTAATAAGTAGATAGCTTGTATGCCAATTGCCTAAAGTTTTGGAGAAAACCAGAGGCTAATCGCTTTTTGGCACCAGGTTTCGAGCACGATAGGAGTAATCCTCAAGGATATGGACAAACATTAAATGTTCGATGGTGACCTTAATATGCTTGGAGGACCCACCATACATCAACTAGGGGGAAAAGATGGGATTTTGAAAGGGAACCCTAAGTGACACTACAATTATTTGTGGCACTAATTTTCTAGTAGTCTCCCCAGACACGCAAATCGAACAAACCCATTAGCTAATGCTAATAATAAAATATAATTAAATTTCAATGCTCTAAAGAATATTCACAATAAACAATATATTCGGGTCCTCCCCTTTCTCTGGAATACAAATTAATTGAAGGATATTAAAGTTGTGCATTTTGATTCCAGGCTGTCTTTGCAGGGGGGCGTCGTTAATTTATTTGTGTCACATCCATTAAAATTGGTTTTTGGTACATTTCCTTAATTTTATTTCTTTTTTTAAACAACATGGTTGCTTTTCAGTGATGAAAGATTAAACTCCCTAGAATCACATCTGATTGCAGATGGCATCCTTGCAAAACATATTTCACCATTTGTTAAAGAATAGAAAAAATTAACATGCCGTAAATTAAACACCGCATAATTGAAAATTAAGAAAACTAGTTGTGTATATCTGTTGAAAGCCGGAGCTTGGCACAACAAGGCAAAATCAGTTCTCATAACATTTTCGTATATTATGGTACAGGAATTTTGGTTACAATTTTAAGCATCAACCGTCAATTGTGCTAATTCCTCTCTCCAAAACAATGACTTTTCCTTGGCCTAAAAACACCGCGGCTCTTCTCTTACTGGTATATTCAAAAACTTCAGATCTTTGCATTGCTATTGGCAAAGAACTGCAAGGATGCGCGCGGTGCCGCAATAATCTTTCTCCTTGCTTATTCAGTTGGGACCCCAACAACTTAAGTACATTACTTTCCTCAAGGACTCCTCAGATTGTCCTGATTCCCTCACTTTGCTTGTAGCCACGTAAGAAGATAGATTGTTGGCCTGAGATATTGATCCAAGATTGTTCTTGGCGTGTTGGCGGAGTAATCTTATCGCATAGTTCCATCTGCAGAATCCCTGATCCTTCAATGCCTCTATGGCTCCAATGCTAGTTGCCACAATCCAAGCCCTGCTCGCTGAACTCATTTTGAATACTCTCTTAAATTCTTCTTCCTTCTTTCCCTTTACGGTTTGACAGAATTGAGACCTAGAGATAGTATGAGATTTATGCAGTTCGTTGACGCTAATGGCGTTGGCAAGGGGCTGTTTTATAGGCAGGGTCCAAGGGATGAGGATAAACCAGTGGCTATTGCCACTGGTTTTCCAGGTGGACGTGGATGTCCATTAGCCCTCACTTTTCTTCGCAGATTAGGACAACTTGTCCATTAGTTACACCAAACGACAAGTTTGGGTTTTAGTTTCAACATCTCTACTGCACACGGTTTCGCATGGAAAAACTTAAAAAAGCAGGCACACGAGTATTAGAGTCCAAGAGTTCCACTTTCTTTTGCGGAAATTATTCCGTAGGCTCAAACGGATAAAATTATAGTTCTTTTCCGCCTAAAATTATTGTAATTTAAAATTAAATGCAAATGTTGAGAATTGGTTAAAAAAAATTCAAAGATTCCGAGCTACACTATGAAATTTGAAAAAGTTCATCGGCTAATTTTTTACTCATTTCCCAACACTTGCCTTGCTTTTCTTCTTTTGCCTCGGTGAAGGACGAAAGAAATCTGTAAGGTCTCGGCCTATGATGGGCCGTGGCGCAACTTCCATCTATATGTAATGATAATGGAAACGACTAGGAGCTTTTTATATGGAAAAAAAAAAAAAAAAAAACTCAGTCAATAGGTTATATAACCTGCATATTTTGAAATCAACACGACTACTTTATAATAATTAAATTTATTAAATAATATCATAAAATAAAATAATAAAAAATAATTTTATTTTATTTTTAAAATTAAATAAAATATAATTTAATTATTTAAAAAATATAATTTATTATATAAAATTGAGTGTGAATAAATTAAATAAATATAAATAAAATGATAATAAAATATTTTTTAATATTAATTTTTTATTTATAAAATTAATTAAAATATAATTTTAATACCTCAAACTTAAATTAAGTTAATAGGCTAAGCTTACTTAGAGTAAGTAGGATTTAAACTATTATTATGAAACTTCAATACAATATTAAAAAATTATTACTCATAAAAGCTTAAAATTTTGTCTAAAAATTATAATATAAAAAATATATTATATTTTATTAATTTTTATATTAAATTTAATTATTAAAAATTAATTTTAATTTTTTAAAATTATTTTTTTAATAAAATTAATATTTCTTTTTTTCCACCAAAATTGGTTAAGGGCGCATTACTGATAAATCCAATGGGTGATAATTAATCATTAGCAAGCAATCAAAACTCATTATGTCCTATTAGTTTCTTTGATTTTAATTAGCTAGAACAACGAATGAACACGCTGTTGGCAGAGCAATTGTAGATAGGTAGATGCTGACTTCTGAGAGCAAATGGCATCTGGGGCGCTTAATATTTTATTCCAATTGCCTAAAGTTTTGGAAAAAACCAGAGGCCGATAGCCGTTCGCACCAGGTTTTGAGCACAAGAGTGGTATTCCTCAAAGATATGTCCATCATTTAATGTTCAGTGGTGACCCTAGGACCCACCAGCCATTAACTAGGTGGGAAAAGATGGGACTTTGAAAGGGAAGCCCATAAATGGCAATAAAATTATTTGTGGCTCTAATTTCAAAGGTGGGCATTTTTTCTTCCAATCATACAAATTAGGCTCCACGTATTCTCCCCCAAATAACAATAGAAAATGCTCCAAAAAAATAATACAGAAGTAAACAATACATTTAAGATCCTCCTATTTCAGTGGAATAGAAATTAATTGAACAATAATAAAGTTGTGCATTATGATTTCAGGCTATCTTGGCAGGAGGGTCGTGATTAAGTTCTTTGTGTCACATCATTAAAATTTGTTTTTATTCATTTCCTTATTGTGTGTTTTTCGTTACAACATGGTTAATTTCGTTAATGAAGATGAAATTTCCTGAATTCACGTTTGATAACAGATGACATTCTCCCTAAACTTATTCACCATTTGTCAAGGAATATAAATAATTAACGAGCGTAAAAATAAAAACCGCCTAAATGAAAATTAAGGAAACTAGTTGTGTGTATCAGTTGAACGCTAGTGCTTTGGCACAACAAAATAAATATCAAATCTTATAACAAATTTGTATTCTATGTTACAGGAATTTCGGTTAAAATTTGTAGCAATCAACCCTGAGTTGTTCAATTTCTTTCCTCCAAAATCATGCCTTTTCCTACGGGCCAAAAAAAACACAGGAAAACCACGACTCTTCTCTTCTTGGTATACTTCAAAACTTCGGATCCTTACATTACGATTGTTAAACATCTGAAAGGATGCGCACTGTAATGCAAGAATCTCTCTTTGCTGAATTCCCATTGAACTTCAGTTGGGACCCCAACAACTCAAGTACATGACTTTCCTTAGAGACTCCTCAGATTCTTGTGATTCTCTCACTTTGCTTGAAACCATGAAAGAAGATAGATTCTTGGACTGAGATATTGATCCAAGATTGTTCTTGGCATGTTGGTGCAATAATTTCATGGTATAGTTCCATCTGCACAAGCCCTGATCCTTCAATGCCTCTACGGCTCCAATGCTAGTTGCCACAATCCAAGCCCTGCTCGCTGAACTCATCCTCAATACCCTCTTAATTCCTTCTTTCTTTTCCCCTCTACAGATTGAGACTCAGACCAAAAATATTAAGAACAGATTTATGCAGCTCGTTGAAGCTAACGACGTTGGTAAGGGATTCTTTTATAGGAGGGGTCCAAGGGTACCAGGATAAAACCATTAGCTATAGCCACTGGTTTTCTAGGCGGATGTCCTTTTACCCGTCACTTTCTTCCCCCATTAGGACCATTTGTCTATTAGTCACGCCAAACCACAAATTTGGGTTATAGTTTAGTCACGGTGTTGCATTTCAACAACTGGCACAAAGCGTACTATCGTTAGGTGACAGCACACGGTCTCGCGTGGAAAAAACTTGAAACAAGCACGGATTGGAGTTCCAAACCGCTTTGGGCATATGAGAGTACAGAAAATTCCACTTGCTTTTGGGTGGGAAATTAATCCGCAGGTCAAACGGATAAAATTATCCGCGTTTTCAGTCTAAAATTATGCTAATTCAAGATGAAATACAAATGTTGAGAATTGATAGGAAAAAATTGAAAGATTCAGAGTTACATTATGAAAATGAAAAAAGGTTCAGGGCTAATTTTTTTTTTATACTAATTTCTTCTTTTGAAGTCTGTGCTAGTAAATATAAAAAATTGACAAAAACAAAATATATCTTAATGTTCAGTGCTTATTATGTAACTTCGCCCCCGACTCCTATCTATACGTAAAGAAAATGAATAAAAATTTTATATGAGAAATAAAAAAAATTAATATATTTTAAAATAATTATTACTACATGATAACAATTAAATTTATTAAATTATTAAAATAAAATAATAATAAAATAATTTTTTAAAATATTTAAATTTATTTATTTATAAAATTAATTATAATATAATTTAACTTTCTAAAACTTTAAAATATTATATATAAAAAATATAAATCATAAGTGAAAATAAATCTCAAAAAAAATTTAAAATAACATATAACTTAATTATTTAAAATTTAAAATTTTAATTAAAAATAAATTATTAATCAACGTTTAATTATAAAAATTTTAATATTATATTAAAAATTATTTTATTAATAAATTTAAATTATTAAATAAAAAATATTAATTATATATTATATTTTAATAATATTTTCATTAATTCTTAATTATTAATATAATTTTTATCTCACAAAATTATTTTTTTCAACAAAATTAATATTTCATTTTACCCACCAAAATTGGTTAAAGGCGCATTACTGTTAAATTCCATGGGTGGTAATTAATCATTAGCAAACCATCAAATTTGTCCTTCGTGTTGTTTAAGTTCTAGGCATTTGATGCTTTGTTAAGATGTATGCACTTGCACCGAAAATTGCCTCATACGAAGAATACGATCAATATGTCCGATTCCTCCCTAAAACCGTAGGACCCTCACGTAAGGTCCTAAGAGGCCACGTACCGAAGAAATGTGGTGGGTAATTATCCATTACCGACTACAAACCAGGTGCCAAAATCTTACTGGCCCGGTGGCCCCCACTAAAAATGGCGAAGAGCTTCCGTCGGACTTCTTCCGCTTCACTTGCAAGAAAGAACAACAAAGAATGAAAAAGAAACAAAACAAACTCAAATGTCAATCCTCCATGTCTATTCTCCTTCCCTTCACACCAAAACTGTTACATGAATATTAAAGTTTCTTTCTCCAAGCATTCTTTCTTCCTCTATGCCGTATTTACAAGGAAAAATATATGCTTTACATAGACAATGGCGGCCTCGTTCTCCGCAATTGGCAAATCTCCTAGCGACAAAAAGGCCTTAACTTCACGCTCATTGACGCTTTTCTGGCTTCTAATTTCCATTTCGTAATTGCTACGAGAAATGGCCTTTTGCATTCCACAATCCACAATTGACATTTGCAATTAGCAATCCCTAAGGCAAAAAAGATTATATTCTTGAAGCCAAACCGTAAACAATATTTTCAGTATGGACCCCAACAACTTAAGTACATGACTTTTCTCAAGGATTCTTCCGATTGATTTGATTTCGCTTCTCTGAGTTTCCTTGAAACCCCTGCAGAAGATTGGAACGTCAGCTTCTTTGCCTGAGGGATTGACCTAGCACGGTTCTTCGCATATTGGTGTAGGGATCTTAGGGTGTAGTTCCATCTACAGAATCCTTGGTCTTTCAAGGCCTCCACAGCCGCAATACTAGCCGCTGCTGCCCAAGCTCTGCTTGTTGTTGAACTCATTTCCACGACAGGTACTCTTTTTTCCTTTCTTTCTTTCTTTGTACTATAACAAACCGTAAAGCAGACAACAGAAGGGAGATGTTAATCAAAGATTTGCGCTTAACAAGAAGCTGCCGATATATACAAATATATATATATATATATATATATCCAAACGAAGTAGACGTGGGAAACGGCCAAAAGTTTTGGAAAACCATCAGCTGCACTACCTGTTTTTTTTTTTCTGGTGGGCGGCCTGTAGTGGGATGTGTATTGCTATTATGACTTTAATGTCCGGATAGGACAGATGACCATTACAAAGCACACGGCAAAGCACACGGGGAGAGAACGGGAATTTCAGGATTCGGACCACGGTTTGAGCACGCTGTTTTGTGTTGTTAAAATTCCAAATTGAGCCCCAAGTATAGGAGTCTATCTGCTTGTAAGTTTGAAACTTTCCTTGATTGGAAGGCTGGGCTCGACAGTGACTTCATGCATACGTGTGTTTTGTTAACAAGTAGATAATTAATGGGGGTAGTTTGGTTTAGACAAAAATACATCAATTTTTTCGCCAGAGCACGTTTGACATTGAAAAAAATGCTAGAACGCACTACATGTGTTTTGTGTTGTTTTTCCGGTTGAACAGAAGTGCCGTTTTTCGTTGAACGGCCTGGAATGCACTACATACCAATTATCATTTTGCACAACTTCAACATATTAATTGTTAACAGAAGTACATTTTACGAATGAATTTGGCTCAAAGGATTCCCCATGCCACCGCAGCTGCGTGACAATCACGTGGATCAATTATCAAATCGCTTCATTTGTTGGAATCCACTTTTATACCATTTTATATATTTATTTTTTAAAATAATATAGAATTAATTTATATTTTAATACTTCCACCTATCTCAATAAACATAGTTAATTAAATTGAAAGTTAGATAACATAGATAATTTTTTTTATTAAATTGTATATAATATCATAATTGATAAATGGTGCTGAACAAAGAAGATCAACAAATTCAACAATGAAATCCAGCTCTCACACAAATCCACGCACTCACTACTTCCCCATACTACCATGGCAGCTGCACATAAACTTACTGAACTACCATTCATTTGCATGTCAACATAAGCAGCCCCATTCTCTCCCCATATACTTGCAGGAGATTGAGCAGACCCAAGAATTCAGGGACTTGATAGCCTCACCAGCCACAGAGAAAGGTTGGATTGCAAATTGTCTCTATCAGTACCAAGGGTTTTGGTACGCAACTAGGCAACTTAAAGGAGTTATAGCTTGCCAAAGTCACTTCCAATCCCAATAATCTGATGCCCTGCTGATCAGCACTCCAAAATCAGGCATTGCTTGGCTCAAGGCAATAATGTTTGCATTATTGAACCGAGCTCGCTTTCCCGACCCCAAACAACACCCATTGCTTACAAGCAACCCACATGATCTTGTGCCTTATATAAAGTATGAGTATGTTGATGCATCATCATCATCATTACCATCACCATCACTTCCTCATGATGTCACCAGTAACTTTTTTTCTCTGAGGCTGCTTTCAACTCATTTGCCATTCGTATCACTTCCTAAATCAGTGGAGGACTCAGGCTGCAAGATCGTTTACTTGTGCAGGAACCCCGAGGGCACTTTTGTGTTCCTCTGGCACTTCACCAACAAGTTGAGACCTAAAGACAAGGGTGACAATTCCCTGGCAGAGACCTTTGACAAGTTCTGCAGGGGAGTGAGCTTGTATGGGCCATTTTGGGATCGTGATTTGGGGTACTGGAAGGCCAGCTTGGAAAACTTAGAAAGGGTTTTGTTCTTGAAATACGAGGAAATGAAAAAAGAACCCAAACTCAATTGAGAAGGATATCTCAATTCTTAGGCTGTCCTTTTTCCCAACCAGAGGGCACTATGCTGGAAGAGATATTGCAGCTGTGCAGCATTGATAATTTGCGGAACTTGGAAGTGAATAAAGTTGGGAAATTGTCATTTGGCGAAGAGAATCAGGCGTTCTTTCGACCATTTTATACATTCAGATCCTCCCATTACTATAAAATACAAATTAATTGAACAATGACAAAGTTGTGCAATTTGATTCCAGGCTGCCTTTGCAGGTAGGTCGTCATTAAGTTATCTGTGTCACTTCCATTAAAATTTGTTTTTGGTGCATTTCCTAATATATTTTTTTGTTCGTTACAACACGGACTCATCTCGTCAATGAAGATGAAATTACCTGAAGTCTCATGTGATTGCGGATGGAATTCTTGCTTAAACATAATCACCATTTATCAAAGAATAAAAAAAATTAACGTGCCAAAAAAATAAACACTGCATAATTGGTAATTAAAGAAACTAATTGTGCGTACGCCGGAGCTTTGGCACCCAAGAGCAGATATCAATTCTAGCATTTTGGTATGCTATGGTACAGGAATTTCAGTTAAAATTTGCAGCGATCATCCATTAGCCGTTTAAAATTTACAGCAATCAATTTCTTTCCTCAAAAACCATGCCTTTTCCTATGACCCAAAAAAACAAACCCACGACTATTCTCTTGCTGGAATACTGCAAAACTTCATATCTTTATATTGCGATTGACAAAGATCTAAAATGATGCGAGCGGTGACCAATAATCTTTCTCCTTGCTGAATTCTCACTGAACTTCAGTTGGGACCCAACAACTTAAGTACATGACTTTCCTTATCGACTCCTCAGATTGTCCTGGCTCCCGCGATTTGTTTGAAATCGTGTAAAAAGATAGATTCTTGTACTGAGATATTGATGCAAGATTATTCTTGGCATGTCGGTGCAGTGATCTTATGGCGTAGTTCCATCTGCTCCTTCAATGCTTCTACGGCTCCAATGCTAGTGGCCACAATCCAACCTGCATGTTGAAGTCATTTTTAATACCCTCTAAAATTCTTCCTTCCTCTCTCCCTTATACCTCCTTGTTTTACGGAATTGAGATAAAGACCCACGATACTAGGAGTTTGTTGAGGCCAAGGGGCACTTTTATAGCAGGGCTACAAGGGGATGAGCATGAACCATTGGCTATAGCCACTGGTTTTCTAGATTTATGTCCTTTTTGCCCTTTGTGGGTTAGTTGCACAAAAGGACAGGTTTGGGTTTTCCTTGGTCGCGGTGTTGTTTTTCAACGGCAGCACTACACGGTTTCTCATGGAAAAACTTAAAACAAGAAGCAATTGTTGGGCCTGGGCATTTTAGTCCAGGCAGTTCCACTTACTTTGCGTAGAACGGAGAAATGGGCCTTGCTTCTCTCCATTTTTTCTCAGTGACGTGTGAGCCAGTCAACGACTATGAGAGATGACACCAAAAAACTTTTTTTAAACTGGGCCTATTTTGGGCCCTAATTCAACTTGATTCAATATTTAAAGTAAACGAATAGTGTCCTTTAAATGAAAAAAAATCCATTAAATATGTTTGGCCCGCATATTTTGGAATGAACACCGTTACATAGCAACGGCTAAATTTAGTGAGTAACATAATAGATATGAAATAACAGTAAAATAATTTTTTTTATATTTATATATTTTTTTTAATTTGTACCAACTCCTGCCTTGTTTTTCTTCATTTTTCTCAGTGTGTCCTGGGCCTGAAAACGAAAATGAGAAATGACAAAAAATTATTAAGATATGGGCCTTTTATGGGCCATGGCCCAACTCCCATCAAAATGCAAAGAAAACAAATAAAAATTTTTATATGAAAAAAAAAAAAAACAATAAATACGTGTAGCGAGCATATTTTGAAATAAACACCACTAGGTAGCAATTGTTAAGTTTGTTTAGTAATATGATAGGTATAAAATGACAATAAATTTTTTTTATTTCATTTTATTTTATTTATTTATTCTAATAAATAAAATGTAATTAAATCACATTATCCATTATTTTCAAGTTGCTTTTCAAATGTTTCTACTAATTTTTTTAAAACTATTTTTTCCATTTATGTTTCTTTTAGCCCAACAAAATTAGTTATCGGGGCAATTGTGTTAAATCCAATCGGATGGTAACTAATCATTATTAAACAATTAATAGTCTTTCGTGTCGTTTGAGTTCTATGCATTTGATCCTTTGTTAAGACGAATGCACTTGCTTCCAAAACTGCATCTAAAGAATATAAATCTATATCTATTTATGGTTATCCCTTTTTTCCAATCTCACAATTAAAATATCAAGTATAGTCCCATTCTTTCCCGAAACCATAAGGACCTCATGCAAGATCCTAAACGACCACGTATTGAAGAAGTTTTGGTCGGGAGCAAAATCGATCAAAAATTACAAAACACGTCTCAAAATTTTAGTGGCCTAGTGGCCCCAAACTAAAAATCGAGAAAATCTCATTAGAAAGACATTGGATCAGCCTCCTTCATAATGCCACCTCTCTCTCTTGTTTTCTTGCAAGAAACAAGAAGGGAGAAAGATAAAGAAAAGAAAATTCAATTCAATTCAAAGAAAACGAGCTAACACTCTCTTTCTTAATGCAGTATCTACAAGAAAAATACATGCAACATGGACGATAGGGGCCGTCACTTCAGCTACATTCTCGGCGATCGGCCAATCTTCCAGCGACAGAAAGGCCTTAACTTCAGGCCCATGGACGCCTTCTCTGGCTTCCAATTTTCAATTTGGTAAATCATTGGAGAAATTGCCTTTTGCACTCACACAATTTACATTTGCAATAAAAAATCCGGAAGGCAAAAATATATACTCTTGAAACCAAACCGTAAACAATATTTTCAGTATGGACCCCAACAGCTCAAATACATGATTTTTCTCAAGGACTCTTCCGATTGCAATGCTTTCTCTTCTGTTAATTTCCTCGATATGGAAACAAGAGCTTCTGCCTGAGGGATTGACCTGACATGGTTCTTAGCATATTTGTGCAGCGATCTTATGGCTAGTTCCGTCTACAGAACCTTGGTCTTTCAAGGCCTCCACAGCCGCAATACTAGCGGCTGCTGCACATGCTCTGCTCGTTGAACTCATTTCCACAACAGACAGATACTCTCTATTTCTTTCTATGTTTCCTTCCGTGTACTCGAACAATCCGAAGAGGGACACCTTATAACAGCAGAGAACACTCTCTATTTATTTCTATGTTGCCTATATATATATATACACGTATATATACAAATGAAGTAGACTTAGGAAACGGGAAATGCCAAAAGTTTTGGAAAACCAGCAGCTGCATTACCTGGTTTTCTTGTCTGTCTGGTGGGCGACCTGTCCTGGAATGAGTACTATTGTTATGACTTTAATGTCCGATAGGACAAGTGATTATTACCGAACACAACGGGAGAAAACGGGAGTTTTAGTATTCGGACCACGGCTCCAGCGCACTGTTTTGTTTGGAGAAAATTCCCAAAATAAACCCTTTGTATAGGAGTCAGATCTGCTTGTTTTTTGGCATTCACGGAATAAAGCCTGCAGCCACGTACAAGTAATTTTAACATATTTTTAACCGTGATATTTACAATTTTTTTTATTTGTAATTTATATAATTTTTTAAATTTTATTATTTTATATTTAAAATAAACTTATTTATTATATGGCTCTTTAATGTTTTTGTTAAAATTATTTGTTAAAAAATATATAGAATAAATGTTATTACATCCAATCTTTTTATGATAAGTTTAAAAGGTGACCCAAATTTGAAAATAAATTTATTAAAAACATTTGTTATCTTTAAAAATTAAAAATTTTAATTTTTTTTTGTTATATCTCAACTTTAATTATAATATAACTTATGTTCGCTTGTCGAAAATTAAGTTTAACACTTTTGTACGGGTTTCCAAATTTTGTGACACTGCATGAAGCACTGACTTTAGAGGGAGAAATGAAATGTTATAACAACAACGCATAATGTTGTGAGTTCAAAGATCAAGAAATAAATAAATGCACATAAAAGTTTTAAACAAAACACTCCCCTTCCATCCGCCATAAGGATGGGTACCGTATCACAATTGTCTAAGGATACGATCAGATACGTGTTTTTTTTTATATATTTTCCTAAATATCTTATTGCTTCGTGGCGTCAGTATGGGCCACAACAACTCAATTACGTGATTCCTTTCATCGCTTTGTTTTCTCTTACTTCGCTCTACGGCAAAAGGTGAGGCTGACGGGTTCTTGGTCCGAGAAACTGACCTGACACCGCTTTTGGCTTGTTGGCGTGGTGACCTAATTGTGTGGTTCCACCTGAAGATCCCTTGATCCTTCCGGGCCTCCACAGCCCGGATGCTTACTGCTACCTTCTTCCAAGATTTGTTTGTTGAAGCGCAACTTATTATGTCTTATTAATTTCTTAAATTTCAAGTAGCTATAACAACGTGCAATTGTAGATAGCTGGATATCGGGTACTGAAAGCAAATGGTATCAAAGAGCCGCTTAATATGTAGAGGACTACGATGCCAATTGCCTGTAGTTTTGGAGAAAACCAGATGCCAATCGCCCTCTGGCACCAGGTTTTGAGCACAATTATTCGTCAAGGATATGGATGGTGACCTTCGTATCATTGAAGGATCCAACAAACGTTAACTAGGTGGGGAAAGGATGGGATTTTGAAATGGAATCCCATAAATGACAATAAAATTATTTGTGACTCTAATTTCAAATGTGCAGCCATTTTTTCTTCCCATAATTCAAATTCGGCCCCACGTATTCTCCCACTTAATGGAAATCGAACGAACCCATTTACTAATACTAATGGTAAAATATAATTAAATTTGAATGCCAAAAAAATATATATATTACAGAAAAAAAAACAATATACTCAGGTCCTCTTATTTCTTTGGAATGCAAATTAATTTGACAATGATAAAGTTGTGCATTTCAGATTGTCTTTGTAGGTGGGGCGTCATTATTTGTGTCGCATCCATTAAAATTTGTTTTTGCTACATTTACATACTATTTTCTTTCTTTTTTTTTATGTTACAACCCGGTTCCTCCTCGTTAACCAAGATGAAATTTCCTGGAGTCACATTTGATTGCAGCTAAACATATTCGCCATTTGTCAAAGAATATAATTAATTAACGAGCGAAACAATAAACACTGCGTAATTGGAAATTCAGGAAACTAGTTGTTTATATCTGTTGAACTCTAGAGCTTGGACACAATAAAGCACGTATCAGTTCTTATAACATTTCCGTATTCTATGGCACAGGAATTTCGGTTACAATTTGCAGCAATCAACCATCAGTGGTGCAATTTCTTTTCTCTAAAACCATGACTTTTCCCATAGCCAAACAAAAACACCACAACTCTTCTCTTCCAGGTATATTCGAAAACTTCAGATCTTTACGTTGCAATTGGCAAAGATTGCCTGCAGTGACACAAGAATCTTTCTCCTTGCTTAATTCTCAACAAACTCTAGTTGGTACCCCAACAACTTAAGTACATGACTTTCCTTAAGGAGTCCTCAGATTGTCCTGGTTCGCTCACTTTGTTTGAAACCACGTAAGAAGATAGATTCTTGGCCCGAGACATTGATCCAAGATTGTTCTTGGCATGTTGGCGCAGCGATCTTATGGTATAGTTCCATCTGCAGAATCCCTGGTCCTTCAATGCCTCTATGGCTACGATGCTAGTGGCCACAATCCAAGCCCTGCTCGCTGAACTCATTTTTAATACCCTCTTAAATTCTTCTTCCTTTTTCCCCTCTACCACTTTGTTTTACAGAATTGAGACCCAGATCCAGGATACTAGTATGAGATTTATGCATTTCGCTCAGGCCAATGGTGTTGATAAAGGGCTGTTTTATAGGAGGGGTCCAAGGGAGGAGGATAAACCATTGGCTACGGCCATTGGTTTTTCTAGGACCATTTGTCTATTAGTTACACCTAACGACAAGTTTTGGTTCTAGTTTACTCATGCTGTTGCTTTTCAACATCGGGCACAAAGCGCACTATCGTTAAGTGACAGCAGGTGGCTTTGCATGGAAATGCCTAAAGCAAGCAACCAAGCAAGCAAGCATCGGAGCTCAAAAGCCACTCGGGCATTAGAGTCCAGAGAGTCCAACTTGCTTTTGGGTGGAAATTATTCCGTACAGTCAAACGCATAAAATTATCGGCCGTTTTCTGTCTTAAAATAATTTTAATTTAAAACGAAGTACAAATGTTGAGAATTGATAAAAAAAAAATCTTCAAAGATTCAGAGCTATGTTATGGAAATTGAAAAGATTTATGATTAATTTTTCACTTATTTCCCAACTGCTGCCCTGCTTTTCTTCCTATAAATAAGAGAAATGAAGATTAAAAAAAAAAAAAAAAAATCTCTTATGGTCTGGGCATATATGGGCCTTGGCCCAACTCCTATATATTTATACACACACAAGTAAACTGCAAATCCTGTGAATAATTTTCCCCTTTTACTTCTTTCAGAGTTAACGGAGCATTACTATTAAATCCAACGGACGGTGACTAATCATTAGCAAACAATCAAAATTGCCTTTCATGTGGCATAAGCCCTACGCATTTAATTCTTTGTTAAGTCGTATTCACTTGCTCCCACAAATGCATTAATTGAAGAATATGAATAAATATCTATTAAGCTTTTTTTTATTTTATTTTTTTTATGACCCTCCCCCAATTGAAAATATAAAGTTTAGGTGAATCAATCTCAAGTTCACGTAAGGTCCTGAACGACCACGTACTGAAGAAGTTACGGGGGCAATATCGATCACCAATTAGAAACTACGTGTCAAAGTCTTGCTGGCCGGGTGGCCCACCAACTAAAAATCGAGAAAATCTCACATTTCTAACATCGGATAAGACTCCTCCAGAATGTTAACCTCATTTACTCTCGTTTTCTTGCAAGAGAGAAGAAAGAAGACAGAAGAAAGAAACAGAAAAGAAAGGAGAAGAAAATTAAAATCAAAGAAAACGAACTCAAATGTCAATACTCTATATCAATTCTCTTCTTTCCCTGTACACTAACACCGTGACATAAATATCAAATTTTCTTTCTCCAAACACTCCCCTTCTCTCTCTATTCGGCATCTACAGGGAAAATTCAAACATTACATAGATAATGGCGGCCGTTACTTCAGTGTCATTCTCGGCGATTGGCCAATCTTCTTGGGACAGAAAGGCCTTGACTTCACGCTCATGGACGCCTTCTCTGGCTTCTAATTTCGAGGCTTTCCGTTTTCGTACTGGCTTCTCTTGCCACTATGTGGGTGTTAGAGCTCCCAATTCCACTTCTCGTCTGGTTATCCATTGCATGTCCACTGCAACAGGTGTGAATCTTCGTTTCAACTCCAATCTTTATTTTCTGATTGGTTACTGAGAAATTGGAGAAATAGAGAAACTTAGAAATGAGAGTTCAAGAAAGTCATTAACTTTGTCTCATTCATTCGAGCTGTGCATTTGGGTTGTTGAGTTTTTGATCTTAGTTTCTTGGTTTTTATTTTTTAAAATATGTTTCCGTGTTAATTGTAGTGAATCTGAATTTATAGGCCTTTTCAATTTCTGGGTCATGATATGTTTGTTGAATTGGGTTTTAGATGTGCCCACCGTGTCTGAGACCAAGTCGAAATTTCTAAAGGCATACAAGAGACCAATCCCAAGTATTTACAGCACTTCTGCAAGAGCTAGTTGTCCAGCAGCATCTGATGAGGTATAAGAGGACATACCGCTATGACCCTGTCTTTGCCCTTGGTTTTGTTACGGTTTACGATCAGCTCATGGAAGGCTACCCGAGTGATGAGGATCGGGATGCCATTTTTCAAGCTTACATAAGGGCATTGGAGGAGGAACCGGAGCAATACAGGTTTTGCTGATTTTGATATTCAATCTAAATTATTGAGGATGCATAGCATTTCTAAGTTCTAACTTATATGTTTCTAGGAAGAGACACTTTTGGATCAAACAAGTTTGTTGCCATGTGAAATGAGCAGTCAATTTCAAAGCTCACGGATTTGTTTTTATCTGTGCGCTAAGGAAAAATTATAGGATATATTCCATGCAAGAGAAACAAATAAATAGTTAGGTGGACTGTTGAACATTTTGCACTTTGCTCTATAGAGTTGATGCCAAAAAGCTGGAAGAGTGGGCTAGGGCCCAGACTGCAAATTCACTTGCTGACTTTCCATCCAAAGAAGGGGAAGTTGAGGGAATACTGAAGGACATTGCAGAAAGAGCTTCAAATGGGAATTTCAGCTATAGTCGCTTCTTTGCTATTGGATTGTTTCGTCTTCTTGAGCTGTCAAATGCAACTGAACCGACAATATTGGAAAAGGTTGGATCTTGCATCCATTTCATACTAATATTTGTTGCAGTGAGTATATGCCATCTTTTGATTGATCTTTTAAAACTTTTTTGGACCATTATATAAGTCTGTTGGGATGTCATAGGACTTAAACCACCCAGTTTTAATCCCATGGATCCCTTCCCCCTCTCAACTCCATTGCAATTTGAACCTGGGATCTCAAGGACATCCCCATTGGTGACAAGTATTTGATTGCTTTGCTGCTTCTTTAAACTGTTGGGGTTTTGGGGTGTAGGGGTTTATTTTGCTTGCATATAATCCTCTGTGTATTGTTTATGTTTTCTTTCTCCCTTATTGGGTTCCTTCAACTGAATAAATGGATTGTATCCAGTGAGTTGTAAATTTGCTTTGTTGGCATCCATGTCTAAATATCTGCTGTGGGGATGACATAAAATCAGTTTTAGTGTCTCTGTCTGTTAATCTTGCTTTAATCTGGTCTACATGATTCCAGATTTTTGCTGCAATGTAGGCTTGAGTTCCTCATTTCTGTATTTTGGTGCCCCCATTACATAGTGACATTGGTTTATGTGCTTCATTGAAGCTTGAGATTGTTCACCATTTGCATTGTAAGCAAAAAGTTCTGTTCATTGTTTGAAATATACCTTTCAATTGTCATACAACAGCTTTGTGCAGCATTAAACATCAACAAAAGAAGTGTAGATCGGGATCTTGATGTATATCGCAACCTTCTTTCCAAACTGGTTCAATCAAAGGAGTTGCTGAAGGAGTATGTGGATAGGTAAAGACAAAAACCAGTTCTCGTTCCTGTGTTCAATTTGTTTTAAGTGATTATCAAGCTGTAACATTTCAATCCATACAATGGTGTTTGATTTTCAATTGTAGACACAATAATTGCCCACCAGACCTTGATGCAGCTAACTGCAGCTCTGACTGCTGCAAAAAGTGAAAAATGATGTGTTTTGGATATTGAACTACGATAAGAATTGAAGAATATTAACATGTGATGTTAGAGAATTTGTGAACATAGTTGAAAGAAATGGGTTTAATCCAGTTGTGTGAGTTTATATATAAATAATACTGATACTTGCCAGGATTCCTCCTCTCTATGAGGTGTTGTTTAGATGCTCACCTTGCTTGGAAATCATACATAAAAATTTTAGTCCATGTTACAGAACCTAATCTCTGACTGCTAAAATTTTCTGTTTGTATTCCTGTATATAGTGCCCTAGTTTTGTACTTCTATCTATTTGTCATTAGGGTGCTTCTTCACCAAAAAAGCGTTCTCGTTTACAGGGAAAAGAAGAAACGAGAAGAAAGGACAGAATCCCAGAAGGCTAACGAGACTGTCAAAAAATGTCTGGGAGAGCCCCAATATGTTGGCCAGTAGTTCAGTGAGTGTGGAAGTTTCAAATTCCAATGAGCTGATCGACTCCCGCGAGGCTTCAACGCTGTGATTGGTCTCTCTTATTTGATTTATGGTTCTAGCCTCCACTGATTCCAAAATGATCATCAGCTTACGGCCTTGCATTATTCAGGTGTACTGTGGTGGATATCATGATTAAGATAAATCCCTTTTTGTTTTGATGTTCACATCCCTACTATCATGGCAAAAGTTTTTTTGTTTGTACCATGTTACAAGATGCTACCAAGGTAAGGTTGCATAGAGTTCATTTTTCATACAGGTTCTCTGATGTCCATCTCTTTCTCAACAAATTTAACCCCCTGCTCACTGCTAGTTCTTTTGTTTCTAGTTTTTGTTTTCCTGATAATGACTCTACATTTCTTCTGATTTCTTTTCGCGAGGAAACTAATTCAACAGGAGAATGAGAAATTCTTACATGTACCTTGTCCAGAAGCATGAACTTGAGGAAGTGATAACGAGCTGGTGAAAAATTAAAGCAGCTGTTTAAAAATAAACACACACCAAAAAAAAGAAGGTTAATGAAAAGTAAGAGGCTCCAGGGATATTCTTCTGACTATAATAATGGTGGATATTGCTGGATGAAAGATGGAGGATGTTCATAGAGTTAGGCGGGTCCCACACTGGTGAGTTTTGTATCTCATGCCATGGATTATTGGATCTAACTCGCCAGATACTACGAGCTATGGCAATGTTTCCTTCTGTTTTGTTTCGGCGAGAGGCTTTTTGTGTGGGGAAAACTTCCCAGGATCCGGTAAAAGGAGATGGGGCCCATTGGTCACTGGGACCCACAGTTGCTGGCTCAGATTGGGCATGCCAAGAGCTTCCGGGTACCACGACCTCTGACTGGAAAATGCAAATGAGAATTTATTAGCAATTACGGCATCACTGTAAATTAAAACTTTAATCACGACGTGGAAACACTAAAATTTTGAAGTCCTTAAACAAAGAAAGGTATGTTAATATGTCAACTCAGATAAGAAGTATCAACGGCATCCGGGATCCTGAATGTGTCAGCCGAACCAAATTTTCTCCATTCATCCCCTCGTAAGGAATCTTACTGATTGCTGTCTTCATTGTCAGCTAGTGATGGCTAGGCGATGAGGGATCGTGGATGCTTTTGGCTCTGCAATCATGGGTGGCAAGCATGTTGACCTGTCCAAGGTGAGAGATTTCAACAACCATAGTCTCGTCGTCTTCTGGTAAGGGTTGCTTCCACGGTTCCCCATCAACCCTCGTGCATGTATGGTCATCATCACCTTTGTGAATGTCAATCCGTATTCTGTGCGCCTAGTGATAAAGGGAGCTGAAGTTGAGAAAATTCACGTGCTTCCTGGACTGGCTAATTTGAATGGGAAAATTATACCGCTAGTAACAGGAAATTTAAATAAGATGTCCCGTCAGTTGTTGTTCGGGCAAAAAGTAGGAATAGCTCTTGATTTGTTGTTGGTGGTGGTTGCGTAGTTTCCAACTTCCAAATATTAATGGGATCCCGAGTCAAGAATAACTAATACTCAATTAGTTTACAACTTTTTCCCGTGCAAGACGAGTTCCATGTCCATTCGGAGCCACCAAGACAAGCCCATGCCGAGCATCACTATATTTTGTTTTTTCTTTGTAACGGCTATTAAATCAAAAAAGATTTAGGTCTTAATATCATTTTATTTTATAATGACTTGTCAAGGGAGCGTCTTAATTAAATGCTAGCTGTTGCTAAAGTTATTATTATTATTATTATTATTATTATTATTATTATTATTATTATTTTAAGAAATGAATATATAACAAAATTTGTAAGCCAATATACTTATCAATTGAAATTAAAAATTATTTAATTTTTTATAAAAAAATAATTATTGAAATCTTATTAAATTTAAATAAAATTCTTCATATTTAATTTTGTTACTAATAAATTTATAACTCAATATTGTACCTTGATGTCAAATCCGGTTGCTATGGTCTGCTCAAGGACAATTGTTTTAGGGAGCTGGACATTGCCCGACTAGGATTAGCATGCACGCGTTCTTTTAAAGCTACCCAGATCTAAATTTTCCAAGTAGTCCAGCGTCCAGGAGCCTGAATAAAGCCCAACCACTTTAGCCTGTCGTTTCTTGGTCGGACTATATTTTAAGAAGCTGATGACGCCCGTCCGGGCGAAAGTTTTATTTATTTTTGCTTCAATGGAGCGTGGTCCGTTGCACATGCCCACCCGAATTTTAGTCACGGACAATAATGTATACTTTATTGCTTTCATATAAAAAATTTCCATTTTTCATGGGAAACATCTTATTCTTACTTGACGAATTAAAAAAAATTTGCTACCTACCCTACCTGACCATGGCAAGAAAAAAATGATTAATGACTGAAAAGAAATAAAAGAATTCTCCTTCTATAAAAGCTGAGCCCCACACCATATGTCATGTCACGATTGCGAGGTAAATTTTTCAAAATGGTCCATTGTATTTTTGTTTTTATTTTTTGTGGGACAAAAATGTCTTTGTCTATGAGGTGGTGCACACATGGCCGTTTGATGTATCATGACAAAATTAAGGCAAAAGAAAGAAAAAAAAAAGAAAAAGGAAAAGAACATTTAGGCTTCTATTGTAATATTTGTATACAAGATACTGAGGCTAAAAAAAAGACGCACGCCACTCATGACAGAGCAAACTAAATAAAATAATTTTTCAAGAATTGAGAGTGAAAATTTTTTATTGTAAAGTAAAATTTTCATTCATTTAGTAACAAAAATATATTATAACCATCTTAATTTTTTTAAAATGAACAAAAAAATAATTGCAGAATTCCATTAATTTTTTTTAGCATTATATTTTATGAAATAAAAAATTTAATTGAATTATTAAACTAGAAAGAAAAACCACTAATAAAATAGAATTGAAAATATCACCAAAATATATAACAATTAAGTTGAATTAAATTAAATTCATTATACCACTTAATTTAAAAAAAAAACTATGGAATTCATTCACTCAATAATATATACCAAATAAGGAAATAAAATTACAATTCAATTATTAAATCGAATTTTAAGGTAAATTTGAGTTTAGTTTAATTTAATTTTATATAAAAAAATTATTCCAAATAAACTCTCATCAAGGGGATATAAAGTTGAAAACAAAGACTCATAAATGCCTTAAAAAAGAGATCAAGTCAAGGACATGGGCTGAACCCACTCTATGTTGGATTGGAAATTCCTGTTACCAAGCCAAGAAAGAGATATCTTCTGCCGCTAATCATCCAAGTTGTAATTAGAAATGTTAAAATATAATATAAAATTAAATATATAATTTATAATTTATAATTTTATTTAATAAATAAAATTTTAAATATATTATTAAAATTTTTATAATTAAATAATCTCATCTATATTCCAATAACGAGTGAGATGACACTTCACGGCAAACAACATACTGCCGACAGGCCGATATGCAGTTGGCAAAGGGTGCACGGCAACCACAAACCAAAGGACTGCCATGTACTTTTTCTTTACAGCTGGACCCGGTTCTTCCCTTTAGATTTAACATTGTAAATTCATATATGGACGCTTTTGGTAAAAGGGATTGTCCAGAAATCGATTTCAATCCAAAAAAGTTAAGCATGGGCTTTAAAAATGCATTACAATTTAAATTCTAACATTTTCTTTTCTTGAACAAGTTCATTGGATTATCAGTGTGACAAAATAAAAGTCTTTATAACCTTAATATAATTTTAACTCATAACCAGACGAAAAAAAATATATATATTATGAAAATAATAAAATATTTACGGGTCACGTTCAAATTTACTCACTCTCTCAAGCTTTTTTTCTTCAAGACACTTGATGCGGCCTAATCTTATGGTAGGGCCTCCGTTCCCTATCTTTATCGACTTGGAATATATAACATGGAGTCAACAAAACAATACCTACTTGGTTTTTCTTGGAATACTTACTATACGTTTATTTTTAATTTTAAATATAATTTATTTATAGTTTTATATTACATAATTAAATTTATTATTTTTATTTTAAATAAAATTTATTTAATATGTTATAAATATTATAAAAATTATATTAAAAAAATAAAAATAGAAATCTTCTTTATTGATTAATACAACCTTAGATTGATAAAATCATAGCTGCAAACTCGTTTTTGGAAGAGAAGAATATAACTTCAACTACATAACGGAGTTCAAAGAAGAGATTAACACTTTTTTGCGTTAAAGAAAAAAAGATTAATTAACACTTTTCTAACTTACATTATAAACAAACATACAAAAATTATACTTTTCTAATCCCACT
This sequence comes from Rhizophora mangle, assembly GCA_037832345.1. Lineage (NCBI taxonomy): Eukaryota > Viridiplantae > Streptophyta > Magnoliopsida > Malpighiales > Rhizophoraceae > Rhizophora > Rhizophora mangle. The sequence continues at coordinate 1,467,758 of JBAPLJ010001937.1, read as the reverse complement.
AACATTAATCGTCACAAAAGCATCGCTAAAGTTTGAAAATTTATTAGTATATAAAATTTTTTTAAAAGTTATTTGGTAATTGCAACATTCAAAAAAAATTGATAATTGTTAACAAGAAAATGACGCACAGAATAGGATTATTGCCGGAATCATTGCATTTGGTCCAAAAAACACAAACGTCTTGTCAGATAAAGATAAGGGATGAATTTTCAAATAGATTGTTCGGAAAGCTGTAAAGGTTGGACCATTCATTTTCAATATTATTTTCAATTATCAGTATCTTTATCCATGGATGTTAAACATATTAAAAATTATATATATATATATATATATATATATAAAAAGATAATATGACACCTTAAAAACCACACATATTTATTATTAAAAAATAAAAAATAATTAAATTACACACATTTAAGCATAAAAGTCTTGGCAAACTCCTACTCCGTTTTCCATTTTGCCCTCCGACTGCTAGTAATAACGCTATCTTCCTTCCTCCCAGAGTAAAATATGGTTCAGTCTAATTCCATAGAAGTCATTGATCATTTTCAAATCTCTCCGCCACAAGGCGCAGTTCCGGCGACCGCTTCTATCCCTCTTAGTTTCTTTGACATGTTGTGGCTTCTTTGCCGTCCGATGCAACGCCTATTCTTCTATGATTTCCCTCACTCTGTTCCTTACCTCATGCAAAACATCCTTCCCTCCTTAACAACCTCCCTCTCCCTCACTCTCCAACACTTCTACCCTTTTGCAGGCAATTTAGCATACCCGCCGCCACCTCTTAAACCCCACATCGTCTTCACGAACCGCGATTCCATCCCTTTCACTGTCGCTCAGACAACAACTGTGGATTTTAATGAGATCATCCGAGACCACGTTCGAGATGTCAGAGAGCTTCACCCTCTTGTTCCAAAGTTGCCTCCATCACGCTTGACGCAGGACGGCACAAGAATGCTTCCGCTTATTGCCGTGCAGTTGACTTTGTTTCCAAACGCGGGACTCTGCATTGGATTTGCGTTTCAACACGTGGCAGGCGATGGCGTGGCTTTTAACCATTTCGTGAAATTCTGGGCCTTCGTCTTCAGATCGTCAGAGTTAACTCATCTCGAGAAGTGGCTGCCCTGTCTCGACAGGGCCATTCTGAAGGACCCACGTCAGGTTGAATCCCATTGTTTGACGGCTTGTTGGGAAGGGGCACCGGCAGGCGACCACAACATAGACGCAACCCAGGATGATAATTCTCTTGCGGACAAGGTTAGAGCCACTTTCAGGATCAGCAAAGAGAATATCGAAAAGCTGAAGCGGCAGGTCTCGGATTATACCCTGGGGCAATTACACGCGTCAACATTTGCTGTAACGTCTGCAATTATATGGGTTGCTTTGATCAAAACGGAAGATTATGAAGCCGGTGTTTTACCTGACGTGGACAAGCCTTGCTACTTTGATTTTCTTGTAGATTGTAGACAGCGTCTTGAAACAAAAGTGCCCAATAACTACTTTGGTAATTGTGTTGGGGTGTGTTTTGTCCCGGCCAGGAGGGGCGAGCTACTTGTAGATAATGGACTCGTTGTCGCCGCAAAAACAATTGGAGAAAAAATTAAAAGAGTTTATAGAGGGTGGAGTTCTGAGAGATGCCGAGACATGGTTGACAACATGGAAAGAGATGCATGCAGAAGGGAAATCGTTATTTTCAGTTGCCGGCTCGCCGAGGTTGCGTGTTTATGAGACGGATTTTGGATGGGGGAGGCCAAAAAAAAGTGAGGTGGTTCATCTTGATTCTACTGAGGCTGTATCTATCTCCGACTGCAGAGATGGAGGAGGTGGTGTAGAGATTGGCTTGGCACTCACAAGGTCTAAAATGGACGTCTTTACTATTGTTTTTGAGCAACATCTGAAACAAATATGACTTGTGGCTTATGCTGTCTATCATCAGATCTTATACATTAATAAAGCTATTGGCAATAGTTTGTCGATTTTCCGTCTTGACCTCCCCAAGAGAGAATTGAAGCTCAACGTTGTAATTAAGTTTTAGCTCTCGTGTCAAAGATTACTTCTTGATGGCTCGTGCCATTTTCCCCGACTTTGACTCGTTCTCACTGACCGTTGCCAAGTAAAAGGTGGATTTCGACAAAGTAAAATAAGGGACGTTTTACATTTGTTCCAAACTTGCCTGCCGCTCCCGTAACACCAGCCGGCACACTCGTCGAATCCTCCCTCTCACGTGGCCAACTGAGTGTTATTTTTTAAATATAATTTATTTATAATTTTATATCATATAACAAATAAAATTTATTTAAAAAAATTAAAATAAATTTATATAATTTAAAATAATAAATAAATTATAATTAAAACATAGTACATATTTTCATCTTATGAAATTTTGGGCGGCCGTGTACATAATAACATTATAAAAAATCGCTGCCGTCTTAAGATCGGGCCAAGGTGGGTGAAAGACCCAAATCGGCTTAAGTCCATTTTTTGGGAGGAGTGGTTCAAAATCCTGCGTCACCATTGGACTACAGGCTTAAACCCGACGTTCAACTTTAAGGCAAAGCTAGAGCCACATCAGCGAAAGGACGAGAACAAGTTGACGCCCCTAAAAATTGGGTGTCAGATCTCAAATCAATACAGAGACAATGGTCTGGGACAGCTGCATATATCTTCACGTTTGCAGCAACATGTGCTCTTAAATGGGTTTTCTTGATCAAAGCCCCACGGGAGAATGGACTTGGAGATGTAGTCGATGATATGCTTCAGTAATTGGGCTTTTTATGCAGACTACAGACCCGAACTACCTATTTAGATTACGTACTCAATCCTCTTTGATCAATATTTGCAGCAAATCTGAAATCGGGTTTGGCTCCTATTTGTGGATCTATAATTGTCGAGGAGAATTTATGGCAAACCAAATTTTTACAGGAACTCATGGAATGCCTATTTGTTTTGTTAAATCCCTCCATCTCTATTGAATGCTATGGCCATTTAGGAAATAGTTTTAACATAGACTAAACAATAAACTATCAAAAAAAAATCGTAACAATAGATTAAGACAGGCGATACAAATTACTCACGCAAACAAACAAGAAGCAACCTGCTGATTGTAAGAAAAGTGATTGGTTGAAATGACAAGGACGAGCAAAGAGCCCTTTTATTAAATTCTCACAAAATCAACGAAACAAAATTTTGTATGTAAATTAAATTCCTGACACACGTAGATATCGGCTTTACGTCTAGACTCACAGAGAAAATTCATGATAGGCACAACTTTATCATAAATCCCAGTCAACGAACAACGAGAAAAATAAAAAAAAAAAATTCTTGTAAAAAAAGAGAAATAGAAATTGTGCAAAATAACGGCAAAACTGAGTATTACTCCAAACCTGTGGCCAGAGATGAAATAGCTGAAGTTACCTGTTGGGTATATCTAGACCTTCCCATTGCTTACCATGTTTCCTCGTAATTTTCACCTGTGCCAGGTGAGCTATGTTTCTGTAGTGAACAAGCAAGCTACTTCTCAATTTGTTCAGAGATCCGGGTAGATTTATGCCACTGTGAATCGCGAACCTCTATATTTGACCCCACCAATTGATAAGTAACGAGAAGAAACCCGACCTTAACATGGGGAGGATACATTGTATGCATCTCTACACATCTCCTCTATCTTCTTTCCTTCATTTTGATTTTCTATGCTGCATGCCCTTGTCAAGTTTCTCCATTGAGTGCAATCAAAGAGTCTCTCCAGGAGGGAGAGGCAAGCCCCCGCTTTGATCAAAATATTTCACGACGATAGAAAATCTAATTATGCAAGTAAATGTGTTCTTAAGTTTACAGGTAAAGAGAATTATGAGGGTACTTCCCAGTTTCTAGACTATCACAAATTGCAGAATTTAGATAGTGCAGTTAGCCCTGACAACCACACAGAAAAAGATACTGTGATTGACAGAGTCTGCAGAAGAGACTACTAAGGATTTGGCTAAAAAAGAAACATAAACTAAAACAATTCAATATTTCGAAAATCTGAAACTTGTCTAACCTTTTGGTACTTCAAAGAGAAAAAAAAAAAATCTCTAAAGCTAAGCATCTTTACTTCAGGCATGTATGGAAAATCCATATATTGGATAGGGCATTGTTGATCTCTACCCTAACCTGGATGAAGGATGAAAAAGAGGCGCAAAACCACGCTTGTGCGCAACCAAGCTTGGCACAAGCACTCTGGTCCCAGCTCATAGAAAAGAAAAAAATCAACAATCGTAGTTAGGAAATACTTTGTGAAAAAACCAGACGGAAGTTCATAGTCTTTTTTACAAGGAAATTAAGATCTTGGTGGATCCAAGACACAGTAGTACACTTGAATGTTGCACTGAAACAAAAGCTAAAATAGCTCTAAAGAACAAGGTAAAAAAAATAATAATAATAATCTATCATTGTAACAAGACAGTAATGTTATTCCTTATATTTGATTTGCTTCCAGTACTTGAGCACATTGATTTTCCAACTTTATACTCCATAACAGTCCCATATGCTAACATGCCTGACACAAAAAGAAACATCAATATAAAAAGAATCAACGAAAACGCACTGATAATCGTGGATTGACGTCAAGAAGAAGCCAATAACACATAGAGAGAACTAGTCAAAGAACCGCAGAAAAGCCGCGTAGGGTTGGATTATCGTTACAAGCAATTCAAGAAAAAGAAAGAAACACACGCGACTGCTTTCTGTCAAGTATTTACAGTGCTGCAGAAGAAGGGCCAGGAGGGCAATAAGGAGAGAGGAAGTAGAACGGGAAGGGAATTGAAAAATATACAAAAGGAACGCCAAACTGACTCCCAGGCCCGTTTTTAAAAACAACCTTATTATCAGTCTTAGGAGTTTGCTGATTCCATCAACCAATAAAAAACCCACCCATTTAAGTCCCCTATTAACCCTATGTTATTTTCTTCGTAACGGATTAAAATTAAAAAAATAAAATTAGTTATTAAATTATTTTATTTTATAATGACTGTTATTTTTTAGAAAAATATATATGTAATCAAAATTATGAGTCATTTAATTTTTTAATAAATTTTTATTATTTAAATATTATTAAAATTAAATAAAATTCTTCTCATTTAATTTTATAATTAATAAATCTATAACTCGATGTTACATCTCGACGCTATGGTCGACAAATGTTTTAGGGAGCTGGACATGGCCCGACTGGGATTAAACGACTCCTGCATGCACGCGTTCTTTTAAGGCTACCCAGATCTAAATTTTCTAAGTAGTCCAGGGTCCAGGAGCCTGAATAAAGCCCAACCACTTTAGCCTGTCATTTCTTGGTCGGACTATATTTTAAGAAGCTGATGACGCTCGTCAGAGCGACTTTAGCCCAAAGTTTTATTTATTTTTGCTTCAATGGAGCGTGGTCCGCTGCACATGCCCACCCGAATTTTAGTCACAGACACTAATGTATACTTTATTGCTTTTATATAAAAAATTTCCATTTTTTATGGGAAACATTTTATTCTTACTTCACCAATTAAAAAAAAAAATTTGCTACCTATTCTACCTGACCATGGCAAGAAAGAAAAAAAAAATGATTAATGACCTTATGAATTGGTTTCAAAAAGCTAAGATAAACTCCTTACGCCTTCTTAATAAAAAAACAAAAAAGAATTTTCCTTCTATAAAAGATGAGCCACATAAATTTTTTAAAATAGTCCATTGTATTTTTGTTTTTTTCTTTTTGACAAAATTGTCTTCGTCAGTGAGGTGGTCATGACAAAATTAGCCAGGGAAAAAAAGAACTTTTGGGCTTCCATTGTAATATTATATACAAGATATTAAGGCTAAAAAAAGACGCACGCAACTCATGACAATGCAAACTAAATAAAATGATCTTTAAGGAATTGAGCGTGGAAATTTTTTATTGTGAAATAAAATTTTCATTTATTCAGTAACAAAAATACATTATAACTGTCTTATCAATTTTTTTAAGTAAAGAATTTAATTAAACTGTTAAACTAAAAAAATCACTAATCAAATAAAATTAAATATATCATTAAAATATATGACAATTGAATAAAATTAAATTAAATTCATTATACTATTTTTTTCTAAAATATAAAAATTCATTCTTTTAATAATATATATCAAATAAGAGATTAAAGTTACAATTCAATCATTAAATCAAATTTAGTTTAATTTAATTTTATAAAAAAAAAAAAAAAGGATACCAAATAAGCTCTCACCAAGGGGATGTAAAGTTAGAAAACAAAGACTCGTAAAAGCATTTAAAAAGAGATCAAGCTGAAAACAGTTATAAATCGCTCCAAGTACATGCGATCAACCGAACATATGTTGGATCGAAACTTCCTGTTACCAAGCCGAGAGAGAAATATCCTTGCCACTTATCATCCTGGTAGTAATTAGAAGTATTAAAATATAATATATAATTTATAAGTTTTATTTAATAATTATAAATAAATTATTCTGTAAATATAATATTAAAATTTTTATAATTAAATAGTCTTATATGTATTCAGTGAGACGACAATCCACGGCGCCGTGTGCAGACAACATATTGCCTACAGGCCGATACGCAGTTGGTAAAAGGTGCACGGCGACCAGAAACCAAAGGGCTGCCATGTAGTTTTTCGTTCTTCCTTTGAATTAAACATTGTAAATTCATATATGGATTCTTTTGGTAAAAAGGATTGTCGAGAAGTAGATTTCAATCCAAAAAGTTAAGTTTGAGTTTTAAAAATACATTACAAATTAAATTCTATCATTTTAATCAGTGTAGACAAAATAAAAGTCTTTCTAAACTTAATATAATTTTAACTCATGGGGAGATGATAAAAAAGAAAATTATTATGAAAAGAATAAAAATATTTACTGGTCACGTTCGAGTATACTTCACTTCTTCCCACAAAAGCGAAATTTACTCACTCTCACAAGGTTTTTCATCGAGATACTTGATACGGCCTAATCTTATGGTAGAGCCTCTGGTCCCTATCTTTGTTGACTTCGAATATAAAACATGGTGTCAACCAAACAAGAATAACTTGGTTTTATTAAGACAACCTTAGATTAATGAAATCTTGCACGTCATCGTGCACGTCCGCAGATTCTAACGCCTTCTCAAGTACAGTTTACTTTGAAGGACAAGAACGAAAACATCATCAATCACGTAAGGCAAGCATCGCTGCAAACTTTTTTTGGGAGAAGAAGAATATAACGTCAACTAACTATATAATGGAGTTCAATCAAAAAAGTCAACACTTTTTTTTGCGTTAAAAAAAGATTAATTAACACTTTTCTAACTTACATTATAAACAAATATACAAAAATTACATTTTTCTAATCCCACTCACATTAATCCTCACAAAAGCATTGTTACAGTTAAAAATTTATTAGTATATATAATTTTTTTAAAAAGTTATTTGATAATCGCAACATTCAAAAAAAATTTGATAATTGTTAAACGTTCAAAAATTATTTAAGAAATGTTAACAAGAAAATGGCGCACACATTAGATTATTGCTGGAATCATTGCATGTGGTGCAACGTCTTGTCAGAGAAAGATCAGGGATGGATTTTCTTATTATTATTACCATTATTTATTTATTTGTTGTGTGCATCAAACTTGCCAATATTTTTATCCACCGATGTTAAATATATTAAAAATTATATATATATATATATATTTTTTGTAGATAACATAACACCTAAAAAACCAAACGCATTTATTGTTAAAAAATAAATAATAATTGAATTACACACACACTCCGTTTTAAATTTTGCCCGCGGACTGCTAGTAATAACATTATCTTCCTTCCTCCCTGAGTAAAATATGGTTCAGTCTAATTCCATAGAAGTCATTGATCATTTTCAAATCTCTCCGCCACAAGGCGCAGTTCCGGCCACGGCTTCTATCCCTCTTAGTTTCCTTGACGTGTCGTGGCTTCTTTGCCGTCCGATGCAGCGCCTATTCTTCTATGATTTCCCTCACTCTGTTCCTTACCTCATGCAAAACATCCTTCCCTCCTTAACAACCTCCCTCTCCCTCACTCTCCAACACTTCTACCCTTTTGCAGGCAATTTAGCATACCCGCCGCCACCTCTTAAACCCCACATCGTCTTCACGAACCGCGATTCCATCCCTTTCACTGTCGCTCAGACAACAACTGTGGATTTTAATGAGATCATCCGACACCACGTTCGAGATGTCAGAGAGCTTCACCCTCTTGTTCCAAAGTTGCCTCCATCACGCTTGACGCAGGATGGCACAAGAATGCTTCCGCTTATTGCCGTGCAGTTGACTTTGTTTCCAAACGCGGGACTCTGCATTGGATTTGCGTTTCAACACGTGGCAGGCGATGGCGTGGCTTTTAACCATTTCGTGAAATTCTGGGCCTTCGTCTTCAGATCGTCAGAGTTAACTCATCTCGAGAAGTGGCTGCCCTGTCTCGACAGGGGCATTCTGAAGGACCCACGTCAGGTTGAATCCCATTGTTTGACGGCTTGTTGGGAAGGGGCACCGCCAGGCCACTACAACATAGACGCAACCCAGGATGATAATTCTCTTGCGGACAAGGTTAGAGCCACTTTCACGATCGGCAAAGACAATATCGAAAAGCTGAAGCGGCAGGTCTCGGATCATCCTCTGGGGCAATTACACGCGTCAACATTTACTGTAACGTCTGCAATTATATGGGTTGCTTTGATCAAAACGGAAGATTATGAAGCCGGTGTTTTACCTGACGTGGACAAGCCTTGCTACTTCGCTTTTCCTGTAGATTGCAGACAGCGTCTTGAAACAAAAGTGCCCAATAACTACTTTGGTAATTGTGTTGGGGCGTGTTTTGTCCGTGTCAAGAGGGGCGAGCTACTTGGCGATAATGGAATCGTTGTAGCTGCAAGAATAATTGGAGAAAAATTTAAGGAGTTTATAGAGGGTGGAGTTCTGAGAGATGCCGAGACATGGTCGGCAACATGGAAAGAGATGCATACAGAAGGAAAATCACGATTTTCAGTTGCCGGCTCGCCGAGGTTGCGTGTTTATGAGACGGATTTTGGATGGGGGAGGCCAAAAAAGAGTGAAGTGGTCCATGTTGATTCTACTGAGGCTGTATCTATCTCCGACTGCAGAGATGGAGGAGGTGGTGTAGAGATTGGCTTGGCACTCACAAGGTCTAAAATGGACGTCTTTACCATTGTTTTTGAGCAACATCTGAAACAAATATGACTGCCTATCATCAGATCTTATATATTAATAAAGCTAATGGCAATAGTTTGTCGATTATCCGTCTTCACCTCCCCAAAAGAGAATTGATGCTCAACGTGGTAATTAAGTTTAACTCTCTCATATCAAAGATTACTTCTTGATTCCTTGTGCCTTTTCCCCCGGCGGTGACTCCGTCTCCCTTACCGTTGCCAAGTAAAAGGTGGATTTCGACAAAGTAATTGGCGATCAATTGATCGTATAAGAGACGTTAGCGAGCTATTACTCCCATTTGTTCCAAACTTGCCTGCCGCTCGCGTCACACCAGCCGGCATACTCGTCGTTTCACTTCTGGTCTTGCAGAAGCATCGGGTTCCGGCGTGTTGTGGCTGGTATAACGGCTTTGACTCATTTTATGATATATATATATATATATATTCGGTGGGCTATTTCCAGGAAAAAGGTGAGGAAAGTGGGATCGAATCCTCCCTCACCACGACGTGGCCTAAATATAATTTATTTATAATTTTACTTAATAAATAAAATTTATTAAAATAAAAATTAAAATAAATTTATATAATATAAAATTATAAATAAATAATAATAAAATATAGTACATATTGTCATTTTATGAAATTTTGGTCGCCCGTGTACTTAACAACACGATAAAAAATCGCTGCCGTCTTAAGACCGGGCCGAGGTGTGTGAAAGACCAAAATGGGCTTAATCCAACTTTTGGGAGGCGTGGTTCACAATCCAGCATCACCATTGGACTACAATATGGGCTTAAAACCCGACGTTCAGCTTTGAGGCAAAGCTAGAGCCACATTAACTGTAGGACGAGGACAAGTTGACGCCCTTAAAAATTGGGTCTCAACTCTCAAATCAATACAGAGCCGATGATGTGGGACAGCTGGACATTTTCACGTTTGCAGCAACACGTGCTCTTACATGGGTTTTCTTGATCAAAGCCCCACGGGAGAATAGAGTTGGAGATCTAGTCGATGATATGCTACAGTAATTGGGCTTTTTATGCAGACTGCAGACCCCGTCTTGTATTTAGATAAACCGAACTACCTATTTAGATTACGTGCTCAATCCTCTTTGATCAATGTTTGCAGCAAATTTGACATCGGGTTTGGCTCCTATTTGTGGATCTATATTTGTCGGGAGAATTTATGGCAAACCAAATAAATTGAAGGAAACAAATTTTTACAGGAACTCTCGGAGTAATTGGCATAGAATTTCAATTGGAAATGTAAACATGCAATGTTACATCTTTGTTTTGTTAAATCCCTCCATCTCTATTGAATGCTATGGACATTTAGGAAATAGTTTTAACATAGACTAAACAATAAACTATCAAAAAAAAAATCTTAACAATAGATTAAGACAGGCGATACAAATTACTCACTCAAACAAACAAGAAGCAGCCTGCTGATTGTAATAATGGGGCTACAATTCAAGAAATCAGGGAACTTTTTTTTTTTTTTTAATTTTTTACTACAATCAAAATGGGGTTCTTTATGATATGGGAAAAGAAAATTATTCAGAGGGCTGTGACAATTGAATCAAAATGGCATTTTATTGTTTTTTTTTTGTTTGGGTGCAGTAATCCACTTTATTTTATTTTACTTTATTTATAAAAAAAATTATTAAATTATGAATAATACATTAAATATAACCCATTCTTTTTATATATTCCACGCTTGTTTTCTAGAATTAAAATCTATAAGACTTTTAGAATGGTCTCGAGCAGCCCCTTTCTGGTATCGTCTTCAAAGCATACAGCGCCATGCCCATGCCAAGTGGGAGGCTGGCTAACAAATTAAGCAAGGGGTTGAAAATAAAAGGTACACAGCTTCAGGAAGGCGTTTCTCGAAGAGACGATCCAGCCCGTTCTCTTTCCTCTCATTCTACGTACCGGCTCCACTTGAAGCATAAGCCATTGGTTCCTTTTTTAGGGCTTTGCACTTTTGCGTCCGCTTATTGGATTGAAAGGGGCATATGTGGACGTTGGAGTTGAACCGACTTAGGTAGAGCATGGGGCACTTCTAAGTTTGTGCATAGCAATTGTGTTTGCAACATTACGTTGTTGAGTCGAAAAAACTCATGGGACAATTATTAATGTTGGGTTTTTTTCTTTGTTATTGTAATTTTTCAATATTATGAAGTATTATAATGATTTTTTCCTTAATAGTATTAGAGTCAATTTTTATAATTGAAGATATTAAATTTAACTTACATTCGGCGCCAATAAACCAAAAACAATAAAGGTTTAACAAGAGTTAGATTACAACTTTTGAATTTTAAGCCAACTTATTTTCGAAAAATTTTCCAATGCCACAGCGGAAACGTTGTATTTATGACTCACGAACAGAGATACATATACTTGGATACAACACAATACTAACAAGAGAATACGTGAATTTTTAAGAATTTAAAATATAACCATAATGGTAAAATATGTATTAAAGTATTTGTTATATTTATTTTTTTAAAATAGAATTTATTTATTATCTTATATTATATAATTTTATTTTTATTTTTATTTTTATTTTAATTAACTTTATTTACTGTATAATATAATATAATTAATAAATTTTACTAATATATATATATATATATATATATATATATATATATATATATATATATATATATATATATATATATATCTTTGCCATTGGAAGTAAAAAATGGATTGTGGTTGCTCGTTCTAGTGCTGAAGCAGAGTACAGGGCTGACGAGAAGGCTACTTGCGGCGGATGGAACGCTCGATTTTTCATTTTATGGAACATAATAGGAAAGGAAAGGATGTAACTAAGTCCAAAACTTCCTTCGGAAGTTAACTTGTACAACACTTGTGCCTCCAGAAGTAGCCATGTGGCGGGCATCTGAAAAAGCTGTTATCGGACATCCGGACGACCTGCTAACTGCAAAACACCAGACAACACTTAGGTCGTGTAACGATTCTGGTGGTGTACGAACTCGTAGCATTAAAAAATGCGCATAAATTAACAAGGGTATATTCGCTGTCCACAAAACTGCTTAGACGTGTCTCATAGTTTATAAAAAACACACGAACCAATAATGCTAAGCTGCCTTGGCAGGAATGTGAACTGCCAGAATCGATGCTGAGACCTTGAAAAGAGTAAATCCAAGTGCCAAATAAATCCAACCAATAAATTCAAAGTTTGTTGGTGAGCTCGTCGCCATCTCCAACAAGAATTTAACAAACATTCGTATATATAAATATAAATACCTTTTATATATAAATTTATGGCATTATAAGACATATTTTTCAGTCAACTCTAAGACGTACATGACCTTCGTATGATAACCCAGGCATAAGCAAAGCCTGAATTCGCGACAAGTAATTACCTAAACATGTAGGCATTATGTAGCATATCTGCTTAAACAAATCTATAACCCAAAAAATTATTCGAAAAGCTCTATGTGCATGAACTTTTGAGAAGATCTTTAAGTAAAAGTTAGCTTTAATAGTATTGTTAGAATTCAATAATTTTGATAATAATATTAGACAATTATATCAATACAATCAGTTTTATTAATCTGAAATATCACACAACAAAATATACACAAATAACATGAACATCAAGTTTTAATAATATTTTTAATAGTATTTTTTAACTAATTATATAATAATTAAAAAATTTGAATTTTTATATACTAGACCACATTTATATATACTAGAAATAATAACAAATAACACTTAACTGTTTAATTTTTATTTAAATATTAATTTTTAATCTACGATAATTCTTCTGGTTAACTTCAACGGATCGCATGCAGTCGTGATTATTGATTATTAATAATATGATGCACGAATGTACAATCTAGCTAAAATACGAACGGTATACTGTTTTAAACTAATGCAGGAATGTGTCGTCACGGGAAAATTGATGTGTCATGTATACGCCCGACATGAAGACAATAATTTAAAAAATGTGCATATATTAACGACGGTGTATTCACTGTCCACATAACTGCTTAGACATGTCGCGTAGTGCATGAAACACGCAAGTTCCAAGAAATACAATGCTAGGCTGCCTGGGCACGAATGTGAACTGTAAGAATTGACGATGATACCTTCAAAAGAGTACATACAAGAGCAAAATTAATCTACCCCATATATATTCAAAGTTTGTTGTTGAGCTCGTGGCCATCTCCAACAAGAATTTAACAAACATTTGTCTATATATATATATATAACTAACCTTTATATATAATTTATGGCATTTTAACCCATATCTCTGAGTCAACTCCAAGACGTAAATGACCTTCGTATTAACACATGCAGAAGCAAAGCCTAAATTCGCGACAAGTAATTACCTAACAAGTACGCATTGCGTAAGCATATCTGCTTAATCAAATTTATAACCCAAAAAAAAAAAAATTATTAATTGACGAGCTTTCTGTGCATGAACTTTCGATATGATCTTGAAGTGGAATCGTATGCAGCCATGTATATTAATTAATAGTATGACGCATGAATGGAGAATTATGCATGATCTAAATCTGAACGGTACACTATTCAAATGCAGGCAACCGTCGTCGTGGTAAAATTAATATGTCAGGTATAGGCCTGACAGGGAGACAATAGATTAACAATGCCGATCGTTAATTAATTACTATTTTCAGCCTTGGTTTACAAACAATGCTGCAGAGCGATATTAATAAAAGGTGAAATTTTAAAGCAAGCAAGCTGCAGGGAAAGAGTGTTTGACCCCGCGACTCCTGATGGCAAGTATATATTATAATAATATTTGACCAATTATTGTTAGATAGAAGGTGGATGAAATTAAACACCTGATTTTCAATAACATTGAAGATTGAGTCCATAGAACCCTTTCTCTTGCTACTTGGTATAAGGCACATATACCAGGCACACAATTGTCAAAATCAGGGAGCTTAAGTTCAGGGAAGATCGGAACGTTGACTCTCCTTTTTGGGCGCAGAAAAGGACGCCTGTAATTTTCTGCAACGTGGCTAATTGATTGTGGTCTAATTTGGATTGGCTCCAGGTTGGATTGTTGGCAAGTTGGCTCCTTGTAAACCGAGAATAATGACAGCTTAATACTGATATGGTGAGAATAAACTGTGCGCGGACGATGAGCAGAAAATGCGTCCTGAACCCAATCCAAGTCCCATGTTGCTTGAACTCTAATATAATACAATTGTCTGGTTTTGTTTCGTGATTTAGTGCAGTGCTATCTCTAAGTTATATGCTAATGTAAAAATGACTCTAATGATTATTTATTAGCATTTAATTATCATAAAGTATTATATGTACAAAGGGACAGAAAAATTTTTTCTAAGTTTTCATTAAATGATATTTATTATGCACTATATCTTAATTGTTACACATTATATATTTTATAAAAAAAATTCTACAAATCCCAAAAAGAACCCATGTCTGTCAGCTCTGTGCCTCCGGAGCTGTTCATGGGGTTCAGGTAGCCGGGGCTGTCTATCGGGTCCAGGTAGCGGAGCCCTATGGACAAATTAGTCATTTTTTTTTTTGAGCGGTCGAATTACTGGATGGATGAAATGCTTATTACATTAATTTTTTAATATAATTTATTTATAATTTTATATTATATAAAATTATTTTATTATTTTTATATTTTAAATATATATAGTTTATTTATTACATGATATGATGTAACATTATAAATAAATTATATTTATATAAAAAAAAATCAAAGTAAAAATCTCGTCGTCTAATTACCATCAAGTTGCTGCCGCCCTCTTTAATGTTGCATGGAAAAGTCTTTGCCATTGTTGGCCATGTTCATGATCGCGGTACTTTATTCGCTCATATACATACTTGCACACTTCCCCAAAAGCTCTTGACTTCTTTTCCGATGCTCCCATTAGCTGTTTGACTTTCGTATAAGTGCTTGTCGATGAAGACCGTCTACGCATTTGGATTAGATGCATAGATCAAGAGACATTTCTCTTCTTGTTTAGTTTATTAAAAATAAATGTTAAGTAAATGACAATATTAAACTTGCATATGCAAATTTATATTATTTAATTTTAATTATTAATTATAATTAATATATATTTTAAATAAATAATACCTTAATTATAATTAATAATTAAGACTAAATAATGTGGATTTATTTTTAATTCTTACATCTACATAATAAAATTCATTAAGAAAAAGATAGAAAAGGAATTCTTTTGGCTTCATCTTTTTCTTTTTTAAAATATTAACTTGTTTTTTCATCTTGTTGTTGCAATAAACTAAACATTTACTTCTATGTTAAAAAAATAAAATTGAAGAATTTATGAAAAAAGGTCTGTTTATTATGAGTTATTTCTAAGTTTGTACATATATTTATATAATCCACAAGTGATGTGTTAAACACGGAGTAATATTTATTACATGGAGGATTACACATTACACACACACACAGAGCGTATTGTCAAACACGGAGAAAAGGTAAATACGTGGCATGAGGGCGGCGCCAAATTTTATTGACTTAAATCAATTTCGTAGCCATTTTTCTCAGTTATAAATACAAGGAGCACATTTCCAATTACTATCGACAAAGTACAATTCTCGTTTTTGAAAGGGTCTTACTCTCATAGCAGTAGTCTCCAGACAACCGAACACCCCTCCCTTTCCTGCCCCCTCTTCATCCTTTCTTACAAGCCATCATAACCTGCAGTTCTGCATACAATAAACCAACATAGTTTCAATGGGAAGGGCACCCTGCTGCGAAAAAAATGGTCTTAAGAAAGGTCCATGGACCCCTGAGGAAGATCAAAAGCTCACCACTCATATCCAAATGCACGGACCCGGCAACTGGCGGAACCTCCCGAAGAACGCTGGTATGTATATTTATATATTGATTTCAGCATTTTGATAGAATATTTATTATGGTGCAATATATGTGGAACATGATCTTTTGACATGGCTCGATTAATTGGACTGCATAGGTCTTCAGAGATGCGGGAAGAGTTGCCGTCTTCGATGGACGAACTATCTGCGACCTGATATCAAAAGAGGAAGATTCTCTTTTGAAGAGGAGGAAAGGATTATCCAACTGCACAGCATCCTGGGGAACAAGTAAGAATAAGAATATTGCTTTCCATGCTCCAATTTCTTCAGATAATAAGCATAGGGAAAAAGTAAACATGTTCGTATTAATTAATCTTTGAACTTAACAATAAACCCATTTTTCAATGGTAGGTGGTCGGCCATAGCTGCACGTTTGCCAGGAAGAACCGACAACGAGATCAAGAATCACTGGAACACCCACATCAGAAAACGGCTACTCAGAAATGGAATTGATCCCGTGACCCATGCTCCACGTCTCGATTTTCTCGACTTGTCCTCCATTCTAAGCCGACCTTTGAGTAATCCATCGCTTTTAAATCTGTCAAGTTTGTTAGGCACCCAGGCGGCGCTGCTAAATCCTGATTTGTTAAGGCTAGCCACCAATCTAGTTTCCCTGAAGCAAGGAAACCCAGGATTAGTTTTGCAACAACTTCAGCAAAACAACCTTTGCAACTCTCTATTACAAAATTTCCAAGCCCCATCGTCACAATTTAACCAACTTCAGAATCTAGTTCAAGAAACTCTTGCCTGCAATGCATCCGATGCTCAATTTTCAAACCAAGCACAATTCATACCACCCAATATAGAGGGGTTTCCTTCCACTACAACAAATTTGTTTAGCAGCTGCGAAAATTCCATGGAAAATCTTGTGCCTACAAGCTTGAACGATAGTTTAGTTTCACAGCCAAACTACGATTATTGCAGCACAAATCCTACAATTCCTGAAATTCCAGAGATGTCAGGCGACCAGGATGTTTGGTTAGAAACAGTTATGTCGACGCCTTTGTCAAGCCCGGATCCCTTGAATTCATCGTCCACATTTGTCAATAGCAGCACCACGGAAGACGAGAGAGAAAGCTACTGCAGCAGCTTGTTGAAGTTCGAAATTCCGGAGAGTTTGGACATCGAAGACTTCATGCGAATATTGCCGGAAAAATGAGAGATATTCTGTTATACTATACAATTTGTACTTTTGTGCTTTTTGGATGTGGAATTGCAGTTGTTGGTCACAACTTCACATATGGATTTTTTTTAAAAATTTTTTTTCATTTATTTGTACTTCTGTGAAACAGTTAATATGCGGTTGTAAACTAATTCGATTTTTAATTTCATGTATGAACCTTGTTTTCTCACTAGAAAATTTCAACAATTTTATTTATTTTTTTTTTAAATTCTAGCTGAGATATGTCGACTAGTCACCACGCTACAAGGACGAAAGATGTTTGTCTGTTGGTCAAATGTATTACAAGATGATAGATTTCATTATTTCCATATTAATGTTACATAGTTAAAAAAAATGTTGCAATCGTACATCAGCAAATTCAGTATCATATGAAGTCTGTCCTTGGAAAATAAATTTTTGACTACATAATTTGCATAAAGACCATTGATAACTAAGAACTCATCAGAGTAGTAAGTGTTACACAGTTTGAAATTTGAATGATCCTAAATACGTTTACATAAGCGAGTGTCACGACCGTAAAGTTTGCCAAAAAGAGATTCTTCATCATTGACCCGAAAAGGCAGCATCAATAGCTATAAACCAAATAAGAATCGTCTTTTGTGTTGCTGAGAGCAGAAAGTATACGATGAGCATCTTTTTGCCAAGCGCAACCCCTTTTTTCGTAGTATGCGTGTAGAACTGCGATAAATGGTTAAGGGCGTGCTTTTTAATTTGAATTGTTTCTTTCCGTTCAATCATATGCATACTAGTTCAAACTATTTTTGGATGTTTTAGTTACCGTGTTTGACTCTGCCTCCGTGGTGAGTTTTCTTTTGTCTGCCACCTGCTTTAAACGGGTGACAACTGGTAACTGAGATTAAATTAAGTTGCTGCAGTTACCCCCCACCAACGCAAGTGTATTTGAGAATAAAATTTTAATTATGAATATGATTAGGCCTTCGATTTGAATATTCGAGTTCAATATTCAACATTTTGGACGAAATTGGAATGCTAAAATATTATCTCTAATGACAATGCGGAAGTCCTTAAATAGCACAATAAAAGAAAAGCCCGTCAATGCCGGAGGTGGGCTTTAGGTTAGTGAAACTAAAAATAAAAGAATGGAACTTCGAATCTGCCCCATTTTTTGCACGTTTCGTTAATTCAAAATTGGTTAACCCATACCAATACATATGGTTGGTCATGATCAGTGTAACAACTATTGCTACTTGACAAAATTGCTGAAATTGCGTACAATTGATATATAGAAGAGAAATTAAAGTTTGGAAGCTTCCAGTCATCGGTATCTCGTTTCTCCTTTACTTGTGACACAATTTCCTCGTCAGATAATCATCATCAACCAATAATCCCTGAATTTTTTTTTTTATTCCTTTTTCCCTTTTTATTAAAACCCAATGTGTTTCTTGATCCAATTTCTTGTCGAGCAGATTGATGTATCTCTGCCAAGTGTTTGCATTTCTAGATGTCAACAAACAAAAAAAGAAAAGGCGCCTTTTTCTTAGGTCCAACTCCGGGGCCCCTGGCTTTTGGTCGACGTGCGCTTTCTTGCAAGAGGAAACCAGTAAGGAAGCGTAATGTAAAGACTTTCTCTTCCACCGTCCATTGTTGGATGGCCAGAAAGAGCTTGCTCTTCCATTCTTCAACACAAAAAGTGCATTCTTGTCTTACGTGCCTCTTTTTTCGACCCCTTTTGTTTCTATTCGACGGTGAGCACTTTCCTTGCAATGATTGTAAGTTACCGATTCCAATTGTCTTTTTTCCTTTTTTCTTTCCTGGAAAATCAGAGTCCAGTAATTCATTTATTTCCCAATGCCAAAAAGCACCCTTTTCTTTTTTCTGCATTGAACGACGGTGCCCAATTATTTCATAAAAGGGCCGCCGACAGGTGGCTTATGCTCGTTTAATGTTAGAAATTAAGAGCAGGACTTCACGACCCATTTTCGCCCGCAGGACTAGATGTAATAAATTCCAAACAAGCGATTCAACACATATGCTACCTACTCAGAAAGAGCGTCTACAGTTCACTATCGCCAGACGAAACACATACTTAAACAAAATACTGTCATCTCGATCTAAAGTTCAAAAATCATGTAATTAAACAAATATTTCCATACAAAAAAAATTAGAGGGTTTAATTACTTAAAATGGAACCAGAAAAATAATTGGCCGTTTATCCCATCCCACATCAGATTGATTGTAATAGCACAAAATTTTCCATGTGAAGTTCGAAATAAGGGGAGGTGGCAACGACGGCTATACTTGTACGGATACACATATATTATTAGCAAAGCACGCAGAGCATATGGGGTTATTACACTTCCTGAAGTTGACACGGCTATTCTTATTTGGAGTCCAACCGCAAATGTGAATGTGCCAAAGGTCAGAAGGAAAGAAAAGTTTGGTGTCTTCCAGCAAAATATAATGTTTGACCTGTTATCTCAAAAAAAAAAAAAAAACAAAAGACACGTCAAAACAAGCAAAGAACAAAAACAAAACCGTATTTTGACCCTTTTGTGTCCTCAAGCCGACTAAAGATAATAAAGTTTGAGGTCCATCAAGAAAAGCCTTAATTTTGGCCCATCTTTCAATCGGCCTTTTAGGCCTTAGGCCCAATACGAATCAACTTAAATTTAAAATCTGCTTTGGACCTCTGGCTAAAGATAATAAAGTTTGCGGTCCACCAAGAAAAGCCTTGTAGACTAAGATAATCCCTCTGGCTATAAAACTTAAAGCCTCCTCAGGACCCAAACAAATAAAAGAATAATTAAAAAAAACAATGTGCTTTGGATCCATGCTTTGGTATCATCTCTCATAGAATAGCTGAATTTAAATTTTTATTTTAAGATCATGTGTTATAATCATGGTTTTTATTTTTAGCTTTCTAAATCGTATCGATTGGTTCTAATGCTTAAAAGGAAATAAATTTTAGAGAAAAAAGAGGAAAGGTAAAAGGAAAAACAATATGAGAATGTCTTTTAGTGCCCCCCATGTGCTAGAGAATAATGTGAGGTATTAAAATTTTATTAAAATTTTTTTACTAAAAATGAAGTAGTCTAATTACCTGTTTTTTTTTTTTTTTGGGTGCATCTTTCATTATTTAACATGACTCTTTTTTTTTTTTTTTAAGTATCAGGTCATTTAATAAAATAATTTACTATAACTTTTAATATGTTTAACATAATTCTATGGTATAATTTTAGGCATACAAGTATTTATCTTGTTTATGATGTAAGCAGATCCTAAGCTCACCAGCATCAAAGGAATAATCTAATTCCATGTTGATAGTGCAACTGGCCAGCTTCCCTACCGAATGGCCTTTTCTTGCTAGCATAATGATGTATCAATAATTGAGAATCACAGCGGCACATGATTGAAAAGTTACTTGATATTCAAATGATTAAGTCTTATACTACGTAACAAAAAAAAAAAAAAAAAAAAAAGAAAATTGTGAACGCCCCTCTT
Organism: Rhizophora mangle; assembly: GCA_037832345.1. Taxonomy (NCBI): domain Eukaryota; kingdom Viridiplantae; phylum Streptophyta; class Magnoliopsida; order Malpighiales; family Rhizophoraceae; genus Rhizophora; species Rhizophora mangle. Next base: position 1,447,028 of record JBAPLJ010001937.1, on the reverse strand, counting down.
CTGAAATCATTATGATATGCTCTTTTTGTGTGATTTTGCAATTTGGGTCTCCTGGTAAATTAAAATCGGAGCTGTCCCGTTTTAACCCGAGTAACATGTTTCTACTTCCGACGGTATCATCGTAACGTGAAAAAACATAATTGTGTATGAACTAGCCATCGTACATTTTGCTTTTCAAATGAAACAAATTATGCAAGTTCAAAAAATATTTTGATATAAAGAGAGAAGCTTTTGCAGCAGAAATGTCTGAAAATTAGAAAAAAAATAAAAAAAAAACCTGCGGCCAGATTCACCTCGCAATCAACCAAACCCCATTTTCAAGCCCAATTACCAAAGCTCAAAGCTTTTGTATAAAGGAAAAGCAAGGTTGGGGACCGAAAAAGCTTTTGTGTAATTAACTTTTACTCTATTTATCTATTTATTTTATGTTATCCTTTGAAGGGCAATGTGCTTGATGATAGAGATTGCAGCCATGGCTGTCGCGCACGACTGCTGTCCCAGAGGCCAGATTCGTAGCAAAGCTAGGCTGTGCCCTGGATCGGTCAAGCAGAAACTGCTGCCCAGAAAGAGTTATTTCAGAGAAAGTCAAATCCCTGGGATGCCTTCACTTTCCAATGCACCAATACCAACCTCGCTTTCCAATTTCCACTTTCCGGTTCTTTGGCCACTGGTCAGTGCCCACGTCTAAGAAATGAAATATTAAGATAAAACACATATATTTTTGTTATCTTCATCTTTGGTTTCACAATTATTATTATTATAAATTATTATTCACTTCACTTTTCTCAAATTAGGAGTAAATCTTCCAAATTATGTTATGACGTTTATCTCAGAATTAGTAATATTGTGACTTGATTTTTGATTAATTTAGATTATGGTCACATCAAACATGCTGTCATGTACCCAAGAAAAAGTTGAGCTTTTTGTGCAAGGGAACCTTTGGCAATTTAATAACCAATAATAAAGTGGAGCCCCGGTAGGGTCTGCAGGATGCTGGATGGAAAATCTCTGCATCTTTCAGCTTGGTGCATTGTTCCCAACTAAACCATTCCATTGAGAAGATGCAGACGAAAGCAAATTCCAGGAATGGTAGGGACCATCCTAATTGAAGGGATAATCAAGAAATGCATGGTCAGCCGGTCCCAGTAATTCTGTTTTGAATGAATCATCTAAGATGTTTTTTATCCTTTGCGGAAACTTGCTTCCACCAGGTCCCATTGGCATTAATTCTCCAATTTTTGGCGGGATTATCGTTTTTCTTTTTTCTTCCTTCCAGACTGTCGCATGTGTATCAAGGTTCGATGGATAATTTTTTTATTATCTGAATATTCGTCAATGATGTATCTACAGAATCGTTTTAATAAGGGGGAGAACGGTTTTTTCTTTTGCCTTTGCTTTTTTAGAAGAAAAAAAAAAAAAAAAACAAAGACAGAAAGCAGGCCTGTGACGGTAGATTCTTTGCATGCAGAAGCAATTGCACTTGTTTCTGATTTACTAGTTTTCTGTTAGTTTTGCATCTATCGTGTGGATTGTGGTACCAAAGCGTACGCGTGAGAAAGTACTTAAAAATCTTACCAAAATATATTTCTATTTAGATTTGAAACTAGAAATAATATTAAAAAATTATCTGAAAAATGACTTTAAGTACACGGAGAAGTAGAATTGATTTTGGTTTCCATCAATTTCAACTCTCAGACTTGTCATGTTCTCTTGTGTGTGGACAATTAAAATTCCAATTAGTTTTTCCGTCATTTTTTATTTTTATAAACAAAAACAGTGATCAGCCGTACTTGTCTGTGGATGAACAATCATTTTAATTGGTATCCGACACGGGAAAATGTAAGTAACCCCACATGATGGCTGCGAGAGAGAAAAAAAAAAAAAAAAAAATTTTTAATGTTAAAAGAGGAAAGAAAAAAACAGGAAACTACACATTCTGACCCCCTCTAGGGAGGCCTCTACCAACGATATCAGCATGCAGACAATCTCTAAGCACCAAGGGAGAAGCGTCCCAGGGCTTCAAAGGGTCGACCATTATCAACACTGAGGTTTGTAAGGTAGTCTGTAGGGAAATTTTGTGGGTTGTAATCGACAATCTCATGAGACTTTCGTTAATCGAATGCATTCACCAAAAATCGACAGGTTCCCAATCGGGGTTATTGAGCTCTGGAGAGCAAGCATTGAATCTGACTCGATAATAGTATTGAGCATACCTATATCCGAAGTAGTTTGTATTGCTAGACAGATTTCTCTCAACTACGCGCCAATAGCTATAGTGAATCCGTAGCAGCCCGAAAACCCGTAGATCCAATGTCCGCATTCATCTCACTCCACCAAAACAGCAAGACCCGGTGTTCCTTTCGCGCACCTATCAAAATTAATTTTTAAGAAGGGTGCCACTTTTCGGAATCCAGCTGATAAGAATACCCGAGTTTGCTAAACCTGTCCTAGATCTTTACATCGTAAATTCACCATTGACCAAGCATCAAATTCTTCATCGTTCGTTGTCAAGCTAGCCTCCCCACCTCCACGCTGGTGTAATTTGGCCTTGCGCAAACCAAGCCCCCCCTTGTTTCTTCGGTTTGCAAACATCTTCCCAAGCAATAAGACTGATTTTGTGCTGGTCCGTTCCTTCTCCCCAGAAGAATCGCCTATTACATATATCAATTTCCATCCTAAATTGACCGAGGTAGAAGCTTGGTGTGCATCAAGTAGTATGGAATTGCTTGAGTAACAGATTGAATAAGAGTGACATGCCAATTGATGATTAAGCTCAAAATTAGCCAATTAATAACTCTCCTTGGAAAGTTTCTTATTTTATCAATGACGAGCAAATACTTATATTTGTTGATGGACTTTAAATCCCAGAATATTTGGATTCGAAATTTTTTATTTTGGAGACGAACTTCAACATCACTATTCATTCGGGCCACCCAATCTTCTTCTGTCTTTGCAAGATGCGCTCGGCATTTTAGTGCTGCTTGGCTTGAGGGGACGGAGTTGATAATTTGTGCCAGACGGTGGAGGGAGCAAAAGCGTAAAGATCATCCGTATCAAGCGCCAGAACGGAGCCTGAATTGAAAATACAGATCGAAAAAGAAAAGGATACCGCAATCTGCCAAATCCCCGTCGACAGCCTTAAATTTTCATCCCAACAGTGTCTCCATCCTTTCCTTTCTTATTCTCTCTCTCTCACAGCCAAACCAAACGAATCTCTTCTGTTTCTCAATGCTACCCCACCTCTGATTTATATATATTTTCCTTTCAATAAAAGATTGAATGAATTTTTTTTTAAAAAAGACCATGACCCTAAAAAGGCAACAAAATTATATTATATCCGTTTATTAACGAGTGATTACTTTGTATCTTGGACTCGGCAATCTCACACTACACACCACCGTTGGGCAAAGCAACAGATCTTTGTCTTTTCATGTGGATGATAGCCTCATAATGTGTCATGTCTTATGCAGACGCAATCGATTATTGAGTTAGAGCGACAGGGAGCGCAAAAACAGACAGCTCTTCCAACTCATTTTCCACAACCCCTTCTACTTTTTGACACTCTCATTGGTGGGTTATTGATGCATTGCTTCTTCAAAGTTTCTTTCTTGTTGCTTTGGCCTTTCTGGACCATATGCCTTTGAATCCAGACAACAACGTACCAAAAACCCTGTACGTCCCATCATTTTTCACTCTTTTGTATCTCCTGAATCTCCTTTTCTTTTCTTCCTTGTAATCTTGTAATCAATAATGTCCAAGAAACTTTAAAGCGACCAACTGTTTTTGCTCTAGATTATAAAATTTCCAAAAGAAAAATCCAAAGCCCATCACTCTACTCTCTTCTCCAATGCTTCGATAAAGCCATAGGTTTTCGCTCTCTAAAGTCTAAACTTTCTCCACTGCACTCACTAGAATCTTGAAATTAACATCACCAAGCGCATAGAAAAGTCCACTTTTTGATTCACATAAAAGACGGGAAAATGCTATCTCAGACACTCACTTTTGTTTCAATCATTTCTATCTCTTGCTTGGTGACACACTCTCTCGCCGGTTTACTAGCCGAACCAGTATCCGGTGGGAACCAGCCGTTAAAACCGGGAGACTACTCCAACCCAAACACGGTCCCTGCCTTTCCTGTTCAAACGGAGTCTGAGACCTGCCGATTGGACCTCTCAGACGAGCTCTTCGGCGGAGTCAACGAAGCATGCGGCCGGGACCTGGACCACAGCAGGTGCTGCCCAGTGCTAGCAGCTTGGTTCTTCGCTGCTCACGCCAGGTCCGCACTCCAAGTACCTGCCCCGGCTCCGGCATCGGCCGAGCCGAACCTCCCAATGATGCCGGACGATTCACAGAAGTGCGTGAACTCTCTGCAAACCGCTCTGTTGAGCAAGAACGTGAAGATACCGCAACCCAATGCCAGCTGCGACCCTATTCTCTGTTTTTGTGGGATAAGGCTCCACCAAATTACCTCCCTCAGTTGCCCTGCAGCTTTCAATGTCACCTATGGGCTTCATAATAATGCCACCCCCACTGCTGCCGTGTGGAATTTGGAGAAGCATTGCAAGAATTCCTCGTACGCAGGCTGTACCAAATGCCTTGGTGCCCTCCAAAAGGTCAGTTTTTGAGGAATCGCATTTATTGTAGCTGTTTCTTTCAAAGGTATCAGGATTCGCATTTGCATTTATTAGGTTAGTTTTGGGGTTGAGGTCTCCCAAGAATTTTTCTTTTCTATTCTTTTTTGTGTTTTCTTTCTGCGTTCCTGTATTTTATCTGAGATTTATTCATCATAGCTGTTTCCATTAATTTTGGAATACTCTGGGTGTCCTGGTGATCCTATCTTGCAAAAATGCTTACCTTCTGGCCTTTGTAATATGCATTTTCTTGAAACAAATTAAGCCTTCTTTGAAAAAAAAGGTCTTCTTCTTCATTTTTTTAGTTTTTGCCCTTTTGGTTCTTAACAATGGGGTTGGGAGGTTTGAGGTCTGCAGATTTGTGTGAAGCTGAAGAAGAAAACTTATCCTCCTTATATCTATAGGTCAATTCATATTTTATTGTCTATCTTTGCCGAACTCAAATTGTTCTAGACTGAGTTACACGTCTCCGGTTCCCACAGTACAATTTCCTTTTGCCAGATGACAATTGCCCATGTCGGTGACTAGAGAGGTGGGATTTGGAGGTGAAATGGAGGTCACACACACTTTCGGCCTTGTGGGGTTGGGGTCTGGCCTGGCCTGGGTATTCTTCTCTTCTTTTTGCCATTTTGTGAAACGTACCAAAGTCATTCTGCCAAACCCACGAAAACGACCACACTCGGCCATGTGCCTACATATCTTTTCAGCAATCCTTTGACATTGCAAACAATTTGGTTCTTCACCAAGATTACCGTCCACATAACCTTTCCTCTTTCGTTATCCACCTCACTGATTGTGCCTCCACCATCGGCGCAATCTAGAAATGCCTGCATTCATGTGTTTCTTTTTCTTGAAGACTGAAACGCCATTGAATTTAATGGTTGCTAACTTACAGCTCAAGGCCAACAAGACAACGGAAGGCAAGGGCAGCGGGGACGACCGGGCGAGCAAAATGTTCAACAGGGATTGCCAGCTAATGGGTCTAACGTGGCTGCTCGCACGCAACAAAACGACGTACATACCCACCGTTTCCGCCGTGCTGCGGGCCATCATGTACAGTGCGCACCCACCCCACCAATCCAAGTGCAGCCCTGACCAAGAGAACATGCCGTTGGCCGTCGATTCTCTGCAGTTTGGAAAGGCCCCATCATCGTCAAGCCCATTGTCACCCTCCTACTGGTCCATTTTGCTCGGGTTTCTCGCTTTGCCCCTCATTTTAGGTTTCCTGTCTGTGTGATAGACTAGACAGACCTTAGGACCACTCCGTAATAACATTATTCATTGTTTTTTGTGGTGGAGTCAGTCAGTCTGCTTCACGTGAAGAGAAGTTTTAGGAGCAGAAAACAACAACAGGTGGACGACTTACTCGGGGATTGGGTTGTCCTTTTGCCCTCTGTAAATTTCAGCTCGTTTTCGGACCCTGTCCTTTTTGATGTCGAGTAGTTCTTATTACCCTCCTCAATTATTTTGCCAAGAAAATTTCCCCCCGTTAATGGAAATTTTATTTTTCGTTTTTACTGGTTTCTCGCCATTTTCGTGCATTGTGGCCAGCCAATTTGATGCATTGCTCAAGTCTATAATATAAATTAGTCTATCTTTAAAAATTTAATTATCATGTTTGTTAAAAAAAATTTATTGTGCTTCACATAATATTTTTTAATTAAATTATATTAATTAAAAATTATATTATTTTATTAATTATCTATTTCTACTTTTTAGGAAAGAACGAACAGATGTACTTTTAGGAAATGATAATTAACGGATGGAGCTTGCTGGCCTCGGTTAATTAAATTCTAAACCAAAAGAATCAGCTTCGATGGCGGGGAATAAATTTAATCGGGAAGCCTACTTACGAGAACTGGTATGTTGGTCGTGGAGTAATGACAATAACAAGCAGCCATTTTGATATTAATTTCTTGGAAACCGGATTTAAGATTAATAAAATTCAAATCTAAAAGTTATAAATCGAAACTTTATAAATTGAAACTTCCATTATTACTTATTTTGCTTGGAGGATACGAAGCATATGAGTTCACGTGTTCTGGGGAGGTGATTGGGAATTAACAATTAACCCCAGACAAACTATATTCTGTGACACAGATTGACTACTTTTGACCCAAAACACTGTTCAATTTGCAGGGCTGAAAGGATTGATCATCCCGCCACAGCCATAGCCGAAGTGCATACTCGAAATGTTTAACTGCAATGCCCCTTCGTGTAAGATCTCTCTTTTTGTGTGTTTTTTCTTTTTTTTTCTTTTATCATTATTATGAGGTCCATTTAGCCTTAGACTATGCATCAAAAGTAATTCTTTTAATTTCTATAAATTTCTTATTCTCTTTCTTAGATGAGCACCTAAGATAGAATAAGAGGAGGTGACGGGCCAGGTGACTGACATTTTCTCCAAAGGTTGGGCCATATATCCAACCCAATAATACATGGGCTGATTCGGCTAAATGGAATGGATTGAGGGGAGGGGGCAGTAACTTTAGAAATTTATACAATTTTCAAATGGATGGGAGGGGGGGGGGGCGGCAAAAAGAGAAGTCACAGACTTTAATTTCACACCAAAACACTTTGAAAGATTAATGATCTCTACAAGATAACCGAAGGGTTGAAGGAGAAAAAAAAAAAAAATCCAGCCTACATAAGTTTGTAGGAAAAGCTGTGTACAGGAGAAGACACTTTAGATGGACGGTGGTTGAAGGTTTGGGTCGACATTTCCACTGGCTAGTTCGGTGGATGGCCAACATGACTCAATTTGCCACCGTTTAAACCACCCTTCCGTGATAGTCTTTTCACGAAAAAGAAACCAAGTACTTCAAATAAGCAAAAAGGCCAAAGTTCACCCAGCTCACCATCCTTTGCCTATCAGCCACAACCAGTCAAGTGTAACCCCAGCAAATATACCACCCAGAAGAAACATGACAAGCAAATTTCCCAAAGCATTTTGCTCCGGTCCCTACAATAACAGAAATCCAATGTTACTGCATTAACTCAGATGCAACCCAAGTCTTCAGAGAAACTGATATATAGCAATACAGGGACAAACCTTGTAGCCCTTTGGTGCAGAAGTAAGGACACAGACAGTGAGGTAACCATTGGACAGCCCCAAGAAGGATGTCAGCATTATCATCCAGCCTTGGTCCCCATACTTGGCAGTGAAATAGAATGCCGGAATGAGTAAGAAACGAGAAAGAATGGCTATCATCAGAACCTTTCGCGACTCCAACTTCAAGAATTTCATTAGTGGAACATATCTCCCAATTAGATCCCACACATTGTACATTGCTATCAAGACAAGTGCATACCTGAAATGTTACCTAATTTAGAAAGTATGAAGACAACTCTCTCCAACCATTTTGCTGATGAGCAACACTTAGCAAAGATTGATTCACTGAGATGGTAAACCAATTGTGGAGTAATAGATTAAGACTTACCAGGCACCTAAACTGTGTGACCCGGTATCTTCAGATAAGAATCCAGGGAAAATTGATAAAGTCAGTACATATATAAGGAAAAGGTCAATTGCATAGTCAATGTTCTGCATTAATAACTCCTTGTTGCTCAGTCGGTCCATTTGTTTTGGGTTTTCCATGTCCTGCCAAGATATTTGCAGCATCTTAAAACTTACAACATAGAATGGTAATAAGGCAACTGTTAGCCTGCGAAAGCAAAAGAGAATACTTCTTCCTGGGGTAACAACTGGATGCCACCAGCAGCAAGGTCGGCTGAAACAGTTTTAGATCCTTCAGAGGCTGCCTTTGAGCGGTAGTACTTCACAATCGGTAGTTTGGGAAAGGCATATGCATAGAGAAGCACACAAAGAAGCTCAAAAAATGCAGAGATGGCAAAAAACAGAACTGCAGTTACCAATAGAATAGAGTCAGCAATGGTAACAAATATTGAGAGGGGTAAACAATTTGTGTAAATTGTAAACCAAATTTAACAAGAGCAAAGACTTCCCTTAAATCAGTAACTTGCCAAAAGTTACATTTGACATAAAGCAAAGAGTTCAGTGTCACTCCAAGGTTGAAAATGGTTACTTAAACTCAAAAATGTTAAAGTGGCTGATATGCTTAGCATATTCCAAACTTATCCTTGAACAGCCAAGACCTTCAAAATTTACAATTTACGCATGTGGAAGGACATATAGATTAAAAGGAGAAAAAGAGTGTTAAGTTTCTAGACATAAATTAATTGCACATAATTCCTAGGTCAAGGTCAGAAATAATTTTGACAAACATGAAAAATGGAGGATTTCTTTTAATATTTTTTTATTTACAGTGGGCAAAATAAAAGGAGATGGTTCATACTGGCTCCCTTGCGAAGACCATTCTGGGAATTTTCAAATGCTGCCTTTGTAATTAGCCTCAAACCAGAGGTTATTGCCCCTGATGCCGCCAAACCAGCAAGGAATGACTGAAAAGAATTTAATAAAAGTAGGGAAGCATTAAAACTGAAAGCACACGCAATATTTGAGGAAGACAGAAATATGAACGTTTTATAAACCCCAACCAAATATGTTTGACCTGAACAAATTCTGGTCGCATGAAAGAGAGGTCTCCAACCATTCCACCCTGCACATGACCATCTGCAACTCCAAATGCACCACTGAAGGCACAAATTCCAATGAAAGTTCCAATGCCTCCTTTTCCTGATGTAGCTAAATCCAACTATGGAAGAAAATTAGTTAAAATTACTGCCATGCAGTCAATGAGATGTAGAGGAACTATGATCTTACAAGGAGAAGAATACTCACAACTAAGACCAAAAGAGAGCTTATGAAAAAAAGGATGTATCCAAATAGATTCCGTTTTCTGGTATTCAATTTTGCTTCATTATATGCAAGAATTGCAATGGTTCCTAGTGCAAATGGCTGATATACAAGAGTAAGGATTCTAGAGGGGTGATAGCGCTGCAAGGAAAGAAGAAAAGCATTGTCACATAAAACGTCTATACCAGCACGAACCACGAGAACAAAAAGAACCACTATGCCAAAAGGTTATGAAGGAAAAGATGTATTCATGAGGATTTGAGGAGCTAAGAGAAAATTTTTAAAGATGATTCAACCAAGTGCATACCATGACCTCGTATGCGAAACCAAAAAAGGATGTCCTAAAACACGAGGCTCCTACACTATAGGTGTTAGAAGAGTCAGATGTAACATTTCAGAAGCAAGCAGCAAATCATATAAAAAAAAAAAAGAAAAACCAGTTTTTCTGCAGTTTGCAATGTCAAATAACGTAAGCCAAGCATACAAAGCTAAAGGAAAGAAAAGTTAAACATCAGCGAAAAGGTAAAACCATAATTCTATTAGATCTCCTGTCCTGATATACAACCAACTTCACAAAATAAAAAATATTTACATTTTTTAATGGAGTGAGAACTAAGAATTACCGAACATGCAAAATTTCTAAAGAAACATAGCAAAGATAGACACAGAGAAAAAAGCTGCAAAAATATGGAAAAGGAAATACTGGAAAAACATATTTGTAGTAATCTTCTATGGTGAGCATGCTATTCCAGGAGAAGAGGCACCCATTTCCAAGAAGCCAACAGACCACCATAGCAGCATACTTTCCCTGTCTCAACAACAGTACACGTATATCAGATATTTTGTTTCAACAGATCTTACTTTAATCCAAAGTTTCCTGCTTGAAGCAATCGGGGGAGATTAATTGCAAACCTCAAGCTTATCAGGAGCTAGATTTCCACCAGGTGTCGCCATAATTTCTCCCTTTCGAACAACTCCTGCAAAGATTTTGCAGTTAGAATTTAGCTTTCCAAAATGTTAAACAAGAATGCTCTTGAGCAATCTGTGCTTAAAGAAAACAGAAAGAGATGCATATCAGTTTGTAGTTTTTAAGAATTTTATTTACACGCGAACTTAAATCCACCTGGGCTTGAAAATTTTCACGACTCGCTGTGCCTTCTATTCTCTATGTTGATCCATATATCTTAACCTAAAAATAGAAGAAAAAAAGGAAAAACACAAAGCAAGAGCCGTTGGGTCAATTGTTATTGGTGTGAAAACTCCCCTTGGACTGGATAGAATAGCCAAAGTCAAGCATCCCGTAAGGCCAAAAAAATTGGAAAAAAAAAAAAAAAAAGAAAGAGTACGTAGCAAAATTTCTTTGACTCAAAAACCGATTAGACATACGTGGAAAAGCAATTGAACCCAATTTCTAGCACCTGATAAAAAGAACAATTCAATGAGACGAAGGAACACAGCACAAGAGCCTACGGTCTTTTTTCCTTTTTATTTTATTTCTTTTCTTGGTGAATATTTTATAGAGCTACCGATCCTGTCATACAATCTACTGCATACATAAGCGCAAAAATAAATAAATAAAGCCCATTCCCCTGCAAACTTCAAAGGAGTCTAAGACAACTGAAGAAAACAAACAATCACCTTCAGCGCCAAGACCCAGAATTTGGTTATTCACGACGAGACCAAATGTAACATCAAAACTTTTGAGACCAAAACCCTTTTTATGAAAATATGAAAGTTTTATCACACAAAAAACCTGGATACAATAGGCATGAAATCGCCCATGGTGGCGTAAACCCACATAACAAAAGAAGCGGAATTTGACCCTAAGATGTCATCAAAAGACTTCCGGATAAAATGGGTATCGCGTACACGGACGGAGAAGAGAAACCTGAATTCCTCTTCCAACTTTTGTCATCTATGGGTTGATTGACATAAAGGAAATTAAAAAAAAAACCGAAGGAAAGAAAGCTGTGTTCTGTTGTTCCACCTTTTGCCTTCCAATAATCCTCGTAAACAGTGAACTAGTAGCTGTTACGATTACGAAACTGCCGAGGTCAGAATCCTTGTACGTAATCAACAACAAAGAAAATTCAAACTCAAAAAGTGGTCGGTAGCCGCCGTTGGGGTTCAACACTCTCCTCGTTCTTTGTGGAGAGGAGTTCCCTTAAGTTATAATTTAATTAATTTAGGGCTCCAACGAACTCCAATTTGATTAGGTGAACTCCGTTGTGTTCGGAAATGAGTTCGACAAATATCCATAGCGCATTTCCTATATCTAATACCAAAATTTCAAAAAAATATATATATCTATATGTACTTGGCGTCACAACTGATACGGTTCCATTACCGTTGTGTTTTCTTGAAATTTCCAATTCAGTCCAGGAAAAGGGGGTTTCATTGGTCAAACAAAAAAAAAAAAAGGGTTTTTTCTTCTTTCACATGGTTGACATTAACACTTCCGTTGCCATTATATTTGAAATTTTAAAACTTACTATTCCCATTATGTTTGAATCATTTGACTGTAACAAAGAAAGATTCTATTTTTGATATTGATAGATTTTTGTAATTTTATTTTGATTGGAATCAAATCTTTTAATTTTAAGTTTATCAATCCGGTGGTTCATTTTGCAAGGGGCGGCCTCCATTGTCATACGCCCTGTTCCAAGTCGGGCCATCCCATGCTCATGCCCATTGGCACCAAGTGCAGTGCAATCGGGATATACCTTAGTCGATTATTAAAAATTCAAGTATTAATAAGTTTTAACTCATTGATATTAGTTGGAAGTTGGAATTCAAGTCCACCCAAGAAAATAAAAAGAAAAAAAAATGAAAAAAACTAAAGCGATTACAAATTCATAAATTGGTCTTACCATTAATTAAACATACACTATAATTATAGAAAGATGACCTGCCGAGAGAACACGCCACACTAATACCAAAACCCGTCAGTTGAAATTCCACGAGGAAAACCGAATAGAAAGATGAACCTAACCCGAGTGGTCAATCGAATACAAAACTCAGTTTTACCTCCGCACACGCCATTTCAGTGTTCCTCTGGCAGAAGTAAAAATGGTAGATGCTCTGAACTTTTTTATGGTTTCTAGCTATGGAATGCTAGCGTTGCATAAACCAAGAAGATTTGAATAGAGAAAAAGGTATACAGAATAACGAAGGTTGTTGAAGGATCATGAGCTTCTTTTTAACAAATATAGCTCCATGGCGTGGTTTGTTTAGGCATTGTCACAAAACAAGCTGACGTTGTTTCATTCCGAACAAATAATATAAGACGATTGACTTCACAATTGAAGCCTACGCCCACCAGGGATTTTCTCCAGTTCTGAAATCTGTTTCAACCCAAGGGACAAAGATCACCTTCCCATCATCTATATCGGCGTGAACCAATGCTAGAGACTGGAGAATAAGCAGAATTTAAGTTGGTTATTGCCAAACAAAAGCATCATAAGTTTCAGGAATATGAAGAGAAAAAAAAAAAAAAGAGTTCTTCTGTCCCCTCACTGAGCAATTTTAGTGTATCTTAGCGACAGAATTATATAGGTCCCCCAGTCTTCATAATATCAGAATTCAAACCCACATTTTTGCAGAAATTTTGAGGGGGGGTGGAATTTGAACTCCCAACTTCCCCCAAGAGCTCTGCTATGATTTTCAAATGAAGTATGCAATGTTCCATAAATCATTTCAGAGAGTAGTGCAAGTAAAAATGCAGTGAATAGAGTGTTTGTATCAAATTGTTTCCCATTTTCTTTTAGAAGCACCGCCCTTATTTCTTTTCATCGTTTTACATAACCATGAAAAAAAATATTCAGGCAACTTACCAAAGGAGCAGGTCCTCTTACAACTCTTCCTTGGTCATTATACTGGGATCCATGGCAGGGGCAGATGAACTTGTTCTCGGCTGAGTTCCATGGAACAACACACCCAAGGTGTGTGCAGACAGCATTAATTCCAAATGTTGCAAGACTTCTGTCTTTCTCCACAATAAGGTATGTGGGATCTCCCTACAGTCCATCAAAGAACAAGAATGATCATTATGTATTGCTTGAATGTATCTAAAGTTGATTATTTAAGATGCTTGGCAGCAAAGATATGCATAAATTCCACATCTCCTTTGTTAAATTACTGCAATTGGTAGAGTCTCAACTTAAAGAGTTACTAGGTTGATGTATGGTGTTAACCCTTTTTCCCCCATTATTTCACACAATTTCTACTATCGTTTTGAGAAAAAGGATGCACGTTCTTCCAGGTCATAACCATTTCTGCTTGAATTTGAAAAAAGCTTCAGTACCTTTAGCCCTTGTGCAAGGGTCTTGTCTCCAGGGCCGTGAGTCTTAAGCCATTGTTCTGCAACAATATCATTTCCAATGGCATCCTTAGCAACGATGCCTCCACCCGCACCACCTGAACTGAATTTGTCCAAAAGGGGAAAAAAAAGAAGAAGGAAACAGGATGATAAAATCAATGATAAGAACAATTCCCTATTAATGCCAATGGAATCATGATTAAAAAGAGCTAATGATACCATGGCCAGTTCAGAATTTGAACATGAAGAAGTTGATCTACAGGAAATTAACTTAAGTAATGTTATCAATTAAAGAAAAAATTGTGCCTTCAAAAGTCCCCTAAAGGAAGTGCAACTGCATTCTTATTCTGCCATTAGTAACCAAAATCATTGTAGACTTAGGTGGGATCCAAAATTGCAATATAAGTTTTTATTTGCTCTGTTTACCTAGATTTGCCGTACCAAAGTTGGAATGTGTTAGAACTAACAAGACATCAAAATCAAAGGCAACTATTTGACGCTTAAATGAAACTCAATGAATAAAAGTGGAAGAACCACTCAGATAACTCATTGCCTCGAGGAAAACAGAAGGCAGAGCTTACCCAGCTGGGACAAAGAAGGAAGCATAAGGAATCACCATGGCTGCAGTAGGGAGCGAAATAGCACCCAAAAGAAGCAGATTCATGAGCTGCCTCTTACCCATGTCTGGCACTCTATCATCAGCAGGAACGCTAGTGGCCTGGCATGTTATTCTCATCCCTTTGTCCTTCGTTATCATGTGGGTCCTTATTGGCTTCACAAACGCAGCATGTGTAGGAGAGAACATGCAACTTTTGCCAGAGCATAGCTGAAAAAACAAACCAAACACAAAATATAATTGGAATCTCAATGAAAGATGCTAACTTTTTAAATCACAGAAGAATGCTTGATGGGACTTTAATTAATTACCTGTGAGGGTGTTGCTGGGGAGAGAGTGGAGGAAGCCATGGAAGGGAAATCTTGGGTTAGAAATGAGATACAGCCTTTGTCTTTCAAGTGATGACACAACGCTGTGGAAGAGGCACCAAGCATGTGGTTGAAAGTACAATGACCACAACTGTACTAGATAAGGCAAATTGGCCGCTTTGACGCCACATAGCCACATGTTTAGATGATTCGTCTCTCACTTTTTGAATCTGCCACACTATGGGCTTCTGGCAGACAATCATTTTGAGCCTGGCTCCAAATGCCCATTATTGCAGTCCAAAACTGTCTCGGAAGCCCAGTTTATTTTCTTTAATGGAAGATCCTGAGCCAGTCATAAGTGAGTGTAACCTGTGTGTTCCTTAAGTGCTCTCACTATCCATTTACATTGCCTACGCCAGGACAGGAGATAGGCCCAACAACCAATCCAGGAACTCTTCTTGGACACTTTTGAAAACCCAACATCCAATTTAATTTCTTGTGCTCATATACATGATTAAACTGTACGATCCAAAACCCTCACGATTAACTCTACCAGCGTAAAAATTAAGAAATTGACAAAGCGACACGTCACGCTCATGTACACAGACATCCTCACAAACAAACGCATTCCTTCGCAATTTCAATTCCATGTCGGGAAGTGTAATTATTACGTTCATTTTGGCATTCACCGGCAAGCGAGGGAATGGCAATGCATCGGGAGGACGTAAATAATAGACGTAGGAAATTGATGTTGTCCCGTGTGCAGCCGAGGCCCACCTGGGGTTGTGGACACTCCTAGTCCACTACAAAAACTGAGCGGAATACAACGACGGTGTTATCTGCATGGGGGCATGGCGTGAATGTGTGGTTGCTTTGTCTCGCTCTATAGCCGTATAGCGTGCAATACACACACGCACACACATGGGGGTATGTGGCATGTTACGCTAATGATGTATATAATAATAATAATAATTAAATGTATTTTAACTTTAATTCATCTAATTAAGATTTGCACTAGATAATTAGATATAAATCGATCCAATCTTGTTTTTGTACCGTACACGAGTGGTGAGAGCGGTGAAGAGCAAAACCGAGGACATAATCATATAAGCCTTCCATGTTGTGAAAAAGGACATGTCTGGGTTTCTTTAGACTTTCTCTTGTTCCGATACAGGCAGAACAGGGAATCCATTTTTTTGGTCAAAGCAGAAGAGACCCAAACTAGAGAAGTAAAGGAACATAAAAAAAGAGAGGAAAGAATACTTAGGGTGAATAAATAAAGGAAAAGGTGGGGAGGAACGAGATGGAGCAACCCAAAAAAACTATGGAACGTTCTTCAAAGGCATTTCGAAGTGATGAAACATCTTAAAAGCGGAATCCTTAATAGTGCATGCCAGTACATTTCATTGCTATCATGTCAACCAATGAGAAAGACTGTCTCTCAAAGAAACGAAGCTAATTGTTTCACAAATGACATGAATCTCACAGCCTCAACCAAAATCGTAGTAAATGTCTGAATTCAATAGGTTGTGGGTAGAAGGTTATAGCTAGCAATACAGCCGCATTGCCAATTGCAAAGCAATTAAAACATGGCAAGGATTAACCCCCCGAGAGGCACATGAAAAGTGACCAAGTGATAATTAATTTGCTATTCAATTGTTGGCTCTGGAAGGCCAAATGCCGATGGAGTCTAATTGTATAATTAGCATTCACACTTTTTAAATTTTCCACAAGGGCTAGGTTTCCCTCTTGACTAGGTCAAGGCTCAGAGCCCATGTTGAACATCTAAATCTGAACCATGAAATTGATCATTTACAATTGTACCAATGACAGTGATCATGGTGCTAATCATGACGCTAATCTTCCGTGTGAAGTATTCTTGAACGTGGATTAGCAAGTTGGCGCCATTATCAATAACGATAACCTCCAGATAAAGTAAATTAAAAAAAAAAAAAAAAAAAAAAAAAAAAAAGCTAGTAGCTCCATGTGGGTTTCAGGCACTAAAGTCAAGTGCCGAAGAAATAAAATGGATTTGTTGTAGAATTTCAAAGAAAGGTACGCTGGAGAGTTATGCTGGGGCCTTCCTGGATTGAAAAATGGCCATTACATATCATTGTTTAGAGTTTCGAAACAAGACTTTTGGCTTCTGTTCCAATTTCCTTCAGCTCAGGGTCTCGGTCGCGCATCCCATGGGGTTCGAACTTAATAAAATGGGAGCGAGATTCGATGGAGCAGGGCGTTTGAGCCCTCGTTGTGACCAAACAAGTCAGTCTGATTCGTTGGTTTACATTATGGGTATTGCCTTGATTAATCCAACAGGTGAAACTTTCTTCATTGACTTGCGTCTTAATGTATAAAATAACCCTACCGAGCAATTCTTTTCCCGAAATCTTTGTGCTCCAGTACACCCACCGCCATTGACTTTTCCACCTAAATGGAAGCATCGGACTCTCTCATTCGATGTAATATCAGGCTGTTAACCCGTCACTGCCATAAGAAAACAAATTTAAAACATTAAGACTTCTAGACAACCCTCAAACATAGTTGTTTTATCCGTTTGAAAGAGTGCTAGCGTAGATGCCAATACTTTCACTTTGGGACGCTTACATGATTTGGTGTGTTAGAAATCATATTTCAAACTTGTTACTGTCCTTTCATTGTCGCATAAGACATGGAATTTGATGTCTACTCGTGGTTGTAAATGGTCCGTTTAGAGTATGCATGGTATTCTCTGCATATGGGACATGGGATTTGGACAGATACGGTCAAATTAAATTAATGTCCAGAGATTTTGTCTTCGCTTGTTTACAAAAGTGTTTTTTTTTTTTTTTTAATTTATAAAAACTAGAGATTAAAAATTAGACTTGAAACTAAGGTAATTCTGTAAAAAAAAAATAATTATTTTTTTAATAAGTTAATTATTTAATAGGTTAAGTGAAGAGAAAAATTTGATAGAGAAAAGCCATATTGTAGTTTTTATTTCTTATAAAAATATTATCTCTTTATAACAATGTGCAAGGAGCATGAAGTTCATTTTTAATAAATTTATTGTTATATTTGTTGTACATCATATTATCTTTATTGCACATCGCATTTATTTTGATAAAAAATTCTGAAAATTCAAAATAAAAATAAAAATTCAAAATGTGAGATCCACAATGCTCCATCATCTCTCTGACTTCTGCCGAATTTCCCTGTATACTTTTCTCGACCTACCAATGGTTTCGCAAAATTTTAATCCAAAATGGTGTCTGCAAAGAACCATATTTATAAAAGAGAGCGCGTATGTAGTCCAAGTCTCCATCATGGCTTCTTTTAAGTCCTACTACTAAACTATATTTCTACGCAAAGTCTCTGAAGAGTCACAACGCTTCCCATCACTTTATGTGTAGGCGCGCTTTTCTTCTCCTTATATCATCATCCTAGCCTTCTCTCTTCTTTTTTATTCAGTCTCTTCTTGTCTTTTGTACACTATTCTGAAAGCTACTGTGGGCAGCAACAGAGACATCAATGGCGTTCGATCTTGAAAACCCATTAACGATTTCCCATGAGCTTGAAGTTGACGGTGTGCCTTGTCTTTTCTTATCTGAATCTGAGCACATGCCTTCCCAGAACTATTCGAAGACCCTCAAGCCAGTAGACTTCGATGTCCCTTTTCGACAAGAAGCCATTTCTTCGATCTTGCAGGTGCAATTAAGCAAACATCATCCCTTCTTGCATTAGCTGTCAATTCCTCAATTTTCTTTTTTCTTGAGGGTGTTGCTAAATATCATTTCAGGTCTCTCGAAACTTTGATCCATTCTTATCGTATCTAGCTGTTAATTACCTTGATCGATTCCTATCAAGCCAAGGAATACAGGTAACAGATTCTGTACCAAGTTCACTATGTTCGCTTCCTGTTTTGTTTTACTTTTAAACAAAAAATATGGAGATATGGGTTTTGTCCAAAGATATATATGTGTATAGTTTTGCTGAGATTAGCCCCGCAGCCATCAACGTATCTAAATGGAAACAAGAAAAAAAAAGCTTTGCTTTTCATTCGAAACTGGAGGAATTTTCTTTTGTAATGTAACTGAATGGTATTCTGGATTGCTTAGCTGAGTTTCTTGATATCTAACTGAATCTTGGTGTTACAGCATCCAAGGCCATGGGTTATCAGTCTTCTTGCTGTTTCATGTGTATCTCTAGCTGCTAAGATGAAAGAAAAAGAGTTCTCTGTATCTGATATTCAGGTAAAAACAATATAGTTATGAATGCCCGCAAAGGAAACAGCATTTTATATTCATAGTTGTTGATTCTTGAATAGAAGTGACTGGCCCTGTTTGTCCATTTTGAACAGGGTGGAGGCAGATTCATATTTGACACACAAACTATACAGAGAATGGAGGTTCTTGTACTTGGGGCGTTAAAATGGAGAATGCGCTCAATTACTCCCTTCTCTTTCATTAGCTTCTTCATTTCCACGTTGGAAGTGGAGGAGACGCCATTGAGGCAGGCTCTTAGAACTAGAGCTACTGAAATCATAATCAGAGCTCAAAAGGGTAAGTACAAAATAATGCAATTAGGTTGGTAATGTTAACCCTTTTTCCTGTTCAACCCTCACCGCAGGTTTATATCTTTGGTGTGCAGATGTTAAGCTTTTAGAGTTCAAGCCGTCGATTATTGCTGCATCAGCACTTCTCTCCGCTTGTCATGAACACTTTGCCTTGCACTTCTCGTGCTTAAGAAATGCTCTATCCAAATGTCCGTATATTAATAAGGCAAGTTTTGATTAAATGCCAACCAAGTCTTTTCACGTTAAAGCAATGAGAGTGGCGCTTGTGTAATCGATATGAATTGGATGGTGGATCAATTGGGTTCATCAAATTCAAGATTAAGATAAGATAAGTTTTGTGATTTTTATGTAGGAAAACATGTTAGAATGCTACAATGCAATGCAAGATGTAGCAACGGAAGGATACGAGTCAGCGTCTGACACAGTGGCGAGTTTGGATACGCCAGTCAACGTTCTTGACTGGCATTTTTCAAGCTCAGAAAGTGAAGCAACCAGCGGGAGCATTGTGACTGCCACTAGCACCAGTCTCAGGGCAGAGAAAGATGTCAAGAGGAGGAGGATTAGCAGCTATTGTAACAATCAAGAGGTCCAGCTTTCTCAGATCCAACGGTGCTGATAAGAAAGGACTGACTCGATAGCCTATCCTTGCTTTAACCTGGCTGACTTTGGCTGCTCCAATAACAAGAAGAAAATCAAACGAATGAAAGACTGAGAAGAGCAAAAGGGGCAAAAAAATGAAAAAAAAAAAAAGGAAAAATAAAAAAGAGTGATGGGTTAGACATTAGAGAGAAGTTCGTGTCTCATTTACTCAAACGAGGAAAAAATTCAATGCTACCATGCTGCTTGAACTTGGAAGTAAGTAAAAATCAATTTACTCCCCCAACCAATCTTTGAAATTTAAGGCGCAAAATGGGTACAAGGGAATAAAATTTTTGTTTCCTCAAATTTTCTTATATAACCAAACAACAAATTGAAAAAAAAAAAAAAAGAGAGAGATAGATTTGAATTGCAGGGTCGATAAGTATTTTTGCTGGTTTTAATGTAATGTGGTTGTGTATCAAACACCAAAATGATTATGGTAATGGCTTAAAAAGGCATCTTATTATAAGAAAAGTAGAAAAAATTAAGTTGTCGTTGCCTTTGTCGCTAGCCAGCATAGTCAACAGGGGAGGGTTCGTAGGAATTAAAGTTACTGTCATTGGCATGGCTTTCACTTTTAACCGCTTTATGTGTCTGTGTCTCAGAGTCTTTGCTGCCTGTGTGTTGGGCTTAAAACTGCTGAGCGATGAGTTATAGTGCTGCAAAAGTGTACTTCCTGTGCCTGTGTGTTATCAAAAAGTTTTTGGGTTTAGACGACTGTAATGATTCTTTTCTGGTCCCCTACAAATGAGAATTCCATATCTAGCTGATTTCCATCTTCTGTTGAGATCTCCAGATGATGTTGCCGTACAAGAAAGAAGTGCGGACTCCAGACAAAGAATTTAATTCCACTTAGGTGTCCTGACCCTTGGGCCCAATTAAGTTTTGGGGATTCTTTCTTTGTCTTTTTTTAACAAATAAAATGCTCTCCATAAAACTTACGTGAATCAATGAAAAATATTAGGATCTAAAACATAATATAGGGCACAATATCAAGAATATATGGTAAATAACAATTTTTTTTCGGAAAATCAGTAATTTTTTTTTCTTTTTACTCTTCCTTTACATATAGTAGACCCTGAATTTGCACGCAGACAAACAAAATTTGACAATTGAAGGGCTTGTAATAGAAGCTAACAAATCAAAATATTACTTCGACTTAGGAATCCCAAACACATTTCTCTTCTACAACAGCCAAATGCTTCCAAAGTGAAAGAAGCGACATTTCAAGTTTCTTGTCATGATGTCTAGAAAATACCTTGTCAGATTTGTACAGGAAAACCCAAAATTGGTATGGCTTAAAAAGTAAACTGGGTAGCTGTCTTTTGTAGCGCCGTATGCAGTGTCGGGCAGGCGAGAGTCCTGGACTCATGGCCTGATTTCCCTTGATCTGTGGGACGGCGCTCTTGTCTGGCGATGGTCAAAACCTGATCCCCAAGGTCCCGTGCACGGGTAACTGCTATGTAACAACATGCATCGCTATAAAACCTGACCCCGAGTTCAATCCGAACGAGTTTGATTCGAGCAGGGTGCTGGGTCACCCTGAAAGGTCAATACATGGCTTAAAAATTTAATAGGCACTAATTGTATTTACACCTAAAGCACCCTAAAATAAATATCTAAACCTTTTGCCTGTTTTCCTCACGTTATATAGAGAGGATGTAATCGAGAATGCTAGAGCTTTCCAAATCATATTTCTTGCCAATGGTCGTCAGGACTCGAGAGCAGCCATAAAAAAACAATCAGACGGACAGAGGATCTCAACGACTCTCGCCTACAATCTATACAAGCTCAGATTGAATCAATTAGACCAATGTGTTTCATTGTGGATGGAAATTGAGATTCAGTAAGGACGATGATTTTGTCACAGGCAGCTTCGCAAGTGAAAACAAAATTGATGTGGAAAACAAGGTGAGGAATATTAACATTGGTTCATCTTAGTGGGGGCCAGAGGATTTAGATCTTCTCCCTCCCCAATCCGTACGGGGAGCTCAAAAGCTTGTATGAAATAAGGAGTGGAAGCATACATGTATGGCAGAGAAATGTTGTCAGAGGGGTGGGGAAGTTTTCTCGATTTCAGTTGCTCTCCAATCCATATGGACCCTGCCAACTCTGGTACTCAGCAATTGTTATGTTTTTGTGGAGTATTCCCTACACAAAGTCACATGCAACGCGAGAGACACAATGACAAATAAGCCGCCAAAACTAATAAATGAGAGGTGGCTCATTGCCCGTGCTTCGCTTTGGTGGTGAGTGAAGGCTTACAGGAGCAAAAGCTGAGCTTTACAGCTCAATTGTTTCGGTACATTTTTGCCTCTTTGCGTTTGGTGGCGCATTGTGGGGCCTAGCTCGAGATATTTGTTAGCCATTTGGTAATGGTAAATTTATGAGCAGCCTAAGAGATGAACAGGAGGTGAATTGTTCCATCCCAAAAAAAAAAAAAAAAAAAAAGAAAAAATGTATTTGTATTTTTCGAGGTACGAAAAAATTTACATTTGAAGAATTGAACCGAATAGGATTTGGATTATAAAAAGTCTACCACATTCACTGGATTTTTCAGCAACGATTGCCGGATCCAACTCCCAAGAATGCGAGTGGGCCGCGGTTGACGAAAGGAAATTGTGTCATAGCCTAGATGGGCTTTGTGTCCAGATTGGAGTGTATGGGCCATGAGGCCTTTAGAAGGGTCCCATTGCGATTGATTTTTTATTGGCCCACGGCTTGCCAAAGGACTCTGCTGTCAATTTACAGAAGCATTTGTCTGTACTTTTGTACCTCCTCCCTCTCCTTTGATCAGACAACTTCCATTTGTAATCTGTGACATCCGATATCTAATTATCAATGACATACGATTTGCAACTTCCAAAGAATTAATGATGGGTATTGTTATTTCATTGACTTCCAGAACATAGCAATCTATGTACATCATATTAAGCTTATTTCTTTGGTTTAAGTGAAATTAAATTATTCATGTCTAATTTCACTGCCCAATTAGGGGTATTCATTATATAACAATGAATTTGAACTTTTTTGTTTTTTCTCCTAAGAGCGAGGATTCATTGAGCAAGAATAAACCGATGGAAAGATTAAGAGGAATAATTAATGAATTTGAGCTTAAAACTTTCTATTTGAAAATTCAAGTTTTAACCTCTAAAGTGTTTCTCGGATAAACCAACAGTTTTTCCATTATAGTGGAAGATACACCTGGGGTGATGACTTCGATGGCTAAGAGAGATGATCATTTTCAATTGGTCCAAAAATTCCAGTCAGATTCCAAAGAAGCTTGACCTCGTGATGAATGCATGTTTTGTTAGAATTCATGAATCTTCAATGAAGCCTTTACCTGTTAAAGCTCCATTATAGTCTTAGCATTTTCCTTTTTCCTAGTCTATTCTTGTTCACTGATATTCAAAATCATTTATTTATTGAATTATTCCTGTTATCTTCAAGCACATGACATATATATAGGGAAACCAAGTTAATAATCTTCTATGAAGGGGCTCAAAGTATAAAATTATGCCAATATCACATCTTCGGGGATATCGCATTTTCAGAAACCTCACATTACCCTAATTCTTTGGTAATCTCAAGTACCCAGGAGAATGTGCAGTAGTGTGAGATTACCACGACAATGTCGAACAATATTTTTACCCTTACGTATTTATTTACTTGGACCAATAGCTACATCTCATGTCATATATTTCATGTCTTGTGGGTGCTATATAATTGACTAAAATTTTGCTGTAACAGTTGTAAGGTTAGATAATTAACCATGTGTAATAAATATATTTTATTTACCAAAATTTTAATGCTGTTAATGTAGATATATTGTTAAATATTATGTTAAATTCTATGTATTTCTCTTAGATTTCACTCAAAAGAGTTTCTATATATACAGAATAGATTATCGTATCACAGAGGCATTCATGGCATTTATAACTAAGGCCAAAATTCCTTTTTTTTTCTTTTCACGAACAGGAAAAACAAGGTACAATCTGAAAAACCAAAACATAAAATGTAAGAGAACACAGCATGGAAGAGAAATTATCCTCCCCTTGGAACTGCTACTCCCACTTTATCTGCAAAGTGCAAGGTGGGAATCTCAGGCGGAAGTCTATCCCATATGTTTAAAATAACAAGTATTAGTGATGTTCAAATTGACAAGGTAGTGTGCACAAAAATTGACTTCACATAAAATATGTTAACTTGACATTCCCAAAGAATTGCACTGTTTTTTTTTTGTTTCTAGACTAAATAAGTCAATGTTAGTTTCGTCAAATACATCGAAATTAACTTGAAATACGAAATTCTCAGTGATCTTGCACCCCCATTATCCGACAATAATTATAGTAAAATTACCTCTTCTTCTCCAAGTGTCTCCTTAAGCTTAACATGCATGATAAGGATATATAATTTGAGGACCCACGAAGGCAGAACAGATTCATTGTCCATTCCAACTTATTGCATCCTTGAATTGAGTAGTAGCAAATCGCGTACATGTTCAGTTAAAGCTAATTGGTTTCATGGTAGTTCTTGCATCACTTTGCAGATCAAATCTTCAGTATTATCACAGTTTGAAGCACTCGTTAAAATGTATTCTTCCTAGGTCAAAGAGCGTAAAGGGAGTGGATAACTCTCTTGGTCGTAGGCATTGTCTACTAAAAATGGTTGAGTCCAGAATACACTGCTTCATTCTTCAAATACTTGTGCTGAAATTGAAGCAAGACCATCTTCTGCAACACAATTGATATCAGGCATAGAAGCATGATCGACACCCCGGTGAAGACAAGCCATTGGCTGAAGTTTCCTGACCAGACGCAGACAAAGGAGAACTCTCCAGTATTATTGTCGAGAGAGAGGAGCACTGCTAATAAAACTACTCTCTTCTCCCAATCTAGTGGTTTGGCTCGTGGATTCCGAGGTTACAATCATATTCCCTTTCACCACTTCAGTTACTGTTTGGTCTTGCTTCTCGCGCTTCTTTAATTGAGTGTGCCAGTGGTTCTTTATTTCGTTATCTGTCCTTCCTGGTAATCTCACTGCAATCCTAGACCACCTGTGCAACAAAGAAATTAATGTGCAAGATCAAGAATCTCTCAAAGTAAGGCCACAAGACTTGAAATCTAGAACACCAAATAATTTACCTCTTGAATTTTAACATGTTCTAATTTACGAGATGCTTTATAATAATTGAATTAAAAATCTAAGATCAAGAATAAAACATGTTCCGATTGTTTGGAGCTGGGAATCTTTGCTGCTGTGTGATTACTGTGTATCTATTCTAGTGAGGCAGCAGTTTTGACTGGCTTAGTCTGTTGGGGTTATAGCATATTCTGATCGTTTGTACAGCTTTTTGTTAGTAAGTCTTGGTTGGTGTTGGGGGATATTGCTCTTGCATGGCTGCTGCGATCAATGGTATGGTGGCTTGTATACATTTCTGATCTCGGTTGCCTCTTTCCTGTGGTTGCTATGAATAGAACGTATAGCAGTTTACCAAAAAAAACAAAAAGAAAAGAAAAAATCTTAACATCGAGAAATTTGGTGAAAACTCCAAGTATAATAAGAGAAGCAACAAGTGTGAATGGGAATTATGCATACGATAGAAGGTAAAATGCAATTCATGTTCACTGGAATTCAAACAAGTGTGATGGTAGAGGAGGAAGGAGAATGGAGATTGTAGAGTAAAAGATGAGTGAAGGTAATTGTAAGGGCAATTTAGCTCATTTAAGTCATTTTTAATAATATTTTAGTAATTCAAGATAATTTTTATTAACAAAAAGTTAATAAAGGGTGTTTTTTTTATTATCACTTACATTTATTGGTATATTTTTTATAATTTCTAATAACTTGAAATGTGAAAATGCATACACTTTAAACTTTAAAAATATAAAAAATATTTTTTTTTATTTTGTTGAATTTTAGAGATATTGAATTTTTGATGGACCATGATGAATTTTTTTTTAAAACAAATCTTAAATTATTAATATAATTTTTACTATTGTATTTCTCATTTGAAATATGAAGTATATTTTAAAAAATTTGAATTTGAAACTTGTCTATTTATTCAGAATAATATCATTTGTTTTTTTTAACCATTAGGCTAATGAGGAGTGGTTATAGTACTTGTGTACTTTGATTTGTAGTACTAATTTATAGTTCCTTATTTATTTTTTTTTCTTCCCACTTGTGTTTTTGATGGGAAGTGAGGTGATCAACCTCAACTCATGAATATTTCTATGTTGGTCTCGGAGAAGACAAAGGTTGGCATGCGGATGCAAGCTGTGTCTATAGTCACGACTCGGAAGTCAACCCAATTTAGGCGTTTATATGAATATTCTTAGCTTTATGTCGAAAAATATTGTTCAAAGAACGCATTCTCGTACAAAACAAACAGATGGCACGTGCCTATATGCGTGAATTAATTTTTGTTCCGCGATCAACTTGTTAGTTAAAAAGAAAATATCCAGAAGCATCAAATGGAAACAAATAGACTGTATTATTTTGTTGTCTTAACATATCCTTGGATTGTTAGGCTTCACAATAAAACATATCCTCTTATGTCTCATGTTTTTTTTTATCTATTAAATGGTATTTTATTGGTCTCACGTCATTCCTATTATTGTACCCGGGTCATCTGATTAATTATTTAAATATACTATTTTGGACATTGTTTGAAGACCTATGAAATTCATTGTTTGCAAATAAATGTAATAGCAAAGTCGTAGACTTCACAACATATTTTTACTCAACGTATTTGAGTAGAGTCACGTTCCATTTCCTTAAAAAATTGGTTTTATAATTTTTTTTTTTTACTTATATATTATTTATCTATATCTTTTTTTTAATATAAAATTCTTTAATCATACAATTTTCACATTTAAACTTGAAATCTTAAAACTAATTAGTGAAAGTTTGAATACATAATAGATAAGATTTGACTTGATAAACACACAATCAATTAAAAAAATAATAATAATCCATGTTACGTTAGCTAACGAAAAAGTGTCCGTACTTCTCGCATTAAATAAAAAGAAAAAAAGAAAAAAGAAAAAATCAGTTCATGTAATAATAATATATATACGTCAATTGAGTTCAATATAGATACGAGGTAGATATCTTAGAGATGGAAGCGGCCAAGGGACTGGAAAGTGCCTGTTCTTGGTTCGTTTTATGAGGTTTATTGATATCTTTCGAGCAGGACTTTTTTTTTTTTTTTTTTTTGCTTCGTTAGGCTTCTTAGTGTCTTTCGGACGGGAAGTTTTGTTTTTTTATAGGGTTTCGCAAAAGCCGAACATATTCCGGCTTTCATGTTAACTTACGCAGTGAAAATGAATTCCCGGCCTAGAATAAAACCAGTGGCACGACCAATCGCATTTGGGTTTTCCAGGTTTTATTCCCGTGCGATTTCTTCTTGTTTTTCACCTTCTTCGACGTTAAATTCTTGTGATTTTTTTTAGGGTCTTTTTAATTGTTTTATGGCTTTTCTCTATTGTAAAAATATATCTGTGACTAATAGTTGATCTTGGGAGAAAGATATTAGATCGGCTGGTTATTTTTATTTTTTATTTTTGCACAAGATGTATAGAAGTGCATAGTTACAGAAAGATATTAGATCAGCTCAGAAGATGTGGGGTGCAATTGGAACTTTGGGTTGGAGAAGCCTCTTGTCTGGCGGTACCATGGAACTATCCTGCGGATCTTCTCTAGTCCTGGGGCTGTCATTTTTGGTCAACAGAGAATGAGGATTTGTCGAGAGGTCAACCTAAATATGGGTGTTACTTGATAAAAAAACAATATTTTGATTTTTTTTTTGTTGAAAATTTCTTTTTTTTTTTTTACCAAGATTTAACAAGTATAACTAAATCAACAAAATATACATTAGACAACATATAATATGCAACAAATTATAAAAATGTTGAATGGTAATTAATTGCACAATTTTTTTGTTTTGTTATATATTTTATTATTTTAATTCTATATCTAGTAATTTTGGACCAAAAAAAATTGATTTTTTTTAAATACCGAATTTAAATTATCATCTTTTATGGGAGGCACATTTTGGGTGGTTTCTAAATAAATCTTCAGGCAATGGATATTTATCCTTTGTGTTATGTGTTATTGATTGATACTTGTGAGGCTAAGTTAAGGGGAGGCCAGTGCAATCAACTTCGGCTGTAGGTTTTGCAGATGTATGGATTTTAGTTCTGATTTTGTAGGGGCCGATATGCTTCTTGCTCCGTTTTTTCCTAAATATGCTTTTGAGTGTCCTCATGTTGCTTGGGATGCCATAAATAAGAGTTATGTAGCTGTTAAAAAAAAATTGTTTATCTCACTGGTTTTTTCTTATTTTTCACTCTTTGATTTTCAATACATCTTGTAATGAATTTTTGGATTGAAAGTTATTATGAAAATATATATCTATAACGTAATAAATTAAGAATTACGAGTGGATACATTTAAAGGGACACGTGATAAATATATGTGACGTAAAAAAATTTAATTGAGGAATGTTGTTAAAAAATAAATAAAATTGAAAAATTAAAAAAAAAATTACTTTATTATTCTATCTCACACGTTGCCAGTGCCTCTTTGCGTGTTGCCAGTAACGGTAATCAAATGTAAAATCTTCTAATTTACATTATCTAATTCCCAACGTCTGAAAAATATACCAAAAATTAATTAGTTTATAAATTACATGGCATCATTATCATCATATATCATTTCAGCACAAGAGAAAAAAAACGGTAAATAAAGACTCTAAATATACGTGAAAAGCTTAAAACCCCTCGAAACCAGAAACTATCCTATCAAATCGTTATAAATATGGTATACTAAATCCGAGGAAGTTATTGCATCACTTGGTAGAGAAAATCATCGTAATAATAGAGAGATGATAAAGACCCACACTCTTCCAAGAAAGTTGGATGAGTGTCGCAGGTGGAACTAGTGTCTGTTATGAACGGTTCTGTCCAGAAATCTCCACAACATCCTGGAGTACCTTCTGGAACCCAGAGTGCGTCAGACAGAGCAGAACCAGAGGAACTCTCGAATAGCTTGTGAGATGGAATGTTGGGGCTGTTGGGAAGAACACTTTCTGATTCCTCCTCCGCATTCACGAAAATTTCTCTTTGGTTGCTTTGGCCGGATTGCTCTTTTGACTTGGCCGCGGATTGATTTTTTAATTGCTTGGCACGTAGCTTCTTTAGATGGGTGTGCCAACGGTTTTTAATTCCGTTGTCTGTTCTTCCAGGTATTTTGGCCGCAATCCCGGACCACCTGCTAGGAAGATGCAATTAATTTGTTGGGTTAGCACTGATCGTGGAATATTAGAGGGAAAGAGGGATTCCAATCGCTGCTATCCACTATGTAATATGAAGAACTACAATTACGAGTCTGGATGATCATGAGAAGAAGTGAGGTCTTATAACTAAAATTTCACGGGATCTGCATATGAAGATTAAACTATTCTATGAGAAATTAATCCTTGTAACCTGTTTCCAAGTCGCTCATGTAATTTAATGATCAACTCGTCCTCTTCTTTAGTGAAGTTCCCATGTTTTACATCAGGACTAAGATAGTTCACCCATCTTAACCTGCAGCTCTTGCCACTCCTTGATAGACCTGTTTGTAAACATCAGTATCAAAGTCTTTCTTGGTTACCATACCGTGTGTGTGTGTCTGCGTGTGTGCTCGCACTTATATAGAATTCGATATATTACCGGCAAATTTAGGAAGTTGTCGCCAGTTCCAATGACCATATCTCAAGATATAAGCCCTTAACTTCTCATCTTCTTCTTCACTCCATGCCCCTTTCTTGAATCCATTTTTGTCGTAGACGGGAGCTCTCACCATGCTTCACAGAGTCCTTTTGCGGTCGTTCGAATCCTAGGGGAGGTGATCTCACCACGGCTCTTACATATAGCGGCTTGCATTTATATGTAGCATTCAAGTGTGAAAATGGTGAATATTCGAACAAGCAAAAATTAGTGAAAGCCTACGGGTCTGAACCTTCAAAAATTCAAATTAAAAAAAAAAAAAAAAATATATATATATATATATATATATATATATGAAAGATGCAGAATCACAGAAAGTTTTGTGAAGTTAGACATTTGTGGTCTTTCTTTATCCAAAAATAAACGCTTTTGATTGCAACCTTGGTAAATGTTGATTAATCCTACCGGGACCCATGCATGGCTCGCCTAGGACTGTAGGCGACAATCCATGCATTTATTCATTCCCCATTATTTGTCAATAATTCTGGTTTCTTCTTGTATTCACAACTTGAAGTTGAAAACAGGGCTTTGAAAGAGAAATCCTCGCCAAGTCGTGTATATTGTATTCTTCGCTGGAATACAAACATCTCATTCCATTATGACAATTTTTTTAAATAAAAAATTGAAAATAGAGTTGACATCCTGGTGCTGAAGTCTGCCTGGTCGGCAAATGATGATAACTCCAATCCAATTTAAAGGGACTCATCATTAACAAGATTAGAAAATTAAAATCGAAAAAGACAAAAAGAAAAACAGAGGCAGAAGATAAAATAACATGAAGTGGGTCCCCAGTAATTTAACTATGTTTGTGAATCATGTGGCGAAGTCATTGCCATTTCCGTTTAGGCAGGCCATTCATGTCTAAGTGGGACCCCTAAAGCGACGAGATACGGACACCCTCTTAATGAATATCCAACGCGGGGTTGGACCATCGTGCTTGCTTATGATCTGTTGTTGTAGCCTTGTTTGGACTTTGGAGATACTTAACTTTCGATGGGCCATGATGAATTTATTTTGGATAAATCTTAAAATGCTAAAGCAGTTTTTATTATCCCATTTCTCACTTAAAATATAAAATATATTTCATAAAAAAATAAATCCAAAATTTGTTTATTTATTTCAAATAATTTCAAATTTGTTTTTACTATAAAGCTAATAAAGAGTAATTATAGTAACCGTATAATTTGATTTTTTTTTTTTTCTCCCACTCGTGTTTTTGATGGGAAGTGAGAGGATCAAGCTCAATTCTTTAATACTTCTAGGTTGGTCTCGGAGAAGACAAAGGTTGCCATGTAGATGCAGGTCGTGGCTATGGTCCAAATGAGACATTTCCATTATTATTCTAAACTTTATGTTGGCAAATATTGACTGTTATATTTTAAGAAGAGCCAAGTCTTGCCCAATTTAGGCTGCGGTTTGTTATTTTATGTGGGCAATCAGGAGTCAAGGTCAATGCATTCTTGTACCAACCAAGCGAAAATGGCACATGTCTGTACGTGTAAATGGAAAAAAAATAGACTATATACCATGCCGTTCCAAAACTAATTAATTATGTACACATACTATTTAGACGCGGTGTAAGGACCTAGCTGACTTCTGCTAAGAGAGTCTGCAAAACTAAATAAATCTTTTAAATAACTTAAGAATCACTCTTATTGTATAGTTTATGGACTTTGACTCTCTTTTACGTATCAGGTACTCCCTAGTATTACTTCAAAAAAAAAAAAAAAAATCACTTACCTACTTCACTAACACGATGCTGTTTACTTTTCCCCAACGAGACTTGATAATGGAGGTTGTTAAAAGCAGTATTAATGTACGGTTCACCGGTGAACATGTTGTAACCAGCGATGCAGTTGGGCCACGTGTATCCCATTGGCTGGCACAGTCTTGTTGTCTTCATAATAATAATATAATTTAATTTTATTTTAGAATTACCGAGGCATCAACTCTTAAAATAAGAATCTTTGCAACGGTTGTTGGCCCAGTACAGGACAGGTCTTAAACTCTAGACATATCTAAAGCTCAGTACAACAACATCTTCGAGTGGGCTACAGTCGACAGTTGGGAGTTCCCACAGTTAATGGATCCACTCCTGTTAATTATTCAGTCTCTGTTGTTTGTCATTTATTCCAATTTGTTCTTGTGTTCACAACTTGGAAGTTGAAAACAGGGCACGTGAGAAACTCACTTGAAGTTAAATCCTCACCAAGTCGTTGTATATTGTTCTTTTTGCCCCCACTGGCCCGACCCAATTGCATGTTTCACATGTAAATTGTAAAGCTGTTTTTATAATTAACTTTTTTTCCACACTAAAAATTAATTCTTACTCCTATTAAAATTACTTTAAAAATATTGAATTTGTTAATTTAAAAGACTTAAAGTTCTTCAATTATTATTAATTTTTATAGTCATTATTAATTTCTTATAATTTTTTCAACAAATTAGTTTACTACATCTTATAATTCATACATTTATATTTGAATTTTCAATAATTTCTCCTCAACCATAAATTTCTTACACATTGAATTTATTTTCTTTAAAAGTGCTAAGCGCCTATTATTATTTCACCAAGACTACTTGCAAGCCAACTTTACTTCACTTGATTTGGAATGTACATCGGCTGAAACTTCAAAAGTTATGTTAAAGCATACATGTCATCACTCTTTTTTCCTAACCATGTCTTACTACTTTATATATGTCTTATTCTTTATTAGTATAATTGGTCTCTTTCTTCATATGGGTTTTGTTTCTAATTAGTATAATTATTCTTTTTTTTTTTTTTTTTTTAAGAATTGCAGCAAAAGATAAGGATAGTAGTACAAGGAAACATGTGTTATCTATACTTACTATTTTGCCCAACCATCGGTTCCTAGTCATTACTTACTGAATTATTAATTTTAATACCATTTTATGGAGAAATAGATAAAGGAAAAATTTAAGTAAAATTTATAAATTTTTTCATCAATATATTATTTATTTATTTCTCTTATTTAAAATATAATATTTTTAAATTATATAATTTTTATATTTATATTTATAATCTTAACACTAATTGATAAATTTTTGAATAAATGATAGTTGAATATACAATTAATTAATAATAATAATTCATATTACGTTAACTAACCAAAACGTGTCAGTACTTCTAGCATTACTTCCAAAAAGAAAAAAGAATCAGTTCATTTACAGTGATGTAATGATAATATATATACGTCAACTGAGTTCAATATCGATACGATGTAGATATCTTAGAGATGGAAGCGGCGAAGGGGCAGGAAAGTTCGGGGAGAAGGGGAAAAAGGATGCCTGTTCTTGGTTCGTTTTATGAGGTTTCTTGAGGTCTTTCGATCAGGACTTTTTCTTTTTCTTTTTTTGCTTCGTTAGGTTTCTTGGTGTCTTCGGACGGAAATTTTTGCTTTTTCTAGGGTCTCGCAAAAGCCGAATATATTCTGGCTTTCAAGTTAACTTATGCCGTGAAAATGAATTCCCGGCCTAGTATAAATTTTTGCCACTGGCATTTGGGCTGTCATTTTGGGCCAATAGAGAATGAGGCTTTGTCGAGAGGTCAACCTCAATATGGCTCATATTTAATAAAAATAGTATTTTGATTGTTCTTGTTGAAAATTTTAAATTATTTAGCAAAAATTAAAAGTGTAACTAAAACGACAAAATATATGCTAGACAACATATAATATGCAATAAATTATAAAAATGTCCAAATACGTTTAATGGTACAATATTTTATTTTTAGTTATATATTTTATTATTTTAATTGTATATTTAGTAATTTTAGAATTTTTTTTTTTTTTAAAAAACAGAATTTAAAATTGAGGTCATATGGATTGGGGCTGTATTGACTCAACCATCAACTTTGCCTGTAGGTTTTGCAGACGTGGCATCATTATCATTTCAGCCAAAAATTAAAAGGCGTTGTATCAATGCCAATTCATTCGGTTAATTAACCTTAGTAAAACAACAAGCAACAACAACAAAGAGTGATAGGGTAATAAGCAACAAGTAAACCGAGACTCTAATTATATGTAAAAAGCTTATGTTGAACTCGTCATTATTTAATTACAAAACCCCTCGAGACCTCAAATTATCCCATCAAAACATTATAAATATAGTATATTTAAGACACTGAAATACAGTGGTTTTGCATATCGCTTGAAGTTAAATCCGAGGAAGTTCTTCCATCACTTGGTAGAGAAATTCATCGTAATAATAGAAAGATGACATAGGCCCACACTCTTCCAAGGACGTTGGATGAGTGTCGCAGGTGGTACTTGTGTCTGTTATGAACGGTTCTGTCCAGAAATCTCCACTACACCCTGGAGTACCTTCTGGAACACAGAGTGCGTCAGACAGAGCAACCTGAGCAGAACCAGAGAAACTCTCGAATAACGTGTGAGATGGAATGTTGGGGCTGTTGGGAAGAACACTTTCTGATTCCTCCTCCGCATTCACGAAAATTTCTCTTTGGT
The DNA here is from genome assembly GCA_037832345.1 of Rhizophora mangle. Classification (NCBI taxonomy): domain Eukaryota; kingdom Viridiplantae; phylum Streptophyta; class Magnoliopsida; order Malpighiales; family Rhizophoraceae; genus Rhizophora; species Rhizophora mangle. The sequence goes on along the minus strand of JBAPLJ010001937.1, from coordinate 1,412,921 downwards.
TGCTTTGGCCGGATTGCTCTTTGACTTGGCCGCGGATTGATTTTTTAATTGCTTGGCACGTAGCTTCTTTATATGGCTGTGCCAACGGTTTTTAATTCCGTTGTCTGTTCTTCCAGGTATTTTGGCCGCAATCCCGGACCACCTGCTAGTAAGATGCAATTAATTTGTTGGGTTAGCACTGATCGTGGAATATTAGAGGGAAAGGGGAATTCCAATCGCTGCTATCTACTATGTAATATGAAGAGCTACAATTACGAGTCTGGATGATCATGAGAAGAAGTGAGGTCTTATAACTAAAATTTCATGGGATCTGCATATGAAGATTAAACTATTCTATGAGAAATTAAACAGAATAAAGTCCTTGTAACCTGTTTCCAAATCGCTCATGTAATTTAATTATCAACTCGTCCTCTTCTTTAGTGAAGTTCCCATGTTTTACATCAGGCCTGAGATAGTTCACCCATCTTAACCTGCAGCTCTTGCCACTCCTCGATAGACCTGTTTGTAAACATCAGTATCAAAATCTTTCTTGGTTACTATACCGTGCGTGTGTGTCTGCGTGTGCGCGCGCATATATATAGAATCCGATATATTACCGGCAAATTTAGGAAGTTGTCGCCAGTTCCAATGACCATATCTCAAGATATAAGCCCTTAACTTCTCATCTTCTTCTTCACTCCACGCCCCTTTCTTGAGTCCATTTTTGTCGTAGAGGGGGGTTCTCACCATGCTTCGCAGAGTCCTTTTGTGGTCTTTCGAATCGTAGGGGAAGTGATCTCACCACAGCTCTCACATGTAGCGGCTTGCATTTATATGTAGCATTCAACTGTGCAAATGGTGAATATTCGAACAAGCAAAAATTAGTAAAAGCCTACGGGCCTCAATCTTCAAATTTTGAATATATATATATATATATATATGAACGCCAATATTTGATGTAGCTGTGAGGCAGAATCACGGAAAGTTTTGTTAAGTTAGACACTCGTGGTCATTCTTTGTCCAGAAGTTAACGCCTTTGATTGCAACTTTGGTAAACGTTAATTACTCCTGCATTAAGAAACCGGGACCCAAATCTGTCTGGTCCAAATTTGTAGGCTATACTCCGTGTATTTATTCATTCTCTATTCTAGGTCAATAATTCTAATTTCTTCTTGTGTTCAGTACTTGAAGTTGAAAACAGGCAAGTGGAAGATTCATTTCCTCGCCAAGTTGTTGTATATTGTAGTGTTTGCAGAGAATATGTATTAAAATTAATTTAAATTCATTAAATATTATAAATTAGTATTTTAATAAAATTTAAATAATTAAAAGTTATTTTATTTAATTATTTAATATATAAAAATTAAATATTTTAATTTATTGTGTGGTAAGTAAGTAAAATTTTATATTTTTATTATTAATATGAGTGTTTTAAAATTCATATATAGTATTTTTATACATTAAAAAAATTATAATAATTATATAATTTTTTACAGTATTATCAAAATTATTATATTTAACAATACAAATATCTCATTTTATTATCACTAAATTTTTTAAAATAAAATTTGAAAATAAAGTTGACGTCATGGTGCTGAAGTCGCTGGTGATGATGTCACTTGTCAGCAAAAATGATGATAGGAATTCATCATTAACAAGATTAGAAATTTAAAAGAGAAAAGAAAAAATAGAAAAAAAGAAAAACAGATGCAGGGGATAATATAATATGAAGTGGGTCCCAGTAATTTAATTTTGTTTGTGAATCTCGTGGCAAAGCCATTGCCATTTCCGTTTAGGGAGGCGCTAAGTGGGACCCAAAAGAGATGCCGTACGGACACCTTCTTAATGAATCTCCAACGCCTGGTGTGCCTTTGTGCCTTGCTTATGATCTGTTGTTGTTGCCTTGCCTGGACTTCGATGATACTTAACTTTCCATGGCCCATGTTGAATTTATTTTGGATAAATCTTAAAAATGTTAAAGCTGTTTTTATTATTTCATTTCTTACTTAAAATATAAAATATATTTTATAAAAAAATAAATCCAAAACTTGTTTATTTATTTCAGATAATTTCAAATTTGTTTTTACTATTAAGCTAATAAAGGGTAATTATAGTACCCGTATATTTTGTCTTTTTGTTTTTTTTTTTAAATTTTTGGAGGATTTTTAAGTACGTTGCCAGTTTCCGATTGTGATTAATTAACGCTTGACTAATGATTAGGTTTAATTTTAAACAGCTGTGAACTGGGTTCAGCGCAACATCTAACCCTATGGTGTCACGTTTGGTCTCTACCTGCTGGATTGGTGGGAGCGCAATCTTTTCGGTATCCTCTTTTCCCCCTTTTTTTAATTTAATTTAATTTTTGTGTTCATGTTTGTGTGATTGGATTTGGGTTCCAGATTTTTATGCATGTTTTTATACAGTGAGATTGAATTTGAAAGCTGTTATCCTACTCTGTTCTGTTGGGATCAAACGCGACATTACAAGTGCAATTCTTAAATGAATTTCTTAATCATAAGTCCTGTTGGTCAATACTGTAAGATAAAATGCTATGAACAGAAAATCTCAGACGTTACTTTTGAGTTCCTGCAGCAGATATTTTTATGATCCTATTGATGTGGTTCACTTTTTATAGGGCAAGAAATCTCCCAAACCTGACACAAACAAACTACTAGAAACCCTAAGGGATATTCCCTTTTCTTTTCTCTCTAAAAACTCCTTGTTTTTGTATATTCAAGACTTTAAGTATGCCTACTTTATATACACAATCATTGAACATGTTAACGGCAGTTTGATCAACCCCACCTACAAACTTGGGAAGTTGGCACCAATTCCAGGCACCATATCTCTGAATGTAAACTCTCAATTTCTCGTCCTCTTCTGGACTCCACGCACCTTTCCCCAGCCCATTCCCATCAACAGTGGCCGTTCTGACCATCTCTGACAAGAGTATTTTAACAGATGGTCAATTTGCAATAATATTGCCTAGCTCCAGCAACACTTGGCGGTTCCCACAGTTAATAGATCCACTGCCGTTAATTATTTCCAAACTTTTCCTCCATGAGGGTGGCTTCCCCAACCATCAAAGAGGGATCTCTTAATTGTATTTTGGTGATCATAGAGGACCCATGTAGTAGAACCTCCAAATTAATCGGTGATTTGGATTGTGAATATTTCTGGCCTAGGTTTGTAGGCTGCATTCCATGTATTTATTCATTCTCTATTGTCTGTCATTAATTCTAATTTGTTCTTGTGTTCACAGCTTGAAGTTGAAAACAGGGCAAAGACTCACTTGAAGATAAATCCGCACCAAGTCGTTGCATTTCGTATTCATTGGATATTGTTCTTGTGTCCCATCTGCCCCAACCAATTTTATGTTTTACATGTAAATTGTGAAGCTGTCTTCATATTTAACTTTTTTCCCACACTAAAAATTAATTCTTATCCCTATTAAAAATTACTTTGAAATTGTTGGATCTATTAACTTAAAATATTAATTGTTATAATTATTATCGATTTCTTATAAATTTTCAAATAAATTAGTTTACTGCATTTATTATATTTAAAAACAAATATATGTATGACTTGGGTAATTGGCTATAATTATGTACATACGCTATTAGGACACGGTGTGTAGATCTAGCTAAAAAATTAATGTAAAATACTCCTGGATCCGTCCTTTGAGGTGGTGGTAGGTGAGTAGAGGTGATGGTAGAGGAGGAGGGAGAACGGAGGCTGTAAAGTAAAAGATGAGTGAGGGTAATTGTATGATCAATTTAGTTTTTTCAAGTCATTTTTAATAATATTTTTACAATTCAAGACAATTTTTTTTAACAATAAGTTAACTCAGAGTGTTTTTTTAGCCCTTACATTTGTTGGAATATTTTTTATTATTTTTAATAATTTAAAATTATGAAATATAAATACACTCTAAATTTAAGATATAAAAATAATTTTAATTATTTTATGAAATTTTATAAATATTAAATTTTAAACAGACCATGGTGATTTTTTTGGATAAATTTTAAATTATTAATACAATTTTTATTATTGTATTTCTCATTTGAAATATGAAGCATATTTAAAAAAAAAAATTGAATTTGAAACTTGTTTGTTTACTCGGAATAATGTCAAATTTTTTTTACCGTTAGGCTAACGAGGAGTGGTCATAGTAATTGTTCCAATTGCTTGTGTTATTTATTGATTCATCAACATATCGTTAGGCTTCACAATAAAATATATCCTCTTATGTCTCACGTTTTTTTTTTTATCTTTTAGTGATATTCAAATTGACAAGGTCGCGTGCACAAAAATTGACTTCACATAAATATATGTCATGTTGAACGTGACATTCCCAAAGAATTCCACTGTTTTTTTTTTTTCTTTGGTTTCTATATCAAATAAGTGAATCTTAGTTTCATCAAATACATCGAAATTAACTTTATTTTATTGGTCACTTGCTACAACAAAATTAAGGACCCCTGGTAATTATTGTACCGAGTCTTTTGATTAATTATGGGCATTGTTTGAAGACCCATCTAACCATGTCCATAGACTATTTGGACACTATTTGAAGGCCTATCTGACTCTGACCTGGAGACTTTACAAAACTCGTTGACTACAGATAAATCCTTTGAACAATTTAAGGATCACCTTTATTGTATAGTATATGGGAATGATAATAGTAATAATTTTGAGTAAAGATCCACTTAAAAAATAGAATACCTACACTTATAAGGGTTACATGTTATGTGTTATCAAGAAGCAATAGATTCGTTAACTTGATAATACATTTTAACTCAAAGTCTTACTATATTAAGTTAATGATTTTTTTTTTATTTACATGTTATTTACTCTTACCTTTTCTCTTCAATAAGAAATTTTTTAATTATAAAATTCATACATTTTATATTTAAAATTTTAATAAGTTCATCTTAACTATAAATTTCTTACCCATTAAACTTATTTTCCTTAAAAGTTCTAAAGACCTATTATTACTTCACTAACACTGCTTAGCAAGCCAACTTTACTTTGCTTGATTTAGAATGTACATAGAGCGACACTTCAAAAGTTATGTTGGAATATACATGTTATCACTCTTTTTTTGTAACTATGTCTTATTGCTTCATATGAGTCTTATTTTTGATTAGTGTAATTGATTTCTTTTTTTGTATGAGTTTTATTCTTAACAGTGTAATTTATCTCTTTTTTTATTATTTTTTATAAGAATAATAGGAAAAAATAAGAATAGTAATATAAGGAAACATTTATTATTCATACTTATTATTTTATCTAACTATCAGTTTGTAGTAATTATTTATCAAATTAGTAATTTTAATATTATTTTATAGAGAAATAGATTAAAAAAATTTAAATAAAATTTAAAATTTAAATAAATAATATATATATATAAATTTAATATAATATTTTAATTTAAAATATTAAAATATTAAATTTATAATTTTTTTATTTATATATTATTTATTTATTTCTCTTATTCATATTATAAAATTTTTAATTATATAATTTTTATATTTATACTTAAAATTTTAATATTAACTAATAAAATTTTGAATACATAATATATAAAATTTAATTAATTAAATATATATATAATTAATAATAATAATAATAATAATAATTTATATTACCGTTAAATGATAAAAATATATCAATATTTATAGTGTTATTTTTAAAATAGAAAAAAAGTTCTTTTACAGTGATGTAATAATAATATATGTACCTCAACTGAATTCAATATCGATACGATGTAGAAATCTTAGAGATGGAAGCGGCGAAGGCGCTGGAAATTTGGGGAGAAGGGGAAAAAGGATGCCTGTTCTTGGTTCGTTCTATGAGGTTTCTTGATATCTTTCGAGCAGGACTTTTTTTTTTTTTTGCTTCGTTAGGTTTCTTGGTGTCTTCGGACGGGAAGTTTCGTTTTTTAAGGGTCTCGCAAAAGCCGAATACATTCTGGCTTTCATGTTAACTTATGCGGCGAAATTGAATTCCCGGCCTAGTATAAATTTTTGCCACTGGCATTTGGGCTGTCATTTTGGGCCAATAGAGAATGAGGCTTTGTCGAGAGGTCAACCTCAATATGGCCCTTATTTAATAAATATAGTATTTTGATTGTTCTTGTTGAAAATTTTAAATTATTTACCAAAAATTAATAAGTGTAACTAAAACGAAAAAATATAAGCTAGACAACATATAATATGAAATAAACTATAAAAATTTCCAAATATGTTTAATGGTATAATATTTTATTTTTAATTATATATTTTATTATTTTAATTGTATATTTAGTAATTTTAAAAAAATTAAAATAAAAAAACAAAATTTAAAATTGAGGTCATATGGATTGGGGCTGTATTGACTCAACCATCAACTTTGCCTGTAGGTTTTGCAGACGTGGCATCATTATCATTTCAGCCAAAAATTAAAAGGCGTTGTATCAATGCCAATTCATTCGGTTAATTAACCTTAGTAAAACAACAAGCAACAACAACAAAGAGTGATAGGGTAATAAGCAACAAGTAAACCGAGACTCTAATTATATGTAAAAAGCTTATTTTGAACTCGTCATTATTTAATTACAAAACCCCTCGAGACCTCAAATTATCCCATCAAAACATTATAAATATAGTATATTTAAGACACTGAAATACAGTGGTTGTGCATATCGCTTGAAGTTAAATCCGAGGAAGTTCTTCCATCACTTGGTAGAGAAATTCATCGTAATAATAGAAAGATGACATAGGCCCACACTCTTCCAAGGACGTTGGATGAGTGTCGCAGGTGGTACTTGTGTCTATTATGAACGGTTCTGTCCAGAAATCTCCACTACACCCTGGAGTACCTTCTGGAACGCAGAGTGCGTCAGACAGAGCAACCTGAGCAGAACCAGAGAAACTCTCGAATAACGTGTGAGATGGAATGTTGGGGCTGTCGGGAAGAACACTTTCTGATTCCTCCTCCGCATTCACGAAAATTTCTCTTTGGTTGCTTTGGCCGGATTGCTCTTTTGACTTGGCGGCCGATTGATTTTTTAGTTGCTTGGCACATGGCTTCTTTATATGGCTGTGCCAACGGTTTTTAATTTCGTTGTCTGTTCTTCCAGGTATTTTGGCCGCAATCCTGGACCAACTGCTAGTAAGACGTAATTAATTTGTTGGGTTAGCACTGATCGTGAAATATTAGAGGAAAAGGGGAATTCCAATCACTCTTATCCACTATGTAATATGAAGAACTTCAATTACAAGTCTGGATGATCACGAGAAGAAGTGAGGTCTTATAAATAAAATTTCATGGGATCTGCAGATGAATATTAAACTATTCTATGGGAAATTAAACAGAATAAAGTCTTTGTAACCTGTTTCCAAGTCGCTCATGTAATTTAATTATCAACTCGTCCTCTTCTTTAGTGAAGTTCCCATGTTTTACATCAGGCCTGAGATAGTTCACCCATCTTAACCTGCAGCTCTTGCCACTCCTTGATAGACCTGTTTGTAAACATCGGTATCAAAATCTTTCTTGGTTACCATACATATATGTGTGCGTGTGTGTCTGCGTGCGCGCATATATATAGAATCCGATATATTACCGGCAAATTTAGGAAGTTGTCGCCAGTTCCAATGTCCATATCTCAAGATATAAGCCCTTAACTTCTCATCTTCTTCTTCACTCCACGCCCCTTTCTTGAGTCCATTTTTGTCGTAGAGGGGAGTTCTCACCATGCTTCGCAGAGTCCTTTTGTGGTCTTTCGAATCCTAGGGGAAGTGATCTCGCCACAGCTCTCACATGTAGCGGCTTGCATTTATATGTAGCATTCAACTGTGGAAATGGTGAATATTCGAGCAAGCAAAAATTAATAAAATCCTACGGGCCTCAATCTTCAAATTTTGAATATATATAAATGTGAACGCAAATATTTGCCGTAGCAGTGAGGCAGAATCACGGAAAGTTTTGTTAAGTTAGACATGTGTGGTCATTTTTTGTCCAAAAATAAACGCCTTTGATTGCAACTTTCGTAAATGTTGATTATTCCTGCATTAAGAAACCGGGACGTCCAAATTTTTAGGCTATTCATTCTCCATTCTTGGTCAATAATTCTAATTTCCTCACCAAGTTGCTGTATATTGTAGTGTTTGCACAGAATATGTATTAAAATTAATTTAAATTCATTAAATATTATAAATTAGTATTTTAATAAAATTTAAATAATTAAAATTTAATTTTTTAATTATTTAATATATAAAAATTTAAATAATTTAATTTATTGTGTGATGAGTAAGTAAAATTTATATTTATATTATTAATGTGAGTGCTTTTAAATTCATATATTGTATTTTTATAAATTAAAAATTATAATAATTATATTTTTTTCAGTATTATTAAAATTATTATATTTAATAATACAAACATTTCAATAGAGTTGTCGTCATGGTGCTGATGTCACTCTTGCTGATGTCACTTGTCAGCAAAATGACGATAAGGAATCATCATTAACAAGATTAGAAATTTAAAAGAGAAAAAATAAAAAGAAAAAGAAAAACAGAGGCAGGAGATAATATAATATGAAGTGGGTCCCAGTAATTTAATCATGTATGTGAATCACGTTGCAAAGTCATTGCCATTTCCGTTCCGTTTAGGCAGGTCATTAATGTCTAAGTGGGACCCTAAAGCGATGCGGTACGGACACCTTCTGAATGAATCTCCAACGCGGGGTGCGCCGTTGTGCTTGCTAATGATCTGTCGTCGTAGTCTTGTTTGGACTTTGGAGATACTTAACTTTCGATGGGACATGACGAATTTATTTTGGGTAAACCTTAAATTGTTAAAGCAGTTTTTATTATTCCATTTCTCACTTAAAATATAAAATATGATTTATAAAAAAAATAAATACAAAACTTGTTTATTTATTTCAAATAATTTCCAATTTGTTTTTACTATTAAGCTAATAAAAAGTAATTATAGTATAATCGTATATTTTGATTTGCAGTATTGATTTATTGTCCTTTCAATTATTTTTTTTTTCTCCCACTCGTGTTTTTTTTTATGGGAAGTGAGATGATCAAGCTCAATTCATGAATATTTCTATGTTGGTCAGGTCGTGGCTATATAGTCATGACTCGGAAGGAAGTCCAAAGGAGACTTTTATATTATTATTCTAAACTTTATGCTGGCAAATAATGGCTGTTATATTTTAATAAGAGGCAAGTATAGCCCAATTTAGGCTGCGTGTTGTTATTTTATGTGGGTAATCAAGGGTCAAAGTCAATGCATTCCTGTACCAAGCAAGCGAATGGCACGTGTCTTTCCTTGTGTTTGGGACTACTCAAGAGGAAGGTCTTCTCCCGGATGAAGAAGGAGAAGAAGCAAGAGAAGCAATCCGAGTAAGAAGCAGCAGAAGCTGAAGTTCAATAAGCTGAAGTAAAAGTTGTGGTGGGATAAGAATCGACGTAGACTTTGTATCACTGGGGTACCAGCTAAAACCCTTATTGGATAAAAGCTGTTCACTTGCCTACTTATTGTCAATACTTCTTTGACTGTACTTGTAAATTAATTCTCGTCCGCGATGAACTTGTTAGTTAAAAAAAATAAAAACATACCCAGAAGTATCAAATGGAAAATATAAACTATAGCATGCTGTTCCAATTGCTTCTTTTATTTATTGACTTATCAGGATATCGTTAAATCGTTATGCTTCGCAATAAAAGATACCCTCTTAGGTATCTCTCTCTCTCTCTTTTTTTTTTTTTTTTTTTTATCCATCAAATGGTGTTTTATTGAGGACCCGCCTTTAATTATTATACCGAGTCATCTGATTAATTATGTACGTATACCATTTGGACACGGTATGAAGACCTAGCTTACTTCGACTTAGAGAGTTCACAAAACTAAATAAATCCTTTGAATAATTTAAGAATTACCTTATTGTATAGTTCATGAACATTGACTCTCCTAATAAACCAATGATAATAGTAATAATTTTAAGCAAGAATTCACTTAAAAAGAAAATACAATGTCTACAATCTAATTAACTTGTCATCTCGGTTTTATATTAAATACCTTATAAGGTAAGAACATGATTTGAGTAAATAGACACTCAATTAATTATTATTATTATTATTATTAATTCATGTCATGTTACGTTTATTAATGAAAAAGTGTCCGTACTCCTAGTATTACTTTAAAACAAAAAATCAGTTCCCTACTTCACTAACACAATGATGTCTACTTTTCCCTTACGAGACTTGTACTTGATAATGGAGGTTATTAAATAAAAAAGAAGAAAAATCCAGGAGAGAAGAGCGGAAACAAAAAAAAAAAAAAAAGAAGAAAAAAAAAATCTATCCTTCCCAAGAAAAGCATGGGAGCGCTACCTTTTTCAGTATCCTCTTCCCCCCCTCCTTTTTTTTTTGTAATTTAATTTTTGTGTTCATGTTTGTGGGATTGGATTTGGGTTCCAGATTTATGCATGTTTTGATACAGTGAGATTGAATTTGAATCCTGTTATCCTACTTTGTTTTGTCGGGATCAAACGCGACATTACAAGTGCAATTCTTAAATGAATTTCTTAATCATTTAAGTCCTGTTTGTCAATACTATAAGATAAAATGCTATGAATAAAAATTCTCAGACGTTACTTTTGACTTCTTGAGCTGCAGCAGAAGCTGAAAAAAAAGAAACAGGACTGGAAAGAAAGAAGAAAGCTGTTACGTAGAAAAAGCTGAAAATTTTCAAAAGCCTGAAGAATGAAAAAAGCTGATAACTGGAAGGAGCAAAAAGAGAAGAATTTTTTTCTCCCCTCATCATGTCTCTTAGTTGGCTCTACTAGCTAGCTAGCTACGTTCTACCTTCTCTCTTCTTATCCCCATACCCAACCCCTCCTCCCAATCTCCCACACAGTTTCTTATCCCAAGTTGTAAAGTTTTACTTTATTATATACTTGCTATTTTTAGCTTTATACACTGTTACAGGATTATATATATATATATATCAGAGGAGACCTACTTTGCATATTGAATTACCTTATCAAACTATACTAGTTTATAATCTGTAAATACGATAAAATACACCAAATTCTCGTCATCATCAATAATATTGGGGGATCTTGCTCTTGCATGGCTGCTGCTGGTATGGTGGCTTGTATATATTTCTGATCTCCGTAGCCTCTTTCGGGGGTTGCTATGAATAAAATGTATATCAGTTCAAAGAAAAAAAAAAAAAGTTCTAACAACAAAAAATTTAGGCGTGAACTCGGAAGTCAGTCCAATTTAGGAGTTTATATGAATATTCTTAACTTTATGTCGAAAAATATTGTTCAAAGAAAACGCATTCTCGTACAAAACAAACAGATGGCACGTGCCTATATGTGTGAATTATTTTTGTTCCGCGATCAACTTGTTAGTTAAAAAGAAAATATCCAGAAGCATCAAATGGAAACAAATAGACTGTATTCTTTTGTTGTCTTAACATATCGTTGGACTGTTAGGCTTCACAATAAAATATATCCTCTTATGTCTCACGTCTTTTTTTATCTTTTAGTGATATTCAAATTGACAAGGTAGCGTGCACAAAAATTGACTTCACATAAATATATGTCATGTTGAACGTGACATTCCCAAAGAATTCCACTGTTTTTTTTTTTTTCTTTGGTTTCTATATCAAATAAGTGAATCTTAGTTTCATCAAATACATCGAAATTAACTTGAAATACTAAATTCTCGGTAATCTTACATCCCGATTATCCAACAATAATTATTGTAAAATTACCTCTTCTTCTCCAAGCGTCTCCTTAAGCTTAACATACATAATAGAGATATATGATTCGGGGACCTACGAAGGCAGAACAGATTCATTATCCATTCCAACTTATTGCATCCTTGAGTTGAGTAGTAGCAAACCGCGTAAATGATTAGTTAAAGCTAATTGGTTTCATGGTAGTTCTTGCATCACTTTGCAGATCAAATCTTCAGTATTATCAGAGTATGAAGCACTTGTTAAAATGTAGTCTTCCACGGTCAAAGAACATGAAGGGAGTGGATAACTCTCTTGGTCGTAGGAATTGTCTACTAAAAATGGTTGAGTCCAGAATACACTGCTTGATTCTTCAGACGCTTTCGCTGGAATTGAAGCGAGACCATCTTCTGCAACACAATTGATATCAGGCATAGAAGCATGATCGACACCCGATGAAGACAAGCCATTGGCTGAAGTTTCCTGATCAGACGCAGACAAAGGAGAACGCTCCAGTATTGTTGTCGAGAGAGAGGAAGCACTGCCAATAAAACTACTCTCGTCTCCCAATCTAGTGGTTTGGCTCGTGGATTCCGAGGTTACAATTATATTCCCTTTCACCACTTCATTTACTGTTTGGTGTTGCTTCTTGCGCTTCTTGAAGTGAGTGTGCCAGTGGTTCTTTATTTCGTTGTCAGTCCTTCCTGGTAATCTCAGTGCAATCCTAGACCACCTGTGCAACAAACAAATTAACGTGCAAGATCAAGAATCTCTCAAAGTAAGGCCACAAGGCTTGAAATCTAGAACACCAAATACTTTACCTCTTAAATTTTAACATGTTCTAATTTACGAGATGCTTTGTAATAATTAAATTAAGAATCCGAGATCAAGAATAAAACATGTTCCTATAGTTTGGAGCTGAGAATTTTTGCTGTGTGAGGACTGTCCATCTATTCTAGCGACGCAGCAGTTTTGACTGGCTTAGTCTGTAGGGGTTATGGCATATTCTGATCGTTTATACAGGCTTTTTGGTAGTGAGTCTTGGTTGGTGTTGGGGGATCTTGCTCTTGCATGGCTGCTGCTGTCACTGTTATGGTGGCTTGCATATATTTCTGATCTCGGTAGCCTCTTTCTTGGGGTTGCTATGAACAAAATGCATAGCAGTTAAATAAAAAATGTAACATCAAGAAATTTGGTGAAAACTCCATGTATAATAAGAGAAGCAACAAGCGTGAATGGGAATTATGCAAACGATAGAAGGTAAAATGAAATTCATGTTCACTGGAATTCAAAGGATGGGTTTATCTACTTATTTCCAAGTTCCTTGTGCAATTGACTGATCAAACGATGCTCATCCTTAGAGAAGCTTCCGTGTTTTACGCCTGGACGGAGGTAGTTCATCCATCTTAATCTGCAACTCTTGCCACACCTTGACAGACCTGCAACAGATTACAAAATTGTATCATAATATAGAATTGAATTGGATCATAATATGGATGTAAAGGAAGGAAAATCTAAGAAAACACGGTAAGAGATAAAGATATCGGAATATATATATGTGTGTGTGTGTGTGTGTGTGTGTGAAAAGACTGCAAGAAATCTCCCAAACCTGACACGAACAAACTAGTAGAAACCCTAAGGGATACTGCCTTTTCTCGTCTCTCTAAAAACCCCTTGTTTTTGTCCTTGCAAGACTTTAAGTATGACTACTTTATATATACAATCACGGAACATGTTCATGGCAGTTTGATCAAAAGAAAAACAAAATCAACCCCACCTGCAAACTTGGGAAGTTGGCGCCAATTCCAGGCACCTTATCTCTGAATGTAAACTCTCAATTTCTCGTCCTCTTCTGGGCTCCACGCTCCTTTCCTCAGCCCATTCCTATCGACAGTGGCCGTTCTGACCATCTCCGGCAAGAATATTTTACAGATCGTTAATTTGCAATAATATTGCCGCGCCAGTCAACACTTGGCGGTTGCCACAGTTTAATAGATCCACTTCTGTTAATTATTTCCAAACGTTTTCTCTATAAGGGTGGTCATCAGGTAAGTGTGGCTGCCCCAACCATCAAAGAGGGATCTCTTAATTGTATTTTGATGATCACAGAGGACCCATGTAGTAGAAACTTCAAATTAAACAGTGTTTTGGATTGTGAATATGTCTGGCCTAGGTTTGTAGGCTGTATTCCATGCAATTATTCAGTCTCTATTGTTTGTCATTTATTCCAATTTGTTCTTGTGTTCACAACTTGGAAGTTGAAAACAGGGCACGTGAGAGTCTTTGTTCTTGGCCCCCCACTGGTTCCCACTTTAGGACGGAAGTAGGTCCAAATGAGACTTTTGTATTGTTATTCTAGACTCTATGGGGCAATTATCGACTTTTATACTTTAAGAAGAGCCAAGTCTAGGGCTGCTCGTTGTGATTTCATGTGGGTAATCAAGGGTCAAAGTCAATGCATTCCCGTGCCAAGCATGCAAATGGCACATGTAAATTAATTAGTGAAAAGGAAACTATCCAGAAAAAGACTATACCATGCCGTTCCAATTGCTTCTCTTATTTATTGATTCATCAGGATATCGTTAAGTCTTTAGGCTTCGCAATAAAAGATAACCTCTTAGGTCTTCCTTTTTTTTTTTAATCTTTTTATTGAGGACCCGCCTTTAATTATTACACCGAGTCATCTGATTAATTATGTACATATATGATTTGGACAAGGTGTAAAGACCTACATAATTTACAAATCTAAATAAATCCTTTAAATAATTTAATTTAAGAATTACTTTTATATAGTTTATGGAAATTTACTCTCCTAATAAACCAATGATAATAGTAATAATTTTGAGCAAGAACTTACTTTAAAAAAAAAAAGTACAATATTCACAATCTTATTGATTGGTGCGTTATAATCTTGTCGTCCCAGTTTTATATTAAACACGTTATAAAGTAAGAGGCATGATTTGGGTATATGGACACACAATTAATTAATTATTAATAATAATTCATGTCATGTTAAAATGCAATTCCCTACTTAACTAACACAATGATGTTTACTTTTCCCCAGCGAGACGCGGTAACGGAGGTTGTGAAAAGCAGTATAAATGTACGGTTCACGGGAGGTGAATGTGTTGTAACCAGCGATGAAGTTGGGCCACGTGTATTCCATTCGCTGGCACATTTAAAGTCTTAAAATAAGATTCTTTGCAATGGTTGTTGGCCCAGTACAGAGCCTGTCTTAAACTCTAGACATATCTAAAGCTCAGTCCAACAACATCTTCAAGTGGGCTACGGCCTATTGTATAGCACGTAACGACATCTTAAACTCTAGCTCTCTGATTGGGCTCAACGCCTCAACCGAAATGTGCTGTGCAAAACAATGCAAGAAGCCCAATATCATCGTTTTCTTGTTGTTTTAGAGGAATAATGACTTGGGATGCCATGACTTTGCCGAGCTGCCTGGCAGCCACATCAAACCCTTCCAAAAGCCAAACTAAAATTGTGATCCGGCAGGCAAGAACACCATAGAAACGGAAACACTCTTAAAAACAGGGAGAAATTAAGCATAATGCTGTCCCATAAGAATGGAAAATTGGATACTTCTTATCAATTTCTATTCGAATCCAAATGGACCAAGAATGATGGAAGATTACGGATGATGAGTGACGACAAAATGTTGGTTTACCCGTTCAGCTTTGACATCTGGGCTTTGCATAGAAACCTACCCCAAATGCAAATTTGATGGATGGCTAGTTTAAACCCCACCTGCAAGCCTTGAGTGTCAACCGCACCAGCAAACCCCACTCCAACAAATCCATGAGTCCCTTCTTCACCAGCCGAAGGAGCAAAATAGAGTCAAAAATAGAAAATAAATAATACGCAAATAAACCTTACAAAATTATTCATAAATTATATATGAAAATTGTGAATAAGAACAGTATCATTTTTATTATCCTCTCACCTGTACCTCACGGACAGCACCAAAGCGGCCTCTCCTTTTACCTCATAAATCACACTCTTCCATTTGTCATTGTCTCTCTTGTTCAACACGGATAAGAACGAACTAAAACCCAAATTTAATGCTCCAAGTCAAATCAAAACATCGTTTCTCTGCCGCTGCTTGAAAAATAGCTCCCAGCCAGTATCCAGCCCGGCCGCTTCACCTTCAAGCCCCACAGGAACAAACAAAAACAAAGTGGCATCCTCGTTTATTTTCATACTCGTTCCTCGTTCTCACCAAAGCAGGTTATCCCCTTAACTAAAACCATACCCACCTGCAACCGATCCTCCAAGGTTCCTCCAATCGTTTTGTCAATTACAAAAATCGAATTAACAATGAAGAATGCTTCAAGAAATAAGTTCCTGCTTTGTTTTAAACCCGTTGTAGATATGGACCAGTTGGTGCTTGAACCGAAGGGAGACATTGTTCGGTCCAAAACTCAAGCCTTAGCGTGCGCTTCCATGGATAGAAAAGAGATCTTCAGGCGTTCAATGTCCAATTCTTCGCTCTCTGATTACTCAACAACAAATTCAGGGCTCATCCTTCAGTCTGCAAAGAAAAACATCTCTCAGGTCATCATAGGGGCAGTTTGGTTCCAGAAAAATCCTGCTTCATGTTTTTAATCTAATCCATTGTTTCAAGATTTCATGAAAGAGAGTTAAATATTTTAGGCTTTATGGATTTTCATTGTGCCCTTTTCCTGGTTTCAGTCCGTGCGAGTTTCTGGCAGAGAAAGTCTACGTGAAGACCCCCCAAAAATCTCGAAGCGTAGTTTCTCAATGAGGGGAAAAAAATCATTCGACATAACTAAAGATTTCTCCGTTGACAAGACACTAAAGACTCGAGATTTTACAACAAATTCAGTTTTATCCTCGTCATCTTCATCTGAATCATCATCACCATCTGGGGCAATTCCGTTATCAGAGCCAAATCAAGAACTTGAAGTGAAGCCCAAGAACCGAAAGATCAAGAACATGAAAAGTGAAACGAAGACAAAGAATTTGGACAGAACAGGCTTCGACATGGTCCTCATCAGTCTGGCAGTTACTGTCTTTTGGGGTAAGGCTTTTGCAATAATTTTCACATCGTTGTGGCTGTACTTTCTGCCCCACCGGTACACAAAGAACAGTGTCAACCGGCCGGAGCATGTTTCAAGAGTGCCGGAGAGAAAAGAGTCAAAAGAGAACAAGAAAAGGGTCATAATTGAAGGCTTACTTGAAAGGAACCATCAACAGATTAGCAACAGGTGGGAAGGGAGCATTAAATATTTGACGTGAAAATTCTCTTTTTCGTGTTTGCTGCAAAGCTAATAGTTCCACCCATAGCTTAGCGCGGTTAGCGGATCGCACCAGTTAACTGCACGGTTGCCTCCCTGCTTTCATGGGACAAGTTTCCTTCCTTTTTTTTATTGTTTTTTTTTTTTTCTCCTTTTTAACTTTTTAACTTTGAGCTTTCTTTTTCCCTCCGTTTTTTCTCTTTTCCGTGGGCTTTGGCCCCGTGTAATATTATATATCAAAGGAACGGAATGGGAATGGAATTACAGAAGCCTTTTGGTTCACCTCTCCGAAGTTCAGACAATCGTTCCAAGTTAAATAAATTCAAGTCTGAACTTGCTAAAAAAGAAAAAATAAAGATATGGTAATTTATTGATCTTTAGAAGATTGTGGAAAATAAGATCTAAAGGAGACACGTTACTGCCTTTTGCCCAGTCATGGTACGAAACGAAAGAGAAAAGGTTAGAAGTTAAAAAACATAAAATAAAGAAATTAAAAGGAAGAAGATACGCCCATCTGCATTAAAGTTTTAGTAATGAGTAGCACGCACAAATTTAATACTCTCGTAAAGTTGGCGGTTTTGAAACCCCTTCACGAAATCTGATCATCAATGATGATCAAGGATGTTCTTCCTTCTTTTTTTTTTTTTCAATAAAAAATTTATATATATTATAAATATATTAATTTTATATTTATAATTTAAGTTAAAAAAAATTTACAATAAATTTGACATAAATTTTATATCTTTAAAAGTAAACACCAATAAAAAATTAAAATTCACATGAATATACTAATTACTTCAAATAACATCTTAATTTATTATAAAATTTTAGTTTATATTTTTTTAATACTTCATTCAAAATCCTAACACTTTTCTTGTAAGAAAACGACTTTCAAATTTAAATTATTAGAAATTTTAGAATAGAAATAATATGATTACTGTTAATAATCAATTTTAACATATATGGAAAAGTTAATAGTGCCGTGTTTGATGCAGAAACAATAAGCATGTCCCCCTTTTAGTATGAAACTCTATTTTATATATTATTAAAACTATTTTGATGAAGCTTTTTGCACTTGATCGATCATTCAATAAAGAAATACATGGAATTACGCTAGCAGGAAGTTTAAGAGACGAAAGATAAAACTGCTTACAAATTTGTCATTTGCTAAGGCAAATAACGACTGCCCATTGATCTCCGTCAAATAATTTGATGATTAAAGACAAGCAAAAGTTGAGGGTCTATGGTTTTGAGAAGACTGAAGTCGAAGAGATTTTCAGGAGCACTACTAAAACAGAGGCTACAGCCCAGCAGCAGCTTAGACAAACGTGTAAGGCAAGATAATGAATAAAGTTCATTTGCCACTATTATTATTATTTTTTAAATTTCCAAATATAGGCATAATGCGTAGTAGGAAAACTTCCTTTTGCTAATCAGGATTACTATTATTATTATCTCCTATAAACATCATTAGGGTACTAAAATTATGCATAACTATGGCACACTGGAGCCATGGGATTGCAAATTCCAGGCGTGACCCGTTCAATCTCAGCTTTCATACCATAAATAATATAAAGCTGCCTATATTTAATTTAGCTTTTGCTTTGTGAAGTTTGGTAGCTAAGCATTTCCAAAAGAACATTCAATGCTAAAGAGGCTAGTAATTGTGAAAGATTTGTAAATCATTTCCTCGAGTTATCGAATTTTAAGAACAACCATTAAAGAAGACTGGAAAGAAAGCAAAAGAGTGGTGTGCTTTAAAGCAAAAGGTGGAGAGAGAGACATGCCAATCTGAACTAAAAACATCTGATGATAGAAAATTCTTTCTCTGTGTTGACACTTGTTGGTTTAAATAACAAATGCTTGCATTGTGGCAGTCAGTCACAGGTCCTCTCGTGCCCCGGTCAATTCCGCCAATATTATTTATGGATGCAACCTTAAAGGGTCAAAATCATGCTTAAAACCGTGAATACTAACTTACCGCACACTTGCCACTTCACATGAGACTTGAGAGTTGACGTCTCTCAATCTTATTTTTACCCGTTGAGATAGGATTTGGATCTCGTCCCCCTTCGAGAGATTTCATTTGATAATTCTCTTCAATATTCGGTTTTCAGGACAAACTCCTGTGGATTCGAGTCCTCTTGATGGCTTCCCTGGAATTGGACCATTTTGAGCAGGCCTTTCGTTTACCCTTTCTCTATGCAAAATTTCACGATTATAGAATGAACATGGTGCCGATCGACAGGATATCTGTCCTGTAAGAAGTATTTGATTGATTCTGCGCAGCATACATGCTGAATATTGACCAGTTTTTCGTTGTCAACGTGTGTTGACGATAGAAAAAGTTTATTTTTTTTCATTTTAATGCCCAATTGTTAGGCCATTTTCCATAAACAAGTAAGGCTTTCTTCAGTACTCATTACTCCTGTCTCCTCTTTTCTCTATCGTTTACTCCGGAAAACAATCATGGGCAGTTGCAATAATAGTGCATATATTGAACATATATCCATGAAACCGTAAAGATAATTGGCTGTCTATTACAATCACCAGGGCTTTTGCACTATGATTCATATTGAAAGAAATACTCACTCATGTTCGGTTCTTGAAATGTGCTTGCCTCGTCTTTCTATCTTTTAAGACTTGGAGCTTATGGATGATGTGCTTTTGTTTTGAGAGGAAGCATTAGACACGTTGCTTTGTGGCTGTGAACCTTGGCAAGAGGATGCGGACTCTCTGAAGAAAATTATGCTTTCCTGGCTGTCAACAAGCACTTGGAGAGATCTTGGTACTGGTGGCACGTTCACATCTAGAACACCCTCGAGGATCTGAACTACCTGACCCATGGATGGCCTATTGGTCTCATCATCTTGGATGCACCAGCAAGCAACTTTACACGTTCTTGTTAGCTCTTCCAAGTCAGCATTCCCGTCCAATTTGGGGTCCAACAGGCTGAGGACGTTGCCTCCTGCAGCTATTTGGCTTGTAGCCCAAGTAGGAAAAAATGTCACCTTTCCATCTCCAGTGTTTTCAGAGTTTCTCTTTCCCGAAATAATTTCGAAAAGCATCATTCCATAGCTGTAAACATCGGCTTTGGCTGTAATAGCCACTCCTGAAATCCACTCTGGCGCAAGATAACCTCTTGTCCCTCTCAGGGTTGTTAGCACCCTGCTAAAGTCCCGCCCAACAAGCTTTGCCAAGCCAAAATCTGCAACTTTTGGGCAGAATTCGGCATCTAAAAGAATGTTCTCAGGCTTTATGTCACAGTGGATGATACAGTCCCTGCACTTCTCGTGAAGATAAGCCAACCCTCTAGCTGTCCCCAAAGCAATATTGTACCTTGTCTTCCAGTCCAAGACCTTGGAAACATTCTCATGGAAAAGATAGGAGTCAAGAGAACTGTTTGGCATATAATCATATACCAACAACTTTCTGGTACCCTCGGAGCAGAATCCTCGAAGACGGACAAGGTTGACATGCTGGATAGTCCCAATTGTGCTTACCTCAGTGCGGAATTGCTTCTCTCCTTGGCTAATGCTTTCAAGCTTCTTCACAGCTATCACACTCGAATCTGGCAATGACCCCTTAAAAACAGAACCAAAACCTCCTCCCCCCAATTTCTCAGAGAAATTCCTGGTCACATTCTGTAAATCTCTGTAGCCAAAGGCCACCAGTGAGCCCTCCACTATTTTCCCTGGTTTGATTGTTATTTTTCTGCTTCTCAAGATCATAAAAGTTACAAGACCGAGGAGCACCACCAATGCCACTGCACCCACAACAGCACCAATAATAATTCCGTTGCTAGACTTAGAACTTGAAAACTCGGAAGCTGCAAGCCTGACGTAGACAGTCATTCCACCCGAATCAACATCTTGCAGATCCAACAGATCTCCATACCAAATTGAACATTGGTTGCTGTCATAGGCATATGCAGTGCAAGAGCAGTTGCTTAAGCAGATTGATCCACAATCCTGTGCACTTCCAGCTGCCACTTTAACCGTATTTTGACCTGATTTCTTATTATAATTTGGGAAAAATTTATCGCGTTTGGCATTAGCAAGACTAGAATTCCCACACCGCAGGCTGGTTTGCCGCACACACCCGCCAGAATAAACTTCTGAACCCCACTCATCCGCAGACTTTGGCGCAAAACCTCTCAAACATTGACAGAAAGGCTGAGATTTCACATTGCAGCTCCCAAATGCGCCACAGTAAGCATAAACTTCACATTGCACTCTTGGTTGAGACCAAAACAAGTTCCATTGCTCTGATGGCTCCAACCATGACAGCTGCTGAATTTGCCCTCCAACATCCATCACAAATCGAGATATGATTGAGCTATTGTATAGAGAATAGGTGAAGTACCTTTCTTTATCATTTTCAACATAGCTAAAATTATAGATGTAATTCAATCTCATTTCAGGAACTAAGCTGAAGATACGTCCATTCCAAGTACCACTAGTCCAAAACTCTTTAGACTTATCCCACAGAATATAATATTGACTGGTTCCATTGGGATCTAGCTCAAGAGAGAAAAGACCTGGTGCAGGATCTTCTTTGTTTCTCCACGAAATGAGAAGTGTGCCCCTTCGGGTAATTTTGTTATACCCAACTTTGCTTCCAGGAAGCCATGTATTACCTGGGTGATCAAAACTCTCCCATAGAGTCTCTGATGAATTGGACCCATCACTCAAAACAAGATTTCCATTATCATGAAGCACAGCTTCTACGGAACCTGAAGTTGTAGAATTCAAACCTGTTGACCAAATCTGGACTTTGGACTCATTGAAGAGAACCAAATTCCCATTTAATATTCTCAATTCTGAAGCAAATCTATCAGAGACTGGAGTCTCTCTATTCCCCACCCAAACTGAGGTCAGTTGAGACACCCTGTTGTACCATATTCCTACGTAATAGTTTGAGGACTTACCTGGTGTGAAGAAACCAAGCTTAAAGTTGCCCTTTGAAGAGACAATAGTTTGATTACCAGACAGAGACTGGTTTGCAGTGATTCTGTCAGCTGCAAGTGAGACATGAGAGTTGAGAGAAAAGCATATGATGAAGACAACATAACGTACGAGCCATGGACTGCTCTTAACATCCATGGCTGCTAATGAATTTGTGCAGATGAACTAGATGTTTATAATTTCAGATAAACAATCTGCGAAGGATGTATCTTGTATAATGGTATGTTTAACACGAGAAAGTGGGGTAGATAGAGAGGAGGAATGAGTCCTAATTGCTGTGGAAACATCAGCGTGACGAAATAACTTGAATGGCCGCCAAGTTGGAAAGAGAGTCAACCGAAAATTGTTGAAATGTCTATTATAACTTTGGACTCCTTTAAAATAACTGATGAATCCCAGAAAAATATCCACCAAATTTTTGGTAGAAGATTTCTAAGACAAATTGGAAACTGTTTTTAGACTCTCCCTCCCTCCCTCCCGTCCATAAAACATTTCTGTTTCTTCAGGGAAACAAAATTGCATGACTAAATTAAAGTATTTGAGGATGATCTATCCCTGAAAATGAAAAAATTAACAAAAAAAAAGGAAAAGAAAAACTCTATATTTGTACTCCAATTGGTGATATATTTGCAGACCATTCTTTGAAAGGAAGGAAAAACCGAATTATTTTCTAGAAATAACCATATTATGACCATAAAAACGATGGCGACAAGTAAAAACCAGAGAGCAGAGACAGGGGCGCATCTGTCTGTCTCGAAGGCGTTGTTAGCCAATAATTATCATATTATTATATTACTTCAATTGATTTTTATTTATTTTGTCTTTTAAGAAAAACAAATAAAAAATTGTGGCCTCCGGGTCTCGGTCTTTTTTCTGGTTCCTCTTTCTGGCCATGTATCAGCATACTAAAAAATATCTTGTTGGGTTCACTGCACTAAAAGCCGGTCGTTATACTATGATGAGATGACAATCAATGCCAATGCCAATGTGACTGCTTACCCAACTAACGTATTAAATGTTAAAACATTTTTTGTTTTCTTTTGGTAACAAACTATTAAATGTGCGAACTAATCACGGCACTTCACTGATGACCCATCAATTTTTATGGGTTATACCTCTTCTTTTTTTTTTTTTCTTGACATGTATAATTTGATTTCTGAATTTTTACATATCCTCAGAAACGCTAGTCATATGCAAATCAAATCACTCAAAATCTAGAAGCATAGAAGAAAAAGTCATTTTCTTCTTCTTCCCGTGTGGACTAGAAAAAGGGGTTGTGACCTTTTCTTCACTTCTTTCCTGCTGTTCTTCGATTCAAAGTGGGGAAACAGACAGCAAACGTGTGGTTAAAAACTTGGAACAATTTGGTTCAACCCTCTCAACTGTTCTTTTTTTTATTATTATTATTATTGATAAATCATCTCACTCCCCTGTTAACGTCAGAAGGTTCCATTTTCCGCTTCAAAACAATTTCATCTTGGCCATGTATGCAGAAAAGACGGAGAGCGGAGAAAAAAGTAACAAGCTTTAGAAATTTGGCACAAGGCGGAGGCTGAAGAGCGGACTCGGGCTTTCCACGTTACAAGCAAAATGGAAAACGTCAAAAAAATCAACCATACACCATTTCCTTCCACTAATTGAATTAAAACAGGATTGCCATTGACGATTGACTTGGTCATATGCTTTTCTTTCTCTCCTTTTTATTTTTGTTATGGTCCATGTGTCACAAGTCGAGACTCCAATCTCCATAATTTCATGATTACAAAAAGGGTCGAAGACGGATTGAGCTAACGGCCTGCCAACAAAACAAAATTCCTGGCTTCAGGCGGTGATTGCGTTCTCGAGAAAGCGAGCACCGCCGCGGCGCGCTGTGGGTCCTGGCAGCTGCTGCTCGTCAAACCTCTTGCTTGCAACTGCATTTAACATATTATTTTCATATTTTTATTTCTACTGTTTTCTTTCATCGTACCACCTGCTTAATATATAAATCTGTCCCAGAAGTCAAGATTGATAGCTCACCGCAACTCCTGTGAATTGGGAAACAGCTACTCTGTGAGATTATGCACCTTGTGCACTTTTCCCTGAAATATTATTTAAGGTTAACGAGACTTTTTCGCAATCAATAAACTTGTTAAAGAAAAAAGGATAATTGTAAAATAGGAAATCATGACATTGTAGTAACTACATAATAATTTTTTTTACCGGATAATTAATCTATATTAATATATATTGAAGGAAATTTTTTAAGATTGGAAGATAATTAATGGATTTCTAAAAAATTTTTAAATTTTAGGCCATCATTAAAGAAAATTTTTCAAATATTGATTGCTGCCCGTGCAAGGGCATCCAACAAACGCCGGTCGTGTCTCAATCCTCGTGCATGACTCCCCACGTAGAGGCCTATTGGTCCGTTTAGAGTTTAACACTTGGGTCATTGCTGTCCGTTGAGTCTCTTTATTTGTCTCGATTCGGTGATTTAAACAAGAAGGAAACCATCTGCTCGCTTTGAAGTAGAATCAAACAAGAACGGGACATTGATGGCCAACGTTGTCTTTGCATACAAACGGACGGCACCGCGGTAGAAGTGCATCCCCCGCGCACGCGTCGTTGTTCAAGCTTGACAATCATCGCATTTCCGGGACAACTCGGATAAGGACTGACTCTACTTTTCAAATGCTGTGTGAAAATTACCTCTAAAGACAAAGAGTCGCGGATTCACTGTATAACAATACATTGAAATATATACAAACAATGCACAGTGGATGGAACAATTCATATTTTTTTTTTAAAATTTTAATTCAATAATTTTTTTTTTTGTCAAATTACATCACATTAATACAGGTTTATCACATAATTCTCACTGTATTGTAGTCAAATTTTTTTAGCCCGTAACCATCAAGAATGGAACCACACATGATGATGAGGTGAGAGAGTGACAGCAACGTTATTAATTAGGACGCTAAAACTAGTCTAACTGTACATTAATTTCGTGCCACGTCATGATGAATTGCAAGGTATCAGCTTCGGATTGTGCCACGATGAGCGGAGATTAAATCTCTTAATTGATAGGAATAATGGCCCGAAATTACCTTGCAGGGGTTTTTCTTTTTCTCTCTTTTACATTTTGTGATCCAGAAGAGGAGGAAGAAGCATCCTTTTTTAAGGACTGCAATTGCAGATTTTTTTTCTTAAAATAATAAATATTTGTTATATTTATTTTAAATAAATTTCCAAAGAATCAAAATAAAAATTCTCTAAGTAATAATACGCTAAGGTGAAAGTTAACCTGACGGAATCAACTTAAAAATTATTTAAAGTTGTGCCTGGGCTTTCTCCTGGGCTTTTTAGGCAGCAAAGGTGAAAGGGAGTAATCAATCAATCAATTAATTAATTAACTAATTAATTATAATAATATTATTAATGCCATTATCAATTATTATTTAATGAAGAATTCACAGGAGACTCACCCACAAGTCAGTAGGAGTCGACGAGCCTTCTTGGGCTGGCAGGTTTACTCGATCTCCATGGCAATTGTTCGCTGAGGCTTCGCCGACATTTCCATTTCCAAGTTCCGACGACACTTGGGCTAGTTCCATACTTCCCTTGTATTTTAGACTTTCATAATCCAAAATCCATTTTCTCCAAATCCCATTGTCAACCAAACTAGATTTCTCATGAGCTCATAAAAAAAAGAAAAGGAAAAGGAAAAGGAAAAGAAAAAGAAAAAGAAAAACCTTTTCGTTTCGTTTCATCCGTTTCAACCCAATCCAGCATGAGCTCCCAGCAACATAAGCAACCCGATCCCGACCTCCCGGAGCCGCCACTCCCGTCGCTACGCATCAATCGCTCCTCCTCCTCCTCTTCTTCCCCGCACCACCCGCTCTCGACCCCCACCTCCGGCGCCCAGCGCCGCATCGCCATCGCCGTCGACCTCAGCGACGAGAGCGCCTACGCAGTCAATTGGGCCGTCCAGAATTACCTCCGCCCTGGCGACGCCGTCATCCTACTCCACGTACGCCCCACATCCGTCCTCTACGGCGCCGACTGGGGTGCCATCCGCCTGCAGATCAACAATGCCCGCACCACCGCGCCTCTTGACGAGAAACACCTCTTAGATCATCAGCAACAGCAGCAGCTGGAGGACGATTTCGATATCTTCACCACCGCAAAAGCCAACTCCTTGGCACAGCCGCTGGTTGAGGCGGGAATACCGTTCAAGATTCACATAGTGAAGGACCACGACATGAAGGAGAGACTGTGCCTGGAGGTGGAGAGGCTGGGCTTAAGTGCAGTGATAATGGGTAGCAGAGGTTTCGGGGCTGCGGGGACGAGGAGGAGTAGTATGGGGAGGCTTGGTAGCGTCAGCGACTACTGTGTCCACCATTGCATTTGTCCGGTGGTAGTGGTGCGCTGTCCGGACGACATGGGCGATGGAACTGGCCACGGTAGCAATGTTGGCATCATGAGACGAGTGGGCATCAGCGAGGAGGTTGAGCTGCACCCTGTCCCTGAGGAGGATGATCAGGAGTGTCTTGACGCGTCCGATGATCTGAAAGGTTTGGCTTTGTACTTTCGATGTTGTTGTTTGTTGTGTGCTTCCAAATATGGTTGTGGCAAATTCTGTTAATTTTCTAGTATTTCTGGTCCCGATGGGTGAAGGGATTGGGATTGGCACAAACACAAGCATAAATTGTAACAGTAAATTGTAACTTTACTTCAACCGACGTACTTGGTGTCAAGGGATGGCACTGTATCCAACCCACTATTGCATGGCATTAAAACTAGCCACAGGAAATTAAGAGACAGCCTCGGAGCATCAACATGCTCAAATGATTTAGGACAGATATGAGCTTCCTACATTGAATGGACAGTTTCGACCAACATGCTTCATGTGAAGGATTGCTTCAATTGTAGTCAATTGGAGTCCATTAAATCTGCATCCCCACCATGGTAAAACTGTTGGGATTAATGGAACTGCTGCAGGCTGTATCATGATGTTGGATACTAGGCTGTGGTTTGTTGATATGTTTGTATCTCATAGTCGAGTATCTGTATATTGTGATGTGCCCTGTATGTTTTTCCCTTTTTGTTCTACTGATATTCCCTCGATGCCCTGTGATATTTTTGATTGACCATAATTGAACTTATCTAGAAAAGCAAACCTTGATATAACAGTAAGATTAAGTTGCATACATTTGACCTTCCTCCAGTTACTCTACGCAATGGGACACCCTATTTTTGTGCTTGATCTTACCTGTTATTATGCTTTAACTTTACATCTCTCTATGTCAGATGCTTAGTAAGCTCTCAAGGCAATGCCAAGATCCTCTTAAATTCAGGTGATGCTTACTGGACATTGCTTTCTAACCATTCTAGGTCTTGACATGCTGGTTCTTGCTTGCCATCTATTTCATGTTCTGTAAACTGAAGAAAAAAAAGAAAGAAAAAGAAAAAAGCCCTTTCAGTTTGAAGGGAAGTACTCTGTTCCCCTGGTTACATGCTACAAAATTAATGTGTGGTTCAATGGAGCAGCGAGTTTCTTTTGGATGGATGTTTTACCGTTTGACAATGAAATCCTTCAAATTTCCTTCTTTTATGTTTCTTGTTTGCTTTCACTTGGTGTAATCTACGCCTTATACTTGGTTCCTTTTTCACAATCGTTCACTTTACTCTTGGTCTGTGTTGTTCAATTCCCATATAGTTTTGCTGATTTTCACTAGCTTAGTTTGACACACGTAATTCCTTCTCATTTGCAGCCTAACAACAATTGCAGCATCAAAATAGGTGACGATTCCGGTTCACAGACCAGTCGAGTTCCGTGTGATGTTTCTTGATGGAGGATATGGTTGCTATGTACAGAAGGATGCTGGTGCCAGTGTTCTTCTCTGTCACTAATTCCCTGAAATCCTTGTAATTAGGTCCCCTCTTTCTAGCACGACGTACTGTTACCTAATTTAAGAGTCACTTGGTTGCGCATAGATTGGTGATAGCATTTTACTTCATCGTCCTATTGTCTTATGAGAACTGGATTGTTGTGTCATGTAAATTCCTCTGCATGTTGTACTGTATGCATAAACAGTGTTCGTGCCTTATTTAATCTAGTTTTGTTTTTAAGGTATTAGCTATGCTTTCTGCTTGATGATTCTTTACCGTCACTCCGTTGCACGATGCTGGGCTGTTGAGGGGGCTAGAGGCCAGGGCGTGGGTTGTCTCTTGTTTTAAAATTTGAATAAAAATAAAAATAAAAAAAAGGTTCTCCTCGGTTTTGATTAAGCCTTACATGAATTGAAAGTTAAAACTAGCCCCACTAGTTTAGGAAGATTTGATTTCGTTTTTAAGTGACATCTGATATAATCGCCTGAGTAGGGTGGGCGTGATTACTTGGAGAAAAATTCTTCGGTTTTCCTACAATAATTTTAGAAAATAGAAAAGAATGAAAAGCATGTTTATTGAAAAAATGAAACCCTTTTCCCTTTTTTTTTTTTTGGAAAATCAAGTTTTCCATTTTTTTTTCATTTGTTACAGGACTCGGAACACTTTTTATTTTTATTTTTTTTATTTTTGGCTCAATTGACTTGGCTTAAGACAACCCTTAAAACGAATTTATAACTTAGAATACTAATTTTTATTTGTGTGTTGGGTTGACAAACTGTGAAGCCGACAGAGCAACTGACTTCCTGGCCACTTAGGCAGTACGCCAAGACGATGGCCATCGGCGTATAGGCTTTAGAGTTCAGATCTTTAGCCATGTGGGCTGGGACTTTTCCCTTCCTTCCACCCAAAAATAATTAAAAAAAGGCCATATGCGACTCTGGCTTCCTTGGACATCTGGGTCATACCTCACAATATTTATCGGAGGATGGCATCCTCCCGATTCAATTGAGACAGTAAAAGCTGTGACAGATAACCCTGCAGTCTTGACAAATTTCTCTACTCGTGTCCAATGCCAACGTACCATCATCAATTATCAATTAACAATGTAAGCAATTCGTAAAACATAATTTGAAACAATTCATATGTGATATAAAAGTAGAGACTTATTTTTCCAAGTGCCTTCAACAAAGGAAAAGGGATTGGTGGAATAGAAAAACAATGGGACACGTTTAGAGCTGATGGTCCACGTTCAACAAAAGCAAGTACTTTGACTGAGGAATAACAACGAGAAGAAAACCCAAGCAACTGAACACCAATGACAAGTAACCGGTGAGATTTGGCAAACCAGCCAGACAGCTGTGTAACAAATCATTTCAGAGAGCTCCCAGAGTTCCCTCACTTCGGCTTCTGCGCATTGATAGCTCTGATTTAAGGTTGAAAATTTTGCTGCTGAGATCATAATTGGGTTGTTGGCGATTACTGGTTGTTGCTTTAGTTCCAGCTGGTGGCAGACGAATGTGCTTGCCCCTAGACCGTTTTGGAGAGACTGCTGCTTGACTTTTACGGCCCCGAGCCAATGCAGATGATGGCCTTGAGCCAGCTAGACCATGGCTAGCCTTCCTCACAACCTTGTTATCTGCCCTAAGGCCGCGATCAAACTGATGTGCACTGATGCCTAGCCTAACAGATCGCTCTGCAGCATCTTTCAATGTGTTGGCTTTAACTGGCTGCCTGTTGAAGTAAACCAGATGGGGAAGAAGGCCCAACAGGTATTTCCTGAGCTGCTCATCTCCAACATTTTTCTGAGCTGGATTTCCTTCCAAGCTGATGGCTTGCAAGGAATTACGGTTGGCTGCAAGTTGGCCCAGACATTTGGCTGTGGAAATTTTATTGAAACGGATATCCAGTACGGCTAATTTTAACAGGCGATGGAGACCCTCTACCTCACTTATCTTATTTCCAGCCAAATATAATTCTTTCAGGGAAGAACAAGAAGCCAGACCTTTAACAATAGAAAGTAGATAGTTAGAAAATAAACAATTGGGACAATCTTGGATATCAAACAAGTAAATAGGAAGGCCATCAAACCCTCAGCCAGTGTCAATAAATGCCTTACCATGCCCAATCCGTGTTATTCGATTGTAGCTCAAATCCAGTACACGAAGTCGGGTGAGGTCACGCAAGCCTTCGATGGTAGAAATACTGTTCTTTGAAAGATTTAGCATATGGAGACCTCGAGGGAGAGCACCTGCTGTAATTTTTGCTGGACAAATCATGAAAATGAAAATCATAGAAGTGCAGCAGTCAGATTATTCCATCGGAGTGAAGATCATACCATTAAAGCTCATCAAAAAGAGATAAAACAAATGAAAGAAAAATGATATTGGAGATGCAAACCTATGGAGTTCCCTGATAAATTGAGCATCTTCAGGCCAACAAATGCACTGAGAAATGGGATCAGTGCCAATCCATGATTTGATAACTGCGCAAATGTTGAAGAGGGTGTCAAAGTAGAGATGTATTTTTTAGCAGCTTCCATGCTTGAAGCAATCTTGCCATCTACCTTTGCAGCATTCAAGCCATTCGACATGGTAGAATCTCCATTCATCATGTCACTAATGTCTGGCAGTTCGTTTGTTTCTTCCATTGAGCCGCAGTGTTGCAGATCATTAACCCATTCCTCAATGCGCTTAATTTTAAAATCCTTACTTGGCACTTCATCCCCATGCTGAAATGAGGATTCAACTTGGACATCTTTTTCCAAGTGCATTGCATCCATAACTGGTACTATCCAGTCCTTTGCAAAAGAAGAATAATTGTAAGAATCATATCCATCATCAAGAGAAATTTCACCATTAATTTTTTCAGTTTTACACACGATATCATCTCTTCCATGTTCATCCATAGCAGCCTTTAAAACCTCATGAACTGAAATTTCTTTCCTCCTGATGTTCAGAACATTAAAGTCCTCAGAAGATCTTGAATGAGGTGCTAAATAACCAAAGGAGCCATGACCATAGGGTTTAGAAGGTAAAAGGGCTGGCGTAGAGTATGATTTTACAATCATGGGAGGGGTGCGAGGGGTGTCAGATTCACCAGATAAGACTGTGTCAAAATTTTCAGGGATTGCTCTGTCAGATTGCTGAGGATCTCCAAATAAGAAAATGGATTCGTTCTTCGATTGCTGACCAGTCAGGCTTACTCCTTGATCCTTGGTAACATCAGCTCCAGCTAACCCCTTTTGATGAATCATGTCAACAGAAAATCCTTGTTCAATGTCATCGTCGGTATCATTGTCAGAAAATATCCTTTCCGCATGGCATAATCCACTGCCTAAAGACTGACTTTTCTTCAAAATTCTTGTCTGATGGGCAGATTTCTCACTCTCAATACTGAATTTGACCTTAATTTCCTCAGATTTTGACTTTCCTTCAGCAGACAAGAAGCTTGAAACATCATTTGCACTGCCAGTGATTTGGGCATTTTTATCCAAGCTTGAAGGTTTCATTGTTGTGGTCTTAGGTGCTTGGACTTGAGAAGGATCTTGTAAAGACTTACTCATTGCTTCAACAGAAGTTTCAACAGTTTTCTAAAGGAAAAAGAAAAACAAGAAAAAATCAGAAAATAAACAAAACACAAAAAATAACAATAAATCCAAATTTCAGTGAACCTTCACTTACCCTTGGCCTGTGAGACTGGACGTGAGCGTTGAAGCATAAACATCTAACCATTGTACTGATGTTGATGGGAGCAACATCTACACATGAACTGCTCTCGTATTACATTGAAAAGCTACAGGTAACTAGCTATTCTATTCAGCCCAACAGCATCCAAATGACAAAAACAGAGAACTAATATTTCTACATAAAATGTCAAACTACTGTCAAGTTGTGAAGTACCTAGCAAAGAGTGACCTTAGCCATAATCAGGTGACAGACCCACAGAAACATGGCACAATCTCCAAACATGAGATGATCTTGATCTCCTCAAAGCACAAAGCAGTATTACTCCCCCACTCTCACCCCACACCCACTTGGAGGTGCGAGAACAATTCAATGTTGTTGCAGCGGCCAGAGTGAATCACAATGTTTGTGGACCAGGAGAACCCAATTTCTACCATGAGTAGGAGATTCTGGCCGGATAAATAAGGTAAGCAGAATATAAGTTGATAACAACAAATTGACACAATGGATGTTCTCTGGGACAATGAATACAGCACAAATTGCACTATATCTAGATATTTCTTCATTGAATAAACAGACAAAGCTTCTTTTCTTAGGAATTACTTGGTTGCAGGAACCAACTAAATCAAAAAATGCTAAGCAAATCAATTGAGTGACATGAACTCTATTCCTCAGACATATACAAGAAATTGAAAAAGAAAAAAGGAATCTCATGTAAGTGCAACATCAACTAACAAACATCAAAGCCATATAACATATGCAATTCTCGGCTAACAATGGGGCCGGCAAATTAAACCTAATATTAAAAGATTTAGAAGCGAATCCATCGCCCCAGATAATATTTCAGTCCTATGATCGTCGAGTTCCCTTTCTTCAACCGGCAATATCAAATCTTTATATCGGCCCAAGAACAAAAATCGATCAACAAAGGCAGAGACAAACTGCCTTTTTGAAATCAAAGCCTACCATGAAATTTGTATGAACACCAAAATTACGAGACCATATTCACAAAGGCAAAGAAAAAATTATTTGATGCAAACACATATATCAATTCTACAAACTCGGACACAAATACCGACCCAGAACACGAACAATTATTTTAAACAGAAGCAAAGGAGAATCCATATGATACCAAACCTCAATTAATACACAAGACATCCTTAAAATAATTATAAGAAACAAAGTAATTATATATGCATATTATGTCAACTAACCCGTTTCTTGGCAAACTTTCTTGTTCCTGATTCCTCAGAAAATCCAGAAAATAGGAAAACCCAAGAACGCTACGAAATTGTATATCATTTTTTCTTTTTCTATTATTTATTTTTCCCCTCTAGCCTGAGAATATGGCTCTGCTTTCGAAATTGGTATGAAGGGCATGTGCCCGCTTGTGGCGTAGCCTTTTTAAGGCTGTGGTTAAACCCTAAAAGCTTAGTCTTGCTCTGGCCTTTTTTAGGTCGAGAATTTGTGATTTAACCGACAAAAATCTATGGCTCTGATTTTCTCACCTTTTTTTTTTTTTTAACTTTTTTATTGTTTTGTCGCATTACATGTTTCCCTTTTTTTTTTTTTTTTATTAATAGCAAAATAATGTTAGATAAAACAAAAAAATATATTATTAATATCTTATATTAAAAAAATATATTATACTGTATAAATTTAATTACATTTATTTAAAATAATATTAAAGTCTTATATAAAGAAAAATTTAATGTTCGCAATGGCTATATATGTTTTTACAAATAATTTGATTTGAAAAAATAATTAATTAAAATAAATTAATTTTAAAGTTTTTTTATTTTTAAAAAATAATTTGTTTTATTTTTTTAAAAAAAAATTAGAGTAGTTATTTTTTTTTTTTTTTAAGAAAATTTGAAACTAGTTCTTTTTTAATTAAGAAAATATATGTGTGAATTTAATTTTTTTTTTCTTTTTTTTCTTTTTCTTGAAAAGAAGAATTTGAGAATTTTTTTTCATTTTATCATTTATTTTATTTTATTTAAAATTTTTATAATATAAAAAATTTTATTTAAAATTAATATAAAATTTTATGAATTAATATAATATTTATTTGATTATAATTAAATATATATTAATTAATTTATAAAATTTACTTTGATTTTAATCTATTTTTTCATAATTATAAAATATTTTAATATTTTTAATTTAAAAACTTAAGAAAAATGGACATTAAATTTTTTTTTTTAAAATTTTAATAATATATATTTACATATAAATAATAATTATTTATTATTTATTTATATTTAAAAAAAATGAATCGGCGAAAAATAAGAGAGATTATTTGAGGTCGACGAAAGACTTCCGGAGAAATCTTGTATTTTTTTCTTTTTTTAACGGACCGCCAAAGCCTGAGTTTAGGGTTTGCCGCTTGATTAGCGCTCGAGAGTTGGTTTCCATACGAAAGTCTAAAATGGAGAGCCGTGCGCGACTTGATGTCCCCCGGGCACCGGCTGTCAACATTAAAATAATAATAATAATAATAAATTAAAAATTTTTTTATTGAAGCTTTTTTTTTATAATTATTTCATAATATATTAATATAAAATTAATTTTTTTTAGTTATGAAATTCATGTTCAACTGAATTGAAGTGAAGTAATATTGTATATATATATTTTATTTTTTATTCTCATAATATTAAAATTATTGTTAAGATTATTATTTTTATCTAAAAGTAATACTAATATATTATTTTATATTAAATTATCACTTATTTTATGATTTAAAAAAATTATTTATTTATCATATAATGAAAAGAGTTAAAATAACAATTCTCTAATTATATATAATAATAATTACAAAATTTGAAAGAAAATATATTAAATAATATAATTTTATTTTTAAATTATAATTTTGTAAATAATTTTAAATATTTTAACAAATATTTTTTTTTAAAATTTTTATTTAACAATCAATTCATTTTAAGAGTATACTTTAAATTGTATTATTTATAAGGTAAATAAATTGTTAAATAGAAAAAATATTTTTTTAATATAATTATTAATGTCTTTAAATATTTTAATTTTATTATAATTTTTAAATTAAAAATTTTAATCTAATTTTTATTAATATATTAATTTGATAAAATTAATTATATAAAAATATATTTTATAAATAATAAATATTATAAATTTATATTTAATAAAATGATATCGTATTAAAAAATTAAATTTAAGTAATAAATTAAAATTAAATAATAAAAATAAAAATAAACAATAAATTAATTATCCTGATAAGGGAAGGAATTGTTTTTATTTAGATTTTTTTTTATTGGCCCAAAAATTAGAAGTTATCGTCTAGTTATTTCAGGAAACCGTACACCACCTGGCAAATACTGGAATACATGATACAAAAGTAGAATCCGCATTGGAATGGTGGTGCTGGGCATGCAAAGTCAGAGACCAAATAGACTTCAAAAGCCCCTGGAATTCCTGTTCCGAAACTGAAACTGAAACTGCCTTTGTAGCCTTATAAATATGTTCATTCTCTGCCTATACTATTCATCACATAGTAAATTGGGTTTTTTGAATTTCTTGGTTTAGGTTCTCTGTCCAGCCTTACAATTTCTCTACCTTTTTCTCAATCTAAAACTCCAATCTCTCTTTTTGCGTGCATAACAGTGAGTCTAAGAATTAAGAATGGCGTTTAGCAAAGGCCAGAGCGTGGAAATTTGCAGCAAAGAAGATGACTTCATTGTTTCGTTGTGTAGAGCCAGAGTGATAGAACGAATTGGCGATAACTTGTACATAGTGCAGCCGACCAACCTATTCGGTGAAAACAAGTCTGGGCAATCGGAAAAGATAGTGTCGGCTGACGAGCTCCGCCCTGAACCGAGGCGTCAACTGCCAGCCAAAGTAAGCATGTTTCAGGAGTTTGATGTCTCGGACAACGATGGCGGTTGGTGGGTTGGCAAGATCACTCGCAAGTTCAGGGGACAGAAATACCATGTCTACTTGTACCATTCTGGGAAGCATATTGTTTGCACTCCTTCTCAACTGAGGATGCACGAAAATTGGATCAACGGGCAGTGGGTCCCTTCCCAGAATGCAAGATACTATTGATTAATTATCCATGTCTACGTAGATATTGACTTGATGCTTCTCCCTGCATACACATGGATGGATGTATTGGGGGCATCTAGGTAATTAGTTGCAATTACATAGACCTGTTTTATCTTTTGGGGTACCATATAGGATTAGTCCCAGTCCTTTCTAGTATACTACTATGCTTTTGCAATGAATTATTGCTAAAATATATCTACAAATTTTCATTCTTTTACTAGTGGTTTTTGTGAAATATGTGGACTTGAAAACAGTAAATTATGAGTTTGAGAGAGTGTTTTGACTGGGAGTCGAGGCAACCCATCCGCGCCTGTGCCCGACCCCACGTCCCAAAAGTATACCGCACAGTAAAAATCAGAAGAATCACATATAATCTGAAGTTACGAGTAGGAAAGCTCATAGAGCTCAAATTGAAACCAAATAGGATAAATCAAATATGTCAATTAATATTTAAAAATCTCATATTTATTTAAAAGTTTAAATTTATAAGTAAAAAAATTATAAATATTATAAGTTCTATTAGATGTTTGTGTAATGAGGCTCTTGCACTCTTTTAACGCCTAAAAATATTAAAAGATTTAGATGTAGTGATTCTCCAGCTTTCTTTTTCTTGAAGCAAATCTTGTTTTGGGCTGGTGCTTGTATTTTTTTTTTGTTTTTTCCCGTGTGGGTTGGTTAGGGGTTTGTTGGGGCAGGTGCACACCTGGGTGTTCCGGCGGATGGTTTTACGTTTCTCTAATGTACGGTTCTTGCAGTGCGGAACAAGTATATTGTTTGCTGCGGGTGTCTACATTTTTCTGGTTAGCCTTTTATCTGAACGATCCCAACCCAAATGCCCACGTCCATTCTGGTACTTTTGCACAACACATTACGAGTCGAATTTCTCTCTGACTTCTTTATATGTATCTATGGGATGCTTTTCCTTTCTGCGATGTCCGCTGTGCCAATGTGAGAATTTCTGGCGTGTTTGGTGTCTCCTGCTTTCAGTGGTCCATCCAGGTTTGATTGGGAACAGAATTCTTAAACTCGGATACATTGGCGGACGAAAGCAAATTGGCAAAATTTTTATTCCTTATTCCTTCGCGGAACATGTTTCCTTGTGGAAAGCGTACTCTTGTAACGTATAACCATCAGATAACTTTCTTGTTTGATTCCGTGCATCCATTGGACGTCTCGTCCAATTGGCTCCAATAAAACTAAAGCTTCGGGAACTTCTTATCCAAATAATTTTCTTTTCTTTTCTTTTCTTTTCTTTGCTTTGCTTCATTTCCTTTGTCAATTTGTCACTCTCAACACCTTGCATTTTGGTAAACCACCTAACTCATGGTACAGCTAAAGTGAGTTTTTTGAGACTGATGGGCCCACCCAGCGATAATATGGGGACCTTCTGATTTCTAAAGGCAGAAACCGTATGCTGTAGCAGTTGTAACTTTGATTGAATTAATTACAAGAGAGTGGAGACCACTCGTCAAGAATTTGTGGCACCTCGAACCTTTGATTGTCTCCATCCGTGGCGAGTGATTCCCCTTAATGAAGATGAATTTTCTTGTTAAATAAAAACTCTATCATTTACTACTTTGTCGGTGGTTTGTTGGCACTCACACCAGATATTAAAATTTATATTAAAAATATAATAATAAATTTTAAATTTATTAATATTAAAATTAATTATAAGTAATTCATTTTAATAAAGTCATTAATTAATTTTTTTAAAAAAAATAATTGAACGAAACAAACAAAATATATGAAGAAATTTTACTTTTATTGATAAATATTATCACTGATATATATTTTTTTTTCTTAAAAATAATTTTAAAAAAAAAAACTCGATCATTTCAACACTGCATAGAACAAAACGAAGATCTAAATGAAACCCAAATTATTGGTCCTTAACAAAATTCACAAAACGAAGAAATGGTTCGCAAGAAAATCTCGTGAGTGCAGTACAGCCACCACCACAAGCAAACGGGCATATTTTCAAAAGGCACGATGAATCTCCACCACATTAAGTCAAAGCCAACTTGATTCCTTTTATTTTCTGCCGACCCATTCTTTATTGGGTTTCAACAGAAGGTTCATCGATACCTGGCTAGAAACGACGACCGTTAAATTCGGCTTTTTTAAATTAATAATTGCAATTAGTCCGCAATCCATCGATCATTCAGAGCATGTGGGATGTTGAGATTCTCCCTCGGCAACCATGTTTTGTAAGGTGTAAAACGCTGAATGCACTATTTTACATTATGCTATGCTGTCGAAATTACGTAAAGTCGTATTCCTACACCAAAAAGCTCTACCCAACCCGATGTGACGGCCGGCCAAAAATCCTACATTTGTTTTTTTTAATACATATGCATTCATATTTCTTAGGTGTGAAATAGAAATGCCTTTTTTTTTTTTTTTAATAATTAATATCTAGTCAGGGCAATGAACACCGCAGGTTCCAGATATTTGCAAAGCGAAAACAATAAAAAAATTTCCCAGATATTTGATATATCCAACGCTCTGAGATAGAATCCGCGGGCCTTTGGGACACTAGTTGGTGCAAATTGACAGAAGCTGTGTTGAATGAACCAAACCAGGTTGCCGGATTTGACTAAAAATCTGCAATGTGAGTTTGGTGCATTGAACTAGCATATTATATATCACACACAGCAATTAACAAGCCAATTTGTCTAATTTGGTATACCAAAAACATGAGATAATTCTCTTAAATGGTTTACGACTTTGTAAGGCCACAGTCCATGACACGAAAATCCTGCAGCTCCAGGGCAGAGGTCCCCCAAGCCCCATGTACGTGCCTCAAAATTGGCCATGGGTGATCTGAACTCTGACATTCCTCCAGGGCCAGCCATGTCGGTTGCTGGCTTCCGCATTATGATCAATTTAGTGCTTTTTACGTCTCAAAACATAGGTATTTGAAAGAAAATTTTGTAGCCAGAGCTAACTTATTTAATGTTAATTGGATTGAGAATTTCACAAACCAAACAATCATTGCAGCTTAAAAATAACAAAATAAGTATTAGAAAAAAAAAAAAACACATTACACCCAGCTGTTATGCATCAATTTGGCTCTGGACTCCTAACGAGAAATCATCCTCACAAATTTCTCTCATTCACTAATACAATCAAAATCAATCGATGGGTCAATCAAACATCAACTAAGGCTAGTAGGACTCTCTATTGTTGCTATAAAAAGTTCAACCACTAAACCCCCCCTAAAAAAAAATCCCGACAATCTGTCTCAAATCGCGCGGCTGGAGTTCTCCAGTAAATCAACATCAACGGCTTCAGATTCTTTCCTTTTTGCCATTTTTAATTTTCATTAAATCTCTTGATATTCGCCGCGGATCTCGAATCGGACTGAACTGCCGGCCGGCCCGGTTCCGTTCTCTGGTACTTCACGGGCCTCGAGTAAAAATCACAACCACTGACCCGAGTCGTCAACGCCGAGCTATCGGACTTCCATTGACAAGACGGACGGTCGAAACCATCCTACAGTATAAGGCAACAAAATATCTTGATCACTCCATTTGATGAAACTAAAGAGAAGGAACAAAATCGAAACTTTTCTTTTTTATTAAGAAAAAAGAGTGAATCAAAAGACCTGTAGCAAAGAGCGGGGATCTGCAGTGCTATCACGCGTACGTTTCAGTGAAACGGCATTCAAAGATTCAGAGAACTCTCCATCGCTGCAAGCGAATCGGCTCACGGAGTCCTCACTGTTCGTAGAAGCAAAGGACGGCGAGCTCGCAGCCGGCGGCTGATGAGGAGGCGGCGGCGCGTATGACCACGGCACCACCTGATTATCGCCGTCTCCATCATCGTCCTCGTCCTCGTTCTCGTCGTCTTCGAGATCGGCTCCTTCGACTTCAACGTCATCGTCCTCAGTGCTACCACCTTCGTCGCTCTCTTCTTCTTTATCTTCTCCTCCTTCTTCTTCTTCACGCTGTCTGTTAGGTGGCTCGCCAGTACATCGTTCGCAGACTGAAATCGTGTGGCCGAGTTTTGAACCGGAGGCTCTCCAGGGGGTGAGAGATTGGCAGGTATGGCAGAGTAGGCCTCGCGAGTGTCTAGCGACCAGAAAATTGGCTCCGTGAACTCTCGCGTCGCAATCCCAGCAGAGGCTCGCCTGGTCCGATTCGCAGAATGTTCTCGCCGGAAACTTGCACAGCGCGCACTTTTTCATTTTCATATTCTAAATCTCTCCCAACCACAGCCAATTGACAAAGTTCCTTTTTTTTTAAAAAAAAAAAAAACAGAATTCTCGGGAGTCTTCTCTCTCTAACCCACCCGACAATTTTATGTGACTTCCGTAGGCGTGAGAACCAGAAGAAGAGTGAAGCAACTTTGCAGGATCTAAAGTAACAGTCCTGCTTTTGCCTTTTATTACGAAATTGCCTTCTTGGGTTCAACTCCCATTCCTATCTTCGGTCACACATGGACTCCCCTCGCACAATATTAGCTAATGAATATATTAGTCACCCAAAATACGCACATTTTTTTTTTTTAACGAAAAACGCGTTAGGGTTCAATCAATGCATTTTCGCAAATTTCATTTAATTAACTCCCAATAAATTAAGTTAAACTAAAACGATACCCACGTTTTTTTTTTTAAATTTGATGCTTATGTTACAAAAGCAATAATTCAAAGGATATTTCATTCACATTTTTTTAAGAAAAGTAGAACTCAACAAGAATTTATATTTATAGTGATTGGTAATTCCCATTCAGTTTTTTTTTTTTTTAAAAAAAAGGAATCTTGTATTGAAGGAAATGACAAAAAAGATCTGGGGGAGGCGAAGAATAAACAAAATGGATATTAAAAAAAAAAAAAAAAAACACAGGACAAGAAGTTAACAGGGCAATTAGCAGGAGGGTAAATTGGTCTTTTTCTAGGGAACTTCACGAGAAGTTAACATGAATGCTCCGTGCTTCCAGACGAAAACGAGTGAACCGAAGGGCCGGAGGTTGTGGTGTGACTCGGTGCCAAGTGTTGGCTCGTGAGCAAGCACTTTAGCTTCGGCCCTTCTAGTAAGGCTCCTGGACCATTCATTTTTGGTTTCCTTTGGACCTTTCCGTGCACTTGATATTTATTTATTAAAAAACACTGATTGATCTCACTTTTTTTTTTTTATTATTTTGAATAAATAACGAGTAAACATTGAATAAAATACAGTAAAAAATAAGATGTATTTTTTTTTTCACTTTTTTTTCTCCCTTTTTTAATTTTCAATTTTCATTTCTTTTGCTTTTAATAATTTTTATTTATTAAAAAAATTATTCAACCATAAATTATACATAAAAATAAATATTTTATTTTCATCAAATTTTATTTTCTGTCTAAGAGAACTGTATCCTACTAGATTTTGATTCGCTGACATGGTTCGATTTTGTTCCCTCCGCCTGAGCCACGTGGGCAGCGCATGATACGGAAAGCCATCAGATGTACTCTGGGCCCTACCTTTGTTTCTTTGTTTTTTTTTGGGGAAATTATCCCTTCGATTAAGAATTTAGATTAACGAGAATAAAAGGAGTTCGACGCGATTGATGCACGCGCTACCGGCACACACCGGATAATAACAAAATCAGCATCAAAAGCCGTCTTTGATTTGGGACATGGGATATGGACCATGTGGTCTTGGGGTTGGTGGCCTTGTCCGCACGGGCCAAGGAAAAACATACAGAATGGCATCGTACTTTTTAGCCGTTAAAACATTTATTCCTTGCTTAGACAGACAAGATTAAGAAAAGAATGGACAAGAACTACTTTCATTTGAAAAGCTGTAACCACCAGTCACTTGCTGGATTTTATTCCCATTCAAATCTTAAACAAAAATAAATAAATAAAATTAAAGATCTATTCAATTGATTTATTATTTTTTTTAAGCGGCAAAATGAAATTCTCATTATTTTGTTGAGAATTATTAATTGTATTATATTAATAATTTTAAGTGTAAAAATTACTAATTCTCATTGATTTATTTTTTCTCTAAGTAAATCCAAAAGGTGTCGTCGACAGCAGGGTTCGAACCTGCGCGGGCGAAGCCCAACAGATTTCAAGTCTGTCTCCTTAACCACTCGGACATATCGACTCCTGATAATTTCGGGGAATACTATTTAGTAATAGGTAATAAAATTCTCCTCCAAGTACAAATTACTCTCGGGATAACTCATTGATGATATATCAGAGGTATATGAGCAGCAAAACCAATCGATAAGAAGATATAAAACAGACTAACGTAACACACAAACAATCACATTTTTTCCCAACTTAAGCATGCTAATCATAATTGATTTTTTTCTTATAAAAAAAAAAAAAAAAACCTGTTTTTCTCACTATAGGCCTGGAGATGAGAGGAAAGCCTGAAATCAAAGCTATCGAAAATTATCGTGTCTGTGAAACCGAACAAAGTTCAAGTTTGTAAAACTGAGTTCTATTTCCAAAGAACCAAACATTACCAAGAACTAGTTGCAAGCTATACTCTGCAAAAATTCTAATTCTATAAGTCACTTTCATTACCTAATGTAACTCGTTTCGGCCAAATTATGTC
Organism: Rhizophora mangle; assembly: GCA_037832345.1. NCBI lineage: Eukaryota > Viridiplantae > Streptophyta > Magnoliopsida > Malpighiales > Rhizophoraceae > Rhizophora > Rhizophora mangle. The sequence goes on along the minus strand of JBAPLJ010001937.1, from coordinate 1,370,766 downwards.
TTCAACTTCATCGTAACAGGCAATGCCTCAGTCTATCCAACCAGCGGTGAGGGGGAGCAAGAAGAAGTAGCTCCTGTTTACCAAAATAAAAAGTTGGAACACCCATTTCCGCTTTATAATTAAAATTGAACACCAATTTCTGCTTTATAATGATTGGAAAAAGAGAGAACGTCAGGTTGAATTTTGAATTCCTTCCATTCCCATGAGTCCCAACGAAGCTAGATTAGCATCCGCCACATCCAAGCAAAAAAGGATTGGTCACATACATACGCAAACTTGGATTCTTGGAGGGTATATAAAAAATGCAGAAGTTTCTAGCTTTTTGAACATGGCACTCAAAATGCAGGACAATGAAGGTCAGTCATGAATAGCGTGAATTGCAATCTTGGCATTAGAAGAAGCCCAGGAGAATCCCATCATTTGTGACCGAACTTTTTGTCGCCGAAGATAATCTCTCTCTTTGCAGTTTGCCGTGCAAAGTGTCATCTCTTGCAAGTCCTTTCCATGCTTGAGCAAAAATTTTGCAAGGCTAACTTCATTCGCACAATCCAAGAACCCATGAATCTTTACCACCTTGAGGTGGTTTAAGAAGGGCTTCAATGTTTGGGTTTGAGATTCCCAATACTGCTCTTCCTCGGAGGTAGACACATGATCCCACAAGTCCCTATTCCATCGCTGAAAATTTGGAGAAGTCACATTTTAAGGACGATATTTCAAGTCTGATTAGTACGGAAGTGTAGAAAAATTTATACATTGTGCTTACCCTCCGTTCAATCTTGTAATCATTGATGATCTTAAGGATGAGCGTATGCAACATTGGAGAACTCCTGAATAGGAATGCCAGTCCTGGAACATTACTCTTGTTGAAGCCAGTACGCAACTCCAAGGTTTCAAGGTTGTTAAATGGATGTACTAGCTTTGCAAAGTTATTCTTCTTCGACAGTATCTGCCACAATTGAGAGGTTATACGTGAGCCATGATTCTGCTAGTACTCTAACAGCGTAACGCTGCTACCGAAGTGCAAATAACCACGTTCTATGCCAAGTACAAATCAAAAACAGTAAATGTAATCTGATTATTTCACTGATTAACGGTATATTAAAAAAAATACGGCAGTCAACTTTGACAGGTCCAGCCTACTAAAGTGTTTTTATTGATAATGGTCAACAGAATGTAGTGATTTACATGTCTCAATTGATCATTTAGGCCTACAAGGTTGGGCCTATGTCTTAAAGTATTGGGCCAATTGGTGAGATGTTGGGGAGTTACAAGCTAATCATCAAGTTGGGAGAAGTGGACGAGGAACGAAGTTTAGCTATCTAATAAACGTAAGAAATGCACCATGTGTCATGCATAAGTGAATGACAAATGTGTTATTGATGTTTCTTTCCAAAACCTCAAGATCACACGTAGGGTCTAAAACTGATCTTGCTCCTACTAACAGATCAAATGGCGAGAAACCCTTTAGTTTCAACTTCTCGGTTTGGTTGCCAAAAGAACCGAAAAGAAAAGAGGGAAAGACAGAAATTTTACATATAGACTATAAGAGTAGTTCAGTTTGGTTGGCTTGGTCCATATTACGAACCGATCATATGGGCCACAGGTGCCCCAAGGTTCTAAACAGCTGTATCGTAGGAGCAACAAAGTAAGTAATGATAAACAACGGCTCCTTAATTTCAATTTTTTTGAGGATGAGACATGCAAAGCCCTCACTGCGACAACTATTTAAAACCATTGCGCCAGTTGAACGATAATCAGAAAATAATCAGACGGGCAAGGGAGACAAGGGCCGAGAATGAAATACCTCGACACACTGACTCTCCAGCGTTAAACTACGGGCATGAGAGACTCCAGACAATAGATTGCAGACGCTTTGAATCTTTTCCACACTTACATTTTCGTTTGCTTGAAGTATCAAGAACCCAATTGAAGCCTCATGCAAGCGGGTCAGGTTCTCCAAGGAACAGCTATTAGTAATTGCGTTGTACTCCCAGACCACAGTCCGGAGCACAGGAGCATTAATCTTAACCCAACTCTTGTCGCAGTAAACATCGAAACAGCTTGCGAGCCGCAACTTCTCCAATTTCTCACAGCAAATGTCCAAGGCATGCAGCTGGAATGAGTTCTCGATTGTCAAATCTTCCAGCGATCGACACCCAATCTTCAGATACTTCATCCCGAAACAAGTGTCAAGATTCAGTTTCTTGAGTCGAGGGAACGACGTCTCTGTAAACAAATCCAAGAGGGATGATTGCTGGTATAGAATGACGAGAGAAAGCGACAGCGTGTGGAGTGATCGAAAACCGGTAGCCATGACCGATGCAGGCGGCAATCTGAAACCAGGGTACCGAGACTTCAGCCTGAGGATCCGTAAAGACTCGCTGGCTATAACCCCACGAGGGAAATTGAAGTAGCCATCAGTGGCAACCTCTACGTCGAGTTCCTGAACCTGATGGCGGATTGCGCAGCGTATCAATCTGTTGAGACGCGAAAAGCTCATAGGAGCGCTGAGGCGAAGGACCCTGACGCCAGAGCGCTTGTCTCGTCGAGCCAAAAGTTGGGGAATGAAGTCGGTCGTCAAAGAATGCGAATGGGATGATTTATTCGTTGAAGTATTGGCATTGAGAGTGGTGAAGTCAAGGTCGGGGAAGGAGGACCAGAGGGATCGCCAGCGTTTGGACAAGACGCTGGTCTGGGCAATGGATTTGATGGGCAAAAGAGAGAGGATGTGGTGGAGGACAGCATCAGGGAGATCGCTTATCCTGTCGATATCACCTTCGCCTTCATTGATATTCTCCGCAATCCAATTTAACCAAAGCCTCTTGCGCTTGGTGGATCTTGTTTCCATCAAAATGGTTACGTTGAGTGGGTGCTATTCTCAACGGGGCTGTCTTAAGTTTCTTGTTTTTTGGGTGTCAGCCTGCCTGGCTGTCTACCTGCCTGCCCTTTTCCTCTCCTGGTGAGATGGTTTTGGATTATTAGGGTTTGAAAGTTTCAAAAGAGTGAAGTAAGGGAGGAACGAGAAGAGCGTTTGAGTTGGTTTCAGTTTCAAGTTTTGAATGAAAGAAATAAATAAATATATATATATATATATATATATATATAAACCAATGTTGTGCCACGTATTATAGACTCCATCGCGCTTTTATTTCCTTCTAATTTTCTTTGCGCCGCAATTTCAGTTAGTTTGTCAAAGTTACGTAATAAGAGTGTAGAATCACAGAGGCACAAGAGGCATAAGGAGTCTCCTGCGCCGAGCGAGTTCTCATGATTAAATAAGTTTTGCCGAAATCTCAGATTCTGTGTAAATCTCTGGAAGAGGAAATACTTATAAGATAATAGCTTTTATTATATATTCGCAGGAATTGGACGTAGAATTTAACAAATTTTCTTATGAGTCAATCTTAATTTAATTATAATTAATTTATTATTTATTAAAATGCATATTAACCATAATTAAAAATTAAGATACGATGTATATAAATGTTTAATTTTGGTACGCATTTATATAAGTTTTTTTTTATTTGACAATGCCTATTTCCATAAGTCATCGCCATTGTCAAGCGGTCTAACGAATTTGGCACTTCTTCCTTGTGTGGGTGCATAGAGGATGCCTTTCGTTCTCTAAAGAAATATAGTTAGGTTGATCGAATGGAAAATAGTGAGAAAAATTGAAATGCTGATGATCAAATGCTACAGTCATGCTCGTTATTACTGTTAGGCCAACGTACATGGGGTTGCCAAGAATGCCATTCTTTTGTCATTCTAAGGATGTCGAATGGCAGGGGGAGTGATAAGAGTTCAAACTCCTACCAAACTCGGAGAAAAGCAACGCCCGCTCGGGGACAAGAAATGGCAGCGGGGACATTTTACCTAAAATTTCCATTCCAATTTAGAAGCCAAGCACGAAAGTGCATCGGCATGGTAGAACTAGCTGATCTTCCAATGACGACTGTGAGTTTGTTGGGGTGAGCAAGTTTCTGGCGACAGGAAAACTAGGGAGGATGGTGCAATCCAGGCATATAGGAAGCAACAAGACTTGCTTATTCAAGTTGTAGCCACACACAAAACATTTCCAAGTCTCAAACAATCTGAAAAATAATTTAAAAGAAATATCTCCATCTCAAGTGAGAGGACGGGAACGCCAATCTCATTATTTTTAAAACGGATTAAGCATAACAAACTGCGTAACTATGGCTATCTTCCAATTCCTCTGTTTAATTGGAACATCATTCTTTTTCTATACAGGACTGACTATACAGCCCAAGACGCAAAAAATTCAAATTCAAAACAAGATCCTTCTTATTCTTCCATAAATATACCAATTGCACCTCCCACATCCTTGAACTTGAGCTTTGGCATTTCTCCAAGCGAAAACTTGGCCCGCTTGAGCTGTCTTTGCAGAACAGTTGGTTGAACCATGGTCTCACCAACCACTGGAGGAATCAGGATGATCTTCTCCAGAACCTCTCCATGCAATATAAGATGTGTCAGCAAAATTACAGCATTCTCAGTGGCCCTAAAATCCTTGATTTTGACTTGTCTGAGGCTTGGAAGGATGAAATCAGTCGGTTTATTTAAAAGTTCTTCGGACAAGATCTCCTGGAAGGTTAAAAAAAAAAAAAAAATGTGTTGATTGCAATCAGCCAAAGATAAATTTAGCAAACTCTACATAGGGTTTACTGCTAGAATGATGATTTGACACTTACTTCATCATCTATTTTACACAGATAGTCAAGGACCATTGTCTCAAGATTAGGCAAAAATCCAAGTAACGAAGCTAAACCAAGCAGATCAGACTTTGAGTACTCTGTTCGTAACTCTAGATGCTTGAGAGTCTTCAGGAGAGAACTTCCAGAAAAGGCATTGTTAGTTGCAAGGAGCTAGTGATCAAAACAACCACATAAGAAAAATCAATATAAACAGCTGCTTTGTGCAAAAGCAAACATATGAACATGCACACAGCACAGACAAGATACAAATAAAGCTTCAAGTGTCTTGATCCATATAAAAGAAGAAAGTTGCCATGGGCATCCAGTGCTATTATCAAAAAGCAGAGTAAGAGATTCATTTTGAGCTGCATTTAGCCAACCAAAATTAGAAAGTATCAAGGCATTTTAGCGAAAATTAAGTTCTTTCAATTGGAGATTTGATCCAACAGTGTGAAGATATGGCCATTGGCTTTAATGACTCAGAAGATATCAAATTTCATCACAAAAGCAACTAATCACCAAAGGGCGTCGCTCCACAAAAACAGTACAACACAGGAGATGCAGCCAGATACTGCAGTGTATTTAGCACCATGTTTGTATGTCCTATTTTCATGGCCCAATTCAAAACAACTTGATGCCAATTTCATTTGTTACAGGAGCAGAAGACTTCTAAATTATCTCTCGCTGTGGCAAATGCCAATCAAATATATAAGAGAATCTATGGGTCTATCTCTGTTAAGATACGATACCTTAAACCACCAATTTTGGACAGCAAGACGCCTGACATGAACAAGGGACCTCATAACCTGACTCCAATGCCCATAATACTCCAATTTATGCAAGAAGAAAACACTAGCTTCAACCAAACTCGAGAATTCCTCGAACTTATACTTGTCCACGACAAAACCAATCATCTCCAATGACACAAGATTAGGACAGCAAATCTCAAGCGACCCATTATTGGCATTGAAGTAATTAAGGTGGAGATGCTTGAGCTTCAAAGAACAAATCTTTACATCCTTCATTCCATAACAGTACTCAAGAGACAAACACTCCAAATTCACACACCCAGAAATCAAATCAGACACCATCTGATCACTCAAACAGACTTGGTCAAGAAAAACCAACCCAAGCGTCTTGAGCCTCATGGAAGCCATGTCGTAGGGGAAAATGATATCACATTTGATGAGCCTCAAAAGCTTGACGCACCCATTTCTAAGCAGAAAGAGAGGGAATTTGTAAACCAATTCGTTTTCTGGGAAATTCCCAGCTTGGAATTCGGTACTCATGAAGAAATCGAGCTTGATTTCTTGGACACGGTGGTGAATGGCGTAGCGAAGCCAGGAGTCTACATGGGAGGAAGAGATACGATCCCTGAAGTCGAATTCGAGGTCAAATGAATGCAGAGAGGGAGATTTTGGGTGGCGCTGGAGAAGGGTTTGGCTAATGAAGTCAGAAAATGAGCGAGGGGTAACGAAAGTTCCGGCAGAGGCAGCGGCGGTGGCGGTGAAGGAGTAGGGGAAGTTTAGGCAAGAGAGCTGGGTCCAGAGGTTCCGCCATTTGCGAGAAATTAACGAGCTTTGGATTGCAGATTTGGTGGGAAGAAAGGAGAGGATGTGGATGACGACGTCGTCTGGAAGGTCATTCAGGCTTTTACTGGCGACGGCGTCGGCCGCTCTTGTGGTGGTAATGGTCGGGTCCGCCATTCGTTGAAGGAAAGAATATTCTGACTCGACCTACCACTTTGTGGTCTTCGGGGGTTGTGTCTGAAACCCACCACAACACCGTTTAAAGCGCGGTGAAAGGGCTAATGTGTCACAACGAAGATTTAAACGATTCTTCGTTTTGTTCCCGTTTCAATTCAAAGAAAAAACTTTTAGTGAAGAAATTTATGAGTCGATCTTGTTTATTGTGATGAGATTTGGTAAACGATGATGGAATTGATGCAGTGCAGGACATATAAATCCTGTATTTTTGTCTGGGTTTGCAGCGGACAATCTTTTCTTTTTTTTTTTTTTTTTTTTGGGCACTCAAATATATTTGTCGGAGTATTTCGTAATTATTATAATATTTGTTTTGTTTATTTATTTATTTAAGTATAATTTAATTATTATTTTATATAATATAAAACTACATTAAAAATAAATTATAATGAAATTTTAACAAAATTTAATTTCTTAATTTATATAACTTTAAAAATTAGAAACCAAGATAAAAGTCCGAACCATCTCTGGAGCAATTTAAATTTCTGCCATGGGAGGGATACAACCCTGTTCCATTACGTTATTTTTATGTTTTACCTTTGTTTGATCTCGAATCTGACGTTATTAACGCATGAAATGTACCGACAAACCCTTGTAGTGTAGTTGCGCGGAAATTTTGGAAGTTGAACACGTGCGTATATTTACGATTTTACGTTGTAATTTGGAACGACAGTTTTCCAATTTGGGGGAACAAATAATTAAATTCTATATTCAAAGCGGGGCACACATTATATGATTAACACCAAAGAAAAAACAAAATCTTCATCCACAATGGGCAACAAGGGTTTAAATATGCATCTCAGTATAAAATGCTCTTACCCAAGCTCGTCTACTCTTCCGTGAAATAGTTCGTCCACTATTGGCAGAAATGAATCTGAGGTAAGCCGCGCCATCCATGACAAAAGTTTCTCTCCTCACGCTTTGAAGCTCTCTGACCAAACCTTGTAATACTGTATTTGCTGCTTCCATATTTTCATGCGTAAAGGACAGGTTACGGGATAATCAACACGTGTTCCAACTATCCAAACTATTTAATCAGTCCGGTATAATTAAAAATTAAATTTTAATTTGATCTAATTTACTCTAAAAATTAATGAATTAAGATAAATTAATTATAATTTTTTTTTAATTCAGTTATATTTAATGATTTATAAATAATTAAAAAAATTACAAAACTTAAACTTAAACCGTACAAAATATAAACAATAATAATAATTATTAAATTAAAAGTAATAATATGATTTTAATTTGTATATTTTAATTTCAAAAAAAATAAAAAATTTATTATTTCATAATTTTTTTAAATCATAAATTATAAAAATTAAGAAATAAATTCATATTATATAATTATTTACATTAAAATAAAAAAATATATTATAATATATTAATAATTTTTAAAATTTAAATTATCTTATTTATATTAAAATATTTTTAACAAAAACATATAAAATAAAATATATAAATATATAAATTATAATATATTTTATATTAAATTTATTAATTTAAATTATTTATATTTATAAATATATCACACTCATTAATTTTAAAATTTTATTATATATAAATTATAAAAATATATATAATTATATTTTATTTATTAATATTTTTATATAATATATATAAATATTAATTATATATATATATATATATAATATTTAATATTAATTTTATTATTTAATTTTAATTAAAATAATTAAATTAATTAAATAATTAATTTAACTCTTAAAACATTTGTCCATTTTATAACAAGAGAGAAGTATACCTTTTGTGATACAGATGGAGAAACTTTATGCAATGCTTGCTCAAAATGACTTGTCTTGATCGTCGGAGGGACCTCGTCCGAACCATCTTTGTTTCTGAACTCCTCGAGTGCAGTGGTTGCGGCTTCTTCCATCTGATATGCAAAATTTTGAAAACATGGACAAACATGCATTGGACTTTTGGGACAAGAAGTTCAGCAACATGAAAGTCCATTTCAAGTTAACCTTGAAAAGATGATAGATATATAAACAAACCAGCTTCATGAGGTCTGCGCCGCTAAAATTTTCACATGCCTCTGTCCGGCCAATGGTACTCAAATCCACACTGGCATCAATGGGTTTGCTCTTGGAAAGAGCTTTTAAGATCAATCCACGATCATCTGAACTGGGCAAGGGGACATAGAGAAGTTTGCCAAACCTACCAGGCCGTAAGACAGCTGGATCCATAACCTCAGGTCTGCCACCAGGAAGACCACATTTAAGAGGTGTAGGGATGAGAGAGAGAGAGAGAGGAGTTTTACCTGTTAGTGGCACCAACAACAAAAACACCTGTCCGTTGATCTGCCCCATCTAATTCTATAAGTAACTGCAAATACAAAACAACTGATTCATTCCATTTCCAAAATTGGAAGGTGGGACACTAATCCAATGACCATAAGTCCTCATTTTGTCCAAAAGATGCTATTTTGCTTAAAAACCCATTAAAAATGCTTAAGAACAACTGATTATTCAGTAATCCATTGTTCAAAGAAAGTAACACTTTGTTCAGAAAAGGCTATCGCAAGTTACTGACCTGGTTTAAAAGCCTTTCAACCACCCATCCCCCTTCTCTTCCGCGTTTGGTTGTCAAAGCATCCACCTTAATTGAACAGGAATGAATAACATCCAAAGAACAGGAAACAAAATAACCCTAAGTATAACTCTTGGCAGCAAACAATATATGAAAAGCTCCGTTGAAAATGAAAAAACTACTATTCTTACCTATATCTAATCAAATTTTTGAATGATAGAGAAGTGGGTCCTCAAGCATAATAGAATCAAAGCATTTATTTATTGACACCATAAGGTAAATCAGCCACTATTTCATCAATTTCAGCTTAACAAAAGGTTCTTAATCTATATATGCAGGCATATTGAAAACAAAATAAAAGTAGCAACAATGACAACAATATTATCAACAAAAACAGGAGGGTCAATAATGACTGAAAACAAAAAGCAAGTGTTATTCACCTACCCCCACAAAGTGTCCTGCCATAGGAAATGCACTTTTTTTAAGTCCTATAAATTATCAAAACATAGACCTTGATACTAGATAACAAGACAGAAGAACCAACAAACCTCGTCAAAGAAAAGTATGCACGGCGAACATGCCCTTGCACGATTAAATAATGTCCGAACAGCCAATTCACTTTCTCCAACATATTTATCCAGTATTTCAGGACCCTAATAAATCAAATAGACTTCATGAATAAAGTAATGATGTAAGCATGCCAATAAGTATGGATGCATGAAAGAAATGCACAAGAGTAAAACCTTGTGACACCTGAGCACCAAATAGCATTGTATTAAAAATAAAAATAAAAATAAATAGAAGAAACTTCAGGTAGCAACACAGGAGCACAAGGACCAACCTTGATGTAAATGAAGTTAGCTCCTGCCTCATGAGCAACAGCCTTGGCAATAAGTGTTTTGCCACAGCCTGGCGGACCATAGAGCAAAATTCCCGTCTCCAACTTCAATCCAAATTTCTGATCATCCAAATAATTTCCAGAGTCACAAATTGATCAGCTATTTAACTGGCAGACATGCTTCAAATCTAAAGCAATAGGACTCATGCAAAGTTTATACAAAATGATTTAAATTATGATGCATTTTTATACAAAATGATTTAAATTATGATGTATTGCAGAAAGCAGTTCACGAACAGAAATAACTAGATACAGGAAAATTCAGATTCAATAGATCTCACTATTCCTTAGGAACCAAACACAAAGAATCCTAAATCTGGAAAAACACAGTATATGCACTACATTCATTTGGCAGAAAGAATATTGGAGATTGTAGCCCAACAAATTGGGTGCAATCCAAAATGTAGTCTCTTAGCAAATGAGTATAAGGGGGTATGGAGAGCTCAAGAAGGAAGTAATCCCTACCTCATAATATTCAGGATGCATTACGCGCCCAACTATATGAATGTCCAACTCTTTCCTTATATTATCAAGGCCACCAACATCTTCCCATCGAACATTAGGAACAGCAGAAAACCCTTCTCTTTTTGATGAAGGTTGTACAAGCTTAGCTGCTTCCTGCAAGGGTAATAATAAAAGGTGGCATCTATTTACCAGGGAGAAACAGAAGAATAGCTAGCTCTTAAGTCTTATCTAATCAAAGCAAGAAAATGTGCAACCAACATAGCTCCACATTACCTCAAAATCAACCATTGTGATGGCAAGCTTCTCAATCTCCTCAGGTAACCATGGTACCTTATACCATTCTTCATCAAGTTCTTTGCCTTTACTTTCTCTGCAAAGCTCAGACTTCCTCTGTGCAAGAATCCTTCTCATGGCAACATTACCAGCCTTGTTAACGAGGGCAGCCAAATCAGCTCCAACAAAGCCTGGTGTAGACCTGGCTATCTGTGATATATCAATTGAACCCTCAAGGGTACATTTCTGAGTTAGGACTGAAAGAATTTCTTTCCTGGCATTTTCATCTGGAACACCTAATCTAATCTCACGATCAAATCTTCCAGGCCTTCTTAATGCTGGATCAATAGCATCAGGCCTATTGGTAGCTCCAATGACAAGAACACACCCAAGCCTTTGATCTGAGCTTTCTGAATCTGAATTTGCATGAGATGGTTGAGCCAGTCTGTAAAATTCATCCATGCATGTCATCAATTGTGTGACAATCCTTCGTTCCATCTCCCTCTGTAGGTTTTCTCTTTTTGATGCAATAGCGTCAATCTCATCAATGAATATGATTGATGGTGCAGTCCTGTGTGCTTTAGAAAAAAGATCCCTGATATTTTCTTCTGATGCACCTGAAATTATCAACAAATTGAAAATTCAGAAAATCAAAGAAAATACCCATCAACTTCCACCCAATTCTTTTCAAACAGATTACCCAAGGGTGGCAGACAGGGAAGGAATAATCACTAAATTATTGCATACGTAACCCTTGGCCAAAATCAGCATCAATTTTTCCCTCGTCAATCTGTCAAAAATCGCAACTGAAATATCGATAGGCAATATACCATAAAACACAATTACAGTCAAAAAGAACGGAATCCCAATATCGCGGATAATATACTATTTATTTTGTCTTATCATATGATCCTGCTTCTGCCATTCTACATTCATCAAGATCCAAAGAAAACTAAAAGGAAAATATACATACATAGACAAAAGGGTGAAAATCCATACCAGAGACTCCAGAGACCACCTCGGTAGCTGAAATCTTGTAGAACGGAATCCCAGTCTCATTCGCAAGTGCATGAGCCAGTTTGGTCTTTCCGCAGCCAGGCGGCCCGTGCAGTAAAACCCCACTTATTGGATTAACCCCAAGTCGTCGTGGCAAATGCGGATGACACAAAGGCACAAGCACCTCCACCACCAGCTCCTCCAGTACCGCCACCATCCCGCCCAAATCCCTAAACCATGGCCCGTCCTTTCCCTTCAGGTCCTCTACGCTTGCATTCGAAACTATTCCTTCTTTCCTTGAAAACACCGCCGCACCCAATCTCTTTCCTCCTTTTGTCATGTCAACCTTAATTTCCGCTTTTGAGTTACTGGCAACCTCCAGTTCGACATTCTTCTCTTCTTTGGACTCTGCCGCAGGCGGCGCGTAACTCTCCCGTAACATCGACTGCATCAAATCGAACTCTGGCTCCACTTTCTCGCCGTAAATTGCGTCCTCCGACATGGAAACCGCCGACGAGGAAGGTGGCGATGACGATGATCCCGAATCTGAAGAGTCTGTCGGCATATTCCGATCAACCCTTCTCGAGTACTCGTTCTCAATTCGCAGCAATCTCTCTTCGCTCTCATCGATTCGCTTCTGCTTTTTACGAGATTGGCTCCGATTAACATAAGAATTGTGTTGTTCTTCTTCTTCTTGCTGTTTTTCTTTGGGTTTATGCACTTTTATAGGCAAAGATTTGTGTAGAAATCGTTGGACGAGTCTCGTTAGGGTTCGCTGCTCCATGCGGCGGTAGTTGGGTTCGCGTTCACGGAGATGATGGACTATATCGTCGGCGTCGGAGTACTTCTTCCTGAATGACTCCACATGACGCCTAAGTCTTTCGAGATTCCTGCCACCGCCGCCGCCGCCGCCTCTGCTTCCCTTTCCCATCTCCGCTCTACCGTTTCCGTTCCCTCGCTACTTTCACCTTCTCAGAGCGGCAGTGCGGGGAAAGGTTCAATTTACATTATATATTCGATAAATTACACATATATATATTTTTTAAAAAATATAATTTACATTTTTATTATAATTATTAATTTGAAATTATTTATCTGGAACCATTTTTAGTGACCGAAAGATTCAGACCGCTGCCATGTGTTATAATACCTTATAATGGTTTAACTTGTAAACGACGTCGTTATTATACCAATCGGCAAAATCGATCAAGGATCTTAAATCAAGCATGAGAGGATTTTAACTTTCAGGTTAACTCCTAACAGAAGACCGACGAGATCGATGGAGAGTCACGTACAGAGTTTTCTGAAAAAAATTTCCATAGCCGCCGCAACCACAGCCACAATTCTGGTAATGCTTTTTCTACGGACCCCAGAGACGTGTGTCCCACCGGACACGCCAATCACAAAGCCCCACCTCAAATTCCCATCCTCCACCTGCGATCCATCTCTCAGCAGGCCCCACCTCCCTCTCCCCAAGAAGAACCAGCGCCTCTGGTCCTCTAAAGCCTGGCTCTCTCAGGTATCTTCCTACACAAACTTCTTCCTCGACCTCAAAAGGATGAACCTTTTGCATAACCACTCAAGGGTCCTCTGCGTGTCCGCAGGGGCCGGCCACGAAGTCATGGCTTTGAATAACATGGGTGTCGGTGACGTCACCGGGATCGAGTTAGTGGACTCTCTGCCGCTTGTCAGAAAGGCTGACCCCAATAATTTGCCTTTCTTTGATGGGGTTTTTGATGTAGCGTTCAGTGGGCACTTGGCAGAGGCGTTGTTCCCGGCAAAGTTCGCTGGGGAGATGGAGAGGACGGTGACGAGTGGCGGGGTGTGTGTGGTGGCGGTGGAGGAGTGCGGCGGCAAGGAGGTGGCAGAGGTTGCTGGGTTGTTCAGGAAGTCCACCTTTGTTGGGGCTGATAATGTTAACTTGATTGGAGTTAAGATGACCAGGATTGTCGTGAGAGTGGGTGCATCTTCTTCTTCATGAGTGCTTCATCATCTTTGGTAATTATACTTTTTTTTTTCTTCCCATTGAATTAAATTAGTGCTTTTGGGATGATACTGAATTTAAACTCTGTAGTTCATTGTTTTGAAAGAATAGAACTCCCAACAATGCAATGTGGATTTGTTCAATCTAAGTATCTGTAAGATTAAGGATCAGTCATTTTGGTTGACATTAATGTGACATAGATACAATGTTTCCCTTTTCCTCACTTTACTTCCAATTTCTATTTTCACCCACTATTCACGTTAGGTTCTAACATCAAAATAATCTAAGCAGTGTAAAATCCAAACATGTTCAAGATTTTCTGAGAGTGTGCAAAAAAAGAATTAACTTCCAAGCTCTATTGTTGCCCCATCCTGGCAATATCACCCATTGTGTGGGATTTGTTTCTCTGGGCACTGAAAGTGGGATTTGTGCCTGGGGTCCTTTGATAATCCAGAATTAATGTCTTACTTTTGTTCCCTTCAAAGGTGCAGTAACAACGTTGTGGTTGTATTGCTGGGTCCTACAATTTCATGCTAGTTTTCTATACCTGAAAATCAAGCTAACTATTGTAAACTTTGGCAACCAGATGATTGGCTTAAGCTTTTTGTATCCATCTAATGGCATTGGGTGTCTATTTGTAGAGTTTTGAACTTCAACTAATGTTAAAGAGGTAGTACATTATCGTATATAGAAGAATACGTGGAACCCGTCTGTCCTCGAGTCCATTTCCTGGCTTGGTAGTTGGTAATGAGTTTGATTGGTGGGATATATATATATTTTTTTTTATTTTTTTTATTTTTTGCAGTATCTGGATCAATGAAGGAAGTGTTCAAGGGGCTGCCACTAACTGAAGCATCTCTAAGAAAAGCCACAATTCAAGTATCACCAGTCCTTATGCAACTACTGCATTGCCTCAATTATACAATATAGGTTTGACAAGGTTTTCCTGATATGGCACTAGTCACAACCTGTCACTGTTTGCATAAGTTTGTAGTCACAAATATTTGGTTGTCTACCCCTTCCCAGCTAAGCAGTCTCTGGCGGATAATGGAGTTAGTCTGGCGGGAGATTGGGATAATTCTGCTCATAGAAGAGGGGCATCGGGCCTTATCCTTGTGTCCATATTCTGGGGTAATGATTTTTCATTATCTCGTGCCCTTGTTGAACAGCCCATCACTGCTTGCCCTGCGTCCTTTCAAATACACAAGTAGGATTGGTCTCTTCCTTTTTTCATTGACAACAGTGTGGTCTTCAGGCAATCAGGAATTGTGCACCAGAATCAGGCGTTGTAGCCTGTTTTCCTTACAGTGCCTGTATGTTTGAATCAATATTTGTCATTTTACCCCATTGATACCATTTGCAAAATAAATTGCATCGAGCCACTTAATGGTTGGAGGTTCGATTTCTGCACAGTTCCAGATCCAATATTCAAGTAATGATTAGGAAGTAGCATAACGACCCCAGTCAGATTACCTCCATCAATTAGCCAAGCTAGTCAGGGGATGATTCCATGATTCTGGGCACTGGAAAGATATTCTCCACTACCGAGATGGTAATGAGGCGGGTCCTCGCCAGCATTAGTAGCTGCAACCCACTGACGTAGTACAATGAAGCTATGGTTCGTGTTTTGGTAACTGCAAGCCTCTGATACTTCTCACATGTTTTCTATTGTGTCTTGTTTTTTTTCTCCCCTGTAAAACCCAACTAGCCAAGCCAATTAATAATCACAATCTTATCTCTTTTCTTTTGTTGGCCAAAAGACCCAAACCCAAAGTGATTGCAATTTTGACATTGTGGTTAATTCTTTCGTTAAATGGGGAGAAGAGAGAAGGAAAAGAAATGAACTTTATTTATGCAAACTATAATTCCGAACTTCTAGACACACAGGGATATCCAGAGTCAGGGGTGTGATCGGTTTCAATATTTGCATGGACAATAGAAAACAAAAGGGATTACTCTCCCACTTCATTTAATTATCCTGGTGCTTGATGGGGGAAGAGTCGGAAAATTGTTTAGGAGGCCATGGTGTTTCGTATGTGAAGCCTCAGGAGCGAAAAAGGCGGGCTCCATAGTCTCCATGGCCTTAGAAGGTTCACGGAACTTTTTGGGCCTGGACTGTCGCACAGAGCCATGAAAATGATCCGTACAAACCGACTCACAATCGGACTCGGATTAGTCCAATCCAGGCAAGGGAAACCCAGTCCATATCCTTTATTAACACGAACACTCGGGCTCTGTATCTACATGCAACTGCAGCTCTTTGCAACCACCAAAACATGGCTTTTGTCTTTGCACGGCCGATGATCATTATCAGCTAATAGAGCTTGGGCTTCAATTTTCAATGCTCTCGATTGTACTGAACCTAAATCCCGTCAAATAAAGAAGCAGTGCGTAATTGAGTTTTCTTTCACTCTACCAAGCAATTATTGGTTAAAAAGCCCTTACCCATTACAATTAAGAGCTCAACAATCTGTTCGAGTAAGTCAATTCTGAAATAGTTCGTCTCCCTCCGTCGATTTTAGTTTTTTATTTTTTGGCCCAATCTATTTGTTTTAACTTATGGGAAACCGCTCATAACCCCATCATTATCATTATAAACGTCTGATCCGATGTTTGATGCCTCACATGTTTTTGGACTCAAACGACACGTCCCTTCAGTCATGACAAGTTGTTGCTCGTACCATTCGTTTCGTTTTCGTTTTTCTCCAGGGTTTTATCCTTTTTAACCTTGTTTTTGCTTCAGTGATAGCTAATGGGGTATAGTATATTGTAGAATGTGACCCTCCTTTGTTGCCCATTCTTTCACGTCCTTTCTATTCCTTCTTCTTCTTCGCGTGGGGTCGGTGCCTTTGAATTATTGGATCTCTGAGATCACATTTGAAAAGCAGTATTTCGTTCAATGCTGGAGGGAGCCTCAAAAGAAATAATTATGACAGGCAAAACGCTGTTATAGTCCACGCAATTCACGGGTTTTCACGGGAGCAAAAATGTGGCTTAACTAGTCTATCATCCTTGTACCGGCGGTATATGGATTGATTACACCATTTTGTCAACATGTCCTTTACGAAGTCAGCATTGTCTGGATTATAGGTTTCAGAGAATCCATAGTAGTTCAGGGCAAAGTCATAGCTTTCCCTGAAAGAAAGGGCATGGCAGACAATTATTGAAAAGTTGGACGATCAGGCTCATACTGAAAAGTCGAATTATTCAATAATGTAAGTCTTAAAATCATCTTCTCTCTTCCCAATAGCCGTGACTTTACAGAAAGTACCCAACTGAAGTCCGTGTCATGGCAATAGAACCATTGACTTTTACAATTGTGAAATTCACTCGGCCGCTTCTCAGTGACAATAGAGGAATCCTGTCTCCTCATTGTTCAGATTTTCTTGGTATGTTACAAATTTTACTTACATCTGGGAAGAAAGCGATTGAAGTCTTCCTTGAGATGGAAGTGCCTGCTATCTTACAGGTAAGTGTAGCAATTTTTTTTTTTTTTTTACCTTTAGCAACAACCCCTTGAATAGTTTTCAGGACAGAAAAGGCTCGAGTTTAAGGACCCAGCAAAGTAAACTGTGTACATGCTTTGTACATGGAGAACACAATTCTGGTTTTGATCTGATTTCTGCCAAGCAACTGAAACAAGGAAAAAATAAAGATGAACATTGTTTTGATTTCTGGCTAAAATATGTCGTTTGCAACTTTAGAATTGTTACGTCTCTGCAATATGTTTAGAATACTGCAATTCGTTCCCTTATCCTCCTGTCAATTTTCAGAATTGACTGCGTACCTTAAAAAATTACGGGTTATCATCAAAAACCTAATCCAAGCATGCAACTTACAGTCTATAGTCCCCCAATGCACTTTCATAATGCCAGAAATATAACCTCAAACCAGCTTTCTTCCGATATTTTAGACCTGTTTTCTTCCGATATTTTAGAGCTGTTTTGGGTTTTAACCCGAGGGTCTGATCTCTGTTATCCTCCCCTAGCCGCCCCACTAAAATTGTCTCCTTCCAATTTTACTCGCCCCCACATTACCCTCCCATTTGTGCTGTTTTTTTAACACACTTGACTATTCTTCATAGCCTGCAGGGATTACATTGCAAGGATTACAGGGGCATTCCAAAACATCTCGACCACTGCCCAAGGGTCCACAATTCCTGGCCTGCATTTCAAATTTCTTTTCGAGTCATGATACAGTTGTCTTTTTTCATTCAACTTTACTGCCACGCGTTATCTCGCTTCCCCATCACCCATCGAAAATTCATTGTTTTGTAATCCCATGACTGATGGTCGTAGTCCAGTTGTTTAGCTGTAGGGAATATAGACCCCCATTTGATAATAATCCAGGCGGGAATCAGCATTACTTATTCTTGGACAAATTACAACTTCAAACTTCAGTGGATTTAAAGGAAGAGAAAAAGATCACATTAGTTTATGGTACTATCATACAACTGATACTAAATGAACAAAATACGAAACATGAAGAACATGTTTATGTGATTTTGATTCCAACCTCCCCTCCGACCCCCTTTTCACAACGCTGAAACCCCTTTTGCTCACATGGTCACAAAGTCCACTCCTAGTGCTGGTGGTGGTGGTGCTGGCACTCCACCGGCGTGACTGGAAACCGTGCCGTGTCCGTGCAGTAATCGTAGACCATGTGATTAGCCTTGACCCACAAGAGCTGATGTCTCTGATGCAAGCTGAGATCAGACAATTTTGGCTCATCCCACCAATACTTCTTCCCAGCATTGCTGCCACATTTCGTGGCACTATCAGCTGCTGTTACTGATTCCGGGCACTCACAAGAATCAATGTGAAATCCCTTGTAGGACGCAACAAAGGGTGCATGGGTCCAATCAGTCTTGACACGACCACCCTGTGTAGCCCAGTCATCAGCATTCCATATTGAGCTGTGTACACCCATGGGTTGGTCCTTTGGGTAAGGAATTCCTTTGTCTTCCATGTTGGTGTGTAATCTTATTGGCGTCTCATCAACTAGAAACCTGAGACAAATAAAGAACACTTAAAAGGGTGCTCTCCATCGAAATTAATTTCAGGACTATTAGTTTGATTCAAATTCAATTGCTGCCATCTTATGTCCTTTTCAAACAAAAAGACGAAACTAAAAATGACTTGTTACAATATTCCCATACTTAAAAAGCTGCTTAAAATTGCACCAAAGGAACCCAATAAAACTAAAAGCTGCAGTTTAGGACAGATGCATCGACAGAGAATAATATAGTCCTTATAGCTACGTCGTGTATGTACGAACAAAATAAAGAGACTGTCTAAAGAGGCACCGAATGCGTGCATGTACGGAACAACTATACGACAAAAA
Source organism: Rhizophora mangle (assembly GCA_037832345.1). Taxonomy (NCBI): domain Eukaryota; kingdom Viridiplantae; phylum Streptophyta; class Magnoliopsida; order Malpighiales; family Rhizophoraceae; genus Rhizophora; species Rhizophora mangle. The sequence continues at coordinate 1,351,782 of JBAPLJ010001937.1, read as the reverse complement.
AACCATCGTCATCTGCAAGAGACACCCCCAATACGACCTTTGGACACGATTGCCCTTTGACATCTATCATCCTCCAAGAGTGGTCCCCATTTTCCAAGGGTTTAATTTTTAAGCTGCTTTCAACAAAAACTCACGCACTGCAACTCTTCATGGGTATATTGCAATGGAGAAACATTGAGTCACATATCTGATTGTTTGCAACATAATGTTTCGCCTACAAAGATGATGATAAAATCTGCGTTAAAAAGTGACGGGCTGCTTACAAAACTCGGCGCCGATTCCAAAGAAAACCGTAGGAGTGGAAGTCCTTGGTGGGATCAAACCAAAGGTTCATTCTTTGCTCTCTGTTACCCACACCATTCACATACACATTGGTTTGGACCAGGTACGGTTCACCTGTGGTGTTACCCAGAAACTCGAAGTCGAATTCATTGTGATTTGTACCTTCTGATGACATCTGTTACCATCGCCAACAAGAGAAACTAAGAATTCATGGGGAACACATAAACATCACTCTTTCCGTGCAACTTCAGAATGAAAATTTCGTGATTCACAGTCAAGATGGTGACAAGTTAACACATTACAGTAACATCATAAAGGTTCTGGGATCCACATAATAAATGCAAATAAATGAAACTTCAAGGAAACTCATGAGTGGGTTCAGAGTAGGCAGCTGCTTTTACTACTAATGGTACTATAGCCTACCCGTGGTAATAAACAAAAGCCAAAAATTAATTGTCCGTAACAGGAAAATCTTCGGTAAGATGCAATCCAACTAAGATGCAGTCAATTCCATTTTGTGGAAGCAAAAGTGAGTGACAAAAGAGTTTTTTGTTTGATGTGAGCAAGTCTTCACTTACATAGAAAGCAGTAACAGTTCCAGCAGAATCACCCTCCACAAGCTTAATCTGAACAGTAACTTTGCCAAACATATACTTGCTTTTGGATTGAAATCCAGCACCTGAAACCCAAAAAAAATACACACACACACACCAGCCATTTCATCATTGTGGCATATATTGACAAATAAATCTCGCGGTCCAAACTTAAAAATACGTGGCTTAACTTAAAACTGTATACATTTTCCACAGAGACGGTGTTCATCTTTATGACAAGGGAGCCGAGTATTGGCACCGTGTACCGATTACAAAATGCCAGTTGCTAAAATAAACCAGATTAACGTGTGAAACATTGAGCATGAGTCCTTATGCCGTAAAGATCGAACTTTTGTGAAAGAGATTAATGTTAGTTACCAGAATAGTTATCAAGCTTCAACCTGAGGACCTCTCCCTCATACACGAAGTGATCAAGGGCCCAGCTTGGTTGATAAAGCTCATGAAATTTTGCAGAGTTTACAACACCCACTGATGCAAGACCCACAAAGAAACCCACAAGAGAAAGCATTTTGAGCAGCGTATTCGCCATTGAAATGAGGTAGAGCGAGACAAAGACACGAGACCCAAGCCTAATGACCGGCATTTTTATAGCCGATTCTAATGGCTTCCGCTACAAGAGTCAGAGCACCGGACACATCGTCTCGCTCTTCTTGCCACATCATCTGCCACCTCAGATCTCCAATAAAAACTTGATGGTACAGAGAAATTGAAAAATGTAGCCGTTACAGGATTCTGCTTAGCTGGCTGGCTAAAGCTGGTTACTTTGTGAAGGACACTCATTGTAAGACTTGTCTTTCGTTCAAAAACAATGGGTGCAGGCATCGTCCAATCAAGATCTGCCACGTGAACCAATCCAGCTGGTTCAATTCACCTCCAGCTGTCGCTGGCAGTACCGTGAGTTAAAAGTGCCCCTCTTTTCTGCATGGAAAAAGAACCCATCTTTCCCTTAAGGAGAAAAAAAAAAATTGTAATTCATATTATTTTTCTTTAATATTAACCAAGAACGTTTATATGGAATTTCTTTTTTTTTAATTTTCTCTTTTTTATACTAAAGAAATCCCGAACTGTCACTGCTTGAAAATGGGTTTCTTCAAAAAAAAAAAAAAAAAAAAGGGGAATCAATACCAGATATTAGTTAACTGAAAATTTCTAAGAAAAGGACATTTCACAGACAATGAAACGTCGTCTAAGATAGTTTTATAAATAATTGCATCACATAATTGCGTTCTCCGATAAAGAAATTTTTGGTAAAATTTCAGTACAGGTCTTTTCGTGAATGAATTTCGGGAAAGTGTGCAAGTTAATTTTTGGTACTCGAGAACGTGGGACAGGATGATGCGGATATCACTTTATCTTCTTTGTTTTTCGTTTTACTTTGCCGATGGCAATGCTAGCTGGACGGTACAGGCTTTCAAAAATGTTATTTTAAAATGCTTTCATAATGCGTGCCATGATATTTGAATTTTCTTCCATAATATTTGCAGTAGGGCAAGTGGCAGGGGGGGGGGGCAGATTCTTAATAAAGCTGAAAATGATGGCCATGCTAATGATAACCTTTCATTATTTGTTTGTTATGTTGTGATACTAATAAAATAGAGAAAGAGAAAGATTTTTTATTTTTTTTTTTGGTTAAAATATATACTAAACACCATTGATAATAATTTAAGATTTGTGATTTAGCAAGTTAAATTATTTAATTATTTAATTATTAATTTGATTTGACTTCCAAGGGATAAATGGCCGATGACATATTCCATGTTTATGATGAGTTTGGTTCGCATTGGACATAATCCCCTGGCAAAACATTTTTGGTTCTTTTTCTTCTCAAATGGGTGTTTGCTTTGTTTTGTTCAGATACTTTCCCAGAAACGCATAAGGGGGGGCATTGAAAGCGAGAATGGATGGTACGACCGGTAGGTTTTTCGATTTTAACCAGCCGAAAGGGTCACGAAAATCCAGAAAGCATCATGCTTCACTTCCTCCTCTGCCTTGCTAGAAACTATTCAGGCACAGCCACGTGACAGAAGATACTTTTACAGCGAGTCCACTGCATTATTACCGTCAGGGTACGAACCCCGTTTCTAATTTTTCCTTTAAAAAAAATAAAACAAAATTTTAAAATAATTAATTCAAATAAACATTTTATATACAATATATAATTAATTATATTTATCCTGGTAAAAGACTCGTACGATTTAAGCCAGCATTAACTGCATGACTGGCATTTGAATTTGGTGCTGATGGACGTTTCCACTGCCAAAATTTGCAGCTATAAAAGCGTGGATAATGATGAAGGGTTTTCTTGTTTCAGTGGGTAAGTTTAAACATCTGATTGCCCATTTCCTGCGTAGGCACCAGGTCCTATAAACAGTGCATACAGAGGGAGGATTTGAAAACGGCACTTAACGACACTCGTGAAAAAATCTGTACTCCATGATTTGATATTTTCTTTTTTTTAATCACCGTTTGATCCAGCGCACCGCTCCAACTTGGAATCTACTAATAATAGACAATGATTAAAAAGACTGGAATTTTATCAAACAAACGGGTTATCTCTTTCATCAACCAAATGGGAATCCTTCGTGTTGCCTGAAAATAAGAAAAGCTCGAATACCGTATGGCCATTAAATAGAAAGTAAACGACATTTGTGCAACGTTATCAATCCCGAAACGAGCGTATGAATCAGAATCACAGATTCAAGGTTACAGGTGGAATACCCTTGTGTTAATTACGGTGTATAGGAAACGATTACGGCAAGGGCATCTCACCATGAGTGAGTTGCTTACAAATATCTTGTGATAAAGCCAGCTGTTAGAAAGCATTATTATGTATAGCAAATGAAAAGAAATAAAGTAAAAAATAATAAATTCAGATAATTATTAAAAAAAATTTATATTATATTAATATTTTTTATTAAATATATAATATAAAAATTTCTTATAATGATTTGAATCAATAATTCTTTTGTGTTGATTTAACCCGGCACAAAAAGAAAATTGATGCGATCATATGTCATAATTTGTTGACTACGAGGGCCAAAAAGTCCATGCAATTGACAGGCAGGCATGTTGGCAAGCCTAGGATGCTGGGGTGCACGCATGTTGAGGTTAACATGTCTTTTCGATCATGACGCCTTTAATCCTCCATTCCCCACTACCACCCTCATCAATGTCTTTCTGTCTCTCCCTCTTCAGCTCTTCCCTCAGGTAGTAAATATATACATAATGGGAGCGTGATCGAGACTCTTTGTCTTCTTTTTTTTTTTTTTTTTTTTTTTGTTTTTTCCTTCGTTTTCTTCTCTTTTTTCGGAGGGTAGTATGCGAGAGAAATCTTCATGAGCGAATTCAAAAAGAAAATCCCTTTGTATTTGTTGAGGCCAGATGAGCAATGCTGCTGGCTTTAGTTTAACCCTTTTTTTTTTTTTTGGATTGGAACGCGAGTGTCGTTAACGCGAGTTCATTTGGAGTGAAACTCTTGGGTTACCTGAGTGTAACTGTGTTATAATTATGCTGTCTAAAGGTGATGATATAATATAATTTTTTTTTTATTAAAATGCACGACATGGAAGTTCTCATAAATTATTGATGAAGTCACAGTGCTATACTTTTACAAATTAATGTAAAAAGAATAATAAAATCATTGCATTGCAATCAAGTGCCATGTCCAGAAAAACAAAATGGTCTACCATTTCTTGTCTAGTGACTGAGGCATCTGCTGCTCGACCTGGATGGAAATAAAAGGATTAGGCACTTCTACCTGCATTTTACAGGAAAGAATGTTTAACGCGGCGGCTGTTCCTACACTAACCCACATCCACATCGTATTTGTCTGAAATTTTTATTTATTAAAAAATTTATTGATCTATAAGTAGGTGATTAAGATAATTTTATTAATTTTTTTTATAAAATTTATATTTATTTCTCAAAATTAAATTGCAAGGCTTTAAAAGAATAGCAGCAATGCATTGGTGGTCATTGTTCTTGGGTTGCTACATTTATCTCCAGTACCGATTGGATGCGATTCATATTTGTATTCACCATCAAGCTTGGACAGTAGCAACGAGGTTACAAGACCAATTTAGAACATATTTATGATTCGAAGAGAGCGTTCAGACATTGGAAAGAGCAATTTAAGAGCCTCGAAGTTTATGGGGGACACGAGGTACACAACAAAACCCATTTCCCTTAAAAGGACAGCTTCCAGTTCTCTAAGATCTGTTCTGGGTCGTTGTCTTTCATGCCTAGAAGCTTTAGAAAATTGGGTTAATATCAACAGAGAAATACTAGTAAGACAAGACATATATTCTCGCCCTGTTTTGGCAGCCTAAATCATAATACATCAAATAAATTTGAGATCAAGAGATTGTTCTTTGTTATAGTTTTGGTACCCATGTTAGGATGTTGGGGTTGTCCGATGCGTAATGCTGGGAAGAGCATGAAATGCATTATAAACTAATTCCATTAAGGATTCAAGAGCAACAACAAAGTAGAGACTCGTCTGGATGAAAACATTAGCCACAGAAAAGAGCATTAAGCTAAGATCACAATGCCCTTTTTTAATGGATTTGCCATTGATATACCTTGTGGAAAACTATTATCTGCCAAAGAAAATCCTATTGACAACATCAACAGGCAAAGCATAAGCTGGATCAATGGCTTTCAATCCTGGATATTCGAGAAGTGAGAGTCCTGCAAAACATGCAGAAATATCTGAGAAGAAAGAAGACGCATAACTGCAGAAATATCTGAAAAGAAAGAAGGCACATAAGATGGCATCTGGAGGAAAGAACATAACTTTAACCATGGGCTATAGCACAAAAAGGATCAGAAACAATCAAATATAGAGCCTTTTTATCCTATGTTAAAGGGGTGTGGGATTCTCTCTAAGCACCATCAACAGTCGATAGACAAAAATCCTGATTGATGCAATTGGGAAAACAGAGAAAAGGAAGAATAAGAAAACAAAGTGTGAGTTGGTGTGGAAACAAGAATAACTATCCAAAAATTCTTATAACAAATTGAAAATTTTCCCGAGGACAGGGACTAGTAGCTCTTTAAAAAATGTCACTATATGGACAGAGACAAACAGAAAGAAAGAAACCAAATGATTGATAGGTCAAATGAAGCAATTTATGCTATTAAATACCAGCAACTCCAAAATATGTGTGAAATACATCAACAGCATCATCGGGTCTGTCAGAAATTCCTCCATTTTCAATGTCCTGCAATGTTTGACACAAATTGAAAGCATAGCTCCTAAGTTTCGAAATAAATATGCCACAAAAGCAACATCCTCATTCCAAGGTGTTCTAGATTATTTTAAAGCATAAACATCAACCCAGTTTGGTACAAACCTGACAGTTTAAGATGAATTTAATAAGCTTATCCTTGTTTATCCAATGGACTCTGTCAATCATAGTCAAGCTAGAAAGAACCCACCATGAGTAGCATACCTAAAGTGAGTAGCATATATCAATAAAAGAATATGAAGCATGATCATAGAAATGGTCTCATCTATGAAAGTACGCACATCAGGAAGTTTCTCGGGACGCCCATTTAGACCTCCAGATTTCACCTGCCGTTCACACAACCACCATCCCAGGAGGTCCCTATCAACATGATGCAGAGATCCAGTAATAGCAAGGGCAGCCACGCAACAGAAAACTGCAACCACAGGAAGCAAAACATAAGCCGATCAGGGCACACTGAATCATGCAAATGTCACAAAATACAAGATGATCAAGCCCACCATTTGCTGACTTCCTGAACTTTCCATGTATGATTCAGATAGCATATATGATCATTAGCTACATAGGCATAATCATGAAAACAGCATACAGTTGTGTCACACAAGTCTAAAGACCATTTTCACTAAAATTATATTTTCCTCACTTTCCCTTTCATCCACTAGCATCCATTGATGAATTTTCAGATAGGTTCAGATGCCAATAAACAGTTTGCAATTCTAAGAAACTCAAAGTCATTTACAATATTTTAATCTTTAATAACCAATATAAATAAGTTGTCTGAATATTAAACATTCCAGTAAGAACTATTTCCCCTCCTAAGAAAATAACAAAACAATATGGAATACCCAATAAATGCACTAGAAGCGTTTTGTATAGCTGTTGCAATAAGATACTCTTCAAAGATTGCAAATCCAAGATATCGGCATAAGCAACTGAAAACAAGTCTCCACTAATTGCATTTCAAATAAAAAGTTTTTAGCTTTCTTAGAACAAGAAAACTTCTCCATCCAAAGGTCAATGATATCTAATGTTTCAGAGTTTCAGCATTTAGATTGAAATAAAAGAGAATATGGGTACTTATAAAGGAGTTGATCGTGTGCAACAATTGTGCTATGAGCGGATAGTGGAGAAGTTGATGAGCTATTAAATGCCATAAACACAGAACAGGTCAAGTGACTCATGTTAATGGTGAATCAAGTTCTACCAAGAGCCTCATTGTATACAACAACAACAACATAGAAGCATACAAAATTTATGTCGAGTAATGGACAGTAAAGCACAAATGCCTCTTAACTTTGTGAACACCAGTTCTACATCTGGATCAATGGTAAGTCAGAGATAATGATGGCCCAAACTAAACGCAAGTCTTATTTTAAGTCATTAAAAAGGTAAAGGAATTGGTTCTAGCAGTTGCACAATCATTGTGAAGTACACGAACAAATTAAAAACCAAAATTTCACTGGAAGTAATATAGAACATACTCTGTCCAGCATGGGACTCTGCACCAGGAGTGCATCCAAATCCACCATCCACATTTTTGCAACTTACGATGTAATTCACCGCCTTCTCCACATTTATTTTATCCAAGCAGCGCAATATAGAGAGACAACATATGGCAATATAAGAGAACCTAAAACAATGAACTTTTTTGGTAAAATAGAATTAATATGTACTGCTTCCACAGAAAAGCATGTAACACTTGTACAATTTTACAACCATATACCTTGTATCAACTTCACCCCACATGTCCCCAGAGAAGGATCCATCTTCATTTTGCAGACCAACAATATCTGTTTTAAAAGCTAAGTAAAGCAGAAATTAGGAGCTGTAATACTAAATCCCAAGAATTGCAAGCACACGATGTCACATACTTGGAATTCTTGTGCTATGTTTCAGGTAAGCTATCAAGTGGATCTGACAATGAAGCCAATTCAAGCCTGAAAACTCTTTTCCCCATTTCATCTATAAGCAAATATGGCTTAAAATGACAGAAAATATACTTTTGACAACTATGCAGTGCAATTGGAAAAAAGCAAAGTATTGCCATCAAAATGCTTTAGGAAAGAACAACCTAGGTGATGCAACGATAAAAAAACATCTCAAGTTATTATGAACAGTCCATTAGGAATAAACAATGATGCAACAGGTTCAGGATACAGCTTGAAACTTTCTCGATATCAAGAACATTTAGCTTGTCGAAAAGTGCCAGAACTTGTACAGCACTAAGGGTGTGCAAAATGTGAGGGTCGTGCCCAACATTTCCAGCAAACCCACCTGAATAAAAAAGAGCATCACTACCTCATATTGCCAAAAAATACCATACCATACCACAACCCAAGTATAATAAATAAGTCATTGCTCAAGATAATTCTCATCTCCAGCGAATTCAGAACATTAATGGGGCAATAACTAATCAGATAAAGTGAAATTTTGTTACGAACCAGACTCGTGTTGGCACTTCATCATCCATTGAATTACTTCATCTGAATCCACAACCCCAAGTTTTCCCGTAAGATCCAGAGTGGTCAATCCCCAATATGCCCCATTCATTCTCAAGTGCTCCATCACCACAGATTCAAAACTATCCTTTCTCTTGAGTAACATAATCACCATCAAATAGTTGAGTCAAAAACAGTCAGATTTCACAATTCGCTTCTGTGTCTAATGAGTGGAAAAAACAAAGACCAATGGAATTTAAAATAGAAAACATACCTTTTCTACTGATAAAATGTACTTAACATGCTTATCAACTGCAAGATCCCCCATTTGTGATCACTGTTAAGATTTCGATTTGAGGTTTAGATACTCATTAAGTGTAACAAACTAATAGAAATCATGAAAAAATAATTGGTCTTTTTCAATTCAATCTAATATTAACGGATGAGACAAGCACAAGTCAAATAGCATTCAAGGTTATTTGAAAGACCCAAAAAAAACGGAAGAAACAAATACAGAAAGAGCAAAGAGGAATAGTACCGGAGAAAAAGGCTTTGATGATGGGCTCAGTTTGCTTTCCAGCCGGAGGCGACGAGAAGGCCGGCGGTGAAACGAATAACAAGGTGAGAGAAGCCGTTCGTCCCGACAGTGAACCCCGCTTCCTTTCTCGCAAGGCTTTGCAGTTTATGTTCGTCTACGTGGGTGGGTCCAGTCGGACATACACGTGGACAGGCTTTAACGACGTTATGTGATAAGTGTTCGTTTGGCGGAGCTGTCAAGGGCTTAATTGTCTATTAAGGTAAAGATCGTAGGCTTATTTAGTATTTTTGCAAATTTCATAATCTGGGTGTCATCGCTGTGGTCCATAGGCCAACAGCAGGCCGAAGGCCCAATTGAGTATACTTTGAAAATAGTTGGCAAAGTTGAGGCAGAACTGCAGGCCACAACAGACATCCGCTCGTTCATAAAAGGTGTGTAAAAATGGGTCTGCTTAACAAATGTCGCATCCTAAAGTGATGGGCTAGCTATTCTGTCACCGCCCAACCGAGGAAGCCGGTGGACTAGCACCTTTCGGGCCACCTGGCCGACTCAATATTTTGGGAATAATGTTTTCAACAAAGAGGGTGAAGGTTTTAAGAAAACTCAGAATCAAAATTAATTGTAGCAAATGAAATTTATTTGTATAAATTTTATTTATACACCATATTACACACCGTTATTTTAGTTAACTCTGTTTTAATGTGTATTTTCGCCGTAGATTATTGCATCATATTCAGCAGATTAAGCAAATTATTTGGCGAATCAATGGGAACCGGAAAAAATTGCAAGGTGATATTTAATGATTTCCCAGGAGGGCCTGAAAGTTTTGAGCTCATGTCAAGGTTATGTTACAACAATCATACAATTGATGTCACTCCTTCCAATGGTTCCCTCCTGCATTCTGCTGCACGGTTCGTAGAAACGAAGAGTTTCGTCTCTGGAACATTCTGATGCACAGTTCATGGAAATGAACAGCTCCGTATCTGGAACATGTAATTTACTGGAGCTAACTGAGAAATCACCTCAAGAGATCAACTACTGGACATGGTCTAAGCTAATGGCTATGATAAGACAGTGATAGGATTTAGTTCCCTTAGCAAATTGTTACAGTATTCTTGAGAAATGCATGGATTTCTTTGTTGGAAGGATCTCTTTGTCCATTGAACAAGTCCATGCCCACCTACTTCTTTTCCGGATAGCTATGGATTTCGGTGCTCGAATGACACTAGAAGCGCTGAGAGTTTATATAACAACATCCCCCGGTCAACCTGGTGGTTTGAGGATTTATTGGTCCTGAACGCAAATTTGATGTGGTTACACGAGGTTCCTGTTTTATTGTTAGAAATCCAGATTGCATACTGCAACATCTGACCAGAAGCATAAAATTGTTGAAACTGTCGTTGATATGCTTTATGTTCTTCATTTGAACTCTGTGTCATGCAAGAGCCTTTTTGGGATTCTTCGAGTTGCTTTGGGTTTGAACACGAGCAAGTCTAGCAGGAATGAGTTGGAGAGTACGATAGGTTCTCAGATGGATGAAGCAACTCTTGATAATCTGCGTATTCCACCTCCATGTGGGATGGGTTTGCTTGTATGATCTGAATCTTGCTTTAAGGTTCCGAATTTTTGGCCTTAGCAATGGTCCTGCCAGAACCAGCTAGAGATTTTTGTGATGAAATCTAGCACGCATGGCACGCGTCTCTAGAGGTAACCCATTGGTTTCCAGTATTCTCTGAGGTCAAAGTTGTCTATCTAACTGCATTTATTAGCATGTATCATTAATGCTTGTTTTGTATCTGATTCTATGGTCATCAATTTCAGTTCACGTGATTCCTGTTCTGATTACCAGCATCGCATGGATCTGGTTTTATGTATAGGTGCACTCTGGATTATCTGAAGATGAAAAAATGAAGATATGTTGTGCATTGAACTATGAGAAGCTCTCAGCAGAAGCTTGCGTACACGTTTCTAAGAACAAAAAATTTCCGTGAAAAACAAGCTCAAAAGTTTACTCGAGAGCAACGACAATGCAAAATAGTACGGTGATTCACGTGGTTATTATGGTGAAATTGGATGCAAGGGAAATAAAAATGAATCCAGCGAACAAATTGTCCTGTTTGTGGGGAAACTTCGCCGTCCCAGTTGCGTGGCTCTCCGAACTACCGATGTTCCTGATAGGGATGTAACGTGACTCACACATTTCGAGAGAACCATTCGCTTTATGTGGATCTCCGAGCCACGGACGTAATAGCCCACAAAGGGCAGTAAGAACGAACAAAACCGACAACTTGGGTGATGGACTGATGGGCGGCGTAATCCTAGTGGCAACAATCGTGTCTGTATTTTGACTGTCCCGCTGGAGTTGCTCGCAGCACTCCGCGTGTACTTGATAAGGCATTCGGCATATGACGTGGCTCGCAATTTGCCGAAAGCCTTTCGCTTTGTCCCATTAAACACACCTTTCTCATAAATATCTTCGTGATGTCCCATGAAATACACCTTTCTCATAAAAAGTTACCATTGCTTTATTTCTTAGTTAATTAATTGTTTTCTTATATTATATTTAATAAAAAAAAAATAGTTTTAGGAATTAACCCAACTAATTATCAACTGATTGGACCAATGACCAAGTAACCCAATCCTCTATTTTAAGTCAATGTCTAAGTCAAGCTTAATAACTATGCTTATATTTCCAACCTTATTGCTACAATCTAAGCCCAAGTCATTAAATCATATAAGATATGATTGTCCTCTTAACAAACAACCTTTTTGTTTTTATTTTTTTTTTGGTTACATAGGACTTGTTTCTCAGTAATCACCCTTTGTCCCTCCAATATCAGGAGAGTGTAATAGTCGACAAAGGACAGTATTAGGGAAATGGCGATGGACCGACGGCCGGCCTAATCCCAGTGGTCAGTAGCAACTCATTCCGACAATCGGACCTGAATAGAGTTTGTAGAAACCGTAACCGTGCCGCTCGTCCTTGATACGACTTTCGACATGTGACATGACTCATAATTTCATTAAACTCGTTTGCCTTTCGTCGCCCGTTAAATTCACGTTTCTCATAAATATCTCCGTGATGGGATCATCTTTTTAATATAAAGACATTTTTATAATTGAATTTGAAATTTTTATATTAATCCTAAATACTTAAAATTCTTTTCAAATAAATTGTCTTCTTTCTAAAAATAATCAAAGCCATTAAATGACTATGCTCACCAAGTGAAATTTATTGATAATTTGATTATTTTTTATGAAAAAAATATTTATGTAAAAAAAAAAAAGTAAACGTTTAAAACTCATATAAAAATTTTTAAAAAAAGATTCATTATAAAAATTTATGAAAATATAAGACCAATTTTTTTTTATTTCTCTCTTTTCACGGAAGCATGGCACTACTAATAAGAATAACTTAATTAATTACGTAATAATTGCATCAAATAGTTTCTCCTTCTTTTTTTTTTTTCCTTTTTTTTCTTTTTTCTTTCGGCAACACCCATGTTAAAATTGAGGTATTTTCGTTAGAAGACTAAAGTTCAGACTGATTGTCTAGTCGCAATAATAAAGCAACGTAATTAATCTCTTGTTTCAAAAAAAAATAAAAATAAAAATAAAAACCACGGAAAACGTGCCGCGACTTTTTTTTTTTTTTTTTTTTTTTTACCCCTTTTGAGTTAGCTATGTTTCTTTCTATCCATGCATCTCTATATATGACCCCCGGTGAACCCAACGCGTCTTTGCAGAGATGAGTAGACAAGCTGCAAAAAGTTAAACATCACATTGCTTGGTTGCGCCGCCATCTTAGTATACTTAGAGAGATCGTTATTAATCAATTCAATGGCACTCGATCTCTTGAAGTTGCATAAATTGCGTTTTAACGTCTCCAGGAATCCTCCAGAAAAACCGTTGTTTGTTCCCGTTGTTCGGTGCTCAACAACCACGAAAAAATGTCCCCCACTGATCGAAAGACGCTCCTCCAATTACCAACCAACCAGTTGGAATTACGCTTACTTGCAGTCCTTAAATAATGATAACGCGGTAAGTGCAAACACATGTGATGTCAAGGCATGTACTAATTTTTGTAGATATACTTATCGAAGCCCCAAACTTTCATTTTTCTCCTGATCTACTTGTGCTTGTAAATAAAATCGCAGGATGAAATATACAAAGAAAAGGCAATGAATCTAGAGGAGCAAGTTAGATGCATGATTAACGAGGACAAGGAGGAGATGCTCACCGCACTTGAAATGATTGACGACATCCAACGGTTAGGCTTGGCATACCGCTTCAATGATGCAATTCAGGCAGCCCTTGATAGATTCATCTCTTTGGGGGGATTAAATGCCATGGAAGAAAAGTCTCTCCATGCAACTGCTCTCAGCTTTAGGCTCCTGAGACAGCATGGTTATGAGGTGTCGTCAGGTACTCGAGTCTCGGAATTTTGTTTGTTTATGCAAAATCTGATTATTTAAAATTAGGCCTTTATATATAACAATGTCATGACACAGTTTGATCAAATGATTTTTATTTGGCACCCCAGATGCCCTTAAGAAGTTCATGGATGACGAGGGAGATATCAAGGCAAGCCTCGGGGAGGATGTCAAAGGAATTCTAAGTTTCTATGAGGCTTCATTTCTTTTAACAGAAAAGGACTATAGTTCGGATAAGGTGATGGCGCAGACACGCATGCATCTGAAGAGTCTGGAGGAAAGCATCAACTCGGGATTTGCAGAAAGGATAAGTCATGCTCTGGAGTTTCCGTTGCATCGGAGAGTGATTATGCTTGAAGCCCGGTGGTATATTGAAACATATAGTAAGAGGGAGGACGCGAACCAAATGCTACTTGAACTTGCCAAGCTGAATTTCAACATGGTGCAATCGGTGCTCCAAAGAGACCTTAAACAAGTGTCAAGGTATATTTATGACCTGATAAACTGGGCGGTACGTCTTGTCTATTCAAAGAAATGTCACAATTAATTTCTTGAAGTAATTATTTAATTAACTTCCGTGGGGCTAATTAGGTGGTGGAATCATCTGGGGTTACCGAGCAAGTTGAGCTTCAGCAGGGACAGACTAATGGAGTGCTTCTTTTGGACAGCGGGAATGGTCTTTGAACCTCAATTCAGCTCCTGTCGCAGAGGGCTCACAAAAGTGACCTCTATGATTACCACCATTGACATCTGTATGATGTTTTTGGCACTCTGGATGAATTGGAGCTATTTACAGAAGCCGTGAGAAGGTTTGCAATAAATGTAAAAGATCGTAATTGTGGTAGCGCTATATTATTGGAAATCCTGAAATTGTTTTCTCAGGTGGGATGTCGATGCCCTGAAAGATCTTCCTGGCTATATGAAGCTGAGCTTACTAGCTCTGTACAACACTATTAATGAGATGGCTTATGACACTCTTAAAGAACGAGGAGAAGACATTCTGCCTTACTTAAGAAAAGGGGTATATCGTTTCTTCAGTTGCCATTTGAAATATTTCTCTTACAAAGCTTAATATTCGGAGAGTATCTTTTACAGTGGGCCGATCTATGCGAGACATTCCTTCAGGAATCAAGGTGGAGCCACAACAAATGCATGCCATCGCTTGAGGACTATCTTGAAAATGGTTGGAGATCCGTGTCAGGGCCCGTTATACTCCTCCATGCATACTTTCTGCTGGATCAGAACTTCTCGAAACATGCACTTGATTGCTTAGAGGACTACCACGAGCTACTGCGCTGGCCGTCCATCATATTTAGACTTTCCAACGATTTAGTCACCTCTTGCGTGCGTGTGCCGCATACTTGCACAACTTATTACATTTTATTAAAGTTTAAAGCGAACGAATGTCTTATGTTTTATTTGATTTTGTAATTCAGGCCGAGTCAGCTAGAGGCGAAGCTGTGAATTCAATATCTTGTTACGTGAATGAAGCTGGAGTTTCCGAGAATCAAGCGCGTATACACATTAAAAAATTGATTGACCAAGCCTGGAAGAAGATGAATGGTCTCCAGATTGACAACAAGATTCCCTTTGCAAAACCTTTTATTGGAGCAGCCATCAATCTTGCTAGAATTGCCCAATGCACATATCAGCACGTGGATGGCCACGGAGCACCGGACAGCAGATCAAAGAGCAAAATTATTTCATTGATCATTGAGCCCATTTCAATAATTTGAAGAAAATAAACTATTGTGTATTTAATTTATTATAATCTTCTTTGGCAAAACAAATTTTATAATATTTGTTTAAGTTTATCTTAGTACTAACTAAAAATTAATATTCAAGTAAAAATTGAAAAATTTAATATCTAATTATATGAGTAACTCTAGAGTTTTTTTTTTTTTAAGAATTAAGTGCATAAACACATTAAAAAATTGATTGGCAAAACTTGAAAAGAGATGAATAAGTTTCAATTTGATGACAATACTCTATTTGCAGAATCTTTCTAGGAGCAAGCGTCAATCTTGCTAGAATTGCACATATCGGCATGAAGATGACCAAGAAGCACTGGACAACAGATCAAAGAGCAAAAGTCTCTCATTAATTTTTGAGCTCATTTCAATAATTTAAAGAAAATTTATTTTTAATTTAATAATAAAATTAAAGTAAATAAAAATTAATCATTTAATTTTTATTTAAATATTAATTTTAAGTTTATAATAAATTTAAATTAACTCCTACATAAGGTACCGAAGTCAGAATCAATAATGGTCCACGTTATTAAATGCTTTCTTGTTCGTTACTACACATGTATTTGAATTCATGTTCTTTGTCAGATTTTAAGTCAACGTGACATCCTGTCTCTGTGAGATGCATAACGTTGACTTTAAGCCATACATAAATAATAATGCAGATTTTTAGTAGGGTGGTGTAATTTTCAACTACGGTATGCTCCAACTTTATAGTTTTCTGATTCACGATCCCCAAGCTAAACTATGACGTGACTAACAAACCGACCTAAAAATGAAACGTGGCCCGAATATGAATTCATCCAACCCGACCCAATTGAAATCCGAAGGAAGAAAACGCAGTTTTGCAACCATGAATTGGGGCCCAACGCATTAAATCCCGACAGATACCGTGTAGCTGATAATATTTCTGGAAGTCAGGAGTGTCTTTTTTCCAGGCCCACTCTACATGTGCAGCAACTATTTTGCTTGTGGATTGGACGGTGCCAGGAGACCCACCTGTTGAAAAAAATGAAACAAAAATCGTCGCAACATCAATTACTAGGGGAAAATCGTGGAGGACGTTTCTCCAAATAACAAAGAATTCAAGGCACGTTATTAAAACTATTACACCTTTTTTTTTTTTTCTTTTTATGTATTATAGTTTTTTTTTAATCTTTTTAAAAAGATAAAATTCAAATTCATACTTTATTTTTTATAAAAAATTCATTGACCAATTATAATAGACAATTGATTTTGTATATATAATCATGTAAGTATACATGGGTGTTTATGATTTCACTGGCGAATTATATCTTCTTTTACCATAAAATGGAGGATAAAACCAATAGTTTGTATTTCTTGTCAGAAACAATTAAGACTTCCAAATATGTGTGTGTGTGCCATGAATGGTTGCAATCTGCTAAAGAGTGGATTAGAAGAAGCTTTCTGCTACTATGGTTGCGTGGCCTAAAGGGCTAGGAGAAGGGGAACAGAAGATAAGAGCATGGAGTCAGCATATCCTTCCTCAGATCCAGTTTCATACAAAATTTTACAGTTTAAGTCAACGACCATTTGTTAATCAGAAAAGACAAACTACTTCCACAACCGTCTCGGATGGGACAACCTTGCCGATCCCTTTTTTATGCTGACAACATGGTCAGCGAGTCAACAGCATTGCCGCTACTCCGGGATACTCGATACATAAGGTCGCCAAAGACAATATTTTTGTCTAGTATATGCACGTGCAAAGGTATTTTATATGCGTGAAGCAAAGGCCTCTGTTCTATGTTGGACTTGTAGATGCAGATAAATTCCAGCATAAATTGTCTTCCTTCATGAAACAAGCTCAGCTTTTGGGTATCCCCAAAAACAAACGAAGTTTACCATTTGTGAAGACTACCTGCCTGCTTGCATTGCCTTTTTGCCTCTAAGTGAGAGTGACTAAGAAATGGACTTCACCTTGGGGTCAAATGCCCACAACGAAACAGAATGCAAGATGCATAATCGACAATACACCCAAAAGTTTCCCTTTTCCTGCAACTGTACAAACAGGATTTCATTCCCATGTAAAAAGAAAGTACCATCAGCCACCTTGACTTTGCAAAAAAGAAAGAAATACTATAAACAAATAATAACAGCATTGCTCATTCTGTACAAATAGCTTAGTCACACAAATGGCGAGTTAAAAGTCCTATTATGAACAAAGCCTGGGCAAGGATCTAGCACTACTTTGGCTTGATGCTCTTGCCCTCATGATTTTAGTCATCTGGGTCTGCATTTTCCTGCAAACTTTCTCCAATTCCATCACCCTCCATTGCATTCCTTGCAAATGTGCCCTAAGTTTATTGTCGTCGGTCGATTGGCCAATTTTCCCAGAATACAGGACAATTTGTTCGCTGGGTTCATTTTTATTTCCCTTGCATCCAATTTCACCAAAATAACTAGGTGAATCACCATACCATTTTGCTTTGTCGGTGCTCTGAAGTAAACTTTTGAGCTTGTTTTGTTGAGATGAGAGAGCTTGGAGAGCACTTTTTGATTGAAATTTTTTGTTCTTAGAAAGGTGTATGCAAGCTTCTGTTGAGAGCTTCTCATAGTTCAGTGCACAACATATCTTCATCTTTTCATCTTCAGATAATCCAGAGTGCACCTATATATAAAAACCAGATCCATGAGATGCACGGCATCTGATAATCAGAACAGAAATCGCGTAAACTGAAATTTATGATCATAGAATCAGATACAAAACAAGCATTAATGATACATGATAAATGCAATTAGATAGACAACTTTGACCTCATAGAATAGTGGAAACCATTGGGTTACCTCTAGAAACATGTCCATTGCGCGGTAGATTTCGTCACAAGATTCTCTCGCTGAATCTGGTAGGGCCGTTGTTAAGGCCAGAAATTTTGAAGGCTTTAAGCAAGGATCTGGGGCTACTTCAGCTATGTACAAATCCATCAAGCTAGCAACTTTCTGCAATCGCATTGGCGATGCTTGACAAATTCCCCGACGCAGAAATGCCTTCAGGAATCTTAAAACAAGATTCACATCATACAAGCAACCCATCCCGCATGGAGATGGAATAAGCAGATTATCAAGAGTTGCTTTATCCATCTGAGAACCTATCATACTCTCCAACTTATTCCTGCTAGACTTGTTGATGTTCGAATTCGAAGCAACTCGAAGAATTCCAAAAAGACTCTTGCATGACACCGAGTTCAAATCAAGACCATAAAGCATATTAATGACAGTTTCAACAATTTTATGCTTCTGGTCAGATGCTGCAGCATGCAATCTTGATTTCTGATAATAAAACAGAAACCTACTGATGATGACATGGCCAATCTTTTGTGTAACCATGGATTGTATGAACATTTCTATCAAGTTTGTACTCAGGACCAATAAATCCTCAAACCACCAGGCTGATGGGGGGATGTTGTTATTTAAACTCTCAGTGCTTCGAGTGTCATTCGAGAATCGAAATCCAGAGCTGTCCGGAGAAGAAGTAGATGGGCATGGACTTGATTCACTGGACAAAGAGATCCTTCCAATGAGGGAATCCATACATTTCTCAAGAATAACAGAACAATTTGCTAAGGGAAGTAAATTTTGGCACTGTCTTATCGCAGCCAATAGCTCAGCCCATGTCCAGTAGTTGATCTCTTGAAGTGATTTCTCAGTTTGCTCCAGTAAATTACATGTTCCAGATACGAAACTGTTCATTTCCATGAACTGTGCAGCAGAATGCAGGTGGGAAACATTGGAAGGAGTTACATCAATTCTACCATTGCTGTAACAGAACCTTGACACGAGCTCAAAACTTTCAGGCCCTCCTGGGAAATCATTAAATATCACCTTGCAATTTTTTCCGGTTCCCATTGATTTGCCAAATAATTTGCTTAATCTGCCTGAATATGAAGCAATAATCTTCTGCAAAAATACATAATAAACCAGAGTTAACTAAAATAACGGTGTATAGTATGATGTATGCATAAAATTTGTACAAATAAATTACACAAAGTACTATAAATCCTGCAGAGAACTGGTCAATACCAATACCTTGAAAAAACATTGACAAAATGGAATATGGTCTAAATGGGATAATGGAATACTAACCAAAACTGAGAAATGGTAAGACTGAAAAAATTTACTGCTGGGTAACTAGAACAATTGCCCATAAAGGAAGTAAGGATCCAAGCAACCAAGTCCACGAGTTATCAATAAGTCAGGAATTTCAATAAAGGCAATCACTTTCATAATGGAACCTTTTAGTCACCAAATCAAGAGAATGAACTCATTGAATTGAACCATCCACGATATGAAAAAGCAAGATTAGAAGGGATTATCTTGCTTAATCTGCAAAACGAAGGCTTTAAGGTCGTTATAGTCAATTAATTGTGCATGGCCAAAACCCCAGAAAAATGCGTCCTCGAGAGCTACCCCGCAAACAAGGTAATGGGGATAGGATAATAAATGCCATGAAAGCAACTACTAGTCCGTCTCAAAAGGAGTGAATAAAAACAAATGAAGGCATGACCATTTCATTGCATCAGCATTAACAGCAATAAACGACAGGGAGAAGAAAAAAAAAAAAAACATTAGAGAAGGCCTTGCACAGTGATAATAACAATTAGTTAAATTTGAAGAAAAGGACGCTATGAGAATAGCCCCAAGGCAGTAATGTTGGTGTACATCTAATGGAGGCCACTTCAGCCGCACAAATCACTGAGGTTAATGGAGAGAAAAGCAGTAGGGGAAAATTACAAAGGAATGTAAGGATCGTGAATTTACTCAAATTCCAAATATAACAAACAAAACCTTATCATACCCGAAACTATGATTTCTACTTTAAAACCAGAACTGCACATGAATCATAAAAGCTAGATCAGCAAAAATGTGAATGACATTAAGTAACGAAGGCAGAACAAATAAAACAAAAGGAAAAAAAAAAAAAACGAAGGAAAGCGTTGGCCAGCTTTAAGAAGAAAATAAAAGAACAAGAACATAGAATAATCTTTTACCCTGTCCACCATGAAAGTCTCTTCCCCATTGACGTCAACTTCAAGATCGCAGAAAATTGCCATGACCCAATATAACAACCTCAAATCAAGAATTTTATTTTTTTTTTTTCGCTTTTTCTCTTTATGAGCTCTTATTAGAAAAGAAAGAAAAAAAATGAAAATCAACAACCAAAGAGAGAAGGAAATATGAGAAGGCCAAAAAGGAACGAGAGAAAAGGAAGAAGAGCACAGAACAAGGTTATATTCTGAGATGGGAAATGAAGACAAACACAAAAAGGAAGTTCGGCCCTCAACCGTCTTTTGTAAGAATGTGGTGGCTGCAGAAGCAAGCAGTGTGGCTCTCAACTTGGCCAGCCAGACAAGACACAGTGTGTCTCCAAGAAGCAACGAGGTGCATAAAGACACAGAGAAGATAATTATATGTTACCATGAACCAGTTGGAGAGGGAACAAAAAAAAAAATGTCGTCAATCAAGACAGACACATAACACACACAAATATGTAGAGAGAGAAAGAGAGAGGAGACTCCACAGAAGGACAGTCAGCTTATGTCATGTGCGTAACCACTGAGCCACTAAATCTCCCTCTGACATTCCCCAAAAAAAAAAAAAAAAAAAAAAAAATTGTTATATTATGGAATTTGGTAAAACAACTATATTATTGAACATCGATAGCAAAGAGAGGTTGTGTTAGTATAGTCGTTAAACAATGATTTTCTAGTCTATCTTTACCAAGTGCCTGCAATGCGCTATGCAATTGCCGAGATAGTCCATTTGAACCTTTTTGCATGGGACCCACCTTTCTTCTATTGGTCTCCATTATGGGTCCCATTGAATGATCGGTCTCTTTTTGCTCGGAAAATGGATCGTGTTGGTGGATCTCACCCTTTTATTTAGCATTTCTCAGATGATTTTAATAGGTATCACCACTTGAAGTAGTAGTTTAAAAAATTTAAGTTTATATTTTTTTTTATTGATATTCACTCCTAAATATAAATTGTTGCAAATGTTGATAATTTATACGAAATGTGTGATAATAAGTTTTAAACTCGTTAAAACTGAATTTAAAATTTATTTTGACATAATTAATTAATTAATTTCAGACTTATTAATATTGAAAATAAATATTAGAAAATCTCACCCAATCTTTATGATTTTTAAGTGATTATTTTTACGTGTGCTTGAGTGTTAAAAAAAACTCACTCAAATGAAATTTAATTGGATTATTTTTATCTCCTTAGTTTTTTCAAGAAAATGAAAAAAAAAAATAGAGTGATTTGATCTACTCCTAGTAGATGCAATATTTTAACGTAGAATTATATGATTGGACATGGATGGAATCTACTTAAATGAGGAATATATTCTGTAATTAGTGGCATTTTTTTATTTCATCTAATTGAAGGGTCCCCCAATCTTTGATTGTTAAGGCCGCGACGCTTAATTATTATTATTATTATTTTTTTCTTTCCCATCCAGTTAAAGAAAAATAATAATTTTTTTGGGTCACTATACCGTCGAATTGTATTTGTGCGGACCTGAGAGCTCAATCAAATCTTCCGATTCAGGAGTTGGGACTTCCTGCCTAGCGGACGAGGTTGGCTCAGCTGCTCCCATAGGCCGGCAGTTGCCTGATTCTTGTGCCTGTTACTTTGCGAATTCCTGCTTTTTTCCTTTTATTTTACTATGTTGTCGTTAAAAAAAATTATTAATAATGAAATTGTTTTTCACGAGGATACACGGGAGAGGCACGAGCTCAACCGTTCGTTGCGTTCACGCACTCTCGACAATTTCGGGGCACAGCGGGGGTCACGTGATTGTAAACGCCGGAATGACACTTTTGCCCATAAAAGACCTCTCATTTACGGCGTCTTCCGTCAACCTCTTTTTAGCATCTCTGAGGGAAAAAAGAAAAAGGACAAAAAGAGTTCGTACAAAGTTTCTGAGAAGGGTATTTCCGTCAAAGGAAATGGTATTTTCGCCTGAGGAAGCAAGCCACTTGGCCGATCTTTTCGAACTCATGATGGTGTCTCCCAAACCCGATCCCGGAATCATTCGCCAATCATTTCTCCTTGCCATTCTAAAGCTGAACAGCGAAGCGACGTCGTTGCATTCCAAAAGCCCCTACCTACAACACCGGGATTCCTCTTGCCACTACAAAATTTTACTTACAACAACAATCCAAAGGATCTATTCAAATTATTTTTGGGTAAAATCCGGGGCCGGATCTCTTAAAATCTTTCCAGATTTGAAATTTTGGTTGTACGTGACAAATAATATTTGCCAGATCTTGATGTTGCCTTTAAACAAATAATTATAACAAATAAAACAAAATAAGGGAACAATTATAAAATATATATATTTTTTTATTTTTTATTTTTTTGATATAAACGATAAAATAGATAAAGAGGTCTGTCCCGGATCGATCCTTTGGTTTCAAATTTCAAACACAAAGGTTCTTTCAACTTGAAAGTTGTTCTTTACCCAAAATTTCAAACGATAAAAATTTTTGCTGTAAAAATGGAATTGGAAGGTGGCACTTGAAAGGGTTTGACAACGAGACGGGCGACGATCTAGTTATCTAATCGAGAGAGTCATAACCAACCCAATTGTCTATAGTTCGGTTTTAATTTGATTTTAATTTGTGTAATCAGAGGCTTGTATGTTGGGCTTTGACTATCCTAATTAAATCTTAATATCACAATCGGATCAAAATTTCCGCATAATTAATAAAATGCAGGACCAAACCTGTAGTTGTGGTGTGAACGACGCCGTATCACTCGGTGATATTCCGCGAACCTGTAGTTGCAGGAGCTGGCCCCCTCATGGTTTGACCAATTTTGTGGTGGAGATAGATTGGAGTTGTATCCCTCTGAAGTGTCACATATCGGAAGCAATGCGCGATGCAGCTCTACCGCCAGACACGAACACTTCTGTTGTCTAGATTTTCCATGACAGGCTGGGCCAAGACGGAGTCGTGATATACAAATGAAAAAGGCCCACGAGTTAATGGTTCGGAAATTGGTACGATGGTGTAATGTGAGCCGCAAATATTAACTGATGGTGCAAGAAGCAAATCCTGGAACTATATAATAAGGTGGCTTTAGGCAGTATAGCCATTAGAGTTTTACCATGATTTAAAAAATAATAATAATTTTGAATTTTAATTAAAATTAATTTTTAAAAATAAAAAGTAGGGATTATCGATTGATTTGAAACCGTGAGTTCATTGGCTCTGGACAAATCTTGAAACAGATTTATTAGAAGAACCAAACCGTAGTATTAATTTCGGTCAAAACGCAAGAACATGACAAAGGGCATGTCTTCTCTTCCTTTTTTTTTTTTTTTTTATTATATCTCAAAAACTTTTAAAAAATAAAATGTAAAATGGAATTAATAATAACACAGGAAAAATTCCAATTCCCTTGTCTCGTCAAATTTCTTCTTGTAAATAAAGAGTAGTCACCCTCCCAACCGCTCTTCTTCGAAACAAAAACATCAAGAAGAGAAAAAAAAATGATAATAAAGAAAGCAATGCAAATTAGCAATAATAATGTTAGTGACAAAGGTCATGAAATTTTTCAAGTACTTGTGTTTCTGTTACCAACCCAACCCACACTGGTGGCAGCGGAGGATGAGGCAACCTCTGCCACCAACGGGGAGACGCCGCTGCTCTCCCCCTGCAGGCAAAATACAATCGGTCAGGCAGCGGATCAGCCTCTCGCTGGCGACCAACATCAGAAGACGGCGTCGTCTCATTCACCGACGGTGAAAGGAGTAGTTGTTATAGGCATAATAATGACTATAAATACACTGACGTCAGGTAAATTATCTGAACAATGGAGATAAATAAATACAGAGTTTTAGTGGCTCGAAATAGTAAAATTAAGAAATTTTCATGTATGGCTTTTAATGCAAAAATTTGCCCTTTTTTAATTTGTTATCTATATATATATATATATATATTTTTTTTTTTTTTTAAATGCCAGTAGTGTGGAGGTTTCCTTCGGTAGCCTACCTGTTTGTGGGGTTAGAGATAATACAATGCACATGGTGATTCCAGCGTTCTCACCGACGCCGTTTACGTCATGAGCTTTTATCCAAGTGGTTGGCGTTGCCACGTCATCCAGAGATATGGTGAGAGTGGTGACTGCTTGTGCCTTGCGGTTTCAAGGAGCCACAAGGATGCTATGGATTCATGGACATAAAAGGTTTCTAATTGTTTATGGATTTGTTTTGCCAAATTAACGTTGCACCGATGCAGATGACAAAAGAAAACAAAATGACCATGTTGCTGGCCTCTCTGGAATTTTTTCTTTTTCCTTTCTATTCCTAAAACTAAAATTTTGTGGAAATACGATTGCAGGCCCGTTATCTTGTATTCAGTGTTTTTGTTCAATAAACGCCTTCCCTTTTTCTTGATTAAAATTTCGTACAAGTATGATTGAGAGCTTTTTATCTTTCGTCTCTGTTTATCTTTTGTCGGACCTACTTGCATTACAAGAACAATTCGTACGTTAAAGAATTGACAAAGAGAACATGACAATAAGGGGCTTGATCTTTGTCCTAGCATGCTGGAAAATTTGCGTGGGAAACTAAAATATCATTAGCTTTCAAAGAAAAAGAGAACAGGAGAACAGTAAGCAAGAAAGTCAAGAGCTACCACCTTTGAACATAACTATCATCGAAAAGATTGCAACTCTCACTCTTAAGGTGGAAAACTACCTAAGAAACTGTTTTTATATTCTGCATCGCACCCCCTACCTGACAAAACTGTTGATATAATCGTAAAAATAGACATATACAGCGACTCAGAAGAAAAAGAAGAAAAGAAAAAAGGGGAAATTTTGATCTAATTCCCATCCAATTTCTGGGGAAAATGTGAGACAGATTTGTTTTGATTGGTTCATGATAACAAATCTTGAAAGGAATCTAACAAATCACTGTTTTCCTCGTATCCAAACGTTGGTAAAGCAACAACGAGGATACAAGGGCCTGCAATTCCTTTTGCCAGTCTGTTACTGAAGCTATCGTTCTTCAACAAGGAATAGCTTAGGAATCGAGGATACAAATGCCCAGCCACCATCCCACCTTAGACCCCTACAAGTCAGTCAATGCCAGCATCGCAAGCCAAAAACTGACAAATCAATGACATCCAGGCAGTTGATCCCACCCTCCCAACCTTTCAATTCTTCATGGCCATCTTTTAACAATCGTTTATGTTGATGCTGAGTAAACCTCATGGCTATGGGTATCTGCTAGGCGTGAAAAGGGCACTTGATTTTTATGGCCAGACAGCCCCCCCTGAGTAGAAGGTAGATCGGAAATTTTTGGACTGGACACTGACTTGGAGAATGCATGCGCTAGCTCCAACGCAGAAACTAATTTTCCGTGGCGAATGCCTGAAGCATCATGGAGAGCAGGTGTTGGTTTTTCAATGGGTTTGCGCCAAGTTTCAGGTTCATGTTGCTGGCCCTTGGCATCCCTGCTGCTCCTCCAGTTCTTATTCTGCCAGTTCCTCCTTTCTGCATTAACTTTATCTTGGTCCATGTGTTTGTCTTTGTGCTCAGAATCCCTTCCAGTCCTCCTGTTGAAAACTTGATTCTCAACCCTTTGACCATGTCGAGAATTTGCAACAAAGTGTTCTGATGAAACTTCTTTCTTGGGAGAATTGACCCTTTGTGCCCTGCCAAAACAGAAAAAAAAAACAGTTGACTATGGTGAATTCCAGTATTACATGTATCAAATTAAGCCATTAAAAGCCGTTTGCCCATTGCATAGAATGGAAGAAGTAAACAAAAGGACAAGGAGAGGTAAAACCAAGCACAACAACAATGAATCGGACTCAGAAATGAAACCAAGAGGAGAAGTTGGCTACCTGTCAGGCAAATGGCTCACATCAGGGTTATGGATGGTGATGTCGCCTCTTTCCTTGAGAACCTGAGAGAGAACATGCAAATCAGGCTGAGTAACACAATGAACTCTAAAATAAATCCACAGGTAGCAAGGGAAAAAATAAACTAGCAAGTTAAAGAAGAAAAAGCAATAAGGAAAAATCAAGTCTACGAGGAATTATTACCCAGTCTACCACATTGTTGTAGACCAGGCCTCTCACACAGTGACATCATAGCTACTCATGTCATTTCATTGGAAATAAGAGGAGGCTAACCATCTCTTGCACAGAAGCAAAGATGACACAAGTGCTGAGGTTTCACTGTATGATAAGTCCATCTAGATAACATGGTCGGAAGAATTTATTTAGTAATTTCCCCAAATCAACATGTGAACAGCTCAAATCATCATAACAAGTGAATAATCTAAGATGAAATTACAATCATATTTGGTAGTTTCTAAAATAAACATATTTCAGAAACTCTAAAATTCATGATTGACAACTTATCGTGGATCATACCACTTCCCTTGGACGAGCACCGCCGAACAATGTGTTCCTGCATCAATTGCAGATACAATCAGATATGAAATTGTAAGGACCAAATAGCAAACTCTACACAAAAGGGCACAAAATGGTGGCTACTGAAAATTGCAAAGAGAAAACAGTGTAATGATTCCTGCTAAGCTTTAGAAGAAGAGCTACTCAAAAGCAGACACCATTAAATTGAACAAACATTGCAAAAGGAACTATATGGTCCAGGAACATAGCATCAGACAAACAGTCAGCAAGGTAAAGCAAACATCAGGCAACAAGTTTCTGCTACCAAAAGGTGTGTTTATCACCCTTTGATGACCAAAGGAACATATTGCTGCAAGTTTAATTCCCACATAAAAGCACAGGCATAACACCTTCTCTTGATAACATTGTTTAGTCTCATATTAACTGAGTACCTATCAGAAGCATTTACTTATAGTCTTACACATTCAATTCTAAGTTTTTCAAACCTAAGGTGCAAATAAGTAAAAACACTCAAAAATTAACTTCGCCACTGGAGGCATGTTGTCTTTCATGGACAAGTTGATTTAACCACAATCAGTTGCACAACAAAGTCTAATTCCAAACGAAAATATTTGAAAAAGGCTTGATTGAGCTAAATCTTAATTTGTGGGGAACACAAAAATGGTAAAAGAATTTACGGGAAAAAGGGAAGAAAAGATGGGGGATTCTTTGGGCTTGGAAGTTACAAAAGTATGATTTTCCAATGTAACTTTGACACCTTGTCTAAAATTAGCAATTTCTCCATGCTAAGGTAAAAAGAATCACCAGGCTGCCATCAAGCTACAAGTTGTACACTTCAGTGCCTTTAAAAGGAAATCTACAATTAATTAGAGCTTTTATAACCTAATAGCCAATTGCAGCTGTAACTTCACAGGTTGCAAAATAACTTGCAAATGCCCTAAGAGTAAACTACTAACAAATGCAGAAACATAGGATTAAAAACAAGCTTACACACCTTTCTCTTTTTAAACTTTCATCAGTTTGATCAACAAGCTGTGACCGGGGCTTCAAATTCAATCTGCGACGTTCAACCAGCCTGTCAACTGGTTGGCTATCAGTCTCGGAATCAGTTGTTATGGGCTTTCGAGGATTTGAATTTCTGTATGATTCCTGGGCAACTTCTGTCCCTCTGGTGTCCATGGCCTGCTGATACCCCTATATGTAACCAGGGGAAGACCGCCATCAACATAAACAAACAATAGAATTCAAGGCACCCATAGAAACATGAAGGAACCAATATTATACCTGTCTTTTATTGTTTTCCAATGACTCCATTTCTAATGATTTGGATCCAGAAAGCAGTTTTGATTTATGCTGTTCTGATAATTGTAGAGGCATTGTTGATGGAAATTGAGACCTGGCACCACTAGGTCCAGCCCTGGGTTCTTCAGCATACATTTCAGATCGTATCTTTCCAGAATTCATTAATTCCTTTTCCTGACCTTGATTTCCATCTTCAGCAACCCAAACAGCTTCAACATGACTTTTGCGTGAAGCATTATACTCACCCCTTTCACTTCCCACATCCACTCCATGAATAACAACATTATCCCTTGAATACATTAAATGTGGCAAAAGGTGGCTAGGATTCTTCAACTGCCATAAGCCAGAAGATAATTTTTCAATAGCACTTGCTTGAGAGAACTTTGATACAGTATCTGCTCCTGGAGATACTGCTAAATTCCCTGCTTCACAACCTTCACTAGCACCCATCATTTCCTTCCGCACTCCCCAAGCATTAGGAGGATTATTTACAACATGACTATAACTATCACTTGGATTTTTAGAATCTTGGGCTACCTGACCATTATGAGAGCTTGTGTTTTGTGAATTAAACATAGAAGAAGCTCCTCCACGAAACCTTGCTGGAGATTGACTGTTATCTGAGTTCGGGGATTGTGATCCAGGACTTGAAACAAGTCTATCTGGTACTTTCATGGGGGATGTATGGTCCACCTTGGATTCTTGATGAACTGGGGCTGACCTGCGAATACTTTCATCACTTATGGTTCGTCGGGGAGCCGATCCACTGTCTAAAGGTTTGCGCTCATCCTCATCAAAATTTTGGCCGATTGGTGCTAGGTGAGACAGGAATGAAGCTTTTTCATCAACGCTGTGTGCTGCACCTGATGACTTGGGCCGCAGCCGGAGATCTGACCGTATCAAATTGTTTCCCCAATTGGTAGGCGTGCTTCGCTCAGAACCGGGCTTCACCAAACTGGGATAACCAAAACCAACAAAACAGGATAAAGCCAACCAGCATGGCAATGCCAAACATCTATTTAGGTTATCCAATTCTGAGGAAAATTGAATCATAGGACATGCCCATTCCAGTTTGAACCGTACAAGTTACTATAGATTTTGAGATCTAAACTCATTTTCTCAATCGATCAGGCAAAAACAAACACCGTCAAAAACAACAGCGAAAATCAAGGATAAAGCAAGACATAATAAAAAATCAAGCATTGTCAAGATAAAAGTTAAAATAAAAAAAAAAAGCACAAATATATACATCTAGATACACAGAGCAGGACAGAAACCGACTTAAATTCGTAGTAAACCTTCTCTTAATTCGAAATGCACTAAAAAGAAGGACGCAAATAAAATCACGTAAAAGCTAAATCACGTGCGATCATCCAGCAAGCAACATAGTTACAACAGCAAAGGCACACATAAATCTATACACAGGTAGAGAGAGCGAGAGAATGAGAACATACGCTCCAGGAGCAGAAGGCAGAGGAAGATCAGAAGGAATAGAACCGCCATGGAAGTCCTTCAAGGACATGGTCGCCGCCGCTTTCTTCTTCGACATTGTCTCCCTCACACCAGAATTCTCTCTCTACCTGGTTTTCAATTGGAACCAGTCTGCGCCTGCCGCTTGATAAAGGAAGAGAAAGGGAGGGAGAAACTGACAAAAAGGGTTGGGGCTTCGCAACAAGGCAGGGAAACGACGCCGTTAGATTCTGTACGCAAGAACCCAACGAGCGCCGACGACGACGACGACGACCCCGTACCGCCGTGAGATTCGTGAGGACTAAGGGACGATTGTGAGTTCATTTCCAAAGATTACCGTATTGCCCTTTTTCAGTCTTACGTGCGCTCTCTTTTTTTCCCTTGTGTCTTTTCCGTTTCCGGCCAAGATATGCGCGTCGCATTGAAACGCGTCTGCGTGCGAATCACGGCCCAATAGTATACGATTAGAGCAATGGTGGCACTAACGTCTGTCCGCCGCGGCCCAATAACATCGAAATACTTGGGCCGAAGAGGAGCAATCAGAAACTCAATTTAAGCCTAACAAGTAAACAGTACGGCCTGCAAAGCTTCCGAAAAGTTTGGGCTTCCAAACTTTATTGACGACCTTAATTAAATAGTGTACTTAGAGTCAAAAAGAACAAAGTCTACATAAATAAAATTTAATTTTTCAATAACCATATTTCGCGTACTATAGTTCAATAGCACTTGAATATTTGATACCATGTCTAATTTTTATAGTAAATCTTTCGGCTCTTAGTGCTATCTTGGCTAATAAAACGTTTTTATTTGTGTGATTTGATGGTTGCCGTAGAGAAATTAAATGGAAGTAGAGCCACTGAGAAGTAAACAACCCAGACGGTGAGATTCCAGAAAATTAAAAGAATTGCAAAAATAGCAATAATGTATGTATTATTATAATTTACCTGTTAATATTTTATAGATAATGGATATAGATATTAAATCGTATGTATTAACATTAAGTACCGGTTCTGTTGAACCGGTTACCAATTTTCTTTCTAATCCATCCGGTTCAAGACAACCACGCTTTCGGACCGAGAAGAACAGCGAACATAAACATCACTTAATTCAAGAGCGAGAAAGAGCACGCCAAGCCAAAAGGAAGGATACATATTAAAATTAAATACAGGCGCAGAGCGCGATATATATAGAAAGAGAGGAAGATTTCTTTCGCTCTCCGTTTCTATTCTATTTTCGATCCGTCTTTCATTTTGTTTTTCCTGTCTAAGATTTAGGAGCTCTGAAAGAAAAAAGAAAAAGGTTTCGTAGCCGATCTATCGTCCAGGTCTTTGAAATATCTCGTAATTCTCTCTTCTTACTTTCATTTCCTATCTCTCGCTTATTCTCAGCCTCTTCTTGGAAAGAAACCCTAGAAGGCCTTATCGGAATTGGTTTATTGTCGCGTTTGTCTTTCTTGGTCTTCTTGCGCAGTTATTGAGCCCGAAACCTCGCATTTGTTTGATTTGTGTGGTTTGTTTTTTTGTTATTGTTTTTTTGTGTAGAAATTAGGGGGAAGGGGGAGTCTGCAATTCAGCGCACACGGAGGAAGATTGAGGAGAAAGCTGGAAGCGAGTTGGTGCAGCATGAGCATCGATAGCCCCGGGGAAGGGGAGAATTAGGGTTTCTGCTGGTTTTGGGTTCGAGAAAGGGAGGGATTTCCATGGGCGATGGAGGTGTCGCATGCATGCCTTTGCAGCACAGTAATATCATGGAGAGATTTCCTATTCAAGACAAGTCGATAACTACAACAACAGCAACGCTTTGCAACGGAGGCAAGTCTAATGGTAGCATCAATATC
Source organism: Rhizophora mangle (assembly GCA_037832345.1). Taxonomy (NCBI): domain Eukaryota; kingdom Viridiplantae; phylum Streptophyta; class Magnoliopsida; order Malpighiales; family Rhizophoraceae; genus Rhizophora; species Rhizophora mangle. The sequence continues at coordinate 1,320,455 of JBAPLJ010001937.1, read as the reverse complement.
AATAACAGCAGCAGCAGCAACGACAACAACAAAAACAATAATAACAATAGCAACGCCAAGAATGGTAGTGGCACGGGCAGCAATGAGTTCAATTTGAAGCCTAAGAGAGTGGTGAAAAAGGTAATCAAGGTCAGGAAAGTGGTTAAGAAAGTGGCAGCAGACAAGAGAGAATTTGGGTTGGAGAAAGGGGCAAAGAGTAAGAAAGAAGCGTTGGAAAAGGAAGCAAAGAGTAGCAAGGAAGGACCAGAGAAGGAAGGAAAGAGCAGCAAGGATGGATTGGAGAAGGATGCAAAGGGTGGCAAGGAAGTTGAGAAAGGTTTGACTTCTACTGATAGCAAGGTGCTGAACAGTAAAGAGGAAGTTGAAGAGGGCGAACTGGGCACTTTAAAGTGGCCACTAAAATCAGAAATCGAAAATGGGGAGTTTGTTCCTCCAGAGAAGCAACGTAGAAGTGAGATTGAGAAGGGAGAGATAGGTGCAGAGAGATGGAGGAAGGGGGATGCAGAAAAATCAGATATTATTTCAAGTAAATGGCAAAAAGGGGAGTTGTGGAGAGATGAGATTGAGAAAGGAGAATTCATTCCAGATAGGTGGCATGGTAAGGATGAGTACAGTCATGTTAAATCCCGTGGCAGGTATGATTCCAGTACAGAGCGTACACCACCTTCTGGGAAGTACTCCAGTGAAGATGTGTATAGAAGGAAAGAATTTAATAGAAGTGCAGGTAATCAACAGCATGCAAAAAGTTCTCTGAGATGGGAGAGCAGCCAAGACAGGAACATGAAAATGAGTTCAAAGATTGCAGATGAAGAAGGTTCATACAAGGGCAGTGAATACAATGGAAAAAATCAGGGAAGGGATTACACTTCAGCTAATAGGTTGAAGCGACATGGTTTTGATTCTGATAGCAGTGAACGGAAACACCTTGGGGATTATGAGGATTATGCAGGAATTAAAAGCAGGAGGCTTTCTGAGGACAGTACTCGTGCAGCACACTCTGAGTACCACTTACATCACTCTGTGGAGAGATACCCCAGACACTCTGTATCATCCAAAATGTCATCAGATAAGTACTCCTCCAAGCATCATGAACTCGTCTTGTCTTCTAAAGTTGTTTATGATAGGCATGGGCGTAGCCCATGTCATTTTGAGCGGTCTCCACGTGACAGGTCCCGCTGCCATGATCATAGGGACCGGAGTCCTGTTCGGAGAGAAAGGTCTCCTTATAGTCGAGAACGGTCACCACATGTACACGAGAGATCTCCATATGTTCGTAACAAATCCCCCTATAGACGTGAAAAATCCCCTCAAGGACGTGAGAAGTCACCCTATAGTCGTGAAGGACGTGAGAAGTCACCCTATAGTCATGAACGCTCGCCATATGATCGGAGCCATCATTCTGATCGGAGAAAAAGGAGTCCTACTTGTTCAGAGCGGTCCCCACGGGATCGAGTGGGGTATCATGATCGCAGAGATCGAAACTCAACCTGTTTGGAGCGATCACCACTTGATCGGAGTAAGCCTAACAGTAGAGAAATGAATCGAAAAGGTGGCACAAGTGAGAAGCGGATCTCTCAGCGTAGCAGTAAAGAGCAGGAGGATAAGCTCAGCAACAAGGACTCTAATGGAAGAGATTCACAATTTTCAGCTAAAGAATCTCAAGATAGAAGCAGTGTGCACGATTTTAATGCGTCGGATGAAAAGAATGTGATTTATGATTCTCACAAGGATGAGGAGTCTCAGGGCACAGGTGCTAGTGGCATAAAATCTTCTCATGTTGATGGACCTCCTCCTGAAGAGCTGCTATCCATGGAGGAAGATATGGATATTTGTGACACACCACCTCATGTCCCGGTAGTGGCAGACTCATCAATGGGAAAGTGGTTTTACCTTGATTATTTTGGCATTGAACGTGGGCCATCAAAGTTATGTGACCTCAGGACACTTGTGGATGAAGGGGTTCTGGTGTCAGATCATTTGATTAAGCACCAGGATGGTGACAGGTGGGTAACGATTGAAAATGCGGTTTCTCCACTGGTAACCATGAATTATGTGTCGATTGTGTCCAATGCCACAACTCATCATGTCAGCCCTCCAGAGGCACCTGGTAATCTATTGGCCATGGCGGATACTGTAGATATTTGTCACTCTGGTTCTAAAAGTGGTGAAGAAGTGCCATTGTCTGATGAAATTGCAGCTGCATCAGAGCCTTTAGAAAATCTTCACATTGATGAAAGGGTAAGAGCTCTGTTAGATGGCTTCACAGTTTCTCCTGGAAGGGAACTAGAGACTATTGGAGGTACTTCTTACTGTTCACTGGCTTTGCCTTTCTTTGTTTTACTGCATTAAAAAATGCTCTGGTCTGCTTGTGCTCTGATGGGAGATTAATATTCTTCCCTATTTTGTAAAACTATTTTTCTTGCAGAAGTTTTACAAACAACTTTCCAACATGTGCCCTGGGATGGAGTGGACAACTTGGAAGGTAAATATTCAGACAGTTGGATGCTTTGTGCAACTTATTTGTTTGTCAGTATTAGTGGATCCATTTTAACTTTTAAGCAAATTTATGTTTGAGTGATATCTTTTTGTTAGGAATTCCACACATTTTCAATCTGCATCAATGTTTTCTTGGCTTTGATGCCATATGTTATTGGAGTTGTGTATTTTGCAGCCACTTGGCATTGTCGGATTGGTGTATTGATTTGCAATCTCAGCTTTGGAAGTTTGGCCTGTTTGGTTCAATTGTCTGTATGATAACATACTCGTCAATTTTATTTTGTGTTCATTGTCACTCAAACATCTTGAGGAAATTACATTGATGGGTTGTTAGCACATGTTCATGATTGTTGCAGAGAAAAAACAAATTTTAATGAAAGAGCTTACAACTTTGTATAGAATATTAATGTGATAGTAGCTGGCATGGAATCCCAGAATCTTGTATGGATAATAGATGGATGCCATTTTAGGTTTCGCTCTTTCTAAATTGCACAAACTCTCATCAGTTATGTAGGAGGGTAGGCTTGGGTAGGAGGTTTACAATTACTCAACAGAACACGAAAGTTCAGTCTAAGAAACATGTTAAAATATAATATATGATTCATATCATGAATCTCACTTAACAGCTTAAACTTTTAGGTAGAATGATTTTTTGACATGGTATTAGAGTTTTTATGACTAAGTGATCATGAGTTTGAATCCTGCTGTCCTCACATTTAATTGTGTATTAATTATTAATTTTAGGTTTGTTCATGCTTTGGGCCCAAGTGAGTCTGGTTTGTTTGTGCTTCCAGCCCAAGTGAACTGGACTTTTGTGTGAGGGGGTGGGTTAAAGCATAATACATGATCCATATCTTGAGCCTCACCTAGCTTTTAGGTGGAATGGTTTCTTGACAAAACAGATTTCATTATGACATTTTAGTCTAAGCAACAAGTTTGATTAGTTTTAATGTTTATATTATATTTAGGTGCTACTGTATATGCTTGCAGCAAATATTAACCCTCTGTTCATTGACTAGTTGGTATCCTTGCACACACAGGTTTCGCTTGGCTTCCAGCTGGCATTGCTGAACAGCATGATCAATGTGGTGACAAACTGTCAAATTATTCCTACAAGGTTCATGGCTTCTCATACTTTGCTGAATCTGCTGACTGGTTCTCTGGCCGATGGTCTTGCAAAGGTGGGGATTGGAAGAGGAATGATGAGGCTGTCCAGGATAGATTTCCTAGAAGGAAATTTATTCTCAATGATGGTTTTCCATTGTGCCAGATGCCAAAATCTGGTTCTGAGGACCCAAGGTGGCATAGCAAAGATGATTTATATTATCCTTCTCAGAGCAGAAGACTTGATCTTCCTTCTTGGGCATACTCCTGTACAGATGATAGGAGTGAATGTAGTGTTGGCAGATCAAGCCTGGGCAAGCCTCCAACAATAAGGGGAGTGAAGGGAACTGCACTTTCTGTGGTCAGGATAAATGCATGTGTAGTTAAGGATCATGGTTCAATTGTTTCTGAAACCCGCATAAAAGGTCGATCAAAAGACAGGCATTCAGCCAAGTCTGCTCGTGCACACTCTGCAAACAATGATGTCAAGAGATCACATGCAGAAGGTGATCTTCTTTGTAGATCTGTTAGTGATAAGGAGGGCTCTAGCAAGCCTGCTGCACTTGTCAATACCCCCAAAGATCGTCTTTGCATCGTAGATGAATTACAATTGCATTTGGGTGAATGGTACTACCTTGATGCTGCTGGGCATGAACAAGGGCCTTCTTCGTTTTCAGAGCTTCAGGTCTTGGCAGATAAAGGTGCCATTCAAAAGCATAGCAGTGTTTTCAGGAAGATTGATAGATTATGGGTTCCAGTTTCCTCTGGCACAGAGACTTCTGGACCTATGGTTGAGACTCAGCAGGACAATGTTGTGCCATCTGATAGTTCCTCAAACACTCTGCAGAGTGATGCCAATAACAGATGTTACACAAATTCTAGTTTGTTTCACAGCCAGCACCCTCAGTTCATTGGCTATATGCGTGGGAAGCTGCATCAACTGGTTATGAAATCATACAAGAGCAGGGAGTTTGCTGCAGCCATAAATGAGGTGCTGGACCCATGGATCAATGGGAAACAGCCCAAGAAGGAGATCGACAAACACATGTACCAGAAGTTAGGTATGGATATTTATTTACAAAATAATCAGGTAATATCTTTTCAAATTACCAAAGAGCAAATACTATAATGATTATGATATGATCTTCCTCTCCTCTCACTCCACAAATAAGTGCAAGTGTGAATCAATATTTGTATTCGGCTGTTATATTTCCTACAAATTGGATTCATCCTGTATCTTCTTATTTTCATTCTCTTTTCATATGCATCCCCATTCTTCTTATATCTTGTGTTTTCTCTTAAAACCACCTCACATCACTCATCACTCCTTTTCCAATCATTAAAGTCTATTGCTGTGGAAATCATGGCCCCAGCTGTTAACCTCTTCTCCATCTGCGTGCAACATGGAAGTCATCTTCACCCCTCTCCTCCACATTCTGCCCCCTGGCCCCCAAAAAAAAGGCAAAAAAAGATAAGCTGCTGGGCTTGTCAATAAGAAGTGAACAAGTGTTCAAAAATATTATCTTTACTGCTTCTCATGTTATTATCAGCACATGTGACTTGTTTGCATATTCTTTGGTAGTATGCAAGTGGGTCTTTTCATATTTTGTTGACATTCTTATGTGTTTTGCTTATACAGCTTTGAACTCTTTGGTATAGTTTCTTGACTTTAGTTAAAAAACGATTTGATTTCTTTGGTAATCTGGTACATGCATTTGCTCAAGACTGTTCTTCCCCCCCCCCCCCCCAAAAAAAAAATTTTTCCCATGCTGGGTCTTTTACTTTGGCTTTCATTGAATGCTTGCATTATATTCTTGTCCATTGCTTTGACCCATTTTACTTACTCTTTTGGTTTTGTACTCATAGTTTGATTTTTCCTGATATCCTTACTTTTTTGGCGGGGTGGGGGATTGCGAACAGCAGAAATTGATGCGCATGGTGGCAAAAGGGTGCGAATTCAAGTTGATGATAGTGATGAGGACTATAAAATGGTGGAAGACTTGCAATGGGCTCAGAAGGATGAAACCACCTTTGAAGAGTTATGTGGTGATGCTAGTTTTCATGGAGAGGGAAGGGCATGCTCTGAGCCAGAGATGGGAGGTTGGGGTTTGCTGGATGGTCATGTGCTGGCACGAATCTTTCATTTCTTGAGATCTGACATTAAGGCCCTTGCCTTTGCTTCTCTGACTTGTAAACACTGGAGAGCAGCTGTCAATTTCTACAAGGATATTTCAAGACAGGTTAATTTTTCATCTGTAGGTCCTAACTGCACTGATGCAATGATTTGGGGTGTCATGGTAAGTTTTTTCTATATTTATCTTCACAGGCTCTTGCAAAGTCTTACACATTATTTAGGTTGATACAATTGTTTACTTAATATTTTTACTTTCCTGCAGAATGGTTATAATAAAGAGAAGCTAAACTCAATGGTGCTCGTTGGTTGCACAAATGTTACCTCTGGCATGCTTGAAGATATTCTTCATTCTTTCCCATTCATATCTTCTGTAGATATCAGAGGTTGCAGCCAGTTTATGGATTTGGCTCTTCAATCTCCAAAGCTGAATTGGCTCAAGGATCGCAATTTTCACCGTACTGGGACCTGTGACGAGTCACATTCAAAAATTAGGAGCCTTAAACAAATAAGTGAAAGAACTGCTACATTTTATAATAAAAAAGGTGGTGATACAGAAGATTTTGGTGAACTGAAGGAGTATTTTGATAGTGTAAAGAAGAGAGACTCAAACCAGTTATTCCGCCGAAGTCTATACAAACGCTCAAAATTGTTTGATGCCAGGAGGTCTTCATCCATTCCATCTAGGGATGCCCGTATAAGGCAATGGGCAATTAAGCAATCTAAAACTCATTATAAGAGGATGGAAGGATTCCTTGCTTTAGGTTTGAAGGACATTATGAAGGAGAATACTTTTGATTTTTTTGTGCCCAAGGTACTTCAAATAATTTGTTAAATATAAAGCTGTCTTATGCTAAATATTTGCTCAATTTCTCAACTCTTTTTGGTCTCTTCTTATCAGGTGGCAGAAATTGAGGAGAGGATGAAAAATGGTTATTACATCGGGCATGGATTGAAGTCTGTTAGGGAGGATATCAGTCGAATGTGCAGGGATGCAATCAAGTAAGTCCTTTTTAAATGATCATTCATTGTGTGTGTGTACATGATGAGTTTTCATATTTGCATTTGTCTGATGCTTAATTTAGGGAACAGTATAGGAATTTTAACATGTTTATATCATTCAATGGATTATTATGCAATCATGATTATAACTTTTATAATTAATGATGCAATGGATGCAAATATGTTTCATGTTAGCAGTGGTCTACATTTGTTGCTTTGGTGAAGGAATGACTTGCAGTTTACTTTTGTTAGACAATGAACCATGTTTCTTCATAGATAAAAGTTTATGGGGTTCTGCTTGAATTATTGCTGTATTTTATTACAGTTGGTGTCATAATATTTGGCTGTATGTTTTTGTTCTGTTTGTTCTTGTGTGTTCTATGTTGTACTTTGACTCAAAAACTTGATCTTGTGTTGATCTCACAAATTGTCTGGGTTATGTGAGGGATGAGATGGAAGAGGAGAGAACTTATGTGTGTGATCTCAAGGGAAAAACCATTACGTATCACCTCTATTTAAGTCTTCATAAAATTTGCTGGATAATATATATTATCTTCTTCTTCTTGGTTTTGGACAATTGTTAATTCCTTGTGCTAGCAATTGTAACATATTTATCTGTGGATACAGAGTGAAGAATCGGGGTGCTGGAGACATGAATCGCATTATTGAATTATTTCTCTGCCTTGCCTCACGTTTGGAGGAGAGCTCAAAGTTCTCTTATGAAAGAGAAGAATTAATGAAGTCATGGAAAGATGAATTATCTACAGGTCTAGGCTCTTCTACTCTGAAGCATAAGAAGAAGTCAGTCAATGCAAGGAAGTATATGAGTCGGAGTAATGGTAGTAATATTGTGAATGGTAGTCTTGTTTATGGAGAATATGCATCTGATCGAGAAATCAGAAAGCGATTATCCAAATTGAATAGGAAATCTATGGATTCAGGAAGTGAAACCTCTGATGAAATTGACAGGTCTTCTGAAGATGACAGAACTGATGATGAGACTGACTCAGATACAGAAAGTGACTTGGATTTCCAATCAGAAGGTCAAACCTGGGAGTCAAAAGGAAATGGATATGTTATGATAGATGATGGTTATTCTGTGACAGATGAGCGTGAGTGGGGTGCACGCATGACAAAAGCAAGTCTGGTTCCCCCAGTCACAAGGAAGTATGAAATTATAGATCAATATGTTATTGTAGCTGATGAGGAGAATGTTCAACGGAAGATGTGTGTGTCTTTGCCAGATGACTATGCTGAGAAGCTTGATGCACAAAGAAATGGCACTGAGGAATTGGATATGGAACTTCCTGAAGTCAAGGAATATAAACCTAGAAAGCAGCTTGGAGATGAAGTTATAGAACAAGAAGTTTATGGAATTGACCCCCACACCTATAATCTTTTACTTGATTCCATGCCTGCAGAATTGAACTGGACTTTATCGGAAAAGCAGTTGTTTATTGAAGATGTGCTCCTCCGTACACTGAATAAGCAGGTGAGGCACTTTACTGGCAGTGGGAACACTCCAATGATTTATTCATTGAAGCCTGTTGTTGAAGAAATTGAGATAGCTGCTGAAGAGGATTGTGATGTGCGGAAAATGAGAATGTGTCGGGCTATTCTGAAGGCAATTGATAGTCGTCCCGACGACAAGTATGTTGCTTACAGGAAGGTGTAGAGCATTATCCATTAACTACTTTCCCATGTTTGAAACCTCTTGGTGTTCATGCTGCCTTGATTTGTTCTCTCAGTGTGCTGATTCTCTTGCATTTTTCTTCTTTTCCTTGCCAGGGCCTTGGTGTCGTTTGCAACAAAGAAGGTGGTTTTGGAAAAGATGATTTCGTTGTGGAGTTTTTGGGAGAGGTATGGATGGAAATTAGTCATTGCAATAGCTTATACACAACATGGAAGGCTTCATGGACTATGTGGTGTCCTTCGCACTTGCATATACATGGCTTTGCTTTTTATTTTAGAATGATGCTAGGAATGCCAAAAGGTTTACCATGAGTTTTTGTTACTGAGTGGTGTGGTGGCTTTCGCACAATCACCATGTGTCATATTGACCTGACCCAGAATTGATACTGTTGATCCGCAGGCAAGGCATGTATGCATGCAATTATATATACATTCCAAAGGTTTAATGAGCACAATGAATTAGAAGTCTTTGATAATTCTTGTCCTAGTACACCATATAATGTGGAATACTGATGGGTTGAACCATGGTTTCAGTTAGAGTTTCATCAAAATTTTTTGAAATGTGTTGTTTAAAAAAGCTAAAATAGCAGGGATGTATAAACTCTACACCTTGTGATGTTGAAATTTTATTAATGTAAGGGGTTGGCATGTAAAGAAAAATGTCTTAGTGGTAATGGGGCTTCCTCTTGATATACAATTGTATATCTTGCTTTAAATTAATTTCCTTTGGATATTCATAATTTTTGTAGGTTTATCCTGCTTGGAAATGGTTTGAGAAGCAGGATGGTATTCGATCTTTACAGAAAGACAGTAAAGATCCAGCTCCAGAATTTTACAACATTAATCTCGAGAGGCCAAAGGTGTTGTTACTTAAATTTCTGCTAGAGCATGGACTCTTTACTCTGGTTGCTGTGCCCATTCTCTTCACATGATTTTCTGTTCGAATTGGCAGGGTGATGCTGATGGTTATGATCTAGTTGTTGTTGATGCGATGCATAAGGCGAATTATGCAAGTCGAATTTGTCATTCATGCAGACCTAATTGCGAGGCAAAGTAAGTGGTGTTCTCTTTTCATGCATGCATAAAGTTATATGGTGTCCCCCTCACAGAATACTAGCCTTTTCCATTATTACAGTGTGTTGCCTTTATCACTTTTCAATGTATGAGTGGAGCCAGGCAGAAACTGAAGCTATGAATTAATCTGATTTCAGTTATGTGGATGTTTTTGTTCAATCATTGCAAATATTTTACAGTCATTTAGTCATTAGCTACACTTTCTTGAATGCAGAGTAACTGCTGTGGATGGTCATTATCAGATTGGAATCTATACCCTACATGAAGTCCAAAATGGCGAGGAGATCTCTTTTGATTACAATTCTGTGACTGAGGTCTATATTTCTTTTCCTAGCAGCATTGTTTACTGCACATGATAACAATATGTATATTTTCATGCCTTATGGTGAATGACTGAACATATTGCAGAGTAAGGAAGAATATGAAGCATCTGTCTGTTTGTGTGGCAGCCATGGTTGCCGGGGCAGCTACCTAAACTTGACAGGTGAAGGGGCTTTTCAAAAGGTACAGAGTGCAAGGCTATTATTTTGAGTTCATATTATTTCTTAAGGTGAACCCTGCTGTCACCACATGAAAGTGGTTGCACTATGTTGACCTTGTGTAGTATTTTATGACCTTATGTTTCCAAAAGCTGTGCCATTTTCTGTTAACTGGATTACATGGTTCATCAGGTGTTCAAGGAGTGGCATGGAATACTGGATCGGCATTATTTGATGCTAGAAGCTTGTCAATTAAATTCTGTATCTGAAGAAGATTATCTTGACCTGGGGAGGGCTGGTTTAGGCAGTTGTCTGCTTGGTGGATTGCCAGAGTGGTTGGTGGCATATTCTGCTCGTCTGGTGTGCTTACTTGTTCCTTTCTTGGCAACAATTTCTGGAGATGTCTTTTTTTTTTTTTTTCCCTGATTTGTATGCATTTCATGAAGGTGAGATTTATAAATCTAGAGAGAACAAAGCTTCCTGAGGAAATTTTGAGTTATAATCTGGAAGAAAAGCATAAATATTTGATAGAGACAAGTCTTGAGGTTGAGAGAAGTGATGCTGAACTCCAGGTAATTAGAGATACTGTATTCTTCTGTTCATGCCTGCACAATCAAGTGAAAGTGCTTTCATCTAGTTTTATCCTCGACATAAACAATACTTGCAGTTACATTCAGACACTCACCTTGTGTCTTTCTGTTTGAGGCAGGCTGAAGGTGTATACAACCAGAGGCTTCAAAATCTGGCTATTACTCTTGACAAGGTGGGTGTCTCCATTCAAATTACTTGGTTGCTGTATTTTGTTTACTATGGTGTAAATCTTTCATTTGTGGGATGTCTGATGGGGAAAGTGGAGGCCTACCTCCAGCTTTCTAGTTTGGGCTCAATGGGCCTCCCAACAACCACCTGTTCATTTCTCTGCAATTGCCTTGCAGTTTGGGAAACATTTTCCAAGATGTTTACATGCTAATTCGGAAGTCCTACAATTGATCAAGATTTGGTTGATTGGTTCATTCATATTTTACCACTCATTATGGGTGCCTTTAGTTACCATCATATAAGTTTTATTATGCGTAATTTGCCTAAAGTCTTGAGGTCTAACTGTCTTAGTTCAATGTCTTCAATTGATGTGGCAATTATTAAAACTTCTTACCTAAATGCCATGTACAGGTGAGTTATGTATTGAGATGCGTATTTGATGACCCAAAGAAAGCTCTGCCTCCACTGGAGAGGCTTAGTCCTGAGGAAACTGTTTCCTTCCTCTGGAAAGGAGAGGGATCACTTGTTGATCAACTTCTTCAGTGCATGGCTCCTCATGTAGAACCAGATACACTAAATGATCTGAAGTCCAAGATTCGTGCACGCGATCCCACCAATTCTGGTAGCATACAGAAAGAGCTCCAGAAATCTTTGTTGTGGTGAGCAGCTTACGTTACCTACATTCACTCTTACTTTTGTTGGTAAAAATGACTGATTTTCTGAACCCTTTTGTTCTTAAGGTTGAGGGATGAGTTAAGAAGACTTTCTTGCACATACAAGTGTCGGCATGATGCCGCAGCTGACTTGATCCATGTTTATGCCTACACAAAGTGCTTCTTTAGAGTTCGGGTGAGTGTTCTGTTACTAGTCTCCATTAACTAGCTTGTCTCCTCATGTGATCTTTTTAGATAACGGCCATTATTTTTTCTTGTAGGAATACAAGGCATTTACCTCTCCACCAGTCTACATTAGTCCCCTGGATTTGGGACCAAAATATGCAGATAAATTGGGGCCGGGAATCCATGAGTATAAAAAAACATATGGTGAGAACTATTGTTTGGGACAGTTGATTTTTTGGCATGTCCAAACAAATCTTGAACCAGATCATAGCCTGGAAAAAGCCAGTAGGGGTTGCTTGTCATTGCCGGATATTGGCTCCTTCTATGCCAAGATTCAGAAACCATCACAGCAGCGCATATATGGTCCAAAGACTGTAAAGATGATGCTGGAACGGATGGTAAGCTTCATTCATTTCATGTTTGTGAGTGTCTTGATATTTTTCTTGCCTACCCCCTTTGGCGTGGCTGCCTTTGCACAAGCTGCCTACACGAGATAACCGTTTGACATGTTTATGTTTACAGGAGAAGTATACACAGAAACCATGGCCCAAGGACCAAATATGGTCGTTCAAAAGTTCTCCAGAGGTTTTTGGCAGCCCAATGTTTGATTGTGTCTTCAACAACACATCATTAGACAAGGAAATGGTGCACTGGTTGAAGCACAGACCTGCCATATACCAGGCAATGTGGGATCGATGAGTTGGGAAAAGCTTCTTTGGAAGTTGGGGAAGCTGCAGCAGGAGTGATACTCAGCGACAACTCTTCCGAAATGTTCTGGAATGGTTTCTCGATTGTAGTTCACAGCTGAACGTTTTAGCTTGGGGAGTCTGCAATCATTCCAAAACCCCATTTGGTCCCATTCCTCCCGCTGCCTTCCCTCATTCTTTGTATAGTCATATTTTTTCTTTTTTTAAGTTCATCCTTTTTGTAATCTGTAATGTGTAATTCATTACTTGGTAGTTAAGCATTTTTTTTTTCACCTTCTAATACAAGAAATGCAGAAAAGAAAAATGTCGAGCAATTTTCCACGTTGGATCTTCCCTGATGGGATGCTGTAGAGTCGTCTGCTGTAATGGTTAGTAGGTGAGATTGCATGGGCAATCACTATATTAAAATCTGAGGAAAATTGTGTCAAAGAGAGAGAAAATCAAAGAAAGGAAAGTAAAAGGCTACTTAATGGGTTTCCATCACCAATCCTATTTGGGTTTCAAATTGCATGCTGCTACAAGACATCCACAGGAAACCCTACCTGGAAAAAAAATGATTGCTCGACAGATGTAAGCGCGCACGTTAGATGGCGCGGTGAATGTAGCAGGTGTGAATCCACGCCCAACGTCTACACTTCGAAGTCATAGGAATTGTCTCTTCTGTCCAATTCATGCAATGACTGGAAAGAAAAAAGGGAGATTCTCTGATGAAGAACGATAAGGAGAGAATGGAAAATGACAAAAGGCATACGAGAGAGAAAGAGAGAGGGGAACAATCGGGATTAGTGTTAACCTCTTGAGTGAGTTCGCTGTAAGTTATCCACAGGTACGAAGCTCTAAAATCGTCCTCGATTCCCGAGTCGCCGATCTACATTCTAACCTATGCATAAATGGTACGTGTCCCGTCTCCCTCCCGGTTATTTCAACTCTCTCTCTCTCTCTCTCTCCGGCACTGACTACATTGCCACCACCTATAACTTCTCCGACGGCTCTCTCCAAAGCCTCATCCCATTCCCACCTTCCGATTTGTTGACAGCTTGCCCTGCTTCTTATTCCTCTTCTTCTTCTCCTTCTTCTTCTTGATTCGTTTCAAGTTTTAGTTCCTCATCCAATGAACATTGTCGTTTACTCGAATATTACTACAACTTCAAATAACAAAACCAACTGGATCATCCTTCTCAAAGCCTTTACTTTTTCAACCCTCGCGACCTGACCCATTCTCAGCCTTTCGACGTCTTCTCCCGCTATATACTTTCCCGGTCTTCATTCTCTGGGGACACCTTCTGATCAGAAACGCGTCCGTTCTCTTGTTACCAACGCAGAAAAATTTCTCCAGGATTATGTCAGTCAAAGTTTTAGTTTTACAACAAAGGACGGGGGCTTCTTCATTTCGCAAGCCCAAAAATCACCCCTCCCGCTTTGCTCCTGAGCAGCGCAGCCTGCTGGGGAGGCCGCGACAACGAAAGAAGATCATGAGCGAAAAGATTGGCTGCTGGCTGAAGCTGATGCCTTGGGACAAGAAAATGGAAACTGCTACTTGGCTGGAAAAGGCGCATGAGTACGTCAGGTTCTTACAAGCCCAGGTTAAAGTTCTCCAGTCAATGCCTGTTTACTCATGCTTTAATGTTGATGTTTTCCGTGGTGGTAACGGCGAGTTTGGAGACGTTAAACAGGCCGCAGATTCTGGAGATTCTGTTTAAATCGCCTACTGCCCAATCCAGTCTTTACTCTCAAGGTTTAAACGTATATTCGATGGAACAGTTGGTTCTATTGAAGAGGCTTGCTCTAAAGCAGATGATGTTTGGTGGTGTGTAACTAACACGGTAACAACAAAGAGTTCTTGCTTCGTTTAAAGGGCTACAAATACATATGTGGGATCTCCTTCTTGATCAGGAATATGTACTTCTAGTACCTTTTTTTTGTTTTTCTTTAATTTCTTCTTTCCAGCTTTCGTTATGCAATATGTATATATCTATGTGTGGGGCAAAAAAGAGAGAATCTTTTACGCGGAAATTGGAATCAGATTGAGTAGTTTAATTGCCAAGGTGGCGGTCAGCCAGTTACAGCGTTGTGATTATGTTGAGAAACTTCAAAAGGGAATTATAATTAGGATTGGTTGAAGTATCTGTTAGTTTCGAGGCACTTTGCTATGTCTGAGATGGGTGTGTGTGACTGAAAAATCAAAATCAACGATGTGTGTTAATAATATCTTAACAACAAAAACGATGTTTCTGAAAATGATTTTGGATGGTCCCAAAATATCAGTCACGAGTGCTTTACCGGGTGGCTAATGCCTGGAGCGTAACTATAAAAAAAAAAAAAAAGCGAGGCACAAGATTGTGAGAATTGGTAAAGGCTGTGTCATATTTGCAAAGTCATTTATTGCCTGGTCTTTTAGCCCTGTTTTGTCAGTTGTTGTGACTTGTGTTGGGTCAACCTTCCGTGAGTGGGATTCATGGGACTTGTAAGTGCAAAGCGTACGGCACTATCTCAAAAGGGCAAAAATGTTCCGCGAGTTATAGAAAGGGGGCGCTGTCTTAATTTCAATTAGTGCAAGGATTTGCAAGCAGATCGTGTCTCTCTATTAATGGCGCGGTTGTGGATTGGGCCAAAACCTCTAAGCGCCCAAGCCTCGTTGAGGGCGAAGAACCGGGCCTCAGGAGCCGAGTCCCATTGCAAATACCCATAACCCGTGGCATCTTTCTCTATCTATTTTTAACAATTTAGCAATGCCGAGAACACGGGTTTGCCCGAGCGACAAATAGCACTGTGCCTCTTGTCTACTCACGGAGTTCAAACCTCCACCATTGTCTCGTCCTCCTCCCTCGCCACGTTGCTGAGGCTACTTTTACTAAGACCAAAGCAATTTTGCACCGCCTGAGGTCGATAAAGGAGAGTGGGGGAGAAAAGAGAGGAAAAATGAGTAGAGAGGAAATGATAGGAGCATAGGAGCATAGGCCGCTGGGCCACCGAATTGGGGCCCATTTTTGAAAACAAAGTCACACAAGAGTCAAGAAAGCGGACAATCACCCTGACAAGGTTAGACAATGGGGGTTAAAGAACTGCCGATTTTCGGGGCCGTATTTTGATGGTCAATAACGCTGGACAATGCGGGTTAAAGAACCACCGATTTTCAGTGCATTAAAAAAGAAAAATACCCTAAACCCTATGTTTTTCGTATTTTGATTATCAATCACATATGCTTATGATCTTAATCAACAGACAGCTTAAAAGTCATAGCAATCAAGGTATAATAATCATCCTTCAATCAGTAACGAAAGAAAAGGAAATCGAAAACAACCCTAATCGATCCAAATGGGCCATTGCTTGGGGGAAAAAAAATGCCTACGCACGCTCCTCTATGAGCTGGTTTGTACTTTTCTTTTCTTCCTCCCCTCTCCTTTCAAAAAAGAATCCAAAGAGAGAAGAAAAAGAAGAGAAAAGTAGAAACACAAAAAGGGCAAACTAAAGTCTCCACTGCTCCACTTTTAATCAAAAGAAGCTTTCACATTACTATCCCAGCTATTCCCTTTCTCTACTACATTTTTCTTTGCTATTCTTTGCATCCACCCTTTTAACCTCTGTCCACATTCTTCTCTCCTCTAAGCATCAATAAGCTATATATCTCCCAAAAAAAAAAAAAAAAAAGGGCTTCAATAAGATATTCCTCCTCCTCCTCCTTGACACCCATCTTCGAGCATTAGGATACAGTAGAAAATGGCTAAATTAGGAGGTGCTCTTCTTTGTCTCTTGATCGTAGCATTAGATGTAGCCGCTGGTATACTAGGCATCCAAGCAGAAGTCGCCCAAAACAAGGTTTGTTTCTTATCCCTCTCTCTTTTTGTTTATTCTTTTTGTTAATGCAGTTTGGATCGATTCATAATTAATTGCCATATCTTTTGGTTTTGCTTAAAAAGGTTAATCACTTAAGGCTGTGGATATTTGAGTGTAAAGAACCAAGCCATGATGCCTTCGAGCTAGGTTTAGCTGCAGCAGCACTCCTAGTTCTAGCTCATGTTATTGCCAACTTGATCGGTGGGTGCACGTGCATTTGTTCTCAAGAAGAGCTCCAGAAAGCACCCCCTAACAGGCAGCTTTCCGTGGCATGCCTCCTCCTATCTTGGTATCTAAATCATTATAGACCCATTATCACATTTCTCGTTGATTCATTACTTACTCAAGATGCTAATTTTCACGGGCTAAGTTTAAATTTTTAGACTAACAAAGGTTAAAACGTGACAATTGTAATGCTGTGCGAACGATTGATTGACCAGGGTTGTATTAGCCGCTGGATTGTCCATGCTTGTGATAGGAACACTGTCAAACAACAAATCAAGGGCTGCTTGCGGTTTCGCTCACCACCATTTCCTTTCTATAGGAGGCATTGCCTGCTTTGTTCATGGGCTGTTCTGTGTTGCGTATTACGTTTCTGCCTCCGCAGCTCTCAGTGAAGAAGAAAAGTATGGGAGTCACGTTTGAGTAGTCCATTACTGCCCTCTCTCTTTTCTAATTGCAATATTGAGAAATTCGCATCACTTTTATGTCAAAAATTCGCGTGTATGTATTGAAGTCTGTTCTTTTTATTCCCAACATTCTTTCTCCTTCTCTTCTAGTGGTCTCTTCCACATTACAGGACCCAATTGAAAGCTGAATCTTGTGACCAAAATGTAATGGCAAGCAGCATACTGATCTTGGCACTACGTGGCACAGACAACTGATTACAATATTGCTACTGTTCTCTAATTTGTTTTTGTCTTTTCCCTTAAATCTCGGTGATTAGATTAAGCAAAACAATACAGCAGGTCTTGCACTAGAACATGGCGGGCCCAAGTTAGGCACACCCATCATTGCTACCACTTTAAGGATTGAGGAAGAATATTTAACAGGGATTTTATGTGGACGTGTGCTTGCTTCTTTGTGTTTTCCCCGTTTCCTGTAGCACGTATAACACCCAGATTTTTGCTTCTTTGTGAACATACACGAACTTTGCTTCCTATAAACATCAAACGTTAGACAAGTCGATGATAGAAAGAAATGCGCACAGCTCGAAACAAACTCAATAGAAATGCTCATACCATTTGTCCACGCATCTGGGAAGCGCCATTGCCAGGAACCATTTCTGCTCTCCTTCTCATGCTCTCTGTGCTGCCCGTGGCCAAACATCAAAGCAGAATCGCGAAAACTATCGCACAGCTGATTCTCTTCAATTCCATTGCCTCTCAAATCACCAAACCATTCGCACTTTGTCCTTCTCATATTTCATCGAATACAACGATTGGAAGGTGAAGAATAAATCAGACAAGTACAAGAAGACAACAACGTACGTATCAAAGTTGGGTATGGTGGTAAATTGTGTTTTGCATGGCAAGAAGAAGAAGAAGAAGAAGAAGAACAATGTTATCAAAATCAATGTCTGGAAGAGGGAGACTTGGATAAGGAATGTTTTGTTAGTTAAGATAATTTTTTTAAAATAATAAATAAAAAGCCCAGAGGGAACTTGCCCATCGGAACGTTACATGCTTATGGAATGGTCGGAAAGAGAGAGAGTTATGATGCATAGAAAGACCTCAGGAGAACAATGTGGGACACCTAGTGTTTTGTATTTGTTTTTCTTGCTTTTTTATTTTTCCACTCTTATTAATGTTTCCCTCTCAATTTCCTTTTTTTTTTAATAAAAATTTTTCTTCTCAAATTGTTGGAGATTTTGTATTTTTGTCCGTGAAGTTTACACATTATTTTTCTTAAAATTGTAGACAGCTACTGGACCTATTTTAATATATTTTAAATAAAATATGGTAAAACCTGTTCCATTGCTCGGGGATGTAGCTCAGATGGTAGAGCGCTCGCTTAGCATGCGAGAGGTACGGGGATCGATACCCCGCATCTCCAATTATTTTACACGGTCACTTTTTTTTTAAATAAATATTAAAATCCTTTCAATTGTAGATTTGGCACTTTGGTTCCACTGATTATGTTTCTTCCATGCATGATCTCTGTATCTGTTTCTTTTTTTCCCTCCACCATTTGCTGCTCTGCAATCATTTGTGGGGGAAGACCAAATGCTATAGATTTCACGGGTTCTGAATCTGGACTTAGCTTCTATCTATTTCACGTGCTATACAATGCATTTTGTTCTTTATTGTCTTGTGGCAATGATTTCTTCAGTGTTTGAAAGAAGTGACAACATTGCCTTTCTGATTTTTTATCATTCAACTCATCTCCAAAATCAAATCCAACTCTCTTTGTCCTTTCTTTTTTTAGATAATCAACTGTCTTTGTCCTCACTCCAAGCAGTAAAGAAAATATACTGACCAAGGTTTGATGCAATGACCTCGGCTTCCCTTTTGGTGGGTCGTTTCTGCAAATTTGCAGCGGATGGAGCCTAGTCATGGGCCTATGATCAAATGCATTGCCTACGTTCCACGTCTTTTTTCCCTCTCATTATTCATTAAAATCTTTTGCAATTTTCTTGCGGAATACTTTAGACCCATGCCGGCCTTTTCTGTTCTTGAGCGTGGATGGAAACGCTGCCCATCTCGCTGACCAACACTACCAATTAACTAATCGATAAAAGCAAGATCGACAAGTTTTAAGTTCCATCCATTGGGAGGCTTCAACTGCATATGGCCAACAGATAATGCATGTGCCACGATGCTTTCGTAATTATAACGCACATTAATTCTACTTTCGTTGCTCGGAACAGTTTTACACTTGAGAGCCATCCTCAGCCCTACGCAAAATGTTGAATTCGAGCAGTTTATAGTTAAGGCACAAAAATATGCTCGTCAATGAACGTATTGGTTTTTTAAAAAAGTGAAAGTATTCTAAACCTATTTCAAAATCTACTATGTCGTGAAAACCCACTCAATTACGACAAATAAGGCCTTTCTTTTTGTTTTCCTGGTGGAAACTAATTTTCACAACGAACATAACTCATTCTTTTCTCCGAGTCAATATTCAAACTACATTCTTGACTGGAATTGAATAGAGAAAACTGGGAATCAAATAAAATAGGGGCACACGGGGTCCCTGAATGCATCCTTTTTAACTGAACGACACCTCCAGGACCAGGAGACAACAAATCAGCAAACTTAACAGTCATCTGAAAGCCTCTGTCATGAATGACCTTCTCAATCTCAAAACCCTTCAAACTCCACAAAACTACCGTCTTCAAGTTTTCTTCATACCATTCTCTGTCTTCCCTTCAATGTGGGACCATTTTTCAGTTACTCACCAACACCAAGTCCCTGTCGCAAGGCCAGCAACTCCATGCCTACGTGATGACCTGTGGCATTCTCAAAGAAAACACCTATCTGAGTACCAAAGTCGCCGCCTTTTATGCCAACTGCGGTCAGATGGCTGATGCCCAAGTGATGTTTGATGGAATCCTTTTGAAAAATTCTTTCTTGTGGAATTTCATGATTAGAGGCTATGCTTGCAATGGGTTTTCGAGAAGAGCGCTTGCTTTGTACCGGGAAATGCTACATTTTAGACAAAAAGCGGACAATTTTACGTATCCTTTTGTGCTTAAGGCTTGCGGTGATTCGTTTGATATGGAAATTGGGAGGAAAGTTCATCGTGAGGTAGTGGTAAATGGGTTTGATTCGGATATTTATGTGGGTAATTCTCTTGTGGCTATGTACTCAAAGTTAAGGGACATGCCATTGGCGAGGAAGGTGTTTGAGAGAATGCCCAATAGGGATCTAACTTCCTGGAACACCATGATATCGGGTTATGTGAATAATGGTGATCCAAAAGCAAGTCTATTTATCTATTACTCGATGAGGGAAGCTGGATTTTTGGCAGATGGCACAACATTGCTCAGTCTTCTTTCTACTTGTTCTGAACTCGGAGTGGTGAGGCAGGGGAAGGAGATCCATGGTTTTGTTGTTCGAAATGGTTGTGCTCTTTTTAATGATTTTCTGAGTAACTCTCTGATTGAGACATACTGTAGTTGTAACTCTCTTGCCGATGCAAGAAGATTATTTGAGAGAATTCGTAGGAAAGATACTGTGTCATGGAACTCTATGATCGCCGGTTATGCAAGACATGAGGATGCCTTTGAAAGCTTAAAAATTTTTTGTCAAATGGTTCTGGAAGGAGAAAAGCCTGATCAAGTAACCTTTATAATTGTACTTGGAGCATGCATTCAGATCACGGCCTTGCAATTTGGCATGGTTGTTCATTCATTTCTTCTTAAGAAGGGATTTGGGGCAAACACTGTCGTAGGATCAGCCCTCACAGACATGTATGCTAAATGTGGAAGTTTGGCTTGTTCACGCTGTGTTTTTGATGAGATGCTGGCTAAAAATCTGGTCTCTTGGACTGCCATGATTTCTGCATATGGTGTTCATGGCAGGGGGAAAGAGGCTATTGCCCTTTTTCATGAAATGGTTAGAAACAGTGTCATTCCCGATGAAGGTGTTCTTACTTCGGTTTTGTCAGCTTGTAGCCATGCAGGAATGGTTGCCGAAGGCAGAGAAATTTTCAACAGTATAGCTAAAGATTACAATATGAAGCCTGCACCAACTCACTATTCATGTTTGGTCGATCTGCTTGGGCGAGCAGGGCACTTGGATGAAGCATACAGGCTTATCAATACTATGGAAGTTAAACCCACTGGTGATACATGGGCTGCACTCCTCAATGCTTGTCGACTACATAAGAATTGTGAGCTAGCAGAGATTTCAGCACAAAAAATCCATGAGATGAACATAGAAAAGGTGGGTAGCTACATTTGCCTTTCTAACATCTACGCAGCTGAGAAAAGATGGGATGATGTGGAAAGGGTGAGAGCAATGGTGAGAGGGAAGGGATCGATGAAGCCACCAGGATGTAGTTTCGTTGAGATAGACAAAATGGTTCATCGGTTCTTAGTTGGGGATAAGTCACATCAACAGGCAGAACAGATAAATGCCAAGTTAAAGGAAATACGGCATCAACTTGAGGCGACTGGATACAAGCCTGATACAAGTTCGGTGTTGTATGATGTGGAAGAAGAATTAAAGGAGAAGATGCTTTGGGATCACAGCGAGAGATTGGCCATTGCCTGTGCTCTCATTAACACAGGTCCGGGAACCGTAATAAGAATAATTAAAAACATTCGAGTATGTGGGGATTGCCACGCGGTGACAAAATTGATATCTAAGCTTATGCGTCGAGAAATCATTATGCGGGACATCCGTAGATTCCACCACTTTAAGGATGGAATTTGTTCCTGTGGTGATTATTGGTGAGTGGATTTTTACCGAATGACAATACATTTGAACCCAATGTTGATAACGAAGATTCCTTTATTCTAACAGTGGATACGACAACGCCCCCAAGAAGGCCATTTCTCATTGTTGTGCTGACATTTGAACACCCAATTGATTCTTTTGCTTTGACCTGTTCTTTCCATTTGGTCATGTCTTGGTTTAAAGAATGCGGATTTTATCTTGTTTATTATGATCTTCAACCAGAATTTTTGGCACGGACCCCGACCTTTTTCATTGTTGTTCTGTCAGGCAAACAAATATGAACTTCATAGAAAAGGGAATTAAAATTGTGGGAGGGAGGCGTTACATAACTCCATTTTATATCAAATTATACTGAGGCTATCTATCTGTTCCTCATGCATTTTCTTGACAAATGTCTCGAATTCTCAATAGGAAGAGGTCATTGTGTAAACTAGAGGTTTTCAAGTGAGATATAAGAGAAGAAAATGACTTAATAGCATCACGAATTTCATTCAAAACTTCAAATTATTATGTTCCACTTTAAACATAACTAATTTTGCGTACTATCCCCTAATAATAACTTGCTCCTTAAATTAAATGTATTACCTTAAGATTATACAGAACAAAATCGAGCAAAAGATTCTCATTAAATTTGATTTTAAGTTGTTTGGTGATTTTTTAACCCAAAAAAAGATATATATATATAACAGTATATTAATCAAATTAATAGTCATATGTTAATATTCTTCTAGAAATTTTTTTTGGTTAAAAAGAAAATTTTAATTTGAGTATTATTAGAACCGGTAAATTTTATAATGTTTAACTCAAACATTAATAAATTTAAATTTTATATTTTTATATAATTTTTTCTTAAAAACGAAGTAATAGTATAAAAATAAGAAAATAAATTCAAATAAATATTTTTTAAAAAAAATACACTAAAGCAGTCACTGAACTCATAGCTCGGGTGCGTCGTCAGTCTTTATTGGACTGGTTGTGTAATGGAAGTTGCCACCATTGGTCCATAATCGCATGCCTAGTCAAAACTTTGAAAGCGTGGTCTGACGAATGAGGAACCCATATATATATATATATATATATATATATACTACACATATAATTGAGTGGCGTTTATGTAAATAAGTGGAACATCAAGGAGAGTTGCGACAAGAATATTTTTTTTTTAAATCAGAAAGAGAAAGCACGTGAACTCCATTCGACACGGCAGACATCCTTTCAGGCTCGACATACGAGATTCCTTTGTCAGTCGCATCCTCTCTCTCTTTCCGCCTTTACTTTTTATTCCTGGCCCCACTTAAAACTTCTGGTATATTTAATGGCAAATTTCGCAACTAAATTCTGCTAGATTCTAGGCAATTGAAGAACAGCTCAAGTGAGAATCGAACTCCGTTGCTGTTGGCCTCTTTTGCGCAATGTCCGTGTGTATGTACATTAATTTTTCCCCTTTCTCGTTTGTTTTATTAATTAATAAATAGGTTATACACATCTTCTTCTTGACCTTCAATTGCGTTGGGGAGAGGGCATCGTAAAATACCATAAAACGCTATTGTACCCATCATTATACTAAGCAAATGAATTCCCTACTAAACAAAGTTCTATCAACGCCATATTATACACGAGTATTTTGTTTCATCAACTCTTTGAACTAATAATGTTTCCAGGAGTTAAATATACACAAAATGAACAGTAAATTGAAAATACAAAAACGAGTACCCCAGCGAGTGCAACAGCAAGTGTATAATGCTCAAAATTTGCATGATTCAGGTCAGAAATGATCAACTTATACTTTGTCACGTAGAGGCGTATGTCAAGTGTCTCCTTCAATCAGAATTCTCTGCATAAATAGCCAACTGAAAAGCTAGCTTGCAGGAATTTCTCAGGCTGGTATCCTTTAAATCAAGCACTTCAATATTTTCAGCTTAACCCAAGATTAGCTTTGATTCTTTTGAACCCAAGAATCTTCTAACATCTTCAATCATAGAACGACAAAGATACACGTAAAATTGAAGGCAATCCCATAACATCACACTATTTAAGAGCCTGCGATTGCTTTTCTCTCTCTTCCCCATAAATTATGAAAAACAAACATATTCTCAAACAACAAAGACCAGTTAAAAACTAGTGTAAAAAATGGGAAAGCAAAGGTTAACAAATTGGAGGAGAATGGAAATCAAGTATCACATACATTAAGCTCTTCAAGAGTCAAAAGACTCGAGACAACTCAGATTGAATTGGGAAGCATCAGATCCCATCTATCTTTTCAGGCAGTTAAAGAGAGAAGTTTCAAGGTAATTACAGAGTAACATCAGCCAAATTATTCAAATTTCACATGTCACAGCACTGCAAATATTTGACTAAAGCACCATAGAAAAAATTGAAAACAATAGGGTATTAAATTCTTTATTTTTGCCCCTCAATATAAAGAAAGTGAACATGGTCAAAAAGGCTTGAGTCTTGTTACAATGCTTTGGAAGGGAACTACAATCAAGTTACTCCGAGAACATATTCTAATAATGAGCAGGTGCATTTATAGCATTTCTGAGTTCCATTA
This sequence comes from Rhizophora mangle, assembly GCA_037832345.1. Taxonomy (NCBI): domain Eukaryota; kingdom Viridiplantae; phylum Streptophyta; class Magnoliopsida; order Malpighiales; family Rhizophoraceae; genus Rhizophora; species Rhizophora mangle. The sequence continues at coordinate 1,296,382 of JBAPLJ010001937.1, read as the reverse complement.
AGTTTCTCATTCATATGTCTAGTCAATCAAGTTTTGCAATGATATCACAAGAAGCATATTTAGATGGCTAATGTAGTGCCTAACTTCAAGATTTTGTTGAAACTGTCAGCAAAAGTTGTTTGTCTTAACATGCAGAAAAAAAATTCCCATGGTCCAATCAGAAGGCAGAAAAAGAAAAAGAACATCCAAGAATGTCCTCAAGTGAAAATGAATTACCATTCAAAAGCCAAAGCTGATTCAAACTTCAGGAGCTTTATGAGTGCATGTCTCGAAGCAGAACCTCCCAAGGAGTTACTACAAATGCATGGAAATTAGTTCACTGGAGCCGCATTGTCTAATGCTAATGACCATGGATTCCTTAAAGAAGGAAGACACATCGCAACACTGTCGACGGGGGGGAGTCATCATCTGAAATAAAAAGATGAAAAAGGATTCATAAGGCAATAACTCAAACTTAACCACATAAACAGTGTATAACTTCTTATTCCAACTTGAGTTTTCTAAACCCACTCACTAATACCTGCTCAGTATCCAGTTCTAATTTATGGGAGAATACTTCAATATACTTCAGATTCTTTGTAGCATTAGCTCTAGGGCAATCCTCAACATTGTGCCTAGTATAGTTACTCAAAATACCATTTTCACCAGATATAACACTTCCCATGAAAAAGACAGCGGGCCTTTTACAAGGATGTCTGGGATATTCCCTCGTGTTAAACATATAATGACTGAAGTCAACTGCAGTACTTCTCCTCCAAGGTACAAATGTTCGCTGAAGGTAGAGTAGATCTGGAAGAAATTCATTGCCTTCAAAGACCTGAATGGAATAGCCCCATGCAACAGAATATGTCAATGAATTTTGACGGTCATAGCAAACTGTCTGCTGCAAAATCCTTGTTGGGTCAATGTTCACAGCATTAAAAAGATGTTCCATTGCCTTAGTCTTGCTCATATAAGGAAAAATTGGCTCTGCAGCATCCAAATGATGAAGAGACACCAAAGGTGTCAGTGGATGTGCAGATAGCAATCCAAACAAATTCCCCCGCAAGTCAACCTGATAAAATCAGATATTGTGAGCAATTGCTCAAACTTCAGGCATCTGTACCATATTTCATGAAAGAATGAAAAAGAAAAAGAAAACCTTAACACTGATAGCTGTCAGAGAAAGCAGGCATATCCAATTAGACGTAGAAGGAAGAGAAACAGGGTTTCTACAAGAAGTATCCCTTGACAACAACACTATTCATGAAATTTATCTCAATTAGAAACCGAATAGTTTAAATATTGAAGCTGGATACAACCACCTTTCAAATACTGAGAGATAATACAACTTAATTGTAAGTAAATCAACACAAAGGAGGAAATCATCATATTCCGGCAAACATCACATAGTCAACAAGAGACCTCTGGCACATCTTGATATGGACCCAATCACATTGCCAAACATCAAGATAGAATGATCAATATTCTGAGCATCAATAAAGCATAAAAAGAGACGCATCGTCCTTGTTGAACCTTAGCATTTTAAATGATCCAAAACATAGCCTAAAACCCCACCATAACAGTACTCAATCAAGTGATATGGGTGTTTACATATATCCTTGTTAATGAATATTAATTAATTCACTTGATTGAGTACTGTTATATTTCTATAAAATAAGAAATTAATAGAGAAGCTCAAATCTACCTGATGGAACCCAATTTCATGAGTCAAGCCAACACCAAGCTCCGCTAAGCAAGAGAAAATCCTGACGTCACTGCCGTACAAGTGCGCATACCGCACTAAACATGAATCCAAAACCCTAGCTAAAACTCTAGCCAGCGAGTAACTTATAGCGAAACCACCTCCGCCAAAGGCCATATCGAATGAGTACTTGACATTCTGATCATAACTCTCCGAATTGCTGCCTATGTAATACCAACGGTGGTGATCGTACTTGGACAGCGCCTTCACCAGATTGTCCACGAAGAACACAGTGTCGTCGTCCCCAAAAAGGAACCACCGGACGTTCGTCTGGTTCAGGTCGACGGCCTCCTTGACCACACGCGCCACTCGAATGGCCGACCTGAGACCACCCTTGAAGGTGTAAGGGAAGCGGGAGGTGTCCCCGGATATGATTACAGGAGGTAGAGTGGGGTCCAATGTGGAATCCAGTGGCTTACGGTCCAGAAAGGCGAACGCGCGGGTGGTGCCGGCGTTGTACCAAAGACGGATGTACGGTTTCCGGTGAGCGAAGGACGAGGAAGACGAGGCTATGGAGAAGAGGAGGTGATCGCGCGCAGTGGGCGTCGAACTCGAGGCAGAGGTGATGGCGTGTGAAGCCGGTGGTGGAGGCGGCGCGTGTAGGAGGAGGGAGAGAATAAACAAGAGAGAGAGGACTAAGACGACGTCCTTGAGGCGGGAAGAAGTAAAATTGAAAAGTCTAGCTGACGGCATGTTTCTAGAGAGAGAAAGAGAAGAACCGGTGCCTGTTGAGAGAGATGTAAATGGCTTCCTTTTCCGCTTGTGGTCCATTTTTCTCTTGAAGAATCCCCGCTCGCCGCCGCTTAAGGGAAACTTTTGGCCGGATCCACAACTCTTTTCGTTTTGTCTTAGAGGGACATGTGTTAGTCCCTTACGCAAAATTGGCCCGGTGATCACGTGCCCGCAAAGAGCCACAAATAAAAATAAGAATTTGTAAATAATTTTAATTATTTATTTTATTTTTTTAAAAAATAATTAATTATATTATTTTTTGTAATTTTTTATAATTTTTTAAATTTATTTAAGTTATTCTGTCTCTTCTTTTTATGAACGAGATTTTTTATAGAGAACGGGCGAGAAGGTGACACGCGTCCTAGGTAACTGTCTGGATTTGCCACGCGGGTCAATGACTACCTCGAAGAAAGAGCTGTGTTCCAACTCTGCAGGGTTTAATTTATACTTTTTCACAAAATAATTAAAAAAACTGGGACCATGTTGCGTGCATAATTTCAGCTTCCTAAGAAAAGATTTTAAGATCAAATAGAAAATAATTATTGAATAAATTACATAATTTTATTAGCCACATAAATTATAAGTATTGCCCTACTCTTTTTTCTTATTTTATAGTTAATTTGTTACATTTTAAATATAAATTTATATTATATATTATTATTATTTTCTAGGATCATTATTAAATGTTATTATTTTATTAAAATATAATTAATAATTATAATATTGTCATGCAAAATGCTGCTTTTAGATTTTTTTTAGCCGGCCCATAAACAGGGGTTGTTCAGGCAAAGCAAAAAGGGACGTTTCACTTCCCATAAAACACTGGTGTGATTGGCCCAGTGATTTACACCCTAATTATTTACTCGACCGTTGCACGTCATTTATTGACAGTTTATCTAGTCGTAATATTATAACCGTTTATCCGAATCTTCACCAGCTGTCATCTTCTGCTTTTACCCCTAAAACGATCTGGGAGTAATCATTAATTTAAATTTAAATTTCTTCCAAAAACTAAAAAAAAAAAAAAAAAAAAACTCTGGCAACTTCAAATATTGTGAAAATGAGTACAAATTATTCTTTACCAATGAAAACAATGCGCATCAAATCTCTAGCAGCTTGGGATCACCAAAATATTTGGTTGTCATTTCAGATTTATTCACCAATTACCTTTCTGGCATTTTTTGTGGGTTTCGATTTCGAGTCAACAAATTTATCTACCGCAATTCTATTGAAAAAATATATATAGAAAGAAAAAAAAAATTTCTTTAATGGTGAAAAGAAAAATCTTGATCGATCTCAAATTTCATATGGGGTAGACATAAAAAAATAAAAATTAATCTTAAACGTTTAAAAAGGGTAGATTATAATATTGATAACATACATGGTAATAGTTCAACTGCCCATCCGATTGTGGCTCACTGCAGCACAATTCATTTTTATTCTCTCTTTTTTGTCGAAAGGGTATAATAATCTCAATTAAAGTGTGTGAATCCTACGCTCATCAAGACACGGGGTTCAAGGAAAGTCAGTCACCGTAACAACCGACCTCTAGCAACCGATGGAAGTGCCAAGGAAATTTGATGCAAAAACCAGTCACAAGATCCTGACTTGGACAAGCCTCGATTCTCCTCCCTTATGGTGGGCCGGGCTGGAAAAGTTGATGCTAGCACGTACCTAACAAGAGTTCCTAATTTGTGTACGTGGCACATGCAGACTCGAGGTTAAAAATATTTATTTCACGTCCATCTTTCTCCGCAGTTGAAAATCTGGTATTGCGAATGAAACAGGACTTTTTTCAAATAGACCGAAAAAAGCAGAGTCCTGAAATATAAAGCAGGACATGTTTGTCCAACGTGAGGGCCACACCCCAATACGACGAGTGGTTTTCCACGGTCTAAATGCAGTCTCCCAAATACCATCTGACGAAAATGTTAGATAATAATTCAGTGTCTCTTTTTGTTAATTTGAATTTAGATTCTCGATGCAGTATATTTTTTAAATGAATAAAAATTTATAAGTAAGTTTTAAATTTAATGTGTTGGAGTTAGTTAAAAGAGGATTAGTTCAAAACTGTTACCATTTGAGTGATCAATTTCTATATAGTAGAAATTAAATTAAGAATTCAAAAGATGATTCTAATTTAAATCTACAATAGAGATGAGTTTAAAGAATTTAGAACACCGTGAACAACAGAACTTTTAAATGTTTAGAATCAAGGAAATATAAAGAATACTTCAGGTGTTTCTGTTTGGAACAAATTCGACATGATCAGTTAAACGGTAATAAAATATTTCGCGTCCTTACTTTGCCTTTTTTTGTTCTTGAAAATAAAAAAAGAAAAAAAAAAAAAACTGGTCTCCCAAAATTGACCAAAAGTCTTCCGTCGGACGAAACTGAGTCAGTCCCTTTTGTCCCATTGTTTATTTTGCTTTCGAAATGGGTAGAAATCCAATGGCAACCAGCCAACTTCGGATGGTTGCGTGTAAGACCTTGAAGCTTTTACGTTTGAACCATACATGTGGACCATTGTGCTGACGCTAAATGAACAAGTGGACAAGGACATTCATTCAACTCCGGACCGTCTACGTGTAACGTTCCATGGATAGGAAGCTAAATAAAGAATTGCCATCAACAATGAATTTTTCAAAGGAACTGCAGCCAACATTGAATTTTTCTTTTTCGTTTTTTTCAAAAAAAGTTAGATCAGGCTCAAGTTGCTTGGTTGTCCTAATTGTAAAGAACTCTGATCTAAGTGGGGGGTTCCGCCTTCTACAGAGCCTCGATTCTTGGCCATACAAACACCCTTTTCGTCTACAGGAACACAAATTGACTTGGTAAGCATTAGCCACTCACCAACTAAAGTCATGGTTCAGAGCCTCCCTTCGAGCATCTCATAAAGCCTGTAGCTTTCTCATGTCTTTCAGACTTGTCAAATCAGTGGAGTCAATTCTGTTCTACGTCCAATTAACCCGTCAGGCCCTGCGGTACATTTAATTGGGCCACCTCGTAAGATTCTTGGTTCAAATTTATACAAACCGCGTTGCAAAATTATATAATTTTTAAAATTTAAATAAATATAAATAATTTTTATATTATATACAAAATATTTTATATATAATATAATTTTTTATTTACTTAAATTCACTGTTTTTATATTCACATAATTAGGCTTTTTTTTTTTTTTTTCCCTCAACCACAAGTTCAAATTCTGTGCTTTAATGCGACAAAAACCCGTGATAAAAATGGTAGAAGACTGAGCAGAGAAAAACAGTGACAGCTTTGTCAGGTAGTGGCATTCTGGTCCAATGATGAAATTCCAGGAAAGAGGCCTTCATTTGCGCGTAAAATTTTCTATAAGTGGCCTATCTTTCTTAAACTTTCTAGCGCTTCCATGTTGAGATTCCCAAAATGTGCAAAGGCATTCAAGAGAGAACCCGAGGCAGTTTATTGAGCGAAGAAACCGTTTCACCTAATACATCATCAACTTTGGTATGCTGTGAGCTGTGTGGCTTGAGAGCTTCATTGTATTGCCAAGCGGATGACGCATTTCTGTGCAAAAATTGTGACAAATGGGTGCATGGAGCAAATTTCTTAGCTCAAAGGCATATTAGATGCATGTTATGCAACACATGCCAAAATCTTACCCAAAGGTATCTAATCGGGGCTTCAATTGAGGTGGTGCTTCCAACCATGGTTTGTTGGAGGGAGAGAAAGCATTGCGACCCCAATTCCAACGTTGAAAAGCAGTCCTCAGAGACACTTAAAATACCTTTTCTTTTTCTTTGATTAGTTCCCTTTTGGCTTTTCTTGTTCTTTTTTTTTTTGCCTTATCTCCTCCTTCAGGCTGTGAAATTCTTTCTGGTTAGTTAAACTAGGGTCGAGTTTGTGTTGTCATGGTTCCATTGATTCCATTGATGGAGAGGAACATTCAAATTTAAGGGTCCAAATACAAATAGGAATTGCTGGAAATAGGTCCACTTTTGTCTTACCCAGCATTTCCAGGTTCAGATGCGACTGATTGGATTTCTAAGGAAAAAAAGGATAAAAGAAGATATATACCTTGACATTATTGTCCCTATGTAATTCTTGGTTGCTAACGTGTATTGAGTCCAGAGTGTTTATTCATCTTGTCCTTTTAAGGTCTCTCATCGCTTGTTTCGTACAGTTATCCTGTGAGTTAGTCTGGTCTTTCGATTTGCTAAATTGGCTAGATCCATGTATGCCTTCTTCGTAACTTTCCAAGCAGTACTAGTAGCAACCCACATAAAATCAGGGCTATGTTTTGCATCTTGGCGATAAAATTGGTGTAACTGTCGAGGCATTCCACGCCCACGTTCTCGCTGCCCGGAGGATCAGCCTGCAATTTGCCATTGGTGTAGTCCTCTGCTTTTTGTTAAGAGAAATTATCAGCCAGAACATCATCTGTGGCAAGGGAGGGGACGCCTATTTCCAATGGTTTGGACAAAAGTTTCTAAATCATTGGTTTTCTTTGGCCGATTTGACACCCACCTGGACAAGGGCTTCTACTCTCCTCCCTAAAGTAGGTGGACCAAGTCAGCTCATCGCAATACAAATGGCAAAAGTTCAGGCGGTGAAATGACATCTAAGTATCAAAAACGGAATTGCCATACGGAAGATGTAAACCTACATGGTACACGTACTTGTAAAAAACAAAAGTTACGTATGCGCACTTAGCCGTACTTATAAATTAAAATTGAGATTACATTATTTTGTTATAGTTTACTTTTTTATAAACAAAATTATTATTAAAATACCATTAAATTTAAAAACATTTTTTATATTTAATTTTAATATTAATAAATATAAATTTTTTTCTTATTAACGTCAAAATTTAAAATTTTGTTGTCGTCTGAATATCAAGACTTTAACTTGAACTAATACAAAAATTATATATATTAAAATACTAATTATATTGTTACTTCAAATAGTTTACATTATTATGACCTTGTTGTATGCTTTTAATTTTTGCTCTATAATTATAATTAACATCAGAAGTACAAATGAATTAACGATGTAAATTGATTAGTGATGAAGAGCATTACATCACGGGAAGAAATGCTTAGTGGATGCTGTCTCAGCATATATCAGCAAGGCCAAATTACACCAAACATTCATCTGATATTTATCCGGTTGGGGTCCATGAGTGAACAGATGATGGCTATCTGCAATAATGTTTCAAATAACAGATTCTAGAGGAACCCATTGGCTATTGTAACTGGAGGGTGGTGTAGATGGTGCCGCCAAGGCCCATGATCCTTCACAAAACTTGGTCAATAACAGAGTTCTGAAAGGCAAAAGTATATTCTATTCCATCCACGCGGTTGCACGCTGTTCCATTTTAACCAAATCCCCCTGGCTTGTAGCAATTACAATTGGTTCTCCAGCAACGTGCCAAAATTCGTTTTCTTCCACATCAAATGGGTCGGAAGATCAGGCTTACATGAATCAATTCTACGTGTCATTACGAGACCATATTTTCTCTTTTAATAGAATTTAGCCACCAATTTTCAATTTTTTTTTTTTATCTGCATGCTTAAGTTATCTGTTACAGAAATTAAGTATTTCACAAGAGCCATGACACCCAAGCTCTTGTTCTCGTACAGCTTGGCAAATAAAAGAAACAAATCCAACGTAAGCAGGCGAACAGTGGGGAAAAATTAACATTTATTACCCCCGCTAAATGAAGTTCTAAACCTTTTTGAATTTGGCAATTGGAAGTGTCAGCCAAATTTTATAACGTGGAACAAAACTGATAAGTGAAGCATAACAAATAGCCCAAATTCACTTGCTATCAGGAATTTTCAGTATTGCAAGACTGAGGTGATGCAAAAGCAAAGGAGGATAACTATAGGAGAAGCAAAAGAGCATTAACAGAAAGTTGCCTCGCGAAGCTTTAGAATTGCCAAATAGGCGAAAGAATAAGATAACAAGTAGTAAATTGCAAGGAATTGATTTTATTCACCAAAATAAGTTGATTTGGTATGATGAAGAATATAGTGAGAACATCTTGATAATGGTTACCAGAAGAATGAATGGAATACTATTTCCAATGGTAGATAATGTCGTTCACAACTTCTTGGCAGATGTCACCCACATCCACAATTCCAATTATCGATGGGCTACACTAGTGAAGATCTGCTTTACGCAAAAAGCCCTTATGCTGACTATTAGCTAGAGAAACTCTGACTGAAAGGCCAACACAAATGCTTAGGAATTATCGTACTTTGACTGGAAAATGAAAAAGCAACTGACATCAAAGAGCGTGTGTAGATAGAGGCAAACCAGAGGAAGGAAAAATGCTGGCTCCACATTCACATCCCTCCAAATTATCCACAGACAATCCTGCAAAATGAAGAAAAATTGACTGGATCTGGTACAGAATACAACGAAAGAACCAAAGGGTTCTTGTGAGTTGAGGAACTTTTAAAACCACCAACTGACCATCATTCTAATGTTTGTTGCAGCATTAGGTTTCAACATGTATATTAACATACCAAGCACTTGTTATTATGGCCATGTTTTCACTTCACAGCAGATATCTCAATTTTCTCATGTCATCAGTAGAGACACCACGTTTTGTTTGTTGAGACCACAGAAGCTATGTTACCTTGTAATTTTAGCGTTTCCCAGAATACTGGACAAAGAACTGATAATCTGGCTCAAAAGCTCCTTGTAATCTGAGGGTCATAGTCATATGCTTCACCAGCTTTTACAAACCTACCTTTCACACGTTTTCTAGTATCTGCCCTGGCTTTACGGGAGGCGTATCTTATTTGTTTACCAAAGCTACAGAATACCAGAAATGCACAGCATCAGTGAGAAACTGAAAGCAAGAAGAATTGGTAGAAGCGAACAACAATGGAAAATCTTCTTCACATATGGAAGGAGCCAAAAAGCAAATCATAAATATGAATTGTTAGCAGAACATTGCAAAATGAACATAAATCAGTAAGATAACTTCTAGAACTTTTTGAGATGATGGTAAGCATATATGGCTGATGAAATTCCAACTTCATGTAGGACACTCTTAAAAATCTAAGCCCCAAAGTTAACAATAAGTTAAGACATACGTTCTTGTCTTCTTCTTTTCATTGTATCTCATTTTAGCCTTGTCCCTTGCTTGTGGGCAGCTAGCCTCCAAGCTTGACTCCCATGGTGATTCACCAGTCAGAAAGACAGGCGATAATCCACAGTCTTGATAGTCAGCAGCACTGCTTTCACTAGTAATGTTGGATAGTGAAAGAGATAAACTCGAATGAACTTGTCCAGTACCAGAGGGAAATCCCATGTTGATGTTTCTGTCGCAATTAGGATTCATGTAAAAGAAATTAGCACTGCCGCTCATCATTTGCGTCACATTTGCAGACTCAACTATTCGAGAGGATTGGAAAGCAACCGAATCACGATGTCCTGATGATGATGCCTAAAATTTCACAAGGAAAACCACGAAATTACATTTTTATGGATCATGATTATTATTTGTCAGGAAGGAAATCAGAAACAAATATGGCTTAAGATGACTTAACAAGAAATTTATTAGAGAATCATAAATTAAGAGTGAACCTCAAGAGCATTCTCGATGGGGCCATTAGACTCTGTAACTGATAAATTTCTCTCCATTAGAATGCAATCATTTCCTACATCCTCAAACTGGTTTTTGATATGGCCTCGTGAACACCCAAAAATCTGATCACCCCTTTCAAAGCTCAACTGAACATCATCCATGTTGACACCTTCACAGAAATCTTCATCATCTTGAAGTCCAAGATCCTTAAAATTGGAACAGGCCTGAAGCACATGGAATTGAAAAGAGAATTCATGAATTGGAGTTCAACTGGATACGAAGGATTCAGCGTTAAGAGACACCTTAAAGATTAGCCAATTGCTACGAAAAACAAGTTGGCCTGAACCTTGAAGACAATACCTTCGGCAGATTTGATTCATCTGGCAAGCAAGGCACCTGATCCAGGCAAGAAGGCATGCAATTCTGATTGAGTGAGGTCATGGTTGTTGGCCCAATCCAAGGTTCAATCTTGGAACAAGGTTCCAGTTCATTTAGCTTGCTGTTAATCAAACCAAATGACCCCTCGTTATTCCTCTGCTCCAAACAATTACTAACACAATTCTCAGTTAACGGCATGCCACTAAGTGCCCCCCATCCTGCGTCACAACTACTCGAAGAAGGTGGGTCAAGAACCCATGACCAAATCCTTGAAAACTCCGCTATAGAAGGGCACCCAGTATAGCAATTCAGCACCTTGAGATGATGTCCCAAGCCTGAACACCCATTTGGATTCCAATCGCAGCCTTGACAAATTGACAGTTTCTCATCCAAACACCGGATCATTGCAGGCTGTGAATTGCATCTATCGCATAAGAGCGAACGCTGATGCCTACGTGATAGGGAATTGGCAGAATGCACATATCCATCACACTGCAAGCATAGCCTGGCCGAGTCCGATTTGCAATAGACCACTGCCCTTGCCGCTCCACAAAACTCACATACAGGTTCCATACTTTTCCTTCCCTCCTCTAATTCAATTACCAATCAATTATTCATCCTAACTACTTTGCCTACACTGCAAAAATTTGCGGCGGGAATTCGGCTTTATTGGCCTAATCTTCCAATCCCAATTCTCCCCAACCTTTCAACATCCAAAAATGGATAGAGAGAAAGCAAGATACCAGCATCAAAAGGTCAGTATCTATATAATAATAATAATAATAATACCATATAAACAGAATCCTTTAGGTTCCAAAATTGATAATTAAATCACCACACTAAGATTAAGTTTTGAATGGAATTCTTATAGTGCATTCTGCACTCATGTATTGTAACTAAGAAGAACCGTCAAAAGAACATAAACAAAGGAAGGAAAGGCACTTACTAATAACAGAATGCCGAATTCCCACCACAACTATAATCAAATGAGATCAGCCAATATCAAGAAACGAATAATCCATAAATGGAAGCAATAAAAAAATGATTACATTGGCCTGAAGAACCCAATACTTTGAGATCAAAGAGAAAACAGCTAAATTTAACTAGAGAAGTGAATATATGTAATCACTGCAAGTCTCCAACTTCGTTGCTAGCTTTACGAGGTTTCTAACATTCCGTGAGACCAGCAGCTAGTGGCAAAACCGTCTAGGATTACTGGGGGATCACCACGTGGCAAAACCTGGGTCTGGTAAATGATACCCTGCGCTGACGTGGTTGGGCGGACATTGGTTGTAGTCACTGGTCAGCCTTATTACTCGGTTCAAGTTTTCGAGCGATGGCATGTTGGTAAATAAGAAAAGAATGAGGGACAGATGGTTTACGAAAATTGATCGCAAGCAGGTTGGCAAGTGAGCTCTGTCCCCGAGATATTGGGGCCTGTAGGGAGGAATTGCTCCGTATGTCGATACCTCAGGTGGACACGTGGCTTGTTGGGCAAGGATTCTGTGGCGAGGGATGCTGCTGACATGGCAACGGTGTTTGCTGACTTATGATTTTGCAGGGGATTGGATTGGCTCAAATTTCTATCGTCTAGAACACGTGTTCGAAAGAGGGAAAAAAAAAAAATTAAAAACTACTCTTCCCTTACAAAATGAAACATTAAACGGAATATTAAAATCTTAAAATGTTAGAACAATATCTTTGTTGCGGAGAGCTTTAGTTGTATCATGGCACAACAGAATAGAAATTGCATGATAATATGATTGACACTTTATTTACTTGGTTAAAAGTAGTAAACTTATACGTGGAACCTTTTTTGTTTTTTTAATATAACTTTATTACTTTGTAAATACATTGTTCTATTTGTTATCAAAATATATAATTTGTTTAGACTTTGATGTAGGATTAAATTAATAATTGTCCCTTAAATTATAATAATTTATAATTAATTTTTTAAAAATTATTTTTAAAGTTATAATTTTTTTAATTAGAATTTTTTAAAAAAAATATTTCTTATTATATTAATATTATTAGTTAAAAATATTTTTTATTTTTTATACTTACTATGTTTATTTTTAATTAAAAATTATGTGAAATATAAAATATCAATTAATATAATATATCAAATATAAATATTTTTTAAAATTTTTAAGAAATAGAAAAATTATTATTTTTAATTCTTAAAAAAATAAAAAAATATTTATAACTCTACTTGATAATAAAATTTGTTTAAAAGTTTAAATTTAATAATTAAAAATATTTTTTTTAAAAAATATTTATATTAATATTATTAATATATTATAATAATTAATATTTTAAATTTTACTTGATACTTGATTTAAATTAATGTGACAAATTAAACGGTAAAAATAAAGTGAAAAATATTTCTAATTAATAGTGATAATTTGAAAGAATAAATTTACAAAAATTCATAAATTAAAAAGTTCACAATATAAAAATATAATTTCAAAAAATAATTTTTTTTTGATAAAAATTATTATCACATAGGATAATAATTATTAATTTAATCCTTTCGACGTATCGTTTTCCATTGCAAAATTGAACAATTGAGTTTCGAATGATAAACTTCTAAATGGGTAGGACAAACTTCACAATGGGCTTCTAGTTTTCGGCTTTTTGATTCGGCGGAGGGAAAAAGTACGTCCCAACAATGTGTGGCCTGTCAAGGGAACCCGGCACCCGTTGCCAAGAATTGTGCCGATTGATGCATCAACTGTATTTTGTAGCTTAAGCCCTAACCCAACACATGGCAGGCCTCCGTTGGTCCTGGTTACCCTGAGAAATAAAGTTTCAAGGGCCGCCCAGGACCATTTTTATTTTATTTTAATAAAAAAAAAAATAAAAAGGGGCATCGCCTAAAACTTAAAATCAAATTAGCGAGACATCACGGGCACCATCAAAAGCTGCTGAATCCCGATCGTGTCTTGTCGCAAGATGCTTCGGGGAAATCTCCCATCCGATCGAGTTGGAATTAAGGATTTTTTTGGCCGTTGTGAATTAAATCAGAACTAAAAATAAAATAAAAAGAGTTGGAATGAAAACGATTTTAAAGTTTGCAGATTGGTCCTTTCAAAATGGACATTTGCGCCATTTCGCTCTCTCCTCTCTTTCTCCTCTTCTTTCCTCAGTTCTCACTCAAAAACCAAAATAATCCCCCAATTGCAGATGTCGATCTCAGGTGTTTGATATCTCCAAGGAGAGCGAGCGAAGCCTGATGATAGGGTTAGCATCTCTATAATTACACGCATACACGCACTGAATCTATCTATCATCAGTGTTTTTTATTTTTCTTCAAAAAACTCTAATGCATTACTAATTAAATTTTCTAAGTGGATCATGCGTGCAGGTAGGTTTTAGTGTAGGCTGGATTTTTAGGCCGTGTTTGGTTTCTGCAAATTACATCTAATGCTTGGTGGTCAAGGGATAGCGCCTAACAATAGCCCGCACTTGAGGAAGTCTGGTAGCCGACCTACAGTCTTTGATCTTGGTAGAACTACTTTATATTATTATTATTATTATTATTATTATTTTCAGCTTTTCTTGACGTTCCTTCCTTAATCGGCTTTTCTTTCTTTCTATATATTGTCTAATAGTAATGTGAGGTTTGTGAAACATTTTCCAGGTGTTGGTGAGCAGGGGAATGGTGTAGAGGATGGTATCTCGCATTCGATGGAGTCAAATGACTCGAAGAGTGCGATTGCACCTATCACTACTGCCACCATTATGCCATCTCCGATTTTGTTATGGAGATTCAAGGTTTCGGTTTTTTCTTTCTTCTTCTGTTACCGTTGTCTTCTTTAATTTTCACGACATCTTTATACTTAAGCTTGATTTAATTCCTTTTTATTCTCTTGGAAAAAAGAATGATGTAAAATGATTCGATGGCGGTAATGTTGTGTAGTGTTGAAGATATATGCCATGAGAATGAAGAAACTATCAGGCAGGCCAGGTCTCTTATGCCAGTGTAGATGAGATCAATTGATTTTTGACTGTGGATTTGCATTTCATATTAATCTACCGCATAGGATATGTTCCTACTCTATCTAATAATTTTCATAAGGATGGTGCTCGGTTTATAAGAAAATTATGTCTTTGTCCCCTTTTTAATTTTAAGCTTTTTGTCAATATCATCTTAATCGCTAAGTGACGTTTAATTCCAGGTACTGTTGTTCTTCCTTTGGGGTTTCATTTGCTGCAAGGTGAGTTTAAATTTATTTGTTTCTTATTCATAACTATTGTCTGATGCATTATGAATATTGTACATCTGATGGCTACCTGCATATCTGAGACAGACGATTTTGTCAGCTTTATTGCATCTTCTTACTGGGGTACACTTGAAATTGCAGTTTGGATGGGATTCAGTTATGAGAATGAGTGTGGATTTGCGAGACCTTTTTCTATATGAGGCATTTCTATATTACAATCCTCTTCTTCTTGTGGTTAGTCTTATTTCCCTATAACTTTCTTAATCTTATTCTTTTAATTCTTTTTCTTGTACATGAGAACATTTCCTTCTGGCTTTGATTTTGCAGACAATGATGGTTTGGCTTTGGGGAATCAATTTATGGGTTTTTGCACAGTCTACTATCAGCTATGCTAAGATTTTCGATCTTGACCAGAATTATCTTACACACAGGGAAATATGGAAGGTTTCTTGTTTCAAAACTACAGTGAATGATGCTATCAGCATTGTTCTATCTTCTTCATCATTCTTTTAACATTTTATGGTGGTCAAGATATATCTATAGAGCAGTTCTTCTGCTGTTCTGAATCTCATTATGAACCTATCTGAATTCCAGTTACAGTGTTTGGCATAATTTGTATGAGATACTTTTGTCATTGCATCATTTATGTTGCTTGAAAAGAGGATTGCAATTTAAATATGTCAAAATATTCATTTTCAAGGGTTTTCAGTGGGATGCTTTTCGTTAGCTGAAAGCATTTTTAGCAAATTGAGATGGTATGATGGAAAATTAGCATTGCAAAGTTGTCCAAATACTTTTTGTAAAATGGTTGCCAAAGACTTACCATAATATTAATGAAATTGGACGAGAAACATTTGGTAGAAAGGCACAGGAAACTGTTTCTGTTTTGTGATGCTGTATTTACCATTTCTTGGTGCCTGCTGGAAAGGATAAATTTAGATAATTAAAATGAACCTGTGCATGATCAATCAAACAAGTAAAAGGATGGATTCTTTTTTATTCATTTGTTAAAGAGCTGCCATAGTTGAGCGACAAAATTTCCACTTTTGTTGGAGCAATTTTTTATTTTTTTCATGGCAAGCAAACTAATTTCTATATAGCAAGAACATAAAGTTTACCATTTTCTGTTCTTGCTATATAGAAATTAGTTTGCTTGCCATGAAACAACTTTAGTTTTTCACAAGCCTTTTTCATTTTTGAGTTGTTGGTGTGCTGTTTCCCTTCCTTGAGTAACTCTCTTTGGGTTTTTATTGTTGCAGGTTGCTACCTGGATGACTATAATTGTCCCAACTAGCATGACGGTGTATCTTTACCTTTATTCTCATGGAGAAGTATCATTGGCTGCATCACAACCAGTGTAATAGATATTCTTAGAAGTTGATATGTTTTTAGTCATTGCAGCGACTATATCATTGATTATATGTTGTTTATCTATATGTTGTATGTTTTGAGGATTATTGGATTCCTCTATGTGAAAAATTGACCAGCCTAAGTTTAGGGGTTCTACTAGATGCTAGATTTTCTTCATCTATTTGCCAATATGATGACTTACTACGGTTTCCATTTTTCACTCTTCATTTGTCAAAAGATGATGAAAACTCTACCTTAAGGAAATGGGATACGAGACTTGTGCAATAATGACTGTCCAATAGTGGATTCTTCTTCTTGTGGTCATTTTGGGCAAATAGAAGATTATTTCAACATAAGTGCATTAAGATTCTTGGTGTGAGACATGTGGTTTTGAAAATATCATCTCAGTGTCCAGGGCTCCTGCTCTGCAGCTATGAAAATGGTGTTAGGAAATTTGTTTTTGAGTGCTTTGGATTTTTATTTTTGCTATGAATTATTGGATATTGTCTCTTCCCTTTTTCTTTAGATGTAAGAAAAGCAGTATTTTGTGAATAATTAATAGGAGAACTACATTCTTGTTTTGCAAAAGAAAATATGAGTATTAAAATTTCAGAAAAAAGTAGATGTGGATGACATTAACAGAAAATTTCCATTGCCTGGTGTACCGTTGGTACTATGTTGTCATCACCTATTTTGCCAATGGAAGCAACCTTCTATCATTTTAGATAACTGTTAGGGTGTTGGGATTGCTCTTAATTAAATTAACTTCTTGCAGGTTCTCTTATACTGTGCTGTTGCAATGGTTTTGATATTTCCTTTTGATATTTTTCACTTATCCTCTCGCTATTACTTGTTGAGAACCCTTTGGCGGATAGTTTTCCCACTGCAGGCAAGTTTTGAAGCCTATTAGTGCTAGATATTTTACTCTTTTCCCATTGTCACACCTTCATGCTTGGCTCTGAAGGTTCAGTTTTTAATAGACTTGAGGATTTGATAAATCTTTCTGTGTTTCCCAAGCACCATAAAAGTTAGCTTGTATGCTGTAAAGAAAAATAATGTCATATTGGCCTTACGGCATTAAAAATCAGCAACATGTTTTTATTCCTGTCGCAGGCAATTACATTTTCAGATTTCTTTGTGGCTGATATTTTGACTTCTATGGCAAAGGTATTATAGTCTCCTTGCTGGTTCTGGTGATTGTGGAAACCTTTTATTAATGTCCAGTCCATATAATCCAGATGCTGTCTTGTTTGCTTGGCTTCCTAATGGGAGACTCAATGACTTAGGTAGTCTATGCCATCATGCAGAAATAGCATTGCACTTTAATATTCTGACAAACACTAAATACTTTTTTGATTACTACATTTCTTATTGAAGGCCACAATTTTACATTATAATTTAGTCAACATTTCATTCTTAGTCGGAAACTAGTAACCTGTTTCTTGATGCATTTTAAGTGCTTGAACTGTGCTAAACTTTCTTTGTGTTCTCATATTTCTGATTTACTCCAGGTGTTTTCAGACTTGGAGCGTTCTGTATGTCGGATGGTCCATCGGCAGGTTAGTGTTTTGTTGTAGTGCCAGGCTTGCTAGGTATTTCAACAGTCTTTATAATCTCCTTTGAATTCCCTGCTTCTGTTTTAGTTGAGATTTGCTGAGGGACCATTTGGATTTTAG
The DNA here is from genome assembly GCA_037832345.1 of Rhizophora mangle. Classification (NCBI taxonomy): domain Eukaryota; kingdom Viridiplantae; phylum Streptophyta; class Magnoliopsida; order Malpighiales; family Rhizophoraceae; genus Rhizophora; species Rhizophora mangle. Next base: position 1,278,691 of record JBAPLJ010001937.1, on the reverse strand, counting down.
TATAACAGTAGCTCACAGAGAACTAGGTCCTTAATACAGCAGAATGACATACTGAGATCAATGCACCTGCCCCAGAGTACATTGGGATTAAGGTTGAGACTATTAAGAGGTAAAAAAAAGTGTTCCTTACATTGTTTAGTCATCAGTGAATTGCAAATCCAGGCTTCATCTGAGTTGTTTTGGTTAATCAACTTCTGCCTAAGGTTTGCCACTTGTCAGCTTTCTCAAATTGAAATCTGGTCAATTCTTTTGCTGTTCTCCCTCTTGTCAGATTGGGAGCCAGAATTGTGGAGGATTTTGATTCTGGCAATTAGAGACCCTTGGTTCAAAATATTCGCTGGAGGTTGAAAGAAGAGTGATGGATGCTTTTAGTTTTCCAAGCGTGACTTCAAGTGTCTGGTGCTCTATTTTTCATTTGGTTTGGGGGTGGGGTGTTAACTGGATGAAGCCATTTTACCCAAATGCTACATAAATGGTCATGTTTGCCATATGGCGATAGTTCTTAAATCTTGTTTACCATGGACCGTGGTTTTAATGTTCTTAGTTTAGCTTAAAAAGGACAGATGTTTTGCTAATTATTTCTTACAGCACTTTTACAAGTGTTGATTTCTATAAACAATGGTCCAGTGCTTCCTTCATATTAGCTTATGTGCTTGAATGCATGCAGGTTGCAACAATTGCATGGTTTGAAGCTGATTCTGTTTGTGGTAGTCACTCCATTGCAATCCCTCTAGTTCTTGTTTTACCTTATATTTTTCGACTGTTCCAATGTCTTTGACAATACAAAGATACCAGGGAGAAAACATCTCTTTTTAATGGTAATTCACTTTGATATTTGCTTTATTTATTTACTTGTTATTGCTGAACACACTCTCTCTCTCTCTCTCTCTCCCTCTTGTAGTGTGTGTGTGTGTGTGCCTGTCTATTGTTTTTGTTTATATTTTTGTTTTTCATTAAGCTTAATGAAACATTACAAGTTCATTGTCCACCGTCCATTAAGCAAAAATGATATTGTAGTCTCCAATCACCTACCACTAGTATGTGCTGTGATGCTGCTGGGATGGAAATGGTTGTGATTTTGGTGGTTGAAAGTAATCTTACGTAGCAATGGCTAGCTAAATTTGAGTTTTTTTAATAGTTACCTAATTTATAATCTGTTTAATTTTAGCATCTGTAAGCAGTTAATTAGGACAGAAATAGTAATACCACCAAGTCTTACAGTGTGTTTTTTCCCCTCCAAACCAGAGGAACTGTAGTCCTGTTTACTGTGTAATAGAACCTTTCCTTCTTTTTACGAATTTCAATTTATGGTAAACCGTTTGTTTGGATTGTTATCCAGCAGTCTGGCAACATAACTCTATGCGCTATCTTTGTTTATATGGGTTTTGTATGAGATTTTTTTTTTGGCCTGAAAACTGTGTTGACTTCAATAACATGTTTGCTTATGGTTTCAGCTTTTAAATATTCGACAGCAGTGCCAGTGATTTTTCTTTCAGCCCTTAAATATCATGTCTTCCCAGATAGGTGGATGAACTTTTATAGACCTCTCTGGCTTCTCTCTAGTGTTTTGAATTCGCTCTATTCCTTCTACTGGGATATGAACCGAGATTGGGACTTGAGGTAATTTGGTTGCTTTTGTATTTGTGGGGCAAAAATAGCATGCCATTTCACTTCTCTCTTGGTTTTAGCATCGCATCTGCTCCTGCATAAGCAAGTCAAATCACTTTTAATATGACAATGCATTAAGGAGATTCATTTCCTTTCCCCTGGTATTTTTTCTTTAATTGATGTTTGAAAGGGCATGTACAAACTAGATGTCATATGCTTGCTCTTTTTTTTCTTTTTTTTCATCTGGTAGTTCTTAATGTGACTGCTCAGCATGCAATATTACCAACTTAGGACTTGTGATCTTGAAAGTGATAGATTATTTTCTGAAACACATAATTGTTTCTAAATAAGATTTGTGAATGTACACATCTTTTGTTATGGACTAGAAATATATACTGCACTTGAAGCCATAATTATAAAAATTCTCTAGATATGTCACAGCAGCATTTACTGATGGGCCTATTGTTAACCGCTATCTCCTCTTTTGCCAGCTGCTTCACTCGAATTTTCAAATTTAATAAGCCAAGTCTGAGTTCATACCTATTATATGGGCGGAAATGGGTAAGAATACACATCCTCAAAAAAATTAGAAGCAAAAGTAGATTTTCATTGCAAGTCCTGTTGTTTAAATTTGGAATTTGTAAGAAGCATTTCGACGTTGACTGTTGCACAATGACCTGGCAGATGCCTAGTATATTTGTAGAAGGTAAATAGGCAACCATATTTGACTTTATGACATTTTGACTCTACTGAGTTACCTAAATTTGTTTTAAAAGCTTAAGTAGAACTTCAGCTGCAAGTTGTTAGATAGATCTGACTCTCTCTCTGTTTGTTCTTTTCGGACTTCTTTGGTTGGTGATACCACTTGGAAATACAGGTTTATTTTTGGGTGATAGGAAGCAATTTGATTCTGCGCTGCACATGGACATATAAGCTGTCTGCTCATCTCCGCCATAATTACCTTACAGTGTTCACGATCGCAGCCTTGGAGATACTCCGCCGTATCCAGTGGGTTTTCTTCCGGGTTGAAAATGAATGGAACAAAATGACTTCGAAGTCAAATATTCAGCTCCAGATGAGCGAAATCTCTTCTGAGGAAGAGAAATTACTAGTTCCAAGTGGCCATGATGTATAGACAAGAAATGGTTGTTTAGCGAGCATCATCTGAGGTACTGATGGTATCTTCACTATTTTTGGCCGTAGGGTGTATCTTTTTCATTTTAAATTTTCTCCATATATAATCATTTTTTCTTTGTTCATAGAAAGAATAGTTTGTTCAATGTAATTAAAATTTAATGGATATGCAGTCATCCATTTATCAATCATATGTCGCTCAGCTTTGCTGCCAGGTGTATGCCTGGATGGCATCGATGAAAAAATTGAATCAAGGATTGCAGAGCATCCATGAATTGAATGGCATCAGAATGTATCCCATGCAATTGTAATGCTTCGGTTTCAATCACCGGATCCTTTTCTCGGATTCAATATTTTTAACATTGAAACAAGCGACTGGGGAAGAAAAAAAAAAAAAAAGGTTTGATGCATGTTTTTGGGGTTCATTTTGTGCAATTTGGCATTTGTGCGTAATGGGGGAAAATTTTTGTTTAAAATTTAATTGAGGATCTAACCAAGATTGAGGCTCGGGGTCCTAATTATATGGGCCTACCGGGCCCAATTAGGCGTTTCTAACTTCCGAGTCCTCAACCTTGCCCATTTTAAGTCTAGCCGAAATTGAACCCTATGGGCCTAAGCGTACTCAACCCGTAAGGGTTTCCGAACGGAGCGCATTATTTATTTGTCGTAGTCCTTTATCACTAACTGACAAAAATAAAAATGACAAGATTTCTGAAAATTACGAGACGGAGATGCCCAAACCCAATTAAAAATTAACGTCGTCACTTGTCTTAAAAAAATAAAAATTAATAACAGCATAAAAAATGTTTGTTTTAATTTTATTTTCTGTAAATTTTACTATTAAATTATAATATGATCAAAAATTTTAAATATATAATTCAAAGAAACAATTAACTCGAAACGAAGTTCCATCTAGAAGACAAAAATATACCGACTCTCTCTCTCTCTGCATCGCCAGTCGATTGTGGTCGCAAAGCACAAGCTTTCCAAGACTCTTAGCTGTCAAAAATTAACGGCGGACATTGAGAATCTAAACTCTCGGCGCTTCTCGGAGACGCCAGACCGCCGTTGCCGTATTCGCTGGGGTTCTGATTTTCGGTTACCTTAAGACGACGCAGCGTTTTCGATTTGTATAGTAGTTGATTATTCGTAGAGACTAGATTGGATTAGAAAGGAGTAGGCGAATGGCAGAGTCATCGAAAGACGAGCTGGTGCAGCTGATCAAGCGGTTCGGGGCCTATTTGACCGTCAAGATGTCTAATCTTCTCCCGACCTCTCTCCGTCATCTGGTGCGTACGTCTCTCTATATGTCCTTTTCTTTTCTTTTAAAATTTTTGTTTATCCGATCTGTCCTGCTTCTTTCGTTATGTGGTGGATTGTATTTGTCATTTAAAAAAAGAAAAAATTAATTTGGATTTCACGTGTTTTACTTTTTGCGAGTTTGTGAGTGATTGGAAATTGATAGCTACTGAAAACAACCACCTACAGGTGCTGTGATTGATTATGAAGGGAATTTTTGTCAGTGGAAATTGAGGCTTTTTTGTGTTTCTGTGGGTTCAGGTGCATTAATGAAACTTGGTCTCTATAGGGAGAAGATTCAAAGGTCGTTACTGCAAACAGAAAGAGCAGTTAAATATTTTTAGGCTTTTTTTTGGTTAGTGTGTGATGGGACTATACTGAATTTTTCAAAATTCTGCTAGGGTTTTTATCTCTTGAACTGTTCTTAATTGCTTTATAATTGGCTGGAAACATCAAATCTTGAGCCAGAAAAGTCTTTGAGATGTTAAGTATGTATCTGCTTGAATTTAGGTTTAGCTCTTCATTATTTTTAGTGCAAGTAGGGTTGTTCCTGTTTGTTTAGTGCTAGTCAAACCAGAAAGGTGATCCGCATTTCTTTCTACTCTGTTGTTGGTGGCATCAGGATTCAAGATCTGTTGGGGCTATAGCAGGCTTGGCTGTTGCAATAGCCTTTACCTGGAGACTCTTGAGGTCACCAAGTGGGCATCAAACAAGGCAACCAAAGCAACAAGGTCTGACAACAAGTCGTTCCAATGCCATAACTCAATCAAATACAACAGTGATGCCCTCTGAAGTTGGCCCATCTTCGGATGATTTGAGGGCCCAAAATGTTGTGGATGAGTTATTTCAGCCTTTTAAGGTAAGAATGAACTATCTTCAAACTCTTGCGTTGCATTGTTGTATAAATAGAATTTACTCATTATTATGGTACTTTTTTTTGTTTCTTTTTCAGCCAACTTTGGGGCAAATAGTTAGGCAAAAATTGAGTGAAGGAAGAAAGGTAAATGTGTTTCCAGGTGATGTGATTACATTTGCTTAGTCAATTTTGCATTTTATTCCCATTATCAATACTACATTAAACATCTTGTTGACTAAGATTTTCTTAGTCAGTGTTTTTTGTTACGGTAATCTGACATGCCATATTGTTGCAAAATAAAGGGACCTGCTCCAACATAGGTTTGATTGATTCTCCTCCAGTGATCAAAATTTGTGCATATGTACATGGACAAGACAGATTAGACACTGCCTTTTGCTTTTTGGATAGAACAGCTGTCTTCAAATAATAATGTTCAGAGGAGTAGTGTCCCTCTTTCATTGGCAAAATCAAATGGACTTCTACATGAGAGTGCCTGAGTTTATGAATACAGTTGTCTGCAAAGTCATAAATTCCTATGCAGTGGTAGCAGACTTTTATTTACAGTATTGGCTGGGATTTGTGGTCTGAGGCAACTGAGATGGTCTTTCTAGGGCACATAATTAATGGCATTTGCCAAGCATTTTGGGAGCCATTTAGCTCAGTGTGTATATTTTCATCAATAGTTTTTAGTGCTTCTCAGCTTTGCTTTGCAGGACATTTTATCCTAAGAAAAAATGTAACAGACAGCTGTGTATGTGGAACTTGTTCATTTTACCTCTGTTTTAATTCATTCTAGCTATCTAAACCAAGAAATCAATTCCTCCCTTCCAAATTTCATGTCTTAGTGAACCTGTTTTATGTAGGTTACATGTCGCTTGCTTGGAGTAGTCCTTGAAGAAAGTAGTCCAGAGGAGCTTCAGGTAGTGAGATGCTTCTTTTGACTATTTTGTAGTTGAAATGCAATTGGCAATGATTTAACTTGTTTTGTCAGAAGCAAGCTACTGTGAGGTCCTCAGTGCTGGAAGTGCTGTTGGAAATCACAAAATTTTGTGATCTCTATCTCATGGAAAGAGTTCTTGATGATGAAAGTGAAGTGAGTTCCATTTTCATTGTCTAACATTATTTGTTCATTACTTGTTTGATTTACTTTTGCTAATGTTATGGTGCGTATCAATTTGTGGTTACAATGAGAGGATAGCTTAGTTTCCACTATTTCTCAATCTAGTTTAAATGATCTATTCACAGCATTTTCTGATTCATGTGCTCACCTTGGCTGCCCTTGTTGATGACCTATTATTTCTTAAAAGCATAAAGTTGAGCATGCTTTCTTGATAATTGGCTTAGCCAGTTGGTTTTCTATCAGCACTATGTAGTTTTCTGAACTGATCCATCAGTTTTTGCTTGTTGGAAACTTACTATTTTTGTAAGTTGTCTTACCATTTTGCTCTATTTTACATTGGTTACTTGTGTGATGAGTAGTTTTGCCACACATCTTTCTGCAGCAAAAAGTTCTTACAGCCCTGGAGAATGCAGGGGTATTCACTTCCGGTGGTTTAGTCAAAGACAAGGTAATAAATATTTGCTTTTGAATGGTATCATCTTTGTTGGTTTTAGGAATGAAGAATCCTCCTGTGGTCCTTACTCTATGGATGCCATTTACCATAGGTTGTTTCTCATTTTTTATTATTTTGCAGAAAATTTTCATGATATACATTGTCTTTTAGAGCTGTTGCATCCTAAATATGGTTGATTCCATTACCAAACAGCTTGGTGTGAAATTTTGAGCAACTGTTTGATGATGTGAACTGGTGGCAAGCAAAATGAAATGTGAAATTTATGTATGTCTGGACTGCAATATGGAATATAAATGGGCTATTATTTCGACTCTCATCTTTTGTCCTCTTTTTGGGTTGGTCGTAACTCTTGCAAAATGTGCGGGCAGGTTCTTTTTTGTAGCACAGAGATTGGAAGATCATCTTTTGTGCGGCAACTAGAACCAGACTGGCATATTGACACCAATCCCGAAATCATCTCTCAGTTAGCTGTATTTTTCTATCACTCCTTGTCTTTATTTATATTTGACCATTTTGCATCAGCGTTGGCTCTTGATAGTATTTTGATATCACCACACTAATTCTAATCTCCATAACCTGGGTTCTCTGTTACAGAGGTTTATCAAATATCAACTTCACGTTTCTCCCATCAGACCTGAACGGACTGCCGTGAATGTCTTCAACTCCCCATCCTTAGAACAGTTTTTTGGATGCATTTGATGCTTCAACCAGTAAAACATGCAAATATAATTTTGAATTCTAAATAGATTGTTCTTTCAATTTCCAACTGATTATAATGGCTCAGTGTGTTTTTAGGCACTCTCTTCCAGTTGGGATTCTCCTGACAAAGGGTTGTGCCTATTGTATTCCTTCACCCTTTCAAGGTCGATGCTTTCATTTTGTCTGAAACTTGTGCATTAGGTTGTCCATTTCAGACTTGTGAACTGAAAAACTTCACTAGATGGGTTGTTTGTCTGCAATATAATGTGGGGTCCAGGATGGACAATAATTTTATTATTCAGTACTAATTCGCTGGACATTCACATTCTTTTTCTCCTTCCCTTCCCCCCGGATACTTATGGACTTTCTGTTGTTTGCGGAGATCAATACGTTATGCAGTTCGTGCAATTTGAGGATTACATGTCGAGGTTACAGTGTTTTGTCGTCTTGGTCGAATGATGTGGTTTCGAGAGCAATCAGAGTAAAGATTTGCTTTAGACAGTGAGTTAGAGTCCAGTTCGGGAATGGGTCTTTGGACGAGGGAACCGATATCTTTACCGCCGTTGAAAGTAACCAAACATTTACATCTTCGGTATGAGTACAAAAGTGCTCTTATGCTTTGTAATTTGGAAGATTACCCTAAAAATAAAAATCGTTTGTGATACTATGAATGATTAAAGATGCTAATAATAATTCACTGCATAAAATAAAAGGGAGATGCGTATTAATAATTACCTCAGCATATAATTTCTGTTCTATAATTCTGACTTCATGTATGCTATCAGTAATCTCGATTAAAAACATGAATAAAATGAAAGTAGCATTTTGGAAATGTCGAAAAATTAATAAGGGCTTCCCATTATTGGCCATAAGTTGCGACTTGTGCAGAAAAAATGTTCATACCCAGAATAAAATATGGTGCTAGGAATATTAAACTTTTTCTGAAAATTTTACACTGATTTTTCGTTCTTTTGCATTTTATGTAAGTTATATGTCTGTCTAATATTACAATATACTACATCATTTAATAACAAAATTAATATAAATTTTAATATCTCAAGGATTACTCAATAATATAAAGAAGAATTCGTCCCCTCAATGAGAAATAAGTAAGTAATGAAGAAATGTTAGTACGCCGAACCCTAGCGTTATTCCTTTCGTTTCAGTGGCTAACAAAGTGGAACCATAGGGGTCGTGAGACCACGGTAACTACCGTGGGAAAGTGACCAGGGGAATCAACATAGCCGTCACCGTTGTTCGGCTGGAAAACTGTACTTAGCCTAATAGTAGGAGGAGGTAGCCGAAAAAAAGAAAAAACGAACAAGAAACTGAAAAAGGTGAGCTGTGGTGGTTAATTGATGCTTCAATGGACACCGTTTGCCCAATCGATGTAAAGTGCGCCTCGCAAATCTCCGCTCTTCTCCGTCCTCCTTCTCCTCTCCAAGTCCAGGTAGGCTCTTTCTGAACTTTTCGGTTTTTTATTTTTATTTTTTGTAACGTTTTGTGGATCGTCTCACTGTTTCTGTTTATATAACTGATAATTATATGTGCGTTAAAGGAGTACTATGAGAAGCTGATAGCCGAAAGAGAATGCCGTGGTCTCCAAGTGAAGCAAAACTGCGACCTTGGAAAAGGTGTGTTTCTTTTATTTCGCATTCTTGAAATAAATAATTATTAGTAACTTGTTTGTCCACACGAAAAAAAAAAAAGGAGAGGAGAATAATATCTTGAGTGACATGAAGATAATATATATATATATATATATATATTAGTTAGTGTTTGGCTAACGGAATTAGCTACTAACAACATTCGGAAATCTTGAAATTTTATTTGTTCTTTATTTTTCCCCTCACGCGTTTTGCATTTAAATTACATTTTTTTTTTTTATTGATTGATAATTCTGTAGTGTAAAAGGTTTCTTTCTTATTTCACTCACTGATGATTTCTAATTGCACATGGAGAATTTTCAGGCGTCTATGCTAACTTAGACTTTGAAGAAGGAGAACTGGTTTTGAAGGACCAAATGCTTGTCGGTTCCCAACATCCTTCAAACAAGGTCTTGTCGGCTTCAAGCTCAAAATGTTTTTTTATTTTTATTTTTATTTTTATCTTTTGCTTTTCTTTTTCTGTTTTTGGTTTAACTATTGTTCTCTCTTTGCATGGAGGGTTGTAAACTTCTGATTCTGTCTTTTTTTTTCTCTTTTGTAAATGGCAAATTTTTAGATTGACTGTCTGGTATGTAGCTTTTGTTTCCACTTTATTGGCTCAATAGAACTTCAAATTGGGAGGAAGCTTTATTTGAAAAGTCTGGGTGTGTCCACAAGCAATGGGTGTGATAAGGCTATGAACATTCCAAAATGTCGTGGTGCTGCTGATTCATCTAGTGAGGAAGATGACTCTTTCAATAACGGTCACCAAAATTTGGATGAATGTGCTTCCAGCAGCTCGGGGAATAAAGTTTCTTTGCCTATTGAGGTTGTGGAATCATTGTTGCATGGGGAAATGATATTGCCTCACTCCAACAAATTTCCCTTACCCTCCGTCATGGCATGTCCTGGCGGATGTGCAGAAGCTTACTATTGTAGGTAAGACAATTTAATAAATTTTTTAAGCTGCGAATATATCTCTACATGTATTATTCTCTGTGGGTCCAAATCGTATTAACTAGCGACCTAGACTCAGTGGCTTACTAGTTTTGCCATTATAAATCTTAGTAATCAGCATTAGTTTTATAGGAAAATCTGTCATTACCACTTTTGTCTGCCTGGCTATCCAGCATGAACTTATTCTTTTTCACTATCTTTTCCAACATTGTTGTAGCAAATCTTGCGCAGAGGCAGATTGGGAGTCTTCTCATTCTATACTTTGCACTGGGCAGAGATCAGAATCACCATGCAAAGAGGCACTTTTGAAATTTATACAACATGCTGCTGGTGAGCAATAAACATGGAACTAACATTCCAATTGCTTTTCTGTTGATTGATTTGTATGTGTTTGTTTGGTTACATTTACCTGTCTTGCTTCTCATTCTTTCTGTTCTTTTTTTTTTTTTTTTTTCCGTGTCTTTATTGCTTTCAGAAACAAATGATATTTTCCTCCTTGCTGCCAAGGTATGCAAAAATATTATAAATTTTATGATTCCTCGTTTCCTTGTTTTCAAATGAGAACCTCATGCAATGGCATGTATTATTTAGATATGATATGCCACAAGCTTGATGTTTATTGAAATTCTTTTGAACAATACATGAGAGTGGACCTTGGCAATACCTTTTTTTGACAAACTTAACCTCAGATCCTGTAGATAAGCTTACAATAGTATTCCAGTTATTATCTTCCCAGAATGCTAATGTGCCATCATGAAAGATGTCTGTAGATGTGTAGCTTAGGGTGCCCCAAAGGGGCTGAAGGGGAAGGATGGAGGGTTGCGGGTTCATAAGGGTATGGAAAAATGTAATGCATGTTGGCATTTTGTGATTCAAGTATCCTAACAAGTAGAGCTTTTTTTTTTTTGTGTGTGTGTGTTCTACCATGCATGCAACTTGGTCTTTGGCCTTTTACTCTATTATGGTTGAACTCTACCATGTATTTGAAATCAAGCTGACCTGCTCATGCCTTAGCCTTTACTTTTCAGACGATTGCTTTCACTCTTTTGAGATACAGGAAGCTAAAAGCAACTCATCTTAAAGAACAAGACCAAAAAACTGCACCAGCTGTACTCCCTTTGCTTTTGGAAGCATGGAAGCCAATATCAGTTGGATACAAGAGAAGGTAGATATTTTTTTCTAATCCTACCTTTCTGCATTTCATACATCCCATCTTTGTTTGTGGCTATATGAGTATTATCACGAATGCTTGAATTTCTCAATGGCCTTTTAGATATCCAAGTATGAGCACCATTTTTTTACCACACATATGGCAACTGTAGGGATCAACAGAAATTTCAGCATATATCATACACTGGAAAAAGAGTATTTTGGAGTTTCAAGCAACTACTGGCTTCAATCTGCAATTAACTTTTCAGGTGGTGGGACTGCATTTCATTGCCAGATGATGTTGATTATTCTGATGAGACTGCATTCAGGATGGAAATAAGGGAGCTTGCATTCAGGGTAAGAAGTAATATCCAGATTGAGCAGTCTTCCAAATCCTTGTCATCATTTTTCCTGCTAGTGATGATTCACTCTTGTTGATATATGGTTATTAATTATGATTTGCAGGTAGTACTTTCATTTTAAGTCATGAAGAATTGGTATCTCTACATGGGTTAAACTTTCTAGTTGATATTTACTAGTGGAACTGTTCAGGAAATTGGTTTGATTTGAAAGGCTAGATAATTTTCATGCACAATTGCCAATGATCATTTAGCATGTTAATGCTTCAAGTCATGAAGGCTAGATGTTTTTCATTTTATACTCTGTTTGAACATCCTGCATTCAGCTTGCTGAGCTTTTTAATTTTTTAAAAAGAGCTTCAATTCTTCAAAAATTTTGGTCTTTCCAGTGACATGATTCTAATTCATGAAGGTGAATCAAAGTGTATATGAGTTGAAGCTTGTTGAAGAATTTATATTTTAAGAGACATAACTAATATTTCCAGCTTATTTTCCGAATGCGGGATCTTTTATCTCATCCTACCATAGCTTTTATGATACAGTAAAGCTTCTTTGGTGAACTCCATTATGCTGTTGGTACTTTTGTGGCTTTCTATGACACTTAAGTCTAATGGTTAATTTTTAATAAATGCAGTCATTGCAGCTCCTTAAGGAGGCCCTTTTTGACGAGGAATGTGAGCCATGTATCCTATTCCGAAGTTCTAGTTTGGTTTATGATATCTTTTGAGGAATCACAGCTTTTTGCTATTCTTATCTCTGCTTGTGTTCTTGACACTTGAAGTATTCTCCCTTGAAATCTATGGCAATATCATTGGCATGTTTGAACTGAATAATCTGTAAGCATCCCAGTTATCAAGCATATGCTTTTCTTATTTGCTCATTGAAATTGTGAACTATGTATGGGACAACATTGTAATTAATTCAACTTGATATAGGCTTAAAACAAAACAACTAAAAATTCTTCAGGAAGGGTTCAAGTATTGTGTTCCATCCTATAGATTTGGCAAGGTATTTGAGTTAATAATTTGAAATTCCAATTTTGGCAGTGACCTGGTTGTAGCATCTCCCGTGGAGGATTATTTTTTGTATATTGATGATCTACCTCACCCTGAAAAGGTTAGAACACATGTCCTTCAGGGTTTTCAATTCAAGAATGTAAGGTTGTACTGCCATTCCTGGAATTATATGTGCAGAGAAAGGCTGAGGAAATTACACAACCATTTTTAGATGCTCTTGGTGATGATTATTCAGTTTGTTGCCAAGGTATGATTCAAATTCACTGATGATTATTACATTTGTTTGTTGGTGCTTGATTCATTCAACCCAGTTTTTCTCATTTAGTTCTTATGATCATTTGTAATGTGAAATATGTCATTATACTTGCCAGTCATTGTCAATGGTTATTTGATGATGCAGTTAATTTTTTGGTTTTGTGTAAGGTACTGCATTCTATCCATTGCAGAGCTGTATGAATCATTCCTGTTGCCCGAATTCAAAAGCTTTCAAAAGAGATGAGGTACGTTCTAGCTGGCCTTTTTTTCTTGTTTTTTAGCACTTACAGGGGCATAGCCCATTTGTTCACCAAAAGATGAGCAAAACTTTACTCAAAGAATTGCTTACAGTTTAGCTTCATTCCTGATTGTGATGTTGACATTTGTGCTTGTCATCCATTGCAGGACAGGGACGGGCAAGCAACAATTATTGCCTGTAGACCCATTTGTAAGGGAGAAGAGGTTAGTCATTTGCTTCTTGCATGTTAGTTCTCACTCTTATTTACTGACCGCCTTCATTACATAGAAGAGAGGCAAAAATGGCTATTTCATGTAACTGGTATTTTCAGGTTACCATTTCATATATAGATGATGAACTTCCATTAGAAGAGAGGCGAGCATTGCTTGCAGATTATGGATTTAAATGCAAGTGTGCCAAGTGTTTAGAAGAAGAGCCATAAATGACTTCCCAACAGCCTACATCAAAACATAAGAAACAATTTTTAAGGTACGGTTGTCGAGCATGGTCCCAGACCTCCAATCTACCAGCGTATTACCAATGAACACCTTTGTAGTAACTCCATGGAAGCAGATATTCGATTTTATCCTTTTACCAGTTATTCCTTTTATTTGGTGGAGACTTATATTTCCTTTTCCTTTTTCCATTTTCCATTTTTTCTGGGTTTTTGATAATAATGTACAGGAAGCTACTTTAGTGGGTCTCTGGCTTATTTTCAAGTTATTATATTTTAGGTTCCCTGACTCAATTAAATTCTTTGTTATAACTACAACAGTGTGTGTTAGAAGCAAATGTGCCACCAACCCGATAGAATCATTCATTTCTTTTTCTTTTACTTCCCTTTTTCTTCTTTTTTGTAATTGTCAGACATTGGGAATGAGTATTAGAAGCAAATCTGACCCAAGTTCCTGAAGACGCCAAAATCCTTTATTTAACCCTACGGTAACCTGCTTGTTAATAACCGCCAAATTACTTGACAGAGTGGTTTACTCAAATTCCTTGAATGAAAACAAAACAATGATGGCTATCATCCAAAACATATACATAAATAATGGTTCCTGATGCCTGGCTCCGCTAATTTTAGCACGAATAAGTATATGTCAAATGTACGTCAGGGTGCCGTCAAACAATATCCACATCTGCCATCTCCGTTTCTTCGACGTTCACACGCTCATCTTCGCCTTGATACTGCCAGCCATTGAAAATAGCTCAATATTAGATGCCAGGCACAGAGAATGGTGCAGAACATCAGTTAATCTCAACTACAATACTAGTACGAGAACAATTTCTTAGATTCATGCGCCCAACACTTTCATAATAAGTCATTAACCTTCACATATCCTAGGCAAAAACTAAGCCAAATTGTGATATATGCTATAACGCCCATTTTGCACAAATGCAAGTGCTAATCTACTGGGAGTCTGAGATAACCCAACCTTTGAATAAGTATTTCGATGGGGCGGAGGAGGTGGGGGAGGAAGAAATGGCAACCTCCTGAGCTCATTTGCAGATGTTCCCTTATCAATTTCTGTAGAATAATTTTCAACAACCTCAACATTGTACTCTTCAATCTCAGCTAGTTCATCAAATGCATGAGCAGCCATGCTGGTTGATGGTACTGTTATCCCTGAAACTGAAAACTTCTGCTGCACATTCATGTGATTCAATAAGTTAGATATTTCCTCATATTACCTTAACATATCAATGCAATGACGATGATGCTCTTGCAACAGTTATGCCCTAACCCCAACATGCCCAAAAGAAAACAGAAACCAAAAATGTTCCTGACACCTGGACAAGAATTGATGGAATCTAAATTCAGAACACAATACATTTTTCTTACATAAGGGTCAAGCAATACATTTGCGTGTCTACAAAAAGTAAAGAATTAAGGAAAAAGGACAAAAGCAAAAGGAAGATCCAATCACTTGGAACAACGTGATCAAGAGAATTTATTACTCGTAGTATTGTATTGCAGCAGTAGCCACCGCTCTGCATCAACTAACAGGAGCACCTTCAAGAATGGTCCAATTGTTTAATTTACCATGTTCACAAGTTACCTAATGACATGCATTTTGAACTAGAAAAATCCTCAATTGAACCACTGTCCTTTCCACATATGACCATGAAAGTGAACAATCACCTAACGGACCAAATAAATACATAAGGCAAAGAAAATTGAAAAAAATGCATCACCTTATCTGCAGCGGGAATGCCTGCAGAAGCATTCTTTCCTCTCTTTTGCTTTCCATCATTTCCTATGGGCTGGCGACCACCACTTCTAGCATCCACTGCCTCCAAGTCCTTATTGATATTTGATTGAGTAGGTTGAGCAATTAACTGTGGGAGCTTTCCCATTCTAGCAGTCTCAGCCTTGTATACACCATTGTTGGTTAAAGTAGCTAAATTCCACAAAACATCAGCACAAACAGAAAAGCCACATGCTATCGTATTACAGACATACAGCAAAACATCAAATGAATCAATAGCACACTAAAGACCAGTGGCCAATCATCCTTCTCATGGTGGTGATGATGCAGCTATATAAAACTTAATGTAGAGCAGGAACATAAATCAATTCAGTGAAACATTTATGGACAACACCCAATGTGGCACACTTGGACATTTTAAGGCCCTTACCAGTCAATAAATTTTTTATTATCATGGAAGGTCAAATTTTTCCCTTTTTTCTTTTTATTTTAGGAATCAAACATACTTTGATGCTTTCTTGATTGTCTGGAACACCAGACAATCATGCTTTACATTAAGTATCTTCTCACTTCTTCTATAATGTTATGGTTTGATCTAGTGCTTGCCCAACTAAACAACAGCCCCACAATCTAAGCATCTTACTACCTGATTTTGGTGGCTCCTGTTCATCATGGTAATGAATTGAAAACCTATTCTTAAAATTCCAAGGAAACTTAAAACTAAGAGAATTTAGAACCCCTTTGCAGCCAATATAGATATTTTCTCAACATTTGTGGGGCGTCCAGCCACACATTTCTCCACATATCTGTTCCAAACCTCCACACATATGCCCTTGTAGCAGATGGGGACATTTAAGAGAAATTGTAGAATTCCATGATGCTTTGTGAAACAAATGCAAGACAGATAATGACCTTGGGCAGATTCTTCAGCTCTGTTCCACTTAAAATGCAAATTTCTCTTGGTTGGAGAAAGATTATCATGCATGCCATTCTGTTGGTTGATAGCATGATAGGCAGCGTTCTCTCCATCACTGATGATATTGATGTTTGAATCCTCTTCATTTCCACCAGTTGCTACAGCACCATAGCCAAGCCAATCTCCCAACTCCTGAAGTCGAACTTGTGACCTACACATTTTTATAAGTAAATTGAACAAGTTCTAAAGAAGATATCTTCAAATCAGACGATCTGACTGATATAATAAGTCAATATAAACAAAACAGGCTGAACAAGAGAAATGAGCTAAAATAAGATCCTGCCTTTTGAGTTCATCTTGAACCTGTACATGATGTCTATGTGCTTTGACAAACTTCTTGATTTTGGAGTTAATCCTGTATTACAATAGCAAAATTTGTAAAGAAAATGTTCTTTAGTCAACAGAGAATATTAACAGATAAGGTTTAAAATAAGAGAATGCTCACTGGAAGAGAAAAAGGATAAAAATAACAGATTGCTCGCTGAAAGAGAGAAAGATTAATATTAGTGTAAACATATACACAATACCTCTTACATTCCTCTTTCTCTTTTGATAATTGCGCCTCAAGCTCCTGAATTTTATATGTTAGGCCATCTGCTTGTTCAACTTTACTTTGCATTAAGTCCTTCAAAAAAAAAAAAGCACTCACGTGTCAAAATCTATGCATCTGTAACATGGAAAGGGAAAAAATAAAAATTAAAAAAAGTAAGATGGAGAATTGGGTTCTCATTTTGGAAGGTGGGAAGTGGGGGATAGGGAAATGATGTTGGCAGTCAAACGACAGATTACTATGGTCACTGGTAAAAGACAGACTCCAATTTGTACTCACTGGCAAAAGAAAAATGATTGATCAAAATGCCATTCGTGGCCATTGACAAGGTGAACCAAGAAATTAACATATATACATATTTTTCGGTAACCATAGCACAAAATTAACCATGTTGCTTTCAGAAGACTCCAGAGTAAAAGACTGAGACATGAGATGCTAGAGGCTGGGAGGGTTACAAGGTGTTAACTACTGAAAGAAAATTCTTAGACCTAGGCTACATGTCGTCAGCATTACCATCTGACCAGAGTCCCAAGCCCAGATCACAACACCTATCTCGACTGATCAAAATTTTTAATGAATTTCAACTGCATTCATCTTTTCTTCTGACAAGAAAACAAGATAATTCTGGATGCCAGACTACTATCAATGACCATCTGCAACTACTTGACCATAGCCCTTAGTTCAGCTGCTATATACTTATCAAGGCAAAAGTAAAAAATCCTCAAACAAGGATAGATGCATGCCACGGGCAATCATTTGGAATATCTGCAAAACATAATAACAGGAACACTAATAGCAAAATTCATTATCCACAAATAACTATTTACAATAAATGATAAGGTGAAAAAATGCAAAAGAGAATAGGGAATTCATCAACAAACACTCAGCATTTAAAGGAAATATAAGCTAATAAACAAACAGAAGAAATAAATATATCACAAAGTTGTAACCACAAGTATAAATTGGCTACACATAATCTACTCTCACCCTTAATTGAGATTTTTGGTGATCAAGAATGCCAATCTGATACTCCACTTCTTTTAACTGCGTGTGTGAAAAGGAAAGGGTCGGAATCTAAGAGAATGCACTGCAACTTATTAAACAAAAAAGTGAACTCTTCTAACCTGCTCCTCATGAACAACTCTTGAACCAGATGATGTACTTTTTCCTTCTTTAATTCGATCTTCTGTTCTATCTGAAATTTTGAAACTCCCAGAAAATTCACTTTGGCCATCAAACTGTTGTTTCTTCCTCCGTTTTTTGTCACTGCAATATAAATTCAATATAACAATAACAGCATAAAAAAAAGGAAAATTCAAGAAATTTACCTACCATGCATTTACAATTTGGATGAGGCTCAAATGTATGTTTTCCAGGGGGAAAAATGCTTCTTCAGGTAATATAATTTTATGAGAATAGCTGGAAGCAGGATATTAACAGAAGACAGTTTCTTTCCTCCTGAAGCAAGTTGTGAAAACCTAAGTGTCCACAAAAGTTCTTATATGTAGGAAGGCTTCATGACTCATACTTTAGCACAGTCCTATTTTAAACAATAAAGTTCCAATAAAAAATCCCGTGTCTTCTGCAGTACACAGATAATATTATTTCATCACACATGGGTGCCAAAAGAAAAGGTAAAGATAACCTATAAGATAAAACTATAGATGTAGGACAGAAGGAAGCACCTAAAATGCCAAAAGTAACCAAAACATTAACAAAAGCAATCAATTCAACTTGCCTGTTTGTGTAAAGGGACCTGCAATGGCTAGATCCTGAAATGCATAAGAAAACAACTGGTCAAATTCAAGGGTTGGCAGCATATTGAGAGAAAGAAACCAATGTTAACAGTAGTCAATGTTGAATATAGGTATCTGTTAATGGTGCACCTAGTGCATCCATAACTCAAAAGGCTGAAAAATACAGATAGGCAAGAAGCCCAAGAGCAAAACCAAGATCATGCACAGCAAAGAACAAACTTGAAAAGATAAAGGGACTAAAGTTTAATCAAGGGAAAATATGGAACAGTTAATTGAAGCAATCACTGACCAGAAAAATGGTGCCGAATTTTTGCATCTCTTCCTGATGGATACTTTCTCCTTGGAGAAAATCTCTTTTCAAGTTTGTTTCTCAAGTCACCACCACGATAGTCATGCCTACCTGCAGAAGAAAGAAAATAATTTCCAGTTCAGCAGAATCATTTATCTTCTTTCATTAAAAACAAGCAAATTATTTATAAATAGTAATGGGGCTAACCTTAGCATCAAATGGAACAAAATGAGTAACACAATAATGAATAGAAATAGTCTGCTTGCCAATTCAAAAGGGAGCATACAAACTATCTCATCATCTAATCAGAAGAAATAGATACTTGCCCACATAACACTGCCAGAACTTGGTTTTGGAGTAGCTAATAAACAAGAATAGTCAATAATTCCAACTGCTAGTTGAGCAATTAGAAATATGATACAGTCTGAACTACAAACATATCTCCCCGGTGCCAGTGTGCCACGTTATGAAATGAGATCCATAGATATAGAGTGGGCAAAAGAATTAGATTCCTCAGGACATAGCTCCAATAATAAATGTGTATGTCCTCCATCACAGAAATCTCTTTCCAAGATCACTCGAGCTGTCGAGCAGAAGTAATGAATAGGTGATCAAATACACTTCATCAATACAATCACTGCTGTGGCAACTTTTGAGGATTTCACCATGTAGGCTTGTGATAAGAAGTCACATACTCCAACAGAATTAGTAGTGATCTTCCAACAAAAAATTTGGAATTCCCAGATGTGGAAATATAAAATGAGAATTAGATCACTGCAAGAAAACCAATAACTGGCCTTATGATTAACCACCAGAATTATCTGCTCCGAAGGGAAAAATGCCAATGCTGTGAGCCAATAGTTCCAAAAGCTAACAAGGAAACGTTGATGCTTGATATAATTTCACGCATATCTCAAGAAGATAATGTCATCAAATAATGTATCATTCCGTCAATAAGATTCACGAATCTCCCCACACGTATCCAGATCATTTCCCTCAGAGATAATCATAAGGGAAAACAAATATCTATGACATGATTACACCGTGCTAACAGCAATTAAAAAATCTGAAGACAAGGGAAAAACTATATGTAAATGCTACATAATTTACGTTAGAAAAGAACAGGTAACAGAAACCAATAAGGGAAGGACATTAAAAAATGCATATCAGCCTCCAAAGCATTGCAGAAGTAAATCCTTTTAGTCGAACACAATGGAACCTACGCTCGTTATCTTTGTGAAAAAAAATTAACTAATTAATTAATAATTAAAATGGACAAGCAATTCCAGGTATAAGTTCAGAATTCAACCTTAACAGCGCCACACTCTCTTGCATAGCTTTCCATCATCTACGGCCACTAGGCCAGCGGATGATGTTTGGCCGTTAAATGAAGGACATTAAAACAAAAACAAAAGAAAAAATCCTCAAAAATTATCAGGCAGTGCGAGGCAAAGAACAAGGGAAGAGAAGAAATCAAGAGTTGCATCCAAGTTTACCGTTAAAAGATCCCGAGAAACGGCGCAGCTCCGCGTTTCCATGGGCGAACGAACAGTTCTGGCGGTGACAGTGGCCACGCCGATACAGCTCACACAGCTTCGTCTTGAATAGCTTCTGTTCAACCATTTCTTGATTACGCGAAAATCTAATGACCTCAAAAATAGAAGACAGGCGATACGATACGCCGCGAAACTAAACAGAACACGAGAAACCGGTACGCGTTTCGTACTTAGGGATAACTTAGGGCCTTGTACGCCAAAGCTCTTTTATATATAGATATACGTATGTATGTATGTCAAGATTCCTGCCCCGAGAGAGAGAGAGAGTGAGGGAGAGGCAATCCAAATTGCGTGAGGATTGAGATGGCATCATTGCCCCGCAAAAAACGACAAAAATAATACGAAATGACCAATTTGCCCTCAATCATGAGCCAAACCGTCTTCTCTGGGACCGGCCTTTCCTTGTTGAGATGTTTCCTCAAATGCTTGTTATTTAAGAGAGAAATATATTTTATAGTAGAATAAATTTTATTAATTTGTGTGGCTTCTCAAGTAATTTATTAAATAATAACTCAAGAATGATTATCGGGGATTAAAGAATAATAAATAACTACAATAAAAACTTTCCAGACCATTCTTCTTCGTCGATGATAAGAATGAGAAAAGGAAAGGCCAGACCGAGGCAATGTCGTAGAGTCAGGAGAAATACCAGATAGGTGTCGGATGGATGAGGTGTACTGTTTAATTTTTCTTTTCTTTTTTTATAATATTTTTTAATTTTTCAAAATAACTCTATCATTTAAAATAAGATTTTTAATATAATTTTTAAAAATTTATTTAGTCATGAAAGAAATAAATTAAAATAAATATAATTAATTTTTATATTTAAATATTAATATAATATAAAATAATAAATATATAATATAAAAATTAATTAATCAAATCTCGAGAGTTTATATATAAATTTAAGATGCAAAAATTAAAGAAAATTATTTAAAATAATATCTTTTTTCCTGTTTCTTACATCTTTCACGAAGTAAACTCCAGGCACCCGGATTTTATGAACCGATGGTCTCTCCTATTCACCCCAATCAAGTCGTCCGAATCGCAGCGCTTCTTTACCACCGCCGCGGCCAAGCTTCCCGTTTCTCGTTTCCAAAAACCCCTCTCCTTCACTTCCCACAATCTGTTCTCACCCCCTAAGTTCCCCGTATTTACCACTTCTGCCGCCAAAACCGGCAAATCTATCAGACCGGACCCAATCCCGCTGGCGATGGAATCGAGCTCGACAGAATCATTGAGCCCTCTTCCTGGTGGTGAGGACTATATTCACATTGAAAACCCGAATCCCAATACCGATTCTTTGAGTGAGAGCATCGTTAATGTCGCCGATGAGTTGAGAGAGGATGGCGCAATCGACGCAAGCGAAACCGTTTCCGCATCGGATGGTGGAGACACGGGAAGGAAGGAGCTCCCTCGGGAGCTTTCAAGCAGCGTGACGGTTCTGTCGTGTGAATCAACTACTGAGAACGGCACATGCGATGTGTACTTGGTTGGCACTGCTCATGTTTCGCAGGTAGATCGTGTTTGGTTTCGTTTCATTTCTGAGTAAGAAAAAGAGAAAGAAAAATTATATTTCAATTTCTGAGTTTTGTTATTTGAAGATTTGAGAAAGGAAAATTTTTCGTTTAGCATAATATGTTTAGAAGGAGAAAAATTGGATGAATTCAGAGAGATTGGTAAATAAATTTCTGTTTGTAAGTTTTTAATTTATGGTAATTCGATGGATTAAAAAAATTTCCTCAAGCAATAGTAAATATAAATATTGAGTTTAGCCCAACTCTGTGGGGATGTTATGATGTGAGTGATAATTGTGCTGGTTAATGACAGGAATCATGCATAGAGGTTCAAGCTGTAATCAATTCCTTGAAACCACAGGTGTTTTTCTTTTAAAACCCGTTTAAGTTTGTTTATTGGATGGATCAGCAGATTCCAATGAAATTTAGGATTAAATCTTGGATGGATGAGTTAGCAGGTTACCTGCCTGCTTCAAACATTGTTTTGCTGTTGTTATCCTCAGGTTGTCTTTTTGGAGTTGTGTTCCAGTAGAGTGGCTGTGCTTACCCCTCAGAATCTAAAGGCATGTCATTTAATTCTTGCTATTTTATGCTTTTCTGTTCAAAGATTTTTAAGGAGATTTACTGTTACCCATGCATAATTTTTTTCTAAAAGAATATAGTTTTATTGCAAATCAGTCAATAGGAGTAGTGTTCAATATTTGTGGTTATCTTGTCCTTGTGATTGCTGGCATAAGAAAATGATGGTTCAGATTTGGTTCTTGTCTTAATGGCATTTCTGCATTTGAGTGTTTAACTAGTTTCTACCTTCAAAGAAAACAACTGAATATTTCTTAATAGCATTTCATATTTAGAGATTACTAATTTTCTGTGATGTTCCTCATAGATCCTCTAATTTCTTATGGAGTTGTTTCTAGTTGATCAGGTACCAACTATGGCAGAAATGATAGAAATGTGGAAGAAAAATCATAATTTGTTTGGGATACTATATAGCTGGTTTCTTGCTAAGGTACTTTTTCTATTTTTGGTAATTTTCATTTGGGTAATTAAAGAAGGCTGTATTTTGAATGTGTACATAATTGTGTTGAAATAAATTAAATCACTTTTGTTAGGTTGCTAATAAGCTGGAGGTTTTTCCGGGGTCTGAATTTCGTGTGGCATTTGAAGAAGCAAGAAAATATGGTGCCAAGGTTATACTTGGTGATCGTCCCGTACAGGTAAGACGCTTTTAGTGATTTATGTTCACATGTTCTGCTTTCTTCTTGGGTATGTTTATGTGTTTGGTTATCAGTCAATGAACAATTATTCTTCCCATTCCATACTGGTTGTTGAGGGAAGAATTCTTTTTTACCTGTTTTCCTGATTTTTTTCAAATTTTCACCTCAAAAGGGTATTGTACCATTTGTAGTTTGATATATTTACTGAAACAGATTACTTTACGAAGGACATGGGACAAGATGCCACTTTGGCATAAGGCAAAATTAGTTTACTCTTTACTTTTTCAAGCAGTCTTTTTGCCGAGCCCCGAGGACCTCAACAAAATGGTAACCGGCATCAACTTTTTGTTTTCAAATTCTTGTGTCACAGCAATTGTCGACTGCATGTCTCAAAGTATATGTATCAGCCTCTAGAAGGGAAAAGTGTATTCTATTCCAGGATTGGGCTTATTGTGGTTTCCTTTGATTTTTTTCAGCTGAAGGAAATGGATGATGTTGACATGCTAACTCTTGTGATTCAAGAGATGAGCAAGGAGTTCCCCACTTTGATGGAAACACTTGTGCATGAAAGAGATCAGTTAGTACCCTATTGTGCCCCTTTACGTCGGTATTTCGGTGCTGTGTCTAAGTTATCATGGCCTCACTCACGTTACTATTTTCTGTTGTTCTAGTGTTAGTTATGTATATGTATAAAGGAAGCCTAATTACTTGCATTAAGGTTGAGCAAATGTACAATTTGTGCATACCTACAGTTGTTTCTAACTCTGAGAGAGTAGTCCATAGTCCCCTTTCTCTTACGTATAACATAGAGAGTCCTATTATACTCAATAACTTGCAGGTACATGTCATCTATGTTACTAAGAGCTGCCCGTGAACATACTTCAGTAGTTGCAGTTGTTGGGAAGGGACATTTGCAGGGCATTAAGAAGCATTGGACACAGCCTGTTGTGGTGGGTGAACTATTTCTCCCTGTATGTAGTTTCTTTCCGTCAAAAAAATTGTTAAAATAGCTGGATTAAAATTTGCTTCCCTGTGAATGGTCACTGATTTGATCATTCTATTGCAGATGAAAGATCTGCTGGAACTCCCTTCACGAAAACCAGCCTTTTCACTTGCGAAAGCTCTTGCATCTGTAGGCGTTGCTGTTGCCAGTGTGGCTATCATTTCAGGCATTTATTTAGGGTATAGGAAATAGTTTACCAAAGTGTTAAATTTACTAACGCCACAGAATTCACAAGCGAATAAAGAAATGCTATTCGTCCCCCACAACTTCCCATAATTATTTTTGATTAGACTGAAAGAGATTGCAAAGAGTTGCCATTTTTTTCTTTTAAATAATGGATGGTTATTCTTACGGGCTGTCCAGCATTTCCTGGTATAGTAAGGATTGATGGTTTTCCAATTGAGATTTTGTTTTTTTAAAAAAAAAAAAACAATATTAGACATATAAATAGTATCTCTACTAAACACATGAATTACCTTATCATTTAAATAAGATTTTGTGTAATTCATAGCATGGGTCGATTAGTCTAATAAAAAAATACGCTAAATTCCTCGAGTATCTATTAGACATAGACAATTAGTTAAGTGTCCAATATAATCACTGCACCAGTAACCCAAATTACTCAAGGACTGATCCCTCCTCTTCCCCTGATAGTCAAGGTCCATAAAAATGATATTTATCAAATTTCCTCAATTTAGGCCTCTTTTACTCTGTGGGTGAATTTTAATTTGGGGTTCAATTAAAATTTCCAATGTTCCTCTTCTCAAAATAAAAACCCCCAAAAGAAAATTTAATAGTTTTGCTCCCAATTTTTTATAAAATGAAATTCAATTTTCAAAGAAAATAGTTGTGTTTCCAGGATTACTGGGCATGCACTTAAAGTCTGTCCAACCAATTTGTTCGGATCAAGCATTCATACCAGACTACAAAAATAGAACATGCGTGTATGTGGTGTTTCCAGGATTACGTGACATTAGTTTAGCCACTAATCAGGATATGCCACAAATGGTCTATTGTAGCACCCGAGCCATTATGCCAAGAGGAACTTAGGAATCCTCCAGTATTGGTAATGGGCGCAGCATGGTCTAAACATCAACGATACACGCGGAATAGTTAACAATTAGTAAAATTAGAGTTATTTGGTAATACAAATACATATTACAAAAAAGACCCTCTTGAAATTGAGATTTGGAGGCTCAGTGGAAGGAGAAGTCGTTAATAAAAGAGAGCTCACGGCGAGTCCTTCAAGTGAACCCGTCCACTGCCCTTCAAGCACATTCAAGTGCTTCGTATCATCATAGCATCCAAGTCATTTCACATCATTGTACTCAATTCAATTCAAACCCTTTGTTAAGAAAAAATAAAATATCTTTAATTTAGAGGAGAAAATAAAGATGAGGCTTCAGTGTGTGTAACAATCAGATCATCGAAAAACTATCTCACTGAAATCCGCTAAGATAATTGTAATTATCATCATAAGCCCCTATTGAAAAATGACGGAAAAATTAAGAGTAGTTTGGGAAGAAGCCCTGTTCCCTCCTTCGCAGACCAAATCTCAATGAGATAGATTCTAGCGAGTCCTAAAGTTGAAATTCGATTGAAGAAGGGAAAAGGGCTTCTCCCAAAATGCCCAACAATATCAGGGAACCAACAACGCCGCTGTGGGTACAAAACCTTGAAACTAGGGAAAAAAAAATGAGCAGAGAAATAGATGACAAAAATACAAAACGGTGCTCAGACAGCCAAGGGTTAGTCTTCAACTTCTGGGAATGAAACCCAGATCAGAAACAAAAGGGTACACAAAGAATTACTCATCATCGCACTCTTCCAAGAAGCGTAGCAAAACCACAACACGATGCACACAAACACAATCATGGAAAAAAATTATGCAGGAAAAGTTATTGTCAAAGGAAAACTGAAACTCCTTTTTGGGAAATGTAAGAGGAACAAAAGAGAAAAAAACAGAAACAAGAACAGAGAGGAGGCCGAACCTTATGGAACTTTTAGTAAATATATGTTGGATAGGGCATTACATTATATAGAAAGGTCAGCTTCGGCTGGCATTGGAAACTAGGGTTTCGGCTTTCAAAGAGCTTTTCCGGATATGGGCTTTGGTGAAAAGTCCGCTTGTATTTTGGGTTGCATACATAGTTTAAAAAGGCCCAACCCTGCTAGGCCCAAATCTGCTAGGCCCGGCTTCTTAAGCATTATAAACTGGGTTCAGTATCCTAATCTCATTTCAGCTTTGAAGAAAGATCCTATGCGGAAGGCTCGTGCAGAGAATGTATTCTTCACTTGCACCCGAAGTCTGGGATATAGCAACATTTCATCACCACCCATATCCCTTAAAGAAAGATCCTCGGGACCAAAAAGGAAAGATCATGTGATAAATAACATTTCTTTACCCTCTTTTGAAAATTAAGACTTAAGTCAACTATTTCTTGCACGCTAAATAAACGCCTGAAATAACAACCACACCAGCAACGGCAACGCCCCCAGGGATGTAAAAAGGGGGTTCCAGGAGATCTTTCACTTGCGATAGAAGAGTCAAGTCTACCTTTGGCAAGAAAAGCATATTTTAATAATATTTTTGACAAGAAAAACCACGTGAAAATGATTTTGTGACTTCATCTTACGACATCTATTATGATAAAATAACCTTACCATTATTATAAATCTCGTCTTTCAAAAGAAGCTACATATTAAAGAGAAATAGTTCACCAACCACAGCCAACTTTTTTCAATACTTTAGAAAAAATAAATAATAATATTTTTAAAAATAATATAAAAATAATAAAAAATAAAAATCAATCACATCTCACTTTATTTTACAAATAATTGAAATTAATATAAAAAAAAAAATTGTTATACTACTCTTACTGTATATTACTTACCCAACGATGCTCACTTCTTAATTTCATGCAAATGCCCCTTAGCAACCACTGCAACTAGAAGTACATTCAACAGCAGTTCTTGATAACGTGGATGACCAGTACTTTTCAGTTAACTGCACGTAATAAGAATTGTCACAAACGTGAAAATATAGGAATGCACAAGGTATAGACATTTGCCCAACCTTAATGCAATTAGTTAACGTGCCACATCAAAATTTCCAAGAATTTAGCTTATTAAGCTTCCTTTTTACATTTACATAATTGGCACTAGAAACACTTTACCGATAACGTTATATATATAGTTGACTGAAACTAGAACTGCAGAAATTAATAACGAGAAATCATCATAGCTACTAGACACAGTGCTGAAATACCAAACACAAGAGGAAATAATCAAATAGAAACTGAACTCTTTCACGCACAATTGTTTCCGTCGGAGTGGGGAACTCCCTGCTTGTCTCTTGAATCAAATGAGTTAGCCTGGCAACATCATTCATTTCCTGCAGCTCAGAATAATCATAAGGAAACACTCCTCTCAGCCCAATCCTGAAATAGAATAAACTTTTCTCTTCCACAGGGTAATTTACATGCTGTGACACGTAATTGGCAGAATTTAAAAAACAAAAAACGAAAGAAAGTTGAAAGGCCGTTCTCGAGGTCCTTGGGTCTCGGCGAAACGATAACGCGGCGTAAATGGTTATTGTTTAACGAAAAGAACATTGGGGTGACAAAAGGAAACCTTTTCGGCTTTAAATTTGAAATTTGTGGCCGAAATTGGGTTATCAAAAAGATAGACGCGTGAAGAATCATGCTTCTATTTTAGAACTTTTGAGTTTAAATTCTTAAAGAAGTATAAAATTTATAAAAATAAAAATTTTAATTTATTTTGTAACTGACCATTCAATAGATTTTTAATTAAAAAAGAATGAAAATCAGACTTCTCTTCGGAGGACATTTACAGTATACAGAGTTTATGTTGATCAAAGAAACTCCATTACAGGAGAAGACTTCGTCGAAGAAACTGTAAAAAACGAAACGATCAAGGGGAGGAGATGTAGTCGGTGTCGTCGGACGATGAAATACTTTAGGTTACCAACATTGTCCGGATGGAACCAGCACAATTTCATCCAGGAAGAAGAGAGTTCCCAGTTCCGCGCCATTTGCTGGAACATCTTTCAAAGGTGATTGGCGCGTAAGCAAAAGGGCAGCAGTCGTTTGTTTTACAACATATTTACATCTCAGGAAGACGACGCCTGTGTCTCTCGAGTACGAAAGATTCGATTCACGGGGGAATTTTAGCGTTTCGAGATGTCGATTGATGACGAGCTTGTTGATTTAGCAAATGCAGTGTTATTCCCAAATCCGCGGATACGCGAGGTTTTGAGGGTCGAGGTGGAACGCGTGTTGCGCTAATCTTGTTAGACGACATGTCGGCTAGGAGCAGGGCTTTTCGTTTGCCTTGCTCCCACATTTCCCATTGCAGCTGCCTGATCAGGTGGTTACGGTCGCACGATATTTGCCCTCTGTACCGATATGAGCTTTAATTAAGGCAATAAACTAATATTTTTTTTAATGAAGTGCCATCTTAGGTATGTCGTAAGTTTAGCGATTAACAACCGACGATATCAGTTGTAATTCACAGGAGCCCCATTTTCTCACTCTGAGTTTTGGAGAACTATAGAGGCTCGGACTCATGTCGAAAAAGGAAAAAGAGAGCCAAATTTAGTCCAAAACCAAAACAGCTATAATTGAGAATATGACATCGATTGAGACACGCAAAGAGCACACTAGGCCAGCAGCTAGCAGCAGCCTATTACGTATCGGATGCTTCTAGTCGTAGAGGGAGACAAAGCTTTTTATGAATGGTGTTGGCTTTTAAACTAGGTGGGTCGTAGAGGGGGGGGACCATGCCCGAGCAATGTCCGAATTTTCCATGCTTCCGGGTCAAAGAGGATAGCTGGCACTTTCTTTTAGCACGCCAATCAGTGTGTTGGATGCGTAGGGACGCAAATTCTCCGCAATCCATTCTGGCAATTTTAAGAATTTGTGTTTTTTAAAATATAAATTTTTTTAATTAAAAAATAATAAATATACAACTAAATCAATAAAATATATAACTAAACCATATAATAAACAACCGATACATTTCAATTTTTGTAATTTATTGTAAAATAATTACTTACTTAAAAATTTATTAATTTTAAAAAATGTTAAAATTTTAAAATATATATATTTTTTTCATTCAATAAAATTATCATAAATTCAAACTCTTCTTAGCAAGACAAGGAAATAAAATTCAAATTCGATAAAATTACCATATATTTATTATTATGCTGCTTTTTTTAAAATTTAAACTGCAAATGAACTCCTCGCCACAATTATTCACGATCAGATCCACAAACACAAACAACATTTACAAGCACAGTTGCCTAGCCATTCACCACGGCACAATGCTTCCTGATCTCGCCGACCGTGCCGGTTTTAACGTTGACTCGACCCATTTTCTCCATGGACAAGGCAAATTCGGCGAAGAAATTCTTTAATGATCCCGCGAGGAGTTGGTTGATGTAGGACAGGGTGGCGGAGTTTGTAGTCAAGGCAGAATCCGACTGGAAAAGACCCCGTCTCTTGAGCAAAAGCTTGTAGTAGCTAAGATCGAAGGTCCTGAAACTTCCGGGGTCCATTTCAACAATAGTAGTATTGTCGCTAAGACTCCTGCACTTTCTTGCCTTGAGATTGGCAGCGTACTCACTGTCTAGTGCGGGGTCCTGACCACCTCTGCCCGTGAAGTTGTACAGACGAGCCGAAAATGATGAGCAATGAGAGACACCAATAGTGTGAGCACCTGCGACATCGAAGCAAATTACAAATGTTGCGTCTAAGGAACCTTTTTAATATTTTTATTTTTTACTGCGTAACAGTTGTATCCAGACATGAAGGCTTGACTGATCCTCTGGATACATGCCATTCCTAACAACCTGGTTTCATGACATATGAATTATGTATGCTTAGAGAAAGTTGCTTTCTAAACTGGTTAAAGATTGCCAAGAAGTGACAGTTTCATGGTACCAGATAGCAAGACCAAGTCTTTCAAGTCCAGTCCCTGGTTCCCAAAAAGTCTCTGAAGGTTGGTGAAGTTGCTGGTTGGAGGAGGGATATTGTTCAAAGCCTCGGAGGCATTCGAGATTGTGCCGTCTCTTCTGCCTGTTGGAACCCTCCAGAAGGGACCGCCCTGTTGAAGCCCAAAAGACATGACAATTAGTTAGAAATCAACTGCTGAAGGATTCAGTGATTTGTCTTTGTCTAGAGATTTTCAGTTCTTGATCGTTCGAGTCCTTACAGTGGCTACAACAGAGTCCCTTGCTGCCAAAATAATAATGTCCGCACAAGAGACTACACCAGGGCATTCAGCTTCTAGCAAGCTCTTGATTCTGTCGATGAATTCAAATTGTCTGAGTGTTAGATTTGGAGTTGCAGACTTTTCAGCCTGGTTGCTTGACGTTGAGTTCAACAGTACAGATGCATCACAACCCTGAAAAGAATATGTTGAAGAAATTTTGATTAAAATAACATAATGGAAAGAGAAAAAGAAAAAGAGGAAATGGAGGGTTTTTATGAATGAGGTCAAAAATAAGGGGATGTGTACCCTGACAAAACAATCATGGAAGTGCATTCTTAACAGGGTAGCTGCCACTGATGGAGCATTGTGGATATGCTTGCCAACAAAGTCTTGCACAATTTTCTCAGCTCTTGGGCAGCTCTTGGCATAGAAACCCATCTGCAATTGAGCTTCAGTTGAGCTCACATATGCTAATAGGAATCCAATGATCACCAGGATTCCATAATAACCAGGCTTTCCCATTGTTTTTTTATGTTATTGGGTAGCTGGAAAATCTCAATCTCTCTCTGCTTCTCCCGGAGCTACAGTAAAACCTTGGAGGAAGCCACTCGTAATGCTGGTGGTTCCATCCCTATATGACATTTATAGGCCTTAATAATCGTGGAACTTAAGGCAACAAGAAGAGGACCGATACCATAAAAATTGCCCAACTAACTAAATAATAGATGAAATTTAATATGCGACAAATTGACTTCTATCATGTGACAACTTCTTCTGCGGCCTTGACATATCATGTGGCAGAGTGGTCATGTGGCAGAGTGGTTGATCGTAAATAAATAAAATGATGATTAGTCCTGTTGCTAGTCCCTCGCCGACAACTCTGTTTTGAGACTAAAATTACATAATTGCCCTTCACATTATCTATTACCAAAAAAGTGTCGGTCCATAAGATCGTAAATAAATAAATTGCTGTTTGACTTGCTGTTTGCCCAACAATTCAATGCCGTGAAGCTCCATCCATATTATCTGCTCCTTGGGTTTTTCGTTGTTTATTAGAATACCTTGTTTTTTTTTTTCTGGGGAACGGAAAATTAGAAAATTCCATGTTGACTCTTCGGGGCAGGGCAAACAAAGCAAATAATTTGCATGCAATTGCTTTAGTTGAGGAGGACGATTCAACTCAACAACACACGTACATGGGTTAAGCGGATATTGATGACGTATCATCTGTAAACCGTAAAGGTGCATAAAAAAGCCTGAACAAGAGTGACGCCGATTGCTTCACCTGCTCCTCAATGGCTTGCGTTGCTCGTGGAACTGTTGATCTCTAGTTATTATGATTGATTGACTACCTGCTACCATCACATCAATCAAAAACCACAGGACATAAGGCCAGGTTGGGATGAAAATAGTGATCGACAGCTGTACGATTAGGTTTCCCCAACCTTTTATTTAGGTTTTTCACGTTTTTAAAACTGAAGAAGTACTTGTATATGGAACTTTCAATTTTTCTTAATCGAGTAGTTAAAATCAACCCCGCGGAGCCCCTTGCATCCCGCTCTCTAATCTGGATAGGGAAAAAGTAAACAGCCAAAAAGATATTTGATAAAGAGTAAATCACGATAGGACCACGTATTGGGCAGGGATGAGCTTGTTATGAGCCAAGTAAACGACAATGAGACTACTTTTTATAATGACAAAATCAAAGAATACCACATGGGACCGTCGTTGGGATCCCATGTCGCAAGGGAAGACGTTAAGCAAGGGAGCGGAGGGGAAACAGGCTGGCACACGCCACTGTCCCTTTTTTCAATACAAAAATTCGTTTTATTAAAATACGAAAAACAATGAAACTATTCGAATTCAAATTAATATTAAAAAAAATTCTTACTAATTATTAATTCAATTACTAACTCGATTTTCACAAGCAAGAATCTTCGGTATACAACCGGCAACGTCATGGTAATTGTTCTTGCTTCGAGTACACGGCTTGTTAGAGGCATCACCTTTTGACCCCCACAGAAGACCGTACGAAACACTGTAAAATTTCATCAGCTTGCTCATGTTTTTCTGCGTTGATGCATTTACTTCTAAGCGTATCTCTTGATTCCCACAACTATACGATGCCTTTGAGGAAAGATCTTCGGTTGGATTATTTGTTTCCATGTGCAGTGTTTCTGTTTGCCTTGTGGCAACGATACCATTTTTGTTCCATCCAAAAGAAATGATGCCAGCCATTGGTTCCTACCGTTAACAGCTATACACTTTCGAAAGAAAAAGCCGGGTTGGGAATCTGGCCTGTGCGATAAATATGACACATTGCACGATAAATGTCTGGGGCAGGGCCCAGGCTGATTTCAAAACGAAAGAAAAATTTAGGTGGGAATCTGGCCTGTCCGATAAATATAATATATTGCATGGAAAAGGTGTTTGGCAGGCCCAGGCTTCGAGATTTCAAAAAGAAATCTACATTGGAGCAGAGGAGTGCTTCCCTGCAACTTGGTTTGGCCTATTTCGTCGAGCGTCTGCAACCTTGTTATCGTTAAAACTCACCCATTTCGTACTATGATAGGACCGTAGACGAGGAACACTTCTCTTGACGAGGAATGCCAACGACAACCACTTGTGACTACAAACTTCTGCTCGCGCGCTACTAACATTCCTTTTCGAATTGCCATTTTAACAATGTCTTACTACTGAAAACTCTTTTTTCATCAAAATGCTAACACTCGAGTCAAGCAGTTACAAAATTGTCTTGCAGGTGATTAGGATACTCCAAGTTCCCAGCCTTGCGAAGAGCCACCTCCTTCCTTTGTTAAAGTAGTAAGCTAACGGCTATTTGTTCAAATCTCCTTTAGTTAGATTCAAAAGTCAGAAAAGTAGAAGTGACTGCACATTCACCTTAAATAAAGGCTGTCTTCAATTTAGAAGGTCATAAAATAATAAAAAAAAGTGTTGCCTCAGAACAACGCGAAAAAGAGGGCTCATGAAATAATAAAAAAAAAGTATTGCTTTAGAAGAACGCAAAAAGAAAAAGGAGGGGCTTCCATTATCACAAATTCACGTGTGCTGGACTCTTTCCCCAACTTAAAGCACCATTAAAGCACACGCACAAGTGAATCGTTTACTCCACACAACCAGAGGCACACGGACACCCAGGATTTGAGCAAAGATACTGAACGCAAATAATTTGCAGCAAATCCCTACTTTTACTGAGCCACACCATTACACGCTTCCATAGCAGCTGTTACTTCAGCGTTCCCTAGCAACCTAAAACCCTGATGTCCATAACACAAAGTCTCAATGGTGACTGAAAGGAAATGCATTTGCATGCATACAAAGGTGGAGAAGGATGTCAATCTGATCTACGAACTTTTTGTAGTAATTGAAATTATAGCTAGTAATACAGAACAGAGTGGTCTTTGTGTTGTCAAACAAGAACCCTTGAACACGATTTCAATAACAGAACAGAGTAATCTTTGTTTGATACTAGTACAACAAGCGAAAGACCCACTAAGTAGTTTTAATCAATTGCTTTCCATATCATAGCAACAACAAAAAGTAACAAGGGGCTAACATTTTGAAACTATTAGAACAAAATTGAGCTTATCTCGTGTGGCTCCGTTATCCTTTGAACTGCCACTCCCTGCGGCACATGGGACAATGTGCTTGAGAAGTTTGTGAATTTACCCATTTCATAATGCAATGAAGGTGGAACGCATGGTTGCATGCACCCCAAACTGCAGCAAAAAATGATAGAAAAAGGTTGTTACTTCCTAGTTCATACTCATACAGCTTACAAAACCTCTATCATTTTCCACACTGAACGAGAAGCAACGGAATGAGGAAAATGCCATGATTATAAGAAGCGTAGAAAGCGAATTCATACCACCCAATTTATTGCAACACAAATAATACAAGACTAACTTAAACCCATAAATCCTAAATCAAGGGACAAAAGGAACAAAGGACCTGATGCAGAATTCTAACTGAAGATAAAAGAAAACAATCAGATAAACAGTAGATTAAACAAACTAAACAACCAAACGATTCATTCCTAATAAGTACAATTTCATTAAAATTTTCCCCTTTTTTTTTTTATTTTGGCACAGTTTAACTCTATCTGAAAATCCCAGAATACTTTAATGGGATAAGAGACTCTTTAGCAGCTGGCAGAACATAATTGTCTAAAGTAAATGCAAAAATTCATGACTCACTAAGAGAGCAATCATCCCCAGGGAATTTACAATCAGGACAACAACCATCAAAAGCCATCCTGCAGATCCCACATGTTTCATCCTGAGCATCCCATGTCCACGAAGCGACAGCATGCCACCTTGTACCATTATCAAAATATGTAAGAATGTACAGCTCCCCAATAAAATTAAACCACAAAAAATGCTGAGAGAGAAATAGAGAGAGAAGAAAGGAAAGAAAGATCAAGGGACAGAGAGGGCCTCAAGATGGGAACACATACTCTATTTGAATCCCAGTAGATTATTCAAGAAGAGAAGCAATTGGGTCAAGGGAAAGCCGTTCCTTGAACTGATAATCACCACAAAAACAAAATAATTAAAAAAAAAAAAAAAAAAAAACAAAGGATACGGAGCAGCTTGACTTTCATCGTCTCTCTTCACTGTAGAAAACGAAGAAAAAAAAAACAATTTAAGGTTTCATGGGCAATTCAAGCGAGTGCAAGAAAACCCAATTGAAGTACGCAATAGAATCAAATTAGAATTACAATGCGCATTGACCTTTCTTAATAAGCGAATCGCAGATTTGCCGGCAGCGAGAGCCCTCGCAAACAATTTGAACAGAAACTGAGAGCCTCGACGAAGGAGAAGACGCCGACGTTTTGTAATGTCTTACGTATATTTTTTGGCGTTTCTTTTTTATTTTTATTTTTCCGTTTCGGTTTGCTAGGTACAAAAATCGTTTAGTGTTTCCGTGGCTTCGGAAAATATAAATAAGAGATTACGACGGCGTTTAAAGTCCGTGGCTTCGGTCATTTTAACATTTTTGATAATGCAAGAGTGTCAATTATTTTTTACTCATAACATTGTAAGAAAACTATAATTCAGAAATTAAATAATCATTTCATCCTTACCTCAATTTAGAAATTGATATTATATTTTTGTGGTCACTTTATCTTAATATAAAGCAACAAGTTATGTAGTCAATTGGATTGACCTTAATCGGTCACAACATCAAGATTTTTGAAAAATTTAGAAAGTTCTATCTGCCCATGGAACAAATAGAAGTTTTAATTCGCATTAAAAAAAAGAAATATCACAGGAAAATAAAAGTTTTCTGAAAAACAAAAATGTTAAAATTAATGTTCATTCAACAGTTAAAAAGTTTTCTTTTAATTTTAATTTTTATTTTTATTTTTTTGACATTAGATTGCATCAAATGTTGTAGCCCAAAACCTGCCCATGGTTCTACGAAGCCCATACCTGGTCCACTAGACACAAGCACCAACATGTGTCCGAGATCAGATTCTGCCGTGTAGGCTTGTTTGATTGTTGTCGTGGTCTATTTTGTGCGTCTATAGGTATCATAGAGAGAGCTTTATTTGCTTCTGTCTTGTTTCAGCGAGTGAGACTGTACCAAAGGGAAAAGAATTAAATGAACAAAATGATATGCTGGAAGTGAAAAGCAAGCTTCGAAACCAAATACAAAAATGCATCAAGAGTGAATCTAATCATACAATTATGGTGCTGCCCATTCATCCAATATGATCCCTGAGGCCCATTTTGACTGCTCCTCGTGTCCGAAAAGGGACAATAAATCTCCCAATTCGCTTCTTGCCATCTACTTGATTAAATAGTCCCCAACACTAATCAAAACAGCTGGCTTTCATTTCAGTAGCAAGATGCAGGTCTTCGTTGCCATTTGGGCAAGGGATTTTTCCTTTGAAATTGGCCTCAAAGAACCTGTTCTTGAAATCAAAAGAAAGATTGAACTGCGTCTAGGTGTTCCTGTGGCCGCACAAACTCTTGCAGTTTCTGGGTGGGAGTTGATTGATGGATTAGACATGGAGGATTATCCAATTATCACTGAAGGTACCAAAATTGACCTGACCATCAAGCCCATGGCTACTACCTTTAATCATCACCACCACTTTAGCAAGATCCACATCATAGTCAAATTTTCAGCTAGACAGATTATTATAGAGGTAGATAGTACAGATACTGTTGGTAGCCTAAAAGAAAAAATCCACATTGTTGAGGGGACACCAATCAGAAGAATGTCGCTTTTCTTCTCTGGGGTGGAGATGGAAGATGATTTCCGCAATCTAGCAGAGTATGGTATACATGAATACTCTGAGATCATTGTGTTTCTTAAGACCATGACTCGGATAAGAGATGAACCACCCGCAAGAAAGCTGAACATGGTGGTGCAGACATCTTCTTGTTTGCTTAATGCAGCTAGCATTCCCTTGGAAATGAAAGACTCGAGTACTGTTAATGATCTGAGGCAACTTCTTTTGAGCAGAAGGATTCTCCCCCAAGATGATTACTTGTTCATACACAAGCAGAGGATCATGCGCGATAATTGTAGCCTCCGCTGGCATGGTGTTGAAAATGGAGATTCCCTTTACGTGTTTAAGGGAACTGTGAGTCGCAGCAGCGTACACTGAAAGTTGACAGCTTCTGCATAATATTGCGAATTCGTTTAGTAAATGCCAAAAATAGGTAGGGGTTTCTTGGCCCTACTCAGATCCTATGTATTTGTTTGTTTGTTAGTGTTCCTATTTAACCTTTTAGTAAACAACTTAACGACTCGGCATATAAAATTGGCTGTTTCAGGTTTTAGGCATGGAAGCGCTGATCAAATTATGAATTATTATCGGGGCAGGAATTCTACTTTGAGGCCAATATTAACCAAATTCTTGTTTTTGCTCCTAAGTTTCTTGCTTGATCTTAGACATAAGGCAATGCCGTGAGAACGCCAATTTTCAGATAGGTTCGGCTCACTACTGTTTCATATATGATTACAAGGACCCACGTATAAGACCAAAATAAAAGCAAACAGAAAGCGTAGAGCTATCTTAATTTACAATCTTATTAGAGAATTATTACGATTTGCCAGTATAGCCAGGAACTAAGGAGGTGAATGATGGTAACTCTGGATGTACTGCTTTTGTCCATTATGTATGTACTCATCAAAGATAAAGCGCTTCAACATGTTGCAGAAATATGAAAAATTGTGTCCTACTCCCATCGAAAGGAGGAAAAACAAAAGTGATCCACCCAAAAATTCTTTTCTTACTATGTTTCCAACAGCAAGAAGATAAAATTAGCGTGGCATCTGGAAACAAATTCTTAGTTTTCATTACAGAGAACAACACCATTGATAATATATTTCTGGCTCAGCAGAATATCAAAGATTGCCAAGATATCCTTTTGGTTTCTTCTTATCTGACCTTAAATAACTCTAACTTAAACTATCTGAAGCCTTTTTTCTGATACAAAATGAAACCTGAACAATTTGTAGGAGCTAAGCCTGACCTAAGAAAGGCTCAGGCCAAGTGAAAACAAAATCATGACTGGAACCATCATCGGTTGGAGTGAAGAAGAGATAAATGTGAGATCCATCTTGAACCCCACAATCAACTAAAGCTGTTGCGTCTCCATCTTCATCCATCAGATACATTTGATTATTAGTTTCGAGAATCAGGATGAGACGATCATCGGGTAGATTTTGCTGTGCTCCAATTTCTCGCTTGAGATCAGCAAGAGTGGCATCGTCGTCAAGTTGAATGTGGAACAGTCTACCTGTCAATGCCTCCACCACCACCTTCATGCCGAAGCCAAAGCTATTATTGTTTCATGTTTCCTCCAATCTCATTTGAGAGAAAATGTAGGCAGTTAGGCGGTAACTTGGATGAAAGGTGTTCACGTCAGCTGCATTATCGCTAGTTAGTTTGTAGCATGCCTATTCTGTGAACTCATGAGTGTCAATGTACATGGGTTAACCGAAGGTTAAGAAGAAACCGAACAAGGAAAATTTGTTGAGATTCATTTCCAGCCAAGATATTTGCGAGAACGTAAATGAATCGAGTCTTTTGACCAGAGAAGCCTATAATCCTGGAAGTTTTAGCAAGCTACCCATGTGGATAAAGGGCCCATATTTTAGTAATTAGCCGTGTGGCTGATGAAGAGAATTCATCCTGAAGTCGAAGATTAATCAGTACGATCTTAGTGGGAATTGCTAGAATGCTAGTTGAATTTGTTAAAATTCTTTTTTGGCATTCTTATCATAAAATTTCGGATATTTCAAGAAAAAAAAAAAAAGAAGCGTAATTGTTTGATAAATACAAAAATTTAGGTTTCAGTTTATAACGAATAGTAACAGTAGATCCGGCCCCTTAAAGTGCCTTTATGGTTTTCGCGGTGCATGAGTTTCTGAAAACATTTATTTTTATTTGTGCCAGTTACGATCGAGTCTATACTAATGAGATAAATAATTTTTCTTGAGAATAGATAAACAAGTGACATCACAGTTTACTATCTTGTCAAATGAAAAAAGAACGTTTAATGCATTGGATCCTAACATTGTTGAGTTTGAAAATCACATGAATAAATTTACTCGTTTTCATTAAAAGAACAAAAAAATTATAAGCCTTTTGTTTGATGACTAGGCTTCTATGGCAACAATGATGTACTTCAGGACATCTCTTGAAGACTTCAAGCTTGCAGTGAGCCCATTGCCTTGCCAACCGACACGGAACACACTGTCAATAGAAAAGCAATAGTTAAAATGTTGATTAATTTGAAGCAATGGCAGGGGAGATGGGGAAAAACCATGCCATTGCCAACAGCAACCCCCAATCAGATAATCTGAGTGCTATTAAAAATGTAGTATTCAATGCACCGGATGATCCTACTTCTCAAATATTTCCTTTTGTCCATCAATATTCTGCACTTCTCCCCCACAAAAAAAAAAAAAAAACTGATGCATGTCTCAAGCAAATCAGCTTCTCTTGGCAAGGAACTCAACAAATACATGCGTACATTTTGTTCATCTGAAGAGAGAAAAAAACCATTGAATTTCATTGCAAAACGTTAATGGAAAGAGTGAAGAGGTCTTAGAAACACAGATTTTGTGAAATGAATATCAAGGACAAACTTTAAATAAAACAGAAACAGCATACAGGACAACAGATCAATAGACTTCTAATCGTAACTATACTGGGATTATAAGTGGATTCATGTTGATGCAGTATAAATGGTAAGTCCAAGCAAGAAAAGTTACAGCTAAAGGGAAACATCCTAGACATACCAGTGAGCCTTGCAGGCAACTCAATTACAGATTCATTCAAGCCCAACCAACCCAGGAAGGAGGGACAAAAAAGGCTTCAGAGGCTCAAACATCTACACTGACGTCCACCTCACTGCCAATTCGATCAACAGGCATTTTCAAAGAATTTACAGGTGCAGATAAACCACGAAGTTTCATCATAGGGTAATACTTTGTTGGCACAATGGCACCAGCCTTTGCACATAATTCCACTACTGCAGGTGCATGTCCGTAAAAATTCCGTCTTTCATTCAAGAGAATTGCAGGATCTTGAGGCCTCCTCCGCCACACTATCTTTGGTGGCACCAAATCATCTACATCTGCCTTCTGCCAGAAGTGAGTCTCATACTTAAATATCCCACCAAGTGCTTTGTGTCCAGACGTCCCAATGTGAACTTCTGAGCAATACTTGCACACTTTGGCAGGATAAACCCACAACAACTTTTGAACACCCATTCTAAGTGTCTCCCATGCCTTCAATGTTCCATTTGCTATACACCTCAGATCATCCTCCGACAAAGACTCAACATCACTCACACCAACGTCCGCCCTGTCTGAATTTGTGCTCCAGGACAAATCCTCATCATTTGGATCAGCACCTGCCTGCCAACACAACTCAACAATCGCAGAAATACGATCAAAATTGAACCCCTGGTCGTGATTAATAACCTTTTGCTGCGTGTTATCCAGGTGAAATGTTTCCACTGGGACGAGTAGGTCATTCAAACCACCAGTTATCCATTCATGCACTCGATTCTTGGCAGGACGACGATAACCATGACAAGTCTGAATCAAATGCCCTTTCTCACCAATATATACTTCTGAACAAAACCTGCAAACCCATTTGAAAGACAAAAATAAGAACTGGGTCCTTTTTGCCTGCAAGGAAAGGGCAAGGAAATTTTGCAACTTTTGTATCGAACTTACTTGCAGGCGAGGACAGGAAAGACTCGGATAAGAGAGGGGATGCCCCGAATAAGAAGCACTCGGGCTTTAAGAACCTCAATGGCAACAGGGACCATGGGCTTAACCGGATGGTCCTCGGCTCGATTCGCGATTCTGTTTAGTATCATTGGCCGTAGCTTCTTGAAGTCCACTTCCGAACTGTAGAATCTGGAGTGCCCCACGTAGCTGCTCCAATCCTCCACGAGATTCTGCCACAGTTTCTTCCTTAAAGCCATTTAAAGGCTACCAAGCAGACATTAAATCAAACAATGGGTAAGCAACAGAAGGGAAATGATTACCAATTTATACGTTCACGGGATTATAAGAACGAGATCAGCAACAATTCTTTTCGGAACAAAATTGGAAAAAATGTAGACAAATGCGGAACTGGAATAAGAATAACACAACTCTGGCAACTGGAAGGTCAAGATATCTAGGATCAGGTGTAGACAATTCAGACTGCGACACGCAAAGCAACGACGCCGTTTAACCAGAATTTGAGGAAGGAACTCTGGCAGACCAAGCACTTACCGAGACCGCCGGAGGCGGAGTCGAAAGGTGAATAATTAATGGTTGAATTTCAATGAAATTGGGTTTTGAAGCCTTTTATAGTTTGTTTTTAATCTGAATTTTTTAAAATTTTAGGAAATTTCGATAAATTTAGATTGTAATTTTTCTGATTTTATATTTAATTGTAAAAAGTTTACTAAATCCATGTTAAATCATCTTTCTCCCACGTTTACATAATTAACGTAAATTGGATTGATGTCTCGTTTTGATGGAAACAAAATAAATGTGGAAGCACGATTTGATCACTGTGATAAACTTAATCACATAAACCTTGAAATATATAGTTTTACATAAACGGGAACATTTTTATATAATACATTTAAAAAATACGATATATTTTAATATTAAAAAATACACCGTTAATAATCAAATTTTTTTACAAACAATTATAATATATTGTATTTAAAACAAAATATCATACAACCTGAAAAATTTATTATATCATAAAAAAAAAATCTTCTAAAGATTTGTTACATTTTTTCTGTCACGCAATCTTGACCATCGCGGAACCCAAAAAAAAAAAACAAAAAGCCAGAAGCATGACCCGCGTGACTCCAAACAATCTCAGCCGTACAATCACAGCTAATCCCAAAAATCTCAACCGTAGAAAATAACCGACCTACCGTAAAAAAGACAAAAGGCAACCAACCTCAAAAGGTGTGGAAAATCCTTTTTTTATATAATGATTGGAGCTTGTGTGGTCTAGATAATTTTTCTAGACGCACGCTAGAAAAAGAGAAAAAAAAAAGAATTTCTCTCAGGTTTCCGTAGCTCCGATCCAGCTTTTATCAGGTAATAATCAAATATTTTTCTTATTTGTTCTGGGATTTTCTTGATTGTTTCTCAGTGATTTTTTGCAGCGTTGTGGTTGCGTTTTAGTTCTTTTTGGGCAATCTTCCTTTTTTTTTTTGTTTTATTTTTCAACATTTCCCCTTTTTATATCTGTTTGATCAGTCTGTTATGACGTTTAATCTCACTCGAATATCATGTCAAGGAGGATCTGTTTATTGTAAGTGATTTGTATCTTATTGGAAGGTGGAATTGAAGGGGATATAGCAATTAGAATCACTGTGAGGGTCTTTGAGTGTGCGTATCTACCAATCTATATGAAGGAAAGGACGTTAGATCAGAGCAGGCTGGCATGCTTCTTGATCTAAAATTTATGTTTTGATTAGGCGATGTTTTACTTTATGAGTCATTCGATTGGCATCAATCATGGATTTGGGGTAATTTGAATTTCTCGTCTCCACGTTTCAGCTCTTGACAAATTTGACTAACTTCAAAGGCGGTTATTGGTGGGTTTGTGCCCTTCTAGTTCCAAAATCTGTATTTCATGTCTGAATTCGACACCGATATTCCATCTGCTTTTGGTACGTGCTGTTTGATACTGGATAATCAAGTTTCCCGTGCTTCATGGGGTTAGAAATTCAATTTAAATTGCTTGTCATTTGTTGTGTATTTGGTCTTGTGAAGATCCCTTTGCTGAGGCAAATGCTGAAGACTCTGGTGCTGGGTCAAAAGATTATGTTCATGTGCGCATACAGCAGCGTAATGGGAGGAAAAGCCTGACAACTGTGCAAGGTTTAAAGAAAGAATTTAGTTACAATAAGATACTCAAGGACCTTAAGAAAGAGTTCTGCTGTAATGGTACTGTTGTCCAGGACCCTGAGTTAGGCCAGGTTTTGTTTCTACCCATTTCGACTTATTTTATTGGTTTGTTATTAAGCTAAATATGGAAAAACTTGATGCAAACTAGGCTGAAAATTTGTCCACCACATAACAGAATTTGATAGCAATGTCATTTAGTGTTTTTTCTTTGTCCTAAAGCATCTCAGGCAATGTTGGACATTTATTTGTGGAAAACTCTTATACTATTTAAGCTTATACTGCCATTTCATCAATAAGATTATGTAATTGATGTCTACCAATTGATGAGAATTGTTGATCTTCTCTGCCACTGGGATGTTCTCTTTTTGGGCATAAATCATACTGTTCCTTGTTATCTCTTGACCACCCACGATATATTACTCTTTTCAATTTGTTACTCTTATCTTTGGTCACCTACCAGATTTGGGTCAGTTCATCAAGTCTTATTCTGCTAGAGTAAAGAAAAACATGCCAATGCAATTACTTGCATTTGCTTGTGTGGTAATTGGTGGTTGGTTGAATGCATCTCAGAAAATGGTTATAGTTTTGGTGTTTTGGTTAACACTGATGTTAATTTAGCTGGTTTTCTTGTTTTTGGGTGGTAGTGACATGCAAGTCTGGTTTGGCTGTACTAATAAGATGAATATATGCTATTGCTTGGGTGTAGAAGGAGATTTGATCTCCATTTTGTTCATGGTTGCAGGTCATACAACTTCAGGGAGATCAAAGAAAGAACGTTGCCACCTTCCTTGTGCAGGTAATAACTTCCCTATTGTTTCATGTTAAGTTTTTAATTTCTGTGGTGATTTAGAGAGCTGGGATCGAGACATTATTATTTCACTCTTTAACAGGCTGGCATCGTGAAGAAGGAAAATATCAAGATTCATGGTTTCTAAATTGCAGCAGACCAATTGCTATATATAGATTACCCATCCCTGTGTGGTTGGAAGTAGGATGTGTTATGTACTGTAGCATTGCTACATTGTTTGTGCTTTGTTACTTGATACTTCAGTAAAAGTGTTTTTAGAACTTCATCTGCTGTTTGCATGAAATGTGTGTTTGATATGGGCTATTATCAGACTGCTGCTGAGAATAAAATTTCCTTCCTTAGATTCTATGCTTCAATCTTTTGTTCTTTTATATTAGTTGTAACTTGGCCCATGCATATGGATTTGTGCTTTCTGTGCAATTTTACCTCCTGGAATGTTTGCATACTGCAATCCTTTTCAGCTGATTTAACTTTTCCAGAATGTTTTTCTTGGCAAGACGGTTGCTTCCTTTGCATCAGCAACGAATTGACATCTGAGTTGTCAGTTCTTTGCGCACCTGCACATCTGTGTGTTGATGCTGGCACTAATGAACCCTCCTTTTTCCCTTCTTGTTTTCTTATGCTGGTTCAATCAAACCCTCCCCTCTTGTTTGAGATTGAATTTTCCTGACTTTGTGGTCCATTCTGGCTGCTGTCTCACTTTGCATTTCATTTCATGTTAGCAAGGGCAAGAGAAGCGTGAAGTCTTAGCCTCTTTTAAAGTCAGACACTGTTCCTCAACAATTCTTACCCCAAGCCCCCTTTCTCTCTCTTCTTTGTTTTAAATGTCGTACTCTGCTATCTAGGGAAAGGGAGAAATGAGAAAGGAGTTACTGCTTGAACTTGAACAATTGTAGATGCTGTTGTTTAGTCCCTTGTTGGGCTTACAGTCGGGAACTGTTTTTTCAATATTTTTTTTCGTGTGTGTCGGCCGTGGGTGTTGGGCTGAAGGATGTGTTCCAGTTCAGAACTCAGCCAGAATACAACCAAGGCTTTTGACTGCTGGAATGCTAGTCCCGGTCTCTGTTTCCTTTTCAAATCTGCTATACAGGTTGTGGGGTTTAGCTGGTCGACGTAATTCTTACTGTTTACATCCTTCGGGGATCTAATTTTCTGATTTTTCCTCTGTTTTTTAAACTCATAAAGTTATTTGGGAATAAGTGGCCTTCAATTGAAGAAGATTAAGATATTTGCATGCCTCTGCAAATAAAATTCTAAATCCAGCCATACCATTGCGTGTGGTTGCGACGCGGCCGAATTTTAAATGTTTGTTGGGCACAAAGCATTATCGATTATTGAACGTGACAAAGAACTACACGTCAGTGTGTACAAAGACACTGTTCGCGTAATAATACAGATCGTGTAAGGTCACAATATTCTCGTCGACACTGCCAATTTTTGATCCATGGTTGCCCGTTTCCAGCTACCTCAGAATAGGGCGTAGGTCATCCTGTCTGTCCCATGGTACACGCTGATCTTGCTTTTTATATTTACTTGTTTCGATCATATTCCTAAGTTGACTCTGTTTTGACGAAGGCATGTTAGATTTGCTGGTCTCGGTGCCTTAACCCTAAAGGGAAAT
The DNA here is from genome assembly GCA_037832345.1 of Rhizophora mangle. Taxonomy (NCBI): domain Eukaryota; kingdom Viridiplantae; phylum Streptophyta; class Magnoliopsida; order Malpighiales; family Rhizophoraceae; genus Rhizophora; species Rhizophora mangle. Next base: position 1,233,734 of record JBAPLJ010001937.1, on the reverse strand, counting down.
ATTCATGGAATACCAGCTCCGATGCCTCTTTGATCCTGTGTCCTCTTGACAAATTACCTTTTTTTTTTTTTTACAATATGTTTCCCCATTCTCTTATCGATGGGGCGATGTTAAGAGAAAGAGGATAAAATGGATAAGAACGGCTGACGAGACGACAGATATGGAATTGTTTTTGTACATGTCCTGTAATTTTCTACCCGCATCATCAGTTACTGTTGACTCGTTCTCCGCGCACGTTTTGAGTTTTTATTAAATTACAACATCCTATTTTACTCAACCCAACAACCTTCTCCATTCAGGGGGTGTCTCTCTCACATCAAATCATCCAGGTTTATCCCCTCAGCTGCTGTCTCTGAGCTCTACTTAACGCCAAAGAGTTCATGGTTTGTTGAACAACTAGGGAATTGTTTGATTGTTATGTTGATTAAAGTTTGGATGTAATATTGAATTTTTTTTTGGGGGGGGGGGGGGCCTACAGCCGTAAGGCCCATAGTTTATTTACTGTTCATTAATTCGTACCCCGCCCAAATAATTCTATTGCCAACCAACGGTTCATTGTTCAACTAACAATCAAAGTTGGACCAGGTACCACTTTCTTCCAACTACCATTCTCACACCCCCCCTTCTCCTTCCATCACAAAGACCACTACTTTCTTCTGGGTCTTTGCTCCTCCTATTAATACAACATCTTGCGTTCTTTCAATTTCACACATAGTTGTCTCAACCGACTCCACTGCACTCTTTAGTGGCTTCGCTAGACTCTGAAATTAGCTGTTGCTGATTGTAGTCAACCCGCTTTCAACTTCAGATGGCTGACGTGGATAACTCATCCGTCGATGAATTCTCTGTTGATTCTAGAGGTATTTGATCAGAAATTAGTGGCTATATGATTTAAATTCATTTAGACCTTTCTGGGTCCTTTTTGACATTTGGGTAAAATTTATTTAGAAACTGGCTATATGAGACCAAGTGATTCGATTTTGTTTTGGGGTTTATAAATTGCAGAGGAATCCAGCCAGGATTCTAAGCTTGAGTTCTCAGAGGATGAGGAGATCCTTATTACTAGAATGTACAATCTGGTTGGTGAGAGGTAGGCTTATTGTTGTGCCACTCTCTCTTTTTTTCCTTCACTTTCCCATGAAAAATAAATCATTGGGCTTATGCAACGAGGTTCTTGGCCTTTTCAGGTGGCCTTTGATTGCTGGGAGGATTCCCGGAAGGACAGCAGAGGAGATTGAGAAGTACTGGACTTCAAGATACTCTACAAGTCAATGAAAGAACAGAAAATTGGCAAGGAAGTTCAGTAGCGCCGTCTCTTTTGGGGCTGCAAAATTTTTGGTGGTGGTGACGAATTGCTATATTTTCTAAGGTCTTTGCCAGTTTCCTTTCGCCTACACATAAAAAATGAAACTGTAGAATGGGGTCTTAGCTGCAATTATGTTCGCTACGTTTGTACAACGGTTCATTTTGGCAATGGGGATTGATGTTTGGGGGTGTCTCTAAACTAGTCTGATGTGAAGATTTTACGTACTGCTTGTACCTTGTACTATTGTGTAATTATCTATCCGGAATTAATGTGTTCAAAATTTAAGCAATTGACCTATTGAAAAAAAAAAAAAACAAACACAATGTTTAGTCTTTACTCTTTAGAGCTTGAGAACCAAAACCAGAAGCTCAAGATTTTTTTTTTTTTTAATTGTTGCCCATTGAGCCTTTATTGAACTGGGTTGAGCATGCAGGCAAGGAAACTGTACCGCCCATTTTACAGCTTTTCTTGAGTTGGGCTTGAGCGTTTCGGGGAGATAGTTGTCATCTCACATTTCACAGTCTACGAATTTAATGGTTTGAGCCGAACTCGTTTAAAGTGCTTGGTATCGTCTTCTCTTCGAATTTAGAAAATGTAAGCGTGGACTTTTCCAATGAGGTCGGTTTTCAATTCCATTTTTCCTTGCGCTCTGTCATGGTAACTTTTGGATTTGCCAACACTTGAGCTATAAAAGGTGGCCCAAAATAAATTAACTGTTCGGCATCCCCCACCATCCTGGCCCAATGCCTAAATGCCTGAATGAGATCGTTTTCGTGTCAGTGTCAGGATTTGTCATTACAGTCTGTATTTATGGTGCGTCACTGCGTTGGCAAAATATTATTAGAAGTTTTATATGGAGGAAACTTTTCAAAGTTTCAAGATTTTTTTTTCTAGCCAACAGAAAATTAGTGGGAAATATCTTCCCTAAAAATGAAAAAGATATATTTTTTTAGAAAATGGGATTTTAGAGTTTTCTGGCTTTTTCTTTTTTCAAAAAGTCGCTTTTTAATTAAGTAAATTGAATTTTTAAAATATTTTTAGGGAGAAATTAAAAATTGAAAAATATTTTGTAAAAGAGAACACGCACATCGAGAAAAACATGCACCACACCCACCTTGGGATCTGGTCCAAAATAGAGGCCCGCAAGCTCGGCGTCGGAGCAAGCCTAAGCTGTTGACCGTTAGGTGATCCGAATCAGCGAGTGGCAAACAAGCACCTGATTGCGGTACGCGCACTCTGCCCAATTAATATCAAGGAAATTGCCACTTTGTTCAGAGAAGAAAGGATGTCACTACTACATGGACGGATTTCATGTACAAACAGTTAAGCAATTTGTGTAAATTAATATCAATAATGTATATTCAATCCTTTTTAATAGTTATATGCAATTTTTTATTTATTTTATCTTAGTCGTCTGTACATCGTTTTATATATATATATATATATATATATATATATATATATATATATATATATATATAACATATCGGGTAAACACTGAAAAAGTATGCAAGGTCCAGACCCCTGTCCCCTCCCTCCCACCCCCCAATTAGCAAGTCGCAGCCGGCTAACCTCCATAATGGTTATGTTTACAATTATTTATTAAAAAATTAAAAAGATAAAACAAATGGTTGTGATTGTTCCACCTTTCCCCGGCTAACCTTCATTCACTTGCGTCATCTTTCTTTTGCCGGGCTATTAGAAGATACCGAATAACTCCGCGAAGACAAGTCCAGAGATGTTGTGAAGATTCGGGCGGTTGAATTTAATGGGAATGATTCATTACAGTTAAAGTTCATAGGTTGTTTGACAAATAAATTATTGAGTTTTTTTTTAATTTTTTAAATTTAGTTTAATAAGACTAAAAGTCTATTTAATTTAATTTATTTATAAAAATAAAATTCTATTTAATGAATTTAATAATTAAATTATAAAAATTATTATTGAGTCATTTAAATTTATAATGACATAAATAATTTTTAAGTAATAAGATAAATTGAATTTAATTATAAATAAAATTTAATTATGTTTTAAAAAAATTATTTAATTTATTTCTTCAATGTATCAACAAGATTATAACATTTTTATTTTTTTAAAATGTGAAAAAAAAAAACTAACTCAGCTGAATTTTTCTAACTCAAAATTGTTGTGATACCAAAAAAGAGAAAAAAAAAAAAGATTATTCAATGAGTTGAAGATTCCATAAAAGTGTCCATTGCAAAAAAGCCGTTCGTGAATTAAAATTCTCAATCGACATACAGAATCAATCTTTCAGGTGTGCCAGCTGAACGCAATCAAACAATCTATGCTGTTTCAGCGTGACTGGCCAAAGCATAGCTCAATATAAAAGCATATTTAGCATTCAACGGACCTGCCCCAGGCATCAGTTTCATTTCTGCCTGGAAGCCAAAGTTGCCCTGCACAACAATTCCAAGTTAACCTGACTTCTACATTCTCAAAACCTTCCAGTCTGCCAAAAATAGTTTCAGTACTCCTTAAAACACAACAATCCGGACACAAGATCATGGTCAATTTCAAGAAGGTCAAAATATGTTGCGCTGTGGCAGCAGTCATCATCATCGCCCTCGTGATTATTTTCACCACCTTGGCGTTCACCTTCTTCGGAGCTAAGTGGCCCATCGTCACTGCCCAACCGCTCGGCCTGGACAAAATTCAATGGGGCGTGACGCCTGATCCTTACCCTTCAGAATCCAAACTACGCGAGCTTCAAGTTCGTGAACGTCACTGCTAATGTCACTTACCATGGGGTCTTAGTGTCAAAAGTTCCGATTCCAGAAAATAGAGTTCCTGGACGGACCAAGATTAACATCACCACCAGTGCAGATCTAATGGCGTCGTATTGTATTACATTTGAAAAAAAAGAACGAAAATTCTTTGTAACATCGGAGCTGGTACAACGCAGCAAATTCAGACAATTATTTACAATAACGTTTGGGTAAAACAGAGAATTGGGTTATCTTCAAAGCGCGCAAATAGTAAGAGATTATATAAATTGAAAGATTTTTAATCTAATCACATCCGTTTTACCTCGTTGAAAACATTAAAAATCATATAACAATATAATACACTAAAATAACTTGAGTCGCTTTGACGAGTGTAATGAATATTTAAATAAGAATTATATAAATTAAAAACTATACCAATTAAATATATTATTTTTTCTGACTCCTTGCCCTGCGCGTCTGGTCGTGGTATGATTACCATCGACAATGATGTACATAATAATAATAATAAAAAAAAAAAAGGAAAGAAAGAGAATCTTAGCTTTTTGGTTCCATTTCATACCCGTGCAACAGTTGTCCTTAGCTTCCTTCTTCCACACATACAGACATGGGAACGCGAAATCAACTATGAAGTTAAAGACAATTTACGGCACTACTGCACTAATATAACAATTATACATTAGGAATGAATCCAGTTTTATGATATGCCGGTTACGGTGTTGGAAGAGAGGAGCCAGCAATTATTGACAAGTCTCCAAGCAGATACTATTTCTTGTTTCTCGATTTTTTTTTTTGTGGGGGGCGGGGGGTGGGGGTTAAAGGGGTTTGAACTAATGAATCATTGGATTTACAATTCCATAGAATGAATATCGGAAAGAAATCCAAAAACCAGCATTGCGATTTGGGATTTCATAATTCGCTGTAGGACTAGGGCACGGGCCCTCGTTTTATGAGAGCAATTAGGTCAGAAAACGGGCCTAATTGCTTTTTTCATGTCTGCATTCTACGTTACCAGGCCTGGTCCAGGTCAAGTATTCGAAATTCCAAGCCCTATAGTTTGGATTTTTTAAAAATTAAGTACGAAAAAAGTACAAAAAATTTATTTCCCAAATTTAGTTAATTTTTATTTTTTAATCAATTTTTCAAATACAATATTCTTCATTTATGATTGACAAAAAATTTATTTTAACAAATGTAATATATTTTTTTTGATTTTTTTAAAATTTTTTTTACCATGAATAAATATTTTAACATATAATTTTGTATATGTCATATTAAATTCACTTTTTTATTTTAAAAAAATTATAAAAAATTAAACTTTTTACTAAGTGTTACTATAATATTATGTCAACGATTAATTATATATATCATGCAAAATTTTTGATTTTAATCTAGTCAAATGGATTATTTAAATCAAAACTAATAGATATATAAAGAATTTTTTTCTTAGGCATCAAAAATCAAATCTGGATAAACAAGAGAGAGGCATGCAGTTACACATTCTTTGTTAACAAGGCTGGTCTTTGATTATAATACTGATTATTTCTTTCTTTCGTTTTTTTTTTTTTTTTTTTTTTGGTCCAAGATGGTGAGACTAAACTCCAAAAAAAAAAAAAAGAAGGGTTAATTATTCGTAGAATCTTTGAATTCATCCATGCTGACAAGTGACGACTGGTCTTTCAAATGGTTTATTGCCATGACATTGAGGATAAATTTGTGAATATATAACTGGACCTTCTTCACTTTGATTTTGGTCTGAAAAGTTAGAAGCAGCATTGTAAGGAATAACGACGGTCGATACGTTTAGAACTGTGCAAATGAATGATCGTTTGAAACCCACCAAAGCATTCAATTCCGTCGTTGAAAGACACTGAGTAATTTGGACAAGACAAATCCACAGTTCATATTTAGATTCTGGCGGTTGGATTAGAATTTTGTATGAATAATGTTGGCCAAAGCCCCGAGGGCCATGTATAATGTGGACACAGGCTAACTCTCAACCTTCTATACTTGCCGTAAATACCAACCGAAATTCAAACGATCCACAAAGGATTTCGAAAAATGGTTAAGATCTTAATCTTAATATGTGAAAGGTGATCACTTAAGCTGGTAACTTATAAAGGGTTTTTATACTAATTCTCCGCACCAATGATTTATTAAGCAGAAAATGGGAAGTATCATTTGAAGATTTGTGGAACAAAAGAGGAGTCAAGTCATGGGTATGTATTTGACATATGTATAATTGTACACTTTTTCAATTATCACTTGGTGAGAATTAAAATTCTTTGACCGTTATATACATCCTTTTCTAAGGAATCGCAAAAGATAGGACTTTAAAGTATAGCTTTCAAGCTGTGCCACTGCCATTTGAATCCAATCAAACACTCCACTTTTTCTGCAGACCTGGCCAAAACATAGTTCTGCTTAAACCATATTTAGCATTCAACGTCCGTTCTTGCCCAAGTGCCAATTTAATCCCTACTTATAAGCCAAGCTGCTCACCCCACCAATTCCAAACTCAATCCCCACCAGATTTCTGCATCACTCTCGTGATTATTTTCACCACATTGGCGTTCACCGTATTCAAGCCTAAGCAACCCATTGTGATTCTCTGCCCGTTCGGCCTGGACAAAATTCAATGGGGCTTGACGCCCAACGTCACATTAAATTTGATCATTGCCCTTCAAAACAGAAACCATGCCAATTTCAGGTTTGCAAATGGCACAGCTTATGTTGATTATCATGGTTTCTTAGTATCAGAAGTTCCTGGACGGTCCAAGATCAACATCACCACTAGTTCTGTTTCCTTGTTTCTCTTCGTTCCTCCTAAAAGGGGCACAAAAATCCGCAGACCGTAGTCAGTTTGGAAGCCCAAACTGAAACGAGATTCTTAGTCCTTGTTTCGTGGGCTTCAGACCCATGAATCATTGACCCATACCCAAGCCACATGTGGAGATTTTTAGTTTTGAAATGGAGAACAGAACGTACCAGCAATAAGGCACTTTGGCGTACTCGAGGTAAATAGTATCTCCGTGTTGTCTCCGCACACGATCTTTTACCGTCATGGTGTAGACTTCCAGCCATACATTCCCCCATTACTCAATTTTCAGCTAACCTTGTTTATATAAAGAACTTCGCTTCTTGAATAAATCTCAACCTGAAATTTAGACTTGAACAGAAATTCTGACCTTTATTTCCCTACTCTAGTAAGTATGGGAATCTAGGAGTCATATCCGCGCATTCAATAATCAATAAACTAGTCCACAGTCTTGGTCCTTCACACAGTCTCCATGATATAATAAATAAAGTTCCCTATAAAGAAATATAAACCAAAAATGTGTGAATCAAAATTGTTTTTTTTTTTTAATATTTATTATTATTTCATGTGGCACAGAAATTTTGGGTAGGCAGTGTCCTGGAGATTAATCGTTCTTCTCAGCCTTCTTTACTTATTTCTGGTGTTAATCTCACTCGTCCGGACTGTCAAACGTGTTACTCATTTCAGAGTCAAGAGGAATTAGTTCAAACTAGAACCTTTTCTTTTCATAATAATTCTATGTATAGCATGGCGACCAATCAAGAAACGAGGAGTCCAAAGACGTGTAATTGGTCAAGATTGATCTCTAAGCATATAGTGGGTACCAACTAGTGTCCCTGTTTGTTTCTATTTCATTTGGTCGTAATTGTCGGAAAAAAAATACAACGATCCTTCCCTTGACCTACTCCGAGAATTGAAGAATCATTAACGTTTCCATGTGCTAGCAAAGAATTTTCCTACTCATTTGTATGCCAGGGGCTGACATTTCAAAGACGTGCACATGAAGATATCCTCTTCAATTCAATGCGTAAATTAAACAGTACATTCTTGCGGATTGTGTGACATGTAATCAGCGGCATTGGCAGCAAGTGTACATTTCAAGACTGAACATTTAACTGTTCTTTTAGCAAAGAATATGGGTGGGTAATTTTACAAATGACCATGGAACCAAACCTCACGGCTACAAACTTTTGTAAGTTATTTAATGCCCTATGACGCCTAAACTAGAATATATTTACTCAAATAAGATGAGTGGGTCGTCCTGGTAAATGGAACTCGGTGCAACCCATGATATTTTATAAGAGAATGACTTTTTTTGAGTAATGATTTTAGTTAGTATAACGTGTATGCCCACAATACTTTAGTCAAGACGAATCAGTTGACAAATGGAAAACTGACATACCCAAAACGAAACAACATGTTTTGAAGTCAAGAATCATGCCCGTGGCACCGGATACTTAGACCTTCCCATAATTAAAGACACGAGTTGTTTGATGGCAAATAATTGAAAGGTTGGATGTATCCTGTATTTTTTTTCCCTCTTTTCTAATTTTATGCTTATATTTTTCGCGAAACAAACAAAATTTTAATTATGAGTACAAGAGAAATGGATACGAAATTTGATGCCCTTAATCATGAATTATTTCTCTAAAATGAATGTTTCTCTTGTTTAATATTATATTGGTTGTCAGAGGCCGGCAAATACAACCATCTTTCACGCAATGTAAGCGAGACAAGAAGTAACGTTCAAAGAAGATTCCAAGTTTCTTTCTGTTCGTCTTTTAGAGCAAAATTTACTTTCTCGTCAGCGAGAGCATCGAGTGCGTCCAATTCTCCTTTCTAGAGGTCACGGGACGTAAATGGCACTCCCCGTTAGTTTCTTTTGTTGTCACCCGCAGGGGATTGGGAGCATTTGCCTTTTGGGTTGGGAAAAGTCAATAGACCCGCTAAAATGTATCGCCGGGTAACCCACACTAGTGGAGGAAATGGACTCTCAATTTCAGGATATAAAGACTACATCGCACATGTTAATCAATTAATGAAAACTTACCACATTAGGGGCCACAAGTGAGAAATCAATCACCGCCCCAACAACATCAATTAAATCATTTTCATTTATTATGCTGCCGATGCTTTCGTGGACCAATAAGTGTACAGATCCCGCAAATCACGCCAACAATTTCATTCCTCCATCAAGGCTGTTTTGGGTCCTGAGTTCTTACAAAGGCAAGAATCATGATGGGCGGCCACCAATTCCAATTTCATGCGTCAATGATACAAAGATAAGAGCCATTGCATCCACACCCAGCCTGTACAGGGCATTAGTTTCTATACCCGCTGGAAGCCGTGTCTTCTCGTGATGGGAAAAAGGAATACCATCGACAAGACAATTTTCAGTCACATTGATACTGAAAAGACCCAAAATTTCTCCACACCTGCAGCGAGTTGTTGACATGTCTGTTCCCCACAATTATCTAGTTCCCACGATATTCAAGCAATCAGTTGGCAAGAAATTTTATTCTGAACCGTCGCTTGTCCAAGGTTGGTATTTAAGAAGGATAAGATATGGCTAAAAATGGTTTAATTGCGTCTGAAAATTTTCAAAATGTTCACATAGGCCTTTTGACCCGCAATTATTTCTTGCCTCAACCCGTAACCCGATATCAAACGAAGCGGTGGTGATTAGAGATCCTTCAATATTACAGTTATTTCTAATTGGAATCTCCATTACATGGGTCGAGATATAATTATTTCAAATTTAAGGACTCGAATACTTCTTTGTCATGTAAAGGATACAATCTCATTTGCTTCTTGGGAACTGTTACTCGTTTAGCTTTCAAAAAAGAAAGTTCCACAAAAATAAACAACAGTGCCAGTTGCTAGCTAGCTAGCTGATAAGACTTTCGACATTATCTGATTAAAAAGAAAAAGTTATTTTTGAATTTTGGCTGTTTTCGAATCATCTCCAGGATCTCAAATTTTAAGCCCGATTCGGAAATGAGGGGGAAAAAAAAGGAAGAAGAAAGAATTAAAAAGTTAACGATGTTGTCTCTAGTGGGTAATTTTTATAAACATCTATTCGTTTTTGGTTTTTATCAATCATTCACCTATTTACGTGACAGCAATACCTAGGCAATAGATTTACATAACGTGAACTTTTCCTACTCACCAGCAACATCGAAAACAACAAGATTTTAGCGGACAAACCAAATTAACGGACCTATATTCTATCTTTGATTCAGACATTTCGGCAAAAAGAAATTTGATTTCTTTCCTCTTACGAAACAACAACGATCTCAAATTGCTGTAGTCCTAGTAGTAAAGGGGCTATCTCTCCACACCAGAGTACTTTTCGCCGAGCTTGAATAGAGAAGTTAACCTAACCGAACAAAAATTACTGTTCTAATATTGAATCGGTTGAGCCTCCAATCACTCTTCCTTCCCCACAACTCAAGTCCACGGGGCTATTAAATGGGCAGGAACTGAATCCACCACAAAAGTCAAACTAATTTGATCGAAAGCCTTTTAAAACGTGAGGTTGCTATCGTGCCCGAAACACGGTCAAAGGGCCAATTAAGCAAAACCACATACTATTCAATGATTTGCATAATGGTTGTTACGAAAGTAAGATATACTCCTATAAATTGTTATTAATTTCTATAGTGGGATAATCTAGGGGACGCTTGACAGTAGTTAAATGGATAATCATGTTGAGAATCAATATAATAGAGGAGAATCTGTACACGGACGTGTCTCTCCTCAGGAAAAAATTGAAAAAAAAAAAAAAAAAAAAAAAAGGGTCCTACGCTGGCTTAACTAGAGTTACAAACTATAGGGCCATATTCATTCATGTGAACTATTGTGACAATGCACCTTAATTAAGCGTGAAAGGAGACCTAATAAATATGATTTCGATGCCTGGGGCGATCAATGGCATACATTAATTTTTATCAACATTATTTTCCATTCGTTCTCAGGATTTAACATCGAATTATTCATGATGCTGACATAAATATCTTTCATACAGGGTACTACGCTTGAATTTAATTAATTAATGGCAGCTTAAGCGCTGGATACACGTCATTTACTAAACCTCAGAAATATTTGGTTGATCTACAACTATCATGCAGCCATAGAGCATATAGGGGTTGAAAAACACAACTCTCGACATTCTCATTTATACGTGTGTGTGTGTGTGTGTGTGCGCGCGCACGCGCGTATGACATCTGATTAATATTTGTTTCCAAAGTAAACGTAAAGTTTGCAATAACCCTAATATTTCTGTCTCTTGTTGTTCTTAATTGCTTTCCTTTTTGGTTTGGTTTGAATGTGTGGTCAGCGACTCATTGGTCAATCGTTATTGATTAACTCTGTTTCTTTTTTCTTTGTTTGGATTCCATTTTGCCGAAGTAGAAATTTGTAACATACACATGCGGCAGCGCATTTGGATAATGTTGTGAAGAGACATAATTGTAATTGTAAGTGTATAGTTCCTTCTTCAGCGCGCTTCCTCTCATTCTTGTTGCTTCAATTTACAGTAGTTGTAGAGAAAAAGGGATCAAGTTGAAATTTTCTAAAATAAAGCGAACTATTGGCGATTAATGTTTTCTGTTTTCACAACCAAACCAACCATAACAGGAACATCAAAATATTCATTAATCTGGGTTTCTAATCATTCAACGATACATGTATGAACAAATCAGGTTGCAGGTTTCTAACAGAAAAGTTATAGAAGAATTTGAAAGGGAAAGAGTCAACATATAAAAAATTCAAAAGAAGGATTCAAAAGAGTTGGTGTTATTTTTAAAGCTCGCTCAATGTCGTTAACGACTCTGCGGTCCGAAATGGTACACCTGCCTTTAATGCTTATGCACATGGAGGGGTCTTCTATTTGCAGCCACTTCTGAATAATCTAAATGAATAGCCTGTAAGAGTTTGGGGATGAATTGATATTAAAACCTATCAATCTAACTTCGCATTTCTTTTATATAGAAGACGGTCATTTTATATTCTTAGCTTTGAGGAGACAAGGAACTTACATCCTTTATTGTTGTGATTTTCATTTCCCACTTGAATAGTTAATGAACCTGTAGGCTCCATCGTATATATACTTTGCAATTTTTATACCCACTTGCAAATTGTTTTTGAAAAGAATAACCTCATACGCAAGTACCTTAAAAAAATAGCTAAATGTGTAAGCATTTCTTTTTTTTTTTCCATAGTGATGTCAAGGACTAAATGAAGCAAAAAAAAAAAAAAACATGGATTATAATTAAAATTTAATATATTGGGATAAATTTCTATTGAGATAAATACTGTTTAAAAATGGCATTTTATTGAGCTTTAACCTTTTTTGACAAATAAATTATTTCTACGACTTAAATATGCCACAATCAAGTTATAATTGAGTATTTTTAGGGTTATATAAAGATGGGTCCTTCCAAAAAATGCCGTTTATTGTTATAACTTTCATGAAAACCTAAAAGGGTTATACGAGTTTCGCTTTCCTCGGTCCAGATCACATGCATATACCATAGCTGTGGATCACAATTTGAAGTAAATAAAGCCTTTTAGATTTGTAAAATTAGTGCTTTTCAATTTTTCGCTGATGACAATCTATGTATGTGTGAGTGCTTATACATGCACATGTCTCTATTGCATTCTAGCTGGGAGGTTCATTGAGTATCCCGAGTAATCTTGCAAGATTACAGCAATTCAAGTAAAAGTTTCAGCACGAGGATACAATTAAATAAATCGTAATGAATTGTAAGGTTATTACATCAAATTAAATAGTAATTTAATTCTATTTTCTGTCCATCAAATTTGCTAAATGCACGAAAGAAATAAGTCAATTAAAAGACAAAAGTTGAGTGCACAAAGCTAATCCCTTCAATGCCACCACAGCGCATCGAAGCAAAGTGGAGTACTTACTGCCTCCGTAGCGACGTCGGTGCAAGATCAAGGTCTCACCTAGTTTAATTTTACTCATCTTTGTAGATGAGTGCGGCGGCATCATAAGGTTATTATTCTTCATATAGTGTAAGGAGTGTAGAACGAAAGATTCTTCAGAGGCTTTGCTGGTCATGGTCTCTTTTGTTCATTTTCTTCTCGTTAAATTCAATAACATGAAAACTGGATTTTAGTTTGCACTTGCAGCCGGAGAGGGAGCAATATAGAAAGGATGGAAGAGGCCATGGAGTAACTGAATTAACCATCAACGGAAATTTACTTTACACTGCAGCCTGATTATATAAGATAATTAACAAACATGGAAAAAGGGACCGAGCACAGCCCTCTTTTCTTCAAGCCTTCGTAGTCATTCTTTTCACTAAAGCTCTCTTCACATCCTTCATCCCTCTTCATCAGTCCTCCATAATGGTTTACAGTTTCTCCTTTACCCTACAAAAATAAATCATTAGCCTCCTTGGATATTAAAACCTGAATCCCAGGTATATTGTGGGAATATGTTTTCACATAGGATCGTGAAACTTACATGAGAACTATTAAAAAAATCATTTGTCTTCCTCGGATTCATGTCTATGGGTCTCAGATCACTAACCTAAATTGAATAAAAAAATATCATCAGTTCCAAATTAAGGCACAAATATGATATGAGAAACCTAAAAGAAATAAAATAAAAACAAAAAAAAAAATGGAAAAAGAAGAAGAAGAAGAAGAAGAAGAAGAGAAAGAAATTAAAGATTGGCAAAATTATCCAACCTTGGGACTATTAACAGGAGAACTGGCAGTGTCCTCCAAAGAGTCATCATGACAAATTTCCTTGGCTCTTGTTTTCTTGAAAGTTAGCTTCTTTGGCGGATCGGGCGAGACCCCAGTAGGACAGCAAGGCCTGAAACAGTTGCTGTGAGATGACTTCCATGCAGGAAAAGAAGCGGCATCAGAAACCATAGAAGATCTATCATAACCAGAAGAGAAACCATCCTCTCTATTGTGGGCAGAAAAATCTTCAAAATAAGTTGTCCAGCCACTTTCCTCCTCAGGAGAGTCAGTTGACGTTTCTTTAGAAGGGGCAACAGCATTGTGGATGGATGAACGATTAATTGAATCCCCCATCAAAATCTATGGACAATAAAGAAAAGGATATATAGATAGTTGTGTTCTGCGAGGGAAGTTGGGACTTTGTGAGGCCTTTCTAAAGGGGGATTTTATGACAGAAAAGAAGGGGAGATGATTAAGCAATGCAAGAAAAGGAAGCACATAATATAGAACCTTGTTTGCCTCGTGGGACCTAAGGAGTTGGGGACGTTTATATCAGCAGTTGCAACAGAAAAACCAAGGCAGCGAAATGAGAGAGAGAGAGAGAGAGAGAGAGAGAAAGTTCAAGAGGAGAAGACAAAATGATAAATAAGAATGGCTGACCTTTTGTCGTTCAATTGGGATTTTGGCAAAGGGAGCTACAGGTAGGCCTTTCTTTTAAGGAACTACATTTCATCCAAGTACGATTAATGTGCCAATTGAGTGGCAAAAACGAGAAGATAGGGGGATTGAACCTTAAAACTAATAATTTAAAGTAATTCTATCGTTAGGTCGAAGCTTTTTTTTGGTTTTTTTAGCATGAACATCGGCTGGCTCGACCCTGGGCTGGGCTGGAGGAAGGGGCTTTCTCAACGTATTTCTGAATATATGCAAGCAATGTTAGGTTCGCTCACATTAGCAATTCCAAGTATATCTTCACGTGACACAATTGAATTACAAAAAAAAGTTAATGCATAATTGTTAATTATAATTGATTAATATATACAACGCAAAAACATATTAATAACAATTAATGGTCATAATAAAATGATATTTATTTTATATCAGAGTTTGGTGTCCTCTTATCAAAGTCATTAAGTTGTTCCATCCGCAGCAACTAATCTCAACTTGTTTCAGTCAACAAGACTGCCACGTAAATAAGGATTAACTTGAACAAACAGCACATTGCAATTAGACTGCGCATCGCTCCCTAATTTGACTATCATACGATGGCCATGCCGAGAAAGTGATCTTACTACACTAATTCAAATCCTCGTCGGTTTTCAACATGATTAAACAACCCGCATGCTAGACCAGTGAGTTCTTTCGCTGTCGATGCTTTCACACGTTAGGTTTCTATATACCTCTGTTCCTCTATTATGTGATTTGATGGTTTTGAATCCAACAACACAAGTGCTATTTGACATCATTCAGAACTTGCCAAACCATATGTGTTGCCAATTTTTCCCAATCTCCTTCATAATTTGACGAGATGGATTTGTACACATAAATAAAATGCGCGCAGGATGCGCTCGGTAATGCAATCCGCATTTTTGGTCAAATACATGACATGCACGACACATCTGGCCTCAGTTTACGAATAAAATATGCCGAGTGTATTGCAGTGTAAACGTGCGTGTATGTGTGTGTATATGTATGTGTATGCTTTTGAATTCTTATTTATCAGTTAGTCCAGCAGAAGTTATGATTTCTCCTCTCTAGAGTCCCAGACATTCGTGACGGGTTTATAAAGGATGGACTAAGTTAAAACCCAATAACATTACAGCCCCATTTGGAGTAAATTGAGAGAATAATTTCAGGTGAGCCGCAACCATGATTATCGTGACGAGTCCATTTACCTGTTCTTCGGTCATTAGGACAAGCACTGTGGCTACAGTATATGGAAATTCTATGATCAGAGAAAATAAGAGGCCAATATTGTAGAGGCATTGAATTTCAAGGGAAATAAGTTGGATTCAAGGAAGTTTTCATAGAGTTGGAAACAAGTAAGTATAAGAAATTTTGTTTAATTTAATTTTTATCAAATCTATATTTTTAACATTTTATTTATTTTGTTTATATACAGTACTACATAAATGATTATACGTTAGAAGCTAATAATCTGACTCTACATCATTGGTGTAAAAAAAGTCAAATTTCTTCTGTGTTTTTATTCAGATTTTCAGGCCGTTAACGTCATGTCATCATGGTTTCTGAAAGTGGACTATGTTCCTAGAAAATAAAAATTTCTTACTTGACAAGCATGTTATCCGCAAAACAAGTTGCCCGAACCTTTGATTTTGCCATTGGTAACTTTTTATTTCTTAATGTAATATTAAAAGTAATTGATTATTCCATATGCGTCATGGATGGGCCTTAATTCAAAAGCCTATCATTGCTGGTTCTGTTCTTACGTTGCCCTCTTCCCCTTGGAATTGTATCTCCTTGGATTTGAAGAGGCAAGGGTTCCCGAAGTCTTGGCAACACGGAGAGGTTACACTTTCTTCCTTCAATTGCATGTAATCGATTGAAATAGAACCGACTCGTTGACAATGCCGTAAAAACATCTAATCAAATAACATTAATTTGTTGACTATGATTAAGTGGCCTGATGCTCGAACAAGTTTCAACACTACGCCTTCGTTAAGTTCAGAAAATGCTCATTACTGACATTGCTGCTCTAAATACAGCCCAAAAGTCTATTCGACAAGGGGGCATTGTTTGTATGTCTCTTTCACGATGTAAGCGCACTCCTGTAAGTAGTTTGACTCCTAATTGATCTGTCACCAATTAGTCATTTTTTCCCGGAATTTTCAAAACTTCAATGCCATCATGGCCTTTGACATGAATGCACCAAAATTTGTTTCTTCCAAAATTTTCAATGAAAATAATGAGAAGCCACTAGCTACAACGTTTAGTGATAAAAGTCACTTAAATTCTTAATTTCAGGTATATAATTCAATTTTTAGTCTCTACAAATAATAATAAAAAAAAAACTCTATTTCGGCGGAAAAATGAAAAGTCCACTATATCCAATAGCATCCAAACCCATCATTTCGGTCGACTGCTTTTGGCCCAATATACTTGACAAGCCTCATCATTAGTGGCAATGAAAATTAAACCCGTTCCGTGTTTTTCAACTAAACGCGGCCCACGGGATAAAAGGGAGAGAGAAGAAGAAGAAGACAAGACTCCGTGTTCTGTATTCTGTATCCACGAGGCTTTCTTCGGCCTATTAAATTGCCCATTAGATCTTGTTGAGATATTACGGTAAAGAATAAGAAGGGTTTCTTTAATATGGCAACACTACTTATAGAACCCTTTAATGAATTTAATACATAGATAGATAGGAGGGCAATGGATAGGCCTCATTATTAGCCCAAAACATTTAATGTTTGTAGAATTGCATAGATCGTTTGCTCCATTAAAGCTGCTACTCAGAGGGATACACAAATGTTCTTGTCTCCTACCATTGTATGCAAGTTTCAATTTCGTAGTAAATCATCAACTGAGATCACCTATCATCCCAGAAAAAGCATTTACGGGAGTGTCTCTACATTAAATGCCACTAGCTACGAGTCCATTATTAGTCCGACTATGTATTTATTAGGTCCAATTGAAGAGTAGTAGCAAGGATTTTAATTTTTGTGCCCAAGAAATGGCATCTTCAGTTCATTTTGTGTACGTTCATCTGGCTTCAACCCAGTAGGTAATTGCTTCAATCCACGTCGTAGCGTGGTGGAAGTCATAGCCTAAGAATAAACCTTTCTCTTGAATCAATCACGAGCCATCTAAAATTCTTCGGAAAAGTCAAAAGCGCGACATTTTTGATTGTCCATAAATATTCCTTCGCATTGCGAGGTGTTGAATGCATCTTCTTTTTTCTTGATTTGCCGTACCCTTCTTTGGTGCAGCCGTAATAGCTGGCGCACGTAACTTGAGAGGAAGTCAAGGTTTACACGTTTCAAACCCCATTTAAGACTAAAGCCCGGATGTTTTGGAAAATTAAACTAAATTTTGACTAATATTGATTGCATTGTTGACTTATTCAATTGCAACAACTACAATGACTATTAGAAGAGGTTTTAGTAAAAGAAGGAAAATAAATCTTCAACAGCACCGATGGCGGTGGACTGCATTGGGCAGAGAGGAACTTGACTTGGTATTCCATACCAGTAGACCCTTTGTGCTTTGAAGTTTTCTCACAATGAGGACACTTCTCATGCATGGCCTAGAAACTTTCTTACGGGTTAATTGTGACTATTGGGGGCCAACTCGCCAGGATTTTATAAGTCCACAATAGCAACAAAAGAGACCCCATGACAGATATCTGCCTGCAATGCCTAAGCAGGACCCATTGGGCCTCTACACAATCAATACATTATTTGTACGCTATATTTCGATATTGATCAATCATAAAGCATCCAAATTTGATTAAATAGGGTGGCGGTCTACAAAAAGGAAGGGGAAAGCACGTACATGCAAAGCCCTTATTAATAATTTTTGGACTCGACGTAAAAAAAAAAAAAAAAAAGAAGCTTGTTTTGATCATCCTCTTATGACCCCAAATTGATAAATGTGTATAATGATAAAAAAAAATAAAAAGGTGACACTTGTGATGTTGTCAATTTGATATGAACATTTTTTCTCGATTTTTGTGAGGGCGTGCAGATAATTTTAATTTTTAAAATTAAGATATAAACTCGTTTGTGAGGAAAAAAAATATTTCATAATTTAGTTTTAATAAACGTGTTTTGCAAAATGCGAGAACTTTTATAATTTAAGGAAGAGGAATTTCATTTGGCAGAAAGAAAGCTAATCAAGCATTCGTAATTAAATAGAATAAAATTGCTATGAATTTCTGTTTCATGGTAATGGAATTGCAAAATTTTAAAATTTTAATGAGTTCTTTAAGTTCATCTATCCGAAGCTGTAGAAACATAATTGCCTGGCATCTATGGGGAAAAAAAAAAAAGAAAAAAACGAATTTTTACTCAATAAATCAGTATTAAAAATTCCATTTCAAATCAAAATTTTATATATATATATATATATATATATATATATATATATATATATATATATATATTAAAATTGACCCCGGCATTTATTTCTATGACTTGGATGGTATATATCTGTGCACTATCTTTCAGAAAAGTCGAAATTGATTTTTTGTGGCTAAAGGGTTGCTATGACGTGGTCTTCTTGCTATTAATCAAGTGATGCCTTCCTTTCAACGGACAACTATACTTTAATTCGATTTGGATTGGTATAGACAATAACCAAGTCAACATAGTTATTGGTGATTCAGATTAGTAGTTGATGTCACCGCATATCTCAACATTCATTCCTACTTGCCCACTATATTTTATTATTTACATCAAATAATTAAGCATATAGACTTTTTAATAAACTTTTTTTTCTCTTTTTAATAAATAGAATTGAATTGAATGTAATATTCAATGAATCATCAAGAAAAGAAAAAGAAAAAAAAAAGTTACAGAAGTACCTTTATCAAAGGGCCTTTGGATTTTAAGCTTACAATCAAAATTTAGGTTGGGGAATCGATTGAATTGTAGCAACAAAATTCTTAGAGTCGGATAAAATTACAAAGACGATCCAGAGGAGTGACTGGTACCAAAGGCAAGTGTTTCATAGCGGGCAACCGAATCGGTCCACTTTACCCCAAGTAGTCAGCACAAGTATACAACAAGACCGTTTCTGGACCGTCGGATTTTAGCCCAGATCCTACTCTAAGTAACGATGCATGATGGTCTTTGACGTGTGCCTAATTACAGGCTTGCAACTATGGAAATGGTAGGCCCCACATTATTAATAATCAGTTGCCATCACATCAGGTTGCTTTTTCCTGCCAACCAAAAATATAAAAAAAAATCCTGGAAATAGCAAATACGATTGCGTTTTAGATTTATATATGAAAAAAGAACGTAGAAATGGAAAATAGATCCAGTTACTTAGTTTTAATTATTAATTATAATTAATATATTTTTAATAAAAAATAAATTATTTATAATTAGTAATTAAAATTTACTGATACGAATTTATGTGCAATTTCTACGTTCATAACAAACAACGGAAGATGCGTAAAAGTGAAAACAGATCTGACTGTCGAATTGTAAGATCGCGTGGACCTTTTGACATTCAGAGAGAATCCATTGGTCACAAGTGTCGTTCTTCGGGTCTTCTTGAAAAAAATGATCCACTCCGTTACGGAAACCATGTCAATGCCAATGTCAAAGGATCAGATGACAAACGAGTTGAATAAGTTAATTCATTTTTCATCATCGAGTAAAAAATATTTGTTATTTTTATTCCTATTTTAAAATTTATTTAATTATTTTTTATTTTAATTAAATTTTATATTTTTTTTCAAATTTAAAATTAAATTAAATTAACCTATATCTTAGTTAAGTAAAATTAAAAATTCTTTTCTTCAGTGTTTAATTGTTTTAAAAATAGAAAAAATTTCTTTTCTATTTTCCTGTGTTTTGCTTAAAGATACGAATGTTTTATCGTACTCTAATGGATAACTAAGTTCAGAATTAGAACAAATGTAAATTTTTCTTTCGAAAACCAGAAAATAATCGCAAAAGCTTCCTGAATAATTTGTACCAAACTTGTTTTCTTGGATCTTCAAAATAAATTTTCTTTAGATATATTGATGTCAACTATGTCTTGATATAGAATTAGAGACTATATGAGTTAATTAATTTGAGTATTGTAGGTCTTAAACGAGTCCCTAAAAATTTTCCAATTGTAGCACGTAAATTGTTTTTCTCACATACATGACTCCTTTCTAATTCAGAACAAAAATTTTCGAAGGAAAAGCGTGCTGCAGACTTCCAAAATGTTGCTACAGAGCAGCGTTTTGACTTTGACGCGTAAGGGTCGACGTGGCGATTCTCTAGCCCTGATGTTTGACGTAAGCAACGCGCTTTCTTCAACCCCCGACCCCTCTACCATCCAATGAGACTATAATAGCTAGTTGTTCTCGTCAGTCATCAATAGGTCCCACACATTAGACAACTTATATATAATGACCCGGAAGTTGACTGAAAACTTCTATTTCGTCTAGCCTTCGTTTCTTTCATTTTTTATTTTTTTTTAAATTGTTGTTATCACGTTAAGAATTTTGAGAATATTTTTCTTTAATTTTATATGTGGAAATGAAAGTTGCAAATCCATAAATGTGTAAACCCAAATGGTGTGCATGCACGCAAGAGAGGCATGAACTTGGTAAATGGACTTCGTCAATTGTCACGCTGAGACTGAATGGTTCAGATGAAATTCAGACATTTAATGCTTCATTTGTTGAGCAGGTTGTATGGTCTATTGGCTAGACGTGGCCATGGCCTGCTTGGCGTCAATATATAGGCGCTGTTATTAATATACGGTCACGTAAAAAAGCTACCCTCTCGTGAATTTTTAGGGGAGGTGCCACAAAAATTCTATCCTGGGAAGCAAATCCTGTACAGACCGTAATTAGATTACTCATCAGGAATATATATATATATATATATTTATCAGTCAGTATTGGTTGGTTTAATGTATTTTTCAAATACACACACATTAATTTTGATGAGCAAAGTTTAAAAAAAAATGTAAAACCTAGATTACTCTTCAATTCTATTTACACGCCCACTTCATCACTTGAGTTGAGTTCCATATCAAATGCCACGAAGTATGAATACCTGAAAATTGGTTGGACAATTATGCTATGGGGAAGTAAAAGGAAGGTTCCGGTGGCTTGCCCTTACTTTAAAAAAAAAAAAAAAAATGGCGGAGTTGGTCTTGTTGCCTGGCTTATTTGAGCACAAAGTTTGATCTCTTGGAAAGACGCTGGCCTTGGATTGAACTCTGGTGGTTGAGAAGTATCTATTTATTAGTTCGCCAGACCGCAATCCCCTGCGTGTCAAGAAAGGGAAAAAAAAAAACCTTAGTTTATGCGTTTGTGTTTTATATAATCTATATGCAAATATGGATTATATTTTGGGCGTTTAATGAAAACTCTTATTCCTTAGATTTCAACGCTTCAATTCGGAGACACAAAAAAAAAAAAAAAAAAAACAGAGAGAGATAGTCTAGTAATATGCATTTCATCGTTTTGGTTCTTAATGTTTTTTCTACGCTGCTTTGCTTCTTTAAAGTATAAACATCAACATGAATTTAATAGTAATACCGTGTCATCTTTGATAAATAGTTACAGTCGAGGATCATATACACATATGCCATGTAAGAAGAAAAACAAAGGAATAATAATAATAATAATAATAAAAAAATTAAATGCCGTAGGTATTATTATTCCTTAATGTGACATCCCAATTTAATAGTCTCATAGTCACATGTATCGATGAGTTATTTTCTTGAGTTCCACAAATGAAGATAATAGAATATTATTAGAGTCTGTCTTTCCTTTATCCTTTAAAGTTTTTCCAATAAACTTACGATAATAAATGAATTGCAATTCGCACAATTGTGATTGCGGATTCTATTCAAATTTATTTCCATATCCAGATTCGACATTCATAATTATTGACTTTTGGTCATCGCTGACTAAGATTCATATCAATATCAACATTAAAACACCATCTTGATGTTAAAAGAAAAAAGATTATACCCTTGTTTCGCCGTGTAAAACAGGGCGGGAGAGAGACCGATATATCCTTTTCATTAATCAGGTTCATCAAATTCTCAAAATAGACCAAAATTTATTAATCTATGTTTTAATTATACCGATGGAAATTTACGTCAACCAAATCAAAGATATTTAAAAAAAAAAAAAAAATGGAATGCTTATATAAACCCCTGATGGAGTTTTAATTTTTCAGAAACTTTGTTTATTTATGAGATACATCTTATGCGTCACATCGTTATCTATTCTTTATCTATACCGATACAAAAACATTAGCACGGAACGACCGAACAAAAGGGAGAATGAGTACAACCAAACAGGTGGCCGACTTTATGTTGTGCATTGGTTTGACGTCAATCTTGCCCTAAAAAAAATCACCTTTATAGTTGTATGAATACTATTGACTGGTCTGTGAGTTAAATATTCCGTGAATATTTCCTCAATTTTTTCTTGTTGCATTGGACATTCGTCAACTCGACCCATATTGAGCCGTATCGTTGAGGAGTTTTTCGTTTTTATCACTTATTCTCTACAGGAATTTAAAGAAAAAAAAAAAACAAATTTTTTCGTTTTAATAATTAAAGTTGCAAAAATAAAAAAGAGCATCCTTTCTTTCCCATCTCAATTTATAGCGCCTGCAAATAAATACAAGCTATAAATGAAAGTATTATGACTTATGTCGGGTTCAGAGAAAGAAAAAAAAGAGCAGTTTTTGTGAGGAGATATTGTGCTAGCTAAAAATTAATCCACTCGTTTTCATCTCTCTTTGAAAAAAAAAAAAGAGAGAGAGAGAGGCATTGTAAAGTCTTATTTTCTCTAGTTTTCATTTTCCATCTATTTATCCCACGTTCTACAGTTTTTATGTAAAATGAGTTCCCAGCACTTCCCACCTCAAAATGACTGATGTAAATACTGAACTTGGTTTGCATAAAAAAATGAGGAAAATTACAGTTTAGTTAATATGCAAATTAGAGTCACAATATATTTAACTTTTTTAAATGCAACCATCGAGTAATTAACTATTGGGAGCATGAGACTTTGACGATCGATGTGAGACTATGCATGGGATTTTTAGATTTTTTTTTTATTTTTCCCTGATGGGGTTTTAAAAGATATTTTGATTTAAATGGCTTTATCTTCTAGTTCTTAAAATTCTGAAGTGGGCATTTTATAAATATCGAAAAACGATAAAGATTCAAGCCTATTAAACTATTGTTTGACCCTAAAAAGTCTGAAAATATTGGCATCCCAATAAAAGCAACCATACTAATTTCCTTAAAGAAAATATATGTTGTGGTAAATTGTATAATTTGCTTGTAACAAACAAGGAAAATGACATAAAATTATTAATTACAGGCGACTCCAAGAATCAGATATTGGTTTAAGTCTCCAAACCGCCAGTTGTTCAAAGCAGGCTGCGCCATTAATGAGCAAGAAGAAAGGAGGACAAACCATAATTCCCAGGTCTAAAAGGGAAGGAAGGTTTAACGTCAGGTAGTTGAAGAAATTGTGAGGATATTGGTATTCAAAAGACTTAACGTAGAGAAGGAATGGCGAGGAAAAAAAATTGTGGACAGTTTGGTAGCCGTGATTCGTTGCACCATACGCTCTTTCTTTGGAGAAATTAAGCACATCCCCATTCGATCTATTTACTCTCTCTCTCTCTCTCTCTCTCTCTCTCTCTCTCTAGCGTAGCAATTACACCTTTCCTCCATTAAATGCTATTGCACCCTCTCTATACGCTCTGAAATAACTCCTCTACTGCCACATTTTTTCTTCCATCTCGATCACTCTCTTTCTCCTTTATTTCTCTTTTCTCTTCTCCCTTGCCTTATCTCTCTCTTTCTCTCTTTTTGATTCTTCATCTTCCTGTTGCTCTTTTGCTGCTTTTTTTGTTGATTCTTTCTCCATATCCGATATTACCTACTTTTCACTACAAAAGAATATTGTTACCAGAATCGCTGGAGAAGCCACTTAAGGAGCCTCAAATGGTGGTGGCTTTTCCCTAAGGTAACATCAAAACCAGATCCAAGTCGCAGCACTTCAGTCTTCTGTGTCTGTTTTTGTGGGAAGTTAAAACCAGTCATAAGTAGGTTTCTTGAGGGAGTCTCGCTCTCTTCTGTCTACTTTTCGCACTTTCCAGGAATCAGTGTGGTTTTTGCAAAACCGTCTGTTTTCCATTTACATATCTCTATAGCAAAAAATTCTCGTATTTTGTAATCCCTCTTGCGTCTCAGTCTTATTTTTGACCTCTTTTTGCTATTTGGGCAGGTTTTGCATTTGGGAGAGATTAGCCCAGATATTTGTTTGTTGAAGGCCTCTCCAAATTGTCAACTCTATCTTTTTTGTTTTATGCAACTCTGTGCCTTGCATCGGGCGCGTAAAAGCCAGTAAGGCCTGACAAAGAGAGAACCATTTGGCTATTTCAACAGCAAGTGAAAACAATAGTCAGCCTAGACCGCTCTGCTTTGTTTTTGACGCGTTACGAGAGCAAATGGCATATACACAAAGTTCTGCTCTCTGCAATCTTTATTTTTAAACTCGTAATCGAAGCGCATATTCCAAAGATCTCTAAGGTAGTGAGAAGGGCAGTGTGGGCTTTCTATAATATTGGTTGATAGTTGTATTTTAATGTCAAGCTTAGGGCTCTTGGTGCTCAAAGTATGCTAGCCGGTGTAATGATTCCAGCGAGAAACATGCCATCGACGGTTGCGAGAAACGTGAGTGTTGGTGGGTTTGGATCGTCTTCAGGGCTCTCTCTTGGACAGGTCTGCGTTCTGAGTTGTTTGTGTTTCGTTTTGCCCTTTATGGACATCTAATCAAATTTTCTTGATTATGAAGGAAAAAAATCTCATTAATTTTCTTGTTTATTTCATTAATTAATTTTTTATGTTCTTGTTTTTATACTTTAAAATGATCTTTCTCGATTTCTTTTTAATTTTTGGTGACTTCAACATTTTATGCAAATCAGATCTTTTCCTCTTCTTTTATTGATTTGGACTTAAAAAAAGTTGTATTATGTTCGACAATTGTTTTTTTAGGAGATTAATTTTCTTTTTCAAACAAAATCGTCCTCGATATTCGCAAATCCGATTACTTCGCAGAAAAAGAAGTTCCCCTCAAAATGTGTCTGAACGTTGACCTTTATCAAAGCAAGACCTACTCTTATGGGTCCTCCGTTTGCATTTCCTTCTGAGTCAAAGTTTTACATTTGTTTAGATTGTAAAACCATAAGCTTCATACGGGAATCTTAAAGATCTGTAGATAATGTTCCAGCCATACATGATGGAAAGCCAGTTCCACCATCTGGACATGTCCCAGAACATCAACACATCTGAAAGTGATGCTCCTCGAATCAGAGACGACGAATTCGACAGTGCCAATACCAAATCTGGCAGCGATAACCACGAAGGTGCCTCCGGCGACGACCATGACCAACGACCCAAAAAGAAGCGATACCACCGCCATACTCAGCATCAGATCCAAGAAATGGAAGCGTAGGCTTAAGCTGAACTGAACTCTTTGAGAATACCCTTTAAAACCCTTTTTTATTTTTCTTTGTCAGCACAATATTGTGTAACTGGTTATCAGTGTTTCTTCTTTTCTCTTCTTTTACATTTTTTGTTATAGCTTCTTCAAGGAATGTCCACACCCGGATGACAAGCAAAGAAAAGAGCTGAGCCGTGAATTAGGTCTAGAGCCATTGCAAGTCAAATTTTGGTTCCAAAACAAGCGCACCCAAATGAAGGTACAACGTTTATGCTTAACGTTTGATATTTGGATTCTTATATTGCAAAGATACTGATAACGACTACATTTGCTTTAACAAGTTGCGGTTTCAATATCTTAGTCTTTCCATTTTGGAAGGTTTCCTATATAGGTGTTTTACTTAATTTGTGAGAGTTTGGTAAACTGACTTAACTCGTGACAACTAATTACCATTTTTGGCAAAGTTTTTACTTTAGCTTTACTTGGGTTGACCCTTATTTCGTTCTTGCAGACCCAGCATGAAAGACACGAAAACACGCAGCTGCGAACTGAGAATGAAAAGCTTAGGGCTGAGAACATGAGGTACAGAGAAGCTCTCAGCAATGCATCTTGCCCCAATTGTGGAGGGCCAACTGCCATTGGAGAGATGTCTTTCGACGAACATCATCTGAGGCTTGAAAATGTCAGATTAAGAGAAGAGGTAAAAAAAGTGCATATATTTTCTCTGTTGTCTTGATATTTAATGCATGTTGCCTTCTTTTTTTCATCTACAGTTCTTTTTTGTTAAGATAATTAATTTTTTCTTTTTTAAAGTTGCTCTCATTTATCGAAAAACAAAGGCATTTTTGTACGTTCTGAGCGTCGAATTTTCCAAGCTGATTTCTTTTCCCCATTTTGTTTGAAGATCGATCGCATTTCGGCCATTGCTGCAAAGTACGTTGGAAAGCCTGTGGTGAGCTATCCTTTATCTACTCCAATGCCTGCACGTCTTTTAGAACCTGGCGTTAGTAATTTTGGGCCACAATCAGCCATAGGAGGAGAAATATTTGGATCTGGTGACTTGCTTAGGTCCCTAAGTGCACCTTCCGAGAAAGATAAGCCGATGATAATTGAGCTTGCCGTTGCAGCCATGGAGGAACTAATAAGAATGGCCCAAATAGGTGAACCACTTTGGATGAACAGCCTTGATGGAACCAACGTACTCAATGAAGATGAGTATGTCAGGGCATTTCCGCGAGGAATCGGGCCAAAGCCAACCGGTTTTAGATGTGAGGCTTCAAGAGAAGCTGCTGTTGTTATCATGAATCACGTCAGCCTTGTTGAGTATCTCATGGACGTGGTAGGGTTCCTGTTCATCCATGTGTTTGTGCGTGTGGATGACACCTTATTCTAATTGGTTCATTTGCAATGGTTTTCACTGTCCAGAATCAATGGTCAACAATGTTTGCTGGCATTGTATCAAAAGCAATCACATTGGAAGTATTATCAACGGGAGTGGCAGGGAACTGCAATGGAGCGTTGCAAGTGGTAATAACTTAAATGAAATGAACTTGAAAAGTGTTTCCCATACCTTAATCTGTACAATCTATTTGTTTGTCTTCTTCGCATGGGAAAAATGCTGAATTGGATTTCACGAAACCTTTCAGATGACGGCTGAATTTCAGCTTCCATCTCCACTTGTCCCCACTCGGGAGTGTTATTTTGTAAGATATTGTAAACAACATGCGGACGGCACATGGGCTGTGGTTGACGTTTCGTTGGACTGTTTACGCCCTAGCCCTGTGGCAAGATGTCGTAGAAGACCATCTGGTTGTTTAATACAGGAAATGCCCAATGGATACTCGAAGGTAAATAAATGTCTGATGCTGTTGCTCTTTTTCTGTAAATTGTGAAACTTTTATTTTCAATATAAAAGGTTTTTTTTTTTTGTCGTTATTAACTTAATTTTGAACTTCAGGTGACCTGGGTTGAACACGTAGAAGTGGATGATAGGGGCGTCCATAATCTATACAAGC
This sequence comes from Rhizophora mangle, assembly GCA_037832345.1. Classification (NCBI taxonomy): domain Eukaryota; kingdom Viridiplantae; phylum Streptophyta; class Magnoliopsida; order Malpighiales; family Rhizophoraceae; genus Rhizophora; species Rhizophora mangle. The sequence continues at coordinate 1,205,953 of JBAPLJ010001937.1, read as the reverse complement.
ACCTAGTCAGCTCTGGTCATGCATTCGGAGCTAAACGGTGGGTGACTACCCTAGATAGGCAGTGTGAACGGCTTGCAAGTGCCATGGCGACAAACATTCCCAACGGCGATGTTGGTGGTAGTAACATTTTACTTAAAATTCTCCTCAATAATTCAAATAACTTGCAATACGACCTAATCTAATGAGTTAGATGCTAACTGATGCACATTGCTATGGCCATAATTGATTAACAGTGATTACGAACCAAGAAGGGAGAAAACAATGTTAAAGCTGGCGGAGAGAATGGTGATCAGCTTCTTTGCTGGGGTGAGTGCTTCTACTGCTCATACATGGACCACATTGTCTGGAACTGGGGCCGACGATGTGAGGGTTATGACCCGAAAGAGTGTTGACGACCCAGGAAGGCCTCCCGGCATTGTTCTCAGTGCAGCAACTTCATTCTGGCTTCCTGTTCCACCACAAAAGGTTTTTGATTTCCTCCGGGATGAGAACTCTCGAAGTGAGGTAGATGAATGTTACAGCTTTTAAAGTTGCTGTCCTCAAAGTAACAAAAATAATAATATTTTCTACTTAAAGGAAAACTTGGTAGTATCGATATGCTGAAAAAAATAATTCTAAGATATCTACTTTGCTGCCGACGTAAATACAGTGGGATATTCTATCTAATGGAGGAGTTGTACAAGAAATGGCACACATTGCTAATGGCCGGGATCCTGGAAACTGTGTATCGCTACTCCGGGTTAATGTGAGTGATTTAGATCAATGTCCATATTTGTAATTACCATCTTTACTCTTCTGACGCTTCTTTTGTTTGTTATTTGCTTTCTTTTATAGTTAATTTAACTGTCCTAACATGCTCATAATTTCAGAGCGCAAATTCAAGCCAGAGCAACATGCTGATTTTACAAGAGAGTTGCACGGACCCAACAGCCTCTTTTGTGATCTATGCACCGGTTGATATTGTTGCGATGAATGTAGTGCTTAACGGCGGCGACCCAGATTACGTGGCCCTCCTCCCATCAGGATTTGCGATTCTTCCAGATGGAATGGCCACAGCTGCGACTCATGGAGTAGGCATTGGTGAAACCGCGTCTCTTGGTGGATCTCTTTTAACTGTTGCTTTCCAGATTCTGGTTGACTCGGTTCCCACAGCAAAACTTTCTCTTGGATCGGTTGCTACTGTTAACAATTTGATCGCGTGCACCGTTGAAAGGATTAAGGCTTCCTTATCATGCGATAATGCGTGACCCCTTTTTGACTGTAATCCACAATGGTAAGTCAATTTTTGCACGGAGAATGTTACTACCTGTATATATGTTAATTTATAAATTTTGTTTAAAGGTGAAAAAAAAAAAAATTATAGCTTTCATGGATTTGATTGTTAGTATTCCGTGTACTCTTTATAGTTATTTTTACTGTTTATTAATTTTTTATAAAATTTTGTTGCAGTTGATTATCCGAAGGAGGAGAAAAAAGAAAGAAAATTTAAGTACAAAAGGTGTCGATTTTGGGCTTATAGAAGGAACGGGGAGAAGTCAAGAGCGCACCTTACACACCCTTTTGTCTCTTGGTTTTTTTGGTCTGGCGCAACAACTACCCAAAGATGTCTTAGTGTGTGGGGTTTATAGAGGTTCGGGAATTGACTTCCTCTGTATCAAATGTATAAATTTTATTTTCTTCTTCTTAACCTATTGGTCAGGCTTCATGTCATCCGTTGTCTGTTTGTTCTTAAATCAACTACTTTCCGTGGAAAAGCTCACGCCTACTTGCAAACGTTGGCTTCTCCTATCCACATCCCAACTTAAAGCTTTTGAATTAGAGTTGTTTATTAGAAGCCTTCGTTGATTTTTGGTTTTACATCTTCACCTAATATGTGGACCTGTGTTCATTGAGATTCATTCATATGCGTCTCAATCTTTCATTTCATGTATTCTCTCGCTATTATTAATGTTTGGTTCTTATTTTAAATCGTTCATATAAGTCAAATTGATTAAGGAATAGGGGTTAAGAATCCGAGTTCTGATTGCCAGAGTGATCCTGATTTCGAGGCGTGAATGTTCATCATCAATATGGGTTAGTGAAGATGATGTGTACATTTTGCGTGGAACCCATGCAGCAATACGCACCCCCAATTGCGGTGGCAAACCAAAGGAAAGAAATTTGAATGATCAAGATCTAACTGCTGTAGAAATCATAATGATATGTTTAATCGTTTCGGGTGTTCATCGTCACGGATCGTCAAGGCCAATTCAAGAATCTAGCCTGGCCATCCCTGTTTCTGGTCAAATTTGCTCTGAAAGAAGTTGAAAAAGTTACGGGCTCCAAATAAATTTTTTTTTTTTTTTTCCATTTCAAATTGCTCTCTGGACTTTTTATCAATATGAGGTGATCGTAACACAGTATTTAAGACTCGTGATTCAGGCAATCCAATCTTCCGTGTGTAAGGCGGAAGCCCCCAAAATGCTTTTCCAAAAAAGGGCGATCAAAAGATCGAATCACTATGCGTATCTTGGTGGCCGTCCTTTTGGGATTAATGCTCTTAACGGTGAATCAATCATTCGATATCCTTTGCCTTATGCAGAGACGTAATGGCAGAAAAGTAATGAACTCTGCGATGGCTACTGAATAGTCCCTTTGACTTTCTTAATAAAAAATGTCTTTTACCTTTGTATTCGCTCAAAAAAAATCTTGTTCAGTTTCATCTAAGCTTTCATTTAATTATTTTGTTTATCCTTTGACTTTTGCCTAAGTGTACGGATGAATTCGATATTATTTTCTTGGGTATCAGTTTTTTTTTGGTTCTTGCTATCAACCATGATTTTTGAGTTCATCCCGTTTTCTTTTGTGCTATTTTCTGTTTTCTTGAGACTTATTAACGGGAAAGGATCTAACGTTCTCGCTGGTAGGCTTTGAGATTCAATTAAAAAACAAAAAGAATGAGTTATGTTTCTAATTGTAGATCCGTGGTGATGCTGCTGATGGTTTATTGTGCCCGTGCTGTCTCATTTCTTGATTTTGCATATAGATTGATGTTTAATTCTGGGGCTATTGCAGCCGATGAGTGGGAATTCGGTCTCGTTCGGAGGCTAATTTTCATTTCCCTGTGGACTGCCCTTCCTTTCCTAGCACAGCCAATTTTCAATGTTCTTCTGCTTTCGACCCCTTTTTTTTTTTTTTAAAAAAAAAAAAACCAATCTAAAGCTTTATTCAATCACTTAACTTCTCGTTGATTTTACGGGGATTAAACCTCGTCGTAGGTCACTGTTTCTGCACAAGACTTTTGGCATGTTGTGTCGGTTGGTTGTGCTAGAAGGTCAAAAGGCACAAATGCGTTAATTCAGATAATTGCCTTAGATTCTCCATTCCACCGGGCCGCATTATGCATCACATTCTCTCTTTCCTCGATATTATTATCATTATTTTATATATAATAATTTATGTATATTTTATATTATATTAATTTTTTTATAAAAATTAATTTTCAATTCAGCAGTGTCAAAAGCTGTAATTCCCAGAAGCTCTGTGCTGTACGTTGCGTGGGTGGAATTAGAGAGCGAGAGGGATAGAGAAAGGGCGGCCAGGTGGCGAGAGAAATGAGCGAGACAAGGCCGGTGCCGAGGAGAGAGAGTCCATGGGGAATAACGGGAGAAGGGCATCCTGAACCAAAGGCGCACAGATGCAACGATCGAGCCGAGGACGTTATCCAAGTATTGTATTGTTTCTCCTCTTGTGCTTTATTTTTCTAATAAAAAACAGATAGATATTCATCGACACCTTATTATAATTGGTAAGAAAACTAATTTTGACCACCTTTTTTTCCTTTCCATACGTGCATGTAGTGGAAAATTTGAGGCGAATTTAGCATTTTAATGATGCTAGAGAATGCTTGGTTTTCAATCGCATCTGGGGATTTCATCCAGTACATTGAGATTGAGTTCCATAAGGTATTTTGTTGTTAGAGATGGCCGGAAGTAGCTAAATTGCTCTTTCTGCTGGTATGCGGTGCATTCACATCTATTGCATCGAAAAACATTGTAGGGGTGTGCCTCCGGAGAATAATTACCGCCTGGAATCAACACATTGACGCGGGCGCGCGCGCGCGCACATGTATATACAGAGAGAGATGCAGGGATGCCCGTTAGAATTCTAACTTCTCATTATAATATGGATGTATTCTGTGCATCTTAACTCTCAAATAATCTTGTAGTGTAACAAAAAGCTGTTAAATTGTGGTCATTCTGCTTTTAAATTGAAAGACTCGTGGGTTCATATTTTGTTCAGAAATTTGGAAGCCTAACTCCCGTGGTTAAATAGATCAAAGTAGAAATTTCTGAGCCTGAATTCTGATGCTTGAGGCTAAACTTCTAATTGTCGGATGGGAGTGTGTTGCCGTCGTTAGATAGTTTACAAACCAAAGAAGGGAAAAAAGAATACAAGGTGTAAAGAGATGGATAGTTGTCTTCAACTCTGGTTTCTCTGCTACTGTTGGTTATGTTTCCATTATCTTGTGATGCAGGCTTGTTTTGAGGGAAATCCATTTAAGACAGTTCCTGGGCCTTTCAAGCTCTTCTGGCAGTGCATGCGTTCAAAACCTGGGTATATTTAAAATACGTCTTATCATACTTGTTCGTGTTCTTCTCCACAACCTCAAAAGTTCTATTGATGTTTCTATTTGTTCTTTATTGCAAATTCCAACGGCACACAGGATATAACTAGATTGCTTGTTTCTTTTTTGAAGCCTGGTATCAACTCCCTAATTTAAATACATGATCTCTTGCTGCTTGGAACTGACATCAGAACGCAATTATGTGTGTCCTTGTGCAGGGAGGAACCAACAGAACCTTACACCTATTTGCAGATAGATCCCCCAAACACAGAGGTGAAAGTTGAGTGAAATAATTTTGTGCAATGATTTTATGGGTTTTTATTTTCTTTTCCCTCATTTTGATCACATGATCTGTAGACTTCAACCTTAGACTTCTACCTTTTTGCTCCTTCCTTTTGCATGAGAATCTGGCCTTTTGTGAGTTAATAATGGATCTTGTAATGCAATCCTCAAAGGTTTCAAGTGATACTTCGCTGGATACCCAACTCTATTGGAAAGCTGATTCATGACGCCATTTCCTGTTTAGGAGTCTTCCCTTTAAAATTGATGTATCTAACACTCACTAATTAAGAATTAGGACTGAAGATGATTCGAATCCTGGACTGAAATGCGCTATAGCTTCCCATTAACTAAGGGAACAGGCTACTCTGGTTGATATTTATCACTACAGCAAAGTGAACATTGTATATTTTGGGATAGGCCAGCGTTTACAGTATCCATTTTGTGGATAAGTAAAAGCACCGCGCGTACTTTATGGTAGAAGAAGCTGTTTTTCTGGCATGTTTCTGCTAGCATCTATTGTCTTAGGTTACCCAATTACTAAGAAGTACCCTAATCTTCTCTTCAAGCAGAAGAAGCCATTCGTTTTTGTTGCTATTTTGAATGGTATGGAGAGTTGCTGCAAAGCGCAAAATTCTCATTGATCCATGGAGATTGAGAAGCTTGGCCGGTTCTGGCAATTACCATTGTGTTCCAAAGTAAACAAAACCCAAGTGCCTTCCAATGTAAACAGCTCGAGTACTCAGTGGACTACGCTGAAATGGACAAATTTCCAGCAACCGGTTGACTGTGGTTTTACTCTTAACTTGTTCAGGTGCATTGCTGTGCTAACCTTGCAGCTAACATATGCCATACGTAATATCAGAAGTCGACGATAGGCTCTCCAAGGGCAAGGTTACGCTCCACGGTCCACGGTAGGTCAAACAGCTTGGCCTTGGTGAATTTGAAAATCTTATTTACATTAATGTTGTAGGTAGCACTTGAAAAAAAGAGGGTTGCTTTCAAGGCCTTGGAATATGGTCTTGCCTGTCACGATTGAAGTAAGAAAATTGCAATTCCATTCAACGGACAGAAGCAAAATCAAATTCGAAGTGAGCGTGCCAATCAACTGGGTTCTACTAGATGTTTAATTTGTCTCGTGTGGAGATCATCTTTAAAATCAAGGGCTGGGATTTTACAAACAAATGGAAATGTAGTGAACAATACCTGACTCGCAATTGCCTACTGCAGACCTATGGGAACTTGGATGAAATCGTCAAACTTGGTCCCCATAAGAACTGGAATTGCAGTATACCGAAAGGAGAGAGAGAGAGAGAGAGAGAGAGAGGAGAAATAAAATAATTAAATAATGCACAAAAGATAATCTTCAGGAAAAATATGTCCTACTGGATCGGCGCGGCCTTAAACACGAGAACCAAAGTGTCAAAAGATGTGGGGCCCAAGATTATGCTTGACAACGGTCTAGCGGGCTCCCTCCGGCATGGGCTTTTTGCCCGACTTACCGTGCTATTTTGTCGGATCACTCAATCGCTTTCGTGACAGATAGACGGCCAGCGGTGGCAGGGCACGTTGATGCAATATTCGAATTAGGAGACTCCACTCATATGTACGATAAAGAGATTCTTTTGCCCGAATACCGTATAATTTTCAGAAAAAGTGTGTGCATCAAGCTACCGATAAAAGGAATAAACTGTACTCAAGGAAGGTACCTGATTCTATTTCCTTGCTTTTTGGTACCACCGCATCACGCTGCAATCACATGGAACAAAAATAACATTAAAAATAAAACTTGGAATTTTACTTTTGGATAATTGACAATTGAGAGAACAAACCCATTTAAAGTGACCCGACTTGTTAGATCAAACATGATCATAATTGCTACAGAGTCTTTACAACAAGCCACAGGAATTTGCTGCCCAGAACCTTCAGCCCCTACACCATGTACAACATTTTCAAGACATTTTTACCTTGTAAAACTATTGTCTAAGAGAATAACAAGATATTCAGTTACATGACCTCAACAACGAAATGGATTTTTAGATGCTGATAGTAATTACTTACCATCCAATTCCCAAAGAAAATAAGAAGTACGGGCACCTTCAACCATTAGAGTTTTGTCCATCAAATTCAACCCCTTTTTCTTGATCCTTTCGTCTTCTTTCTCATTCCTTACATACTTCGACTTCAACAATGGAAGGGAAACTATAAGCCTTTCGCAAAGACTCCAATTTTGTTTTTTGGCACTTCAGAAAATAAAAAACTCCCCCCCCCCCTCTTTTCTTTTTTGTAACAAGGACATTTTGTAAAGTATACAAAATACTTACCAGGAAGGTAGTCCTTCCAATTCGGCAATCCCCCAGAAGACTAATCTTCAAGGGAACCAAATGGGAATTCTTATCGTGGGCAGTATGAAAAATCTGTGTCATGTTCTCCTACACAGGTACGCTTTCTCTGGTGGCCGGAGTCGACGAGGAAATTATAGGTTCCGGCAACAAGTGATACTGAATACGCTAATTTTACTAGTGAGCATACGAGGATTTGTTCCCAAAATGGGAGAATGCAGCGGCTAAGCATTAAGAATCGACGTTGAAGTTTGCCCCTAAGATCAAACTGAACCATTTTCCGACAAGACTGATTCATGTCGAATGTTTTGGTTTTAGGTTTGTTTCTGATGAGCAGCCGGGAGCGATGGCCGCAAGAAAGTGCTCTTTACTATTTAGCCATACAAAGAAGAAAAAAAACAGAAGCTGGTTTCTAGTGCTTCTCATATCTCAAGCGACTTTGGGTATATTTGGAATTCGCTAATTGTCTAAATTTTCAGTTGCAACAACGACCATTTGCAATCGATGTGCCTACTTTGTACCAGTTGATGTAAGAGCGGTGTTGACAATATTAAATTTTTTTCACCAGTTAATGTTTCATTTGATCACTTGCATCCATCAAAACTTATGGGTGTGTTGCCTTATTGCCATAGGTTATAATAGTAAAACGTACTTATTAGTAAAATTCTTATTAAAAAATATAATATTATCGAATGTTAATTGAAATTTATTGTAATTCTCTGTAATTCATGCCCCGTTTTGATGAAAACGACAATGGGAAATCTGCAAGAGATTACGGGCGATATAATTTTATTTGTTTTATTTATTTATATATATGGCGAGGCTTAAAGCCGAAGAAAGTACACAACTACTAAATATTAAAGGCCAGACAATGGATGCATATAACCAATCAATCCAACCTTTAACGGGAAAGTTGAGCAGGTGGGCCAAGGGTCCAAGCAATCCTTGAAATTAGAAGGCCGATGGTGGTGTGGATGTTTCTGTTGACTTTTGACCCGACCCATTGTTGGTCCTCGGAGCCCGATCCATCCGTCGAATAACTGAAATTGTTTGGCGAGATTGAACAAGTGATTTTGTGTGGTTGATTAGATATTATCCCTTTAGGTTATGGACTGGGCCTTGTGGGCCTTCAATTGGGTTGAACTGATGGCAACAGGACCGGGCCCAAAGATCCTAATCAACCCAACTTATGAGTACCCGTAGACAAGTTTTGCGCCCAACTTTCTATGTGAATTTACCTTTCAACCCCTGAAGGGATAGTTTCGTCTGCGTGCTATCACCGTCAATCGTTCATTTGTGATAGCAGACACCTCTTATCAGAAACAAGAAAACCGTTTCTTGATGCTCAGAAGCTCTCGACGATGGTTTCTTCGATAGCCTATTCCTTTGGGACCAGGTCAGAACTCTAACCACCAGCCATTTATTATCTTAATTACTAACAACGAACCATCTTTGTTTTGCATTGCAAGAGCTGTTACCTTGGAATTCAGGAATTACTTTTGTCCATTTGATTGGTTCTATTTGACTGGTTTGTGTCGGCATGAAATGGGTATATGATATTGGGTCTGTTTGTTTGGAATCATTTGTTGTTCATGCTAAAATTTTGCTAATTTTGGTCAAGTCTTTGACTCGGTGCCTGCCAATGATAGAAGCAAGGTTTGGATCTAAAGGACAATGAATGAAACAGTGTTTTTTTTTTTTTTTGGCAGTAATGGGCACTATCACCAGTGGTATTACTCTATTCTGTGTGTATTTCTCAAGAGTTTAAGATTTTTTAATACAAATGGAAGTTTATACTGATGCACTATCAGATGAACCATCCCTGTTGCAGTTTGGGACATTCTCGGCACTTTTTTTCATGTTTGCCATGTTCTACAACTGTATTTCTTTGTCTCCAATGTTAAAATTCCCGGTATCATATAATGGCTTAAAATAACCTTAATTTTGGGATTCCTCGCGCATTTGAGCTTCATAGGCTGTTTGGATGTTAATAAGTTTGTGGTTATCACGTCCTGTGTGAAAGCAGGGAAGTGCACACATAAAAGATCTCCCTCCATATCCTTCCTTACTTCCCCCCCCCCCCAACTCTCTTTATCTGTCAGGCTGAACTGCATTGATTAGGTTCTCGTGTTATGTGTAGATTTCTAGCTGTACTAATCTATGGTCTCAAGTTTTGATGTAATTTTTTTTTCCTTTTTTAACTATTTCAGTAATTTGAGATCTGGACTCTTGGGTGAGAGGAATAGAATCTCTGTGCCTAGTGTTCCAGCAAATCATGTTGATTTTATGAGGAACACTATTGTATGTAAGGAATCACGAATTGGAAAACAACCAATTAAAGTGCCAGCCAATGTGACTATCACTTTGGAAGGCCAGGACTTAAAAGTAAAGGGTCCTTTGGGGGAACTTTCAAGGACTTATCCACGAGAAGTTAAGCTTGAGAGGGAGGAAAATGGACTCTGGGTTAGAAAGGCATTGGACACTAGAAGAGCTAACCAAATGCATGGACTTTTCAGGTAATGCTTCTCCCCTTCCTGCCGGGCTTGGCCTAATCCAAAGTCTTCTTCTTATATGCACATAAATGCATGTAAAGAAGCCATCTCAGGTCTGAGACTAATTAGAGAGCTGCAATTTGTGTGTGACATCTCTGTCACCAATGGCAAATCATGGTAGCCCATCCTGTAGAATAACCTACAAACTTGCAGAAATTGAAGACTCTTATCACAATGCTCTTATTGTAGTTGAGATCAAATTTTACTTGGGACTAAAGACACTTTATTTTGGGTGTGTAAAAGAGTAATGTACACTTTGATGACATAAAGTGGCCAACTGTGAAATTCTAATTCCTTAAGTTTATTCCTGGATGAAAACCAACTAGGGGAACATGTAAGTGACAAAAACTTTATTGAAATAATGGCTACAAAGTTTGAGTAATGAGACAAGAAATGCTGGCAGCTGCTTGTTACTGCTCAAGTTTCCCAGCCTTTCTCTTGGACCTATTTCTTAGAGTTCTCATCCTTTGACATGTGTTCTGCAATTTTTCTTCTGCAAATATCTGTGCCTTTGGAGTTTTGCTCATAATTAATTGTCCATGAAGAACATGAGAAATTACACACAAGATATGGGTATAGACTCCAAAAAATCTTTTTTTTTTTTTCCTACTTCATTTTGTGCTATACTGTTACATAACCTTATTATCTCCAGGACTCTCACAGACAACATGGTGGTGGGAGTATCAAAGGGATTTGAGAAGAGACTTCAATTGGTTGGTGTTGGTTATCGTGCCATGGTAGAAGGAAAAGACCTGGTTCTCAGTCTTGGGTTCTCTCACCCAGTTAGGATGGCAATTCCTGATGACATAAAAGTGAAAGTAGAAGAGAACACCAGGGTTGTTATTAGTGGATACGATAAGTGTGCCATTGGTGACTTTGCTGCTTCTGTTAGGAAATGGAGACCTCCGGAACCATACAAAGGTAAGGGTGTGAGATATGCTAATGAAGTTATAAGATTAAAGGAGGGAAAAGCAGGGAAGAAGAAGTGATAGTTTTCTTCCTTTGTTGTTATGTGGTTATCTTGTAATTTGCTTCTTTGTATGCATAAGCAATATGAATTTACTTGGCTACAACTAACGCTGACTCATTGAATTAACAAGCAGTTCAACCTTTTTTCTAATCTTTGTTCTATCTGAGCAAATTGTTTTGTGAGGGAATGTGGAAGTCAGTCTACTCAGGCGACGTGCACACCCTCATTCTCATCACGTGAACCAGAGCTCCTTTTTTCAGCCTAATAACCAGGAAAATAGGTGATGTTTGACTGATTTATCTTCGAGGCTTCAGAAAACCTATTTCAAGACAGTGAAGGGCTTTTGGATCCTGCAACTACTCGCATGGGTTTTGCTCCTCACGTATGCGACAAAAGGACGTGGACTCTTGAAGCTTTCCTAGGGAAGCCCATCGAGGAACAGTTAATCCAAGTGAGCCATGAACTTTCATAACGTACGATAAAAGGAGATTCTTTTTCCTAGTTTTTGCAGGGTAAGAAAGCGAATAGGTACGGATTGATCCAATGTTTCATCAAGATTAATAATATAACGCAATATTTATGTAAGACGGCATCCAATAAGGCATGGGTGTCTTGGATGCTCAGCCCCCAAAATTCTAGCGAAATTCGCGGTATGCGGCTTTGGAATGTTAAATTTTCAAAGGATAAACGTGTGCTAAAAACATTCGGGAATGGCAGGCCTTGTGGACCTGGCCGGTTATGACCCAATGGGCTTTGTCCAGCTCATAATCATAGATGCATGGTGCCCGGTTTTACCCCTGGGCCCAAAAATCTCGAGACGATAGAATTGTACATGGAAAACACGAAGTATGCACCCATGGGCCATCATATCGTAACGCTGTGTCGGGCGGCCGTCACGTGTGGCTGGCAAACCTATCGAAATGTCGAGCGTGCACAACGGTCACACTTCATACCAGACAATTACAGTTCTAGACATTCACATTCATCATCAACACCGCTGTTTGTATGCAGTAGCCACAACACAGGTTCAAAAGGGCGTGACCATCCATGGTGAATTAAAGAATACCCAACGTGCAAATTAAAATATGACCATCCTAAAAGAAATTGTCCTTAGAATTTCCTGATTTCCTATGAAGTCCTAAAGCATAATACTCTTTCTCAGAAGAAAGGCTCCAAAAAGCAGAAGACGGATTACGGATAAGAAATGGCCACAACACAAACCATCACGGAATCCACAAACAATTCTATTGTGCGATAGGAAATGAAATAAACCAACAGTCATGACCAGCAGACAACAGAAGGTTCCTTGCCCAACGTTTTAAAAACGCTGTAGATACTGAAAACACATATACCGACAACTTCACCTCAGAAAAGCTGTCCAACCTGATGCATTTACAACTTTTTTATTTTTTTACTTTTCTTTTATCCTCTGTACACACCAGATCCATGGCCTCGTCCATGTGTCTCTGCACCAGTGTTCGATCAAATACCAAATAATTAGGAGAAGCCCATTTTAATCTATTTGTTAGCCTTACTCCCTATCCGATCCCAAAGACGTAATGCTTTGACAAAAATTAAAAAAAATACTAAAAATAAAGAATTGCAAGAATGATGAACAAGAATTTGATTGTGTTGGTCAAATTAGTCCATCATATATTCGGAAGACCGACGCATGGGCACTCACCTAAGAGCTGGATGATTCCCCCATTGGTACATTGTTGACCTCAGAAGTGGAATTAGAAGAACCCGTTGAGTTCTCCTTGTCATCATTCTAACATTACACAGAAACGAAAAATAAAAAACGCCAGCAAGAAGGAATAGAAATGGGAAATAATATGTGGATTTGAACTGAACGTGGAAGGAAAAAAATATATATGTGTGAGTGTGTATAAAATTTATAACCTTCTTCTTGTTGTACACATCAACAGCTACCGCATACTCAGCCTTCTTCTTAGCAGCCTTGTCGACGTATGGCGCTTTCTCCTATGTTGTAGAATAAAATCGCGAGCAATAGAGAAATAGGAGTTTTTCAGCAAATCAGTTTGAAACGCAAATTCATATCAGAATCCTATCCGTTCCTTTTCTTAGATCAAGTTAGATAAAATAAGCAGGACGCAAATCTAACCGACCGTTCAACCAATTATTCACTTTGCTTTTCTAAACATTGAGGTAGCATCAAGAAATTTGACTATCTTACAGAATCAGACATTAAAAGTTAAAAACATCGAAGCAGCACAAGAAAATTGATTATCTTACACCATCAGACATTGATTTCCATTTCTCTCCGCCAGCCTTCGAAACCTGCACATTCGGAGATCTCGGTCAATATATTTCTCTCATGACGCTGCTAGTTTCTGCTCTGATGGTCAAGAAATGTCGGCCGAAATGCAAAGTGATTTCAAGCAGGAATTATAGATATTTTTTGAAATGTCTTCTAATTTTTTTGAAGTAAAAAAAAAAAAAGGAAACAATTAGCAATATTAAGTGCATCCTCGAGCCGAGTGAATGATGAAAGGAAATTATGACATATAAACGAGAGAACAATTAGCTCAAGTTTCGAATCTCACAGCAGAAGCAGATTTGTTATCAGGAAAGTTCTCCTTGAAGGACTTCCTGAACTCCTCCCTGCCATTCAGCCCAAAAAAACACAGTAGATTCACAATCACAGAGCGATTTAAACTATCAGAAGAGAAACAAATCCTAACGTGGAAATTGCTTAGAGCAAGCAAATTAAACCTAACAGAAGTTGAAAAAGGAACTCACATGAAGATGAAGAAGGCAGAGGGAGGACGCTTTGGAGCATCAGAGTCCTTGGTGCGTTTCTCCTTTGCCGCTTCGGTCTTGCTTTTCCTCGTTATTCTCCTGCAAAGCCAATTGCCAAACAGAAGAATGATTGCACCGTAATCAACAGAATTAGCTCTACTACCATAGATATGAACATGAAAAACTTATGCTAAGAACCATTCGCCTATGAGAGAAGTTGATAAAAAACAGAAACAAACAATATATGTATGTATATATAAATAAAGACGGTTAAATTCTAGCGCAGTGCAACAATGAAGATAGCAAGAGGAAAAGCAGCATTTTAGAATTACGAAATTGAACCGAACCAGAGGTTGGCGAAGCAGAAACGAATCAGAAAAATGCGAACAGAACGACAAAATCAGAGAATATAGCAATCAACGCTCAACGGAAAGCAAGGAGTAAAAGGCAAAACAGAAGTTAAAGCAAAGACAAACAAACAGAGAGAGAGAGAGGTTACTCGGAGTCGAGCGTCTTGTGAGCAATCACAGCAGTTCTCGGTCCCCTCATGGCGTCTTCTTCTCTTTTGCGCAAGAGTTGTTTTTTTTGTAAAGAGTAAAATGAGAGAGTGACGCAGGATTTCAATTTAGAGAAGAGGAATAGAGAGGAGCAACGGAAACAGAGAAGATGAAGCTGCAACAATAATACGGTATTTTATAAGTGAAAGTGACTTGCTCGGATTTTTTAACCCGACTTTCCGGTTACCAATTCGAGTGTTGTTTCCCCTTTTTCCTTTGGCGGGAACCGGTAAATACGAGGCGTGTGCTGGTGAGCCAGTGGAGAAAGGGTTCTCGCAGCCAGACCAGGAACTCGCCAGTAGTGACGCGTGAAAACTGGACCGAAAAGGCCTAATTTGGGCGCGTTGCATTTTCCGCGAGTGTGGATTGTTTTACGACTTCGTGAGTGGCAGTTTTTTTCGGACTTGTTCGTGCAAAAAACCGTTCGGATTCGGGACAAACAAACGAAGCGACGTGCAAAGAAGCGTGAGCGAGTGACGTGAACCCACCCTTCTAGTAAATGCTCTGCAATTGGGCTATGTTAGTGATTTTGCAAAATACTTTTGAATTTGTTGAGGCTCATTTTAAAATTTGGATTGCTTGAACACAGCGAAAGTTTGGGCTACTTGTGATATATGCTCGGCCATTTTGGGCAAGCAATAGGACCAGTCATAATGGGCTCATCTCAAGGCTATGGTCCCGAAAATGGGGAAGTAAACATAGAAAAGAGTGGCTGCCTAGCGGACTAGCACCATAGCCTTACAGTCACAAAAATAAAACTGATTGCCATAGTCTCATCCAAGATCGCCAAAAAGAGTTCCAATGTTTCAACTAGTTACATTATGAGCTAATGGCCGGCCCAAAATTGCTTAATTATAAACACTGAACCAAACATCCAAGAGATGATCTAAAAAGGCTTGTAAATCGTTGTTTTACGCATACAAATTAGAGATCAAGACGGGTGTTTTTCGGTTATTAAAATTAATAAGCGATTTACTTTTCCAATGTAACAAAAATGTAATTTGACTAGTTTCTAGTCCTACACACATCCGTTATGTAATTTCTTTTTTTTATTGGTGTTTGAGGAATCAAAAATTTGATGGCATCACATTCCACTTCGAACCGCATTTCGTAAATAATTGCATCCCTCTCAAAATCCTTTTATTTCGTTTTATATGTTTCCGTTTTTAACCCAGCAAAACGGAAGCATAGGACAAGCGGTCCATTATCGATCCAATGGCATTGGATTGAATACACACGAGACAAGAAGCCCAAAAACACCCAGAAAATATACCGTCAACCACGAAAATCTGACCGACAGGAGTCAATCAAAACCCACACTGGTTGATGAAAAGCTTTGAAAAAAAGAGGTGAGGGGCGGGGTAAGGAGAACACAGGCTTTGAGCACTTCCCAGAAAATTTTTGCTTTTCCGTAACACTGAACGAACGAAGTCAGCAAGCAATGGGAGCAGTGAACGCAGTGGCTTCCCGCGTAGAACAGACAAGACTGGCAATCTCACGTGGACGGATTAGACATGTCCACTTGTTCAATCAATTAGTTCAATACCCGTACCTTCTTGTCATCCCACTTCTGCAATCTTTTCATTGCTTCCTGGACCTGCAATCAATTTGTTCACATGGGGCATTATTTTCCGTGAATAGACGTGGAAAATAAATTCCAGAGAAACTAGAGGCAACCACCATCCACAATTTTAAACTCCCAGTCCAATTTGTGCCGCCCGAGGGAGACCATTTATTTACACTTTCATAAAAGGGAAAAATTTAGAAACAAACACATGTACTAATATTGTATAATTTAATAAAAATTATTAAATTTTAAAAAAATTAAATAATATCTGAATCGTTAGGGCATCTCATTATATTATTAATTAATTAATTAAATTATAAATATTAAATTTTGGCCGCAGAACATAGGAAACCCGTACTGGGGCCATAGGGTAAAAATCAATGGGACTGTACAATCACAGATGTGCATCGATCAGTCGTCTGAACTCAAAGATGATGCACGGAGAACACGATCTCTGATTGTAGGATTTAGTGCACGTGTTCGAAAATCAAACAGTATGCCTAGTGTTACGGGTTGAGTTGATAAATTTTAGATTTGATCAGCTAAATGGAAATTGGACCAATTAAACCAACTTACCGCCTGGAAAATCGTGTTAGCCGTACCAGAGAATTGGATGAATTGAAAATTTCGTAGTACAGTAGATTGTTCGCCTTTTATTTCTTAACAAAGTTTAGTGAAAGGAGAAAAATAAATTTACCTCTTTATTCCAATCAGTACGAAATGTGACCCAAAGCAGAATAATTGTTTGCATTGCGGTGCCGCCGATCATGCCTACCCATATGCCCTGTATGCAAAACGAGCACATAAAGCAAATAACGCTAATACACATGTCCACAGGTAGACCGTGAATGCTTCACATTAAATAAAAGAATAGGGTTGACTGCCGGCTTATTACTTAAATAGCGTATATAACCATTTTTGACTTCTGAGACCTATAGCCAACATTTATGAACCCCACCAAAAAAAAAAAAAAGAGCACATGTGAAACCAATTAACAAGCTACCATGCAAACTACAAAGAGGGATCTAGCTTTGAGACCAAACTCTTCTCAAGTAAATAGATAAACCGTTGTTACTAACACTGAAAACCAGAACTGCCGTTACTTTCCTTTCCATGAACCTAAACGATGCAAGAAAAAGTCCAATCAAAGTAGACGTGATGTAGAACTCTACCTTAGCACCCATCTTGAAGTAGAAACCAAGCAATGCACCAACGGGTATTCCAACCATGTAGAAACAACCCACGTTAACATATGCCACGAAGGCTTGCCATCCACATCCAACAGCCACACCTTCATTGACAGATTTCAATCGTAAACGAAAGAGCTGAAGCAAACTAAAATCAATAAATCAGCTGCATCGTAAATAAAGTCTTTTCCCTTTAAACAAACAAGATTACCAGACAAAACAGGCTGAATTCCATTAAGGATCAGTGTAATGGCAAGGAGGGGACTGAGATCAGAAACAGCGTTAGCCACTGTCTCGCCTTCTGTGAACAAATAACTGATAACATTGCGTAATGCCAACACTATTATTGCCAGAATGACGGAGATAATGAACGAGGCCAATGTCACGATCACTACAGAAAATGCTGCTGATTTGGGGTTTCCGGCTCCAAGTTCATTGCTCACTCTCACGCTGCTTGTTCAAATAAGAAACTATTAAGGCCACAATGCACAAAGAATGTGAAAAAATCAGTGGAGGTTAAGGTTCTATTTTCCCCTCCCATGAAATATTAGAAGAAAAAATTTAACCGACCTGGCCGCCGCGTTGAACCCGACCGAGATCATGAACACCGCCCCAGATATAGTCATGCTGCGACCCAGCGTACAGACATATTAAAATTTAAGAACACGTTTGTCACAATGTCACCACGACCAAAAGTCTGGTGGCTTGAATTTTGTTAAAAAATTAATGACTATTATGTGTGTCATTTTCATTAAAAATTCTTTAACATACATCCACTCAACAAAATTGTGCCAAGTAGATTAAAGTTGAGAAAATTTTTATTTTGAGTCGGTTGAAGTATAATTCTCTGATAATTTACTTCTACAAATGTACTGGGAAGGTAACGAAGTGGGCCCTGAATTACAATTTGTGCCACTTGCTGTGACAGGGCCCGCAGGCAATTTTTTTTTGTTGAAGTTAGATGCCATTTTTTGTTGGAAAACAAAAGAATAAGCTATCCCTTCTTTTGAGGAAAAAAGAGGGAACCTCCAAACAAGGGATCTGGCTCCTATGAATAAAATTTCGGTCCTTGGGATGGAACAGGAAAGAGAAACATAATTAACCTTACCAGATGGAAAGAGAGTCCAAAGCCAACTCAGGGTTCTCTAGCAAGCCGGTCAACAAAACAAGAACCTGGAAGTACCAACTCTCCAAGCACAGCATCACCGCCGATGCAGCCGACAGCTTGAAAAACTCCCATAACCCAGAAAACGCTTGCAAACTGAAGCCATCCCAAGTATACTTGCACTTCTCGCTCTTTAATATGTAAACAAATTGAGCCACCACAACAATCCACCACGACAAACTAAGCACAAGAGATGCACCCAACAATCCTAGGCCAAGCTTGTAGGCCGCCAGCCAACTTAACACCAGGTGTATTATCAGCGTGGATGCAGAAATGTATGCGCTCGGGGCCACTATGCTTTGAGCTTGCAAGAACTTTTGTATTGGAAAGTTCACTGCGTATGCGAAAATCTGGGGAATGAGGCCGTAAACGAAAAACGCAGCAGCTGATGCTATATCGGGTGATTCGCCTAGTAGAACCAAAATGGGTTTGGAGAAGATGTACACGATGGTGAGTAGGATCCCAGTAAGAGACAGGAGGATCGTTGATCTCTGAAGATATATGCCTAGCATACTGTATTTTTGGGCACCAAACGCTTGACCGCATAGTGTCTCTACGGCACTGCCCATCCCCAACTGTGCAATAATGTAGAGATACTAAATAACTATGTATTGTTGAACAGAAAATAAACATAAATGAATGATCTTAATCAATTATCCGAAAAAGAAAAGAGCTAGATAGGCAAAGAGTATGCACGCTACGTGTGTACATATTCTCGATATTGTCTTAGAAACCTAGATACAGCGACATGGGAAGGGGTCTAAAAAATCATATGCACTTAATTGCACGTACCATGAGGCCGTAGGCAAATACTTGAATACCGTTATTGCCAAGAGAGGCAGCGGCGAGCTCGAGGTTACCAAGATGACCAGAGAAGATCTGGGTGGAAATTGACATGAAACAGTTGGCCAGATAGACGAAAACAGCAGGCGCGGCTAAATGAAAGAGAAGCTTCGACTCAATCCATGAGGCCGCCAGTATACGTTTCAAGAATGGCATTTGGGTATCAGATAGTATGCTTTCAAGCTCGCAGCTTGATTGATGTCCAGCGCTTGGCTCTGTTTGCGTCAGAGGTGGGTAGGATTGCAACAACGGCTCTTGAAGCTTTTCTTTTGGAGTCGCCATATCTGATACAACTCAGGATATGGCCTGCGGGCGAGTTAATTTAGAAGAACTTTATGGGACGCGCGGAGGCGAGTGAGAACCTAGAGCGCTCATCTGAGCTGGGAATTTAAAGCGAACTTGCCTTCCCCTCGATGCGAGGACCACGCGGGCTACAGTCAATGTGCATCCGTCGACACGCAGTGCTCTCCAGTCAAAAAGATAATGCTATGATAATGGGCAATGGAAGACCACGTTTTATTATTGTAGTAAGAATAATAACTTAAAATATTAAATAAAGTCATTTATTTATTACATTGAGTTTAAATAAAAGTGATTTATATGAAGATTGGTGTGAGTTGCATTATTCTAGGTGGTCAAATTGAAACCACGAGGTCGGTGTTAGGTTTTCACTTATTTTGTATGTGATATGATTTATTGTGGTCCTCACCAAGATTTCTCGGCTACTTGAACTAAATAAAATGAGGGATAGCCCCGACGTATCTAATCACGTTATTCCCATCCCTTCAGTAACCTTGAACATCATAGCTGATTAAAATAACAATAATAATAAGAATGTTCTTAGCAGAAAAATCCCCCGGACTAGCGTACATAATTTTCATTTATCGGGTCCTGCTTAGCCATAACAAAAACCCAAGATCCAAGCACAGAAGCAGGCCGGGTTGAGCGATAAAAAAAGGTGAAACGGATAATTAAGGCGGGTTTGCATTTTTAATTTTTAAGAAGATATATTTTTGATTTATAATTTATTGATAAATTCAAATATTTTTTGTCAAATATAATATTCTACACTTAATTTAACTTATATTACATGAAATCCCTTTTGGGAGGGATTGCCTTTCGCTCTTTTTTTTTTCATTCTTCAATAATGAGATTAATTAATTGAATTAATTAAAAAGAGAAAATTGAGGAATGTTGTTAATTAATTGATAAGAGTATGTTGGGATCTGGAACGATTGATAAAAAAATAAGTGAAAAAAAATGTGGTTATCAAATGTCAAATCCCCATCAAATCAAGAATTCATAATATTGTGTAAATATCTTTGGATTTTGAATAATAGACTGAATTTCTTTAGTCGAGTGTAATCAAATATAATATTCTAAACTTAATTTAACTTATATTATATGAAATTTATGAATTTTGACGCTTAAATTAATCAAGTTATGAATTTTATTAATTATAAATATATTTACATTATTTTAAAATATGCAGTTAAATTCGTAACCTACGAATCGTACTAATGAGTGGGTGACACCAATCCTCGACTGGGCCAATAAGGGGTCGGGTCTGTTAGTGATCGGGTCCTCTTGAAATAAAGTTTTTTTCTAGGTGTGTTTCTGTAGTCTGGTTGGTTGGCCGAGAGGATTTGGACGGTAATGGTGCTTTTTAACAGCATACAAAAGATACTTTTCCTTCCAACGCGATCGCTAGCAATGATAGATAATTGGCAGGAGAAAGATTGATCACTTTTCTCGTAGCGATTTCTGTTTTGCTTACAGCTTTTCTAAAAGGTGATCATGTGTAATTTACAAGGAGGTTTAAAAACAAAAACACCCTCTGTCAGATCACCACAGCGAAAAAGATTTACGCTTGCTTTTGCCTTCTGCCATGTTTTGTCGCTTTTGTGCTCAGGTTTTGCTCATCTCACGGCACTCTATTCGAGTCAGGAAAGGGTCAGGACAGCAACGTCCTTTTCAGCTGTTCTCACATCTTTACCAAGTATTTTGACCAAACACTCCCTGCTAAGTCGACAAGGATCAACTACTTTTCTTTTTTGTTGTTTTTTTATTAAAAATCGCCATACACACGGGAGAGTAGCTTACCCAATTCCCGATTTTGTCCAATTTAATTCACAATCGTTACAATTAATAAAGAATTGAGTGTATATAATTTTAAATTATAAATAAGTTAATATTTAAATAAAAATTAAATTAATTAAGCTTAATTTAATGAAATTTTAATATTTAAACAGTCTTAAATTTCTTTATTATACAAAAAATTTAAATGATTTATTTTATTGTTTGATTGGTAAATAAAAATTTATATTTATATTATTTGTGTATATTTTTTAATTATAATGTAATATTTTATAATTTTAATAAAATTATAATATTATTTAATAATATTATTAAAATTATCATACTCTAATAATATTATTAGAATCATTCTGCTGTAATAGATTTAGTTACGTTGAGATCACAATTTTTTCAATAAAAAAAGGAGTAGTATGATTCCACTAAAAATGTTAGAAAGCCATTTTTTCATTAATAAATAAGTGCATAATGGACTCGTTCGGCTAAGCTAAAATTTTGTTGTTTTTTAAAAATTTTTTCTATGGACAAAAAGCAATATATGTTTATCAAATATTTATTACTAATTTATTTATTTAAAAGTATTTTATTATGTTTTTCAAATATAATTTATTTAAAATTATATAAAATATAAATTTATTTTATTATTTTTTATTTCAAATAAACCAAAATCCCTTTTGAAATATGTTTAACCCTCTGTCCCTTTCTTTTTCTTTTCCATCAAAAGTCAACCAATTTGAAGCCGTCAGTTGATCCAACCCGCCAATTTCGCCGACGAACAGATGATCAACGCCAACCAAATTTAAAATTCACGTGCCAGATTTTATAGGTATGGACGCCTTTTTTTTTATTTTTCTTTTTGTCTCCAGAGAATCACGCTGCGATCCTGAATATGTGGATTAGTTAGTCAAAATTTTTAAGTTAAAAATAATAATATATCAATAAAAATATTTATAAAATTAATATTTATAATTTTAAATTAAAATATAATATTAAATTTATAAATTTATAAATTTTTATTATAAAAGAGTGTTATTTTTCGATGCACTATTTTTTTTCTAATTTAGAAAACTGGCCAGCTTTCACACGATAGCGACTCGTCGTATGGTTAGCAATAATGAAGTAAAAGCCAAATTCTTTAATTGGCCGTAACAAAAACGTTCTTAATGATTCTTTTTGTTTTTGATTTTTTCCAAAAGTCAAACGGTTGATTTATTTTTTTTATCCAACAAGATGCTTGGAGTTAAAAGTCTAATAAATGACATGTATCCCAGATTGTATAGACATGTGTCTTCCTGGAGAAATCATAGAGGATAAATCATTAAAAATACGTAGAGTCATCTCTAATAACAATAATAATAATAACAACAACAAACTAAAGGACATAACTTCTCGTATCGTGGCGAATAACGTAGACGGACTAGGAGCGGCGTTAGATCCAAGTATGTCCAAAATTCTAATTCCTTTACGCAGAATAAACCTGGGAATAGAAGCGATAGTGGATTCCAGGACGTCCACAGTTATATCATTTTATGTTGCCACTAGAATCGTAACTCTTTTAATTTAATTCTTTAATTTTTATTAATATTGTTGCTAATCTGATGCGTCCCTTTTATTTTTGTATTAATGTGTATAAATGTATATCCATTTCTCCCACTAGCGTTGCATCACCGCTCTTTCGATACGGTGAATATTTCCAAAACTTCAAAACATCAAACTCGATTTCGCATGTCTTATTTAAAGTTTACTTTTTGCAAACTACGAGATATAAAAGTAAATTTAAAATGAAAAAGTTACAAGCAACCTTTAACAGCCGTACTATCCTTGAAAGCCTATTATCACTTTTTTGACTGACAGCTCAAGGGCGTTCCCATTTGTACACTAGTTCTTTTGTCTTTCTTGGATTAGGCATACGCATTTTGAAGCACAAAATTTTCTGAGATACGTTATAAATATATGTAAGATAGATATAAAATAAATAAAACATATTATAATTAATTATTATATTAATTAATATATTTAAAATTGTAATTATTTTAATTTTTTTAAAAATTTTTTAAAATTTTAACCTTTCTTTAATCAATTTGAATGCAAATTTTATAGTCATTATATGCAATTGTTTTTTTGGCTTATAAAATAAAAATCAATTTTCGTTGCACATCGTCAACGAGAAAAATTGATTCTATCTCCATCTTATACGTTTAAATTAACTTTATTGCAACTAAGTTTTTGTTTGGGTAATAAAGGAGGAGAGAGAAAATAAGAAAAAAGAAAATGGTAGAAATAAAAATTGAAGAAAAAGAAATTTTTTTATCGTCTCATGTATTTGACAAAGAACAATAGAAAAAAAAAAATTTTTTTTATTTAAAAAAAAAGTGAGGGAAAAATAATGTTTATTAGAATTATAATTTTATCAGTATATTAAATTTGACAAGTATTAATAAAAGATTTAATATAAACAACTATGTTATTTTAAGAATTTGGTAGGAAAATTAATAATTTTTCTCTCAAAACACGGGATCACGTGATTCATATTTTCGTTTCCCGTTTGTGTGTGTGTAGAAGCTACTGTTATATGTTGTGACGCTGCGTTTCGCATCGTGTTTTCTAATGGTCCAGTTTTCAGGAGCACTCTGAAGATTTGAATTTTTTTACGCTTGCTTTGGGTCCCGGTAAAAATCCACGGCCAGAGTTAAGGCTTCACTCAGATGTTTAACTAATGGTCGGCAGAAAATTTTTTGAATTCAAAGCTCCTCATTGAACGGCGTAATGCAATTGACCTTATATATATATATATATATATATATATATAAATGGAAACAGCAAGTGCAATTAAGCTGATGAATCGTTTCGACCATTAAATAAATAAAATTTAACGATTTTTTTATTCTTGCGTTTATCCCAATACACATCCATCTAACATTTAAAGTATGTCGCCCCCTCCTTCTATTTTTGACTTTTTAATTGGCATTTGAATTATTAAAAACTAAATGGCAATTTGCATCCCACCAGTTTGGCATCTTAATAATTTAAAGTTAAATACTACAGTATCCCTCCTCAATTTTGTCTATCTAGCAATTAAAAAAATAAAAATAAATATTGATAAACAAAAAAATAAAAAGAGAAAATAAAATATCAACCTTATACATTAATTGTTTTTCACTTTTTAAATTTCTATACTTACGTGTTTTGGTGGAAATTTTTAAATTTTTTAAAAAATAAGTTTAAATGTATACTCTTTATATTCATTTCTCTATCCATCTAATGAAATTCAAAAAATAAATAATATTTTATCCTATATTTCGTATCATTTATGCCATGGCCTTTGTCTCTCGTATGTTGTTTCCGCCCGAAATAATGAAAAGTGAAAACTAGACAACCCGACGCACCAAAAAACACTGAACAATGCAGCAAGCCGACGATCAATTTTTCAGCAATTTCATTTTTTTGCACGAAATAGATCGTTATGAGGAAAGACCACGGATTGATAATTTAATTGGGAAATCCTTCGCAATGTTTTTCCTTTTCTGGCCGGGCGCAACCAAGCATCAAAGGTGGTCCATTTTTTTTTTATCAAATGGTGCATTGGAATTGATGTGCATCAACAAAGAAAAAAATTTCCCAAGAAGGAAAACACCATTTGACCAAAAAGGAGTCAATTATAAGCGATGGTGATCAGTGATTGACGACAAAAGAAAGAAGAAACATTGCCATTAATTTTTTTTCCACCCAAATTATAGGTGAAGAAGGAGCTGGCCTAAAGCAGTTCCCGGAAAATTTGTTTTGTTTAGCTGTGACAGTCTCCACGAGAGCAATGAGCCTGTCCTGCAACCACCGGCGGTACAATGACTTCAACGGTGACAAAAGATCATCTGGGCACTTACCATGTACGCAATTTAGGCATGTCTACGGTCTGCTCATTGATACATTGATCCAATGGTGGTTGCTTCTTGTCGGCCCACTTGCGCAATCTTTTCGAAGCTTCTTCTACCTACAGTTAAATTAAGCAAATGGGTCCATGAATACTTGCGTGAGGAAAATCTCATGTCAAATGCACTTGACTGGCCATCTGGCCGACGTATTTGCAATTTCTTTAGTGCCAAATGTGGGAGCCAGACTGTTGAGGCAGTCATGTGCAATGCCGGAGTCTATAGGCAGAAAATTACATGTCATAGGCTAAAAAGACGAAAAAATTGGCATAACCGAGTGGATAGATTAACATGAATGTCCAGTGAAAAATCGAGATGGGCATGGAAGTGAATTGGAATGAAGTTTTAGTGGATAATCAATCATCCCTTACAGTTAATGTTCTAAATTCAATGAGGGGATAGCGTCAGGTTACCTCTTTATTCCAATCGGTCCGAAATGTGACCCAAAGTAGAATGGCGGTTTGCATTGCGGTGCCACCAAGCATTCCTCCCCATAGGCCCTGCATGCAAAATGAGCCCATGAAGCAATTAATACCGATTCACATATTAACATAGCCAGTAGAACTTTGGATTTAATCCCTAGAAATGCACTCCCATTCTTTCCTTCTCTTTCCATGAATCAAAAAAGATGAGGGAACAAAAAATAAAAAAGGAGTACAATCACGGTTGAAGTCAAGTAGAACTGTACCTTTGCACCCATCTTGAAGTAGAAACCAAGAAGTGATCCCAAGGGCACTCCCACCATGTAGTAACAGCCCACGTTAACGTATGCAACAAAAGCTTGCCATCCACATCCAACGGCCACGCCTTTATTCACAATTGTTGTGTCACAAGAGATCGAGGCAAATTAAGACCATTAAAACCGGAACATTAAAGCAATTAAGTTATAGAAACCAAAATGATGTGAAGTCTCTTCCTCTTTTTTATTTTTTATTTTTTTTTTGGTACATCAAAGTCTTTTCCACTTATAGTTATACGAGGGTTGATTACCAGACAAAACCGGCTGAATTCCATTAAGGATTATCGTAGCAGCAAGAAGAGGGCTAAGATCTGCAACAGCATTAGCCACAGCTTCTCCTTCTGTGATCAAATAACTGATAGCATTGCGCAATGCCAACACTACTGCTGCCAGAATTACGGTGATGATAAAAGACGTCAGTGTCACCACTGCTACTGAAAATGCAGCTGATTTTGGGTTTCCGGATCCAAGTTCATTGCTCACTCTCACACTGCTTGTCCGAGTAAGAAAAATATTAATACACGGCATAATGCATTATAAAAAAAAAAAAAAAAAGGAGAGAGAGGGAAAGAAATGGGGTTTCAATTTCCTCTCCCTCCGTAATCTTAAATATTGAAAATTTCAAAGACCTGGCTGCGGCATTGAACCCAACTGAGATCATGAACAACCATCCGGATATTATCAGGCTGCAACACAGGCACATTGAAAATTAATCACACATTTTTCTCGGAGTCCTCACTAGGTCGGTGATATAAGCTACAAAAATACAGGTTAACATACAATGTATAATGTGATATTGTGAAAATGAGATGAAAAATTTCCCGATTTATGGTTGAATACTTTCAAAAATCCATTACTCTGTGCAACAAAAGTGTAACGTGCATTAGCAAATTTGAAGTTACTGAAATTTATTTATTTCTAATTTTTCGCTGCTCAAGTTGGTTGGTTCCAACTTAGGTTCAAGATTGCGATTTGGTGTTAACTGTTGCTTATTGTCTTGGCAGGCCCAAAATTGTGGGTTCCCTTACCTACCAAAAATCAGAAAAAATTACTAGATCAACGCAACAAGAAAATAAAACAGACAAGAACCCAAACGTTATCAACTGTACCAAATGGAGAGCGAATCCAAAGCCAACTCAGGGTTCTCTAGCAAGCCGGTCAACAGAACAAGAATTTGGAAGTACCAAATCTCCAAACACAGCATTACAGCCGATGCAGCGGACAGCTTGAAGAAATTCCACAACCCTGAAAAGGCTTGCAAACTGAAGCCATCCCATGTATACTTGCACTTCTCGCTTTTGACTATGTAAACAAATTGAGCCACCACGACAATCCACCACGATATACTCAACGTTAGAGACGCACCCAGCAATCCTAGGCCAATCTTGTACATTGCCAACCAACTTATTACAAGGTGTACGAATAACGTGGCTGCAGATATGTACGCGCTTGGGGCCACTATTCTTTGAGCTTGCAAGAATTTTTGTATTGGGAAATTCACTGCGTATGCGAAAATCTGAGGAATGAGGCCTTGAACGAAAAGCGCAGCAGCCGATGCTATTTCAGGTGATTCACCTAGTAAGATCAAAATGGGTTTAGAGAAGATGTACACGATGGTGAGTAGGATCCCAGTGATAGATAGGAGGATCATTGATTTCTGAAGATACACGCCTAGCAAACTATATTTTTGGGCACCAAACGCTTGACCACATAGAGTCTCCACGGCACTACCCATCCCCAGCTGTTCAATGCAAAGATTTTAATGAATATTGATTGCCGAACGACAAACAAACAGAAATGAACGATCTCTGTGGGTCGTTTTACTTTTGTAAAATTAAAAAGAGAGCCAGAAAGGTAATCAATATTATACACATTATATAAATATGAAAGCAAAAGGCTATATTCGCATGATATTGGCTTGAAAGTTAAACTTGCAATCAATTGCACATACCATGAGCCCGTAGGCAAATATTTGAATGCCGGATATGCCGAGAGAGGCTGCGGCGAGCTCAAGATTTCCAAGGTGACCAGAGAAGATCTGGATGGACATGGACAGGAGATAGTTAATCATATAAACGACAATGGCAGGCGCTGCCAAACGAAAGAGTAGCTTCGATTCGATCCATGTCGCTGCCCGGATGCGTTTCAAGAATGGAACTTGGGTGTTAGATAGTATGCTTTCAAGCTCGCCGCTCGATTCATGTCCCTTGTTTGGCTCTGCTTGCTGCAATGGCGGGTGGGATTGCAGCAGCGACTCTTGGAGATTTTCTTTTGGAGTTGCCATGTACGCCGGAGATATGGCCTGCGGACGAACTAGTTTCAAAAGCACTTGGTTTTGGCAGAGGCCGCCAGGTCAGGGTTTTAAAGGAAATTCCTCTTGTTAGACCATTTTCCAAAAAGCAATTGGTCAACCTGTACGGTATGAACGAGGTTCGTAGATTCTTAAATTCGTATTTTCCGATGACAAAAGGAAATCCTCTCCTTTAGGAAACACTCAATAACTAACAACGTATACTTTTACCTGATATGAACGTGTTCTAATTTAAGAAAGAAGATGTAAAAATTAAGATAATTAAAAAATTACTTAGTTTATTTTTTAATAATTTTATTAATAATTTTTTTAAAATTAATATTTTATTAAAAATAAAATAAATAAAACTATAAATTATACTTTTTTTAACAAATAAAAAATATTTTATAAATATATCAGTTATCATATTTATATTTATAAATAAAAAAATTCACATATAAATATTTTTATTTTTATTTAATTTTTTATAAAAATAATTTATAAGTTTTAACCTTAACTTTATTTTTAATTGTAATATTAATAAATTTAAAATATTATCAATATAATTTGATCTTATATTTAGAGGAAGCGATAATATAAAAATTTTAAATTTAAATAAATTCATATATAAATTTAAATTTTATTAATGTCACTCATTTTTTACTTTTTTTATTTTTGGATATGCACTTAAAATAGATTTTTTTTTTTTTTGATATTGGGTCAAGTAGTATGAGATTTTAATTTAATTCTATCTTTTTTATATTTATTAAGAAGTTTTTAAAATTATAAATTATATAATAAATATAAATTTTTTATTTGAATAAATTTTATATTTTTTTTTTTTTAAATAATAGAACTCAATATATCAAAAATAAAGATTTAAATTTTTAATCACTAAAATATCTATAGACTAACTTTAGCTTTTTTATCTTGCCAAAATTTATTTATATCATAGATATTAGTAAGATTCATTTTTATTGTTTGTTTCTTATTCAACAAATTCTTATTTTCAATTCTTTAGAAAGGAAGTCATACAATTCCAATACGTTAAGTCAATAAATTCCAACAAAAAAGTTCATTTATGCTAATTAAGAGTCCGCGTAGACATTCCAAACATGTTTAACTGTAGTTATTATTTTAGTGAAATTTATTGCTACACGTGACCTAGAAATTATTTATGCTTTACGCCACTACTCGTTCAATATTATAACTCTTTCACTTATCAAAAAAGGACAAAAAAAAAAAAAAAAGAAGCAAAAACTCTTTCATTTTATAGCGCAATTGTACGTATAATGAAACAGTGAGAAAGTGCAATCAATCTCTCCACCAGATGTTTTTAGGTTTTAGCTCGTTCGGCAAGTTATTGAAAACTTGAGATTTTCGTGTGTGTTGATCGGTTAAGGAATTAAAATTAATTTGAGTAGTTAAGAAAAATTATGTATACCTAAAGTGGAAATACAATTGTATATATATTGCATACGTACTCTCTTAGTCTTTTTGCCTGATTATATTCTCCGTGTTACGTCCTTGCATTTTTATTTTGCCCGTTTACGGTTTTGCTCGTGAGAGCAACGTTTCCAGTAACACATTGATTGGGCTGCACTGGTCCAACAGCTGAGCAATTTTGTTGTGTTCACTTTCGAGGGGTCCCATTCAGAAGGGTATTGCTCCTTTTCAAGGCGGGCCTGGGATACACCCTTGTCAGAGTGTGGCTCCATCGAGAAAAAGAGTGAAACTGTATTGTGCCTAGAATTTTAGGGCACGAGTCTTTTTTTTTTTTGTTTTTTTTTTTATACTGTACTGGATCTTGTTTAACAACTTAAACAATAAATTCTGTATAACCTATAGATCTAAGTACTATAAACTTTTATCTTATTATACTTAACTATTAATCATGTTTAAGTTATGTTTGGGTCTAGTATTTATATAAAAATAAATTGATAAATAAATAAATGTACAAAATAGGTAAAAGACAAAGAAAAAAAGTAAAATTTTAAAATTTAAGAAAAAATAAAATAAAAATAAATTTCTTTTTATAAAATTTTATTGGTAAAATTTAAATTTTAATTAAAATTACTTAAATTAACTACTTTTAAAATTTTTAACTAATGATAATATATTGTATTCTCTTTTTAATAATCTAATTATATTTATATTATATTAGTTAGCATATAGATTTTTATTGCTATATTTTTTAATCATGTTAGAAAATAAAAAAAAAATAAATGTTACGTGAATATTTATTAATATAATAAAAAAATAAAAATGGATTCAAAGCAGATTGTGCCCTGCCTAAACCTGGGTCATACCATAAGCTGAAAGGTCTCGGCCCAGCCTAAACTCGGGTGGCAAGCTTTGATGGGCATAGCTTGGTACTGTTTATGTACGAGCTCTGTCTGGGCCTATCCACGGGACGTCCGACCAATTTTACATGTCTAATTATGCTATGGTGGCCCTCTTGTGGAATTACATAACATAAAAAATAAAAATGACATTAGATTTATAGACACTGCACTGCATCTGTTGTAAGAACGAAAATCAAGCAATGACATTTAGTGCAATGTCAGTACAAATTGCGTTGCAGCTACGGTGTCTATGGATAACCAAAAAATTGACAAAAACAAAAAAAATTCATGCGTGGAGTTTACCATATCTGTCCAATTTTCTATGACCACGATTTTTGTTTGCGCTCAAAGATTGAAGGGACCTCTATACAGCAAAAGATCGAGACCCAAAAACTCAAATCAGACGGTGATGCATCTAGATTTGACCAGCGGATATATTGCAGGAACCCCTTGATGAATGCTGTCCAAGACTACATCGGAGTCCACCTCCAGCCATTCATTCATGAAGCCATAATTTCCTACTAGATTGAGCCCTGAATAAATCTTCCAGACCTCCGCTATAAAGAAAGTGCAAAAGCCTATGTTTTGAGCATAAGCTGCAAGCCACTTTCCTGTATGATCACAAATTAGTCCCCTAAATATACTGGACCTGGGTTCTCCCTAGCCGGCCCATCTGTATTGAGTTTAACTCACTCCCCAACTTGAGCTTTGCCAACCCACCAACTGAATGCCTATACTACAAAATTGCTTGGTGTCCAAGAAGGGGTGTCCTACCATACTGTACTCATGATATGGTGGAAGGATAGGTTGTGTTTGAAACACTTGTTTGTTCCTCCAGCACCATGTTTTCCGACATTTTATCACAAATACTGCTGCCCACCCATGTGATGTAATCCTTTTGTGATGTGATGTAATCTGTGATGCTTCCAACATTCGTTTGTGATAAGCTTAACAAGCTAAACCGCCGCTTCTTGTGGGGAGATTCTGAGGAACGAAAAAGGATCCGTTTGGTGGATTGGAATACTGTCTATAGACTGAAAATGACAAGTGGCCTGGAATCAAAAGCGCTATCGAGCAAAAGAATTTCACAGCACGGTTGCTGCGTGGCAAGTATTGCAAGGGGCAGCTAGCTTCCATCAATTTCACAAGAATATCCTCTCCAACGTCGCGTGACATGGTAAGAGCACAGAAGGTGTAGAGAATAACTGTAAGTGGCATTTGGAGGATGATTTGACTGTTCGATTTTGGAGCAATGTGTGGCTTGAGGATGTACCTGTCGCTCGATTTGGGGTTTAAGCGGTAGGATGGGATTGGACCAAGTTGAAGTCTTGGCTTCCCCTTGATATTCTTAGCAAATTGGCTGCGTAGGTGCTACGGCAAGGAAGGATAATCCTGACAGGTTGTGTTAGGGAACTTCTTCGGATGGGCGTTTCTCTGTGACGGAGGGCCCTAAATCCTGTCTTTAGGACCAACACTTGGCACCAGCAATTTGAGAGTCTCTGGAAGCTACGGGTGCCGAAGAAAATAAAATGCTTCTTCGTAGGGCAAGATACTCACTAACCTGGAACGGTGGCGAAGAGGTTTAGTAGTAGACAACCTCTGCCTTTCTCTGTGGAAATTTTGCGGAAAGCCCCCTTGCTTCACGGGGTTGTGGTCTGCCAACGTAGCTATTGGGATCTTGGGTGACCCCGAATTCCCCACCACCCCGCGCCCCCCCCCCCCCGGGGCTTTTTTTGGGTTCTAAATTTTGATCCTAATTGAAAATGCCTCTGTTCGTATGAGGCCTACCCCTGCCAATACTTCTTGGGCCCTAGTGGCCAGTGCCTGCTTAACTGATGTTGGGTTTCTGAGGTTCATTTATTGGCAATCACCATCTTCAATACCCATAAAATGACCCACCTGTCTCTAAATCCAATACTCAATTACAAAAAGAAAATAGTAGAAATGGGTTAATCTCCGCCGATGATTATAATTTTCAGAGGCGTAGTCAATGGTAGAAATGGGTTTTCTGTTCGAGACACGGAAAAAAATATTAATTGCATATAGAAAGCATCTTTTGTTGAACATTGGCAGAAAGGATCCGGAAATTCCAACAGCTCAAAACTCTACCATAATCTCTCTCTCTCTCTAAAATCAAGATTTCCCGCAGTTTAAAATCTATAGGACAATCATGTTTTATAATTAGCCGTTGGAAATTTTTATTTTTTCCCAAAATCAAGATTTGCGACAATTAAGAATCTCCCATAATCTTTTTGTTGGTTGAAAAATCTGGCGGAAAATAAAGATTTCCAACGGCTAATTATATTTAAAAAGATTTCTAATGACAAAAGATCTACTCAAGTTTAATGCATATTTCCCTTCATATCTTAAGCTTTTTAACTTTACGTGAAATGTTAAAATAAAATTATTAAATATAGTATAATAGTTATTGTATTTAAAATTTAAGTTTGAAATTTGAGCTTGGAATAAAGTTAATGCAAAAAGATGTCCATATTTCCACGTGCCAAAAAGGTTCCTACGGAACTTTGGAAAAGGAAACAAACGGACCCAACTCCCATGTGCAAGATAACAATAATGCAAAGGCTTTAACGCGCTCTGTGCCCCGCAAGTTGATTCCACGTCTGGCACATGCAAGGAACGCACCACCAGCCTTGACCGTCCGTCACACCAGTTCCAGGAGAAGCCCTCAATTCGTATCGTTTTTTGGCGTCTATTTCACTTTCGACCTAAAATTAGGTCTTCGGCTCTGTTCATTTTTCGGCGGATGGCTAAGCTTGATTCATTGTGATGTATGTGCTTGATTTCCCAAATCAATGTTGATATAATTACTGATTTTTTCTGGATTTTAATTTTTTTCTCTCGTTAAAAGATTTATTAAATCATGATTTATATAATAAAATTAATTTTTTATATTTTATAAATTTGATTGTTTTGTTATAGAATTAGAATCTGAAATTATAAATTGCACTTAATTTGTTTTTTTCTTATTATTTCAAGATAATCATATTAGGTAAGTTTTGTACGCACAGTTGGTTATATAATTCAGGAGTTTGGCAAGCAATTTAATGGACGTGCTTGAGTACCCATACCAGTGAGCTTTAATCTTGCAACCAAAAGCAAAATGCTTCATATCTCGAGTCGGCGATGTCCTCAAAACTTGACACCTAGAGATGCCGAAAATTGCATATGGAACCCTGTTTCAATCATTGGATGGTCACTGAGGTTTCCCACATGGTACTAATATATAAGCCCCTTACAAAATAATAATAATAAAAAAAGCAACAAATACAATTTACATTGAATTAAAAATTTGTCAATTAATGCAAATTTGAAGATACTCAAAATAGATAGATGAAATATTAAAAGATAATTAGTTGAAATTATAATCTAATAAAATCTCATATGATTTTTTTTATTAGTTTGAGTTAAAATTTTAATATTATTACTTGTTTTCAAATATAAAATAAAAATTAGGTTGAAAGTATATTATTAATTTTAAATTTAGTAATATATAAATTAAATATAATTAAAAAAATTATTTAAAAATATTTAAATGATAATTTTTACAAAAAATTAAATAAATATATTAATAACTTTGACTTGTAAATATAATGAATAATATATTAATAAACCATCTTTTTGTTTGGTGAAAAAAAAAAAAGAGGAAAGGAACTCAGCTCTCTTAATCGGCCATACGTGCCGTAATGCAGAAAACCGTCTCTCTCTTCTTCCTTCTCTATTTATACGTCGTGTTCTCTCTTTCCACGCAACGCACCACAAAAATAAACATGGGAAATTGCTTATCAAGCAGCGAGATCGAATCACAAAAGCAGATGTACCGGCAAAGAAACGGAGCAGAAACAAGGCGAAGAAGATCGGTTGAAACGGGCACTGTAAGAATTAAAGTTGTAATGACCAAGAAAGAGCTACAGCAAATGGTGAATAATGAGAAGGATCGCGACAACTTTTTGGAGCAATTGAAAAGTACTGCACTGAGGTTGAGAGAAAAAGGGAATGGGCATGAAGTTACAGAGAGTGATGATGGAGGCATAAATGGTGGTTGGAAGCCAACTTTGGGGAGCATCCCAGAGGATCAGTGATGGCCATAGACGGTTCCATATTGGCCCCAGGGGCCAATTCACTACCTTCTGCTGCATAAATATATTTACTTGTTTTGTACGTTTAAGATTTTAAATTTGTCTTCTCATCCTCTTGACTATATATTTTAATGATTTTCTATACTTATCTCATGATTTTTATTAATTTCCTACTATCTTTTAAATTGTTCTAAAATTTCTTGCCCCCACTCTCCTATAATTTGCATCATCTAAAATAATTGTTTTTTTTTTAACAAAAAAAAAAATTAGCATTTGTCTTTGTTGATGACTGCTGCTGCTCCTGTTAGGAATTATCTATGTTTCAGGCGATATACGTATACTTATTATTGTGGATTTAGCTTCAATCGATGCTTGCATAAATCAACTTTTATGCCATATGATGTGTTTATTTTGCATTATGTCACATCCTGTGGTAAAAAAATTAAATATAATTTTTGACATTACATTCTCCTCTATAATATGTTCGTCGCTCACACCCAATCCTAGATATGGAATCATATTTATCTTTCACATTTTTGGGTCTTTATAGTAAGGTATGTTGAGGCAACCTTCACATCAAGTCCATTTTCAAGAAAGGGTAATTAGCTGAACTTGATTCTTTTTTTCTCCCATGGAAAAATTTCTGTAATTTTTTCTTTCAGATACCAGTCATTTGAATTTCTTTTTAAAATTACGGTTATTAATTGCTCCATAAGGGAAAAAGTCATCACGGGTATATCTCTTCTATTGGATCTTAAAAACAATGGAACTAACGCGCTATGTCACATGTAGCCAAATAATTGTTAACTTTTCTATCGCGTTTCTTATTTTACTTTAACATCCAATTTGTATTATCGAAATGGCGACAGTATTCCTATATCGGAACAATTCTACGTTGGAGCTTAAAAATTTTAAGGGTTCAATTTTATAATATGGCCATGTATAAACAACCCGCAAAATTACAAAGAAGACTGATATTTTCGCTGAAATTTTGATAAAGAAAAAAATTCCGAAATTTGAATTAGAAATGCAGCAATTCTATATCGTAAGTTGCCCTCATCCAGTAACCTTCTCCTAGAACCTCCCACCCGCGTGATCCACCAGTAGCCGTTCTTGGACTCCGTAATTTCCTTCTCAAACATAAATCCTTGTTCGAGAATCAAAGTTCAAAGCCCCAACTTCCAGACAGCACAGTAGAAGACAACGACCGTCCCAGAAGTCGCGGGCCACGGCGGGTGCGGCTCTGTTGCCCGTTCAACTCTCCAACGTCCGTTTTCGACATTTCTGGGATGGGCTTTTCAGATTCGACGCGAAATTTTGGGACAAAATACCTCACAATTCCAATTAAAAATCCACTTCCAAATTCCCATAATTAAAAAGAAAGACTTGAGGGATGTTGTTAATTGATAAGAGTATTTTGGTTGGAACCTGGAATGAATGATGAAAAAAATAATAATAAGTAGAAAATTGAAAAAAAAAATTCACGCTTCGTACGTGGTTATCAAATATCAAATCCCCAACAAATCAAATATCTTCTGATTTTGAATAATAGAACGGATATGTTTAGTCACGTGTAATCAAATGGCGTTCATTCTTTCCCCATATTCCAACCACAATACACGAGATTGCAAAATTGCTGACTACACGAGTAAAGATTATAAATGCATAAAGCGATAAGGACGAACAAAGCTTGAATCCATAAAGTTCGAAGATCAATCATAGAATAAGTCAGTACCTAATAGAAATGGTAAGTTGATGCCATAAAAGCCACAAAAAAATATTTTTGATGCTGCTTGACCCTTCTCATCATTCTATATAACCACAGAATGGCAATGGCCCATTACACAAGAGACATTAGTTGTGCAATTTTGAACATTGAATTGCACATTGCTTTCACCTTTAACGACAAAATTTATTGTGGTAAAAACACGGGCATATGCAAACAATGTTGCTATGACTGTAACAGTTGTTCCTTCCCGGCACCACTTGTGTCCGCCTGGAAAAGTTAGAAAAAAGTCTATCACGTAGATGGGATTTTCTTCCTGTTACTAAAAATTTTTATTCCCTTCTCAAGTTTTACAATTGAAAAGCCTTACAGGATGGAAGAAGATTTCCAGCTGAAAATTTATTCACTGCTTCCTCAGATTCCGGATAACATATGGAAGAATGCCTCCATTGTTGAAGTAAGCCAATTCCACCTGCAATTGCAATCAAGTTTTAAAATGCATATGAGAGAGAGAGAGAGAGAGAGAGAGAGTCCTATGCCAGGGTATGCATGGCAAATATGAATATTACTTAGGAAGTATAACCGGAAAACTGAGAACAACAGCTCTGCTGTAAACCAACAATCAAAAGCTAAGCACAAAGTAGAAGAGACAAAATCAATAAACAAGACTCCCACAAAAATGTTGATGGTTTGCTAAGCAATTTGCAGAAAAGAGCAGCATCTTATTGATATGTATATGCAATCTGCCAAATTATTATGACAAGGCACTAGGAATATGCTTCAAAAGCCAGTCCAAATAACCACAAAAATCAGTAATCACACAGATAGATTCTTAAATTGTTGGAGATTTTACTAATATAATTTATTATTGGTACTCTATTAAAGCAATAAATCTAAGCCTAAGCACTAGCCAGTTGACATACTCTGATCTCTGGTCTAACAACAAGGGCATGTTCAATTCAGGTGTCCAAAAAGAGGAAAAAGGCTTGTTTGGAAATAATAGGTGCAACATAATGATCCTAACTTTGGAAGATACCTTAAGAGTGAATTGATGGTATCAATAAACTGCACGATAATATACCGTGCTTACCTGGTTTTTGATATTACCAGTTCATTTCAATTCACTAATTTCCAGGGAATAGAAGGTAACACACCTAAATTTGGAAAAAACAGACTCAATTTCAATCATGAAGCTACAGAAAGACAGGTGAGTACCTCAGTGTCAAACCGCACGGTACAAGTGAAAGATTTTCCT
Source organism: Rhizophora mangle (assembly GCA_037832345.1). Lineage (NCBI taxonomy): Eukaryota > Viridiplantae > Streptophyta > Magnoliopsida > Malpighiales > Rhizophoraceae > Rhizophora > Rhizophora mangle. The sequence goes on along the minus strand of JBAPLJ010001937.1, from coordinate 1,168,650 downwards.
GTGTCAGTTGTGACAGCAACGTCTTGGCCAGGCTTTATCTCATTGATATTGGTTGGAAGGTCAATGGTATACCGCTCATGACCAGTCAACCCTAGTGTGTCTGCATCCTGAGCAGGCTTGAAACAAAGTGGAATAATCCCCATTCCAACCAAATTGCTACGATGAATCCTCTCAAAACTTTTGGCAATCACTGCTTTAACTCCCTGTAACAAATCAACTTAGTAAGAAGACCATACATGTCAATAAAAACACAATGAAAATTGAATCCGGGAAAGTTGCAACTTAATAAAGCAGCTCAATAGAAGGACTCACCAATAACATTGGACCTTTAGCAGCCCAATCTCTGGAGCTTCCACTTCCATACTCAGCTCCAGCCAAAACAATGGTCTCCTGTCCTGCAGTCTTATACCTCTGAAATGGTATGTCAAATGCAAGAGTTGGTTATTCGCTAGATATATTTGCTGCCTAGAAAATACAGTTTTTGTAGCATCATAAATTACAGCAAACAATTTCAAATTACCATAATCATACAATACAATGGCAATTGATTGATGATTCAATTCAGATTACAATTACAACAACTCACAATGACTGCCATTAGTGTACACTATCATTGAATGATCAATTTGACCTATTGAAATAAGTGTAGCATGCATGTAACTTTTTTTTTCTTTTTGAAAAAAAAGAAAGAAAAAAATGTACTCAAATAGAAGGAAGCCATATTTCACACATTTGAACAAAGGGAATTTATGTTTTAGCTAGCATACCTAGGTTCAATCTAAACCAACAAAGACACCAAAAATTAATCATGTTTCCAAGGGAAGAAACATTGAAGGAAAGCAATTAGCCAGGATGAACAAACTTGCAAATATTTAGAACCAACAACTAACCACTGCTGCATCATAAACAGACAGTTCCTCTCCTGTAGGAATGTGGATTGTCTTCGGGCCCACTTCCCCATTTAAAAGTTTGTTTACAAGTCGAATGTTCGCAAAAGTTCCCCTAGCCATCACTTCATCATTTCCACGACGACTCCCATAAGAGTTAAAGTCTTTGCGTTCTACCCCTCGCTCAAGGAGGAATTTTGCAGCCGGACTGTCCTTGTGAATGCTTCCAGCTGGTGAGATATGATCAGTTGTAATACTATCACCAAAGTTCAGTAAACAGTAGGCATCTTTCACTCCATGGGCACCAGGAGGATCTAGGGTCATGTTCTTGAAGTATGGAGGCTCATGAATGTAAGTTGAATTAGGATCCCATGAGTATGAGCTATTAGCTGGTACAGTCAATTGATTCCACATGGGATTGCCCTTTGTTATAGCCTCATAAGTACTTTTGAACATTTCAGGCAGCACACTGGATTGAACAACCTAAAAGAGTATAAAACCCCAAGTAATTCCTCTCATGTCGATAACTATGCATCTAACCACCAAACTACATCATACAATATGCATACTTGACAAGGCATACCTCTGCTATTTCTTCTGTTGAAGGCCAGATATCCTTAAAATAAACACTCTTACCATCTTTACCTGTTCCAATTGGCTCCTTATCAAAGTCAATATCAACCTGCAAAATGATTTCATTCATAGCACAAACATGAAATTAATGAACAAAAGAATTAAGAATTTTTGCTACAGCAATAATGAAAAATTACATAGTTACAGTGAAAAGGCAACATGGTGTTCCTCATAGAATTAGCATATAGCATAAACTTAACAGCAGTTCACCTAAACCATTCACCAATCATGTATAAGTAATTGACCATTATAGAACTGGTGATTAGTTTATTGATCACTTCTAGAACTGATTAAACTTCTTAAAGCTCCTATCACCAGAGGGACAGAAAACGTGGAAAAATGTTTACACACCGTGCCAGCAAGGGCATATGCTACCACCAAAGGAGGCGAAGCAAGATAGTTGGCTCTTGTTAAGGGGTGAACCCGGCCCTCAAAGTTCCTGTTACCAGAAAGCACAGCTGCTGCAACAATGTCTGGAAAGGAGAAAAAAAATCAAACACAATTGGAAAAAGAACAACCCGTCCACGAAAAAAAAAAAGGATCAAAACATAAAAATCAATGATACAATAAATGAACTCATCAAAGTACAAATTTATAGGACATCATAACTCCTTTTTTCAACACATGAACAAAAACTTAAGAATACCATTTTGAGAAATAGCAGAAGCAACTGATTCATCCAATTCCCCAGAGTTGCCAATACATGTTGTGCAGCCATATCCAACAATGTGAAAGCCCTGCTCATTCAAATAGCTTTGCAGGCCACTGCACCAAGCAAACCAAAGTTGAATTTCTCGTTCATGACCATAGAGAAGCACAAAGGAATCATTCATTATATCGCCGTGGTTCCAGCCTAAGTAATCAATGATTACAAGAAATACCTCTGGAGTAAATATTTGGTAACAACTCCAGAACCTGGGGCAAGACTAGTCTTTATCCATGGCTTGACCTGATTAACAAATTTTTTAGCAATAATTAGAAAATACCATAAGCATCAAATACTGCATGTATTCTTATAAGAACATGTCCCAACCTGCAAACCATGTTCACAAGCCTTCTTTGCAACAAGAGCAGCCCCAAGCATGACACTGGGGTTTGATGTATTGGTGCAGCTGGTAATTGCAGCAATTACAACACTACCATGCTTCAGCTCTGCAGGTTGTCCATGGAATGAGAACTTTGCCACTTTTTCCTGTGCCTCTTTTGGTATGGAAAACCCCTGCATTATCATAAAACATTATAAATTTATGATCCAGAAACAAGAATGGATAAGAACACAATCTTGTCACTAATTTTTTTGAATTCGTCACATCAACCAAATTTAGTCAAATAAACAGGTTTCAATCAAATAGGTTATTTTACATGGCCCAATAGGTTTAATATTAGTTGTTAACCATTCAGTCCCTGCAACACAGCAAAAATCATGCCAATAACAGCTGCAAGAATAACATGGTTGGACTAAACTGTAAAATTGGAAAAAGGGGAATTAAACCAAACCTGTGGCTTGTTGTATGTAGTGCAGTCTATGGAAAATGTGATCAAAATCTGCCTAATTAAACTTATCCAATGAGTTTTGTTTGGGAGAGGGGAAGGCGAGGGAGAGTGAGTACATGAGATAATTAAGAAACTTAACTAATTGGATTAAACCAGGGACCACACATTGGTTAGGCTGAAATCTTAAAAGAAATTTGAGGGTAAATTGGTAACAGACCTTGAATCCAACTTTATTATCAAGACAAGATTGCCAATCAGCCTTCATTTCTCTCAAAGGAACCCGATCATGGGGCCTGCAAAAGAACACCATTTAAATCTTCAATATTCTGTGAAAACCAGAAAGACATTGAATGTTATTTGAGAAGCTATTTACCCATGCATAACATAGAATTTATGAGCAGGAGTAATGGTAAAAAGTGCATACCTCTTTGGTCCAGAGATACAGGATTCAACATCCTCAAGGTCCAATTGCAGATATGATGAGTATACTCTTTCTTGCTGAGGCTGAATTATCAGAAAGTGGAAAAGTTAATACATCTACAATTTTGTACATTATACTAAATACTTGAAAAAAAGTGTCAAACATGACAAAGGAAGTAAAGGTATCACCTCATTATAGTCAACAAACATTTTATTTGCACGCAGATAAGCTTCTATCCTTGCCACCTAGAGAGGTGTAAGAAGACATTCAGCATTTAAGATCTCAAATTGCATACAAGTATACATGTGTGCACACACACACAAAAAAATAAAGCATTCTTACTCACAATTTCATCACTCCTCCCGGTCAGTTTAAGATATTGTAAAGTAACATGATCCACAGGGAAGAATCCCATGGTTGCTCCATACTCAGGTGACATGTTAGCAATTGTTGCCCTGTCAGCTAATGACAGCTCACCCATACCATCTCCTGCATAAATATACAAACATTAAAACTTAACCAGTGTAAAGCACAAACTTTAATCTATAAGAGCCAAATTACCGTAGAACTCAACAAATTTGCCAACAACACCATGCTTCCTCAGCATTTGAGTCACAGTCAGAACCAAGTCAGTTGCTGTAACGCCATTGCGCAATTTTCCAGATAACTTGAATCCAACAACACCAGGCAACACCATGCTCATGGGCTGTTAATGTCAAAGGGGGCAATTTTAAAGCCAAAACTATGACAGAAAACTCTAGAAGTCTGCTTAAAAGAATCAAAAGTAGAAAGTGTGTTAAACATAAAGGAAATAGAAGAACATGAGGTCATTGCCCATGCATGCCTTCTTGGAAAGAGCAGAGAACATAACATAGAAAAGGGGAAAACAAATTGAAAGAACCAAGAGTTTGTGCATCAAGTTCTGGTTTGTTTCGCAAGACAAAAAAATCTAAAAAGACATACATTGACAGTCATAATTATAGAAACAAAAGAGCTCCAAAAAGTAGTTGAAATTTTTGGAATGGAGTTACTCCATGGCACAATTCCATTTGTACCTGACCAAGCATTGCAGCCTCAGCTTCAATACCTCCGACTCCCCAGCCAGCAACACCTAGGCCATCAATCATGGTCGTGTGAGAATCAGTTCCGACCACGCTATCAGGGTAGAGCAAGCCATCAGTATTGAAGACTACACGTCCCAGATATTCAAGATTCACCTAAAATTTTGCAAAGCAAACATACATATGTTAATACATGCAAATTTACTGTGTATCTAAAGAATACACTAAGTAAACACATGATCAGTTGACTGAGAATAATAATGTAAATGCCAGTAGGTTGAAAATTTTCTAAAATAAATATTGGATTCCAGGTCTGCATTATACCTGATGCACAATACCAGAACCTGGAGGAACCACAAGCATATTACGGAAAGCCGTAGAACCCCATTTAAGAAAAGCAAATCTCTCCTTGTTCCTCTGAAATTCAAGCTCCATATTTGCCTGAACAGCATTTTCTGATCTTGCCACGTCAACTTGAACTGAATGGTCAACAACAAGATCCACAGGAACCTGCATGTAAGTTAGTTTGCAATAAATTGTCAGGAAATTAAAAGTACAAAACAATAGTAAAAACACAACCCTGTTATTCAAATCCATGAACAATTTCCCAAGTTAATTGCAACAATAGCACTGTCATAGTGGTAAAATAACTTTCTAAGTGTACTAATCAATGAAATTATCACCAACTCATCAAGAAAAGAGATATTAGCTGATGTGGAAGAATACAATAAAGAAACTGCACTTGGTATAAGATAATTTATGATGAAATGATAGACAAACTATTCTAAGCCAACACACATATACAGCTTTAAAGCAGTTACACAATAATCAATTTTAATGACATCAATCCCTGAGTGCATAATACAAATGAAACACACCAGTGGGTTAATCTTGCTGGGATCACTTCCAAGGCTGCTCATGGCATCACGCATGGAAGCAAGGTCGACAACAGCTGGTACTCCAGTAAAATCCTGGAAACAAAAACTGACAGGTCAAAGTGTGGAGACAGATTAAAATACATAGGGATGGATAACAGTATTGTGACATACCTGCAATAGGACACGAGCAGGCTTGAAGGGGATTTCAACTTGTTTTGGGGATGTATTTTCCCAATCAATGATCTTCTCAACATCTTCCTTAGTGACCTGGAAGTTGTCGCAGTTACGAATTGCAGACTCAAGTAGGATTCTGATAGAGTACGGCAGCTTATCTGTCATGGACAAAGAAATGCATACCATTAATCCCATAGTAAAACAATAAGTAGCTATCGGGTTGGCAAAATCGAGTGTGTGCCTATCCTGTAAAATGTTGTGGCCATGGGGATTTACCTATCCTTGGGTCATTAAGAGCAGGCAGGCTATAGAACTTCCCAAACTCGCCACCGCCTGGCTTAGGGAGACTGGTGAATATGTCCTTGAAAGGATGTTCAGGAGCTGAAATCAAAAAGAGTGAAATACTCGGTATTTGATCAGAAATTGAATCTCTAACATGAACAAACGTATTCATTCCACGTAAGGAAAGCAGTAATAACATAAAACAGAATGTTGAATTAGTACTATACACCTACTGTAAAAATCGGTGCTTAAGATGTCTTTTATGAATTTGAATCACAATTGAAAAGGACATGAGATATAGAAATAGCAAAATAGCTTGGAATATTATACTTAATTGATTAAGGAAAATAAGAAACAAATAGAAATCGAATGCATGGAACAAAAACTATGAAATAAGTGATTAAAAATCAAATTTCTAACAAAACGGAAGTTGAGACGTTGACTGATCCAGAGTCAAGCATTCACTTCTAACGAAAAGAGTATATAGTTTTCAAAATGCCGTACACAAAGACGTTATTGGATTCCAGCTCATAAACATAAAGTCACGGAGAAAAAAAACTCCAAAATATTAGGATCTCATCACGTACCCATTGTCGCGATCTTCCTCTGGAACCGTTCTATCACGGGAGCAACGGCTCTAGCCTGGGCCCGGAGACTGATTGGAGACCGCCAATCGACACCGTGGTTCCACCGAGGGAGGGAGCACCGGAAGGATCGAACAGCGGTGGCTAAGCTGAGAGATCGGTGCTGATTGGCTATGGCCAAAGAAGGTGCAGAAGGAGAGAATTTAGGAGGCGAAGGAGAAAGAGCGAAGATTCTAGAGAGAGAAGAGGAGAACCTAGGCCTGGTGGCTCTACCGAGGAGAGCAGAAGCTGAGGTGGAGGCTGTTATATACATGACTGACTTCACACGGAAAAGCTCAAAATGGCAAGACAAAGTAGGTAAGGATAATTATCAGAGGGACGGCAATAGACAGAAAGAATGGGCTGCAGGGACACGAGAGCTAACAATAATTCATGGCCGACTCCTTTTGCGCTCTGTGATGTTGAATGATTTAAGAGGAAGAGAGAGAGTGGCTTGTGTCGAACAACATAACCTAGGCTGCTTGCCACGCTCTTCAAAACAAGGAAAATGTTTTTTTTTTTTTTTTTTTTTCTGAGAAAGGAAAAATGTTAGTTATTAGAGGAGGATTGTTTCACATGGAACACCAGTAGCGTGGCGGTAAATATTGCGAATAATCAATTATTACTTTTATACCTTGTGATTAGAATTAACATATAGTTTATATTTAATTTTTTTATAAAAAATATTTATTATTTAAATATTATTAAATTTAAAATTATTTTTTATAATTAATTTTAAATATTAATAAATTTAAAATTTAATATTATTTATTTTAATAAAAATATTTTATTTTTAAAAATAATAAAATTAAAAATTAAATTTAAATTAAACATATTATTATGTATCTAATCACTATATATAAATATATAATAAATATTATATGATAAAATTTTTAATATATTTATAAAAGAATGTAATTAATGGTAATAATTATAAATATAAAATTTTTATTATATATATATATATATATATCTAAATATATATATATATATATATATATAATTATTAATTAAATTTATGTATTTAAAATAAAAATAAAAATAAAAATAATAAAAATGATAAAATAAGTATGCATAAAGTAATAGTCCGCCGTCCAATCACTGTCATCCACCGGAGGAACCCATGCAGAAAACTACCCTAACTCGCAGACGCTTTTAACGCTCATTTGCTGGAAATGTCCCAAATGGCGTGCTTTTATTCATTGTGTGGTCCGATCATGAGGCAACACAGTTTTATGAACTCCATTAATCTTTAAAATATTATATATTATATTAATATTATTTTATATAAAATAAATAAATTAAATATAAATTTTTATTATATCAACATAAAATTTTTTGTATTATATAAAATGTAATGTGTGTTATATATAATATTTTATATATAATATAAAATATTTGTAATTATTTATATTTATAAAATTTTTGCTTACAAAGATTTTTCCTAATCAAAATTGCATCGGGGTATTGGCATAAAAATGGACCACGTCCTTACTGTTGTTTTGGAAATTTTCTATCCGTTACTTCTGTTTTTATTTTTTTATTAAAATTTTTATTGAACTGTAAATTATATAATAAAATTAATTTTTTTTATAAATTTTATATTTTTATAAATAAAACATAAAATTTTAAATAAAAATTTAAAATTTTAATTTCTGAATGGTGAGGCGAAATTTCTTTCATATAAGGAGAAAACTTACACTGGTCTATCCGCCGTGGGGTTAGGATTCAAAGCTGGTCAACGATTGGCGCTTGGCATGGCCGAAATTAGAAAAGTCTTGGGCGGGCGACGTTTGGAAGCATCATTAGAAACGGGTACAGCTCGCCATTGCTAGAGGTCGGGCTTGGAAGGGGGGACTATCTGAATTATATTTCTGTGTGGGCCCAGCAAAAGTCTTGGTTATTGTTAAAAAAACAAACTCAAAAGTCATGATTGAGATTTCCAGCTTTTGTCACTTATTTATTTATTTGGATTTTTAGAGAAAAGGTTAGCAAACGTTGAATGGGTCTGGATGCCATAACTCCAACAAGGGAATTTGTTATAAAATATTCAAAATATATAATAATTTGTTTGGTGCAAAATACATTAATATTTCAATAGGTAATAATATTTACACCAATAAAGCAGACTATAAGGAATAGCTTTTTTTTTTTTTATCTTTGATGAGTAGGACTTTAAATAGAAAATATATTTTTAGAATAATTTTTCTTTGGAGATTTTTTAATTTTAATATGTGATGGTACTCTTCTAATGAATTTTTATTCCTAAATTTTTGGAATGTCGATGTTGAAAAGAATGAATGTATCATCAAATAGAACTCCCAAATAGGAAAGACACTTTGCTAAAAAAACATAAATATTTCGAAGCTACAAGCTAAATTGTTTGACATAATTTCATAATATAGGAATGGAAGATATTGCATATACACAAATTTAAGTAATATGGCGTCACAAATTTCTCTCTCCAAAGTGCTCCAGTTTTAAAACCTTAGTAGCAGTCGTATATTTTAATGCACACCACGATTAGGAATACGATATAGCAACTAACCTTTTAGATGTAAAATAATCCGTGCAATAATTAATTAAAATTATGTTACGGAAGCTCAAATCTATCAATTTCCAATATCACCCTTTTATTAGGAGCAATTTAATAATTTCATGCCAGTAACCGCAATGGTCATTATCTTATTATACGAACAACTAATTCGCGATGCACCATTTTGCACACATTTCGTTTCAATGGGGTTTTTTTTTTTTTTCTGGTGTAGATATTTTTCCCATCCCATTAAATAAAGATGGCATGAAGTGGGATATTTTATTAATTAAAAAATTAAATTTCTACTTTTGAGATTTCAAGTTTTAATTTTACAAAAATATATATATATATATAATCTATCAAAATAAAAAAATAATGCCATAACATGATACTTTTTAATGAATAAAATAAAAAAATAATATATAAATTAGTTAGTTCACCGTATTAAGTACTTTCAAATCTTGACTTCTTTCTCTTAATCTTTTATATTGTCGATTTCTTCTTACGCTAATAATAGCGACTAACCACATATTTGATAGTTGTAGTTTGTCCAAATTTAGCCGTATATCACCAAATTTTTGTTGCCAAAAGCATAGGAAATCCACATCTTAGCAATAAGTGAGAGTATCAAAATCAAAAGGACAACGATGGAGTTTTAATTGCGAGCACGCTTTCATCTCGCATCATAATCGTCGTTGCTACTCCTATCGATTATGCTTGTGCCACCTTCCACTTCGATCTTCACTGTGTATACTTTCTCTTGCAAGTCCCAAGTTTTACTTGGTTTCGAGGACTTGTGCTACAATGTGGAAAATGAGGATTCGGCCGAGGAAAAAGTTACAGGCCACTTTTCTTTTCATTTATTATTATTATTTTTATTTTCTGCGAAGGGATCATGTTTTGTTTCAGAGGATAGAGAAAGTTGGATGAAGAGTGGCGGCTAGATCACAAGCTCAGCAAGACAGTAATCGAATTAAACACACGTTCACTGTATAAGTGGGGCTCATCTTCCCGTGAAGACCCCATATAACAGGCAGGTTTTAATAAATAATTGGACCCAATGTTCCATGGGCTTATCTACCTGAGTTAACAATTTTATCCACTTAACCCATAAGCCCAACTTATCTGGTATACAACACACATTTTTCATGTGCATGAGCGGGATTTGAACTTTAGTACTACACAGTTAATACTCGGTCTGTTTTTGGGTAGGGCAGACGCGAGAAAAAACATTGTTTATGTTAGGAGAAATTAAAAAAGAAAAAAATTGCCTTTTGTTTGTAATACTGAAATATTTATTTTCTTTTTTTTTTTTGTGTTTGATATATATTAGTTATTTACTAAGTACAACCTTAAACACAAAATAGCAAATAAGCAACATATTATAAATAAAAATTATATCTTGACCCAATTAAAATTTCCATCTTTATTTTGGTTCGTATTTGATTGCCTTCTTGTGGTTGTAATAATCATAAAAAAGAAAATTAACTATTATAAAATATAATTTAAATTAGTCTCTCTATTTATTAGAATGTTTATCTTTAGAATAAAAAATTACATATTTACTAGAATAACGAAAAATCAAGCTTGTAAAAAAAAAAGATCAAATTATATAAACAAATTGTGAAAGTCGATTGTTCTTCATATAAATTAAAAATCGAAGAAAGAAGTGTGTGAGACTGATTTTTAAGTATGATTGACAGTAAGTCTAATTTTGGGAATTAAAGTTTTACAAAGATGATAATATTTGTTAATTTATTTGCGATGGCGATGGGAAAGGCGACTGCTGACCAGCAACGCTGACTATGGAGCAGGTTGACTGCGACAACTCTCTCCTTATCTTATGCTTTCTCTCAATAGTTTAAATTTATTTTGTTATAATTTCAAAAAATTACTTCAACTCCATACTAATCCAAGTCATTTTCAATAAAAATAAAATATATTTTTTATTAATTTATGAAATAATTTTTTGTTAATTCCAAATTTCGAGTTGAAGTTAATTTAAAAGAAAATAAGTTTATTTTTTTATTAATTTATAAATTATTTTTCGTTAATTCTAAATTTTTATCTTATCAAATAGGAAAAAATGTGAAAAAGAATTTTAAAAAAATATTTTTTAACAAATAAAAAAACTCTAAGTGAAAAAAAAAAAAAGAAAAAACTTAATTAACTTGGTCGATCCTAGCTCGATTTGCACCGATTTAGTGGTAATATCACTGATCTTCGATTGATTGCTTCAAAATTTGGTACGAGTACTTTTACCGTTAAAAAAAAAAAAAAAGCGAAAACGTAAAATAGGACGCACAAAGATGATAGGGGACCAGGCACGCTTTTTAGAAAAAATAACAAACGGGTATCACGGGCTCTAAGCCCAATTAGGTAATTACCGCCCGCGCGGCCGCACCCCTCTGTCCACATTCAAAAACCCTACGCCCCTCCAAGCCTTCGGTTTCCCGCCTCTCATCTCCTCCTTAAGTATCTCCCACCAACACTACCATTTCCATCACTTCTTCACTAACCCTAATCTCTAACATCAGACAGGTTAACCTCTCTCGCTCTCTTTCTCTATCTCTCAAGCATGAAGCAAAGGATCGTGGCTGGCCGCAGGCAGTCCCCGACCCGGGCAGAGCCCTATTTAAGGTTTCTCAAACCGGGCGCGTTGGCCCAGCTTAGAGACTCGCGAATCAATTCCAGATCGCACCGAGTTAACACTCTCCCACAGATCTCGCCTAACTGCTTGTCACCGCGGGAATCTCTTTCGCCCAATGAGGGTACGCTCCAGTCCAATATCTCCGACGAATTCCCTTGCTTTGCAGGCAGGATCTACCGTCCGAGATGTCCTCAAAGGAAGAAACTTGTTGCCACTAAAGGTGTTCTGTTTGTAAGATCGAGGCCAGCCAGCCCGGTATTGGGTTCGACGGATCCCATTATCAACGTGTTAAATAATGATAGTGCCGTTATCGCTCATTAAATGAAATAGGGATCTTTCCTGTTGTAGACTGTTTTTCTTTTTTATTCAATTTTACTTGTTCATGGTTTATGTGGAAGATTAATGTTAGATAGAAGTGAAATCCATAATTAAAAAAAAAAATCATAAAATTTCCAGCTCAGATCTGGAATCGTGGACCTATTCTGATTTCGGCCTCTTGTTATCAGATTATAAATAAAAGTTATTTTAGCCGAAATTTAGACTTCTGAATGGGCAATTGAATGCTGCTTGTTTGCTTTTAAAGTGATCGATTATTGTTCTGCGAGTTATATCGGTTTTTAACTGTGCCGTGGTTTATTACCCAAATATTTGTTAGAAAGGGGAGAGTCAAGTCAATGACAATGATTCATTGTCACATTTAGTGTTTCTGTTAAAGAATGCTTAGTTGGAAGATTTCACGCGTTCATTAATGACTTGTAATCGCAGTATTTCCTTTTCAATCTGTTATTATTTGTTTGTAAACTCTGAAAAACTCCCCCATTCTCTTTCTAAATGATCCCGCTTGATGCTTCTTGTGGATCTCTTAGTGCTTGGTTCTTAAAATCGCAATCTGCAGGTCATTAGAAATGATCCTGCTTTTAAAATTTTGAAATTGTTTGTAGTAAGCTTTCAAAATGTTTATAGCCTGCAAATTGATGGTCTTGGGTTGCAAGCTAGTCTGATATTGGTGTTTTCAATTGCTTGTGAAAATTCTCTTAGAGCAGCTTGATAGCAAGAAAAGCAGCCGAGTGGATTTGCTATTTGGTGTGGCTTGATATCTTAACAAGTTTCGGATTCACGGGTTATTGTATGGTCCACACGTCTCCTGAAGATGTTGGATCTGCCTTAAGAACTTAGATCCACACCGCTTGTATATCTTGACTTACAGATTTCGTTTAGATTTCCCTCCAATATTGCTCGGGTGAGAAGCCTCACTATTTTGAAGCGAAGTGGAACATTTTGGTCCATTTGCCTTGATGGTCTATTGACATAGGCGCCAAGGCGCGTTGATTTCAGAATGATGGTGCAGAAGATTGGGGCTTTTTTGTTTTTTTTTTTAGGGAGAAGCTTGTGCTGATGTCTCCAATGGCAAAACAATTCTAGGCGCCCACGCCACTCCAGGTATCTCATATTAAAGACTTGGCTAGATCTGACGTGTAAGCCACGATTGTTTCAATGAAGTATTGTGGGTAAATTTTGGCATTACTAATTTAGTTGGACTACATTGTTTTTTAGATAGATTTTTGCTTTTTAATTTTTGAAATCTTAAATTTTAATCTTATAAAGGTCATGGAATTGAATTTATGCGAATAAGAAAAAAAAAAAATTAGCTCGTTGTACATAGTATATTGTGTCTAGTATGACTAATGAATATCCTAATAAATCCAAAAAAAAAAAAAGGACAAGTAATATTTGACCATTGTAGAGAAAATTGATTTTTATTACTTGGAGGGAATTGAAAGTCGACTCGTGGGTGGATTTTCACAAATTCTCCTGTGGAGGGATTTTTACTAATTAATTGATTTATATGATGCCCTTTAATCTAATCTCATTTATCATATTTTAAGGTTATAATTCTAACTTTATCCATAATATTAGAGAATTTAAATTAGTTCAACCAAATAAAATAAATTCTAAAATTTTCAAATTTAAACTAGAAGATTTTCATTTCAAATTCTAAGGATTCGAGATAAGCAACTCAAAATTGTACATGGATTGGGACAAAGGAATTCCATAGATTTGCGAAGTTGATTTAGAAACGAGCATACGGGGGCACATTCTTTTCCACATTAAATTCTACAAGTCAAATCCCCTGAGAAAAAAAGAAAAGAAAAGAAAAGAAAATAAATTCAATCCTCGTGAACGCACCGTCACAAACGGTAGGCCCAACTTTGCCTGATTGACAAATGGGCCTCTATCCGCTCTAGATAATGAAAGAACTTTTGAAATGAATCATCGGCTTTTAGCGCATAGCCTGACCCACTTAATTCAACGATGTCGTTTCAATTTTTGAGTTTAACCGGGCCAGTCCGGTTCAAAAATCAGACCTCGGCAGCAGAAAGTTAACCCACTTCAACGATGCCGTTAGGTTTCTTTTTTAAGCTTCTAGTCTAAGTGGATCAAGAGTCAGACCCTCCGTAGTGTGTGTGTAAAGCAGGATAAACTTCGCCGTTTTGAGTTTAACAGTCTACCCTAGTCAAGAATCAGGCTCTGCGTGGGAACAAAGCCTATTTAGAGACTGACGGAAGACGAAGCAAAGTAAAGCAAGCAATGGCGGAGCCGAAAACCAAATACGATCGACAACTCAGGTTCTGATTATCTCCTCTTCTCTCTTTTCGTTTTCCTTATTGACCATTTTGCACTTCAAGATTATTTGTTTTTCCCCTTCTTTCCTCTTACATAACTTCCTTTATCTTTGCTCTAACTCTGTTTTATTCGATACTCAATTTTCTTGAGGAATTGGAAATCGATTGTTGCTCTTTGACAAATTTCCATTTGTTTCACAAAAGAAATTTTTTGGTAATTTTTTTTTCAAGATAGTAATTAGTAAATAACGGTGAGTTTTATCCGGCGAGAACAATTTTCCAGAAAGTGAAATTTAAGCGCGGATATGGAGTTTAATGGTAGCGATTAGTAGTCTGGCTATAACTCAAGTATTTTTTAAATTAAAAATTTTATAATGGTGTTTGATGTCTTTCTTTATTATAGTTTCTTTGAGAATTTAATCTGGATCTCCTAAGCAGCAGTGATTGGCTGAAATTGTAGGATATGGGGCGAGCAAGGACAAACGGCACTAGAGAAAGCCAGCATATGCCTACTTAATTGTGGTCCCACCGGTTCTGAGACATTAAAAAATCTGGTTCTTGGTGGCATTGGTTCAATTACAGTAATTGATGGATCAAAGGTGGAAGAGGGTGACCTCGGAAATAATTTTATGGGTATGTGGATCTTGTTCCATATCAGTCTTCTGTTTTAAATTTCTGTTTCAAGCTATTTCTGGTTTCTACCTTTCTGTGGTTTGATTTATCTCGCTTTGCAATTTGGGTAGTGGATGAATCAAGCATTGGGCAATCAAAGGCAAAATGCGTGTGTGCATGCCTTCAAGAGCTTAATGATGCGGTTAAAGCTAAGTTTATTGAAGAGTTTCCTGAGAAATTGATTGAGACAAATCCCTTGTTCTTTTCCCAGTTTACATTAGTAGTAGCCACTCAGGTACAACATTCCAATGCCAAATGTAGGACACTTTTTCTTTGTACAGAAATTTGAGCTTCCAAATTGAAAATAGCTTATGATTCTTTGATGGATTATAATATCTTAGCCTATTTTTTTACCATGTTTATTGTGCTCTGTTTGGTATCTGGTGTGTGCCTGCTCCCATGGTTATATGTGCATGTTGATAGAAGCTTTATTAACTTTGCCTCTGGTTAATGATGTCTACTTACATCTATACATGCAAATATTTAGTAAATTAATAGGAATGATGTAATCATGGATTTTGTTGTTCTGGTTTAGGGTTTTCCTTGATATCTATTGTATGCTTTAGAATGTAACTCCTTTTATTTAATGATTGGATTGCTTGGTATGTGATTTGTGAGAGACGCATTTAATAAGTGTCCACATGCTTTGTATGCAATGCTTGATGGACAATTCCTATGACACTTGCAGCTGGTGGAGGAGTCAATGCTAAAGCTTGACAAAATCTGTAGGGAGGCAAATGTGATGTTAATTTTTGCACGCTCCTATGGCCTTACTGGGATTGTTAGAGTCAGTGTGAAGGTAATCTCATCACACTTTATAGTTGAATCTTCTATAGCTGCCTTTGTGTCCCTGTAAGTGAATGTTAAAATTTAAAAGCACTTTACTGTCATTTGAGAGAGGAGTGGAAACTTGGAGCATTGGGTGGATGACCTCCCAGGTTTCTTTATGGCTTTATCTTAGTTTGATACCCCCTCAGATTTGGTGATCTTAGCCCTTTTCTTAATTTAAAAATTGTTGTCTTAACAAAGTGTAAGATAAATAGGAAAGAGATTCCTTTGAAGGCATGAATGTAGCTTGTCTGTCAAGAATTTTGAGTGTGTTAAAATAAGCACACAATTCCTGTCATTGAGAGGGTATTCAATGTTCTGGGTTCTTAATTTACTTCACCATGACAGGAACATACTGTGATTGAGTCAAAGCCTGACCATTTTCTTGATGACCTTCGGTTAAATAATCCGTGGCCTGAGCTCAAAAGGTAATGGATCTTGTATTTGTGGTTGAGATGTTGCATGCATATGTTTATTCCTTAGACTGGTTACTGTATGAGTTTAAGTAGCAAATGATCCCCTTTCAGTCTTCTTGGCCTCCCTTTTCTTTTGTCCTTCCTGTAAATATGCATTTCCTTGTGTGCCTGTATTTTTATGGTTTAATAACTTGTTCTTTCATTTGTCTTTGAGTTTCTTATTCAGTATTCACGGACCATAGGTTTGCAGATACCATTGACGTAAGTGTGGAAGATCATGTTGCCCATAAGCACACACCTTACATAATCATTCTTGTCAAGATGGCTGAAGAGTGGGCTAAAGCTCATGGAGGTCGTCTTCCATCAACTAGAGATGAGAAAAAAGAGTTTAAGGTATGTATCTGGCCTCCAGCTTAAGGTAAACTTTTCTCTTTGTAACTGTCCAAGGATGCAAATTACTTTGGGTTTTGGCTGTTCTAGGAATTTATTAAAGCCAGGATGGTTGCATTGGATGAAGACAACTACAAGGAAGCTATTGAGGCCTCCTTTAAAGTCTTTGCTTCTCAGGGAATCAGTGAGTCTAATATATTCAGCCCTGTTGCATGCATGCTTGTTTAATTGTCTTCACATTTAGCAGTGGCCATCTACTCCTTTCTAGCCCAACTGATACTGGGGGTGATTTGAGATGAGCCTCATGGTTAATGCATTTTGAAACCTGATTGATACTTAATTTTTGGACGCTAAAAATATACTGACTATTGGATGAGTTAAATGGGGGAGGGATAGTTTATCTTTGGTAAAATAATTTTTGACAGAGCAATGTGATCCATGTGCAGTTAGCATTGATCTTTAACAATATTGTTTTTTACCTCATGGATGGCACTAATCCCCATACATGTTTCTCCTTCTTCATCGAGATCTTAGATTCAGATCTGCAGCAGTTGATTAGTGATGGCTGCACTGAAGTTAATTCAAGTTCATCTGACTTTTGGGTGATGGTGGCTGCTTTAAAGGTGATTATTGTACTTGACTTGGATCTTTGATAGGCATTCCTAAGTTTCTTTTACACCATGGCGACCAATTGATGACCTTATGGTGAAGTTCATTTGTTTCTGGGGTCATGCTTTTGAAATTATCTCCTAAGAAATCCTTTGGGCCATCTGGAGTAACCAAATTGAGTTGCCAGATATTTTGGTGCATAATATGACTTGTGGAAAGCTGTGGATTACCAATCACTGCATTCCATTCCATTGTTTGCTGATCGTTTTGGTGAATTTTCTTTTGTTGCATTCTTTATTTGGACATGTGCATATCTGTGTGTTGTGCAAAAGTCTTAGCTATTTTCTTGGAAATTCCTGGATCATTAGAGGTGTTTTTCATTGTTGATCTTGCAAAAACATGGTCATGTGCATCTTGGAAGCTGTTTTGGGTGCACCACTGTTTGGTTGCGGATGGATGATCCTATTCATGCATTTGCTTCAACCTGTTTTCTTCTTTGTGATCTTGATCTTCGGAAATATTTCAAGTTCAGGAGTTCATTACAAATGAAGGCAGTGGAGAGGCACCTCTCGAGGGTTCAATTCCAGATATGACATCTTCAACTGAGTGAGTGATAGAACCATCTGCATTTCACACACATGCACACACAGAGAAACACACATTTGTAAATTCAAGAGTTGCATGTTTGAGAGTTTGATTGATAAACTCTTCTGCAGGCTCTATGTAAATTTGCAGAAGGTCTACCAAGCAAAAGCTGAGTCTGATTTTCTTGTTATTTGGCAACGGGTGAGGGATATTCTGAAGAAAATTGGGAGAGATCCAGACAGCATCTCAAAGACAATGATAAGAAACTTCTGCAAAAATTCAAGAAAACTGAAGGTAAGGTTTAAACTCACATTTTATTTTATCCTTTTTTTTTCTTGAAGTATCTTGGCTTTTATCCTTCAAGTGAAGGTGCTATGATTTGTCATTCTTGTGCCAAAACAATTTTGCACTTGTGTTTGTTGGACTTGTTGGGATTTTTTTTGGTGGGATTAGCATGTGGGCTTCTTTTGGAATTACTACAAATTTGAAAAAGCAACATAGCTGTAATTGGCTGTCATCACTTGTTTATGGTCCAATGAGAAATGACATCATAGGAAACCAAAAGTTCCTCCAAATAACTGTTCATATGTGTGATGTAGCTGCAAATTATGCAAGCCTGAGTTTGTAGCAACATACAGTAGAGTAGGTTATATGTTTGACTGCCTTAGTGAGATGTTGAAGCTTGTAGGTTTGCAGGTGCCGCCTTATTGAGGATGAGTTCCGCAACCCTTCACCATCAGAGTTGTTGAAGTATTTAAATAATGATGATTACAGGTGACATTGAGCTTTCAGATATTGTTCAACATATATTTTTTCCCTCTTCATAATGTTTAAAGCAGAGAAAAAAAGGGAAGAGATGAAGAGAAGTGGATTGATGTTCAACATAGTTTCATTATGTTTGATTTCTGAAAGCTAAAGTTAGAGCAATGAAGGACATTATTCTAGATTAACTGAATCAATTTTGTTGTGCTTACAGTCTTATGATTCTGTGTATATGTGTGTCACAGTGTTGCAACAGGGTTCTATATCCTGCTTAGAGCAGTTGACCGCTTTGCTGCCAATTATAACAGTTTCCCTGGGCAATTTGATTGGTAACATCCGATTTTGCTCTTCAGTTTACAAGCAATTCTTATTGTGCCAAGAAATTGACATCTGCATGTTAACTCTTATCATTGATGTGTTGCAGGGAAATGGATGAAGATATATCTCGACTGAAAACTACAGCAGTTGGCTTGCTTAGTGATTTGGGTTGCAGTGGCTCTGCTGTGACTGAGGACCTTATTAATGAAATGTGCCGATTCGGTGCTTCAGAGCTCCATGCAGTTGCTGCCTTTATTGGGGGAATTGCATCCCAAGAAGTGATCAAGGTTGTGTTCATATTCATGCCCATAGACAATGATTTAAGACTTCCGATGACAAGGGATCATGACCTCTTTTTCAGGGGAAATATTAATTTGATGTTTTCAAATTATCCAGGTTTTGGATTCCTGCTTTTTTCTAATGAGATTTTTGTTCTGTTCACTATAGCTTATCACCAGGCAGTTTGTACCTATGTCTGGCACTTTTGTATTCAATGGCATTGATCAAAAGTCTCAAGTATTGGTACTGTAGAAGGCTTTAAAATAGCGGGTGAGTTGCAGTCAAATGGTCCATGCAGGTATTTTATGACATGATAATTATCTACGTTTTTTATTGTCCCTTGGGTTTTTGTCAGATTTCTTTTTCCTGGTGGAGTGGTAAGCAATTTATGGGAGCAGATCTGTTTACCATATGATGAACCATCTTTTTGCATCAAAAGAGCACAAGGGTACCATGGCAGAGTTCTGCATAACTCCTGGATGTCAATCTTGGATGAAGACAAGTGAATATTCTTTAGTGATTTGGGCCCAGGACGTAATAGCTGTATCATTATTGGTGAGGTTCTTCTCTGTATCTGGTATCTCTTCTCGTGGCTTAGAGCTTCTTTTGACCAACAGATATTGGTTGTGTCGGTTGCACTAGCACAGGTTTGTGATATGAAAATTGCTGGAATTGTAAGTTTTTGCATCATGATTGAGTGGTTAGATTTAGGGGATTAAACTGTGTATACGGGAAAAAAAAAAAAAGAAATATCTAGGTTGTTCACAGAGAGCATGATATGGTTAGGTAAGTCTCTACTTCCAAGCTGCTACTCGTGTAACTCGACTGCGGAACCCTCTGCCAAAGGCGTGATCTTAGATTCATAAATCAGTAGGACGTGAATTTAAGCAACTATCTGCCCGTAAGTAAAAGGTAATCAATGCTTTCCGTCGCCAGGTTATTCACCAACTACTGTACTACTCAATTTACGTGAAGCACTGTAACCTTCAATCACTTAGATATATTAATCGGTACAAGAAAAGATTCTGAAGATCTAACCAACGAGTGGAGAGATTCATTTGAAATTTTTTTTTACGAGAATAAAAATACTTATAGCTACTGTTATAGCTGACACCGAGCTTTAGGTGTTTGAACTGGGAGATGGAGTTATCGGCCGAAACGCGCTTGAAAGAGAACTGCGGCTTCGGGTGTTCCAATTGAAAATAGAGATTGCCGCAAGATAAGCAATAGCGAACACAAATTTAATCTTGCCTTTGTTTTACGTCGCCCACTTTTTCATTTTCTCTTTAAATCGGAGGTCATATCTGGGCTGCTTGTTGCTGATGGAGAATGGGTAGGCCTGGCCGTAGCCGCCTGCATCATGGATTTGAGGAGGAGGAGATAGGTGGTTGTTTCTGGCTGTTGTAGCTTTGCGGCTTCAGATGGGATGGATCGTAAATGGGTCTATGTCTCATGTGACACAGGTCCAACGATTAGATCAATACTTGGGCTCAAGTTTCAGGCCTAGGCTCATTACTGAAGTAACCGCTATTTCAGTTTTTCAAATTCAGGATTTTTTTTTTTTTAAAACTAATTTTTTTTATAAACCTGCCATTGCCAAAGTCAATCTTTCTGTTCTTTTAGTTCCCCGAAAAGGAAACCCAAATGGAAGGGAGTGAAGAGGATTCTGAAATGGAACCCGTGGCTCTTTCAAGTCCTTTGCCGCAACAATCTGCTGACGCATCAATCGAACATGATGGAGAAAAGAAGCCTCAGGTAGGAAACAGGATTGCTAGAAAGATTAGGAATACTTTGATTGCAATTAGAGAGATGTTTGTGACTATCAAAAGACTCATTGAGGATCAATGGCTACGAAAGTACGGCTGTGCGCACAATTCTGACGGAACAATGGCTTATCATGTTTGGCCGGGGAATAATGTACGCTTCTATCCATTAGTTTAGGCCATTCTTTAACCGAGTAGAAGAGCCAAGAATCATTTACAATTCGTAGCTACTGGCATTACTTATTCCGCATGCAGGTATTTTTCTTCCATGGACGACTTGTATGTGGCCCGGATCCTAGGGGTTTTGTACTGACAACTGTTGCAATTGTACTCTCAAGTTGGGTCTTTACAATGTACACTAAAGACGATTTGCCGCGCCATTCCGGTCTTATCGGAGCCTTCTGCATGATTCTTACAGTAATTGTTAGTCCATATTCGATAAGTTATTTTTTTTGTTTTTGTTTGGAGATAATCACAATTCATATGTACAACAATGGAAATTAGTTGGTTTAGAAGTGATCTTAAAATCTCTGTAATGTATTTGAAATGCAGGTTCTTGCAAATTTGTTCCTTGTGAGTTCAATTGATCCAGGAATTATTCCCAGAAATGATGAAGATCCCGTCGAAGAGATTGGTACAAATGATGGCACAAGAAGCAAGAAAATTATTGTCAATGGGGTGGAATTGAAACTCAAATACTGTCGTATTTGCAAGATTTTTAGGCCTCCCAGGAGTTGCCACTGTGCCATATGCAACAATTGTGTGGAGAAATTCGACCACCACTGCCCTTGGGTCGGCCAATGTATTGCACTGGTATCAATAAATGTGACTTCCAACATGTTCTCTGCATTGATCAGTAATTTAAATATTCTTTGTACAGAAACTGTAGTGCCCATTTGTTCATGTGCAGCGAAATTATCGATTCTACCTGACGTTTGTGATCTCGGCCTTGATTTTATTTATCTACATATTTGCATTCTCTTGTTGGAGAATCCACCGAAGGATGCTGCAAAGCGGCACCGGATTTCTTGGCATGCTGAAGAATTGTCCTGAAACAATAGCACTGTTGTTGTTTAGTTCTGCTGCTGCCTTCTTCTTGAGCGGCCTTGCTATCTTCCACATGTACTTGATTGCAGTCAATCAGGTGGGTTCAATGTTTCTGGTTTTTCAGCACTACTTTTTGTCGCATGCGCATGCTTTGGCTTAACGATTGTTACCTTCTTTCTTTTTTATGCAGACAGCTTATGAGAATTTCCGAGAATGTTATGCGGGCTC
Source organism: Rhizophora mangle (assembly GCA_037832345.1). Taxonomy (NCBI): domain Eukaryota; kingdom Viridiplantae; phylum Streptophyta; class Magnoliopsida; order Malpighiales; family Rhizophoraceae; genus Rhizophora; species Rhizophora mangle. The sequence goes on along the minus strand of JBAPLJ010001937.1, from coordinate 1,146,490 downwards.
TAAAAATCCATTTGACAAAGGAATTTCAAGTAATTTCAAGGAGGTTCTATTTGTACCGTTACCACCTTCTAGAGTTGATTTTCGGGCCGAAGTAACGGTTAAAGGAAACCAAATGGAAGCGTAAAGTGCGGTAAAACGCGCACTAACACAACCTTAGTTCGAGAGGAAATTTCTGTACCTTTTTTTTCTTTGAAATTGTATAATGTAATGTTCTACAAGGCTCTGCACTTACTCTAAAAGTAGTTATTCAAGAAGTAATTGTTGGGAATTGTTGGGAATGTAAGAAAATGTGCCACTATTGTTGGATTCTCGCGGTACAATTTGACTAGAAAATGTGCAAAGTGTATTTTAATGTCAAAGCACTTCAGCAACTACAGTAAACGCGTACTATCTTTTCATTTTGCTTGGTGATTTTCTTAAAAAACTTCCGAGGCATCTCATCTGTTAGGACCTCGAATCTTCATCTCTTTTCTCTGGGCAGAAACTCAGCGGATGGAGTTGGAGCGAAACCACGAATGGCAGCGATGACGAAAAGCCGTGTTCATGTAGATCTTCCAGATGCGTAATAAACAGTAATCAGTTTAGTTTTCTAGTCCCTTGTAACAGGCAGCGGCTCAAACTCTAATTTCCCAACCCCTCAAGAAAAATGAAAAAAAAAAAGTAAAAAGGAAGGAAATAACTGCATTTTCGGCACAAGTTCAGTACCATGGGCCGTCAGCCCCCCACCCCCCGGGGGTTTAAAGCATTCTTTCTTCTCGTGCTTGTTTTAAGTGTTTTAGAGCTTCAGTTCAATATAAAGGGCATTAGTAAAACGGCAACGCAGTCATATTTTACAAGCAAGAGAAGGATGACTCCTCCCCGTTTAATGCAGACCAAAAAAGAAAGATCCCCAGAGTACAGCATAACCACCTCCCAGCTATCAAAGACAGAATTACCTCGGAAACTTTTTCGGAACAGACGGATAAGATGATTTGCGAGCAGCATTGGGACGTGATATTGGCACGGCTCAATCAAAAAGCAAAGCCCAAAACATTACTGAGTATTGTTTTCTTATTGAACCGCACCAATATCCCGTTAAAAGGGAACCACTTGCATCGCCATACATGTTTGGTTTCAGTATTGACCTGTTACCGTGTTTCGTTACAACGCAGATCCAAAGAAAAGCAGACGAAAAAGATAAAACACGAATCGTTTATGCGACACATATGGGCATATAACATAACGAGCCGTCACTTTCTAAATTGAAGTGTATGCTGACAGAAATGTAACACAAAGAAGCAAAGAATTAGATGAGAAAATTGGAGGAGAAAAGAGGAAGTATGGGCGTGGAGTGCATATCATGTAACAAACCAAGGCTCCAATGTCTTTAAAGAAACAAGAGAAACAAAGGGCGATGGGGGATGGATAGAAGCATTGAAGAAGTTAAATTAAAATCTCCAACCACTCGACGAGAAAGGAAGTTGGAATATTTATTTAGGTAGGCACAAGAATCGGGAAAAAGCTCCTGGAAACAAATCTGGAGCTTTTAATGTAGTATTTATGGCTGAAGGAGACAGTGGAGGACGGATGTTTTGGTTCTGTTCAATCAGGCATTCACGCATAGCAACACAGAACAGAACCTTTTGGTTTTTCTTGTTGCATTGGTTGGTTTTGGACCCTCGATGCATGACTTGCCATGCAAATAATTCTAGCGACTAATTGATGCCCAAATCTATAGTGTCTGTCTGCCTGCCTGCCTGCAATTATCTGGGAAAGATTCAGGTCTCTTAGTCACTTGAATGTGAACAAAATCCTCCAAGAACTGCAAAACAATGGCTATGATTTGCATTTGCCGCTACTCCAGTTTAACATGGTTTGTGCTCCTTTTAGAGATTTGATTTGAAGTCTTGAGTTCAAGAATATTTGTATTTTGCGGTAGGCAGTCCTTATATAAACCAACCTGCCTACTAATCTTTGGTGAAATTGGCTTTTTCTGGTACGTTTCGTTGAACTCAACGACGAAACATATAGAAGTTAAGAATTCATTCCCAAATAATAATAATAAAAAAAAACTCAACCCAGAAGTCGGAATTAGCTTCCCACTCTTTGATTTTGTCGTTTGAATTCAATTAAGACTTTTCACGCCTCTATTTGACTCAGAATTATTTAGTGGTCATTTCATTTTTTTTATGAACAATAATTTAGAGGTTTTTTTTTGTCCTTTTTTTTTTTTTGAGATAAAAATTTAGTGGTTATCGAATGAGGATTGCAGAAAGGTCAAATTCTTAAATTGTAGATTTCGCCTGCCATGGGGACCACATATCCCCGTCAAATGACGTTGTATGTTATTATATTTATATTTTTATCTTTAATATAATTTATTTATAATTTTATATTATATAAACTTATTTTGTTATTTTTATTTTTTATTTTAAATAAAATTTATTTATTATATAATATAAAATTATTTATAAATTATATTTTAAAAAAATTAAAATAAAAATTTTCTAAAAAATAATGATTTATGCACTTAGTTACCACAAATTAAAGTTTATATTAAATTTTGCATTTAACAAAATTTACGATTATTTTCTTTTGTTTGACCAACCTTGAGATATTTGTGAAATTAAATATCTGATGATTTTAGCTTCTAACAAAAAAATTGACACTTGATTTAGTTTAATTAAATTGTTGAGACTTAGGTAAATAACTTTTTTTTTTTGTCCACATCATATTTTCAATATTTAAACTTGGCATATGTCTTATTTTTTATTTATAAAAATTATTTTGAACTATAAATTATATAATTAATATATATATATTTTAAAAAATATCATATACCTTTTTTATTGAATTAAAATTCCAAAATTTTAAAATAAATATTTAAATTTTTAATGTTTCGAAAAAAGTCAAAATTTTAAATCACCCTGTCCCCTGCCTTGGTAGTAGTTGATAATGATAGAAAACTGACATTTGTTAGTGGGATCAAAATAAGAAAAAGAGAAATTCCCCGGTGGGGAAGGAAGAGAAACAGAGCACACAATCTACAGCAAAACTTATCTGATTACTGATACATAAAAACGACAGCGTACAGAGGGTGGAAAGCCTCCCGCGAGATTAACCCACCTAGGTTGAACTCTACCGGCGTTTAACAACCGCAAGATCCTCATGAAATTAAATAATAAAAAATAAATCATATTTAATATATATATATATTTTTATATTTAACTGACAAAAAGACTGATCGAGTAAGGTATCTTTGCTTACCTGCCAATTCATCCTCTCTCCTCCTCCTTCTCTCAAACTCGGTAAGCCTTTTTTTTTTTTTTTTTATTGTCCTTTTTGTTGTTTTATTTTGTTGCTTATTTGAACAGACGATTCAGTTCATCTATACTAGAGCCGATCTGCCTCGATTAATTGTTCTTCTTCTTACAAAAGTTGCAGAGCCTGTCGCGATGGCCAAAAGTTCCTTCAAGTTGGAGCACCCGCTCGGTTCGTTTTGTTTCAATGTTTTTTTCTTGGTCTTTTTTTTGAGTTAATTCTGATGACTTATGAGATTCATTGGTATCGATCACGAGGAATCCTAATTGGGATCTGTTTTGGGTTGTTGAGTGTCGCGTCATGGCCGGCAGGATCTGTGCGATCTCCTGTTTTGCTAATCTAGGATTTTCTTGTTTTTAGGCTTTGTTGTTGTTCTTGTTTATTGATTATTGCTCGTGTTTGTTTAGTATTGATGTGCAATTATCTTTTCTTTTCGGCTTTTGCATAGATATTATAAATTTTGTAGAGTTTTTCCCCTCTGTTGGAGGTTTTTGATTACGATTTTCCCTTTTATTTTTCCCATCTAACACACTTATGAAGGGGGAATTCAAGCATTGTTTTGATCTGATTTTGGGTTTTTATGTGCTGTTGGCTATGGTTGTGTTGAATCAATCTCTTTTCTTGACAATTCGTTCTTGTTAGAAATCCTTTGTGATCAACTAGATTTTTCCTGAGTAGTGCTTATTTATTATTTGACTTCTGTTTTATTCGTACTAAAACTTGCATTCTTCTGCTTCTCAGAACGTAGGCAGGCTGAAGCTGCTCGCATTAGGGAAAAGTATCCGGATAGAATTCCTGTATGATTATGAATTGGTTTTTATGCAAAATTTACATTATTGCAGTTGCATATGTTCTTTGTGCTGAATCTCTTATTTCATTCTGACTTGCAATGTGGTGCAGGTGATTGTGGAAAGGGCTGAAAAAAGTGATGTGCCTGACATTGATAAGAAAAAGTCAGTTGCTCTTTCATTGGTCTGACTTGTTATCTTGCATTGTTGATATTTCTATTTGAGACAAACTGCTTGTATTCTAGACTGTTTTGTAAGCATTAGAGGTAAAATTAGAAGCAAGCTAATTTATTTTAGAGCTCACAGGAGTTTTTTTTTTTTTTTTCTTTTCCCCTTTTGTGCTTTGAAGTCCTGTATTTAAGTTTATTTCTGTGATTGCGTTGTAGGCATGCATGCTAAGTGGGCTGTCAGTTTGATATGTTATTTATCTCATCTCCAATTTTGTGGTCAAAAAAGTTTGTGCATCCAGTGGAAACTACTGAAATCATATAACTCAAATCATTTCAATTTGTTGCCTGCCCAAGTGGAACCAGAAAACTCATTTTTTCCTCTCCTCTGTTTGTAGTCTAATTTTGCTTTTGGATGGATGTAGATATTTGGTTCCTGCTGATCTCACTGTTGGCCAATTTGTATATGTGGTCCGAAAGAGGATCAAACTCAGTCCTGAGAAGGCTATTTTCATCTTTGTGAAGAATATTCTTCCCCCAACTGGTGAGATAGAAGTTATTGTATTTATATGTGAAATTACAATTACTGGCCCTGTTTTGTCAAAACAAGTTTTAGAATTATCTGCATTGCTGCAGCGGCCATGATGTCTACAATCTATGAGGAAAACAAGGATGAAGATGGCTTCCTCTACATGACTTACAGTGGTGAGAACACATTTGGGGCTTTCTGAAGTGCAATGAGTTGACATCTTTGTGATTAAGGTTTTCAAAATAGTCTTTATTAAAAGAAACAAAAAAACTAGATGAATTTAGTTTAGTTGTAAATTCTTGATTCCCTCCTCGAATGTTATCTTCTATCAACACTGGTCTCTGACCTTCCATTAAGCTTGGATTATTTGCCATTTCCACTATCTCAGCAGCTGTTCTATTATATTGATTATTTTGATTTTATATGTTGATTTGGTTTATTCTTGTTGTGCTTTGTCTGGATGAGCATTACAATGTCTCATTCATTTCCATCTGTGTGTCAGGTTTCTTTGAAATGCTGTCATATGTATTGTGTGTCCGTGTTATTTTGCAATTGCCAGTCTCTTGGGGATATAACTCTTTAGTTATACCAATGATGTTTTGTGTTGCTTCTGTCATCCCGTGGACATATTTTCTGGAATGATAAACATGATTGTCTCACTTCTGAAAATGCCAGACAGGAAGCATGTCTGCCTTAGTATATTATGTAGAACATGGCTACTAGACCCTCTTGAGCATGCTTCCACAAGTACAATTGATTATTTGCAATATTCCAGCGTACAGTTTTAGGTGAGTATTCTACTATTTGTTCGGAAGAAAATTTCTTCTGTTACTGGCTTTTGACCCATTTGATTCCTGATGAGGATCCACTCTTCACTTTTTGCACACTAGTTGCAACCGCATTTTTGGCCTCGTTAAACCTTTCTGTTGCTGCTGCTCTGGCTTTTCTGAATAGTGATGTTGACCTGATTTTTCCGCTATTCTCCATTTTGGTCATGAGTCTGATCTTACTCCCACTAATCAGCCCAGCTTGGAGCTTTACTTGCCATGCTTATTATTTTTAATTTGGGCAAAAGTGAAGGCATGAGCAGCAAAAGGCACGACGTTCTTTACCCTAAATGGCAAAATAATAATCTTCAATTGGATAAGGCTGATTAGCACGCCAAGGTTCCTGAACTGTACGGCTCTCCTAACCATGTTTATCAGGATGCAACCCAACCCGAACAGCACTCTCCCATCCCTCTTTCACCGTCACGACACCCCCCCTCTCCTTTTTTCCCGGCCTTCTCGAGTGCTTGAAAAACGCACAGTTGTTCCCCACATGACCTTGTACGTCCAGTTATGCAATAATCTTGCAAAAGCTAAGTTTCCGTTCGAAAGCTTTGCTCAATTGCTAGTCAATTTAGCATGCATTTGCCATGCTACTGAACCTTCACAGACCAATCAATTCGTTAGCCTGAGAAAATGTAATTATGTACACTAAAGTAATGGTGAAAAAAGCACAATATTCCAGCGGAATTGGAAGTGGCGCTTGTGGTATCTAACAAACAGAAAAAAAAAAAATAATAATTGTTGTCATGAGATGTTTTATAAATAATCCTTTTGGTACCTTACGAAAAAAAAATTATGATTTTCTAGGTACATATAATGATATAAAAATTATTAGCCGAACCCAATTTAGCATAAATTCTTTTTATATATCTCATTTGGTTTTATGTGGAGAGTCACTCGTCCACCTATCTCTAGTGTGTTCTAACAATCTGTATCAATCCTTCTTATACCGCGTGCTGCCAATAAGCCACAAGCACAGAAAAAATGGATGAAGCGGTTCATAGAAGATTGAGTGGTATGATATTTGCATAAATTTGCTGAAATCTTACTATTATTATTATTTTCTATTTTTTGGGTTTATACCAAAATTTGGAAAAAAGAAAACAGAGAGAGAGAGAGAATGAACGTAGAAGTCTAGAAGAAGAAAGTTATACAAATCTTTGGATTAAAAATATTCCCTGAATTTCTTGGATTTATCATGAATAATTGGACAGTCCTGCTTTATATAAGCAGGAGTCCCAAGAAGAAAATGTTGTACAGCTTGCCGCTGCCCTTCATTGTGATTGGTCAGTCCTCAGGAGTTGCAGACTTTCAATCCTTCAAAGAACTGGAAAAGGCCATAAAAATGAAGCAATCTTTACACAGAATCGATGGAAACTCCCCCAACATCAACGCCAGGGCTTTAATCCTCATCTGGACAATTCGTGACTTTTAAATTAGACTTTGTTCAAAATTTTTCATTCTTGGTGTTTGATTTGGTCTCTTTATTTACCGATTCTTTTCAATACTAACCGCATTTAGGGTATATGTGAGGGACTCGAAACGGCACTTTCAATATTTACGTTTTTGTATTTAGGGTATATGTGATGCTCAAGGTCTTTCTTTTCTTTTTTTGGCCTGATCCGATTCTGAAAATCTTTCTTGGGTTCTCTTGATTTTTTTTTTTATCCTTTTTTGATGTTCTATTCAGATTGTTTGTTTTCCTTTGTGACCTTTTGTGTTTTTCGGCTCTCCCTTTTGGGTTTCTTGTAGTGGGGTTTTTTTTTTTTTTTTTTTTTTTCAATTTCTTCGGTTTTGCTTCAGTACTTTGGGTTTTCGGTTTTCTTCTTCATTTTCGCGAGTTTGTTTCCGGTTAAGTTTCCTTAATTTTATTTAAAATTTTTCCGGGTCTTCTTGTTCAGTGTATTGGTTATCTTGTTCCCAAGTTGTGGTCGATAGAGATCCAATCCCTCCCGTCTAGCCACCTGTCTCATTCAGTTGTTCTCACGGTAACGGGCAAAGACGCCACTGGCCCCATCCCTCAAGCCCCAAAAAGATTATTCATTTTCAATTATTGAAGTAATTGGGTTGCCATTTTTGCTGGGTTACGTATTGGGCTCTTTTACAATGTGTTGGAATCGTTTTGGGTGCTTTTTCTTGTTGGGCTTCCAGACCAAACTTACATGGGCCCCACTCATTCTTAAACATAACAGAGGAAAAATGAAGAAAATGTATGACCAAAAAAAAAAAAAAAAAAGAAAATGTAAAATTCAACGGACAGAAAGCGGCCGATGAGCCAAAAATAGGGTGGAGAACAAAAAGTTAAGAAAGACATGATGCGAAGACAGAAGCAAAGCACTAAAGGCACACACAAGGTTAGAGGGGAGAGAAATCAATGGCTTGAAACGAGGTGTGTGGCAACTAGTAAATGCCTGAAAGTTACATAAATACTTGCGACACTTTCATTCATACAGTCCCCATGGCTCCTGAAAATTGACTTAGAGAAACCAACAATCAAGGGAGGATATGTTGTGGATTTAGAGTTTATCCGCTGTCTTCATCGAATTTTAGTAATCAATTTGGTGATAATGAAAACCATTTCGATTAAGTAGATTTCTTGTTTCGTTAGGAGCATGAAAGCTTTAATGTTGAACTGGTGACAGAAAATACAAAACCTCCTTTTTATTCATCTTCTTCTCAAACACTCTCTATATATATTTATCGAATTAAAAAATTCAAAAGAAGCATAAATTTGGCCAACAAAGACAGAGAAAAAGGCACATAATAAGCTGAAAAAGACAAATACACTTTTCCAAGAAAAAGCAAAGTGCATTTATTTCTCCCTTAAAAGGTAGGGATTGTGACTCGTGGGTATTGTTCCATCTTAAACATGTATGTAACATCGACGCCCTCAAACTATTCTGAGCGACTAACAATTGTGCAATGCCTTATCTGATGGATTTGGATCCCTGTTGCAAGGAGACCAAATATGTAAGAGATTTTAGCTCTCAATCCGTGGAAGTCAAGTTGAAGACTTGAATTTCAGTGCTTGTGGGCTATATGCCCAACCCACACGGTTTTGAATAAACTTCACCCTTTAGACCAGGCGTTACGAAAATTTTGACCAGAGAAATCCTGGTCACGAGACTAAATAGAAGATTACAGCTTAAGATACTATGTTTTAACAAGGAGATTGATAGTAAAGTATCGGACAGTTGCAAATGAAGAGTTGTTAAGCAGGCTGCATAGAAGAATCAGACTAAGGTTAACGATACATTTTTTTTTTTTTTTTTAAGTAAGGTTAGCGGCACGATTTAATGGCTCGCCTTATGTGTCACTACAATTAATTGGGTTTCAAGGTGTAATTAAATAGTATGCTGTCCACGCCAAGGAGAAAAGAAAAAGCTATCTATACACGATCTTGTGCATTAAAAGAGAAGGTGATGGGATGGCAGACCTAGATAATCCATCCTGGCCCAAAAAGAAAAAGTGATAATCCAGTGCAAATTTTTGGCATAAAAGCTAGAGAATTTTAAAAAACTGATCCATGTATATTCAAAAGAAAAATCAAGGAATATGGCATGAAACATGTTTTTGAGATCGTTCCCCGTATTAAGCGCAGCTTTTATGCTTCCTCACAGGTTCAGAAAGAATCCAATTTTACGTTGGGACTGTTAATTAAGAAGGAAATGGGCGATGATTGGGGAAAAGATGGTATGCATGAAGATGAAGCCTTTATTTTCTTTTTCTCTCTTAAAATATAAGCGTTTCGAAGGCACCAATAATTATAGAAGGCAACTCATATTATTTGGCACATTCCGTATCTCAGCAGCTCTCTATAATATCATGATTACGTAAATTCTTCTTATTTTCAATTCCCTTTTCCCATTTGTGGCTATAGATAGAACGTCATCAACCAGGCAAGCCCAACTCCATAGTTAGCATAGTTGCGTATGCAGCAATTCGGGCGTAAAGTTGACATGGGTGTTGCATCATGCATGTCCCATATCAACAGTGGCATTGATTGGATGTAACTTGGAAGTGAAAAATGTAGAAACTTTGGTATTTTTGTGGTTCTACGAGTTGGAGGATGGCTTCCAGCCTTTGAACTTTCTAAATTTAGATCTCAAGATGGACGTAAAGTCCCTACATTATTTCGGAAGCTATTTAAGAGCTAGAGAAAAAAACAATGAGATTTAAAAGAAGAATGAAACGCAAATTTAAAAATCACAAGCAAAGAATGGATAAATGTACCGCACGTGGGGTGCTACTACAAGAACCATCTTCTAACTTCTAATTTATTTACAACATATATCAACATAGGTCCTTTTTGGCCCCTCTCCAAGGTATGCATTGATGCATAAAGCACCCTCAAGGCCTCAAACAAAGACTGACTGCGATACATTAAACTAGGAAAGTTGAAAGAGTACCCTAACAAAGCCCAACTTTCTTGCCAGTTACAATGGTTGAATGAGATTGATCAAACAACACAGTGCTTCTCTGCACCTTTGCCTTTCCTCAGAAACACTTAGTCTCTCTAGTCTGGCTTCAAAGCTATACGAAAGAAGTAATTCTTAGCAAATCCCTGGCATGTTGTTCCAGTAACGAGGACCTAAAGCCCACTCCAGGTTTGGGCTGGCATCGGTGGTCGCGACCTCTTGAGCCATTGAAGTGTCTTGGTCATGTTGCTGAGGATGGAGTCCTTTCACGTCCCCCGTCATGGCCAATGACGACCCATTAGATTCCTCTCTGCTTTGGCGGTACCATTCTGGTAGTGGCATCGATGATGGGAAGTTGTTAAGCAAGCTCAACAAGCCATCATCCATGGAGTTTGTTTCCTCCATTGGTTCCTGATCGGTTGATTTCATTCCTGTGTAAGCCCAGAGGGGTAGCAATTATCAACAATTGTACAACAATCCAGCCAAAGTAGCCAGTTGTGCAATGGATATAAAATAATAGACTACCTTAGATAGGAACTGAAGAAATTGTATGAAAAGTTGTTACTAGTCAATTTGTTATCAATCAAAATCATCAGAGAAAAAATAGAGAATTGAGAACGGCACTAATATACTTCGAAAATACAGCATGTCGCATAATGCCCCAGTAGTGAAACATGGGCATCGTAAACAAACCAAATTAAAGGGCAGTCCTTGAGATTTACGCTAAACATGATGAAGTGAAAACTTACCGATGGATGACTGAAAAGAGCTCAAATCATCACATTGGTTTTCACCAGAGGTTTCGCTGCCATTTCTCGAGGACAATCGGACGCGCTTGGCAGCTTCTGCTGCATCAGCCTCCTCCTCTCCTTCTTTGGACTCATCGGCCAAGATATGTTTCTCTTTGTTGGATGCCACCGACGGGTTGCCGTGGCTAGATTTTCCCTTGCAAGACAGAGTCTTGGCTTCCTGCAACAAAGCATCCAACAGGCCACTATTGATGTCACCTTGTGCCACTGGGGTTGTAATATCCTTATCACGGACACTGTCGATAGTAGTGGATGAGATGGGGTTCGTTGCATGCGGCGGTGTTTGGTTTGAAGGGGGCTCTGATTTCAGACCAGTAACAAGGTCAATTGGTTCAACTTGAGCTCCCATAATCAGCGAAGTGAAGCTAATATTGGTTCCAAAATCCACCGCATCATATTGAAGTGATGGTCGCGTAGTTGGGACAGCTTGAGCTGTAAGGTTTTGATTAAATTGAGGTGCGGATGAAGGTGAATCCGCATATGGGGAAACAGAAGGTAGAGGGAAAGCTAAACTACCATTGCTAGTGCTGCTATCACCAAGGAACATGAATTGGTGATTGGGGTTAGAGTAGAATGAAGAATTGGCATGATTCTGAGGATCTAAAGTAGCAGACAAATGGTTTGGATCATACAACGAGAGAGAAGGATTGTAAGGAGCCTTTTGAGATGACGAGAGAAGTGGGGAAAGTGAAGGATCAGAGGAAGAGCTGGGGAATTTTTGTTGCTCTTGCTGTTGTTTGTGTTGTTGTTGTTGGAAGTGAAATGCAGCTGCTTCTTTCTGTAACTCTTTCGGGTATATAGGCAAACCAGCTCTCTGCCGTCTCTTCATTCTTGTATTCCAGTAATTCTTGATTTCGTTATCAGTTCTTCCGGGTAACTGTTGAAGGAAGTGCATGCAAACAAGTGAATAGAAGAACAGAAAGAAGACTAGCTGAAGAAGAAGGGCAAAAAAGACAATTCAGCAATTTAACAAATAGAAAATAAGCAGCCGACCCGAATTCAATTCCCGAGAGAACATAAAAAGCCATAGCTATGTATATTGAAATTACAAATAAGACCTAAACTAGAGGTCGCAATTGAAAGCCTTGCGTGAAGTGGATCAAAGGTAGAAAAGAAGACCATCAAAAACATAGAGAACCTCACAAAAAAAAAAAAAAAAAGGCACAAAAGCACGGACGAAGGAGAATATTTATAACAGAAAAAAGATAAAAAAAGTGTAAAACCATAGAAAAAGAGAGAGAGAAAACAACATATCATAGCGATGCCTATAGAGAAACGAACATGAATATGTTAATCTTTGAATCTTCCGTTTATATAATTATATATCACCTGAGAGGCCATGCGAGCCCATTTGTTACCAAGCTTGGCGTGAAGCTCGAGGATGATCCTCTCCTCTTCAGGAGTAAAAGACCCCTTCTTGAGGTTAGGCCTCAAATGGTTTGCCCACCTGAGCCTACAGCTTTTACCGCACCTCATCAACCCAGAATTCTTTTGCACAGAGTTCCAGTTCCCTTCTCCTTGATTCTTCACGTACTCTATCAAGATCGCATCCTCTGACGCCGACCAAGGCCCCTTCTTGAGGCCTCGGCCTTTCAGGCCAGTTGCCCATGGCTCAGCCTCCACCATTTCTCCTCCGTTATTGTTGCTCCCGTTGCTGATCATTTTGTTGAATATATTTAAGAAAAGACAAATAAGATCTGCTTCAGCACCACCACTGCCCAATACCAATCCTGAGCCTCACTTGTTTTGCTATTGGTTTTGTGGGGGTGTTTGGAGCTTTAAATAGGACCTTAAAGATGAATCTGTGTCTTTGCTTACCTAATGACTCCGTTGTCTTTATGTACTTTTCTTTGATGAGTTCCTCTTTTGTGCACTTAATATGACTATAAAGGCTTGCCTTTGGTTTTTATTTCTGTGAAAATTCTCTCCTCTCTCAAGGTGAGGAAAAATAAAAAATAAAAAATAAAAAAAAGGAAAAGAGAGGAGAGAAGAATTAACAGAAAAAAAAAAAATTAAAGAAGGCAGAGATAGAGAGAAAGACAGCTCTTTCCCTCTTTGTGCTTAATTCTCTTATTTATTCAATGTTTCCAATGAAGTTGTTTAGATTGAGAGAGAGAGATGTTGAGGTGCAAAAGAAAGAGAGGGGGGGGGAAGAAAAAGAAAAAGATTCTTTAAGACAGAAAAAAAAAAAAAAAGAAAAAATAATCAATTAATTAGAGAGAGAGAGAGAGAGACCAAACCTTTTCTTTGGGTTTTTTTTAATAGAAGGGGGCAATAAATAAAAGTAAAGGTGTGAGCTTCCATTTCGCTCCGGTTTGCATGGTAAATGGTCCGTGCAATTGGTTTTCTTACCGCGTTTTCCAACTCCAAGTCTGTTGGGTATATTCCAATCCAATGCCACACCTTTCTTAAGATTATTGTGATCCTTTTATTGTATTGGTTGGCCATGAAAATTTGTCTTGTTGACAATGATAATATTAATTTTAGGCCTTAAAAGCATATCTAATGCACAATTTGACTGTGGTAAATAATAAAAGTTAATATGAGACGTTTATGATACGCTATTTTAACATATTTTTGTAAAATATGTATTTTTATTTATATTTTAATTAAATAAAAAAATAAAAAAGTTTAAACTATAATTATTTTTTTAAAAAAAAATTACAAATCAATTTAAGAGTAATATTTTTTCCTTTTCAAGAAAACAAAAGAAAAAACAAAAAATAATAAAATTATAACTATTTTTCCTTTTTGAAAAAAAAATTATATATGGAATTTTTTTTCACTTTTTTTCTATAAAACAAAAAAAATTAAAATTATTTTTTTTATTTATATTAATTATTATTTTTTATTTTTTAATTATGAATATTTATGTGAATAAATTTTAAAAAAATATATATAAATAATTATTAATATAAATTAAGTAAATTATAATTTATATTATATCTTAACTTATTAAAATTTTTTAAAATTTACAAATTAACTATTAAATAAATATTAAATATTATAATCTATCAAAATTTAATAAAAAATTAAAATTTAAATCTAATACATAAATATTTATAAAATTAAAAAAATTTCTAACCATAAATATTTCATTAGTTTTCTTTCAAAATTGATAATATAATATATAAATATAGTTATATTTTAAAAAAATCGTGACATTATGTTTATGCACATTCTTGTTATCGTGTTTGCATAAATTATTTAACATAAATATACATTTTAATTTTTTTTAATATCAATTTTAATGATTTTAGAGATAATAATTCTCTTACTCTTTTGTTCTTTCTTTGACTTTTTAGTTTTTTTTTTTATATTAACTTGTGATTATAATTTAGGCACAAATACTTTTATAATTTTAGATACATTATTACTCATATGTATTTGTTGCTATCAATTAGTGTAACATAAATGTATTTAATGTATAAATTTCTAAATTTTATGTTGCCATTTGTGATAATTTTGGTGGTGAAATTTTTTATTAGTCAATTGATAAACTTGTTGCTTCCAATAAATGCTTTTATTTTTTTTTGTAAATATATTTTTTTTCTTAATTTTAACTCTTTCTTAAACTTCATTTTGTGAAAGCACCCTTAATTTTTTATTAATTTTAAATTCATTTTTCTTGAATAATAAATGTCTTTCCCTTTAATTTATTATTCATTTGACCACATTAAATTTTGTATTATAAAAGGAGAAAAATCATCATATATTAAATATATTCATCAAACATAATATTAGTAAAAAATAAATTTCACTCAATTTTAATATATTGTTAGTAATTTTTTTTTATTGGTGTTTGTCTAGCTATTTTGTTAAAGTTACATAATAAAGGTGATCATCTTTATAAGTAGTTTGTTTGGGTTTTCATACTTCTCCCTTGATCTCTAGTTGATTGAGCTGGATGAATGATAGTGAATTCCCTAAATATAATGTTTGGCATAAATTTTTTTGTTCTCATGTTATGGAAATTATATTTAGTGTAATTATATAATGTTTGCTTCTCAACCAATTAAGCAAAGTTGAACTATGGTTCTAGCTAACTTGGTAAAAGCTAATGACCGTGCTCACGGCTAAAAGAGAACCCTAGCCAGCTAATTCCTCGGCCCTAGCCAATTTGGTGGAAGTTAATGAGTGCATGGCTAGGGTAGAGAACCTGTATCGTGTAGCCTATATGTAGGTCTCATCGACTGGAACCATGACAAGAAACAAAGCTTCTAATCGGCTGAAACCAAAAGAAGAATTAAACCTTGAACATTATGGGCCATTACACAACTTGAATGCGTGCCCAATTTTTCCCAAGACAAGGACTCAAACGGGGTCATCTATAACAAAGGAGAATTGGGCCTGGGCCAAGGATTGTGAAGCAAAAGACTCGAGAGATGTGGTGTGAAAATGGAAAGCCCAACTCGTTACAAAGAGAGAAATTGCAAATCAAGAAGCGAAAGCATGGGCCATTTAATGAGCCCAATTTACATCGACCCCTAAACCAGAATGGGCCATGTGTAAGTCCAAGAATGACCATTACCCGGTCTTCACCTACAAGTTCGGACGCAGACGCAGGCGGGTGCACCGCCAAGCTTAAAAAAGCCACGTCATCGATTATAAATAAATATATATATATATAGAGAGAGAGAAAAATTGGAGCGCGAAACCAAGGCCAAACGGCAGCGTAACTTAAGGACAATGCACCGCCTCACAGAAACTACAAAATAGGATCCTATCCTTGCCATTGATTTCCCCCCTAATCACATGATCAAAATTGATCACAGCAGTCCATCTTTGTTCTCAACCTCTACCTTACAAAAATGCCCGTTTCCTTTCAAGTCTCTTAGCCTTTTGTTTGAAGATACAAGAAAGCTAGTTAGGATTTGTTGGATTGGCTTCCAAATTTTATTCAACTTTTATTTTCAAATTTCCTTCTTTTAGTAAAATTTTTCTGAATATTTGAAATTGAAGGGTTTCGATTAAAGCGATGTCTCATCTCCTATCTCTCTCTCTCTCTCTCTCTCTTTTCTTTTTTAAAAATTATTTTAAGGTTTCTTCTTTGTTCAATTTTACCTATTTTCTAACGTATTCTTCTTAAATATATATTTTTAAAAATATTAATACTGCTTTTTTATCTTCTAATTTCTGATTTTTCTAATCCGTTCTTCCTATGCATCAATCTACGTATGTGAAGGGTGGGAAACTTTAGGAAGGAAAGAAAATGGAGGAGTAATTATCAAAAAAGAAGAGGGGGTGGGGGGTGGGGGGGGGGGAAGTAATTCTTTGTGTGAGCTTTGGTGGATCTTTGAATTTTGGAGGATAACCTTTGCAGGTTTGCCATTGGGGCCTGAAATATCGGTTGGAGAGGTGAACGTGCAGTGGTCACACGTTGATGAGAAGAGACATTTTCTCGTAGCGGTTGTGACGGATACACCAATGGGGGGGTTGGTACGGTGATTTGTGTTGCGTGACCGAGCCTTAACTCCGCAGGATTTTGATTTATAAGTTGATGGTTTGTCTTGGAAGCAAGAATACTTGATTGACAGAAGTTTGCCAACCGTCAACCGTTTCTTTATGATTTTCCCACTTACATATGGACTCAATATTCAGTTGTCAATGCACCCTCGTTTTAGGTGAAAATATTTACATGTTTAAAAAAAAAAATTAATTGATGAATTCTCTCTAGCAATATATAATTACATCCAAAGCGGAATCTCATAGAAGGACAACACAAGCGAAGTATAAACTAAAACTTCTCATGGATGCATGGCAAACACCGGAGAAACCAACCACTTGTCATTGCACATGCTGTTGAAATTTTTTTTTGTAAAAATTAAAATTTGAAGTTTAGACCGAAAACTAAGAATTTAGGTAATTTTGTAACTAAATTTTTTGGCCATTGGTTGTTGTTTGAAATTGCTTGTGTTGCACGTTAGATGTTTATGTTTGGAAAACAAAGTTGAGCATTGGTTCACATTTCGAACTCTTTTCTTTGAACCAAAAGTATAATCATAACTTAGAGGGACCAAATCCTGAAAAAAGGAGACGGAAGAGTACCCTCTTTTCAATAAGCTAATTCTTACAAAAGAAACAAAGGACTTCTCTGCCAATTATCTGCAAATACTATTATTAATTCAAACTCAACAGAAGTAGGTAGGGTCCTTGATGGTCCGCCTGTTCCATTGTTAAAATAAATGCCACAGTTTATCTACACTATATGATCGTGAGAGAAACATCAAATAATTGACACAAGATAACAAGTTCCTGGTAGGCTTGGTAGTTGGTAGGTATTAGAGAGGGGAATCGGATTTAATGCAAGCCCCATGGAAAGCAAAGCGCACTAGGACCCACTCTAGCTGCGGTTCATGCTTCCTGCTACATCGGCTAGCTAGAGCCACCTTCTCAGGCTCTCGAATCTGGACATTGTACATGGACGATTCCTTGATTTTTCCTCTCAGCTCTCTGTGTTAAATGTCTTGTTATTGATTATACGCCTTCCTCTTTTTTTTTTTTTTTTTTAAAATTTTCTTTTAACAGCAGGCATCTTATAAACATCCTTATAAGGAAGCAGACGTATAAAAGTATATACATGTGCCATAAAGAGTCGACAGCAGCGCCTTATGAAAGGCCAGCACTGCCCTTTACACTTCAGCTAAGTGGAGCACCATAGACTGTGAAGCTAAGAGAACAATGCTTCTGTGCTTCTGTTATTGATTATACGTATTATTATTAGTTTTTTCCTCCTAAATTTATTTTCCTTTAAACTTTCTATGGATGTTGGAGAAATATATATGGCAATAGAATATCTAAGAAAAATGCAGACCGTGGACGATTGAAATCGACTTGCTACTAATTGAAAGATACGTACCCACAGAGAGATCATTTATGGTGAGGCTCAACCATTCATGGAATAATAAAAAGAAAAAAAAAAAAACTATAAATCATGAATCAGCTATATTATATATGCCCTTTTTTTTTTTTTGCACATCAAAATGATATATTCTGAAGACTATAGAAACATCTTTTATACATAATATTAATTATTCATTTCTCAGCTTCAGCTAGCAAAGGTACCATGCGTGGCAAGATGCAAGTTTTTTGCTTAATTATATATGAAAGGTGCAAGATGAAACGTTACTTTTAATTTTATATCGAATTCATGAGTCACAAGTTCTTGCTTCCGTTCTGATAATTTATTCAAATTCATCATGAGCCATGGCCAAGAAAGGGGAGATTTATAATACTAGGATTCATATGTTCTGAATTTGGTGTCATATATAATAAGTAGAATAATGTTAGTAGAAAGAAAAGCTAATGGTAGACCCGCGGATAACCTAACCCTATCTATATACCTAATATCCGATCACGCCCTTTTCAAGTTAATTGTAATTTTATTGCAAATAGTTTATAATCTCCTTTTTCTTTTTTTTTTTTTTCTTTTTCTGACTATTTATCCTCTTCTTTTGTTTTTTAATAGTTATTTTTTAAAATAAAATTTGGACTTGACTTATCCAAAAAAAAAAAAAAAAAAAGAATCTCTCCATCTCCCGTTCTCTTTCTCTCTTGTGTGCTTTGCGCTCAAACACATACACCCCTTCTGCACACACAAGGAAGATCCGAAAAAGTCAAACCCTAAAAGAGAAGAGGTTCATGTAGATCCAGTCACATCTGCTCGGTTTCATTGACTTTGGCTTGCCTTCTTAAACTTTTTGATCATCACCAGGTCTTCAAAATTAACCGGGCTCTAGGTTTTTACTTTTTATAGTCTATGTTCACAAACTAGTTTCCGCTCTCCCTTTTAAAAAAAAAAAAAAAAAAAAACTCGTTGGAGCTGGGTCATGAATGGATGTGCACAATTGTATATGATGCAGGTATAATATTTGTATACCCTATTTATGAAAGACAATTAATAGCAATTAGTTTAAAGAATAAAACACTAGTACTTCCATGGACATGCATACCTCAAAAGAATCATACTTCAACTACCCGAAGACCAAAGTATCGCATGCATATAGAGAAAGAGCAGGAGAGATTGAATCACATACCAAGAATTGTTGAGGTCTAGAGAGAGCGAGAGAGAGAGAGAGAGATACAAAAGGAGATATTGACGCGGCTCAATCAAATTACATGGTTAATATACATCATCTAACCATGTTTTTAGATTGAGGCGCGCCAATACCTTCACCTGCCATGTACCCTTCTCCCCCCATCGCCGGATTTACTTGATTTGATTCATCTATACCAACGAGAGGACGTAAGACTTCTTCAAGTTTTATTCCATGCTCCTTATATGAGTAGCCTCACTTTCACATACGCAAATCAGAGAGAGAGAGCATATTCCTTCTTTAAGGAGGAAGGAGAAGTGGGTTTGCGATCTCTGAAAAAGTAGGGACCCCTTTTGGGTTCGAGTCTGCTTTTTCCTTCGATGAGCCTGTCTTGTTGTTGATGGCCTTTTGCTTTCCTAAAGCAAGGCAGATAAAACCACAAGAAAATAGTTTTTTCTATGTCTATACGTAATCCAATTTGACTGCCCATTCCCCCATCTAATGACAAAGACCACCACCCGGCTCCACTCACACCTCTTTACTGATGCAAGGCCACTTAAGAGTTCGTTCCATTTCCGTCTTCGCACCATCTATATCCTCCAAGTTCACACGCTATGATTAGAGCAGATTGTCCCTGTTTGAAAATATTTTTTTATTAAAATTTTAAATATAAGTATGTGCATATGGAGATATGTATCAAAAATTTTACATTAAAAGGCGAAGAAAAAAAAAAAGAAAAAGGAAAACATTTAATAATGATTTAAAATTTTATTAAAATATAATATTAAATTCATAAATTATTTCACACGGTATATGATTAATTAGAGAATCCAACGGTTCATTTTCGTTTGTTAGTAATAGAAAGAATTTTGGCCAAAACCCCAAAAAACGGGCCCATCACATCACCTCGACGAATGCTGTTTTTTTAACTTTTTTTTTTTTTATGGTTTCGATTAAGCGTCCAATCGCCCGATGTTTTTAGCTTTTTTGTAGTTTGTTGACATGACTCATCGGCTCCCATTCAATCTAGCGTTAATGGATCAGTAATATTTATAATGCTATATGTTTGTTTTGTTTTTTTATTTTATTTTTTATTTTGTTTTTCATCAGCGTGATGTCTACACCTCTCAAGAAAGTCCTCGAATTGGTCCAAAAAAAAAAAACAATTAGAGGATAAGACAGTTCATTCTTCGTTTGTCCTACATAAGTATGGGGAAATTAAGAGTGAAGAAGAATATTGGCCGAAATCCCAAAAACGGCCCCATCACCTGGATGAATGTCCTTCAAGCTTTTCTTTCTTATGGGTTCGCTGAAGCGTCCAACCTTACATTGTTTTTTTTTTTTGGTTTTTCTATTGTTTGTTAGAACATGACTACTTGGGTCCCATTCAATTAACCATTAATGGACCAACACTATTACTTTTACAATATGTTTTTTGCATCAGCATGATCTTGGCGTGATGTCTACACCGCTCCAGACATTGCCCTCGGATTCATCAAAGTTACGGACAATTGAGTTGGAACCTTTCAACTTACCATACCTAATGAATAAATGGATCATCCATAAATAACCCCGAGATCCACGCGAAATAAAATCTTATTGACATCCCAAGCTTACCTTCTCAAGTTTGTTACGAATTAGGAGGCCTCTTTGTTTTTTTTTTTTTTTTTTTTTTAAAGCTAAGAGGCTTCTTGGTTGATATGCAATCACCATACAGTTAACTCCAACCGTTGATAAACATGAAAGAGATTGGGCACCCACGCATAGCCAATTTGAACATGACAAGAGTTGTGTGTAGAGTTGGGTAGATTAGGTGCAACGCCAACGTCATGTGGTATGTGGTCTTTCGAGATGGAGTTGAATAAGGACAAGTATATAAAAAGAAAAAGGAAACCTGAAAATTGCGGTTGCTTCTCCAATCCATGGTAAATTAGAACCAACATTAGAAACATTATCATCATCGCACCCAATCGGATCACTTGTCTTTAATGTACGTCAGTATGTCACGTGCTGTACAAAATCTCAATCATAATTTTTGCAAGTGAAACACTCGTAATTTATAAATAAATAAATAAATAAAGTTTGAAGTACTTGAACATGGGAAATGGACACAGTAAAAGCCACAAATATAAAAAATAAATAAAACCCAATTATAAAATAGAATTAAATTGTAATATTTTTAATGTTTTTTTCATTCTCAAGTCTATGGATATGTCCCCTTCTTCTTCTTCTTCTTCTTTTTGCCAATGTATATATCAACTTTTCAGTTCTTGGAAGTTTATCCTTAAAAAAAAAAAATTTATTAACTTGCATATTTAATAAGTCAGAAAAAATAGTTATTTAAGTATTAATACACATAATCAAACATTATTCTTGACAAAAGCATCTGAAAGCTTCTAGGAAACATTTGTGAGGGCCATTGTCGGAGTCACAATATCACCGACTTTTTCAGCGCAACTTTTTTCGTGATCTGATATATCCTTTTTGTCTGTATATTTTCTTTCTTCCCCTTTTCAAGCCGGGTCAAAAAAAAAGATTGATGACTTTTCCGGATCTTCTTCATCTGTCTTCCAAATATGGATACGTCTCTATGGTCCGCAATCTCTTTTTGGGAATATGATAGATTATGTTTTGAAAAGAAAAGAATAAGATTCTGAAAAAACATGTGCTTATATTTGGAGTTAATTTTTCTTTAACAATTTAACGTTTCTCAATAAAGGTTACCCGCAGAAGCGTAAGCGTAACAAAAGTGTGGGTAAATTTGCATTATGTCATGAAAATATTGACTCGTTTAAAAGGCGTAATTCATAAAGAGTGAGTATAATTTTTTTTTTTTTTTTTTTTTTTCAGTGAGAAGAAGAGGATGGTTTTGATCCGAGGTCGTATTGAAAATTCTCTCTAAGTTATATTGTAATGGTACATGTTTGCTCGTGCGTGGACCCAAATGAAACATTTGAAAAGGGCTTTCTTGTTGCTGCTTAGCCCGTCAGATATGGACCTGTAGTCACTTTGCTGCTCCGTCAGCCGTACTGTTATGGGCCTTAAGTCACCTTGGACTTTCTATTTGGGCCGAATTCTGTTGCGGAAATTACTGTCACTCGTTTTAGTATTTGGATTTGCATAGACTAAAGTAAAGCTTTTGGATGGAAGAAAGAAAAAAAAGGATACTTTTCTCTTGAGAAAGAGAGGAAGAGGAAGAAAACATTTTACATTTAGAACCTATGCTTAACTTTCTTTCTGGATCAAGGCTTGAGCATAGACATTTTGCTTCTCTGCTAAATGTAGAAAGTCGGCCATAGAGAATACGGCCACTTGGGGTGGTTCGCGCTTCCAACGTTGGATGCACCCAGTGAGACTTCTTTTATTATTATGTGAATTTATTATTCCAACAATGTGGTAGTACCCTTTTCTTTATTGATTCATGCACGAACGCAGGTAACTTGACTACCGTTTCTACATAGACACTAAGGCTTCTTCTCTGGCAGACCCTCAAGCCCGAAATGCCTTGGGAATTCCAAACTGCAGGTTGGCATGTCAAGGTCTCTTTCGACTTGTTTCTCACCATCTTCTATCGTTTTCTCTTATTTTTCTTTTTCTGTTTCCATGTTTGGCAGCTCAATTATCAACGTTTTCCTTTACGTAACCAATAGTCTACAGGGCCATCAATTATCAACGTTTTCCTTTACGTAACCAATAGTCTTGTGAGCTTGGTTCTTTAAGTGTTTGAACAGAAGTTAACGGAGCAGTAAATTCATCACATGGGTTACGTGTCTGTACCCATAATGGAACGTCTTGCGTTCTTTGGTTCTGTAATGGGGATGAGATAGAGAGAGTTACGGTGATGACGAGGACAATTTTTACCCCACTAAATTCAACTTGACGGATTGCAATTCGAGATACATTTCCATCCAGTTCTACCCTTTTCTTTTTTGGGTTTTAATTATAGAAGACAACAAATCATTCTGGAAATAAAGTATCACTGTGTACCCAACAGACGGAATACCATGTGAAAATATGAGGAAAGCAATGCCTGCCGCTAGTACCCATTCTCAGTATGCACGTCACCCAATGCTTGCTGCAGTGTTCAAAATGGAGCAGATTGTAAGTTTCAAATACAAGCGCAACATTGAGATCAATGTGGAAAAGATTACCTGAAAGCATGATAAAGCGTACTGGACATCACTTTCTGATATTTGGTGATGAAGGACAAGCCTAATGCTGCAAGAAAAATTGAAAAAAAAAAAAAAAAAGGATGTGAGCTTTCATAATATGCTCATGATATACTCTGCTGTTTGAATTGCATGGTCGGAAGCTGGAAACCAGAAGAATGTAGTGAAGTGCAAAGATCAGAAATGCACATCCAACAAATGGGTAATCTACAAGGGAAGCAGCCACCATTTAATAGCTATGGTCTTCGTTGGAGGTCAGTCAATAAAAAGATATCAAGCCCTTTTCCTTTTTTTGCCTTACACCTCCTCTCATTTTTGCCCATTGAACACTAGTTTTTCATCAGAACTATAAGGTGCAAGTGGTTTGGGATCTGTGTAACACGTTCAAGACAATTTGTTGCTCAAAAAATCATCGTCAAAAAAAAAATAAAAGCAGGATATGGCTGAAATTTGGTAAGAGAAATTCTCCTGAAATTCTGTGATGAGTAGAGAATCAAACAAAGTTTAAGACCTAGTCATGAAGGGCCTTGATGATATCTTAAACAAACCTGAGTGGACCCTCTGGCATAACGAGTATACCATGTTGTTCCAACGTCTTGCTTAGTTTTTCTGCTGTCACTTTTGAGCCCTTTACTATGTCCAGATATATCTGCACCAGAGAAAAAATGAATCAAGATGTGTGTGTGTGTGTGTTTTGAACTCTCAGCTTGGACAAGGATCAAGAGAACAAAATCAGAAATAGATAGCACTGAGATTTTCATTTGTTCATTCACAACTTCATTGATATTGTGAAATCAGCAAGCCAATAATGAAGGTGAAAACTGATCAGAGTACTTTTCATTAATTGATGGCATGTCTCAGGAGTGGATTGAATTAAAAGATAAGAAATGTTCCCAATTCAATGGCAGGATATTAAATTAGAATTTCTTCCTCATTTCACAATGGAGATACTCACAATATTGGTTTCCACAGCACCAACATCGACTGTTAGTCCTTTGATCCGATTCAGCCCCTCTGGAGAGCAGGACAAACAAGTACTCCATTAAATTGCAAAGCAAGAGAACAGAAAAGAGATTGAAATAGCAAATTGAATAACTAGTTAAACAGCATACCTGCTAGCATCTTAGCTTTCTTGTGATCATCTGCAAGCTTTCTAACATTTTCTCGGACAGCAACCAAAGCAGCAGCACAAAGGATACCAACCTGTCTCATCCCACCTCCCAAGGTTTTCCGGAGGATTTTAGCCTAGAAGGAGACATGCACAAGAATTTGTCACTCACTTTCAGCATGAAGGAAAAAAATCTGGCACTCAATTCAGTGCAAAACTTCATTACGACCTTGGCAATAAAGCTTTTTGAGCCAACAATAACAGATCCAACTGGTGCACCCAAACCTTTTGATAGGCATACCTGGTACAAAAATTTATGGGGGCAAATAAGAATCTGGAGCAAAATAATTTAGAGAGCAACAATATTGAATTGAAAAATTATTTACTTTGTAACCATACCGAAACTGAATCAGCAGCTTGCACAAGCCGATGAACAGGAATGCCAAGTGCCTGAGAACCAAATTGGAGGGATCAGATGTTTAAACACGTAAGCTCTTACATCAAAAAATTCTGGATCCGTAGTCCAGGTGGCTAAAAGTTTAGCCTATGGACAATTTCTCGCTAGGGTTCAACTTAAATGGGGTAAGATTCAGTGTTCATCAGTATATCAAACAAAGCATAATTGATGCATCTAGGCATAAAATCCTGGCTGACAACTGGTCGATAGCCTAACTCTCAAACAGTCACATCCAACATCTAACGTGCATCTAGCTGCTAAAACTAAACTCTGGAGTTATAATTTCGCTTTTCTCAAATCTCAAACAGTAACAAGACAAACAACTGTGTCTTAATATAATGGAAAAAATTTACTCACAGCTGATGCATTGAAAATTCGAGCCCCATCAATATGAAGCTTGAGACCATGCTTTCTAGCCAGTTCTCCTACTCTGTCGGTATATTCTACAGACAGGCACTTACCTCCACAGCTGCATTGATTAAAAGAGCACTCACAGTACAGAAGAGAAGAATATAGTGCACTGCTTAGAGAGTTGCAGAAGAGAAAAAGAAGACAATAACTTGGTGAGATGCGTTCCAGCATTTATGGCATTTCAGTTGAAACCAATGTGTCCAGCAAGCTAGTAATTACAATATGAAGTTTCTACCATTGACATGAAGTCCTATTACATATCTAACATGTATTCCAATGGAATAACAAGCCTTCTGAACATCGTGGAAATTAATTCTTGGGACTCTTGATTACAAACATGGAATGGTAAATCACTCAAGGATATTTTGTCAGCATCCACCACAGACATTAACAAAAAGAACAAATGAAAAAGGGTCATAAAATTATGATACATACTTGGCTTGTGTATTCTCCAAGCATATAAGCCTAGTAGTGGGATACACAAGTGCCCCTCTAGGATCTCTAATTGCAGCTTCAATTAAGTCAATGTCCATCGTCCCATCCTCATTATTCTTTACAGTGCTAGAATGCACACCCCCAATTGTTGATATGCCCCCATTCTCATATATATGGATATGCGATTTGTCCCCAAGGATGACCTCACTTCCCCTAATGTCACAATGCGTGAGAACACTGATAAGGTTCCCCATGGTGCCGGATGGAACAAAGAGAGCTGACTCCTTTCCCATGACTTTAGCCATTTCAGTTTCTAACTGCAAGGCAGTCGGGTCATGGCCCAGAACATCATCATCAACCAAAGCATTTGCCATAGCAATTCTCATTGCTTCAGTTGGTTTAGTGACAGTGTCAGACCGGAGATCCACAATTCTAGCCTCCATTTTTTGCTGAAAATAGTACCAGTACAAGACGAAAAAGAGAAACATAAAATCAGCTGAAGTTCCAACTCCATCAACACTGACAAAATTTCAGTTATAGCGTCGTTTCCCTGCAACCGTTTTCGGTTGTTGCAGACGAAAATGACTTTCCAATAGTCAAGAATTCAAAAGGAAAAGAAATGGTTAATGATACAATTAACCAATAAATTATGATTAATACGGCAACGAAATAGAACCAAACTTCCATAATGTGAAGATAGGGCAATAAAATCAACAACAGAGCTCGGGGGTCATGTCTCAATCCAGAACTAAGCTTCTGAGAACTTAAAACAATTATGAATTGGAAATACCATATTCTAATTAGATTTTAAGAATTTAAAACTCAAACCCAGTAAAGGATGGATAAAATATGTGGAAGGAGAGTTTTGAGTGCTACCCACCTCTTCTTTTTCACCTCTCTGCCGTCAGCCAAAAAATATATCCGAACCTGTAAACTTGGCTGCAATCTCCAGAAACTTTCTTCCTCAAATGGAACAATAGACTTCTTTTTATTCTGCATGCATGCAGGAAATTAAAAAGAACATCAGCGGTTTTACTTACATTGACATGGATCCCAGAATCTACAACCACAAAATTTAGAACAAACAACAACCAGTGTCTTTGGACTCTGTTTTCTAGCTCGCAGAAATTCGGAAACTTAAAAATATTTAACAGAAATCCAAAACCCTAACCTACAATTCAAATATATAAACATATATATATATCATATGGACTCCGTGAATTCTCTGTGCTGTTCACAGAAACCTTCAGAATCCTATATAAAGCTTGAAAGCCTCGAGGGAAATCCTTTCAAAGTTGGTGGGCCAAAATCCAAACAGACATCGTAACCAGTGTAGCACATTAGAGACAGGAGCAACATGCGTGTCATCTTATCGTGTCTGTACATAAGTAGGCGCGCTTGTCCACATGTTAAGGACCCGTAATGCCTAGTGGCCCCAAAACCCATAAAGTCCGAAAAGTTGAACGCAGCCACGCAGCCGGGACTCGTCTGTCAACTTCTTCTCCTTGCTTTATACCTTTTTATTAAGAATTGGTTTCACTTTTAACTTTTTAAGATGCGCAACATAATTCATTTAAAGTATCAAATACGTTTCTTTGGCATGAATAAGAAAACTAGCTTA
This sequence comes from Rhizophora mangle, assembly GCA_037832345.1. Classification (NCBI taxonomy): domain Eukaryota; kingdom Viridiplantae; phylum Streptophyta; class Magnoliopsida; order Malpighiales; family Rhizophoraceae; genus Rhizophora; species Rhizophora mangle. The sequence goes on along the minus strand of JBAPLJ010001937.1, from coordinate 1,119,412 downwards.
CCGAGAAATTTAATTCATAATTAAATTAACTCTCCATTCTGTCCAATAACCTGTTCCCCCCCCCCAAAAAAAAAAAAATCCAATAAATTCTTGAAAATGCAATTCTCAAAGAAACGTCTCCCTCTCCCTCTTTCTCTCCGAGTTCGTGCAGTATCCGTGTTATTATTTGCCTCTTCAACTTGAGCAGATCCACTTGCTTTTGTACATCGGATGGCCCACATTAAAGATTCCCTTTTTATTTTGACGCGCTTTCGGTTGATTTTGCAACTTTTTGTGACGTCATAACATATTTCTTTTTTTAAAAAGTTATTTTTAATTTGAGATTTGAAATCCGAATTGGCAACAAACTTTCCCTTTTTTTTTTGTTAATTGATAATTAATATCTCATGAATTTTTACAATAATATTAATTAATTGCTATTAAATACAAATTACGATCTTTGAGCAGCTAAACCAAACAAACAATGCTGGGCGATATGGTACCGTGATTTCCACCCACACCATCCAATGCCAAACCCGTTGTCATTTTCATTATTATCCTTGCATTAAAGACAACATCGATCCATATTTGCTGTAAATTGAAGAGAAATTTAAAGGATCTCTGTAGATTTGTACGTGTTATTTGGATGCGTGTTTGGAGCAAAATCATCACAAAAGGCCAACCAAACGCAGAGACAAAAACAACCTACTGTGTTATTTGTAACTTGTCGTTTTCAGCAATATTTTGTTGCTTTCAGACTCACGGGGCACGTTTCATTTCTCTATTTTTTTTAATTTATTTTTTCACAAAAAATTAAAATACACACACGTTACAAATATTGGTTGTTATACAGGATTACTCGATATTCTCTTTATTCAACTTTCTTTACAAAGAGTTAAATGAATTTTTCTTATATCTAATTATATTATTAATAAATTTTAAATTTTATCACTATACATCTAAACACTTAAATTTATTTTTATTAGATTTTTTTTAAAAATTTTTTGGTTACATAAGTCTCGTGTCCCATAGGAGGTGGAGGCTTTGGAGTATGAGGAGGAGTAGTATTGGAGGTGATGGTGGGAGGCAGGGGAGGTGGTGGTTTAGGTGGAAGATCAGGGAGTAGAGGTGGAGTTGGTGCCGGTGGATGCAGGAGCTGGACAAGGTTCTGGAAATTGGTTCTGGCAGTTGTGCCCGCACATGATCAAGGGCCTTTTCAGCTTCACATCAAATTCAAAACCGATGTTTGGCATGCGTTCCATCCAAAAAAAGGAAGGGGAAATTAACAAAATGCAAAAATGAATTGAGTTGCGAAGGTATATTTAGTACCTTAGAGGATGATTCAGTTTTTATAATTTCCCCTTCTTGCGTGTCTTAATACCCGTTGTAGCTACTGAACTCAGATCTATAATATATATATATATATATATATATATATATATAATGAAAATAAAAAAAAAGATGTGTAGTAGTCTATTTGGTGTGATTTGTGGGAAGCAGCTCCTGCAACGAGCATTCGATTCTGTAATGTCTCTCAATTCTAGTCCCATTATAAAAATAATAATAAAAGAAAAAAGCAATACCATTACATCATTTCGAAACAACCTCCTACTTGAAAACTCTAATTCTTAACAACTTTTTCACCTTTTCCTATATTTTTAGATTTTAACTTAGGTGATGAGTTTTTAAAAATTTTAGATTTGTACAATTCAAATAGATTAAAAGTTATGTGTAATCGATTTATTAAAGATTGTTAAATTGAAAACACTTTTAAAATTATAATTTCAATTGAATTAGGCTTAATGCATGTGTTGGTTTGTTTTAAGTAAATGCTCAATCAATGCTTGCTACTCTAAGTGACAATTTTTTATTTTTGGAGTGAGTCAAAATAACTTAATACCAAAAAGAATTTTCCTAAAGAGCCCAAAACAGGGTTCCAAGTCTATGCAAGATCCCAATTATAAAGCAATTTTTCTAGCCTAGGGTTCATAAAAATGTTTACGCTAATCTCGTCAATCTATCTTCTTCCATCCCCTTTCCCTGTCTCAGTATCCACAAAAGAAAGGACAGGTCATCCAGTTGACCAATATCTAGACCCAGTTGACCGACACACATAAAGAATCCAGTTTATTCAGACAATGAGATGATTATATGCAAAAGTGGGATGCAGCTCCACGGGCTTGCGTATTATGAATGGAATTGTCATTGTTAATTGGCTACGAGCTTTCAAAGCTAATTTCGTTGTGCGTGTATGATTCTCGTTGAAACGTGGGGTTTGCTTCCTTTTATTTTTTTGTAAGTGCAATGGACGGCTAAGATAAATAATTCCTCAAATTGAATTTCATCTTCAGTAAAGTTTTTTTAACATTTATTTGGTTCAACGAAGCAATTCAATTCTTAGAAGTAAACAAATTGAGTCGTAATTAGACAGTATTAAGCAGCAAATAATAGGATCGAGGGTAAATCCCGCGCATCGGAGATGGCGGCGGCATTGGTGGTGGTGGTGGTGGATCCGGGCATGGAGGTGGATTTGGTGCCGGTGGTGGGGTAGGAGGCGGAGCTGGCGGAGGGCTTGGAGGTGAAGATGGTCTTGGTAGTGGCCGTGGATGAGGAGCCGGTGGAGGATTTGGAGTAGGAATTAGCGGGAATTTAAGGGTTGGGGCGGGTGCTGGTGCAAGACATGAATCTGGCGTCGCCGTTGGTTCTGGTAGCGGAAGTGGGGCACTTAAAGATGTCAAACAGCTTTTGTAAGGGAGGTTTTCTCCTCTTCCTTGTCCTAATACACAGCATTGTAATGTTCCCTCTGATCGAATTTGCGTAATGTAATTGAAAATTCAATAAAAAATTCAGTGTATTGCAATAACTGGAAATGCTGTTTTTTTTTTTTAAATGCATTATAATATATTAATTATAATTTTTTTCGTCAACATCAAGTCAATTTATTTAATTCTTTTATAAAAAATTCATTTCATTCTTTATATAAATTATTATTTATTATATTTATTAGAAATGAGTAAAAATAAAAAATCTTAATTTAAAAAAAAAAGAAATTTTTTTTTTTAAAAAAAATCTCTAAATCTCCTGTCAAACTAGCAATAAAAACACTGCTTTTTCCCATTTTCCTTTATGTCTCCATTGATTAATTTTATTTCTGTTTTGCCCTTTTGCGCTTCGTAGGTAGACAACAGTAAGATTTTAATTTTATTTTTTTACTTAATCAATGCGTTATAATTTAAGATTTTCAAGTTGCATTTGAACTTATGATCTTCTAATGTTTTCTTTTTTCACTTCTGTTTTTAGTTTTTGAGGCAGTGTAGAGGGTACAAAAATTTTTAAATTTGAGTTAAAATTATCATAAAACTATTTATTATTTTCAATTTTTTAAAATTTTTGAAATTACTGCAATATTTTCGTATATTTAATTGACCCCTATGTTGCTTTTTTTTTAAAAAAAAAAAAAAAGTATATACGACAACTGACAGGTGTTCCTAGTGCGACAACATAGATTTTAAGCAGCTTCTTAATTTTCTAGACCAATCCACACAGGGTCAGTCTGCTTCGCTTTCAAACCTTGCTGGAGAAGCTAAACTTGTTGATCAGCATGAATAAACCAAAATGTTAATGTTAATTTGACCGGCCAACTCCATGCAGAGTCTTCGGTGGCAGTCCACTGAAGGGAATCATTGGATGCATTCGCTCAGACCTTAACTAACAATACAGAGAGTCGCAGTCCACATAAGCATTTTAATCAGCGATGTGATAGCCGACGTAAATCATCGTCGTAAAACGGACGCCTATTGGCGGGTCAAAAAAGTGGGGCTCATATTTTGCCCAAACAAGACAATGTCCACACACATGCGGCGCCGATAGCAAATCAAAACCCCCCACAAAAGTTCACGCCTTTGGTCGGGGTCGGTGTCGAACAAACTCGTCTGGGCCCCGCCATACTGTGTTTCCCGCTCCCTTCCTTCTCTCTCTCTCTTTCTCTGTCTCTATAAAGCAATTCCCGCCGCCATACATTCTCACTCGCATTCTTCTCCAGACCCACGGCCACTGCCTCCCTCTCCTTGATCAATTTGCTTTTTAGAAGCCCTAAAGAAAAGATCGAAATTTGAATCTTTTTCATAATCTATCTCGATGAGGCTTCGTAGCCGTTCAGTAGTCCGCAAACCCTCGATCAATGGTGATTTCTTTAAGCTTTCTTACTTTTTTTTTTTTCCGTCTTTAATCCCTCTGAGGTGGCGTTTGGTTCCGGTGAAGGTTTAGGGCAAATAAACAAATAAAAGGGCCGTTCATTAGTCCACAAATCCTCGATCAATGGTGATTTTCTTTGATTTTGTTTTCCTTTTTTTTTTTTCATCTTTTAATCTGATGGAAGATTAGGGCAAAAGAAAGAAATATTTAATTTTGTTGACGATTAGATTTTATATTGACCTTTTGTTTGAGTTGATAAGTGTTTGGATGATATGAGGTCTCTTTTTGGTCTTCTTTCGAATTCTTTGTTTCTTTTAAGTTCTTTTTTTTTCTTAAATTCTTTTTCTTGTTCGATCGGTTTTCATATTGCCGTTGCGAGTGCTGTTTTTGTTCAGAACTCATAATTGAAACAAAAATAAAACTGAGGGATTTTCGGGTGTCTCAATTCGCACTTTAATTAAGTGGGTTTGCGGCTTTGTCGCAGGGGTTATATTGAAATTGGCTCCGTGTCTTTCAAGATTCTAATTATTAGTGTGTTGCTTTTTCTTTTGTTTGATTTAATGCACTGTTATGTGGGTATGTGCTCAAATTGGTTTTGTACATTACAAAAATTTTCAAGCCACAATTAGATTCCTTTTTGTCAAAGCAATGTTCTGTGGGTGTACTTCAGTGCATCTTATCGATTTTGGTGCTTTGTCATGGATCATATGAACAAGGGGAAGGTGATTCTTCAGGTGAAGACAGTAACAATAGTCTGGATGATAATGAGTCTGATCAGGATTTTTTTGTCCTAAGTTCAGATTCTGATGATGTCAGTTCTAATGACGAAGGTACTTTTGCTTCTTTTGCTTTTACTATCTTCCTCTTCTTTGTTGAGGGGTTACTGATTTTCATGCTTTTGGTAGTAATTCTAGCAGAAACTTTGGTTGCATTGAGAAAGATGGTTCAGGGATCCAGTAGTGAAGGCCAGCAGCCTCTGCAACTACAAGCATCCCAAGCTAAAACCCCAGTGTTCAGAAATAGGAACAATTATAATGCCTGGAGGAGGAGCAATAGAAAGAGGAAGGGGTTGATGTGGGAGGATTGGGAAGAAGAGAATGAAAGATGGCTTGATGAAAATCCATCAGAAGATGTTGACTTGGATCATCAGCAAGGATTTCTAAATGAAACGGCTGAGGCACCATCAGAATTAATTATGCCCTTGTTAAGGTACCAAAAAGAATGGCTGGCATGGGCTTGTAAGCAGGAAGAATCTACAAGCAGAGGGGGAATTCTTGCAGATGAGATGGGAATGGGAAAGACCATTCAAGCAATTGCCCTTGTTCTTGCCAGACGTGAAATTCGCCGAAATGTTTGTGAGCCCAATGGAATCTCTATACCTTTAGGTGCTTCCACTGAGGCTGGAATCAAAGCCACCCTTGTAGTCTGTCCTCTGGTGGCTGTTACTCAGTGGGTTAGTGAAATAGAGCGGTTTACCACAAAAGGAAGCACAAGGGTGCTGGTTTTTCATGGTGCCAACAGGGAGAGAAGCTCAAAGCAATTCTCTGATTACGATTTTGTGATAACAACCTACTCAATTGTTGAGGCTGAATTCAGAAAATATGTGATGCCACCCAAGAAGAAGTGTGCTTATTGTGGAAAATCATTTCATGAAAGGAGACTGTCTGTTCACCTGAAGTATTATTGTGGTCCTAATGCTAGTAGAACAGCAAAGCAATCCAAGCAATGTAGGAAAAGGCCTAAAAATACACCATTACCAACTGAGCAAAAAGCTGCATCTGATAGTCCTAAAGCTCATGGATTTGTGGATGACACAAGGAAGGGGGGTCAGAAGAAGAAAGCAATGCAGAATGATATAGACACCTCAGAAATTGAACTAGATTTGAAGAAACAGAATTCAATTTTGCACTCTGTGAACTGGGAGCGCATCATTCTGGATGAGGTAGGTTGATGTAGGGTAACAGGACTGGAGAACTGATATTATCTCAAGTATTGTTTTAACTTCATTAAGTTAGTGTGCTGTGAATTTAAACCACATGTAAGATGGTTATCAGGGGTACACACCTGGTTATTTATTGTATAAGCTGGGGGTGGTGCTTGTGATTGCCTATGCATGCAAGTTTTTGAATATGGATCCTAAACTTGGCTTTTTGAGGACTGGATTCTTACAGAAAGATATCTTAGGCTCATCTTCTGAAAAACAACCATTATTATTAGTGTCAAATAACTACATGTTCACACTCAAGTAACCAGCCAAATGTAATCATTTTGTTTTCTCTTTTTGTTAACTACATGTGCAGTCATTTGTTATTGACTAATCTTTCTTTAACGAAACTAGGCTCATTGTGTAAAAGATAGGCGCTGTAATACTGCAAAAGCTGTTTTTGCTTTAGAATCTTCCTACAGATGGGCTCTGAGTGGCACTCCCCTTCAAAATCGTGTAGGAGAACTTTACTCTCTGGTAAGTTCTCTTTTGTGGAAACATGTTTCAGTTTTTGATTAGAGTTGTCTAACTTATTTCTCTTGAAATTTTGTTTACACAGGTGCGCTTCCTGCGAATTGTCCCATACTCCTACTATTTGTGTAAGGACTGTGATTGCAGAGCCCTTGATCATAGGTACATTCAATATACATTGTTGTGTTCTGATTGACCATTTTGTTTGATGTGACTTCCTTTGTGGATTCATCATATTTAAATTAGCCAGTCATCGCGTTATCTTCTCCGTTTTTTTTTAATATTCTTCTATCTCTTCAACTCCCTTCTGTTGCTTCATGTTCTTTCTGTTGATTTTTTTAATGAAGAAGGAAACCTTTTTCTGCTCAAACATGCTTTTTCATTTCTTTCTTTCTTTGATTTTTATGTGTCCCATCATTCATCTGGATATTTGTTTTACTGAAAGTTTGATGATCTCCCTCTTTGTACTTATATTTTTGGTATCTATTTATAGGTCATCAAGAGAATGCTCGAATTGTCCTCATAATTCTGTGAGGCATTTCTGTTGGTGGAATAAAGTGAGTTACGTTGTACCTAGTTTCTTCTTCTTCTTCTTCTTCTTTTTCCTGTTCTTTACTATTTTAAAGTATTTTCTGGCTGAATTACATTTGTTTTCTATTTAGTATGTCTCTAACCCCATCCTACATGGTGGAAATGTTGATTCCGGAAGACGGGCAATGATATTGCTGAAGCAGAAAGTGCTGAAAAACATAGTACTAAGACGCACCAAAAAAGGCAGGGCTGCTGATCTAGCACTTCCTCCTCAAATCGTAAGTTCTGCTACCATGTGCCTGAAAATTGTGACTTTTAAGCTAGTATTAGGCCTTCTGTTATTTCCCTGCTTCCCTTTTTTACTAGGTAACCCTAAGGCGAGATACCTTGGATGTTAAAGAGGAAGATTATTACGAATCATTATACAATGAAAGTCAGGCACAGTTTAATACGTATGTCACCTAATTTTTTTTTATCACATTGATGTTGTTGATGTTGTTCTCCTCTTAAGAGCTACACCTGAGTGACGATCAACCATAATTCTTTAGCTTTTTTTTTTTTTTTTTTCTGGGTTGGTTAAAATTCACATTAATGTAGTACACAGACAAATTTGTTCTCACTCGTGTCCTTCTGTCTTCTTTACAGATACATAAGAGCTGGAACTGTGATGAATAACTATGCACACATATTTGATCTTCTCACCCGGTTGCGGCAGGTGAATGAGTTAATTTATTGCTGAAAGTTTCTGTTTATTATATGCATTAGCTGTGCAATTTTGACAAAAGAAAAAAACCCATGGTTAATAATCAGTGAACCATAAACAAAAGTTATTATGTTAAAACATGATAGTCTGATATTTTATTGACATGAACAAACAGAGTTAAAGATTGATTGAAAAAATCTGTGTTTACATCTTGAATCCTTCAATATTTGGTTTTCAAATATGAGAAATGCATTCTCTGGATTCCTTGTACATTTTCTTTTGGTTGTGAAAGATTAGCTTTTAATTTGAAAATCTGTGACATAAATTCCCATGGAATACTTTCCTGTTAAAGCTTTGTCTGAATTACTTGGATTTTAAGCTGGAATTACAGCTCTCAACCTCTGGAAATTTTTGTGTTGTTCATTATAGTCCTTGCTTGGTTCTCCCACTTTTTTGTGTTTATCTTGCAGAAGAGTTGAAGTGTAGAGTCTTGCATACTGATCCTTCACTATTCTTTTTGTGACAAATTATAGGCTGTCGATCATCCTTACCTGGTGGAATATTCTAAAACTGCAGCACTAAAAGGTGGAAATGTGCTTGAAGCAGACAATGTTGAACAAGAGTGTGGCATTTGTCATGATCCAGCAGAAGATGCTGTAGTGAGTTATCCTGTTCTTATGTATCTCTATATTTGGATATATGATTTCTTTCTTCCCCATAGGGTCATTTATCATCCTGAAATAGCACATTGACCCTCCAAAATAGCAAATTGTCTCCCAAATGTAGTAGTATAGTGTCAAAACTTTTCCAACCCTATCAAAGCTACATTCATTTGGTTTGATGCATCTGTCAACTAGGCACAGATGTGCATTGACACATTTTAAATTCATGTCATATGAAACTGAAATATATTCTGATTTGCTGTCCCATGGAATTTTGGAATGTGCTATTATTTAATTTAACTTCTGGATCTTTTTCTAACTGTAATCTGTATGTGAAGGACTTAGTGCTAAAGTCCTTTGGCAACAATTCTGTATACTTAAAGTGCTTCTTGTTTGCTGCTTTAAACTATAAGAAACTATAAGACATTATAATGTGATTCTTACATCCAATACAATAGTCTCTCATTGCTTAGTAGCTTTGATTGTTCAGAAAGCAAATAATGCCTTTCTAAAAAGAGCAAAAAAGAGGATGTTGGAATGATAGGCTCTGGCATGTTCAAGTGCTACTCATTTGTTAAACATGGACCTGAATGGTGAAAAAAACTAAGCCTAGCCTTGTCCAACCTTGGCTTGTTTGACAAATGAACTTGGATCAGCCAAGTCCTAATTGAACTAAGCGTTCAAGTTATGCAGAGGCCATCTTCACTGGTTTTATTTTTGCATAAATGTAGCCAAACTGACCTGACTGTGGACATCTTTCATGTTCTCTAAAATTTTTTAATCATTTCAGGTTACTTCCTGCAATCATGTCTTTTGCAAGACTTGTTTGCTTGGTTTCTCTGCATCCCCAGAACAAGTCTCATGCCCCAACTGTTCAAGATTACTCACTGTTGATTTGAATACCAATGCGAATTGTGGAAATCAAACTGCTAAAACAACCATCAAGGGTTTCAGATCCTCCAGTATTCTAAACAGAATACAATTGAATGATTTTCAGACTAGCACAAAGATAGAGGCCTTGGTATGTGTCCCATGGGAGTTCCTTAGTTATTACCATTCCTGGATTTAGTTGATTTCAAGCCTGCTCATTCTCACAATTATCTGATCATTGTTTCATGATTGACCAAATCTATATGGATCTAGAGGGAAGAAATTAGATTTATGGTTGAAAGGGATGGTTCTGCAAAAGGAATTGTTTTTAGCCAGTTTACCTCTTTCTTGGATCTCATAAACTATTCTCTGCACAAGGTGCGGATCTCTTAGCAAATGTTCCCTATTGCAATTTTACTTGAGAGAAGAACAATCTAATATGGGCATCTACAGTCTGGTGTGATTTGTGTTCAATTGGATGGAAGCATGACTTTGGCTGCAAGAGATGCTGCTATCAAAAGATTTACAGAGGATCCAGGTTGCAGAATTTTCCTAATGAGTTTGAAGGCTGGAGGTGTTGCTCTCAATTTGACTGTTGCTTCACATGTAAGCCCTTCTGTTTCTTCTCTCTCCTAACATCCGTTTCTCTTTTGGTTTTGAGGGGCCCTGCCCGGTGGTGGGGCAGCTGGCTGCCCAGTTTTTGTTTATGCCAACTTCGCTTCATTTTGTTCTGAAGCCATGTGTTCCATTCATTTTCTGAGCTTTTGACTCCCTTTATTCATAACCTGGTCGCCCGTCTCAGGTTTTCTTGATGGACCCTTGGTGGAACCCAGCTGTTGAGAGGCAGGCCCAAGATAGGATCCATCGGATAGGGCAGTATAAACCAATCAGGTGACGTGTTTGGCTAAATTTCCTTCTGAATTGTACATACATAAGGGTTATCCTTTAACTGGCCCTCAATAAGGCGACTTCTAAACTAAATATGATAATAAGCTATACATTTTTTTCCTTGAGGTGCTGACATTGGGTTTGCATTGATAGGATTGTGAGATTTGTTATTGAGAACACAATTGAGGAGAGGATTCTGCGGTTGCAGGAAAAGAAAGATTTGGTGTTTGAGGGGTAATTCTTGTTTAGATGCCACCACACGACCCACTGCAAAATACCGAGCCTCTCTGTTTTCATTTTTTCTTTGTGAAGATGTAAAACACATTTATACCGTTTCGCATGGTTCCTTTTTCAGGACTATTGGAGGTTCATCGGAGGCCCTGGGGAAACTGACCGAGGCAGATTTGCGGTTTTTGTTTGTCACCTAGTGGGAGAGTCCAAGTAGAGGATTAGCTCTTGATGATGCATTGGGCGAGCATAAAATGCTCTTGCCTGTTGGTGACTAGGTTCAAGAGTAATCTTGTTTTGCCAACAGATTAGAAAAATCTCAAGCAATGCCAGGATCCCTAATCATTTCCTTGCTAAAGTGACGTGGCCATCATTTTCCTTGAGCTTCATTGTGTAAAAGGACGGTTTTTTTTCCTTTTTTTTATATTTTTTATTTTGTGTGTGTATCTTTTCTCAAACATCTTATTGAATTTTAGTTTGGCGTCCCTCGCACTTTCAATAGATGCAACGATCGCATTTTAGGAGGGCTTTAATGCTTTGCCAAGGAGAACTCCGTCGTGTCCAAGTTACGGCCGCCCACCCGCTAGGATCACTGTGGTTGCCTTAATCTCAATTACAAATGAGTTTAAAGGAGAACCAATCCTGAAAATATTTGCTCCCATTTAAGAGCGCGAAAGTAAACACGAACGGTAATCAAGAAGTAGGTACGTGTTCTTTTCTTTTCCCCCAAGATGATAGGCCGAGTTTCCATAGAACGTCATAGAAGATGAAATAGTGGCGAGTGATGCGGGCGGATTAAGTCACAAAATATGAGTATTTTATTTTTTATTTTTACAAATTTCATTTTCCTTTTTATAATTAGAACTTGAGATTTTAAATATAAAGACTAAGGTTTTGATGTCTCCAAGGAACAAGAATTTTTTAATATGCAATGAGAGATATGGAAATCATCGAAATGAACAATATTCAATGATGTATGAAAATTCCATTCTAATTGATGCTGCGGAACGGTCAAAACGTACGCTTAATTGTATTGTATCCCATCTACAACAGGGGATTGATATAATTGGAAGGATTGTTCGTTGTCTTGCGCCGTGTCATTGACAACGTCCTTCAGACAGAAGCATTCAGCCATGAATATCACCCGAAGACAGGTACTCTCACATGTAGATTATGAGATATATTCCAAGATCTAGTCATAAATCCTTAGCACACATGCTGCAACTTAACAACTGGCTAAGGAGCGTATCGATGAGGGCAGCTTCAATTTTGTCTTAAAAACATACTCTGTTAGATTTTTAGTGCAATACGACATGCTAAGTTCATGTAATACCAGATCAGCACAAATTGTTCAAAAAAAAAAAGATCGGCATATATGAAATTTAATGGGTCTCTTCATACATCGAGGAGAAGCTTTTGAAGGTCCTTGACCACATCTTTGATGCGGCGTAAGAAATAAACAGCCTCGCTTCCATCAATGAGCCTGTGATCATATGTCAATGCCAGGTACATCATTGGCCTCGAGACTACATTGCCATCAACAACCATTGGTCGGTTGAGTATGGAGTGCATGCCCAGGACAGCTGACTGCAAGAGTTGTTTAAAAAAAGAGAAAAGAGTAAAGCCATGGGATCTATTTAAATATTCAGTTGGTTTTCTATATTAACATATTCTGGTGTTCACAACAAATTAAAACAAAGAGACCATATGCCCTGTACAGCAATACCTGTGGAGGATTGATTATTGGTGTACTCAAAAAAGGCTTCCATAAGCGCCACCGTTAGATATTGTGAATGTGCCTCCAGCCATCTCATCAATCGATGTTGTGCCATCATTTGCTTTCTTGGCTAGACTGTTGATTTCCTTCTCTATCTCTGCGAAGTTCATTTTATCAGCATCAGGGATCACTGTAACTACAAGGCCCGTCAATAAATTATAAAAAGAAGAGGTCTTTAATGTTTTTCTTTTACTCCCGAGCAGGCTATTACCGCAAAATTGACAAATCTAAGATCTAACAAAGTATTTAATCCACATCATGTTCAGAGTTTGCTGTTTTTACGGCCTCCCATCAATTTATGCTGTCTCCTTTCCCCCACCTTATTTGCCAGATTTTGACAAATCCTGATATAAATCCTATTTTGACTCCATGTTTCTCGAAAAACACAAAGGTCTTTATAATCTGAACGAAGTTTCATCAAGTTAGTCCTGTGTTATGAAGCATTGCAATAATGAAATCATGTCAGATTATACTTTGCAAGCCAATCAAAGGACAGCAAAATAAAATGTGGAAGGAAAATCCAAGACTAAGTGCAATATAAGTTCGATTTGTGCTTTTTTCCGGGGCAAGGTATTTATTTATTAAGCATGGAAAGATGCCTGCAGATCTGCTAAACCTGAGATGAACCAGGCCATAATAACAGCTGACAATGATACGGAATTATACGGAAAATGAACGACAACAGTAACATTAAGGTGACGATGGATATACTTTTTTTTTTCTTTTTTCATTTTTTATACCCGAACATCTTTCAATTTTCGTTTTCGTTCATTTTCTAGGCAGCCAAATGGAAAACTTCTATGGTTGAGCATGCACTTATTCTCATGCATTAAAAATCCTACCTTCAGGGACGATAGAGAAAAGAAAACTAGATATAATGGAATATTGTGGAAACCTTCTACCACCTTTAGCGTCCATTTTCGAATTTGTTACTCGGCTCAATATTTAAGAATGAATTAGTAAATTATTTTTCTACAGTGAAATTTTGGATTACCATTTATGCTAAGCCAAGCAGGCCCTGTAGGGGGACAGTATTGTAATTTAACGAGTCCAATGTTCGGTGCCACCTGGCTTCTCCTAATCCCGTTGACCAGAGTAAGCGTGGCAGAAAATGGGAGCTGTCCACTCCTTTCTCCTTTTCTTTTTGCTTCGAAATTATAATTTTATCAGTAATTTTATAATTTTTCCCCTTCGAGATTTACTCTACCAGAGGGGTAAATCTTCATATCACTGCTTAAATGCCTCGAGTCAACCTAAATCAAATTTGTGGTCAAAAAAATAAATCAAATTCTAAAGTAAATTATAAAAATTTTAGGGTGTGGTAGGATTTGGACACTGCCGTGTGGCCCCACCCAAGCCTGCAATAGCTATGCTCGCTTATTTTATTGCAGAATTGGTCAAAAAATTCAATTAAAAAATAATTAGAATATGAATTTTATTAAATGAAAAAAAATATATTTATTGTTTTTTAAAGTTCAAATCTATACTCAAAATCAATAAATTTGGTAGCCTCCCACTTCAAAACATGAAATAGATGAGAAATTTTTTACAACAAATTATGAAAATATCAAAATATATTTAATTGTATATTTTGTTAATTTAATTATATATTTATTGATTTTTTAGGAAAAATTAAAATTTAAAAGAATATTATTTAATGGGACTTATATTTTTTATGTTTTCTAATTCGATCTATTATCACGAAGTTATTGTAACGGATCATCTACAGCTACGAGATTCAGCCACTTGACTCAAATCCAGTGGCCAAGGGCCCACTGCATTTAAAATTCCGCCATGCCTGCCCGCACCCTATCACATAAACCCCATTCAGCACTCCCATGCCAACAGCTGCAGGCAAGCAAGGTCAAGAGCACCTCTCTCCAGTCTCGATCTTTCTGCACCTTTGCTTTTCTCGCCGGTCGAACCATACACGGGTTACAATTTTGAGCTCGACCGATCATCATAGAACATGATACAGCTGCTCTACAGCGTGATATTTGCCGAAATGGCGCTGATTTTGACGCTCCTGTTCAAGACTCCTCTAAGAAAGCTGGTGATCACGGCTTTGGATCGGCTCAAGCGCGGGAGGGGGCCGGTGATGGTCAAGACGGTCGCCGGCACCGTGTTCGTTGTGCTCATGTCCAGCGTATACAGCATGGTCAAGATCCAGAACCGCACGATCGAGGCGGGCGTCCCCAATCCGACGGATCAGGTTCTCATGTCCAGGCACATGCTTGAAGCCTCCCTAATGGGTGAGCTGATGCAATTACATTGCGATTTTGTGGTCCAATCGAATCTAAATTAAGTTTCTAGCGTAATATCTGTCTAAATTTTTAGGTGAGCACAGGATATGAATTATATATTATATTGGTTTCTGCCCACTTAGGTTAAAAGAGTATAAATAAGCTAAAAATTTATAATTAATTCAATGTTTAATATAAAGGAATACTCATGATTTCATCATCATAAAAATTATGATATTATGTCAATGAATTATTCATTGTTTTTAGATGGAATGGTTTTTTTTTTTTTTTTTTTTTTTTGTCAATTTGATTCAGAATTACTTTGTTTATTTCAGGATTCTTGCTATTCCTCGCGCTTATGATAGACAGATTGCATCACTACATCAGAGAACTTCGATTACTCAGGAAGACCATGGAGGCTGCTAAGAAACACAATAGGAGTTTAGAGGATGCAAAAAATGGCAGCTCGGGGGAGGCCAAGGCTTTGGGAGAAGAAATTGCTGCATTGAAGACTAAAATCAAGAGACTAGAATCTGAATGTGAGGCAAAAGCGAAAGAGGCAAAGGCTGCAGAAGCTGAGGCAGAGGCCTTGCGAAAGCAGTCTGAAGGATTCCTTCTAGAATATGATCACTTGCTGGAGGACAATCAAAACCTACGGAATCAGTTGGAATCCATGGACCAAAGTTTGTCGCAATCTGATGGCAAGAAGAATACTTGAAGCAGGAGTCATGTTGCTTGTGGTATGTGGAAACTGATTGTTACAATATATGGTTAAAGCTTTTTTTTTGCCCTCTAAAGACAGAGCTGCCAGTGCATGTTAGCTAGTGAATGTTGTGGGAATTCTGTCATCTATCTGATTCTGAGGATTGAGAGTCTGATGTCTACCAATTTGTAGTTTTAATTATCTATTTGAACCATTTCTTATTGTTGCTTTCCCTGGCTGTTGATTTGTGTTGCTTTTACTTGCAAACTAAATTCCTTTTCTTAAGCAATCAAAAGCAAATCACCATGCTGTGGAGTGTTCCATTGCAATTATTTGGCTCCATTTTACATTGCATAGGACCAGTATGGTGAGGCTTCAGTGGTGTCTGGCACCCAGAAATTTCGGTTAATGATGGCCCATGGATTGAGTCTCCAATTGCCTTGGGAAGGAGAGTACATGTATTTGAAGGAGGGTCATTGTGCTGTTATTTGTGGATTTCTGGTTCCCAATTTTTTCGCAATTTTCCCTTTTCATACCCATACGATATGTTCTAAGTGGAGTATAGATGCCAGCCCTGTTCATAACCGTAAGTGGTTTTGATCAACTTGATGCAGACAAATGATGCTTCGAGGAAATTGTGTCTGCTGAAATTTGTGTTGAATGTCAGAGTAAATTCGTACCTTACATTATTGAGAACAAGGCTTGCACTTTAAATAATGCTTGTGGATTCATCACGAAAATAACAATTATTTTCCTTCAGATTAAGCCTGAAAATATACGAGGAACACAGAATTTGTATCTCTTGAGTAACAAACCTGGCACGATTGTGTATGCACATGCAAGAGCAAACAATGTGTTTTCAGCATGCTTGTTAATGGGAAAGTAGACTTTGTTTTTTTTTTTTTTTAGGACGTATCAAGCTGAAACCTGCTGATAAGAGATTTGTGCCTGGGATAACACCACATCCATTGCTTCAACATTGCTCTGTACTTTCCTTGTATCTGTCTAGCTGTAACTCTGCACGCTTTAACTCACGGGTAGGCAGGTAGCCAAGAGCATAAGATGTTCTTGGATTCATGTTATATATTGGGAAAAAATTAGTTCTGCATTATAGGTGAGTAAACTCAGGGAGGGAAAAAGGTTGTCAGTCGAAATGGAGGTTATATAATGAAACACTAGCCTTCTCTTCTTGGTATCGCCGTGGCTCTCAATTTTAGCAGCGGAAACCGTCATTCTCTGCCTGTCTCCCCCGCCCTTGGCTCTGTTAAAGTTTGAAGCTTTAAGCGACTAAATTGACCTGCCCTTCATTTCCTTTCTTTTTCCTTTTTTTGGGGCTTGCTTTTCTGAAATTGAAATAGAAATTTTCTTCGTTCTAGATGAATGGGCCCGGTGGAAAGAAAGCGGGCTTGAACATGCGAAGGTCAACGCTGGACTTTTTAAAGTTCCATGAGATGTTCTAAGGTTCTGGACAAAGGCCATTCATTAACTGGGATTAAAACTTTTCCTGAAACGAAATTGGAAAATCCCAGACGTTACAGCGCATTCACACGGCCAAAATCCGACCACCTTATCCACTCTAATGCATTTCTTAAATCTTTCGCCGAGGATTAGAAAACTCGTTTACGGGATTGTTTCTTATTTTTGGTATTCTATCCTTTTGACTTTGCAAAACTTGTAGCACGCTGGTTAGACGATTCTTCTCAAACCCCAGAAGTTTCTATTCGCAATATTTGAAGGGAAACTGAAGTGAATGAACGTCATTCATTGCGTCATTGTAGTCTCAGCTCTTACCTACCGAAAACAGAAAGAGAGAGGGAAATTTTACGTGAAGGGAAGTGGCCTCCAGATTGGCACACCCGCAATTGCTCAGGAGGGAAATGATTCTACCTTTACCTACCAAACCAAACAAAAAAGGAGACGAAAGAATTGGTGTTTTCTTTTCACATATATGTAGTGGAGTGGCCGAATTGGTATCCTTTCCAACACAACTAAGCAAAAGAAAGGAAGTTGGGGCTTGTCATTGGAAGTAGCCTACTAACATTTATGTATTTTATATGGGCAGCTTTTTCCTATTCATTCCGTATCAAAAGTACTCGCCCAGAAAGAGATTATGGGATTAGTTTGTGCTAACTGGGAAACATCCAAGGGTCAGGTTTGACCTCTCACATGCCATTCCGATGTCCCTCATGTTCGATCCACTTATTTAAGAAAAAACACGAAGAATTCAAACTTCTGAGGGAATCATAAAGTCTGAAAACGAAAAAGGTAAGTAATCAGGAAACGGAGAGGGGATGAAATTACGCATGAAAAAAATGGAGTTGATACAGAAAAAATCAACAAAACGTGTTTGTCCCTCCCAACCTTGAAATTAATATTTACTAAATAGTTTAGGGACAGTGGGACACAATTAAAGACCCAAAAATGAAAATTAAATTAAATTAAATAGTGCTCTACACATTAATTCAACTACTGATTCGAATCTATTGAATATCTAAACTTTTTCCTTTGCAAAACTGTCATTGCATATTTACAGGCACCCCAAAAATACCCACTAATCCCTATCTATTTAGTACAAACCACTCCTCACTACCAACGACGTGGCCTTGCTGCTCCGCTGCGCCATTGTTAATACTAATTATATCGTTTCTGGCTTCAGTGTCGTCCATAATTGTGTCACCTTCCTGACTGCAATTCCCTCTAATTGTGACCCAATTCACATCCCAGTCCCACTGGGGCCCCCGGAAAGCAAGGACAACCGTCCGATCCTCTCAGCAGCTGAGCTTTCAGCTCCTGAGCGGACCCGATTCTCGAAGCTTTCTGATTCATTCAGGGAGTTCCAAAAGCATTGATCGAGAATACTTGTGGGTGAATTTGAACTTGGCTTGGACTCTTGAATTTGCTCTCCATGCGAATTGAATTCTTCCAAGAACGGATGATCCAGAAGTTGGCTAGTCGTCCACCTCTCTTTTGAATCTCTTCTCAAACACTTGTCCAGGAAATCCCTAGCTTGATCGGATAGACAACTCGGGAACTCCGGCGATTGACCCGAATATCCGACCCGGTAAATAACGGAAATTGGATCGCTCTCATTAGGCCAGGGTGGTCCACCGGTGGCCATTTCAATAATCGTGCACCCTAGAGCCCATATATCACTAGCAAACCCCTGCTCCTCCCCACGCGCCACCTCAGGTGCCATAAACATCGGAGTTCCGCTGATCGGCATCGCAGGCGTTGGGTCCGCCTCCACCGGCCCGACCCACTTTGCACACCCGAAATCTGCAATTTTGGCTCCACTCTGTCCCGCTAGAATGTTGCTACACTTAATGTCACAATGTACCAGGCCAATGGATTGCAGGTAATGTAGACCCCGCAATATTTGCCAAGCATAAAATCTGATGAGCGATTCGCCGAGCTTGCCTCCACGCGTTCGAATTTCATCGGTGAGCGTGCCGGCAGGCATGTACTCCAACAACAGGTTGTACATAACATTGTTATTCTCTCTAGTAATGTCATGTCCCATGTAGGCAACTATGTGTGGGGAGGTTATGGAAGAGAGAATCTTCTGCTCCCTCTGTAAAAATTCTGACCGGGAATGGGAAAGTTCCGCCGACTTGACTGCAAAAACTTGGCCGGATTTGAGAGAGGTGGCGAGGGAGACGGTGGCCGTGGAGCCATGGCCTATGGCGTGCCCCCTGGACCAGTTCATTTGATGGGACGAAATGGAAGTAAATGAAGTTTGCTTTGTTGGGCGTACTTGGAATAATGATATTCGGTTACCAGCGTTGGCTTTATATATCCAAAGCTACGAGAGCTCAATTAAGGAGATTTATTTATTTATTATTATTTATTTTTATTTTCGGTCATCTTAGGGAGACTTTTTAAAAGGTACGTTTCATTTGCTTGTTGGGTCTCTTTCCGTCTAGAGTTTTGACCATTTCGCTTCAACAGTACTGTACAGCTTGCTTGTCCAATGCCGAGCGGGGATTGAAAGCCTAGGCTTTCTAGACGGCGATGTGTTGCCAACATGGCACACATGCACATGCCACGAGTTAAATTTGGAGCGGTGGTATTCACGATGTATTTATATACTACGTTTCGGTGAATCTCATATGACAGTATCAGGATGTGTATGCTCGCGTTTGAAATGCGTCTTCCTGTTACTTTTTTTTTGTTAAAATAATTTAGTTTAGTGCAGGATGGGAAAATTTGGATGGATAATACGAACGACTCTTTTTTTTTTTTTTCCTTCTAAGAAACAATAATAAAATAAAAATAAAAATTATTCACTAATATTATAATAATTTTTAATTTATTTTAAAAAATAATTTTTATATTAATATTATCAATTAAAATTATCATTTACTTTTTTGTTAAATTTGTTGTATAACTTTCAGTTAAATATTACATAAAATACAAACTGATAATTAGTATAACTATTACATTTGATTAAAAATTGAATAATAAATTTAATAAAATAATAAAAAATATTTTTAATTAATAATATTAATATAAAAAATAATTTTAAAAATATTAAATTTAAAAATTAATATAAAAAATTAATTTTAAATAATTAATCAAAAGTTATTATAAAATAATAAAATAAATATTTATTTAATTCATAATAATACAACCAAGTCTGGGTGCCTTGTGTTTTGCATATTACGGGTGGACTTTTTAGAACTAAATTGGGTGGCTCGCACGCAAAAGGGGGAATGGGTGGGCCAGCAACAACGGTTGAACTTGAGTTCGTTTTCAATTATGGCGCAACTCTGTACGTCAAATTTGGGGGTGCTTCGAAGTAGAGAAAAGTAAACAGGTCTACCGCAAATGGGAAAGTATCAAACTGGGCATCCCGTATGTCAAAAAGTCAAAATACTTGGTGGAAACATTGGGTCAACCCCTTTGCTTTCACATTGGAATCCTTAATTGATGTGATGTCAATCCGCGTGGCTAATGTAAATTCAAACAGATGCACATTCGCCCTTCTAAACCACCACATTGCGATGAAATTTCCAATGACTTCAATGTGAACAACTATTGTTCACATACGTTACTTCTGGTACGAGACTCCTTGATTTTGTCAAAAATGACATTAGACGCATTTGACATTTTCTACACCCATCTATTAACCTATATAATTAACCAAGGCGGCTATTCTAGAAACGACAGTCATTTTTACCAATTGAATCAATTAAGTTAATTTTTCAAAAACAACCCCACTAACTAATTCTCAAAATCAAAACTCCATCCAACGATTTCTGTCCAAGCAAAGCAATCGTCATATTTGTGGACGTTTCGGCCCTATGAAACAGATTTCCTTTTTTTCTTTCTTTCTTTTTTCTTTTGTGTGTGGATCAAGGAAAACACCTTATATTTCTTGTCCAAACATGAAAGAAATTAAAAGGGTAAAGGAGGAAGAACAAGTTGTCTCCAAATTTTCGGTCCTTACGTGACAATTATTAATAACTTGGCAATAAAAAAAAGCCAAATAAAAGGATAAAAAAGGTCAAAAAAAAAAAAAAAAAAGGCTATGGACGTTGCAGCTAATTCCAAAAGTTGACAATTTAGTCACACAAATTAACCGGTGTGGGGGGTATTTTCCAGTCAACTAACGGCTAATGTCAGCAACAAGCCAATCAAGAAACGTGCTAATTACATTAGCGCAGGAAGCTTCTCACGCTAATCAAATTCACCCGTGAAACATTAGGGTGTGTCTGTGTGTGTTTTAATTATATTTATTAGTAGTTCCGTCGGTTGGACCAGTTTTACGCTTCTGGTTCAGGCTGTTTAACGGATGATCTCGTACAAGATTTTATGCGTGGCTTATAAGATAGCTAATCATGAAGAGCCTTCGCTCACAAGCAAGTCACGTGTCTCATCCTCCCTTTGTGAATTCCATTGAGTTATTGCACTATGTTTGTGTACGTATATATATACGTGTCTACCAAGAATGCCTAACGCGTGTCTGTTCAACGAGGTTTTCTTTTTCAAAAAAAAAAGGAAGGGGGGGGGGGGAGTAAAGTCGAATCAAATTCGGGCCTACTGCACAACACATTTTCCACTAAAACCTTTTCGCAAGGTATGAACGCAACAAGTCTTTTGTTCTCGACAGGAGTGGAAGAAACGATGGTCGGTGATGATACCTGACTTTGATTTGAATGGATTGCTACCCTGCCGACAACAATTGCTTCAGGCTGTGGAACTGGTTCGGCATACGTGCTAGCGACCTTGCGACTATTGATGAGTGACTTTGGTGAATTTCCTAAGCAAAGCCATATTCAAATGGGCCCCACATAAGTGACGTTGATCCTAGCTCGATATAGCGTCTTCTTCTTCTTCTTTTTTTTGTTGTTTGTTGTTGTTATTATTAGATAATTGAAGCTTTGCGTACTGTTAATTATTAATGGCATTTTGCTGGCCATTTTTTGAGTTTTCTTCCTTTCTCTTTTGGAATGAATGTTGCTTTGCTTTCTCATGATAAAGATTGCTGGCTAACACTTTAATGAATAGAAAGTTTCGTGGGGGGGTTGCTTTGAATTCCCGTCTTGAAGGGATGTTGAGTTGGAGCTCAAGTCGCTAATCAATTTGTTATTTGCCCCTCGTCGGTTGCAACTAAAAGCTAAATCTGGTTTTCATGGTCCTGAAACACGTGCATATATATATATATATATATATATATATATATATATATATATATATGCATTAGTCAAATTTTTAAGTAACAAAAAATATACTTTATATTATATAGTTCCACGATAACCCAGAAAAAAAAAATCAATTTCTGTATTTATTTATTTTCAATTGCGTGCCCCAAATGTCTCAAATGCCAATTTGTTGTGGTCTATCCGTATTCGTCCACTTAGGGTGATCAGTAAAAAGGAGTTACAGATGAGATTGAAATTCCGTTCTCAGGTTTTTGGCTCATGTTACAGCAATCCTACATCACAGGAATGATTGATTTACTATACTGATGGGTCATTTGCCAATCTACCCAACTTTGAGTTTTTCGAAATTAAAGCTTGTAATTCACCTGGCTTTAATCACTGGGCATTACTGGTGCTGGGAGGAAGGAATTAATTTTTTTTATCTTCGATGCAAAAAGTACATGGGGGTCCATAGGTCACTTACCTTTAATTAGTGTCGAAGTCAATTTCTGGTGGCCTCCAGGCCACCTCGCTGCGTAGTACTGCACTTCTGTATCATTAAATTGCGATTGGGTTGAATGATAAATGGATTCAAGAAATTTTTGGATCCATTGATGTTTGATTCCAATAATAAAAAGAGTCGGACTGTCAGGCCGAAAGATTTTTAGGTTATATCTTGGCGTTGTGGTCCACTTTGTGGTTGTCGAAGTGTAATGTCGAAAAAGCTCAACCTCTAACCCCGACCAAAAGAACTTAAAGTTTGGAGATCAACATTAACTCAAAGGGGGCAACAGTGAACGGGGATGGTGGGAAAGAACCACGGATGGATGAAACAAAAGAGTAAAGACAATGGCCAAATCTTGATTGTGCAGCTTCGATTCTCAACTATTAATCAAAGCTACCTCGTTGACTTTTAGCAAATCTAAGCACGAATGGGCCAGATCGTCCTTTTTGGTGGTCCAATGTTGGGGGTCACTTGCTCTCATTGGATGGTCTTGCTGTTCTTCGTTTTTGCTTTGTGTCTTTGGCAACTAGTCAGTGTTAGTTTACTTTCTCTTCAGAAGAAGTTGGCTGGGATTTTATTGAAGTTCAGATTCCGTTGGTTGCTTTTCGTTCCACAATAGATAGTTTGGTAGGTGAAGGTTGCCGTTGGGGCCCAAGCAATTAGTAGCCCCTGTATACAACTCAATTCGTTTCAATTATAAGAATAGAAATCAAAATGCATTTATTTATTGAAGTCTAATTTCAATCTTTTTCTAATATAAATTCTTAAATAAAGAAATTCGATTCTTTTGTCTTTGCAAATAGTAGAATGAATTGACCCTAATTTTATTCATTTAAGGGAAATTTATCAATTTTATTACCGTATTGTATTTTTTATGGTGTGGAAAAGAAAATCAATTAGGTTCATAACGAACAAAGAAATTGGTTGAATTGAATTGATTTTTCAAAAAGATGTCATTCCAAAAGAATCTATTAGGGGTATAACCACGCTCTATGGTTGAAATTAAAGATGTCTTGCTTTAAGTAGTGCACATCGTAATGTGTATTTGCGCACCATTTGTTTAGTGCTTCTAGAAATGACATCCAAGCCTGCACGAAAGAAACTGTTACGCCACAATTGTGTTGTGGCTCAAAGGAATATTTTACATTATCATAAATAGGAAGTCTCATGTACTGTAAAATACCATACATTGCTTTGAGATGGAGATGTTTACAAAGAACTCCATTCATCCAGGGAAAGAGCAGTAGAGTGCTCTTACCAGAGTTCTTAGTGACTTGTTTCCATCCATGCCCGGATTTACCTCGCAGAATATCTCGTTATATTTCTAGAATAAAAATTCTACAAACGAGAAGTTGATATTCTTTTATGTTCATTTCGAAACGATGGCACATCGTTACATTTCCATAGTCACCGTGTTCAACTTACATCCACCACATAGCGTATGCATATTACTGACTGCTTCAAGCACGTACAAGTTGGTAATATTCAAAGGTACATGTTTGTTAAGCTGCTTCAGCAAATCCAACTGCTAGGTTCCCATAGTCAAATACCGTGTGATAACGGCCCATGAAAACATCTCCCAAGATCCTGCATCAGCATTAAAACGAAATGTCGGTGAGACGACCGTCGAGAGATAACCTTCACCATTATGGTGATTGTGCACTGAAACCGTTTGTGCAGGCAGCTGCTCAACAAGCTTATGAGAAAGAACAGGAAGAGTAAGGCAACTAGTAGCAATTATGTCTTCCTATGCAGATAATAATGCTTAGGACCACATAATGTTATGATGCTTACAACAAGCTGCAATAGAGATTGATCATGTGTTTCACTGAAAGGAGGAGAACAGATAAAACAATAAGCGAGAAGTAAATGCTTGACACTCTTCAAAATTCAGATCAATCCGATCAGCTCAATGTTGACATAAAAAACAATTAAATGGAGAGTATATCCATTGCACATCAATCATCACTGAGATATGTAGTAACTAGAGAAGATGAAGGAGAAAATAACAGCAGGAAAGAATGAAGGAGAAAATAACAGCGGAAAAGAATTACCATAAAGGTCCGCGAGGGGCAGGCACATCTAAAGCAGTAAATCCACTGATGCATTGAGCTGAAACTCCCTCTCCCACTTTAAGGACATACTGAACCAGGGTATCGCCATTCAAAACATTATTAGGAAAGAAGCAAGAGATTAGCACAAGAAGGCAAGGAACTCTTGGCCTTAAAATGCATGCCAATTGTGAGCCGACAAAATGGAAAAATAAACACAGTAAAAATCCTAGGAAAAGTAGGAAATATAATTGAGTCATTCATTGTAAATATTAAAAAGAAAAGTAATATGATAGATGTAAGAACTAAATTGCCTAATGCTTTGCTAGATACACAGATGACATTTAGAACAAGAGATAAATCAATGGCAGCCATTGTCTGGCTGTCAGTGACAATAGAGCATTTATAAAGCAGACTGAA
The DNA here is from genome assembly GCA_037832345.1 of Rhizophora mangle. Taxonomy (NCBI): domain Eukaryota; kingdom Viridiplantae; phylum Streptophyta; class Magnoliopsida; order Malpighiales; family Rhizophoraceae; genus Rhizophora; species Rhizophora mangle. Next base: position 1,094,559 of record JBAPLJ010001937.1, on the reverse strand, counting down.
ATTAATGACATAATTTGTGGAGCAACAGCTAAATACCAATCAAGACACTATACTTTGCCTTTTATCAGATTCCATGTGACAATATACCTGGTTTGGTGCAAGGTCAAACACTTTACCACCAATTGTAAATGAGACTGTGGGCATTTGCGACAGACTGCTACAGTCTACTGCAGATTCTCCATTTGGACTGGGCAGTTTTTCACAGAGCTGCATTTTAGATTGTAGGGGCATGAGCTGATGTTGGCCAATATATTAGACAGAACACAAATAAAAAGGACAAACTACCTGGTTCACATAATTCAAAATCTGATCTTCTGTCTCATTTCGTTTGATTCTATTCTGCATCCATACTACCATCATCTCACATGCAGTACACATGGCATCATGCACACCACCGGATGACTTGTCTAGGCTTTCATCCACCACACTCTCAATACCCATACTGCAAAAACCTAGTCATATTGAGTCTTCAAGCCATATGATAAAGCACAAGTAGCCAGTGACTTGTATCAGCAGATAAAATGAGAAGCACAAATAGGCTTAAACTGACCTAACACTTTGTTTTCCATTGAATGCACAGAATCCAATTTGAGAGCAGATCTTTTCTGGTTGTGCCTAAGACAGAATTATGAAATGAAGAAATTGGCTATTTGGAAGAAATTTCAAGAAAATATTTATGAGGAGAAAAAAAGTTTTAATGACTGCATCATGTCTCATTGAAGTGGACACTATAAGTTGCCAAGAAATTGACACAAAATAAACCCATAATACCAACCTGAGCAACCAACATTTCGAATATCATTTTCCCATATTGTGCAACCACTGCTTTGCATTCTTGGCTTATAATGCCTGAGGCTCCAATGGCATGATTAATTTGAGTGATAACAGTCTGAAAACAAGGAATCATGCAGCAGTGTTAACCAAAGCCTGCCACTGCCACTCTTTAATGTGAAAATGATTGCAAATTGGCAATGAAAACCAGGAAACCTTAAACAAGTGACTCTAATCTCATCTTGTCAAAGCACAAAATTTGAATATTGCCAGTGGAATTTGCTAAAGTTGGGAAAACAACAATAGTTTCCCGCAATACAATCATTCATGCATCTGGAAGGATGGTAAAGTGTAAAGCCCAAAATCCTGACCAGAAAATTCGTGGAACAGTAACAGCACATTGGTCTAGGAAACACAAGGAATAGATGAAGAGAATCAAACTGACAAATACGACAAAAAAATATCTTTGACACAATTAGGAAGAGAACACTATCAAGCATGGCTTCTCGCTCTGAGAAGCTAATGTTCACAGAAGGATGAGATAATAAGAAAGATCCATACTTAAATCCTTGTTTATATCAGTAATAAACCAAACTGGACTTAAAATTGAGGTACCACTGTTCATGCATTAATCCAATCCTTCATAAATGCTGCTCAATTGGCATCATAGACATAACAGAAAAGCGCTAATTAAGTATAGATGCTTAAATATTTACTGTTGGGCCTGCCAGCAACGAGGTTCCAGAATCAGCAATTGCTTTACAGCCACTTGCACAAAATCCTGCAAAGAAGTATGGAAATCTCTCAATACAGTGAGCAAGATTAGTTATTTCTGCCAAGGAGAGATAATGTTTCCAGATAAAAAGGATGCAGCTACCAGATGTTTCATCACCAATAAGCACATCGCCCATGTCAAACTGTGGATTAAAGAAACAGATAAATAGATCAACGACAAAGACATGAGAGAATTATTGCAAAAACAAGAAAAAACAAAACAGTAGAGCTTTGGAAGCTACCTGCCAATACCCTTTCTGAGTCACTGGAACATATGTATGCTCTCCTTTGTAATGATCAGGATCTACCCCGCCAAACACAATTTCTCCCCCTTCTGCCTTTAACATTACGATTTAACCAAAATGAGAAAACTTGTTCCTTGACAAGACCTTGATTAATCAAATTGTACCTGTTAAAATTGCAAAATGGTAAGTTGATTGATACATCTTTAAGGAGGAAAACCTTATTACCACAATGAAAAGAGGGCATCCCATTACACAAGGCTCCCACACCGTGAAGTCTAGGGAAAAGTCAAATGTAAGCAACCTTACCCCTCTTTTCACAAAGAATTTGCCTTCGTAACTCAAACCAAAGACCAGTTACAATGGAGTAACCTTACCATTACACCAACGCTCATCCTTCTAAACCTTACTGCCACATTGATAGTTTTAATTAAATCATGCATCTCAAAATAATTAGAACCTAAAAGCTGAGATTGACTGACTTACCAAACTGGAACAGCTTTCTTAACAGAAATTTCTTGAAATCCAAGTCCAAGTATGCCATCAAACTTGGCAGCCAAGAATGTGAGGCCTGGCTCTTTTGTTGCTTCAATAAAGTCCTAGGGGCCAGTGGCATTAATAATGACAAATTCTAACCATATAGTTCAAATTAAGACCTCTAAACTGTATACAGCACAAAATTTATACCTGATTTTTTACAATAAGATCACCAAGTTTTATGCTGTCCTGACTAAAGAAACCAGCAATTGAACCAGTCCCATATTGGATGGAAGCAGAGGTACCTGCATCAATATGGAAACAAAATTGACCTCGAGACGTCTGCATCCTAGCTCAAGAAAGTAGTTATTATTGTATGAATTTTTATTTCAGGAAATATCAGTTCTATGGTGATCCAGAAGGTATAATAAGTAGTTAGCAATTCATTTTAGTTGAGTGTTGACAATAAGTCCTCTTAGCCATCAATCACAAGTTAATCACAAATGTACACCCAAGTCTTGAAGAAGTAACAAGTTGTTTCACAAGTATCAATGCATGCATGCTCAGTAAAACATACATACAGCATTTACCGAATGTATGCATGGTGATTCATATGAGTAGAACAGATGAAAGCAATGAAAATTCAGCTGTCTTTGTATACATCAGCATGCATAGTTGTCAATTTCACAGACACAAAAAATTCACATGAAAAATTTTAGTTCCAAGGACAAAATTATCCCACAGTAAAAGTGGGCCCATTCAGACATTAATGCAACAGCTGATGGGGCTTCTTTTATGGTATAGTAAAACAGCCACTGAAGTTCATGGTAATTTGCTTGGAGAGGCCTATGCAATAGGAAATTTAAAAAAAAAAAAAATGCATGGAGGGACATGACTAAACATAAAGAATGACCAAGGGGAAGAGAAGTACAAGTACTGTTATACTTGTCAGATCAGAAGGCATACAACTTGGGTCAGGAACAACTAACATACCGTTGTTTTTGTGGGTACTTGAGTCCCTGGACTTGTACTTGGAATGAAAGTAGCAAGCAACCTGCACCCAAATGCAAAATTAAGTAGTTCCTCCTTAGAAGATTCTAACAGAGGGAGAGATTGTATGCTAACATGAAGGTAACTTCTAAATGGTAAACAAGGTAAGACACACCGAGAAATAACACTTCGACGAGGGTACCCAGACATTAGAACTTCCAGTATCAAATATCACAGTGAAAGTCTGGGATGGCGTGCCCATTCCAATTTCACCATAATACTGAGCATCCAGGTAGTTATTTAGTGCCACAATATCAGTTTCCCCAGAGTCCCCAAGATTGCTATGAAGATTATACTTTTTTACGCCACTTCTAAATCTTTCCAGTTCCTTTGAGTCAACTGATCCAGCAGCCCGATTTACTTGATCCAATTTCTTCTTTTTCAACCCAATTCTAATCAACCCATTGCTCCTTTCAGAAAGAACCACAGGAAACAGAAGGAGCAAAGCAATCCAGATACTGCTGAATTTAGTATCCATCATAAACTGCAAAAGTCCATAATGTGCGGATTTTGGCTTAGAGATCATTCAAGAAAAGCACCTAAGCCTTGTTTGACAACAGATAACATACAAAAGCGTGGAGTTGCCCAGCAAAATTGTTGGAAAGAAACAAGAAAATCAAAAGTCACGATCAACATGGGAACACCAAAAATTAAAATAAAAAGGCCTTAGACCATTGTACTAACCCATCATAATCGTGATTCTAAATTAGACAGAGATCTCAACTTACAATTAAACAACAAAAAAATATCACAAAACGTTGTTATTATTTTTTTTTTATAAATTTTGATCAAACAATCCAACTGTTATTATTATTATTATTTCATTAATTTGACTTTCACTAAAACTCAAACTTGAGACCTTCCACATTAAAGTTTATAGGAATAATTTAAGCAGGAAAGAACTGAAAGAATTATCGCTTCGCATCTAACAATGATTACCAAGCACGATAGACCAGCTTGTCACTAAAACTTCATGCAATTCGCTTTAAAGTAGTCTAGTTTATTTTCAACGGAAATAAGGGAAAAAAAGAAAAAAGTCAAATTCAGAAAAGACAATTAAATTTAACATGCTAGCGGCGTTAAGACCAGATTCACAGAGATCGACGACAGTAAAACTTTGAAAACATTAATTTTCTCGACTTCTCTCAACAACCAAACACCTTTCCAAAAGGCGCGATAATTCAAAAAATAATAAACAGAACTCTTCCTTACACCTTTTTGTCAACGTGATCTTCAGTGCCAAACAACGAGATATGCAAAATAAATCAAGAAACGAAAAAAAGACAACATATCAAATCCCAAAAAAAAAAAAAAAAAAGAGGTCCATACTCCATACCTGAGCACTTTAAATGACCTTGAGAGGAATGACAGACAGAAAGTTGTAACTGCCAAGAGATGGGGTCAGCTTGGGAGGACACTAAGAGGACGTGAGAGAATGGGAGATTATTGCGTGTGTTTCCCAAAAGGTATCATCTAACTATTTTGACCGTTGATCAAGATTGTCGGTTCCAAATCCAGACATCTTGAGATTTCCGAATTCTTAAGGGAAATGAGGTGGCACAATTTCACTGCGTATTTAAGGTGCTCCTTACGAGGAATGTGGGGCCCCCTCGATCTCTCTACTAGTCGTTTTGCACAACTACCAGTCAAGTGAGTCCACACGTGATGTGATGGAGAACGCACATTTCAACTCCCTGGGCCATTTCGTGACCCAGAAAGGTAGGCCCGGAATGCGCCCATTTTGTACGTGTTGCCCTCTTTCTGAGTTTCCTTTAATTTTGGTTTTTATGATTTAAAAAAAGATTAGTTTTCTTCTTTTTTCTTTTTAATTATTTTCCGTTAAAGTCCATTAGTACTATACGATAAAAAATAAATATCGTACAGCTTAGGATGCAAGCATCCTAAATTAAGCAAATTCCATTTTAAATTTTCTTTTGTTTTAATATTTAATTTGTTTTGCGGCCGGGCCGAATTGGAATTAGGAGGTTCAACGCAGCCGAACCAATCCAAACTGGTCTTAATTCCATCATCAGTGGTTACTGGGCTGTGACACGGCGTATGGCTAAAAACGTAAGGGCCCCTGAGGTAGTTACTGGGCTATAAGATGCGTACGACAGCCCAAAAGTAAAGGTCCGACGGAGAAAGTAGCCTAGCCCACTAGCTTAAGCCCATGTCTGGCACAATTAGTTAATAAAATTTTCTTTTCAATTCTCCACTAATCCATTACAGCCAGGCCATCCATCGCCAAAAAAAAAATTGGCTAAGAATTAATATTTTTTTGATATGGTTTCGAAAAATGAAGCTTAGACATATCCAGTTCAATGTTAATTATTTTAACATGTGAAGCCATGCAATCTTATTAAATTTCAAATTAAAATTTGCTTATAAACGAGTCAACGATGTGCTGCGCAGAAAGGGAGTCATCATTTCTGTGCATAAACTAATAAGCCTATAAAAGCAGTTCAATTATAATGTGACTTAACTGGTTTCTAATTCTATGATTCTACAGAAAAGGTGAAATGAAGATCGATCATCACTAAAATTTTTTATTAAAGATATACGAGCAAATAAAAAGAAAAGAAAAAAAAAAGGATTGAAATTACCAACAGCAGTTTTGTTTTTCTTTTCGTCAAATACGGATGCTGCTCTTCAATGAAACTGTAACAAGTCAGATATCAATTAATGCTCCACCACGTCCACACACATGGATATTGGACGGGCGCTTGACTCGCTTCAAAACAAAAATTATATAAACTGAGCATGCACTCTTAATAACTCATTTTCAAGCATAATGACACCTAACCATGAATACAAGCATTGAAAGCGAGCAAATTATTTTAAATTTTTAGGTTTGCAGGATTGAAGTTGAATGGATGTAATGGACGTAGCGCAAGGAAGTCTTATCCATTTTATCCTATACACGGAAGAAGTCCTTTGCAAGTGGGCCTAAAATGGAAAAAAGAAACAAAAGTTCAAGTGCGACAAGCAACAGTTCCTCTCTCTTCATTCACGTGTCAAACAAAAATCCCATCGTTTTCTACCAATGGGAGACGATTTTCTTGACTTCTTCCTCGACCTTACCATATGGTACAAGTAACTTCAAGAAAGAATGAATTCAAGGGGCTTTGTGACGTGCAAGCTTATATTCAATTCAATGCTTCTCCAATCTTTATCTTTCTCTCTCCCTCTCTTTTTTCTTTTTTCTTTTTCTTTTTTTTTTTTTTAATGTTCCTGTCTTTATAGGTATAGCTCCTTGTAGAGAAAGATACAAAACGAGTACTGACAAATCAAGGCTTGAAGTTAAAACGAAATAAGCCATCATACTTTGGACCATTCAAAAATAGACTATATAATATATCGGCTTCCTTCTATTTTAATAAAATACTAAATTTGTTCACTTTGCATTGAAATACAGAGAAAAGAGCTTCAGCTTATTCAAAATAACAAAAGAATGCGAAACCTATACTTGCTTAGTACCCTATTCTATTCAATGAAAAAGAAAAAAAGAGAGAGAAAGAAGTATTGAACATGTATATATTTGGCTTTTATCTCCTTCAAAAAAGAAACAAAAAATACTTCCAAGCACTAAAAAGGGAAAAAAAGATTTTAGAAAAAACGGCCTTAACTTTATTTCCCCGGAAAACTTGAATTGGAGATTTTATTGTGCCCATTGCTATTGCTGTTGCTAGTGGCTACGTTGCCATTGCTGTTGCTGGTGGTCGTGAGGCTGGTATTAGTATTCGCTACGTTGTTTGGTTGACCACCACCAATTATTGAGGTGATTGCTGCAGCCACAGCTGCAGTGAAGTTGGGATCAGCTGCAATGGCAGCAGTTGCAGCGCTAACTGTGTCAGTCAATGAATTCTGCTGTCCCTGCAGCACTGCTGGGGGTTGGGAATGAGTGCCCAATTGATTAGGATTCACATCTTGAGACATCTGCAGCCCAGAGAACTTTGATTGGTTGTAAAGTGCCTGTCCAAATATCTGGGGCAGCAGTGCTGCAGCTGGGGCATTGGCCAGGTTCTGAGGCAGGTTTGGAAATGGAACTTGGAACTGAGTAGTTGGCCTTTGGACCTGTAAAGGATTGGGGTTCTGGGTCAGATCTAACGTAACGGTAGGAAATGGCGCTGAAGCTGATATAGTGGCCATGTTAGAAGAACATGGCAAGAGAGTCCTGGTGAGGAAATTTGGGTTCATGAGTCCATCGGCGCTAGACATGGAGCCGGAGAGCAACATTCGCGCAGCTGATGAGGTGATGGATGCCATCGACATAGCAGCTGGCGGCAATGGATGGTTGTGATTGCCCTCATATGTTGTGATAAGGATCGTTCGATCCTCTGCACATCTCTGTACCTGTCCATATACAAAGATTTTGGATCAATGAAGGAAAACGAAACTACTGAATTATCTGAAACTGACTAGTAATTCCCAATAGTGCTCTCCTCTAGTTGAGCCTCAAACCAATTTCAAAGTGGAATTCTTGTGACTAATTACTCAAGATTGCAACTTTTAGAATTATATAAAGTCTAACTATGTAAGCAAAAGTAATCCACCCCGGGAAAAACACACCGAAAAAAAAAAAAAGGTATGAATGGGGAAAAATACCTGTTTTCGAACTGGGCAACCAGCAGCCATGGTACAACGGTAATAAGCTCGGGGACATGGATTTCCTTTTGCCATCTTCTGTCCATATTTTCTCCATTGACATCCATCAGTGATCTGAAAATTTTGGAAAAATCCCAATTAATTAAACGACTAGAAAAACGTTAAACTGACTCCCAGTTTAATCGAATTGCCAATAGTACCAGAGGAGCCTCTGATCTAGCTCTGACAGAAACACGAGCCTTCCTTATGGTAGCCTCCGTCTGATCAATATTCTTGGAAGAACTAAATCTGGCAGTCTTATTGAGACCCCATCCCTGACAGCCTTGATCTGGGCTATCCTCTCTCTGATGATCAATCCCTTTACCCAGCCTCTTCTTGTCTTGCTCAAACACCATACCCTCTTCCTTATTATTCACATTCTCCACATTATTTCCCGGTGATCTTGACCGGTCACCGCTCCTGCCTTCAGACGAAGATAGAGAGAGCTCATCATTGTCAACGCCACCAGAAGCAGCACCGGCACCGGCAACGCTGCCAGCTGCAGCTGGACCAGGATCCATGAACTGTCTGGGAACCACTCCGTTTCCGCTATGTTTCTTCTCTTCATGCTGTTCATTATTGTTCTCGGGGGCCTTCTGGCTCTGCATAAGTGTCACTAAATGCATCTGCAATGCGTTGTAGTTGTCATTAACCTGACTTAGCATTTCCCTTAAGCGCAAATTCTCCATTTTCAACCTTTCTAACTCAGCTTGTAGAACTGCCATCTGCAAAAGGGAAACCAATAGCACAGTGGCGTCATCGATACCAGAAATGACAACGGAATACAGTATGATTAATGGTTGGTCCCCCCCTCCCCCAACCGATGGTTTTTTAGCCTTTGCTTACCTCGCTTTTTGCCCTCCTGTCTTCCATGTTCGACGAAATCCCATCATCCACCATGGATTGGTCACTGCTAGTATTCGTGGTAAGGAGATTCAAGCCAGTCTATACAAATCAAAGAACAAGAAAGCCAACAAACTCCAGTCAACAACCGAAGAAACTTAAACAATTTTGAATATTGAAGGCTAAAAATGGAGATGGGTCACTAACGTTGACGTTTAACTCCAGCTCGGGAGCGCTTTTGGAGTCTTTTAAATCATCGGTGTTGGCCTTTTTGGGTTCACGAATAGCATAGCTTTTGTCAGCGAAGAAGTCCATCTCGCCGATGACCGTCCGGTTGTCATCAGGGGACAAAGGAGCGCCATCGTCACGATGATGATCGTGATTATCATGGTCCCGGTCGCGGCCACAATGAAGGTTGACTGGAAATTGGATAGTTGTGGGGGGTGAAGAAGACCTGGTAGGTGTGGCATCCATTACAAATTTACCAAGTCTCCACTTAGGATTATTGTTGTTGTTGTTGTTGTTGCTTTTGGTGTTTGCTTCCTCAGGAAATGAATTGAGCACAGTTGGCTTGTGCACAAAGAACCCACTACTAATTAGATCTGAATCAATGGAGAGTCCACTTCTTCCCTTGGCCATAAATCAAGAGAAAAATATTAGAGAGAGAGAGAGATGCGATTGTGTGTAAGTCTCCAAACGATGCAATGGACTCGGCAATAAAAGAGGGCGTTGAGACTTAGAAGAAGACCAAAGAAGCGGTAAGTAATAGTAGTGTGTGGTTCTTGTGTTAAATATTTCTCTTTAGATTTAGATTTAGGTTTGGATTAGCGCGTCAGACAGATACGAAGAAAATAAAACTTGAATGCGGACAGTTCCACTGTAAGAAATTGCTTTATTTATAATTTTCCAAAAAAGAAAACAAAAATCTCGTCACAATTATCTTTATTTATCTCTTATTTATTATTTGTGGTCCAAACATTAGTATGTAATAAATAGTGTCAAACTTGAACCTGCTTTTTCGCAAGAAAGGACAAAGCAACTTGGATACATTATTATATATAGCATTTTACCTTTTCACCCTCGGTTTGTAGTAAATATATTGTCAACCGTAAATTTCAGTCAAAACATTGTTATCACATTGTGGCCAAAATTGTGACAACTATATGGTTATTACTTATTGGTTTTGTTTATAAACAAATTAACTTTCAAAAAATATTTATGAATAAAAAAGTGCATTATTTTTAGGAAAAAAAATTAATATAATTAGATTATTTATTTATTTATTTGTATTGTTCGATTTTAACTTTCATCGTGGGAGAGAGTGTGCGAAAGAGGCTTACAAGTCGTAACTGCGATCCTGTCTAAGTAGCATAGGAGATTCTCCCCTTGATCGGCCTCTCTCTCAAGCTATGATCGGACGGACAGGTGGCGAGGAGAAGCGGGGAACACTTGACCATTGCGGGCCCCAACTGATGAAAGTCGTCTGATTTTGTTGTTAATTGTCAAAACGTGGGACTGCAAAAAGCCAAGAGCGGGAGATTGACGCGTTCCAGAAATTCATCGCCCCTATTGGCCCGGCGCCTCTCGCTCTAAGAAAAAGGGTTGGCTCAGTAAATGGTTTTGATGGGACCTGGCCCTACTGTGCCGATATAGGCTTGGAATTTCTGTGGGACCCTTGATATTGGTAACTTTGACTTGGACACGTAGGATGCCTCACGGCTGGAACCGACTGTAACGGCCAGACCCCGTCGGCTTACTGTGGACCGAATCGCTTGGGCTCTATGGTAAACTGCTAGAGATCTTTTCGGCTGTTTAGATTTGGGGTATTTGTTTGAATCGTCTCTTATCAAATTTTCTTTTTTATTTTTTTATGAAGATAAGTTACTCACATTATTTAAATAACAATTATTAATTATTACATAAATAACACATATCGATACAAATGATTATTATGAATATTTGTTCACTTATATCTATTGATTTATATTTATCTAATTTTTCATTTCTTTTTTCTCACTCGTGTACATTTATTCATGTCCCTCCAGCATTTCATTTTTTCCCCCTTAATATTCAACCATGTATTGTAAATATCAGTTTATTTGGAGAAGACATTATTGAGAGAATAGTTAATTCATGGTGCGTAGCAATGAAATCCAAAACTACTAGTTTGGGTATGGCGGCCTTACCTTACCTGCTAATGAGAACAAAGTAATTATGGGCTCAAATTACAGTACTTCTTTCCGAATACAACAGTTAGTCACATTTTATTTTAGATATAGTAAAGCTGACTTGCTCATCTTGGAATTTTTTTTTTTTTAAATTTAAATCAACTAGTATCACTAAAGAGTTATAGAATATGCTAAAGAGTTAAATTTCTCTAAGGTCGATCAATTAGACTAGTTTAGTTGAACATTTCTAACTCAGTCACACACGCACAAAAGAAAAGGAGGAAAAAAGCCTAATGTTCAAACCCCAGATACTACTTCACAATCACAACTACAAAGGTGGACAGGGGTAAATCACCCTAACAATTAATTATCGAGTCTCGCTACATTAAAAGTATAAATTAGATAAAAAGGAGACCAAAATGAGGAGACAAGTGAGTTTCACCTCTTAAAAAATATGATTTAAAAAAAAAAAAACAATTTTCTCACTCAAAAATAATTAATGTAAAATAAAAATAATAAAATGTACAGTAAACATAAAATGATAAGCAACGAGAATGAAATTTATTTTTTTAATAATTTTGTTATAAATACTAATTTTCTTATTATATATTTTACTATCTTTATTATATATGAAGAATATTTTGACAAAAAACCTAAAAATACTATTTGTCACGTCGGCTCCCCCCCTCTCGGTCTCACTTTCCTATATTTACGAATCTTTTTCCCTAATAATTGATATATTATTCTGTTAAATTAAACAGCCGACGAGCCTGTCAAAATAAAAAAATGGAGGTTTCTGGCCACGCCTTCTCGTCCTCCCGTGCTCGCCCGTCTTGTCCTTCTCTGATTCGGGTTGCTTTTCATCCAAGTGGAAGGCACATAATTAACGTGTCCATAATCTTCCAACGTGACTCACGTGACCTAGAGATGGACCCCATACCAAGTGGTATAACGAACGAGAAAAACGAACGGCAGCTTCTTTGCTTTACCAGGACTTTGAATTTGAATTTCCGTCCCATTTTCAATTATTAGATTTTTTTCGTTTTTATAAATGACTGTGAGAATAATGCACAATTTTTTTTTCGGTTCATCATAAAAAAAAAAAATTGCACGATAAGTCAAACAATAATGTTGATGTGTACCCATCGTTTTAGAATTGAATCCTTTTTCCCCCTTTTAGTTGGGCAACTTAAATAGTAAAGAACAAAACTTGGTTGAAGCTCAAGTGGCCGACAAGTGCAATTAGAGTTTCTTAATCCATTTTGCTTCCTATCTCTCTTTTTCGTTTTAAATAAATTTTATTTATTATATAATATAAAATTATAAGAAAATTATATTTTAATAAAATTAAAATATATAAAGTTATTTTTCTCGGACCATTGCAGCCAGAAATGATTACAAAAAAGGGATTACCGCATTAAATCTTGAGCTTAATTAATTACCAACCAATCCTAGATTAATTCTATAAGGAAAAATATAGAATTGATGCCAAATGGACTAATCCTTGGTATGGAATAAGTATTTCCCATTTCTTGAAACGGCAATGGCTTATTGACTTATGCCCTTTTTTTTTTTTTGGGTGGAAGATAGTGGAAAAAGAAAGAGTCATACGGTTCAAATTAGCACTCGTTCTGAAAAAGTTACTTTTGTCCAAAATGAACGGATTAGATGAAGATTTTAGTTGGCAAGATAGGATGCCAAAAAAAGTGGTAAAAAGTTATGCTCAGTCCATGGTAATTAACAGGACTAAAACATGATTCAATTAATATCCCTCTTTCTAGTCGCAAGTCACAAGAAACCCGGCATCTTTGCCCTTCGCTTTGTTCCTTCTAGCAGTGGGTCGTCTTAATTTTGAAGGTTTCGTGTTATGCAAATTGTACCCACAACACAATATGAAAGAGAAAAAGGCGGATAGAAAGGAGCGGCTGGAGTTTCCAACAAAACGGATCGCGCTTTGTCGATCAGGATTCATCCTTTCTAGACCGACACGACAAAAAAAAAAAAAAGCGACCCTTAGCATAGCCAATTTTGACCAATTACACGGAGCATTTTTAAATGGGCATCCCAAAAAATGCTTTGCCTTCTATGTCTTCAGTCTTCTTTTCATACAATAATCTACGTAAAATGTATTCCCGATTTGTAACTTTTATTTAATCCTTTCTTCTTTTTTTTTTTTTTAATTTCCCCTCAAGTTGGTAACTATTTGACCGGATGAAATGACCAACAAACACCGGTAAGTAATAATAATAATAAAATGTCCATTGATATATTTTGAGCATTGAGGCATTTGCGCGCGTGCTTTATTGGGTAGCCATCCCTCAATCAGCAATGATTTTCAATAATTCTGCATGCTCTTCCTGATTTCTACTTTTCTTTCTGTTTTTCCCCTTTTGCGGCTGTGCATGCATCTGCTAAATTGGTTCCAAATGCAACAAAAAAGTTTAGAATTTCAGTTTCATAAATTTAGAATTTGTACTGGGAATCCCTCCAATGAGCCATGCTCTACTTCTCTTCAATCATGGAAATTATTTTTTTTTTACGTTCAGATCGTATAAAAATATGAGAAATGTTTCAAAGTTAATAGAACTTTGGTTTGATTCGACCAACTAAGATTCCGGTGAGGATAACGTGCAACAAACTAATGCGTATCGACCCCAATATATTTAACAAAATTAAATAATAGCTACAGACAAGAGGCAGTTGAAAGTATTGGTACAGAGTGGATTTCAAAATTTTGAGAAAATCCCAACAAAAAGTTTTAAACTGACCAGAGATTTTTTTTTAAAAAAAATTTTTTCGGGTACATGGGCAGAGACTTTTAGAATAAACAGTGAATTGCCCACAATCCGTTGTCGTACTACCGCAAGAAAAGATGTTTTCACACATATACTGATTCTTCATTTTGGAAGCGAATCACCTACATCCGTGCCTTAATCCTCGAGTAATTGATGCATCGCATTCGATATTTCTCTTTATTTTAATCCATCAAAAAATTTAAAATACTAGTTTTTTAATTCATTATTTTGGAAAGGAAGTCACCAATCATTATCGTTTGGTTTCTGTTTTTTTATAAGTTGTCCCCAGAATTTTGGTTTTATCAGTTAAACAAATTTTAAGATAATGAGATAGCCCCCCAATTTTTTCAAGATTCCAACTTTGGCCTCTATATTTCTTTTATCCGAAAATTATAGTCCTATCTCTGAATGGAAAGGCAATACAATACAATATATACCACCCTTTTTTTTTTAGGTACAATGGGGCCTAAACGTGATTATTTGTAATATAGGGTTACTAAAACTCAGAATCCAGAATCTCTTAGTTGTGTGTGTGTGTGTTCCTTTTTTTTTTTTTTTTTTTTTTTTTAATTTGGGAAAAGCGGAATCTCTTAGTTGTTGAATTGCAAATGTGTGTGTGTGTGTGTGTGTGGCTATATAAAATTGCAGGGAGGCTCATCATTCATTGTCAACCCAACCGAAAGCTTGCCCCTCATTTTTTATCTTTTAATTTCCCACTCAGTTTGGTCCCTCAATTGTCCTTCAAGTGGGTGGTTGACTCCTATCTCAGGCCAGACGTAAAAAAGTGAGCTAGTCTACTAAGGCGCCGGCAAGTCAACAAAAGCCAATATCATTCACGGATCTACGTGGGAATTTATAAATGCAGAATATATTATATATTGTTACGATTTAATTTGACGGTTCCTCTTTGAGATTTAGCCAACATCTTCGATGATTTGCCGTAACAATTGCTAGCTTCATGTATAATTTAGCCCCTATATAGAACAAAAGAAACGCGGTTTATACTACTCCGCATAAGGGCACACTCAACGTTCCTGCGACAAAACACAAAACATAAAACTACTCCGTCTATTTGCATTTGAAGACTTTAAAGTAAACAATAACTTTCATACACACACATGGTATCTTTTTTCCTTTTGTTAGGGGATATAGTAATGTATACGATATTGCTGAATTACTCTCTCTCTCTCTCTCACTACTCCCTCTTGTTTACTTCCTTTCTTTCCTTTTTATGTTTTTTTTTTCTTTTTCTAATCATGAGTTTTGTGTCTTTGACCCATAGTCTGTTGGAATAGAAGCAAATCGTTTCATCCATCCACACCAGGTAAAGCTCTAGTTGCTGGGTTGGCGAGCAAGCACAAAGGTTAATTTAAGTAGTGAGGTTGCAAAAATTTGATTGAATAAAACCTTTCAAAGCTTTGCCTGCATCTTTACCACAAGAACAGCCAAACCCTTGAGTTCCTTCTTGCTTTGGTACCAAATGAAAATGCCATATATTCTAAAATATGATCCCGCCACTTGATGTTTTGGTCCGAACATTTTAGCTTGGACCAACACTTGGGATGGCTTGTATGACTTGCAGTCCAAGGACCATGGCAGTATTTGTTGAACACTCCCTTCTTTTCCAAAGAGATTCCTTTGATCCTTTCTTTTTGTAAATTGTACGCAAGAAGCTTCGGGTGGCACATGCTGACTTTATCTTTGAAAATACCAAATTCATTTCACTCTATCAAGACTCTATAGTCCATGCCACGGACATTGACAATTTGACATTGTGTGTTAACCTGTAAATTTAGCCGGTGGGGCATAAGGGTAGGTTGCGATAAAGATCCATAATGAATATATGAAATTTATACGATAAATACTTTCTAGAGTATGAGAATTGTTGCAATAAATTTGAACCAGGCGAATTTGAGATAAGTTTGCTAACTATATTCACTGGCGTCCACGACCTTAATTAGTAGAAAGATTATACAATGCCATGAATCTTAATTCTCTGCCATATATTTCCACTAATTAAGGTTTTTGTTAAAAATTATAAAATTTTACATCGCTTAAATATAAAAAAAAATTATATAACTTACAGTATTTATAATCTTTTTCACTTATGAATTTGAGTATTTAAATGAATATAAGTTAAGAAGACATGTTAACAAAATATAAAATTTGATATCTCTTAAATATAAAAATATCACATGACTTATTCAAAATTTTAATTTTTAAATTATTTCTCTATGATAAAATTTCTTACTGGGTCATCTCCTACACCAACGACGCGGAGCAAAACCATTAACTAAAGGCGGAGACAACTGGGATATATAGACAAAATTTATGAGTTTTCTCACTCACAAACTTAGACTATTTAAGAAATGATGAATGGTTTATAATATTTATAATTTTTTTATTTATAAATTTGAGTAATTAAGTGAAAGTGGGAAAAAAAAAAAGAAGAAAAAAATCGGTTAAAATAATATAAAATCTTATATCTCTTAAATTTAAAAGTGTCAGGTCACTTATTTTAAAGATTTTATCTTTGAATTATTTTTCTATGATAAAATTTCTTTCCTGGTCTTCTCCCACATTTTCAAGAGAGACACACTGACGTTCAAAGTTTTCCCCCAAAAAAGAAAAAAATCAAACCATGATATAATCTTTGATGACCAACGACTTGTAGCAAAGCATAACTATATCAGGATCATGGAAGCGATTCGTATGACAAGGAGATTAATGAAAGACAACCGCCCACAACTCGAGGAACGTACCTTCTTGTGTTGAATCTTTGGCTCGGATGGCTAAATCTTTTCAAGCCTCTTACCAACTTTCTTCTTGAAGTTTGAAACTTGCGCAGAGATTGCTGAAGATTAAAGGAAAGAAAACAAAATCTTGTCTTCTGGAAAGCGGGTTTCACTGACTTGAGACAAACTTCGATTGATAAAGCAAGATTGTACGGTTAAAAGTAATGGATAATTAATTGTCCTTTTGGTCTTTTATTTTGTTTTTTTTTTTATTTTTTTTTTATTTTCAATCAAATAGATAAATAGGGTGCTGCCTCGTAGTCTTGCCAAGGACAATTGTATTAATTTTATAGCAGGACTAGATATAATTTTTATCTCACTGAATATTTTGATGAATATTCGAACCATCACCGCATAATAAAAAAATAAAATTCTGTTACCATTAGACATCAAAGAGGGTGGTTATTTTCTTTCCATCCGGGTTATGGTTTCAAGATGATAGATCGATGAACGATAAGAAAAAACCACGTGAAAACTGATTCAAGAACACCATAAAGTCAAATTTCTTACAGATAAGTTGATCTACAGAATCCACCAGTGTTATTATGCCCAAAGGACAGGAGGAGATTGAAGACTCCTGAAAGAACTTGCTGTTGTTGTATCATGCTTATGTCGAAAGAAACTTTGATGTCTATGGAAATTCAGTCAGAATCTTTTTTTTTTCTTTTTCTTTTTCTTTTTCTTTCCTTGCTTCTTGTTTTCTTTTTCTTGAGTAAATCTTGAAAATGGGAGGGGGCAATTTGGTTGCTGATCTTCTGGACATGTGGGGAGAAGATGCTAAAGAGTTCATGCTTGAGCCATTTTGCGAGCCACGCACGGCTGACAAACCCCCGCCAATAAAAATAAAAAATAAAAAAAAATGAAAAAATAAAAACAAATTTGATGTATTTCCCTCATATCGAATAGAGTGGACCCAACAAATAGGTTTTCCTGAAAGTTAATAATATCAATTTCAAGCACAGCATCTTGAATTGGGTCTTGTCTCAAATACACGTTAAGCAATTTCTTGTTTTCAATCAAATTTATCATTTTTTTTCCAAATTGATTAATTCGGTGGTTCCTTTTTTTATTTTTTTAATAAAAAAAAAAAGCCACAATGGGTTTGATAAATTAAATGTCTAAAAGTAGTTGAAACTAATTAATATTTTGTAAACAGGACAAAACCACAAAGAAAAACCAGAGCAAAACCACCAACTTTGACCAGTGATTTTCTTTTGCGTTTCCGAATTACTTTTAGTTATTCTTGGTGCGCTAGAGGGCTTCAAGCCCATTACAAAGTAAAAGAGACCATGCAGCTGTGACTTCACCTGATTGCGGCGCAACCAGGAGATGCAACCGGGCAATTCGCAGTAACTGTTTTTCAGAGGGGATCTGGGCCAGGCAGGGTGTCAAAACCTACAGACAAAAGTTCCCCGGGGGCCTGGGATTGCTAAAAATGAGTTGGCCAATGTCCACAAGGAAAATATAACCAAAAAAAACGCCGAACGACAAATCCAAAGCAAACCATTTCATTTTAGAAAATATCACAGGTACTCCACTCCAAGTTCCAATCGGCCGCATTTAAAAGCATAGCTTCAGGCATCTTTCAACATCATGTCTGGGTAACACACCACGCCAGTGTTAAAGATAAAAGCAAATATCCAAGAGGGACAAGAGACTAGCAAAGTTTTTATGCAGATAAGTAACAGGTCATCCACGACTTGAAGCGAGACCATGCGAGCTCAACAGCATCTTCATCATTGTCATTGATTCCCATGCCCTTCCTCCTTGCAATACCATCAGGGGATCTGTTCATGAAAGCGTGCCCAATGCCTTGATATATGTGTACCTCATATGGAACTCCTGATGCTTTAAGCTTTTCCTCCAAAGCTTTTGCAGCCTGCAATATCAAAAACCAACAACAGTACTAGTCATTATTTCTTTCCTAGGATTCAGTAGCCTAATTAACCCATATAACCTTTGACACACATTGATCCATTCTGCCTACCTATGAATCATCAAGCACTTGATATCCCTAGCATGACAGAGTAATTCAGAATAGTCTCCGAAATTTTTTATTAAACTTGGGCTCGGATTGTTTTCTACTGTCTCTTTCTTGAAGTTGGACGCAATGAAATTATCCATTTATGTGATCAATGTGTCACTGACATGCATGCATACACATACAGTGTCAATCCACCATAATGCATTGTTATTTGTTTAATAAACAAGACAATAAGAAACATTGTCTAGCCATTAGTTTGATTTATTTTAGCATTGGTGATTTCTTTGCCACTCAAGGGAAACATCAGGGCTTAGGCAAAGATACTTTGGGGGATAACCTAAAAGGAAGGCAGAGACATCTGACCAGTTAGATGATCTTATATTCATGCAACTAATAATGATGTGATGTAACTTCATGGATTGAGCCAATGCATTGAAAGCAAGAAAAGCAAATAGAAACCAACCTGACTGCATAATACATTAAGATAGCCAAAAGCCTAATATATAACCAACTGCAGAACATATATCAAGATTCTGCAGTTATATTTTAAAAATAGAAGGCATTCCAAAAGCTAGAAATTTTATGTATGCTAAAGGAGGTACCATTTGATGTGTTGCTAAAGGACAGAAATTAAAAATGTTAGGCAAAACAAAACCATTATGATTTGTGATAATAGTCAGAAACAACCAAATTGGAAAAAGAAAAAAAGGCCCACCGTCACATCTGCAAAGCCAACAAATTTGTCAAGCTCCCCAAAATGAGCCTGGACTGGTGCCTTAGCCTGAGCAGGGTCTGCCAGCTCCGGCGAAGGAACACCATAAAATGCAACAACAGCATCAACTTCAGGAACCAAAACAGAACTTGCAATGGAGAGAGCACCACCCATGCAAAAACCAGTCACTCCAACCTGTTGCAAACACCTATGTTGTTTAGCAAGTTGCTTTAATTTCAGGAACTTGGAAAATGAAGACCCAAAGAAGTGTGAATATGAAAGTAAGATCAGAATTCCACTGAAATTCATCTAACATACAAATTGTGAAATCAATAATACATGCTCAATATGACAAACACGTAAAGATCATTGACATGGTACCCAAATGAGGCAAGCTTCGGGCAACATAAATGAGTTTCAAAACATGAGATCAGCAGTGAAAATGGAAGGTATGTAATAGGAATAGAATGAAGCCTAGTACAGTCAAATGATAATTCTGGGCAAAAGGAGGCAGTGTTGCACCTTCTTTGACCCATTTGCCTTGAGCCAATTAGCTGAAGCACGGATATCCTTAACAGCACCTTGCCAATCAAGACCCTCCATCAAATGCTGAGCTTCTGCAACATCCAAGCCAACCTTTCCTCGATACAAACTGAAATAAAAAGAATAAGATAACAAATTCAATAAAGAGCACCAAGAAAAAAAAAAAAGAAGTAAATTTATTAATTTTATTTGTAATTGTAAGGTTGCTCCATTTGAGTTGCATAAACAATCTCTTTGTAAAAACAAGATTAGGGCTGTGTGTATGTCTCTTCCCAAAACCCACACCAGTGGGAGCCTCTGCATTGTAACTTCCTTTTTTTAACGGAATCCAATAGATAGCAGATGCTTACTCTGGAATAAGTGCCTTAAATCCGGGCTCCATCTGGGAGATTTTCACAGCATGGTTCTTGATCTCAAAATCCACACCCCACCACTCCTGAAGCACAACAATCCCCGGAGCATCTTCTTTGCCAACAACGTAGGCATCAAAAGTCTGATCCAAAAACATCAACGGGGGAAAGAATTAAGCAACATAGTAGAGAAACGAACTCAAAATCCATGCAACTTGGCTCAGTTATTGCCTACCAAAATTCAATCCATACGATCCATAATCAAAATTCATTTCTAGCTAACACCCAGTTGGTAACGTTAGGAAATGACACAAAATCCATGAACAGAAAACATCAAATTATCGTATGAGCCCACGAATATACCAATTTGCAAAATGGAAAAAAAAAAAAAAGAGGAAAAAGGGGAATAAACTCACAGTATCGTCTCTCTGGATTTGGATTTTCTTGAAAGGAGAAGCAGATGCAGATTCGGCCATTGCGCGAACTTGGAAGCGATAACCTGAGAGGGAAGGAGCAAGCGTCCGTACCAGAGATGAGACAGTGAAGGCAGGATTCTTTAGCAGGGTGGCGCTGGTGAAGAATCTACAGACAGATAAAGAGGACGATGATAGTGAGCTCCCAGCTGCAGCCAGCATTATATCTTAGTCGTTTGTTGTGATGACCGATGAGTGTAATTTCAACTTTAATTCGACCCACATCAATAGAATATGAAGGCCTAGCCGTGCCGAGATCATACGGCGTCGTCTTGAAAGATGCCTCAAATTTAGCCTAATTTAATCTAAAAAGCCTAATAGTTCGTTTAATTGGCAAACACCATGTTAACCCGGATTAGTTCACAATAAAATATGGTTTTATTAGGGATTTCCTTTTAAAAATATCCTTTCAAAAAAAAAAAAAAAAAACCTAAAAAAAAAAAAAAAAAAAAAAGGCGTGTCTTTTAGGAGGATATGGTCCTATAATCAGGGCGCCCTTTATAAAATTTTGCATCCAAAAAAAAAAAACCTTATTGGTGATGGCTACAACCTTATTGGTGCCAACGTCGAGTCTCGGCTCTGCTTCTTTTCTCAGACACAGGCCTATGTTGTTATGCCGCAGAACTCACCTGAATTTCTCCTCCGACTCCTCCAACATTTCATCAAACATCAAAATCAAGTCAAACAAATCCACTCTCTCTTAACAACCAAAGCCCACCTCCTCTATAATCCAAACTCCTCAACAGGCACAAAATGGAAAAGTACCCAACTTTACAACACATTAATGAGAGCCTACCTCAATTTCGGACAAAGCCACAACACTCTTTACCTCTTCACCCTTATGCTTGTCCATCAATCCCCACCCAACAGCCACACCTTCCCTTCCGTTATCAAAGCCGCCACGTTGTCCTGTTCCTCTATGGGAACTTCCCTTCAAGCCCAGGCCATCAGGCGCGGAGTTTTGTCCGACCCTTTTATACAGACTTCACTTCTATCTATGTACTCGCAAACTGCCGACTTGCTTCACGCACGCAAGATGTTTGATGAAATTTTTCGGCCGTGCGTTGTTGAATACAATGCGATGCTTGATGCTTATGTTAGAAATGGGGAAATGGGTTCCGGTATTTTGCTGTTTAAACGCATGCCTAAACGAGATGTAGTCTCTTGGACCAGTATTATCAGTGGGTTTTCAACGAATGGGCTTTTCGACGAGGCTGTGAGGTTTTTTAGGGAGATGATCCAGCATGAAGATGTGGCTTGTGGTTTAGTGAAACCCAATGAAGCAACCTATGTTAGCGTTCTATCTTCTTGTGCTAATTTAAATGTAGGAGGAGCTCTTTGCTTGGGAAAGCAATTACACGGGTATGTTATCAGAAATGTGGAAGTTCTGACCGTGAACATAGGTACAGCATTGGTGGATTTCTATGGCAAGGTGGGTTGCTTGAGCAATGCTGTGAGAGTTTTTGACCAAATGGCGTTTAAAAAGGTTTGCACTTGGAATGCAATGATTTCCTCGTTTGCGAATAATGGTAGAGAAAACCAAGCTATAGACATGTTTGAGAATATGAAAAAGGAAGGTTGCTACGCAAACGAGGTTACTTTTGTTGCCGTGCTTACTGCTTGTGCTCGTGCCAAGCTTTTGAAAATTGGTTTGGAGTTGTTTCTATCTATGCTTGTCGAGTTTAGGGTGGTGCCAAAAATGGAGCATTATGGGTGTGTGGTTGATCTTTTGGGGAGAGCAGGGCTCCTGAGGGAAGCAAGTGAATTCCTAAAGAGCATGCCTTTGGAGCCCGATGCCTCGGTTTGGGGGGCACTTTTGGGAGCTTGTAAGATTCATGGAGCAATTGAGTTGGGGAATGAGATTGGGGGCAGGTTACTCCAATCACAACCACAGCATTGTGGCCAATTTGTCGCGTTATCAAACATTAATGCTGCTTTTCAAAGTTGGGGCCTTGCTGGTGATGTAAGAAAAGCTATGGTTGAGGCCGGAATAAGAAAAGTTCCAGCCTACAGCTTGATTGATTCCTTGTGAAAAATGTAAATATTAAATAACTACTTGAACTAATTCTTTTAGACATCAGTGCGGAAAATCGATGGTTGCCAAAGTTAAACGGCGATTGGGCCTCAGATAGCAGGCTGCTTATACATAGAGCACGAGGAATAATGTTGGGTTTTTATGGCCCTAGATTGTTAATCGGACTTCTGCTTCGAGGGTGGCCCTCTGAATCTATGTTACGGTCCTTTGGGAGTATAGTAGTAAACCCAAATAAAATCCTGGTTACTATCTCTGAGGTTGCCTTGAACTAATCCATTAAATCACAAAGAAGATTAATACCAACCGTAGGAAGAAAGAGCAGCTTCGTCAAAACGAGAAGGAATTATAAAAGTTTGATCAAGCGCTTACATCCATCTTGCCTTCCACGGTCCACATTCAAAGTTTGTCTGTGTGTGGACCTGGGCTTTGAGTTGACATGGCCTGGGCTATAAGGGAGGTCTAGTTATAGGCCTTAATCTGAGCATTGGGGGAGATCCGGCCGATGGACTGCCAAATGTCCAAAGTTGGTCCAATCCATTTTGCAGTAGAAGAGCCGATGCAAACTCCTTCGGCCATCGCAGCCTACTCTGTCACAATCCAACTCCCTCTTCAACCATTGCAAAAAAAATGTTTTAATAAATTTTGTTATGGAATTTCTCAAATATTAAAATTAATATTGTTACACATCATTTTTTTTCTTCTTACTTTTCACTCGTTCTCAAACAATAAAACCTTTTCTTTTTATTGATTTGATTTCTTTTCTTTTTTGTTTTAATGGGCTGAGCCGCGAACTTTTAGATTTTTCAATCTTGTATTGATTCTTATCAATATGAATTTGTTATATATACACACATACGTCTCAATTGTATCCATATTCTGTTTTCCAAAGTTTAGTTTGTTAGAGAGTCTATGCCATCCGGTGTTTATGTTTTTGAATTTGTTTCTATGCTTTACAGCTAGGAGCACAGGAAAAAGAAAAAAAAAAAAAAAAAAGGAAAAAACTTTCTCGCTGACCGTTACCGAACGTTGTCCTACTCCCCTCAGCAAGAGACATTAGGGTTGACTTTTTGTCCGCGTGGACATTTTACAACGTCTAATACAGCATGGGACCTTTGCCAACTTACGAAGAAGTAATCCTTCCGGATTTTCAACCTTTTTCCGTCGATTTAAGAACTTGAAATGGCGCATGACCGGCACGTGTCCAAATAGCTAAGAAACTCCGATTCTTTCTCCTTTTCTGTTGACGCATTAAATCTGGGTAGCATTTAAGATATCCCTCCTCCATTTTATTTGTGAATATATATGCATATATACATTTATTGATAGAATCATGAATGTCAAAGCAATTGGAAAAGAATAATCTATACAAAATAATCTAATTCAATATTTTCTTTTTTCAATTGAAAAAATTATCATATTATAGATTGACAGAGTAAAAAAAGAATCTTTCATTTCGATTTTTTTTTTTAATTTTGTGTGAAAATTTTTTAGTTAATTATCAAATCAAATTATATTTTTCTTGTTCTATGAATGCAAAATTCAATGCCACCCTTGCTCAACATGGATTGAAAGAGGGATATGTGGATCAATATATTTTTTTAAATTGTAACTGAAAAAAAAAAAAAAAAACCCCATGCAACTAAGAAAATATTGTTGCAAATCTTTCGGTTGGTAAATAATGTGGCAACTATATCTAATTTAAATATATGACTTATTGTCCATAATGAAACTTATTGAATTTTGCGTACTATACAAGGAGAAGCTCTTACACAATTTCACGTGCTTGGCAATATGTCTGAAGCGTCTCCAAGAAGACAACTTTAAGCGTGCTTGGCAAGCGTAATACTAGAATTTATACAAGGCAATATATATGTCTTATATGTATAATATGACATACAAGAGAAAAAAAAGGAGTTAAAGTAAATTTATATTTTAAGTGATTCGATAGAATTTAAACAATAACCCGACCTCATATTTTTCTTTCTAAATTAAAAATTCCTCGTAACATTTTCTCTATCTATTAATTATTTAATTTGAAATTGAATTAAAATTATTGAAAGTAGACCCCACCACTCCATGAGGGTGTTGTTGTCCAGAAAAGGAGGTTAGATCGGTAAAAATCACAACCACTTCTGGGAGGTGCGCGTAGACGTAGCCGCGCAGTGGCGTTTTCCGGAAAGAAAGAAGAGTAAAAATAGGAAATCCCCAAAATGGGCCTCAGCTCAAAGCCTTTCTTCGCATTGAAAAGACACTTTTCTTTGTCCAAAAAGGGCAAGTTGACGGAGAAGGTAAAAACAACCACAATCCTAAGCACGCCAGGCCCATAAATACGAAGCAGAACGCTCTTCTCTTCATCGCATTAGCAGAGAAACACTCGGTGTGAGTTTTGAAGATTGACAAAGAGAAAAAGTTCTCTATCTCTCAATCTCTCTCTCCCCCCTCTCTCTTTCTCTGTCTCTCTGGAGTCTGCACTTTAAGTGCCAATCCGTTATTTTTGTCTTTTCCTTTCAGGTGTATCTTTTCCTTTCAGGTGTATCAGTTCCCTAAAAGTTGACGAGAATGTCAATGAATCCAGAGTCGAGCACCGGAACAGCTTGGCTGACCGAGTACTTAGCCGATCGAAATCCCGGATTATTGTCGGTGCTCCAGTTGATTAAAGCGCTTGAATCTTCTGAAACCCGAGAGTGGGGTTTGCTTTTCCTTTCAAAGGTACGTATATATCTGTACACATCACACACACACGGAGAGGAAGATTTTTGGCTTTTCCTTTTTATTTTTTCATGTTTCTAATTTCTATGATTATTTTCGTAAAAATATAGAAAATAGAAACCGGCCTGTATCGAGACTCTGCTCTTCTTCTTCTTCTTCTTATTTGTTTTTCTTTTTTTGGGCGCTTATATAACTTTACTCTCGATAATCCCTGATAACTGGCTTTGCATGGCGGCCCTGTTGTGTTGATCGGAAAGTAGAAAAGTACTAGAAATTGAATATGATGGAAAGCTAATCAGTTTCAACAAAATTTTATTCTTTTGAAGTTTCCGTTAGAGTGTGCAAAATTTTTCATTTTATTGTAATAAAAAAATAAAAAAAGAATTGATCAAAGTTGCAGTAATATATTAATATTATGTATGTATGTGTGTAAGTATGTATATTTGAATTCCCTTTTACTAGCTTTATATTTGTTGTTGCTTATTCCATATAATCATGTCTAATGCATTTTATATATCAAATCCTCGCAGTTCAATGGATGTGTAATTTCATTATTTTTTTAATTTTTGTATTTTTGTTTCACAAGACATACATGGTAACTCATTTTAATCTCCACCCCTATTGCTTTACAATGCTTTGAAAGAAAATTAAGTATAGGAAAATTGCAACTTATGATATTTGTTTCTTGAGATTTTGACATATCATTGCACAAAAAAAATCTGAATTTCACGTTTTATCTTGGGAAGTTTGTTTTATTATGAGACCTAATATGGGATTCCAATTTGTTCCATATAAGGTCTCAAGAAATTTAATGGACAGTTACTAAGTTTCTAAATAGCGCTCTACGACCACATATGGTTTTCAACGATTCCTAGTTCACTTAATTGGCTGGAGTAGAAAAGGTTTTTTTTTTTTTTTTTCTCTCATTAATTGCGTAAACTTGCCAACTTCACGAGGTTTCGGTTATGATATCATAACTGTTAAATATATATTTATGATAATTGAGTATGTATATATTTAAATTATTAATGAGTTAGTATTTGAGTAAAAATTAAATTAATTAAATTTAATTTAATACTATTTTAGTATTTAAATAGAATTAAATATTTTTTATCATATAAAAATTTGAGTGTCTTAATTTATTTTATAATTAATGAAGAAGAGTTTTTATCTATATTATTTGTATGATACTTCTTTTTTATTATTATATAACATTTGTATTTATATAATTATTTAATAATGATATCATAATTATTATGTTTAAACACCCTTCACATTTACCGCTAAATGTAGAGTAGGCTGTAGAAACAAGAATGAAAGCCGATGTATACTCTTTTTTTGACAACCATTTACACAAACATCATAAGAATTATTTAACTAAAGTAGGGATTTGAACGGGTTAATTGTTTTTTTTTTTTTTTGGGACATTGATTATTCTTAATTGATATGTCAATTGTTTAACTTAAATCTTGAAGCGTTTGAAATGAATAAATTGAATAATTGATGCTCTCTTTTATGTTTCTTCCGAGAAACTTGGAAGAATGCGACGTATGTTTTAGTTTCATTATGCCTATTACAAGATATGAAAAGTATTGCGTTGTTGTTGCTTGAGTTTGAGATGAAAGACTCCCCTGTACTAATCTCGCAAGTACATATACTTTTATCAATAGATTTATCGCATTCACAAAGACGAATTTGTGGTATATACGATATACAGTAATCTCGATTGGAATTTTCAAATTTGAAATTTCCATTGAAGTTCTTCCTAAAATAACTAGTTAGAGAGTCATTTTCCTAGACTGCTGGAAGGTTAGTATTATTGAATGTTTAATGACTTCAAGGGCTAAACGAGGTAGCCATTTGGACTGAAATTTTGATCTGAAGATCGTTGGAATTTTCCCACTTTCTTCTTCTAAAGGTTCTGAATTTGATCTTGAAATGAGTTAGTGCACCTTTTTGGTTTAAAGAATAAAACGTTCAACTTTATTATTCTTGCGCTGCAGAGCCGGGAAATCCGGGGAGAATTGGCACCATTGCTATGGCATACCTCTGGTGTCGTTGCTATACTTCTACAGGTAATTGAATATTGTTTGGCTCCGGTAGTTGCTTTTAGTATTGCATGTATATTTTTCTCAACCCGTATTCATCCTTCAAGTCTGTGCATTGTTATTACCATTATTTAGGAAGTAATTTCAGCGTACCCTAAATTGTATCCTCCAACCCTTACGGAAAGAGAGGCAAACCGTGTGTGCAATGTTATTGCTTTACTTCAGGTCAGTCTCATGTATCTCTCATTCACGTTTCTCTTTTGCCTTTCTGTGTTTTTTTTTTTTTATTTTTTTTATTTTTTTATTATTTCTTGTATGTTGTTATTAAGACAGAACCTAGATCATAAAGCCCGAGTCAAATTAGATCATAACTGGGATATTTTTTTGTTGTACAGGGTCTAGCTACACATCGCGAGACAAAGTCCCGATTTCTCAAGGGTATGCGTGTAAATTTTATTGCCTGGGTCTACAGACATTTTCAATTGCCACCGGCCTCTCTCAGTTTTTAAGATGACATGAACTCACCAGCTTGCGATTGTATGCAGCTAACATACCCTCGTATCTGTATCCCTTTCTTAACAACACAATCAGGGAGAGGCCTCATGAATTCTTAAGGCTTACCAGCTTGGGTGTTATTGGTGCTCTAGTGAAGGTGCTTTTCTCCATGCTAAACTTCAGAAGTTTGTCTTTTCAGTCCTTTTATAAGATGGATTAATTGCTGATATTATTTGCCTTTTTCAATTTTTCATTTTTGGGTCCTAAATGCTAAAGGTATCCCATTAGAGATTTTAAGAGCACCCTGTATTACGCAATATTGGGGTGATTAGTTAAGGCCCTTTAAAGAATCAGACCTAAAGAAACTGTGGTTTGTTGGAACAAGTTAAATTTTCCCTCCCTCTTTTGCTCTTTTGCTACAGCAGGTTGATGATCGTGAAGTTATACACTTCCTTCTTGAATCTCAAATACTTCCTTGTTGCCTACGCTCCATGGAAGTGGGCGATGAATTGTCAAAAACGGTAGGTACCTGGACTTTGGATAATTGCATATTTTCTACATTACTGCTTCAATTGTTTTCAGCATTCTGTTGCACGACATCCATTTTGTTCTCATATAAATGTATTTGTGCACCAACACTACTTATACGTAAATTAAATTTCCTAATACAAATTTTCTCCATGTCTAGGCAATACTCAACTTGGCACTTGTTTCTGACCATGCAGGTTGCCACATTTATAGTCTACAAAATTCTGACTGCTGATGAGGGTCTGAACTATTGTTGTTGCCTCGCGGAACGGTTCTTTGCCATAGGGCGAGTTTTACAATCTATGCTTGACAATCTCACTGAAAATCTCGCTGAAAATCCCTCCAAAAGGCTGCTAAAGCACATACTTTGGTGCTATCGGCGACTCTCAGAAAATTTCAGGTTGGCTCTGTATGGTATTGCAGGCATTTATTGTAGTATGATTTAAAGAGCGTGTGAGGGCATTTATTTAATCGGCAATCTCATTCTTATTGCAGGGCATGTGAAGGTTTCAGACTCTGCTTCCCTAGGATTTTGACAGACTCTTCCATCATTAGCATCATGCGAGTAAGTTCCCAGACTTGTTTGATCTTGATGATACTGCAATAGAGACATAGGTTTATGTGCGTGCATGTGAGACATATGCATTCCTTAAGGACGTTCAATTAGTTTTCGCTGAAACTTACATTATATGGGGAGTCACAAACATATCACCGGCTATTGTGCATGCATCATACATACTGCAAGTTTCTCTTGGGAACGACTTACAAGTTACAATGATACTTAATCTTTGCCCGGTGAGCCAATGAGGCCTGACACGATGCCCTCGAAAAAGTTTTGGAAAAAAGAAAAAAGTGCTTGAATTTTATTCCATTGACCATTCTGATTCCCGTTGTACGGATCCTATCCAGGATGATGAAGCAACCCTGCAATGCCTGAAAGAGTTGTTTGAAAACATCAGAAATGGACCCCAGGTCACAATGGTACCACTTGAGCAGTTGTTGTTCCGTCAATTGATCCTACGATAGCTTGAATGAAAACATGACCATATCCATGCAGATACCTGAAGAAATGATATGCTAGGCAATGTCCATACCAAAAGTTTACACTGTCCCGGCAGTGCGGAGCAGTCAAATGTATTTGTCTGTATTTGTGTCTTAAAAGAGACATGCAGTTTACATTAAGCTGAACTACTCTACTTAAAAGAGTATGGATACTAAGTATAATCTGACGTTAATACTAGTTTTGCTTTTCCGCTGCAGAAGGCACTTGGCCTCGCCGCTGCAATTGCAACAAAAAATAGATTATTATTATTAATTACTGATTAAGATTATGGTCTTTAATACAATCTATAACAGTGGATATTATCTTATTATCTTTAACACCTAGATAATCAGTTCTCACTTGTTAAATAATATTGTAATTTAGTTAAATATAAGCTAAAAAATCGGGGAAGAACTAAGTAAAAGCTAAACCAACGATAAACAAAAGTGGTGGTGAACCTAACGCGGTCGGGGAGAACATCCTCGTTGGTCCTGTCATTGCTATGCTTGCACCGGAGGCAGGCGGAGGAGCCTGCGTATTCCCGCCGGTGACTTTATTAGATCGTACGGTATATCTCCGCCTCCGTTGTTAATAGGTTCTGGTTTCTTGGATCAAAACGGCAACTGTCCCCACCGTTTTTCTCATCAACTATCAGACAATACCCGCCGAACCGGGAGCATGGACTCGGCCTGGCAACGCTTTGTGCCGCTTTTTGGGTTAAAGACACAACGATGGCGGTCTATAACTTATTGGGCCTGAAGTTTGTGATGGTCTGTTTAAACTAACAGACCCAATTATAGTTTGTTTTCTATGCACTCGTTTGAATTTTTTTTAAAAAATTAATTTAAAAATTAAATAAAATAAATATAATATTTGTACGATCCGAAGTCATACGATTATTTGTTTATTTTTTATTTTTAATAAATATATCATAAATTTTAAATAATTTTTTTTAATTATAATTATAATAAATATTTTTAAAATATATTAAATTTCAATCTGTAGAATTTTCACTAAGATAAATGTAAATTATGTGTTATAGTTATTATTTATTTAATTTTTAGTTTTACCACATAGTTTTTTTTTATTATTTTTTTCACTCTCTTTTTCTTAATTTTCGACGTCGTACTAACGTCAGATATGGTTTTCGTTCCAATAATACAAATACAGGTTACTCGTTTGGCTACCCTTTTATATTATCTTGTTGAGTCTATTAATTTTAATTTAGGAATTTTTGAATTTTTAGTTCGCAATGGTAATTTATACCTGCTTTTGAATGAAGGGAAAATAAATAATTAGGAATGGGTGGGAAAAAAAAAAAGAACAAAGTAATTATAAAATCATTAAATTTAGTAAGCTGATTAGATTGACGTTGCTGAGCAGTAAAATAGGGGAGTTGCTGGCACACGCACGCCTCTCAAGTTGTCATCGTCGATCATCGATCCAGCAGAGACTCTGGAGTCTGGACAGACATTTAACTGGAACCACCGGAAGTGACAAAGGTTGTCGCGCGATTCCTAGTCTTTTTGAGAAGAAGAAGAAGAGGAAAGAAGTCAGGTGACAGAAATGGCGACGACGAGACAAGCGACGGCGGTGAAGGTGGCGCTGGGGCTGATGGGCCTGTGCTTGGCGGGTTACATACTGGGCCCGCCTCTCTACTGGCACTTCAAGGAAGGCTTGGCTGCCGTCAGCCACTCCTCCTCGTGCCCTTCCTGCGTCTGTGATTGCTCTTCTCAGCCCCTCCTTTCCATACCTCCAGGTCAGGTCGCTCCCTTTTCCGCCTTTTTAGTTAGATCTGCCTAGATCTCTTCTATCCACTCGTTTTGATTTGCTCAATATTACAAATTCTATCAATTTCTTCTCTTCGTATGCTTTCCGGAATGATGGGTCACTACTTCTATGCTTGTTTTATTGATTAATCTCGAAGGGAAAAAAAAAAAAGAAAGGAAAATTACGAATCTGAGAGAGATGTAATTTACATATTTACAGGCTCGATTCATACATTATAGTGGGAACTTTTGAACAAGGCGGAGACTTGATTGCTGAATTGATAGAAAAAAAAAAAAAAAAAAACACTTGGTTGGGAAATGCTGGATGACTTCTTTACCAACCATTTTTTTGTTATGCCTTGGTTGTGCTTATCCCATGGCTTTCATATACACGTGGCTTGGTCACTGGAGTGCCTATTTCCTTTTTGGAAGTATTTTACTGCTTGAGTTGTTAACTATTAAGAAGAGATTAATAATGTGAAGCCATTGCTGATGGTTACTGATACCCTTTGAGAATGACTTGAATTATTTGTTTTCATTTAATGAAAGCCTTTTCTGACAGCTATGTGAAGTTTAAGAGAATTCTGGACACTAAACAATCGATGTGACCATCAACTGGTGAACCCAGGATTCTACTAGATAATTTACAATTTGCTTTCTTTTCTTAGCTATCCACATTAAGCTGCAGTTTCCTGGTAGGTAGATAAATATCACATTAGCTCGTGGATGCTACATTCTTATGTGAACCATTGACCACGATGATAATCCGCATTGAAGTGCTTGTATATTTTTTCCAAATGCCTGAGAGGACATTTGGTTGTTGAGACTTGTGCTCCTTCTTGCCTCTTTCTCCTACCATTTGCATATATGAATTACTTTTAGGGCCAATTTTTGTGAACTTCATCGTTCTTCTCATGTGTTGGTTACTTTGATGTTGGAGTCTTGCATTTCACTCATTTCTATCTTTCTTGTTTCTTTTTTTTTTGGTTGTGCAGGACTAAGCAATGCTTCTCTTGGAGGTTAGTCCTTGTCATGAATAATTCTGAATAAATTTGATTTGTTGTAGTGGCAAATTTGAACAACTTAAGCAATTCTTTATAACAAAAGAATAAGAGAAAATTTTATTTTCTTGAGGAACCATCGGTACTAGGTTTTCTAATACAACTTACAATGCAATAAACAGAATCTCTAATGACATAATTTGCTGAATTAGACTCTTCTGAATCTTCACAATTGGCCATCCTGAATGCATTATGGTAGCAAAGTTTCTTATTTCATTTAGCATAATATTATTATGCAGATTGTGCAAAGCATGACCCTGAGGTGAGTGAAGATGCTGAAAAGAACTTTGCAGATCTACTAACAGAGGAACTGAAGCTACGGGAAGCTGAAGCCTTGGAAAGTCAGAAGCGTGCTGCTGAAGCTTTGCTTGAGGCAAAGAAGATGACATCCCAGTATCAAAAGGAAGCAGATAAGTGCAATTCGGGGATGGAAACCTGTGAAGAGGCACGGGAGAAAGCTGAAGCTGCATTAACAGCACAAAAGAAACTGACGGCAATGTGGGAGATGAGGGCACGTCAAAGAGGTTGGAAAGAAGGGGCTGCTAAAACACATGCGCAGTCTCAGGCAACTGTCCAGGTTGTGTAAAAGATGCATCCATGATGCGCTGACTTTGTTTCTTCCATGTTGGGCCTTTAGATTCTAGTTGAAATGATAGTCAGCAGTTGTTAAAGCAACGTCAGCCCCATCATAATTTTCTGTTTTTGGCTCTTTTTTTATTCATGTTTCCACATTGCGGTGGTCGAGTAGTGGTAATCTG
The DNA here is from genome assembly GCA_037832345.1 of Rhizophora mangle. NCBI lineage: Eukaryota > Viridiplantae > Streptophyta > Magnoliopsida > Malpighiales > Rhizophoraceae > Rhizophora > Rhizophora mangle. The sequence goes on along the minus strand of JBAPLJ010001937.1, from coordinate 1,061,493 downwards.
AGCCTTTGAAGCAACCAACCTGCGTAAAAAGGCCCCAACACCTGTAGTTTGATATTATATTAGCGAAATATTCCTCGTGTAACTCTGGATTTAGAGATTGATTGGTTTCTTTAACCCTTTGAAATCAGATTTATGCTAATGTGTTACAATTTTACCATACCTTTTACGCATAACAACTTACTCGAGAGTAAAGCATCCAACTTGCAAAGAGCAGTAGTAAAGGTTTCTCTCCTTGTGGATGTAGTCTTTCAGAGGAGCTTTGTGCTTACAGCTTAGGCTTTGTAGTTCTCTAGCCCATGTAGATAGAACTTGTAGTTGCAGTCTTGTAGAGGATCGACATCCGTTGTTCATCCCAGCACCAGGACCAGGCAGAGTTCCCTAAACGAGAAACCATTTTGCACCTTATTTTTATATGCATCATAACATTTTCCATTTTCTGGCTTTTGTTTTTTTTATTTATTTTTGCACTCTTAAACTTTCCCATTCAGCTTTTAGGCCCACCCGGCAGAATTCAAGATTCTTGATCTCGAGAATAGGCATTGACATTCGCTTCTCGGCCGAATACAAAAGCATACAACGGTCAAAATAAATTTCAAAGTATGTCTTATCACGTTAATACAATATCTCTGACAAATTGAAATCTTCGTTGTTAATAGCTGATGGAGCCTTTCCACGGATACCATTTTCCCATAATAAAATATCTGCCTTATTATACGACAAATTTGCACACATGTTAATTATTTGGCCTTTTCAACGGCTGTGATTGAGGTAGCGCTCCCAGTGATGGAGTCGTATCTCCTGAACATGTGAGCCACAAGCAACGATGTGGTTAAAGTCACGTAATCCTTAGCCGCACACTGTTTATTTGACTCACTCGGTGACCCCGTCTGTGGTCCATTTGACCAGTAGAGGTAACTCAGCAACTCACTCCCCTGACCCATGAATCGGTCCGGTTTAAAACTCTCCGGTTCGTCGAAAATCTTGGCGTCCCTCATGACCAGGGGCTGATACCCACACAGCAACTCACCCTTCTTGACGTCAAACACCGATTCATGCGAACTGAGTAGGAAATCCTTCCTGGCTCGAGCGTATTGGAGTGGAACTGGGGGGTTGAGCCGAAGGGTCTCGTAAACGACTGATTGAACCAGCGGCATGTCTTTCACCGAGTCAAACGTTAAACTCTGGCCGCCATTTTGTCTGGCTTCTTGGCATAGCTTTTCTTGTAACCCCGTGGTGTCACTTGAGATTGTGTTTATTAACGTAGGTATAAATATGGAGAACCCACCAAAAGCATTGAAGCCGAGAACGAAAAGAAGATTGTGTATAGCTTCTTCTTGACTCAGTCCAAACTCGGTCTCTCCCAGTTGCAACACTTCTCTACCTGTAACACAATTACAAGACATCCCATGCATCAATTGCTACTTATTCCAAAGAACAGAAATTTGAAACATATCAACAGATTTGATTAATAACAAAATAGAAGATACTTGGTAGGCGTACATTGTTGGTATTGATACACACCATCAGGATTTTTAACTCAGATTGACATTATTAGCTAGAGAAAGTGAATTTCGAGTCAATTAAGATTGATAAGGTATTATCACTAATGAACTTTATGAACAAACATTCCTGTATTCTTCCAAACTACACTAGTAAGATGGAATTAAGTTCAGTCACCTTCGTTTTTTACGAACTCGTAAATCTTCCTGTAGTCTCCATTAACAAGGAATGTGGGATAAGCAAAAGAGTGAAGGAAGATTTCCTCGAGGGGCTGGAGGACACCGATTTTGATGGTGGGGAGGAGCTGGAAGAATAGCCAGCGGTCCAGCATGGCATATCCGGACTTTGATATTTCCGAGGAGCTTGCCGGGTCGGCCCCAATGAGGGCCTTGGACAAGAACTTGAAGAAGCATTGCTGGAGAGGTACCAAGTAGCTTGCGCTGCCCTTTTCTGATATGTTGGTATCGATGGTGTCCCACAATGTGTCAAGGCTGGCCAGAAGCTCCGTGAGCCAGACCTTGGAGCTGCGTTTCAGGAGGGCCAAAGCAAAACCTTTGAGCTGTGAAGAAATAAAAACAGTGGCAGTTATGGCAGGCGAAAACTCATTAGCGTTGAGTAGAGTTTAGAGCCCAACACCACCACCCACAAACCCCCCCTGCCCCCAACACCCACCCAACCCCAAACCACCCCACCCCATAAAAAAGAACGAAAGCATATTTAGATCAAATCTCATTTCCCTTTCTACAAAATTACTTAGTTGTTGTACAAACTACAAAGAACCTATAATTCCGACTTGGAGGTAAAAAGGAAAATTAGAAGGGAAAGCGAGAGTTTAGCTCCATCGATGTTGGAGTGTTAATTCATTTATGATCGTAATCTTGTTCATAAAATAAAATTCAACAACTATAACACGATATGGAAAGTGAACATAAGACAAGAGTTGCGACCACCGCAAAATCACTCAAGACAGTACACAAATTTTGGAACTTTTCAGTTGAATGTAACCATAAGTTGGGAATTGAGAAGTGCTGATGAGTATCGACTTCCTCATACTCCCAAAAAATCTGAGCAATATGGTTATTACGAACTACATGAATTTACGCACTGAAATACTAATTGATGGATTATTGTAATAATTCATTCCCTGATAATTGGGGATGGGATCTCATAATTGCTGCCCCATTCCCCCGTAAAGAAGAACAAGAAAGGAAATGCCCCTTTCCTCACCGCTAGTCTACCATTGACACATAACGGAACAGCTTTTAAGAATATATATTTGGGTAAAAATATCCCTTAATGCCAAATATTATGGCCTACAACAGCAGATCAATGTATGTCTCCATTAAAAAAAAATTAAAAAATAAAAATAAAAATAAAAAGCAGCTCAAGACGCAAAGTTCAATGGAAGTAATCCACACCTTAGCATGTTGTGGTTCGGCGGTGTCAAGATAAGCGCAGGTACGAAAGCCCCCAGTGAAGTTAACACTTGGCATGAAATCACCCACAAGCACATTCTTCTTTTCCATGATCTCCATGTCAAACAGGTGAGCAAAAGACTTGCAATCAAGGACGGTCACAACGTTTGGATTGACACCAGCAAAGAAAGGGAAAGTAGGCGGCACGTTGGTCCGGAACACAGTGGACTTGTACTTGTCCATACGTTGCCTGAAGAAGGTCTCCGGCCCCTGGAACCAGAAGTAGTCCAGCCTGTCTGAGATGGGTCCCAGCAATTGCCAGCCATAAGATCCCGGAATTGAGCGGATAGGGAGGGAACTGGACGGTTGGGATTGTATGGGAAGTGATTGCTGTGTTGATGTTGGGTTCATGCTCATCATTTTGGTCATTGCCTTGGTGGCCATGGATTACCAAAGTAGGTTGCCCTCTAGGTTGCTGTGTGAGCTGAGAAACCTTCCCCTTTTCGGGCAGCTTTTAGGAAACTGCTCTAGGCTGCCCTCTCTCTCTCTCTCTCTGCTCTCTCTCTCTCTCTCTCTAATGGGGTGCGTGTTAACGTACAATGACTTGACGGGGGCACGTCCTGAGGTGCATTTATTTTATTTTATGTAGAGTACATCTTCTCTTACTACTTGATTAAGGCAGGCGAAAGCATCCCATGCCAGACAATGGAAAAATGGCCCCTCCAAGGCCCCCCCAAATCATGCAAAATCTAGACAATTTTGGTGTCTCGAGAACCACGAGTCTCTCGTGTTGAATTGTCGCCTTTTAAAGATAATTTTGGGACCAAACGGCCTTGGGATAGGTGGGTCCCATATGAGACCATAAGAGCCCTGGCATTTGTCAAGTGCTTGCCCTGCAAACCACCGCTCCGCCCCTTGCAGGCTTTAAGATATTTTTCTGAACTTTCTAGAAGAAGCTAAATATTTTCATTTAAGAAACGGGGGAATTTTCTTCCAGACGAACTTATATCTTTCCTCCCCCCGCCGCCCCCGGGGGGGGGGGGTGGGGCTGAATGACTTCATACTCGGTCTAGTGGTGTCGTTTGTTACGTTTTGTGTCATTTTTATTCAATTAAAAGTACATTAAAAATGTTGATATCAGAAAATCCAGAAGAAAACATTTCTTTTCAACTTGAAGAAAACATTAATCAATAAAACGGCATTCCATTAAACAAGAACGGGGCAGAGTACAGCACAATCAGGCAAATCCGGAGGATTTCTAGTATTGCCTGCGGTAGATAAACGTGATGCACGACTTCAATAATACAATACAGAAATGGGCTACAAATTCATTAAACATTAATCTTATTTTGATTCATAATTAAATCATTGAAAGGAACGTGAATGTTGAGATCATCTAAGCGGGCACAACCGTGTATACTGAGTCCGTGCTCATTAGCCAAATGTAACAGGCAGATGAAACATAAATGAGGAGATACATCGCTGATAGTTGCAGCGGCAGTGCAGTCACCCGGAAAGCTAGCCAACAGATCCCTGAAAGATAGTGCCTCCTCCTGTTCCTTCTCGGGAAAAATTTAACAAAAAAAATACAAAATCCAAAATAAGGATCATCTTTTCAGCTATTAATAACAGGCAACAACATACAAGACAAGTCATTCAGATGGTAGTGGACCCTTCAAGTCTGAAACATAAGGCTGGATCATTTCAATGTTGTTCTATGAGAGAAGGGGACGACCAAAAGTAGTGTACAAACAAACGAACGATGTTGTCCTTGAACAAAAATGGAAGCCATGTAAACAAGATGAGATGCCATTATAGTCATCTGCTAAAGTGGCTAATTGAAGTGATGGCCTTAGACATACGGTAAAAAGGAGTGGCTTTCAGGAAATTATTGGTGGCATTGTAGCCAAATTAAGCTCTTCAAATAAATGTATAAGACACTATTCCATGTCTAGTGATGATCAGCATCTTGGTAAAGTCAGAACCATTACCATAGAAACTACTAACCTTCTGAGTACACCAGCACCATGCACAATTGTTATATACTTATACAAAGTAAAAGTGTTGAGAATATAACAAAGTAAAAGTGTAAATTTTATCTCCTGAACCCATGTATCTCAGGTTTTCACTCCAAGCCATCTGTTCATCCACACGTTAATTTCTCATTGAAAAGAGAAAAGCTAACTTCAAAAATTTGATAAACTGCAAAATTTTTGTTTGGCACAATCACAGGAGACACAGAACAGTTTCCTGCCTTCACCTTGTATGGATTTGTCGATGAATTGAAAAAATGTATCAGAAAAATGTTTGAGCAATTAGCAAACCTGAACAGACAAATGTGGAGATCCTTGTATATGATGCCAAAGAGTTTCTTTCAGTGCCTGTACATCAACTTGTTTAGAAGTCTTGTCATAGGTGACTTCAATCTTCTTTACCTGAATTGTTTACACAGGATATAAAGCATAAGCAAAAGTACTATTTTCCCAGATAATCTTTGATTTAAACTTTCGAATGGCATTCTTTTTCTAATAATCCGAGTGTAACTTTCAAATGGTAGATGCCAAAACAGGATGTGAGAGAGAGAGACCAAGAAACCAACCTGGCGAGGGTGAGAAACAAGTGTGGTGGAGTCCTCCGCATCACTATATGCAATACCATCATCAAATTGCCCCCCAAATTCATTTCCATCATCCCAAGAAGGCACGGGTCCACAATCATCATACTGCTGACTCGACCCATCTAAAAATGAAACGGGCTTACGGGCTTATTAGATAACTGATGGAAGTTTGCACTATTATCATGTGTGTTTTTAACCAAAAAAAATAGACACAGTAGAGAATATGTGATAAAATGCTAAAACACAATAAAGCTATACAAATCTGAGCTCAACTTGTCAAACAGCAAATAACAATGTTTGGTGGAGCAAAACAATTGCTCACAACATCAACAACCTGTTAATTATCCACTGGAAGGACCAAACATTTCTTTTACACAATACATTACACTAGCATCCCAACCATAACACAAGAGATCTCAAATTACAAAGCAGGAAGAATGTCCTGTGAAGACACAAAGGAAGACTAACAAGAGAAAAGAGTTTCTTATGTAATCTCCTTGTTCAGATTACTTCTTGAATTCCACAAGAAAACAAAACAGAAACAATGATCTTCAAGGTTAAGAAGCTTTGAATGCATATAAGCATCATGACTGTAAAAATGTGACAGCAAAAAAAAAAAAAATCGATGAAATTGCTGAATCCTAGGAATGTGTGACACAGTCAAAAGGAGACTACATCTAAGACAAAGGGAAAGAGAAATGTACCTGAAACCTTCTTTCCTCTCTTTCGAATGCACTGCAAATTGTACAAGATTTTCATCAACAACAATAAAATAATACATATTATATCATTAGGCATGATCTCACAATTACAAATTGGTTCAAGTATATACCATTTTATTGGGTAGCAAAAATAGTTTAACAAGGTCCTCTGGCTGATAGTGGCAATCTTCTGGCAATTTGTTATTACAGGGTGCTCTGTTTGCAGGTAGCAGCAATGATCTGGGATTTCGAGGAGGAGTAAAGATATCTGGCATTTCACCCTCCAAGGCTTTCATAAAGTCAATGTCAAGTTCTGCTTTCTTCCTACTCTTTGCTCTCCTGGTTGTTACTGGGGGTTCTCTTTCTGCATTAAAATTATTTTTGGAACCTGTAAAACAGCTTTCACACTAAATTTCATGAAGACTGAATAGTAATAGAAGGTTTTTATGAAATTGCATGTACTTTTCCCAAATTCTACCTTTAGTTTTGTGATACTTCCAATGATCAGGACCAGCCCAGGCATTCTGGCTTGATGAAAATCCCAAATTCAAGAACAAGTAGCTATCCACGTTCTCAAATTCGTCATCCATATCAACATGGTGAAAAGATGATGCCACATTTTCCTGCAAGAGTTACTGTAACTTGTGAGGGACTATAAATTGTTGGCAAAATGAAGACAAAACAGTAAAGCTATAAATGTGAAAGTAAAATCCATTATCAGAAGTATTCAACACCACAAACCTCATGATGAAATGGAAAGCTAATATTCACAGGATCTAGGTCCTTATCAACAACACTTTCTTGGTCATCATGACCAAAATTCCAGGTTCCACAATTCTCAGCTACCTCATCATCAATCTCAACTTCATTATCATAAACTGCATTATCTTTGTCAGTTAGGTCCCCCATTTTATGGTGAGAAGTAAAATTATCTAATGGCCTTCTATTGTCATCACCAAATTGACTAATTATGTTCTCCAGAGTAGGTGAAATTTCATCCTTTGTTCGCATGTTTAGTACCATCTGTTCAATATAATCTGCAGGGAAGTAAGAATTGATAATCATTGAAACTGACAATTCTGAATGACTAGCAGAGGACAATGTAACCACAATCAGAAATGTCATAGACTGCTAAAGTAATATATCACACCTCTAGCAAAAGAAAGATCAATTGTATCTGATATTTCATGCTTGTTTTCACACATGAATTTCCCTGGAATTTCTTGGGAATCAAACAACACTCGACAGCCACCATATACTCCAAGATTGTTCAACAAAAGGCCCTTAGCTCCTCCTTCATCAAATTGAGCAGATGTTTGATGATACAGGGGATCCACAGCAAATGCAACTGAAAAAGCAAACAAAATTCCATTAAAAACTGAGTTTTGGATATTGACATAGAAACAGAAATAGCATTTGATGTATCATCACCATCAAACTTCTTTGCATTAAGAGCCTCAAACGAAGGTTCCAGTGTTGACAAAGGTGATATCTGCATGCATACATTTCTCGTGATAAGTATCATCAAATAATCAACTATTCTTTAGGTCAAAAAACTATTTACCTCTCGCTGTTTCTCTTTCTTGCAATGAACATCTTGTCCAGTGTCAACGTTCGCATCCTCCACAGTAGCATCTGATATTATAACAGAACATCAGAAAACAAACATACAAGGGGCATGAAAAATTGTACAATGTGATGTTGACGCTTACCAAATTAAGTAAACATTTTGTAACATTCAGTAATGAAGCATAAAGATATAAGACAGACATAAAATCTTAACAAAATGTAAGTAATCTCTACCATGGAAGGCCTTTTCATGCTACTTATGATCTTTGGCATTAAGTTACTTATGCTTTTGGTTTTACACAGACCAAGTTAGTACTATGTGTTATGTGCTTCATTTATTCTCAAAATTTATAGTTGGGTAAATACTGATAAGTAATTATCGTCTCCTTTTATTTCATGCATGACACCCAAGAAAAGATTAAGAACTCACACAATATGGAAAAAATGAACAAAAGGCACAGACAGACAAGCTAAGCTTGAGAAACTAATGAACCTAACCTTGTTCATTTTCTTGACCTGCTCTATTAATTCCACCAAGGACTTTGTATGCTTCTGAATGCACAGAATCAACTCTTAACGAGTAGATTTTAACCCCAGCTTCCAGGGTGCAACTAGCCTGCAGAAATTCAAATGCCAAAAAGCAAAAGCCAAAACACTTCACATCCACTGACCATTCAAAACACAAACAAGATATCCCACAAGACATTTTCTTGTGTTCTTGAAACAAACATTATAGGATCCCAGGTTTACAACGACCCAAAAATTAGAGTTAGATATAATCCCATAATTCTTTGCACAAAATCAATTAAAAAAAAATATAGAAAAAGAAGATTTAGATTTTTAAAAAAAAAAAAAAAAAAAAAAAATCATAAAAAATAGAGTACCTTTTGAAAATTGGTTTCTGTATCTTCCTCTTCAACCTTGATAATCTCACAAAGATGGTCTATCAAATTCAGTTCCCACGTATTCTTTTGATTTATTTTCTGCCAATATAACAATTTTAAACCCAAAAGACAATAAATAAGTAAATAAATAAACGAAACAAGAAAAAAGAAAAACTCACTACAAAGCTTAGAAGAAAACCCAAGAAAAAAGAGCAACACTATTATTTTTTTTTTTTTTTTTTGAGATGGTGGAAGGGAGAGAAGGGAAAAACGGACATTTTCGCTGGCGAGTTTGATGCAATTATGGAAGAGGTCGAGGATATACTGCTTGTCGAGGCAGGAATCGGAGTTCTCTCGAGGCGGCAGAGCATGGGCGGCGATGGACTTGCGGCGAATGGCTGCAGACTTGGCGGCGCGGGCCTGCGCCCGCTCGAGCTGGTCGTCGTTAGAGGCCAAGAAGAATGGGCTGGTCGGGGATTGGATTCTGGGGAGCCGCTGCTTTTGGGATTGGTTAGGGCTCAGAACATCTGTATCTGCCATTTGGTTGCAAATCCTTTGGCGGATGGATTAATCAAGCAGATAGATACAGTGGTGGGTGTGTAAGTATGGGTTCTTGTAAAGCAATTTGTTGCAAATGATTGCTGGCCCCAAAAAAAAAGACTATGAAAAGCATACTCTAATTTCCTTCTTCTTTCTTTGTTTTCCTCTGCCTATTCTCTCCCTCCAATTTCTTGTTTTGAATCTGATTTGGGGAAATGTTTGGGTGGCGTTGGCGTACTGTAAACTGTAGGCATGCCCAGTTCATCACCGTTGGATGTTTATTTGTATATATTAGCGAACACCAATACGTAACACTTTAGTTTAATTTAATGGTTTGAAAAATATGATTTACCTTTTTTCATTATTTATGACTTACCGTTTATGTTTGGTTTTCGAATATTTTTAAATAATTTTTTTTAAAAAAAATCAAATAATAATTTTTTTTTATATATATATATATATATATTATTTTTTTAAATTTTCTTAAATAATTTTTTTAATATTTTTATATTAAAACATAAAAATTTAATTTACATAATAAATACAAAAAAATATAATTTAACATATGAGTTGAAATATACTTATAAGATTATAATTTTATTATTTAAATATAATTATTTATTTTTTTAATTGAGATTAAAATATAATTTATATATAAATTTATGGGTTTTTTTTTTCTTTTATTATAACACCAAACCGTAATTCTGTTGTTTGACTTTAAGACCAAATGCTATAATTTAGTTTTAAAAATTTTCCGGATTATAATTTATTAGTTTAATTTGATTCTTTTTCCGTACTAAGTTTGGAGATTTAAAGCTCTTTGTTCTAGAAAAGCAAGCCCACCTCGTTTCTTCCATCTTGTGGCAGAATGATTCCAGAAGGTGTAGGTCAATGATCTTCTTTCAAGTTTATCTTCAAGTCCATAAATCCATTGACCGAATAAGAGAAATAAAAAATAATCAGAAGATTAAACAGGATAGGTAACCTCTGCGATAAATGACTTGTTGCTTACAGAGAGTAATGTCTGAAGACGGTGCTCGTCGGGGATGCAATTAAGATGCTTGCTGAACATCTAAAATAGGTTCTGAAAACCATGCATTGTGCCCTGTGCAATAGCCACCACTCGTTGAATGTACAAATAGCAGGGAGTTTTTGTTGATAAATGTAAACGCCAAGGAAGAATGCTTTTCCAAATGATTGGAAAACTGGAAAAGGGAGCAACCACTTGCAACAGTCTGCAGAATCTGCATTCGCTGATGCCAGATGAAGTTCGGGTGAGACCGTTGCCGAAAGATGTAGAAGCACTGGGAGAAATTACCACCCAATTCAAATCTGTCGCTAAGCGTAAAGGGAGAAAGGTCGAGAACTACGTTGCAAAACTTCACAAAGAAGGGAAAAAATATGTCATCCCTCAGAACAATTTGCGCGTGCCTTCTGACCAAAGTCATCCAATTTGATTCACACATTAAAGTGTTATAACTGGCAATTCCGCTGGATCAATGTCCATAATATGAAAATCTGGCGCTTGTATAGTTTTTGTGCGAGTCTCTGCAAATTACATGTGAATTTCCTGCCTCTGATGTTTAAGTTTAATTTGCCAAGGCCAATCAAAGGAAATACCTGAGACCCTTTTCGCCATTTGTCCTTTGGTACAATTGGTGACATCTCGGGACTGTAAAGACCTTCTTTAACGTCAATAAAGCTATAAATTGACCATGAAAATCTCAGCTTGATTATTTCTGCCACGAGTGAAAAAGCAGGAACTAAAATGCTACACGAGCAGAAAATACTAAAATAAAAGTATATTTATGCTGGAATTTCTGCCTTTTAATATACCTGTCAATAAAGCTTTTTGAAGAAGACGTGATATAGCTGTAAGTGTAGCCAAAGTTGTACAAAGGTACACAGCTGCAGATTAACATGCCAACATATCTGAATTAATGCTTGCTATTCTATGTGAGTTATTGACTGGTCCAAGTCAAGAGCTTTTTTCATTTCTCTATGAAGAGGTATAATATTGTGTCTTGCGGTGATTGCTTATTAAACTGTCAGAGAGGAGAACAAATCTTTGATTGGCAGGATCACGAAGAGCTGCTTTAAGTAACAGTGTCTCTGCTTCTATCATACTTGATTCTCCCCATACAACCTGTGTAATGAATGTTCGTATCAATTTGCAATAAATGAAAGAAAGTATGTGCGAGTTATAAATTGAGGCTTAAATTTTACAAGGTTGAAACGGAACAATGTACCTGAACACTGTTGTCTAATTGCTGACCATGAAAATACGCCGATCCCGTGGTTGTTTCATTGATTGCAAAGCCAGGTTCTGAATGTATATGGATCGAGAATTTCGATGTGTCACCATTCTGTAAGGGCTTAATGACTACCAAAATCAGGAAAAGACATAAACAATTTGTGCAAACTCAAAATCTTTATGTAAATCTCTCTTCTCAAATTACCCTTGCTGCTTTTTCTGGGGTTCAAGAATCATGTTTTGGCTTTTATTACTGCACTTCGGGACTTAAAAATCTAATGAAAAATTTTGCCAAATGATGCAAGGAAGAAATACCTCGAAGAAACTGTCCCAGAGAAAAAATCAAGAGGTAGGCCTCTACTTGCATGAAAAAGAAAAGAAATCTTCTGGGATCCTTCAAAATGATCGTTTCCAAAAGGAGGAGGAATTCAAGGAGCAGAAAATGGTGGATGAGGCTTGAGCCCAGCGTGAAATCTGAAACAAGCAAAAACGCAAAACACGACACCAAGACAAAATCGTGTCTTCGTGCCAAACCTCGAAACATAATTCGACTTTGTAGACGATGATGTTCTCCTTTTAGCCATAGCGTTATATTGGTAAGCATTGAAAGAGATTGATGAACGTTAAAACTGCAAAGTGCACACGGATGAAGCAGGGCAGAGTGGTACAGGACTCGACTCTCCACTATGGAGATGATGCATACCCTTAGCCAGGCAGAATTCAAGAACACATCGCGCTTCCATTTCTGGACTGTTATCGGTGCAGCAGAGGAAGACGAGACCACGAGAGAATTGACAGGCAATAAAACGTCTTTGGATTATTGGCGAACAACGACTCGTCAGTTGGACGAGACGTCTCGGCCAGCCGAATTGTCATAGTTCGCCTGGATATCTCGGTCATCCGATTTGATGTTGAACCAAGAATTTCCGTTTTGCTTTCTGGTGGCCCTTCCATTTAAGTAATTAATTAGAGGTTTGGTCAACAACCCTTGTTTCAAACAAACGGTCCTTTTTGACCATTCGCGTAGTCTTTCTTGATTCTTCTCTCTTTCGGGTTCCATTTTGTTCTTTTAAGGCTTTGGTTTCACAATCAAATTTTTAATGTTTATAGACCCAAAACCCTAAAATTAGCTGCACAATGTCGAAGATTAGCTAAACCCGGCAATTTGAGGAGTTTATCTCTTGATCTGAACACATCCTGTCGCTAGTAGCATCCAAATTGTTGCAAAATGAAAAATGCAAGAAGTACCATGCAAGAAGTTTCATTGCCAAATTACCAAAATCTTCACATTTTTCTCCTTTTATTTTCATTAAGAAACTGTTGCTAATGTGGTTCGGGTTCGCAAGGATGATGTACATTCCAACGAGTAGACTGTTTCAAACAGCGACAGTTTATTGCCAGGGAAAAGATCTTGGGAAGTTTTCAGATTCATCCCGGCAAGGGGAGTTCTGTTTCTCCCTTGAATGACATTTTCGGTCACACACAAGATGAGGTCCATAAAGTACCCCATAATCGGAACTAATGCAACCGATGTGTAACAGCATTTTCCAACCCTTGTCATAAAAAATTACGTGAATATCTAATAGAAAATTAGTAGCAATGATATGAAATAACCACTGTAGGTCGCACTGCACTCTACTTAGTGCTCCTCATCAGGTATGCCACAATGCATCCCAACATTCCTCCAACGACAACCTGTGCCAGAAGCAGTAAGATGATCATTTGCCAACGAATCAAAACATCAATGCACTACATTATCTCCCTCAGAGTATAGAGTACACTCGTTTAAGTGAGAAAATGCACTCTTTCCCCATCTAGATCAGTATATGCCTCATCCAGTAAGGAGATCTTGAGTCTGTAAAACTAACAACATCCAACCCCTCAAAACAATGATCTGAAAGATTCAAGGCTTTCTCATTAAAAAGCTATATTCTTAATTTAATTTCGTAACTATAATATTGTAACAATACCAGTTAAACATTTTTGCCATAACATAATCAAGTTTGATGCTGCAAGTGAAAGCAACCATTCTTAATTTGATGGAGACATGAAGCCTATTAAAAGAAAAATCAGTATAAGCAGTGTCTCAGCAATAGACCTGAAGTGGAGTGTGCCCAAGTAATTCACGGAGAGGCCTAACACTTGATAAGGGGTGTTCAGGAGGGAACTCACAAACAATTTGATTCAACAACTGCAACAAGTGTGACACAAGACAAGTTTATTATTATCGGTTCCCATCCCATGCCACTGTGCATAGGGAATATAAAAGATATAAAATTTGAAACCAAGATTTAGCTAAATGAGTTGCAAGAATTTACTTCAGCTTGCCGACCGGCGTGAAGTCTCACCCCGGAGGCATCATACATCACCTGCAAATGTCAGAAACTGCAAATCATGGCAACCTAGCAGAATATGATGCACACTAACATATCCGAGTCAAACAACCCCATGTAATCAGGTGCTGCTTCACAGGAGTTTATATCTTCAGTATAAACAAAGCCAAAGGAATTTCAAAAGTTTCTATTATCATCTACATTTAGCTACCTTGGTTGCGTATTCCCAAGAGCTATTTGCCACAAATTCATCTTAAAACAAGGATTACACAGTCTCTAACCTTCTACAACAACTCTGTCAACATTGTTTTCCTATTCCTTCAACAAGCTGAACCGACTAACCAAGGATTTTATTTTTATAGCTTCAGTAAATGGAACTCAAGGATTTCTACATATTTTATTCTTCCAGAACATGCAAAGGGAAAAGGAAAAACCATTTTACATGAGAAACCACATCGGATAACCACTCCCCCCCGCCTTCTCACCCATACAGAACAATGACACCAAATCAAGCGCCCTTTGAAATGCATGTTCTTATTTTCCACAGCAAACATAAATGCGATGACCTCAGAATTTTGGGCAATAAACTTGCTTTCAATCTATCAAACAAAAAGGGAGAAAAATTGGAAAATTATTCCTGCAAATAATTCAAAAAGGAGAAAAATAACACATTGCCAGCATGAACATACCACACAGGCTAGGACCACAGCGATAGCAAAAGCCGGAGAGCCCGTTCCTTCTTGTAGGCCAATAGCCACGGCCAGAGCTGTCACGGTTGCCGAATGCGAAGACGGCATTCCACCCGAATCGATCATCCTTTTTGAATCCCACCTCTTTTCTTTAAACCTGAGCATCTAGCAGAAAGCCCAGAAAAAAAATGTAAAATTTCCTTGAAATTAAGGGTTTTTTTTTTAAAAAAAGAAAGCAATTGACAAATTTTTTCCTTCCATAAAAATCAAATTTGAGCAAGAAAATTATTGAAGGGCTACGGACCAGGTCGTGAAGACCTTGAGGAATTGAGCAAAAGCGAAGGCGAGGAAGGCGGAGAGGAGAGGGAGATTATACGGCAGGAGTGATGCAGACGAAGGCGGCACCAAGGCGGATGAGGAGGATATCGACGACGACGTCGATTGGGCCCCGCTTCTTGCATCCGCCGCCGTCATCACCTCGTCCATTCTCCGATTTGACTACCCAAAACCAGAATTCTCTCTCTGGATCGAAAAGCAATTGCAAGACCAACGGACGCAGGCTGGTGGTGACGTGGGAGATTGGCCGTTTTAGATTCGGACAGGTCACGTCAGATTAATTTTGGATTTCTTGTTTGTCGGAGTTATTACTTTATTGTTTTACTAAATCAAATTTTATTGACAATTTTTTACAGAGTTAAAAAATTATTAATATTATAACTTTCTTAATTACATAAATAAAAATTCTGTTCAAACTTAATTTTACAAAATAAAAAAAATTATTAACATCACAAAATAATCAAATTAATATATATTTATAAAAAAAATTAAATATATTTATATAATTTCAGTTAAAATTAAAAATTATATATATATATAATTAAAAATTATATTTTTTATATTAAAAATTTTAAATTTAAATATAATATATAGAGTTCTAATTTTTAAATAAAAATATAAATTTATAATTTTAATTAGAATGAAGAACTTATTACATTAAATAAAAATTGATATTAAAATTTAAAAAAATATTTTAAAATAATTAAAATTTTAAATTTTATGTTAAAAATTTTGAATTTGAATATAATAGAGGCATTAGGTTTTAATTCTCATATGGGAGTACAGAGGTTACGGGTATAAGGTTAGTGACTCTCCTTATATAATTTATAAATCTCTCTACATATATATATATATATATATATATATATATATTCAATAACCAAATTAAAAAAATAATTAAAAAAAAAAAACAAAAGACGAAATGCAAAAGAAGCATTTCCTTTAACATTATAAAATATATATACAATATAAAATTCATTGCCCACCAAAGTATACAATTGGGATCTTGGTTTTTATATCTAACATACGAAACGATTAGTTAATTAGAAAATGCCTGCATCTCTAACATTATTTGACCTATAGAATGAATTTTCTCACAAAGTCTACAGCCTAGGCTAAAACAGCTAAATCTGATTCCAAGCTGTTGGTCTGTCTCTATGCCATTTACAAACTGAACTTCTCTAGAGGACACAAACTTACAGTAGAGGATTACAGTAGAGGATTAATCAAGGAAACGGTTCTAAAAGTCTAAACGTTCCAAATCTTCTGGAAGAAGGGATGAAGCTGAGCCACTCCGTTTACTAGGCAATGGGGTGTTCTTTCGAGACTGCCGCTTGGTGGGGACTAGTGCAGGTTCTTGTGGGAACTTTTCAGCAGCTTCCTCAATATCACTGTCACTGTCATCCCCACTCATGAAAACTGGGTGGATATAAGCATTTTGGAGGAAGCTTTTCAAGTTCAGGTTGGGTTCCCTTGCACATTCCACTGTATCTTTCATCATTGCTTCCTGGAAGAGAAGATGCCAGAAAGATAAGATGAAATTGTTCGAAGAAAAGGTAATTGTATACAATAAGGCTATGCCAAGTATCCAGCCCCAACAATACAACAGAAAGTTTTTGCTACAGTTTAACCAAAGAAAAGATGAGTATCACAAATTGGAGATTTAACCAACCTGTAACGGATATCTAACAAAAGCTGGTTCATAGCGTACTTTGCAGAACCTGTGGAACCATATTGTCAAAACTGGGAGTATTATCAGCAAGGGCGTTGATTGAGCTGCTTTTTTGGTGCTTAACAATCCCATTAATAGTAGCTGTGAGACAACTAAGGCAACTATGATGCGCCCATGGACATCAGGCCAGAATGCTGCAGCACTCTCATACTCCTGATTGTAAACGTTTATAATCTACAAGTTTACAAGAAGATATTTGATACCAAGTTAGTCAAAACTCTTGGTAAAATCCCACTCTTTGATGGATTACTTAGCAGAAACTTCGAGTTTCAGCACCAGGAAAAAAAATGAAATGGAGATACAATTTTGGAACAAATATAAAGTTTTACCTGGTGACGATATACAACATATGCCAGACCAAAGAATACTATGATAAAAGGAAGTAAGACGGGAGAAACAACCGCGTAGACAAGTCCAAGTAAGAAATAAAGCTGTATTTGAGGTTCGCCTGTGTTGAAACCAATGGTTCCTGGATCCATAGCTTCTTCTCTATCCTTTTCAGTTTTCACCAGGAAAAAGCTTTTCAGGTGATATATTATCAAAGGTTTCAACCTCAGTATCTCCCCAGCAACTCCAGCCCACCCATCAACCATTATATATGTTATGAAGAAAGTTGCCTTCATGGGAATTGAGGCACCAATTGTCTTTGGAATACTACCAAAAGGAATCACCAAGAGTTATATTAGGAAAGATTCAAACCCATTGAAGAATGTTCATCAGTGAAAAGTAATCAATCACATAATCACTTCTAAATATGATGGAAATGGCCTAGAAATGCAGTTTAATAAATGAAAACCATTGTCAATTGGCCAAACTCATGGGTCCTCACAACAGCAATGGTGGGATGAAATGAAATGCCACATTAAGGAAACAGCAGAAAAGAGAGTGAGAATTTACCACACAGAGTACTTGGCTCCTATGCATGTTTGGTTAAAACAAAATTGACCAGATCACAATTCAGTTGACAAAGCAAATGGACACATGTAAAAGTCACGAGGAAAACGTACATCCATGTAAAAGTCACGAGGGAAACGTACATCAGCATGCAGTAAGCTGATGGAAGATAGCATCTTGAAATAACACCAGCAAAGCCATTATCTTGTAGTTGGCTTGGATATGGATAAATTTTTAAAAACCAACAAGATGTGAGCTAAGTAGTCCACACCAAAGTGAGTTCATATCCCAAATAGCTAATTAATGACAAGTTTTTTGATATAGGAAAATTAAAAAGGAAAATTGAAAGCTAACTCCTTTAAAATGCAACATAGTCTCATCTGAATTTCATAAGCAAGATCATAGATGATAAAATAACGAGAAAGGGAAATATGTTCCAACTGCAGCAGTCCATATGGACAAATGTATGCACAAGTATACATACATAACTGCATGAAAAAGATACATTCCCAACAATATATTGATGGAAAGAACATACTCATTTGCAGACTGCTTGATAAAATTATTCAGCTGTTGGAAGGCAGTGCCAGTGATTATGCTCCCCAAAAATACGTTAATGAATTGGAAAATATAGTATCGAGTTGCAGATCTCCTCTCCAGGCTTGATAGGCTAATGAATCCTTCAAATTTAGACATTAGCATCAATATTGAGGGTAGAAAAATAAGAAATAACTTCAAAGCAATTCCAGGGAGAAAGCCTTGTATGAATGACTTTACGACTTTCCTGCAAGAAAAAAACGAGGAACTTATAGAATCATAAAAAGCAAAAGAAAATATATGCTGTAGCTGCCAGACAATGAAAGTTGGTCAAAATGAAAATAGCTGTATCTGTATCTGTCTATTAATCATTCGGCCTACTGTAAGCAACCTAGTTATACAGCATGCATAAGGAACTTCACCAACAATAGTCAAGCAGAGCAGTCCAGAAAGAAAAAAATATTATTACAATTTTTTTTCATAAAAATTATTACTGCAGAAGATACTTACAGCTCAATTATGGGTTTCAGAAAAGGGAGTGCTTTCTCAATACCATCAATGTTTGCCAGAGATTGTACCAACGCAATTGGAATCATAAAAAAGAAGGTAAGGAAGAAAAATGCAATGGCCATGATAAGCCTTCTGACTGATAACAAAACATATGGAATTGCCAGGTTGTCCCAATATACATCACGGGGTTCTGGAGCCCATTCAGTCAACCATACAGTTGGATTTCTTGATTGTTGAGTTTGTGCACAAACAGCTGCTCCATCGAGTTTTGAAGGAAACAAATGCTGTTGGCATAACAGACGCAGGGTTGTTCACAGTCTTGTCTCTTTCCAAGGAAATCTGGAAGTTTATAGGTTGAAAGAATGTGTAGTCAATCATATGCCATAAGATTACCATAATGATGATAACAGATGGAAAGAGTTTTTCTTGAGCAGAAAAACACTGTCTAGAAACAATGGGCTCTAATTGAGATTTTGAGGCCAATTCAATTCATCATTCAAAATGTTTTAATTAATCCATGTGATCACAATAATTTCAGGGTTTAGAAACTTTCATATCAACATGACAATCAAGAGTAAATAATTGAATTAATCACAATGAAAAATTAAAGACTTCATGGAGCCATAAAAGTAGCACAGAAAAGCTAGAGTAATCTTGATTTTGATTAGCATTATGAATGTTAAAATAATCTGGTTGAGACCAGGAAAGAAAGGGCTCACAAAGTGTCCAAACATAAGTGGAACACTTACCTTTTCTGAAAGTTTACCAACCTCAGAAGCATAATAATCAATCGCATCCACCTTATTCCCCCAAAGGCCAAGAAACCCAGTCTGCTTGATAAAAAAAAAAAAAAAGATTCCCAGCGTAAGTTAATGATCAAAACTGGACTAAAATCATGTGATCACCATCAGCTATATACAATTAGGCACAAAATGCACTAGTCCTGAAGCCAACAAAAACCCGTAAGGCAGTTGCCGTAAGGGGATGGGTCAACATAGGTGCAATATTAGTGCATGAGGCTCCTGCTCTGTGGGGTCTAAGGATAGGCATTTAAATAATGACATTGCCAGCAATAAATACCTTCATCATTGGCTTTCCAGATGGATTTCTGGAGTATTTGAGTTGATAGTAGTCAAGCCAGTTCTTCATTTTTTTCTTCTTGTTTACCAACTTTGAAAGCTGATTAGCATTGTAAACAATCTGCAAGCAAATTGTTTAGATGTAGAAGGAAGCATTCATGAGTTGCAAATGGATTCTTTTGGCTCAATCTTATGATAGAATTACTCCAAAATAGCTTTTAGAATAGGAACAGCAGCATATAAACAAATAGGCTGCATGGATCATCATCAGATCTTCACCATGGAGGCACAATAAACTTTGTGATACTATAAACATCATAAAAAATGTGTTAAAGAAGACAGAATTTCTATCCAAGAATGTGCCTACAGCACATTGCACATTTCCAGTTACAAGGACAAGCAGAAGAATTCTTTGCTAGTCAGTGAAAGAAACTGTTCTTCAAAGAAGGTTATGCTCCTGGCCACAAAATTGCATCCCTTACATCCATGTTTGAACCTCCTATCAATCTGAAGTGGAAAAATGATTTGTGCTGATTCAGTGAGGGCATGCTTGTTGTCATCAAGGGGGCTGAAGATCAAGAACTAAGTTTTCTACACCAAAATGTTCATTATATTGACCATCACACAGCAAGGGAAGCCAACAAGAAAGCAGCATATCATATTGAATAACAACCTCACTAGTCTCACAGAAAATGCGTTTACCCCTCTCTGGATAAATAAATGAATGCATGCATCTGCTGTGTTTTTATTATGAATTGCTTTCATATGTATGTGTTTACATAAGGGAGAATATAGAGCCATACCTGGTGATTCAGATAATGATTTGGATGATTGACTAGAAAAAAATGTTCTACAAGCTCACTAACTGATTCATCAGGATCTGGTGGAACATTTCTAACTAGCACCTACACCAAAACATAAATTCGAGATTTAGGACAAGGAATTGAATATAATAATGTTCAATGAAAATCATTTTGAAGGTCTCATATTAATAGAAAAGGTCACTTATTCTATGAACATGTTATATAGTTCTTCAAAATGATTATAGTGACCTAGAAGTCACAAGTTTGAGTTGCGGAAACAATCTCTCTATAAAAATAGGGATAAGGCTACATACATCTAAACCCTTCTCCAGAGACCCCACAGTGTGGAAGCCTTGTGTACTAGAATGCCCTTTTTAACATGATCATAGCAAATGCTGCAGTAATCAGTTAAACAAATCTATTCTGGATCACAACACAAAGCACCAACTGTTTTTTCCAAAGATTGGGAAGCCCAAATTACACAAGGTTGAAGTTACTGTGGATTAACCATGTGCTTGTCCTTAATGTAAATTGACTTCATAGTTGATCTTACAGTAAATTGATCAGGGCGCCGGTGTTCTGACGCAAGAAAATGCAACCTCATTGAAGCCACTGTCTCGTACTCTGATTTTAGCACATAGCATGTCCAGAATGTGAAGGCATAGGCCATTACCAAATGGGTCCAAAATCTGCAATAAAAAAGTTCATGTCAAGTTGTTAACAGGAAAGTTCACTTTTCTTTGCCAGAGTTGGCCATTTTCACGATACTACTAGTTGCAGATGATTCTGAAATCATTAGAGAAGAAAGAAAGGAAAAGGAACACAATGTGCTTATGTTTATTCTTCCTCTATGATAAAAGGTGGCAGAAATTACAAGCTGTGTATATGAGATTCTCAAATATACACCCTTATATACCCATGTTACAAAACAACAAGAGAGCCACAATACACCCCTCATAAGAAAATACATACCCTTGACTGTACCATACTGCACTCCCCATTTGACCACCCATGCTCAACCTCCCCCCCCCCCCTTTACAGTAACTTTAGTGTCCAGTACCCTATTCAAATAGGAGATATCTACCATAACTGAACAGTAAGTAGTACTATCTAAACACGACATGAGTTCAGTATTTGCATGTAAGTTAGTACACTGTGAATTGTCCAATGCATGGAATCAAAAAGTAATCTTATTTTGTCAGGTAGTCTAAAAGTTTACATAGACATTGCTCATAACTTACAATCCATCATTCATATAAAAAGAAAGAAACCAACGGTAGATGCACCATTAAAGTGCTTAAGATTAGCAAGTCTTGCATACCTGTGTGATCCCATTGGGATATTTGATATAGAAAACTTATCTAGATCACCATAAATCAAATTAGAACGCTCCAGGGTGCTATTGGTCCAATTAACAGGCACCAGGATTGTAAAAGCCAAAAATGCAAGTGGGAGAAAAATTTTAAGCCTGCACTTGCAGAGGAAAAATCAAGAACACAAAATCAGAATAAATGCACAGATTTGACATGTCAAACAAGGCATAAAACAACAACAAAACCCTAATGCCAAATTTAATTAGGGGTCTGCTACATGAATTTTACTTTCCATTTCATTCCATTATGAACTAAGTTTAGTGCGATAGGACAATAAACTCAATAATCCATATTTAAAACTGAAACCTGCATTCAGTGCATGAAACTAAAAAATTTTTTAAAAGGAATAATCTATGACCAAGCACATAAAATATCTAGGAGCAGTTGCGCAAAACTACTCTCACAGTCCAAAATGTAATCTCTCTCTAATGTTTTAACTATTTGCAGGACCTCTTGTAATTATTAGGCAAGGCAATTTTCAGACCTCGTTGAAGCTTTACAAAATGAACTTTTCTAAGATGCTAATATTTTCCACAATAGGGCGTGAAACAATTCCAAAAGGCATGTTTAACCACCAAATATACAGAAAAACAGTTTTTCAAGAAGTAAATCACATTCCTGAAGCAAAAAATCCAAGTTCACCCATTTATAACCTAAGTTCTACAGCACAACCAGTGAAACCCAGGCACAACAAAAGGTGAAAAAGAGTTGAGTGTAATGCCAATGCTGCATTAAAAACTGGCTGAGAATGCAATAAACTGGGGTTTAATGGCTGTGCAGCCTCAACTTTGCAAAAAGCTGGCAATTACATATGTGGGTATTGACATTCAAAATCAAGCCTTCCATGCTATATCTTATCTGGATTGAAGAACTAAAAATGGTTAAATTGTATAAAAAGACACAACACTCCCCTTTTCTGATTTGTGTAGCCTTTAATAAAGTGCAAGCCAACAAACTACCACACGCAATACTCCATCAAAGAGTCACAAATAAAGAAACAGTGAAATGAACCACCCCATCATACCCCAACGAGTAAATCCTCAAGTAAACTGCAGAGTCCAATCCAGCATGGTCAATCAATTCAGGTTCTGGCATTTTCAATGCCGCAGGCATCCAATTCAGAAACTTCACATATGATCTGAAGTCCAAGTTAACGAACTTGCCGACAAATGCGCCTGTCCCCAAAGGGCTGGTCCGTAAGCCCTTAATGTACCATTTGGGGAAGTAGACCCTGTCATTGACAGGTTGAATCCGAAGAAAGGCAAAAGCCAAAAAAAATGCAAATGCACTTAGTATATTGATAGCTGCTGCTACTCCAATATCGCTCAGTGTCGCCATTGGTGTCCTTCAGAGCACAAGGAATTTTATTTCCTGCCAGCAGAAAATGTGTTAGCAAAGTGTGAAGACCAAGACTTTTTCCAAAAACAAAAACAAAAGAAAAAAATCAAAAAACCTTACACTTTATTGCAGTGAGAACAATACTTTTGAACAAGAGTTACTTCCCTCTTCTGTCCCCATTATCAAACACAGGAAACAACCAAATATCAGTTAACAAACAGAAGATGAACCAAGAATTAAAAAAACTCCATACCAAATATTCAAACGCTTGCGATGTACCAAGAATATGTTGAAGCCAATAGTACATTAAGTAATTCAAATAAATTTTTAAAAAATAAAAATAAAAAAAAAAAAACAAGGGAGGGTCACATTTAGTCCAACAGTGCAATACCCAAGGAAAGATTAACAGAAGGATCAGTTTTTTTAAAAAAAAACTTGCGAAAATTGCTTGATTTGCTATAGAAAAAAAGGAAAGAACAAAGACAAACTAATAGGAAGCAAGATTACTTGTTCCGTTGAAGGGGGCATCTTAAAGGCAATTAAGCTTTAGAATCACAACAAAGTGGCATTCAACCGACGATAACCATTTTTTTTATTATTTTTTTGAGCATGACAGCCAATAATCTTAAAGAGTCAAAGTCGAATGACATCACAAAATTTTGACAAGAAAAAACGTCCATCATGTTTCTTGGCCTCCGTTTCCATCACCTCAGCAACCAAACAAGCCCTCAAAAGTCAAAGATCCACTATTCAGCTCTCCGATGAGTTGAATTCTTACTAGCAAATCAGAAGCGCCCCTTCTCATTAAAAAAAACAAATGGGAAAAGAAAAGAAAGAAAGACAACAAGAAAAATAGAAAGAACGTTTCAGATTCTCCATTTTCTCAGTAACTAATCAAACGCACATTTCTGTTTCCAATTCTATGTGCATTTTCTTCCGGTTTCTCGACAGCCAAACCCCACCCCCCCAAAAAAAAAAAAAAAACCAAAGCGGCAAGATTCAGATCAGGTCTCTTACCTCCTCTCTATGGCCCTATCACCTCAGTTCACTTTTCGGACGGGGGCAAAAGTGAAACGTACCCAAAACCCAACGTTCCAAATTTCCTTACGTAACCGAAAAGCACAGACTGAGAGAGAAAAGTTGAGAGAGTCCAATAGAAAGTAAACTTCAGGGTCACTCACGCCATCTCTCAATTGTATATAACGGTAAACTAAAATAAAAAATAAAAAATAAAAACAAACAAATAATAAAGAAAAGAAAATGAAAGGCTCTCTCTTTCTCTCTCCCCCTCTCTTTAGAAGCGTCTCTGCATTTCTTGATTTCACTTTCGTTCATTTATCGCGTTTAAGATACCTGGGAAGACAGAAAAAGACGAGAGAGAAGCGCTTTTCTTACAATAATTCAAAGCGGCGCTTTAAAGGACAGTGAGCTGGCATTAATTAACATGAACAATATTATATATTCTAGTTGTTGAAAAAAAATATTTATCCGATTTATCAGATTTATTTAAAATTAACATTAGTCAACGAGACATTTATCGCTGTTTGGTCGGTTCATAGGCAGAGTAGTGCTTCGCATGTGACGCGAGCGGCTTGTAACGGCTAGTTGGACGATGATTTGACGGACGAAGACATAACCAAACTCTTTCTCCTCGTTTATTTTGGATTCCAATGTCCACCAAACGGTGGAAATTTTTCAAAATTTGGTTTTTTTTCGTTATTTATTTACTTATTTATTTTTAAATTTATAAAAATTAAAATTTTAAATAATTATATTATTAATATTTTATCATTTATTTTTAAATTTTATCAATTTAAACAATTAGATTCGTTTTATTTGAGATAATACCAACAATATCTTTAAAATAAAATTATTATTTAAATGAAAATGAAAATCCCTTTAGATTGTCTTGACTGACCACTGGACGCTATACTTCAAACCAAAATGAACCCATGGAGGGGAAACTATAGTAAGAATCTGCAAACAAGATGGGAATTAATCAATTTTTGGTTTCATCAAACAGCACTTAGCAAATTGGTTAGGACAAAAGAGGCAATAAATCAGGAGGTTGATTCCCATATCATGAAAGACATAAAATTACATATTACTCTTTTTCGCTTATGTCAAAAGGCACAGTGATGAGTTGTAAATCTATGCCTCTGTAATTTTTATTTCGGGATTAAAATTTATTTATTTATTTATTTTATTTATCTGGGTATCTTTCTATCTACACAATTAACACTAATGAATTGTAATTTAAAACTACGCAAATAACGGCATAAAAATGGGTATCAATGATGGCCAACATGTGTAATCACTTTTGTAAAGTGACTTTGAAAAAAGAGGCGTAAAAAGTCAAAGCAGGTTTCCAAATAATTTTTTTTAACTTTTTTTTTTTTTTTTTTAGCAACACCGGCCTCTTCTTAATATTGTGCTTGGAAAAAAAAAAGAAAAAAAAAAAGAGGAAAAAGGTTATGCTTATGCTGGGAAATATCAGAACAACGAGGGAAATAAAAAATAGGATAACCCACCAAATTTATCTTTTTTTCAAAATTGGAAGGAAAATCATTAAATCTATTTATTAACTTTCATCAATTTTAGAATGACGGTAAAATTGAAATTGTGCAACTGTTTTTTTTCCCCTCATTTTTCACCCATTTCTAAACCAAATAAAAAAATAAAAATAAAAAAAGCGTTTCCTTCCTCCTTCCTCACACCACTCTTTTTCCAAATATAGAGAGGATGAAATTTTTTTTTTTCTTCCTCCTTTTTATTTGTTTTATTTTCTTTATTCTATTCTCTCTCTCCTATTTTGTTATCCAAGCTTTAGAGCTCCATCTGTCCTTACCGCTAGATTTTCTTTATTTTGAACTTTATTCAGAACAATTAAAACGATCCAAAAGGGTAATAAAAAAAGGCTAGTAAGTGTGAACCATATCGGTAAAAACATGCCTTGAAGTCCACACCTGACCATGAGAGTTGTCGGCAAGGCGAATAATCAAGGAAAAATGCAATTTATGCCTTTTTTTTTGGGGTCTAAAGAGGAGAAGAAGAATATAAATGACACAAAATTTAAATACTTATAATTAACTCTTCTAAGGTCAATTTTAAAAGACATTTGAACGCATGTGCTTTTTCCTCGGCTCCGTCAATTTTGAGTAGGGGTCCTGTGGTGCAGTTAGAGGGCCCATTTGGACCAATTCAATTCGATAAATCAAATCAATTCGCTTTCAAACCGAAAACACGTTCACATTGATATCTTAACGGTTCAATGCGTCTTTCCTCACCCTGTTATGCCCAGTTTCCTTCTTCAAACTGTACTTTTTTTCCGCCCCACACGAGCTAATCAATCATCCATCAACACTTTTTTTTTTTTTTTTTCTGTTATAAGAGGGGCTGAAGGATAAAATAATGATAATAATAATAATAATAATATAATTACTAAAATTCTAACACATAAGCAAGACTTTCTTTTTTTTTTTTATAAGGGTACCCAACAAGTTGCACTAGACAATTCAAGGATCCAAGAGATCCGAAAGAGCTAAGGCAAAGACCCATATTTCACATGTCAAAGAAGAAATCAATTACACACCGGCAAATGGTCATGTCCCCCAAAACTCTCCGAACCCGACAAATCCTAATTGTATATAATGCTCTTCTTACCAAGTTTTTCTTCTCCATGGTTGGACCCTTGAGAACGATTTACCATAATTTCAAAGAATAAGACGTATGCGAGCAAATGAATTAAAAGGCGCATAGAGTACCTCATACCTGCTGAACAACTCGACAATCGATTCAACGATGTCGGCAAGGACCTTTGGTCTGCCAACCAACCCATTAGAATGTAAAAGAAAAGACAAACCGCCGCACCAGTTACAGGCACCGAAGTGGTGCATTATACCCACCACATGCTGCCAGGAGCTCCCACAATGCATCCACAGCCAGTACTTTATTATTCAACGTCATCTTATTGCAAACCCCATGGTCTAATGACTTTAGGGTATGGTGTGACAGTTGTGTCTTGTTTTTTCTTCTGAGGATTTGTGTTAGTTTTCATTAGTTTAATCTAGTGAAAAAGATTTTCTGATCCCAAACAATTACTACAATAAAAACTTTCAAGGTTTCCAATCCTAATTCTCAATTGTTTTAATTTCATCATTGATTATCTACAAAGAAAAGAAAGAAGATGCCAAGCCCTCAAAAAATCAGATTCTACTCTCTCTTTCTATCACATTCAATAAAGTTATTGTCGGACCGGACTAAAAAGAGAGCATTCAAACCTAGTAGGTGCTCAGAAGTAGTGTTGGGTTGGGCTGGGCCCTTTTTCCTGGCATTGTCGGACCGGACTCGTTGAGACACAAAATTAAGATATCATAGGTATCTGGGTTGGGCTTTCTTCTGTTTAAATAACTGGGGAAATGGGTTTCTATTTTGGGCCACATCTTTTCTTTTCGTTTGTGGGTAATCGTGTACCCAGTACTGCGCCGTTTAATCTCTTTTGCCCACTTTTGCAACTTTGTTACGAATTAGTACAGCCTGAAATGTGGGCCCACCCAAACTGAATACGGGGGCCTTTGTCGGTTCGGTGATTTAGCTTGTTGACCCACAACTTTCAACGCCCGTATGCCCGTACCCAAATAAGCCTATCCCTCGCCTCAACGAGTCATTCCCGTTTTTAGGTTTACATTCGTCTTTCTTGTGTGTCCTGAAATAACTAAAAGTGCTTATTCTCCCAAAAGAAAGAAAAAAAAAAAGTTAAAAGAGCTTAACCAAGAATATAATTGAATTGAATTGTGATATTCTCATATCAAGCAAACATCAATATTTTTTTGATTATTTTGTATTTTTTGTGTTCATGAGTGTGCTTATTTTTAGTACCCATCAAAGTAATGATTCATAAAATCTGAAAGGGCTTCTGGGGTTAGTTGACTCGAAATATTTTTTGTGATAAATTACTGAATTTGTTCGTCTTAATACTTGTTAAAAAAATAATTCTAATAATATTAATAAAGAGAATATTATAATTTTATTAATATTATAAAATAAATATATAATAAGTATTAGAGACTCTTATAATAATTTTAAAATATTTATATTTATATTAATAATTTAAATATATATAAATAATATAAATTATATATTTTATATATAAATAAATATTTAAATTTATTTAAATAATTAAATTTAATTTAAATTTTTATCATATTAAATTTTTAATTTAAATTAACTTATAATATAAATTAATATTAATTTTTATTTAATTAATTTATAAAATAATTATAAAAATAATAAAAAAAATGAAAAATATGATCCTCTTCTTGTCCAGTGGACATGATACCCACCCAAGATGTCACTCTTCTTATGCAAAATTGCTTTTCACTCCATCTGTCCACTCTTTCGTCAGCTTTTCGGACTTTTCGTTTTCATAATTATTATTATATTTTACCAATGCACTTTTATAAATGAATATTGTATTTGGGTCTACATTTACGGCGCAATCTCAATCAAGTTCAGGAGTGTCTTTGCGGCTTTCAGTGTGTAACCCAGTATCACCCCGGCAGAACCAAAATGAACAAAAATAAATGATACCGAAATTTATGATTAATTAGATGAAAATTAATTTTATATTACATAATAATTATATTTATTTAAAATAAAAAAATAAATTTATACAGCATAAAATTATAAATAAATTATATTTAAAAAAACCATATATAATGAGTACCGAAATTTATATAACAATAAAATTTGGCTCAGTAATATTGGGGTCATCGCAAGGGCTGAAAGCTTGTAGTTTAAGTTTCGAAGTCAAAATGAAAAAAAGAAAAGAAAAAGGAAGTGAAAGTGCCAGGTTAGAAGGATGGAATAATGCGGGGCTGTTTGCAGCAACTCTTCAAACAAAGAAGGCCCCAGCATGATTTTTCAGCAGATATCCGGCAATTAGTTGTGAGAGACTGGGAAAATGCTAACCTCTCGTGTGTGACAAGCAAAAGATTTGATGGAGTGCGGGGGAAACTTTGTCAGTTTGTTGGGTTACAATAATGGAAATAATGTCTTAAAGCTTGATGTCACGTAAAGAATATAAGAAGACGATTAGACAACCAATACGATTTTGTCAAATAGCCACAATGAAGAAAGTAGACTTCTCTCAATTTAACAATTTTACAACAAACCATCATCATCAAAACAAATACAATAAAGAACTCGATGCTTTATATATATACATAAAAAAGATATTAAAGTGACTTGGATCCACTTGTATTAATCTTGGAGAAGGAATTAGACCCACCTAAACATTTGTAGGTGGAAAATCAATTAATACTTACTTTTTGCCATTTGAAACGAAGTTCATGAGCATCCGGGATCGCTCATACGGGATGTTCTTTTTGGTATGTGGTACGTCCAATGTCGGAATCAGTGCGTATGCCGACGGCGAACCCCAAATAATTACATTATGCTGTGTAGGTACCGTGTTTTTCAAGGTTCTCCATCATGCTAGTTAGGACTTTGGTGTACAATTATATGTCCATTTGATGTTAATGAAGAATATAGCACAGATGACTACACCGTCGTTCCAATAAACAATCACTAATTGGGAGGAGAGAGAGAGAGAGAGAGAGATGGGGTCGAAGTTCATAGCAGCTTAGTATCTAAATAATCATTCACGAGACGTCCTTAATAACCATGTTACTTTGGCTTAACTTTCTTCATGTGGGAAAAGGGATGTCGCCATGTACATCGATTGATAATTAGTTGGAGTTGACTAAGCACCTTTCTCTCTCTCTCTCTCTCTGCCGTTTTTAATCAACCAATTAACTCAGCATTGAAAGTGGAACATACGGGTGCGTGGACCATGGAAACTCTGTGGCCCGATCGCCCATGAAATTTCTTGGTTGAATAAGGACACTATGACCCAATTGCCGTACGACAACAAAAGTGATACCTTGACCCCATTTATAGGTTTCGTGAGATTATTGCAGAGTTTTTAAGTCTCCCATCAAAAAAATGATAAGGTAATCTGGCAGTTTTCTTTTTCTTTTTCTTTTTCTTTTTTCATTTTTTGCGTGTGAGATAGGCATCTATTACTTGGCAACGTCTCCAGTTAGTAGAAATATATATATATTTTTTTCTTAATATAATATTTTCAGACTCTAAATTAGCAGAATGTTCAAATTTCAACTTTCCCCGTTTTTGTCCACACGGTGTTGTACAGATTCTCGTTTGGCTCGTTTCAACCTTACGGTGTCTAGGTATGCCCACCGAAGTTCGACTCTTCTGTATTCCCTTTTTCATGAAAGCCAAATTTTATAAGGGTTCCAGCAAAGATTTTGAAGCTGGTCAGAGACAAACTCACATTGCATGATTTTTAATGTTAATTACTTATTTATATTTCTTATCATTAGTTGTAATTATATGTTAAAATTTTTTTTTTTTTAAAAAATGCAACCAAGATTAAAATAGTGTAAAGTTTGGCAATGCGATCTTGCGCCAACTAGTTACCCACGATCGTGTAATATTGTCAACTTAATTAATGGATTATTGGTCAAATTAGTGACCATGACCAAACAAACGTGAGCCAAATGTTGCTAACCATCGATGCGGAACTAAGCGATCCCTGGGATCCCACTTGCTGGTTTATCAATTCGTGCGGGGCCCAGAATTCCAATCTCCATTGCCGACATTTTTTCGTTGCGTGTCCTTGCATTTTGATTCTCTAAGTGATCTCTGGTGAGTTGTGACATGTGTTCTTGTTGACCAATCTTAAAGCCCCCCCCCCCCCCCCCCCGCGCCCGTGCGATTCTTCAACCCTTTATTTCTTCATTCTACAACGCTACTCAAGTGCATCGCTATTGGGTCGTTTGACTTTTTCCTGACCATAATGCCCAAGTTCTACAATGAATTTTTTCTTTTTTTGCTTCAAATGTGAATGAGATGGACATTTTGGTCTTTCACTCTGATTCTAAACCCACGCCATCATCCCCGTCGTTCATCTTGACCATGTTGCAGAAACTATAGATCGGATGGTGATAGATACCGAGGGGCAAAAAGAAGTTGCTGGTGACATTCAGTGTACGAAGTACTAAAATCAAAGACGACCTAAATTTAGTGATAAAAATTATTAGACAAAGGGGATGTATGTTAGTAGGCCGTATATATACGTATGGTGTGAGAGAAATATGAAGCCAAAATTGGAGTCAAATGTTGACCGGTTTAGTCTATATTATTATCCCGCATCTACCTGAAAATTACACAACATTGTATCAGTATTCAACGAGCAACTTTCAAGTATTCACATTACCCTTGTTCAAAAACTTTTTGGCAATGCCAAACGCCAGCGCATGTATATATTGACAAAAGCTATATAACTTTTGCCTTTTCCATCTATATTGCTATAACTTTCAAAAACATTCTCCCAAAGATGGGTCGATTCCGATTCTGTCTTTTCCTTGCTTTTCTCCTTCTCTTTAATGCTCCTCATCAGAGCCAGGCGATTAGGAGGAGCTATTCTGTCCCCTTCACCCCAACCCCACAAGTTGTTGGTTCCAGGTATGCTTCTTTCCCGCACCAAGCAATGGAATTCGAGTCACAGAAGCGAAGGGTTCCTTCGGGATCGAACCCTTTGCACAACAAGAGGTGATATTGAAGTTCTTGCAAGATTACCCGTGCACTTTCTACCTGTCTTTACATTACCATGTTACATAGATACAACAAGTTAGTTATAAACTGCAGCACACACAGCATCATAGCTGGAGAATTAGGTGGCACTTCTGTTTCCATGTCACTAGATGTATTACACCATTTGAATACGTAGTTCCTCTTGTGGTGAGATTGTGCAGAAAGTAAACATGAAGTAACGACGTTTTGGGTTTTGAATCATTTAGCTCTGCTTGAGTCTAGCTAGGGTGTTGTTCAGTAATATATACATATATATATGTATACAACTCTCATTCTGAAAGTTTTCCTTCTTGTATATTATAGAATTGAGTGTAAAATAACATAAAGAATATCATTTCATCATTTATGTTTGTATTCACACACAATCTGGATTATGGGTTGCGATTCAAGCTAGAGCATGGACTTGGTGTATATGTCATACCTTGCTTTTATGGTCCCCGGGGGTGTTGATGAAACTGCCTAAGCCGATAAACCCAAAACTTCCAGACTAGGCTAGGATATGGATGATAAAAAAAGAAAAAAAAATTGTTAAAATTAAACCGATTACCATCGAATTATTTAATATAACATATACTCACAATTAAATTATTTTATTTTAAAAAATTTTACATATTTCGTAAAATGGTACAACGTTATTGTAACTTAAAGTTTATGACATTCTTATTTATTGTACATCAAATGTTATAAACCTAGAAATTTATATGTTAGGACTTCAATAGTTAATCCTGGTTAGCAACGGGTAAACCACCTGATCGAGTAGCCCAAACTGCCAACTATGTGACAGTTAATTGAATTTTCCCCTTCTCATGATCGGTTGCGATTTTCAAGTTATTAATGATTTGATTTGAATATAAGCATAAAATTGATCCCAAATGAACTACTGACAATCGCTGAAGATTCTTATTACCGAGCTTAGCCGGAAAACAACAAAAGTCGGAATGGTCCGGTGTGTCAAGTTTTTCAAAGCAAAACGCAAATAATACAATATGTATATACCAAGTTCCTTGCCCGTTCGGTAACCGACCACAAGAGGGATTGCGGCTGTGATGAATCGTCTTTGTTGAGAATCTCGACCTGGAATGAACTGTCGATGACAATTTGAAACGACGACCATAAATGTAACAGCTACACGAAAATCGAGATCATGGGGTTCGACTTTCAAACTCTCTCTAACCTGCCAGTCAAAGTGAAATTCCACACTTTTCATTCTTTGCACCGAAGGTCCACAGTTGTTAAAATACAAAAATGTCCATAAAGGGAAAGGAATTGTGATTATGAGCCAATAGATACAGCCCATGAAAGTGGAGATGTCTGTTCACATATCATCATGCACTTAAACGCATTAGGAAAATCAAAGAGTGACGGGCAAGCAAGCTAGTTGTAAGTTTGTATTTGGTTGTGTGGTGGCCAGGTGGGTGTGGTCCATAGGGTTCTGCGAGTACATGTACTGGCTATTACGCTCCCACCAAGGCCTTTATGCGAATGTGCGCATGCTGTATTTTAAACTTAGTTGGACAAATTATTGCGTAGTTGAAAGCATTTTTCGCCCAATTATCAAGTCCATTTTAGAAATGCTAACTCCACGCTCCGCTAAAGGCACGTTCACATCTGAGTGGACCACAACAGCAGCGACATGTCTAGCCTGCCACCCATGGAGAGATCAATTTAGTCGTCTCCAACGTGTTGGTCAACCCAAGAGGCAAAATGGTAAAGGCTAGAATTGTGAAGATAAGGAGCACGCGCTTTAATTTTGGTCCTCTCCTGTCCTCTCAACGTTGAACTGGGGGGCTGCCGTGGGCATTTCTTTGCCAACGAAACCCCCTAACTCAGATTTTCCTTTTCGTTTTTCTTGTCTTGTAACTAGTTTGCTTTAGTTTTCTCTGTTTCTATTCTACAATAATAAAGTGGTGAGTTAGACGCCCATCCTCCTACCAGGCTCTGCCTGGCCCCTCTCTGTAAAAACCCCACTTAAGTGGAATTTGGGATCTTGTCTTTTGGGATGCAAGATACCTCTCGTGTTGTCCTTTTTAACACGGAATAGACTAACTACTAATCATTACCGTGTTCAGAAAAAAAAAAAAAAGTAACTCCTCCTTCTTTAGTTAGATCTGGATTAGTACTTGTTTAGATCTAACCTGCTATCTTCGATCTCTATTAATATGGGAATTTGTTGTTGTTTTACTTCATCTTTCTCTCATACGAATTTTATTTTCTTGTTATAAGGTTATAAATGAGATTTTCTCAAAAAAGAAAAAAAAAAAAAAGAAATTGTGAAGGATTGATGGATTACTTTGCAATAACACACTTATGGACTGAACGTTGCCCGTTGAGAGCACTAGCACGCAGGAACTTGCAAGACTATGGGGGCCCCGGCCAATTTCTTGGTCCCTTTAAAACTTACATGATTGTGATATCAATTTGGACCCATGGTCCCAGAAGGCTTTCACGTAATAGAGCAGGCTTCTGAAAACCCAACCCATGAGAATCTTGGGGGTGCTTCCATCAGACAATCTCTTGGCTTCCCAAGGCTTCTGTCCTGGTGGGTCTGAAAGAACGCAAGTGATGACTTTCGGCTATCAGTCTGGATATCTGTGTTTCTCCATAAATTCTTTCTTTCCGTGCGGTGTTGGAAATTGTTAAACCTTGTAAGTAAACTGCAGGGTCGAATATAGAGCAAGAGGTTTCGTTGGTGAAGCGTTCATAGAAATTGCCAACTGTACTTTAGTGTCTTTTTTTGTTCGATCTGTATGCATGTCAAGCATAGCATAGCTTATGGGCCAATTCTTCAAGAGAAATAATTCACGCGAAAGACAAACCCAAGTGGCTAACACTCGTCCTAACAGCAATCTTTAGAGCTTTCCGTGTCCATGAGGGCAACTTCGGCCATCTTCAGGAGGTTAAAAGGGGACAAAGTTGAATACAGCTATCTTAGGCATGATCAAACCACCAACCTTGTCCGCTTCTCCTTCAACAGAGGCATGTGACACAGGAAAAAATTAGGAAGTTCTACTAGACGATCTTCTTTCTCAAACCCCATAAAAGTGGGTGGCTCGTACGCTGGAACGCCTTTTTACTAACGATGTTGAGGTATGAAGGCAGTCCATGCAGAGAGACCTCGAGGGGAATTGTACAGCGTAAGAGCGAAGAGGAAAGTGCCAGTAGAGAAACTGGCAAAGCTTGTGGTTTCAAGATGGCCAATGTGAAAGACAGGCAAATGCAATTTCCCTGGGACTGGAGATCGATCAACCCCTTGCATAGAAGAAAGGGAAGTGAAAGTGCTGCTTGAACCAGAGCTTTGTGGCTGGGTGCCTGGTTCGCTACCCCAAGTTGTTTGGGGCTGAGCTCTTCTTCTATGGTCCCATACCAAGAGCGTATGCTGATGATGATTGATCATAATTCCATGCACTGGCTTCTTATCCAAGGCATGCCTTTTAGAATGGCTTGACTAATTAACTGCCCTCTGGGTCAGTGCAATTGCAACAGCATCGTTGTCCACTTAACCAAAGAGATGAGAATCTTTACACCTTCTGAGCCAATATTATTTAATACACCAGATAAACTCCCGTGAACCCTTTCCATTGTGACGATCAATCGGGCACATTAGTGAATATCGATCCGCTGAAGTGTGACTGTGTATGTTAGCAGATTGGAAACACTCTTACATCGGTTACCATAAGTGGATATTAAGTAAGTTGAAGACAAATGTCCCCTGATTCCGCCATTCTCAGTTTGATGCGGTAGCTTTAAATTGTCCACACATAATGTTTTAGAACACATTATTTAAATGTTTTCTACATTCTGCAACAAAGAAAAAGAAATTAGTCGGTAAGGTAGCACCCTTCCCGGGTCTAAAATCCTCCAAGGCCACGGCACAATCTCAATTCTTACAAAGATTCTTGAAGATTGCCGCATAATCACAGTGCTAAATTTGGAAGGAAAATGACACCCCGCTTTCGCTTAAAATTAGGTAATACAAAAGGAACAACTTTCTTTGAATTGTCACAGAAATTAAATATCATGGGACAATTCTGAAGAAACATTACCTCTATAAATCAAATCCCTTATAATACAAAGGCTTACCCTTTCATGGCAGTAGGGGAAAAAGGAAAACAGGTTGACCAAGAACCCAGACATAGACCAGCCTGAAGCTAGTAGCTTCACCACAACAAAACTCCATTTTCATTACCCCTGACAAAACAAGATTTATGCAATAGAAAACCAGGGGAAGGGAGCCTAAACAACCCCTACACTGAACCAATGAAGTTTCAACCTCTATCCCTCATCACCAAACACGTGTAAGCTCCTAAGTTATAAATCAGCCAAGTTTTTAACTACCATCAGCAGCTCTTGGGCTTGTCCCAGTGGTGACAGCAACAGACGAAACAAACCTTGACACAAGCATAGGCTCATTACTTACAACCTTAGACGCTGCCACATCTTCTAAGCATTTCCATGTTGATTCTCTCTTCTCCTGTATCTCCCTTTCCCTGACTTGATCTGCTTGGAATCTGACCAAGCATTCATCAAAAACTTCTTGATCAACATCTGAGAATATCTTCCTCACATTCAGGGTCAGACTCTGGACGGCTTGGTTCCAATGACCACTCATGTTTCTCTCTAAAGCAGGAAAGATTATTGGCAATATTACTGCACGGTTCTGTGTGATTAAATTTCTTATGTGATCATTGTTCCACAAAAATAATGCACGCTCAGCCACCTGCCAGAAGAAATAAGTTTAATGAGATCCATATAAATAAGACAATTTCCTAAGTTTCTGACACCTGCAGAAAATTGTGTCAAGAAGTAGATAAGCATATGTGAAATGCATGTGTGTCTACAAGGTACTGTGGCTTTTACTGATCCTAGCACTTCCTCTGAAGTTATAACCGCTCCCTAGTGCTGGGATGGTGCAACCTCCCTCCATCATCCAGGTGATCTGGATGTTGAGCTCACATATGAATTCACATGTATGGTATCTGAAACTATAGAATTGGACATCAAATCTTTAACCTGCCAAATATGTGCTAATTGGTCCTATATAGCTTGCAAGACATTTAGGTGGGCTCTGTGCTGCTACACAACCACAAGAACATTTCAAACAAAAAATCTGTCAAGTACAAATGGAAAATAACCATGCCAAAAACTAGAAAATTGTACCAGGAAATCATCAATCCCTTGGTTCCAACTTTTCCTCCCCACTCTCCACAGAGAGAAATTTTTCTTCCTTTTCTTTGATGAGCCAAGGGATACAGTTTATTGTTTGGGAAGGGGGTTGAAGTAGGGGGTGTGACAGCAGGAAAAGTGTGAGCCAAAAGCTTCCTTTTTTTGTTTTAATTTTCAGGTGGAGAATGATTGCCCCACTGTGGAGGGCCCCGCCCGGGGGGGGGGGGAAGAGGATGGGAGTCTAGTGGCAGATGCTAGAGATAGTCATAACCATTTTGGGCCTAGTGAATACAGGTGGATACTCCTAATTTTTTATCATAGCTACAAAAAACATCAAAATCTCAATATCAAAAGGAAAGATAATCCATTTGGTGTTAAAGTACCTTCTGATAACAACTAAGGTCTTGTGTAACGTTAGATGCAATATATGGTCACTAGCAAATTGAAAATGATCAGGAATTAACCAGTAACATGTTGCTACTAATGATGTTAAATGCACTTCCTGGAGAGTGCAAACAACAACGCATATAAAAATTAAAGAACAGCCATTGCAAAATCAGTACCTGGAAATGGGAGCTATTAAGACAACGACCAATTTGACGAAATAATGGAACCATGCAGCGTTGAAATTCCATTTCCTGAGTGGCTTCTAAAACTTCCTCCAATTCACCAAGGTACATGACCTCCTTTGAACTATTAGTTACTGGCCAATACTTTAAGAGACCTCCAATTACAGTATCAGCCAGCTTGAAATCTTTCTCTACAAACTGTGTGATGCAATATGAAAGTTGTTGGTGGTACATAGATACACACTTGGGCTTGTGAAGAGGAATCAACGCACGGACAAGGAACAGCTTGTGCTCTTCCTTCAATGGCAAAGCAAACCCATTAATTATACTGCCCAAGATCTCAAGCAATTCTGCAATCCCATTGTGCCTCTCTGTCTCAAAAATGAATCGATAGAAGAGATTATTAATTGCTTTCCGAATAAATGGCCGATGTACCATGAACTTCCCATAAATGCGATGTAGTATTGTCTTCAAATATTCCCGCTCCCTTGGGTCCTCAGAATCAAACAAGTCTAGCAAGCTCAACACAAATGAATGATCAATGTATTTCTTAGCAAGCTTGGCATCAGTCTCTGATGAAGCCACAAATCTAAGGAGAAACTCATAAACAATCTGAAGATGGGGCCAAGCTGGCTCCAGAGTTGGCTCCTCCTCCTCAAGGTCATAGGGTTCTAGAATCTTGTTATCATGATTTGTGGATGGAAGTGCTCTAAACAGATTAACCGCCACCATCATTTTAATCTCTTGCATTGCCACGTCATTGAACTTTGATGTCACCATTGAAATGTAATCAACAAGCTCAAGCAAAGTTTGCCTCTTAATCTCCTTCTCTTTAAGATTCTTAGAGGGATCACTAAAATCAAACACTACACAGCATAGGTTCAGCTTTCTAATGAACAGATTCTGCTTCTCTGAACTAGGAACATCCCGGAAGCTAGGTAATGCCTCATAATTTCCTGACGCCAACACAGAACCCGCTTGGGCTGCAACAGGAGCTGACTTCTTCCCTTGATTGGATTTACTTTGAGGGGCATGAGCACCATTGTTCAGACTTGAACCACCAGAACCCAAACTCAAAGATTTGGAAGAAATCGAAGAGGGCTTTGAAGGGTTTAATGAATTGGGTACATGAGATGAGTACACAGACGAATAGGCATTGATCCCGCCATCATTATTTGAGTCACCGTTCGATGATTTTGAGGGTTTCTTAGGCAGCTTACCCAATATCTGTCTGATCATATCTACTAACAGAAACTCTAACCCCGACCCTGAACCCGAACCCCTAATCCTACTTTATCTCAACAAAAAAAATCAAAGTTTTCACCATGAAACGCCTCAAACAAAGCCATTCCCGTCATTTACGGGACATAAGTCTAATCAATATCGTGCATTTCGTTAGAAAAATAAAACAGAAGCTAAATCTTTAAGCAGGTACATGCAGATTATGCGTTATACAATCCAAGGTTGTTGAAATCACCTAGGATGTCGAATTCAAACGAGAAAAATAAGGGGAACAGGACTTACGTCGATGGCACAGAGGAACAAGAGATCTGAGGAATTGCCCGAATGCGGGAGAAAACGAGGTAAAGCCCTAGATATCTAAGCTTCGATTGCTTGAATTTGATCTGCATTTAATAAACCCTAATTTGAAATTTCTAGCCCCATATTCTCTGTAAGAGAGAGACAAAGGACAAAAACCAAACAAGAGGAAAAATTTAAGTTTAAAATCTTCCTAAAATGGAAATCTAAGTCTCTTCTAAAGCTTGAGAAAATTGAAGGGGTCCAAAAACCTTTTCTAACTTAAAAAAAAAAAAAAAAAGCAAAATCATCGGAAATTGGAAGCAGGACAACGGCTAGGGATTTAAATTACTTTCTAGTCCCAATTAAATATCTCTTTTTAAATTACACCGGTTGTAGGTTTTGCTTGTGTTTTTCTTTATAAAAAAAAAAAAAAGAAAAAGAAAATTATTTAAAGAAAAACATAAGAGTGACCAGTGGGAATGATGCAAATGGACCCGTTGCCATCACATATTGTAGATGATTGTGGACCCCATTATCTGATGTACGTGGATTTGGTTGACTTGCAGATTGAGCAACCTCTCCTCTCCAATGGCTCATTTTAAATAATTAGCCAATCCCTTAAACCAAATAATTCTAAATTTATATATATAATTCAAAAAAAAAAAAAAAAAAAGAAAATACTGATAGAATATTTGTTTAGGACAGTTGAATCTCTCACCCAACATTTGAGGATGCAAACCGTATGTAGGTTCATGACAAGATTTGTTGGTGTTTTTTTCGACAGTGGTAGATATCAGACATCACATCCAATGACAGTGGTTTGAGTATGACTTCAAAATTCATTTACAATACTATAATAGAAAACCAAAAAAAAAAAAAAGCTAATAATCTTGAATTTTGTAAATCACGTCATCGGTTTTAATTTGTACCAATATAGAGATTTAGATTTAAAAAAAAAAAAAAGCAATGATTGGCATTTACGTATGTACACCAAATCAATAGCTGCTGTTCTGTTGTGCCAAATTGTAAAAGCTGACGGTTTATACTGGATAAGTTGTGTTGTGGTGGAAGAAAGTAGAAACAATTAGAGAACTCCACCGATTGGAATTTTGCTAAATTTGATTCACGTTTGCCAGCAAATAACTTTGAAATTGGAATCTGCAAGCTTAGTCCACTCCAACGCCAACGTTCTCTGAAATCCCATGGCCGAAAGACTGACAGTTTTAATCTGTTCCTGTTGCTTGATTTATTTGGCAAAACTTTTGGGGCTGAAAATCTAGAGAGACTGTTATGGTCCAGGGGAACATGGAAACCATTCACCAGGTTAAACAAACCCATTTGGACAAAAAAGCATTGCGACTTTGAAATGGCACGGTTTTGGAGCTACAGTTGACTTAATCACACTTGGTAGAGCTTAAATCCAAGTTTACCTATACCTTTAACATAAATGTAACTAAAGGAGAAAACATCAGCAATTGTAGGTTTATGCAGCTCGGGACTCGTACAAGTCAAAAAGGTGAGGAACACGGGCAATTGATTTAATGTAAAGGACAAAAATCTGGAGAGAAAATGCAGAGCTCAAGAGAGAAATTTGTCAAAATTGGGTTAGTCACGAACCCCACCACCGTCTCCAATAGAACATCAGAAAATAGTAAGACAACGACCGCCTAAAGAATCAGACACTGGTGCATGACACATATCATTTGCTTAGGTACAACTTACTACACAATTGCAATAAACCAAAGCGATTCGATTGATATTCTGACATGAATTCATTGGCATGGTTTACTTGGCAATTCAACATTCAATATTCACGCGTCCTGTCATTATTACTGGACTTAATCCGTTTAAGGAATGAACCGAAAAAGGACATGCAGTTGCAGCATCCTGAAACAAATTCAGAAGTTTGCTCTCTTTCCAGATTGAGGGGTTGTCCGTGGATGTTTAAACAAGATTCTGCATGTAATGTACAGCAGTAATGACGAGGATATCACTGATCACAAAAGTTTTTAAGTCCATTCACACAACAGTCACCGGGACAAGGCAAATAATGAAAAGCCTGTTGCTTGAGCAAGCACAGTATACTCTCTGTACTGTACAGTTACATGACACAGTCAACGACAATAAGATTACTTGAGTTAACGGGCAAGAAACCAGTTTCCTCCTTGTTTGCATCAGAGTCTTCGGGTCATCTCTTCCGACGTTTTCTCTCCACCTAGCATTAAAATCAAGAAAGACCACATCACGCTGGAAAGAACCAGTGACAGTTACTAAGTTGTCATTAGTGTTAAAAAAAGGATTCTTTTTATTTGATTGTATTGAATAAGACATCATAAGCTTCTAGGATAGCCAACATATGTCAACCAAAAATCAGGCACAACTTGACATGTAGAGGCCACAAGGCTACAGCTTCTGCTAATTTATTGGTTGTGATTCTGCCCTTTTGCAAATTGGTTCAATGCATGAAACAACCCTCCAAATAAAATCTTGGAAATAAACATCACTTATATGCAACATACATGTCCAAAGGCAAGAAATAAATATATACAAGAAAAAACTACCAACAAACCACATGTTTTTGCACTTTGCTAGTTTAGTCGTTCAACAAAGACCAACAAAATAGTCTAGCAAAAGTTATTGAGATTTATCCTGGAGGGTGTGTATAGATAAACACTGTACGAAGCTTTCTTGGTCCAGCAGAAAATTATAAAACATCAATGCAAAATCTACCTCAAGAGAGCTAACAAATGTTGCCCAAACAGATAGGAGCTTATGTTCTCAATGCTACAAGGGTTCTGATAACATAGCCTCAGAAGGACTTCCGGATCAAGATATACAATTTACATATCCATAAATGGAATCTCACCATATTCAAGTGAGCAATTCCTAACCTAACTTCACCTATGAAAGATTGAACCTTAACCCCATGCATGACTCTACCCTCTATCAGCGACATAAAGACACTCTTCTATGGAATCACAAAAGAGAAGGCCAGTTTTCCTCTACTTGTTCAATCTTATTAAGGAAGATCAATTAAAACCTGAAGACCAAGGCAGCATTTCAAATTAAAAGCAGCCAACAGGAATCACTGTTAAGCCATAAGAGCAGTACAGGGTAAGCATGTTTCCATCCCCAATTAACCGTTGAGATCCAAGCCTGTATAAATTTATTGGGAAGTGGGTTCTGTATGTCAAGAGCCTTGAAGCTTAATGGATGATAAGTGCAAAGATCCATTTCACTTTTTACAATTTTTTTTTCCTAATCCGCTTTAGGCATTATAATGAAATTTCTTGCAATTATTTGATGTGCAAAACCACTGCTCTCTATGCAACAAGCAGAGGCAAGGAATGAACAGGCTTTAAAATAGAGAAACAATGAAAAAACAATAGAAGATCAGCATTTCTCTTTTCAGGAAGCATGAGGACAAGAAATTCAATTCTTTATGGTCAACATACCTTTGTGGACTCTAAGAATGTTGGAGATGACTATTGGAAAAGGGCATGAACTTCATGGAGACATCTAAGTTTGTATCCTAACTATGTAAGGTGGTTTAAAGGGGGACTATTGTGCAAGTTAAGGTTTGTTATACAAGAGAATGTGACAGTTTGTGGAATTTGCCCCAAAGGTAAGAAGGACCATACAATTAAAACAGAAAAAAAAAAAAAAACTTGGTGCAACATTCATCCAGAAATACCAAGGTTAAAGAGACTAGCAATGGTAGCATTCCTATGTAAAGATTACTAAAACAACACAACTTATCAAAGCAAAAAATCATACCTTTATATTTATTCACTTACATGCAACAATATCAAAAAATATGAAAAAAATCATGTAATGACCTCAAATCCCATTTCATCCCACACCCAAATTCTGGCATAAGAACATTCTCACCTTAGCCTCAATGGAGGATGCAACTGGGTACCCATTCATAGATCTTTTTGCATCATCATCTGATGAACAGTCAGAGCACAGAAACTGATCCAATTTTTTAGCTTCATCAATTGTCATACCCATACAAGAAGGATGAAACCTGAAAAATATATGCAGATGAGGAAACATAAATTCTTGTGTTCTTCTTAATCCTTTATAACACAGAAATACAACAGAGCAACAGAGTATAAAACATTGTAGCTAGTGCCTAAATCAGTGAATTTCTTAAAATAGTAAACTGCTGGGTAGAAGACAAA
The DNA here is from genome assembly GCA_037832345.1 of Rhizophora mangle. Taxonomy (NCBI): domain Eukaryota; kingdom Viridiplantae; phylum Streptophyta; class Magnoliopsida; order Malpighiales; family Rhizophoraceae; genus Rhizophora; species Rhizophora mangle. The sequence goes on along the minus strand of JBAPLJ010001937.1, from coordinate 1,018,273 downwards.
ATACAACCAAGCTTCATTTGACAATGGTAAAATACCAAAATTAGAAAAGTGATCAAAAGCAAATTAATTTATCATTTTCCCTACCATAATTTCACCAAAAAATAGACCAAGATAACACTGGGAATGCCCTTTTAATAAAATATTGTTGTCCACAAATATCAGCATAAATGGATGACTTCATCACAAGGTTTAAATAACTTTATGGTTCTGATACCCAATTAAACAGAACCCTAAATACATGTTGTAGAAATAGGCAGAGTACTAGTACTACCTGCTTACAATTTGAAAATTAAGATTCTTTCATCATTTAGAAATTTTGCCTCATGATCCATGTTGGTAGCAACATTTTACAGAACGTTGAACACATACTAACAGATATAATGCATCCAAAAATGTAGTCAGCTTGCACAAACCACATTTCAGTCAAGATCTTGCCATGCAATTAACCCAGAAATTGCTTGCTGATAAATTTCTCTGTGCATCTTTAGGCATAATGTCAAACAGCTGATTGAAAGACATCTAACAAGGTAGAAAAAGATTCATTATGCAGAAGTTGTAATTAAGAATATACTCCCATGCAAGAACTACAAACGCAGAAAGAGAAGAAAAGACAGAATGCTTCTGATATCATTCCTCATTAATCAGAAACTAGTGTAGCTCCAATAATAACAGAGAAAGTTGACACAAGAGAATCCAATCCCAGCAATTGCAATGCAAAGTCCCAGTTAGAAAATATAAAAGAAATAAATTACCAATCTTTGCATCCCTCGCACTGCACCATGAGATCATCTGGGTTATAGGGCATCTCACACTTACAATACCTTCAAAAGCACAAAACCCACATCCAATAGCAAACTTCAATCAGCTCATCATTCAAACCCACTACAATAAAACTAAAACCCAGTACTTCTCGGGGACGCTGGGATAATAAATGAACTCACACAGCTACACGGTCTGGGGTGAACCCTCCAGTGGCAGCCTTGTACTCGAATCTACAGAAGTAATCCTCAGCACCAACATTTTCAAGCTTAGTGTAGTTCTTGAAGGAGTGCACAGTGCACTTGCCTTCGATGGTGTGCGCACTCTGCACATCCAAGTGGTCAGACAAAAATAACTCTTTGGCCCCATGGAATTGGCGACGACCACCAATGGACTCCTCGGGCCGATAGTACCACCGGACACGGACTTTAACGTTGTTACGATGATCGGCCTCAAGTTTTTCCACGCGCGCCACGTAAGAAGGCTTGTCGGAGTCCGATGGGCGCATCAACACAGAATCGCCCACTGCAAATATCAAGACCACGAATACAAAATTACCGATTAAGGCAAATCCCAGTAAGTAAATCTCAGAGAGAACCGAGATTCTGAAAGCAGTGCGTAAAAAGACTGTCTTTTGAGTTTCAAAAATGTAAAACAAAAGCGACCCATAATTCCTAATGACAGGAAATGGATTTAAAAAGCATAGAATTTGTTTTTGGAAAGTCAACAATCAAAATGCGAAATTTATGAGCTTTTTTGTTTTTTTTTTTAGGGAAAAAAAAAAAGAACCAAGTATCAATAAAGATAACAACTTGGAAAGAGGACAGCAAAGAAAGTGTACGTCGAACAACTTTGTTGGTGCCTTTGATAGTGTATGAATCGAGGTCTTTTTTCCCAGGTTTTGTTTTGGCCATGAATCGCTTGCTCTGTTTGGTAGTGAACAAGAAAGTGCCCTTCTTGTCTCTCTCTGACTTTTCTTTCGTTTTCCCTTTATTTTTTGATAATTGTACTTTTGGCAGAAATGGCAATGGCGGTCAAATGTTAGAGCTTGGAGGAGAGAAAAGAATATTAAATGTGTGCGATTGAAGTGGGTCTACAGTTTGGTAAGAACAAAAAGAGACACAAAAAAAAAAAAGCAAGAAAGTAAAAGCAAAGTTGAGAAACCCTAGAGCTGGTCCAGCGGGGGGTCGTGAATAGAATTGGCAGGCAGCCACGGGGCCAGCGCACAGAGAGAGAGAGAGATCGAGAGAGCGAGGTTGCTTTGTCAGGGGATGTAAGAAATGGAACGGTGGAGAACACGTCATCACCAACCTTCAATCATTTTCCGAACAAGAACCGGGTTGAGTTCATGGGAATTAATTAATGTCTCGCTGAAATAAACAAACAAAAGTACAAAATTACAATAATACATGAATGCATGGAGACAAAGATTCGCTAAATGCCAGAGCACCTTTAGACAAAATAGCACATATAGTCAACAATAGAATATAATTTTCACATTTTTCCGTTTGCTCAGTTGATTGGTGTTGATGTTCCCTTGTCCGTCTCAACGATCGTTCAAGTGCGTCTCCAGCTATTTTCAGCAACAGAAAAAACAAAAATAGACAAAATAATTTTATTTTTCTTTTCCACGGAAATACTCACTCTGGTGACGTAGCCAACAAGACACCATGGCTTTTCGCCCACAACTTCGATATTATTTGCGGTTGATGCCACTACTTCCACCAGGGGCTGCAGTGTTTTTTCATTTTAATTTTTACACGCATTTTAGTTCTGTTCACCTCTGCTTCTAAAGACATAGACAACAGATCAGATTGCACAGGTAAGCTTGCGAGCATGATTAAACATACAAGACCCCGTACCAATGCTGTAATAACAAAAGGCTTTTATGGGAAAATTTAGACTTAAAATTTCAATTGGTAAATAAATAAAATTGTTGCTTTTTTTATTTAACTAAATCTGTTGGCATGTTCAAATCAGAAATAGGCAGGCAATTAGATGAACAAAGTAGGCTGACGGCCGCACATCACCATATGTTTGTGTCAGTCAATTGCTGAGACAGCCTCACAGGCCCTAAGTAATCCAAGAAACTGGGAATGTCATCTTATGTTTAGTTGTAATTCGTTGCTAATTATGAAGAGTAATACCCATCACGGCTAGCTGCCGGTGTCAGTTTATTGGCCATAATACATAGATCCCGTATGCCCAGCTGCGGATTGGAGTGAAATTTGGAAAACATGTTGGCATCAAAGACATGTAGGAGCGTGGTCCAGTGGAAAGGGATTGCCAATAACATTCTCCAGATAGTAGTGGGGATATGCAGCATCCTCGGATGGCTTCCAGTGGCGCTTTCTCTGATTGATGAACCAGTTGTTTATCTGTTTCTGGTCTAGACCCGTGGACTCCGCAAGCGCCAGCTTCTGTGACTCCTGCATATAACATGACAATGGTGGCAACTTACTACAAGCAAATGGCAGAACCAACGCCTCAAAGGAATCCAACAACAACCCTATTAAATTTTTTTTTTTTTCATTTTTCATTTTTTTTTTTTTTTGCACTTTTGTTCAATTCTACTTTTTTCTAACTCTACCTTTTTGTAACAACATCTAATTGAGAAGTATTTAATGTTAAGAACAATTTATATAGATTACATTACTCTAACATTAATTTTTATTATTAGTTTTTTGAAATATTTATATAAATGCAACATTTTAATTTTTAACAATTCTTATATAATATTTTTTTAATTCAAATTTTCATCAATATTAATGCTTATAGAAAAAAAAAAAAAATAGTGTCCAAGTATATATACAGTGAACATTACCAATTTTTTTAAACTTTATATTAAGTAAACAAAATTTTAATATTATTTACAAAAATTTTATTCTAAAGATAAAAATTATAAAATATTAAAATAATTTTATTAATACAAATTAAATATTTATATCAATTATTTTATTATTTAAGAACAAAATTAATTAAATATTTTATTAATTTTTTCAACAATCAGTACCAAAATTCAGAAACAGTAATCATCCATTAATAACAAAAATATTGAATAAGTAAAACCCAACAGGGCCTAAGATCCATTGAGCCACTAAACATTATCAAATTCTACCGTAGGCGGGCTTTGATGACTGCTTTTCACAGCCATGTTTAGCGGGCACTTTGTGACTTTGAGCACGTGAATTTCTTGGAAGTTGCAGTAACCAGGGAATAGAAGTCAATGAATGCATGCCCTAATATCAACTAAGATGGCAGAAAGCATCAACAATTAACTAGGAAACTCATGAATTGGCGGCAGGAAAGCAAGTGAGATAAAGTACCGAGGGGTAAGGCCATTTGTTATGTCTGCTCCACCAGTCTAGCAACTGCTGTCGAGCTTCTTTTGGCAGTTTCCCGTTCTTTTTCTTCTTTAAAAAAACCTGTTTAAGATTGCCTAGATATCCACTGTAACGCCTCAAAAGCTGACCTTTCAAGTCCTTGTCTTCTGCTTGAGGGTCTATATGATTGGTATTTGCAGCAACCTCTTCATCAGAAGCTCCAGTTCTGCCTCCAAAATCGCCACAAACTGATGCAGAAAATTCGCATGGTAATCAAATCACAAGATGCTGGATAATGTATGGCAGAATTAAGGGTATTCATGCATGTACATCTGATTACAACTTGCTAATTGACATCCAAAGAATCTAAAGTAACCTAGATTATTTTTTAATCTTCTCTTGGATGCTTAAAATAACAATTAATTCCACTCTCTTTCATATACTTTTGTATGCCTAGATATGATGTAAAAGCTTCTAGCTTCTCAATAACATTTTGAAGTAATCATAGAAGGATGCATGTAGCATCTGAATTTAAGAACATAAAAGATTCTCAACTATGCCGTATGTAAAATGGAGATGAATTCCAGCATATTGCAGCCTATGAAGAGACAGTTTAAATCTACTTATAAAAACAGAAAATTGAAACTGCTACTAGTGTTTTAGCCAGGCCTAATTGAATTCTATATTGACTTAATGATTGTTGCATCTTTCTTGCTCGAAAAGAATTACTTAGCACATCCTCACCACTTAGCCATTTCTTTTCCACGCAAAACCCACTAAATCACAGGACAAGTAAATGATTGATTTGTTTCACATATCTATACCCATCTAAAACTTTATCCCGGATGAACTCTACTGGAAAGACAGAAATCTGAAGAAGAAAATAGACTTATATTAGTGCTGTCGGTATTAAGATAACAATAAAATAAAATAGAAGAACTTGGATCCAGCTTCATCACACAAGCAGAGATGTTTATCTCTACAACAAAACAACCCATACAAGAACACAAAGATAATACCTATTTCCAAAAGATTTCTATATGCTTGCTTTTGTTTCAGATGGAAAAGAGATAAGAAACAAAGATATGAACAATATAGGCTAATTTCAAGTTAGCATAACAAAAAGGTTTAGTTACTTCAGAACTAAGTTCATTTATGCTCCTTTTTCTTTATTAATTAACATAAAAATTCAATAATCAAATTATTAATTTAAAAAACACTTAATTTAAAATCTCCTATATATAACAACAGATAAAATTTTTAACTATTTTACTAATATCACTGTTAAAATTCATAAATTAGAAAGAAAAAAACATATTTACCAATCTTAAATTTTTTTTAGTGTGTAATTTTGAACTGATGACACTTTGATTATTACTTACAAAAAAGTGATTAGTATTACATTGAAAACAGCTTCAGTCCAATAAATCCGGAAGATTTTTGTTCTTTTTGCTGTTCTACACTTGACATCTTATAAATTTCCCCTATTGTCTTCGTGAAATTCACTTTCTACTGCTAATCAACCGATTTTTTACCTCTGAAAGAGATGTGTCTGCCATCTATACTTCAATGACAGTTTCATTGCTGAATTGTACTTCTATTAGCATTTATTATTGATGTGCAATCAATTTTGGACATGAACCGAGACGGATTGCCATGCACAACTCGAAAACGCCTCTCAGAAAAGAAATAAGAGGAAGTGCTTTACAAGTGAAGTAAACTACAAAGCAACTTTCCGCTTCCCTTCAAAAACAAAAACCACTTTCCTACTCCCATCACTGGTCAGAGTTCAGATTTCAGATCTCATAAACAACTTGCTGGGAGAAACAAAACCTAGAAGGTTTGTCCACGACCAAAGGGAAAAGCTCGAGTTATTCAGGCAATGGGTGATTCTGAAAAGACACATTGCAGAGTCGAAAAATTAAGAGGATCAGAGATACACAGACATCCAAGTAGCCATACAAAAACAACCATCTGCGTTCAAACATTAAAAGCTTTATCAAGGATAAATACGCACTTCTACAACCGTTAGATGATAACCTTATGCGGTTCATTTACATGGAAAGGTACATGCAGAACGGCAAGGAGTTGTCAATTTATCTATATAAAACTTACAGATCACAAAAGTTTCAGACTACCAAAATGTAGAGAGAGAGAAGGGAGACAGCTGAGAGAGAAGCACGTCACCAGAACTATAAGAGGCAACCGTTAGGGCATTAAATTGGCACTCGATCCTCGAGAGGAAAAGCATGGCTTCATTGAAGGGTTTCGTAAGTTCTTTCTCGTACTTGGCTAACATCTCACAGTAGGCCTCCATGAATTGGTCCAGCGCTGGGTCTTCACCTATGCAACCTCCAACAGACCTAGCAACCCCAGATGTACAAGCTTCGTCTAAACTAGCCACCACTTCGGGAGGTGCTCCAATCTAATTATTTTCATCAGCCATCATCACAAGTTCATGCAAAGACAAAGAAGAGGCTTCACATGAAGATAGCCAAGCTACAAGTAGAATTAATTAACTTTAAAAGGGCCCCATTTTTATATTTCAAAAATATACAGTAAATTTGTCTGTACAAGCTAGGTAGCAACTTGAAATTCGTAGGGTTAACGTAATAGCCAGGTAATTTGATTCTGAAATGTTGGGGCTCCAAATTTTCATCACCTTTTGACAATTAGCATAGGCGGCTAAGAGGCGAGGGAAGTAAGGATGAGCCATGATCTTAGCCCTCATAGAATGGTGGCTGTTGCCATGATCGGATAGAGTATTGTTGGTCTCCATGACATAAGAACCTGTGGATTTTTGTGGGTATTCAGTTCTTTGAGCAATATCAAAGCAGGGAAAGTCAATTAGCCCACACCTATTCCGATGATATCATACTTAGATTTGTTGCAGAAAATAAGGTAAACGAGGAAAGGATAGATACACTTTTTCTACCTTTGCCAGCACCAGAATTCATCGCGATCATGGAAGGAAACCCACTACCGTTATCTGCAAAATCCCGCATAGGACATGAACCACTACTAGGTCCTCCCGCCATTCTCTCTCCCTCCGTCCGTTTCTCCCTAACTCTGAGTCTTCGTAAGTCTTTAGTGATACTTAAAAAGAAACAATCTTTATCAGCCTCATCTTCTTTCCAAAAGCACTTCTGGCATTTATGCTCAACAGTTGAGACTTGCAATACCAGTGGTTTTAAGAGCAGAAAATCCTTGTCAGGAGATGATAGGAAAGAAGGGTTTTCTTTCTTTTTACTTTCCTTCTTGGCCTGGTCTGAGAAATTTTAGATTCAGATTCTCGGAAAATGAGTACTCTTTTCACTCTCCGTACATCAACAGTATCCGACTACTGCTTCGTACACACGTTATACATCCCTGATTCTCTTCACATAAACTAAACACAGCCTCTTCTCGTTCATTTACACGTATTCGATTTACAGGCACAACCCAGAGCGAGAGACATGGGGGAAGGCTTGTGTGTGCACGCGGCCATAACCTGTTGCCTGTAAGAAAAAACCAGAGAAGGATCAACAAAAACGAGGAAAAACACAGCACTGGGCTTTTTCCTTTCCAATGAAAGCATTTTCCTTTTTTTTTATTTTTTATATAATTAAAATAATTTTTATAAATTTTATAAAATAATTTCGTAAATAATTTTTTTAAAAAAATTAATTTTAATTTTTACTTAAAAATATTTTTTAAAAAATTATTTTTATTATATAAAATTTATAAACTGATTTATTTTTTTTATTATTTAATTTTTTAAAAATTTTATATTTATTTTTAATAATATAATTAAAATATAAAAATTTAAATTTAAATTTTTAATTATTAAAATACCTTAAAACAATTTCACCTCGTTTGTCGCACTGCCACTGACGCACTGCCAACAATGAGAGAGAGAGAGAGAGAGAGAGAGTGTGTGTGGGTGCGCCTAATGATCGTTCATTGAGAAGTAACAAATGGACACTGCGTCAGCGAACGGTATTGACGGCACCAAAAAGAGAGGCCTCTCTCTCTCTCTTTTTCTAACTTTTTTTTTTTTAATTAAAAAAAAAAAAATTGGGCTCTGGCAGGGATAACACGTACAATTTCATACATGTGGTAACCTGGTCACTGATTGATGGCACGTTTAATCTCAACCGTCCATAAATTTAATATTCCTCCAAGCCTGATTGATGGTAGTCTTTCAATCTCATCCATCCATCCATCGGTCTAATCAAGTTCAACTATTCCCTTCGTGACCATCTTGGATTCTCGGCTCTCAATTAATCCTCTCTGTATTTACTGTTGAGTATGCTTGCGATTATAGACAATGGCCCGACTTCGGAATTGACACGAATGAGTACACTTATCGGACAAGGAACTTGGTTCGACTTGCAACTGCAAATTTTATTTCTTGTCTTTCAAGTTATTTTAATAATTCAAATTTTATATTTTTATTTAATAGGTTAAATTTTAATTAAAAAACATAAAATTTATAAAAATTAAAAGAATTAACCCATCTTAAAATTTCCGAGTTATCTCCTCTAGAACCTGGCGAGACGCTCCCCCTCGGCTACAGCCCAGTCCTCTTATTCTGGTGCAGATTACCGATGGGATTGATGGGGCTCTTGTTTTTCCCCCTTTATGTTCCTTTGACCACCAGAATTTACTTGACAGAGATTAAGTAAACTATCTTATTTGGCGCTAACTTATTGACTTGTAGGAAAGCAATCTTTCGTTAATCAACAACGTCGAGCTTCCAGACTTTAAAATTAGAATCCCATACCACAATAAGTGCGTAATCATCTTTCCCATAAATCATGAACATGACAACGGGAATTAACACTCCACCAGCAACCAATTTAGAACTTCTGAATGACGACAGAGTTAGCTATACCCGCCTCCTCTATTGTCAGGTCAAGATCAGTAAGTTGTTTGGGAGGGAACCCCATGGTCAACAGTAGGTAATTTCTAGCCCCACCTGGTCTTGATGCCTCAATGAAGGCACGTATATCTCTGACCGTATGGTTTAAGTTGAAACGTGATATCATGCGTGTGCCATCTGCTAACCGAAGCTGTATTGAGGTTGTTGGTGATGAAGAATCTACAACTAGTCCCGTTGCTGGTAATGGAGCAGTCTTCAACGAAGCTGCAGGAACAGTCTCAGATGCAGTGGCGTCAGTCCTGCTACCCAAAGTTCTTCCCACACCTTGGAATGGAGTTTGACGCTGCTCTGGTTCCTGCATATGAACAAAGAGGCTAATTAACATTTAACAGATAATACAACTACTTAGAATTTGGAGGAAAGAAAAGGACCCAAACGACCCACAGAATAGTTATCCTCCCGCCTCATGAGATCAAGATGGACCTTTGTCCTCCTGTCAGCTGGTTCAAGCTCTTTTGGACACTCAGAATTCATAATGCTCTGCATTTAAATGTAAGTCATAAGCAGGTATTCCACTGAAAGAAAAACATGAAATTGCTCAAAGCACTGTAGCTTTGCCTTCAAATGAAGATCCAGAAAGCAGAAATTGTGCCAGAAATGAAAAGTTGCCAAACAAGAGGCTCATCTAAAAAAACTCATAGCATGTCTATTGAACCACAAAAAATTCCATCAACCAAAAGCACAATCAAGCAGTGTAGACATCTAGCATGAGATCCAGTTATAACAATACCATTATGCTCATCATTTACCACAGAAATATAGTTCTCTGAAACAACTAGAAACAATAGGGAATTCCTCCAGTCCTCGTACCAGCTTGGATATAACCACAGACATACATGCATAACAAACAATAATCATAAGCCACAAAATAAAGTTCTGCAAAATATTACCTCTAAGAAAGCTGTATTTGCAGGGTCATCAAACCTCCGCAATGGACCATCATCTACAGTAAACCCATTCCTCCAAAGAGTGACAGTATGATTAACAGCTTCAGGTGGTTGAGGAGCAGCTGAAACTGTTTCTCCAGATAATAATCTCCCAGTCCCAGTGAAGCTTCTTGAACTTGATGAAGGCTGAAGATAATCAGCAGGTATTTCCGCAGCCCCTGAATGTCTAGCTTGATCAAAAATTGCATCTGCACCGTAATTTTTTGTAGGGTCTTGGACCAACATTCCACTGAAATGAAATGGGACACTTTAGTCAAGCATTGAAAACAGAAAAAGTTGAAGCTTGCTTGAATATTCAAGAACCATAATATATGTATTGCCCATTTCGCGTCATGGAGAACACATAATTGGGTAACCATATTTTTCAATAGATGAAAATTGTTCACATGATGGTGCTGCACAAATACACGCAGAAATCAGTGAAAAAGAGGACAAACCAACCTCACTACAACAAAATAAATTATATAATAAAGGATTATGCATAATCAACTAAGCCTAGGAAATTGTCACTAAGACTTATCAGGAAGCAGGAGAAGGTATAAAGAATCCACATTTGGCTAATTTGACACCCCACATTTGAAAACAAATCTGGTGAAGAAGAAGAGATAAAGGAACAAGAAAATAAAATCATAATGAAATTCCTGATATTTTGACTTAAAACTTAGAAATCGTAAATTGGGTAACAAGCAACAGATAACTTCTCATGCCCTTCTTCTATAATTAAAATCTTTAAGGCTCTCTGTCTAAATTGAATGACCTAACATGTTCTATTCGCTGCAATTTATATAAACATGCACCGGAACTTAAAAATTGGCCACGCATATTTTTCAACAGAACTGATATTAGCAGCTGATTTAAACTTCAAACTAACGATTCCTTGAAGCTTAAAAAATAATCAGGCGCTTAGGTTATGGCAAGCACAATAATCATATAATTGAGTTTTATAATCAATCATTAAGTTAGTTTCGCACATAACTATTTAATTGCTACCTCTTCTCTCCGCCGGTGTAATACTGCTGCGGCTCCTCGTCTTCGTCACTACTGGAGGGTGCCCGATTCAGGTCGTTAAGCGTCCTAATCCCGCCACGCGTCCTGCTCCCACCACCGGCCGCCGCGGCGTTCTGACTGGGCTTAATCTCCCGCGACCTCAGCTGGTACGAAGCACGAGGAGTCGGCGAAGAAGGGGAACGAGAGCGAGACCGGGACAGAGACGAAGATTGAGAGGGAGAATAATTTAGAGAGTGAGACTCCGACGGCGACGGCGACTGCGACACAGGGGGAGAGTCAGCAGAAGCGGGGATCGGCCGGTGGGCGGATGCGGCAGCGGTGGAGGCAGAAACGGTAGTGGTAACAGCGTTGCTGTCGAGGAAGGTAGAGACGGCGGCGTCGAGATCCCATTGGTGGCTCTCCAAGAAGAAGAGGGCTTCTTCCTTGGAAGATGAGGCGATCTCGCAGAAGGACTCGACTAGGGCAGCGTTAGCGGCGGAGGTCGCATTGAGATCCGGAATTGACGATTCCTGTGTCGAGTTATCCATGGGTATTGGACACTGGTTAATCAGTATCGGTTCTTTGGCCCTGCAATTTTCGCCGCTTTGGATACGATTGCTTCGGCAATTATACAAGGAGTCCTTTGCTTTATTACTCCGCAACGAAATTTCTCTACCGCAAGTCTTTTAACACGTAAGCGGTAGTGCCGAAACGAAACGAAACGAAACGACGACGTTGGGCTGACTGATAGATGTTTGAATCGCAAGTTTATTTTCTTTAGTTGACTAATGAATCCAGCCGTCGATTGGTCTCTAGCTTTGTCTCTGACACCCTGTTTAGATTTTGATTACTGTGGGGGAAAAAAATAGTAAGGATAAAAAAAATAATAATAAAATAAATTTTTTATTGATTGTTTGGAGAACACGTAAGAAAGAAAATGGATGAAAAATTTCAAATGTTGTTGGCATATTGACGAGAATGAAGGGTTAAAAGTTTTGTTTACGCCATTATTAATGTTCCCCAGAATTCTACGATTCTGGGGGACAAGTTGATATAGTCAGCATCAATTAATTTTCCATCTCAACTTTCTCACCGATTTGGTGAGAAAAGTTTTTTGTAGACTCCGTTGCGAATTTTAAAAATTTTTCACGTATCTTTCTTTCCCACTTCTTAACCAAACAAGGAAAAGTTATTTCCTAACCCCCCCCCCTTTTTCTCTCAACCTTTTCTTTCTTACCATTTTCTCACAAAAGCAAACATAATGTTACATTTTCAATATGCAATTCATGCCATTTAATATCATTGACAGAGGTCTTAACAGCAAAGAAAAATTTGAAGAGATTATTTACTTTTTTTCTCCAGAATTTATAGTTCAGCAGGCGATGCACCCCAACAAGGTGCAATTTAATATGGGACAAAGTCACTAGGGTAACACAATGCATACCATGCAATTTGTAAATTCACAACAAGACGGTCATAAGAAATTTTTAACCATCAATCTCCGAGAAGAATATCCTTCAAGCAGCTTAAGTTTTGTAAATTGTGAAGCATCTTTTCTCTAATTCTGGAGGCGGGGGACAACAACGGGTGCACCGCGGACCTTCTCAAGGGCGAAGCTTACTCTCAAAGGTCGGCCCAAAAGAGCCTGCAAATAAGCCCATCTCTGTTAAAACACAGCTTCTTCTGGCATCGATAAGCATTAGCAAGAAGGCCATAGCCTCTTACCTTTCCATCCATAGCATCTTTTGCACATGTGGCTTCGTCTTCTTTGGAAAAACTGACGAACCCGAAGCCTCTGGACCGACCACTGTTTTTGTCGTACATTATCCTGACTAAACCCAAAAGACAGACAGCCGAGTCGATTAATAAAAACAGAAGCTAAACTAACACTGATCAGACCCAACTGCTGTTGTCTATCACTTGGGCAATTCATCGAACAGGTACAGGGCTTACCAAATAAAAGAAATCAGAACGAATAAAGAAAACAAAACTCCAGCCAAATGACCATGACTGCGAATCACAGTACCTTCGCTGACCTCTCCAAAGGAAGAGAATGCATCTCTCAAGGATTTCTCGTCGACTGACCACGACAAACCTTCCAAACATACAAACCCACCACGCAAATCTTAGTAAAATGTCACGTACACCCAATCGATAATAAATGCAGGGAAGGTAGGAGAGAAAGAGACAAACGGATAGAAGATACCAGCAACGAAGAGTTTGCTGTTGGGGGCAAGAGAAGCCGAGTTTCGAACCGTTGTTAAGGCTTTTCTAGCAATGGACGCGACAGTTCTATTCATCGTTCACCGTCTTGCCAAGGAAATTTACTTTCTGAGATCCTCTTCTTCTTGTTGCTTCTCGCCTTTCCGTTTGGGGATTCAGGAAAAATATAATAATACAACACCTTCTCATCAATAATAATAATAATAATAATACAACACAAATTGCGTACAATAGCAGAGCGTCGACATTCGTTTCATCGCTTAGAGTTTGGACTTTCGGAGCAAAAATTCTAGAGTAGAATTAAACGACGCAGTTTCGTAAATGGGCTTTAATGTTTTTTCCGTCCCCACTACCATTTTTTTTTTTTTCTATTTTCAATTTTATCATCTATAAAAATTTAACTCGCTGTTCCCAATAAAATTTCCAAAACCCTACCTGCTTGTTTGTGTCGATCTCGTCGCCACTGTTCCTCTGCAACCATTCCCCGCGCAGCCGCATCATCTCTATTCTCCGGCCAAGTCGCCACCGTGCCTTACCGTTCCCACGGTTGCAACTCCTCCAGTTCATTCAGAATCTGTTGGCATTTGAGAATAAGGGCCGATTAACCCTCCCCATTTTCTGGAAGGTGAAAATCCTAGAAAGATCATATTTATAAATGTTTGTCAGTGCATGAATTCGTTTCGATTTATTATATTTCTTGATGAAGTGAAGTCAGTCTTTTATGTTTGTTGTTTGTTTAATTGTTTATTTGCCATTTGCGCTGTACGTTGAACTATTTCGAAAGCCATGGGGAAAAGGCCGCTGTAGTTAATTGTTGCCTTCATTAAATCTTTAGTAGAGCACTCTGGTGTACGTTTCTTACTTGTATGTTTAAGTGTTCTGCTTGTTATTTCACTTGTTCTGGGACATGTCTGTGCGTGATTAAAAGGAACTATTTGTTAGTCAAATAAAGGTCCCAGATTATTTTTTATTGTCATGGGCAAGTTAGGATACCCTTCAATGGCTCGTTTCTTAACCAGTTCAATGAATTCAAGATCTTCCCATTTACTTATGATACAAAGCATGTTATTGCACTTTTGAGTCCTTCAAATAAATTTCATAAGGGAACAATTGGATTGCTTTTATTTGTCCCTTCAGTTGAAGAGCAGGGAGGTTGGCAAGGGTGAGGGAAAGATGTGATTTTTTTTGTGTGATTCCCGTTTTTCGGCTCTTTAGTGAGATAAATGATTAGTCCTTTAGTGAGATAAATGATACATGGTGATCATTCGCCATTTTCTTCTTTGAATGCAACTTTCATTATCTTCATTACTTCACCTTCCATGGTACAATAATTTTTTAGCAAATTTTTTTTTATTTCTTCCTTGTCTTCTGGCATGACTTTTTCTTTACCCATAGGAGAACATTGCACTGATGCTTTAGGTGAAATGGTGCAGACATGAATGGCAATGCGTTCAAGACTTTCAAATCCCAGGTTCCAATTGCATGGAGTCCTCACCTATATATAACCTTGGTGAGGGGCATTCCTGGGACCAGGAGACTTCATAGGCGTACCTTGGAGGCATTGCGACTTGGCAAGTGCAACAGGACTGTCATGCGATGGAATACTCCTACCGTCAGGGGAATGCTGCAACAGGTTTTAGTAGATGAGTTTAGAATGAAAGTCTTCAGTATATGCCATCATGTATACCGTTTGATCTTGTTTTCCTCCATCAGGTAAAGAGGTTAGTTCTGATCGAGACGGAAGAGATGTATAATGCTCGGAAACAGAACGAGGCAAACCATCAAGCTCTACGACCCCCTTTGATCATTAACCACTCATCCCCCTCTCCCAACAGCTCTTCTTAGGCCGAATTTTCCGTGATTCTGTGGAGGATGGCTCTCCGTTTTCTCAACGTTGCCTTTTTTCTTGAGTTATATGTAGTGTTGCCCTTTCTAGAATGGCTGACGTGAAATTTGTGCGCAAAATTTTCTTAGGCTTACTTGATGGATCTAGAAAGTGTATCGACCCTTGTGGTTTGGTTTTGGCCCAAGTTTGGGTTCTCCGGTGGCAAGAGGCAACATTGTTCCTATTTTCGAGCTTTGTAGATGTACCGTTTTCATTTTTCAAGTCCAAATTGGTCTAAAATCTAAATAACTATTGGACAAACAGAATATCTTAAATTGCAGAATTTATGATGGAATGATAAAGTGACAATCTTCGAATGTCACTTACATGTGCATAAACGTATATATGAATACATTACACTTATCAATTGCAAGGCAGAAAATATAGCAGCTAGGGTACCCCCTTTCCTCCCACTTTTTCAGCACTCTCCCTTCTCCTCTATAACAATTAAGTCATTTGTAGCTTTAAGGTCCTCCTCATCGGAATTTACAAAATGCTGCACCTTATACTGATGTTTCATTGCAAATACAAGGAAAACAAAGAAATTGAAGAGGCCAAGCACTGCAAGCAACCAGTAAAAGTGATTTAACCTTCCTTTATTGTAGTTGCTCCTAAGCCAGAGCTTCTTGGTTGCTTTGTCAACGAGAGACACCAACAAACTACTAACAAAGAAACCCATTGAAAGGGTGCTCAAAAAGAGCCCTGTGCTCATTGATTTCATTCTCTCTGGTGCCTCCCTGATAAAAAACTCAAGTTGTCCAACATAAGCAAAAGCTTCCCCGGCACCCACCAGGAAGAATTGAGGGACAAGCCAGAAAGCACTGATCTGGGTATTATGTCGAGTAGCAATTTCTCTCCTTTTTTGCTCAATTATAGCCGCGGCCACCATGGCGACTACTGAAAAAACAAGACCAGTTCCAACCCTTTGTAGGCTTGTCAACCCTTGAACATTGTGGGTGAGCTTTCGAGCCAGAGGGACAATAAGCTTTTCATTTAGGGATGTAAAGGTGAGAACGCTGATGAAGAGAATAGCGGAAATTGAACCTGACGGAATTACCAAGGAGCCTACTTGTCTGTTCATGAAAGTTGCTTGCTCAATGCTGAAAGTAGTCATTTGCGAGTATACTGTCCAGAAGAGAATACAGGTAGACCAAATTGGGATGAGCTTCAGCACCATCTTCACCTCTTCAACTTCCATAACAGTAGACAATATCCAAGGATCACTGTTGTATTTGCCACCAGAGTTGTTGTCCAAAATTGCAGCCTTGTCAAGACACCTAAAGAGTCACATAACCGTGCATATATCAGACTGAGGAAAAAGATAGAAGCTTGTTGACGTGGACCCAAAAAATTCTGCTAGAAACTTACCTGAACATATCTGTGTGAGGAACCTTGGAGTTATGGTAATCATTCAAGAGTTCAGGATCAGAGGGATAAGGATAACCCCTCTTCTTCCAAGCCGAGAATAGTATCCTCCATATAACAGTCAAGGGGCTTCCTTTAGGTTTCTTGAAACGGTACCATGGTGTTCCAATAAACAATACAGCTACCGCAATCACCATGGTTCCTGCTGAAATCCCATATCCCCATCCTCTTCCAACATTGTCTTGTATGTAAACCAGCACTATCGCTGCAAACAAGGACCCAATGCTGATGCAGAAATAGAATCTATTGAAGAAAAATATCATGGCCTTCTCTTCTTTGGGGTCGTTTCCATCAAATTGATCAGATCCAAACCCAGAGACATTCGACTTGATGCCACCAGCACCAAGTGCAATGGTATAAAGTGCTGCGTATAGCATAGCTAGTTGCTTGCCAGTAGCCTCAACACACTGATGATGTTGTTTCCTGTAGTCATCACAAGGAGGGGGCCTCATGCTAGAAATTGTTGTTGCCAGAGTTAGCAGAGTTACTCCCTGGTTCAGGAAACAGGAAAAGGATTAACTCCACGGTGAATTATTGGGCTGAGAAACATAACATAATTTTCACTTTACCACCAATATATATATATATATATATGCTGGTATCTAAAATGGCACCTATCAAAGATATTCTGAATTCACTGAAGTATGCAGATTTGGGTTCAAATCTTACCAAAGCAGCTACGGTTGCAGAAATTGCTACTGTCAGGTAACGGCCAAGTTTGGCATCTGCCAAGAAGCCTCCAAGAAGGCCAAGAAGGTTGAGAGTACCCATGAAGTTGGTGACAATGGTTGCAGATTTTGCAGCTGGAATATGCAAATCTCCTACCAAGTAGGTCACTAGATTCATGGATATGCCCATAACACATATCCTTTCTGAGAGTTCAGTCCCTGCAGAAAATTTTCACTGGATATAAGCAAAGGCATTAAACAAGTATGTGGACACGGTAGTTGCTAAATAGAGTACCCAAAATTAGCCCTGCAGCAAGCCATCCTCCAGTTTTCGACTTGTCCACCGGACTTCCTCGAAAATCTACTGCAGTGTCATCTTGTGCACTACCTTCCTCACCATGGGATGTTGCTAAAACCTGTTACGGTTGAAAGAATTAAGGTTAGAGAAAGAAGCCATTCAATGACCAGAAATTCAGTGTTAAAGATGAGCTGTCTAAGGAAGCAGAGTTTACCATTTTTCCACGGGAAGCAAGAGAGGGAGAGAAGATTATTGTTTTTACAGAAGAAGAGATGAGAAAAGAGAGGGAAACTAATGAATGAGCGTGGAACTGGAAGAGAGCGCTACATGAGCATATTCTTCACAGTTAGTAAAAATATGGACTAGAGTTGATACGGTCGAATGAGTGTATATTTTAGGAAGGAAGCGATACTTTGAGAAAGGTTGGACAATCTATATATTTATAGACGATGAGATAATCATATTTTTAATACTAATTTTTCTTATTTTTAATATATTTCTAAATATTTTAAATATTTTAGTTGAGTTTAATAAATAATAAAATATAATTTAATTATTAAATAAATAATTTGATTAAATTAAAAATAAAAAATTATAAAATAAAAAATAAAATCATATTTTTATTTATACTTCTCTTTTTAAATTTATCTAAATATTTAAATATACAATAAAATGTCATTTTTATCCTTAAATTAATGATAACTTATCTTTTTTTTTCATTTCTTTTCTTTTAGAGGAGGCTTGATTATTATTATTTTTCTTTTCCTTAACATATTTTTTTATTTGATATTTTTAAAATTTTTAAAATTTTAAATTTTATTAAATTATTTATGTATTTATTTATTAAATTATTTTTATTATTATTTAGATTTACTTGAAGTAAAATTATAATATTTTGAAAGACATTAGCATAGCGTCGTTTTTTTTTTAAAAATAAAAATAAAAAAAATAAAAAATAAAAACATGATTATCCAATTTACAGATTGATGAGAATTGTCCAAGGGACTCCTGTGGCTAGGACTGGCTCTCGGGCATTGGTGATTGAAACTCGTATCTTCTCAAACCGATGCACGTGACGTTTTCAAATTGGCATCGATCTTGTGGCTTTTATTTCCCAACAGGTAAACTGCACAATCATTTGGAAAGTGACGTTATTTCGGTTGGTTCTTTTGACAGTCGTGATAAACACGAGACTAAACCTCAATGGGAGCCATCAGAACATGATTAATTGAAGACGATGGGAAGGATGCAGCCAAAGCGCTTACAGCCACCTGGCATTGAAGCCCGCAAGCAACGTTGCAAATGCTTAAATCTTTAAGCTTCTTCTTTTGCGGGGTCAGCTGGCATGCCACCATTTATTCGAATTATTAGAGGACTCTGCAATGGAGGGTGTGTCTGGCTGCACATTTCCTTGGTCAGAAATGTACAGCCGCTGAAGCAGGTCCAATCCCAGAATTCAGGATGTTCAAGTAGGATCTCTCTCTTTTCGTAGCTCCATTTTTCGATTTTTAATTCAGCAGCGCAGCCAAGTATTTACGTATTCTTAATCACATTATTAATTAAAAATTATGTACTAAAACGCGAGAATTATGGGTTGACAATCACACAACAATACCCCTGTGCGGGTATGCACTGAGGCGCCTAAAATTAACGACAGTTAATTCAAGTTGTTAATTCGTTTTCATTCGTGCCAAATCCTTCCGTGTTTAGGTGTTTAATGAGAAGGACAGCTTAACGATGGACACTCAGCAGTTTTAAGATGCTTAGTGACTTCTTTAATCACCTTTCCTCCTTTGAACGCGGGGTTGATGACAGAGAGATTTTTTTGTTTTTTTGTACAAAAGCAAACGTACATGTTCCCCACCGAAGAAAAAAACGACGCCCTCAACCATGCGCATTGACCGACACGTATGGCTTTATATAATTTTTGTAGTGTATTTTTTTCATTTAAAGCATGTTTGGGAAGTCTCGAATTACATTCGTTTCTTGAGCATGGAAAACTCTCGATTTTTAATATTCTATGCCAGAGAAGAGAATGGCAAGAAAAAAAGAGGCCCTCTTGCTTGGATGTATAAAACTTTGATAAAAAACAAATTTCAACCTAACCCAACTAAAATCAAATCTATTAATATATTATACGAATCTAAGAACGACTTGAACAAGCGAAAATAATACACATAAATTTATTTTTAATAATTTTAAAGGACTAAAATTGTAATTTAATTCAAACAAATTAAAAGAAAATCCGAACGTTGTGTATTCTGTCACTTCGTCATTTCTTTTCTTTCCACCGATTCTTTTTTTACTGCATCCAAACACGGTGCAAGTTCCTAAACGACAAGGAAACAAGTTTCGAGTCTCAATGAAATTGATGGATTACTTGACCTTTTCCCCCCACCGTCACTGAACTCCCTGCAAGGGGTGAATTCTGAAAATTTACCATAAAGAACTGACGCGCACATTGGATATGGTCATGGTTGCTTTGCTTGTGATAAAGTTGGTCGGCAGAAAGCGTGGCACTTGATTAAAATTTGGCAAGCTCTGGCTTGTCGCTTCTTGGCCCACCCATTTGCTTGCTTTGATTAAATTTTGTTTGGATCCGTGAAATGAATGCATCGGAATTATTGTCCTTTCTTTTGGTTTCTAGTGACCCCTGTTTGGGAATTTTAAGCTTGCACGTCCACTTGCAGTATTATTAATGGCTGCAGAGATCTCGTGGGGAGAGATTGCCAATTCATCTTGGCCATGTGTATCGAGGAGGAAATAGACTAGCAGACAAAGTGGCCTCTTTGGCACTTGGGCAACCACATTTTTAAGAGCCTGGCTAGCCACTGGATGCAGCAAAGCAGATTCGGTCTGACTGCTTGCGTTGAATTTGATTTTCCACTACCTTCAGCTTTGTAGCATGTTTACTTTTTTTTTTTAAAAATAATAATAATAATAATAATTATTATTATTATTATTATTATATATTTATTATTTTATACCCACAATTTTATTAAAAATTATTTTTTTACTTCAATTAAATTCTAATCATTTTTTATATTTAAAATTAAATTAATTTGCCTCACATTTTAAGTGAATTTAATTAAAACTTTTGAAATTTTTTATAGTTTTTAATAAGAAGCGTTGTAACTTAGTGATATCTCAATCAATAAATCAATTTGATTTTTTTTTTTTTATCCAAACCTCAATTCCTTTGATTGGTCATTATTTTAATATCATATAAAATAGTAGATCCCATCAAGCTTTGAAGGAAGCTCGCCGACAGAGGTAACAAAAAAAAAAAAGGGAAGTCACCAACAAAAACTAGATAAGGGAGCGTGCAAGGTATTCTCTTTTTTTTTTTTTTTTGTCCATTAATGAATCCAACCAAAGAAAAAACAACCAAGAACGTGTATTTCCCAAGCTCATACATAAAAGTGGCAGTGACTCCAGCCTGAATTTGCAGACACGAGTATATATCTATATGTAAGTGGCAGGCGAATTGTATCGCGTGTTGGCTTTAGTCAGAAAGCCTAGCATATTGCCCTTTCTTCGGGGCAGGCAAAGGAATCGAGACAGGTGGCGCTACAATTTAGAGGGGCATTTTTAGTAGCCACTGCCCCCCGGCCCATGACAGTGGTTGATACAATTCAATAAGACAATGCTGCAAGTAAAACACTGCATCTTTGTGTTTTCCCTTCAGGCAAACGATGACAGAAGCAACAACGTTGATTGTTGAGCACTTTGGAACTGTTAAACATTGAACAAAAACAAGAAGCCACAAGACGAGGTTTCTCTGCCGAGAAAACAACGAAGCTTGAACACCATTGTTCAGCCATAAGAATTGCAATTGGAGGAAAATTTTCAACCGTCTATTCTTGGTTTGTTACAGTTTACAATAAGAAGCAACCAAAGGCTGATAATGAATCTCATCACCCCCTCAATGTGCGACAACTTTGCAAAAATTCCAAGCAGCGGTGTTGTATTATATGTGCATGTGCCTCAGTTTGCATATAATTCCCCGTTTGATCCAAAAATTGTCTTGATAATCAGGTCCTCCAAACAGAGCCCCAGCAAAGACATTCGGGTTCGGCTTCGACCTACCATATCAATTATCGTGCCTGTGGCTGCACCCAATGAACCCCTTATTCTCTTATACGTCACAATGGAGGCCCCTCTGGGGTGAACCCTTGTCGGGTACCTGGGACCATAGCCCACTAAATAACTCTCGCATTCATCGGGTTATATCCCAGCATATAATCAACTTGAGATTTAGCAAAATTAAATATCTCTTCGTGACCCACCAATGCTCCATGGCACTTGAGCTTCTGATAAGGAAAATCAGAGTTTATGGAGGGAAGGAATGTTGCCGTGGACACGTATTGCATGTTGTTCCATTGCCAGATGTATAGGAGGCCCCAGGGAGTACGATCCACATTGCTAACATTGTTTTTGCTTAGCCATGAGCAAATGTAGTATTCGACCTTTGATTGATATTGCTGTAGTATGGGTTCATGCTCTTTTTGCTTTCCTTCTACAAGCAGCTGCAGGTATAAATCTCTGTCAGGAAAAGAGAATAGAAATCCAACAGGCCAAAACTACAACCCCTTAATGGTTGTCTATAAAATTTCTATACATATACTGGCAGACAATGATTTGAAGTCAATTTAATGATGATATCCATTTTACGTGGACATCATGTGCGGCATATTTCCCCCCCCCCCCCCCCCCCACCCAGCAATTTATCACCATCCCTTTTCACCATCAGCCTATGTTTAGACTCTTAAGCTCATCAACAACCATCCAACACCGTTCTCCAGAGGAGAAGATTCACTGCATTGAATAGTCCAGTGGGGACCGCAGTATGTGAAGCAGGTCCCGGCAACAATCTCTGCGACCTGCATATGGTTAGGTATCCATTTCATTGAAATTACTTCAGTTCCTGTTGGCTGGTGGGTTACAGGATGAGCCAATGAGGAGATATTCCGGATAGCATTGTAATTACCTTTTTGTTGGAACCTCAAGTAAGTGCTGTCATTCAAAGCATCCCTGCACATGGTTTTACTAAAAAAGTAGAAGTGTGGATATAAAGGTCATGTGTCATTATTCCACGTTTAAATCCCGGGCCGGCAAAAGCAGATCCTATAATGATTTGAGAGGTTGCAGTCCCTAAACAGTAACTAGGAACCTATTTTTGAAGAGAAAAAAAAAACTTTACCTTAGAGGCCATAACTTGCAGGCCAGTGTACTTAACATCCCAACTGAACTCTGTTATGGCCCAACCAATCCCACCAAGGCTATGAGCCTTATTAATAACGTACTGAAGTGCACCTGAGCCCACAGGACATTTGGGCCGGTGTGCGCCTCGATGAAATAATCGGTTACCCCATTTAATAGCTTCCAGTGCGTGTACCAATTCTCCGGCATTGGCAATCTGTTCACGGAATTCCATGACGTGACACCCCATGAAAGCATCGTCACGGTGAATGCAATTGTCAGCCCGAATTTAACATATCCCCTGCATCACAGTATCCTCCCACCAAGTCCACCTAACGTAGCAGCGCCATAAAGCATACATTTTTACGAATAAATATTCACTAATACGATGCAATGACCCCATGTGGTAAATTTCGAGCAAATTCGAAACTTTGGTCAGTAAATGATTAATTTTTATACTAACCCCTTGCTATAAGCCATCGTTAAGGCCGGAATGGTCTCGTCAAAAAACGCGCTGGTTATGAGGTAAGCGACCGGAGTGTTTGGGATCCGAAGTAGAGGAGGCTCTCTTTGTCAAAGCATCAGCATAACCAAATGCAAGGCTGTTCCCAGTGAAAATGCTGGAAAGGGAAAGAAAAGCGCACCAATAATATAGCGTAAACCTGGTTATTTTTAGCCTCCTTTTCTTCTTCTCCTCCATTCCCGTTGACCTCCTACAAAGAGCTTTCTGGGAGCCAAGGAAGGGATGAAGAAAGAGGAAGAATTGACTCAATTGAGCTCACAGGAAGACACTAGTCTTTGTATTTTGAAATGCGTTTTTCTGTGTACTCTTTAATGTGTGCGGGGGTCTAAACGTCTCACATATGCATTTTGACTTTCACACGAGAACGTGAAATGCCTTTACTTTTGTATCCTTCTGCACAATTACAAGATGGTCAAATGTGCTTGCCGTTTTTAGTTCAACCCTTCAGCTCATGTCTGGGCCGTTTCATCAGCGAATTCCAACACTGGGGTTGAAACCAGGTGGGCTTTTAGTATACACACTTGGGGGTGGGGTGGGTTCATCCACTGTTTTGTTTCATATTTCGACTCATAAAGTCCTTGAAATCTACGAGTAATGCTCTCAAAATTAAGATCAAATCGCCACGTGGCATTTCCGTCGTCTGGCTTGAAATGTAATGATTCGTAGGAAAGCACGTGATCTTCTCCCTCTCTCTTTCCTGCCACGCGCTGTGATCCGATGTGGGTGGCTGCAGTACTTTCTCAACCGGTTCGTCCGATTCCGGCGGTGCTCGTGCCGCCCCGGAAAGCAAAACAATACGCGTTCCGTTTCGGATACCCGCGCATGCATTTGAAATTTAGAGTCTCGGCAGCGGCAGAAGATGATAAGCAACTTCCCGAGCTTGATAAGCAGAAAACAGGTCTATATTTATATTAATATCCATGTTTTGTTTTTTCTTTAATTTTGTGAAATATCTTTTTGAATTATGTGATGGAAATGAAAAGTACAGACAGTGAAGAGCCGTTAAGAGAAGAAAAGAGAGGTGAAAGAGTTGATGAATTGGGTTGGCTGCCTGCTTTTCCTCACGTCCTAACGGCTTCCATGGCAAATATTCTCTTTGGTTATCACATAGGGTGATTCTCTCCCTCCCTCTCCCTCTTTTTTTTATTTAAACCCTTTTCTCAAATTCATTAAAGAAAATATTTTTATAGTTTAGATATGAGTTGTGATTTGATTTGCAGAGTAATGAATGGCCCAATTGTTTCTGTTGCGCGAGAATTGGGATTTGAAGGAGACCCAATTCTTGAGGGACTTGTAGTGAGCATGTTTATCGCCGGTGCGTTTATTGGAAGCATATGCTCCGGTTCACTGGTAGATAGACTTGGATGCAGGCGCACGTTTCAGATTGATTCAATTCCGCTCATTCTTGGTGCAATTTTAAGGTAATTTGTTCCCCCTCCCCTCCCTTAAAATGAAGTTAATCTTTGATGAGTCATACTGTTTGTCAATGGTTATACGCGGGGGTAAGATTTCCAGGAAAATTTAGCATGTTTAGATGAGGCTTTTTTGTTTACATTAATCTTATGAAATGTGTCAATGTTTCTCCTCGCAATCTGTTATTTGGATCCAATATGTGGTTATATCGATTTGCATTGCGATTATCAAACAATTTGTGCTCATCAATGTATCGTCCATCTGTGTTTTTCCAATTATGAAGCAATTATAATTCATTCCTTTCAAAACAGTACATGGAACTTGGTGCTCTTACTGGTATTCCTCGTGTCATTTCCACATTGAGCAGAGCATTTGAGTTTGACAGTGCACCCATATGGCAGTGCTTTCCTGACTAATGAATTGAAGGATTGCAGCTACTTTGTTCCTAGACTGCTTCAACATGCATTTGTCACTAATGCTTTGCAACTTGTAACAGTGCACAAGCTCATTCCATAGATGAAATACTCTGGGGAAGATTTCTTGTTGGCCTCGGGATTGGTGTTAATACAGTGCTAGTTCCAATTTATATCTCTGAGGTATGTCCAAGTTATAGAACAGCTTTATTTACCAGACCTGTTACTTTCAGTGGTGGTAAATCATTTCACACTTTAGAGGGGCTGACAGAGAAGGATGTGAGTGCGGGTGTGATTTTACTTCCGTTATCCAATCGATTTTCCTGTTAGGTGTTAGCATAAGAGAGCATGTATATTTATTGTGGTAGAAGAATGAGGGAAGTAACTGAAATTCTGAAAGTGAAATTGCTACATATGCGCTCATAAAGCGTGTATGAAACTATATCAATCAAGTGGACTAGGATGAATGTAAGGGATGGACAATTGTGTGCAAGTTTCTAAAATGAATTAACAAATGTAACTTTATGATGTGAGATATTGCTTCTCAATTTTCTGATATTCTAAGCTGGATTGTTCTTTGCAGATATGATTGATATATTTTTGCTAGCAACTGTAGTTCTTTTGCTCATGTTTTTATACTTTGATATGGTACAGGTTGCACCGACAAACTACAGGGGTTCTCTTGGAACCTTGTGCCAAATTGGCACATGCCTTGGAATTATAATGTCACTTACATTGGGAATCCCATCTGAAAATGATCCACATTGGTGAGGTTCTTTACTTTTCGGCCCTTGGTGCTGTGTGGCTTGGCTGATGATTGACATCCTTTTTCTCTTCTGGATATGCCGTAGCTGCATGTGGAGGTTTTCTTTTTGGTGGCATCAGTAGAGTGAAGAAAATTGTTAAAAGTAAGAGGAGCATAAAGTGATAGAAATTGGTTTAGGAAATATATAAGTTTACTAAAGCTAGTGCTCTTAAGATTTATGATATGCTACCATGGTATATTAATTATTAAATAGATGTAACTTCCTGCATCCACTTTACATTCTGACCTACATGCAATGAATCACTCATTGTTGTTACCAATTACACACTAAATTTTTTTTTTATTGCTTCATGTGGCGATATGTGGGAGATGTTGACCATGTGCCTGTAGATTTTTCTGTTGGGGATGTGACATCGAGTGTAAAAAAATGTCTTTCTCAGGTGGAGGACAATGCTTTATATAGCAAGTGTTCCTGGACTTGTTCTTGCTCTGAGTATGCAGTTTGCTGTGGACAGTCCTCGGTGGCTATGTAAAGTAGGATATGCATTTTTTTTGCTTTTAGCTGTCAGAAATTTTTGGTCTTGACATGTCAATTGTGAAGATGTTATAATTTTTTTGTGTAGGTAGGAAGACTAGATGATGCTAAACTAGTTATTCGTAATCTTTGGGGACCATCTGAAATCAATAAATCAATTGAAGAGTTCCAAACAGTCATCAAGAGTGATGGTAGTGATGTGGGAAGTAGATGGTTGGAACTTCTGGAGGAACCACACTCTAGAGGTTGTATCAAGGTTGTTCTTTGTCACTTTTAAATATGATTCATTTTTATGTGATTCGCAACTTTCAGCTGCAGACAATATCCTCTTTTATTGTTGCAGTTGCATTTTTGGGAGGCATACTTTTTGTTCTCCAACAGCTTGCTGGTATAAATGGAGTCCTTTATTTTTCATCTTTGACTTTTAAAGATGTTGGCATAACAAGTGGTGCCTTAGCTAGCTTATTTGGTGGAGTTACCAACTTTGCAGGTTTAAAGTCTTTATCTATGATGTTTATTCTATATTATTTGTCATTCTGTGAAACAATCTGTTAATTATATTCATTTGTGGTCTTTTTAAGGTGCTCTCTGTGCATCATACTTAATGGATAAAGAAGGAAGACAGAAACTCCTAATTGGCAGTTATTTAGGGATGGTGAGTGTGCACTTAATTGCCAAACATGAGAGTGGTTAAATATTTGAGGTGAATGTGCTATCATGAGCTTTGTCCTCTGTCCTATGTTTTCGTTTGATGATCAAAAGTTTAGCCATGGTACTACCAATTAGTACACTGTTTGTCACCTGGATTGCAATGCTAAATAGTCAATTTTCCCTCATGCAGGCAGCTTCAATGTTTCTTATAGTGTGCGCTATCAGTTTCCTAGTAGATGAAGAACTCAGTCACAACTTATCTATAGTGGGAACTCTCATGTAAGCAAGTCCTATGACACAGTAATTGAATTAATGTTTCTTGTGCACATACATTTACAGATTAGAGAGGTTCTGCTTATAGAGCACTGTGTGCTGGCTCCTTACTCTTTGCCTTTTCCTTCTTTTTTCTTTTTGCATTTAGCATTACATCTTTCTGATCAAACAGTTATGTTTTTAAAGAAGACCTTAGTTTGCTGTGCCCAGAGAGATGCTCTTTAGTGGCTTTGAGCTTGTTTTTCTACAGTTTTGGTTTTATGAGCAGACAAGCTTTGCAAATGAGCTTAGACCATGACTGAAGGTATAAGATTTAAGGATAGATTTGGCTGGTTGTGCCAATTTATATGTTCCCCTGTGGGCTGCCACAAACATGGGAAGATTAAATTCCAAAGCTTGGTGGTTATGTTATTTAGTATGACTTCGGTTGAACATACTTTTGCCACTTCAGACTTAATATTGACTTCATTGCCATGTTGATTGTACTTGCATGCTAAAGCAGATGGCTCTTTCTAAGGCACTTATAAAGCTGATGCCTTTCTATCTCAGTGAACCACTGGAATTTGAAGCATGTAGTCCTCATGACCAATCTGGATTATGTTATGGTCTTGATAGATCTTCATTGATGACCCTTTTGCTTTCATAAACACAGTTACATTTTTGCATTTGCAATTGGAGCTGGACCAGTTACAGGTCTGATCATAACAGAACTTAGCAGCAACAGGACTCGCGGGAAGATTACTGGATTTAGTTTATCTGTTCACTGGGTAGGTATTACTTCAATTTCTTCAGAGTTGCTTTTCTTAGACATAACAAAATTCGTCCTCTCTCAAATCTTTATGACCCCCATACTAGAAAGCTGATTTAACTTCTTGAATACTTTGAGATTTGTGTACTATCATTTTGTTGGCTTCTTTGTCCTAAAAGTGTATGTTTTGTGGTGTTTCCACTGAACTTACCTAGAGTATCTAATCTGCGTTTTATCCAGGTCTGTAATTTTTTGGTGGGACTATTCTTTCTTGACCTAGTGGAGAAATTTGGACTTGCTGCAGTTTATGCAGGCTTTGGCAGTTTTTGCTTGTTGGCAGCTATATTTGCCAATTATTCCATTATAGAAACCAAAGGCCGCTCGCTTGAGGAGATTGAAATGTTACTAAACCCCACTTTCCAGGCCAGAGACAAGTGACCTTGGAGGAAATACAGAACTCAGATGAAGGAGAAAGCAGCAGTTCTCAACTGCAACTTGAAAATTACTTGGAAAATGGATTTTGCTTGGAAATTTTTGTTATGCTCATTGTTGCTGCAGTCGCTTAACCTTGCAATTTGAATTCAATTATTATGTTCAATCTGCAGCCATAAAAGGAAACTCAAAACAAGCTGTTAAGTTAATGACAATGTACCCATTTCCCCTTGACCCCGCTTTTTCTGTTATAAGCTTTTACGTTTACGATAGCCCTAGTTTTGTATCCGGTGCTGTGCATTATCTTCACTATTGTGGTCCATTTATTGGTATGAGATTCGTAACTGTCAGCAAAAGACGACTTGGTATCGTTGGCTTTTTTAAGCCTGCGACTTTGCAAAACTGTGCATGTCATTGATAAGAACTGAGTGAGATGTGGAATGGGCAATGTTAAATGATAGTCAGTTGACAGTATTTGGGAATAAAAGCAAAGGAGCAAGGAAGATGACATGAAGAATCAAGACTCGGCTTTGGTATGTCTACAATTGCCGCTTGTATTCCTGCTGAATATTCGGAAATGAAGAGTCACGATGTCTTCGATTACGTTATTAACTGGGGTTAATTTTTGACACAACAATCATTTTATGCTTGCTTAACGGGTATCCTGGAAATGCTCTAACGTTCTGCTCTCCAATTTGAAGAACCAATTCTCTTGAAAGGTTAAATAGACTGGCAACTTTACATTTTCCAACGAGCAAAATGAAAATCAGAAAAACATCATTCAAGTAGGGAAGTTCGCTCACCACTTTAAGTCATATAAACACATAGCATTACTTCATCACACAGTCAGGGAAGATGGAAGACGAGGAAAAGCTTACACCTTAATGGAAAGAGAATTTGTAACTACATTGAAAACTCGCAAACGAGTAGAAAAATTTACATTTGCATAAACCCAAATTGGGGGCCTCTTCAGCCAATACATATACATTTGCATTGCAATCACCTGTGGACCAGAACCCAAATTAAAAAAAAGGGCCCTGGCTGACTATTGACAATTACATTGCATGCGAATAGTGGGCCTATCAAAAGGGACTCAATCAATACCCCATGTAACTATAGGGAATGGCATCGGCATAAGGATCCATATAATGTTCCATTCCCGGCGGCATGCTATTCCAGTATGGATTATAGGCATAATCACCTATGGGCATCATATAGGCGTAGCTCCCCGATCCTGAATCTTGGTAAGAACTTCTCTTTCTCTTCTTTTTTGTCTCAGTGGAACCCGGCTTGTATTGCGCTTCTTTTTTCTCAGCTAGCGGGGAACCCCTGCTTGGTGCAGGACCCTTCTGAGCCGTCGATTCATGCACATCGGCTGCTTTTGGGGCCAATTGCTCAGTCTTATGGGCCGGATCCGTCACAGCTCTAGATACATGAGACTCCACATTTTCAACTCGAATGGCACTTGTGGTATCTTTTTCGCCGCTGCCGCTGCTGCTGCTGCTGCTGTTTGAACAGACTCCAAAATGCGATTAATCGTTTCCCTAAGAGTTATATTTGGTATAAGGTGATCCGTGAGAACCCCTGTTGCCCCACAAACACACTTCAAATTGAAGTTGATTATATGGCTTCTGATGCACTCGTCACAAAAGCTTTGGAAACAACATTTGCTTGTGAGAACTGCGTCTTTCATCACTTGCTTGCACAATGAGCAGAGAAGCTCAGGTGGGATGCTAGTAGTAATTGTCGATCGCGATGATGATGATGATGATGATGATGATGATGATGATATGCCTTCCATTTCTCTGTCAAAAGCAGCTTCATTTGGCTTCAAAACAGCACATGTGCCACCTGGCAACTTATAGTTCCCATCTGGGTCAGAGACAAGCATCGATTTTGGAATACCAGTAGGATGCCTAACCCTTTTGAAGTCATAATTTGGATCACCATTTGTTGGACAATCCTGAATGAAATGCCCAGGAACATTGCACCTGTGACATACGTAACCCTTAGGTGGCATTCTGCACAAACTTCTGCCGCCGGATAACGATTTCTTGGTTCCAAAATCTGCACCTCCACAAAAACCTTCCAAGGCCGGAGTGTTAACCAGAGCTTTGATCCTCTCGTCCTCATTTGCTTTGGAATCTGCAGCAAGCTTTGACTGAACCGGCTCCACCCCAGGAACAGAAACATCATACACATCTCCTCCAAAATCATGACAATCCCATTCATCATCATCTTCAGGTTTTGTTGCAGAGGCATTGTTGTCCACCTTGTTGGCCTTCTGTGGTCCGACAACAATAGGGGTGGTGTCAATGGGTCTCCGCCACCGGTTTCCAGGAACCCGGCGAAGCAAAACAAACGTGTTGGTAGGAATCAACATCGTGTCCTCGCAATATTCTTCATCAGTTTGGGCGTTAACGACCTCCAGGTCCAAGTCGGTGCCCAAGCACAAACCATTCGAATTATGATTATTTTTCTTCGAATCTCCGTTGTTTTTGCCTTTATATTTGGCTTCCAAAATTTTCTGTTTCAGAGTCCCAACGGTAATAAAGGGACCTTCCAATACAATCGAGGCGTAATCTTTTGCGCTCTTAAATTTGTAATATATCGCCATGGCTTTTTTTCCTTTTTTTCTGCTTTTTTTTATTCAAATTTTGCTTTCTCCTTCTATCGGCTGTGCCTTTTTCCTCTTTTATTGGATTTTAGCCTTTTATTTGATTCACTGTAAGTATATTACCGATGAACAAAGGAACAAAAACAAACACGCATCAGAAAATAACAACCGATCAACCGATAAAGTACCGTACAGAAAATCGATATAGAACATAAGAACTTCGAATCAAGCGGAAAGTTACAAAAAAGAGATTATTATGTTTCTTTTTTTTTTTTCCTCCCGAATTTTCTGTATAATTTGATTACTTACAAAAATTGGTTGGTTGATTGCTATAAGGAATCGAAGCAGTTAAATCGTTGAAGAAGCAGAACCAGAGCAGAGTCGTCAATCCTCTTTGGTGTTGACGCGAAATTCGGAAATCGCCGACGTGAAGAAGAAGAAGACGACGAACGGCGACGCGATTCAACGTCCAATTCGTCGATCCAACGAGAGAGACAGCAAACACAATCTGAAATCCCCAAATCACGAAACCCTCAAAAACTCCCAATCGCCAATCGCCAATCGCCAATCCCCAATAGCCAAGAAAGAAAGCTTCAAGATTCAATCTACAAGATTCAATCTACAAGCTTCAAAGAAAATTTTCTTATGGAGGAAATAACCGCCGCCCCATCGATTATATATACAGAGACTTGCTTCTCCGCGAAGGCCAGGGATTCCGCGTCTACGCGGATTTTATTATTTTATTGTTATTTATTTATTTTAACTTTGCTTAACTTTTTTTTTTTATAACATTCTAGAGAAAGTGTGCAATACTTAAAAGCAACATTTGCTCAAACGTCTTTTAATTTCAAATTTAAAATTCAAATTTTAGTCCGAACCCAAAAACACAAACAATATTGCTTAAAAGTTGATATTAGTGGTAGTAGTAGTTTGCCACGCCATTACTTGATTAGTTAATTATAACTTAATTAGTTAATTAGAATGAAAATTGTGTAAATAAGGCCATAATCCAAACTAAAATGCAAGTTCACTTTCTAATGTATCCAAAAAAAAAAAAAAAAAAAAAGAGTAGTTTTGCAAAAAATTTTGAAGGCATAGAATTGAAAATAAAAATTGCATATAAAAGGTATGTTTTGGAATTACCGCCGAGCTACGTTACGTTATACGGTGTTTGATGATAGAGAGGAAAATTGTATTCTGCAGAAATAATTTTCAGAAATATTTGGACTGCTTACAAATTAATTTGAGTATTATTTTATATAACAAATTATTAACATATCATTAAATATTTAATTATTATTATAAAAAATTAATAAAAATAAATCACATAAACTAAAATTAATAAGAATAATCTTATCCAATTCGGTCTTTTTAACTGTCTGCCAGTCCCCAAGTCAAACTCAACGAAACGCATCAATGTAGAATCAGGGAGAGTAGACGCATTTCGGTCTAAATTCTGGCGAATCTACGGCAGATGTCGAGGTGCATTGGAATCCGACCACCTGGGATCCAATAGTATTGCGATGTTGTTCCCTAAACGGTTCGTTTTATTCCATTCGCGTGTATTGCATTTCAGCTTGAATACCCCATAACCATTTGCATCAGCCTCACCGCTAGGAAATTTTTTTTTAAAAATTTTTTACTTTGAGAAGATCCCCTTAACTCTACCATATATAATTAAAAAAATTTTATGTTAAAAAAATAAATAATAAATAATTTATAAGTAAAATATTTTAAAATTTTAATATTTCAAATTAAAATTTATATCAAATACATGAATATACTATTTATTTATATTATAACATTTTCTGTTACTTTTTCGTTTTCCGTGGCAACATTTAAAAAAAAATAAAATCTAAAAATTTTAAAACGATAAGAATTCTAAAAAACCCAAAAGAATTTCAAAAAAAAAAAAACTACTATCGCCAGGAAGGAATCGACTAATTCCAGTAGACCTTCGTGGCTTTGAGAAATCCAAAATCCACAACAAGGAAACTGCTATAGCCAGGACAGGTTCTCCTTCTTCCACACAAAAGTCTCGCCCGCTTTACTTCTGCCGAGTGTCGACGGCGAAAACAAATTTGAAAATTCAGGGTTCTGCTGTCTCACTGCGCTCTGTATCCAAACCTTTGAGACAAATTGTAAAGACCGTGTTTGGTTGAGTGGATCAAATGTCAGTGAGTAGCGACACTTCCTGGGTCGGCAAGAAGCCGATCCGGCGCATCGGTGGTATGTCCGATGCCCTCTCCATCGCCGCCGAGCTCGGATACTCTGTAGCAACTCCGCCTTCTCAGGTCTCTCCTCTCTCTCTCTCTCTCTCACTTAGTTCCGTTGCGGTACTTTCTGGATTAATTTTTAGGATGAGATGTTCCCGATCTCATCCTCTTCCCCCATATCCTTTGCAGGAAGATCTCCAGAACTTGTCCACAGCAACTGGGGAGAAAGGTGACGACTTGATTAGGGTTCTAAGGGAATTGACTAATGTACAAAGGAAAATAGCAGATCTACAAGTGGAACTCCAAGGTCGAAAGGTAAGGAATTCTTATACTTAGAATGCGTTGTATTCTGTTCATGATGCTGTAGTCATTCCACTGAAACGCATCTCTGAAACTTCAGGATGATAAAAATGTGGCGCATTTGACGCACGTTAGTGAAATGGAAAAAAAGATTGAGACTTTGGCGAGGATGACAGCTATTTTGAAAGATGTGATTCAGAATAAGGTAATTCGTTTCTCAGTCGTCCTAACAAATAACTGATGTAATCATGTGAATCTTTTTGATGCTTTTTTTGCGGTTTTGTGATAGAAGCTCATTCCTTTTACTGCAACCTCATAAGCAGTATGTATTTAGTTTATTAGTTAATTGTATAATCTAGTTTTGTAGATTTCCTAAATATTTGATTATGACTAAAGGTTGTTTATCCGTGCCTATTTCTACTATTAACTTTAATTTTTTCATTGGATGGAGGGTGCCTTTTGTTTTAAAGAATTTTGTGGTTAAAAATGAAGTATTAAGTTTTCTCTTAAAATACTTGCAGGATCGTATTATAGCTCGCCTTCAACAACCATACTCACTGGACTGCATTCCAGTTGAAGCAGAATATCAGGTTGGTCATCCCATGAATATGCACTTGTGTGAGAATTTCGAAATTGGTCTCTGTCTGTATAACCATACTTCTGACCCTGTATATATGGATGTTCTCCAACACCGAGTGTTTAAGCAATATTTTAAAATATTCTCTGTCAGTCTTTCAAATTGCAAATCCATTAGGAATTATATTTAAGTCATGTTTTTGTCATTTCATTCTATTTCTAGTCATTCAGAGAGACCATACTGAATGTTTATGGTGCTGCTTGGACCTTGTCACAGAAACAATTTTCAGAATTATTGATGAAAGCTGCCAGTGATTATGGTGCCTTGACTGCATCTGTATCAGATTTTCAATGGAGTCAGAACTTCAAGGAGTCTCCTTCAGTGTGGGGGGTATGTTTGAGAAAATGTTAAGCATTATATCCCTGAAATTCTATTGATCCTTGGTTGTGGTTTAAGCGTGTTTTCATGCCATTATCAGATCTATTACCTTTCCTGAAACCCATCATTTTTTATGTATCAAATAAATTCTTTGTTTTGCTCTGTGAGATGTTGTAACCAAATGAGGAAATGATGCATTTAGGATCAAGGAAGACAACACCAAATCTATTTCTTTATCAGTAGCCTTCAGATACAATTTCATTATAATGGAATCTGCTTTTCCATGAAAACCATGGCAGTGAAACAATCGAAGGCTAAATTATTCTAGCTTTGTTGTGCTTCTTGAGAAAGTAGACATTTGTGTTGAACCATACATTGTCAAAATGAGTCACTCTTTGTTGTTATTGCCTTAACAATGCTTCATTTTCATGAATTTTTGAAGGGCTTCATGTACTGCTACTGTGCAGATACCACACAGGATAGATATTTAGCTTCTACCTACTGTAATTGCTAGAGATGAACAATGATTAGTGGAACTATTTGAAACACACGTTGCCCTTGTGGGAGGCTTTGCCCCACAATGGATAATTTGTCTGGTATTGTTCATGCAGGAAATGCTCCGTCCCATTCCTGTTGCTTTAGCATCTTGCACTCGATTCTTTGAAGCCATGTCTGCCATGAGAGAATCATTTGCAACTCTTCAAAATCTGAGAGTTGGTCACTCAGCTTCCTCTCTGCTTACAACACCATTGAAGGATTTGCAAAGTGTACTGCCAGAATCAGACTGTGTGACACCTCCTCCTTGGAGAAGTGAATCAAGTTTTGATGATTCAGCAGTCAAAACCCAGAGGAGACAAGAACACAAGCTACAAGAAGCAGATGATGGAATTAGAGAAGTTGCCAATTTACATCAAGCTGATGACACAAATCATAGGAGGTTGTCTTGGCCTCCATCGGTTAAAAAGAGTGGTATGTAAAGAATACAGTGTCATTCATATTTCTTAAAATGGTTTCTGGAGATTGTATTTATTTGTGATCATTTAATTACAATGAAATCCATCACGGTCTTGTGATTACAGATCAATTCTTGGCCGAAAAAAGGTTTATACCTAAACCATGAATCTCTATTTGTTTTTCCCTTTCTTGGACTCCTATTTTTGGATTAAACGATCTCAGATTTTATGAGATAAGTTTGCTCACCTGAACTGCATCATCTTTGGTATGATCTTAAGAGACTAAAATCAGTTGTACTGTGAAAAGTGTTCTTCTTTCAGGATTTTTGCCTTCTGAACTACATTGCAAATTCCAGCAACGCTGGTCTTAACTGCTGAATGCTAGCTAGGACTGACACTACTTTTAGTTAGTTCACATCATGAAAGTGCCGAACGGATGACGACCTTTTAGTCCATTACACATGTTCCGATTGTCAAAAATGGGTACTCTTTTGGGTCACGGGTCAGCAAGAATTTTAAACGTTTGGAGACATTTGCTTCAAAGCCATACGGGCTTTCTTTGTTCAGGGCCAATGCCTCGGCAACTGGTCTCCCTCCGAATCATCAAATTTATGCATATCCAGACTTCTAGAAAGCTTAGGATATTTAGGATCCAAAAAAGTTAAAAAAAGGCTGAGGTTATTACACAAGAGGGAGTGTCAGTCTGCTAGGGGTCGCTTTAAAGTGCAATAAAGAATGGCCTAAAACCCCGGTGATTGTGCCACACATGTTTCAAAGCCACCACCAATCTAAGCTGCGGACGATCTGGACCAAACATCCTTTATGGGGGATAGGACCCTAACCCGAGCCAGGACATTGCCATCATTTTTTAGCTTCCCCAGAACTAAGAAAACGTAACATGCTGCGTACAATTAATAAAGGGCTTTAGTTTTCGATCTTCAATCCAATACATCTAATTAATGAAGACGCGGAAAAGAGCCTTGTGTGCACGAGTCAGCTCATCAACCTCAGCTACGTGGAACACTTACAGGCCATAAAAGTTCTATTGGTCTTCCATCAAGATGCCGTATGTCTTTGAAGTGACAGATATACCCCTCTGCTTATTATGTCAAACACAACAAAGAGTTTCCGTGAGAACAGAAGACGAGGAAGGGGATTTGACTATCCCGGCCTTGACAAAGATCGTTTTCGTGTTTATAAGCTCAAGCTTGTTTTCATGTTCTTCAAATTCAAAGGCTTCATACTCTAATTATCAATCAAAAGTAAAATCATTCTTATTTCAGTTCCACACGTTAAAGGTAGAATAAGTGCAGCACAAAATGAGACATTGGGTAATATATAGTAATTCTTGTCAAACACAAACGATTACAATCAACGAACACAGTGATCTGGCGCTGCCCACGCGTTGGAAGGGACCATATAATTGTATATATAGCGCACCCACCACATCAAATTTTAAAATACTTAAAAAAAAAAAAGAAAAAAACCATGATCTAACCCTTGTCCTGCAACAATCCATTTCCTTGTCTTCGATCTTTCCGTTTTTATTTATCGGACTGATACAACCCACTGGCAACCCACTTCTGTTCCGATTGATGATATCACCACTTCAGACAGCATCCATGATTCCTATTCTATTATTGGATGCACACACATGCACTCACCACCAATGTCTGTATGTGTAACAATCATCTAGCATTAAAAAAAAAAAGAGTGTACGAAGGTGGTAATTGTAACTGATAGCTGCTTCCTGGGCCCTACCACGAGATCAGAAATTGTTCGGTTCAGATATATCCAAAAATCATTTTTGGTGGGTTCCACAGGTCAATCTTTGTCACCCATTATAGAAGTGGGCCCCAAGGGGGGCCCATATCAAGTGCGAGATGGTGCAGGTTACGCGTATGGGCATCTTAACCATTTGAATTTCTCCACTTAACCCCACTAAAAAATTGGAGAGACAGAAAACGGAGAAGGAAAGACCGTGCTCCTACGCTACGCGGAACAGTCGACTTACCCTAGTCTTGCGCGTCGTGGCCACTCAATCTGGAAATCTGGAACGGCATGAAAATTTGTGTAGGGAGAACAATTGGAAAATTTGCAGATAAACTTAGTCGTTGAGCCAATTTATTTATAAAACCATGACATATTTTATTGATAAAAATTATGTGAAGCTCAAAATACATTTTTAATGATCATATTTATCAGTTAAATAAATTTAATAAATTAAAAATTTTGTAAGAATTAAATATAAAAATTAATTAATTAAAATAAATTTATTTTAATTTAAATTTTAATAAAATTGAGTTGATAAAATTAATATTTTAATAATTTTAATTCTGAAAAAATTAAAATCAATTCGTATAATTTGTTTTATGAATTTTAATTTTAGATTAGGTATAGTGCAAAATTAATTGTTTATTTTAACTGAAAATGGTTGCATTCCAGGGGTTAGATTCATGTTGATTGATTAAATTTAATCGTAAAATAATAAATGCTAAATTCGTCAAACAAGGACACGAGGAGGGGTTTATATAAATCACGCAACATTTACTTGTATTGATTAAAGATCGCCGAATTTAAAGTTTGAGAATAATAGCAGAGATTTGAATTTCAAAAATCACTTACAATCAGTTGATTTCAAAAAAGAATATTATGAAAAACAGTTTTTCATAGAGCAATAAAAAATTATGGTCAAGCGGCACTTATAAAATATCGAAAACGACATCGATTGGTTGCAGGAGAACATGACATACAGATTATTATTATTGATGACATAACAAACTTAATCTTTAAGCATGGGCATCAAGCGAAAAAGACGTGTTAATCAACCTACCTAATTAATAAAAATTATAGCTTTCTTAATGACACCTAAACCCGCAAGAGCCGGCAATGGCAAAAAAGTCAAAGAAATTTCATCGCCACATGACGGTTGGTACCTGGATTAGATTAGATTAGACTCGTCTTTTTATTTATTTTTTTATTTAAACAAAAGATTCACGGTAATTATACGAAGAGAAGAGGGTATATGCTTTGGCAGCCATTTCAAAAATTTAATATTATTTTTTTATTAACTTAAATTTAATTTTTTTTACATTAACACTTTTACTTAATAAAATCAATAAAATTAAATATTTGAGATACAAGATTAATAAAAATAAATTTATTTATATTAAATAATATTTAAATAATATTTATTTATTTTATAAAAAAATAAATAAAAATATATAATTGATAATTTTTAATTTTAATTTATAAATTTAATAATTAGTATATAAATTTTTAAAAAAAAATTTTTTTTTTTTCATAAATTTGTTAAAAAAAATTAATATTTATTATCAAAAAGATAAAAATATATATATATATTGCAAAGGATTAGATTAGATGCATGCGAAATTTATTGTACGAGTCATCGCACCATAAAAAAATACTCTACCGACGCGCCCATCACGGTTCAATGTTTTTTTTTTTAATCAAAAGAAAAAAAAAAGTAGTAAATTGCTACCCTCAGCCTCTACGCTCGCGTTCGCTTCGCTGTTATCTCTTCTCTTCCATCTTCTTTTAGAATTCTCTCCGCAATTTCTCTCTCTGCGTCTCTGTTTTTCTCTCTGGCAATTGACAAGGACGATCTCGGCGCGAAAAAATGTATGAGATCCCGATGTCACTGAATTTACCACTTTACCCTCAATCCCTCTCTTGAGGCTTAAATATTCCTTCTACGCGTACCTGTATTTGGAATATTTGGAATTTCGGTTTCAATTAATTGACGTGTTTCCGACGTATCGAACATCTTCCCCTCTCTGCGTACAAACTTCCAAAGCCAAACAACCCCCCGAATTAAAGACTCGATTCGCTCAAACTCTATTGCTTTCGTAACTTCTAATTAATTAATTAATACTCCGACAGGAAAAAAAAAAAAGAATTGAAAATAAATGCAGAAAAGAAAATTTTATGAAGTCGGGCGGTAGTCGTGATCGTTTCGTTTCTTCTCATCCATTTTCATGGAATTTGAATTTGTCTTCTCAAGGTGCTTCTTTCTCTCTCATCTGCATAAACAGTTGTTGTATCGTGTGCACGTATGTGCTCTTATGTCGGGTTTGCCAAAAGGTTTTAAAGAATGTGCTGTACTGTCTTTGTGAATGTTCGTGTCCGGAAGGGGAGCTAATGTGTGGTGTTGTGTTTGAGACAGGGAATTGTGATATTCTTGGACGTAGTTTGAGGTTACTGTGTCGGGATTTTGATGGGGAAATGTGAGGATGACAGATGCGTTTTTCCTCTGACAAGTCTCCAGATCGGGTACGTATTTTGTATTTTATTTCATACAAATTGCTCGGATTTTTGTAATGTTTTTTAACGATTTCTTTGATGAATTTTTGTTGTATCAGTTCTGCAAGAATCTGAAATTTTCATTATTCAGAGTTTTGTTACTTGTTAGAGAACAAGGATGATTTCTTTGATGAATTCTGGCTTGTATTAGTTCTCCAAGAATCTGAAAATTTCATTATTCAGAGTTTTGTTACTTGTTAGAGAACAAGGATGATTTCTTTGATGAATTCTGGCTGTATTAGTTCTCCAAGAATCTGAAAATTTCATTATTCTGAGTTTGATTCTTCACTGAAAATTCTAGACTACTTTCTGATTCATTAGACCAAGCTTAAAGAATGAGCCTATTAACGTATATGTTTGACTATAAGATTTCCAACATCCCCCCACCCTGGTTAGTATTAATATACCTTTGTGGCTAAATTCAAATTTCTGTGGATCTTGTGCTCTAAATGATGATGTGTGTTGGTTTATCTCTTTCTTTGTTTTGTTCGTCGGAGGCTTGATTAATTGTTGTTGACTTTTTGGTTACTTTTATCTTTGTTCGATTGCAGAGACTTGCAGTCTTATCTGTCCGACCTAAGGCTTTTCCTGGCTGTTGAAAGTAAAAAATTATACATCCTGGTGGACAATCGGCCATGGCTGAGAGACCTTGGTTCCCAGCCGGCACACTTGTGGCAGTTGATGGTTACCAAGGTCAGTCAGAACACTTGAATTTTCCAGAAAAAAGAATTGGTCTTTTTCAAGCTTTTTGATGCTTGATAGATAATGCTTTTATTTAATTTTTCCATTTATAGTCTAGGTTATCTCCTTTTGCAAACTCTAAGGCCCAGAGGGGAAGAAAAAGAGGAAAGGAGACTTCTTCTCAGCCTCAGCTTAGTAAAGGAGAAAAGATTAGGAGATGGTTCTCGTTGGTTGATGCAACAACCTTGTCTCGGAAAAGGGAGTTGTTACCCATGAAGACATTACGGAAATCTTTGCTTTTGAGTGGTGAGTTGCAGAGGACCCTCTATGGTTTTATTGTGTTCGAAGTTGCATGGAGCACTGTCCGTGGCATTAACTACTCGAATGAGCTTCAGGTACTGCCCTTCTTACTGGTGTGTAAGTTTTTTTTTTCTTTTTTCTTTTTTTTTTTTCAATTTTTGGGAGTTTTGTTTGGTCAATGTTTTTCATCTCAATTGCAGGCTGACACATCTCTGGCCATTGAGGCTAAGACCATGCAGAGATGGGAATTTGATAGCATCACACAAGCTGCAAATTGTATATCTTTGTGGTTCTCTGGGACATCCTCTGAGCAGCTACAATTGAGAGACTTTCTGGATTCTGTTAAAGGTATTGCTTTGTTCTCATGATCACTTATTTTAAGCTGTTAATAACTGTCTGAATTATGAATTGCCAGCAATCATTTGATGATAACATTAAAATCCTTAATGATTTGGATATAAGGGATGGGCACATGTGTCTTGGCAAAGCTGACATTCAAACGTCATGTTCATGTGAGGATCGCTTTTTTGGAGAAGAGTGGGTAGTACTGTGACTATTCTTTTTTGCATACCTTTTTTGAATTTGTAAGCACTTGATGTTTAGATGTGAGTGCACATGTGAATGTGTCTGGAATCATTTTCTTAACTTAGCTAAGCATGCACACATTAGTGTCTCATAAACTAGCCTCTGTCAGTTGGTAGTAGTTCATTCTAGAAGACTTTATTATAATGTTGTTGTAATGTATTGATTAACCAGAGTGATGCCAGATGCAGGAAGACAAGCAGTTTTGTGATGGATGGGTAGGACATAGCACCTGAATTCAGTTTTGTGGAAGAGAATTTCTATATTGCGTTACCCCTAGATGTCTACAAATGTTGATAATGAAGAGAGGGACTTAAGGTCTTACACTGTTGCAAACTGATGCATCATATGGAAGATCTCATGTTTTGGCTTAAGCTTTTTAACTAAAGATACATGAAAAGGTTGCCTTTTCATGTGTTTTCTAGAAACAAAAAAGAGAGAAGCAATGCTGGCTTCTTCTTGAGTAGTGCTGGTTTTCACTTATTTTTTGTTAACATGGTGTCATTTATAATGTATCAGTTTAGCTAAATAATAAGACAATTGCTACATGTATCTGCTGCTAGTTGAAGTAGATATGCCATCTAGCCATTGTGGGGCAAGCCTATTGATGTTCCTCTACCCCACCTTTTAGGTCACATTGCAAGTGCACAGCATGCTAAATGGTGGACTCATGTGCTTTCTTTGATAGAGAAAGCCCAAAAATAAAAAAAATCTTACCATATTGTGTAATTTGTAATTTTTCAGGCGAGGCCTTTTATGATGCTGAAGATGACTTTGCAAGGGCTGTCTCTATTGATGATGAGGAGGATAGTAGTCCTGATAATCTGTGGAGTGAGGCTAGTTCTTCACACTGCCTTAATAGCTTTTTTGATTTAACTCCTGGGATGGTAGAAGCTGATACAAGTGAGCCACATACTCCTCCCCCTACCGGGCCTTATAAAAGGAGGAGGGTAAACAAGTCCATTGGTACTGGGTTTGAAGTCAATTTCTGCTCTGAGGAAATGCAGAGTGAAACCCCAGATTCATTGTACAACTCTGAGACTTGTACTAGTGATTATGAAAGCAGTATAGAAGCTAAGCAGTATCAAGATGTTCTGATTTTGTTTAGGTTTAATGACCATGACCTTCCATTTAAATTGAGGCAAATAATAATGTCTGACTTGCGGTTACTCACTTTGCTGGAGGCTGGGCTTCCATCTTGGGTTATTTTTCTTCAATCATATCCAGTATTTTGCCATCTTTATCGCCCCTGGATGTGTCCTTTGGCAAGAGCTTTATATGTCCTGATCTCTGTTGTCACAGTTCTTATAGGATTTTATGATTTATATAAGAATGTCCCAGTTCTTAAAGCTAGTTTGTGGGGACCACTTTTTGACTGGATTGAAAGTTGGGAGATGGTATCAAGGATCAAGTACTTGGGAACCATGCTATTTCTACATAACTTTGAGAAGGCTGTTAAATGGTTTTTAATGCTCACACGGACCATGCGGTCATTCTTTTCTGTTTTCACCCAACCGTTGGTTGAACCAGTTATGGAAATTTTGGGCTTTGTTGTTCCTGTTTGGAATATGTTCATGGAAGTAGCTGAGAGCTTGTGTTCCGTTGTTTGGGTTGTGATCAGTTCTACATTCACCACAGTAGGAGGTCTAATAGAGTTCATACTATGGCCTATGTGGTTTGTCATCTTGATCATATGGAACACAGGTGGATGGGAATCTCCATTGGTTAGCATTATGTGACTTTCTTGTTGGTCATCTACTGGTAAAGATCTGAT
This sequence comes from Rhizophora mangle, assembly GCA_037832345.1. Taxonomy (NCBI): domain Eukaryota; kingdom Viridiplantae; phylum Streptophyta; class Magnoliopsida; order Malpighiales; family Rhizophoraceae; genus Rhizophora; species Rhizophora mangle. Next base: position 975,177 of record JBAPLJ010001937.1, on the reverse strand, counting down.
AACAATTTTACTTTATTTTCTTTTGTGCTGCAGCAAACTCCATATTATGGGTCACTTGGGAGATACTTTATGCTCCAGTTCGCATGATCCTTGCCCTGGCTGGTTTTGTGACTGTCTTTTGTGCCTGGATATTGAAACTGATTGGTGATATTTGGCAGTCTGCAAGTACCATATTCCAGTTTGCTTCAGCTTCTGAGGCAACAGTGAGTCCATATGAGGTTTCCATGTGGCGGTCACTTTGGAATGATCTCTTTTCTCAGGTTGGAGCTTATACTTGCAGTAGAGAATACTGCACAATATTCAGTCTTGGTTTCTTCTTATTCACTGAAATATTTTCAGGTCTTTCGTGCTGTTAGGAGCATATTAAACGGTTTTGTTGCCTTCTTCACAGCCTGCAACAGGCATCGCCTTAGGTAACTTCACATCACTTTGATTATTTCACACCTTTGACATTACTTTGGTTGTTCCATGCCTACTTTCTACCTACTGTTGCACTTTCTCCCATTTTGTGGTTTGTCTAAAATCGTTTTAAGTTTCACAAGTGCAATTTCAAAGAGTTGTAGAATGAGAAATTTAGTGTGACAATTTTTTAGGCTCTGAAGCTGCAACACATCTTTGGATTGGGAGCAGTGAGACATTTGAAGCTTTAATTTCTTGTGTCTTTGAAAACCACTAATCTATTATTGGGCAATCTAGGCAACATGGAGGCATAGGACTTTGCTGAAGGATTTTATAAGTGCTGTGTAGAAATGGTTCTGTTGATTATTCGATGCTGATGTTTTACCATATTGGAGGTTTTGTTTGACAAATTTTACATGCAATATACAGCATTTATAATCACATGCACGACCTATTACAGAGGATGCATTACTGTCAAGCGCAGAGACCACAAACTTCAGATTCTAGAAATGTTAGAGCGACGGTTGGGACTAGACGGCGGGTGAGTAGTCCTAAACATGAATGCATGAATAACTAGTGGCTCTCACTTCTTGTACAACAAATTGAATAACTTGCTGTTTCACAACATTGTGTCTTTGGTGGTAGTTTACTGTTTGATGTGCAAGTGAATGGTATTTATCTTGAAATACATGTATTTTCTAATTGGCATCTTAACTTTCGTTGGGTGCAGTATCTGGAAATACAACTATTGACTTAACTGTATGATTGCTATTTTTCTGCTTAGCCCCATTGTTAAGATAACCAAAAAGGGTAGGGAAATTTAGAGGGGACAGATTTTTGCATTTACATGCAGTTTCCAGTCAAAAAAGTGGTGACAATTTTTTTTAAGCCTTTACACATCCCTGATGAAATAATTTTTGTTGCGAAATCATACCTGCGAGTTTACCTTGCCAATTTACTTCTTTAACTTTAGATTTAGCTACCATGGTTTCATGATTCTTTAAACTGATTGTATTGTCTGTGGTTTTGCAGCCTGAGGCAAAAAGGAATATTCCCATCAGACAAAACACAATTTAGAGGCTGTACGAAAGGGTACCCTGGATACAGAAGCTTATTTCCTAGAAACTACAATTTGCAGCAAGGTAGCAAGAGAAATCTACAAAGCAATAAAAAAAAAAAAAAGAGGAAAGGGTATCCCTTCACTCTACTTGGTTTTGGCCCACTGGCGAGCATAGGACATAGATGGAGCTTTATTCTTTTGTTCTTTTCGTATTTCCGTTCGTTTTTCCTTTTGGCAACATTTCTTGGCTTCCATATGCTTGCTACCCCACAAAATAATCTTCCCCATACTTTCTTCTCTGTCCCTTTTTCTTTTAAAAGAGAAGTTAACAGGATGTAAATAGCGTACGTAGACAAACTGTACAGTGTTTTGTCAGGTAAGTTATAGAAGTTCAATTTTGATATTTACATATGAGTTGACGGATCTTCAAGATGATGTATGTTTAGTACCAGCCGGACTTCAAGACGAGATCGAAAACCAAATATTGCCTTAAACGAAGCCTACATAAAAGCCAACAGTAGAGCTTATTCAGGCTCATAAATTTTGCCTCGAGTCATGGCCTCAAACTGCGAATGATATCAACCTGTGAGAAGCTTCAAGTCTCCAGACTCCACAGCCATCGGGCTCAACGTCCTCTGCGATATAAGCAACAACCGCACAATTACATTTCATGAGGGAAAATCTGCTTCCTGGAGCCCCAGAACTTTGAAAATGACTTCATGTCCAAATGGCACTCTCACAACGTAAAAAATATATAAATAAATCAGCATGAGTGTCAGAGAATTAGCATGATCTGCTGCAGTGTAATGTGATCTCCCACTAATCACAAACCACTACTCAAGCAGACATGAGCCCCACAAATGCTCACTCACACGAAGCACATATACGCAATGAAGCCTTAAAATACTGACAAAAACCACGCTATCCAATGGCCCACACCCACAAGCATGACGCCCATTGGGAAGGAATAGCAAACAAGATCCAAGATCTGCAAATCTTTGATGGCCCATTTTGATTGCTCAAAGGCCTCAGAGTCTGATCGTGGCAATCTGGCAAACGTTTAGGTGCGATCAATGAGATCCATAGATATTTCTTCCTCAGAAATATAAAACCCAATGACTTTTATTTTTATCATTCGACGGTTAACGATTTTCAAAAAGAGATAATTATTCACTTTTTTTTTTTTTAAGATAATGCTTCAAATTATTTCACAAGGTAAGAGACTTGGCCACCAATTCTACATCTGCAATTCATCGTTTTTCGGGTCTCATCTTTTAATCCGAAATGAAATGGATTGTGAACAATTTATATATATATATATATATATATATATACAACAGGCTCCTTCACTCTCTGTTCAACCCCCGTGTTCCATGCATCAAAAGAGAGGCTCGAGGCCTGTGTGCCGGCTCTCTCTGCCTTTTGTTCTTGTCGTTGTCTGACACGTGGGTCCCAACCCACTATCTCGAAATCCGCACACACACACTAACGAGGCACACTTGACACTCATTTCACTCACTCACTCCACTTTTTCTTACTCTATGTTCTGTGGAAGAAACCCCATCGCCTCCTTTGGCTGCTTCCCCTTCTGAAAAGAGCCCAGAGAGCGTGATAAATCACTAGACTCTCTCTCTCTCTCGCGCGCGCGCGCCCTGCTGCATTGAGAACCAGGGCATGGAGCGTCGGGTTATCATGTACTTCTTCTTACTTGTTTGCTTGCCCGCTTTTGCAGGTAACAAAATTAGAAATGGAACTCTCTGTTTAGCTCCAAGGAAAAAGATTGGAAAAAAAAAAAAAACCAAAGATAATGGTAAATGGCAACGTTAAAAGGAAATTTTGAAAGATAAAGTTATATTTGCTCAGCGTTTTTATGTTTCGGGTTACTTTAAAGAAATGTATGTGTGTGTGCTTGTATTTTTTTTTTTTTTCTAAACATTTTTACAGATGCGGGCTCGATCGGAGTGAACTATGGAAGAATAGCAAATAACCTTCCTCCTGCAGTCAAAGTGGTGGATCTCCTCAAGTCGCAGGGTCTTGAGCGGGTCAAGGTGTTCGACACTGACCCGGCAGTGCTCAAAGCTTTGTCCGGATCCGGAATCAAAGTCACCGTGGATTTACCCAACGAACTTCTCGTCTCCGCCGCTAAAAACTCGTCTTTTGCACGCTCATGGGTTGAAAGTAACGTCGCCGCTTATCACCCGTCCACTCAAATCGAAGCCATTGCCGTGGGCAACGAAGTATTCGCGGACCCGCACAACACGACCAACAACCTCGTGCCAGCCATGAAAAATGTCCATAAAGCTCTTGTCAAGTTCAATCTTGACTCCTCCATTAGAGTCTCCTCTCCCATTGCATTGAGCGCTCTCCAATCGTCCTATCCGGCGTCAGCCGGGTCATTCCGATCCGAATTAGTGGAACCGATTTTCAGGCCCATGCTGGACTTCCTCCGTCAAACCGGGTCATACCTCATGGTCAATGCCTATCCGTTTTTCGCATTCGAGTCCAACTCTGATGTTATTTCTCTGGATTACGCGTTGTTTAGAGAGAATCCTGGTGTTGTGGACTCGGGCAACGGGTTGCGGTACTTCAATCTCTTCGACGCCCAAATCGACGCCGTTTTTGCTGCAATATCCTCCTTGAAATACGACGATATAAACATTGCCGTAACCGAGACTGGTTGGCCCTCCAAAGGTGACGAGAATGAGGTGGGTGCTAGTGTAGAAAACGCGGCTGCTTACAACGGAAATCTCGTTCGTAGGATTCTTAGGGGCGGTGGGACCCCCTTGAGACCAAAAGCAGATCTGACGGTCTACTTGTTCGCTCTCTTCAACGAGAACGAGAAACCCGGGCCGACCTCCGAGAGAAATTACGGGCTCTTTCACCCCGACGAGGAAAAGGTCTACAATATCCCATTCACCGTGGAGGGGCTGAAGAATTACAGGGACACCCGTTCTCCGGGCACCGGTTATCGGCGGGTTAGGACTCCGGTCCACGGAGGCGTGTCGAAGAGCAGGAAGGGTAACACGTGGTGCCTGGCGAATGCTGATGCAGGGAATGAGCGGCTGCAGGCGGCACTAGACTACGCTTGCGGAGAAGGTGGTGCTGATTGCCGTCCGATCCAGCCAGGCGCAACGTGTTACGATCCCAACACACTTGAGGCGCACGCGTCTTTCGCGTTCAACAGTTATTACCAGAAGAAGGGGCGCGCGGGCGGCACCTGTTACTTTGGAGGGACGGCGTTCGTCGTTAGTCAGCCTCCCAGTGCGTATTTTAGCCACTTTTCCTCCCCAGCGTACTAACATGCTCTTTTAATTGGTTTATTTATTCATAGTGATGTTAATGTGTGTGGATGAATGTGCTCGAGCTTGTCCTCGAGGAATGTGAGACGATGATGCACGCCAGGTCAGAGGTAAGGTCAAAAAGGTCGGGCCATGTGACTGAGCCAGGATTGTTGTGGAGAATCTTTTGACCTGCATCAATTGTGGGCCCAACGTGGGGATAGTTTCTCAGTGGTTTTGCGTTGTGCTTTGGTCAATTATATTGGCAATTCGAGTGGATTTTTGTTAGCCTGGGGCAATATAATGTTTGCTTATTATTCCAAGGCATTATGCGGTTTTAACTTTATATTCACAAAAGAGTTACTGTGTGCACTTATCGATGATAGGAATCCACATAGCGCGAGGAATTCTTGGAAGTGATAAAAGTTGTTGACTTTTGTGCTTTTAAATACTTTCCTTTCTGTTTGTTTTGTACGCTTAAAAAGAGTGTTTTGTCTTTGCAGAGTTTGGGCGATGTGAGTTTCCAACAGGATACTGAAGAAAGGGAACTGGAGTTGTTTGGGGGGGGGGGGGGGTTGGTATTGTATTGGAGGGACTTGTGTAGTTAGCTATAGCTGTTCTGACGGATTTTGGGGTCCCATTGTATTTATTTTGGTGCTGATGGCGTTGGTAGGTAATTATCTTGCCCACCTTCCCCGTAACTATAGTACAGCATATGGTGCTTACGATTCACCTTGTATTATTGCCTCCACCCTTTGATTAGTGGACCTGGGGGGGGGGTCTCTTTAACATATGTCGCTATTCACCTTGTATTATTATCATCTCACCCTTTTAAGTCACCCGTGACACCCAGGATGGTTCATAAGATGAATAATGAGACTAGGCCAACTCTATTTCTTTTGAAAGACTTGCCTTCCATTTGATCTTGGTCAAATGAAGAAATTAAGATATTATTTGTAAATTACACATTTTGTGAAAAAAGTTACACGTAAATAATCTCAATTTAGAGCCGGATTATTTTAACTTTGAGAGAGAAGCATCCAAGAGAAAGGGACCCCATGGCCAAAAGATACTGTTCCTTGCCGGCTTAAAGTGTGAATTTGAATCTAATATTCACTCTTGTGTGTTTCCATTTTATCTTTTATCCCTCCAGGAGCCAAATCTTCTTTATTTCAGAGTGGAGGTATGGTGGCTTTCATCAAGAAGTGAAATTTTTCTCATTTTCAGAATAATTAGTTTCCTATGGATTTTGAGAAGCGAACGTTACCTTTGGATTTCAATGGATGCATTTGCTGCGGATATTCCTGATTTGGTCGAAACAGGCCTTTATAAAATATCCTATATACAGGATTAAATATCCTATATATGCTTTATCAAATCAAAGCTCTGTGTAACCCAAATGCCTAGATCACGTTCAGATTAAATTGAAATGTAATACAATAATAACAATATCACAAACATAAATCGGTTACAGTTTCCAAAAAAAAAAAACAAAATTGAGAGAGGGAGGGGGTAAACAATGAACTATAGTGGTGCTAAATATTAAAAAATTATAATTTCATTAATTTGATAAAAATATTATATGTAATAATTAATATATATATATATATATATGTTATTATATAATTATAAATATTTAAATTTAAATGATTTAATTTAATTAATTTTTATTTAAATAAAATATTAATTTAAATTAATATTAAGACTAAAAGTTGAGTTTAAGTTTCGGGTTTCAACCAATTAACAAGTTGTGTGGGTCAAAATATGGTGCAAAAAAGCTGAGATTTCTTTTCGAGGGGAAAAAGAATAAGATTGAAATCATAAATCTAAAAGTTTTCACAGAGGTTTTACATTAGATGTAAAAAGAAAAAGAATTGTAGGCACCAAGTACCTCCCATTGTTCCTGTCAAGAGGCATCTATATACGGCGTAGCTTGCAGCTGAGATACTCACTTCCCTGTATTATTGTTTAGCCACATGATGCAATTCTTGCTTCCACTCTCCGTGCTATGGTGAATGGCCATAGTCTACATGTGCTCTGTTTTTTTAAAAAAATAAAAAACATATATATTACATGAATATTTTGTTATTTATCGTATCTATAAATAAAAATTTAAAATTACTGTTAAACGTATTTATTTAATTTTTTATAGAAATAATTTATCACTTAATTAATAATAGACTCAAACAAAATTTCACTACAATTAATTACAAAAAATATTAAATTAAAAATTTGACATTCGGTACTTTAATCAGGTCTTTAACATTGACGAGGATACTCAAGTACATTTCAGCACGAAGGGGGTGAAGTGATAGAACCTGAATTCAAACATGGGTCAACTGCGAAAAATACACGTTAAATTAACATCTAAAATCTCACCTTATATGGTCATTATCCACGTTTGCTGAGTGGTAAAATGGTTCTCCGAAGGAATATGTATAAAATTAATTTTAAATTTTTATAATTAAAATTAATTAATTTATATTTTATTCAAGTTTTATATTTTTAAATTTATTTTGAATTAATTATTTTTTAATGAAAAATAATAAAATTGTTAATAATTTTTATTTAATAAATATAAAATTTTTAATAATTTTAATATTTTTTATTTTAAAAAATAGAAACACATTTAAATATTATAAAATATAATAAAGTATTTGGTATTTAAAATTTAATTATAAAAACTTAAAATTAATTTATGTATTCCGTACAAGGACAATTATTTTGCATGGACACTTTTGCCCGCAAAAAGAAGGACAGGGCCAGGCAGCAACAAAACCAGGGGTGGGGTTGGGGGTGAAGCTGACACAATGGTTGTCTATATCGGATTACTGGAGGAACTGTCCATTCAACAGAGTCTTCCAAGATCAGGTTACAGGGAAATAATCAATTCTCTGCGAAGGAATGGCCAGTTTCCCTCCCCTCTCCTGTTTATGTTTACGCTAATGAATTGATAGCTTTTCTATTCTAAAAAACCTGATGCGTACGGACCCTATTCCCGTCCGTCTAGATTTGCTCGACAGCAACCTAAAAATAATAAGGAAGGCTGAACCAATTAACCCTAACTAATCCAGGATAAAGGCCCAGTAGGCTTACGAGTTTAGACCGCTAGACCCCCGAATTGAGAATTCTTGCGTAAAATGCTGCCTGCCAATTAGCCATCACTCGCCATAAACAGAAATGTTACACGGTTGGTTGGCACTTGACATGATTGTTGGTTGTAAAGTTTTAATTTTTTGATATTTGTGTATCATATAATTCATACATGCATATGAGACGCATAGAAATAAACAATAGTTTGGCAAGGAAATTAACATCTTAAAAGGAGATATCGGAGTATAGAGTACGTTTAATGAAACTTAACTATAAATTGTGGCTAGAATTTCAATTTTTTCGGAAAATTTTACTTGCATTCTCTTTTGGATTGAACAACGCTTGGTAGATGTGCGTCTATTGGTTTATTCTAGGCCAAGTTAGCATTTCCTTCCCGATGTGCCGTCCGTTCTGCAATTAATTTCAGAATACTGGCCAGAAAAAGCGAAGTAAAATCACAGCTACAAGCTAGGAGGACTCGGTCAACAAAGCGTAGGACGTTTTCGTTTTCTCCCGTCTAAAAGGTTAAGAGAGTCTCTAGGCATTTGCTTCGGTCAACATAAAACACACGATTTATTTTTAGAACTCCATTTTGGAACCAAAAATTGCCCAGGATAGTCCTACCAGCTAATTGTACACCTGAAGAATCACCTCTTCTTTGTTGTTGAACAATTCCAGACCCAACCCACGAAAGAAAATCTTAAAGAAGAACGAAAGGATAAAAAAAAAAAAAAAAAGGAAAACAGAGAGAACGGCAAGATTATTTTACTTTCCTTGTGATTAAGACATGCCTAGCAAGTTGAGGAAGGCACTTGGGGCTGTGAAAGACCAAACCAGCATTAGCCTTGCCAAGGTTTCTAGCACCAATGCATCAAACCTGGAAGTTTTGATCCTTAAGGCCACGAGACACGATGAAGTCCCCATTGACGAACGTTATGTGAAGGAACTGCTCGGCCTCATCTCGTCCAACAAAATTTTTGCCGCCGCTTGTGCGCAAGCCATTGGCAAGAGGATTGGCAAAACAAGGAATTGGATTGTGGCTCTCAAGTCCCTTATGCTCGTACTCAGAATTTTCCAGGATAGTGATCCCTACTTCCCTAGAGAAGTGCTTCATGCAATGAAATGGGGCGCCAAAATCCTTAACCTCTCGACATTTCGGGACGAATCTAATTCAAGCCCCTGGGATTATACTGCCTTTGTCAGGACATTTTCTCTCTACCTTGACGAGCGCTTAGATTGCTTTGTTACGGGGAAGCTTCAAAGAAGATTTACTAACAACAAGAGGGATTGTTCCCCTCCAAGAAGCCAGCGCGCCAGCGATTCTATTAATGACATGAAACCGGCAATACTGCTTGATAAAATCTCTTATTGGCAAAAATTGCTTGACAGAGCAGTTGCAACCAGACCAACTGGTGTAGCCAAGACAAACAAGCTGGTGCAAGTCTCTTTGTATGCAGTTGTTCAAGAGAGTTTCGATCTCTATCGAGACATATCCGATGGTCTTAGACTTCTTCTGGATAGATTCTTTCACTTACCTTACCAATCTTGCATCAGCGCCTTCCAAACTTGTGTCAAGGCCTCAAAGCAATTTGAAGAACTTTGTTCCTTTTATGATTTATGCAAAAGCATTGGAGTTGGAAGAACTTCCGAGTACCCAAGTGTGCAAAAGATATCAGAAGAGCTTATAGAAACATTACAAGAATTCTTAAAAGACCAATCTTCTTTCCCAACTAATGGCAAATCACTACCCTGCTTGCTCCTCCCTGCTGCACAAGCTAGGGAACGTTCTTGGAGCTCCGAAAGATTTAAATCCACAGATTATTCAGAGACGGCGGAGAGTTTTCCAGAGAAAGGATCAGAAATTGGCTCACATTGTACCTCGTTAGAGGATCTTATTAGTACAACAGAAATGGGAACGAGCCCAGGTAGCTCTATGGACAATTACCTGGAGCAGTTCGAGAGACGATCTCAGACAGAAGATATCGCTAGTGGTGCTGATACAGGCTCCATTCGATCAATGCCACTTGATCAATCAACAATAAGTGCAGCTAATAGTTACTTAGACCTTGTTTCATTGGATGATTGGCCCCCAGAAGAATACAAGCAGGAACATGATCAAGGACAGAGAACATCAGCTTTGGAATTGAGCACAGGCCTATCTGATTCTTGGGAGATGGTGCTAGCTGAGACTGCAAACCAACCAACGGAAGTATCATCGAATGCAGGCGAAGGAATTGAGGCTTCCAATGTAGACAATCTGTTTCATCAAGAGTCAACGAGTGTCGCTAACGCAATTGATCCCCCAGTCGCAAGAAACTTACTTGACCAGGCTACGATAGAAGAGCACCGATACAATCCATTCCTGCAAGACACAACTGAAATACCTACGATTGCTGCCGCTGCCGACAACCAGGTTGCATTTCCTGTCAACGACATGTTTGTAGTGGCTCCCACATTTCAGGCAAACCCAACCTTTAGTTTGCTGAATCCCAGTGAGCCTATGGCACAGAATGCAGATGATCCTTTTGGACCTTGCCTTAGTGCAACGGCTGAGGGACACGATTCTAATAGCTCCCTCGATCAAGAGAGTCTGTTGCAAGAACAGCAACTTTGGCTACTGCACCAAAATAAGATTATAGCAAAGAACATGTCATGATTCGAAATCAAGAGATGACTCGAATTATCTATGTAATCACATGCAGTATGCAAGGTTGTTCAATCAACTCTGCTTTTCACTCCAACCTTGGTAGCTCATGGATGAGAGCACATCAAACTTTAATTAACAATAGCATAAGTATTCAATGATCCACTTGAAAATCCTGGAAATTTTCCAATTGACTTTCACGTAATTTGCTGGGAATGGAAAGATGACCCTGACGTGATCAGTTGACTTTGTTCCACAGCTTAGAGATTAGAGATCGAATCTTGAATATGAAATTAAGAATTCATGTGACTATTATTAAATTTTATAATTAGTATCAATTTATAGCTTTACATAATTGATATTCAGATTCCTACATTCTCGGGGTAACGTCAAAGAAAGGGATTATTTATTGTAACGATCTTTGGGCTCTGGCAGATTGTGTGTGCAACTGTACCTTTCAGCCATCTCTTCTGTGGGGCGCCTTGTTGAGGGTGCGAGACGGGAAAGAATGGAAAGCTCCCCTACTCTTCTGGCTGACGTCGGTGATCGATTGGGCTTCTGATTGGATTTAGATTTGCTTGGATATAAAGATAGGATTAATCGAGCTGAATGGCTCGTAGGGCCCACGAATTCAGACTATTCCCCACAGGGATTCCGGTTTCATTTGCTAGTGGGCATCACATTTAGAGATTATATGGGCCAGTTCTCCAGGCCAGTCTATCAAATAAGGCCCTATTTGCTGGCTCAATCAATCCAAAACCACCGCCAGTTTTATACTTTTAGTGCATCTAGTTAAGACACTATCGCTAGAATTTATTAGTTTTATATTCTTTCAGCCTCCCTTGTTTAAAAAAAGAAAAAGAAAAAACCACCCAGAGCAGAACGGTTCCTTTGCTTGGGCATCTTGGTCCACCTGCGATTTCACCACCAACTCTAGCCAGTTTGCAAGACCCAACTGGAATCGTGCTTGACTCGATGGCCCGATAGGGAGTCCAACTTGGAAACATTACCGCCAATCAGATTTTCTCTACTTTCAATAAATGGTACCTTCTTTACACCGCCATTCGCCTGTTATTCCTCCGCAATAACGCCAACTTCGGGTCAAAGTAGAGAAATGCGATTAGTGAAAACGTTTCGGGTTTTGATTTATAATAACTGGCCCGCCCGGTAACAGGTCACCAAAAAAGAGTTATCCGCTACGCTCACGGTTTCTGTGACAACACGCGCACCTTATTTTAATTCGTGACCAAAGCCTTTAAAATCTTGTAAGGCGACTTCAAAGCAGAGCCACCTGGCATGGGGCCCCAGAGTATCCAAAGTCCATTTAGCCATGTCATTGATCATCATTTGCGTCATGTGGCCGATCCTATTTTTGTCCTCCGACTCTGGTAGCCGGAAGCAAAATTGAGATCTTGTGACCATGGTTAAAAACCTAAGCAAAATGGAAAGGACCCCACAACTCTTTTTTTTGTTTTTTTTTTTTTTTCCATATATATATAAACTAAGTTCATGGAAATATCAGCGGTAGTGTTTTATCTCTCTCGATAGATGGACGATCATAGAGAGGGGGCAAGGCTAAAAAGTTTGGTATACCAAATGTTAGGTTCTTTATTTTTCCCTGTTTGATGATCATGTCGGCGGGCAACAAGGGGGAGCTTTTGGTTTGAAATGACTCTGGCAGGAGAAACGTGGAAAAGTGCATACCTAACTTAAAATTGCCGGATGTTATGGCTTTTCGACTCATAATGAACGCCAGCAAGCCCACGAACGCGCTTGTGTTAGCGTATGAAAGAGAAGGGAACCTTGAGTTACCGCAAGTCCCTCTTTCCCCCCAAAAAATCAGGCGCTTATAGATGCATAGACTGCAAAGTTAGAAAGTCAACAGAATGTTTTGATTGGATTCCATTTCTCTCCCTCCCTATCTCTCTCTCACACCAGCACATTTCTTTTATTACTATTTCAAACTGCAAGTACAAGAGGAATTTTTTCGGTTTCTACCTTTTTCAACCCTTCACATGCACATGTGACCAACCCAAAATACAGACATCTCGGGTGGTATATCATCTCTAAAGATTTGAGCTTTGACAGGAATAGTCCCGTCATTTGAGTTGGGTTATTGTCATTCTGGCCTAAAACTAAACGACTTACGGTGTGGAATGTCATCTTTGGAGGCTGGAGGGGAGAATGTAAAAAACGCGTGCGTGTCAATTGTCTCAAAGAAAGATTGAAAGCAGAACAGAGGTCCCGAGAAAATTAAAAAAGAAAAAAAAAAAACAAGGGAGGCCCCACACGTTTTCATTGCTTACTGTGTGACTGACGAAAGTTGTGGCCTTCTGGGTGATCATTTGATGCCTCTATTAGAGCATTCACTTGACTAGCAGTAGTCGGCAGAGTGCCCCTCTCGCTATAAGATTCTGTCTTTTTCTTCTTTTGGCATCAATAGAATGGCTTCTGCAAGTCTATCCCTTTGATAACACTATTTCCAGTCAAGGTCTTCTCTACTGGGAGTAAAGAAGCCCCTTCACTGCCTTCTCAGTAAGTGAAGGACCACATCTTTGTTTAGTTACATTCATTGCCACATTCATCCCTACTTTCAGAGCTATTTTTGTATTCCTTCGCTATTTTTACTTTTAGTTTTCAAATTTTTGGTCACCGACATTTACCATAAAGACAAAAGATTTAACTTTCAGGAATTGGCCTCGAGCATAGAAGAAAAAGACAGCAAGTGGGTGGTTCTTTGGAGAGTTAATAAAAGCTATGAACAGCTTGGATGGACTCACTACGAACTGGAAGAATATAAAGGAGCGGCTTTCATTCAAGGGCCTCGGTTGCTGTGGGGCCACATGGAGTCCCAATAGGATCATGGACGAAGAAGAAGAAGAGGAGCCCATCATGATTCAAGAGGACCCGGTTGCTGAACAACCTCGTCAAGCATCAGTCACCAATGTGGCGGCCCGCATCCCTGCACGGAACAGAGCCAACTTGACGGACTCTGGAACGAGCCTGGCGATGGCCCTGGCGGCCGAGCGCAATCTGCGGGAGGCAAACGTGGGTCCCGGAATGAATGCTGGTGGGCAAGTTAAGACGTTGATGAGATTGATTGAAGAAACGGAAGGCGTGGATTGGAGGAAGACTACTAAGAGCGGAGTGGGCGACAGGGACAGGAACAAGAACAGGAACAGGGGGAATGACTGGGTGTGCTGCGTGTGCATGGAGAGGAGTAAAGGAGCAGCTTTTATTCCCTGCGGGCATGCCTATTGCAGGGTCTGTTCCAGGGACTTGTGGCTAAATCGAGGGTCTTGTCCAATCTGCAACCGTTCGATCCACCAGATCCTCGATATCTTTTAAGACTCCCGACCTGGTTGATAATCAAAATCCAATCCATCACAAAATAAAAGGGATCCAAATTAAAACCGGGCCTTCCCCCATATTCATGAAAGCATTGAGGTGAGCTTTGGGTCTGAGGATATTTTTGACCTTTTGCTTGTCTTACCGTTGACATTACCATCATGATGATCATGATGGATGCCAACCAGCTACCAATTCCCATAAATAGTGAAGTCGTCTGAATTTTCTTTGCTTGGTTGTTATAAAAACGTTGAGAGAGCCATAATTCACATTGGCTATTCCCATCTCTGACCCTACATTTTCCTTCTTTTTGGGTTGGGGGGTGGGGGAGGGCTCTGCGTCATTGCCGCTTGGAACCAGGCTCATGCTAACCATTGAGATATTGGGCTACCGTTTTGGGCCGATCTCAGACTAAAACTCGGTCCCACATACACAACTCGTTGGTCTAACTAACAGTCATTGGGCAACTTATCTGGGCCGGGCTAAGCCCGTAAGCTTGGTTCCAGAAAATTTGTACTGGATTAAAACTTTTTAGAAAGCAACAGATAATTTACATTCAGCACGTTCTCTCTCTTCTCCTCCCGTTGACTGGTAAATTAAAACCTGGTCATTTTATTTTCTGTCTTATTTACCGTGCCCGACTTGGTTTTTCGTATTACTCTTCTTGTATAATAAGAAGGATGAGATTGAAATCTCGATTTTCTTTTCAATTCATGAATGTGGTTATATTTCTGTTCTTTTCAATAATTACATCGCGGTTTCAAGTGGGGATTGGAATTTGGATGAGCCGAGCAGGCACAAATCTGCAAAGCTGGGACGACTAAGAACTAAGAAGTAGGCCGAGCCTGGAATTGACATCTCTCGGGCCCAAAAACATATGACAACAGCGTAATAATAATAGAGTTACGCGACGCCCCTCCTGTAAAGGACCAGTCCGTCAATGTCCCCCGCGGAATCTTGAATTCCTACCACAAAATCATTCAATCACATCGACCCCCCCCACCCAAAAATTAGGGACAAAAATAAAGAAAAAAGTCAATATAACGAGGAAGACACGAGACAATATCATTCAAAAACCCACGAGGACGGCTTCTATATGTTCTTTGCAAAATTGCAATTTGAATTGTGACCGAGAAATTAAATGAATAGGATTTGATGGCTCGGATTTTCAGTAGACCACAAATCTGGACCAACTTTGAAGTTTTGGATAAAATATTGAAGTCAAATGGGCTTTACAGGCTTCGTTGATATAAACATCCATACTTTTCACGTGCTAAAGAGAATATTAATTCCCCCCTCAGAATTCTTTTTGTTCGGTAGAATAACAAAAAAAAAAAAAAAAAAAGTTCAACAATTATTATTATACAAAAAAAAAAAAATTGGCCAAGATTAATTTAATTGTGAGTCCTCTCTATTGATTTATTGATTTATTCTATTTTTAAAACTTAATTTTCTATTGATTTATAGAGTGATTCTAATTTGGGCACGAATGCCCCTTTCCTTATGATCCGGATTGTGGATACAGCCTTTTGCCTTCCGCTTCCAGTTCTCTATCGTCATCTCGAGAATGATCCGATACAGACATGAATATCCCGTTTTAAATTTCTTTTGCCACGCTTTGGTTCCCGATCCTTGAACCCTAATTTGTCTTCGAGTTTCAATGCCGCGAAGATGGATTATCTTTTGTATGGAATGGACCCCATCGCTGTCCGCTCGACCCGAGAAACATGATCTCAAATGTCTCGATCCGTACGTTAAATATTTGACAAAATCAAACCGCTTTTTCTGCAATTTTATTCTCTTCTTCACGAGGTGACATCTGATTGGTGATTCCGCGACGCTAACAAAGAAGTGTGTGTGTGTGTCATTGGTTGGAAGATTCTAGGCAAGAACCTCACCACAAACTTTTGCATTATGGGTAAAAAAAAAAAGAAAAAAAAAAGTATGCAAACAAATAGCAACCCTGCTTTTTTTTTTGGGGGGGGGGGAGGAGGATAGAATTTTTTTTTTTTTTAAAATTAATTTCACGGGTCCTCCTTCAGAGTAGAAAACATCACCTATATTAACAAAAAATTACGGAAGAATTAATCGAAAATGTGAATTTAAAATAATGCGTGTAATAAGCTATAAGCTCAGGCTGAGCGACAAACATGAAGAAGACAAAAAGTCACGCAAGTAGCCTAACACGTAAAAGAATAATAGCTGAATGGGAATCAATCCATTCTTTATGGAGACATGCCAAACACTTTTGACTCAAACCATGTTTCAGAAATTTACTTATATAAATTTAATACGTGAAAGCCTCGAAGAACCACAAGTCCATTGCGTGTCCTCTTCAATGTCTCCATATCAATTGCATTTTAATTCATTTTGGAAATGAATTCTTCGCGAATAGAAAGCAGGAACAGCAATGATATTAATTCAAGAAATGATATTATTCGAAGTTTTTAATGCCAATTTTCTGGCACTTTAAACCAAAATTTATTGAACCGTTAAATTTAAAAATTTGGAATGCAGGAACAATTATTGCACGTGCATTTTAGCAATTATTCTAATTTTGAGGGCACCCGTAGAATTGGGATGGACTTGAGGGTTACCCATGATTTTGGAACTCAGATCACAACAAACATGCTGAAATCCTTACGGAATCTCTCGAGTCAAAGGCAAGCGGTATCAAGGGGTTGATTTCCTCTTAAAATCTGCCCATGTGGCACCGATGCACCCGCCTCCTGCCAACCTCCATCCACTCATGATGCTTGACATTTACTTTGGAATTGTTTGTCATTACGTGAAAAAACGGTGTATATTACAAAAATAACAATAATGATAACCTTAAATTTTTATGTATTTTTATTTGAGTTATATTTTGTTAAGATTTATTTTAAATCTATTTTTAGTTAAAATAGTTAGAAATTATTTATTAATTAAATAAAAATTGTTACCAATCTAAATATTTTTTCTATTTAAATAAAATTAAAAATAAATTTTAAAAATATAAAATTTAATCATAAAAACTTATGACTAATTTTTTACATATATTAACAATAAAATTTTTTAATAAATTTAACTCACTAAAATATTTAGAAAAGTATTCGATAAAATAAAAAATAACTCAATGTAAACTTGATATTTTTTTAATCAATTACAAAATTATTGAATTAAAGGTTTTTAATCACTTATATAAGTTACGTATCTATTCATTCATCCTTTCTTCAACGGGGAAATAAATCTCAATACAATACTTCAATAAAAACTGCTTTACTAGACGCAAGTGAAAGCGAACTTTGCTTTTACCATTTCACCGATAATGGGTTTTACTGTTGATTAAAAAAAACCAGCCACATGGCGACCACGACCACATGGGTGACACAAAGCGGAAAAAAAGAAAGGGCGGATGCCAAAAGAGAGAATGATTACCGATCGACAAAATTATGACGAAGCATCTGGCTACTTTGCTTTTTCTTTGCTCGTTGCTAGACAGATAAAGAGGTGCCGAAGTGCCGTTCACATTTTTACTGTTTTCCGCAGGCCCCCACGTCGCCGACCAAACGGTACAAGCCCATCTGGTCTGTCTCGGGTTCTTACCAAAACGACTACTGAAGCTCACTAATAATTGGTGTCATTAACGTGAACTAATGCGTTTTAAAGCCCCATCAAATGGCCTCGATTTTCGTGTATCCAAATTGCATGTTGTGTTTGATTGGGAGTTCGATAAAAAAACTTTCGTTCGCCATGACCATCATCTTCTGCGGTGTTGTGTCCCCCTGTAAAAGGCCATTAAGGTAATTGCGGCGTGTTTAATTCCGGAAATTAGGCACACTTTTCTAGGAAAAACATAATTCTACCTTTGCCCGTCGATGTGATGCGTGCAATGCAACAGCACATAATTGAATCAACGAGGGTTTTTTCTTTTTTTTTTTTCCTTTTTTTAATTTTTTTTTTCTCAAAAGAAAAATAATACATGGCCTTTTATCCTGTCGAGAGTTTTTATTAATTTAAACTTTTTTTTTTTTTTCTCATTATGGAAGGTGAAAGAAAATATTTTGAACTTTGAGTGTCTTGGAGCACAGGGCCACGTTGGCTCTGATCTTCATCTTTGAAGGATAAGGGCAACCAGTCGAAAGGAATGAAATGAGCCGTCAAATTTGGTTCTAATGATACGAGGGTTGTCTGGGACCAATTATTAATAAATATAATTAAAAAATTATTAAGAAAATGAAAAATAATAAAAAAAAATCTTTGATATATTCAAATTATAATTATTTTATATAATAAAAAATTGTTGTTTTTAAAAAAATATTAAACTATAGTACTTTTTTAATATATTTTACTATATTAAAATATTAAATTTTTGACATAAGATTTTAATTATGATGATCTTTTCAAATGTAAATTTTACAATTTATCAAATGTTAATGAAATTGTATTTGTTTCAAAATAAAAAATTTAAAACTATTGTTATAATCCCGATCATAATCTAAATAATTGATGGCTCCCCAAGGCTGCTGGCAAAGCAGTTTTACCATGCTTTGGATATATATAATTTAACATTTCCTGTGTACACAATTGGCTTTTCTATTTATTTTTACTCAGAGAGATTTTATTTTGCTTTCTTACCACTATATTCTTGGTCTAAATTTGCTAATTTGTGCTAACAAATAATTTGCCTGAAGTAGGAGTGGTCGAGGAAAAAATATTTTTCAACCTGGGAAATGGGTAGGGAAGCTTCCTTTGATGTTGGGCCCTTGGCCTATTACATTTCTTCATACAACAGCGCCACTTTGCCTGACTATGTTTGACTCGAGACCATTATAAATAGGGCAGCAGACCCCGGAACGTTTATGAAGTGCACATAGCTTTGCTAGAGATACACAGATATAGAGAGAAAGACAGGCAGAGAGCCAGAGAGAGATAACAGAAAGAGAGGAGTATTATTGGAGAGATGGAGTTCCCAGTGATCAACATGGAGAAACTAAATGGTGAGGAGAGGACACCCACCATGGGAAAAATCAAAGATGCTTGTGAGAACTGGGGCTTCTTTGAGGTATACATATCATTACGATTTTTGCAAGCTTACTGCTTTTTCTAATGCTTTCAGCTTGATTTCCACCAACATTCTTCCGTAATGTTTTACTCTAATCGTCCAAAGCTTCAACGGTTTTAATTTTTTTTTTCTTTTCTCACACGGATTCACTTTAGCTGCTGAACCATGGGATAGCCACTGATTTTTTGGACACTGTGGAGAGACTGACAAAAGAGCACTACAAGAAATGCATGGAGCAAAGATTCAAGGAACATGTGGCGAGACTGGCCATCGAGGGTGCCGGAGCAGAGATCAAAGATTTGGATTGGGAAATTACCTTCTTCCTGCGCCACCTCCCTGAGTCAAACATTGCTGAGATCCCTGATCTGGATGATGAGTATAGGTATAAAATATATGTTTTGCAGTTTTTCGGTTTCACTTACCTGTCTGTTTTGGGCTACGAAATTGTTGTACGTACTAATAATGACCTAATAATGGTGCAGGAGGGTGATGAAGGAGTTTGCGTTAAAACTGGAGAAACTGGCAGAGGAGCTGCTGGACCTGCTCTGTGAGAACCTTGGGCTTGAAAAGGGCTACCTCAAGAAAGCCTTGTGTGGATCAAGGGGACCAACCTTCGGCACTAAAGTTGCCAACTACCCACCATGCCCAAAGCCCGACTTGGTCAAGGGACTCCGGGCCCACACCGATGCCGGTGGCATCATCCTGCTGTTCCAGGATGATAAGGTCAGTGGCCTTCAGCTCCTCAAAGACGGACAGTGGATTGACGTCCCTCCTATGCGCCATTCCATTGTTATCAACCTTGGCGACCAACTTGAGGTATATCCATTGACTTGGATCTTAAATGTAAATTGAAGTTTCCAATGTACAGGACATATTGTTATCCTTTACAAAACTTTTTTAACTCTTTTTAACTCTTGCAATTATAGGTAATTACCAATGGCAAGTACAAGAGCGTGGAGCACAGAGTGATTGCTCAAACAGACGGTACTAGGATGTCAATAGCATCTTTCTACAATCCTGGAAGTGATGCAGTTATCTACCCAGCACCAGGTCTGGTGGAGAAAGATGCAGAGGAGAAAAAACAAGTGTACCCAAAATTTGTGTTCCAGGACTACATGAAGCTGTATACTGGTCTGAAATTCGAGGCGAAGGAGCCAAGATTTGAAGCCATGAAAACCGAGGAAACTAATCCCCCAATTGCAACAGCTTAAAGCTCTTATGTGTTCTGGTGGAAAAGGACTTCAAAAGCGGGGTTGGGTTTATTTATTTATGGTTGTATGATCACTTAAGTAATATTGTTAAAAAAGGTGTGTTGGTTCTACTATTGTCATTAGCCGGTATTAATTTGTTCTCCATAGAAAGTGACCAAGCGTTCAGTATATTACATTATGTAACGTAACGTTTTATCGGAATATATATATATTTTTTAATCTGTCTGCTCCCTTTTTTTTTTTTTTTTTTTTTCTTCTTATATACAATAATTAGTCCCCTGGCAATCATGTGCAAGTCACAACTCTTTCCGTGAGTGGAGAAAGGCAGTAGTTATTCAATCCAAAGTTACTTTTTAAGTATTGATTCATTGATGTAAGGTCAACATTTGCTTCAATGTTGAGACCTGTTCTCCCAGAATAAGAAATGGAAATGATGACAGAAATGGTATATTAGATCCTTCTTGATTTTCGAAAATAAACTAGTCCCGCATTAATTAGAAAAAGAAAATTGCAGTATCGGGGCAAGATCTGCTACAAGCCACGGATAAAAAGGCAACGAGGCCCAGATGAACAGATTGCACCAGTGTCTGTTTTGTCAAACTCAACTCTTTGAGGACTCGGCGTGTAGTATCACATCAAGATTAGGCTCAAGATTTAAGCACTAATGAAACTTTTGATTTGTTGCTTTCCAAGGAGAGCTAGAAACAACAAGCATAAACACAGAAAATCATTTAAATCAAACCATGTTCTTTTCCACACAATCCAGTGTCCCTGGCACGACAACATGATCATCAAATGTCTGTTAACGTAAAAGAAGGATAATTATAAAGGATAATGGATCACATTGCTCTTTAATGGTAATGGAAGTTAATTATGTAAGATGGTCCATATCCCAAAAAGGTAGCGTACGAGTTTTCTTTATGTGCACGGGAAGTTGAAACCCAAGCAGAAATCAACTTCTGCGAGTGGAATCCATAAAAGCGTTGAAAAGAACAAAAGGTTGTATAAAGGAAACAACTTTCTTTTTGCTCTTAAAGGTAAGTATGATTGCCTAGAACCTCTTTGCAAAGTCTCGGGGTTCTTGATGAAGGTGAGGCTCTCAACTATCACAGCGGCGTAATTAGGAACGGGCGTCCAGAAATTAATTGGTTTGTTAGGAGATTCAACCAAATGTGAAAAATAAATGTCTAAATTCTTAATCATTAAAATATTTTAAAAAAATATCTATTTATACGATTAAGTGATGTTCATGCTTGTTAATTTGCTTTTCAACTTAGAAGACTACGTGTTATCCCCTCAGGTATTTTGCTGAGAATTATCTTGAATGGTTACTTCGCCCGCACTGTGGCATGATCGGATAGGCGAATTACGAGCCCCGACTTTTGGGACATTGCTTTCCATGTCATAGAAACCATTAGACAGGTAAATCATCTAAAAACAGATCCTATCACATCGAGTGTGCCGGCACAAATTACAAAGGTACCTACATCTTTGCAAGATCCCATGAAGTCCTCCTCAATTCTTCATGCCCCATTTTGCTTGGTTTTCTTTCCAAGAGGAGCTTCTAGGCGTTAGGAAAAAATTGGAGAACATCTTAAGATTTGACCATTGTAGGCAACCCTGCAAGGAGTAAAAGAGTAATCTTCCACGATCCAAGTTTTACAGAGTTCAGTCTCTTGAAACTTGATACATGCCAACTATAAAATTGACAAGAAATCTGGATTGTTATACAGCAACGGTTGTTGCATGTGTTGGATTTGACCACATGTATGCTGCACTGATTATTCTCAAGAAGGGAAAAAGAATTATTCCTTTTGCCGCGGAAATGCATCGAGGAACTCATCAGCTTTTCCTATTTATTCCAACGCAGGATCTACTATTCTTTTGCAAACAAAGAAAGATAGCTACGGCTATTCAGTCAATCAGTTCGCCTTTTGGAGCTTGAAAAGGACATTGGGATATGCTTTAAGGAAGAGACATCAAACAACTCGATAAACCTTTGATCTGAAACTCTAGCCTTGGCAGCTGCAAACCGCTGGTACTCATCAAAGATCGATGATAGGTACCATCTCTGCAATTTTCTCAAGCAACCAACAAGACATCCGGTCCGGTGCTGGATAAAAGAAATGGAAGCAATAACACACGTCAGGAATTGAACATGGAACAGGCGTGAAACTATGGGAAATCAATTGCCCGTGTACCTTCCCTCGTTTACAATGAATCAAAACTGGGTGGTTCCTCACATCTGCCAGAGAAAAAGTACAGGAGTTGGGTAAACTGATAACTGTCAGAAAGCAAAAGAAATTTATCCACCAGATTTAAGAACAACAATGTAATATATTACCAATGACAACTTTTAAAGCTTGACGTATTATATCCTCAGGAATGTTTACAAAAGGCTCCTGGAAGCAATTTAAATTATTAGCTGGGAACAAATAAATACTTTCCAATACCAATAAACCAAGCTGCATGATAGGATCCCTGCATCTGTTAAAGAAGAAACAAGAAACTAATAGAACTCGTGTTTCGCTGTCTCCCACACGAAGAAAATGTGTTCATATCCTGATGTATATGTATATTCCTGAGTCTGAAGGTCAGATGCCTTCCCTTCCGGCTTTTCTCAAACCCAAATTTCAATAAATGAGAGTAAAAATGTAAAAGAAGACAACAAGTGTTGTACACTGCATTTAGACATGTTCAGTGGGCATTATCAAATTAGAAGACACACCCATTACGTGTCCACATGAAGAACCACATTAGATGATGGTGATAGACAGAAAAAGGCAAATCCACAAGTGAGACTTCTAATATTATTTTGTCGGTAATTATTCCCAGTCATTTTCTCTTTTTCCTCCTAATTTTCCGTTTTTAATCACATGAGGCAGCGACTGTGCAACTAAAAGTTATCAACGATAGCAAATAAAGCATCGAACACGACATCATCAATCCTTGTCCACCAATGCTTTGTATGGTCCACTCCAACAAGAAATGGGCAATTTGGAGAATCCAAATACTTGAACAAAGAATGATCCCAAAAAATAAAAAAATAAAAAAAGGAGCTGAAATTCTGTAAATAATCCTGATTATATCACCTTAATGCCTCCCAGCATTAAGCAGCAAGCAAGAGTTGAAACAATCTCATTACTCGGTCCCAATTCCCAAACAAAACGGTAAGCTAAACCGGCTAATAAAAAGCAATAACGCTGTTTAGTTCTTACCTTATAGCCTTCGATCCCGAACTGAAACAGCCTAATTCCACCGGCCTTAAGGAACTCCGTGTTTGCCTCTGGATACGGCTCAGGACAGAGACATCTACACCACCGTAAGCAAGAAAGAAAAATATGAAACCCTAAAATCACCGATCCTCACAAGCCACAGGAACAGATAAATAAATAGAATATCGGTATAGTAATAAATGCTTACATGATGGAGCGGAGGCCAAGAGTTTGGAGAAAAGAGAAGTTAGCGGAGTCAGGAAAGCCAGACCGGAAGATGCCATTGTCTACCATAGAAAAGTTTAGCGGCGGGATAAGGTTGAGCTCGTCTCCGGCATGGACCAATGGCGAAACAGCCGTCAGCGGCTGCGAAGAGAATTCGCGGTGGTTAACAACGGCGACCTCAATGTTCCTGCACATGGCGGCGGTGTCGCCTTCCCCACTGGTGGCGGTGCCGTCGTGGCGGCGGCGGCGGCGGTCCACTTTCATGCCAAGGACTTCGTTCGAGGGAATAAGAATCACAAGGGATGTTCTGTTTGGATACGGCAGCCTTTCTTTTTAACTCTTTTTCTTTTTGTCAGTTGAAACGAGAGATGGAAACGGGTAGAAAATGAAGAAGTGGCGCTCGTAGTTCAAAACGGTGTTGATGGCCGTGGGGCCCTTTATAGAGACATCTGTGGACTTTCGGAGATGGAAAAACGGCCCTCAACAAGAAAAATTAAGACAAATCGGACGGTGAACGAATAAAGAGAGGTAAAAATGACAAGCAAGTCCTTTTTTTTACGTGCAATCTCAATAATTTAAATAATTAAGAGACTTAAATTAAAATTAATACGAACCACTAAATTCAATCCTCGTGTGCTTCATTTTGCTAATCACGTAACTCATCAACAGCTGGGCATTTGATTTGAGTCTGACAACTCAATTTCACGCAAAGCACGCTAGAAAATTTTTGAACGCTTTTACACAAGAGTTGACGACTTCCAATTTTTTCTTTTTTTTTGTTTTTTTTGTTTTTTAAATGTTTTATTGGATCAAATTGTCACTCTCACGTTAAATGCATCGCTCTCGTTCAAAGACTTGATCAACAAAATCAGATAAGGTTCAAAAGCGAACTGTACAGCGACAACCCCAACTGGGATGTACATTTATTTTTCTGATCACACAAATAAAAGACAACGAAGAGTGCATCAAATGGCCGGTGCCCCGGGCGAAATGTAATTTCACATATAAATTTTCCTCAATTTTTATTTCAAAAATACGTAAAATAGACAAAAATAAATAAATAAATAAAAATTCATATTATTGAGTTATAAATTATTTGCTAACAAATTAATTTATTAGAACAATGACAGGGGCAAGTAGAGAAAAAAAACAATAAAAGGGACATTCTGAAGAATATGCCATACAGCGTGAGGGAGATGCATGACCCGTGGCGCCACGTATTTGCTCTGTGAGGTTGTTCAGCAGTCGTTGCTTCCACTAACAACACAGAGTTAACCAGATATTTGATGTTGACTTAATCAATTTCTTTTCTTTCTTTCCTTAAAATTACCGACTGAAAGACGTCAGGCTATTGGTAATATTTATCAAGCTTGAAATTTAGAGGGAATTACGAATAATATAATATTATTTTAGTAAAAAAACAATTTTTTTTTTTCCCTCTACAATGATTGTTGGCCAACTTAAACAGCAACTTTTGACCCTTTTTTTTTTTTTTTTAATATTTTCTAATCGTTTACGATTCCCCGAGTCTACGTTGGCGTCATCTCTTACTTTTTTTTTTTTTTTTTTTACTATCTTGTCATTTCGTCAGATGGGAAATTTAGGATATCTTTGTACACGCGACTCTCACTCAATATTCTATTGAAAATTTCGAAAAAAAAAGGAACTAATTCTAACCTTGTTAATGGCGTTGGTCCCCTCAATTTGGTGGGCTCATTAAATTTTCTTTTCATATGTGATTTGGTTGAGTCATAACTCAGGGTTGTCGCGCCCCCCCCCCCCCCCCCCCCCCATAGCAAATGACTGACAATTACGTCTCAATCCATATCGTGGCTTTTAAAATACGATATTTCACAAAATCAATATCCATCTATCAATTATTTAGAAGAATAATTTAATAATAATTTGATGTAATTTTTTATACTAATTTAAAATTTATTTTTTTATTATTGCTCACCTTCAAATATTAAATAAAATTTTGTATTAAATATGTAATGTCAAATTTTAAATTTATTAACACAAAAATCAAATATATAAAAAAAATATATTCTAAATCCAATAATATTAAAAAATATATATATATATCAAAAAATCTCAATTTTTATCCACAAATCCATCTATCAATGGCTATTTAATCATCATGGGATGCTATGATCACTTTATTAATTAAAAATAAAATAAAAAAGTCTTCCAATTCGGCAATTAATGGACGTATACAATCTTGAGATGAAAGCAATGCCTGCGCAAGTCCCCCCCCCCTAACCTCGAGAAATTGCCACATGCGGGCTGCTTTTTGATGGATGGGTAAAGGCTTAAAACATGCAGCATATGACGGAGATGCCAAGGCCCAATTATTCTGACCATAATCGTGCAATAATAGCGATAATATATTTAAAAAAAAAAAAAGAAGAAGAAAAAGAAAGAAATGAAAGAAAAGAAAATAAAAGGACCTCAGAGCAAGCAATGTAATCAACAAATTAATGGGCCAACCAGCCCAGTGTAGTTGAGGCCGTTTGTTTTTTGGGTTCATTCACGTTGGCATCACCTTTGGCCCGCCAAGATTTTTTTTTTTTTTTAATTTATTAGATCTAGACTACATAATATTTTGAAATTACAAATTCTACCCAATGGCACTGTCAACTCTAAGCTAGAAATTTTTATTAGTTTCATAAATACTTAGAGTCATACATTAAAAAAAAAAAAAAAAAAAACTAAATAGAACGCCTTCTGTAAATCACGTAATCACACACAATTATTAAGTAAAACTATTTCATACCCATTTTCTTTCAAAAAAAACAATAAGAGGTAGAGGTTGCTCAAGGATATTTCAATGGTTAAGAAGTCAAACTCGACATCTAGCTTAGAGTTTGTGGATTTTACTCTCACATTACAGAACATGGAGCTCCAAGATCCAAATCGACGTGATGGGGAGTGGGAGTATTACGTAGTCCAAGGAGACAGAGTCTACTTTCATATAAGAAAAAAGAAGCTCGGGGTTTAATACCTACAGTGAAATATACGTTCCGGTAAGCCAGTATAAGAATACCATTCTTTAGGAGATAGAATCTTTGAACGATCTCCAATGATATTGCTAAGCTTTAGATTAGAATTTAATAAAATGTGTCGAGAGGAATGAATCCGCCGAACAGCAACTAAAGTAGAAGCTTGAGCGGTGAGACGGTTTCGTGTTGGTTGAAGTAATAAGAATTGTGTAAACTCATTAATGGCTGACCTGGGACGTGGGGGGGGGGGGGGGCATTTGGGACTTCGTAACAATGGCATTCTTTTTGTTGTTCAAAAAAATCCGCTGGCAGCTCATGCTGATCAACGCACGGCCCGCGATTAAATACTCTGACCAACAAGGGACCTGTGACCTGTTACACTCCCTAATAGAAATACAAATACGGACGCCCTCCCGTAATTAATTAATTTGGCTTGTAATGTGACATCGCACATGAGGATGCATCAGCTTCATGATGGCTTGCCATTAATGATGGGTAGGTGCACTCAGATATGGGACTTTAAAGACCTCAACAGACTCTAAGACAATGGCACCAATTTAGTAAATAGTCCAGACAACCCAAACATTCACCGGACCAGGGTGGTATAAATATTTCCTATTGCAAGGGTGGAAATTGTTTTGTGTGGAGCCACTGGTGGTTTTTGATTTTACTTTTGCCACCATTGAGGTGTATTTTCAGAGGGCAATTAAGTAGGAGGGCCACATGAGATTGACAATACAGTGCAGACCCCCATTTTCAAACTGCAATGAATAATTATTACGTGGGACATGGGAATTAGGATTTTGAGCTTTTGTTTTGTATGATTTTGGGCAGTTTTTGCAGACAAGGACAGAAGGAACAGACAATAAAATGGAACTTGCAAGAAAGACCATTTTGTGGCCTATATTCCTTGGGTTTTGATGTGTGATTTCACTTTCCTTCAGTTCAGTCTCAGCACAGAGAGAGAGAGAGAAATGGATGATTTGGATTGCCAGGCAGGTGGAAAGTGAACTCAAGGGTCAAAAGACAAAAGTCAAACTAACCACACAATGCTCCATGAGAAGTTAAACCGCCATTCAAGCTTGTTAGTAAAGAGTATTGTTTTGAAGTATAGCAATTATTTTAACTCCCGCAAAACTAAGCAATTATTTTAAAGTACAAATTCAACATTGCCTTTGAATCCTCTTCATTCCCTCTTAACCATTACCGTTTGTACCTTGTTTTTCCCTCTGCTTTACTATTGCGTAATTTGTACCAAATATCATCGCAGTATGTCAGATGCCAATGACACTGCCTCCAGTGGACCACTAACCCTGCACGATATGAAGGGTGGGATTTAGAGGTTATCACAAGCAGCTGCCATCTATTTATCATCTGTCTCTTACAGCCTGCATGTGAACTTGGTCATTTCGTGAAGCTGATACCAAAATGTTGCCAATGGTTCGCGGTGTCACGAGCACACATCGAAGCAAGGTGATGGATTGCAAGTATATACGAGATGAACTGCCTAACAAGGTATGCCTCAATTATTATATTAAAATATCATTTTAAATCTCATATTAAAATTTTTAATTATCCTCCTCCTCCCCCTCCTCTCTCTCTCTCTCTCTCTCTCTCTCTCTCTCTCTCTCTCTCTATATATATATATATATATATATATATATGAAAATACATTTTTTATTATTTAATATGATAATTTAATTTGTAATTTGATGTATTTTATTTTGTAATAATCTAAATTTAATTTTTTTATTATCATTTACTTTTAATAAATAAATATTTATATTAAGAATTAAAGTATCAAAATTTAAATTTATTAATATTAAAACTAAATATGAAAAACTCATTCAAATTAATATTAATTAAATGAAAATATTATTTAAATTATAAATTTTTTTATAAAAAAACATTAATTGAGAATGTTAATAATATTTTTTTAGTTTTGATTTATAAATATAATAATTACAATAATTACAATATATATTTTTTTATATTAATAAAAATTGGACGTTATTCCCAATCCCGTGAACTATGGCAGTGACTTGAGAGAGTAGAAAAAGGGATAGTTGCTATCGTATCCCAAAAGAATAGATAATTTTTCTCACACAATCAATTCTATTTTGTCCCTCCCTTCGTGGAAAATGACGTACCAACCTTTCCTTCCTTCAAGTAGCCGATTATACCCTCGGCCTTTTTTTCATGCTAAGAGCCTAAGACCACGTTGTGCCTATAAATAGCACCATTATCCTCCTCACCTGTCCAGGCACTGTTCTACTTGCTGGGGGTCCAACCCTAAGAGCCATTTTCTCGAAACTGTTAAAAACGTTTCCACCTTTTTCCAATCACTGGTCAAATGGCTCTTCGCTCGTTTGTGTTGGTGGCGCATCTAGGTCTGATTTGTAACGAGGAGAAGTACCCAAGTAAGATAAGGTTGTAGAGACCAAAGGCGATATCTCTCCTGAGCTTATTCTTCTTACATTTCTTTGTTTTTTTTCTGAACAAAAAGACGGCTCGAATTTTCTTGACCTTGCAAGCCCGAGGATTTGGCATGTTGATCGAAGCTGTTTTTAATTATTCATGCAAGAAACCAAAGAAAGGAGTAAGATTTTGAGTCCGTAGGAGTTCTCTTCTTTCTATATCCTCCTGAGTTGTCTCTCCAACTGTTTATGGTGTTAGCTATAAATTGTTTATTTGGCTCTTTCAAGATATGTATGCTCTATTTCGTAGAGATTTACTCCACTCCATGATGTATATAAGATTGAGTTTCAATTAAGTGAACAATGACATGACAACTGATGTGTGATATTTCCATATGCATTATACCACCCAGTCTTTCACATCTTAGTTATCCTTTAAATTTTGTTTACAATCCGTGGCTTGAGAGCCAACAGGAAGAAAAAATGCATTTTCCAGTTTGCTCATCAGCATGCTGGAGATGAATCCAATTAGAGGAAGTATTAATAGTAATTATATTCCAAGTGCTAGAAGACTGAAGCTAACTGAGCTTAACTCGTTACATTAAAGCTAGAATTTTATTTGTTTAACACTGGCTAGCACAAGAGGCAGATCGCGCGATGCACGTATCATTATTCCATAACTTCCGAATGTTATTAAAAGTTGTGAGAGAGTTCTAACAATAACCAGTAAACCTAGGGTAAGAATTTATGTCCACAATTAGGCCATAAAGTTCCACAGCACATGAGTTAAGTTTTACGGGTCAAGTCAGAATATTCTTAGTTCCCAATTGTTGAATTGCATGCAAAATCTTCCGAGTACATTTTCTGCTCCCAGTATAAAGCAATTGCTTGCAGAAGTCTTTTTTTGACCTTGATCCGAAGTTTAGTTTGTAAATCCCATTTAGACAATAAAAAAATAAAAGGCAGAAATGACAACAAGAAAACGACAATTTTTTTCTTCCCGATGTTGCCAGAGAGAGACAGCTTGACTAGAATAAATCCCAATTTTACTTCCTATAAAATGGTGAATCCATTTTACCAATGTCTAAAGAGCACATTTCGATCTGAATGGTTATACCTTTACCTGCACACGCAGGAGAAATAAGAGAGCCACGGCCCCCACAACCGCCTAGCTTCCTCTAATGATATATACAAACTAAAATAACCTCGCAATAGACTAAATGCAATGAGATTCTCTTTTTCTTGCATTACAATACTTCCCCTATTTATTTCGTTTAAGCTGAAAGAACGAGTACTTTAATTGTACCCTGACTATTTGCAGTAAGTATTGTAGGACTATCACTCTTCCAACAGACGGCACTGATAAAGTAGGAATCTTCATCAGCAACATCCACTTCAGGCGAACCAAATTTATGCCACGTAACAGGTTTGGAGATTTCCTGGGAAGTAGAATCCAAAATGTTCAGTTTCAAGCAAATTTATCAAGTGGAATAAGAAGTACTGAAGTTAGATGTTGCCATAACTGACCTTGTGATAGACAAAAACTTCGTTTGTTTCGCTGCCACATGCAATATACTCGCTATTTACTGTAAGACCAACAAAGTTTTTCTCATTCATGTGGCCTCTAAATGTTCGAACCTGTAAAGCAGCATCGGTTGGGAAGTACGTGACATTGGTTACTAAATATTTTGCGAGTATGTAACTTGAACAACGGACATGAAAACCCCATCAAACAAGCAAAACTAGGTCCAGCACCATGTTAAGATGAGGAAAAAAGGAAAATATTTATGGTGCCATGGATCACTATGCAATACTTACAGGGAGATTCTCCTTCACGTCCCATAGCCGTAATGTGCTGTCTGTAGAAGCTGAGGCAAGCTCGTTACTTGACAAGAATTTCACATATGAAACAGCCTTCTTATGGCCACTAAACACATGGACTGGTTGGGTGATGTTTCTTAAATCATAGTAGTGAATATGTTGGTCTGCTGAACCAACCTGCAAAAGATCACCAGAAGAAACATTTTTAGGGCTATGTAGCAAATATCTGCAGTACATCAATGCAATTGGTGAGAAAGCAGCTAAAGTGATGATTTTCATATGCTTAGTGGAAACACAAATTCAGACATAGCAATAAAGAACAAATATTCCTATATGTGTACCCTCTTTCATTAGACCTTGCTATATTTGTTCTGAGCATCAGAGCAGAGATGAAAGAGATGCACTACACATGTGGAGCAATAACGGTGAGGGATTCATTTCCTCCATGCTAATCAAGTATTACATTAATTAAATAGATGGAACACAGAACAAATCAGTGCAATACATCCTCAGAAAGTACAACTGACGGACTGAGTGGAGCTCACCGCAATGTAATTGCCAGATCCTGGATTATACTTGACACAACAAATATTCGCTTTCATGTCAATGTTGAGAACACTAGCTTCTTGATTCATGCACCAAACCTTAACCTGATTTTAACATGGATCAGAGATGCAAAGGATTGTTAGTTGAAAATGAACAGATCATTCATTTTCCATGCAGCTGAAGAAAAAACTTGCACCCTAGAATCAAAAATTAATTATTAACCATCATTCTCACCATCACATCCTTCAGAGTACAAAAGGTTCTCCGTGGAAACATATCCACAAAATTCAGGACTTTCCATTCAAAGAATCAGTTTGCTAACTTGTTAAAGACCATGCATTAGAATTTCCAATTTATCTATGAACATAGACATAATAAGCTGCTCACATCATCCAGCCAGTGTGGAGAACCATTAACGTATAAAGATAGAGATGTGAACATATCAATGATAGATAGGATACCCCAATTGCTCTGCAATTTTCCATATAAAATTGCCAGGGCTTTTGTATTAAATGTTTTCTTCTTATGGACCAAAGAAAGAACAAAAAAATATCCCTTTTTTCACTACCAACAATATAGAAGCTAAACCTTCATATTTCAAATAGAAGAATCACAGAGCCACTGCTGATTTGCTAGGATTAGCTGCCTTAAAGACATTCCTACGAAGAAGCACAGGTTTGCATCAAAGCCTAAAGTGCCAGTGTAATCAGGCTAAACTTAGGTCTGAGTTGAGACAGAATTTTCCGCACTCCAGATCACACAATAAAGCTATTATAATCTCGACTCTTTATTTTGGACTTTGAATTTCAACTTCATTAAACATTATGTAACAAAAGTAAACAAGGAAGACTTGGTTCCAGATAGAAATCAGCTGATCACACCTTAAAATCGTCACTACCAGATACGAGCATTGAGGGATCTGTCCGTGAAAAATCAACGCTCCATGCACGTTTTTCATGCTCTTCATATTCCATCACACTCTGCACAGATGTTTATATTCACATCTACATTACAAACAGGGAGAAAATCACCCAAATGAGCCACAACAAATTTCAACTGCAGCAATTCAAATACCTGCCGAGTCGTGACATCCCAAACAGTCACTATTCCTTCGTAATCACTACTGGCTATATGATTCTTAGCAAACTTGTTCCAACTTAGGCAGCTAAGTTTGGAACGAGTTGGCATTTCCACAACAGGGCAGCACAAGTGTGCAGTTTCATTCGCTACCTGCCAAGCAATAGCACAGGCCAGAATGCCACCCATAAAAAATAAAAATAAAAATAAATAATCAGCTAAGGAACAAAGGTCCATACTCCAAATAACTGAAAAATAACAACCCAACTACAGGCTTGAACTTGATCTTCTAATTGAGTTATTGGCAATCTCAGAATAAGCACAACCCAGAAAAAGAAAAGACAACTCTAAATCAAGATCTTACCGAAGAAAAATCAAAGACTTTAATCCTCCGAGAAACTCCAGCAGTGGCAAATAATTCATCATCACGGTCAAATTCTATGCTGCAAATGACATTTAAAATTTATGAGTTCCAGCAGATCTTGATCGCAATATGAAAAAACTATAGAGTACACCCCAGTTTTGACAGGTGGGAAGGTTGGGTTCCTTGCCACTACCCCATTAGTAATGTTTTAATTGCAAAATAAGTAGGAAGAAAGGCTACTTTCCCTAAGGAGAAAAGATACCTCCCTTCAGGCAATCACCTCCAGCAAGGTTTTGGTGTATGGAACATATGAATATTTTACAGTAAGTGTAAGAAGATTCATTTTTCCAACTTAATTAAAGCTAGTGGACCATCAATATCTGCTAAACAGTTGACCCACCTTGATACTATGTTGGCTGAATGAAATATATCACCATGTCTGAGTTCACCAATGACCCTTAAACGGCTGTTTTAAACAAATAAAGGGAAAATTCAGTTAGAGCACAAGTAAATGAGGGTAATGCAGTGAGGAAATGAGTGAAAAACTAAAAAAAAAAAAAAAAAGAGCACCATGCCAACTTTGGATGACTATACCTGTACTGGGTGAAGGTGCTCAGCACTGATTGAAATTCAGTAAGACCTACACTGTAGCCCTCTCTATGAGTGGCACTTCCATCCCTTTCTGGCTTTTGTGAAGAGTTCACTGGCCGACGACGCTTTTGCAGGTAACACTCTTGCAGGTCACTGAACTGTAGCCAGAAGGAAAAATAAGATGATTCATATGACCAAATTAAGGGAAGTAAGGCATAATCATATCAAGTTGACATTGAGTAACAATCAAGAAACAATATCAATATCAATGTCCCACCAATGTCAAAATAGCAAATAATAAAGATCACATAACCCTGAATAAATCATGTAAGAGATAAACCTGTGCATGAACCCGCTTTTTCCTGGCCACAGAAAGCCCTGATTGATTGAAATGGGAATCTAAACCAGTCAAAGCATCCTTTCTCTGTATCCCAATAGAGCTTGCTTGTGCATTTCCATCTAATTTCTTGGTTGAAAAAGTTCCTGCAGATATCCCTTCTCTTGCACTAAAATTACTACTGATTGCACCAACATTCATTTTATCCCTTGATGAAGACCGCATTTTCCTTGCATTGGCATCATCTCCAAGGCTTCGTAATTTCATAAAGTACCTGTCCCTTGCATGATACAACTCCATTCTGTGTCTCTCTACAGCATCTATGTCTTCCTTAATATACCGGAGGTCATTGCGTACCTACAAGAGGACCAAGGTATACTTTAATCAACAGATACTGTGAATCAAAGCCTGCCAAATTAAAGTTCAATTCAAACAATACAAAAACACAGTTGCAAGACCAAATGGCCCAATGGCTATTTAACCTGGAATTTAATGGACAACCAACAAGTAGACGATGAGGATGAATGGGCCCAAATACATGGTCGCATACCTCATTCAATTCGTCAACTTTTTGCTTTCGTAAGTAATGTAAGAAGTCCAGCAGTATTTGCATATTTCTCTCAGCTTCTTCTTGTTCCATTTTCTTCTTCTTCTCTGCAAGGAGTGACATGAGGATATCCAACTCCTTAATTGAAACATCACAACCCTGACTAGTGATCACAAAATTGTGTCAAATTAACAATAACTAAAGATAAAAACTATTCATTATCATTTAATTATTTCTTGCTGCATTTGAACCATCCATTAAAAAGCTGACAAAAAATAAAAAAAGAAAAGAAAAAAGGACAGACAACCACAGATCCTATAAATCTTTACTGTTTTAACAAATTCAAATTCAAACAAATCCCTAATTGTGTTAGAATCCATTTAACTATTCAACCACAGCATCACATATGAGCCTCCAATTCTAAGAAAAATTGGGCCTGTCAATTTCCATTAACTACATGTCCATTCAGAATGATGACCTCTTGACAAAAGTACAAAATCGTAATGCTCCGCACACGATACTACCAGATAGGAAGTACATTTTTATCGGCAGTTTCTAATAAATTAAAAAACAAGAAGCCAAAGAAGCCAGGTGATAGAAAGTAAAGACTTATATAGAGTAATCTGCGAAGTGAAAGGGATCAGAAGCCTCAAAATTCCAGAACTGACCTGTTGCAAGGCAAGGCGAAAACTATCCACTGGAGATGCGTTTTTCGATATTTGACAGGCAGAAGCCTTCTTTAATAGCTACAAATGTGGTACAGACAAACGGTATATAACAATAAGCTGCATTTCCATTCCAAGTATAACATTTCAAGATACAAATAATTTTCAATCCGACCGCAGCATGACGGTCCAAAAAGAAAAACATTTTAATTACGGTTTATTATAGCAATATCAGTAAACGTCCAGATTATAGAAACGAGGAGTACCTTTTGGAACAAGAAATTAGGGAAGAGCTGGTTGGAGGTGAGGTGATGGCCGCAGCAAGGGCAATCTTTCTTGTTGCAAAGGTGAGTGATGATGCACATGTAGCAAAAGCTGTGGCCGCAAGCCGTAAGGAAGGCATCTTTTATAATTTGCATACAAATCGGGCATAGGAAATCCTTATCGAGCTCGGAAAATCCAGCGCCTTCGGATGCGGCCGGGGCCACGGTGGCGGAGGGCTCAGGCGAAGCTGAGGCTGCGGCGGCGGGGGAGGAGGATGAGGTCGGCTTGGTCTCTGGCTTTACCGCTGGAACAATTGCCCCAGTCGATACTTCCTCCATTGCCCGATTTGCTCCTTCAACTTTTCGGGATGTTGTTTCGATGGTGGCTTTTCGCGCTCTGTTTTTCTCTATTCTCCGAAAAGCATAGACGGGGAATTAAGAAGTCGAAGGAGAAGAGGAGGAGGAAGGGAGGAGGGGTGGGGTCCAGTGAATAGTTTTGTGAGGGTGAGAATGGTCCACGTGACATTGTTCGTGTTTGCCTGCTAGAAGGAGTGCCTGTTTGGATGATAGATTAGTGGTTAGGCAACCGTCCGCCTTTTTCTTTTCTCCTCTATTATAAATAAATTCCCTGGCTGTAAACAACTCCCCATTCTGCTGTCTTAATTGGGGATAGTTAATGGGATTAAAACTCATTAACACAAAAAAACAATATAAAATATTTTTTAATCCAGTGAAAGCCCCACGGTATAAAAATATTTAAAACTGGTCAAATAATAGTTTTTTCATGGACATGTGAGCTCTAAAAAATCAAAAGATCCAAATCCACAATGACTTGGACCAACTTTGGGCCTGCCCAAGTCATAATTCTGAGCCCGAAATCCAAACAATATCTTTCATGGTTTGATTTTGGGTTTCTCCTGTTTTTCTCTCTGCTGTCATCAAACACCATATGCCTGGGAGTCTCTGCGTACTCGAGAAGTAAGAAGCCACCAAGCACTAACTTGCTATTATACAACACGTATTAAGAGTTAAGACGTCATTAATTATTATGTCAAAAATTATGATTGGAGCTTTTATTAAATATTTAATAAAATTAAATGTACCCTTTAAAATTTTACTCTTAAAATTAGTACAATCCTTCTTATTATGATTTTAGAATACTATCATTGCTTTCTTATTCGATGGAAGAATTAAAAAAAAAAAGACATTATAAAAAGTATTGAATCTATTGACCCAAATAGCCACAAGAAAATACGTAACAAAGTGGATGACACGTGGCCAAACATGGCAACAACGCAAATGTGTAGCATACAAATCTAGATCTAAGTTGATGGTGTACGATCAGTGCAACATAACATAATTCATTAATAAAGATGGCATGTTAGTTTAAGAAATATTCTAACCGCACCAAACACAAACAATTACGCCACTGTTCAAGAGAGAAGAAAGCGAACGTCAATTGGAATTGGATGCCGAAAGTCGTTGCTCCAAACAGCACAAAATCGGTGGGGGCTTTGTTTTTGTGCGGGATCAAATGTTCGAGCGATGTTAGGCCAGGAGAATATCGGCTCCGCACTAAAAGTGCCACCTCCGCGAAGACCAAACAACACTGCACATTTTTAGGGGTACATTCAATGCGAAGGCTCCTCAGTCAAAAAAAAAAAAAAAGTTAAGTTTGGAAAAAAATAGTCGTTGTTAGCATTTATGAAAGGGAAAAGGGACAGAAAGAATTATTCTAAACGAGATAACTTGACGTGACATTCTAACGCGATACCAATAAAAATAAAACAAATGATTTTATTTTTTAAAAATAATCATTTACACTCGATCCCTTTTTTGGGGGGTGTTTTGCGGTTTTTATTAATCGAAAGAAAATAGTGAAAACGAAGGATAGTTTTTGAAATATAAATATAATAATATAAATAAAAAAGAAACTCGTCGTGCGAGAAGACTGGTTGTTTTTTTCTTAGTCGTGCATCGAAAGACAAGGCACATGGAAAGGCATAAAATAAGTCTCTGCGGTAAATTGGTCAGCGTTCTTTATACGGAACCAGCCAGAATATTGTTGAAAATGATTTTTATCATATAAATAAAGGGTAATTAAATAAACACACAATACATAATTAATAAAAACCACACTAATTAAAATTTTTAATTTTTTTAAAAGCAGTATTTTACTGTTGTACATTATGATGTGTGTCATTATTTTTAATAAATAATTAATTCATTAATTATATAAAGTAAATTAAATATACAATATGCCTAATATCTAATAAATATTTATCATATAAATAAAATTAAAATTTAAATTTTTGATCTCAAATTTTAAATTTTATATTTAATAGTCATCATATTATATTTAGTAATTAATGCTTGTTAACGGCGCTGGCCAACGAGAAACATGTTTTAGCCGACATGTTTTTTTTCTTTTTGACCTCGCTTTTGCTAGTATCTTCTCTGCTCTGACTGACGGTGTCATGCGTACAGGGATCAGATTTCTTGGGCCCAAACTTGACAAAAAAACCCTCCGTAACATCTTTTCTGCATTTGCACGATCTAAACAAATATTCTCCCAAATCTTCTTGATGACTCCGAAGAATGCGTTTGACATCTGGCTAGCAGGGAGTAGAAAGCACATCGAATTGCGATACAGTACGACAAAAAAATGTTAAATAGAAAATATTTACGAAGCTTTTCATTTTCTCACGTCTAAGGGCCAGTACGTTGTTCATGCGAGCGTCAGTCAGAAAGAGAGAGCGCCCGAACACGCTATGCACGGATAAGAGTGAGGGCGCGGTGGTTGGTGGGACCCAGTCATTGATTGTGTGAGCACCATTAGTAGGACCCATGGCTATTTAAAATAATTTAAATGAAATTCAATATATAAATGGCAAAATTCAGTACATAAACTCAAAGCACATGAATAAAAAATTTTGGTATATAAAACGAAAATTCAGTATAATTTAACATCGCGTCCAACGGCGAATTCATTCTCGGGGGGACGGCGTCGTCTCAACTCCATGGCGCATCTTCCAAGCGCAAATAAATTGGCAGCCCTTATTTTAATCTCGCCATCGCAAATTCGTCGTAATTAACACGGCGAATTGGGACCCACTATACTGACTGAGACGACTACGAGACAATGGCTTGTTTGTTGCATTTTGTGGGTCCCGTACGACCCTTTCACAAAAATTTAAATCCAACGGTCCTTATAATCTGGCCCATTGACGGACACGAGTCTCCAATGTGATTCCTCAGCGAAAAACCCATTCTACCCCTTTAACCTCCCAATGACACAATTGCCACTGGAACCCTTCCTCGTGTCGTCTTGTTCAGTAACTGTATGAGAAGGGCCGTGTTGTCATTTTGCTGTGCAAGTCTAGTGGGAACTTTGTATGGGTCCCATTGGGAATTCAAATCCCGTGGCCCACATCTCAGAGCGGCCCAGAGGTTCGCGCGCTTGACGGTGAAGAACGCAAAAATATTAAACCGTGATAGTCACGGAACCTGCGCGCATTTAAGACGAGCACATCTGAAATGACATAAATACCCTTGGCCTTCTCTCTTTGCGTGAGATGAGTGGAAATTCTTTTCCGCGTGCCGTAAGGCCAACCCCACTAATATTTATTTCCACGACCAGGGGCGTAAATATTTCTTTATAATGTTTGTATTCGTACCCAAAATCGTAAAATCCCAATATTACACATTTAAAATTAAAGTAATTATAAATTAATTGAACCAAATATCGATTAAAAGGAGAAAGACAATCATTTTCAGTCACTGTATATGCAAAATACCACACAAAATACGGTGAGAAAAAGTCCAGCTCCCACCAAATCTGTGGAAGTCTGCACGTCAAGGGGCTTTGGTCATTTCACTGCATTTTCCATGGGAAAAGGTAAAACTAAAAAAATTTAGGTGAGAGAAGGAGGCCCAGTTTCGTATGATTCCCAAATCCTCGCATTTTGGTAAATGTATTTTGGCGTTTTCTTTAATCGGTTAGACACAGCCAAATGACCGAAAATCATCAAATGGGCTAGCAACAGCATATGCTACAGGGGCAATATTGTCAAAGTGGACTACCAGTAATATTAATCATTTTTTTTAATTTTATAAATAATTAATTAAAATTATTTTAAAAAATTTTGTCCTTACTTAGTTTTATTTTTATTTTTTTAATTTACATTCACTTAGTGGTCTCTTGAGTGTTTTACATGCCTTCGCTTCTTGTTTATTGAAAAGAAATAAAGAGAGAGAATTTAATTAATCAAAATGGAATATATTTCCAATCTGTAGCCATCACCAGTTGGATTTTCCATTTTTCATCCTTACCATTTCTCTGGGAATTATACGAACGCCGTCTCTGATCGCAACATTGTCTTTTTCACTTTTTGGAATTCAGTTCAGAAATCGGAAATTATTCCATTTTTCGCTGGTTTTGTTCTTTCTTTAAAGGAGTAAATTGAAAAGCCGATAAAGGGGAAGGATCGACTCTTTTTTTGTTTTTTGTGAGAAATTGTGTGTGTTATAGATGCCGGATAATAACAATAGCGAGAGGCAAATTAAGAGCCATGCAGTCTCCAATCAATCGTCTGATAGCATCGAAGGTGCCATTGATTTTTTCTTTAATTTTGCCTTTTGTTTTTAAATTAAAAAAAATTTAGGTTTTAAAAGGTAGGCAGGATTTAATATCTGTTGTTTTTGTTCGTAAATTTTCTTTTTCTCCTTTTTTTTTGGGGGGGGGGGGTTCTATGAGTTTATTTAATGTTGTGGTTGTCAAATCTACGTGATCAACGTTACAATGCCCTGTGTGTGTTATTCATCATTACTCGGGCTTTAAGAATATGCTGGAAGTTACTGGTTTCTCGTTGTGGATTGTTGTTGGTTATTGAAGAAAAAAAAAAGGTTTTTCTATTTAATGATCAGTGCTATGGCTATTTTGTTCAATTCATGTTTATATATAGAAATCTGTTTAACTTTCTTGAATTGACCATACTAGAAATTTTTTTGGTTAATTGGTGTGGTGGGTTTTGGATTTAGGGGGGCTTTGATTGTTGGTGCAATGGCAATTCAGACCTTTCCGGATTTATCTCAAGTTTGTTGGAATGTCTGAACCTTGTGTGTCTCAGGACCTTTTTTATTCTTTTTTTGGTTTTTTTATCGAATTCAACGGGTATGGGTTTTCGGTTTTCAAGTTTTATGTTGTTTTCAGAAAACTGGTGACCAACGGCATATCAATGTTTTGGAGATTGCTTGCAATATGTGTTATCTTCATTTTCTGGTTTTGGCTTGATAAGAACTTTGATTGAATGGGGTATTCCAGACTTTTCTGATGCTCGGTCTCAAGTGGGTTTCCACTTTCCTATTTTTTGGCCAACGCGCCACTGCTGTGTAGGTCCAGAAACGTTAATCTTTGATTGTTTGGGCTTTTGCAGAGGCAGTGTGGCGGCTCAAAATTCATGATAATCAGGACAATGGTGTTACAGGTCAATCGAGTCCATACCTGGGTATTCCAGGTGAACGAGACTGTGTACACTATCAAAGGACTGGGTTGTGTGGTTATGGAAGCAATTGTCGTTATAATCATCATCCTTATTCTGAACAGGTATCATCATCCTTATTCTGAACAGGTATCATGACTTTTTACGGCATGAGGGTCATTTGTGTCTGTTTTGCTCATTTATGTATGTTTAATCCTACCTGTATTTGGCAAGTGACAGGAGTGGATATGATTCTCTTAAATAGGTTTTATTTGATGCTTTAAGTCTTATAGAGCACAGAATTCAAAGCTAAGTTTTTCTGTATTAGGATACCCAATTTACAGAGGATCTTCCAGAGAGAGATGGACAACCAGTCTGTGTGGTAAGTTTTTCTTACCCTGTGTAGTGAGGGAACAAAGAAGAATGAATCCTGCTTAAGCTTGGTGGCTGTGGAAACCTCTACTATAAAAATAAATTAAATAAGAATGGTATCTCTGGGTATTATTGTCAAAAGTGCATTGAAAAAAGGATTTATACTCAGAAGTTCTCAAGAGTTCTCTGACCAAACTCTAGGATTACTGAAATCATGTCTATCAAATCTGACCAAACATAGACGTTGCTTTTCTCTCTGATGGGGTTAACATAATTCCCCTAGGTTAGTACAGCAATTAATGGTGCAATATCACTGGTTGAGCAATTACCCTTTTATGGTGACCACTTAATCCCCATTGTCTTTGTTTTTTCTTACTTGTGTTTGGTTTTTTGAGGGTTGGGGTGGGATGAAGGGAGGGAGGACTATTAATAGAAGTTCCACTTCATATATAATTTCTAGCACATATTCTATTGGGAATGGAGTCCATGTTGTTGCTGGAAGAATTTGTTGGTTGTATAGCTTCTACATTTTACATTTTAACCTTTGCAATATTATGAAATTACAGGGTTCATCGTCTCCTGTATAGCTTAGACTTCAGTGAAATGTGAAGGCTTATTTGAAAAAATCTCTCAATTGTTATTTTAATTAGTATATCCTTCTGGAAAAATGCTTGAAAAAACTTGAGGTGCCCACCAAAATGCATTATGGTGATCTCTAATCTGTCTTGTTTTACTGTCAAATCTGATTTTCAGTATTATTTAAAGACTGGTATATGTAAATATGGATCAACATGTAAATTTCATCACCCAAAGGACAGGAATGGTGCTGGACCAGTGACATTCAACAGTCTTGGTCTTCCTATGCGCCAGGTGCTTACACCCCACCTCATATCAATTGATTTGCTGTTTCATGGTTCTCTGGAAATGCAAGATGCTATGAACCATACTAAACATTTTTAAATTTGAAAAATATGTGTTTTCTAGGATGTAAAATCGTGTCCCTATTACTTGCGGATGGGATCCTGTAAATTTGGAGTCACATGCAAGTTCCACCATCCTCAACCTTCTTCTCTTGGAATTGGCTCGCCTCTAACTGGACCTGCTGCCTTTGGGTCCAAAGGACCATCAGCTGTACCTCCATCAGTTCTGCCTTATGTAGGTCTTCCCATGTGGTCATTACCACGAGCACCTTTTATGTCTGGACCTCGTTTACAGGGTCCATGCGCCTACACTCCTGTTCTTTCCCCTTCTCAGGGCATTCTTCCTGCTCAAGGCTGGAACACCTATATGGTAAGTACAAAGTCTTGGACAATTTGCTAGAAATAATAAAGTGCGTTGGCATAAACTTGATATGCTTGTGAGTAATGGTTTTTTTGTTTTTTTACCAAAACCATTCTCATTGCCCCGTTGCATAGTTGGGTATACACTCACATGATGCATACCTGGGTTGGGGGTGAGGGAGCGAGGGGGATGATAGGTTTTGCTACATTCTACTCATACTGCATGTGAAAGCAGGAATGTTATGTTGTAATAGCCAACGCATTCTACATAAAAGGTGTCTCTAGTGGTCCATGTAATATTTCCTGTCTTGATGTCATGCTCCTATTTGTTTGTTCTGTTGGGACATGAGATTAAAGCTTTTTCTATTTTCCATGTATTGTTTGTTGAGCAGGGAAATTTGAGCCCCATGCCTTCAGGCAGTATGCTGGGTTCTCCTCTTGTTTACAACCCTAGTAATCAAGGTGAATCAGGTTCCAATGGGCAAGTGCACTTATCATCAACAACCAGTTCTAATCTCCCTGAGAGACCTGATCAACCAGAATGTCGGTATTTTATGAGCACTGGTACCTGCAAGTATGGATCTGAATGCAAATACCATCACCCGAAGAAATGGGTTGGGCAAGCAGCAAATACCATTGGTCCACTTGGTCTTCCCTTAAGACCTGTAAGTTTGGCATTTATCTCACGTTACCTGATTTGCAGATTTGGTCACACATGAGTAAAATTCTTGAAATTGCTTGCAGAGATAGGCCTGTGAAGGACTCGGTCCTATGTTAATTTAATAGGCTTTCATAAAATTTTGTTAAACTGTTTCTTTATGAACCCATCTCGTTTGTTGTAATGATCTAATTACTTTTTACTTGCAGGGGCAATCTGTATGTTCAAATTACAGTATGCATGGAATCTGCAAGTTTGGCCCATTATGCAGATTTGATCACCCTATCTCTGGATATCCTTATATCTATAGTTTGGGCCCGCCACCTTCTTCTATACTCGGTTCATCCCTCCGAAGTCATCCAAGAATGTCACCAACAGATCTTGTGTCTGGTATACCTCCCGGGTCAAAAGTTCCTGATTGGTTTCAGAATTACAATGGCTCTAGCAACACACATCCGGTTTCAAATACCAATACAAAGACTTCAGATGATCCACCTGCACAAGATGGTTCTCCACTCCCATCTTATTCGCAGCCCTCCTCACAATCTTCGCCGTGATCAATTTGGATGGAGGCTCCTGGTTGCTCTTTTTCTTCCTTTTTGCCCCTT
Source organism: Rhizophora mangle (assembly GCA_037832345.1). Classification (NCBI taxonomy): domain Eukaryota; kingdom Viridiplantae; phylum Streptophyta; class Magnoliopsida; order Malpighiales; family Rhizophoraceae; genus Rhizophora; species Rhizophora mangle. The sequence continues at coordinate 931,632 of JBAPLJ010001937.1, read as the reverse complement.
TTTGACAGTCTTGCACTTTTGGAGGCGGTTGTTGTAACATGTACTTCCTGACATCCTAATTCACATGTTGTTCTCGGGAGTAGTAGGTTCTGAATTCAAACCTGATGAGCAAAGTGCTGGGTCACGAGAGAACACTTTTTGTTGTGAATTAAAGGCAGGAGAAAATGTGAGATATTCCTTAAATACTTGTCTTTTGGTCAGGTAATATCTATATATAATGGTAAGATTTATGGTAGGAACGCAAATCTGGCTTTTATACTAAAATAAATAAATAAATAAATATTGCTGAGATATTGGCCACATGAACAATCAACAATTCAGGGGACACCGGAGCAATGTGCTCTTCTCTGTTAGGCGTGTGTGCAAGGGGATGGAGCTAACAAATTGTGGGTGTTAAGCTGATTTTTGATTGGATTGTGATTGAAATCAAGGGCGACGCCATTCTGCTTATGCCATTGGATTAATAACCTGCCTAAAAAGGTTCCTCGCGTGAGCAGCATCTACGGCTCCTAATTTAGAGACATAACAATGTGGAAATTGACTCAGGTTTGTCACTCTCTCTCTCTCTTCCTATCTCTCACACACATATTAACTATTACAAAATTCATCAAAGAATTACATAATAAATAATTTTTTTATTTTCAAATTTTTTTAAAAAAATTAGAACTCAATCCTTTCATTAACAATCTAAATTTAGTTCATTATATATTTATAGTTTTTAATTTTATTTGACCATAAATTATATCAAAATTTAAAGCCATCGAGTATATAACAAATGTCCAAATTTTCTGATTTTAATTTTAAGAAAGTGTGAAATTACGTAACTTTGGCCAAACCACAAATCATCCTAACATTTATAAATTCAACTTTAACTTCTCCTGGAGGTGTCTTCCACTCGTTAAAGATAATATAGAAGTGTTCCTTGATGCCGTCCACCGTCTGTATTACTGTTTTTGTTTTCTTTTTACTTGTCTTCTTCCATCTTTTCATTGGCTGTGGTAAGCTATACTTAATCTGCTGGATCAACGCAAGCCTGACACCGAGTCCCTCGGGCGTTTGTGTGAGAATGCTTACTCACATGTCATATATATATATATATATATATATATAAGCCTTCCACCTTGTCCCTCGCTTGTGTTTTTTTTTTTTTTGAACGACGTAACTCAAACTTGACGAATCAATTCTGTCTTAATTTTAAAATGGTTGATTTAATCTCGACTTCAATGTATATAGAAAACAAATGAATGTGATGCGTTCATTTTTCCTAACACACGACATGGAGTGGGGCAATTGTTGCGAGTTGCAACAAAAATGATAAAATCAAGAGAAACACAACTTCAAATAATACGCAATTAGTTGATTTTGGGTTTCCACTCTCCTTTGACAAAACAAATAAAACATATTATTAGTGTTAATTACCTTTAAAATATATTATCTTGGGATGAATTAAAAAAAAAATTGTTAGAAAGGACACAAGCGAATTATTTTATTTTATTTTTTCCAAAAATTCTCGAGGTCGGAAACAAGACAACGTTACCACGCAGCGCAAGTCACCGGTGGGAAGGTAATTATATTTCTCCTAATTTACACACGTTACGTACAACATCATCGCCTAACATTACCAGTGAAAGCGAAAGCCAGCCTTCAAATCTTTGTGTTCCGTGTTTGTGCTCATGAAAATAGAAAGAGCCAAACAAAAAAAGTAAAATTGACGCGCATTGCGCCCCGACGCGTACCTGAGAAGGAAATGGCCTTTACTGGGTGATTCCGAATGCGATTTTTGTGTATGTTTAGTTGACACGGCTCGGTCTCTCCTTTCCTTGCGATCATCGCCAGTTGTGGCACCCAAGCCACTACGCGTCTTCTCAATGATTCCGTCATTTTCCCAATGACATACACGCCTTTTATGGACGGAGCTCTTGAACCGAATCATTAGGCACAATGACGTTACGGTGTGAGTCTTGCATTTTTTTTTAAATATAATATACATATAATAAAGATAAAATGATTGTTTATAAATTTTATCTTATCTATTAATATATTATTATATATATATATATATATATATATATGTGGACCACACGAAAAACGGAAAAAAAAAAAGAAGATAATTTAACAGTGTGATCATTCCCGCCCGATCGTTGTCGTAAAAAAGGTAAAACCCTAGAAAAGATGCCACGTCATAATTATGTCCCCACCTGGGTATGGAGCCCACGATAGCGCGGCGCACGCTGCCCAACATGACCAGTGAGGAACAGGTTCACCCCCACAAAAAGCAGTCAAAAAGCCGGTTTCAATAGAAAATATAAAAAAATTAAAGGCCCAAAAAAATTTAACCACGTTAGTATCGACACGTGTGAAACACTGATTGGGTTCTAGCGTGTGTTAGTACCAGAGCGGGAGTTGGTAGGCGTGAATGGAAAGGTAGAACGGGAAAAATATATAAAATGTTTTTGGGTCAGCCCGCCTCGGTTTTGCGGTTTTGCTGCGGCTTGCCGAGGCTAGCCGGTTGATTTTTTTTTTACCGACTAACCTGGTGGCAATGGGATCGGCCCCATTAATAAATGACAGATTGACAGCCTACCTGGCCCGGTTGGTTTCTCGCCGGAGGAATCACAGGACTCGCTACTTACAAGAGAGGTCGACTCTTGTTTTTCTAACATAAGCACCGCTGCTTTTCTTACTCTTAACGAATAATAATTTTTTCCTTTTTAGAATTAATCATCCAACCATTCATATCATTGTATATTTATATGTGCCAAAAAAAACAATTGTAATCACTAGGATTTCCTTTTTAACATATGCCAACGCCACTGCCCCACCGTCACCACCCATCAAGCACCAAATGTAATTTTTGTTTTTCAAAAGAAAAATATATATATATATATATATATATATATATATTATTCAAAAGTATGACAACTGTATGTCTCCCCCTCCTCCGTTTTTTAAAAATTTGCAAATAAATATTTTCTTAATGGATATGGATTTAGTCTTTACTAATTTGAGAAAATTTCTTCATTTTATGGGTTGACCTTTTTTTTTTTTCTAAAAAATCTATTTAAAAGGCATAAGAAATATTACCACAATACCAAATTATTGTTTTTGAAAGTGGCGAACACATTGGCGGCATTTTTACAGTTTTCTTTTTTATAAAAATAATAAATACGAGTGATATATAATTTTTAGGAATTAATTATTTGTAAGAGTTATATGTTACAATACCACTTCCTCCCTGGATAAATAGACTACACATTAGAGACATGACCCGTGTCTGTTCACGTGCATTAAGGGAGTGGTGTGTCAGTGAGTCCAATTCCGGCGTTGAAGGCCCAAACGCCGGTGATTGGATACCGGGCGAGGGTAAAATGTCGTCGTTTGAACAAGTGCACCTTAAGAATTCCGTTTGGGGACAAAAGATGATGATTATGCGGAACAATTGGGAGAGTACTAATTAATTACTGGGAAAATAATTATTGGAAGAATACATTTATATATTATGAACTGCAAAAGAAATTGATTTTATTATATCGTGTAAACATGAACTACCATGTAAATGCACAAGAGCAATTTTCTATAGTCTCACCTTTTTACAAGTTTATCCTCTCGTGTTAGTGCCAAATTATAGACGTTACATATTTATATAAATTGCTTTTAATATTTAAAATTACTTCTTCTCGTTTTTTGATGGATACATGATTTTCATTAGAAACACAAATTATTTGAAATTATTTTCTTCAATTACATTTGTTTAAGTTATAATAACTTGATTTCTAATTTCTAACCGTTAAGGATTATAACATGAAATACCATTCAGAATAACTGTTATAAAATCCCGAAACTTTTTGAGATAAAGATAATCTATGTTGAAGATGGTTGAACTTTACTTTAAAGATTGAACCAGAAGAATCAAAAATTCAATTTTAGGGTAATTAGAAAGGAAAAATTTTGAGAATTTTAATAATTATTGAAAAGTTTTAAAACTGAGTCATTGTCTTTTGTGCTAATGTTATGTAATTAAAATGAAAGAGAATATGAATAATAAGAATTGGAAAAACAAATAAATTGTACCAAAATTTATAAATTTAACCCATAAAGGAAAGTCAACAATTTCTTTATCAATCAGATACCAAATTCCATGCTCCATCACCGAATTTAAGACACAACTTAATAATAATAAATGCTGGAGGAGGATTGAAGTGATGAAATCTTTGGGTCTTTTTGTCGATCCATTGGAGCTAGACAAAAGCGAAAAGGGCAAAATACTAACTTCGATGGCCAAAGACATGGAACTTTAATCACACCAACCACAAAGATTCCCCTCTTTTCCTTTCACCGAAGGGGCAAAGACAAGGAACAAAGGAGAGAGAGGAGGAGGGAGAGATGGGCATTTTGGTCTTTTCAATACCACTTGAAAATGGGAAATTTCAAGCCTCTTTTCCTTTCCTTCTGAATAAGAAAAACCCAAAAGCATCCCTAGCAATGAACCGGATTGCTAATGTAGATAGATACACAATCTAGGCGAAGAAGAGGGAAAAAAAAAAAAAACTAAAGATGGAGAGGTGCTGGTAACCAAAAAAAAATTGATAAGAAGAGGTGAGGTGGTGGTTGCCATAATCTCAGCCCCATATCTTCTTCTTCCCCACCTGCCATCTTCAATCTCCACCTTCCATCATCATCCGTACACCAATGCGGCGAGGCAGAAACAATCCTAAAGAAACAAATCTTGCAGCCGCGATAACCGCCTCGAAGCCGATCGGTCCAGACCCAGACCCCAAATCACATAAGAGCAAAGAGATCAGATTTAGAGGCGTCAGAAAACGACCATGGGGCCGATTTGCAGCAGAAATCAGAGATCCGTGGAAGAAGACGCGCGTGTGGCTCGGCACTTTCGGCTCTGCCGAGGAAGCCGCCCGTGCTTACGACGCCGCCGCCCGCTCCCTCCGCGGATCCAAGGCCAAGACCAATTTTCCTCTCGCTAGTCCTCAAGTTTCTCTCTACCAACAAGACCATCACCACCATGTCCACGACCACCACAACAGTCACCATGGGCTGTCAAAGTTCGACCACCACCAGATTCAAGTTGTCAGGCCTACGAGCAGCGGTATGAGCAGCACGGTGGAGTCCTTTAGTGGGCCACGAATTATGTCAAATCCCATGCTGGTGGCCGCTGTCCCCAAGGTCCACCGGCAGCCTGTTCCACCAGAGGATTGCCGCAGCGACTGCGATTCGTCGTCCTCGGTTGTGGACGATAACGACGATGATTGCGTCCTCACTTCTTCGTTCCGTAAGATCCTGCTGTTTGATCTGAATCTTCCGCCGCCGATGGACGAGGTCGATACAGTTGATTTCATGGGCGTTGATCTTCAGGCAACAACTTTGTGTCTCTGATGTTTACTCATTTTGTCAATCGACCCTTCGCTTCCTTCATCTTATCTTACGGAGAAATTTAAAACCCAAAAAAAAAGGGGGAAAATCGCGTATTCGGTAGTTGGAAGAGAATTTGGGTTTTCTTCCTCTCTTTTGGGCCCTCTACAATCATATAATCTCTGCTATTTTCAGACGGTTAGGGATCTGGGTCTGGGTTGAGGTTGTTCTTCAACCTCGTGGGCTTTTCTACTGTTTTCTGTATTGTTGAAATCTTAAGATGATATTACCTGGTAACCGGATCTGTTCCGGGTCTGACTCTCATCCATCCTTTTTTTTCTGTTTCCTTTGTACAAAACAATCAACTTAAGTTAACAACAATACTATCTCTCCTCATGGGTTTTTTTTATCTTTTATTTTTTTTTTCTTGCTTTGGCTTGGCGTTTGGTGCGTTATGCTGTTATCCATAGTTTGTTTGCATTGCATTATATGTGAAATGATGTGGCCTTTGCTGGATTTCCTTTCCTTTGGACCTTAAGCTTATACGGTAATGTATTCCTTTTTGTTTGTTTTTTTTTTCTTCATCCTTTGTTTTCCACAAGGGAAGGATTGTGCTTTGATACAAAAGAATTTGGCTTTCTTGATGGTGCTGGTTTAGAGTTGTTAGGTGTGGGCATGACAGATCAAAATCGCCAGAGGGTATGGCAATGGGGATCGGGGGAGATGGTGGAGGGGATGAGGATGGGTGGTGATGATAATAATGATCTTGTTCGGTGAGGAGGTAGGCTTTTTTTCTATAAGAAGCATTAATTGCAGATTATGTTAGATTCTTGTACCCTAGATGGTGTCCGATGATGATGTCTTGTTTGGTGAGGATGCATGCATTTTGTTAGGGTTTTTCCATTTTTTCCTATAAGAAGCATTAATTGCCCATCATGTTAGATTTTTGTACCCTAGATGGTGTCTGAATATCAATAACATGATCCCAAAAGCCCAGCATTATCTGGTGTTTTTTATATTTCTTTGGTTTAACACATAGAGCAAGCTCTTATACAGTTCATGTTCAGTTGCAGCGCATGCAAACGGCGAAAGTAAGAACTCGGGTTTTAGGTATGTGTCTGTTTTGATGCAAGGGCTTCCATGTCTTCTGCATCGGGGCTTTTTCTTGGATTCTCTTGCTACGTGTTGTACTTGCAGTCACCTTCGGCATCTCTTTTAAGCTGTGCAGTGATTTCTTTGCGCATGGTTTGACAAATGGTCAAAAGCGTTAGATAATTGCTTGGGAAAATATTTTTTGGGTGATGCCCATGTTTGATAATCTGAAAGTAATTTTTTTTTTCTTTGCATTGCTAAACTTAGGGCATTCTCGGGTTTACAGTTTAGTAATTTGGTAACTGATGGGGGCGATTTTAGAAAACGAAAAGTTCTTTAAATTGTTGAATTGTAGTGTATATTTTCACTATCATTGATTGGAATATTGAAGCTTTGAAATTAAGGTTGAAACCGTTGTGTGTTGTGTAAAATACAAATTCCATATTTTATCAAACATTAATAGATTTTATCAAACTGTATCGTCAGAGTCTCAGATAGACTCGTAATCAATTTTGTTGATGGCTTAGTGGGAGTGCGTTCAAGGCAAAAAAAAAAAAAAAAAAAAGAAAGACAAAAGAAAAGAACAGAAAAGAAAAGAAATAAAGAGGAAATGGGGATAATTGGTGGGGGGGCAGTTCGAGTTTGATAATGTTGAAAGATATTTTATGAATTCCAAAGCTTTCCAGAGAGAGCCATGAATTCGGGGGTCTGGTCTTTACCAGAATTTCCGGGTTCAACTTGAACGATTTCATATCGTACGTCGCTTTGCTTTACATGTAGCCAAAAAAAAAAAAATAAGGCATCCTTCAGAGACATTTCAAAAGGCAGGAAGAATCTCCTTTTACAACTTTTGGGATTTTTCAAATCGGAGTCACAAGGCTCATGTAAGGGCGAAATTGGGCTGTATTTACATCTGATGGGCCTCCCAGATACCCAAGTTCTCCAATTGAAGGCCCAATAAAAAAAATACATTAATGAAAAAAAGGAAACAGTTTCACGCACACTAATAATTAAAATCTTAAATTTTTATGATTAAAATTTCAAATTTTAATATTTAAATGAAAATATAAAAAAATATTTATTTATTTGGTAGCGAACAGTCTCTCTCTCCTTTTCTTCAAGAAACATCTTCTAAAGAATTCGAAAACGCTACGGGCTTTAACTCTACGCGCTCCTCGCTCGTATTAGAATGCAAAATATGCAGCGACTGAGAGGGAGAGGTACCTCTCTTTGGGGCTCCATGGCACCGCACCTGTTGAGGAAGAAAGCGCTTAATTCATGGGCTGCTGTGCAGGATACCTTTTTTTCCACCAAGGTGGCTTTTTCACTTTTCCTCTTGAGATACTCTTTAGAGTTTAATTTTTATGGGTTTTGAATTTCTTTCATGTATTTGTCAATTTTTGTTTAGTTTTGAGGAGTTGCCCGAAATGGGGTTTTATTGCTTTTCCCTTTGGAAAATTTTGATTATGGGGTTTTGAATAATTGTTGGGTTCCAATTTGATGATGGTTGTCGTAATGGGTTCTTGTGTTTCTATTTCTTGATTGTCTTTTTTTTTTTTTTTTTTTAAAAAAAATTTATTTTATATCTTCTGGGGTATTTTCATTGTGCTAGGATATATTTGAGAGGCATAAGGTGGTATTCACAATTGGCACTTCTATAGCTTCGGTTGCAACGGCCTGGGCTGGTGAGGACTCTTGTACTTTATGCTGTTTCATTTATTTTTATTTTTATTTTTATCACTCTCCTTTTTGGTAGTTTTTCTTTTGGTTTTTCTCTTTATAGTTACTGCTTGTCTTTAAGCTTCATTGAAATGGGTCCTTGCAACATGATAATTTCTTGTGATGGCCTGCAATTGTTAACCATTGCGTTCCACAAGTCCATGGAGATGGTAGTAGTGAGGCCTTCTTGAAAGAAAGTGCCATCCATGCGATGAATTGGTGTGGCTGTCGCTATTCTGCACCTGTGAAACTCTACAAATCAAGTTTATAAACAAAAGTTTGGTGTTCTTGAGTTAATCTTTTGGAGTTTTGCATTGAATAATTTGTCATGGTTTGAAATGGCAATTTGAATGTCTTCTCATGGGCATCTAAAACAATAAGATGATTGCCACTTGATGAAGAAATGCTCTATTATGACCGAAAAATAATTGTTTTGCATCATCTATTGGGGCGGGGGATTTCTTCCTGTGCATAACTTTATCTCAAGATGTAAGTTCTTCCAGTTTTTGCCATTAACTGCTTTGACTATGTCCGGTTACTTTGTCTTATTTGGATCAGATCTATTATACAGGATATGGCATACGTCATTGGCATGACTCAAAAGTGGATCAAAGGCTTGAATCAATTGAGCAAGCCGTGAGTCTCTTTACCTATTGCTTGGTAGTTGCTACTAATGGTTTTTCTTCTTTGGTATTTTTTTTTCATTTCACTTGTAGTCTGTAGTATTTTAAGATGGAATGATTCTGCTTTAACAAAATTGTTTTATTGAATTCCAACCTAATAAGAATCATTTCTTTATGGTTCTTGAAAGCCATCTCATGTGTTATTTCACCATTTTCTCTTAACTTAATGTGGTTTAGAAAAAATTTAGAAGTCTTATAGCATCATTCTTTGTAATGTTTATATGTTGGACTGATTGATGCCATTGGACATGATGGCTAGAGCTGGTCAGGAAAGAAACACCCTGGATACAATAGGAGATTGACTATTAATGGTGTGTCAGGAATAGAGAATTTAAGGGGATGGCTTATCCTAGGGAAAACAACAAGTTGATCTAAGTTGAGTTACTTATGAAATGCAAACTAATATTGGATGTCTTTCAGATTCTGCAGTAAATCATCCTAATAGACTTTCTATAATAATTTCTGTCTGCAGTTTGTGTCTTTCATTTCAAATGCAATTTCATCTCCACTTCATATCATTCATTTCCTCTTGTGAGGCTTTGAAGGAAACAGATGGGATCACTTGTGATAAAGCTTGATGAAGACTTCCTTGCGAGGCTCTTTGTTATTCTGAATGTTTTCTGCTTTCAAAGTTAGGATGGTCATCAATGCTCTAAGCTAGTGGTCTTCCTTTTGTGTCTCACTAAATGTTTTTGTTATGTGGCAGATGAAAAACAATTATGAAATTGGACATGCAGAATTTAAGAAGCTTGTTAATCCAGGAAGTTTCAATCTTTCTGCTTATATTGCTACTGCTGGGACCACATTTGTCATTGGGTTTGCTCCTCACCCTTCCTTCCCACATTACCCATATAAATGCTTTGTTTCACTGTTTTATACTATTCCAAATCAATATCCTCTTGTCCCTGATGTTAGTAGTGCTTACCAGTGCTTCTATGGTAATACATGCCAAACCACTGAAGAAAAGCTAGGTACCATTGCTTCTATGGTAATTCAAACACCTGAAGAAAAGCAAGGGAAAGACTGTCAAAATGCTCAATAAAGAAATGAAAATGCAATCATAACGCAATATGTATGATCAAAGAGTAATTGGGCGGTGTGTTTTAAAAGGTCATGCTAGTTTTATGTATTATATATGATCTGAATGCATTTCATGTGGCCTCTTTCTACTTTGATGAAAAGTGTAAGGATTTTTGGTACCTAAAAGTATAGGTTTTTAATTAGTCTTTATGATCACCTTCGTTTAATGTTTAATTAAATTCTGTTCACCACTCGCTGGATCCTTTGGTTGAAAATCTATTGATAAGAAATAGTCAGTACTCGTTAGAGAGGCATGAAAAGGCCAAAGAACCTCAGTTGAGATTATTTCATGTGTAGTCCAGATGATAGACCCCAAACCGAATTAAGGTTAGACTAGATGGCCATGGATATATGGAATTATATGTTTTAGACAGTGTTCAATGGTTTATTTTTGTTACTTGGACCCAGCAGGCTAATGATGATTCTGTTGTTGGTTGATACATGTTATTTGTATTCGAAGATAAACTCATGGCTCTCTCATACCATGCTTTGAATCTTCAAAGGTTCAAATTCCTCTAGCAATTATAGGGAATAATTGTATACTTGAACCATGCTTTCCATTGATCAGTGACTTTCAGTCTTGGATTGAAGTAGCTTCAATCTGAATTGCTATTCATTTCCTGTTACTGGATTGCAGGTATGGTTTTGGGTGGAGAGGTGGAAGATGGTTTGCAAATAGGAAGCACAGAAAGGAGCAGATGAAATTATTAGGACATAAGAAACCCAGAAGGTGGCAGTCATTGGGACATGTAAAACCTGGAGAGTGGCAATTCAATTTTCTTCGAAGACGACTAATAAGACCCAAAGCACCTGAAACTGTAGTCAATGCACCCGAGAAGATGCTCAAGTCTGATCCGACCACACCTGCTAATCCTGGACAACTCCATCAGTCTGAGTCTTGTTAGGGTCAAAGCAGTAGATACATAAAAAAGTATCATGTTTGAAAAGAGGAGAAAATATTAACACAGCTTGAAACTTGGAGTCTTCTTTTATAGAAGAAAATTTTTGGGATTACTGCAATGCATTATGTTACCTCCTTTTTCTCTCTCTTTGTTTTGGTGAGTTTCCCCCAGACATGCTGAATGGGGCAACTTTGTTTATGCTGCCTATAGGGACAACCACTTGCAAATATAACGCAATACTATTTAGACTTTGTGAAATGATATTGGGGCTCTGCCAGAATTACAACTGATGTGAGATAGACAGGAAAGTAAAATTATCAGAATATTTTTCCGCTAAAGTTAATTTTGGGTGTTTAAGGTAGACTAACGTTGACAAGGTCACGTCAGAATAGGCCAAAAAGGCAGCTGGTTATCATGGCTTATTAAGGAAATAATCAATAAAATAATATAATATTACAATCAAAATAAATTAAGATTAAAAATAATATTTAAAAGTGACAAGTAATGTATTTGAAAATTGTTCCATCTTTGTAAATACATTATCATGGAGCAAGTTTATCCTCTTAATTTTGCCTTGTTAGGCACGAAGCATTCCTTAAACTTTGTCTTGTAATGTTTGAAGACGACAAGACATTTAATTGGAGTAAGCTGGCTCCTGTATCCCGTATATTATCCTGATCAAACTTCTACGGCAAAAAATTTATTTGACCAATCTATTTTAATGTGGTCGCCAGCACCATTTCATGGCAACCTAAACCATCTGTTAACATTTCATGTGGATTCTCCATTTCTGTTCCAATTAACTGGGGTTCTACTGGTTTATCCATTTGCAAGAGGATTGAAAGCCTGATGGAGAAGGAGACGTATCAAAAGAACAAGGCCAAAATTCTACTCCCGGTATTCACACTGATTTGTTTTTCTGGTTTGGCAGTTGGAGCCAGAACCAACATTTTTTCAGCCAAGGGTCAGAATGCCACGGCTGCATGGATTTCCGAGGCCTATGATGGTATTTGCAAATTAATGATTGAGACAAAAGGCTATGTTTGCGAGGAACATACGGTGATTTGTCTGCACAAATTTTCTGTTAAAAGTCTGCAAGCACAAAATGTGACTGGACAAATGAATCGCATTGTAACCCAATTCCATTGTATTTCCATTTAGGTGACGACAAAGGATGGTTACATTCTCAGCTTACAGAGAATCCCAAGGGGGGCTGTCAGGTAATAACACTTCAGGAGCAAGGCCGCCAGTTCTGCTGCAGCATGGGCTGCTAGCGGTAAGTAAATTTAATGTTCTGTTGATATTCATTTACGTAGCTTCTTGGCCATAACAAACGTGCCCTGGTGCCAGGATGGATCCGGCTGGCTGCTGTTGCCTCCAGGTGAGTCTCTAGCATTTCTCTTGGCAGATAATGGATACGACGTATGGATTGCCAACTCCCGTGGAACGACACATAGCAGACGCCACGTACAGCTGAGTCCAGATGACTCTGTAATTCTCATTTTTTTCTCTACATCTTGTACTCCTCCTTGTCACCCGTTTTGCTCTTCATCAGAAATTGTTGATCTTGATTTTCCTTAGGCCTATTGGGAATGGACATGGGATGAATTGGCAACTTATGATCTGCCTGCTGTGTGTGAGTATGTGCATTCTCTTACGGGACAAAAGTTGCACTACATCGGCCATTCCCAGGTGAACTTTCACAGTCTCAATGCTTCAAACAGTGCTTTTTTTCTTTTTTTTTTCGGCGAGCTCTTTTCTACTGTCATTGGAGTCGTAGACGGAAGGTCTCGAATTCAAGTTCTACCAGCCGATTGATCAAGGGGAAAAAAAAAAGGAAGAAAGCTCTTTTCTTTGAGCGTGGACATGTCCCCTAATGCGTGTGAATCTGCTCCATACCTTATTTTTGGTGATATGTATGAATTAACAAGAACAGGGATGTGCTACCTTGTGCAGGGAACTTTGATTGCGCTGGCTGCCTTGTCAAAAGGCCAATTGTTAAACATGCTGAGATCAGCTGTCTTACTGTCCCCGATCGCTCATGTCGGTCAGGCGACTTCGGCGTTGGGCAGAGCTATTGTTACCACGTATCTTGCCGAGGTGAACACTGATAACCTCGGACTATGTTGCAATAATTTACGGGACTAAAGTCTCTAAGCAACCTACTCATAATTATTCTTGTGTGGCAGGACCTTTACAAGATGGGCATCCGTGAATTTAATCCAGGAGGGTAATAATAAAAATGAATGCTTAATTTCTCAGCCTTCTCATACACAAATGCACATTGAAACCGACGCTCACGTTCCCAGTTTGAAATTTCTATAATTTCTTAATGGTAGGCATGATTAGGAAAATTTTTTTGCTTATTTTCTCTCCAACAAAGCAGAATAAAAAGAAACCCCAAAAAATATGTCAACGCAATTTGAGTACATACCTACCATAAATATATATATATATATATAAATCTCTTTGTGCAATCAAAGAAAAAGGCAACCTTTCCATGTCTAACAGGAAGATGGTAGCCAAATATGTAGAGAAAATCTGCAAAATACCAGGCGTTGAATGCAGCAACATGTTGACTGCCATAACAGGTGATGTACACTCTACTAATTCACAAAATAATATTATTTCACATCCCCGCATATTAGTTAATTGATCAATATTCACAGGCCAGAATTGCTGCGTGGATTCTTCCACTGTGGATGTTTTTCTGGATCATTCGCCCCGGCCAACGTCATCAACAAAGGACATAATCCATTTCTCTCAGAGTAAGTTATGCAGTAACAAGGTTGCATAAAAAAAAAATGATCCACATTAAATGTTAAATCGATTGGTAAAATGGGTGTTAATTAAAAAAAGAAAATGTTGCTATTCTAGTTGCAAAATGTTAGTCTAATATCTCCAGCTGATCTAAATATGAAGAATTAGTTTTGGGCGGAGGTTGGGTTTTCTTTAACCATAAAGTTTTGGATGTATAGTGAAGAGAACAGGAACAATAGCCATGTACGATTATAATGATGAGGAACAGAACAATAAAAGTTACGGGCAGCCCACTCCTCCGGTGTACAACATGGCAAGCATACCAAACGACCTTCCTCTCTTCATGAGCCATGGAGGAACAGATGCTCTCGCTGATGTCAAAGATATACAACTATTGCTGGATGACCTTAAAGATCATGATAGAGACAAGCTTGTGGTTCGGTACATCGATGACTATGCTCATGTTGATTTTGTCGTGGGTTCACGTGCCAAGCAAGATTTATATGATCCTTTGCTGGCTTTCTTTAAACGCCACTGAGAATATATAAACCCTATGTGGTAAGTTTGATTTTTTTTTTTTTTAATGTTTTTTACCTTTCCTTTTGTAAGGAAATATCAGGGGTTTAAATCCTGAAATTGGGAATAAGAGTTTATAAAATTCTATTAATATAGCATATAACAAGTGGTACCTAAGTTGTATGTTTTTAGTTAATTATGTTTTATATGCTCATGTTTTATAAAATTCTGTCGACTTTAGTTATTCTTGAGAATGAAGCAATCGAATGAATCGACGAGGCTCGAGCGATGAGGTCGACCTTCGACCTACGACCTCGTCCTTCAATCTTGGCGCCATTCTTTTCAAGTTCGAGTTAAACCCTACAGCAAAAACAGAACATTCAACAAAGAGTGACGCTGGATTTCAGATTTTATTTATTAACGATGGAGGGGGCTTTAACGAATTATATGCAGACTCACGAGTTGAAGAAGAGTTTTCATTGCTTGGACCCACAAGGCCTTTGATGATTCTGCCGTTAGGGTCGAATACGTATTATTTCACGAATAAATCTTGGTAGGTCAGGCTCCCCGCCATCAGCAGTAAATGTCAGCACTGGCCCGCCTAGGAAGCCAGTATGTGCTGTTTGCACGTTAAACAAACGTCGGGAAGAAATTGAAATTCGGTGAAATTCCTCTTTTGCCCCACTGGACGTCTCATGTACATGGGCTCTTTTTTGCATGCATTCAAGTATTCCATCATGGCAAAGAAACCTAAAAACCAAAAAAAAATCCCTGAAAATTAAACAAATAATACTGGTAAAAATCTTAAAACCATCATTTGCGTTCCCCTTCCCTTGTTCAAAGCTTTAAACAATCTGGCAGGGATACACTGCAGATCAACATTCCCAGTGTTAAATGGCTTCCTGTGCAACCTAAGAACCTATTTCTTTTCCACAATAAAACAATAAATAAATATACAGAAACGGACACCACATGGATTCACAGTAATCCCGTTTACAAATGGGACTGAATTGGCAAGCTAACAAAAATTTTCAAATCCAGCTCTGTTGACTCGCATGGAAAATATTTCATGGTGTGCGGGATTTATCTACAGCTTCATTCAGTAAGCGTCAATTTCCCCATTCGGTGAAGCAAAATCCTCTCGTCCCAGAATTTCTCTTTCATTTTTTACCCCACGGTTGAATTCTCACAAGCTGACATTTTCTATCCTCCATAAACATTCTTTTCGTAGAGGTGAATCTGCAAATATGGCTCTTATAAAATCTTCCACCTGCGAAATAAAAGGATTCTTAGCAGTTGACGCAATGAAGAAGGTTTAAACAGATCTAAAACATAAGAATCTTTGACACTAGCATCGCACACTCTGACATAACTAACCAAACCCTCCTCTTGCTATATAGGGGTTACAATAATTCATGATAAATATAACCCAATTATTAGTATACCAACAACAATAAAACCAATCTCTTCAGA
The DNA here is from genome assembly GCA_037832345.1 of Rhizophora mangle. Taxonomy (NCBI): domain Eukaryota; kingdom Viridiplantae; phylum Streptophyta; class Magnoliopsida; order Malpighiales; family Rhizophoraceae; genus Rhizophora; species Rhizophora mangle. The sequence goes on along the minus strand of JBAPLJ010001937.1, from coordinate 916,040 downwards.
TTCTTGTAAAATGGCTTCCCAAAAACGAAAATGTCAGAGACACCTTAAAAAAGCCTGATGGTGTACCTCTGATATGGTAAAACCAAAAGTGAGGAGTTCCCCAGTCTCCCAAGCTGCTGTAATGGATTTCAGAGGCATGTCTAGTAATTCTAAAAGCCATAAAGAAAAACCATAAAATTATGAGATTTCTGGCATCAACATATGATCAAGTTGTCCACTACTCTTCAATGAAATTAAGCAACAGATCAAAACCATACCTGCAAGTTTGCAGATTTTCCATAAAGATGGTATCAGATCGTTGAGAGAATATCTAGAAGACTCATCTAGCTTCTCCTCTTGGATGACAGCCATCAAGGATTCCCTTAATGAGGATAGGCTCTCCAACATCAAATGGATCAGCCTTTGAAGCTGAGAATTAATGACTCTGATAAGTTCTAGACACATAAAAATTGAAAGAACACAAATAACACAATTGACACAACTTGGTCATACCTGTAATGTTTCTTCAGCTGCCATATCATCTAGAAGGAGTATTTCTCTCACAATTCTGCCAAAAACTGACTCTAGAACTCTACACATGCTTTTCTTGTAAGTGTGAGGCAGCAAGAGTGGCTCCCATATAATATGTACTTTCTCAAGAATAAAAACAACCTGAATAACATTCAGCTCAACCTATCACAGTTCATGGAAAAATGTTGAAAGGAAGAATTGCCAAATAATATATATTAACCTGCTCTAGGCTAAACTTTGCAGATTCAAATTGTTTCATTTGGTGAGTATTCTGGAATCCATCAGCACCATCTATAGCCTAATAAAATGAGAATAAGGCCAGTAAGATTCAAGACCATCAAAACAAAACATCAGGGTCCAATTGAAGGATACATTCCACTTGTCCTTACCTCCTTCAAATTGCAAATGACAATTTGAATTTGTCTCTCCAGTATCTCCTCTGCCATCATGTGAAACCTTGGAGCCATGTCAACAAAGACAGCATTTTCTTTCATGGGAGTTGGAAAGTCTGGACGGTACTGAAATATTGCAATTGAAATGCATACTAAGAATTATTGTACACTGTAGGGGATGAGGGTGATGTGGGTCTTGGACCAAGCCCTCCCCTCTTGCGTTCTTAAGAGGATGACAAGGATCATGTCACACACAAGTAATGTACTAGCCCATAGGGGATGACATAGAGAGGAATTGAAAGGAGCAGGCAATCTTAAAGGACTCAAGAATAGTGGCAGGTGCGGATTGATGTCATAGCATTTATGAGTGGAGGTATTTAAGGGAATGTAGTTAGCAAAGGGGGATACAAAAAGGCAAATTTGATTATCCTTTTAGAGAGAAACTCTAGTGAGAAAAGCTCTTAATCCAGAAGAGGCAAAAGATCCCATCAATGATGAGGTTCAGGGGTGTTTATAGGCATAAGAATCATCATCTGGCGGATATGGTGTAGGGGCTTGCATGTGCCCAACATATTTGAGTCCACTAAGAAAGATAAAAAGAAGAGACTCCCTTAACCAGTGCCACTCCTAGCCCACCAAGACAAAACTCTTTAAGTGATTCCATTGTATTCAGCCTGACTCTAAAATCATGCCACTTATCCTACAATTAGGCCCAAGCCATACACTAAGGGGTTGACATACAAGTTAATCACCTACAAACTTGATCAAATTCCAGATTTTTTTTTTTTTTGTGTCAATACAAGTGATATTTGTGATTATGTGAGTCTCACTGAAGAACAAATATGAATGTATTGTATTAAGAAACTGGTATAACAAAATTTAGCAGGTAATGCATGTCCACAGTTTCTCTAATGAAAGTGTATATCATTAAAGGAAACATTAGTAATAGCTTAGTATCTAATTAACAACTCACACATACCTGAAATGCTAGTCCAAATATTTCTTGGGATAAATAGAGACAGTCATTGTGCATCAGAACAGCAACATGGTTGATGCTGTCAAGCTGCCTTTCTAACTTCACAAGTCAAAGTGAAAGATTAGGAACATAAGGATACACAGGCTGCATAACACTATTCTTTGCTAAACCTTGAAGAATGAAAGAGAATGAATCAAAGCAGAACAAGAACAGAAGCAGATTGTTCTCAACAAAAATAATAACAAATAAAATATCTTAAGAAATCATGGATAGAGAAGCTATTTGGAACAAAGGCCTTCACAAAATGCTGATTTTAGTTCTTTCATTTGTCTTCTGATATGGAAAACTAAAATATATAGAGCTTCAAGCAATCAGTACATAACTACAAAAAGATCCAGCAGTAACTAGGCCACCATCTTATGTGCACCAACCTTGACAGGAATAACAGCCTCATAGAGAAGTATTGCATCCCTGGCAGCATGATAGAACTCCAGTGCAACTCTTGGAGAAGATAAGCAAATGTCCTGCACCAAGTAGCAAAACAATGGAAAAGCAAATAACAGTAACATAAGATAATCTTGGAGATTCCAGAATTTGAACCTAGTACCTAAGTTGTGTTTTCCACAATCTCACTCTGCCAAATGGTAACATAAGAGACTCTAGCAATACAGCAATGAAATAATGGGAAGTTCAGTTAACATGAAAAGCACATGCACCAGCTGACATGGCAGCATTAATAACAATAGAAAAGGCAAATAATAGCTTTTAATAATAACCATGACATAAAATTCTCCCAATATTGTGACAGCTACATGCACAAACCAAATAACTTCAACTATCTCATTGAACCAGTTTTTGGAACCCCACCCCCACCCTACAAAATAAAAGAGGAGAGAAAAAAAGACAATGAAGCAGGATTGTATGATAGGCATATGCTGTAACTTCATGAATACAAATAGTAAGAGAGGTTATATTAAATGCGTGTGTGTATGTGTGTGTGCACACATGCTCTGTACACACAGATTTACCATACAAAAGGTCAGAAAGGCTTATATTTACATAATGGTGAGAGAGATACATAATTTTGCATATTTGGTCCAGTACCTTGAGTGCCCGATGCACTAACTCCATTAATTGTAAAGCTGCCTGGGAAACAACACATGTCTCAGATAGAAAAAGCAGGTCAACGACATGTTTGGAAGAAACAGCAGTTCCACCATCCTTTGGTGCAGGATCTTTTCTTATATACTCCTGTGATATATAAATTATTCATGAACTGGCATATGACACAATCATGCACACAATTACAGTCTTAAATTCACACCTGGCTTATGGCAAAGTCACAATGTAAAAGCAAATCCCTAGCCTTTGCCAAGATCTCCATCTTCTTCCTAGAAGCAAAGTGAACTTCAACATTTTCAGCAAAATTGGTCAGTTTCAATTCTGTGTCATCAGATGCTGGAATAAACATCATTTCCTTTAAAGCAGCTTCAAACTCGGATGTGTGCTCTACAATTTTCTGAAAGTCAGCAAGTCTTGAAGCATCTTCAGGAACAGCCTGAAGTAAAAAGTGTACTCAATTAGATCCAAATCTGTGAAGAAGGAGGAGAGAAGTCTAGATGAACCAAAAAACAAAAAACCTTAATGTGATACTGCACAAAACATGCAACAATGGAAAATTGAAAATATATCAACAAATATCTCCAGTTTCCACCAACAAGAACACATGTGTTGAGAGCATTTTAACTACCACCATAGCTTCACATTGAATGAATGGCAGATGGAAAAATATTGTAGCTTCAGCTTGAAAAGTTCAGAAGAAAAACCTTTGAGAGAAAGTTCAAAATAATAAGATCAGAAATCCTTGGCCATGTCAATCTGCCAAAACATCTACTCCAGGAACTGTTCTGGAAGCATATGCATCTGTGGATGAACTTTATAACCTGAAGAAGCCCTGAATAAAAAGTACTAGCTTCCACATCTTCCACCTAAAAATTGCATAAAAATGTCAAAATAATGATCAATGTATTGCATCCTAGACAATAATTAAGACGAGACTTATTTTATTGGTTTATTTTCTACTTTGCCTTTCCTCATGAAGTAAAAATGAAAATTACACAACAGAACAACCCAAGAGATATGCCATCCCATGACTACTTTCAACCACACATCAAGAATGCGAAGCTTTAAAGTTCTGTCACTATATTGCATTGCTGTTAGCATCATAGCACAAAAGTCATTTCTCAAATTAATTTATCAGAAAATTTTTCACTCCAGCATTCTAATTTTTCCAATGGCATTTGTAGAAAAAAATTGGGGAGTATAAAGAAAACCATTTTCCATCGATGAAAGCTAGCCTCTTTGTGCATGTGTATCTCACAATATGTGTTCAACTACAAGTTATTCCAATGTATATTATAAGCCAGTGAAATTTAAGAAATAATAAAGGAAAAAAAAGGCATTAAACAATCTTTACCGAAGAATCATGGGGTGGTACTATCTTGAAAACTGCCTCTGTCATTTCTTTACAACATTTTCCCTCATCATCTTCTACAAATGAAATGAGTGATCCAGAATTTACAGCAGGAGCAATAACAAGCTTGATCATTTGATCAGCCACTTTAGCAAGCCCATAGTCCAAAATCTCAACCACCTGCAACATCATCTTAACAAATTAGTGACAGTAGTTGGTACTTAAGTTTTCATATTCAATTGCTCCAACAGTAAATGTTTCCATGAGGAAATTGTCTTCATAGCAAATTTTGAAATGATTATCATCAATTCTATAAAAAAGGTATCATATTATGTTACATGCCATAAGCAGCTGTCCATCAATATCTACAGAGAATTAAGAAGTAATATATGCCTTCATATGGATACTGAGCCTCTAAACTTCTGCATCACAAACAATCAAAACACATTGTAGGCCTACTTGGATACATATTCACATTATAACAGTAAACATAGTGTAGGAAGAGCACTCACACCCATGGCTTCCAAAACTGCTCGAAGGTCAATACCAGCAATTCCATCCAAATTCAATTGATAGTTAACCCGAACTCTACCAGAATCAGGGTCAAATTGTACTCCATTTTCCATCAATCGTACAAGCAACTCTTGAATCTACAAACCCAAACCCAATTCCTCTAAAAAAGACAATCACAATGAATAAAAATCACCAAAATTTCGATCACAATTCACCAAAATATCAAAAAGAACAAAGGCCCACTTGGCTACTAAGGAAGTCTCCATTCCTTACTTGAATCTAAATGACATTTGAAAATGCTTATCCTCCACTAAACTTCCAAAAGAATAAAAAAAAAGAAAAAAGAAAAAAAAACAAAACAACAGAGACATCTACGTTGATTAGGACCAAGTAAAGCTCAATTTTGCACCGTAGGAAAAAAATTTTGAATGATGTTTTTCCAGCAACCGAACAGAGCCCAACAATCTGAAGAAGAAAAGTGTTACCTCCTCGAAGCAATCGAGCCATTCGTTCCTTAACAAACCATACAAAAGGGGCTCTCTCGTGCCCTCCTCGTCGCCAATCCTCAAAGACTTCTTTAGCTCCGTCAGTTCCTCAGCGGCAAATCTCAGCCGTCCATTCTTCACTCCTTCTCTTACCCCTCTCATTCGCTCGCTAATTCCTACAATTACCCTCACCAACTCCAACAACCCCTTCTTCTCCTTCGCCTCCCTCATTTTCCCGGCAATTTTCGTCGTAACCTCCCGAATCTCAACATCGATTTGGGAACCCGAAATGAGATCCGAAAGATCGGACAAGTTGCGGTCGATTTCGTTAGTCTGGAAAACGGCGTCGTTGCATAGAGAGAACAGAGAGGAGAAATCGGCGTGATGAGAGAGGAGGTACGATTGGACTCTCGATTTGATTTGAAGAGAATGAGACTCGAGGCGAGTGATGACGAGGCGAAGATCGGGTGCGGAGAGCGGCGAGGCTGGGTCCCATAGGTCGCCGGCGGGGAGGAGATCCCGAAGTTTGATGGATTCGAAGAGAGCGTCCATCAAGGAAACGCAATGTTTCTTGATTATTTCTCGTTTCTTGGGAGAGTTACATGAGCGGGCGGAGAAGAACCCAGGGGGAACTGAAACTGGAATGTCGGATGGCGGAGCCCGCCGGAGGAGAAGTGTAAATGGGCTTCTTTTTTGGGTCGAAAAAAATGGGCTTTTTAAAGGGCCTGGGAATTAGTCGGCTCCCTATTAAAATGGGCCTTTAGGGCTTATTGAACTAAGTGCTCTGGCCCTGTAATTATGGAGGGCCTTTAGGGCCCATTGAATGACTTTGGTCGTGGCACCGACACCTGGTGCCCAGTAATCCACTAAACTTAATTAGTATGGTTTGATCCAATTGGCAAATTTATGAGGTTCAAATTTGATGACTTCTCTGTTTCCATTAAGCAAAATAAGAAAAAAAATATTTTTCAACCAATAAAAATCCAAAAAGAAAAAAAAATAAAACACCCCAAATAGCTCAAAGATAAATACGACCCTCTTCATATATATATATATATAAAGGCATCCTTTTGTGTCCTTGCTTCGTAGCGCCCATGTGACGAGAGATGAACGATCGGACAAACTGGAAAAATACAGAATCAGATATGTGAGAATCATTCAAGCAAACATCTTTCATCTGATGCGGAACTAAAAGTGCTAAAAGTGGGAAGCCAAAATTCAAAGACAGTAAGGATGACGGTGAACACCCATATAACGTTGACTCGTCCAGAGACCAATGTTAAGACACGGGATTTTGGAGGGCCAATTCCATGGTTTCTAAGAATTTCACTAAAATGTAACTCAGAATTAGTAAAATTTCGGGGAGGCTATGGCCGCCAGAGTCCCTTGTTAGATCCCTGTATTCCGCGCCAACCCTGTTCTTCTTTTCTTTTTTCAGAGTTAAGATCCTATTGCCTGTTGGCATTTGAAACATCTCAGCGGCAAAGGGAATGGGCTGTGAACTTGGTGGTGCTGTATTTTCCTTTTGTGGGGGAAGAATTGTAGTCATCTCTGCTATTTGGAAACATCTTGCATTTCCTGAACAAAACGAAGAAAAGAAAAGAAAAGGACAAAAAAAAGAAAAAAGAACTCACATCTTGCTTTCCTTGGTGATTGCCAGGAAAGTAACGAGTGTACAAAAGTGGAGAAAGTTTTGTGAGAGAGCGATCCGAGTAATAGAGTAACTATCTAAAGTCATCGGTCACTTTACCAGACCAAGAATTCTTTGGCCAAATCGCAAGAAGACTTTGAAATTTCACCCTTCATCGAGCGCAGAAATAGTCAAAGTCTTTAATTTGAGCCTTTGCAGTCTATGGTTGATCATCAGTAGTGAAGAATATTGACCTTTGACAATTTCAAGCAAACCAAAAAGAAAAACTACAATAAATATTTCCCAGCCAAGTGGAATAGTAGGTAACAGCAAACGGTTAATGAAGTGCCACGCTTCGTGTTCCACTACAATTCAATTAAAATTCCCATTCTAATCTCCTTCAAATGGAAATTTTTCAGATAGGGTTGGACAATCCTGAAGGAATGAGTGGAGGAAACTAATTCCAATTAAAATAATAATAAATGAGCAAGGTAATTACTGCATCAGTAAGCAGAGAGAATTAAGAGTCCAGATGTTGTCGAGATGACATCTCAATCACTCCCATTGCACATACCATTTCCCAAGTATACTTATGTAAAAACATTTTGAGCAGAATACAATAGCCACCAGTTCATAAGATAAAAAGGACAGTAATCCCAGTCTTTGCCGTCTCTATAATGAACCAGGAAAAATGGGAAAACATACAGACACAAAAACCACGTAAGCTCCCATGGGAGTTGCCAGTGGCATCAAAGACATAATAGATAAAGAAATTCCATTGAATTAAATAACCTGTAACTGATTACGTTGGTTAATTGAACCAATACCACCAAAAAAATAAAAAAAGAAAAAGAAAAAGAAAAAGGAATTTAATCCCTGTTACAAAAACCCCATATTTTCTCTCGAAAGAAATCCGCAATCTTTCTCACGGTATCCTTCTCCGATTCCACGTGAAGCTCCCTGTTTTGGCCAGTACCGGAGCCAGGTTCCACCGGTTCCAACTCACCCAACTCGTCCACCATCGATATGGACTCGCCAAACAGAGAATTCCTCTCGCCACTGACAATCCTTGATTCATTAATAACTCTCTTGCTATTCTCTTTCTTTTTCTTTACACTTTCTCTTTTTTTGGAACAGCCCTTCCTCGTACGCTTCAATGACATCATGTATCTTGACGGTTAGGTGAAGTGTCCCAACGTGCCCAAAAGCTTAGATAACACCTAAAACAGTTGCATCCAAACTTGGGGCCGTGGTTCCCCGCCCCGCCACCGCCGTCACCATCTCCGCCACGATCATCGCTCCTCGCGTGATGGTAGTCGTCCGATCAGCGGTGAAGTTGGTGGAGGCTGCTGTTTCAAAGCAGGATATCAGTTATGCCGGGACTTCTTTGTCTTCTGGGGAAAGTGCGGCGGCCAGAGTAGGAATAGCCGCGGGGAGGAGCGTTAAATGGTCGGCGATAGACGGTGACGATGGGTGAACTTTACCTTTCTTGGAGATATTCTTCACGGTTGGTTGATGACTCGAGGCCTCTTCTTTCTCTGGTTCTGTTTTGTTGTTACAGAGAGTGCTTGTGTATTTTTCTGTTCTTTTCTTTTTCCTTCTCACATTTATGGGGTTTTGTGCACTTGCTCATTCGGTACTCGAAAGGCAAAATGATCAAGAGCGCATATATTCCAATTGCTAAGCCGTCGGAGCGTTGTCTGCTATGTTGTGAGTATTTACTGTAAACAAGAAAAAATTTAATGACAATATAATAAAAACAATCACGTGGAGTATATATATATATATAAATAGATTATACATTCTTCATTTATTTTAATCATAATTATATGAATTAATTATCAATTAATGTTTAAAAAAATTAACTGATAAATATTTTAAGTAAAATTTTATTATAACTACGTAAATAAATTTATATATTTTAATTATAATTATTAATTATTATATATAAAGATTTATATAAATAATTATTATTATGACACATTTTATGTGTCCATTTATCTATATATTTCTAATTTATTATTATTTTCGTCTTTATGTCGTTTGTCTATATCATACTTGCCTCTGCTTGACCTTTCCTTCTTGAAGAAAAGAGAAACCGCCGGCTATAAATGCCGGAGCCAGATAGCAACGTGGGAGGCCCCAGACCACACCGTTTTTGGCAAAGATTTTGGCCATAGAAAAACCTTGCGTAAAAATGGTTGCTAGAAGACAAAAATATGGGACACAACCATAGTTATGTTAGGCAATCTACTGAAACCATATGACCGGCACAGAGTATTGGGGGTTAAGGCTTTTCGAACGCTCCAAGAAGAAAATTAAAGAGCAAGAATTAAGGATGTATTTTGCAAGTAAAGACCTGACGTGTCTGGACTTCCCGGCAAATTTGTCGTCATGCTTGTGGAACTACTGTCTTACTAACTTTGTGTCGAGTATTTGTTTCAAGTGAAACCAAATGATAAACACAAAGGTTTTGTCCTGGCGACTTAAGCCCACGTCCTTTTCAATTCGACCGACCTCTCCTATACCTTAATCATCGGCAAGTAGCTGCAGTTTGTTAAGTTGGGAGATGCTGATATTTTGTCTTGTGCTACAAATCGTACCATGTTCTTAGTACCCGTTAAAGAAATAAATTGACGTCGAAGCTGAATTGTTAAATAGCTGGAAGTTGAATGCACCGAATTTAGATTGAGTTACATAATGGCTCTTGCTTTTAAGCACGACCAAAGTGCAAGGAGAGCCCAGTTTACTTAGATGCCACACCTCTTTCTACAATTTATAAATTATATTGTACGTATGATCGATAGTAACAAAAGCAAAGACCCATAGCATCAAAAATTCAAGCAGAACGTACATATGCACTGCATAATTTTTTCTATTTAATGAGACATTTATAACCTACATCATACCATAACCATAGCCTACTAATTATCCTCATTGCCCTGAGGAATACGTTATTATCACATTACGTGAAGTGCCATCACTTAAACAGGCGTAGCGCTCGACTAGCAAGATGGATGGCAACAATCTGATCTGTTTTCTGTGTGGGATGGAAAGAATCCCAGAAGACATACTTGTCCGCATCGCTGCAAGTAAATGGACTTTCTCGATTGCAAGCATAGCCCATCTCGAACATCCCTGTCGCGCAACATGCTATATTGGTAACCTGAAATCCTGTAGGCACCCACATAAAAAAAAAAAAAAAAGGCTATAGGAAACTGCTGAAGAAAAGTTGGAATTTAACCATAGCCTTGCTTCATTCATTGATTGCAGAAACAAATATTTCAGAAAGACATAAACTGACCATATAGTGAAGGTCTCTTGATGATTTGCATGATAATGTTGTACGGATTTGAAAACACCAGTGTGACCCCAGGAAGTTCCCTGTTCAGTTTGGTCACCAAATTCCCTAATTTGCCATTGAACTCGATGGCCACATTGTTGTAGCTCTCCTCACAATCACGACCAGTCATCATATTATTGGTTCTCACCAATGGCATGCACCCCATGGGAGGGAGGCCTCCAAGGGATATTTTCCTAGCACCAAGACCATAAAGATTCCTCACGAAATTCTCAGCGATTCCTGCGAGGAAGTCCTCGTACTGGGGGACAGTGTACTTGGATGATCGGCCGGGAAGGGTGTAGTAATTCTCCATGAAGTCGTTTGTCCCCACGCTTATCATGTATAGAGCCTCGGTTATGGTTTGCTTTGATTTAACTTCGCCAAGATAGCCTCTTAGTCTATTCTGGTACTCCATGTAGTACACAAGTTGCTTCCACAGTGGTATCACTGACTTCAGTACAAACAATATTGGTCACCGGTGGCCTCATGACATGGCTTACTAATTTTTGTTATATCATATAGCTAGGCATCATTCCTTGAAAAAGAAAATCCGGGACTTCGGCATGCATATCACTCAAATTTATGTGCCTCTCGTTGTCTAATTAGCAAACACATATAATTGGACTATAAAACCTGGACTTCAAATAGCACTACATGATGAAATGAAAGGGCGCTTTCAGTGCAAAAGCCCCCTTTTCACGAAAGAAAATGAGAACAATATACTTTCATGTATCCCATTCCCACCAAGCCCCTAGTCGTGGGGTACACAACTTTTGATATTATGGATTGCCATGGATGCAGTCAATATAGAGATAAAGCCATGGAATTCCCATAATAAAAGGTTTATATTAATCTCTGCCGAGGGAGAAAGGATGAGAAGGAACAATACGGTAGATAGAAAGCAAATAATGGAGTTGGTTTGATATAGGCACTTACTAGCACATCGGAAGTGGCATTATCGTAGCCAGTTGCAGCAGAAGCAAAAGTGACTCCAACAGCAAAATCAGCTATGTTAAAGGCTGGATCCAAGTAGGCCGGTATGGTTGGCTTAAGCCCCAGAAGCTGGGAGATATAGTCTGAAGCAATTCGACCATTTGAGAACCTCCCAGTAGGCTGGCCCCCAATAAAATCCCTGCCATACGGCAGAAAATTGCTCCTAGCAACTGTTGGAATCTGGTTGTTGTTGCCAGCATCTACAGAGGAGTCTCCGAATACGATGATCGCCGGAACTTTTGCCTGAATTGTGGTGGCCAATATCAGAAATTGTGATAACAGAAGCCACGAACGGTTCATTTTTGCCATGTTTTTTTTTTTGGTCCCCTTAGTTGTGTTACGCGTTTTTCAGTGAATGGGAGCTTAACGTTGGAGTTTTAAATTAAGGGCCTTTTTGCTACTTATGTATTGCTTGGAATTTAGACGGGTCGGGTCGTTGGGTTTTAGTGTGAACGGACGAAGGAAGCCGTTGGGCAGCTTTAATTGCCACTGCAAATTAATAGGGCGTCCTTAATTATTATGTACAGGGGACAGGCTGGTGAGAAGTGGGGCTATAAATTACAACATTGAAGGAGACACAGACGCACTCAATTTTTATTTTTATTTTTATTTTTTTTGTTATTTGCAAAGAAAAATTTTACATGTTAAATTACGAGTTCAAGTTCAAACTTTGAATGAACGATTGATTTCACCAATTTCCTTGCGATATAATACAATTCAATAAAATTTGCTCTAAAATAATATAAAATTTCATTAATATTAAAATTTTAATTAAAAAAATTTAAATATATTTAAAATTATAGTTATATTTTAAATATATGTATTTTTAATTTAACTTAATTTTATTTGTATTTGATAAATTACAAAATTTATATTTGATGAAAGAGTATTATGGTTTAAATTTATATTTTTAAAATATAATATTTTAATGTAATAAATATATATGAAATGTATTATATTTTAATAATTTTTAAATATAAAATAATATTTTTTGTGATTATTTTTTAATAAAATTTCTTTACCTTTATTTCATAAGATTAAAATAATTTTCAAACAATTAATTATATTTACTAATCATAAGTTTGTCATTGTTAATTTATTAGTTATAATAATAAAATTTAATTGTAATTTTAAGTAAACTCTGAGACAACTACATCCTACTAATGTAACATTAGATCCATTCATTAGACACATTGTTTTATTGTCAAAATTCGTAGCCAGAGTCGCATTATGTTAAATAGCTATCTACATATAACGGTGCAATTCAAAAGGAGAAAAATAGGAAAAAAAGAGAGAGAGAGAGAGAGATGGTCATTACACGCAATTGTATTTTGAGTGGACAGTGCAGGTTCTATGGGAGAGAGAAATTAATGGAAGCACAAATGTGGTTGCAACCGTCCATAAAGAGACAGGTTTTTGCGTAAGCGGATTGGCAGGGGCATTGAACATTCCCAACCGAAATGGAGGTGCCCCGGGCCTCTGTGATTAATACCACGTCCCCATGTTCATGAGAAATTTGCCTGCCATTGTCACCCTTGGTCTCCATCGACGTCCATAGCTTTCACACTATGTGCATCGATAGATGGGTATAGTTAAACATTACATATGATCTTGGACAACAATACAGAATTCGAGAACATACAGTCTTTGCTTTTTTTTTCTTAAAAGGAAAAGAGAAGAGAGGTAGAGGATGTAGAAGAAAGAACATACAGTTATTAATGACATTAAAGGAGACAGTTGAGCGTGGACTTGTGCATGCACCAAAAGTCAGGGCTTTCCCTCGCCAACATTGATGACAATTTTTGAATTCTATGGAGGGTTCTGGACCTTATTCTTCAAAATCCAAATGCCAATCGAAAACGACTCCTACTTCCCTTGTGGCCTCTCTTTTCTTGTTGATCAAAGCCACTGCATGTTCGTCGTGTTTGATTCGTTTCGTCCGGATCCAGTCTATTCAATGCCCTTCTTGCTCCGTTGCTGGTAAACCAACCCAACTACCCCAAAAATTGGGACCGGAAGGGAACTGGATTGTGGGGCCCCTAAAATTTTTGTCAAAATAATTCGGAAAATCTCCGGTTCCAACTTCCATGGGAGAATCTTGACGTGGGCTCGAAGCAGTACTAGGCTTCAATTTTGGTCCAATCCTTTCTGCCGCTTCCCAAAAAAAGAAGAATCTATTTCCGCCCCCGTCAAAAACTGCCATCGATGCTGATTCGGCCCCACATGGGTAAATCAATTTTTTGTCTGAAGGGCCGTCCCGATGTTGAAGGGAAGCCTGGCCTTTTAATTAGCAGAACTGGCCCCCATTCAAATATGTGATAGATTTGTTTGTAATCTATCTAACAATTGTCTGTGGTTTCAGGTTGTACGTGTTTTGAGTTTCAGTTTCCGTTGGGACCAGTTAAAATTTAAAAATAAAAGTGCTCTTTTTTTAAAAATATTTTTGTAAAGGTTATTCCAACTTATTTTTCTGTCAATTTGTATTTTAGGCAACATGGGAGGAATAGTCTCTTTTTTTTTTTTTTCGTTTTTTACGGAATGCCTTGGTTAGTGAGTATCAAACATATGTATTTTCCTTTATCTTGTTAAAAAGATGTAGAACCAAGGTCCCAAAAAATTGGAATTTTAAATTCCCGATAGTCAAGCCCAAAACGGGAAAAACGTGAGCCCATAAAATTTCTAACCTAGGTCTCTTACATGACAACTATATGAAGCGAAAACGAACAAAAACATTAAACTAAATAAATAAATAAGTATGAAATGAGCATGATATCCAAAGCAAATAAGGTGATAAAAGGAATTTAAGGGAGGGAATTGAGAAAAAGTAATGTTCCAAGATTCGTGCTTTTTAAATTCCAATGTTAGTACAGATGAGGAAGGAACTAGATAAGACGTACTGCTAGTTCAACAACCACGTGAAGAACTTCAATGAAATTCCGCTAGAAGTGCAGGGATTACATGGTCAGAGATGATCTTGTTTGTTTTCTCCGTAGGATGGAAGGAATCCCAGAACACGTATCTGTTGGCGTCTGGGCATGAAAATAAATACTCATTGCAGAGATAACTCATTTCGAATGTCCCAGTGCCACAACATGCCGCTTGCGTCACCTCAAATCCTGAGAATCAAAGAAACAAGAAGACAACTCTTAAAAATGGTAAATAGTTTACGGAGGAACAGAAAATGGGGCAGGTTTCTTATTTGATTGCCTAGCAGGGGTTTGGTGTTACTGTCATCATGATTTTTACTGAATGCTATCAACAAAATTGTTGTCCTAGTTCTAAATCAACGGTTTTCTGGTTGGCTCTATCAGGGTGCCAATACAATATAATAACTCCTTGCTTAATATAAGCATTTTAGCCCAAAGTAACTTCCCTGGGTACCAACAAAAAATGCAAACTGCATTTACAAAAAATGAAAGGGACGCCATTGTCCATTGGCTTGGCCTGTCCCAATTGTGACAAGCGACCCATCAACGCCGGCAACTTTCTTGTGGCGCTGTCGAGGTAGGTGCATCCTACGGTTCCTATGATACAAAAAACATATTCATCTGTCCAGAGGCTACTTACTCATTAAGAATCTAGACTACCATTTTAAAAGTCTCATGCTTGAATCATTAGATGCGATTTTATGGATACCTGTAAGTTGGTCCGAAACAACAACACCCTCTTTCAGTTTTTATGTTTTGAATGGAGTCAGTATCATCATAATGCACTCTGAGGAAATTTCAAATAGTTGGCTTTATAGTTGGAATATTAAAAGATAGTTCAAGCCAATTCTAAACTATACGTAGTTAGATATCATTAATCCTACAGGAAATTTCCCAAATGACTCAAAAACTAAAGGTACGTAGGAGCTCAAGTAAGATACAGGCTCTACTACAGCTGTTTTATGCTCCTAAAAACAATGGGGACGATTGAAATAGGATTTAGTGAGGCTAGACTCTCAGCTTCCTAAATTCCAAGAAAATTGAAAAAAAAGGATGCGAAAAGAAAGAATATATGCCCCTATAAATGTAACTACATGATAGTCAACTATGTTTTCCGGCATAAACAATACGAGAAGAAAAAGCTAATCATCATTCATGCGCAGAGGCAAAGCAGAGCTTACCATATGCCGATGGTCTTGTGATGATGTCAAGGAAAATAGAATAAACGGTTTCTGAGAACAATGCATGTAATCCAGGAAGCTCCTTGTTCAATTGTGAAACCAGAGCCCCCAACTTTTCATTAAATTCTATGGCCACGTTGTTATATTCCTCCACACAAAGATGATCTCTGAAATTTGTGGTCCTCTCCAATGGCAAACAACCCATTGGAGGAAGACCAGTGATCGATAATTTCCTGGCTCCAAGACTATAAATTTCCCTAATGAAATTTCCTGCAAGTCCAACAAGAAAATCCCCGTACTGCTTAACGGTGAAATAGGATCTCCTTGTGGGAAACACGTAATAATTTTCAAGGAAATCATTTGTTCCCAGACTCATCAAGTATAGAGCCTGACTGAATATTGCGTTTGCTTGTTTCTCGCCAAGATATGCTCTAAGTCTGTCTTGGTAGTCCTTGTAGTACTCCAATTCCTTCCAAAGGGGTATCACATTCTGCAATTAACACAACATGGGAAGCTGAAACACTAAATTGCCTGAAATCAATAGCAGAAACAAGTAAAAAAAAGGTCAATCAAATTTTTTGGTTTGGGGATTGCTCACTAGCACATCAGAAGTAGTATTGTCATAGCCAGTTCCGGCAGAGGCAAAACAAACACCGGTAGCAAAATCTGATATGTTATACATTGGATCCAGGTAAGCTGGTATAGCTGGCTTAAGCCCAAAAGCCTCAGAGATGAAGTCAGGAGGGATGCGGCCATTAGAGAAGCGTCCTGTGGGGAGTCCACCATCAAAGTCTCTGCCATAAGGCGGGAAATTGCTCTTGAGAGGCGTTGAAATACCATTGTTGTTCCCTGCATCAACAGATGAATCTCCAAAAACTATAATTGCCGGAACTTCTGATGTTGTTTTTGCAACTAATGCTAGGAGATCTGTTAAGAGCAGACAAAGAATTTGCACATATGCCATTGTTTTAGTGCCCAAGTAGCTTTACTGATCTGAGCTCAAAGACTGGAACGAAATGGGTAGATAACATATGTAAGACCTTCCCGAGATAAGTTGTTAATGGGAACTTCATGGCAATAAATGTGAAGAAATTTGGTTGGCTTTTTAATGGCCTACAAAATCGCACATTTATTTATTCATTTATTTATTTTGTTTACAACGAGAGTCTTACAGAAGGCAGGGGCTGATGATGGTGGACCCAGGAATTTTACTTTCAATAAGGCAAACGTTACATGCTGCTCGGTTAAATTAATTATAATTTAATTTTTTAGTCCTGGTATTTATTAACCCAACCAAAGCTTTAGCGACACTTGACACGGTAGCTTTGCATAAGAATCTGTTCTAAATCATGGGGATGACATAGCCGTATGGACATGCTTGGCATAAAAGCCATAGAGTTTTGATTTATGAGGGTGTCCTAGCTGTCACTGAATTTGACCTTTTGACCTCAAATGACCCAGAAAAATTCCTCTCAATATTATAAGACCTTCTGATTATCGGCATGAAAACTAGCCGTCTAACCATCTATCCATGGAAAACTTGACCCGTATTACCGTTTTCGAGAATTACTGTTTCATTGAGTTAGTAATCTAGTCTTGGGACTGGCATTGTCTCCAAGTATGTGGGGTCAGCAAATTCCAGCCCCATTGTGTATAGTCACTAGGATGAAAATCATGGGACCATGGGCAGTCGAAACTTAATATCATATTGCCATCTGTGGGAAATGCCGAAGGGAAGAGATCAGGACATTGAAGGGGTTCGCCGCTGGGGGAAAATGACATTTGCTGGCTCTACCCGAGCCTTTCATTTCCGGTCAGTACGCCAACTCCCAACTCATCCCTGTCTTGTCGCTTTAAATTATAATCATTAACTTCACTTCATATATCAATTTAAATTTTTAAAATATTAAATTTATAATTTTTATTTATATATTAAATCTCATTATTTTTAATTTAATATTTCTTCATCACACATTTTATATTTAAAATTTTAATATTTAATGATTCTTAATTTAGGAGGAACTTATAGAGCAAACTTTCTTTCTTTGTGGTATGAAAAATGGGTAAGAGGGACAGTACTTATAGTTCAATCGAGGCAAATTGCTTCCCTTTCATCTTTTATTTGTTTAAGGTTCAGGATCTGGTCCTTGCTAGTCAAGTCCACACCAAAACATGTTCACCGATTCATGTTTTTTTTTTTTTTTTCCTTTTTGTTTTCCCCGCCAAGATGGCAGACACGAAGCCGGAACATATTCCTACTCGACTGTTAATTTATTGGTCGATTATTCGGACATGACAGGTTGTTTAATTCAAACTAATAAATTAATTGAACAATTAAAAGGATAACATTTATAAAAAAGGAGAGAGTTGGAGAGTAATTGGCTCTTCTTTATTACTCTGTAGAAGTTAGAAGACATAAGAATATTAGAGATGTAAGTCTCTTGTGCAGTGAAACAAAGAGAACACAATATTAAAAATTATTTTTATATCATAAGTCATTTAGACTATGAAACTCAAGTGATTTTTAATGTAATTTCACTCATACCATGCAATAATTATAATGATTAAAAATTAGTAAAACTTGAACTGTGAATCAAACTTTATTTTAAAATATTTTATATTTACAGATAATTTTTGGCATGAAAATTATACTTTTAATTTCCTCCATCAACCTGTGCGGACATTTATTAGTCCAATTTGGCTTGTCGATTTTCCTGGAAGAGTTAGGTTTCTTTCTCCTGTGTTCAGTTCATGGTAGTGGAGCCACGAGTCAGCGAAGGAGATCGATTGAAATAAACGAAAATCCACCTTTTATAGACATCTATCATCACCTTTTATAGGGGAGACTCCCCTAAGGAATTAAAATCAGTTCCTTCTTTACAACTAAAAGATAATAGTGTTTTAATGAAATAAAAAGGCGTAATGTTAGGTCGTTGGTCTTACCATATAAGACAAAAGAAATGTTTCTTGCATGGCTAATGCATTAACCATACTAGGGCCTTAATTCGAACTTAAGGTGATGTGCTAGAAATCACAGTTGCCATTGGACCAAATGATGTTTGACTTTTGGTCATAATATGAAAAAAAAAAAAAAAAAAAGAAAAGAAATTCCGGGAAGCAACACCATTTGAAGGAATTGTAACTGGCTTGGAAAACAGAACAAAGAGGTGTGAAGCGTGCCGCCTGGTGTTCCAAAAAAAAAAAAAAAAAACAGAGAGAGAGAAGGGAAACAACGTTTCCTTTGACGTTACCTTGTGAAAGTACACAACCACTAGGTTAGTCATGTATGGCGTAACTCGTTTCACTGATATATGAATGTGTGCATGTGAATGTATTAGTAGGAACCACGTGCATGTAACCGTTGCTTTTGGAACGGCGCGACTTGGCCAGCGGCGGCTTAAATTGTTCCTTCAACAACAATGTGTTCATTCTGGGAGTCCAACACAAGAAAGCAAGGGTAAAATAAAAGGCATGAAGCCAGACAACTTGTATGTACACAAATTTATAGGTACATAGGCAGCAATGAGATTTAAAAACATTAAAAAAAAAAAGGGGCCCTTCGTTCAGTTTGGCCGTTGGTGACCCTAAAGGGTGACGTTGGAATTGCCTTAAAGTGGGAAGTGCCGCTTAAGAAGTTATTATATAATTTGAAAAGGAAATGGGTGTCTAGCGTGCATGAAAAGTCTTGCCTGGAAGTCATGCATGAAAGTCATGTCTAATTATTATTTTTTTAAAAAAAAAAACACTCCGCAAGATCTCTGACATTTTAGTTTGATCTATTACTATTATACAATATCAATATCAATATCAAACTTTACCCTATCTGATTTTAGTATAAATGTAACCAATAAATGTTGAAAGGAGAAAAGTGAGAGAAAAATGATGGGTTTTTATTCTTCAAATTTTGTGTTGATGTGCCATTTTTTAAGATAAACCTATAAGAAATAACAATTGTAGATAAGGTGTATGAGATACGTTTTTAAGCTTTTTTCTTTCTTTTTTTTCTTTTTAAGCATTAAAGGGCATTTGGTTTATAATTTATGGTCATCATCATGCCATTTTTGTAGCTCAGTTAATGGTTCTCATCACTCAAAGTGCTCGAAAATTCATGGTTCTTACCAAGCGAAGTTTTCGCCATCACTAGTTATTTGCCTTGAGACCAGCTCAACTCAAAGCTCGTAAAATTCCACTGCCACACAACTCCTTATTAATAGTAATCGGCTTCTACCATTTATTTTATATCAAAAACTGATCTACATTCCATTACAAATAACCCAGTTCTTTTACAACCCATCACAAGCTGAAGAGTCTATACATAGGTTGGCGTTTCATTTTTCCTCGTTTAAATTTTCCTGGGGCGGCTGCGAACAATGGAAATATCAAGAGGGATGCTTCTCTCGTGCCTCGTGACGCTTCTGGTCTGCTCTTTGTTGATCAGAGCCACGCATGCTGATTGTAGTGAAGATGAAAATCAAGGGGACAACCAGCGATGCAGAGTGGACGAACATGCCACTGATGACGATGATCAAGATTTTGACGATACCTACAAAGCTGTGAACGATAAGGCAACCGCGCCATCCCCTACATTGCGTGATGACCATGACCATGACAGTGACGATGAGCAACAGCACTCGGAACCTGAGAATATAGAGAGAGAAATATCTGTACTGGGACACTGAGCTGCTGATGCCCCTATCATCCCCTTCCTCCTCCTTGGCGAGGGCCTAGTAATTATCACTGTTTCTTGTGAACTTCTTCCATTTGCTTTGCTTCACACACACACAACTCTCTCTCTCTCTCTCTGTTTTTTTTTTTTTTTTTTTTTTTTTTTTTTTCCTTTCCGCTTACCCTTTTCTTTTCCCTTGGTACTGGGTAAGGTTTGGTATAATTAAGATTGGGGAGAAAGGAATGAGTTATATAATCGAAGCTTTTTTTTTTTTTAGTGTGGAAGTAATGTAAGTTTGTGTTTCTATCAGTAGCACGTCCAACCAAAACGGAATTTAAAATGGTAAGATCCTGTAATCCAACTGGTTGAATCGAACACCAAAATAGGCAAATAACCAGAATTCGATTACCCTTTCAACCAACTCGCCAATATTGCTCTTTATTATACAGCTTGAAGTTGCATGGCCTGAGAGGAGCCGGGGTGTGGGCCTCAGATGCTTTTTGGACGTGGATTCCGCAAGATTTATAGTTTTTATTTTTACTTCTAAAAATATAATGAATAAACAGTTAGTTAAAATATAATATATAACAAAAATAAAAAAAGTGCATACAAATATTAAAAATATTATACATATATTATTTAATACTTATTTACACAAATTATCTTAAAAAAAATAAAGAAAAAGGTATAAAGCCTGCGTAGGCCTCACGCATTATGTCAACCACATCGGGGTCTACATGGACCCAATTATAAAATGTTTATTTCCGAAGTAATGGTCAGTTCCTCTTGTGCCACGGGGACGCCGTTCGCTCCGAACTGTCTCGAAACAGACTTAGCCTTAGCCCTCGGGGCCCACTGCCTACTCGGCTGCCGTCTACAAGGCTACTTGGTAAGGAAATGGAAGTTATCATAATTTTGATTATAATGGAAAAAGGAGAAACATAGGAAAAAAAAATATTTTTTTCATAATTTGAAAATTAAAGAAAATGAAAAGCAGAAAAGCATATGTATTTAAATTATCACTACCATTATTAATTTCAATTTTAGACAGCGAAAAAAGATAAATGAATAATTTCACATCATAAAGAAAATTTTCTGGAGAAAAAAGAAAGAAAGGAAATAATAACTCATTTTCTTTTTATTTTCTTAGGACCTTTTTCGTTCAATGCAAATGAATAATTTCACATTCATAATTTTCTCTAGAAGTCACTTTAATAATTAATAACTTATATTATTATTTTTTAAATATTAAATTTTAATTAATAATATAATATTTACAATAATAATAAATATTAATATATAATTTTATGTTCTAATAAAAAAAATTATAATCACTAATAAGGAAATATCTATCGTGTGACCGACAAAAATAGTTCTGTGGCCAAACAGTCCTAACTGGGGTTCTGGAATCCTCTATGCTTATACGACAGGACATACGCAAGACGGCTTAACTAACAAGCACTCACCGATCATTTTAGCAACCGGCCCACGCTAACTCGTAAAATGCGCCGCCGCGTATCCTACGCATGAGTGTCTATATAATAATAATAATTCAATAAAGCCCAAAATTATTTGGTGCCTTTTGTTGTCAGCGTTACAATTGCAAAGAAGAACATCCTATTCTGTGGTAAAGATCGAATCTTTCTCGAAGTTCTTCATCTGGGTCTGTTTATTTGTCGATGAATCTCCCATCGTCTTCGAATTGAGGTTTTCGTTGACAAAGGAAATGATTAGGAACCCAACTTGACCTTTCTTTAGCTTTTTTTTTTGGATGATTGTAGATGGTGAATTCATTGCCTTTTTTCTCTTTTTTTTTTCTTTTTTTTTTCTTTTTTAAATTATTGATAAATTGTATGTTTCCTTTTTTTGATTTCCAGTTTTGGTGTAAATAGTACTACGAGCACTTGAATTTGGGGAATTTTGTAATTCTTTCTTGTGGGTCAAAAGAGACTTTTGCATCAAGCGTGGACTTCTTGAACTGTTTCAAGCATGGATTGGTTTCTCTTTGTTGGATGCAATTTAGTCTTTTCTATGTAATTATACTTAAAAGATAGAATCACAATGTTTAATCCTCAGTGCAGGCTCTTCACTAAAAGCTGAAATTGTTTAGATAATTATTGAAACAGTGTTAAATTTTAGCAGCTTTTTTTTTTTTTGGTTGGTTATAGAAGCACAATTTCCAATTTTCCAATTTTGGTTCTTGTTTATCAATTTATTTAATGTAGAAATTGTTTTCACTTTTGGATCACAAGTTTTGGATTCGTTCTTGTTTTGTTGTCTAGCTACTTTGAATGCTGGAATGTAGCTTTCTTGCATTTCATTCTGCTTAGGATTACATAAAAAAAGTGAGGTAATTGCCTGATCAAGTAGGTTTCTGTAGAATTGAAGTTGAAGCTGATGCTGGTTTCTCTTTACATGTATCCTATGCTTCTGCTGTGCGTAATTCTTTCAGATGCTCACATGCTTAGACCCAAAATTTTGGAAGTGCATGATTAGAAGTATTGTGTAACATTACTTTTGTTTTTTCCCTGCTGCAGTATAACATGGAACTCACGGAAAGTATATTAAACATAACAGTTATATGGAGGGGGAATAAATATATTGTGGAAATGAATTCCAATGCATGTCTCAAGGATCTTGGGGTTGAACTACAGAAGTTGACTGATGTCAAAGCAGATACGATAAGGCTCATTGTTCCACAGTCTTCTAAGAAGGGCTCAAAAATGCTGTCTCCTTTCTCCGATGAACACTCAAGGCTAAGTTTACAGGAGGCATCCATTGCTGAGGTACCATACCCCTTTATGTTCTTTAATAGATTTTCCTGAATATGGTATGGAATATCAAGTGTGGAGTTTGTATGGAACATCAAGCATAGATTTTTTTTTTCTTTAATTGTAAGTACAGAAATTATGTTGATATTATCTTTATTGATATATTTCTTTCTCACTTATAAACCATATATGTTCTTAGAAGTTTTTATTGCATGAGGTAGCATACTTTAGTTGAACACTGTTTACCATTGATTCTTGCATGATGCAGGAAATATTTCTTCAGACCATCATCGTAATGCAGAGCCAATCATTGTTTAAATTGGTTTAGGCTTAAGGTTGTTATATACTTCAATTTGAAATATCATAATGTCACCAGAAGAAATAAACATGTTACAACTGACCTTTGCACTTTTATATGCAAGAAAAAAGTTATTTTATTGATGTATTTCCATTACTCCTAAGCATGTGGAAAACATTCGTAAAGATGTTCCGATGCTCTTACCCATATTTCTTCCATCTCAGGGGAAGTCTATCAGAATGATGGGAGTTTCTGTAGGTGAGGTTGATAAAGTTCTACAGAGTGCAAAAGCTGATCTGAGAATTGCTGGATTTGATGAGGAGGAAAATAGAATGAGGCAGCGAATGTCATATAGGCCTTCTACGTCACTTAAACTTCCACAAGGACCTTATACATTCTCTGATTTTCGAACACTGCAAATTCCAGGGGTTGAGGTGCATTTTTCTATGCAAATTATTTTTTACTATATGTCAAAATCAGACAAAAATCTCAGTTAAGTAGTTTATGAATACTAGATTGCATATAGATTAAGATCTCTTGTGTGAAATGAAAAATGAAAAAAAGTGTTGATTTAATCTAAATATTTGAATTTTAGAAAAAAAAAAAATTGTGAATCCGAATTTGAGTTCTTTGCTAGGACAAATGCTGACGTCATACTTGAGCATCAATCATTGTGGGCATGGCATCCCTGACTTTTGGCCTGCTATGCCTTTGTATTTTGTGATCACATGGATTCTGTAATCACTGTAGAAGGTTATGGGAACATGGCTTACAGACTCATGCAATGTTTGCAAATTTCCTTTTGGAAGTATGATGTCTGATACCTAGGGTACAGTGTAAAGGTATGGAGTTTTCATTTGACATTGGTTAAAAGGAGTTTCTCTCCCGCAATACTCTTGTTTTCATAAAAAGCACAAGTCAAATCTGTGACCTCCAAGTCATAATGGACTCAACTTATTGTTACTCCAAGGCTTGCCCTTTTTTGTCTAATATGGATGTTGTCTGTTATTTACATCAATCTTAGAAACAACATTTCATTGCTCATAGAATTATTGTCATGGGTGACCATATAATTTAAGATGTCATCAATGGTTTGGTTCAGCTTTCTCAAATGATAAGAGTTTGTGATGGACTATAGTTGTTAGGCACAACCAAATAATGTACCTTGAGTTTTATGCATGAAGATTATGTCAAAGTGCATGGCACCTCTTAGCATAATTTTGAGACTGAAATGTTTCTCCTAAGTTATATCAAGTGCTCTTTTTGTGAAATATCATAGCACCTGCTTCTTTCTTATCTCCAGTTGAACCCTCCAGCTTCAGAGGCATTGAAAAGGATGCATATGCTTGCTGCAGATCCTGGAATTATTGCAATAATGAAAAAGGTACTGCATGTCATATTCTGTAAGTAAACTTAAGCCATCATTCCCAATGTACTGACTGTTGATGGCTTCCTTTTAAAGCATCATTGGCATGTAGGAATAATGACTGAGTTGGCCCCAGTAGGTTATGTCGGTGTGAGCCCCAAATGCATCCTTGGTTTAAATAAGGTAATGATTGCCTAGGGCATAAGGTAGTCTACTTATGTAATTGCTGAAAGGCTATAGTCTTTTTTTTTTTTATGGGTTTACTCTTGTTTGCTGTTGCAGAATCATGGAGAAGAGATATCACTGCGCCTTCGGACTGATGACCTCAAGGGTTTCAGGAAATATGAAAGCATCAAGAAAACCCTTTTGCATGAACTTGTATGTATTAAAATGATAAATATATCTTTTTCTGCAGCACGCTTTTCACTCTTGAGTTAACATATATTGCTATTTTCATTCCAGGCTCACATGGTTTACTCAGAACATGATGCAAACTTTTATGCTTTGGACAAACAGGTGAAGATTTGTGCACATTTTTGTGTGTATGTGACTGACTTTACTCTTTAGTATAGGATTGTTGCTGTAAGTTCACTGCAATTCGGTTGAAATAGCCTTACATGAACTTGTTTCTTGGGCAGCTGAACGAAGAAGCTTCAAGTTTAGATTGGTCTAAATCAAGGGGACACACCTTGAGTGGAGTCAAGCGTCCAGAATTTTATGAAGAGTCCTACATTGAAGACACCGGCAGCTCTGCTCAGAAACTTGGTGGAAATATGTCTAATCAGCTAGCAAATGCCCGCACATCTTCAGTGGCTGCTGCTTACTACCGTTTCGTAAATGCTTCAGTGGCTGCTTCTGAAGCACAGGATGAACCGGACCCAGATGATACTAAGTTCAGCATATGTGGAGAATCCATTACTGTGGATTATGCTGAGAAAGATAGTAAAGATCTTGAAGATCCACGAAAAGATAATTGGAGTCCTTATCAGGAGCCAGACCCTGATGAATGTTCTAACAATCAGAATGTATCTGAACCTGATCCTGATGATTCTCAGGCTAGTCAGCAGAGGGAGTTAGAGACCTTGATTGATGTTACTGAGCCTGGCAAGACCTTTGGTGAACCTGACCCTGATGAACATTCTAACAATCAGAACATATCTGAACCTGATCCTGATGATTCTCAGGCTAATCAGCACAGGGATATGGAGATATTGAATGATGCTACTGAGCCTGGCAAGACCTTTGATGAACCTGACCCTGATGAACATTCTAACAATCAGAACATATCTGAACCTGATCCTGATGATTCTAAGGCTAATCAGCACAGGGATATGGAGATCCTGAATGATGTTACTGAGCATGGCAAGACCTTTGATGAACCTGACCCTGATGATTTGGAAATGAAACAAAAGAATTTGGGAGAACAAGCCCATATGTGTAAGGCTTATGAAGAACCAGATCCTGATGAATTTGAAGCAAACAGAGTTGTGAGGCCACAGCAAAATCCTGTCACCATTTTAGTGCCTTCACAGCAAGCATCAGATATGCAACTTGATGAACCAGATCCAGATGATGAAGAGTTACAAAGAATCCATGATTCAGCTACAATTGCTTGCGGTCGTTTGCAGAAGGCCATCAAGGCACTGAGAGCTGAAGTTAATGCCAGAGAAGCAACTGAGGCTCTGCAAATTCTTCTGATGATAATTAGGTATTTATCTAACTCTACAACTTCCTTTGATTAATTTTTTTTGTTACATCCAGTGGTCTATTGCATCACACTCTTTGCATGGTTACCCTCCTAACCGTAGTTGCTAAAATATCCTGCAACTATCAAGCTCCCAAAAAGCCAGTGAATTCTTTTTTCTGTCCTGAATTTCCTAAGTTTAGGTAACAACAAAGTGTGCAATAATTACTAATTGTTGGCAGGAATGTGATTGAGCACCCAGGGGAAATCAAATTCATGAGACTTCGCAAGGTACAGTCATTTTTAGCCTGCTATTGTATCTTATTTGTGTTTGAGTCCCTTGCTTGTCTACTAGTCTCGACTGCTAACCCATGGTATAATGCAGGCTAATCCCAAAATTCAGATGAATGTTGCCAATCACAAAGGTATGTTCCTTTTCTCATGATGTTTTCCAATTAACTATTTAATGTGATGGTGTTCTTTTTAATCATTTGCCATGAAATCTGGTCTGTTGCAACTTACATCAGTCTGTGTCATGATGATGATGGCTTGGAGTGCCACTGTCATGGCACCTGTGACTCAGGTAAAAAGATGCACAATATTAAGGTGGTTTTGTGAACCTTGAAACTGAATGCTTGGCCATTGGAATCAATTTCTAGTCAACCTTCTATGTGGATCCTGAGTGGCAGGTTACCTGCACCATAGATTAGTTACTTAGCTGAGTTTGAGAGTGAGTATATGTTGTCATTTGGTCTGTGTACAAATTTATTAGTTGGTCTATAGTACTTATCTTGTTGGTCTATAGTACTTATTGCTTGTGCAATTCCAGCTGCAATGGAGATTCTGCATATGGTTGGATTCCATGAAGATGATGTTTTTGACGAAATTGGGAGGGCAGAGACCTATTTGCTGTTGAGGAGAAACGATCCAGGCTTGTTGTGGCTTGCCAAGTCATCTCTTGAAGCTTGCATGGCTTAGCAGTATTGCTTAGCCAGTGAGTGAAAGAGGACGATAAAAAATCTAGAAGCCTTGTGCATACGCAAATTTCGGCTGTGTTACACTTCAACACATACCTATGTTAATTAGCTTATTGGACCATTTCAAGTAAGCAATATTTGTAAATGACAAATTGTTCTAAAAGCTTGAATGCTAAGAATTGCTTGCGTATGACTGGTTGCAATTAATAAAAGATCATAGGTGTGCTGCAATATTGAAACACGTCCTGGACCGTTGATGATTAGAGTATGGTTGAAACTCAACATTTGGCGGTAATTGAATTGAATTAAGCCATGGCAGGCTTTAATGTCATGTTATTTAACTTTAAATGCAACTCAACAATTAGAACCTTGTAGATTGTCAAAAATATAATAGGAGTTGGAGTCTACCGGACCACTGCTAATCAGCAATCATACACTTGGCCTCCAGAGCTTCATGTATTATCTGTCGAAATGTTGGACGAAGTAGCTGTGGCAAAGAACAAAGTATTATTAAGGTTTGGCCGTTCGCCAAAATTACTTGAGAAGAGAGAATTCTGACATTGAATGACTACATCGTTTCGGCAGGTCCCTTCCTGTCACTTTTCTTGTATTCCATAAACAACAGAAAAAGCGGTAAAAAAATTACGAGTCTGGCACGCATGGAGCTTGATACGGAAGAAAAACTCTACTCCTGGATTAAAATCAACACTCGTATATACTTAGAGAATGGTAAAGTAAAAGCCTTTAGAGAAATTTCAAACCCCCAAAAGCGTAAATTACACATTGAAACTTCCAAAAGCTTGCCACGCCATTTAACTTCTAATATGAGTTCATCGGCCGTCGAGAACTTACGAATCCATTGGCATGTCTCCACAATTTGTGTTTGGTGGATTAATCACAGCGGGGCCTTCAGGGAGATTGTTTGGAGGATGAGTCGCTCCAAACTGGAACTTGTGCGGAGGAATTGCAGGACGGGAAAATATAGACGTGGCACCAAGATTGTTGAAACTAGGGGCGGGAACAGCATCGTTGACTTTGGGGAAGCCAAAGCTAAAGGATACAGTACCTGAAGATGGGAAGCCACTCAAACTTGATCCAAAAATCTTCTGTTCAAACTCTTGCAACTGCTGGTAGACAGCTGGATTTCACCGACAAAAACTAAAATCAGACTTGCGGTAGTTGGGAACAATGATAACCCATCAATATAACTTATTGAAAAGCGTGCCAGGTATGAGAAGAAAAAACAACTTCAGCCACCAAGAAAAAGATAAAAATGGACTTCAAATGCTCAGTAACTTGAACAAATAATGATGCCATATTTCAGCCTTCATAACATGACCAGGGAAGCCAATGCTTTCTTTCCTTAAATATAAAAACAGATCTGCATGGCAAAATACCTTGATTTAAGTCAACAGTTGGTCTGCGCTCTTTTACCCATTGATAACTTTGTTCAAGTTTCCATCCTTTCGACTTCATCAAGTACGCCATTACAACAGCAGGGGACCTGTTAGAAAGATCATTATTACAGGCCCCACAAACAAGTAAATTACATCAACCATCCTATGTCACATGGCAACAATCACCAATCCCCTTTGACACAATTCAGATCTTTGCCAATTCTTTTGACTCCATTGAACAAATAATGTAAAGAGAGTAATCAGAAAGAGTACTCCACCTATTTCTCCCTGACATGCAGTGCACAAGAACTCGAGCCTTGTCCCTTTCACATTGCTCTGTTAAGAGAAGCACATGTTTTTATTACATTCTGTGATTTATGAAAAATCCTATCAGCAACTACATCAATGAACTTCAACAACAAGAATGCACCACTAGAATACTTTGTTAAATTAGTTCACAGAAACCTGGCTTTTAATCAGCAACAACAGTTAAAAACATGGATGCAGAGTGTTTTTCTTACATTTCAAGATGCTTATTGTTTGATTGAATAAATTTTAGTTGTGGTTGGTTCTTTTTGAACTATTTCCCAGTCTGATGGACAACAATAAATTAACCTCAACTAATCATCTGCAGGCGATTGGGTAATTTGCATTAAAAATTACTGCACTTTGAATATGCTGAACAATGACACAAGCCAGATGACAGCATATCTGCCACTTAGATGATGAAATCAGAAAAGACTTTATTTTCAAAGAATATGCATAAACCCCACGATTCAACTAATTATCAAGTCAAGCACAGGCTTGCACTTCCAAAACAGACAGCAAGAATCCAGTGAAAAGAAGCACAAAAGAGACAGGAGGAATTTCCCTCTCTAACTCATTTCAACAGTCAGATTCCTCAATGATTGCCGAAGGAAGAAAAGTAAAAGAAAAAGACACTACAATTTTATTTATTTTATTTTTAATAATGGAAAAACTATTCTTATAGTACCATAATTTTAGGCAGAAAAAGACTCACCTAGAAACTGAATTGCATCATCAAACTGTAAAGTTTGGTCATCTTGGAGGCAATGATAGGTGAATGAATTCTTGTACAAATTTTGACAAGCGGGTACCGTCTGCATACAGACAAAACAAGCAATATAAAAATATAGCAGGCCTCTTTATTAGTCAGCAAGCAAAACATTTCATATCAACCATAATGAAATTGATAAGCTCTAAGAATTTCACAGAGACCTACACAATGGGGGAAATATACCACATGTAGACATACACAACAAGAAATTACCATCTAACACAATATCTATTGGTTTCTTCCTCACAAATAAACACACACACAAAAAAAAGAGGGGTGGGGGGGGGGAATTGATCTCCACTAATATCCCTAATGTTGTCACAAAAGCTGGTCCTTTAAGCTATAGCAGGTAAAAACTAATGGGTGACATGAAAATTGCGAACACATCAGAGGTTGATGATCGCCAAAATTCACCCAAAAAACTTCAATTCCATCAAAGTCCATTTGTACCCACAAACTTGATTGTCCAAAAGTTTCTATCTTTGTTGCCTAGATTCAAAGAGCCTAAAAATCAAGAAATTAACGCGTAATCAAATCCCGAAGAAGAAAATTCAATTCAATGGAAAAACAAACACAAAATATATAACACCATGAAAGATCAAAGACAAATCAACGGGCAATTGACTGACGCGTGGCGGCATGGACAGGTGGTTACATTGAGAACGCGAGAGATCCCCTGGGTCTTGAGAAGCTCGGAGCGGGAGGCGTTGTCGTAGCTGCCGAGGTAGAGGAAGTCCGGTAGGATCTCGGAGGGAAAGGCGCTGACATGGATTTGGGACTTCTCGGCGGCGTCCGGCATCCGGTGGCCGCAAACGCCGCAGACCTCGCCTTCCTCGTACTTGTGGTAGTGCCCACAAACCCCGCACGGGTTCTCTCTCTCCCTCTTCCTCATCATTAATATCTCTATCTATCCAATTAACACTCTTTAACTTCTTCCTCTTCTTCTTCTTCTTCTTCTTCTTCTTCTTCTTATTCTTATTATTATCAAAATTAAATAAAACGAACAAAAATTCAATCTGACCCCAAATCAGAAACCGATCAATAACCCGTCAATTCAATCAAGGGCCGATATGAGAGAATGAAAGAAAAAGAGATTTCGAGAGACAGAGGTTTACAGATTGTGGATCGACCGCGGTGTGAAAGATGGGCAAAATCGTAGAAAGACGGAAAGGAGCGAAGAGGAGCAGTGCATGCTAATCACAGAGAGAGAGAGAGAGAGAGAGAGAGAGAGAGAGAGAGAGAGAGAGAGAGAGAGAGAGAGAGTTAAATCTTTGGCCTTTCGGGGCGTCCGTCCGTTCGTCCTTCTCCGTTGGGCAGTAGGGGCAGTTTGGTCTAATTGCCTTGTTTGTAGTGTAATAATAGATGACCCTGTCTCCTGTGCTTCTGTGCTGCTTCTCAACTTCCGAGTTTGCATAAAAAAATTATTAACAAAACTTAGTTATGACATCAATACAAATATTATATATACATATATAGTTTGAGGTTGCTTAAAATTTACATCAGCCCATTCTACAAATGTTAAGGCCCACCCACATATCCCACAATTCAGCCATTTATTTTTTTTTTCTTTTTTAGTGGTGGGTTTTGTAAAACGTTTCTTGGTAAAACAAGCCCACAAAAAAGGGCTTTCTCTGTTCAACTACGCAAATCTTTCATTTATTTATATATATTTATTATTTAAATTTTATGGCAAACTCTGTTCGCTGCGCAATTCCCTTTGCCCAAATCCATATTCATCCCCCGGATTACTTGGATTTGTATTGAATAAGCGGTCATCATCTTTCATCGGTACCACCACGCACGGGCGGAGCCACATAGGGAATTAGTGGGAGCAATGTCTCCCTCAAAAATGATTTGATTTTTTTTTTATGTTTAATATTAAGTAAGGTGTGATTAATTCATACTTTCTTGTTATTACCATATTATTTCATAAGTATTGTGACTTCATTTTTTTTTTCTTATTTTTAAACGTTTATTTCTTCTAAAATTTTTATTTTGTCCAGCTCAAATTTCTTTTTCAAAGTTTTTCGTTTGCTTTCGCTGACAAAAGTTCTTAGTTCTGCCACCACAAATTGACGGGATAGACCCAAATTTGCGGACTTGCCGCAAACCTTATCCGAAATCTCTCTTTCAAAATATGAAGGCGCATTCACGTTTCTTATTGACAATGTTCAGTATGTTGATCCTTCAATGCAAACCTGTCGTGGCGCTAATTTTGTGCTAGCGTTGCGATGAATTTCAGGGTACCATTGGTCATCTCCTCGGAGCAGCTGGTGCCGTTGAAGCAATTTTTGCAATTTTGGCAACACATCGCGTGAGTGATTCTGTAGAAGCTTACATCATTTAAGTAATTCTTAAGGACGGACTTGTTGCCATATAATTGATACAATGACGTGTCCACGGTTGGTTTTTGATTCACAACATCCAGTCTCCTGGAAAGGCAATTAAGAAAGTATTATCATTACAGCCTAATCTCCACACTGATACTGATCAATACGTTCGTGCACGAATCGAAGGGCACGTGTCATGTATACATGATCTTCCCCGGGGTGGGATGAAGTGCTGTATTTCATGATGAACATATGCACGTTGGTGTTGACAGGACTAGCTCTTTCCCGTGGAGAGTTGTCCTTTTCTGCAGCTTGCTTTGCTCAGATGACCGCAACTCAAAACACTTCGGCTTATGTCCAGCTTATGCATGACATGTTATGGTGTTCCGGGGAGTTGAGCCATCGACTCTTAACCTCACTTGGACCAGATCCCATATTCACAGACGATTTTGGGCCTTTCAGTTCCTCAAAAGAGATGCCTATAAGGGCAGCTTGCTTAATCCCGACGTTGGTTTGTGTTCTTGATCTGGTCTGCTCACGTATGTTTATGGTTGGTGAACCATTACCAGTACCAGAAAAATCTCCAATCGCATGAAATGGAGCCAATAAATTAAACCCGATTGATTCATGAAGCTGTCCAAGTAGAATTAACGCCCGAGGGAGGAACTTTTTATCCTGCTTTTGTGTTGTAATATTAGTCCCGTTGTTGTGCAAATGCCTTTGATAATGTAAAACTTGAAACATTTCTCATCAATTGTCTGTGGGTTTTCAGGTTGTGGCTATAGGATTTAGTATTGTATAAAACGATTTTCTATAAAAACTTTATGCAATGGACATTGTCAGAAGATTCTTGCTCCACGTCGGGCAGACCACCAAAATTATAAGTTTGCGATAATTAATCTCTTTTTCTTTTTGTTAAAAAAAAAAAAAAGGGGCAAAAAGTGACTCTTTTCGTTTGGAGGAGTAAAGCCTACCCTCTCCGATCATCAAGCTAGAGCCTAACGGTTATCGATTGACATCCCCTCAACACATACATTTTACAACCACTATTTTACACGTAAATCACAAAAGAAGAAATTGAAACTGTAATAAGGAAACAAATAAACCGTTAATTTTTCATGAGTACTTTGACTTGAAACCTTCTGTTAGAGGCACGACTTTAGCTGAAACCTTGTTTTGCAACTGGGAAATAGCTTGGTGAATATCCTGCAAATCACAGATAACTCATTTAGAACACATTCATTACTAGGGAAATGAGTTGGCATCTAACAAGATAGGATGATTCTAGCATAGGCACCAAGAGGAATATTTTCAAGATGGCCCCAGACCCCACAGTGTAGGGATTTGTGTAGGGGGACACCATTTTTTATAAACATTAAACAAGGGGAGATCTCAGTGGGATTATAAACCAGCCAGCTTAAGACATTTAGGCAATATTCTTGTCAAAGAGGGCTGATATCTTGTGTGGAGAAATCATTATTTGTTGGACTATAGCCACACCCAAAGTGTTCCCTGCTTCTTGGTCAAATACAGAGCCCCCCCACTGGATATCTATATCTTGGTTCAATTTAAAGATCACCTCTACACTGTAGCGAGATGAGAAATGTGTCAGCAAGACTGCTTTACTCCGAATCCATTCAGCATTTTCAATAATCTGCAGTTTTTGCAGAAATATATTTCAGATGCAAAGGATAAACTAAACTAAACATTACATTAACAGTTCATTACCTAAAATGGATTTGTGACATAGAAAAAAGAGGTGGGAGAATCATCATTTCTTATACCTCAAACAAATGAGTATGCCCATGCTGTCGTGCATGCTCAATGCTAAAATTTTCATCCAGGAATGTTGCCTGTTAAAAAGAGATTCACCGTCAGAATCGAGATTTCAACAAATTGGACATAACTGGCATAAAGCCAAGATTATTGAAGTTGCTCTACCTCAGTTATAAGAATTTTTGCCCTCAATGCATCAGCACTCCATGGATCAAGCATGTAATCAGACCTAGTGTCTCCCGTAAATGCCACTTCTGGAGACAATATTATGTCTGTAATCTATAAAGAAAAATGCAAACCGAGTCAGCATTTAGAGACAGATTGCGTAACCAACCAACAAAGAGGCCAAAGAAAACAAACCTCAACACCAGATTTCTTCAATTTCTCTATCTGTTTTCCTTTGAGATGAATGTATTGTTTCCTCAATTTTTTCCTAACAGAGTAGATGACATAGCCCTATAGACACCAAGCAATTATATGTTTATAAGCAGCCTCAAAACTAACTAGAGTAAAATGGTAATCCGCACCAAGTCTAGAAGGCCCCCAGTATGAGTTCTAATTGTATGTATAAAGTTTCTAATTGCATTGTACACCTTCTCCTTACAAGTTAACGGGTAAGATTGATAAAAGCCCACCTGGCTTGGTACAACATGTTGAGTTCGAAATGGTCGGACCACAATATCATTTCGCAATTCATATGTTTCACCTGAAATTGAATATTAGGGTTAAGGCGAACAAAATTGTAGGAAAATTAGAAAAGAAAAAAAAATGTCAACTTGTCAATCCAAAGTGGCGTACCCACATCCAAGGCAACCAACTCGAGATCCAGTTCCACTTGACCCATAGCCCTGTGAATGTCAAAAAGCTTCTCAACATCTTCTTTAATGCAAGGAGGCACAAATATCGTTGGAGGCTTTAAGTTGTACAAACCACGACTGGCAACATACATTGGCAGACCACCCTGAGTGGAAAATATCAGTAAGCTTACCGCAACCAAGACTTCAAGGTCATCACCCATGTAAGCCCGAACGAATTGAACCGAAAAAAAAAATGGAGGGTGGGGGGAAGACAAAGAAATAAAAAAGGATGCAGAGAGATGTTACAATGTGATCGAGATGGGCATGAGTGATAAACACGAAGTTCTGCTGGATAGCTCTGGTGGGGCACCTCCCAATGTCAAAAGCACACTTCAGCTCGGGTATAATAACGCAGGTCTCATGTCCACCAATGGAGAGCCCCTCGATTGAATACCCTTCCAAATCAACCCACTTACGGTTGACGGCGGCACGTGCCCTCCTGTACTCTTCTTCCTCCTCAATTGCCCGGCTAATTGCTGAAAAATAACCAGAGGCTTTTGGGGAGCTCGAATTTAGGGGGTTTCCGAGATGGGTTCGGAGAAGGAGCTGGTTTTGGTGGGTGGCCGGTGGTGGTGTCGTTGAGGGTCTATGCGCAATGGGGTGGTGGTGGAATGGGAAAACTGATGGGATTTTGGAGGGTAATATGGGAAGAGAAGTTTCCATTTCTTTGGTTGAGTTGTGTTAGTTGAGAGAAGATTGTTACATGTGAGAGAGTTTTAAAGAGCTTTTATGTAGCGGGAGAGTTGAGCTCAGTGGCTCTCGGTGGTTTTGTGTCCTGTTTCTTCTGCTGCAAATTATCCAAGCCGCTGGACATAGAGACATTTGCTCTCCCAGTTCAATGGGCATCTCCCTTCCCCGATGTCGAAACCGCGCGTTTTGACCCAAATGTCTTGAATGGGCCTTACGCTAAACCGAAGAACTTTGGCTAATAAAAATAAATAAAGAAAACTATTAATATGCCAACCCCATTATTCCTTGATATTATTATTCTTTCTCTGTTTTTTTTTTTTTCATTTTCTTTATTCCTATATTCTTTCTTTTTTTTTTTTTATCAATTCTTTCATTCTTTCTTTATTACACGATAAGTTGTCCAAAAATAAAAATACAATATATATATATAGAATGCAATAAAAGATTTCTTCAATTTAAAAAATAACAAAAAATAAATTAATGTCTTCAAAATATAATTATGTGAATTTTTTTTAAAAAATTAAAGTATTTAAAAATTTTTATTTTTATTTTTAAAATTTTAATTTTAATATTAAAAAATAAAGATATTTTAAAAAATATTATAAAAAAATTAATTTTTTTAAAATCTTAATGTTAATATTAAAAAAAAAAAAATTATGTGGATGCCGTGTAGTGAAGTTCTAATAAGATTCTTGGAAAAAATGATAGTGGATTAGGCTGGATGCCTTGAATTGGGCCATTCGGCCCAACTTGACCCGACAGCTGTTTGGCAAATA
The DNA here is from genome assembly GCA_037832345.1 of Rhizophora mangle. NCBI lineage: Eukaryota > Viridiplantae > Streptophyta > Magnoliopsida > Malpighiales > Rhizophoraceae > Rhizophora > Rhizophora mangle. The sequence goes on along the minus strand of JBAPLJ010001937.1, from coordinate 879,951 downwards.
AGAAAGGTAGGGCACGAAGCCCCGAGGATGCACCCAATTTTTGATAGATAGATAGCTTCTCAGCTCTCGCCTCTCGCCTCTCGCCTCTCGCCTACGCTCACAGAAAACAAAGCAAGGTAACTCGCTATTTGTTCCTTATTATCACTTTTATTGTTTTCATCAATTTATCTTTTCCTTTGTCCCTTACCAACAAATTCAGGTTTCTTTCTTTTTATTTAAATATCTTTTCGCGTACGATCGATTTTCCTTTTCACGTTGTCTGATCTCGAGGTTCTTCGCTTTTTTTTTTTTTCTCTTCTTTAAGATTGTCTGTACTTGTTCGATTTTTTGATGATTCTAGATGTTCGGGATTGATTCTTGATAATTGGTTGCCTCTCGCTTTTTTTTATTATTTTTCTTTCAAAAAAGAAAATTTTAAGTAGGATTTTTTTTAGAGGATAGAATTTTTCGGAGTTAATTTTTATTTATGTTTTTTTTTTCTTCTTCTTAGTATGATCCGGGTTGAATTTATCCCCTTTTTTTAAAAAAAAAAGGAAAAAGAAAAAGCAAAAGACAATTGATTTTAATGACACAAGGTTTTTTGCTTGAAACTGAGGTTAATGACTAGAGCTCAATCTCCTATTACGATTTATTTTGATCCCTATTTATTGTTTTTCGGTTTTACCCATTTTTGGTTATTTGTTTTTGGCCAATTTGTTTATGAGGTTTTATCAAGTTTGACTGTCCAGTTTGTAAAGCCCTGATAGTGGATATGGTCTGTGTGTGGCAACAGAATCACAAAACATGCCGAAGAATAAGGGAAAGGGAGGAAAGAATAGGAAGAGGGGAAAGAATGAAGCGGATGATGAGAAGCGAGAGCTGATCTTCAAGGAAGACGGGCAGGAATATGCCCAAGTGCTTCGCATGCTGGGCAATGGCCGTTGCGAAGCCATGTGCATCGATGGCACCAAGCGCCTGTGCCACATCCGTGGGAAGATGCACAAGAAGGTCTGGATTGCAGCTGGTGACATAATACTCGTTGGTCTCCGCGACTACCAGGATGACAAGGCTGATGTTATCTTGAAGTACATGCCAGATGAGGCCAGGCTTCTGAAGGCATATGGCGAACTTCCAGAGAATACTCGTCTCAATGAGGGCATCGCCGGCGGTGGTCTTGATGAGGAGGATGATGGCGGTGGTGATGATTACATTGAGTTTGAGGACGAGGATATTGATAAGATATAGTGTATGGGAAATCACTCTTGTTTTGTTGGATGGTTCTTTTTTAAAGAAAGCCACAGAGATGGTTGATGACAATGAATGCTGTTATTGAGAACCAAGACAAGACCTTGACCTCTATATATTGGAATGTGAGATGGTAAACTGCTTGTAAGGCGTGTAACAGTCGTTTAATCACCTTTTTCTTCTATTTTTTGAACTTTGCCGTGGGTTGTGCTCTCAAATGTTAACCTATGTTCACTTTTCTTTGGATGGTATGATGACTGCCTGCTTCATTTTACGCAAACTAGTGCCGGATGCAATGCTGCTATCTTATATGATTCAGTAGAGGTTTCCCATACGAATGTATGCAATGTTTTAACTATGGTGTTGACAAGGTAACCGTGTATACACGCAAGACGCTTCACCCACATCATCTGAAGCCATGCAATCTTAATGGAATAGGGTGCAAGAAACAATGTTCCCTTGACATACGGTATGACACATCCAAATTAAAACTTGGGAACCAAATTGTTTGAACTGATGTCTTCGAATTGGACTTCTTTCTCGCTGTCTGGGTGATTTCACTTCTGCTCTTTGTCAGGACATTCTTTCTTGCTAAGCTTTATGGTATTGCAATAGTAAGGGGAAAAGAAAATGTAAGGACTGGAATAAGTGGTTTGTCGTCTTCATAAAAACCATTAATAGCCAGATACAGTCACCTTTCTTTTCATGTCGAAAGGGTGGGTAGTTGTTGGACTGAAGAGCCCTTGTGGCCGTAGTTCAGTGGTGAGGAAATTTTCCCTTAGCTTGCTCTTCTGGATAATGATAGCTTGGTACCGTTTTCCGCCTGTGTATGGTTCTCTTAGTGTTGGGTCTATTAGTTCTAGGCTTGAAGCCATCCTTGTTATTTCCTGGGGCAAGAGTTAAGCTGTCAAATTGGACAGGTACCTCATTGGATCCACAACTCTCTCTCTCTTCCATTTCTGCATCAAAAATTCGCTTTGTGGCTGAAATTCCATGATTGCTGTGTGTTGGCTCAAATTGTTGATCTAGATGGTTTTGGTTTGACGAGCATTCGGGGAGTCTAGTTGCCATCCACCTTTCCAGCCAGCTCCAACTCATGTTTGATTGTTTTTCATCATATCTTTGTTTTTTCTTTGAACAGATTCGCAGCTGTAAACAGATCGGAAAAGGCCAGTGTTAACTTAACATCGAGACTGAATTTCTAGTTCTCATTTGGAAGACTACAGCATACCTGTTGTGAGAAAGCATAAGCCAGTGCCCTTTCACGCCTGTTTGTTGCTTCCTGTTTGTGCTGAATCCTCATTTTTGTTATATTGCTACTCACCGTACTATCATCCCAGTCTTCCTACAATTGTGCATGACAAAATTTACGTCTACAGTTGATTTGTTTTTAATGTCATGCTCAGTGAGGTCCTTTTCTTATTACCTACCAAGCAAAGTGAATTAAAAAAAAGGTTATGCATGCACCTTTAACTTCAAAACCCGAGTTCTGGCTTTTCTTGGGATCTGGGGACGAGCAGCTACATTTTCCATTTTATTTGAGGGAACTTCTATAGGGTTTCTGGTCTGAACTTCAATAGATGTACCCCCTGAATTTCTACTAGGACTTTTTGTTCCTGTAGCAAGCTCCTGGATATCGCTCAGCTTCATTTCTGCTCTCCTACGCCTGGCCTGAAATTCAAGCACGCAGTAGAAAAGGAATGAAATAAAATAGTTAGACTTCCTTTCAGTTCTCATAGCTTGATATCTGCTTCTGCATTGTCTACCTTAATTCTCCTTGTAAAACTTCTGATGGAAGATAAGACGTCTGGTTGTGTAGGAAACATTATACACTGACACAGTACAGTAAATAATTTTGGCTAATCTGAACTAACCAGGAAATTTCTGAATGCCGACTGAATGATGATTGCAGCATCTTCTTGGTGAAATAATTTGGAAGTTGAATTCTGCTTTTCCTCTGGTATATCCTCCTCTGTGTCTTCACTTAGAAGATCTCCTTTGTGTGTGGCGAAGTCCTCTGGTATGGGTTGCATAACTGTGACCTCGGAGCTTCTGCCTGAAGTTGACTCCTCCTCTGCAAGCACTGAATTGAACTCATGGCCGCAGAGGTACGATTTGACAAGACTCCACCCTTTCTTGTCACTCATACTGCTTGTTGCCTAGATTGATCAACATATAAGCAATGAGACACAACACCAACTAAAATAACTAGTGAATCTGTTTAGAGTAATCTAGTAGTAGAATGCTGGCTGTGGTAGTGGTATAATAACAACTGAAAATATTGCCTCTCATGCCTGTTCTTACATTACTCAATAGATAGAAAGGCAAAGGTAGCATCAACAGCTACGGCTAGAAAAACCAAATGACTATACAAGAAAAGAGTTTGCTCGATCACAAAGGAGCTTTTCGATGAAAATAAAAACCAAGGCAGAAAAGAAAATTCATTCTGGCAATTTAAACAATTATACTCCGACGAAACTCAAACTGGGGCATTTCGTTTATTGACTTACGTTGCTTTTATGAGTTCTAGGAGAGCGGTTTCTGGAGAAGACATTCCTAACCAACTCTCCACCAATACCCATTTCTGCTCCGTAAATGCTCTCGAATAGCCTGTATCAGGTTTTTATTGAAGCAACACAGAGGTACAGAGATTCCCTCAATTATTACTTGTATTGGGGAAAAAAATAAAGGTTGAAAGCTGCAAGTGACATTCTTCACTGAGTTATTTACAATACAATATGCCCCTTCTGCTCACATCCCCTAAGCTGTAATTTCTAAAGAAACCGATACAATTATATAAGCTAATGCACATGTTTCTTGTACTTTATTAGAAACATTTGCAATATTTACAGTCCTTTGAGCTGGAGTAGGCCTTTAGATCGCAAAGATGTTGGAAGATGAAAAGTAAAGATATTAGATGCAAAGGATGGATGGATTTGGATGCGCTGTGCATAATTTTTATTTGCTTTCACATCACTTTTTGCACATGGGCTTGCAGCAGAGCAGATAGGCGATACATAAGTTTGCTTGCCACTGGGGCTTATGTCTCTTCCTTTCTCCTTACAGCTCCTGCCCCCTCGAGTGGTCCTCCCCTGCTCCCTGCTTTTTCAATCTTTTAATCCTGATATGTTTATATATAAAGAAAAGAAAAGAAAAAACATGCCATTAACTTTGGGACAAAGGGCAGTTTTCTAAGTTTTGATTACTTGACTTTGGTTGGTTTTAAGGTCTTCTCTGCTTGCTGTTGATAAATGTAGACAACAGATAATGAATAGAATGAATTTCTGTACAAATTGGGCATTAAATGAAAGTGGGAAAAAAAAGCTGTCATGAACTTACATCCCATCTTCGCGGTAAAGTGGAGAAACAAACACAAAAGCTTTAGAAGAAACCTATGTGGATTGAAGTCACTTGTATTTTAGCCCATGCATAGATCATAAACTGACCAAGTTTTATTCAAGAAAGATTCAAACTATTGACCTTTAACATACCCACAAATAATCTATTAATTACTATAACACAATATTAGTGATAAATTTATAAATTTTTTAAATATGTTATAAATATCATTAGGGTAAATATTTAAATTACATTTTAAGTAAAAAAGTTAATTATTACAAATTTAATCACTTCAAATTTTAGATATAACTGATAATTAATTTTTTTTTTTTGACCTATTCCCACTAATATATACATATACAAGCCAAAAGAAAACCACATTCAAAGCATATGCAACAGTCTCTTAACATGGGTCAAAATCAAATTTATCAAGGTTCACCGACTCAGTCGCTGATTGGCTCAAGCTTGATCATCATCCACTAACGTATCAGTCTTTTCTTTTATTATTATTATTATTATTATTATTATTTTTCATTTTAATTTAGAGTGGCAATGGCTCATGTTCCATGTGTAACGGTCATATTCTTTTAGACCGACACAAAGCTATGTCGTTTTAATGTTCTAATGCACGTGATTCCGCTTGGGATATGGATGGCCCCCCTTTGCCATGATGCCGACCGCCAATATATCGGGGTCCTCCGAGCTCTGTCCATGGCCTCTTTACCTTCGTCGCCGGACTCAGTGCCGGAGGTTCTGTCTCCAAGTCCTGTTCTTTTTTTTTTTCTTTATTTCTTTCTTTTTCTTCCTCTCTCCTTATTGCTCGCCTCCAAGATTCGGTATATCCTCTGTGCCTTCAACCCCCAATTTCCCGATTTTTGCAAGAATGCAAAGAAGCCGCGTAAATGAAAGAATCTTTGAAGGGAATACCTGTAAATTGTCTTGGAAATGTCCCAAGATCATTTATCTTGGTGATTACTGACTGATTCGGTTTGGTGTTCTTGGATTTTCCACTAAGGCAATCCTTCTTGGTCTTATGAAAGTGTTTGCATTTCTTGTTTCTGTTTTGATTGTGTTCTCTGAGATTTTGCCAGTCTTTGGTGCGTTATTGATAAATATTTTTTTTTGCCTTGTTTAGTTCGTTCTTGATAGTTTTTTTGTGTAACCCTAATCCTCGTGGTGGAAACGAGAAGGTGCATTTAGATTGAAGATCCAGAGCCGAAGACAATAGCCTGCAGCATTTCACCGGCGTAAGAACGCGGCCATAGTGCAGGCTGGACCTTGAAAACGCAGAGCAGTCAGCATGTGCTCCGCACGCACGCAGTCCGCAGTGACTAGGATGGGCCTCGGATATAGCTGGCACTTGGGCTTGGACCTGGCCCAATTGCAACCCTTCAAAAGACTTTCTCTCCTTTTTTTTTTTGGGTCAACCCGATTCGAACATCGGGTTTGATGGATAGTTATGTTGTCTTGTGTAGTTGTAGTAGTCTGCAGATATGCAGAGCAGAGTCGGGTGTCTGTAATAAATTCAATTTAGAAGAAGAAGAAGAAGGAGAAGAAGGAGAGGAAAAAGAGAGAACAATGAGCATAGTGCCGAAGGAAACAATAGAGGTAATAGCACAAAGCATAGGCATTAACAATTTGTCTTCCGACGCAGCCCTTGCTCTCGCCCCTGATGTCGAATATCGTATCCGCGAGATTATGCAGGTTCCCTTCATTTTTTTTTAAAATTTTTTTCTTTAATTGTTTTTGAATGATAGTCTTAAATTTGAATTTAATATTACGAAAGCCGATTCCGTTGTTTGTTATTGTTATTTTTATTTTTTTTTTGTGCATTGCGACGATGAAATGCGCAGGAGGCGATCAAATGTATGCGTCATTCGAGGAGGACAACCTTGACGGCTGGCGATGTCGATGCTGCACTTAATTTGAGAAATGTTGAGGTATTCCTTCCTTTTTTTGGCTGAATGATAGAATTTATTTATTTCTTGATGAAACTTTTGAAACGTCGGATACGATATCAACCTTTGTGGTTGTTGTTGTTGTTGTAGTAGACTTATCGGTGTTCTCTTTGTTCTTATTATTTTCAATTTTCTCTCGTCAGCCGATATATAGCTTTGCTTCAGGGAGTCCTCTGCGGTTCAAGAGAGCTATTGGTTACAGGGATTTGTTTTACATAGACGATAAAGATGTGGATTTCAAAGACGTAAGCAATTTTTTTTTCAATTATTTCTGATTTTATTTTTCTTGCTTGTCAATTGGAAATACCGCACATATTATTTGAAATTCTGCTAAATGTTTTTGACCTACAGGTGATTGAAGCTCCTTTACCAAAAGCACCACTTGATACTGCAGTTGTTTGTCATTGGTTAGCAATTGAAGGTGTGCAGCCTGCTATTCCAGAAAATGCTCCATTGGAAGGTAATTCTCTTATGTTGGGTGCTTTAATCAAGTGCACTGTTGAAAATACTTACAGTGTTGTCCACTTATTGCCATTTAGGACCATATAACTTTTAATCAAGCTAGATACATGGTTGTGGAGAAAATATTCATTTGAGGGACATTTGAGGGTTGTTGGGTTTTGAGGTTGTGTGGCATTTTCTAATGGTTCTAATGTTTAATGCTTTGAGAATATCTGTTTTACATTGATTATTGGCCATAGTTTCCAAGCTCAGATTCAGGTTAATGATGCTCTGTTTGTAGTTGTTGAACCTCCTTCTGGTGGCAAAGACCACGAACAAAAGGAAGGACTTCCAGTTGATATTAAATTGCCAGTTAAGCATGTACTGTCTAGGGAGCTACAGGTACATGGAGTGTTATTAGAGTCCTTTTATTTTTTTTCCCTCTCATGGTCCTACTAACTTATCTACCCACTCCCCTCCCCCAATCCCAATCAACTGCAGCTATACTTTGACAAAATTATAGAGCTTACTCTGAGCAATCCAGATTCAGTCCTCTTTAAACAAGCATTAGTGAGTTTGGCTACGGACTCAGGGCTTCATCCCCTGGTTCCTTATTTCACATGCTTTGTAGCTGATGAGGTAATAACATCCCAAGTGCTCATATAAACAGATATTTTGGACACTTTATGCTCATTTCAGAATTTTACTTCTCTAATGTGTGGGAGCCATTTGTACTTGGCCAACCTTTTTTAATATACAGGTTTCTCGGGGTTTGAATGATTTTCGCCTTCTCTTTGCTTTGATGCGTGTTGTTTGGAGTCTTCTCAAGAATCCTCACATACATATTGAACCTTATGTAAGTGTCTAGATGGCATATGAAAATTTGGACTTTACTTCTCTTATTTGATTTTCTCTGATTTTCCGTTACCTTCGCATGGTGTTATAATTTTAACATCAATTCCTGAGGGATTCATGTGTAATGCTAGAATATCTGAAATGACCTGTTAATTTTTCATGTTTTTGCTACACTGCATTATTTGCCTAAGGGTGTCAAATTTTGTAATGGAGAAGGTATTGGGTTTCTTATCAGCTACACCAATTGATGCCATCAGTGGTCACCTGCCTTGTTGCAAAAAGATTAGGGAATAAGTTTGCAGACAACCACTGGGAACTTAGAGACTTTACAGCTAAACTAGTTTCCTCAATCTGCAGAAGGTAAGATTTCTTGGCTCTTCACCTGTGCCTAGGAAATATTTGATGAAATACTTGACTAGCAGTTCCAGCATCTAAATCTATCATTAGGCGGTGAAACTAGGGTTTATGACATGAGAGTGTCTTGTAGTTGGACGATTCTGTTGCTCATCAGTTCCAGCAGTGGTTGGTTCTTAATTATTGTTGCAATTTTTATTTGTTTTTAGCCCCATAGGTGAGTAATTCCATTAGAAGTTTTATTGATAAGGTGTATGCTAGGTAAATCTCAGTTTCTTGGCTATTTTTTCCTAAATATTTGAAAATTCAGGGGTCTGAGTAGGTCGTCAAGTTATTTGACCTGTCTCCTCAAGAAAGCTGACCATGTTTATTTTGTGAAGTAATCTGCTTTATCTTATATTTGGAATTTAAGTTTCAGAAGTTGTTGCAGATTTGGACATGTTTATAGCAGTCTTCAAACACGATTGACAAAAACTTTGCTCAATGCACTTTTGGACCCAAAACGATCATTGACACAGCACTATGGCGCAATCCAAGGGCTAGCAGCTTTGGGGCCCAATGTGGTAAATTCTCTCATGCTTTCAGTAATTTTAATTTTCAGATACTTTAATTACTTGCTCTAAGCTGTAATCCATATAGTTTCAACCAGGCTCGTGATAGTTTTGATAAAAGAAAAAGAAGAATGGAATTGGAGGCAAAGTATGTAAAATGGAAGCAGGAGGTATCTGTAGCATTGTATTACTTGTGCATGGTGATGAAGGCAGGCCTGTCATTGCTCTTAGTAAAAGCTGTAAAGGCATGATGCCGTAATGAAATGAATCAAATGAAAGATATAATATAATTAAATCCATTGTTGAAACAAATTGGAAAGCAGATTGATAGTCATGGTGGAGCCTCTCAGAGGTATTGTGCCATCCAAAATCTAATGCCAAGGTAAAAAAGAAGAGGAGAATGCATTGTTTTCAGGAATTCTGACATAAAATATTGAGCTGAATGAAAGTTCCAAAAATAATATATATATATATATATTTGGCCTGTCAATGTGCCTATATAGTCACTATTGAGCTTTGCAGTCCTGAGGTATCAATCTTTTCAAATTAGAAGGGGGCATACTTTGGAGAGATTGTCTGCAATTTTCTCACACTTCTCTTTTCAAGTCGCAAACAAATGAAATGTACAACAAGGTACTATAATTCTAAATAAGTCCGGCAATTATGGGCTTCCATTATGCAAAAATTGTGTGAAATAGTTATTCTGGTGGCCTTATTATGCCTGCTTTGTCTTCATATCCTAGGGAAGTCACCCAACCCATCTCTTTGGATATTAACTACACCCTTGCTTCTGACAAATGGATTTTGTTGTTCAAACGTTGGCTTTTTTAATATGGGACAGTATCTCTTGTGCGAAAAGCAAACTCCCTTTGTTGCAGTAGCTTGGAAATAACTACTTTTACCTTGTAATTGCTTTGCCCTTGTAATTGTGGCAGTTACGTTTTTTGTATTTTTGTTAATTAAATGAACAGGTTTGCCTTCTTGTGTTGCCAAATCTTGCACCATATCTGCAACTTCTTGAACCAGAGATGCTGCTTGAGAAGCAAAAAAATGAGATGAAGAGGCATGAAGCTTGGCGTGTTTATGGTGCCTTGTTGGTCAGTGGCCATTCTCATACACAAATTTGATTATGTATTAAACTAGGAGAACTACTGGAAAAGTTTGTAAATAAAGGTTTTCCGCACCATTTGCTCTCCAGCGTGCAGCCGGTCAATGCATACACGATCGTCTCAAGATTTTCCCACTTTTTCCATCTCCTCCAGCACATACCGTATGGAAGGCCAATGAGAAGGTTGTTACTACTGGGCCAAGTAAGTCATACTTTGGTTTGCTTATGCATACTTAAACTTTATATTTAGTTCCTTACTAAAAATTGTATCTATCTGGATCAAGGTTGAATGAATGCTGACAGGATTTTGTGGGAACAGAGGATCTCTTACTTCCATTATGTGTAAAACCTATACTGTTACATCTCAATTGAAGTCATTACAGCTTTGCTGCATCACACTTTGCTTTGGTGCATAATCTCTATTCTCTAGAGTTGTTGCAGTGCTCTGTTGGAAACAGAGTACTATGGGAAGGCATCCCAATGCATGGGGATTCCACATTATGAGGTCCAGAGAAGGGTCAAATTTACATAGTCTTTATTTTCACGAAGAGACTGTTTTTGTTAGTCAAATATGTGACCTCTAGGTCACCATGGAAACTGAGTAATATGTCTTCAAAGTTCTCAATAGCCACAGCTGGTCAAAATAGAGGCTTTTTTAGCAACAGAGTGCTCTTTCCTAATTGAAGCTAATGTATCACAGGAGCAGTGTGTTGATTGGTATCATGGCAATCCATGTGATACTGAGCATTTTGGTTCAATGGTGGAGAGAAACATTTTGGTTCTATCACCTCTGAACTAGATGATCATAAAGAACACTTGATACTCTTTGACCCTTTTAGTGAAGGATGAACTAACTAATTTTTCCTCACCTTTTGAATACCACAAGGTAAACATAATGCGAACATGGAGCACTTGGAACAGCCACCACCAAAGAAAATAGCCACTGATGGCCCAGTCAATTCAGTGGTCGTGGGCTCCCCACCATCAAACATGCAAGTGATGCAAGATGAGGCAGTAGCTCCAGCTCCTCCAAGTGATGTTGTGGTCCGGTCAATGCCTTCCAAACAGATGCCTAATTGTAGTGAATCAGGCCGGGTGGTTGGAAGAGACATGGGTGATGGTCAGTTCTTAAGGATGTCGGCCATACTCAATCAGGTTTGGAAGGATGAGTTGCATTCTGGGCATCTCCTGGTATCGCTTTTTGAATTGTATGGTGAAGCTATCTTACCCTTTATTTCATCTCCTGAAATGTCTTTGTTTCTATGATCAGTTGTAAAATCCCTATTTGTTAAGCCTACAAGTTAAATCAATATGGTATTTTGTACAATGAAGGAACAAAACTTGGTTGAATATCTATGGAGCCTTAGTTAAGTTCAGGCTTATGTAAAGTTTAGGCTTTTTTGTGTCATCTATTTGTTTGATGTGCTGTTGGAAGCATTAAGTCTTTTATTTTCTTTGTAAAAAAAAAACAAAACAAAAACAGACTTTAGAACAAATATAATTGGCCCAATATACAGACGAAGACTTCTTAGGTGCATGGAGCTCGAGTGGGTGTCGGATTGAACCATTCATCGGTATTTTCAATAGGCTTGTAAAATTGCTAGCAAAGTCAAAAGGTCACGAAGCAGTGGATTGAAAAGCTAAACCCCACATAATAGCAGATTTTGGATTGGACTCCACTGACAGGGTAAACTAGATGTTGTTATGAAGCCCGATAGAAGGCGCAAGGCAGTTAAGACTTTGGGGTGATAGAAATTTTGAGTCCAGATATTTATCTAAAGGTCATGGATTGTAATTATAAAAAAAAAAAGAGTATAAAAATTATAAAATAAAAAAATTACTTTATTATATAATTTATAATCTAATGAGCCTTCAAATAGACAAAAATAAATAAATAATTTTAAGATGTTGAGTTTTCCCTATAATATATATTATTATTTATCCTTATAATGTTTGGACTCCAGTGATTATGCAATTATACAAAGGCTAAATAACGACTAATTATGGTTGTTAAAACTATTAAATTAATTACAAAATAAATCTTCAATTTTACTTTCTCTTAATTTTTTTTTCTAAAATTTATCTTGAGTTTGGTGAAATTATCTTACCCTTTATTTTATTTTTGAAACCTCTTTGTTTTTGTGATCAATTATAAAATGCCAGTTTGTTAAGCCTATGAGTTATATGAAGATGGTATTTTTGTGTATTGAAGGAACAAAACGTAGTTGAATATCTATGGAACCTCAGTTATGTTCATGCTTATGTAAAGTTTAGGTACTTTTTGGTTATTCACCTGTTAGATGTGTTCTTGGAAGCATTAAGCCTTTTGTCTTCTTTGTAATACTAAAAGGCAAAAAAAAAAAAAAAAAAAACAGAATGGGCATCTATTTTTCTTTGGCCTACGATTTTTGCTGAAGAGAAAGATCGAAGAGGGAACCCAAAAATAAAAAAAGGAAAACGACAAAAAAATGAAGAGTGTAATAATGGAAGTAAAAGAAGATTAGGGTCTCCACAAGCAATTTGAACGCCCACTTCGGCCAACCCAGACTCCCTATTCACGGCTTTCTTTAAGAAGCTGTCTTCTTCCAATGCCATTTTCCCGGGTCTCTGCCTTGAACTCCTGTAAATTCACTTTCCCATTCAAGTCACGATCACACTGCAGAAAACAGAGAATGATATTCGCAAGCAAACTCGCTAGGGTCGATTTCGTCATCTACTCCAAAATTGGTCTCGAAAACCTTCAATTCCTTTCTTCGTATAAAAGTAGGCCATCGTGGTCCGTGTCAAGGTGGGCAAAACGATCGCATATTGAGACATTGAACGCTTCTTCATCCTCCACAAAGTTGACAATAGCACCATCCAAAATTTCCACACTCATTTTTTAACTTGAATCAGTGATGCCAATGGTAAGAATTCTTCAAAACAAAAAGTCACGATTTTGAAGGACATTTCGTTGCTTGATAAACAAGGAAGAGGATCTAGCCTATTTTTTATACCTGTGACTTGGAAGACAGCAGTTGAACGAGAATATGCTTGTTTTGAACAAGTGACCCGCTGTTTCGTAAAACCGAGTTTGGGGGCATGCTGTTTTCTCTACACAATACAGATAGTTGATTCCCTGTCTTAATCCTGCGGCACCACAATTAAAGCTTTTATGGGAACCAAGCGAGTCAAGCAGGAAACCGATTGGCCTAAAATACCAATGTTTTTGGCTTTTAGTTGATAGATGTCTTCACAATGTATATCACAAATATTTACCAAGCAATAATTGTTAAAATAATGTAAAGACATATTTGACACACTTTAAGTTGATTACAACCATTTAATGAAGTTATTATGTTACATATCCATCTTATAAAGTTTTTATCTTGAGTATTTATTTTAAAGTGCTTACGTTTAATTTATATATAATTGTTAATTTTTAACAAATTTTTAAATTAACTAAACTATGAAAATTTGTGATCAATCCACTCATTTATGATCCAATCGACTAATTTATTAATTGGGTCATTGATTTTCAAAACTATTACTTTGGAGAGTGAACCGAATTAAACTATAACTCAATTCTCAATTTTATTGGTCTATTCATTCAATTTAACTCAATTTTGAAAACCTTACTTTATCCCCTTGCTGACACAAGTTATAGAATTGAGTTTGAAAGACTTTAAAAAATAAAATGAAATAAAAAATAACAAAAATTTTGTTATTTTCACAATTGGAAATTGACTTCACTTATCAAAGGCCAAACTATAGCAACTTTGATCTCGGAATCCGACAATCAAATCCAACGCCTTCCCCTATAATTGGGTTCACTCATTTTCCTAAAATGGCATAGATCATGATAATTTAACAAGGGACAATCTTTGTGTCTCGTCCATTTGATAACTCACTTCTCATACTCTTTTCCATAATAAGTTAATTATAATATTTTTATTGATGAGTATATCCCTTTGGTCTTTTTCGGTTTTTGGTGGTTTTCTTAAACGCAAAGACTTGAGTGTTTATCAGACCAAGTTTTGACTGTTAGACAAATAAATACATTTTCCACACAATTTTATCGTAATTGATTTCTAACTTCCGTATATGTATTAGTTGCAAATAAATGGAAAGTGAAGTTTGGTGTAAATATTAATGCATGTCGCGAAATTGGTTATATGTCAAGTTTTTCAAAATTAGGATTCAATTATTGAATTTTTCTCTTCTCATCCCATATCTTAGATTATTAATGACAATTTATGACTATAAAAGCTAAAAATTTATGACTAAGAGATTTTTATACCTCATTAGAAGGTTTATTTTAGCATATTTTAATAGAATAATAATTTTAAAATCAATAATTATACATTAAAATTAAATATGACAATTAATATATAAATAAAAATAACTTATAAATTTAATATATAATATTTTATAATTTTATAAATTTTTGATTATAATTATTTTTCATATTTTTAATAAAATTGACTAATTAAAAAAAATTACTAGTTATTCAATCAAAGACCCGTCCATGAAGTAGCTAACCCAAAAATTGTTTAGGGAAAGGGACGAATGGATAATACATGAGGATTTTCAAGGTTTTAATATTCAATAGGCTTATATTTAGAAGCCATTTATCATTCAAACGTTGTGGCATATGCAAATTAACAACGCAAGTCGTTCCTCATCGCATGCCTTATTTACACTGGACCACGTACATGACCGGATCACGATATATAGTAAACGCGGGCTTAGCCAACAAAACACACTAATTAAAACACTTCAAGCAGCATATTTTCCAACGGAAAATGCATAATTTAGTTTCGGGTATCATCTTCGAATTCGGCATCGGGAGCCTCATTAGCATTCGCGCAGCATCTGTTGCAGCCTCGTCCATAACGGTAGCCACGGCAGCAGCCATATCGGCACCCACCTCCGTACCCTCCGTGACCGCCTCCATGACCGCCTCTTCCGTAACCTCCGTGACCCCCTCCGGGGTATCCACCCTGTCGAGGGCCTCCGTACTGATCTACCTCAGCATTTTTGCCGCTTTCTTCTGAAGCTAATCCAAAATATACAAGAGATCAGCATCATTTTTTTCTAAAGCAAAGAAAATGTAAAAAGGTTAGCTTGCTTTTATCTTCTAGCTCAAGGCTATATTAATGTTAACTGCGCGGGAATCCTCATTACTCTTTTAATTAAGCAGGCCAACAAGGGCCAATAGGTATCATGGTACACTGCAATGGCGTTGACTTTCTTTGTTTTGATGATAAATTTAATACTTGAATGCCACTGATGAGAACAAACTTAAAATGTTAGTATTATGAAAATTTGACATTTTTTCTGTAATAACAATAAATCAAAAAAAGAAATAATCTTGATTAAAAGCTATTAATTGGCTTGCCAAAATTAGATGCTCTCCTGCATTAGTGAATGAAAAGGACAGAAGATGTAGAGACCGACTGTGAAAGTTGCACACCCACTCCCACATACTTTTACCATCATGCGAAGCGGAAACTTCTGCTGAAACCAAGAGGAAAAGCGCAAGCAGAGCACAGAAAGGAAGTAAGAAAGACTTGGAAGAAGCCATTTGCTAGATCTTAGGTCACTAGAAGAAGGTTTGTTGTCGAAGGATAAGTGTTTGGAGAAGGCAATGCACTTCTGCCCTATTTATAGAAAAAAAAATTGGCCGTGATGAGTTCGATAGCAAGAAGGGTACAGAGACACATAAGATGATTCGGTGTATTAAATAAAACTAAGAGGATTTCTAATTTAATTTTTTTAATGTATAATTAAATAATCTTATATTATATAATAAGTGACATTTAATTGAGATTAAAAATAATAAAATTAAATTATATAGTGTAATATCATGAGTAAATTATATCAAAAAATAAGTAATATATAATAAATACCTAAAATCAAAGTATTAATTTAGGATGATCCGTACATATTTATGAAACATAAACCACAAACTATGGCGGTCCGAATATGTATATTGAGCGCTGAATTGGTCTAGCAAGTAGTAAAGAGATACACATGCATGCACATGCAGTGGCAGATCTAAGACCCAAGAATTAATGAGGGAGCCAGCAAATATCCTTTTGCAGAAATAAAAATTTAAGTGTATACAAAAATGGTGGAAATAAACAATTAAATAATTTTATATTACATATAAAATGTTATATATTATATTAATTATATATATATATAAAATATAATATATTTTATTTATAATATAATTTTTAATAGTTAATTGTATACACGGAGGTACACTTAATGATTCTCCTTTCCTTCCCGAAGAATATATTCTCTTTAAATATTCTATTATTTAAAATCTCACTCCCGAGAGGTCACACATTGTTTTATCTTATCTTTGGATGCAACAACTTGGACGGTGAAGAAATTAACGCCCTGCATTTCTTAAATGAAAGTGGTCGGGCATTCAAATCTGCCTCAGGCTTGACTTTTCGTCGCCATCTCTCGCACGCTCTCTCAAATCATGCATGTCCAGTCAGCCAGACTCTGATTAATTAGGATGTGGCCCCGTTACCGAAGAAGACCCACCCGTTAAGCTTCTTGAGGCTCCCCAAAACAGACAAATTTCTTTTTTAGGAAGCGACAGGGATACACTTCGTACATATACCAAAAAAAAAAAAAAAGAAGAAGAAAACAAGCAGATAAAATTCAAATTTCTTGAGTTTTTTTTTAAAAAAAAAACATTTAACTTATAGACTAATTATTTTAAATAATTTGTTTAGATAAATTAATTTTATTATGCACAAAGATTAACAAAATATTAAAATTTATAAATAAATTATATATAGAGAGAGATCTATTTACAAAAAATTATTTTTATTTATGATTTTTTCAGAATAAATAATACAAATATTTAATTAAATTATAAGTACAAACATCTTAAATTTCACAATTTTGTTACACTCGTGACTCATTTCTAAATTTAAAAAGCTCCTAACGTTAAGGTCTGACCATCAAACAATCGTCAGTAACTGAATACACAATTTTACTGTACTTTTTCTTAACCTCAAAAAATAGCATTTTGAGATGTAAGAGGATCCGACTCGGATTTTCTCATAATTTGACCACCAGAAAGTCATATCGTCTTCTTCAAATTTTAAATCGAGTATATTGAGTGGCTGTAACTCTCAACTAAATGGACAAAATATAACTCTCAACTCGATATTATTGAAGCGACAAGTTTAATCAAAGTGGCTATCACATCCGTTTTCCCACGCCATTGTATTCTGGAAGAGAGCATGATTACAATTTGTTGGCGTGGCGTCACATCATGGACGACGACCGGCTCCACTCTGCTAATTTGAGACAACCCCCGCTGTTCTCAAAGCGCCCCATTTCTATGACCAGGTTCTCATACGACAAATCTAACTCAGGAAATTCGGAAAAGATAAATAAATAAATAAATAAAGGAAAGAAGGAGTAATATGTAAGAATATGCTGATCGGCTTCTCCTCACATCTAATGGATTCAGTCTACAAGTCAAAACTGTCTCACCCCTTGTGGCTTCCACTTCTCAAAACCCATGAAATCTCCTCCATGAGATCCTGCCCCAATAAATCCCTTTGATAAGGACTGTATTTAATTTGATAATTGATGGTCTAATCTTCAAAGTAAAAAAAAATTGAAAAATAAAAAAAGTTGATTCGAAACTCCATTAGACCTGTAATCTACACGATTCTCACGAGATGAGGTAAGTCTTCCTGGATTCTTAAAAAAGAATTTTATTATTATTATTTTTTCCCAACCAATGGTTCCGTGGGGCTTAAGAAAAGTTGATAATTATGGAGCCATAAAAGATGAGGGGACCATAAAAAATGCTGACCATGCTCCCGCTGCCGCCTCATTAAAGATAAGGAAGAAAATGGATAGCTTTGAGGCTTATCATACACCCACCACTGATTACATATTCAAGCAATACATTTAGCCAGCTACTTCGCTATTCCTATCCAACTTTTGAAGCTTTGAGACGCTCAGGTCAGGAAATCACATTCGCTCACGGTCCAAAAACTTATAAGAAATTTGAGTGAGGTGAAACGTACTCCTTAGTGGGGTCTTTGGACCCGAGGTGCAAAGTACTTTGGTGATGTCTTCACACCCAAAAATCTCCCATCCTTTGCTAATAACTTACAGCAAACCACTAACTATTTCTTAAGTTGAAAAAGAAAAAAAAAATGGGCTATACGTTTAGTCCCTTGTTTTCCATCTCTGATTTACTTCTCAATTACGTATCTTCGTAAAACAACCGCTTCTGGGGGCATGCTGTTTTCTCCACGCAATAATACAAATAGTTGACTCCCCGTAAGCCAACCAAATGTTATGCTCCTCTGACGCATCACCCACCATCAACAGACTTAAAGAGTACTTGAACAATCATTGAATAAAAGAGTACCTGAAGGTTTTTATTCCATAAGGGCTTATTCGATCCAATCGTACCACGTAATCCTTTAAAAAGTATTTTGAATGAGTTATTTCAGCTCCATGCTTTCTTTCTTTTGAATCATAAAGAAAGGGGCCCTAAGTTAATTAGTTAATTAAATTTAATCCAACGGCTCCACAATTAAGCTTATGGGATCCGAGCGAAAGGGGCAGAAAACCGATTGGCCTAAAATACCGATGTCCATAGCTTTTTGGTGCATAGATGTCTTCACAATATATACCTCAAATATGCACTCAACAAGAGTTGGTAGAGTAATGAAAAGTATATTTGAGTGGCACCAAACTGACTGCGTTCATCTAATAAAACCATTATATTATATATTCCTTTTATAAAGTTTTATCTTGAATGATTATTTTATAAAAGACAGAAGGAATAATACGTAAGAATATGCTGATTAGCTTCTCCTCATATCTAATGGACACCTTGAATTCATTCTACAGGTCAAAACAATCTCACTGTGAACCTATCGCTCCTTTTATATTAAAACCTTCCACTTCTCAAAAGCCAAGAAATATCCTCCAAAAAAGATCCTGCCCCCAATAAATCCCTTTGATAAAGACTGTATTCAATTGGATAATTGATGAGCTAATCTTCAAAGTAAACACAATTTTTTTTTAAAAAAAGCTCATTCGAAACTCCATTAGATCTGTAATCTACACGACTCGCACGAGATGAGATAAGTGGTCCCTGCGGCTTAAGAAGAGCTCATAATTATGGAGCGGCTGACCATGCTCCCGCTGCCGCCTCATTAAAGATAAGGAAGAAAACGGATAGCATTGAAGCTGTCATACACCAGACCGCAGATTACATATTCAAGCTATACATTTAGCCAGCTATTTCGCTATTCCTATCAAACTTTTGTAGCTCTGAGACGCTCAGGTCCGGAGATCAAATGTGCTCACTGGCCAAAAACTTCACCAGGAAATTTAAGTAAGGTGAAAGGTACTCCGTAGCGGTGTCTTTGGACTCGAGGTGCAAAGTACTTTGGTGATGTCTTCACACCCAGAAATCTCCTATCCTTTGCTAATACCTTACAGCAAACCACGAACTATTTCATAAGAGAAAAAAAAAAAAAAAAAAGGCTATGCGTTTACTTCTTCATTTTCCATCTCATATTTACCTCTCAATTAAATATCTTCGTAGAACAACCGCTTTTGGGCCATGCTGTTTTCTCCACACAATAATACAAATAGTTGACTCTCTGTAAGCCAACCAAATGTTATGCTCCTCGGACTCATCATCCACCATCAACAGACTTAATGTCTTAATCCTACGGCTCCACAATTAAGCTTTTATGGGATCCGAGCGGGCAGAAAAACGATTGGCCTAAAATGTCAATGCACAGATGTCTTCATAATGTATACGTCAAATATGCACTCAACAACATTAGGTAAAATAATGTAAAAGTATATTTGAGAGACACCAAACTGACTGTGTTCATCTAGTAAAATTATTATATTACATATTTATTTTGTAAAATTTTATTTTGAATGATTATTTTAATGTGTCTACTTTCTGCTTTTATATATATATATATATATATATTAAAAAAAAAATCGTCTTAAAACATGGCCAACTAAATGTGATGACGCTTCTTATATTGCTAATTTTCGACGCAGTAGTGAGGATTTTGTGGATTAATTATACAAAAGATTGACTTTGATGGTCCTAATCAGGCGGCAAAAGAATATTTCGAACCTTCGGACACTTTTACTGGGTTTCGTGGAAATCCGTGGGCCCTTCTCATCCGCGAGGACTCGTTTTGCTGGTACATAGATGAAAGAGACCCCTTTCCCTCTCCAAGACGACGAATTGACTTTAACCCTAACAATGGCCGAACTAGCAACTTCAATCATAGTAGGAACGATAAAAAATGTCATCTCTCGGTTGGGCCAACGTCTGATTTAAAAGATTAATCGCCATAGAATCTCATCAGACTGAGAGTCTATATGGTAAAAAAATTAAAATTTTATTTTTATTTATAAAATTTAAATTTTTTTTAAAAATAATTAGATGTATAATTAAGTTAAACTAAATATATAATTAAAAAAAATTGTATAATTAAACATTATTTGATATTTCTATAATTAATTATACATTTTATCTTATTTATTACATATTTTGGTGTTTTAATTATATATATAATTTTTTAAAAAAATTAAATTTTTAATATAAAAGACTTTTTATTGACAGCAACATGACATCATTTTGGCCTCCGCTAACTAGATCTTCTTATCATAAAACAAAGCTCTTTATTTTAATGATTTATGAAACAACTCTTCCCTTTGAACCGATTTACTAGGTATAGCATATGCTGTTATATTATTATTAGGAGAAATTTAAGTGGGTTTAATTAAATATAATTAAATTTAAACCTATACATTTATTATTTAGATTATATTAATATTTTATATATAATATAAAATAATTTAACTATAATGTAAATATGAATTGCATTCATTTGAATTCGAGTCTATCTAGTCTAACCTTTATTTTTATACATGCTCCTACCAAGCCGGCCAAACGTTCAAGGATGCGCCAATTTTCCACAAAGAATTCAGTGGATTAATTCTTTTATTGTTATTATTATTATTTTATGAGCAATGATTCAGTGGACAAATTCTTTAAGGTGAACCATTGCTCCCAGTCTAACGGTCAAAATATTTGTTAGCTTTTAAGACTTCTACTGAGCTTTGTGAAATGAATCAGAGAGCCTTTCTCAACGTCCTGGCGCAGGTTACAGAATTGGAGTTAGAAAGAAGCTTGTTTTAAAAATAAAATATAAAAAACATTTTGTAATTTTTGCAATTTGCAGGTCCTTTTTTGTCTAAGAATGCACTGTTTATGAGACTAAATTCTGATTATTAGACAAATTCAGTTATTTTTCACAAGATTTAATTATAATAATATCTCTATATGCATTTGTCAAAGATAAATTGTAAGTGAAGTTTAATGTAAAAATTAATAGTCAGTTATCATATGATTAATTATTTTTGTTATTATAATTTTTAATTTAATTATTAACTGCATTATATTAAAATTTTAAAAATCATAATTTAATTATTTAATATGATTCTTTTAATATTGTATTTTGGATGATTAACGAAGATTTACACTTATAAAAGTTAAGAGCTAAAATTTTTATAATTATAAATTTTTATGTAAATATTAATATAAAATAATAAAAAAAAACCTATTTATTGTGGATACTTCAATTATAGATAATTTAACAAGAAACTTTGATTTTATAATTTTTATATAAAAATTTGAATATTTTTATTTTAATGAGTACTCTATATTCTTGTAATTATTTTTTATATTTTTAATAAAATTATCTTAGTTGACTTTAATGAAAAAAAAAAGATTAATTCTTCAACCAATGACCCATCCATCAAGTAGCTAGCCCAAAAAATATTCAGTGAAAGGGAGGAATAGACGGTATGTTTTATTATACCATAGGCTTATACATAAAAGCCATTTGTTATTCAAACGTTGTGGCACATTCTAATTAGCAACGCAAGTCGTTGCTGATTGCATGCCTTATTTTCACCGAAACTACGCACATATCTGGATCACGATATATAGTAGATGTGGAATACCCTCACAAAACACTAATTAAAACACTTCAAGCAACATATTTTCCTGTAGAAAATGCTTAATTTAGTTTCCGGTGTCATCTTCGAATTCGGCATCAGGAGTCTCATTAGCACTCGCGCAGCATCTGTAGCAGCCTCTTCGATGACGGTAGTAACGGCAGCAGCCATATCGGCACCCACCTCCGCCTCCACCTCCGCCCCCTCTGCAACGGCGTCCTCTGCAACGGCCTCCACCTCCGCGCTGATCGAGCTCAGCATTTTTTCCGCTTTCTCCCGAAACTAATCCAAAATATATAAGAGATCAGCATCAACTTTCTTTTCCAAAACAAACAAAAGGTTAAAACGTTTAACTGCGCGGGGATCATCACTGTTCTTTAATTAAGCAGGCCAACAAAGGGCAATAGGTATTATGATACACTGCAGTGGCAGTGACTTTCTTTGTTTTGATAATAAGTTTAATACTTGAATGCCACTAATGAGAACAAAGTTAGACAGAGTGTATTATGGAAATTTGGCATTTAATTTGTAATAACAGCAATCTTGGTTAACTTATCGAAAAAAGAAAACAATAATCTTGTTTAAAAGCTATTCATTGGCTTGACAAAATTAGATGCTCTCCTGCATTAGTGAATGAAAAGGATGGAAGATATAGAGACCGACTGAGAAAGTTGCACAACCACACACACGCACACCCACTCTCACATACTTTGCGAAGTGGAAACTTCAGCTGATACCAAGAGAACAAGCGCAAGCAGAGCGCAGAAAAGAAGTAAGAAAGACTTTGAAGAAGCCATTTGCTAGATCTTAGGTCACTAGAAGAAGGTTTGTTGTGGAACGATAAGTGTTTGGAGAGGGCAATGCACTTCTGCCCTATTTATAGAAAAAAATTGGCCTCCATGAGTTGGATAGCAAGGATGGTACAGAGAGAGGAGACGTTGAATTTTTATCCTGCATATTAAACAAAACTAAAGTATTAAATCACGATGACGCATACCAATTTTTGAAATAAGACGGTAAAACTACGGCACTCCTGATGTATCTATATAGAGCTCTGAATGGGTCAAGCAAATAGCAAAGGGATACACATGCAATGCTGGTGCAGAAGCCGGTAAGTTTCCTCTTTCATAAATAAAAATTTAACTGAATATAAAAATAAATTTTAAATTTTGAGACTAATAATGAAATTTTAAGTGTATTAATATTAAAATAAGAATTTAAAATAATTTTTTTTATATATAATAATTTTTTTATAAAATATATTAATTAAAAATATTGATGAATCATTCTTAATTTATTTTAATTATTTTTTTAACAAAAAAGTGGTTCGACTCGTACCCATAATTTACGTCAGGCATGACGCTTCCTCGTCATCTCTAGCTCTCTCTCTCTCATCATCATCCATATCCAATCAGCCACACGCTAACTAATTAGGATGTAGCTACGTTACCCAGAAGGCCAACACGTGAGGTTTCTAGAGGCTCCCCACAACACAAATTTCTCATATTACGTGGGAATGTCATCAAAATACTGAAATTTATATATTAATTCTATATATATTTATATATCAATTTATTTACGTAATATTATTCTATTCTTAACTTTTATAAAATAAATAATACAAATAACTGATTAAATAGTAAGTATAAATATTTTAAATTTCACAATTATTACTCATTTTTTAATTAAATTTACCGCACTTTCTCTTAACCTCAAAAAAATATCATTTTGGGATGTATAAGTGTCACAATATCTCTATCTAGCTGTTCTCCCAATCTGAATTTTAGTGAGTTATATCATATTTTTTACGTATAAAAATGTTGTGTTATCAAAATATTTCTTTTTTTAATTAAAAAAAATATTTATGGAATTCAAACTTAATGGAATATTTTACATAATTAAAATGTACTAAAAAATTTATAAATTTAATTAAACAGACAAAATATAATACCCAACTAGATATCATTAGAACTAATAACATTAATTTGAGTGGTTGTCACATTCTTTTTCCCAAAGCGATTGTGTTATTGAAGAGAGCATGCAACTAATTACACTTTGTTCGCGTCACATTATGGCCAACGACTGGCTCCGCTCTGCCAATTTGAGATAACGACCAGTGTTCTCAAAGCGCACCGTTTCAATGACCAGTTCACATACGACAAATTTACTTTTTTATACTAATTATGTGAGTTCAGATTTTGGACCTATTCAAAGAAATAAAACGTCTTGAATACACAGACCGAGCACAGGGGTGCACCTTTATCTTAGACCGTACAAGACTCAATATCGATTGATGCTATAGAAATGACATTCGGTAACGGAAGGTTTAAAACACTTGCATCTTAAAGTCCAATTAGTCTGGAGCCCAACTTGTTGCCTGACAGAGTGACAGGCCTAACTTTAAGTTCTTGTAGGCTTTAGAACGAATATAATTGGCCCAGTATGCAGACGCAGACTTCTCAGGTTCAGAGAGCTCGAGTGGGTTTCTGATTGGGCCGTTCGATATTTTCAATATATGCTTGTAGAATTGCTAGCAAAGTCTAAAAGTCACGAAGCAGTGGATTGGAAGGCTGAAGTCTGAATAAAGTGGTTATCACGTCCTTTTTCCCAGGCAACTGTATTATAGAAGAAAGCGTGGAACTAATTACAATTTGTTGGCGTCACATCATGGCCGGCGGCTGACTCCAGTCTACTAATTTGAGACAGTGTTCCCAAAGCGCCCCATTTCTATGACCGGGTTCGCAATCAAAAAAACTTATTGATTTGATTGAAGCGAACTAATACTATTTATTAGCTTAATTAGCGTTCCGGAAGAATCTAGTCATTTAGTCAGTTCATAACAATCTCTGTCAAGGGGCAAAGCTTCTACGAAAGCTTCCCCCTCATGTCATGTAGTCGTCGGCCTTCCTCAGCCCCCCCTTCGTCGCTTCTGGCGAAGCTGCGAGCCTACCCTTCTCGACAAATTTAACTCAGGAAATTTGGAAAAGAAAAATAATAAGTATATAAATAATAAAGGACAAAGGAATCGCATGGACACCTTGAATTCAGTCTACAGGTCAAAACTATCTCACTGCGAACCAATCACTCCTCGCGGGTCGATGGCCACATCTTATGAACGACACACATATAATATTAAAACTTTCCACTTCTTAAAACCCAAGGAAACACCTCCAAGAGATCCTGCCCCAATAAATCCCTTTAATAAAGATTGTATTTAGTTGGATAATTGATGGGCTAATCTTCAAAGTAAAAAAAAAAAAAATTTTTTTAAAAAAATTCATTCGAAACACCATTACACCTGTAATCTACACGACTCGCTCGAGATGAGATAAGTCTTCGTGGATTCTTAAAAAAGGATTTTATTATTATTGTTTTTTTCTTTACCAGTGGTCCGGTGGGACTAAGGAAAAGTTGATAATTATCGAGCCATAAAAGACGAGGGGAGCATTAAAAAAGCTAACCATGCTCGCGCAGCCGCCTTAGTAAAGATGAGGAAGAAAATGGAAAGCTTTGAAGCTTATCATACACCACGCCACCGGTTACATATTCAAGCGATACATTTAGCCAGCTACCTCGCTATTCCTATCAAACTTCTGTTGCTTTGAGACGCTCAGGTCAGGAGATCAAATTTGCTCACTGTCCAAGAGCTTCCAGGAAATTTAAGTAAGGTGAAAAGTACTCCGTAGCGGTGTCTTTGGACTCGAGGTGCAAAAGTACTTTGGTGATGTCTTCACACTCAGAAATCTCTTATCCTTTGCTAATATCATCCAGCAAACCACGAACCATTTCATAAGATGGAAAAACAAAAAATATTTTTAATTATAAGAAAGGATGACTTTAGTGGTCCTAATCAGGCGGCAAAAGAATATTTTTAACCTTTGTGCACTTTTACTGGGTTTCGTGAAAATCCGTGGGCCTTTCTCGTCAGCCTGTTGAACGAGGAGGCGCAATGGAAGGACTCGTTTTGTTGGCACATGGATAAAGGGAACCCCTTTCCCTCGACAAGACGACGAATTGACTTTAACCCTAACAAAGGCCGGACTAGTAAATTCAATCCCAGTACGGACGATAAAAAATGTCATTTCTCAGTTGGGCCAACTTCTGATTTAAAAGACTAATCGCCATAGAATCTCATCTGAGAGTCTATTTAATAAAAAAAAATTAAAATTTTTATTTTTATTTTTAAAATTTTTATTTTTTTTAAATAATTAAATGTATAATTAAGTTAATCAAATATATAATTAAATAAAAAATATGTAACTAAACATAATTTGAAGTTTTTATAATTAATTATATAATTTATTTTATTTATTACATATTTTAGTGTTTTAATTATATATATAATTTTTTTAAAAAATTAAATTTTTAATATAAACAACTTTTTATTGACATCAACATGACATCATTTTGGCCTCTTCTTATCATGAAACAATGCTCGCTATTTTAATGATTTATTATTATTATTAAGTGGATTCAATTAAATATAATTAAATTTTAAATTATATATTTATTATTTGTATTATATTAATATTTTATATATAATATAAAATAATTTAAATATAATATAAATATGAATTGTATTCACTTGATTTTGAGTATATCTAGGCTAACCTTTATTTTTATGCGTCCTCCGACCAAGCCGGCCAAACGTTCAAGGATGCGCCAATTTTCCACTAGCAATTCAGTGGACTATTTCTTATTTTATTTTATTTTTTCTATAAGTAAGGATTCAGTTGACAAATTCTTTAAGGTGAACCATTGCTCTCAATCTAACGGTCAAAATATTTGTTAGCGTTTAAGACTTCTACTGAGCTTTGTGAAATGAATCAAGGAGTCTTTCTCCACGTGCTGGCACAGGCTATAGAATTGGAGTTAGAAAGACGCCTGTTTTAAAAATAAAATATAAAAAACATTTTGTAATTTTTACATTTCGCAGGTCCCCTTTTGCCGAAGACTAAACTGTTTATGAGACTAAATTTTGATTATTAGACAAATTCAGTCCTTTTTCACAAGATTTAAATATAATAATTTTTCTATATGTATCAGTCATAAATGAATAATAGGTGAAATTTAATGTAAAAATTAATACACATTATAGTCTAAAATTAATTATTTGTATTATTATAATTTCTTATTTAATTATTAATTACACTATATTAAATTTTTAAAGATTAAAATTTAATCATTTAATATGATTTTTTTAATATTATATTTTGAATGAATAATGATAATTTACAACTATAAAAATTAAGAGGTTCATTTTTTATAATTATAAAATTTGTGTGTTTCATTGAAATAATTTTAAATATGGTAATATATATATATATATATTTATTGTCAATATTTTAATTACATATACTTTAAAAAAAAAAAACTTTAATCTTATAGTTTTTCTATGAAATTTTAAAATTTTATATTTTAATGAATAATTTATATTGTTGTAATTATTTTTTGTATTTTTAATAAAATTATCTGAGCTGAGATTAAAGCAATTCTTCAACCAATGACCCATCCATCAAGTAGCTAGCCCAAAAAAATATTCGGTGAAAGGGAGGAATAGACGGTAGGTTTTAATATACCATAGGCTTTTGCATAGAAGCCATTTGTTATTCAAACGTCGTGGCGCATTCTAATTAGCAACGCAAGTCGTTGCTCATTGCATGCCTTATTTTCACCCAAACTACGCACAGATCTGGATCACGATACATAGTAGATGTGGAATAACCCCACAAAACACACTAATTAAAACACTTCAAGCAGCATATTTTCCTGCAGAAAATGCTTGATTTAGTTTCGGTTGTCATCTTCGAATTCGGCATCAGGAGTCTCGTTAGCATTCTTGCAGCATCTGCAGCCTCCTCCATGGTAGTGACCGCAGCAGCCATGTCGACACCCACCTCCGCCCCCTCCGCAATGTCGTCCTCTGCAATGTCCTCCACCTCCGCGCTGATCGACCACAGCATTTTTTCCGCTTTCTGCCGAAACTAATCCAAAATATATAAGTGATCAGCATAATCTTTCTTCTAAAACAAAGAAAAGGTTTAAACGTTAAGTGGGTTTTAAACTTCTCGCTCAAGGCTATATAAATGTTTAACTGGGCGGGGATCATCACTGATCTATAATTAAGCAGGCCGACAAGGGGCAATAGGTATTATGGTACGCTGCAGTGGCAGTGACTTTCTTTGTTTTGATAATAAGTTTAATACTCGAATGCCGCCAAAGGGAAGAGAGTTAAACTGTAAGTATTATGGAAATTTGGCATTTAATTTGTAATAACAGCAATCTTGATTAACCTATCGAAAAAAGAAAACAATAATCTTGATTAAAAAGCTATTCATTGGCTTGACAAAATTAGATGCTCTCCTGCATTAGGGAATGAAAAAAACTGAAGTTATAGAAACCGACTGAGAACACACACGCACACCCACTCTCACATACTTTTATCATCATGCGAAGTGGAAACTTCAGCTGATACCAAGAGAACAAGCGCAAGCAGAGCGCAGAAAAGAAGTAAGAAAGACTTGGAAGAAGCCATTTGCTGGATCTTAGGTCACTAGAAGAAGGTTTGTTGTGGAACGGTATGTTTTTGGAGATGGCAATGCACTTCTGCCCCATTTATAGAAAAAAATTGGCCGCCATGAGTTGGATAGCATGGAGGATGCAGAGAGACAGAGGACGATGAAATTTTGTCCTGTATATTAAACAAAACAAAAGTATTGAACGCATACCTCTTTTAAATGTGATTACACATTGTCGCAAAATATTTTTAATTATTTTCTTACAAAAAGGTGGTCAAACTGGTACCCATAATCTACGGCAGGCATGACGCTTCCACATCATCTCTAGCTCTCTCTCTCGAGTAATGCATATCGAATCAGCCTCACGAAAATTAATTAGGATGTAGCCACGGTACCCAGAAGGCTAACACGTGAGGTTTCCAGAGGCTCCCCAAAGCACAAATTTTTTTTATTACCCAAGAATGTCATCAAAGTACTGAAATTTATAAATTAACTATATATCAGTGGTTATTTTATTCCTGATATATATAAAATAAATAATTTAAATAATTAATTAAATAATACCTATATATATTTTAAATTTCATAATTTTATTACTGTCATAACTTGTTTTTGAATTAAATGTACTTAGCGCAAGCCTCACTATCAAAAACTTATGAGTAGCCAATACACAACATTACCGTACTTGCTCTCAACCTCAAAAAATGGCATTTTAGGACGTATAAGTGTCACAATATCTTCCTTTAGTTTAGAGTTTTTTCTTAAGCGCAAGATCTCTTTTTAGAACTTAAGTGTTCATCAGACTAAATTCAAATTGTTAGGCAAATTTAGTCTCATTTCACAAAATTTTATAATAATTGATGTGTAAATAAATGGTAAATATAAATATATTAAAGAGTCAGTTGTAATATTAATTATATATATTATTATAACTGTTAATTTAATTATGAATTATATTATATCAAATTTTTAATAATTATAATTTAATTATTTAATTAAATTTTTTTAATATTATAATTTAGATAATAAATATTTTTAAAAATAAATAAATAAAATAATAAATAATTCTGATTTTGAAACTCTTGGCACGCGAGGTAAGAGCCATGTAGACGGAGTTCGCTAGCTTCACCGCACAACATATTTATGGGAAAATCAACAAAGTGGCCCACGCATCCTAGCAAAAGAAGATCCATCCACCATCGGGGAGGTCGTATGGAATGAGAAGCTCTTTCCAACAATTCTAATTTCCTTTCTATTTTTTGGTAACATGTTTGCTATAGCCCAACTATTTACCGCTTTAAAAATACCTTCTTATCTTATTTTTACTACCATAAAAATGGCCCATGATGTTACCATTTTACTTCTCCCTATTTGAGTTGGCTACTACAGGTAGGCAGGCAATGATGCCACCAACCGTCCATCCTGACTAGCTCTGACCTTAATCGATAGTAGTAAAGTGTAATTCAGAGAATTTGACAGGCTTTAAGGATCTTTTTTTGTTCTCGCCATCTCAAATCAGTCATGTCAAAAAAGCCACACGCTTATTAATTAGGATATGGCCCGTTACCGAAGATGACCATGATTTTCTTGAGGCTATCCGAACAGATAAACTTCCATTTTGGGAAGCGACAAGGATACACTTCGTACATATATATAAAGAATACGAAGAACAAATAAAGAAGATGAAGATTTAAACTCACTAAGTTTTTTTTTTTTTTAAACTTAATTTATAGGCTAGTTGATTTAAATAACTTGTTTAGATAGATTAATTTTATTAGGCACAAAGGTCAACAAAGTACTGAAATTTATAAATAAATTATATAAACATATTAAATTACAACTTAATTACACTCGTGACTCATTGTTAAATTAAATGTCCTTAACGTTAAAACCTGACCATCAAGCCGTCATTAATAATTGAATACATAAGTTTACTGTATTTTTTATTAACCTCAAACAATATCCTTGCGGGATGTAAGAGTATCCAACTCTGCTTTTATCATAATCTGACCACCAAGTCAGATCGTATCCTCCACACTTAAAATATGTCATGTCATCGAATCATTTCTTTTCTTGTAAAGAAGAAACTAATGCATCTTTAATTCAAATCTTCATCGAGTATATATATCTTTAATTAAATAAACAAAATATAACGGTATAACTTTAATCAGAGTAGTTATCACATCCTTTTTCCCACGCAATTGTATTGTAGAAGAAAGCATGGAACTAATTACAATTTTTTGGCGTCACGTCATGGCCGACGACTGGCTCCACTCTGCTAATTTGAGACAAAGACCAGTTTTCTCAAAGCGCCCCATTTCTATGACCAGTTCGCATGCGACAAATTTAACTCAGGAAATTCGGAAAAGATAAATAAACAAATATATAAATAATAAAGGACAGAAGGAATAATATGTAAGAATATGCTGATTAGCTTCTCCTCACATCTAATGGACACCTTGAATTCAGTCGACAAGTCAAAACTATCTCACTGCGAACCAACCACTCCTCGCGGATCGTTGGCCACATCTTATGTACAAGACACATGTAATATTAAAACTTTCGTCTTCTCGAAACCCAAGAAATCTCCTCCAACAGATCCTGTCCCAATAAACCCCTTTGATAAAGACTATTTAATTTGATAATTGATGGCCTAATATTCAAAGTAAATTTTTTTTTTTTAAAAAAAGTTCATTCGAAACTCCATTAGACCTGTAATCTACACGACTCGCACGAGATGAGATAAGTCTTCCTGGATTCTTAAAAAAGGATTATATTATTTATGCTTGGTTTAGTAAAGATAAGGAAGAAAATGGATAGCTTTGAAGCTTATCATACACCACACCACAGATTACATATTCAAGCTATACATTTAGCCGCCTACTTCTCTATTACTATCAAACTTTTGTAGCTTTGAGAAGCTTAGGTCAGGAGATCAAATTTGCTCACTGTCCAAGAGCTTCCAGGAAATTTAAGTAAGGTGAAAAGTACTCTGTTTCCTTTGTTTTCCATTTACCTCTCAATTAAATATCTTCGTAAAACAACCGCTTTTGGGGGCATGCTGCTTTCTCCACACAATAATACAAACAGTTGACTCCATGTACGCCAACCAAATGTTATGCTTCTCGGACGCATTACCCACCATCAACAAACTTGATGTCTTAATCCTACGGCTCCACAATTAAGCTTATGGGATCCGACCGAAAAGGGCAGAGAACCGATTGGCCTAAAATGCCAATGTCTATACCTTTGGACACTTTTACTGGGTTTCGTGGAAATCCGTGGGCCTTCACGTCAGCGTGTTGAATGTGGAGGCACTGGAAGTACTCGTTTTGTTGGTACATAGATAAAAGGAACTCCTTTCCCTCGAAAAGACGGTGAATTCACTTTAACCCTAACAATGGCCGAACTAGCCACTTCAATTTTAGTACTGACAATAAATTTTTTATAGTTAATTGTATATGCAAGACGTATATACTCTTAATGATTTTCTTTTCATAAGAATATATTTTTTTTAATATTTTATTATTTAAAATCTCACGCACTAGTGGTCAAACATTATTGTATCTTATCATTGGATGCGAAAAACTTGGACGGTAAAGAAATAGGTCCCCGAATTTCTTAAATGAAAGTGGATGGCAGTCAAATCTGTCTGCGTCAGGCTTCAAGCTTGACTCTTTCTCGCCATCTCTCGCACTCTATCTCAAATCAATCATGTCCAATCAGCCACACTCATATTAATTAGGATGTGGCCCCGTTAACGAAGACGACCAACCCGTGAGGTTTCTTGAGGCTCTCCAAAACAGATAAATTTTTTTTCTGGAAGCGACAGAGAAACCCTTCGTACATATACATAAAGAATACAAAGAAGAAACAAGGATTGTTATATTATTATTAGGAGAAATTTAAGTGGAATCAATTAAATATAATTAAATTTTATATTATGTAATTATTATTTATTTTATATTAAAATTTTATGTATAATATAAAATAATTTAAATATGAATTGTATTCCCTTGAATTCGACTCTATTTAGGCTAATCTTTATTTTTAGACATCCTCTGACCAAGCTGGCCAAACGTTCAAGGATGCGCCAATTTTCCACTAAGAATTCGGTGGATTAATTCTTTTTTTTTTCAAATTTCTTTATGAGCAAAGATTCAGTGGACAAATTCTTTAAGGTGAACGATTACTCCCAGTCTAAAGGTTAAAATATTTGTTAGCTTTAAGACTTCTATTGAGCTTTGTGAAATGAAGCAGAGAGCTTTTCTCAGTGTGCTGGCACAGGTTATAGAATTGGAGTTAGAAGGCGCTTGCTTTAAAAATAAAATATAAAAAATAATTTGTAATTTTTTCAATTTGCAAGTCCTTTTTTGTCTAAGACTACACTGTTCATCAGACTAAATTCCGATTACTAGACAAATTCAGTCCTTTTCCACAAGATATAATTATAATAATTTCCTTGTATGCATTAGTCAAAGATGAATTGTAAGTGTAGTTTAGTGTAAAAATTAATACATATTGTAGTTGATTATTTGCATTATTATAACTTCTAATTTAATTATTAACTACTTTATATCAAAATTTTTTAAAAAATAATTTAATTATTTAATATAATTTTTTTAATATTATATCTTAGATGATTAATGAGGATTTACAACCATAAAAATTTAAGAGATACATTTTTTATAATTATAAAATGTCAATCTTTCCTTAAAGTGCTTTTTTATATGTTAATATAAAAAAGTACAAAAAAATTCTTTACTTAAATATTTTTATAAGAAAATTTTGATTTTATAGTTTTTATATAATATTTTGAAAATTTATATTTTAATGAGTATTTTTTATTATTAGAATTATTTTTTATATTTTTAATAAAATTATATTAGTTGACTTCAAAGCAAAAAAAAATTATAAGTTCTTCGACCATTGACCCATCCATCAAGTAGCTAGCCCAAAAAATATTCAGTGAAAGGGAGGAATAGACGGTATGTTTTATTATACCATAGGCTTATACATAGAAGCCATTGGTTATTCAAACGTTGTGGCACATTCTAATTAGCAACGCAAGTCGTTGCTCATTGCATGCCTTATTTTCACCCAAACTACGCACAGCTCTGGATCACGATACATAGTAGTTGTGGAATAACCCCACAAAACACACTAATTAAAACACTTCAAGCAGCATATTTTCCTGCAGAAAATGCTTGATTTAGTTTCGGCTGTCATCTTTGAATTCGGCATCAGGAGTCTCATTAGCATTCTTGCAGCATCTGCAGCCTCCTCCACGGTAGTGACCGCAGCAGCCATGTCGGCACCCACCTCCGCCCCTTCCGCCCCCTCTGCCCCCTCCGCAATGTCGTCCTCTGCAATGTCCTCCACCTCCGCGCTGATCGACCACAGCATTTTTGCCGCTTTCTGCCAAAACTAATCCAAAATATATAAGAGATCAGCATCATTTTTCTGCTAAAACAAAGAAAAGGTTTATTCGTTAAGTGGGTTTTAAATTTCTCGCTCAAGGCTATATAAATGTTTAACTGGGCGGGGATCATCACTGATCTTTAATTAAGCAGGCCGACCAGGGGCAATAGGTATTATGGTACGCTGCAGTGGCAGTGACTTTCTTTGTTTTGATAATAAGTTTAATACTCGAATGCCGCTAAAGGGAAGAAAGTTAAACTGTGAGTATTATGGAAATTTGGCATTTAATCTGTAATAACAGCAATCTTGAAAAGAAAACAATAATCTTGATTAAAAAGCTTTTCATTGGCTTGACAAAATTAGATTGTCTCCTGCATTAGGGAATGAAAAGAACTGAAGTTATAGAAACCGACTGAGAACACACACGCACACCCACTCTCACATACTTTTCTCATCATGCGATGTGGAAACTTCAGCTGATACCAAGAGAACAAGCGCAAGCAGGGCGCAGAAAAGAAGTAAGAAAGACTTGGAAGAAGCCATTTGCTAGATCTTAGGTCACTAGAAGAAGGTTTGTTGTGGAACGGTTTGGAGAGGGCAATGCACTTCTGCCCTATTTATAGAAAAAAAATGGCCGCCATGAGTTGGATAGCAAGGAGGATGCAGAGAGTTAGAGGACAAATAAATTTTGTCCTGTATATTAAACAAAACAAAAGTATTGAATCACGACGACGCATACCTCTTTTAAATGTGATTACACATTGTCGCAAAATATTTTTCATTATTTTCTTACAAAAGGGTAGTCAGACTGGTACCCATAATCTACGTCAGGCGTGACGCTTCCTCATCATCTCTAGCTCTCTCTCTCATAATGCATATCGAATCAGCCTCACGAAAATTAAATATTATGTAGCCACGTTACCCAGAAGGCTAACACGTGAGGTTTCCAGAGGCTCCCAAAGCACAAAGTTTTTTTATTGCCTAAGAATGTCATCAAAGTACTAAAATTTATAAATTACTATATATCGGTCCATTTATGCAATGTTATTTTATTTCTGACTTATAAAAATTAAATAATTCAAATAATTAATTAAATAATATGTATAAATATTTTAAATTTCATAATTTTACTTTTGTCATGACACAAGCCTCACTGTCAAAACTTATGAGTAGCCAATACACAAAATTACCTCTAAACCTCAAAAAATGGCATTTTGGGATGTATAAGTGTCACAATATCTCCATTTAGTTTAGGGTTTTTTCTTAAGCGCAAGACCTCTTTTTAGAACTTAAGTGTTCATCAGACTAAATTCTGATTGTTAGGCAAATTTAATCTCATTTCACAAAATTTTATAATAATTGATGTGCAAATAAATGATAAATATAAATGCATTGAAGAGTTAATTGTGGTAATATTAATTATGTGTGTTAGTATAATTGTTAATTTAATTAGTAATTATATTATACCAAAATTTTAATAATTATGATATGATTATTTGATCGAATTTTATGAATATTATAATTTAGATAATAAATATTTTTAAAAATAAATAAATAAAATAATAAATAATTCTGATTTTGAGACTCTTGGCAGGCGATGTAAGAGCCTTGTCGACGGAGTTCGCCAGGCACAACATATTTGTGGGAAAATCAACGAAGTGGCCCACACATACTAGCAAAAGAAGCTCCATCCACCATCGGGGAGGTTGTATGGAATGAGAAGCTCTTTCCAACAATTCTAATTTCTTTTCTTTTTTTTGGTAACATGTTTGCTATAGCCCAACTATTTACCGCTTTAAAAATATCTTCTTATCTTATTTTTACCACCATAAAAATGGCCCATGATGTCACCATTTTTCTTCTCCCTATCTGAGGTGGCTACTACAGGTAGGCAATGACGCCACCAACCGTCCATCCTGACTCTTGACGGCTCTGACCTTAATCGATAGTAGTAAAATGCTACATGTTTTAATATTTATAATTCAATTTACGATTTTACGTCTAAGTGTAATTCAGAGAATTTGACAGGCTTTAAGGATCTTTTTTTCTTTGGATATTCTCAAAAAAAAAAAAGACTAATAAGAAAATATTACGTGGAGAACATTGGGGTCATTTGTTAAAAATTTGGAAAAAAAATAAAAATAAAGGTGGATTAAAGTTATGAGTCGGCTATTATATAAAAAAAAAAAATTGATTGAGTCATTAGCCTCAAAATATATAGTATAAATTCACATATATTGCATAATTTATCGACTTGTACCCAACAAAAAATTTATTTAGGTATTCCGTAAAAATTGTGTAGATCGCCACTACGTGGCTTCACTTTTGCAAGGTGTGGAGACAAATAATCAAAACTATAATGTCAGATAATTTTTCACTTTTGAGGAAAATGGAGTATGTTTTCGAGGGAATGCAATACTTTTTTTTTTTTTTTTAATTTTGACAATACAGTACATCTTTTAGAAAGAAAAGTGTATTTTTTTTTTCCTTTTTTCTTTTAAAAATGCAATATATTTTATTGCTTCTTTTTCTTCTGCAAAATCTCAATATCCTGTAGTCGCAGAAAACGAAGTATACGTTTTTAGAGAATGCAATATTTATGTAAATATTTATGTAGTATATATATTTTTTTAAGAAAAGTAAGTACATTTTTGAAAAATTCAATATAATATGAGTATTTAAAAAAAAAAAAAATGACACGGCATCTCTGCGGCGAGTCCCTACACCTTCAACGAGGGGCAACCCCTACAATTTCCGAATTCTATGATCATTGAATTTGGATCTTGGAATCAGAAAGTCACGTTCACATACTGCATTGATTTGCAACCAATATGGATCGAAGATCTTCAAAAACTATTAAATTAGCTGATATCTTGCCAATTTGCCATTAATTTAGCTATTATTTCTTTCCTTTTATGACGTGGCCTGCGTTGAAAGATGGCTACTGAATGTTGACTCTTTCTATACTTGTTATTCACGACTATTAACATAAGTTTTTGGAAAGTGCAATGCATGTCTGCCCTATCTATAGAAAAAAATAGTCCGTGGTAAGTTGGATAGCAAGAAGGGTAGAAAGAGACAGATGATGATGAAATTTTATCCGGTATATTAAATAAAATTAAGAGGTTTTTCATTTCAATTTTTTAAAAGTATAATTTAATAATTTTGTATCATATAATAAATAAATAAAATTTATTTGAAATAAAAAATAATAAAATAAAATTTTATAATATAAGATTATGAATCAATTATATTTTTAAAAAATAAGTAAATGTAACAAACATCCCATACTAAACTATTAATTTTTATGACCCATACATATTAAATATAACCGCCAAACTAGGGCTTCCCGAATATATATATATATATATATATATATATATATATAGATATATATATTGAGCGCTGAATTGGTCTAGCAAGTAGCAAAGAGATAAACGTGGATGCACATGCAGCAGGTCTAAGACCCAAAATTAATGGAGCCACTAAAAATCCTTTTTCAGAAATAAAAATATAAGTGTATATAAAAATGATGTACATAAATAATTTAAAAAATTATATTACGTATAGATTGTTATATTTTATATATAATATAATATATTTTATTGTAATATAAATTTTTTTATAGTTAATTGTATATACAAGACGTATATACTCTAAATGATTCTCCTTTCGCAAGAATATATTCTCTTTCAATATTTTATTATTTTAAATCTCACACACACGAGTGGTCAAACATTATTGTATCTTATCTTTGGATACGAAAAAAATGGTGAAGAAATAGGGCGCTGCATTTCTTAAATCAAAGTAGATGGGCAGTCAAATCTATCTGCGTCAGGATTGACTCTTCCTCGCCATCTCAAATCAGTCATGTCCAAAGAGCCACACGCTTATTAATTAGGATGTGGCCCCGTTACCGAAGATGACCAACCCGTGGAGTTTCTTGAGGCTCTCCGGACGGATAAATTTCTTTTATGGGAAGCGACAGGGATACACTTCGTACATATACATAAAGAATATGAAGAACAAACAAAGAAGATGAAGATTTAAACTTATTAAGTTTTTTTTTTAAACTTAATTTATAGGCTAGTTGATTTAAATAACTTGTTTAGATAGATTAATTTTATTAGGCACAAAGGTCAACAAAGTACTGAAATTTATAAATAAATTATATAAACATATTAAATTTTACAACTTAATTACACTCGTGACTCATTGTTAAATTAAATGTCCTTAACGTTAAAACCTGACCATCAAGCCGTCATTAATAATTGAATACATAAGTTTACTGTATTTTTTATTAACCTCAAACAATATCCTTGCGGGATGTAAGAGTATCCAACTCTGCTTTTATCATAATCTGACCACCAAGTCAGATCGTATCCTCCACACTTAAAATATGTCATGTCATCGAATCATTTCTTTTCTTGTAAAGAAGCAACTAATGCATCTTTAATTCAAATCTTCATCGAGTATATATATCTTTAATTAAATAAACAAAATATAACGGTGAATTAGATATTATTGGAACCAATAACTTTAATCAGAGTGGTTATCAGATCCTTTTTCCCACGCAATTGTATTGTAGAAGAAAGCATGGAACTAATTACAATTTGTTGGCGTCACGTCATGCCCGACGACTGGCTCCACTCTGCTAATTTGAGACGACGACCAGTGTTCTCAAGGCGCCCCATTTCTATGACCAGGTTCGCATACGACAAATTTAACTCAGGAAATTCGGAAAAGATAAATAAACAAATATATAAATAATAAAGGACAGAAGGAATCATATGTGAGAATATGCTCATTGGCTTCTCCTCACATCTAATGGACACCTTGAATTCACTGCGAACCAACCACTCCTCGCGGATCGTTGGCCACATCTTATGTACGACACACATGTAATATTAAAACTTTCGACTTCTCGAAACCCAAGAAATCTCCTCCAACAGATCCTGCCCCAATAAACCCCTTTGATAAAGACTATTTAATTTGATAGTTGATGGCCTAATATTCAAAGTAAAAAATTTTTTTTTAAAAAAAGTTCATTCGAAACTCCATTAGACCTGTAATCTACACGACTCGCACGAGATGAGATAAGTCTTCCTGGATTCTTAAAAAAGGATTATATTATTATTATGTTTTTCCCTACCAGTGGTCCAGTGGGAATTAAGAAAAGACGAGGGGAGCATAAAAAATGTTGACCATGCTCCCGCTGCCGGCTTAGTAAGATAGAAAAAAAAAAAAAAAGGCTATACGTTTCCTTTGTTTTCCATTTACCTCTCAATTAAATATCTTCGTAAAACAACCACTTTTGGGGGCATGCTGCTTTCTCCACACGATAATACAAACAGTTGACTCCATGTACGCCAAACCAAATGTTATGCTTCTCGGACGCATTACCCACCATCAACAAACTTGATGTCTTAATCCAGCGGCTCCACAATTAAGCTTATGGGATCCGACCGAAAAGGGCAGATAACCGATTGGCCTAAAATGCCAATGTCTATAGCTTTTTGGTGCACAGATGTCTTCGCAATGTATAACTCAAATATGCACTCAACAACCGTAGGTAAAATAATGTAAAACTATATTTGAGACACAAAATTGACTGTGTTCATCTAACAAAACCATTATATATATATATATATTTATCTTAATATGACCAACTAAATGTGATGACGGTTCTTAGGTTGCTAGTAGTGAGGATTTTGTGGATTAATTATAAAAAAGGTTGACATTAATGGCACTAATCTGGCGGCGAAAGAATATTTCTATACCTTTGGACACTTTTACTGGGTTTCGTGGAAATCCGTGGGCCTTCACGTCAGCGTGTTGAATCTGGAGGCACTGGAAGTAGTCGATTTGTTGGTACATAGATAAAAGGAACTCCTTTCCCTCGGAAGGACGGTGAATTCACTTTAACCCTAACAATGGCCGAGCTAGCCACTTCAATTTTAGTACGGACAATAAATTTTTTATAGTTAATTGTATTTGCTATATACCCTTAATGATTTTCCTTTCGTAAGAATATATTTTTTTCAATATTTTATTATTTAAAATCCCGCGCACGAGTGGTCAAGTACCTTATCATTGGATGCGAAAAACTTGGACGGTAAAGAAATAGGTCCCTGAATTTCTTAAATGAAAGTGGATGGCAGTCAAATCTGTCTGCGTCAGGCTTCAGGCTTGACTCTTTCTCGCCATCTCTCGCACTCTATCTCAAATCAATCATGTCCAATCAGCTAACACTCATATTAATTAGGATGTGGCCCCGTTACGGAAGATGACCAACCCGTGAGGTTTCTTGAGGCTCTCCAAAACAGATAAATTTCTTTTCTGGAAGCGACCTTCTTTTTTCTCCTGCGGAGCCCTGAGAAAGTCACCGGCGGCAGGTTAGTACAGTTCTGCTGCTGATTTGGCCCTGCGCTGATTCAGGAGCTTTTTCTTTAGTCTACGATTCTAAATAATAATCAAATCAAAAGAAAGAAAGGGCTGGGCGAGAACAAGAAGCGGTCGTCGTCCGGCGGCCGGGGGCCGGCGCTCCGCGTTCTATCTAGGTTCCGCTCTTACGTACGCCCCACCTCACATAGAATAGGGGGAACCCCTTCAATAGAACAGAGAAACCCTTCGTACATGTACATAAAGAATACAAACAAGAAACAACGATTGTTATATTATTATTAGGAGAAATTTAAGTGAATTTAATTAAATATAATTAAATTTTATATTATATAATTAGTATTTATTTTATATTAAATATTTTATGTATAATATAAAATAATTTAAATATAAATTGTATTCCCTTAAATTTGACTGTAGGCTAACCTTTATTTTTATACATTCTCTCCAAGCTGGCCAAACGTTAAAGGATGCCCCAAATTTCCACTAAAAATTCGGTGGATTAATTCTTTTTTTGTTTCAAATTTTTTTATGAGCAAAGATTCAGTGGACAAATTCTTTAAGGTGAACCATTACTCCCAGTCTAAAGGTCAAAATATTTGTTAGCTTTAAGACTTCTACTGAGCTTTGAGAAATGAAGCAGAGAGTTTCTCAGTGTGCTGGCACAGGTTATAGAATTGGAGTTAGAAAGACGCTTGCTTTAAAAATAAAATATAAAAAATAATTTTTAATTTTTCCAATTTGCAAGTCCTTTTTTGTCTAAAACTACACTGTTCATCACACTAAATTGATTACTAAGACAAATTCAGTCCTTTTTCACAAGATATAATTATAATATTTTCTCTGTATGCATTAGTCAAAAATGAATTGTAAGTGTAATTTAGTGTAAAAATTAATATATATTGTAGTTGATTATTTGTATTATTATAATTTCTAATTTAATTATTAATTACTTTATATCAAATTTTTAAAGATAATAATTTAATTATTTAATATATTTTTTTTAATATTATATCTTTAATGATTAAAGAGATTTATAACTATAAAAATTTAAGAAGTAATTTTTTATAATTATAAAATATAGATATTTTCTTAAAGTATTTTTTATATATTAATCTAAAAAAAAGTTATTTACTCCGATGTTTTTATAAGAAAATTTTTATTTTATAGTTTTTATATGATATTTTAAAAATTTACATTTTAATAAGTATTATATATTATTGTAATTATTTATATATTTTTAATAAAATTATATTAGTTAACTTTAAAGCAAAAAAAAATTATAAGTTCTTCGACCATTGACCCATCCATCAAGTAGCTAGCGCAAAAATTATTCAGAGAAAGGGAGGAATAGACGGTATGTTTTATTATACCATAGGCTTATACATAGAAGCCATTGGTTATTCAAACGTTGTGGCACATTCTAATTAGCAACGCAAGTCGTTGCTCATTGCATGCCTTATTTTCACCCAAACTACGCACAGCTCTGGATCACGATACATAGTAGATGTGGAATAACCCCACAAAACACACTAATTAAAACACTTCAAGCAGCATATTTTCCTGCAGAAAATGCTTGATTTAGTTTCGGGTGTCATCTTTGAATTCGGCATCAGGAGTCTCATTAGCATTCTTGCAGCATCTGCAGCCTCCTCCACGGTAGTGACCGCAGCAGCCATGTCGACACCCACCTCCGCCCCCTCCGCCCCCTCCGCAATGGCGTCCTCTGCAATGTCCTCCACCTCCGCGCTGATCGACCACAGCATTTTTGCCGCTTTCTGCCGAAACTAATCCAAAATATATAAGAGATCAGCATCATCTTTCTTCTAAACAAAGAAAAGGTTTAATCGTTAAGTCGGTTTTAAACTTCTCGCTCAAGGCTATATAAATGTTTAACTGCGCGCGGATCATCACTGATCTTTAATTAACCAGGCCGACAAGGGGCAATAGGTATTATGGTACGCTGCAGTGGAAGTGACTTTCTTTGTTTTGATAATAAGTTTAATACTCGAATGCCGCTAAAGGGAAGAGAGTTAAACTGTAAGTATTATGGAAATTTGGCATTTAATTTGTAATAACAGCAATCTTGAAAAGAAAACAATAATCTTGATTAAAAAGCTTTTCATTGGCTTGACAAAATTAGATTGTCTCCTGCATTAGGGAATGAAAAGAACTGAAGTTATAGAAACCGACTGAGAACACACACGCACACCCACTCTCACATACTTTTCTCATCATGCGATGTGGAAACTTCAGCTGATACCAAGAGAACAAGCGCAAGCAGGGCGCAGAAAAGAAGTAAGAAAGACTTGGAAGAAGCCATTTGCTAGATCTTAGGTCACTAGAAGAAGGTTTGTTGTGGAACGGTTTGGAGAGGGCAATGCACTTCTGCCCTATTTATAGAAAAAAAATGGCCGCCATGAGTTGGATAGCAAGGAGGATGCAGAGAGTTAGAGGACAAATAAATTTTGTCCTGTATATTAAACAAAACAAAAGTATTGAATCACGACGACGCATACCTCTTTTAAATGTGATTACACATTGTCGCAAAATATTTTTCATTATTTTCTTACAAAAGGGTAGTCAGACTGGTACCCATAATCTACGTCAGGCGTGACGCTTCCTCATCATCTCTAGCTCTCTCTCTCATAATGCATATCGAATCAGCCTCACGAAAATTAAATATTATGTAGCCACGTTACCCAGAAGGCTAACACGTGAGGTTTCCAGAGGCTCCCCAAAGCACAAATTTTTTTTATTACCTAAGAATGTCATCAAAGTATTAAAATTTATAGATTAACTATATATCGATTCATTTATATAATATTATTTTATTTTTAATTTATATATATTAAATAATTTAAATAATTAATTAAATAATACATATAAATATTTTAAATTTTATAATTTTATTTTTGTCATAATTTATTTTTAAGTTAAATATACTTAGCGTAAACTACAATATCAAAAACTTATAAGTAGCCAATAAACAAAATTACCTCTCAACTTAAAAAAAATGGCATTTTGGGACGAATAAGTGTCACAATATCTCCTTTTAGTTTAGTGTTTTATCTTAAGCGCAAGACTTCCTTTTAGAACTTAAGTGTTCATCAGACTAAATTTAGATTGTTAAGCAAATTTAGTATCACTTCACAAAATTTTATAATAATTGATGTGTAAATAAATGATAAATATCAATATATTAAAGAGTCAGTTGTAATATTAATTATATATATTATTATAATTATTAATTTAATTATTAATTATATTATATTATATTTTTAATAATTATAATTTAATTAAAATTTTTTAATATTATAATTTAGATAATAAATATTTTAAAATAAATAAATAAAATAATAAATAATTCTGATTTTGAGACTCTCGGCAGGCGATGTAAGAGACTTGTAGGCGGAGTTCGCTAGCTTCACCGCACAAAATATTTATGGGAAAATCAACAAAGTGGCCCACACATCCTAGCAAAAGAAGCTCCATCCACCATCGGGGAGGTTGTATGGAATGAGAAGCTCTTTCCAACAATTCTAATTTCTTTTCTTTTTTTGGTAACACGTTTGCTATAGCCCAACTATTTACCGCTTTAAAAATATCTTCTTATCTTATTTTTACCACCATAAAAATGGCCCATGATGTCACCATTATTCTTCTCCCTATCTGAGTCGGCTACTACAGGTAGGCAATGATGCCACCAACCGTCCATCCTGACTCTTGACGGCTCTGACCTTAATCGATAGTAGTAAAATGTTACATGTTTTAATATTTATAATTCAATTTACGGTTTTACGTCTAAGTGTAATTCAGATAATTTGAGAGGCTTTAAGGATTCTTTTTTTTCTTTGGATATTCTCAAAAAAAGATTAATAAGAAAATATTACGTGGAGAACATTGGGGTCATTTGTTAAAAATTCGGAAAAAAAATTAAAAATAAAGGTGGATTAAAGTTATGAATCGGCTATTATAGAAAAAAAAAATGATTGAGTCATTAGTCTCAAAAAAATATAGTATAAATTCACATGTATTGCATAATTTATCGACTTGTACCCAACAAAAAATTTATTTAGGTATTCCGTAAAAATTGTGTAGATCGCCAGTGGCTTCACTTTTGCAAGGTGTGGGGACAAATAATCAAAACTATAATGTCAGATAATTTTGCACTTTTTGAGGAAAATGGAGTATGTTTTCGAGGGAATGCAATACTTTTTTTTTT
This sequence comes from Rhizophora mangle, assembly GCA_037832345.1. NCBI lineage: Eukaryota > Viridiplantae > Streptophyta > Magnoliopsida > Malpighiales > Rhizophoraceae > Rhizophora > Rhizophora mangle. The sequence continues at coordinate 835,510 of JBAPLJ010001937.1, read as the reverse complement.
TTTTAATTTTGACAATATAGTAATGTTTTTAGAAAGAAAAGTGATTTTTTTTTCCTTTTTTTCTTTTGGAAATGCAATATATTTTATTGCTTTTTTTTTTTCTGCAAAATCTCAATATCCTGTAGTCGCAGAAAACGAGGTATACTTTTTAGAGAATGCAATATTTATGTAGTGTATATATATATATATATATTTTAAGAAAAGTAAGTACATTTTTTAAAAATTCAATATAATATGAGTTTTTAAAAAAAAAAAATGACAGGACATCTCTGCGGCGAGTCCCTACACCTTCAACGAGGGTCACCCCCTACAATTTCCGAATTCTATGATCATTGAATTTGGATCTTGGAATCAGAAAGTCACGTTCACATACTGCATTGATTTGCAACCAATATGGATCGAAGATCTTCAAAAACTATTAAATTAGCTGATATCTTGCCAATTTGCCATTAATTTAGCTATTCTTTCTTTCCTTTTATGACGTGGCCTTCGTTGAAAAGATGGCTACTGAATGTTGACTCTTTCTATACTTATTATTCACGACTATTAACATAAGTGTTTGGAAAGTGTAATGCACGTCTGCCCTATAGCACGAAGGGTACATAGAGACAGATGATGATGAAATTTTATCCGGTATATTAAATAAAGTTAAGAGGTTTTTCATTTAAATTTCTTAAGAGTATAATTTAATAATTTTGTACCACATAACAAATAAATAAAATTTATTTGAAATAAAAAATAATAAAATAAAATTATATAATATAGAATTATGAATAAATTATATTTTTAAAAAATAAATAAACTTAACAAATATCTAATACTAAACTATTAATTTTTATGACCCATACTTATTAAATATAACCGCCAAACTAGGGCGCTCCGAATATATATATTGAGCGCTAAATTGGTCTAGTAACAAAGAGATAAACGTGCATGCACATGCAGCAGGTCTAAGACCCAAAATTAATGGAGCTAGCAAAAATTTTTTTTGAGAAATAAAAATATAGGTGTATGTAAAAATAGTGTATATAAATAATTTAAAAAATTATATACCTATGAACTGTTATATTTTATATATAATAAAAAATCTATCTGCGTCAGGATTGACTCTTCCTCGCCATCTCAAATCAGTCATGTCCAATAAGCCACACGCTTATTAATTAGGATGTGGCCCCGTTACCGAAGATGACCAACCCGTGGAGTTTCTTGAGGGGCTCTGAACAGATAAATTTCTTTTTTGGGAAGCGACAGGGATACACTTCGTACATAAGAATACGAAGAACAAACAAAGAAGATGAAGATTTAAACTTATTAAGTTTTTTTTTTAAACTTAATTTATAGACTAGTTGATTTAAATAACTTGTTTAGATAAATTAATTTTATTAGGCACAAAGGTCAACAAAGTACTGAAATTTATAAATAAATTATATAAACATATTAAATTTTACAACTTCATTACACTCGTGACTCATTGTTGAATTAAATGTCCTTAACGTGACCATCAAGCTGTCATAAATAACTGAATACACAAGTTTACTGTATTTTTTATTAACCTCAAACAATAGCATTGTGGGATGTAAGAGGATCCAACTCGGCTTTTCTCATAATCTGACCACCAAGTCAGATCGTCCGACACTTAAAAATATGTCATGTCATCGAATCATTTCATTTCTTGTGAAGAAGAAACTAATCCATCTTAAATTCAAATCTTCTTCGAGTATATATATCTTTAATTAAATAAACAAAATATAACGGTCAACTAGGAACCAATAACTTTAATCAGAGTGGTTATCACATCTTTTTCCCACGCAATTGTATTGTAGAAAAAAGCATGGAACTAATTACAATTTGTTGGCGTCACGTCATGGCCGACGACTGGCTAGACGACAACCAGTGTTCTCAAGGCGCCACATTTCTATGACCAGGTTCGCATACGATAAATTTAACTCGTGAAATTCGGAAAAGATAAATAAACAAATATATAAATAATATAGGACAGAAGGAATAATACGTAAGAACATGCTGATTAGCTTCTCCTCACATCTAATGGACACCTTGAATTCAGTCTCTAAGTGAAATCTATCTCACTGCTAACCAATCACTCCTCCGGGTCGTTGGCCACACCTTATGTACGAGACAATTATAATATTAAAACTCTCCACTTCTCAAAACCCAATAAATCTCCTCCAAGAGATCCTGCCCCAATAAATCCTTTTGATAAAGACCGTATTTAATTTGATAATTGATTGGCTAATCTTCAAAGTAAAAAAATTTAAGAAAAAAATTCATTGGAAACTCCATTAGACCTGTAATCTACACGACTCGCACGAGATGAGATAAGTCTTCGTGGATTCTTCAAAAAGGATTTTATTATTATTATTATTTTCCCTATCAGTGGTACGGTGGGACTTAAGAAAAGTTGATAATTATCGAGCCATAAAAGACAAGTGGAGCATAAAAAATGCTGACCATGCTCCCGCTGCCGGCTTATCATACACCACATCACAGATTACATATTCAAGCTATACATTTAACCAGCTACTTCGCTATTCCTAGCAGACTTTTGTTGCTTTGAGACGCTCACGTCAGGAGATCAAATTCGCTCACTGTCCAAAAACTTCCAGGAAATTTAAGTAACGTGAAATCGTACTCCGTAGTGTTGTCTTTGGACGCGAGGTGCAAAGTACTTTGGTGATATCTTCACACCTTGAAATCTCTTATCCTTTGCTAATACCTTACAGCAAACCACGAACTATTTCATAAGTTGGACCAAAAAAAAAAAAAAATTCTATACGTTAAGTCCTTTGTTTTCCATCAAATATTTACCTCTCAATTAAATATCTTCGTAAAACAACCGCTTTGGGGGCATGCTGTTTTCTCCACACAATAACTCTCTGTAAGCTAACCAAATGTTATGCTTCTCGGACGGATCACCCACCATCACCAGACTTGAGGTCTTAATGCAACGGCTCCGCAATTAAGCTTATGGGATCCGAGCGAAAAGGGCAGAAAACCTATTGGCCTAAAATGCCAATGTCTGTAGCTTTTTGGTGCACAGATGTCTTCACAATGTATACCTCAAATATGCACTCAACAACAGTATGTAAAATTATATCTGAGAGACACCAAACTGACTGTGTTCATCTAATAAAATCATTATATTATATATTTATTCTATTAAATTTTATCATAAATAATTATTTTAATAAATCACTTTTTACTTTTATATATACATTCATCTTAAAATATGGTCAACTAAATGTGATGAACCTTCTTAGATCGCTAATTTTCGACGCAGTGGTGAGGATGTTGTGGATTAATTATAAAAAAGGTTGACTTTAATGCTCCTAATCTGGCGGCAAAAGAATATTTCTAACCTTTGGACACTTGTACTGGGTTTCGTGGAAATCCGTGGGCCTTTCTCGTCAGCGTGTTGAATGCGGAGGCATTGGCAGGACTCGTTTTGTTGGTACATAGATAAAGGGAACCCCTTTCCCTCGACAAGACGACTTTAACCCTAAAAAATGTCATTTCTCAGTTGGGTCAACTTCTGATTTAAAAGATTAATCGCCGTAGAATCTCATCAGACTGAGAGCCTATTTAATAAAAATTTAAAATTTTATTTTTTATTTCTAAAATTTTATTTTTTTAAAAAATAATTAAATGTATAATTGAATTAACTAAATATAATATTAAAAAAAAAGTGTATCTAAATATTATCTAATATTTTTATAATTAATTATATATTTTATTTTATTTATTATATATTTTAATATTTTAATTATATATATAATTTTTTAAATAAAAATTAAATTTTTAATATAAAAAACTTTTTATCGACAGCAACGTGACGTCATTTTGGCCTCCGCTGGAGTAGATCTTTGAAACAAGGCCTTTTATTTCAAGAATTTATTATTATTATTATTATTATTTTGACAAAAAAAATTTTTTAAATCAATTTATTAAGTATAGTATATGTTATTATATTATTATTAAGAGAAATTTAAGTGAATTTAATTAAATATAATTAAATTTTATATTATATATTTATTATTTATATTATATTAATATTTTATATATAATATAAAATAATTTAAATATAATATAAATATAAATTATGTTCACTTGAATTCGAGACTAAGCTAACCTTCATTTTTCCTCCGACCAAGGCGGCCAAACGTTCAAGGATGCGCCAATTTTCCACTAAGAATTCAGTGAATTAATTCTTCTTTTTTTTTGAGTAAGGATTCAGTGGACAAATTCTTTAAGGTGAACCATTGCTCCCAGTCTAATGGTCAAAATAAGCATACATACAGAGATTCCCAAATAGGTCAACCTTTCAAATTGCTGCTGAATGCATGCGCAGGCAAGAGACAACCTGGCGAATTGAAACATCTTAGTAACCAGAGGAAAAGAAATGAATCAGAGAGCCTTTCTCAGCGTGCTGGCACAGGTTATAGAATTGGTGTGAGAAAGACGCTTGTTTTAAAAATAAAATATAAAAACCAATTTGTAATTTTTACAATTTGCAGGTCCTGTTTTTGTCTAAGACTGCACTGTCCTTCAGACTAAATTTTGATTACTAAATAAATTTAGTTCCTTTCCACAAGATTTAATTATAATAATTTCCCTATGTGCATTAGTCAAAGATGAATTGTAAGTCTAGTGTAAAAATTAATATATATTATATTCAGTTATTGTAAAATTGATAATTTGTGTTATTATAATTTCTAATTTAATTATTAATTATATTATATTATATTTTAAAAAATTTTAATTTAATTATTTAATATAATTTTTTAATATTATATCTTAAATGATTAATAAAAATTTACAGTAATAAAAATTAAAAAGCATATTTTTTATAATTATAAAATATATATATTTTTCTAAAATATTTTTGTATACATGTTAATATAAAAAAATAAAATCATTTATTGTAGACACTTCAATTATAAATATTTTTATAAAAAATGTTGATTTTATAATTTTTATATTAAATTTTAAAATTTTATATTTTAATGAATTCTCTGTATTGTTGTAATTATTTTTTATTTTATTAATAAAATTTTCTTAGTTGACTTTATAAGTAAAAAAAAATTATTAGTTCTTTATCCAATGATCCATCCATCAAGTAGCTGGCCCAAAAAATATTCAGTGAAAATGAGGAATAGACGTTATGTTTTATTACACCATAGGCTTATACATGGAAGCCATTGGTTATTCAAACGTTGTGGCACATTCTAATTAGCAACGCAAGTCGTTGCTCATTGTATGCCTTATTTTCACCCAAACTACGCACAGATCTGGGTCCCGATACATAGTAGATGTTGAATACCCCCACAAAACACACTAATTAAAACACTTCAAGCAGCATATTTTCCCGCAGAAAGTGCTTGATTTAGTTTCGGGTCTCATCTTCGAATTCGGCATCAGGAGTCTCATTAGCATTAGCGCAGCATCTGCGGCAGCCTCCTCGACGGTAGTGACCGCAGCAGCCATGTCGGCACCCACCTCCGCCCCCTCCGCAATGGCGTCCTCGGCAATGGCCTCCACCTCCACCCCCTCCGCAATGGCGTCCTCGGCAATGTCCTCCACCGCCGTGCCGATCGACCGTAGCATTTTTGCTGCTTTCTGCCGAACCTAATCCAAAATATATAAGAGATCAGCATCATCTTTCTTCTAAAACAAAGAAAAGGTTAAAACGTTAACTTTCTTTCTTTTCATAATAAGTTTAATACTCGAATGCCACTAATGAGAAGAAAGTCAAACTGGGAGTACTATGAAAATTTGGCATTTAATTTGTAACAACAGCAATCATGATTAACTTATCAAAAAAACGAAAACAATAATCTTGATTAAAGGCTATTCATTGGCTTGAGAAAATTAGATGCTCTCCTGCATTAGTAAATGAAAAGGACTGAAGATATAGAAACCGAATGAGAAAGTTTCACTCACACACACGCACACCCACTCTCACATACTTTTATCATCATGCGAAGTGGAAACTTCAGCTGATACCAAGAGAACGAGCGCAAGCAGAGCGCAGAAAAGAAGCAAGAAAGACTTGGAAGAAGCCATTTGCTAGATCTTAGGTCACTAGAAGAAGGTTTGTGGTGGAACGGTAAGTGTTTGGAGAGGGCAATGCACTTCTGCCCTATTTATAGAAAAAAAGTGGCCGCCATGAGTTGGACAGCAAGGGCGGCGCAGAGAGAGAAGACCGTGAAATTTTATCCTGTATATTGAACAAATCTAGAGTATTAAATCACGATGACGCATACCAATTTATGAAATAAGACGGTGAAACTACGGCACTCTTTATATATATATAGAGCTCTGAATGGGTCAAGCAAGTAGCGAAGGGATACATGTGCAATGCACGTGCAGTAGCCAGCAAATTTCCACTTTCATAAATAAAAATTCAACTGATCATAAAAATAAATATTAAAATTTGACGCTAATAAAAATTTTTTAAATTTATTAATATTAAAATAAAAATTAAAATAATTTATTTAAATAATAAATATTTTACAAAATATATTAATAAATCACTGTTAATTTATTTTTAATTATTTTTTTTTAAAAAAAATTATCAGATACGTACCCATAATTTACATCTTCCTCATCATCTCTACCTCTCTCTCATCATCATCCATATCCCGACAGCCACACGCTAATTAATTAGGATGTAGCCACGTCACCCAGAAGGCCAACACGTGAGGTTTCGAGGGGCTCCCCACAACACAAATTTCTCTCACTACGTAGGAATGTCATCAAAATACAGAAATTTATAAATTAACTCTCCCTGTCTCTCTATATATTTATATTAATTTATTTACATAATATTAATCTATTCTTAATTTTGACATAAATAACACAAATAACTGATTAAATATTATGTATAAGTATTTTAAATTTTACAAATTTACTACCGTTATTACTCATTTTTGAATTAAACGTCTTTAGTGTAAGTGTAACTGTCAAAAACTGATGAGTAGCAAATACACAAATTTACCGCAGTTTCTCTTAAAAATAACATTTTGGGATGTAGAAGTGTCATAATATCTCCATTTTGCTGTTCTCACAATCTGAATTTTTTTGAGTAATATCATATTTTTTACGTTTAAAATATGTTGTGTTATTAAATTATTTTTTAATAAAAATTTAATATTTATGAGATTTAAATTTAATAAAATTATTCTAAATAATTAAAATATACTAAAAAAATTGTAAATTTAATTAAACAGACAAAATATAACGCCCGACTAGATATCATTAGAACTAAGAACATTGAGTAGAGGGGTTATCATATTCTTTTTCCCGCGCGATTCTGTCATTGAAGAGAGCATACAACTAACTACAATTTGTTCGCGTCCCAACATTATGGCCGACGGCTGGCTGCACTCAGCCAATTTGAGATAACGCTGGTTAGGGACAACGATCTGTGTTCTCAAAGCGCACCGTTTCTATGACCAGGTTCACATACGACAAATTAACATTTTTATATTAATTCATGTGAGTTCAGATTTTGGACCTATTCAAAGAAATAAAACATCCTCGATACACAGACCAAGGTTTTCGGTAGCAAACTGATTTATTTATAGTTAAATTAATTTAATTAAAATTAAATTAATAAAATTAATATTTAATATTAAATATATAAAAAATTAATAAATATAATTTTTATTTTTTTAAAAAATAATATATTAAAAAAATATTTTTTAAAAAAATTTTTAATAATTTTTTTAAATTAATTAAATAAAAATTATAATTAATTTAATAATTTATAATTTAATTAATAAATTTATTAATTTAATTATTAATTTATAAAAATAATAATTTTAAAATAAATTATAATTTAATTTTAAATTTTATGGAAACAACCAATCCATCCATCCATCGAATCTGATTTTTTCATAAAACCTTGGCAGAGATTGAGCACAGGGGTGCAGCATTACCTAAGACTGTACAAGACTCAATATCGATTGATGCGACATTCGGTAACGGAAGGTTTAAACACTTGTATCTTAAAGTCCAATCAGTCTCGAGCCCAACTTGTTGCCTGACAGAATGACAGGCCTAACTTTAAGTTCCTGTAGGCTTTTGAACGAATATAATTGGCCCAGAATACAGACGCAGACTTCTCAGGTGCATAGAGCTCGAGTGGGTTTCTGATTGGACCATTCATTCGATATTTTCAATAGGCTTGTAGAATTGCTGGCAAAGTCTACAAGTCACGAAGCAGTGGATTGAAAGGCTGAAGTCCAAATAATATCAGATTTTGGATTGGACTCCTCCGACATGGCAAACTGGATGTTGCTTTTATGTCCGATGGAAGGCGCAAGCCAGTTACGACTTTAGGGTGATAAAATGAAATTTGAGTCCAAGTATCTATCTAAACGTTTTGAATTGTAATTCTAAGAAAGAAAAGAGAGGATTTATGAAAATTAAAAAATTATCAAGTTTTTTGAATAGTTTATAGTTCAATAAATCTTTACATAGAAAAAACAAAAAAAAAATGAATATTAAGATCTTAAATTTTTTTTTTATAATATATGTTATTATCTATCCTTATAAATGATACTAATTATGGTTGCTCAAATTATTAAATTAATTATAATAAAAATTTCAGTCTTACCTTCTCTAGGTTTCTTTTAAATTTATCTTGAGTTATTAAATAAAACTATTTTATCTTTTATTCTTGAAACCTTTCTGTTTTTATGATCTTGTATAAAATTAAGCTTACTAAAACCGAAACTTATTTGAATTTCTATGGAACCTCAGTTAAGTTCATACTTATGTAAAGTTTAGGTATTTTTGTGTTATTTGTCTATTTGATGTGTTCCTGACAACATTAAACTTTTTATTTTCTTTGTAATATCAAAAGATTAAAAAAAAAAAATATGAGAACGGGGATCTATTTTTTCTTTGGCATACGATTTTTGCTGAAGATGAAGAGGAAACAAGAAAAAGGAAAACGACAAAGAAATTAAGCACCCACTTTAGAAATGATGGAAGTAAAAGAAGATTAGAGTCCCCGCAAGCAATTTAAGCACCCACTTTAGCTAACTAAGACTCCCTATCCACGGCCTTCTTTAAGAAGCTGTGCCATTTGAACTGGCACCGAACTCATTCTGTTGCCCATTCCTGGCATCATTTCCTCGGTCTCTGCCTTGAAATCCTCTAAATCCACTTTTCCATTCGAGTCGCGATCTGACTGTACAAACAGAGAATGATAATCGCGGGCAAGTTCTTTAGGGTCAGTTTCGGCATCTACGCCCAAATGGGTCTTGAAAACCCTCAATCACTGCAGTTCCATCAACATTTCTTCGTATGAAAGTAGGCCATCATGATCTGTGCCTAAGTGGGCAAAACGATCACATTGAACGCTTCTTCGTCCTCCACAAAGTTGATAATTGTAGCACCATCCAAAAACTTCTACACTTATTTTAAGTTGAATCTGTGATGCCAATGGTAACAATTTTTCGAAACAAAGAAGTCACGATTTTGAAGGAGATTTGGCTGCTTGATGAACAGGCAGAGGCTCTGGCCTATTTTATACCAGTGACTACAGCAGTTGAACGACAATATGCTGGTTTTGAACAAGTGATGTGCTATTTCGTAAAACTGCCCTGTAAGCCAACCAAATGTAATGCTTCTCGGATGGCTCACCCACCACCAACCGACTTAAGGTCTTAACCCGACGGCACCACGCTTAAGCTTAGAGGATCCGAACGACTGAAGCAGGAAACCGATTGACCTAAAAATGCCAATGTTTAGTACTTTTTAGTGCATAGATGTCTTCACAACGTATACCACAAATATGCACCCGACCATGGTCGTTAACGTAAAAAATATTTTTGAGACATTCATTGTCTCCATCTAAAAAGCCTATGGTGTTATATATTTATTTTACAAGACTTTTATTTTGAGTGTCTGTTTTAATGTGTATATATATTTTCCATCTTAAAACACTGCAACTAAATGTGACGACGTTGCTTAGATTGCTAATCTTCGACTCAGTGCAGAGGATGCAGTGGATTAATTATATAAAAGGTGACTTTAATGGTCCTAATCTAGCTGCAAAAGAATATTCTTGGTTTGGAAGACCTTTTCAGGGTTTCGTGGAAATCCGTGGGCCTTTCTCCTCGGCATGTTGAACGTGGAGGCATAGAAAGGACTCGTTTTGTTTGGCACTTAGGTAAAAGGAAACCCTTTTCTCTCGACACGATGACGAGTTGACTTTAACCCTCACAATGGCCGAATTAGCAACTTTCAATCAGAGTACGGACGATCAAAAACTTCATTATTGGAGTCAGAAATTGGGCTATCTGAAATGAATCAACAAGCCTTTCTCCACGCAGTGACACAGGTTATTGAATTGGAGTCAGAATTATGCTTTTCTTAATAAATTTTTTTTTGTTATTTTTACAAAATTAAAATTGACTTTAAGTGTTATAAAGGCGAAACTATAACAACTTTCATGATCCGACGACAATCAAATACATCGCCTTCTCCCTGAAATTGGGTTCACTCATTTTCCTTTGATCGCATAGATCATGATGATTTAACGAATACTCATCTTTGTGTCGCGTCTATCTGATAGTCCTTTTTTTTTTTCTTTAATGCATGCACTGGCTATTCCCTTCTGTGACACTTTTTCCATTCCTTTTTTCTTTGTATTTCTCCCAAAGGATAGATGCGTAATAAGTTGATTATAACATTTTTATTCCTTTTGTCATTTTTAAGTTTTGGGTGTTTTTCTTAAGCGCAAGACCTTTTCTGAGGACTTAGTGTTCATTAGGCTAAATTTTAGTTGTTAGACAAATTTGATTTTTTTTCACAAAAATTTATAATAATTGATGTGTAAATAAATAATAAATATAAATATATTTAAGTACTTTTTACCGTAATATAAATTATTTATATTATTATAACTATTAATTTAATTATTAATTACATTGTATCTAATTTTTAATAATTATAATTTGATTATTAAATTTAATCTTTTTAAAAATATAATTTAGATAATAAATATTTTTAAAATTAAATAAATATAATAATAAATAACTCTGATTTTGAGACTCTTAGCGGGCGAGGTAAGAGCCTTGTCGATGGAGTTCGCTAGCTTCACCGCACAACATATTTATAGAAAAATCAACAAAGTGGCCCACACATCCTAGCAAATAAAGCTCCTACCAACATCAGGGAGGTTTTATGCAATGAAACGCTATTTCCAACCATTCTATTTTCCATTTTTTGTTTTTTTGGTAACACGTTTACTATAGCCCAACTATTTACCGGTTTAAAAATATCTTCTTATCTTATTTTTACTACCATAAAAATGGCCCATGATGTCACCATTATTCTTCTCCATATCTTAGTTGGCTACTACAGGTAGGCAATGATGCCACCCACCATCCATCCTGACTCTCGACGTCCCTGACCCTAATCGATATTAGTAAAATGTTACATGTTTTGATATTTATAATTCAATTTACCATTTTAAGTCCAATTGTAATTTAGAGAATTTGGCATGTTTAAAGATTCTTTTTTCCTTTGGATATTCTTAATAAAAGCCCAATAAGAAAATATTACATCGAGAATCTTGTTCTGTTTTTTTTTCTTTTTCTTTTTCACGTCATTTATATGAATTAGACAATTTTTAAATCATTTAATGAACTAACTTATATACAATACTCTACTCATTAATAAATTTGACAAAGAAATCATATAAAAAATTTTGGTATCAGTCTAATTATGTCAAATTAAATTCATCAAAAATTTTTTATATTAAGTATATGTCATGTTAAGAATACCATGATTCATCTAGTAAAATACATTCGGGTCATTTGTTAAAAATTTGAAAAAAAAAAAAAAACTAAAGGTGGTTTAAAGTTATGAGTCGGCTATTATTAAAAAAAGAAAAGGATTTAATTATTAGCCTTAAAATATATAGTATAAATTCACATGTATTGCATAATTAATCAACTTGTACCCAACAAAAAATTTATTTAGATTGTTTGAGAGACACCAAACTGACTCTGCTCATCTCATAAAACCATTATATTATATAGTCATTTTATAAAATTTTATCTTGAATGATTATTTTAATGTGAAACTTTCTACTTATATATATATATAAATGTGATGACGCTTCTTAGATTGATAATTTTTGACGCAGTAGTGAAGATTACGTGGATTAATTATAAAAAAGGTTGACTTTAACGGTTCTAATCTGGCGGCAAGAGAATATTTCTTAGCTTTGGACACATTTACTGGGTTTGGTGGAAATCCGTGGGCCTTTCTCGTCAGCCGGCCGAGCGTTCAAGGATGCTCCAATTTTCCACTAAGAATTCAGTGGATTAATTCTATATATATATATATATATATAAGTAAGGATTCAGTGGACTATTTCAGTGGACAAATTCTTTAAGGTGAAACATTAACATTTGATAGCTTTTAAGACTTGTACTGAGCTGGGAAATGAATCAAAGAGCCTTTCTCCACGTGCTGGCACACGTTCTAGAATTGGAGTTTGAAAGACGCTTGTTTTAAAAAAATAAAATATAAGACATTTTGTAATTTTTATAATTCATAGGACCTTTTTTTTTTTTAAGACTCAACTATTCATCAGACTAAATTTTAATTATTAGACAAATTTAGTTTTTTTTTAATAAGAAATTTAATTATAATAATTATTTTATATACATCAGTCATAGATAAATAGTAAGTGAAGCTTAGTGTTAAAATTAATACGCTTTGTAGTTAGTTATAGTAAGATTGATTATTTGTACTATTATAATTATTAATGTAAATATGAATTCTATTATATTAAATTTTTAAAAAATATAATTTAATTATTTAATTTAATTTTTTTAATATTATATTTTAGATGATTAATGAGAATATACCTCCATAACAACTAAGAGGTACATGTTTTACAATTATAAGATTTTTAGATTTCACTAATTTTCTATGATCCGTACAAATTTATGAAATATAACCGCCAAACTAGGGCGCTCCCAATATACATATTGAGCGCTGAATTGGTCTAGCAAGTAGCAAAGAGATACACGTGCATGCACATAGAGCGGGAGGTCTAAGACCCAAGAATTAATGGAGCCAGTAAATATCCTTTTTTTGAAATAAAAATTTAAGTGTATATAAAAATGATGTACTTAAATAATTAAAAAATATATTTTACGTATAGAATGTCATATATTATATTAATATTTTATATATAATATAATATATTTTATTTGTAATATGCATTTTTTTATAGTTAATTATATACAAGACGTATATACGCTTAATGTTTCTCCTTTCGAAAGAATATATTCTCTTTCAATATTCTATTATTTAAAATCTCACTAACAAGTGGTCAAACATTATTGTATCTTATCCTTGGATGCGAAAGCCTGGACGAGGATGAAGAAATAAGGCCCTACATTTTCTTAAATGAAAGTGGCTGGGCATTCAAGACTACGTCAGGCTTGGATCTTCCTCCCCATCTCTTGCATTCTCTCTCAAGTCATGCATGCATATCCAAGTAGCCACACCTACTTAATTAGGATGTGGCCCCGTTAACGAAGAAGACCAACCCGTGAATTTTCTTGAGGCTCCCCAACCAAAACAGAAAATTTCCTTTCTGAGAAGCGACAGGGATACACTTCGTACATATATATAAAGAATTTTAAACTTAATTTATAGACTAGTTGTTTTAAATAATTTGTTTTGATAAATTAATTTAATTATGCAAAAAGGTCAGCAAAGTATTGAAATTTATCAATAAATTATATATATATATATCTATCTATCTATTTATAAAATATATTCTTATTCATAATTTTTAAAAAATAAATAATAAAAATATCTTATTAAAATATAAGTGTAAAAATCTTAAATTTCACAATTTCATTACATTGGTGACTCATTTTTAAATCAAATGTCCCTAATGTTAAGTTCTGACCATCAAACAGTCATAAGTTACTGAATACACATGTTTACTATACTTTTTATTAACCTCAAAAAATAGCATTTTGGGATGAGAGAGGATCCAACCCGACCTTTCTCATAATCTGACCACCAACTGAAATCGTCCTTCTCCACACTTAAAATATGTCATGTCATCGAATCATTTCTTTTCTTGTGGAAAAGAGACTAATGCATTTTAAATTCAAATCTTAATCGATTAAATTGAGTGAATTAGAATATTAAAAAAACGTATATATCTATATATATATATATAAATTAAATAGACAAAATATAACGCTCAACTAGATATTATTAGAACCAATAACTTTAATCGGAGTGGTTATCACATCCTTTTCCCACGCGATTGCATTATGGAAGAGAGCATGGAACTAATTACAATTTGTTGGCGTCACTTCATGGCCAACGACTGCCTTAACGACCAATGTTCTCAAAGCTCCCCATTTCTATGACCAGGTTCGCATACGAAAAATTTAACTCAGGAAATTCGGAAAAGATAAATAAATAAATAACAAAGGATAGAAGGAATAATATGTAAGAATATGCTGATATTCGTAAGTTGAAAAGAAAAAAAAAAAAAAAACTCTATACTTTTAGTCTTTGTTTTACATCTCATATTTACCTCTCAATTAATTAAATATCTTCGTAAAACAACCGGTTTTTGGGGGCACGCTGTTTTCTCCACACAATAATACAAATAGCCCAACGGCACCACAATTAAGCTTATGGGATCCGATCTAATAAAGCAGGACACCCCGATTGGCCTAAAATGCCAATGTCTGTAGCTTTTTGGTGCATAGATGTCTTTACAATGTATACCTGAATTATGCACTCAACAACAGTTGGTAAAGCAATGTAAAAGTATATTTGAGAGACACCAAACTGACTGTGTTCGTCTAATAAAACCATCATATTTTATAAAGTTTTATCTTATATGATTATTTTAATGTGTGTACTTTTTGTTTATATATTCATATGTTAAAACATGGCCAACTCAATGTGATCACGCTTCTTATATTGCTAATTTTCGATGCAGTAGTGAGAATTCTGTGGATTAATTATAAAAAGGGTGGACTTTAATGGTCCTAATCTGACGGCCAAAGAATATTTCTTGGCTTTGGACAAATTTACTGGGTTTCGTGGAAATCCTTGGGTCTTTCCCGTCAGCGTGTTGAAGGTGGAGGCATAGAAAGGACTCGTTTTTCAATGGTACATAGATAAAAGGGCCCCCTTTCCCTCGACAAGACGACGAATTGATTTGAACCCTAATAATGGCTGAACTAGTAACTTCAATCCCAGTACGGACAACCAAAAACGCCATTTCACAGTTGGGCCAACTTCTGATTTAAAAGATTAATAGCCATAAAATCTGATCAGACTGAGAGTTTATTTAATAAAAAATTAAAATTTTATTTTCTTAGCTTAAAGTTTTAATTTTTGTCTTAATATAATTTGATGTGATATTAAGATAACCAAATATATAATTAAAGAAAAAAAATGTGTAATTAAACATCATTTGATATTTTTATAGTTAATTATACATTTTATCTTATTTATTACATATTTTGGTGTTTTAATTATATATATAATTTTTCTGAAAATTTAAAATTTTTAATATAAAAGACTTTTATTGGCATCAACATTTTGGCCTCTGCTAACTCGATGTTCTTATCATGAAACAAAGCTCGTCATTTTAATGATTTATTATTATTATTTTTGGCAGCGAATCTCTTCCCTTTAAACCGATTTACTAGGTATAGCATATGTTGTTATATTATTATTTGGAGAAATTTAAGTGAATTTAACTAAATTTTATATTATATATTTATTTTTTAATATTATATTAATATTATATATATAATATAAAATAATTTAAATATAATATAAATATGAATTGTATTCACTTGAATTTGAGTCTATCTAGGCTTATTCTTTATTTTTATACATCCTCCGATCAAGCCGGCCAGGCGTCAAGGATGCGCTAATTTTGAGCGGACAAATTCTTTAAGGTGAATCATTGCTCCCAGTCTAACGGTCAAAATATTTGTTAGCTTTGAAGACTTCTACTGATATTTGTGAAATGAATCAAAAAGCCTTTCTCCACGTGCTGGCGAATGTTATAGTATTGGAGTTAGAAAGACGCTTGTTTTAAAAATAAAATATAAAAAGCACTTTGTAATTTTTACAATTCATAAGTCCCATTTTTTGTCAAAGACTGAACTGTTCATCTTACTAAATTATAATTATTAGAGAAATTCAGTTATTTAATATAAAATTTAATTATAACAATTTCCCCATATATATCAGTCACAAATAAATTACAAGGGAAGTTTAGTATCAAAGTTAATACGCCTTCTAATCAGTTATTGTAAAATTGATTATTTGTATTATTATAATTATTAATTTATTTATTAATTATATTATATTAAATTTTTAAAAATTATAATTTAATTCTTTAATCTAATTCTTTTAACATTGTACCTTGGATAATTAATGATGATTTACAGCCACAAAAACTAAAAGGTATATTTTTTATGATTATAAGATTTCTATATTTCACTAAAATACTTTTATACATTTTAATATAAAAAAATTATTTACTTTAAACATTTTAATTAAACATATTTTTACAAGAAATTTTAATTTTATAGTTTTTATTTAAAATTTTAAAATTTTGTATTTTAATGAGCACTTAATATTGTGATAATTATTCTTTATATTTTTTAAAAAAATTTAAAGCAAAAGAAAAAAAAAATGAAAAAATTATTAGTGCTTCAACCAATGACTCATCCATCAAGTAGCTGGCCCAAAAAATACTCAGTGAAAGAGAGGAATGAACGGTAGGTTTTAATATTTCATAGGCTTATACATAGAAGCCACTTGTTATTCAAACGTTGTGGCACATCCAGATTAGCAACGCAAGACGTTGCTCATTGCATGCCTTATTTTTACCCAGACTACCACGCACATGTCTGGATCGCTATATATGGTAGATGTGGAATACCCCCACAAAACACACTAATTAAAACACTTCCAGCAGCATATTTTCCTGCGGAAAATGTTTAATTTAGTTTCCGGTGTCAACAGCATCGGGAGCCTCATTAGCATTGGCGCAGCATCTGCGGCAGTGTCCTCCGTGGTGATAGCAGCAGCCATGTCGGCACCGACCTCCGCCCTGATCGACCTCAGCATTTTTGCCGGCCGAAACTAATCCAAAATATATAAGAGATCAGCATCATCCTCTTTTTTTTTTTGAAAAAACCACAAAGAAAAGGTTAAAACGTTAAGTTGGTTTTAATCTTCTCGCTCTGGGCTACATTAATGTTAACTGCGTGGGGATCATCACTGTTCTCTAATGAAGCAGGCCAACAAGGGGCAACAGGTATTATGGGACACACTGACTTTCTTTGTTTTAATAATAAGTTTAATACTTGAATGCCACTAATGTGAACAAAGTTAAACAGTGAGTATTATGAAAATTTGGCATTTAATTTGTAATTAGAGCAATCTTGATTAACTTATCAAAAAATGAACACAATAATCTTGATTAGAAGCTATTAATTGGCTTGAAAAGGACGGAAGATATAGATACCGGCTAAGCAAGTTGCACACCCACACACACCCACTCTCACATACCTTTAGCTTCTTGGGAAGTGGAAACTTCAGCTGATACCACGAGAATGAGCGCAAGCAGAGCGCAGAAAAGAAGTAAGAAAGACTTGGAAGAAGCCATTTGCTAGACCTTAGGTCACTAGAAGAAGGTTTGCTGTGGACTGATAAGTGTTTGGAGAGGGCATTGCACTCCTGCCCTATTTATAGAAAAAAATTAGCCGCCATGAGTTGGATTGCAAGGAGGGTAAAGAGGGACAGAAGATAATGAAATTTTGTCCTGCATATTAAACAAACCTAAAGTATTAAATCAGGATGACGCATACCAATTTATGAAATAAGACGGTGAAACTACGGCACTCTTTTTATATATATATATAGAGCCCTGAATGGGTCAAGCGAAGGGACACGTGTAATGCAAGTGCAGTAGCCAGCAAATTTCCATTTTGAAAAATAAAAATTTTACTGAATATAAAAATGAGTATTCAAATTTTGATATTAATAATAAAATTTCAGATTTATTAATATTTAAATAAAATTTTAACAATTTTATTTAAATAAAAAAAATTCAAATGAAAAATTTTTAATAAATAAATTATATAAAAATATTAATAAATAATTTTTAATTTTAACTTTTAAATACAATAACATATACTTTCAAAGCTTTTGTTTTTTTTTTTTGTTTGGTTGAGAAGAAGTGGACTCGTACCCATAATCTACGTCAGGCATGACGCTTCCTCATCATCTCTAGCTCTTTCTTTCTCTCTCTCTCTCATCATGCATGTCCAATCAGCCATACACTAATTAATTAGGATGCAGCCACGTGAGGTTTCTAGAGGCTCCCCAAGACACAGATTTCTTTTATTACGTGGTAAAGTCATCAAAGTACTGAAATTTATAAATTAACGATATATATCCGTCTATTTACATGATATTATTCTATTTATTACTTTTACAAAATAAATAATACAAATAACCAATTAAATGATAAATATAAGCATTTTGGATTTTACAACTTTGTTTCATTTTTTGAATTAAATGTCCGCAGCGTAAGTCTAACTATCAAATACTTATGGGTATAACTAATGCACAAATTTACCGTATTTTCTCTTAACTTCAAAAAATGGCATTTTGGGATGCATCAGTGTCGCAGTATCTCCGTTTGGTTGTTCTCACAATCTGCACTTTTAGTGAGTTACATCATTTTTTTTCATTCTTGAAATAAGTTGTGTTATCAAATCATTTTTTTCATTAAAAAAAAAAAAAAAAGACCCGGTATCATGGGTAACAATAACATTAATTAGAGTAGTTACCACATTATTTTTCCCATTGTGTTATTGAAGAGAGCATGGAACTAATTACAATTTGTTCGCGTCACATTATGGCCGGCGACTGGCTCCGCTCTGCCAATTTGAGATAACGCTGGTTACGGACAACGACCGGTGTTCTCAAAGCGCACCGTTTCTATGACCAGGTTCACATACGACAAATTTACTTTTTTATATTAATTATGTGAGTTCAGATTTTGGACCTATTCAAGGAAATAAAACTTCTTGAATACACAGACGGAGCACAGGGTTGCACCTTTATCTTAGACTGTACAAGACTCAATATCGATTGATGCTATAGAAATGACATTCGGTAACGGAAGGTTTAAAACACTTGCATCTTAAAGTCCAATCAGTCTCGAGCCCAACTTGTTGCCTGACAGACTGACAGGCCTAACTTTTAAGTTCTTGTAGGCTTTAGAACGAATATAATTGGCCCAGAATACAGACGCAGACTTCTCAGGTGCATAGAGCTCGAGTGGGTTTCTGATTGGACCGTTCGATATTTTCAATATGCTTGTAGAATTGCTTGCAAAGTCTGGTAAGTCACAAAGCAGTGGATTGAAAGGCTGAAGTCCGAATAATGTCAGATTTTGGATTGGACTCCTCCGACATGGAAAACTCGATGTCGTTTTTAAGCCCGATGGAAGGCGCAAGCCAGTTAAGACTTTAGGGTGATAAAATGAATTTTGAGTCCAGGTATTTATCTAAAGCTTTTGAATTGTAATTCTACGAAAGAAAAGAGAGGATTTATGAAATAATAAAATTAACTTTTTTTTAATATTTCATAGTTCAATAAATCTTTAAATAAATAAAAACAAAAAAAAGAATATTAAAATCATAAGTTTTTCCTATAATATATGTTATTATTTATTTTTATAATGTTTAGACTCTATTAATTATATAATTATACAATAACTAAATAATAATTAATTATAGTTGCTCAGATTATTGAATTAATTATAGAAAAAAATTTTAGTCTTATTTTTTTTTAATTTCTTTTAAATTTTATCTTGAATTATTTGGTAAAAATATATTATTTTTTTTATTCTATCTCTTAAAACATTTTTGTTTTTGTGATTGATTCTAAAAGCTCTATTTGTTATATTTACGAGTTAAATCAAGATGATATTTGCACAATAAAGAAACGAAACGTATTTGAATAACTATTGAACTTCAGTTAAGCTCATGCTTATATAACGTTTAGGTACTTTTGTGTTATTCCTATGTTTGATGTGTTCTTGTAGGCAACAAGCCTTTTATTTTCTTTGTTACGTCAAAAGATTTAAAAAAAAAAAAATAGGGAGAGAGTAGGCATTTTTTTTTTTATCGGCATTCGATTTTTGCTGAAGATGAAAAGGAAACAAGAAAAAGGAAAACGACAAAGAAATTAAGAGTGTAATAATGGAACTAAAAGAAGATTAGGGTCTCCGCAAGCAATTTAAGCACCCACTTTAGCCAACCAAGACTCCCTATCCACGGCTTTCGTTAAGAAGCTGTCTTCTTCCAGCGCCATTTGAACTGGCACGGAACTCCTCTAGCATAATTTCTTTGGTCTCTGCCCTGAACTCCTCTAAATCCACCTTTCCATTCTAGTCTTTTATTTTGAGTGTCTGTTTTAATGTGCCTACATTTACTTTATATTGTTTTTTTTTTCTATTTTTTTTCATCTTTAAACATGGCCAACTAAATGTGACGACGTTTCTTAGATTGCTAATCATTGATTAATTATAAAAAAGGTGACTTTAATGTTCCTAATCCAACGGCAAAAGAATATTCTTGGCTTTGAAGACTGTTACTGGGCTTTCATGGAAATCCGTGGGCCTCTCTCGTCGGCATGTTGAACGGGGAGGCATAGGAAGGACTCGTTTTGTTTGGCACTCAGAACCCCTTTTCCCTCGACATGATGACGAGTTGACTTTAACCTTCTTAATGGCTGAATTAGCAACTTTCAATCCTAGTACGGACGATCAAAAAAGTCATTATTGGAGTCAGAATGATGCTTTTCATTTTTAATAAAAAAAAATATTTTTTAAATTTTACAAATTAAAATTGACTTTCTTATGGTACACTGCAGTGGCAGTGACTTTCTTTGTTTTGATAGTAAGTTTAATACTTAAATGCCACTAATGAGAACAAAGTTAAACTGTGAGTATTGAGAAAATTTGGCATTTGATTTGTAATAACAATAATATTGATTAACTTATCTGAAAAGATAAAAAAAACACAATAATCTTGATTAAAAGCTATTACTTGGCTTGAAAAAATTAGGTGCTTTTCTGCGTTAGTGAATGAAAGGACTGAAGATATAGAGAACGACTGAGAAAGTTGCAAATCCACACACACGCCCAAGCTCACATACTTTTATCATCATGCGAAGTGGAAACTTCAGCTGATACCAAGAGAATAAGCGCAAGCAGAGCGCAGAAAAGAAGCAAGAAAGACTTGGAAGAAGCCATTTGCTCGATCTTAGGTCAGTAGAATAAGGTTTAGTGTAAAGCGATAAGTGTTTGGAAAGGGCAATGCACTTCTGCCCTATTTATAGATAAAAAATTGGACGTGATGAGTTAGATGGCCAGAAGGGTACAGAGGGAGAGAAGATGATGAAATTTTATCCAGTAAATTAAACAAAACTAATATATATATATATATATATTGCACTGAATTGGTCTGGCAAGTAACCAAGAGATAAACATGAACGCACGTGCAGTGGCCATACTCATAATCTACGTCAGGCATGATGCTTCCTCACCATCTCTAGCTCTCTCTCTCTCTCTCAGATCATGCATCTTAAATCAGCCACATGCACATGAATTAGGATGTAGCCACGTTACGCAGAAGGCCAACACGTGAGGTTTCCTGAGGCTTCCCAAAACTGAGAAATTTCTTTTATTATGCGGGAGTGTCAACCTAGTACCTAAATTTATAAATAAACAATACATATGTCGATCTATTTACGTAACATTATGTTTATTCATGATTTTTATAAAATAATTAATACAAACTCTAATCGAGTGCATAAATTGATTAGAATGTGTCAAAAAGAAAAATGTACATCTTTAATCTGGCGAACAAAATAAAACACCCAACTAGATATCATTGGAACCAATAACTTCAATTTGAGTGGTTATCACATTCTAAACATCATGGCCGAGGACTGGCTCCACTGTTCCAGTTTGTGACAACGCAACGTCCAGTGTTCTCCAAGCGTGCCGATTCTATGACCCGAAAATTTTACTTTTTATATTAATTATGTGAGTTCAGATTTTGGAGCTACCCATAGAAATAAAATCTCATGAATACACAGACCGAGCATGGGGGTGCATCTTTATCTGGACTGTAAAAGATTTCAGATCGATTGATGCTTCAGAAATCTTAAGTCCAATCAGTCTGGAGCCCAACTTGTAGCCTGACTGAGTGACAGGCCTAACTTTAACTTCTTGTAGCCCAATATACAAACCGAGACTTATCAGCTGCATAGAGCTCGAGTGGGTTTTTGATTGGGCCATTCATTTGATATTCTCAATAGGCTTGTCAAATTGCAAGTAAAGTCGAATGGTCATGAAGTAGTGGAGTAAGATCACATTGAGAATAACGAAAGTCTAAGATTTGATTTTGACGTCAGCGATTCCAACCGAAAAAAGTTTTTGCTAAAGATAAGAAAATGCTTAGACAAAACCCAGAGGCCGTGTCACATCATCTTTTATAACCACCGGAAAATTACTTGGTAAGCATGCTGTGTAGTAAATACAGATGACACATGAATATATAGTATTTAGTACTATATAGTTGAGTTTTATAAAAATATTTTAAACTTTCGTGTAAAATTTATATGACACTAAATAATTTCATATTCCCTTTTATATATATATATATATATATATATATGGGTCATAAATATTTTACTGTAGATCCAATATCTTGATGATAACATAGCAAAAAGTTCCATTGACACAAAAACTACACACACATATAAAAATATTAACTAAAATCAAATTAATAATTTATTTATCATGTGCATGGAATAATTCAATTCTATTCTGATAATCTTGTATTTTTGTATCTTAGACTGTGTACACTCTCTGATACGTGACTTAGAGCTCCATAACATATACCATGCGAGTATTATCGTAGTCTCAATGAACACTACGCTTGTTGATATAAAGTTATTTATACTACTAATTCAAGTAATGATAGCTTTACTTGAGACCCAAATGCCAATACGTTCACATAGCTGTGTTCAAGAAGCATTTGACATACTATATGCACACACTATGTACGTATCCCAGCGTATTATGTAAATGATTAAAATTTTGGATATATAAATTGATTAATACACGTATTCGAACTGTTCCCCAAATGGAGGGCCAACTTAAAGAAGAAGAAAACTCGTTCGGAGATCGAAGAAGGGCAGAGTGAAAACCCCAAAGTGCGAAACAGAGAGGGGCCTATTTCTCCTTCTAGTTTGGCCCGTTCCAAACCAAAAACCAGTGCCCCACCTTTGAAACCAACAATACGATCTAAATATCGGTGGGTTCACACTGGCCACAGTTCCAATGCGACAACTCCCGGTACCTCCTAGGTCCAGCTCAACGACAGCGATGGTCAATTATTGGAATCATACGAGTTACGAAGCGAAGACATGACTATTATTGGTTATTAGTCTCGTTAATAATGTTTGACTCATACGTGTAAGGCACACGTATTACGTGTGGATGTGGCATAAGAGTATGAAGGGAATACTTCAGAAATAAAAATGTAAGCATGGGTTGTATTGATCCATATATGCAAGAACGACATAGCATCATAATCCTATGTACTTGAAAGAAACATTGTCTTTGCATTTGGTTGAATGTAATGAGGTATAAAATGGGTCAAAATATAAAATAAATGCCCGAGTTGCCACCATCTTATGTCCCAAAGTCTGATGTTGTGTTTGCGTTTTCAGCTTAGAACTTCTTGGTATGTTGAGAAATTAGTTAACTCAAATATTTAAATTGTTGGATAAAGGTTGAAAACAAATTACATAGTAAATTCGAAAACAAAAAAAGTAGTGCAGAGAAAATAAAAATTAATTAAATAAGTTGTATCAAGATTTCTGGATATATGGAGTCTTGGGGGTCTTGAGTTTTGAAGTGTTATGGCCCCTCCAAGTCTCGGCCTAGCCGTGATACCGGAAAAGGCGGGCCAACTAATTGGGCCTTCCCAGTTGCCATCCAGCCCTTGCTTGCTTTCCTTTAAAGACATCTAATGGGTAGCAACCCGGATGGAGACGAGACAAAAACCACATCCTTTTTCAACGTCCCCCTCCAGCAGCTTTTAGAATGCCGTGAACAACGGACAAAGAAAGAAAGAAAGAAAGAAAAGAAAAGAAAAGAATATTGTGAACCAGCAGAAAGGTTACGAAAACAAAGCGACTCGCTTTTTCTAGAATTTCGAATTATTTAAAATTTAATAGATTTAAATTCTAATAAATTTATAACTTAAATATAATTTTAATAAACTCAAATTTAATTTAACCAACACATTTGTCACTTTTAATCTCCTTTAATGGGTAGAACTAAAATTCAGCCGTGGATTCAGGGCAAAATTTACGTACACATAAGAAATTAAAAAATAATAATAATAAGAACTTTAGAATAAAATAAAATTTGAGTGAGGACAAAACAAAAAACAAAAATTTAAGTCGGGGCAAAACACAAATTTTAGGGGACAATGGTATAAAATCTTCCTAAATTATATGTATATTTTTCTTTTCAGTGGCGGCAATTGCCCCATCAGCCACTGCTGAAATCATAGGTAACGCTTCACTCCTCATTTCTTATTTTATTTTCTTTTTCCATAAGTGTTCATCTTGGGTAGTTCACAAAGATTTTTCCAGTTTACGCGCGCGCGAGCGTGTATATGTATATAAATATCGATTCGATTTGTTTCAATGTCAAGTCCTGATGTAGCGATATGATCGAATCGCAAGCTTTGGGACACTATGCAAAAGTCTAAGGTCTGATTTTAACGTCTACAATTCCAACCAAAAAGAATTTTGCTAGAGACAAGAAAATGCTTACACCGAAACAGTGACAAAAACCACCGAGGGCGCGTCACATCAACTCTAATAACCATAGATACATTTTGTGATAGGCGCAGGTGAACGCAAGATATTTATATCACACGGATGTACAGTATTCGATACCGTATAATGGTGTTTTATAAATAAATAATATTCTTGGTCCTGTTTCTCCTTCTAGTTTGGCCCACTCCAAACAAAAAACCAATACTCCACCTTTGAAAACAACATCGACGGGAAGCCCTCGTCATCTTCTCCAGAGCACCTGCCTTCTTCTAGTCTCTCTCTCTCTCTCTCTCTCTCTCTCGTCCCTAGCCCCCTTTTTTTTTTTAATATATATATATATTCTTGGTCCTGTTGCAGTCACAACCATTATTTATTTATTTTACAAATGTTTCTTTTTCCTCTTTGCACTCATCTGTTTTGATTATGTAAGGTTGTAAAAGGATGGAAATCCATCGTAGGGGGGACAAAAAGACGGTGATGAAGAAGAGGAAGAAGAAGCCGAAAGAGAGAAGTCAAATGCATGTTACATATGGTCGCGTTCTTGTAAGGCTCTTTGGGTCTCAGTGAAAGATTCGCTTCGAAAACCATGGTGGGTTTCGATTTTTCGTACCGGTGAAGGATTCATCGAGCAAGAGTTTAGAGGCGTACATGGGAAAGTGCCAGGCATTGTTTTCTTCCCTTGATCTTGTTTATCAATTTTCTTTTCTTTATGTTCTTTCTCTCTTTTTTTTTTTTTCTTTATTTTCGTTCTTTCTTTTCTTTAAACCTGTAGAAAGTTGCCTTCTTTGTGGGTTTTGAAATGTGGGGATCCATGAGGGGATACAATTTAGAGAGAGAGAGAGAGAACTTACAAGAAATACATTTAAACTCTTCTCAGGATTTCAAGGGGCAGTTTGATTGGATAGTAATGGAATAATTAAAATGGGACTGGTTTCAATTCCCAAGTCTTTTCTTAATTTGCATGTTCAGGCTTTTCATTTCAACCCCATTTAATTGCAATCACATGGCCACTTCCATATGACAGTTCTTAAGATAATTAATGAACATTTTTTTGTTCTTTTCTTGATGGCCTCCATTTCACCAAAGAAGGAAAAAAAAAAAAAAATGAAAGAGGGGAACCGGCAACAGAATATCCATTTCAATCATAAACCAGTGCTAATTTTCCATTACATGTAGTTGAGTGAACTTTTGGATTACTGATTTACTCTAATTTGATTTCATCGGGGCTACCCAGATTGTAAGTGTGTTAGATAATGCTTAAACCACACAAAATTCATGCCAGGGAAGTAATGTTCTTCCTTTTCTAAGTCATATTGGCCCCACCTAATTGGTTGGTGTAGAGTTAAATCAATTGACGAATTTAAACATGTTTGCTACTTTTCATCAGCAACGTCGTCTTCATGGTTTTTGAACCTTCAACCACCACTTTAATTTAAAACCTACACCTACAGAGACAAGTATTATTCCAATTGCAATAATTTAGTGATTCTAGCTAAATGAAATACATGTCATTTAAACGTTACTTTGTTATTTATATACATTGCTTTCAATTGCGTTTGAATTTTTGTCTAGTACTCGGGTTTTCCTATATTTTATATTGCTGTCTTATAGCCAGGTAGCACCACTACTCTTTGGAGATCACAATAAAAAGTGGTTTATAAATATGGTAATAAAGGGTCATGAAAACAGCGGCAAAGGGGACGCAACGTAAAAGAAAAAGATGCCATTGTATCTGCTGCCTACAAATCTTGAAGATGATTAATTAATTTGCCTTTTTTTTTTTTTGAGTTTTATAATTAAGCACGTACTGAGAGTGATAAATCTTGATTAAGATGTAGTTAAGTTCTTTGAACAGATAAAAGCGGTTGGTCTTTAAGAGGGTAATAAGGGCTATTTCAAAATTATACGGCTAACGTTGCGCCCGAGGGCAGCTTGCCATTGACTTCTATTTATCGCTTCTATATTTTTCGTTATTGAGTTTCGTTAATTAGGAGTGTAATTTTTATCTTGTTTGAATTTCGATATGTCGTGATGCGGTTAAATAATTAAGCAAATTAAATAATTAGCTATACTTATCAAAAACACATATCTAATTGTGATTCAAAGGCCACCCCACCTAGAATATGTACTACGAGGGCTACTTGGTGTCATTTTCATTAATAAATTTTGTAAAAAAAATGATTGCTTGCATAAGATTCGCTTATACATAAATTTATAACTGATTTCATTTAAAATTCTTGCAGTGGGAAGCCGAAAACCCACTCATTTATAGCTCACTAATTATTGGTTGTTATGCAATATATTATTTAGAGAAGAACAAAGGAAGAATTCTACAGATTCTACAACAATAAATAAAGATAGATTGGCTATTGTTCAGCCGGTTGTTCCCACCCTGCATGTTCTTGTTTGTAATTTTTTTTTTTTTCTGATTTTAAAGAAATATGGTTTGCTGGGCTCAAATTAATCCTCACTTTGACCTAATTAATGATATTGATATATACGTGATTATATATAGGGAAATGTCATTGGTCCTTGAAACGTCAACGACAAGAACCCCTTGGAATCTTATATTTTGGTTAAGATTGGTTAGAGAAGATAATGTATGTTCGTGCTTTACATATCATAGCCACTCGTTTCCCATGTCAAGGATCCCATTGTCCCATCCGACCGGCTGGCCCCCGACTCCCAACCTCTCTTTCTCTCTCTCTCCCAGTGTCTTTACAGGCACACGTGGACGTGGGTTTTGTGTGTTTGATACACCTGTTCATTGGATAGCCTGGGCAAGCTCGAGGTAACTGGACTGGTCCTGCAGGATGTGATCATTTTTAAAGTCTGAGCACGCCTTCACTTCGAGTCCAAGCCCTTTTTTTCAAAACTATAATGTTCAGGTCATACGCTCCATCTCAATTAAAATATGGGCTAAGCTAGACATAAGGAGTTGATAAATAAAAAAAATTAATGATAAAATTACTTGAATTTTTAATTTTAATTGTATAATTTGATGTCTAATTCTTTCAAATTAAAAAAAAAAATTCTCGGTTGACTGGAGCTGGAATCTTGTCACATGCGACATAGAAATTCAATCAATGATCTTGAAGTAAATCTATGGAGACTTTCACTCTCATTTAATGTCTCCATTAAACCTCATAATTCACAAATGGTGACTGTACTTTTTGTCAATTTTCACGTATGCTATGTTAATTGCCAATAATAATCAATTCTGTTACGACTACAATTGTCTATTTGGAGTCTGGCCCAGATGACTGATAAGCCTCTCGCGTCCGAAGCTTGTCCCATCGGTCAAACAATCGCCGGTGAATTGTCCTTTGTGGGTATGAGTCCACGAAACGACAAACATTTCCACGGATTGTGGGCTCAAAGCACGGGAAAACCTAGACAAGAGTATTGGATACCTAAAATTGAAGCTTGGCCGCCACGACATCCCATCAGATTCAATCATTTCCTAAAGGGGGCACCATACGATTTTACTGTTTAACAAGAGAATGAAATGCTCCTCTCGAAGATAGGTGTCCGACACAGGCACATGTCTTTTACATAGTCTCCATTTACTGCTGGGTTCTAAAAGGAAAATTTATAAAAGAAAAAGAGGAATGGGAAGCCTCCGTGAGAAGAATTTCAAAGCCATGTAGCTATCATGTGCAGTGGCCAATGACCAGATCAAGTACTCTTCCTACGTTAAAAAAAAAAAAGGACCAGATCAAGTTAAGCAAAATGGTCCAATTTTGAATGCGGGCTTATAAATGAATATGACATCATCGTCAGCGTGTGAATCCTAACATCGTGTATTTAAAGCGGTTGAGCAAGTTTGAAACTTTATTCTGTATCGAAGTTCCAATGCGGATTAGTTAAATACACGGTGCTAAATTTATTTTCTTAATTCCATTAAATGTATTTTATTTATGGGAAATTAGGAAATTTGTGAAGAATCATCTCTTTCCCCAACTTTACCCGTAAACTATAAAATAGAAAATATGGTTTTTTTTTTTTTAAATATTTTTATCCATCTCACTATTTTCATGAGTATCTAGTAAGATTTAAATTTGAAATTTTAAAAAGTAAGACTACATAATAACATTTATTAAAACATATAATATTCACAAAAATGAATCAAAGTATTTTTTTTTTTTTACTTTTAAATTTTTTTTTATTTGTATTAACAAAAGAGATATGATTGATAATTTTTTTTTTTTTTTTTATGTGTATCGCATATCTACCTACTTAGATCTATCTAACGTTTCTTAATTTTAAAATAGTTGTCCAAACTCTTAGCTTTGTTTGACTCTTGAATGTGCCCTTTTCTTTCTGTGACCAACTGATCTGCTCTGGCAACGTCGCACTGCTGTCATGCAAACATGTTGCGATGAAAGTCCCTGCGTAATTAACTGCTAAATCGAAAGTGATGTATGATACATCACAGCTAAGAATACAATAGTCATCGGTATGTCGTGCATTCATTTCCACAAGAAAATGAAACCAAACCCTAATTTCATCACCTGTGATCACTTTGAAGGATCAAAGTCAGATACTGAGAGTTGGGATTTGTATGGCGTATTCAGGCTTGTATGAAAGTTACACCTGTGAGTGCATGGCTCGAAAGTGCATGCAAAATGCGGATCTTAAATACATAGGTTAATGGTACATTCCAATGTTCGAGTATAAGGAAGTCCACATCAGTGAGCATAGCCTAAGAAGAGAAGAAGTTCATGTTGGTTTTCCTCGAACATCGATGAATAAGATTTGCAATTAAATTAAATAACTCGGTCGTATCTGACTTATGCTTTAGCCAAGATTTGAGACCGAGGGATCCAACTTAAAAGTGTACCCATTTTTGTTTGACTTATCAAATCACAGTAAAATTGATTACGATGAATTGGCTGTCTTCTTTTGAAGGTGACTTTGCTTTAGCTACACATTTCTTCCTGTATTGCCTTTGTCTTTGTACAAAAGCAATCGTTAGATGATTGGGTGGCAGCACGTGAGTGATGAAATTAATACCATCATATCAAGAACTAAAAAGTATGCCCCTCTCAGTAATAATATTCTACTAAAATGACCCCACTGAACACTCTTGGATTGGCGGTGCCGGTGCCGGTGCCGTTCGATCTCGAAGGGCATTTGGTTTCGTGTATAGGGAAACTACCTCTGTACCTTAATGCTATGTTTGGAAAAGAAAAAATTGTTAGAGAGAAAGGAAAATAGAGGAAAATAAAAATGATGGGAAGAAAAATTTCATTCTTTTCTTAGTTTGAAAACATGGGAACGGGAACGAGAGGAAAGAAAATACAATTTATCTTACATGAAAAAATAACATTCTCTTTTATACTCCTATACTATATAAGACAATTGTTTAATTATCATTGAAAAATTGGTCAATTAATACTATAATTATGTTCTCTGTATTTTCCTCCCATAATTAGAAGGATTGGTTTTGTTGAACCCCAAAAAGAAAATTTTCAATGTCTGATTTTCTTTTTTCACTATCCAAAGCATCCTTAAAACACAAACATTCTCCTCTTCTTCTACATTTTCTTTGCTCACTCCATATATTCCCCACCCCAAACAAGGAGTTAAAGTCGGGTCATATAATGGTATTGTAGAAGCACTCAGATTTGGGTGCTTACTTGTGCAACAGTATTGTTTGGAGTCCAATAGATCTCTGGATAAATTAGCCATGGACATTTATCCCTTTCTAACATATACCAATGGTATGGTCGGGCATTCAATTTTTCTTTTTCTAATAATAACCATAGACTAAAGATCTAACTTTATAGGTAAAATTAAGAATTTATGTGATTTTATTTTTAGAATTTTTAATTGGTGCTAATTTATTTATTTGTGAGATAATGGGTATAAAGTACAAACAATTAGTGTTATTCCAATTATAAAAAAAAAAAAAGTGATTTTGGAAAGGAGAAAGACACAACATTTTAGGCTACAAGAAAAATGAAGAAAAGTGAGTTTTACCTAATTATTATTATTTAAATTCTAGAAAGAGTCAATTTCTTTGTTTTACAATCCAGTGGTAGAGCAATTTTAGGGGAATTATTATATTGGTTATGTCTGTATCTCATTTCAACAAAGTGGAAGTCACTTACTTCAAAATTACCAACACATATGATTTATATATGTTTTTGCTTGTGTGGATAGTCTATGTTATGACATCTTAAAATGTATGAAAACAGATTTAATTGTACAAGTAACATTTTTTTTTTTTTTACTTGTTATTCTAGATCTATAATAGACTAAAAAGGTCACACTGACAGTAGATTTGATTTTCTTATTTTCAGAAAGTAAAATAGGACATAAAGGTTGTAAAGTTAATTGGGAACTTCACATGCATTCATTTCAATTAAATCAATTTATTTGAGATATGTTAAGTTTTAAAGGGTAAAACCATCACATTGACAAAAGAAAAAAAAATACTTAATATAATTTATAACTTCTACCAGTTTCATCGTCAACGAATTGACTTTTTAGCTGTTATGAGGTTTTTTAATTTCAATTCGATTTAGCCATTGTGTTAAGATGACTAATACATGGCGTGACCTATTCAATGGAAGTTCAATTGTTCCATATATTAACTTAAAACCTAACATGGGTCAAGACGTAAGTCACAGAACAAAACTCTCGCATTTATAAGAAGACATAGTTCTATTATAATATATAATTTTTATAAGAAAAATATAAAGAACACATAGATATAAAATAGATAATAATTTATTATAATTATTATTATAGTTAATTATTATATATAAAAAATATATATTATAATTAATAATTATAATAAATTTATGTTCATTTTTGTATTTTTACAACAAAACTCTAATTTTTATAGACAGTGAATCAACTAGCTATGAAGTTTCATTATATTACCGACTAATTATTAAAAAAAAAAAAAAAGAAATTGACCGAGGCGTGCGAAAGATTTTCATATCGAATAATTCAAGAGAACGACACGTGTGAAAGAGCGAGCACAAAGGCCATGGGCCCACGGCCAATTCCCTTTTGTCTTTGTTTGGACGAGGACTCCCGGATTTGCGCAAAAAATTGGGACGGACCTCGCACGTGACGCATCAACCTGTTGTGGGGCCCACGGCATTAGCCAGCTAGTCTCGACTTCAAGCAATCATTCGGTGCGGGTCACATAGACCGATTCTTCACACAATGCAACCACTTAAATTACTTTTATGCTAGTTCAATCAAAAAGGAGCGTCAGGATCGTATGCAATGACAAAATTGCCCCTCGATCATATTGAAGGGATATACAATTTTTTTTTTTTTTTTTGGAGTAAATTGAAGGGATACAAGTTAATTTTTCAATTTTTTTTTTCGGGGGTTACAATATACAGTTGTAAATTTTCATGAATTCCTCCACATTCACTAAATACGATTAGAATTTGAAGGATTGATGCAATGAACTATTCCAAATTGGAGGCTTTTATTTTTATAATAATGTTGGTAATATAAAAGACAAATGAATTTAATGGTCTTTTGTTTGATAAAATTGAGTTTTTTTTTTAAGTACTTTTCTTTAAAAAAATAGTTTTTATAATGATTGATCAATTAGGTTACGCGTGAATGTGATTTTAAAATAAAACTTTGACGCTGTTAAAAGTTTAAATAATAAAAAAAAAGATGTAGGGTTATATATCTTTAAAGTTTTTATAAATTCAAAGCTGAACATTGAATTCTTAGAGTGAACTTTAGTGTTCAATTAATTCAATTTTCATTTTATTTAATTCTATGGTCAAACTAGAAATAGATAATTTTCCATGCCAAAGTAATTCAAAACACTACCTAATTAATTTAGGGTTAAGTTTTTGAGTCAAATTAATACAGAATGGTATCTAATTACAACATAAGAAGGAAAGTGTCAACCCGTTATGGTTACTTTAAAATTAGAAAACCACATGTACATAACTCTTCATATGGGTATTATCTTAATTATTGATTATATGTTCAATTATCTGAAATATAATTATAATTAATAATAAAAAAATAAATATATAATTAACAATTATAATTATAAAATGTGAGTTCACATTTATTTTTTATCAAATTAATATATATTTAATGGAGTTTAGGTGGAAAATTATGAAGAGGTCATTTTAGTCCATTAAAAAGTCAGGGCTCAGTATGAATTCAACCCAATCCATTAATTATTAGCCAATGGTAAACACAGTTTTACATTTCTCAAATCCTCTATTTAGGCTGCGACCAACGTTACAAACTAACGTCTCTCTTAAAAAAAGCAAACAGAAGTCCGCTAACGACGTTCAAAGCAAAAATGTCTTTTCATAATTTTTAAAAACAATTTTGGGAACTATTTGAAAATAATGTTTTAAATCAGACCCCTAAAGCAAAAACATTTTGCAGTCCAGTCATTTTTTTTTTTTTGGTTCTAGTCCCTATTATTGGCACTTTTTACATTACACCAGACGAGAGAGAAGCCAACAACACCCTCTCTCCTCCCGCTCCCCCCTCCAAAAGCTCAGCCAACAGAGCCCCTATTTTCCCGTTGAATCCTCCATAACATTAACATTTGAAGCTCCTAACCTCAAAATTCGTTGTCTTTTTTTTTTTATTTTTATTGTAAAAAAATCCTTAATTAATCTCCTTGTTAAAAGGGATTCTCTTCTCTTTCTCTAACATAGAAACAACAAGACCCTAGATTTCCTGTTGTGTCCTCCTCCACGACTTGAAGCTTCTAAATTTTCCTCAAAATATCCTGTCCCTAATCCTTCATCACCCATTTGTTCAAGGATATTCTTCTTTCTCCTTTACCATAGAGACCAAAAATAAAATAAAACAGGGAGATTCTCTCTCTTTGTGTCTGCGCATTGGCAGGAAGATCTGTCTTCTGGGTCTTGCTTTTCATATCTTGACCTGAAGCTGTAAATAATTTTTCTTTTTCTGGGTTTCTCTTGTTGTCTCAGTATCATTTTCTTTTGAAGAGCCCACCTAAAAAGGTGACAGCATTTTTTTTTTTTCAAAAAAAAACTTTTATTTTTCATGCTTTGGTATCATTCTGGAAATAGTGTTCTAAGATTTTTGTAAATGGCAGAAAAGGGTGTTTCATAGCCATCCCTCTCATCTAATGTCTCTTTTCCTCCTTCTGAGATGATTTTCTTTTGCGGGCCTTCTTGTTCGAAGCCAATTCATTTCCAATCTTTTATGCTTCACGAATTGACCATTTCCATATGTTTCCAAGCCTGTAGCCATTTCTAATTTTGTAAAAGGCCTTTGTCTTTGTACCATATTTGTCTTTTTGATCTGTCACAAGGAACCCATAAGCACAACAATCAAACATGTACAAAGCACATCATAAAAGGGAAGTTTCGTTAGAATTTCAGCCTCAAATCCCAATTTTCAGGCCAAGCATCCATTCTAGGAGGGCAAATTTAACAGTCAAATTCCAGGACCTTTATGGATTCACTGTAGAAGGTAATGTGGATGATGTTAACGTGTTGAATGAGGTCAGAGAGAAGGTGAGGCAACAAGGGAGGGTTTGGTGGGCATTAGAGGCTAGCAAAGGTGCTAATTGGTATTTGCAGCCTGAAGTTTCTTCAATAGGTGAAGGGATTGCCTTAAAATCTTCTCTAAAGCTGTCTACTTTAGCTAACGCGATCACTTTGAGGAGGCTTATTAGAAAGGGTATACCTCCCGTACTTAGGCCTAAAGTTTGGTTTTCACTCTCTGGTGCTGCGAAGAAGAAGTCTACGGTGCCTGAAAGCTATTACAATGATCTGACTAAGGCCGTTGAAGGGAAGGTTACACCAGCTACCAAGCAGATCGATCATGTGAGTTGGTTTGAAGTATTTGGTTTATTTGTCAATTAGTGTTAAATCTGATATCAGTATGTTGCCTTAGTTTAAATTGTAATAATTGTTGGCCATGTTTTGTGTTTGATTGGGTTCAAGCCATCCTTTCCTTTGATGGCTTCACCTTCTTGATTAATCAAATGTGAATGCATTTCTGACCTTGAATTGCAATATAATTATGCCATAACTTGTCTTGGTTTTCTTGTTCTGAGTAGCTCATGATGCTTGTTTCCCTTTTTCATAATTTCTCCGTGTGAGTTCTGTTGAGATTTTAATTTCCTTTGATGCTAAAATGATCCCAAATTTGCTGGTTTATTTAGATCTGTCTTGGTAATGCTAATCAGCACGAGACAATTTGTCATGTAATAACAATCTTTTATATGCAGAACATAGGTTAATTTGAGTGCTTCCTTTGATGTCTCTTATGCAAGGCATTCTTCTACTCTCTGACGAGTTGGTAGTGATACACTAGATTTGTGAATCTATATCTGTAGGGATTTTAGTTGTTGCTTTATTAGATTCATTTGCTTTATGCTAATATTCCTGTTATCTTGTTGTCCATGTAATGATTACCACCATCTTGTTTCAAATTTTTCCTAGGACCCTTACTCACTTTTATGTTACTAAACCTGTGATTGTGTTTGCAGGACTTGCCACGGACCTTTCCTGGTCACCCATGGTTGGACACTCCAGAGGGCCATGCTGCCCTTCGACGTGTTCTTGTTGGGTATTCATTCCGTGATTCTGATGTTGGGTACTGCCAGGTGGGTCATCATGGGGCTTAGCATTATGTAAATGATAAAGGACAAGTCTGCTAGACCAACAGCACAGAATATAGATATTCAGAAGTTTTCTATGTTCCATATAGTATGACAACTTAATGTTCTCTATTTTATGTCCCTTTTGTTTCCTGATCATGAGATCATCATGTTTCATCTCAATCCCTGATCATGCTTATGGCTTATGATACCTTTGTCAAACAAATGATTTATAACCAACTCTTTTTATTTTTTTTTGAGAGAAGATTTTATAACCAACTCAAGACTTGTTTGGATCTGTCAACACATTCTATTTGAAAGTTGCATCTCAACATGGAAAACATACATCCACTCTAGTGTTCTCCTCCTTCTGGATACAATGGATATTCAGGAACCAAAAGAAAAAGGTCCTTGTTGGTTTCTGTTAGCCATCAACTTCTTTTATCGATGGTGATGTCTTCCTTCTTAGGTTGATGTTATCAAAATTTTGATGGAAAATGGTCTTTGTTGCAGGGACTCAATTATGTTGCAGCATTGCTATTGCTTGTGATGAAAACTGAAGAAGATGCTTTTTGGATGCTGGCTGTCCTGCTGGAAAATGTCTTGGTTAATGACTGCTACACAAATAACCTGTCAGGATGTCATGTTGAACAACGGGTTTTCAAGGATCTGCTTTCCCAGAAATGCCCTAGGTATTTCCATTTGTTAACTTGGATGATTTTCGTTTGATTGAGTTGCTGCAGCTTATTAAAATCAAGAAAATGGTTGACAGGATAGCTGCTCATTTGGAAGAGTTGGAGTTTGATGTCTCCCTTGTTGCCACTGAGTGGTTCCTATGCCTCTTCTCAAAGAGCTTGCCTTCAGAGGTTAGAAGTGTCAATATTCCTCCCTCTTGCACTCCTATATATTTGCTTTTGCATGGGAAGTTTTATATGCTAGACTTTCACTGGTCACTGACATTCCTTCTTGCTGGGGCTTAATTTCTAGACAACACTGCGGGTGTGGGATGTCCTTTTCTATGAGGGGGCAAAGGTTTTATTTCATGTAGCCTTGGCTATATTCAAGGTGCTAGTTCTTTTGAAAGCTCTTCACATTGTTAGATTCCCAA
Organism: Rhizophora mangle; assembly: GCA_037832345.1. Classification (NCBI taxonomy): domain Eukaryota; kingdom Viridiplantae; phylum Streptophyta; class Magnoliopsida; order Malpighiales; family Rhizophoraceae; genus Rhizophora; species Rhizophora mangle. The sequence continues at coordinate 798,800 of JBAPLJ010001937.1, read as the reverse complement.
AATCAGAACATTAGTTATCAAAAAAAAAACTAATCCATTGTGATCTTAAATTGCAGATGAAAGAAGAACAGTTGCTTCTAACACACCATGTTGGTGATGTAATTTACATACTGCAAAAAACTACCCACGATCTGTTTGATCCTGACGAATTGTTGATGGTAAGATATTCACTTGTGGTCTGTTTTTAATTTCATTTTTGTATATTTTTCACGCTGGACACTTCCACACAGCCATAAAAGGGAAAAGCAATGTAAGAACAAATGATGTTATAAATGCCATGCACTGGTATCCTAGCCAATAAAAGAATGGAGTGGCTTTAATTATCTGTATGATGAAACTACAAAATTGAAATTATCCCAATTTAAATCTTGCAGGTGGCATTTGATACGATAGGTTCCATGACGACCAACACCTTATCAAAGCAAAGGAAAAAGCAAGAATCAGCAGTAATGGCAGAGCTCGACCAGAGATTGAGGCGACTCAACTCAGTCAAAATGGATGATAAATAGCAGTTTTCTGTAACAGAGGTTGTCTAGATTTTTAAATGTAAGCACTGACTGAAAGGGGCCTGTTGCCCCTTGTAAAGAGAAATACTTTTAACCTTTTGCGTTTTTTCCCCTGCAAATGGAAGTCCCATTAAAGAGTTTTGTTATCTCCGGGTGTAGCAGCAGCTGAATTGTAAATTTGTTATTTTTGGCATAACGTGCCAAAGTTATAAAATTGCATGGTGCATGGGGGAAACCAAAATGATGGATTTTGATAATACAACTTCTTTATCAAGTTTAGAAGACTCTGTTTTGGTCGGGGTTTCACTTCCAAGCGAGCTCTATTGTGAATGCTGGTAATAAAAGGCCCCCACTTGAATCCCTAGTATTTATTTACACTGATACCACAAGCATCCGTGGTAATGAAAACGAAAAACAGTAAGGTACTTTTTATTTGAAATTTTACTATCCTGATCGTGGAACATTGGACCCTGGGTTGGGATAAAGAGGAGGCTATGACCATGGATGGGTGTGACTGACGCTATAGAAGTTGTGATTGATGTGCCTTAAGATGGGAGAAAATGTTGTTGGAATGTTCTGATATCCAGTTTCTGAGCCCCTAGGACGAATGAAATTGCAGGCTTTCAGACTTCACAACCTTCATTTTTGTCCACTGCTCCATTCAATTCATGGGTTTCGGGCGGTTCGGGTTCGGTCTCCAAATGCGCTCTATATTCGTCCAGATATTTGGTGAATTCAATGCAGCTGATAACTCTGACTCAATGCACATATCATTAGCTTCAAATGCCACCGTTTGTTTGTCTTGCGCAATTGGCCATGATCCAGTCTGGCATTTGCCCTCGTAATGCAAGTCATCCAGATCCCCACAGCTCTGATTCTCTCCATGGCCAATTATTGGATCTTCACTAGTGCCATAACGAGGGAAGTGGCCGTTGCTATGCTCTCCACGGACTGATTGCCCAATTATTTCAGGTTCAATTTCACCGATGTATTTGGGAAGAGTCACTGACATGTTGGCAGTGTTACCGCATGTGTATGCATTGCTGGAAAAATTGCCATAACAAGCTCGATTCTTCTCCATGACATGCCGCAAGCCAAATTGCTCTCTAGTTATGTGGCCACCGTCTGCTGCTATTGCCATATGCCTACCAGTCCAATCAGCACGACTCCAAAGATATAATGGAGGTGGGTTTATGTTCCAATCCTCCAATTGCTTATCATCCACACTAACCGATCCGGGGAGATAAAACGACTGCCAAAAAAGAAGGAACAAATACTTAGGCTCATCTTTCTTGCAAAAAGAACCAGGACATGATGCTGACTGGTTTGATTCTTCAATACCTTGCCTGAAAGAACTTTGTCATCCTCCCAGATTAAATCATAAGATGCTATTTTGTCAAGTCTGGTAAGCTGCCGTCATGTCAGAGAAGTGTGTATTGAGTTTTAATTTTCAGACACATATTAAGTGGAAGTAATTACCTTTTAGCTTCCTTTGGAACAATAAGAACAATCAGCTTTGGTCCGAACTCAAGAGCCTTGTAAATGAAAGCATTAGCATGAGCTGCTGCAACCCCGAAAGGAGGATTTAGCCCTATGATCTAGGGAAGAAAACCAGAAAATAGAAAGCAAGTTAACTGCATAGAAGGCATAAGCACCAGAGATAAAGTATGTCTAAACCTACTGCTAAAAATCAAGCAAGCGTTAGTGTCTAACCAATTGACCCCCATCAGGTAGTTCCTCTAAACCAACGGTCATCCAGTCTCTCTTTTCAAAACTAAAATCATTCTGAAAATGCAAACGAAGCCAAGTAAGTGAGCCTTCACAACAGGTAGGGCCTTCCCATTCTCTTTTATTGTTGTAATGAACTGTATTCCACAACACTAAACAGTGAAAAAGGTCACTTCTAACATTTAAAACAAACCAAATATAGAAGACCATGAACAAACAAAAATCAACAAAAGAAAGGAGCTCTTAAATGAAAACTTCCCAATGTGTAGGCCTTGTTGATTTGCTTTTGCTTCTGCCCAATGCAATCACAACTGAAATTTTTTTTGGTAGATCAGAATTAAAACCCACCTTTTGTTTTGATTTTGAGGGATTTGGGGTTAGAACCCCCAAAGCTCCTCCCAAAAGCTTTTCTCTAGCAGCTGACCAAACTAACGAGATTGAATTTTAACCAATAATTGTCCCATTCACAATTTCATACTGGAGCTGGAGGAGCTGAATCAATTTGCACTAACTAAACTGGCAATTAAATAGATGACCTGATGCCAAGCAGTGGAATCTTTAAATGTTTAGTAAACAAATTCAACCAAATATTTACTTGAAGAGCCAAAACAAGAAATAACAAAGACCAATTGAACAATGGATTTGTGCTCATTCAGCTATCCATAATGAACAAGTTTTTCCCTTTCAGTTACTGTGTTATACCACATTCCTTCGACAGGAGTTTCATAGGTGTCAAACGATGATAAAACTATCTTTAGGGGGAAATTAATAAGGACATTTTTTTTTCTTTTAACATAAAAAAAGAGTGTATTACCTTAGGCTGTATAAGATCGTAGTTTTTAAATGAACATGATTTTCCAGTCTCGTCAAGCTTTTCTTTCATCAGACAACTGAAATCATTAGAACCGCAGCTGAAGTCGACTATCTGTTAGATTAAAATAGTGTCCAGATATGAGGAAGATAGTAATAACATTGAAATCTGACAGATGAAAAATCACATACAATGAAAATAACAAATAGTAGAAGCACAACATTTTGACAATACATGATTTTTCTACTGGTTTCAAAGAGCATCAATACTTTTTTAACTCTGCAATCTCATTCTAGACAAGGCAGACGGCACCTACGATTCCCAGTAGTAAGTCGTCGGCGGTAGTAAGTCGTCGGCATATCGCGTGTAAGAAATATTTCTTAATCTTAAGTAATGGGTTTTTAAGGGAGCCAGCTTACGGGCCAGGCGTCTCTCTGACCTGATGATAACTAGTATCGCCTCCCCGCCCAGCTCTATCGGCAGGCCCTTTCTTTTGCAAAAATTAATAAGGTCTCTCCCGGCCCAATTTTTATTAAAGCGTTCTCTACCATAGAATTCGGCCTTCGGAGTAAAACCGGCGGATTCTATGAGGAAGGCGGCGCAAAGGAGGCTCGAGGGCTTGTTAAGGAAGGCGGCAAGTGCCAACGAAGGGGAGAAACCGAAAGGTGTTTTCTGGTCCCCCCTTCAGCATCTTATTGAAGTTTATGTTTCTCAGCTCATATAAGCCAACTGAATATCTTAAAACATGTGGGTACTGCCTACCATTGTGCATCACCTCTCTTTCAATCATGGTCACTATCATAACCTTGGTAAGTGCGAATGGGGGATGGCCCTATGATATCTCTATCATAAATTGACGTTAAACACCTAACGTTCCAATCTTCATATGTAATGTAGGCTTCTAAAATTTGTTGCTTGGTGCTTCAACATCTTGCCGTTAGAAACAATGCAGAGCATCAAAAAAACAACAAACAAATGAGCTTTAAAAGCATTTGCAGCATGACCATTGGAAAAATAGCAAATATCTCTGCAACATAGTGGAAAAGAAGAAAAAGAAATAGAACATGCTTACGGTGTCACCTTCTTGCACATACTTATGGAGCTGATTAACTATCTGCACAACAAAGACTCACTATTAGCTTCATCCTATGATTTATTGACCCACCAGCAAGACATCAATGGAGAATGCAGAGACCCAAATTCATTTTGTTAGGGTGTAACAGCAACTGGTAAACTGTTAGGAAGCACTGAAACTATTAAAATATTAGAAAACTACGTAGGCGATGAATGCTGCATGATGTTTTTATCATTTTATTGAAAGTTTTTTAATGTATCTAAATTTGGTGTTCAAATTTTTTGTCAAGAATATGACTTAATTTTTTGATTTTTCTTTACCACCATGTAGTTTAGATTTTTTTTTTTTTTAAAGCCAGAGATGCTTTTTTAGTTATAAAAAAAAAAAGAGAGAGAGAGAGAGAAGAATGCATTTGATAGTGAATATAAATCAATAGTTGAAGAAGAGAGATTACTTAATGAGTAGAGACATAAAAAACCAGTCAAAAGCCATCTTCTCCATAAATTGAGGACTAGCTTCCAAATCAACTAAAACTTGGAAAGGGAAGCAGGATATATGATAAAATGGATAGGGAAATGATCAAATACAGAAGCATTTCTAAGGAAAGATCTATGAAAATTAATAGACAGATCAAAAAGAAGAATAATTGGTAAGCTAAGGATTGAGAGAGGTACTAATCATAAAAAATGATTGTAAGAAAGATAGTGTTAAAGTTGAGAATAACGGTAGCAAATTATTAAAAACTACAATTTTGGGCATTCAATAATTAAGTATTCCAAATTATTGTTAACATAAATTAACAATAATGATTACAAGAAGATCAACATACTTCCTTAATTGTACTTAGTATCTGGAAACTTGATGTGATAACCAAAACTGATTCATGAAAATGACAAGAGATCCTGGTCATTCTTCAGTGATAATTGGCCTGAATCAGCCAACAAATGGCCATGAGGCAATTCGAAAAGGCATAAAAAATTTGCGAGGCATGTGGAAGGAGACGGCCATCTTCATGCAGAAAATATGATCCCAAGTATATGTAACTCATAGGTAATTAAAGAAAATGAATTCCAAGCTTCACAATCAAAGAGCCCTCGGAACAAGCCTCATAAAAGCAGCCTGAAGCAAAATTCTCCTCTAGCTTTTAAGTCGGGTGCCTAAAACGATTTCACTATTACAGAAGCTTCCAGGTTTTACTTTTATCATCTACTTGGGAAAGAAGCTCCAATTGCATGTCTAGAACCTGAAAGGCTTTTATGCTATAACAAGTAGGAAACTATGAGAAAATTAATAAGATTTGTTTTTATGGATTTAGCTGTGGTCAGTCCTGGCTCTATGGTAACTTGGTTCCATATCTTTTGTGTTTAGTCAATCTGAGAAAATAAAAGCGAAGAGAACAAACGAAACACATTTTTCATTCTTTTCTGGGCTGCCCAGATGTTTATTCACACGTTGCATATGCAATTCTGAATTGCATATTTTGTCAACTCCTAGAAAGTTCCTTCATAGGCTCTCGGGTGAGAGTGACTCCCCAAATATTGCAAGCTCAAAACAAAAGTGCACACACAGATATACATGCAACCCACAACCCAATTCCTTCCAATGCAAGACAAAGTGATTTTGCAAAAAATAAAAAAATAGAAAAAATTAGAATTCATTACCTCCTTAAGCTTCTCTGCTTTTGTGAAATGGCGACCAAAAGATGTATAACGCTTTCCATGGATAAAAGGTGCAAGATAGACCTTGAGCTTTGTCTACAGAGTGCAAGCAAGCAATAAGTACTCAAGCATGCTTTACAGTGCATTTATCTCAACATAAATGTAACAGAACATGTAACCAAATGAATTTATCAAATCAATTATAGGCCATAGATCTATGTGAGATTCTTTAAAATTAGGGTTATTAAGACTTCAACTGAACACTTGCTTCAGAGAGTCATAATCACACTAGGACCAACCTATTGGTTCCTGCTACAAAGGTATTGGACACAGAATAGCAAATAATGACAGCTCAAATTGAGCCGCAATAATATGCCAAACCAAAGATTCATACAAGTGCTTAATGGCAACAGATATACATTACCCAAGAAATGTAAGATGAAATAATAAAAAACTTCCCTTGCCCTGGGGGAGAGAGTAACAATCACACAATGATGCAGTTAAAAGTTGTCTCAATTAGAAATTTATAACAATAACAGTGTTCTTTTCAAACTGAATTGGAGACAATTTACATTTCAAGTATATGGCCATCATCACAAACAAAAACAAACAGGCTGTGCATAAACATTTAAGCCATAAAAAGTACTGCCATCAACACATAGAAATTCTCTAGAAATGAATTAACCTTCCATCCAAGGATCCATCTGAGAGTCTCTGGCTTACAAACAGCTTTTGCATCCTCAATGCTGCCTCCTTCTTCTATTATCTGAAAAGCAGTTCGCACAGCCTGCCAGAACATTGACATACATATGCTTTAATATTGAGAATAAAATTCTACATATGAAATTCTTAAAAATAATTGCTTTGTTTCGAACAATTCACATGAATTTGGAAAGACATACCTGTACAGATTTTTCCACTAATCCTAATGTAAGGGACTTGTCCCAAGCATTTATGGAATTGCATGCCTTAGCACCACGGACATTGTGCCTCTTATTGAATTCTTCAACATCAAATGAAGATGTGGCTTCATCCATAAGGGCTAAAATCCTAAATATCAGGAAAATAATACAATCAACCCTAAATATGATGCAGGTAAACTTGAAATTTAAGTTTTGTCTGCCACAAAAAGAAGCACTATGATTCCTAATATTAAGAAAATGAAAAAAAAAAAAATCAATAGTCACCTTTTTTGCATTTCCAAATCAACTAACGGTGATGACATTTTTCCTTCTCTCGTTGAAGTCTTATTTGGAACTTTGTTTTTGGGTTTACTCCTAGTTGCAATCTGCTCTTTATGCTTAAGTAAGAAAGAAGGCAAATTCACTAGGGAGATCTTTCCCGAGAGAGACTTGCTTTTATCTGCTAATAGGGACCTGCCAGAGACAGAAATATTGTTATTCTTCAAAGACCCTCTTCCAGCATTAAACATGTCAGGTTTCTTTAAGGCCTGAAAATATTGACTGGGATATTTCATCTCAATATTTGCTGTAGCACCCCCAATTTCAACACCATCTTGCAGCTTTTCTTTCTGCTTTAGCTTCTTAGCTGTAATTCCTTCTGTGGGAAAAGTTTCAGAAGCCATAGTTCTTTTTAACAGCATGTCCATCTTTCTGCTTGATTGTAACTCAGTAGCGTGCTTCTTTTTCCTCTCAACATCAGGAAATATTAAGTGGTTCCTGACTGGAGTTTTGAGTATTCTATCAATTGTATGCTCCCTATTAAAATATTTGGCAATTCATAAGACATATAATGTGAATGAATACAACATATAAAGAAGCTTCATGCGAAAGAAATATTAATAGGAATCTTACATGCAATAGATCAGAATCCTTTGATTAGGAAGCAGACCTTCCCATGCCCTTTGTAAATGAATCCCATCACTATCAGATCCCAAAATAATGCTCCTGAAGACAACATAAACACCTCAATCACGACACTTTGAAGCTAAACTTTTTAAAGCCCACTTATTAGAATTGATAAACCATGAAGGGCATACCAGGGTAGACACTTTCTGTGGTAAACTTTAGGGCATCGTCTACACATTGCAAACTGCAACTCATTGACATTCTCATCTTCACTCTTTTTACAAACGCAACACTTATGAGCAGGGCAGGTAAATGATTCCCCTGCAGCAATTTTTCCTTCAAGTTCTGCTTGAGCTTCATTTTGAACGTGAAGCAGTTTTGCAACACATTTTGGATGATAAAAGTGACCACAAGTAGCGGAAGCACAGGCGAAAACCTTAAATACATTAGAAAATAAACTTTGAGCACTTATGCATACTACTGATAAACTCTGTAATCTCAGTATTCAAAAAATAGCTCTGCAGCAATAACAAGAGTTAGCATTTCCACAGATAAGCAGAAACGAAAATCAGAAACTGGGTTGAAAACCTCAATGAGACAATCAGCTTTTAATGCAAGAAGAGCAAATTCCTCAAGAAATACCGTTGAGCAGCTTCTTGGACCCAAAAAAATAAAAAAAGGTTAGAATTTCTACATTCTGAAGAAAGGTGTTAGCCCAACACTTTTACTAGCTTGTTGATGTTAGTTCCTTCTATTCTAGTGGAAAGATTAGTGCAGCATCAAACAGTTCTCTTCCTCACTTCTTGCTTCATGCATTTACTAATATTGTAGGGTTTGCCGGTAACGGTTAGAAACTCAAGTGCAAGAAACCTGGGGCAAATTAATTCATTGGCTGACAGTAACTACCAAGGCCAGATGCAGGTTCATCTCTAAGCATAATACTCCATCTGTGTCTAACTTATGATATGATACCTGAATTAAAAGGGTCAGTTATGGTACAATATATGCACATTTCAATAGGAAGACCTACAAACTACTATGCTCCAATCCTTGGAAACATACCTATGTTTGATATTCATACCTGATTCCAACCAAAGCCTACATAACTGTAGTCAAATTATGGTAAGCAGTCTAAAGTAAATACACATGCTTGACCATGATAAACCCACTCACCTCTTGATGAGAAGATTTAGCAGATGATCCCAATCTGCCGCAGGCAAAGCACTGATGTTGTTCGTAGAGACAATTTTTACACAAAAAATATTGTATTGCCTGCATTAGAACACACATCATTTTGGATGTGCAGATTAAAGGAAAAGAAGGCAAGACAATCACAATGCATTAATCACAATAGAGAAAATCCTCACCTCAACTTCTTCATTATTACTATATCCAAGGGAAGCACAGTTAGAATCTTCTCCATCAGCAACAGTTGCATGAAATGATCTCAAACACCTTCCATTACAACTGTAGCGATTCAGAGAGAAATTTAGTCATTAAAACCAAAGATAGAGAACAAGATAAAAAATTAATCTTAGGCAGGTAAAGAAGCCTTGCTATCAACCTTTGATAAGATCATAGGTAAGCTGAATAAATGGTGTGCAAAACATGCCTTTTCAACCCAGAGTGATCAACATTAGCAAGAAGGCATCAATTTACAGTTCAGTTGGACTGTGTCGAATATGACAAATATTAAGTTGGAAGCTCACTGAAAAGGTCATAATCTGGCGGCACCTTCCAATCGATGACTCAATAATATTCAGAATTTAGGTCATCTCTTTTGACTCAAATACCAGATTGTGAAGTTTGTTAGATACTGCCATGGAAGCCAGGAGATCTTTCCTTTTACTTGGTCATTTTTGCACCACTTTCAGAGTATTAATGATAAAAGCATTAAGCAGTGCTAAGATCATGAACATGAATAATATGGAAAAAAAATTTTAATCCATTGATTCCAATTATGAAATTCTAAAAAAGAAAAATTCCAAAGGTTATTCAAAATTTTCACAAGAATTTAGACTAGGTTATAAAACATATATCCAATTCCATAGTTTTTTAGCTATAATTCCACAAAGAAGTAGGATTAAGCACTTACTAGAATGAAAAACATTAAAATTTGATAGAGCAACACATACCATAAGATTTCACCACCATTATCACAAATTGCACAAACAGTATCAAAAATGAAATCTTCATTGTCAACAGCTTCTTTGCCATCATCGCCAATGTCATCATTATCCCCATACATAACAAAATCAAGGTTCATCGTTTTCCTACAATCCTACCAAACCAAGCAAAGAAAGATCTTTGAATTCTCCCCACCCAGATCCATGTCACTCAATGTGGGAGGATTTTTGGCCGGGGAGGGGGTGGGGCCGTGGCAGAGAAGCAAGAAGAAACAGTGGATATAACAGAAGGTAAGATATGGAAATATAATAGGAGTGCAGCAGCAGTTAGCTGTCAGAACTGACCTCATCAACTGCTGAATACGTCTGAGGCTTCCCAACAAAGTTAAGGAAATACTGTTGAAAGAATAGATGTCAGGACAGCGTACATACATGCAGACCGGGTAAATTGAAAATCTTAATTCCATATTGGGGGGGGGGGACTCATGTTAGAAAGCTTCAGCCTAAAGTTGGCAGATTAAAAATTAACTTATAGTAGCATACAATTTGACATTGATTGAACTAATAAGGATGATCAGTCCATCATTAAAAAACAAATACAGTGAGGTCGTTCAATATCAAATCTGCTATTTAAGTTGGTTATAGATGCAGACAGAAGTAGTTGTTTGTTGCAATACCTTGGTCGGCATATATATCTCTCTTTAGCAGGTAGTGATTCATGAGGTAACTTTGTTAACATCTTAGCAAGATTGAGCATTGTGGATGTTTTCCAATATTCCAAGTGTTCATAACACTATGTTAGCTAGACTGGTGCCACCAGTTAACTAACATAGCTAGTAAAATCCACAAGCAAGGAGCCAAAAAATATTATTTTCTATCATCTGCAGTGATGATCTTGCTATTCAATACAACTCAAATAACTCAGGCAGTATAATTATAATCATGACAGTGGCCCTCAGACCATCTGCTATAATGCTTTGCAAATAACAATTTATCTAAAAGCATGAACAGCGAGTATAATCATTTTGTATTAAAGACTCAACCCTCGCATACGAGAGATGAACATCAGGTCAGCCGTGACCAAAGGATGGAACACTGACCTCAGATGTTGCTATGTCTTTATCTCTCCTTGCAGCTTCATTAATTAATGGCCTGTAGTCCAACAGATCGCCCTCACAGGGTACAGGATCATAACAGCTGCAAGATGCACGCGAGGTGATGGCTAAAAGCAAACATAAGAATTACACAGGTTGAAAGAATAGATCGATAGATACAGACCTGCAGGCTCTAGCCAGATAGTTCCACACCGATTTTGCAACAGCATCATGATTTCTCTTAACAAAATGAAGCCAGTGAACTGTTATAAGGATTTTCCTGATTACTTGTCGGAAACACTTCCGTGGTTCTTGAAGCATAACCCAGTTCTTGTCCTTGGTAAGCACAGATATCTCTGGCAGGGCATACGAAAGCTCAAACTTCCATGCAACAACCTGCTTGTATAATTTCTGAAGTCCGTTGTCCCAATTCCCTTGTACAAACACTTGCGTCGACGAGTCACCAACAACATCATCATACTCATTCCACTTGATAGGCAGAATCGAAAACGAAATAGGCAAATGGTTGCTGTCAAGGAATTCGTAATTTGTAATGTGCCGAGGCAAAATCTCCCCCTCTTCGTCAGAAGAAGCCATGAGGGATGTGCACTAAGTAATGCCTTAATACAGAAGACTCTGTACATCAGGAATCCAAAGATACAATCAATTCAATACATCAAAATTCATCAACTTAATTGTAAATTATCTACTCATAATTCAGTGAATCATTGTTCTTGTGCATGCCGTGCAATGACACATCAAAAATATTCAATTACGTCTTAAAAAACCCACACTAAATGAAATCGAGTGCACGTTTTAAAAAAAAAAAAATAATAATAAAAATCTACCAAACCAAATGCCTGAGTTAGAAGGAAAAAAAAAAAACAAAAACAAAACAAAACAAAAAGGTGGAAAAGATTGAAAGAAAAGGAATATTCATAATAATAAACATCTAGACCAGCCAGGCAACACTATAGTTATATCCTCTTAAATCTTAATAAAGAAAAAAAAAAAAAAACTGCAAGGCTTAAAGTAAGCCGCCTCAAGCGACGACCTGCCCAACCTTTTACTTTTTCTCCCTCGCACTTTCTAAGCAGCCAAACAACACTAAACAAGAATCAGTTTAAAACTTAATAAATAAATAATAATAATAACACCAACTACAACAACAATAATTACTAATAATAATAATAATTTCAAAAAGTCACGAATCCTTTTACAAAATTCATTTAGCCAACTGCATATGCGCAGACAACTTTCAAAAGAAACGGTAAGATTTAAAATGACAGAATATTTTCATTTCAATTTCAAAAGCTTCTTCTATTTTAGCGATCAAAAACGGGAAAAAAAAAGTATCCAAGAAAATGAAAAAAAAAAACCAAAAAAAAAAACGCTAAAAAGATAACTCGAAACGAAGATTTTATGTAGCCAAACAACAACACATTTTGGGAAAGAAACTTAAAACTTAAATGCAAGAAAACGAAAAGGAAAAAATTTTAGAAAAAAAAGAAAAGAAAAGAAACTGAAAAGAGGATATACAAGCACATAAAATATACCAGGCTGGCTGTGTGGTGAAAAGGGAGAGTGGAGACCAAGAAAGAAACCCTAGAATTTGAGACATTGGAAAGGAAAAAAAGAAAAACATAAAAAGAAAAAAACAAAGAAAGCTGAACGTGAGGTTTTACGTTTTGGAGTAAGCAAGGGGGACGTAGAGGCAGAGCAGGCAGAGGCCATTTATAGGACACTTTGTTAGAAGGGAAGTACGGTAAGAAATGCAAAGTTGGCAACGTTCTCCGCAAGCAATGTGTTCTTTTTTTATTTTTATTTTTATTTTTCTCTTTCTTTCTTTTTTCTTGATTTATGTATTTATGTCAATGGGCTACCTATTGATAAATTTATTTATTTATGGAACATGATTTTGTGACCATAAGATTTAATGAGAAAGCACTCAAAGTGTAAATTTTATTGAATAAAAATATTTTTTATTTAAAATTAATAGATTTATAATTATATAATCAGAATGTACAAAAAATAATTTTTTTTTACAATAAATTTTAAAAATAGCAAAATATATTAGTTAAATTTTTTATTTTGTTTTAGTTGCACATTTTGTCAATTTAATTATATATTTATTATTTTTTTCACAAGAAACTGAAATTTTATAAAATATATGTATTTTAATGCGATATTTTAGATTTTTTTTTTTGAATTTTTTAGCCACAAACATTTTCTTGTTATTGAGTTGTGTCACTCAGCGTGAGTCTGTTGAGAAAACCAATTAAATTACTACACGACGTAGCTTTAAACAATTACGCGGCCAAAGCAGAATTTTTTTTTTTTTTAAAAAAAATGATTAAAATAGCCGTTATAGCAAAGATGGCTCCACTCGTCGCCACTTGGAGAGCAGGACGGGGGCCCACTCTCAAACTAAAGCCCCCAGCCAAAACATGTTGCTTTGCATTACAGAAAGTGAAAAATAAGAGAAGGCCAAAATATAAAAGGAATTTGCAAATTGTGAGAAAAAAAAAAAAAGAAAGAAAGGAAGAAAGAAAGAAAAGGATTGTTTTTGACCCCAAATGTTAACACCCGCCCGCGCAGCCGGATGGACAATCGACCCGGACCTGGACGAAATCGACCTAGAGGCATCCGATTTCGCCTCGTCTCTCCCTCTCAAGAAGGTCCCCAGTGGCAACGTTTTCGAGGCGGCGCGCGCCGGGGACGTGGAGCGCCTCGCTTACATCCTGGAGTCTGGTGTGAACGTCAACGCGCGTGACCAGTGGGACTCCGTCGCTCTCTACTATGCGTGCCTGGCCGGCCACCTCGACGCCGCGCGTATGCTGCTGGAGAGCGGTGCCATATGCTCGGAGCACACGTTTGACGGCGACAGGTGTCACTACGCCGCATTGAACATGAAGGTCAGGAAGCTTTTGAAGGCTTTTGAGGCCAGGCCACCACCGCTCGCCCCGCTGCAGGCCGCCCTTAGAGACACTTTCCTGGGTTGTTTGGCCAACAGGGCCTATTTGGAGCAGACTGAGGGTGGCTTTCCGGTTTCAGGTTTCGACCAGTCTTCTATTTTTTTTTGTTTTACTTTATATTTTAATTATTTTATTTTATTTTTTCGTCTATCAAATGGGCTGGCTAATATCATGGACGAAAATGCATAATTAATCCATTAATTATTGGGATGAACTTGCCTTGCGTTACACTGAGTAATTGAATAGCAAAAAATGGAAGTGAAAATTGTTTGAATGGTTGTCAATCATAGAGAAGTTTAAGTTTTAGAGGAGTGAAAACAAATGAGGGATCCCAATGTGTGAAAATGATGGCTGCAAGGAATATAGTTAGTAGAATATGTGGCAGAGATGAAGCTGGACAGTTCAACTTCTGTGTTTGTATTGTGATTGCCTAGTCAGCTGTGAAAAATTCTTATTGAAAGCTTAACAATTAGATAGTGGCATTTTCTGTAACAAGGACTGGCTTTTAAATTAATAAGTTTGAACTATTGAAGTCATTCTTTTTGTGATTAAGGAGTAGAAAAATAACCTTTTTGGGATTGAACTGTTGGAGTCGTTCTTTTTGTGATTAAGTAGTAGTAAAATAACCTTTTTGGGAAGTAGATAGTATGAGAAGATCCAAATGAACTCAAATTTTGACATTCCAAATTTTTTGTGAGGGCCTCTTATGTATTGATGTTAGAATAGCAATGGCTACATTTTGTGCTTGGTCTAGCTTGATAAGCTTATGGCGGTTCTGTATCTTGTCTCTTCCTGTTGTCAATGTGGGTTTGACACTTTACATATGATGGCATTGATTAGGTCTTATTTCCAATGGAATACCCTATTCCATCCACTTCCCTCCAGATGTTGTATTTTTTGTGCAAGGTAGGCCTATTGAAGCTCACAGAGTTATATTGAGTGCCCGTTCACCATTTTTAAGGAGAAAGTTTGAAACCGATTGGAGAGACCGCAATGAAGTGAGATTTGCAAAGGCAAAGCTATCTTATCCTGCTCTTTACAGTCTCATACACTTCTTTTATTCTGACAGACTAGATATTGCAGTAGATGACATGGAAGACCTTGTAAGAATATGTAAAGTGTGCAAGTGTGAATCATTACGAAGAATTCTTGAGAACGAACTGGTTCACCAAAAATATGCAGAATACAAAGGACTGAGAGATGTAGACAACTCTCAGAAACGATTTATCTTACAGGGTCTATCCCTTCCTGATGAGGACCGGCTTCCAGCTGCCTTGCATTGGATCCTTCAGACCTCCCTTGCAAAGTCTACTACAGAACAAAACCTAGACAAGGGAGTTGATAGGTTAGCATCTTGCTTTGGTGCCATGCAGATGCGTAATTCTGTAGATGATCTTGCAGATGTTTGTATAAGAGTTGATGGGAATATTTTTCGCTGTCATCAAGTGGTTTTAGCATCAAGGTCAGAGTACTTTAAAGCGAGGCTGTCACATATGAAGGATTTTCATGAAGGGAAAGATGAGTTACTTAGTGATACTCTTCCATGTCTCGAGGAACATGATTTGAGCATGGAGGCATTGGAGAAAATGCTAGAGTATATGTAAGTTTTTCTTAATCATTTTTTATTGATGGTTAAACTTAATTTAAGATTTAATCATCTTTTTACCAGATGATTACCATTGGTGATGTTTAAGACTAGATTAAAAATTCCTGTTAGTGCAGTAGCCAGAGTTAGCTTGTGTAATCAGCTTTATCCTTGTTTATGTGTCACCAAATCAGAGAAATTGTAATAGTACAATCATTTTTTTTGGTGCCATATTAGAGCAACGGGCTTTCAATTTTCCACTCTTAATGCAGCCCTCATTTGGCATTTATTTATTGTAACTCCTTGGTTGTTCAGGTACACTGATGGTTTAAAGGATGTAGACCCCAGACCAGGTAGATTACATTTCTATCAGAACATCTTGTGGCATTTGCAAAATACTGGTCCTGTACTCATATTTTTACTTGTGCAGGCAGAGGAATTATTTGATGCTGCTTCTAGATATCTGTTATTTCCTCTTAAGCGTGCCGTAGCTGATGTAATGTTGCCACACTTGGAAATGGTCTCACCTGCAGAACTTTGTCACTGGCTGATGCTATCAGACATGTAAGTAGCTCATCTGTTGACTTTGTAAATATTCTGTTTGATTTCATTGTTTGTTTCAGTATTACCTGTGGAATATACTTGTGAGGCATTGGAAATGTGCATTTATGCAAGTTGTGATGAGAGAGAGAGAGAGATACACCTTCATGAACCAATTGCCATGGATATCCCACATATGTTTCTTGCACATGCATATTATTACCATGGCTCTCCAAGGCTTAAGGTTGTGTGTCCCAAGGACAGAGAGTTGGGCACCTCACTTACTGAAATAAAATAAAATAAAAAAGAGAGAATTAGGAATCTTACACATAGTCCTCCATTTCAACATGAAGGAAACATGAAAAAGAAAAGCTGAATTCTGATTTTGTGTTGTCTAAAAAGGGAACCTCTTGTTTAAACCAGAGAGAATTCCTTTAATCAGTGTAGCTGATTGTGCCACAAAGGGTTGTATCATTACATTCACCTGTGCAGGTATGGTGTCTTGAAGATCAGGGAATACTGTATGGATAGAATAGCTTGTGATTTTGAGACATTTGCAGATACTCCTGAGTTCCGGGCAATGCTTTTAACACTGCCTCCACCATCTGGGGATTCCTCACTTCGCACCACTCTTCCTAGTGCTCCAGGAGCTGTTATGAACATTGACCAGGGAAATCTTCTCGATGATTTGAGAGAGAAATGGCTTGAAGCTGAAGGCGCTGAGCTTGACAAGAGGGATGAGAGTGCATTACTTTTTGACAAGCGACTTGAGATGCTTATGCTTGTAGCAGAGAGAAAAATCTGAGACTCCGATCGAAGATATTGAAAAGTTTCCTGCATAATTTTTATTCTTTTGTTCCCTACCACACCCAAAGTTAGTGAAAAAAAAAAAATGGAAATCTAAGTTATTCAGCAATATTTTTATGGCTAGAGAAAGTGGTGTTGTACTGAAGGTTTGTAACTAGAGGCTATTCAACATAGTGAGAGCCATCTTGTTAGAGTCCAAGTAATTTTTTCACTTGAATTCCATTTTTTTTTTCTTCCTATAGGGAAAAATTTTGTTTTGTACTAACAAAAATTCCTGAAAATCTTTTTTTAAGAGAAAGGAACGTAGAAGAGGTAGGTCAGGGTCTATACTTATGTTTTAGGCCCTCTTTCTTATGAAAAATTGGATTGAGGTACTAAATGGCCCCTCACGGTGCTTCAACCCCAAAAGTCTTATCGTCTCCCGAATGCATACCAGTGCAATTAGAGTCAGGGAAAGAGAAAGGGGGCATTCAAACCGTATGCCCACATGAGGACTCGCCATATTGTAATCTTAATCTGTTCAGCACTTCCGCTTCTTGGTTTTAGTCAGGTAAGGTCAGAGACTTAAGAAGATCATCGATTTTGTGTACCAGGCAAAAGAGAATGTTTATAGAATATTATAGATATATAGATGAGAATCAAATGCTTTATCTCAGCATGGTGAATGTATTTCTATGTCAAAAGAATATGAAAAATTACAGCGACCAAACTCTAATGACAGTATGAGAATTTACAGCAACTGATTTTTATCTTCTGTTTGTGAGAACCATTCACTCTGGATTAATCTTTATCTGGAAGCTTTTCCTCAACGGTTGCAGAGGATTCCTCATTTCCAACCTTTGCAGAAGGAGAAGAATCCGAAGTGGCGTTGTCCATAGTGAAATTGGAAACATCGCTTGCCTGATTTTCCTCATCCTTACCATCCTGAGATGCTGTTGAGGAAGCATCAGGAGCCTCACTGTCTTCAATAGCTGGTGAATCGGGCTGTCCACTCTGTTGTTGCAGGCTCCAGTACATAATGCTGGCAGTCAAGACTAGCATCATCTTTTGGTTTACCTGTCATGACAACGCCGCAACAGAAAAGTTCGCTAACTAGACTTGCCAGAAAAATGGTGAATGTGCAATCTGGATAAAGGGGGTTTAGTAGCACGTATTCCTATGCTCTTCTGTCAAATCGTCTACCATACAACAATAAGATCTTCGCATGTGCAAGTTCCGTGGCACAGAAAAGCCTTCATATTGGATCAACCCATAAAAGCAACCAATTATTCTGGTCGGACTGAGTAACTAGAGATAAATCAATAAGGAGGGGAAAACACAATAGTTAATTCAGTGAAAGCTCATGGTGCCCCCTATTTTTCCTCTTCACATTTGGCTGACACAAGAACACAAACCAGAAAAATGCAAACAAGAGACTGCATCTATACTAATAACAGTGCTAACGAGATTTATAAATGCAAGTCTCAAGTTCAACACCCACCTCCAAGATGTCCTCAGGTAACAAGAAAATGGAGCATCCAAGCTTCCGTGCAACACTTATTATATAGGTGGCATTCAACTTCTTATCCTCATCTGTAATGTCAGCAGCATAGAGTGAGTGTTTATCTTACTGTATAAATGGCATCAAGCTCATCATATATGCATATATGTCCTCCATTTGAATGCTTGGCACACCTCACATTTCCAAACTATAAGACACTTGGTTATGGATATAAAAATCAATGGCATACCAGTTTCTCCCTTTGTAACAACACTCCAGTTGACCACCCTTGGCTCCACTGCACTAAGGAGTTCAAGGAAGAAAATTCCGTTTGAAAGGGTCTTATCCTGAAAGCAAAATTTTGAACACCAAAAACTTAATGATGCACTGAATTGAAGTGAATAAAAGGTGATTGTTTCATTGATTACCTTAAAGCTCTCCATTAGAGAGGCTCTACCAGCCTTCTTCACTTTGTTGTTTGCCCATTTCAGAATGTCACCATCTGTGATCTCTTTGCCTTGGAAGTGGGAGGAGTGAGATCTCAAATTTTTCAAGAGTTGAAGCATGGTGAACCTCATCAGTTGCCACAAATATGCTGCCAGGAAAAAGAGAAGCACAAGAGTCATTTTTTCCCAGTATATGCAAAGCAACCTAACTCACCTTAAAGGGAATGCAAAATAATTGTAACTTCACCTAATATAAGTTTCTTATTTCCCTGGACAATGTCATTCCCAGCTACATTTACTAGGGAGAAATTCAATTCCTTCCCTATCTTGATAACTTGGTTGCAGTTCTCGACTTTTCTAAATGGCATCTTTATTGGGGGCTTACTTGCCAGCTTCCAATTAACCGATCCAGGTGACATTTTGTCAAGAACTTCTAGGAGAACCCATCTGCATTTACAAGTGATACACATCAACCTACAATTCAACAAGGACTTGCACCATCCAAAGGTAAGAAGGAAGGGTCACCCATTTCTGACGTCTTCAAAAACATTATTGACATATGTAGCAATTCCAAGACTGTTTATCCACAGTCGAAAACATCTCTCTTCACGAGAAGTTTGTGCATCATCTGTCATCGTTTCAGCGAATGACATCTTTGTGGTATCAACAGACAATCCATTTCTGTAAGAGAAATTATACACTAGTGATAAAGATTTTGAGAATTCAAGAATGAACACCAAAGATCATGTTTTATATTTGTTTACAAGTTTGGAAAAATGAAGAAAGAGAAAAGAGAGATGCAAAGTTAGGCCACCAAAATCACTTCTTCACACCTATGCTGAAATATTTGTGCAACAAATGCGAGATTAAGATTTGGTGAACCCTCAACAATATCTTTAGGAGTGAGGTATCTCTTGCAATCTAGTTTCTCCGCCTGCTCAAGAACCAGGTTTGCCCTCTTTTGAGGATCCTTTGTGTCCAAAGTGGCAGGGGTACTGCATTCTGGTGCAAGAGCATTGAGTAGGTAAGCATAAGCCTCTCCATCCTGCAAATGCCTCTGGTTACAACTGTGAAAGATGAAAAGCGAGCGAATCCACAAAGCAAAACAGGCATGGGAGATAATAATTTTGCATAATGTTATTACATGCTAATGATGACAAAACTGGACTAAAGGACATATAAATTCCAGAAAAATATGGAGAATTATTTTTATAGCAATTTGTTGAAAAGTGCAAGTAGATTTGCTCAACCAACCAAAGATCACCTGAGATGCTGCCAAATTAATATGATGCTGCCAGTATGATCTAAATCTGCAGACTCACTTGGAAACCTTGCAAGTCCTTACCTTCACGTCAGAGGAGAAGTTTGTAACTTGTTTACTGTAGCCAGCTTTCTTCAGATGAAAATTCATCCATTTGAGTAGAACTTTTTCAGGTGGTAAACCAATGAGTTCCTCCACTTCCTGAAAAGTTTTATGAGATGATAAACAAATTTATTCTGGATCATAAAAATATATTTCATTCCCCACCTCTTGCATACTCAGAGCATGCAGTCTAAAACAATCCAGAATTTCTTACCTTGCCATCATCAAGCAATTCCACAAGTTGAGGAGTTTTCTTCAGATTAAGATCTGCTAAAAGTTGAATCTGAAGTAGCCACAATACCGCAAATTAAAAGAGTGAGCACAGACTGCATGACCTCTCAAGTGTTCCAAGTTCAAGCAAGAATATCAACATTGCAATGATTCTATGTCCTACTCACTGAAATGTAATTACACATGTAGCAGACAAATTTGATTTGAGTACCTTAATTATTTGGGAAATCAATCCAAGCACCAAATGGGGCTACAAAAAGGAAATTAGAAACCATAAAGTCTATAACCACAGAAATATGTAATAAAAAATGTCTATTGGTAGCTGGAAATAGCTCAACTTACTCTGGCTTCAACAAGGTCGTCTGCGCCAATGTTGACAACTGTGCAGCCAATAGCCTTTGCAGAATTGAGGCAAAGGGTATGGTTTTCATTTCTCTCCCATGGGTTAAGTGTCCCCTTGGTGTTAATAGCTCTCTCATCTATGGTTCCCGGAACAGCCACATTGATAAGCTTACTGCTCAGAGCGTCCAAAGACATTAGTACAAACATAAAATTTGCCTGACAGCAACTACAACAATGTCAACTAACTGCAGAATATCTACCAAAGAAGAACACCGCCTTTCACAAGGTCAAATAATGAATTTGTTGTGGGATCTATCGGAAGATATTTCCTCAAGAATGGATCCTCCGCCAAGTAGTTGTTGATATGGGCAACATAGGAGCCCTTTTCAGATTGATTGATGTTATGCTGAACTGTAGTCGTGGCTGCCTTGAGAAATGAAGGAGAATGACCAAATCTTTTCCCGCCTGACTTCGCTGTTGCTCGCGCTTGTAGATTTAAGTACGCCTACAGATCAACAAATTTTGTGAAAGAAGCAATGAATTGAATTTGTCTTTCAACCATAAACCCAGTAATGTTCAGAAACCATTACTAGGAAGTAGGAAATATGGGAATCGCAAATGAACACCAAAATGAAGCCATTGAGTCTCTAACCTTCAAAGGCTTACCTGAAGGAAGGATTCAAAATCAATTTCTTCTCCCGTGTTTGCACCTGACTCTGCCAACATAGCTTTGATCTGATCCTCGTCATACGTCCCAGTGAAAGCCTTCAGTTTTGCAAAAACAGGCGGCAAATCCCCCACCGTGACGTGACCCGATTGAGTCCTTACCGACACGAACTAGAACCAGCAGTGCACGATTCATTTAACCACATCACTCAAACCTTAAAATCTGATCTAATTTTGGATTTAACCAAAAAACCCAAAATCTAACCACAACTCGATGTGAAGGGAGAGAAGCATTTAGAGTTACCTTGGATTTGAGAGTGCGCAGCTCGACTTGGGTGAACTGGCTCTGAAGCCATGGATCAGAAACAAGAACACCTACAAAACCAGACATCCTTTCCTTCTTTTGGACAAATCTCTCAAGTCACCACCTAGAACAAAAATATACCAACGCGTTCATCGGTTCACATATATGCCTGTGTGTGTTCCTGCACATTTTAAATGTGAACGAGTCAGATTGGCATTGATGATCAATGACAAAGAAGCAACATTACCATTAACAAAGGGTAACATTGATCCGTGAAAGCGAAAAAGGAGAGAAACCCAATTGAGAAACGATGGTGTAAAGCCGTATTTAGCCCGCATGCATATGTGAATCGTACGCTCATACGTAAATCACGATCAAGAAAAAGAAAAAAAAGAGAAAGACAGCGAGACAGACAATAACCTTAAAAACTCAGGGACCGCTCGCAATGAACTTGGCTTTGTGTATAGAGGTTTGGCAGTTCGTAAGAGAGAAGTGAGAGAAAGAGAGAAAAAGCCGATGTCTGAAGATAACGCCAATGAATTGGATTGATTAATGAATGAAAAAGAGAGAAAAGCGTGTTGCCTGTAAGACCCGCGAAGACACAGGAAATCAAATCAACCCAACTTAAATAAAAGACACAAACAGAGAGAGACAGAGGACACTCCCACTCGTACGTAAACAGAAAAATATTTGTACGATTTTAGTAATATATATATATATATATATAATTTTAAAAATTGTATTGAATTAATGAATTTAATTGATAAAACTAAAAAATAAATATTTAATTTATTATAAAATTATTAATTTTAAAAATTAATAATTAAATTAATAATTTTATTATATTAAATTATAAATTAATAAATTAATTATAATTTTTATTTAATTAATCTAAAAATTTTATAAAATTTTAAAAATAAATTTTTGTATATATTTAATATTTAATATTAATTTTATTTATTTAATAAAATTTTATTATAATAAAAATTTAAATTATTAATAATAAAATTAAATAAAATAAAAATAAATTTAAATTTAATAATATTTTATTAAAATAAAAAAATAATTAATAAAAAAAACTCACATGAGTCTATCCAATACGATCCACAATTCAACATTAGTTGAACGGGGCGCAATGCAAAAGTTTAGTTATTTGGGCTGGGAGTGGTTAAGGGCCATTAACAGCCCACACTGTATAGCCATTTTAAAGCCCAAAAGAGATTCAATTTAAAAAAAAAAGATATTATGCTGTTTTGGCCCGCGCGGCCCGTTTTCGTAGAATAAACGACCGTTACTAATTTAAATTTTATTATTTTAAATAAATTTAAAAGAGAAGGACTTTTGTACGAAGACGGTGGAGCACTGGCTTGTTATGTATAGCTCTCTATGTATACTGAATCGAGCGTCCTGGAGGATCATTCTGAGGGTTCAGCCAAGGTCTCTAGAAAGTAGGGTTTCGAAAACCCTAGAAGATGCTCTGCGTCTGGTGTTTGGTACCGAGAAAGAAAGAGAGAAGCAAGAGAAAGCATCAAGAGGCGCAATAAAAAAAAAAGGGGAGTGATCATGAAACTCCCTTTCTACATTTTCTTGGATGATTCGTGTGTCCACTAACATTATTTTGGCTTGTTTCAAGATTTTTTAACCTAAATCCAAATAAGTTTTAAATTTCCAATCATAGTTTTTTTAAAACGCAAATCTCGAAAATAAACGAAGTTTTCATTCTGTTTTTCTCTATATTTATTCTAAGAATCTCCCGTTCTTTATCCAAATCTATTTTGATTTGGGGTCTTCGGTTTTTTCTCTTTTTTTTTTTTTTGCCTTGAAGCCGTAAGGAGTTTTCAACGTCAAGATTTTTCTTAACATAGTTTCAATAATTTATCAGTTCCGTAAGAAAATAATGTCTTCAATTTGTTTTTTTTTAAATAAATTGTTTAGTAATTCAATAATCACCTTTTCTTACTCCAAATTTATTTCGATTTGGGTTGTTAGTTTTTCTTGGAGTGTTAATGTCCAGTCCGTTCTTCCTTATTTATTTAATTTTAATTCAAGAATTTTATTTCTCCAATTTATTTATTTATTTATTTTTGGCCTTTTTCTTGTTACCGAATGGTGTTTTTAATTCTGAGATCTTTATATTGATATATAAAGATGCTTCGCGGCGGACGTTTTCTTCCGAGAAGAAAACACAGATTTCAGCTAGAACGGTTAAGAGGCAAGAAACCCCTTGTCAACATTTTCTTGGATTTTTGCGTTCGATATTGTGTTGAGTTTCGCCAAAATTGTTTAACATAGACTTAAAAATCTTTTTTCGATTGAACTTAATTGTAAATCTTGAAGTTAAACTAAGTTTTTGGTCTGCTTTTCTTTAGTTTTTGTTTCAAGAATTTCCTGTTCTTTCTGCAAATGTAGTTTGCTTTTGGTTTTCCATTTGTTATGGTGGCGCCGTGGAATTCTTAATATCAAGGGCTTTCTTGATATAATTTCAGGAATTTCTCCAAATGTTTACGTTTCCAATTTTGAGGTTACTTGTTGATATGATTCAAGTAGATTGATTGTTCTTATCAGATTTGGTGGCTGCAGAGATCTCAAATTTTTTTGACTTCTTAGCCATGCTGTTTGGACTTGAAAAATTAAACCATCAAACTCCATGATGCCTTGACCCTATTTCAGTTTCTTCAACTCCTCAGGCTCAAATCCAGAAAATTTGATGACTTTTGACAATGAGTTGTGTCCCAGAGGTAAGCATTAGTTTATTACTGCCATTGATTTTAGTGACTGAATTTGATTGTACTGTTTTTAATCAACTTGGCAATACCATTGATTCAGGGCATAAAACTGAGTATAGGATGCTCCAAAGAGGCCCCCTGAACCCGATAAAAGGCTCTGTACCTCTATTTCATGAGGGTAATTGTACAGGGTTCGCACTCTTTTCTGCTCATGCATAACAGGTTTTGTGGTCTACACGTGTTGAAGAGAGTCATCTTGCATTCTCCAGTTATGGTAAATGTATGGTATGGGGATGCTGTCTCTATTCCATATTGTAACGTTCTTCCCTTTTTATGGTCTCCATCTCTTGCCCCATCACCTTTCCATTTTTAGTGCAGCTGTTAGTTCCCCCGTAAAAGTACTAGGGCCGTGTTGAATCAGTGTTTCTTACCTCGTAGAAGCATCAAAACAATTATTGATAGCTAGCTTGAGTTCATTTATTGACATGGTGATAAGCTTGTTGTATATTCTTCATTTGACAGTGTGGAATTTCTCTTCATAATTGCTTAATCAGTTTCATTGTTAGGCTTTTTCCATCTTGGTGAGCACCCTTTGCATAACAAGGTACCTTTTCACGTAAGCAGGCTGTGTTTTGTTCCATGCCAATATGTCAATGCCATAGAAGTTGTTTCCCTCTTTGAACTTGCTTGCTTTATGCTGAATTAACTACTGTCCATTTCTCTCTCTCTGGAGTTATCATGTGACAATAGCATCTAATCTGCTCTTTTCTGTTCCAAAATTATGCAGAATGTTTTGAAGACAAGGAAAATACGGCAGCTGAGATTTACTTGACCAAGATATCTTTTAGCTATCTCTATTGACTGGTCAAATGCTGCTTGTTTTGGAATGTGACATTGGCAGTGTTAGAGCGAGTTGCCACAGGTGCTGAACTTTAATGCGACTTATGTTCTAAAGGGGGTACCCGATTTTCTACTTTACTAATTGCTTAGTTTATGTAAATTTGTGTTGATGCAACTTGAACTTAAAAGCTGACTTGTTCTTGTTCTTTTCTGTTTTCTTTAGCAGGCAAAGAAGCATTATCAATTTCTTTCCCTCGCACCTTCACATCATTGTGGGATCTTGAAGCCTGATCCTCAACACCACTGTGCACCAACACCAACTTTTCTCTCATCCTCAGCCCATTTCTTGAAGCTGACATCATAATTTGAAGGATCCACGGGAAGCTCCATGGGCATGTAGTTGTTTGCCTCTAATCATGTTGATCAGGTTTGAAGCCTTTGCTTTTATTTGCTTTTTCCTTTAAGTAACAGGCTACTAGATTCTTCAATTGTCACCTTCCCAACTTTGTACTGGTGTTGTTAGGCTAGAGGGGACTCAAGGGATGGGTGCACATGGATGAGTTCTTGTTTTGCATGATAACTGTCCATCTAACTTGATTTTTTTTTTGAGTCAAGTCACATGAAGAAACAGGAAATTTGAGCAGTCTGAGGGATTCAAAAGAAAGAACCATCTGGACTAGTGATCTGATCTCTCTGATGGCATCTGATAATAAGGGTTTCAGACTAGTTCTCTAAGTTCTCTGAATGCATATGGAATATTCTTTCATTGAACCAATGTCATATTCAATGCCATGTTTTGTTCTCCTCCCCACTTTTGCAATGATATGACCTTTGCACTTCATATTGTAGGAAAAATGAATTCTATATGGGTTGCCAAAGTCATTAATTCCAACCTTGAATTGACAAATTCTATATGGCAGGGGAAGAGTGCCCAGAAAGCTGCATATAAGGTGCCTCTTAAGCATTGTTTGGCTTTTTCAGAGATTCTAGATATTCACATCTACTTTCATTACTGATTAAAGAGTTAAAGAAAAGACCATCATGTTGTCCTAAAAACTCACATTAATATCAAATTCCTTTTCCATGTCTTTCCATTATTGAAATTATAATTTTTCTTTATTTCATTAACCCATTTCCAGTCATGTTTGCAAGTTTTCTCTTATTGATGATGATGTGGTGTCAGTAATTCAAGAATGGAAGAGATTGTTGTCTGCAGGGATTCAAAATCTGATAAATAATAAGGAAATTGTCTTCGATGTTAAGGCTGACATGACTGATGTCACAAGCATGCAGATGATAACAGCAATTACAGCTGCACCTATAATTGTAGCACGTTCAAGGTAGAGTCACTTTTCCTTGACTATTTTGCTGGCTTTCCCTTGGTCTTGTGGTTTTAATTCTTTTACATATACCCTTCATGCGTACTTGCTTTTGGGTTTAAACAGAATGAAAGTTGGACAGCTACCATGTCAGATATTGTTCTCTTGACTGCTGAAAACATTTTTCTTCTGTATGTAGGCTACAAAAAGTAGTGCTTGACGTTTATTGGCATGGTTACTTGTCTGGTGTTAAGAAAAAAGCATGAATCTTAGTAACGCTTCAGTGATGTTGGGCTTACTTACTTTCAGATGTTATTCTCTCACTTTAGTTCTCTCTTGCAAAAGGTATTGATTTCTCTCCCATGTTGTGAGATTTCTGCATGCAAGTTCCCTTTTCTTTTTGACACTTTTATGTACGGTGCCTGTTCTGCATGATTGATTTATGAATCTTTGTATAACTTGTATCTAGTAGCAATGAAGAGATATGTTTGCTAACTCTTTCTTTTCATTGATCCTTGAGATTGGGCTAATTGTGTACAATTAGTTTGTCTGTCATGTTGCAGTCAGGAAAACAATGCTGTGGAAGTATTTGTTGCTATCTTGTTTGGAAAAAGCTGATCTTTTCACAATTTGAAGTTTCAAGAGACTGCATTTGTTCACAGCAAATCAAGGATCTTTTTTATGCTGTAGATGGGCATCCCATCTAGTTGTTAATGATGAGGTTTGGCAATCTATACATGTGAAGTCTTGATTCAAAAATATTGTGTGTTTATAACAGTTTTTACAGCCGTAACTGATCTTTGACTTCTCTAGTTGTTACCAATGATGAGTTTTGGTGATCTTTACATGGGAAGTCTTCCTGTCCAAAATTGCTGCATGTTAATAACTGTTTTTCTTGTCATTTACCGTGCATGCTGAAAGTCTGAAATTGGATAATCTTTGCAAGTAGAAGTCTAGTGTCTTTTGTACACATATACAAGAATTTTTGTGTTTATCTCGTTAGTGTTCTGCTGCTTTGGTAGTGATCACACTTGTCAAACTGCTCTTCTTTGGTCAATGTTATATGACATGAAAATTAACTGGCTCATTATTAGACTCAGAACAGACAGAAGCTGTTTCTGCCAAGTGCATGACTTGTAATGCAAGACCTGCAGCTTCTCTGTTCGTTCTTGAATTCCCAAAGATTTTGGCTTCTAATGCAATGTTAAATAATGGTTAAACTTCAATTTTCATCCTTATGTTTTCTTTTGGGTGCTAATGTCATCAATATGTTGAGGCGAAGGGTGTGAGGATTTGCTTTTGTCAAGAGTGCATTAGCAGAAATGATTCAGTAGCTAAAATGCAAATGATCATTTTTAGAAAGAACTTCTGAAGGTATGGATTGCAGATGAACTTGTCACAGATTTCCTAGTAACTTGCAAACATCTCTGTAAGATAATGTGACCATTTTATTTTTAAGCTCTTACTCCTTTGATGTGGCAAGACTAAAAACTTTTGAGTGCAGGGGACTTTGGAGCTTACCGCTCTATTTTGCAATTTTTCTAAGTTCTTGTTGAGGGAATCTTTCCAATTTATTTAGATGGCTTGACAACTGTTTGCAATGTGGTTGTGGTTCTTCTCATTTCCTCTGTTATCTGCTGGAAAACGTACAAAAGAGAAACTTGCATACGATGTGTACTGTAGCATTGCTAGAGATCGTTCATTGTGCGTGCATCTGATCCTGCCCTGGTAAAGTATCAGCCCCACTATAATTTCTATTTTTCTGCAACTTCGGATCATATGATTGAATGAGACACCAATTACAATCCTATCATGTCTTACATTTGAAGGATCCATAGGAAGCTCCACTGGTATGTATATGGTTGCCTGCCTCTTGTTGGGTCAATCAGGTTTGAAGTTGTTTGGTATTTATTTGCTTTTCTCTTTCTAGGTAAAAAAAGAAAAATAAAAGTCTCCCAGTTCTTCAATTCTCACCTTCCCAGTTTTGTACAGGCGTTTTTAGACTGCTTGTGTGTGTTGTCAGGGGAGTGGAAGGGATGGTGTGCATTTGCATGAACATTTTTTTTATCCGGTCAACTTCTGCTGAAGAAAGGGGGAAAAAAATGGAGTACAGTGGAGGACTTCGATGAAAAAACTGTTAAGACTGAAAATAGAGTTGCTAACTCGTATATGTAATGACACTCTTATGAAGATAAAAATTTGTTCTGTTACAATAAATTTTTTTTATAAAATAAAATTAAAATTTTAAAATTTATATATTATTTAAAAGTATTTAATTAAAAAATAATATTTTCTTTTTATCTTGATTAAAAAAAAATTATCAAGGTTACTTGGGTTTAAAAAAAAAAATTGGTACTAATAAATATGAGATCTTTTTGTAAGATAATATTTTTTATAGATACTAAATAAATTAAAAATATATATTTAATTTTTATTTTAAAAAGGTCAAACAAAAACTATTGAGGCTAATGATCTAATCCTTCCAATGGCATCTGATAATAAGTGAATTCTGACCTCTTGGGTGCTGATATGCCTTGCCATCATATTGCTGGGAAAAGGAATTCTGGATAGGTTGCCAAACTCATCAATTCAAACCTTGAAGTGGCAAATTCTGATTTAGCTGATGCATTTCTGACTGGTTTATTATTAGCTAAACACTTCTCCTTCCGTAGAATATGGTAGGGGTTGTAAGGTGCCTCCTAAGAATTGTTGGTTTGTTTTGGGATTCTAGACCTTCGCTTATACCTTCAATTCTCATTGGAAAAATGAAGAAAAAGACCTCATTTCTCCTGTATACTCCCGTCAATATCAAAATTATTTTCAAATTCTTTGCTATTTTGAAATGATTTATTATTATTATTATTTTTTCTTTTCATGCTAGTGGAGTCCAAAATTTTACTTTGGTCAAGTAAAGCAGCAGACAAACATTTGAACGAGGACACCGACAAACTAGACTATTGAATGCATGGTTGTCTATCTGAGGACCGTCTCACTGCTACGCTTTTGCCTAAGCAACACATCATTGCTGCTACTACAATTATGGGGCCATTCAGCCAGAGACCATATCTTTTCCTTTTAAGTTAAGGTATGCATTATTTTTCTCAAAGAGGTAATGACTAATCCGCATCGTATTTTAGAGCTTAAGAAAATGTAACTCAACTCCACATCTTCTGTTACTGTGGGAATTGACCTGCGGCTCAATAAGACCAAGTGAGAATTTTTCTGAGCAGGAATAGAGATGAATAGTCAACTATTGACCTACTTTTCTTATTCCTTAGAGGAATGGCCCCGGTATACCCCTAAAAAGGGGATTCTCGCTCTACTGAATCGAAGGAATTACTCTCGCGTTTGGAAGAGCTGGTTGGGAAGGAGTTATTTTGGGAGAAAAGATTCGCTAAGAGGTGGATTCAACCATTTTAGTCAGGACAAACGAATGACTGTGCAGCATGCTCCAGAGGAGATTGACCCTTCCCCAAGTCACAACAACATTCACATTCAATTACACAAGTTCAATGAAATATAAAATCAAAAATGTTTGAAAATAAAGCAAATGAACGAATCCAGATATACCCTCTTAGCACAAGTTGAAGAGCCTTCACTTATTAATGAGATCCTCTCTTACAAGAACAACACCAGCACACCTGAAACTGCCAAAACCAATTGACCCGAAATGCTCAAGTTGATCCCTTGGGAAGAGTTTGCAGAGGAACCTTCTGGAGCACGCCCCTTTGAGGTTGTGTCTGATGCTGGACTGTCTGCAGCCGGTAACTCAGGAGCTGGTGCCGGAGCTACAGTTGGGGGTATTTCAGTACCAAAGATTGCCTCAGGCAGAAGGACCTTTTCAACTTGATAAACTGCAACAGGATCAGTTGAATCCACACTGCTGGAAATTTTAGTTTTAGACCATCCTGAATCCAAGTGAACATTTCCAGATATATCTGTGAAGTTCAAACCAAATAAGCCAGCACCGGCGAATGTACTAACCGGTCCTACTTGACTAAGATTCTTAAAATCAGCCAGAGAGT
Organism: Rhizophora mangle; assembly: GCA_037832345.1. NCBI lineage: Eukaryota > Viridiplantae > Streptophyta > Magnoliopsida > Malpighiales > Rhizophoraceae > Rhizophora > Rhizophora mangle. The sequence continues at coordinate 768,345 of JBAPLJ010001937.1, read as the reverse complement.
AATAATGTGGCAATGCATGGAAGAGCATGAGTTGCTTGAGCTGATTTTGAGTGAGGTTTGACAGGGAAGGATTCTTAAGGGATGAGAAGGCCTTAGTTGTTGGCGCAAAGATTGTGACTCCCTCCTCAGTGTTATTGGCTTGATTTTGGAAGGTGTCAATGACTTTGGTGGATTCAAGGTAGCCGAGGAATGTGTTAAATGGGCCAGCCACGGAAAGCAAGTGGGTGAGGTTTACATAAGCAGGTGCCGGTGCTGGCGCGGGAGATGGAGTAGTGGTTGGTGCTGGAGGACTTGCAGTTTGAGCATATGCAGCTGGAGAGAACAAAACTAGAAGTGTACTACTAAGCAAACAAATCATGGAAGACTCCATTATTCCAGAAATTTTTTACCGCCCTGAATACCTCAGCCGCTCCCCAGATTCCTGCAAGAGCCCAATCTCATCAATGACTAAGATCCGCTCAGCCACCACCATAAGGCACTAGCAAGCATTGAGAACCCACCCATGAAGTATGCAAAGGAATTTGACAGAGAAACTGGCATATTAACAAAATAAAACCACATCTCCATATCCACAAAACCCAAATAATCAAATTAAATTAAAAAGCCAAAAAAATGCAAAACACAATGACCCCATTACTTCTAAAGCCTAAGTCCAGATCTTGCTGGGGGTCGTGGCCAGAGTTCAGAATGAATATAAGAACCCAACTTTTTTTGTACTCTGCACTCGGGAGATGCTCAATATTTTGGCACACGAGGCACCAAAGAAGACCTATGAGAGAACATGCAAGCAAGCAAATGTAATGAAATGGCGGACGAGATTGAAATCTAGAGTAAATCAAATTAAGACTGCTGCATCTTAGAATCGCAAGAGAAACCGCACCGAAATTGCTGAATCCAAAGAAGATCAGACGCTTTTTCAGAGCCCCCGGATCATAAATCCTACTGTAACGTGGATTTCAGTACTTTATATTCTTACAATTTAGTTGCTTTGCCCGTCCTGTTTTCCTCCTAACTAAAAGTTAGTGAAAAATAGCAAGTCAAATCAAAGTCTTTATCACTGGATAAAAGTGAAAAAATGAAAGTAGGAAAGCCGCAGCCACACAATGCACATCAAACAGTTTGCAGGAGGAACAGATCTAGGCTCAGTTAATTCAAAAGTAAAACCTAACCCAACAAGAAAAATAAAAAGGATTGCTCATTGGCATTGAAGACCAAAACAAAAAATGTGACTTCGCATTAGGACCTAAAAGGCAAACGCCAAAAGTGAAGATGCCAATGAGAGTAGAGATTGAAGCACACTCACCTCGCCAAGAGAAATTGAGAGAGAGAGAGAGAGAGAGGCAATGGTGGACAACACGGGCCAATGCAGTGGCGAATGATATGAATGGAGAGTTCAGTTGATGAGACTATATAAAGATGGTTTTATTTCTAGGAGTCTAGGACTACCAAGGCGTTAAAAAGAAAGACTTGGCAGGGGTAGACCAGCTGGCGATGGTGATATTTGATACATGTAAAGGGGTGTTTTATTATGGCATGGTCATCAGGGTTAGTTTCATTTCCCATCTATGTTTAAATAAAGGAGCGCTCTTTATAATAACTTTTATTTTTTTATATATTTTTATAATATATTTTTAAAAAATATTTATATTAACATTATCAACTTATTATTGTCAATTAATATTTTAAATCTTATATAACATATAATTAAAAATATTGTAATAAAAATTTAACAGAAAAAATAAAAATAATAGATATTTGTAATTAATTGTATTGAGGTAAATAAATAATTTTAAATATATATATATTAAATTAAAAAAATTATAATATAAAAATTTAAAAAATAATTAAAAATAATAATATTATATAAAAATAATATTTAATTTAATTGTTGCACTTGCAAGATTGGATGGTTGTTTCTTGGCAAACAAAACAAAGCATGCTTTGATGGAAATCGCTTCAAGAGAGGTCCTAAGTGGGGTGGCCTATCTTAATCAACTTTCAACCAATTAGTTTTCTCCAGTCGGAAGCATCATTAGAAATTAGCATGGACGGCTCTCAATTTCTCAGGGAATTTGTCATCCCATAGTATGTTAATCTTGCACTTGCGATTGTTTACCGTTAAAACTCAAAAAGAAGGACTCACGACTGATGCAAATTGCTAACTCGCGGGGTAACTGGATAAATGACCACGTGAGAGTTTACCAGTTATACTGTGTGTATCCCTTGACGATTCAAATTTTGAAATAATATTTTTATTTCAATAAATTAAAATTTATGGGAAAATAAATTAATACATTATAGATTCGGTACATGGTGATTGGATGTAAAGATACTTCTCAAATAATAGTTTTTTTATAATTAACAAATAAATTTTAATATATAACGTGTTCTTTTTATATTATGCTAAAAAGACATTTAATGATAAAAAGACAATGGTGTTTTTTTTTCTTTTTTTTCAACCGAGCTAATAGTGAAATTATGACTTCTGCAGGGGGGAGAAGTGAAAATCCCAAAATGTCGCGGGACAATCAACGGGAAAAAGGAAGATGAAATCATCGAGGTCAAGTGAGTGGGGCCCACCACGAGATTTGGGTCAAGAACGATCCAGCTGTCGGGTTGTTGGGCCCGCTACTAGACGGGTCCCCCAATATCCAATAACACGTTGCCAACTGTTAAGGCCGTCGTCTCTCTTCTCCGACCCAAGGTCACGGTGCAATTTTTTTGTTTTTTTCAAAAAAGAAAAAAATACCGAGGAACAGAAAACAACGCAGCTCTATGAGCTTAAACCATAAACATTGTGGACCCCGCGACCGCCTATAAAGCAGTGCTGTCGCTATCCAACATAAGTTAGTTTCACAAAATATTTTAACAAAAATTTAAATTTACGACTTGTCTGGTACGAATAAATTTTTTAATTACCAAAACACAAAGTGGGTGGCACAGACTTATTCTACCGACACTGCCTGCCGCCGCATTAAGCAGCTGGAAACAACTTTTTTTCTTTCTATTTTTCGAGCCGATTTTATGCTGTAAGCAAAAGGGTTTGCGAAATTAGACCAATGATTAGTGGTGGGTTGGAGATCATAATCGTGTGTCTCTAATATTATATTCCGTACAGATGCTGGAAGAGAGCAGATTCTCAAAATATTATCACTATTCATATTCTATTAATTACAACCAAATTGGTTATTACACCACGTTGGGGGTCAAAATTGCGTACAAGATTGAAACATAGACCTATTAAAATTGAGGTAGGCAGGTGGGGTTTGTCATTTGTTGTTGTACTCGAAGCAAGGTAACATGGCAATTACAAGACTGACACGTTAGTGGGTTAGGGATTATGAATACAGCACATGAGTCTTTGCTTAAATTATTCTTTCGAATATACTTTTTTTTTTTTTTTTCTTTTTCTAAGAAGATTAGGAGCTCAATTAATGCATGCTTTCTTATGATGGTATGAAGTGGTTAGTTAAAAATGTGATTAACAACCTAATGCACAATTTTAAAAAGATAGCTGAAGTTATGTACTACCCAATTGAAACTTTATTTTTTCCCGTAAGTAACGGCAGGAGAAATCTGGGTGCTTTGGATTCTGGAAGGGTGGTTTTGGTTTGAGATAAATAAAAATCTGGATCGTCACTTCATGCATTTTGTTAGTTTGAATTACGTATTTTGATTTTGACCAATTTAGATTATGAATTTTTTTTTTTTAAATTTATAGTATTTTGAACTATAAGTTACATAAATCTTAAAAAGCAATTTCGGTTTTGAAATTTTTACTATGATAACAAATAATTATACGTCGACGTCAAGAACGAGCCATTGAGTGTAGGTAGGAGGATGGAAGGTTATTTTCAAGAGTAGCGGTTAATATTTTCCTGTCAATTTGATACGTTCAACTTATATGCCAATTCACTAGTTTGGTGGTCCTTGAATCCTAGTGGAGGATCTTCGTTTTCTCAGTCTCAAGCCTTGTTTTCTTCTCCGTCATCTTTGCATGCTGATGGGGCAAGGAAAAAGGGAAAAAGACACACAAACACACCCTGATGCACGAAACCTTTTTCTTGTTCTTTTTCTTTTTTTTCTTTTTTCAACTAGATCAAAGGCGTGTGATACCATAACCCTTTCTCGATAATACTCACTTGGTAAGAGGAATGCGTCATTAAATACCAAAATCGATTTGTTTGGATTAACTGGGCCCCTTATATAGGGTAGTGAGAAGGCTTTTCTTTTAGTTAATGTATAATAATTAACTCGTTTGCAGACGGTTTGAGCGAACCAGTTAAAAACTTGATGGGCTCAGAGGCTATAAAATAATGCGGAGACATTTACGGCCTGCAAATGAGGATGGAAGGTTACTTTTATATAAGATTATGATTAGAACAATCGTCTAGTTTTTTTTTTTTTTTTTTTTTTTTTTTGGTTTCTTTCTCTCCATGCACACTGCCAAGGTTTGGAATATAAGAGCATCTTCACAGCAACTTAAAAACTATTTTACTCTGTCTTTATTAAATTTTAAATATAAATTGTGTGAATAAACAATTTTATATTAAAAATTTTTAAAAGAAATAACGTATAAAAAATTTATAAATTGAATGACTTAAAATTTTAATTTGAAATATGGTATTAAGTTTACAAATCTATTTTTTCTTTCTCTCTGCATGCACAGCCCCAAACTTTGAGACGTAATAGCATCTTCACAACAATTTAAACCATTTTACTCTATTTTTGGTAAAATTTTAAGTGTAAGTTGGATAAATAAAAGAAATATATATTAAAAATAATAAAAAAAAAGAAAGTAACATATAAATAAAAAAATTGATAAATTCAATAACTTACAATTTTAAGTTAAAATATGACATTAAGTATAACATAAGTGAAGGTACTGGTAAAGAAAGTTCTGGCGTTAAATGGCATCCCTCTTTACAATCAACATTTTCAACCTTTGTCAATCGTCGGCGTACACTTCTCAATTAAGTGCAATGTTCAAGCAATTCACTTATATCATGTGTTTGTACACGTCTGGAAGCGCTCTAGTCTTTTAAGATATGGGTTCGCGGTTGGACGGTGTCTCACGGGGGCATGTTCACAAGCTGCAAAATCAGATGCCTGCGATTCCCATTTTGTACAAGTCCTATGGAAAGGTAAAAGCCCAATTGTCCCCAGCCCAGAATCTTTGCCATGGGAGAGGTTGTTTTTTTGGCACCAAGATGGTGGGTGTTTGGTATTGGGTGATTGTGATCAAGGTTGAATCTGACCTGCCGCTGGATAATGAGATAGCATAGGGCTTAATATTTATATTTATATTCATATATATTGGGCATTATTTTATAGCCTTGGGCGACTGGAAGCTTCGCTTCTGGCTGGAATTGAAAGAGAAAGGCATGGCTTATGATAAAAAGATGAACAATGTCAATTGATTATCCATCTCCATTGCTGTGGCAACCAGCCAACCTCATGAATTAGCAGCAACAAAAAGTGTGGAAGGTTTTTAAAAAAAGGGTAATTTGAAACCTCAAGCAGCACAACTAGAATGTTGATTGAAGAAGAAGAAGAAGACGTGTTGCAGCTTGCTTCAGGATTTCTTCATTAAGTGGCAGCCCACTCTTTTCGGATGTCAAAGGTATAGTTGATCTCCAAGTAGCACTTGTTGTCATCATCAAGGAACTGAGAAAATAGAAGAGAGAATTAAGTTGCATGATTCAGAACAGATGAGGAATTCTGAACAAAAAGAACAGAAAGTACAGCATTGATTATTGTCCTGTCGTCGTGGAAAGTCAAGGATACAGATCAACATAGACCATAACCCCAAGAATGAACTGACAGGCCAAGTGTACCATGAATAAGTACAGATTACAACTAATGGGAAATGGTCGTTGTACTTAATAAAAAAATGTAGGTGGACATAGCCGATAAATGCCCCACCATATATGTCTGTTACACAGTATAATTTACCACTAGAGTAACAAAGGACCAGTTTCCTGAGCAACTACGGAAAAAGAAAGGTCTTGGCATTCGGTTCAGGGGGATTTTTAGGCTATGTCCAGTGGCTGTTATAGAATCCCAAAGCAAATCCTCAATCAAAGCTCGATCTACAACAGAAAAGATCGATTCTAGATGTTCTGAAGAAAATTACCAGCAACATTCTTAAAGGGGCCAAGGTGGATAAAAAGACAAAAAAATGTATTGTGACAAATAAAAGAGAAGGGCAAAAATAGAAACTGACCTTGGACCTTGCGGAATATGATCCTCTAGCAAGAATGCCAGAGGGAGTAGTCTCTTCTGGCATTACATGTGTGTAAGGCTCTGGCTGAGGACTGAAGGTTCCAATCATCTCTTTTGTGCTGTCCACTGAAATCAAATTTGCTTTTTTAAGTGCAATATCCAAATGTTTTAAACATAAGCTGTGGCATCAGTTAGAGTGCTTACCCTTGATATGAGTTTTCCAGACGGTGTTGGAGTATTTGAGGCCAGATACAATGTTATTGCTCACTCGAAAAGAGAACTTCAAATTATAAGGACTTCCTTCTTTCAGTGTAAACCATAAGCCCTGGGGTTTTCCATTCTCAGGTATGGAAAGGACAATGTCAGGTCTACCAGGAGACACGATACAAAGACTAAGAAATTTCACTTCTGGGTCAAGAGTTTCTGTAATAGATCAGAGTAAAAGAAAATTAGTGCAGATTGAAATGTAGTACTGCTTTGATGGAAATCAGTAACTGATGGTTTTGTTTCACAAGTGCATCCAAGTTGGTAGGGGTGGGGTTGGTCTAAATGCACCGCATCAAGGTCGAAGATGTTCTCTTCATAGTGCATAAGATTTAATGAACAGATCAATTCCACCCACTCTTTCTCACCTAAGCTGATGGCCCACTTAACTAAGCAAATAGCATGCTGCAAAAGTCACCCCATATCTCTACAAGTTAGCCATGGTTAAAAGAGCTTAAGTTTGCAATTTTTCTTCCCAGAAGGATCCTAACAGCACCCGAATATCAATGCACGGTTAATCCCAAGACTAAGCTGACTAGACGTACCAATACCCTAATCAGTGTACAGTGTTCAAGTAATAGATCTCACGTAATGGTCAGATCAATAGAATCATGGACTAACCTTATGCATACATCGCTAATCCTAAAATATACTTTGCCAAAATGGCAGTCGCGCCTTGGCCAGAATGCTTACAGTTGTACCATCTTTCTAGCAACATACATACCAAGTAAATTATTTCCGTTGATATAGCAATGAATGAACCAGCAATAAAAAGGAATTTCCATACGTAGAAGAGAAAGACAATGGGAAATTCTCTGCTTGACCACATACTGGCTACAGAAAACATTGGACATGAAAGCAAACAAAATTAAAGGCAATTAGAAATAAGTTCTCTGCTTCATCATATAACGGGTCTCACGTGTAAAGGGTCCTGTTCCCATGCTTCAAATTTCCTTGGCAAGCTAAGCAAATATTGGAGATGAAAGAAAATAACAATTTTGAAGGCTCCGAAGACCAAATTTCAATAAATGTTGAAATTCAGTCAATGAAACAGAAGCACAATATTTACCTCCCACATTGTCAAAATCCACGCTCCCAAGAAGCTGTTCCTTCCACTTTCTGAGGCTCTCATCATCCTGAACTTTCAAAGTTCACCAGCAACACACATTATTACAGACGGCATCCACATTAAGAAAGCAAAACACTTACCAAAACAGAAAGAATGGCTTTTTTTTTTCAAACTAAATTGCACAAAAAAAAAAAAAAAAAAAAAAGCTTTTGTGAAACCTTGTCCTTCTCAAGTTGTTCTTTGAGGGTGTATTGGGGACCAAGCTGAAGTTTGTTGCTTCCCTCCTCATCTTCGTCCTCCTGAGCAGTTGCATACAAGGAAGACTCACTCATGCCTCTCCCCAAACCCCCTCCTCCTCCTGTTCCATCATCCCCATGTTCTGCTGTTTCTGGCTCCAAGTCCCCACTTTTCTCCCCTGCCGTTCCCTTCTTGTTGTCCTCAAACGCCATGCTACTAGAACTTGATGCGGCTCCAACAGCCAGAGACATCAACTCATCTATGGCAGCAAGGCGCAAAAAGTTGGAGCAATGACACAAACACAAACAAATATTGCGCTATGCCAAAGAGAGGATATTTAAGAGGTTCATGGTTTACGGGGAACATGGGAACGCGGCATTTTTTAAAATCTTCTGTGGAAAATAATTCCTTTGCGTATATGAAAAGGAAACAATGGACCAGAAAAAGGGCAAAAGATTATTTTTTTCCAAGGAAATCCAAAAACGAAGAGGGAAAGGAGACCCACAAGACACAAACAGAAGAGCCAAAAAAAACAAAAAAAAGACAAGACAAACTGGAATTTTGTCTTGTCTTCTAGCTTTTTGCTTGTGAGTTGGTGCTGAAAGTGGCAACGACCATAAAGAGAGAGAGGAAGAGACGGAAAGATTGTAGTTTTGGAGAAAAGGTCATGTGGCGATCCGAAATAACAGAGAGAGAGAGAGAGAGAGAGAAGTAGACTTCTGTTGGAACCAAGTTACAGGCCAAGATTAAAGGCGATAATGGCTCTTGTCCCTTTGACTCTTTCTTTACGTAAATAGCGACTCTTCCTCTATACTATTTAATAGCGATGATGGTCCTCTTTGTTGATGAATGGCTGATGCCAATGGCCATGCAAGAATTAATGGTCTTCTGGCCCTGCTAGTCTCTTGTTGGGTAACTTTAATTTCAGCTTTCGGTCTTTCTCACTTAAATGATACGTGCATTGGTTGAGGTTTCTTTATTAAGGTTACCTTCCGAGTACTCTTAATTTTTTCGGAGTAATAGCACCGTAAGCACGATTCGACCTTTCAGAGACAGGAGCATAACGGTTTGGTTCTATAATCGTCAGAGTAATGCAAGGAATCGAACATCTGGCCGTTCACCAAGGTGGGACGAGATTTCTTTTGGAATTTCAAGCTTGCGCAGGGTGAGGAATGGCACAAAGAGACAATTTAAACTCTCCCAAGATTGTCTCCTACGACTGGACCACCGATGACCCATGTCTTCCCTTTTATTTTGTGCCGTAAAAATGGTTCCTTTTTTCCAAAAGCATTTCAAAGGTCAAAGTACAAAGAGAATAATCAAGAGACAGGTGCCTTTCATAATTGAATTATCATGCATTTTGCCTTTAACAAAGGTTTTAACACTTTCTGCACCCAAAAAAAACAAGAAAACCCCAGTTGATGGTTGTTTTGATTAAGGCCGCTAACGATTATCCAAAATATGTATATGGTGCAAGTTAACATTCGTGGAATATAGGCGAGTTCGCACGAAGAAAAAATATACAAAATTTTGAAAACATTTAATTGAAGAATTGAAATTTTTTTTTTCTATTTTTCCATCTAAATCCTCGTGAAAAATATGTGTTTTTGCTTGAAATGGTGTGTATGTCATCGTGTCTCTCACTAATTCAAAAAAATAAAATCAGAGAAAAAGATCATCATGCAAGTGGGTCCAGTCCATTTGCTAAAGCGTACTCCACTTGGGCTCGTTTTCAACCTCTTGTGTTGGATGGCCTCTAGGGGGCCCTCTCAGCTCCATCATGAGCTCAGTAGATCATATACCATTGGGTCTTGGGACACTATCCAACATTCATTTCATTTCGGATACGATACGACCAAACACTTGCCTTGGGCTTAGGTCCAACAAAGGGCGATTACGCGGTGCGAGTACTGGTTAAAAAAAATAAAAATGAAATGTGTGCAATTGAAACAGTATCGTTAGTTCAAGGGTTCTAGAATATCAAGTTCGAGTCTTACTAAATATTAATTAAACACATGGGAAATTATATGTGCAATTGCGCATGCTTTTTACTTGTTGTTTTTGTAGACCAATTTCATAGACCCATTTCTAATTTTATATAACATTAAAAGAAATTTGATAATAACTCTATTTTAAAGACTAAATTTTCGAATTCTATTTTCAATTTAAGTGAGTTAACAAAAATAAGATTTGAGAATTAATTGGCATAATTATGTAGAGATTAAAATATCTCTTGTACTTCATTTCCACAAACATCCTTAGATAACCTTACCGGTTCGGTCTGGATTTGAAATTCATACTTTAATCTTAAATGGATCTATAGGTAAATTTGATAGGTCTGGTTCTAAAACCCTCCCTTCGTAAGTTTGTTCTTTTTGGTAAATAAATCGAGAGGAAGGCAAGCTTTCTGTTACACTTCCAAGAAGCATGCGCCTCTCACAGTAATTTAGTGATTCTTTGTAACAATTTTAGCGAGACTAAGTTTTTTTCATGATTACGATGATGTGCAAATTTCAAATTTACTTCCTTTGATTGATACATGTAATCAAGATTCAATGGGGATTTCTATGATTTCTTCTTGACGATGAACATAAAGGGTTACCTTTTACGTCCTTCGATTGATAATACACATTAAATCAAGATTGAATCGGGAATTTTCTTGATTAATCGAGAGATGCATCTGATGCGTGGACTAAGCTTTGCTTTCTTTGCCCATTTGTTTACATCTTCTGGGGAGTATGGTTTGTTAAGTCAAACAGGGATTAAATCATCTTTATATATATAAAATAAAATAACAAAAGAAAGGAGAACGTAGTGATATGTAGTCCAGGTCAAAGATCAATTATTGTTCTTTTTTAATTCAATCGCTTGATGAAAAAATTTACTATTCTCTTATTTTTTTTTATACTTAAGCATATTAAATTTAAAATATATCAGTCTGTTTGCTATAATGTCTCTTTTAATTAAGGAGAAACACGATTATAAGAATTCAAATTCAAATTGAAGTTGTGAAAAATATGTTTATTTATCACCAAACCTAATGTCAAGGGATGTCTCCATCGCATTTTGTTTGTGTTCATCAACATTATTTAATGGTTGCTGCAAGTGGTGCTGACACAAGCGAAGTTAAATCAAAATAGGGGCCAACGGTTCTTTTTTTTTTTTTTTTTTTTTTACTTTTTTCTTTTTCTTTTTTTTGTTTTTTGATATTTACGGTAAGGAGCCAAGGGCCAACGTTGTAGTCGTTTCTTTTTTGTTTTTTCTTTTTCTTTTTTTTTTTTTTTTTTTTTCATTTTATTTTATTTTATTTGAAGATTTCAAAAGTTCGTATTGATGTTACAGGGAGATTCTATTCCTAATTACTTTCACGCCTCAATCTAAATCTATTTTTCTCAATTCAGTCAAATGCGTGACACAGGCGTACTCAAATCAAGCGATTTATGAAAATTGTCTGATTATGACCAGACCTTAAAGTGGAATTTAGTCAACAAATTACAAAACATACGGTCATATATATCCCTCCCTCTCACTTGTCACTTGTCACTTGTCGCTGCCAGCCACCCAAGAAAACTACAACTTCCCATCTTGTTTGCCATCGAATAATGACGTGGAAACAGCATCATTCCACGTGGTCGGTCTCGTGCTTGACGCCTGGCGTGATTCCATTGGAAGCCCGAGCTGCAAAAGGCCACGTGGGCTCCACCCGTGGGGCCAGTCCCACCGCCCTAGGACTTATCTTTTCTACTTCTTTAGACTTCACAGAACCCTAGCCCTTCCCTGCTAATTTTGAGGATTATTGAGTGGAAACGAAGCGGGTTGAGGAGAGCAGATCGTGGATTGCTGCTCTGGATTCCGAGGACGCTTACTGATGCCCACTAGCGTACGAAGGTTTCAATTGCAAGGATCCTGATATAGGGATCTACAAAATTACTAGTAAAATTCCTTGGCACGATCACATCTGACGAGGTTGTGAATAGTGTACAACTACAATTACATCCGTTCCCGTGCCCAATATTCCACTTTGATGGCGTTCCCGATTAATTCAGATTCGTTTTCATATGTTATTCTTTGAATGTTTTCTACTGTTGCATTAGCACAAGACTTCTAACAAATAAAATATTTTTATGCAAGATGGATGTTAACAATGATAACCCTTCTAGACGCGATTAAGCTAACTCAACAAAAAGGTAGGGGCACGAAAGACTCTTTAAGCATGTGATCACACAGGCCATGGATGGTCGTTGTTGTACAAAATCCGCCAGTGTATATTTGGCTGGAATTCTTGTAAAAGGAGGGCCTGGGAAAAAGGTGGCCGTATTTGGAGGCCGCCTGGGAGCGCGGACAACGTAAAGTGCCAGAGTTTTATTCGTTTCTTTCAAGTAAATTATGGCCATTGGTGGCGCCTTGGGACCAGTAATAAATTGACGCAGGCCAAACTTAATGTTGATTGCCAAAGTTAATTATAACCCGTACCCAAAGTTTTTAACCCCCTTTGATCACTCGGTTGCCAGCTTAACGTTGATTGCCACAGTAAATTATACCCCTACGCTCATCCTTTTCCAATTTAGATTTGTTCTAGTTTGTTCAGGATCACTACACGATCAGGTTGGTCTGCCACATGAATGGATGAGATTCTGCTATTTCTCAACTTTCTGTGGACAATTGATCCTCAACAACTGTACAGTTACACATGTAAAAGAAGTAAAAAGAACAGTAGTGCAACAAATGAGCAGAGAACATGCAAGAGTGGATGTTCAATCAGGTCACCTACACGACCGACTGCACGGAGCACAGAAGGACACAAAACGAATGGGGGGGCCATGATGACTTGGATGAAAATGCTGGCCTCCATTATTAAAACCCTTTTGTTTTACCAACCAAAAGGGTACAAACCAAAGTTGCATTAAAAATAGACAAATCCCGTGTCTTCAAGAGTCCACGATGGCATAATTACTCGACATGCAAATATTCCTGAATTCTGTAAAATTAGGTCTCAAATCTCAAAGATTCTTCAAGTGCAAATCCCACAACTCCCTCTCATCTAAACTTTGTGACCCCCTGAGATAAGGCAAAAAAAAAGAAGGGCTTTTAACCTTTTGTTTTTAGTCTAATTCATTTTAATATAGTACAATGAAAAATGAAATATATGTTAGTTAATTTTTTTTTTAAAGTTAATATGCAAAAATAGTATAAAAATATTTATTGGCAAATATCTTAATTTTACTCACATTGATTATAAATGAATGAAAATACATAAAAAAAAAAAATGTATTAGTAATATATATGTATCAATAATATATTTTCATAATGAGATATTAAAAAATAATTAATAATATTTAAAATTGAATTTAAAAATAAAAAATTTTAAGATTAAATTAAAAAAAATTTAAAAAGTTGAAGGCCTTTTTTTTTTTTTTTTTGTGGCTTATTCTCCCTCAGCTTTTTACAGCTCTATATAAATCATCTCCAAGTGAGCTTCCCTGCATCAAAATACTCCGTCTAGTCTCAAAGCAAAAACTTCTCTACTTCCTTTGCTCACTTTGGTTTCTTAAGTTCTATCTACATTTTTTTTGATCAACTTTCCTTTGAATCAAGATAATGGCCACTGCTGAGGTAACTTATCACTATTTCCTCGCAAAACATTTTAGTCGAAGCTTTATGAGCTGAAAGGGTCACGTTGTGATACAAAAGAAAAGTGGTTGATTTGCCCACCGGTTATATATGTGAAAATTGCTTCTATGTAATCTTGCAGAAATTGTTTACTTATAGAAGTTGCGTAATGAATATCTGGATAGACACCTAGTTACCTGCTTGTGTATAGTTAACCAGATCTTATGAGATCTTGATTTCTTGCAACTCAAATCCTTTTACTTTGGCTGATGCAAGTAAGTTCGAAGAGCTAGCTTAGTGTTGGTATTGGAAATCATATACCATTTAGCACCTGGCATCCCGTATGAGATCTTCTTGCATTCGATCTCGTAAATTATATATTTCTTGCCAATTTGGTCTGCCACAGGTCGGTCCGTCTCTTAGACGGTTTTTAGGAACAGCCATAAATAGCATGAAATCAAATGCCAGTATATCAGCTTTTGATTAGTTATTCCATTGGGATTTCTGCCAAAAGATGTTTTGATTTCCTGCAGGTTGTATCAGCACAGACTGTACTTACAGAAGAGAAAAAGGAGGAAACGATCAACGTATCGGAGACCCCCAAAGAGGAAACTGTCGCGCCACCACCGGAACCAAAGCCAGCCAGTGAAGAGCCTAAGGCAGAAGAGGCAGTTGAAGTATCTGAAAAACATGTGGCACCAGAACCTGAAGCGGCAGCTGAGGTAGAGACTAAAGTGGTGGAAGAAGAGAAGAACGTTGTAAAAGAAGAGCCAGCAGCAGAGAAAGCTGCCGAAGAGGAGCCTCCAAAGGAAACACCAGAAGCAGTTGCTGAGGAAGGGTGTCCACAGGAAACTCCACAGCCTGCTGCTACTGAGGAGGCTAAAGAGACTGCTGAGTCTGATGAGAACGCAGCTGCAGCAGAACCAGGGACCGCAGTTGAGGATCCAAAAGGGGAAGTTAAGGAAGAGGAGAAGCCTGCTGAGGCTAAGGAGGTCTCCCCGGTTGAGAAGCCTGAGTAATAACTGAGTTCTGCTGGCATGGTGTTGGTGAAAGTTTGTCCGGTTGTGTTTCTAGCTTGGATCAAGTTGCATGAGTTGTTACATCTAACTTGTGGTTTAATAAAGGACTAGTACCATAGGTTCATGGGGCCTGGGAGTTCTAGTCATGAATGTGTCCTACGTACTTGGATTTCACCAATGTGAACTCACCACACGGCAGATATGCATTGGCACAGTTGACGTGCAAGAACGTGGTCCATGGTTCACAGTGAATTTTGTGTGTCAATTTTGCTATGTGGTTTGTGTCCATTGGCTGAAACTAGGTTGATGAGTTTTATTTGGGTTGATGTTGTTAATGATAATAGTAGTATATGATGGTACTTTGTTCAATAATAGTAATATATATATGCTACTTTTTCTCTCAACTTCTACATTTTGTTTAAGACTCTTGTCTTTTGCTCAAGAGAAAGGCCGGTTTGAGGCACTGATTCCCTCGCATGACTCATGGGATTTTCCGAATGTATTGAAAATATAAAGGAAACTGTCAGGAAATTAATTAAAACAGATTAGAAGGAAAAAAGAAATTAAGAAGACGAAAATGAAGAGAAACACTAGATTAAATTTACAGGCTTCACGTGGCTCAAGCCAATGTCATATTTGGTGTTGCATTATCCATCAAAGTTTAGATGTAAGAACGTCAATCAAAATGCTACAATTTTTATTTTTTATTTGTTACTTTTTTTTTACTATAAATTATAAAATAAAGATATTTTTTTTTTATAAATGTCATATGTTCATTCTTAAATATAAATTTTAAGTTATTAATTATTAGAGTATTTTTTTTTTTTAAAAAAAACTTTTTAGTTGTTATTTTACAGGTTGAGACAAGCTTAATTAAAATCCGGATCCAATTCCATGGGAAACCTTAGAACTATTTACTCTCTGTTCAAAAGCCCATCAATGTCTACACCCAACCCATCAAAATTTGGATGGACCATGAGATGCTGGTCAATGTCCAACCCCAAAAAAAAAAAAAACAGAGATATTACCTAATTTAACGGTTCATGTTCTTCGAGGCAAGAGGAACAGAAATGGCTACCTTGTTCCCAAATTCAAGAATGACAACAGGCAGAGATGAAGTGTACGTGGCAGCAGTACCCCTCAGAGCCACAAAAGGACCAGCCCAGTTACTCACGTCTGCCGCTTTCTCTCTAAAACTTTGGGATTTGCAGCATTTCATGGTCATCATTAAACCCAGTTCACCAACTTCGCATTCTCAGGTCCTCTGCTATTCATTCTTTATTATCGTCACTTGGGTTCTCTACGTGCTGTTACTCCATTTTTTTTTTATGCCTTTTCTTTTTGGTTTCCCCAATCTTTCTGTACTGTAATCTCCGTACTCCCCATGGTTTTGGGTATGCTTATCTGGTTATCTTGTAGTTGGCTATGCATTAGGCTGTATAACGTGTGGTTAATTTTCTCTCCAAATTTTGGTCTATAAAATCCCGGATTTTCTCTTAACATTAGCAATTAAATAGAGTCCGATCAAAGAAAGAAAGGATTGAATTGCAATTAGGCCACCAATTGTTCTACATAGAAATCGAAGCCACGGGTACTTACTGAGATTCTGAGCCAGTATATTTTTTATATTGTAGGCTGTGGCTTTTGATTTTCAGCCAAAAGATCCAGAAAACATATATACAGCTCTTGCTGTTCTGTCTGGTAGACCAGTACCAGGTAAGGCCAAGTAATTTGATTCCACTGAATCTGCATAATTGGGTTTGGTTGTGGTGTTATGTCAATCTTTTATTTTTAATCCATGGTCTAGTGAAAATAATAAAGTTACTTAATTACGACTTAGAAATTATAGGCTGATGTTATGAAGACAACCTTTTTATAAACTTTCCTCAAAACTCTATAGCGTGGGAGTTTTGTGAAATTTGGTTGTGGAAACTGCTCCATTTCGTCCTGTCCTAAGGGACATGTGACTTGTTCTGCCGCATATGTGCTTGTGGAAACTGGCAGAAAAGTTTCCTTCCCAAGAAGTTTTTTGTGAAGTTTAATCTGATGGCGTGCATTTTTTTTCTTGTTACATGTGATGTTCTCCACAATTCTATTCTTTCAGGATCTGTTCTTGTAAGAAAGTTGACCAAGATACCAAAAAGCAGGTGCTGGCTTGTTGGAGCCTCCAAAGTGGATGCCATTAGTGTTGCAACTGAATTCAACAATAGCTGGCACACTGATTTGAGGGTTGGCTATCATGACTGCCGCAATTATACAAACGGTAATGAATGAATGAATGAATTCCTTTTGTCTTGGCACATGTTCTAATTCGATCATTGGGGTTTCCCTTTTTTATTTTCTGCTCCCTGAACTTATTCTTTTTGCTCCTTGGAAGGATTGGTAGAGCTTCTTATTGGTGAAAAGCTTGTGTTAGACCGTTTGAGAAGAAGCACTGGTGATCAGACTAGAGAATGAGCTGCGAATGATGTACAAAGACCAAGCGTTCTCTCATTTTTTAAAGCAAATCAAAAAAATAAAATTTCAAAGTTTGATTTTCCTCTCGTTATTATCAAAAGGAATGAAATCAGTAAGGAGACTTGTTTCTGCTCGACGTGACTTGTCGGAGGCCGTGAGCAGATATCTCGGATGTCCGAGAAATAAATCTCAGCCAATCCAGACATCTAAAAAGCAATCTTGAAAATCAGACGTCCATTTTGTCGCAGTAATCCCCGTGCCCACCGGGCCGTCCAACATCGTCACTGCTAATGGAGGTGACTCCAAGTTCCAAATCCAGACGTCTACGCAACCTACCGCCCGGGCACGCGACCTTCGGATCGCGACAGCGATGTGGGTTTTAGCAATTGGTGAACAACCACAACAAGGAAAGAAAGAGAAAAAAAAAGAGGCTAGCCGAACAAGAACAATCAAAATATCTGAACAGGCAAGAGAGAAACACAACGAACTAAAGCCAGATTTGAAAACCCCAATCAAGCAGGAAGCTTTCAGGAAAAAGAGGCTATCACTTCATTTTTTATATACCGATGAGGCTGTCTAATGAACTGAAGCAAGCCACATGAACTACGGCTTCAAACCAATTTGGCATCCCTTGAATTGAAATATCTCTGAATGTTCCAGAATTTGGATTGTAGGAAGCTAGAGCTCTGCAATCATATTTCAACAAAATCTCACCATTCTTCAGGCCGCATAAAACTCGAGCAAATGATCTGTTTCGATAAAATTTTGAAACGTTCAAGGAACGATCCACCACGCTTTCTTCTAATCCCCTTGGCACATGAGTTCCAATGCTGAATTCCTTCATCCAAGACTCTTGCACCCCATAATCCTTCATAATCCAAATCTCAAACTGTCCACGGTTGCCATGAAAAGCTGCAGAAAGACATCCTCTTAAAACAACCAAATCATAGCTGCGCCCGTTAAGGTCAGCTGAATCAGGTTTTGGGACTTCCCGGAACTGCTCATCGGCCAAGTCAAAGGAGATGAGCCCACGGCCTGTACGATACCTACACGGCCAATTGATCCAGTGGAGCCTTCCATTCACCAAGACCTGTCCGGGTGATCCAATCAAACGATTACTTACGGGTCGTAAACTCCTCCACGCAGGGCTGCCAAGAGTTAAGACGTGAACTTCTGATTTTGATCTGAACGGATGACGAAGAGGAAAAAGATGAGAGTGGTTCTTGTAGGGATTAAGTCTCGTGATCTGAACCACCTTGTACTCCTTTGTCGTTGGAAGGAAACCAAATCCAAACACTGTCCATTGATCTGAATCCTGCGTGGAAGGAGGCAGCTCTATAGACTCGCTAGTGAAAGGATTGTACACATGGAGTGAACCGTTATCTAGTGGTTCACGCAAACATAGCAAGCCATTGCAGGAGCCTAGGATCCGGAAATCAATTGCCGATGAGGGGACAGGGATTTTCTTCACCATCCCAAATTCTTCATTGTGAGCATAGAAATATGCAGCATAAAGTTGGTTTCCTGCAGGATAATCGCAGTGCAAGATAAGGCAAGTGTTGCCCTCTACCCAGCGTGCAAAATGCAAATCAACAAAAACTGGGTCTTGAGACATGGTACGCCAAGATCGGCATACGAGCTTAACATCAAGAATTGTCTTCGTGGGTAGTCTCGAAAGTATGTCGAGCAAAACCTCCCGCGGAAGCCTCTCCATCGCACTTGCTGGCCTAAGTTCTTTTGATCTTCCTTCTCGATAACGCTGCAATATCCATTTCAGTTTTAGCGTACATATTCCCAAATAGATCTATTCAACAAGGGACAAGATTAATAATCAAATAAAGTAAATTAAATTTACCCCTTTCTGCAAAACAGCTGCTGCTTGCAGTCTCTGCTCTCTACCATTGCATCTTACCACAACGTAGCATTAAATTTCTCAAAATTCGTCTTTGGATGGGGCCAAGAAATCGAACAGTCATTGCCCGCCTGAGCAATGAGCAACAAGAAAGGGAATTTAACCAACTTTCATAGCCAAACCGACGTTTCTTACACGGACACGCCTCTTCAAGAGTAGATAAGACAGCGGACAGGAGCCGAAAATGTGTCCGCTAGAACTTTTTTGACAAGCGGAATGGGGGACACGGGATTCGTGTATGTTGGACAATCCGACTGACAACGTTTGGACTTCTTTTCTAATTTTGACGACAAAAATAATACCTCAACTAAAATCTTCGTACTCGCTCCTTCCATCGCGGTTGATTTGCCTGTTCTCCTTCTCCAATCCGCTCATTTCTTTAATTTATCCGTGTGCGCGCGCGCACACAGAATATATATATATATATATATATATATATATATATATATATATATATTATTTTTTTTTTAATTAATAAAATATATTATATATCTCAAAAAAATTAATTTTTTATATTTTAATTTTTAATTTTTAATTTATCGTCAGATGCTGTTTGGGCCCCTTCACTTCTCTGTTCTCCAAAATCAATTTGGACTCTGAATCTTGATTCGACTACTGGTCCTTTCCCTCCCCAAAAAACCCAACTTCAATCGGCGAGAAAGTTGCGAATGGTTGAAATTTCGGAAAATCCACCACCCCGGGCCCCACCCAAAACTAAACCACTCATAAATGCAGAGATTTTTTTGGGTGGAGTGGATTTATGAATTAATCATGGAATGGGGTTGGAGAGTCTGTTGCTTTTTTTAATTTGCCATTCTTCCCCTACAGCTTCCTTACCCTTTTTATCCTCTTTTTTTTTTTTTTTTTTTTTTTCTCTCTCTCTCTTAAATCCTTGTTTTTTAAGAATTTATGGGCACAGGCCTCTGGAGCTGGGCCATTTTCCAATTGAGTGTAATTCTACCTTGGGCTTTTAATCCAACAAACAGGAAAAAAAGTTTGGGCTTTCTTTCGGCCCTCAGAGCCTAAAGGCAGCCATGTCTCTCCCCTCTGATTTTTGGAATAATATAATATATTTCTAATTAAAAGGCCAGCGGAGGGCGGACCAGAGAGTACCACCGATGCCCCCATGGTCTGGCCTCAAGTGATCAGCGGACGGTACTTAAATCTGATAAATCTTAGGTTTGATTTTTATTTGGATTATTAATCTTTAACAAATTAAATATCTATGCCTCAGTGCCTCATTTCGTAGAAAATATTTTTAGCTTTGCCATTTGGGTCAATTGCTCTCCATAAGAATTATGTACCCACAAAAAAATAAAATAAAATAAAATAAAAAGAAAAATGGAGACCGACATTATTAGTGCGTCTAATCCAATAAGTCGGAGAAGCACAGTTATCCATTTGCACGATGGAAAATGGAGCAGTTGTTTGACTTTACATTGGCCGATCACGCGTGAAGGTCCATGCCTTTTTTTTAAAAAAAAAAAAAAAAAAGAAAAAAATTTAACTTCTTTACTTTGACACTTCGGATATAATCTTGTATAAATCTCCTTTGATTGAACTTGGCTTCAACTTGAAGATGGTGGAATTTGACTTCATTTTTATTTTTTTTCTTTTTTGAACTTTTTTCATTTGGTTTACTATTACATTTTTTCTCCACATGGGTAATGAAGTACATTTTGTGGAAAATGCAATATATATATTTGGACAATGCAATAGATTCTCGCGAAAATGAAGTACTTGTTCTTAGAAATGCAATACATTTTGCTTTTTTTTTTTTTTATAAAAAAAAAAGAAAAATAAAAGATATTGCAATTGAAAAAATAGAGTATATTTTTGAAAGTCTTTTTTTTTTTTTTTTTTTGACAATACGATACATTTTTCAAAAGGTAGGATATACTTTCTTGACAATATAGTACATTTTAATTTATTTCTAATATATATATATATATATATATATATATATATATATATATATATATATATATGTCACTACAGGTGGACCACGAGTCACAACATGTGGCCTCTGTGATTTCCGAAAGGGAGTTTGGGCAATAGGCCATTAAATTTGAAGATATACGTAACGAACATTCTTTTATTAGAAATCGAATGATGTGTCGGTTGATCACTAGTGATTTCTAAAAATTATCCTACAACTTTATAAATTAAGTAAATGATGTGACATGTCTTACAATTAAGCACCTAGCTTCCTTGCAGGAACGTGAAAATTTTGATACATCTCAAACATGAATTTATATTGTATTATAAATGAATATTTGTGTTAATATTATTAATTATAATTATAAACATTAATCAATTTAAAAATTTGTAACCACCGATTATAAAAGTGAAATGTGTAAATCATCATTTGCAACTTATCAACTCGATTGCGGACATACAACATTTCATTAAAAGACATACATGCTGGTAAATTGATGGTTCAGAATATATTTAGTATAAAAATCTTAAATGAAGTCTTGATATTCTTACCATTTCTCGGTTAAATTATAGCTTTGTCGGTATGTCGGCTTAGCTGGACCCACAATACAAACATAAATCACCACAGGGTTGCAAAAAAGGCATCCCATGAGCCTTTGCGATAGGCACTGGCACTAAGAACGTCACCACTAACTTGACATTATCGATTCTGAAAAAGTTTGTGATCAGAAAATTTAATTAAAAAATATTGGAAATGTAAATTTTATTATATATATCAAAAATTTTAATTTCTGATAAAAAAATAAATTTAGAATTAGATCAGTCAATTATGTAATTAAAATTTAAAAAATGTGTAATAAATATATTTTAATATTTTTTTAGAAAAAAATTTTTGCCTGCTACATAATTTAATGTTACCATTATAAAGATATTAATTTTATGAGAAAAATTGAAATTTAATAAATATTTTTATTTTCAATAAAACTGAAATTATGATACTTATCAATTACCCCTCTTTAAAAAGCCAGCCCTAGCTGTTCTTCTATGTTACTTCTTCACCTCCACACCGCAAACCAATAAGAGTCTAAGTGCGCGCGCGCACACACGAACTCTAAATCTTCCCGGTGTTGCACTTCGAGATGTGGCGGACCTTGGCGAGATTGGCCCGGAGCATGCGGAACATTAGGAAAAGCCCTCGAGTAGCCGATGAGAGCATGTTTAATGGCGCTGATGGGGCTGCTGATCAGTATCCAATCTTGGACGCGGCGGCGCATAGACGGCATAGCTTCTCTGCCGTATTTGATGTTGTTCTTGCACCCCTCAATGTTCTTTCTTGCTTCTCGCAACCTTATGTCAGTGTGGGGCAGACAGCCTCTGGCTGTCTGGCGAGTTTGGGCAGCAGTCAGAGATGAACTATCATATGGTAAATGACAGCATGCGCTATGCCATCTTGATGTAGGCTTGTGTGTATCTGCAAGGATTAATTGTTGGGGGTAGGAGAAAGATATGCAATTTTTGATCTTGTAATCATGTAGAAAGTATTCGGGTCTTTTTTTTTTTCTCAAATTAAGAATGGCCTTTCTTCTTCTTCTTCTTCTTCTTCGTCGACGTCGTCGTCTTCTTCTTCTTCTTCTTCTAATGGATTGTGATAAATGTAAAAAGCATATCTTTCGGCATCTATTTGGATAATATCTGATATCGTTCCATTCTGATCGATGTCCACGAGGAGACTCTTTTGATGATGCTACTTGGGACGTATCCAATTTGGTGTTTTCGTGTCACAGAAGACCGTTCTGTTGCTATTTCTAACCTTAACTCTGGAGTTTTTTTTTTTTTTTTTTTTGGGTTGGGGCGGGGGGGGGAACGAACTCCCAAGTCATTATTTTAGTTTTTTTTTTTTTTTACCAGTAAAAGTCAGTGACTGTACAATTGGGGAAATGCGTCTGAGTAACTTAATGAAGGGATATTGAGGAAACAGCCAGGAATGGAAGGAGCTTGAAACTATGGGTGCTTCCTGTTTACCATTTTGCTAATTGTTTTCAACGATTGGGCGAAATGAACGTGAGCAACTGACAAGTAAAGGTGGCATACAGCAAACAAGAAAGAAGCTAGACACTAACGGCGCTTTCTGTTTTTGCCTTTCTCTGACAGCCCGATGTATTATGGCTGTAAAGTTTGGCTTGGAGCCTTACAGAGAAGAAAGCACTCTTTTGTGGATCAAAATCATCATTTGTGGCTAAACCCATTGTCAATCCAATTGCTGTGATGCCTTAATTTTCCAAGAATCATATAATCTGGAATTGACAAAAGAAGCATCTAGCCAGAAAGCTACATTACTGTCCATTTCCTCTAGGCCAGGATGAGTCCACCTTGATAAATATATGGCTTCTGCTTGGGCCTTGTCATTAGCAAAGGAGAAGCGTGATTCTCTGGCCAAACCTTGTTTATTCTGTGTAAGCTTAGGGTATTGGAATAAGTACCAAAGTTTTGGTACATCTTACAAGCCTCCACTTTACCAAACAGCAGCTATCGCCCGTACCACATCATAGATTCCACTAAAATTAACAACTTTGACGGCAACTAAGTCATGGTAATTAACATTCATCTTTTATCTCGAGGCTTCAGACCTCTCTCTCTCTCTCTCTCTCTCTTTTTCTCCATTAAAGATATCGAAATCGTGTAATACAACAAGCTTGACAAATCACGACCTACATTTAAGATGCATTAACTTATCCACGTCCATAACTTTACCAATCACGCTCTATGCTGTTTAAATTTGGTTTCGATAATTCCCTGACATCAAAACAAAACCTTAAAATTGTTGGTAATGATGAGAAGATGGTTGAAGTGCCCAAAACTTCAAACGGCAAAGGAGAGGCTAAGAAAATACCGAGTGATGTGGCCAGTGGCTTTGTGTCCATAATTAGTGCAACGTAAAAACAAAGTCAAAGGCTCCAAAAGTTAATGGGTACAAATTAAAGGATGAGTGAGTGCATGCGTGAGTGCTGCCAACCATATTTTAGTGGTAGTTTGACTGCGTTTTCTTCCGCTAGATATTTCCTCACGTTGTACGCATAGTCTTGGTTGGTGACAGAACTTGCAAAATGTTCTCCACAGCATTTTTTCTTCCCCACGGAGCCTCATTGATTGGCCTGACAGAGTTTATAGAAATAACAAACGGCCAGAAAATGATTTCAGGATGCAGGAGAATCTATTAAGAATTCCAAGGCACAGGTCTACAGAAACTCTGAATCTTCCCAATGCCGGCTGACTCTTAGAGCCGTCTACTGCAGCGTGGGGGTGACTTGGGCGAGCCTGGAACCCGTAAGTTAATGAAATGTCCCTGTCGTTGTGGTGCAAAAACTTATGAAAAATACAATGATAGCATTTCCCCACTTCAGCCTAAGTCGTACACATTGTTCTAATTGTGACATCATTCATTAATTCCTAGTGAAACCATTAAGCATGCTGATAATTAATCAAGGAAAGGAAAAATGATTTGATTGGGGGTGGTAAAAGTACAGGAGCCTCGCGAGACTAACCGATATCCATTACATTATCCCGTGTCTGTATTAATCAAATTAATAATCATACATTATTGGAAGTTATACTGTGCTGGGGTCAGGTGCACATGCACTTTAATTTCCAACAAATTTAAAAGTACGTGGTGGTGTACCATCTGACGATCATGTGCAATAAAATATATATTTTTCATTTATTATTATTATTGTCAAGTGGATGGATAATGAACAAAATACTAATATAAGAAGCCAAAAACAAAAAAGTAAATAGAATAATTAAATGTACACCTCGTGGTTATCTTTAACGTTTCTTTAAAGTTTCTAAGTGATGAATAACTCGTTAAATGAAGAAATAATTATTCTTTATTGTATAATCCAAGTACAATAAGCTTCTAAATAGAAACCAATAAACACACACACACACACACACACACATTTTCTCCATATTTTCGTCCTTTTTTTCATTTTTTCCTCAGGAGGAATGGCTAAACCTAATTTGGGCCTAATACCACCTGTCGTTATTGATGGTAACATCGAACGCAAGATCCATCAATAATTACAACCAAAGTACTTTCCGAAGTCCTTTCATTTTTTTTCTTTTCTTTTGCTTCATGAACAAGATTTGGAAGTGGCGGCTTTAATCTCTTCCATATCTTAATTCAACCTTTCACCCTTTTTTTTCCCCAACTTTTCACTTTTAGCACAGTCTGACAATGACTGGCAGATTAAATTACATTGATATCAATAACAGTAACGCATGGCATCAATGACAACATGATGGGAATAATTGAGTTAACGACTGTGTTAGAGTCTGTATAAGATGAAATCAAACTAAAATGGACGTATACTTGTATCCCCCAAGATACAGTAAATTTGTAATAAAAGGGTAAGTGGTTTTCCCGGCATTGCGATTGTTATGAATTGCTTGCTTGGATCAAATGACAAGTAAAGACATCCATGTGTCTTGGAACCCTTTGCCTTGAATTTGATTTTTTTTTTTTTTTTTTTTTTATCAATCACAAGACTCATTAGAGTCGATCATATTGAAAATAAAGATTTAAATTCTTAAGTATTAAGATGTTGAGGTATGGACATGAAAAAATTTAATTTTTGCTTAATCATTCTTGCCAAGTAAGAATTCCTTTTTATTCTTTTTCCTCTATAAAGCTAAGTCAGCTTTGGGTCTGGTGTTAGATATGCTTTCCGTTTAAATTTATTTAAGAAGTCGCAATGATTGTGTGATTATTGGCAATTAGGCTGAGTTAATAAAGTTTGCAGCCTGCTTTGATTACTTTGGGATCCCTGCTCTGGAGTATCATTACATGCTTTTCAAGGCAATTTTTTTCTTCGGCCTACTGGAGTTCTGGGTCTAAATGCTTCCAAAAGCCCAACCCATTTCCTTGAAACGCGCGAACACTAAAAGATTTAGTTAATATTATTGCTGGGTAGGGCTTTTCAAAGGAGACACGATAATGGGGCTGGTAATTTTGTTTTGTTTTAGAATTCTGGTGTCTAGATCAATTTTCAAGTTTCTCTCCGAGAAGGGCAGCTATTGTACTTATCTGGGAAGAACCAAAGAAAGTTGCCGGGTAGAAACGTAGGAAGCCGCTAATTTAACATCCTGCCGGGATCATTTGGCCGGAGATTTTGGGTTTGACATTGGCACACACAGATTTTGCAGGGCCTAAATTTCCCTTGTATGAGAGGTTAATTTCGCCAAGCTCTACGCCCTCACATGGAACGCCGCTACTGCAAACAATCTTAACTGCTTCTGGAGATGCGGAAGTTCCCCTTATCTTCTTGAAGCTAATATTGCTGAACTTAACTTTTGATGGAGCCTACAATCAAAACCGAAGGCAGTAAGACATTGGAACAACAACCCATGTTCACTTGTAATTAGAAAACGTGTTAACTAGTGAATCAAATATGGGATGCACCTTTAAGTTGCATTGGCTCCAAGGACAATACTGTTGGTCAACGATGACGGGGTTGGTGACATTATTTATGACAATATTCTCAAAGTGTATGTCAGAGGCAGTTCCACCATACATGGCAGGCCAAGATTTAACTCTGACACCATTATCAGTATTTGAGACGTTGCAATCCTTAACATAGATTCCTGAAACAGGGGCTTCATTAGGGTATTTTCCAAGACTTCCTACGCTAATGCCGTGACCAGGTCCACAAGTTACTCCTATAACTTTCATATTTGAGGTGCCATCGCCCATGGAGACACAGTCATCTCCAGTACCGATCGTGCTATTGAGAATGTTGATTCCACTGGATCGCCCAACGTGAATTCCATCCGTGTTGAGGCTTTCCGCGGGTGCAGTGATATTGATATTCTGGAAGGTGACGTTCTTGCACCCTAATACATTCATGTGGAAGTTCTTGCTATCCAGGGAAGTTATGCCCTCAACAACTGCATTGTTAAGGAAATTGAACCTAAAATTCTGAAACAAAAGGAAACCGCATTAGAAGAAGATTCTATCAATATAAATATGCAACCCTGTATAAACTACGTGCTTGCACTTCTCTCCTAAGTGTCAACAGAAAGCGTATGCCACACGAATATATTATGAGCTTTTCTGAATCTTTTGACTTGTTCAATGGTTCTCAAGCCCTAGTTTGGCTTGGACCGGATTTTTAAGGTAACATTATTGAGGTAAGCTTACCATGGGGAGCATCTTGCAGTTCATGGATTTGGAACATGTGTTATATTTCCAGGTAGCTTCTCCCTTGCCGTCAAAAGTTCCCTTACCAGACAATGTAAACCCATTGAGGTTATTGATTGTAACCCAGGCATCCCCGAGGCCGCGATGGTCTGATGGTGCTATCATTATACCATCAACCTGAAGCTCAATCGGAGCTTTGCAAGGACCTCCAAGAGTCACTTCCCCTAACGCATAGTTCCCTCCTGGAACATAAATCTTGCTTGGACTTGTTGATGCGCATGCTGCCTTCCAGGCATCCGTTAGAGCCTAGAAGAGGCCAAAAAAAAAATTTAGTTAACAAGTGCACATTATTGTAAAAATCCAATAATAACCAAAAACCATTTCTACCTGAGCAATATTTGTCTGCTGACCTGCCTTGGCACCATATTTTGTAACATCAAATGTCTGGGATTGAACTGCAGATGCCAGCAATACCAGCAATAGAGTCGTTGCTGAAACTTTCAACATTGGTGAAGCCATCTATTCTCCTCCTCCTAAATGGTAAATGTGTAAGGAAACAAAATTTGTATGTGGTATCTCTGCACCCTCCATAAATCCTTTTATAGGAGCAAACAGAAGCATCAGGCTAATTATATCAAGGGTCAAGAGGCCATTGGATTTTTTTTCTTTTGGTTTTTTATTTTTTTATTTTTTATGTTTCCAAAATTAGCTTTTGGTTTCAAAAGTTACTCCAAGAAATGGGCAAATGCATGGACGCTTGTTCTCGTGGTATTATTATGGCAGTTGACTTGCATTGACTTTTTTTTTTTTTTTTTTGTGGATATCAATTTGCAACCTTCTCGGGTTGAAATTAGGCAGGGATGGTGGAAAATAGTTCTAGGGTCCATAGTTTCCTCACCTCCTCTTGTTTCTTATTTTTTTCTCTGTTCAGTTACCTAAACTCGTTGAATTTCACACAAATGGCAAATCCATCCCTGAACATTAGCGCCAACACTACCACATTTACATGTGACGCTAATGCAGCATTGGAAGCAATCCATACGTTATGATATAAAAACCTCCATCTTTTTATATTATGAATAAACGTTTGATTCTGAGAATAATTAGGACTGTATTTAAATTTTTTATGGAATAACTAAAATTAGTCTTAAAATAATTTGGAATTTTTCATGTAATCTTAAATCTTTATTTGAAAGGATTGTAGAGCACCTCCAAATTTGTACCAACAATTATATCATAAATCTGTACAATAAAAAAAAAAGGGCAGTTAAATTGCAAAAGAGGATCGAAAGAGAAGACGTGTATCAACTCTAAAATGCAATTGCACCCATGTTTCTCTTCCAGCATCGTTAACATTTTCTAATTCTGATATTGATTTTTGTGTTTGTATTTTCTCTTTAATCCACCTGCCAACCTGAAAAAGGATGATACGTGTTGTTATTGTTTTCGTGTGATTGGTTGGTTGCATCCAAAAAACTCTTGGTCCGCTCTTCTTATGCGCTAACCTTTTATCTTATTAAAAACAATGGTTATGTTAGAAAAATTATTGGATAGAGTCAACAGACTCTGTCCATTAAGTGTCATGCATGGGTCCAAAATGGTATCAACAATTAAGATATCAATAAGAGGTTGAGGGGAGGGATTTATGGATCTATTGGTGTTAATTGGTTTAATGGTGGCAATAAGCTTGGAGAATGTGAAGTGGAGTGGAGTCTTGTGGAGTTGGCACTAGAGGAATGGGAATGCCTCTTTTTTGCCTCTTAAGGGGTGAGAGGTGGTTGGAACAAGCTTGGGGAACCGGAAGACTAGTGGCGGTGACGGCGAAGGTAGCAGCAGAGACCTTTCTTTGACCTCTGTGGTCTTTCCATGCAGAGGAAGATGGGTATTTTTTTCGTGCGTGAAAAAAAAATTCTAATTAGTGTTTAGGTAAATACTTTTTGGTGAAAAAAAGCTTATGTATTGTAAAATGATTGACTTGTTCCCAAGGTTAGGAGTGTTCATCAAACCACTACATTCTAACTGAAATCATCAAATCGTTAAGAAGGGATCGGGTAAAAGATGGTGATTTTGGTAAAACCGTGACTTGCGGTTTGATTGTGGATTTGACAATTTAAATTTAGAATTAATTAAACTCAATTTCCTCAAACATTTATGCGATATGATGTTTTAGGCACTTAATAATTAATATTTGATAATATATTTATTTACTATTATATAATTATTATTATACTTGTTTCCTTTTTGTTGATATAGGTGATATGGTTAGGATCAAAATGTCCAAAATTATTAAACCGAGTAACTCAAAGTACAACCCATTGTGCATGTAACTGGTTTTTACTAAGAATAAGAGTGAGCATTATATGATTCAAACTGAAAGTCAAGGTTTGATAGTTTGAAAACAATAATCCTATGTGCATATATTTTTTTAATTTTCATAAATAATAATTCTATTATATAAGCACATGCTTATTTACATATTAGACATGTTTATCTTTTGGTTAAAAAAAAAAAAAAAAAAGAAGATAATAAAGATACTGTTGTAAAATTTCACTGAAGGCAAATAGAAGCCGCAGAAATGAATAGTGCAGACTAGCATGTTCAAGCCATAAAGACAAGAAATCGTATCAATCCATTGTAGCTGATCCAGATAGTATATTTATAATACACAAACTTCTAGTTTTTCTGTAAGAAATTGAAAATTGATCATCTACTGAATTGTATTTTTTTAAGAATAAAAATTTTTAAAAAAAATGTAAAAATTATTTGTTAAAAAATCATTTAATCTAAAATTTTAAACTATTAACTAAAATATAAAATATAAAATATAGTTATACGTCGTATTTTAATAGAGTTAATTTAACATCCGGCTGGGATGAGTTGCCCGACGATCTTGGGTCTGACATTGATACACTCGGATTTTGCAGGGCCTAGCCTTCCATGGTACATGAGATCAATGTCGCCAATCTCTACACCCTCACATGGAACGCTGCTACTGCAAACAATCTTAACAGCGACTGGAGTTGTGGAAATTCCCCTTATGCTCTTGAAGCTAACATTGCTGATCTTAACTTTTGATGGAGCCTACATTCAAGACCAAAGTCCACAAATTCATGAGCGAATTTCAGAAATTCTGCACAATCAGATGGACCGAAAAATATGTGGGACGTTGATTTTTTGGATCCCACATGGGTCTACACACAAAATTATCAACACCCACAAATTCTGGCATGTACCTTTAAGTTGCACTGGTTCCAAGGGCAGTACTGTTGATCAACAATGACGGGGTTGGCGACTTTATTCATGTTAACACCCTCAAAGTGTATGTCTGAGACCGATCCACCATACGACGCAGGCCAAGATTTAATTCTAACACCATTATCAGTATTGGAGAGGTTGCAATTCTTAACAAAGACTCCTGAAACGGGCTCTTCATCGGGATGTCTTCCAAGACTTCCTATGCTAATGCCGTGACCAGGTCCACAAGTTACTCCTGTAATGTGCAAGCTCTGGGTGCCATCGCCCACGGAGATACAATCATCTCCAGTACCAATACTTGAATTCATAATGTAGATTCTACTGGATCGTCCAATGTGAATTCCATCAGTGTTAGTGCTATCTTTGGGTGCTGTGACAGTGAAGTCGTGGAAAGTGAGGTTCTTGCACCCCAAGACATTAACGTGGAAGTTCTTGCTGTCGAGGCTCGTTACGTCCTCCACTGTTGCATTGGTGACGAAATTGAACCTTAAATTCTGACCGAAAATAAGAAATTTTGTTAGTTCCATTTGACCTATATAAAGAAGAAAACTTTTAATATTTGAGAGATTTTCAAGTAAATTCAATTTCATAATTGAGTTCTATTCTTGACTAATTGGCAGACCAGATTTACCTGAGGATTTATTTAAATAAATTTTTAATTAAATTGGCGGAGACGTTGTGAGGATATTTTCGAAAGAGTCTTACAACGGCCAGCGACTTGCACTTGGGGTCTTTGTCACAACTGTTCTGGCCCCACGCAGCTTTGCCTTGGCCGTCAAAGGTTCCACCGCCAGACACGGTTAACTTGTCAATGTATTCGAAAGTAATCCAGCTGTCTCCGAGCCCACTGGGGTCAGTCGGGGCTCTCAAGGCGCCTGCAACTAGCAGCTCAATCGGAGCCTTGCAAGGACCTGACAAGTTCAATTTTCCCAACAAGTATGTACTTTTAGGAACCAAAACCTTGCTTGGCGTCGTTGAAGCGCAGGCCTCTTTCCAGGCACTCGACAAAGCCTAATATAAATTTTACATCAGTAAATTTTAAATAATACAACATTATTTAAACAAAATTCATCAAAAAAAAAAAAAAACTTTTTTTTCTTTTTTTTTTTTTTGGTTTTGAGGTCATAAAAAAAAAAAACCATTATTAAAGTAGAATGTGCAAGGTGAGGTAAGACATACAGGAAAAGCTGAAGAACTATGGAATAATCTGCTACAAAAAGAAATGTAAGAATTCATCCGAAAAGAAAGTTAATAGATATCTCAATAATTATCTTCATAAGAATTGTTAAGGCACTAGATACCGAATAACAAAACTAAATAAGATAGCATTTCTCCTAAATAGAAAAATATTCTAAATAGTACAATATCCAATTTGATAAAATATCTTAATAAAGTAAATATTATCATTAATATAAAATATTATTAAAATCCTAAATAACAAAAATTTTTCTTCTTTATTCTTCATCATTCTCTTTAATTAAAAAAAATTCAACCTCAAACATCAAAGATTAACTTTAGTAAAGATAAAGCAAACGCCATGAGCTTCATTGGAAAAGTTGAGAATTGGAACTTCATAGAAATTCACAAAATCACATATTTAATAACCCATCTAAGCATCGTTTCCCAATTTCGAATGTGATCAAATTTTGTAATATATATACGTGTGTGTATAATTTTTACCTGGGCAACATCCGTCTTTCCATCAGCTCTCGCACCATATCGTCCCACGTCAAACAAAGCGGCTTGGCCTGTAAATGCAGATGTCACCAATACTAGCAACAAAGTTGCTGCTGAAACCTTGACCAATGCCGCCATATTTTTTCGATGTTTCTTTCTTCCGTTTTGTATTTGGGCAATTTGACGAGAGGGCCAAAAGCCCGAAACTGAATCGTCTGTATCCTTGGGATTTTATAAGCATAACCTGGCCACAAGGTCAAACGTCGTTGACTTTTTAGAGCAATGTGGGTATCTACGCGGGGGCACTTATAGCCAATTTTCGAAATAGAAGAAATATTTGCTACAAATTCATGACCAAATTACCCCCACGTACAGATAAACACCAAAATTTTTTTGCCCCTTCAAATAGTTGCCAGATATAACAGAAGATGCAGGTGCAATTTGGATAACAGCCTTGAATGTTCATGTTTGTGTTGACCATTTGATAAAACATAATGCTTGAAACAGCAACATATCATGTAGAAGTGCCGTGAAACAACTCTATATTTAAATTTCATTATTGTAAAAATACGTCATGGAAAATATTTTTTTATTAATATTTTAATCTCCATTATTTCAATTTGATAGTTTAATAGTTTTCTAGGAATATCTCCTATTTTAGTATAATAAATTAATCTAATTTATATTTATTATTATTTAATTTTCAATTAAATATTTTCTCATTTAATTAGACTATTCTCCTATTTTGTTAAATATTTTTATTATAAATAATTATGTAAATCTAATTAATTATCAGTTAAATTATTGGTGAAATTTATTCAAATTAATTATTAATATATATATATATATATATATATATTTGGAGATATTTTTCTTTTATATTGAGTTTTCAGTGCTCGAAGTGTTGGCATATAATAGTCCTATGTCATTGCCATAAATACTAATATTCAATACAAAGACGATGATTCGTACATGCACTGTGGAGAACAATATTTACATTAATTAAGATCCACATAATATTTTCTTAGGAGGAAATTCAAATTTGCACCATGTGGCTTGAGAGTTTGTCGTGATAGGGTCTGAGATTGGTTAACTACGTTAGCATAAACACAGCCAAAATAAAAAATAGTATTATGTAATTAAGAATTTATAAGATTATTTTATTTTTTTTAGAAAAAAAAAGCATAATAAATTGTAAAAATTTCAAGAAAAAAAAAAAAAAGACTCTTACATCAAAATGGTCCTGATTTATGTTCTATGAATTCATAAAATAATAAATTATTTGTAGAATTTGGTAGCTTGAAAAGTCTGAAAATTTTTGAACCAAAATAAAAATAAATTTACATAATTTATTATGAATTTTAAGAAATATTTTTTTTGTATACGAAGAACATGATCATTCTTACTATCCAAGTTTGGTTCTGCTCATAAAATCATCAATCGCCGTGGTTCCAAGCTCTCCACTAAGCCTAGACCTAACCGTGACAATTTGTATCTCAATCTCCTTGGGCCCCACAACTGCCATTAGAGGAATTTTCTGCTTCTACGCATTCCTAATGAGCTTTGGCAGGCGATCGCCATGGCACACTTCAGCTCGAATACCATTAGTTTTCATTTTGCTGGTCACTTCACTGGAGAATTCAAGCTGCATAAGTTCACATCATTTGTTCTTTAGCATGCAAATGCAATAGTCATGGGGCTTAAATGTGAAAACACTGCCCTCAATCACAGTATGGATGATCTGAAGTACATTTGCTGAGTCGTCCATACCCTTGTGTCTGTAACTGGTAAGACTCTAACTTGGGTTGGAGACAGCCACAGAGGAAAGTCCCCTGCATAATGCTCAATGAGAACCCCAAAAAACCGCTCCAAGGATCCAAGCACAGCTCTATGAATCATAATGGGCTGCTTTTTCCCTGAGTTTGAGTCGACGTAAGTAATATCAAATCTCCGAGGTAAGTTAAAGTCAACCTGCAAAAACATTTTTACAAAATGGTTTTTGGTCAATCAATGCAATCCAAGCATTGATATGCGGGATATTGACAATTTTTCTTATGCAAACATATTTAAACGAACTAGGCATCCAGTTCTATGTGAAAGACAGAGCAAGAATGACAGAATGGAGAGGAAGGAGAGCGCGAGAGGTCTGGAGGCACATAAACATATCTCAAGCGATAGAACCCCAGGAACATTTCACATATTATGAGTTGAAATCTTGCCTGAATGGTTGAGCACTGCCACTTTCTTCCAAGACCATCCTCAACCTTAAGGTCAATCTTTGGATCATCAATTTGATAGCTCCATCCTTTGTCATCCATAGCATCTCTAAGGGCAGAAGTAGTAGCATTTTCCCATATAGCATCACCTCCCACAGCTTTCTCCGGCTTAGTTCAGAGGTT
Source organism: Rhizophora mangle (assembly GCA_037832345.1). NCBI lineage: Eukaryota > Viridiplantae > Streptophyta > Magnoliopsida > Malpighiales > Rhizophoraceae > Rhizophora > Rhizophora mangle. The sequence continues at coordinate 734,087 of JBAPLJ010001937.1, read as the reverse complement.
TCACTTCATACTTACTGAAACCAAATTGCAGTAGAATCTCCTGTGTGAGATCTAGGACACCTCTAATTCCATCTTTAATTTGACCTTCTAGACAAAACATGTGTGCATCATCCTGAAAGCATATGACATCAAACTTTTCAAGCCAGCTTAATCCCAAATAAATTATGAACAAAATGATACAATATTCTTCATTTATACCACATCCTTCATTCACACCACACTTAAACCATCACAAGGACCCGGCAGTAACTCCTCCTTGTGCAATTACCATCACAAGTACTCGTGGGGCAGTTCTTGATAGGATCCATTTTCTGATTTTTCTTGGCCAACCGGGTTTAAATAGGATCCATTCCTCATTTTCCACCTCGAATTTGGTCTTATTTTTTTTATTAATCAGCTGTCCAATTGGGGTTTCTGCACACAATTTAAATTATTTTTAAACAATTTGATTTAATTAAACTTTGCATAAGTATAACGAAACCAATTTTATTACTGTTTTGAAATAAAATTACATAATTTATATTATAAAACAAGTTTTGACTGATATTTAATTACGGTTGCTATTTGGATTTGGTATTTTAAAAGTTTATATTTATAGGAAAGTATGGTCTACCAAATAAAGATTAAGGGGAAATATTATAAACAAAAAAGCTGCCTAATTTTAGGAAAAAAGAAAAAATGAATAAATAATCTCTTCTCAGAGCCCAGAACAACGGTCTCTGCAACGCCCATGTAACCGTCCGTCCCTAGACGATTCTGATCCTCAAAACCCTAATTGATGCACAAGAACCAGACACGAAACCTGCGAAATTATGATATTCCAACCATGAATAGGTAATGCATGTTCTTGTCTATGTTCGCGTCTTTATACCCACGAGAAGATGAAGGGCCTGTTCAAGCCGAAGCCGCGGACGCCGGCGGAGCTCGTCCAGCATATGCGGGAGCTCCTAGCCCTCTCCGGCCGGAACCCGGAGAACCGCGACCGCAAGAAGGAGGAAAAGGTTCGATCTTTACAGTTTTTTTTTCCCTTTTTTTTGTTCGGATTTACGAGTGATTTTTGTTGAATATGCTTTGGCGAAAACAGAAAGGACTGCCATTGGTGAGAAAAGTGGGAGAATGAGATCATATTACGATGATGATGATGATGATGATGATAATGTTATATATTTATAAATAATTTCATTGATTTTATATGTTTCTCTTTTCTCTTCAATGGGTAAGTAATGGGTAAGTAATGGGCATAAGGTTTGTAATCTATGATTTTCTTCGCCGCACGAAAGTAGCTTATTTTATTTTCCATTTCTTTCCTTCTTTTCTTGGAAGGTGGGGAGGAAAACGGGGGTGGTTAGGTTGTGAAACTAAATGCCTTGTTTTGGTTGACAAAGAATGCAAAATTACATAATCAACGTGAATGAAATTAGTTTTGCAACTCTTGAATGTGGTATTGACGTCAATTTTTTTGCCAGATGTCTGAGATAAGTAAAGTAATCCTGGAGATGAGGACAGTTCTATTTGGGAATGATCAAGCAGAGCCAAATTCTGAAGCCTGTGCACAGTTGACCCAGGAGTTTTTCAAAGATGATACTTTCCGTCTTCTCCTAGTATCTTTACCAAATCTTGAATTGCGGGTGAGCTTTAACAATTGTTGTTCATTATCATAGAACTATGAGTTTGTATTGATATTTGCGCTCCCTGTATTTCAGGCCCGTCAAAATGCTACTCATGTAATAGCGAATTTGCAAAGGCAGCGTGTTAGCGGGCGGCTTGTTGCTTCTGAATATGGAAAATAACTTAGATGTTATGGATATTTTGATACCTGGGTAAGATTATTTTCTGTTGATAAATAGTTAATTGCATTTACTTGTTAGGAGCAGTAATAACGTGTGATTTTTCAGATGATTTACTGATTGTTCTTGTGGCTAGATATTTAGACAGTGACATTGCTATAACTTATGGTGCAATTTCAAGGGAATGCATACGTCATCAGGTTGTGGCAAGGTAAGCATTATGCTTTAGGCTTCGTGATTCAGATTGAAAATTGCACAACCTAATGTTAAAGCAAATCTTTCTACTGTGAATTATTCACTAGGCAAGTGGATAACTGACTAAGATTCAGATTACTTTTCTAAGGATATTGTTACCTAGAAAAATGTGCTAAAGTTTATAATCAAAATGCTGCAGAAAAAAAAATAAATTAGTTTGATTTTTGCTTCTGGTGATAGGTAATACTATTGATCACAGGTTGGTCATATGTTTCATTTTTTCATGATATACTTTGTCATTATGACTGAACTTTTAACCAGAGCCATGTGGTTCCTGCTGTCAAGTAAATACAGATGGGATTACATTTCCTCTGAATTATAAGTGGAGAATATAGGAACAAATGGTGTGATGAAAGTAGTATCCCAGAACATATTTGGTGACAGAAGCCTATGGTCCAACACGTATAATTATCCACTGAAGCATTTTAGAATGAAATTTGGTCTAACAAGGCCTTGGTCTATGCATTTTGTTATCTCTTGACAAAGACAGGTAGTGGGACAAGAATGTTATAGGCGCATGACCATTACATGCTAGCTGCAGAATTGTCTGATATCAAGTCATTTGTGAAATATTCCAAGTCCTTTTGTTGATTTCTCAGGTATGTTCTGGAGTCAGAGCACATGAAGAAACTCCTTGATTATATTCAGATTCCAAATTTTGACATAGCATCAGATGCTCAAGCAACATTTAAAGTGAGTACTCTGATCAAAAACATCTCTTTTTGCCCCATTGGCTTACTTTCTGTTGATAGCGTCTGCTTGCTGGCTCCAATTTATGTTACATTCAGAATGAAAGAAAACTTATTTTCTGTAGCATTTAATATGTTTTACATTTGAAACTTTTGAATGATTCCATCAAAACTCTGTATCCAGTTAAGTGATAATCCTGATGCCAGATTTGTACCAGGAATGTAATTTCTACTGATCAACATTGTTTTGTCAGTATGATCCGTGTTTGTCGAGTTTAAGCTTGATTATGTCCATTTCGACTTGTTCCTTTGTTACACTGTTTTTTTTTTTCCCCTGAGATCCCTAGAACCTCAGAAACAATGTGTCCAGCAGTCTTAGTTATGGTACTTCAAGAACTTATTTAACTCCGTGTTTCCTATCTCCTTATAACAACCAATTTCTTCAAGTATTGGATTTGTGTCTACCTCAAACCATGTCATTCTTCTCGTCCTGCTGCCCTGACAGGTGCTGTAGAAGTACTTGGAACCCATGTGGCATTTCAATTGTTGAACTCTAACCTTAATGTATTTAAACATGCACTGTGATCAGGTTTCTTAGACTTTTCTCATTGCTGGACATATTTTCAAAATGCTGTTTTCAGTCTGTTATTTTTTTGATTCTGTCTTTCGCTTGTGCTTCTGTTGTAAGAATATCACTGGATGCTTGTCAATTCCTGCAGGAACTTTTGACAAGGCACAAATCTACAGTGGCTGATTTTCTGTTGAGAAATTATGACTGGGTTAGTCCCTTGATCAACATAAACGTTAGATAAACAATCAGTGCATCTATAATGTAGATGGTTTCCTTAGCAGAGAATTTTACAAGGGGAATACTTTCAGACTATATGACAAGAATAACTTTGCTTCCATGTTGGGTTCTTGAGAAGTTAATTATTTACTGATATCTGAGTTGTCTAAAAATTTTTCTGCTTCCAGTTTTTTCAAGAGTACAACTCGCAGTTGTTGGCTTCTGCCAACTACTTAACCCGACGGCACGCTGTCAAGGTATGCACAATATGAATCCAGACTTTGCTCAAAGAAAATGCTTTCCTTATTGACTGCCCTGGCCACTGTTTTTCAGCATTGCAAACATTATGCAGCTTCCCCACAGTATTTTAGTGCAGATGTATTTGTTACTTTTAGGTCATTCCTTGCCCTATAGTGACAGTGACTGTATCTTTAGTTGTGAATATGTAGTAAAGATGCAAAACTGAATATTGGATGTTGATAATCTCAAATAGTTTTGAAGGGTTTCTAAAATCTAAAAAAAGAAATTTGTAAAAAACTGATGAAATTTTAAAAAATCAGAAATTGCTTGTAAATCATATTTTTGACAGCCCATGATTTGTCTCAGCTGTTGGGAGATATGTTATTGGATCGTTCTAATACTGCTGTGATGGTTCGATATGTAAGCTCATTAGATCACATGAGGATTTTGATGAACCTTCTCAGGGTACACCCTCTCTCTCTCTCTCTCTCTCTCTCATGCTTCTGCATATCCATGTTTTGATATAATCCTTGCATTTTTATGTCAATAAATATTTTAATTTGTCCTTTTGCAGGAGTCAAACAAGGCAATACAACTTGAAACCTTTCATGTGTTCAAGGTAGCATGGCCGATATTTTGGATATTCATATACAATATCTTCACTATGATTTGATTTTTTTCGATGAATACTACTATTATTTGATTTCCCCTTTTGGTTATTGTTAGTTATTTGTGGCCAATCAACACAAGCCTCCCGAGGTCATCAGTGTACTCGTTACAAATAGAAGCAAGCTTCTCCGTTTTTTAGGTGACTTCACAATTGACAAAGGTATAAATAAAGAACTTGAAAGGGCAACACATATTTCTAATCATTTGGTACTAGGAGTTGCTCTGTGCCTGATTTCTGATTTAAAATGTTTTGCTGCTGTATTGTTGCAGATTATGAACAATTTGAAGCAGACAAAGCGCAAGTCATGAAAGAGATTGCCACTCTTGAAATTGGAGATCGTTCTTGCACAGATTCAGATTGTGAGACTGAATGCTGATTTCCCCTTTCGTTAAGCAATACCTGTGCACATCTGATACTTCTCAGCATCTGCTTTCTGTTAACCAATGGTCTTTGCAATATCTGTTTTAACTTTTATTACCTTAAGTCAACTTTATTCAAGCACTTCAATGTGCTTGTCAACTTAACCCACTAAAAATGCTGCTAGAATGCAAATTACGCAATGGGTGTTCCACAAAGTCTAATTTGATGAATGAAGCAGTTTTCAGCTCTTTTTTACACTTTTTGGGCTCGACGCATGAATTTGATTGACTGCGGAAGATGAGTGCCTTTTCAATTTACACACTTCAAAGGAAACTTTGAATGAAAATGTGATTCCTTTTTAATGAAGCACCATGAGAACATGCACTGCTTGATGTGACATGATGTTGTAGGCGTCCACATTGGCCGGCTAAGGACAGTCGATATCCTCTAATTAAAGATTGAAAAAGACCAAAATGTTTAGAACAAATGTAATGGACTGCCTCTCTGTATAACAAGGATTACAATCTATGTTGCTCAAAATGGCACTCTGCAGGCACAAATAATCCCCCCAAAAATCATTCTAACACAGATCAGCTCTATAAGCACATAGATTGCTCAAACCCTTCATGTTCTGCTACAGTCTAAAAATAATAAAATAATAATAATAATAATAAAGAGAGAAAGAAAAGAAAAAAAAAAAGAAAAAAGAATGAGCAGAAAATCTGAAAAAGGGATTTGTGGGGAAGGGAAGAACATCAACCCCATCGGCAGTGGAGCATCTAAAGTTACACGGTCTGGTGTGACTTGTTATCATATCCATTAACTCCATTCTCTCCGTTAACACCCTTGTCAGAGCTGACAGCTTTCTTCCTCCTGAGGACAATGAACCAGGTAAATGCCTCCAACAAAATGGCAGTGGCTCCCAAGAATATGATAATGCCAGTGTAAGCTCTTTTCCAGTTCTTCTGCCCATTCAAAACATCAAAACCCTCGTAGATGTTGATAACGCTCAAAATGACGGTAACGTAACCAACGGTCCAGTGGTAGAAATTCCAGTACATCCTATACTTGTGCTCTGGCTTCGGCCTTAAAAGCAAGGCAAACACCTGCGCAGACCAAGCCAATCCAACATTAGTTATGGGAATTCAGTATACAACAACCAAGTCTTAATCCAAAATTTAATTGGCCAAGCAAACTCAGTAGTTATATATAATAATTGCTACCATTAAGTGTCAACCTATGACGGGAATTATGGGTTCGAATAGGTAGAAAAGTTTGGTTAAGAAAAAACCTAACCACAATTGTACCCCTCCAAAAAGAACTAAAAGGAACCTAACAAATTTGACCATTTGTATTTTCTTCTTTAGAAGACACAAAGCCTGACATCGAAGGCATCATGGAAAAATAAGTCGAGAATAGCAGGCTGCAGGGAGATTGATCGACAAGTATCCATCTTTTAATTTTCATGGATACCAAGTCGGCAGCTTTTCAAATCCCCCTTTCTCATCCTAGATAACCGTAAAAAAAATCAAGATTTTTATTTGCAAAATTTACTTGTTTCAACATTTCTGAATCCCCAACAATCAGTGAGAAAATAGCTGAAATTCGTCTAAAGTATAACAATAAGTAAGTACCTGAAGGGTGCCGAGGCAGAAGAGGGTTATGCCAATGTTCCTGTGTTTATCATACGTGATACCAGGGGAATCCTTCCCGAGTTTAATGCCGGTTGCCCATCCAGCAACACCAATAACGTAGGCAGAGGATTGGCAAGCTACGTGTAGATAAAACCATGCTGCGCCAGCTGCCTTGGACACTTTAAGGTACCTTGCTATTATGATTCCAATTGGCATGAGAATGCCCCAGCTAACTGCGTTAAGCACACCATGGACCTGAAATTTCAATCAAATCACCTTCAGATTCCAGCCTTCAATTAGCTAATTAATTATTTTTTACAAGGAAAAGTTAACCCTATCACGTGCAACTTTGAGCCTGTCAACAGCTAGTAACATCTAATTCTGCGTTATCAAAGCTTGAAACTCATAGTCATAAAACTAATCTTAATTTCCGAAAATCAAGCTTAGGCAATACTACCAATCGATTAGAAGGCAAACCCATCCAGCAAATTTGTTGAAGTTGTGATTAATAATGAAAAGTCTCCAAATTTCTTGGTGGATCATATTCAATTAAGATGATTTGACCATCACTTACGTTTCTCTTGCGAGCTCCCGAGTTGCCTCCGCCAGCTGTGGCTCCAGTCTGAAAATCAATTGTCCCCACTGACCGCATATTCTCTGAATTCATGGCATGGGCACTAGGATTATCTCCCTGCACAGCACCTTCTTGCCACACCTGATTGGTTGACACCAAGTTACTGTCCAGCTGCAGCGTTGCAAATATGATCATATCACTGTTTGTATACTCGGCTTTAACGTTTGAGACCCCAAAGCTGATGCTACTGGGTTGCATAGATGGGCTAAGGCTATCGACATTGGTTGTGTAAGCAAGCATGGAGCCATTAGAGTGCCTGTAAGCAAAGAGAGCCTGTGAGCCGACCATCTGCTGGCCGGTGGGATTCAGACCCCATGAAATCCAATTGGAAGAAGACGCCCCAGTTCTTCGGAAAGCAATATCAACCGTGTTGTTGGACTGGTGGAAAGTCCAATGGAGATGGGAGTTCAATACGGGGAGGCTGTTGCAGGAGGCGAACAACTCGTTGCTGGAGAACGCATAGCTGCTGCAATCTTGGGATAAAGATTGGACAAACAAGGAGATCAGCAGAACGCAAGAAAGTAACACAGTTCTTGAAACTCTACCCATGTTTTAAGGGATTCCCAGATAGATGAAATGTCGATCCCTATTTTTTTTCCAAGTGTTGAAACAGAGGTTTTGGCAATTGATCCCTGAAGTTGGCTCGCTTCTCTGGCTGGGAATGAGTTGTGATGAATCGAGAAACCTGTAATTTATAGGATCCGAAGGAACCGACAGAAAGCCTCTTGTTGAGGAATAGTCAAACGAAGGAAAGTGCCGTTGAGGATTGTTGGAAAAAACTTCAAGACAGAAGTGATGATAATTAATAAAATAATATCCTTATTATTATAATAATGTACAAAATAAACTTTATTTATTTATTATATTTAATCATATCTATCTTTCCACGAGCCCTCGTAATTATTTTCTTAACCAAATGAAGGGCGTGTGTGCGGAAAATAAAAATAAAACGCTATAACACTTGACTTCCTGCTAATAAATGTAGACGATCCCATGGTCTAAAACCTATTAAGAATACTTGTCCCACTCCAACTAGATTATTAACAAATTGATCCAATTTAGTATAAGATTCCCCTAATATTTCCTAATTTAAAGATTTGAAGAGACATTAAAAGAAGTAATAATAATAATAATGGCGATGATTTTAAAGGCATAGAAGGTAAGATTTTCATTACTTACTTTTTATGACTAACGTTACACATAATTTCGATCAAATAATTCTGATTTTCTATCAAATTTTGTTCCTTTAATTTACAAAAGATAACTAAGGGGGTAGAATTTAAATAAACATAATATTGTTTTTTTTTTTTTTTTGATTATTTTGTGGTGAAAGTAGGCAGGAAAGTACAAGGCAGCTGTTTCTTTTCTTGCTTTTGACGTTTCTTACTTTCTAGGTTGGTCCAGCAATTCTCCATGTTCACAATCGCTGGTGGGTTAACAAGATAACCAGTTAAAGATGAAAAGATACAGATAAACAGTTGTTAGGAAAAAAAACAAAAAACACTCGGAAAAGAACAAAAGAAACTAAAAAAAAAGTAAAATGGAAGGTAGGACGAAAGCCAGAGTTGCGGTCCGACACGCTAGAACAATGTGAACAACAACAAGAAGTCCGCGTTCATTTGTGAAATCAATTAGGAAAATGTCAAAAAAACCGACGGGCTGGTACGAAAAATTGGACCCACTTGTACTTTTCGGGTACCCATCTCGTAAGGATTTTCATTACCTTATTGAAAAGAACTTATTTCCCGAGGTTTTCCATTGACCAGGTTGGACCTCGATTAAGCATCGATCTTAAAAAAGATTTATGGGCAAGTTGTAAATCATTAGAGATTCGAACCGTCCATTTGCTAGTTGTAAAGATACGGAGAAAATAATCCCATTTAGCATTACTGTTTATTTATTTTCCTTTCAGAGAAATGAAAAGGAAATTCCCTTGTGAAGAAGAAGAATAAGAAGAGTTACTGCTTAGATGGAAGTTTTTACGTGGTCATGGAAACTCGACGAATATTTTTTCAGGATAAGGATTAACGGAAGACGTATGAATCGCTTGCCTCAAAATTCAGCTCCAATACACTCAATTGATTCTATAATTCCAACAACGAATGTGAAGTTCCCTCCATATTACCAAACGAGTCAAAAATCAAGTGAGGATCGATATCCAAGAGTTTGATCTTCTATTGGGTGCACGAGTCTATTATATTTATTTTAATATTTATATTTTTATTTAAATTTTATTTTAATAAAAAATTTAAATTATTAATTTTTTAAAAAAATAAAAATAAAATTTAAAATAATTTTTATTCTTTGTTAAGAAGAGAAAATGAATTTGATAACAATTATTATTAAGAAAACACAAAAAAAATAAATAAATAATATTTTTTTTCAAAAAATAAATTTAAAAATATTTTTTAAATAAAAAACTAAAATTTGTATAATAATTTTTTATTTTTTAAAATTATTAATATTTGTATTATACAAATTTTGAATATAAGTAGAAATTATTAATATAAATTATATAAGTTATAATATACATTAAATTATAATTAAATAAAATAAATTAAAGTCAAAATTTTAATTTTATTAAATTATTAAATTAATATAAAAATAAATTGTGAAAATTTATTCTAAAAAATTAAATTTAAATTAAATATTTAAATATTTTTAAAATTAGGTCAATATTATTATAATATATATATATATATATAGAGTGGGTTTTTTTTTTAAAAAAATTTTGTCGGTTGATGACATTGGTTAGAGAGTAATTTCCCAGTTTTCTAAATTTTGTCAAAAATTTAGGAGCTGATATGGCACCAAAATTGGAACCCCCGTGAGCTTTTGATTTGTACTCGCCTCCTTTTTCGCCATGTGTAATTGGTCAACGAAATGGACGAAATTGGTAGTATGAAAACAAAGTTGACACAAGGCGGCGGCGTCAGCAAAGTCAGGCGCGAAAAAACAACACGACATCCAGTCGATAAACGCGTGCCGTTTTTCTGGAGTGTGAAACCCCGTCAAGCAGCCACGCTTTTTTCCGCGCAGTTGACGGAGTTACGCCTGGTCACCGACATTAACATCACCAGTCTTGTTAAAAATAAAAAAAAAAAAAAGTCAACATGAGGTGTACCGTGGAAGAAAGAAAAGAATAATCCATCGCTTTAAAATTTTTTAAGTTTTTTTTCAATATAATTCAAGTTACCAAGGATAACTTAATATTATTATCGTGTTCCAAATGGCTTTTGAAATTACATCGATAAGACAACGACCAAACAGGTTATCCGAAAAAACCTAATTCGAACTTCTTCTGGAGACAAACTCGTTTTAATTAGGTAGGAAGGCACGGGCCAATGATTCCGGTGTAACGCTCAGCCTTTCACGTGGCTTCCAGCCTAATTTCAGAATGTGCGTTCCCACCTGTTCCCTTTATTATTATTATTATTATTATTAGGATCATGATGTTGTTTTAATCATTTCCCGCCACATCCATTATTGTTCAAAAATAATGAAATTTACAGACAATAATTTTTTTAAAAAAATTAATTATACACAATTTATTTTTATTTTCCGTGAATAAGTTATTTTTACGACACAACAGCATCACTTCATCGGCGTCGACAAGTACACGGAATCATCCATCTCCAAAACGAGAAGATTTTCTTTGCACTTACCGCCGGCCGGAGGTCAATATTGGCACGTTGTCGGTTTCGACATCTCATACCCGATGTTGCCAACTAGGGAAGCTTACAGTAAAGTTCGTGTCCAACCATTGTGGTTGTCCTAAATTATCATAAGCCCCATACATAATTGTAAATGTCAATTTTTTTTAGCAAACACATCGTAACTTCACTAGAAGAATCTCAATGGTACAATGGTATGTTAGATTATTGTAGTTCTGTCCAAAATTTTGGATTGTTATTATTATTTTCACTTTATTTATAAATGATGGCGTGCATCCTCATAAAGAATGAAGATCAATACACTAGATTTAGAATACCTAACGTACTGCTTTAGAAAACACAATCAAATGTGAATTGAACCAAACTGACGAAGTGTACCGAAAATGAATTAAAAAAACAGAGCTTGTGTAAAAAAAAAAAAATAAATAAAGAACAAAAGTTGCATGGACGGTGGAAATGGAAGAATACCTAAAAGGGAAAGCTACCACTTCCCAAACGCGATAAGTTGAAAAACGGGGGTGGGGTAATCATCTTGCGAGAATAGATTATGTTGTAAACCAACCAAAAGAAATGGGTATACATTTGTCCCGAGGAGGATTTCTAGAATTCCATCCATTCATTTTCTCGTAAACTTTTTGAAGTGGAAAATGGGCCAGTCGAGGAAAGCAGAGCGAATACTTGAGCAATTTTGGTGAAAATATGTTGACCCTTTTATAGAGCAAACCAAGGGGAGCTCACTGGTCCACCTGATTTCTTAACCAATCCACCACAAACGGATGTAATTTTCAGGCCAATTGGGTCTAATATGGCTTTTTGAGCCCCATGAAATCCAATCCGCACGATGAATCTCAGGATGTCCATTCGCAGGCTATCCAACTAGGTCAAATCATTAGCTACGTCACCTTGATTTTATTATTATTATTATTATCAAAAATTAAACCTTAATTGCAAAAATTAAAAAATTTAAATTAATTTATGACTAAATTCCGTGACTAGTTGTAACGTCATCATGAATACAACCGTTAGTCCTTGCTTGTACTCTCTTCCCTTCAGCAGTTTCGATATCATTCCGCCATAATTGGAACCGACGGCGACTAGGAAATTTACACAATCGCACAAAAGAGAAGGAAAGAAGAACGCTGATTAAATAACCAAAATTAAAACCATCTTATTGCTTAATATAAACCATGGTCTTGAGGAACGACGAGGCCAAAATAAAGACATTCTAAGCAGTCCCTTTAGTGCCGAGCAGAAAGCAATTGCCTTTTACTGTATTATTGTAAGGTAAAAATATCACTTTGTGTTTCTTAGACGCGCTAGAACTCGCAAGCATTCCGGTTTAGTATCCTCTTGTAAGTAGAAAAGATTGCTTCGTGTACCTCAGATGACACTAGAACTTATGACCATTTCGGCAAAAGGCCCATCCAGGCTTTCCATGTTATACATCTGATATTGAAGGGATATCTTGAAAAAGAAAATAAATTCAATTTTTGATATCTATTTGGTTATGGGAAAGTACTAATTTTTTTTGTAATTTTTATAATTAAGTTTTAATTTTTCCAAAAAAAATTAAATTAGTTTTAAGCCATTAATTTTTATTTTATATAAGTTCTTTTTTTTGGATAGGAATTAGTTATAGTATTAAAAATATAATTTGATTCTATAAACACCCTCTTAAAATGTGTTCTAAAAATATGAAAGTATGTTATGTTTGTATTTTGTTAAATTTTTTTTCTTTTTTCTACATATAAAGGAAAAAATTTTAAAATATTATATTTACAATTTTTTTTCTTTATACACGTGAAAAAGGAGAAATTTAATAAAATATATAAGTGAATATATTTTTAAGATTTATTTTAAACATTTTCATACAATTTTCATTAATCAAATTGCTTATTTAACAGTTTAATCTAACACTATCTACAAAATGAGTCATATATAATGAAAATTAAAATTTTAAAATTAATTTAAAAATTTAAAATAATTTAAAATTTAATTACAAAAATTATCAAAAATTTAGAGTTTTATTATGTATTAAAAGTATTGATCCTTCTACTATTCCATTTGGGTTGGCCTTTCAAATTTGTGTGCATAGCAAGTAAGCTGACGGTGCATCCAAAAACCCAATTCAATGCAAGCTTTTTTTAGGCTTGTAAGCAATTATTATTCTGTTTCACGCTCCCCCGAAATTAAGTGTGATTTAAGCCAATCCCTATATAAATTTTATAAATAAAATTTTGAGTTTGTTGCTTAAATCGGTAAAATTCACGTAATTGGGATCAATCAATGATAAAAGAAAGAAAAAAAAAAAGCTTGAAGTTGTTTTTCTTTTTCTTGGAGTTTTATTTTGCGAAGCCTGGTGGAAAGTGGGAGGTTGGGCCCAACACACAAAAAAAAAAAAAAAAAAAAAAAAAAAGGGTAAAAGCAGGCCTGTCCGTCAGCGCGAGGCTGTCAAGCATCCGGGGCAAAAAAGTCAAGAAAATAGTCGTATTCCGCTTAATGATGGTCGTCTGATCATCTCGAAGATTACATTTCTCTCTTTCTTTGTTGCTTCGTTTCCTGGATCCGTCCTTTCAGAGCTTCGCTTCCTACTCTGGTAACTACTCTCTCTCTCTGTCTCTCTGTCACACACACGCAATCTCTCATGTTGGTTATCTGGTTTATGTTTGGTTGCTGAGAAAGCGGGAGGAAAAATTCGGAGAAAGAGTTGACTTTGTGTTTGTATGTTCACATTCTTTTTGAAAAAAAAAGAAAGAAAAAGACTCAGATATCCATTTATGATTTAGTTATTTACTTTTTGGTTAAATTATTTCTCTGGAATTTACTTTGACTTGCTTTTGCAATTTCTGGGGTTCATGTTTGTTCAAACGGAAAATGGCTTTGAGATTGAAATGAAGATTTAGACCTTTTTTTTTCTTCAAATTTCTCGGTAATCGAACAGATCTGTATTGTGATATTGTGGTAATGATTCCTTTTTATCTGATCCGCTTTTGATATGAAGATTTAGCAATTTTCATGTTATTTTGAACTTTTTTTTTTCAAAAAGAAAAAAAAATTGAAAGAAGGAAGGAAAGAAAGAGTTTTGACTTAATGAGTTTGATGCTGTTGATATATTGACTCTTTCATGTTGATTTAGGCCTTCATAATTTTGCCTTTAAACCTGAAGAGCTTTGCCTTACGGGTTTTGGGTGTATAATTCCCATGTTCTAGAGGGCTGGTGCGGGTAAGCTGTTAATGTTTTCTGGTTATAATAATGGCAGATTAATTGAGATTGTTGATGGGTACATCATCTGGTTCCAACATCCACCACCTTTCTGCATCAAAAATGCTTCCACCACGTCAGCAACCCCGAACGGGAGGACTGCAAACATCACTCTCCCTAGTGACTTCAGATCCTCACCTGTCCCCAGATACACAGGAACCAAGGTCAAACTCGGATAATATCCGTGAGTCTCCTACTGAAAGCGCTAGTTCGCATGAAACTTGGCCAACTGCTGATGTTTCCATGGCAAAGAAGATGGAGAATGGGAATGGGAAAGCTGAGAATGAATTCCCTGAACATTCTGTTGTTCGTCGTCTAGCTAATGCAGATAAGATAACACTTCGTGACATTGCAAGAGAACGAGTTGATGTGATATCTGAAAAGATGCATCGTCTTCCTGATGATTTTCTAGAGGAATTGAAAAATGGACTTCGAGTTATTCTTGAAGGAAATGGTGGTTCACAGCACAGAGATGAATTTTTGATTCTGCAGAAGCTTGTTCAGAATAGAGCTGATTTGACTGCTAAAACATTGATTAGAGCACATAGAGTGCAGCTTGAAATACTTGTGGCAATAAATACTGGAATTCAGGCATTTTTGCATCCAAGCATCAGTCTCACTCAAACTGCCCTGATTGAGGTCTTTGTGTTTAAGAGATGCAGAAACATAGCATGCCAAAACCAACTTCCGGCTGAGGATTGCACTTGTGAAATATGTGCAAACAGAAATGGTTTCTGTAATCTCTGCATGTGTGTGATTTGCACAAGTTTGATTTTGAGGTAAATACTTGCCGTTGGATTGGTTGTGACCTCTGTTCTCATTGGACTCATACGGATTGTGCCATTCGTGATGGCCAAATATGTATGGGTATATCCGGTAAAAGTGTAGCAGGACCAACTGAAATGCTTTTCAGATGTCGAGCTTGCAATCGCACATCTGAACTATTAGGCTGGGTGAAAGATGTTTTTCAACACTGTGCACCAGCTTGGGACCGAGATGCGTTAATGAGGGAGATTGATTTTGTAAGTAGGATATTTCGGGGAAGTGAAGATTCTAGAGGTAGGAAATTGTTCTGGAAGTGTGAGGAGCTTCTGGAAAAAATGAAGGGAGGACTTGCAGAGTCAACAGCTTGCAGAATGATATTGATGTTTTTCCAAGGTACTGATTATGCTGAGCATTAAATTATCTTTCCTTTATATGCATAAACAAGCATTTCTTTTGGTATTGGTAAGTTTCCTCAGTTTGGTGAATTCTACGACTATAACAGTGAGCATATGCGTATGCACCTGAGCATTTGATACACAGGCTATGCTGCTCACTTGCAATGGTATCTAGTTATCTAGAGGAATTTTCATGTTACACATTAGTTTTCATTTTTGCCTTCTCTTATGTACCACAATTCATATATCATACAACCTATTGTATTGCAAAGGAATAATCATAGCTTCAAGAGCTTGCAGATATTAATGGGCTATATCTGGCCCCTTTAGACAAGCTTTTTCTGTGCTAGAGCTCCATTGCATTGTTGATAACTCTTTCCTGTCAGAATGTACTCATTTTCATTTAACCTCTGAGGCCTTTATATTTGTTATCATCCTGTGGGAACATGTCATATTGGTCTTGATGCAATTTAAACCCAGTTGCATATGATTGGATGCTGCTCACTTAATTCAGTTAGAATCTGCTGTACTGAAATTCAAACGAGATATTGTGTCCTGATTTTCTTCATCTTCCTTCCAAAGAGCTTGAGGTGGACTCACCAAAGAGCTTGGAGAATGGGGAGGGTGGAAGGCTGATCGCACCACAGGATGCATGCAACCGAATTGCTGAAGTGGTGCAGGAGGCCATAAGGAAGATGGAGATGGTGGCTGATGAGAAGATGAGAATGTTCAAGAAAGCCCGCATGGCTCTTGATGCTTGTGACCGTGAGCTGGAGGAGAAGTCCAAGGAAGCAGCAGAATTAAAGCGGGACTGGCAAAAGAAGAAGTTGCAGATAGAAGAGCTGGAGAGAATTGTAAGGCTTAAGCAGGCAGAGGCTGATATGTTCCAGCTTAAGGCCAATGAGGCAAAACGTGAGGCTGAGAGGCTCCAGAGGATTGCGCTTGCAAAGACAGATAAATCAGAGGAAGAATATGCTAGCAGTTACCTAAAACTTCGGTTGAGCGAGGCTGAGGCAGAGAAGCGATATCTTTTTGAGAAGATTAAGCTCCAGGAGAGTTCTCGAGCTTCCCAAAGCAGTGGTGGAGGTGATCCTTCACAGGTCTTGACATATTCCAAAATCCATGACCTGCTTCATGGCTACAATATACCACCAAAGGCAGAATCACTGCCAAATGAACGCCACCACTTTAGGACAAATCCATGAGAAACCCGCTCTGGTTTGTTATTTATGTTAAGCTCAACTGTCACTTTAGGGATGTCACTCTGCTTCTGGACAAGTGTGAATGAAATGTCATTTGCTTTTTAGTTCATGTTCCCAACTTTCCTGTGGCGGCCAGAAAGCCCCTGTAGCTGTAAGCACAAACGGCTGCTCTATTATTTAGCTCCATGTAAGTTATTGCTTGAAAAACGGATTTTCTATTGTGCATCATGAACAAGGCATATGGTAGACGATTATTTTTTTAGAAAAAATCAAAACCCCGGAAAAATGGTGGCTTCCAATGGCATTTTTCTTTTGAAAATTAACTGTAATTACCATAAGTATATTGCATTCCAAGATTCAGCGAAGTGCGGGATCCTTTCACTCATGAGTAGCGGAATATTTGTCTGGGAGTCTGGAGAATCCATTGGTCGTCCTGACGTATGAGAAGAATCTACCCGGGGAAATTGAAGGGCCGCGCTAAGTCCGTGGCACCTTTATTATCCGAGACTTTAGACGCGCGTTGGGAGTGGTAATTCTCGGGTTGTTCACAAACCGTCCTGGTCTTCTATTGCTGGTAATCCTTAGCATTTGGTGTGGGAGGCCCGAGGGCACCAGAGTTTCCGTTAGGAAAATGCAGAGCAAGCGGTAGTGGCATCGGGATGTAGTGAATGAGAATGAACTCTTCGAGATGGTCCAGGCTAAGAACAACCTTGGAAAGTTCCTCATCATGGGGCATCAAGAAAGTTATATCCCTGTCCTGCAGTTTTTTCTCATGTCAGCCATGGCAATCAATCTGAAGGTCATTTTTGGTTCATTGAACATGTGGGTTGAGATTCTCCAACTGCAGATAACGGAAGGAGGATTAACAACAATAGAGCCATCTCAGGTGCGTCTTGGTGTTACTTTCAGCCGTTCATGTAAGAATACCAGGGGTTCCCGTTGTGGAACTTGTAGGTCCAGAGAGAGTTGCTACATCTTCTGATTGTTGTTAAATATTGAGAATGTGCATGTAACGTTTTGTTTACATAATGCATTTTGCTTCTCAACTCAGTTGGTGGGTAGTTTGTTCACGAAGACATTGAGGAGTTTCGTGCCCTTTTATCTTTGAGTCGTCGATATATGTTGACCGTTGACGCTCCTTCGGTCGTCGCCCTATCGACGTCGCCGTCGTTCCTTAACCCAATAAGACTCTTAACTTTTCGCTCCCTAATTGAGATATGAAAAACTTTGCAAATCAGTCGCATTTGTAGTTTCCATTTAAAAACAATATGAAATAGTTTTCATTAAAAAAAAAAATGATAATAAATTTGAAAAATCGTGCAAATACCCAGAAGACTCTGAATCGTAAACCAAAAAAAAAATATATATATATATATATATATTTAATAAATTGCAATATATACGAAACAAGTAATCAATGTGTTTCTGCATTTTTTTTCTGGTCTGTCTCTTTTAGTCATTTCACATAAATAGCATACCTTACACGACAAAAGTCAGAAACTTTGTGGAGCTCACATCAGACCGCTTCGTTTTATCGCTCTCCGGGTCCCATACGGCTGACTTTGCTTTCAAATTAATTAATTAATTAATTAATTATTGGACAATTTGTTTCCACTTCTGGAAGTAATGTAGGGGCTTTATAGGAATTTCCGAAACCTACACTAGCAAGTGGTGCGGTTGGACGTTTTTATTTAACCACCCCCCATAAAAAAAAAAAAAAAAAAAAAAAAACAAAAAAAAAAACAGTTCCACGGTCCTTCTGTCTGAGCAATCGGAGTGACGGGTCGGTACGTGTCTTGTCGGCTCCTCCTTCGGTTTGGCCCCATTCTTGGTCTAGTGCTCGCCATGTTTTCAATTAAAAGGCTCTAATTTAGAAAATTCGTGGTAATCGATCTTTAGATAAACTCTGAACCTAGGGAAATTCTGCATTGTCAAGCAGGAAGCATTGCATTTCCTTGCAAGGCACACGAGGCCATTGCTCTCTCCAAAATTGGGCCATGGGCTTTTGATGGGCCGTCATTGGGTTATATTGGGCTGGACTAAAACCTTTGAATCCGAAGCACTCATGGGCTGCACATCACGGTTGTTTCCTGTTTCTTTCTCCTTTCTAGTTTTCCTTTTTTTTTTTTTTTTTTTTTCTTGGATACGCCTATAGAATGGTTTTTAACGCTATGAATACGTTATATCCAACAAAAAAAAAAAAAAAGTTACGAAAAAGGTTCCACACAATAATTAGTTGAGAATAACAAAATATTAAAAAGAATTAAATTAGTAATTAAATTTGTTTTGTGGACCACAAAATTTAATTTAATTTTAATAATTTATTTTAATCTCGTGTCTACTGAAACTCAATTAGTTAACTATGGACAAAGCTTGGAATATGATGCTCAGATGAGAAAGCTGGCGACGGCCCAAGGGAACAAAATCCCGAGGCCATCCAATAGCCGCAAAGGCGATCTTTTGTTTTCCCTGGACGTTGCCAATTTTGCAGCAAACATGTCCTGCGCCGTTCGCAGTGAGCGAATATTTGTTTGTATGATCGTTATCGGATTCCATAGATTATGGGATTCGGGATTCTTAATAAGATTTAGATTTTTTTTTTTTTTTTGCATATTCATGACTATATTTATATTCTGTAACGTTTTGATGTACGAGATTTTCTTTTAATTAATTGATTTTCACAAGGAAGTGGGCTGTGTGACAAGTTTCAAATTCAAGAATGATACACATTTGGATTTTTGTTGACTTTGGTCTCTGTGCCTGTCGTGGAGGATTCTCTCTGGTGAACAAAGTCCAATCTCGCAAATAATTTATAAAAAAAAAAAAAAAAAATACAGAGGTGAGGAAATCGAATTGAATACAAATAAAAAAGAATCCTGACATGAAAAAACATTGCGAATCATTCTCAAGAGATTTTCTTTTGTATTTATATTATTCCATTTACAAATGGTGTGGGGATTATTGGGCAAGCGTGCCTATGAAACTAATAAACAAGCATTTGGCACAACCACTTTTGTTTGGTGATGTCGAAAGATGCCCCATGCCAACTTAATTACTTATGAACCCGCTGTCGGGGATTTGATTATGACAACTTCTTACCAGATTCGTTTTTCTTACAGCAACCGTCCACGTTAAATAGTTTAATTCTATACATGAAGAGACGTGTTCCCAAGCACTGTGCATGCTTGGAGTCTTTCGGGAATACGAAGATTTGTCTGGTTATTTTTAGTTAATTAGTTTCGGCTTAGACTAATGCTGACTCCATTGGTATTGTGATCTTTTTTAAGAAACGGATTGTATGTATAACTGGATTATTTTGGTGGAGATCAAAGTGGCAAAGGACCAGTTTGTTTGGTATCATGGGCACGAGTTGACATGGGACATAAGATCAAACCTGAGGAGTCTCTAAACTTAAAACGCGGGATCGGGACTTTTGACTTTTGAAACGGACAGGTGCAAAGTTCCCACCAATTGCGTTTGCCACGCCGAGAATGGATGAACATTGTCAAGGGCCCAAATGTGAGGCAAAAGGGTATAAGATAGGGGTCCAAGGAGCGACACATGAGTGTCACAAAGGACCCACTTGAGATCTAAATGCAAAACAAGAATGACTTCCTTCCTAGCACCCAAAATCAAGTGTGCACAAAGCCTTCGACTTTCCACAGGGAGCAAGCAGAAAGTCTGAAATGCAGCGTATGCAAAATGGCGGAAGAAATTAACATGGTACGATCGTTCTCGGAATACTTTACGCAGAATCGGCGGAACATGGTAGGGATGAGAGAGCGTGAATTGCACACAAAAGTCAAGTATCATCATTATAATGTTTCGTTTTTGTCTCCACATGCTTCACAGAAATTCTCAAAAATCAATCTTACCCATGATGTTGGAAATTAATACAGCCTTGGTCTCATGGCATGTGCCATGCGCGCAATTTTATATATGGGACAGGCTTAGGGAGCAGTGAGCTTTTTGGGTTATGGAATTGGGAGGCACTCACCTGAGCCTTGAATTGGACTGTCTGCTCTCTCTTTTTGATCCCCCATTTTCTCGAATTACTAAATTGAATTGCCTTTCTTTTTATATATGTGGAAATGGAAATCTCACCTACTCTTTGATTGTTCAGTTTGGCTGGCTCTAATCAACAAGTTAATTAGTTCCTTTCTCCAACCAACTTTCTGGGTTTCTATCTTGTCTTTTGATTAAGCAATCTCACCTTTTAGGCTTTATTAAAATGACAAGTATGTGCAAAGAGGACCTGTCGTTTGCTTTTCAGAATGCGGACTCGTTAACAATGAGCAATACATACTGTAAAGCTGAAAAGGAAGTTTCCCTTCATGCAAGTGATTATTTAATCGATGTGTTTATTTTACTTGCATTGAAAATTTCCATCATAATGAGTAAAACTAATCAATTTCAAAACAAGCCATATGGGTATCATGTTTGGTTAATATTTTTTTAATTCTAAAAAAAATTATATTGTAAGTATATTAATTATTATATTTATAAGTTAAAATTAAATTATATATTAATATTTTTATTCAATATTTTCATTATAAAAAAACCTACTAAACAAACATGATTAAATCGGATAAAATTTCTATATACTTAATATAAATATTAATAAATTTAAAATTTTATATTCTACAAATTTTTATTTATTAAGTGATAAATAATAATAATAAAATTCAAATTCAAAAAGTAAAACAGATGACCGACTCATGTGGTGTGTTGGGCTAATTTGGAAAGTGGGTTTACTGTAACTTAACAGTAACCTATTCAACAAAAGCCAAGAGGAAAAAAAAGAAAAGAAAAGAAAAGAGGTGATGTTCTTTGGAGCTGACCGCTCCCCTTCCCGTTAGAAAACGATCGCAAAATTCCATGTGTGGGTATGGAGAAAGGAAAGGGACCTGAAGATAGGAGGGAGTGGGACATGAGGAAAGGTGACAGTGACTTTGGAGAAGACAAAGGACAAACCAGATTCCCACTCTCCTGCTTTTTCTTTTACGCAATTTTTATTCTCGAAAATGAAAATGTACATATATTTCACTTAGGAAATTGAGAATCACTTGCATGGTAATTTAAACCGACATATCCACAAGAAAGGAAGATCTTTTTCCCTTTTTCAGCTTTAAGAAGTCATGCTTCTTTGGCACGAAGCTTCAATTAATTTGCTTCTTAAGTTACCAACTGTTATTCCATTCATGGGGATGTGAAGCTCCACAACTCCCATTATTCCTTGGACCTTTTTTTTTTTTTTTTTTTTTTCAGGTGCCTTCAGTCACGTCATGAACATGATTGGTTCAATCCCCCCATTTGGCACATTAGGACCAATCATCATTATTTAATAGACAAGATAATCTCATGATCTGATACCACATTCTTTTGTTTTGTTTTTTGATTGTTTTTTTTTTTTTTTGTTCTTTTTGTTGGACATTCTTGATGTTTTTACCATTCTCGATGCCATTGCTTTTGTCCTTTGCTTTTAAATAATCTGTTGCCTCTACAGTCTTCCCACCTGAAATCTCTTCCCATTTTAAGGCATTGGATAAGACATTTTACTGCTCAAAAGATCTCGCAGTAGTACTTAATATGAAAATTTAAAAATACTTCTTGATATGAAAATTTGATAATAAATTTATTTTCTTTTAGTAAGAAAAAAAAATTAAATTATTATTCAAGATAAAGATTTGATGTTGCCTATATTTTTTTGGGTTAAAAAAATATAGGAATTTAGAGACATTGTTTTTGTATAGGAATTGCTTAATTCCCAGACCATTCCAAAGTTTAAATAGTGAAAAATGATTATTACAATAGTAAAAGACAACATTGTGATTGTCTAATGTAATCTACATTTTTAATTTGAAAGAAAACAGACAAAAAAAAAAAAAGGACACAAAACTCAAAAAGGTGGGACCTGTTCGTTTGGATGAATTGGAAGGCACTAATTTCCACGTCATTTTTTGGCCTTTAAGGCAAGCTTCCCATCTCTCACTTGTGGGTCCCGACCCCATTTTTAAATATTTATTTATTTCAAATCTCACAGTGTGGAAAACAGCCCCTCAATTTTAGTGGAAACCACTGAATTGCCATGCGTTCCAAGTAAAAAGTAATAACTAGGCATCATCTATGTTTACGCAGCATCGTCGATGGGGCCGTGGGTAGTAACGTAATTGTAATAATATAATCTGAGGGCTTTCACCATGCTGTCTTCTTCTTATACTCCTGTGAGTTCTTCTTTCTGTTTTGGTAAGTAAATTTTGTAACAGAGATACTATCTCTCTATCTATGGCGTGCTGTGAAAATCCTCAAAAGGTATGATGATGGGCTTTGCCAAAAGTTGAAACCTTTCCCAGAGTGAAAATCCAATTCTCTGCCATTACTTCACGGAATACTTGATTTCTGATTCAGATAAAGTTGCTTGGTCGTCAAAGTTCATTACTTTCTGCGCTAATATTTGGGTGCTCAACCGAGCTTCCATGGAATGGGGTAGTTACTTTTTAGTGGGCAGTGGTTCATTTTCCATTGTTGTTCCAGGGTTGAATCTTTCTGGTTAAAAAGTTGTCTTCTTGGTGATTTTGTGCTCTGGAATCTAAAGTTTTTTGGTTCTTTCTGGGGATTGGTATGTGTACTCATTTTCAAATGGCAGAGTCTGTTATGTGTTTGTGAAGTTTGTGGCCAAGGTTGGTTGTATTTTTGTATGAGATGCCGGCAGAAGTTTGATTCTAAGGCTTGTTAATCTGTTCATTGTGCAAATCTGAACCCGAACTTTCATGTTTATTGCTGGGCGTAATGGTTGTACTTTTGATGTTCATAACTTTTTGATTATTTTTAGTCTCTGCATTGAATGTTTTCGATGATCTAGGCATTGAAATTTTTTATTTTTGTCTTACTTGGTAATGCATTCCTCTTTCTAACATTTGTTTTTTGTTGTTCATTTGTGTCAAGAGTAACACAGAGGATGCAGGTTTTGTTTGTCTTTTTTGCTTCTCTAAAATGGCCTTTAAGTGTCTATTAGTGAAGTAGGGTCTTGCCTTGGGATGAAAAGTAGTGCTGTTTAGTTGGATTAACAAGAGAAGTGGCAAGATGATGTAGGCACAATTGATTTGTTTATGGCTCCTTGTCAAAACCTTTAAATTTTGTCCGTGTTAGATGGAAAACAGTTTGTGTTCATAGCAGAACCTCCGAAGTTTGATTTGCCTTTAGGTCAACTGAAGTGCGAGGAATTGACAAGGGATAAGGTTTTCAAATTCTCCCAGTCTACTCTAGACTCATACCCGATATTTTTATTTAATGCAATAGCAAGCAATCCATTTTGAAATGATTGCAATGATTGCAGGCCAATAGTTTAACATATCTGACATGCCTGCAGCCATAGATTTGAATTCAACAAAGTCGTGAAATTTGCTTTTCTCATCTTGTGCCCACATCTGAGTAACACTCTTAAATTTAGTTGGGCGATTTATGTTCTTTTCCTTTTGTAGCATCTTACTATTGCTTCTCCTTCTTGTAGTTTATGTTGGTTCAATAGCATCCGCAGTAGGGATCTCATCTCAAGAAACTAGACAAGAAGCCAGAAAGCAAGGTTACGTCTTTCATTCTTCTTACTAAGGGCTGTCTGTTAGCTCAATGAAAGCATCACACTTCAGAAGTTCAGGAATGTGCTGCAAATTGTACGGTCAACCAAAGCAAGAAGTTGAGGCTTACCACATGCCACGTTTTCAGCCCTTAGACCAAAGTCTATGCTACAATAGCAGCAGTTGGGGAAGCAACATCTCCATTGAGGATTCCCATGAACAGTACTGCACCCTGGAGTCATCTTTAGCAAATGGCAACTTAGCTTTGTACAACTCCTTGTCAACCATCAGTTTCTCATCCAATGGAAGCCCAATGTCCCAGCAAGAGTCCCAGTCATATCCTCCTGATATAGGAAATTCCCCTGAAAATGCTTACAGCTCTCCAGTGAGTGGTTCTTTCATAACTGATGATGTCAATAATTTCAGGCACAGGTTGAGAGAATTAGAAACCGTGATGCTTGGGCCTGAGTCACCAGAGATGGATGGCTGGGGGAAAATCCTGGCAGCAATTTCTAGAGGGGACCTGAGTCAAGTTCTTATTGCCTGTGCGAAAGCAGTGTCAGATAATGACCAGTTAATGGCACAATGGCTGATGGATGAACTACGTCGAATGGTGTCTGTTTCTGGTGAGCCAATTCAAAGATTGGGGGCATATATGTTGGAAGGGCTTGTCGCACGACTGGCCTCCTCTGGGAGTTCCATCTACAAAGCTTTAAAATGCAAAGAGCCTGAAAGTGCAGAGTTGCTCTCTTACATGCACATTCTCTATGAGGTTTGCCCCTATTTCAAGTTTGGATACATGTCTGCAAATGGTGCCATTGCAGAAGCAATGAAGGATGAAAACAGAGTTCACATCATTGATTTTCAAATTTCTCAGGGGAGCCAATGGGTCACTCTCATCCAAGCCTTCGCCACTAGGCCAGGTGGCCCACCCCACATTCGCATTACAGGTATCGATGATTCCACTTCAGCATATGCCCGTGGAGGAGGACTGGATATTGTGGGAAAGAGGCTATCTAGGCTTGCTGAGTCATTCAAGGTTCCTTTTGAGTTTCATGGTGCTGCCATGTCTGGTTGTGAGGTTAAGGTGGAAAATCTTGGCGTTCAACCTGGGGAGGCTCTAGCAGTAAATTTTGCCTTTATGCTTCACCACATGCCTGATGAGAGTGTTAGCACCCGGAACCAGCGGGATCAGTTGTTGAGGATGGTTAAAGGCCTGTCTCCAAAGGTGGTGACCCTTGTTGAGCAGGAATCCAATACAAATACCGCTGCATTCTTCCCAAGATTCCTTGAGACACTGAACTATTATTCAGCTATGTTTGAATCAATTGATGTGAACCTCCCAAGAGAGCATAAGGAGCGGATCAATGTTGAGCAGCATTGTCTTGCAAGGGATGTTGTCAACATAATAGCATGCGAGGGAACTGAAAGAGTGGAACGACACGAACTCCTTGGCAAGTGGAAATGTCGGTTCACTATGGCAGGATTTACTCCATACCCTTTGAGTTCATTGGTGAATGCTACAATCAAAAGCCTATTAGAGAACTACTTTGTTAAGTATAGGCTTGAAGAGAGGGATGGAGCTCTGTATCTTGGCTGGATGAACAGAGATTTGGTGGCATCTTGTGCTTGGAAATGAAAACTGGATACCCATTTTAGTGTCTCGTCTACTGACGGTTTCTTTTATCTGTCAGCTGAGAGAGGCTGGCGGTTTCTCGTATCTACACTTCTATTGTACGGAGTGAAAATTGGCCGTTTTCTTCAGGACCCCCATTTTCAATTAAAACTTAGGCTTTCAGCCCAAGGAGAAAGAGGCAAAGCTTGGTGCTTTATATTTGGTATGGGGTGTTGGATTTCAATCGCTCCTCCGGCCATTTGAGCTCTCTTATAAGATCTCGAACCTATAATATCATTAAGTCGGTCTAAAAATACTTGGGTTAGTTGGTGATTTAGTGGGTACTTTGAAATGATCTTGGCACTTGATTTTTGCTAGGTTAATATGACAACGAAATGTAACAATGAGACATTGCCTCCACAGAACGAATGACTGTAGATGGGGCATCCAACTACTTTTAGCCCATATTAACCATACAAGAATTACCCAGATTAGAAGATGAGGAAAGACAAAGGTTCAACAGACGCTATCTATATGAAAGCCGTCATCAATCAGATGTTCATAAGAACGTCTACTTCATCAATATTATTCTCTCACCTATTGCAATGATTTTATACAGCCGGAGGTAATTTATATCTCCTCCCACTACCAATCTACCGTCTCTATTAGCTTTGCACAGGCTCTGGATTTTGTATGTGCTGCCCATTTGCATTAACATCTGCAACACGAGTGCCCAAAGCAGAACTATTCTCTATTGATTCAGTTTTGGTCACGCTACTGTGTAGCTCATTAGATTTATCCTCACAGATTGAATTGGTATTGATAACCGCATCAACCCCAGTACTAACACTTACTTCTCCTGCATTTGACTTGCTATTCTGTTGCTCATGTGATTTGCTTTCTTGGCCTAACAGATCAGATTCAGGAACCTCACTTGCTTTTGATTTACTTCTTGAGCCATCATTCAATTGATCCTTTGCCTTCTCACCGGGACAGATGTCACTTTCTCCTGACTTAGCACCCGAGTCACCATCCTCGATGGAAGCTATACTATTGTTTGGGCCAGTCGGATTATGAGTAACAGTCCTTGATGGTGGAATATTGTGGTCATGTTGTCCCTCATAACTAGCAATAACCAGTTTTGAGTCATGAGACGCCCTTTCTACATGTTTCTTAGCTGGGCATCCAGGACTTGAGCACCTGTAGTAGCTCCTAAAGCAAGAGCAGAACCATAATCAGCAAAATAATGAATACTACCAGAGAAATTGACTGCATAATGCACAGGTCAGAAAATTGGATAAGAAAAGTTGGAAAGGAAAAGCAGAGAGAGAGAGAGAGAGAGAATATTCATAAAATCCAGTTACAATCCTGCTTTTAAATAGATAATATGATGATGAAAACCAAAATAAGGCTTATGGCTCAGTGGCTCACCTCTTTCTTGAAAAAAAAATAAGTACAAATTTTTCCATGAGAATGATACATGTTCTTCATGGTTTGAATCCATACTTAAGTAAAACAGACATGAAAGCTAAATACAATTAAACTTTGGACTCTAATGTGCAAACATAAAAGGCAAAGCAAACAATGAAATGGTAAGATAAATTCCCTACCTGTTAGCATGGTATGTTAAAATCATTAAACATTTGAATAATACAAATGCAAGTTAAAAGGAGAGAGGAAAGTATGTTGCACCAAGACAATTAATCAAAACAAAACGCAAAACCACTAGTAAACCTGAAGATACCATAATTATGCTGACATAACAAAATACTAATTGAAGTGGATTAGAGAACCCTCTCTATAATGTTGAATTGATCTAACATAGGATCAAGTGAACACAAATAGAAGCACAAACTCATGTTTGAACTTTTGTATCTTGACTGGGAATGAAACTAACCAAGGTGTTTGGCTTTACTAGCGTATGGTAATAAATAAATGCTTACCTTGGATTTGGATTGCCTTTGACTAATTTTTGCCCATATTTCCGCCAACGATACCCATCATTCACAATATCAACATCACTAAGAGTTTGAACAACAATACGTGGTTCACCAGTCAGCTTGTCTGCAGGGGTAAGATCAACACTGCGGTTTGCTTTCTTCCTGTTCAATTTAATGGCACATCAAAAACAGGAATTAACTCACAAAATAAACCATCAATCTGAAACTATGCCAAGGTCCCTCCAGTAACATACTGTCGTTTTGAATGTGGATCATCATCATTATTGACCTCATCTCTTGTCTTATTTGATTCTGATGGTACACTTTTCACATCCTCACTTGATGTAAGAGAAGAAATCTGAGTGGCATTTGTAGAGCCCACCAAATTAGGTGTATGACCTTCTGCATTGAATGATTAGGTTCCAACAGTGGTGTTATAATCATCTCACCAATCAATAGCCAAAACAAGAGACCATTCATGGATTTTTCAGCTTACCTCCCAGGCCAGTTAGTAAAGGATCATGAGCTCTTTCTTTGACAGACACAACAAAGCCAACAGCCACTGGAAGGCTACCTTGATGTTTAGGATGGTCATGCTCACCAAAGTAAACAATATTTGTGATCTGCCCATCATGTGAACGTTCAAATTGCTTTTTCACTTGGCAGCTGGAATGTGTACATTTGTAATAGCTCCTTATAAACTCATTTCCTTTAACAAGTTTCTGCCCATATTTTCGCCAGTGATATCCATCTTCTGAGAGCTTTTCACGTGGAGTCGAAGGAGTTCTTCCTTCTTGACCAGATTGCAAGACATTGGAGCCTGTGCTAGGGGTCTTGTCACTTATTGCAGAGGCAATAATTCCTTCTCTGTCTAACTGTGATATGTGAATCCCATCACGCTCCTGCAAAGATTGCTTGGAGTTCATGGACGGAGCAACTTC
Source organism: Rhizophora mangle (assembly GCA_037832345.1). Classification (NCBI taxonomy): domain Eukaryota; kingdom Viridiplantae; phylum Streptophyta; class Magnoliopsida; order Malpighiales; family Rhizophoraceae; genus Rhizophora; species Rhizophora mangle. The sequence continues at coordinate 705,663 of JBAPLJ010001937.1, read as the reverse complement.
TTCACGTTTTTCCGACGCATGAACTCCACCATCAGAGGACTGCTGCGACATATTAGTTTTACTCTCCGGAGACTGCTTTTGCTGCAACTCATCAGAAGCAACCTCATCCAGTCCTTCACCCGAAGAAACCATGTGAAGAAGGGAAGCTATAACTGAAACAAGAAGACATCCAAGTCATGGGACAATCATTCTAAAATCCCTATCCAACAAATAATTCAAACTTCATGTTCCATGACCAAGAGAGCAAATTGTGACTTTTAGATTCTTAGACTGCTAGTAGACGCTTTCAAAAAACCCTTCACTTACATCTATCACAAGTATAATGCAATTTTTAAGTTTTAAGGAAGCCTTTCACTCCCCCAAAATGTACGGACGCCCTTCAGTCAGCAGCCAGCAATAATTCTTGAGCAGGCAGTAAGCCAAAAATTTCTCTTCCAATCAGGAAAGGAAAAACAAGAAACGGTTTTTTTGATTGCCGATAACGTCTATTTTTGGTAATCTTGCTCTTACATGTTCTTGCAAAAATAGAATAAACTTAAATATTTCGCGAAATTGTACAAAAATCACTAGTCAACAAGAAGCTTCGTAGATTTCTATCAACTGAAAAAAACACCGAAAACCTGAAATTTGAGAAATTTATGAAAAATCAAAGAGGCAATCTATAGTTAGGCTAAAATTTTTGCAACGGAGTTCGAATTTCATGAACTCTTACCGTGTTTTACTGATCGGGCGCTCCCCTTCAGCCTTTAAATTTTGACCGTCGGTGGGAGCCGCGAATCACGCCGGCTTTCGGTTGTCCCGACCGGTGGCTGGAAGCTTCGAGAAGATTGTTTTGGTTGGTCTGGGAGAGAGGTCAAAGGGGACGAGAAGGGGAGAAGAGAGCAAGGTGGGAAAGGATTGGGTGCGGTAAGAGTACAGTGACGAATCTGTGCGCCCTCCTCTTTGTCCACTCGGATTGTGGACTTTTGTCAGCCGTTCGTTGTGAGCGTGTCGTTTTTATTTTTTAATTTTGGACATTCGTCTGCCAGCCCGCCCTCTACAATTGGAGACGTATCTTATGTGTATGTGGGCCCCCACGTGGGGGCACACTTTTTTTGCAGTTTTTCGGGATCCGTGAAATTCGTATATTGGGCTTCGTCGCATCGATTTGCTGTGAGCGTTTGTCTTAGAGATGCCGGGTAACTTTATCCAACACTACAAAGTTGTTGCTAAATTGGAAAAACGCCAAGCCCTCGAAATTATTATTATTATTATTATTATTTTCCATTAATCTCAATTAAAACTGGGATTTGGGATCATCAATTTCAAAAATAATTTCAATACCCGATGCGGTGCTCCTCTCTCGAGTCCATATCCAGTAGGACAAGAATTGCAAAAACCTTATAATATAGGGAGCACATCGGAATATTCGGCAATCTGAGGCGCTCGTATCCGTCTTCGATCTCCAAACCGCCGCTGCCTCCGCCGCTCAAAAATCAATAGTCACGCTAATATTCGTAAAATTTTCCAATACATAATGCTTCTTTCTCCGGGACACTCGCCGCGCTACCTCTCATCCACATCTCGTCTCCGAATCCCAAAAATGCCCTCCAAATCTCTACCAATTCCTCATCGGCCATTGCCGATGCTCCTGGGAGCACCAGAAAACGCCCTGCAGTCCTCGACGAGGACACATACGTGGCGGCCATCGAGATGATCATCGAACGCGACTCCTTCCCAGACATCTCCAAGCTCCGGGACTGGTTTGATTGGATCAAAGCGATAAAAAGGGCGACCCGGTCCAAATCCGAGACGCCCAGTTGAAGTTCATCGAGTGCCGCAGTAAAAAGATTAACGGGTCGAACGCCGGTGGCAGTTCGCAAACTAGGAACCGAACGCAAACCCCAGGTTCCACTTTAGCTCCTAATTTTACTCCTTTTGATGAAATTGATATAAAAAAACATGGGGTTTTCGATACGGAATTATCTGATAATGTTGAGTCCAGCGAGATTGATGTTGTTATTGACGAGTCGTTGAGTCTAGACGAGTTTTTTAAGAGGCACACGAGTGAGGATAACGAGAGTTTTTCGAAGATATTGGAGGAAAGTGAATAAAAAGAGGAAGGAGAGGTATGGGCATTAGTTAGAAGGGGAAAAGGAGGACGTTTAATTGATTGGGGATACTAAGAGAGATAGGAATACGGATGGTTATGGCACGTCTCAGCCACCAAGCACATTGGAGGGGTGGAGTTGCACGGCAGAGAATTTACTGATGTATCACCCAGCTGATGAAGCTCTGTTGATCGAGGAGGAACGGGCAATTAGATTGAAGGGTTTGACAAAAGAAATCAATAGCTCTAACACATGTTTCCATGGTAAAATGTTGGATTCTAGGCCAAAAGATGATGGCAGTGTCGAGGTGCTTTATACTCCAGTAGTGGGGGCTACCCCACTTCCTGCATCACATAGAGACAGGGAGAAAGGGAAGAAGAATGATCTGGAGGATTTGAGGAAGACACCAAATGCATTTTATGTGGAGTCAGCAAAGAAAGCAGAGAACGGTTATAGTTTTGTTTGGACGCCTTTGGCAGCTCCAGGAGTTGATGAGTCACCATTTATTACTTGGGGTGAGATTGAAGGGACACCATTGAGGTTGGATCCTGAAGATGCACCGATTGCTATTGGTGGTAATGGTGATCAGCCACATTTTAAAATATTTGATCCACCTGCACGAGATGTGAAAGCCCAGTCATTGTCAAGGGAAGCTACATGAAAGCCAAGGGAGAGGTCAAAGATGTCTCAGAAGTCACCACTGCCTTCTCCAGCTATAGGGGGTAGTGCTATTCCAAGCGTTTGGAAACTTTCTCCAGCTGCACAGAAGTTTGCAAGGAACACAATTTCTAAGTATCCATCTTCCTTTGATGAAACACTTTGTGACAGTTACAGAGGAGCAAGTCCTGGATCTCGCATGCCTAATGGTGGAAGGAGGAGTATCTTGAGGTTTGGAAGAGATGGGAGCTTGAGTTCCAGGTCTTTGTCTGCACTAGAGGATTCTAATCCTCAGTAAAATGTATTATTCTTTCTTGTCTTTGCATATAACACGATCCATAATGAAGTCCTTAAAATTCGCATATGGGTTTCACCTTATAGTTTGTGAATCAATGAAAAGCACTTGACAAAGGATTGATAATGTAGCAAAGGTGAAATATTGGACGCTGCACCACTATCGACAAGATTACGTTGCATGGTGACCTGAGCCAATTTGATATCTTGCTTATTTAACTCGAATTAAAGTGATTTCAGTCCTTGTTGATGCTTGTTAGCAAATGTTTCTCCAGTCGGTGTCATGCATGCCCTATGATGTCTTTCTCAGTGAGAAGTATGAAATGCTTCATCTTCACCTTCCAGTTGAATAACCCATTGAAAAAACAGAGAATAATTATAGAGTACTAATTCTAAACTGCAGTATTGTTGTTTCTCCTCGTGAAAGTAATGATACGATTTTTCTGTTTTTTAGTGTAGTCAGCCTATAGAAATTGCTCTCATCTGTGTGCGTGCGCGTGTGCGTGTGCGTGTGCGTGAGGTTGTGTGATGAGCCTCTTGAATCTTTTTGTACCCTATGCTTCATTGCACGGAGTCCGTTGGCTTTTCCGAGTGGGAAAAGTTGGGATGCGGCCAGGATCATTATTGATTGCAACACGAGCATCCAGTGTTCCGTAGTTTTGCTTTGCTGTCCAGAGTCAAAGAATGTGCAAAACCCGTGATCAGGATTTAAGTGATTTAGTTGGTACCCTTATTGCGTTTGGTTGCATCGACGACCTCCTTCGATGAATCGAATCCAGAAGCTTCACGCCACGTTGCCGGTAATCCGAATCACTGTGGCATTACCAGCTTGCATGTGGAATGTCGGCTCCATTCGCCAATCAACGGCTCTCCGTTCCTTGATATTTTTCTCTTAAACCAACGTCTTGTTTTTATGTAACTCATATATATATATATATATATATAAATTAAATTATAGCTATATTAGTCAACGAATTTATATTAAACTTTTTAATAGATATGAAGAATGTAATATAAAAAATGTTAAGTATAAGATTTTTTATTATATATATATATATAAAATGCGCATTTTCGAGCTATAAATAGCACCGCTCCAGGATGGTTTTCAATTTCGGTTTCCCCGCTTTTCTCTTAACCTCCGTTGTTTGTTTCGCTCTTGCTTCTGTGTCTTCGGAAGAAGGAAAGTCCTGTTCGACTCTGTAATTTCAAGGTGACTCTGTTTCTTTGCTCTTCAATCTTTCATTGATTATAGTTTTCAGTCCTTGGGCCTTGTTTTTGGTTGAACTCGGGAGTTTGAAGTTGGATTCGGCAGTTGAAGGCTGTGTTTGACGGCGAAAGGATGAGTTGAAATGCCGGTTTTCTTCATCTTCTGTTTGATTCGTTCGTTCTTGGTGCTGCAATTCGAAACACTTGCTGTTGTTAAAACTTTTCTTTTACAGAATTCTTTTTTTCTCTTTAATTATCTCTTGTTCTTTGAAAATCTTGCACTGTTTGGCTCTAGCCTTCCTCGGTTTTCATACTGTTACTCTTTTTGTTTTTGTTTTTTTTTTTTTTATGTCATTCTCGATAATTTGTTTCTTCTTTTTCGTCAACTCGCTTCTTCTATGGCTTTTTGTCTTCAGTTGAAGTTGATTTTATAGACAGAGATATTCAGTTTATGAGCCTCCTTCGGTCATATTTTCTAGTCAGCCGTTCCTGAGTCAGCACATTACATTCAAATTCAAATTATAAAACACAATTGCAATCAGTTCTTTGAGTTGATCATTCAACTCACAAAAGTTAGTCTATTATCTGTACTTTGAAAGGTCAATTTTGTTTTTTTTTTTTTTTTTTTTTTTTTTTTGAAGTCCTTAGATCAAAGAGAAAGATTAATGACCAAGAGCTCCGAAAACGTTAAAGATTGATTGGAAAATCTTTTTTTTATTTATTTAATATTGTTATCTTGTATTTGAAAACCAGAGTCTTCTTTGGATATTTTTCTTGGCGAGGAAATTTAGTGATTGGAGCTATAATTTAACTTTTGCATCACTATTGTACAAGAGACGGCGCTTGAATTTTCCTGATTCATTTTGTTTCTTTGATATTGCATTATCTTTGGCTTATGGAATTTGACTTATCTTTGGTTTTTAAAGCTTTTGTCATTACACTGTTTATGAATTTGGTTTGGTCCTTCATAGATGCCTGCTGTGAGACCCAATCCATATGATAGAGAAGCTGAACCATTTGTCGAGGTTGATCCCAGTGGGAGGATTGGGAGGTATGAAGATCTGCTTGGCGCAGGTGCTGTCAAGAAGGTTTATAGGGCTTTTGACCAGGAGCAAGGTATAGAGGTGGCTTGGAATCAGGTAGTGTTGAGGAACTTTATCGAAGATCCTGTGCTCATCAATCGGCTTCACTCAGAGGTCAAGTTGCTGAGAACGTTAAAGAACAAGTACATCATTGTTTGCTACAATGTGTGGTTGGATGAAAACCGTAGCACCCTGAATTTCATAACCGAGGTGTGCACATCAGGAAATCTGAGAGATTACAGGAATAAGCACCGCCATGTGTCCCTAAAAGCCTTGAAAAAGTGGTCAAAGCAGGTGCTTGAAGGATTGGTCTATCTGCATAACCATGACCCATGCATCATTCACAGGGATCTGAATTGCAGCAACATCTTTGTCAATGGTAACACTGGCCAGGTAGTGCAATCAAAATTGTTTTCGCTATTTTTTATGAGTTAATTGGCTTGACATAATTTCTTTTAGTGTATTGTCTCTCTTTGAATGATTTTAATTTCTTCAATTTAAGTGAGGACTTGGTTTCTTTCTTGTGATAGGATTTCAGTTAGTGACAACCTGCTATTGAAAGTAGTTTCTTTATGACCAACTGATCTCAATTGCTTGTATAATTTCATAAGTAACTAGTTGATAGATGTTCTAGGCAGCATTGATTTGTGTTTCGATTTCATATTGTTTGATTGAAAAGTTATCAGCCTCTTTCATTCTCCCTCAAACAACAGCTGAAATTATAGCTTTGGGCATCATTTCCTTAGACAGTAAACAGTAGGTGTCCATACAGTCCAGTTTGGACTTTATATTGTTTGATTGGAAACCTATCGGATCCTGGCATTCTCCATTTTGCCATATACTTATAGAAGAAATTGTTTATCTCTCACTAGGGTTGTATAATCATTCTATAGATGAGACTTACACTCTGTCCAAAGAACCAATAAAGAAAAAAAAGAAGAAAAGAACTCAAAAATTTGTTCAACTAGGAAGGAAAGAACTAAAAGGAAAAGATGACCGTTGAAGTTATAGGCTTTTAATTTCTCGGCTGACTCTGGTATTCTTCTTTTAACCTTGTATGAACACGTGAATATAAAGCACTATGAATTGTCTGTGCAGGTGAAAATTGGAGATTTGGGCTTTGCAACCATAGTGGGAAAGAGTCATGCAGCACATTCAATCCTAGGCACACCGGAGTTTATGGCACCAGAGCTGTATGAGGAAGATTACACAGAGATGGTAGACATCTACTCTTTTGGGATGTGCTTGCTTGAGATGGTCACAATGGAGATTCCCTACAGTGAATGCGACAGTATTGCCAAGATATACAGGAAAGTGACTACTGGAGTAAAGCCCCAGGCTTTAAACAAGGTGACAGATCCAGAAGTGAAGGCTTTTATTGAGAAGTGTATAGGTGAGCCAGGGACAAGACCTACAGCTTACGATCTTCTGAACGACCCTTTCTTTTCTGAGGCCAATGAAGGTGAGGCCAACCCAGTTGCTTGACGACATAAAATCGTGGGTAGATTTCCAGCAAAGCACGAGTGCCAAACTGACCTTCACTGTCTCCATCTTTTACATGTTTCCTTTCTGACATGAATCATGTAAATAAATGGTAGGTTGAATCATTCTAGCTAGTTGCATTTTGCATGTAAGTCTGCTCCAGTTAGAAATTTTATCTGTGCAATTAATCCCGTCAAAGTTTTCTTTTCTGTTAAATACCTCCGTTAGCCTTTACCTGTGCCCATGGAAGGCCGCAGGAATCTTACGTTTGAAGTTGGGGAATCACAGTTGCAGATTTTGCGGATTCTCTAACTCTGTTTCCAAAGACTGAGCAGGACCAATTCTTTCACTCGCAGGTCTATATTTGCGGCCATCATTCGATTTTGATTTTCCTTTTCTCTGATAATCATTCAATTTAATGCCATTTCACGACTGAAAATGGAGAATGTTGCGCTGATAGATCAAAACAATCTCAGTCACCACTTCCTTCCGAGAGGGCGTTGAACAGTCGAAACTTTGAAATTGTCTAATTTCAAAAATTCTATAGGGGTTTTCCCGTGGTGAGAATACAAGCAATACTGCAACTCAAATAAATCCGAAACCGAAGGAATACATAAATGTGAAACTGAATTCACCGATCTCTATACATCTCGGGAAAGAAAATGCAATTCCACGTGCTAAAAGGTATGCATGACTCGAAACTTGCACATCACAATGAGATTTGATGAGGAATTACTTTTTTTTTTGATACATTTTTCCGAATTATGATGGGAGTAATCTCATCACGGCACTGCACTTGCCCCTCGGTACTTCTACGAAAGTAGGCATATTGTTTTTGGCATATGCACATACCTGACCCGAGTACGTGGGTTCTTATTTAAGTATATATTTTCATTGACAAATTGGACAAAGAGTAGCTTTGGGGATTGAGATTCGCGGAAGAAAGCGAGCAAAACCCCTCCATTCAAAGCACTTCCCATATTTTCAGAAGCCGTGCCGTCTTGGGAGTCATACAAAAGCAAACAGCAACTTGTTTTGCACTTCCCCTCCCATCTCGACAATATTTTATTCTCTTACAGGGCCATCCTTACGAATCATAATTACTTTCCGGATTTCCCCATTCCTTCTTTCCTATTTCCCAATACACTACTCTTTCCTTTTTCTTACTCTGCAAATTTATATAACACAGCAGCTTCAATTAGGCTCCTCCATCGACATTTCTTTTTCCTTTTTCTCTTTTTTTTTTTTTATGAAAAAAATGAAAAATATGAATGCTTTCTAAGCTAGGACTCTTTTCTTTTTTCTTGGGTGCTAGCGTAGCATATGATATATATGGTATAAGGTTAGAAGACTTACAAAGCAAGGCTTGCGTTTGCATTGAAATAGGGGAGTGTAAACTGGTTAATTTGCCATTATCTACCGGCCAAATGCCCAAGAGTGGCAGTAGAATTCAACTTCTCAGCACTCGAGGAACGTTGTTGAAGCCTTAATCTTTGGACCTTGAGTTGTTCACTCTTGTGCATTTCACTTTTGACTAACAATTAGGACATTAAAATATGCACAAATGTATGTGCGCGGGTTTGCCCACAAACTGATCAAAGCTACCTCTTTGTCCAATTCCATTCTCCTTTGCGTTCCTACTGCTCTTAAGGCTTCCAGGAGTACCCCTGACATGGGTCGGTAACATTTAAGCCGCAGCGATTGGAAACAAAAGGGGAATTATATAGTTGTGCATGCATGCTGTAAAAACAACAATTATTTCCTTGGCTTCTCCATTACTTTCCTGTAACATGCTAATGGAAGCTTCAAGCCCAAAAAATTATTCAGTCGGCTCAAGTCCTGTCTCTTCACCAAACATTGGAGCCTTGCTAAAGATTAAGGTCATTTCCTGGTAGGAACATTAATCTACCTTTTTCATTTCTTCACATTAGCATGTTAATCTAGTATCTGAAATTGTACGGATCTTGCTCCAGGAGCCATGAGACTGGATTGCCTGTTTGTGTTCGTGTTCGCGTTGGCGAGAGAACGTTTAACCTTCACAAGGTAATCTCCACATAGGATAGGGCTTGCATGTTTTCTTGGAAAGCTATGTGATGGTTATACAGCCAAAAGTTTACTAGTGCAGAATTTCACACCAGCTGTTATTTTGGTAAAGCTTACGTATTAGCTCGTTGTTTTGTTACTTGCAGCACCCCTTGTTTTCAAAGAGTGGATACTTCAAGAAAAGATTGATTGAAACAACTGAGCTTGAACTACCACAAGATTTCCCTGGAGGACCAGGAACATTCGAGACGATTGCGTTGTTCATGTATGGCTCTTCAACATTAATTGACCCGTTTAATGTTGCAGCATTGCGTTGTGCAGCAGAGTTCCTTGAAATGACAGAAGAGTACTGCTCTGGCAATCTTTGTGAGCGTTTTGATCTGTATATAAACCGGGTTGTCTTACAGAGTTGGGATGACACTTTGATCGTTCTCCAAAAATGCCAAATGTTGCTTCCCTGGTCTGAAGAGCTGCTGATTGTTAGTCGCTGCATTGAGTCTCTAGCCTTCATGGCTTGCATGGAGATTCTTGACCCAGAGAGGAGAAGGGACAAGCCAATAGTCACATTGGAGGCACTGGCTGGTCAAGCTTGGAGCTGTGAAGCAGTCAAACATATATTGAACGAGGATTTTTGGATCAGCGATCTCATCGCTCTGCCATTTGGATTCTTCGAAAGGATAATAAGATCCTTGAGGAGGCAGGGTATGAACGAAAAGTATGTGAGCCCCATAATCATTTTCTATGCAACAAAGTGGGTGATCCCTATGAAGAAAACACAGTTTTGGGAGAACTCTGGCAAGGGAATTCCGGATGCCGATGCAAATAATAATGTCCCAATGATATTGCAAGGCATCCTTGATTTACTGCCATTCAGGGAGAAGGCTAGCAGACTGATCCCTGTTGGATTCTACTTAGCATTACTTTCCAGATTGCTTGAAGTTGGTTTGAGAAATGACAGCAGAGAGATGCTACAGGATCGGATTGCATCTTTATTGCACTTGGCCCAAGTGGACGATTTTCTCATTCCAGAAAGCAGCACAGACACGATTTGTTCCAGCACGGAGTTGGCAGCCATGGAGAATATTATTTCCACATATGCATCATTCAACACCAATGCAAACCAGATTCCTTCCCCCAGCAACATAATTGTTGCGGAATTATGGGATACTTACCTCTCCCATATAGCTTCTTATTCAAAAATGGAGCCTAAAAGATTCACGGAACTAATTGAAGCAGTACCAATGTATTGCAGACAGAGCCATGACCAACTATACAGAGCATTAAACAACTTCCTGCAGGTAAGCTTCCATAAATTTTCAGCATGATTCAACAGTGAAGTCAATTAGGTTACAATTGATGCACAGTTCTCATCTTGGACTAGCCTAAATATTCGGCCTTCAAAACTTACACTTATACCGATGTAATATTTATTTCTCCAGGCACATCTAGATATGTCCCAAGAGGAAAGGGGAACAGTCTGCAAGTACCTCAGCTGCCAAAAACTATCCCAGGATGTATGCATTGAAGCTGTTCAAAATGAGTTGATGCCTTTACGTTTGATCGTCCAGGCTCTCTTTATTCAACAGCTGAATACACACCAAGCTTTCAAAGAGTGCTCAGACTCATTTAGGTACGCACACAATGGAGACTTCTCTGGAAGCATGTCTAGCTCCAGGTGCCCAAATTCCAGAAGCCAAACCCTCACACAAAGTCCATATACAGAAGGAGAGGAGCAAGGCAGCAAAAGTAAAACATTTAGTTTCTTGCTACAAAAAGACACAGTATCACACACATCCAAGTTCTCTAGGAAGGAATATGAGTCTACAAGTTTTAGAATTCAGAACCTTGAACAAGAGCTCTTATCCTTGAAGAGGAGCCTTCAATTGCAGAATACATTGAAGACACAAGAAAAATTGCTAACTATGAAACAAAGCATGGAACCTTATGGCAGGGAGAGCAGATCGCTCAGCAAGAAGAGAAACCCAGTTGGTCAAGTTACAGGTTGTGCTGGTTCTGTGAATTTTGCATCGCAAAGAAAATATGCTAGTAGGCTACTGAGAATTTTTCACAGGATTACCCTGTTTGGTAACAGAAAATCAAACAGAAATTAAGGTGCTCCTGGTCTCTTGGCCACAGTGTAGCAGAATGAACATAGGCATCAGGTGTACAAATCCAGACAAATAATGAACTCTATATTTCCAGCGAAAACCGAATAGCTAAAACTTCAAATTTTGGGAAAATTAGCCACTTCTACCAACAAAGTTCAAGATGAATCAATCCCTGGAATCAGCCTTACAAGCCAATCCATAAAAATAATTACAACAATGTGAAGACAATATTTTGGCCCTTTTTATGCAGATAGGGATGCTGCTGGGGATATTTAAAACTGATTGATATTTAGAAGGGTCTGCACACCTCTTTCTCAAATAGTTATTTACTCAAGGCTGTGCACGAAAAACATAAACTAAAGCATCCAATCAAGCAGCAGGTAGAATGACACTCCTTTGTAATCTAATTGTAAGGGATATAAACTGCAATGGTATATAGTATCCGATGTGTAAGAAACTGTCAAACTAGAGTGAAAGAAGATCAGAATCTGGAGCAAAGGAATCTAGGAAATCCATAAAAAACAGTTTGACATGCATATAAAATGAAAATGATACCAATGAAAAGGAACGTTGATGTGTTCAAGGGATAAACATAGCGCTTATCGGTGAATTGTTGAACAACCAAGATAAAAGAGGATCTGTGGACATAAAATAAGTTTATCTACAAAACATAACTACCAATACCTCAATATTAATCACAACCCAGTTAACCATATATGTGACACTCGCCTTCCAGTAAAGCACAGAACAACAAGAGTACCTACAAAGAAATTTAGCATGATACTGCCTCCATTTTATGCTACAATGCTTTTATCACCATGCTTTGAGATATCGTCAACAGCTTCAAGGGAAGATCCTGGAACATCCTCTGTTGCTGCTTTCTCTGCTAGTGGATAACTTTTATCATTAGTGCATGAGAGCTTTGAGTCCTCCTTAGTAGTTGCATCAGGAAGCTGTGAATTGTTTGAATCTTTATTAGTGTCAGGGAGCTGTGAATCGTACACCTCTTTACTTGCATCGAGGATTGTGTCTTTCACCTCTTTTATTCCATCACAGAGCTGCAAGCTATTTGCCTCTTCTTTTGCATCAGAAAGCCGCAAGCCATTTGCCTCTTTACCTGCATCAGCAAGCTGCGAGTGATCTCCCTCTTCCTTCACATCAGGAGGTTGCATGCCATTTGCCTCTTTAGTTGCACCAGAAAACTGAGAGTCTTTCAACTCTTCATTTGAATCATGGAGCTGTAAGTCATCGGCTTCTATAATTGCCTCATGGAGATGTGACTTATTCACTTCTTCAGCTGCATCAGGAACATGTAGGCCATTCCCTTCTTCAGCTTCATCAGATATCTGAGCATAATTTACCCCATCAGTTGTATCATGGAGATGTTGGTCATGAAGCTCCTTAACTGTTGCATGATCAAGTTGCAAATCATTGACCTTGTCCTTTGCATCAAGAGGCTGAGAATCATAAACCTCAGTAGGTGTTACCCGAGAGAGCTGTAAATCCTTCACCTCACTCAATGAATCAGGCTGCTGAGATTCATCCACTCCTTTAGTTGTTGCAGCACAAACTTGTGAAACCCTAACATCATTAGCTGCAATACAGGGCTGAAAACCACTAGCCTCCTCAGGTGCTTCAGAAGGCTGAGAATCTTTAAGGTCATTGCTTGCACTTGCTAGCTGTTCGCCATTGTCCTTGTTAACCACATCATCTAGGTTGATATCACCCTCAGGAGCTGCATCAGACCGCATTTGAGAATCAACCTCATCATGTACCTCATGTAACTGTAACTGATCAATCTCTCCATCTGCCTGACATAATTGTAACTGATCAACATTGATTACTGCACCATAAAACTGTGATTCGTCATCCTCTCTAGATTCTTGATATTCCATTAGATCCTCCTTTCTCCTGCGTTTCCCACTACCCTTTCTTCTTACTCTCTCCTTCCCCCTGGTCCTTTTTCCAATTTCAACTGGTGTGGCAGGCAATGGTGTGGCAGGGGCAGGGCTTCCACTCTGGTCCCTTAAGCAGTCTTGCGCAATAAACCTGATCTTTGAAATGGACTCAAACTGTTGTCCATCCAATCCTTTTGTTGAAAATGCATCTGCTAGATAAGCAATTTCCTTTAAACCAGAAATCTGCAACAGACAAGAATAAACCATTCAGGAATGCATCACAGCAATAGCCAAAGAAGGTGAATTAAAATTTGAGTTACAGCTTGGCATTGCCTCACCGTTCTCTGGAACTCAGATGAAAGAGATATGGGCCTTCCTACAATTTTACGAGTAATTTTCAAGTACCATTCCATATATTCACTTTCATCTACATCATCATCAACAACAACAATGTGGAGTTGACGGTCCAACCATTCGTTAAGCTCTGCCTCCATTTTCCCAGACAAGTCCACCCCACCATCAACTCCTCGACTCTTTCTCACCCATCGTGCCACATCTCCCGGAATTGGTTGCAACATGCCATACTGCCTCAGGCAGCGATCAGGGAGATGCCTCTCTGCCTTATCAAAGCATATGAGCATTGTCTTCGACCTCCCCAAAATCAAAGTACTCTTGATATCTTCAGGTATTACTGCACTGTCCATGTATTTGTACGGAAGCCACTCTACCTACATTTTAACAAAATTCCAAGTGTACTATGATTTTCAAGACTATAAAGTGCATTAAAGACTGAATAATGAAAACTAAACTTACATCACTCGGTTTTAATGAGTCTAACGCCTTACGATAAAAAACTACATCACGGTTGGCTGTTGGCCCACTCTGTTTACCCTTCCACCTGAGTACAAACGGAAAATGATCATGGATGGGGTCCCGGTTGAGCTTTGGTCGGCCAATATTCAGATGAAAATAGCTCCAACACTGCAAAAAGTGCAAATAAATTATTAAACACAATGTCCTAATTTAGGTTATTATCATAGACAATATCAGCTGCATAAGAGCACCCTGAACTAACCCCAACATAGTGCTGAAGTATAACTAACCTGTAGCAGAGTCAAACAGCCACAAATGGTACTTTGGGATTTAACACATGCATTGCCCAGTGCTCTATACAGGAATGCCAATGCTGCTGCCCCCCAGGCATAATTGCCAGCTTCTTCAAAGTTTTCAAACAAAGGAAGGTACATTACTGGAACCTTGTTCCCAGTAGTTGTGGAAAATATTGTGCTTCCCACAAGGTAAAGAAGATAAGCACGTGTGCAATACTCAACCTTCTCAATTGGTGCATCTTCGGCACATACAGAAAAGAACTCTTTCAACCAACTTAGCTTTACCATCCCACCACTTGCATAATTGGAATCTGGTGCCTTACCCAAAAGCCTTTCGCAAACCGAGCTGCAAGTTGTATATGTGATTCCAACAACAGGCTTTCCATCAATTGCAAGTCCAAGCAATAACGCAACATCCTGAAGTGTGACTGTCATTTCACCAACAGTGAAATGGAATGTATTTGTTTCCCTCCTCCACCTCTCAACTAGTGCCGAGATAAGAGGATTATCTAAACTAATAGCAGGAATCTTTCTCAAGTAACCAAATCCAGCTTTCTCCACCAGCTCTATTTGTTTTGTGGTTAGCTTCCATTCACCCAGCTTTGACGTGTGTTCATGGCATCTCAGTGCACCACGTTCCTATAAACAACATTCACATTCATTCTTAACAGCACAAAGAATTAAGGTGTTTAAAATGATCAAACTAGTTAACACTTCCCACTCATTACTATGGACTTCCTCCATGTATCTTTTGAAGGGGGAAGATCATAATTGTACAGCAAAAGACTCGTGCATCTACGTGCATATTTCCACATTACCAGCATTCACATAAATACATCCACCCCATTTTAGTGTAAAATTTATCAGATTTTGGCATCATAAGCTAGCCCTTAATCAATCAAAACCGCTTGCTCTTGTGAGAATGCGCCATATATTAGCATACACGAGTAGATAAAAAGAATAATTGCAAGAGCACCTGCCCATCCCAGACAGCGGTGGAGACATGCTTGTCTTGATCATAGAGCACACATCCATCAACTGGTCCAGGATTCGTGTCCATTTACTGCTTATACATTCAAAAAAACAAAAAATCCAAATTAAAACACGAAAAGAAGAAGGATGAAAAGAAATTTAAAAAATAATAAAAAAAAACTTCATAAACGTAAATGAAGTATGTTTGTCAGTTTTATTACCAAGAAGAAAAAAAGTTGAAAATTACAGCTTCAAGAACAAACTGATTGGAGATTCAAAACCCTCAAGTAGATTTTTAACTGGAACGCTACCGCACGTTGTCTCTCAATCGTGGGATTCGAATCCCTAATTCTCCCGTTTCTCAGACCAAAAAATTTTTTTTTAAAAAAAAGGAAGAAAGAAAGAAAAAAAAAGATTCTACATTTTCATTAAAATCGATTCTTTCAGCGTTATTATTAAAAATGAAAATCTTATTTATGGGACATTGATCCTCCGTTTGGCTGCCGGGAAAACGGGAGGAAAGAGAAGAAAAAAATTGAGGGAAATGTTCCCAGCGTTACTAGCTTCCTTCGGGTTCAGCATCGATTAAGAGGAAACGACGACGGAGAAGAAGAAGAGAAGAGAAACAAATCAATTTTTTTATTGAAAAAAAAAAAAGAGTGAGAGAGAGTCGGGGTGGAGAAATTCACGAAACCTGGGAAAGAGAAGCGCTAATTGAAACGACGACGGAGGAGAATCCGAATTTCACAGGCAGTGGAAACTAGGATCAAGAGAGAAATTTCCCCCAAAACGAGGCGTAGCGACCGACGAGAAATGCCTCCGTTTACGCAATTAACAACAGAGCAAAACGGCAAAACCTAATCTCTTGCCCCTGAGAGAGAGAGAGAGAGAGAGAGAGAGAGAGACGACACGTTGCAGGCTTTAAACATTATGGGCCTAAGCCCCGTGATTCTGAGGCTCTTTGAAACATTGAGTCTCCTTTGTCCTTGGGCTCTCAACCCATGACCAAACCACCTCTCTGTCTTTTTCGTTTTTGGGAATCATATTTCTTTGATATACAACAGCTTTCTACGGCCCAACAAGAGAAATTTCCAACAATTATTATTATTTTTTATAATCTGAACCAGCTTAAAACCGTCTAACACAGCGTATGTATGTATCTGTTTTTATTTATTTGTGTGTTTATGAAAAAAACCCAAAAAGAAAATTACAATGAGAGAATGAGTCAGTCAGAGGGACAATGTTAAACAAAAACGAAAAACAAACCTTAATTTCTTTTGGTTTACAACTGAGCCACCATTTCTACCACTTCTGTTGCATCCTGACGACAATCCCCTTAGCTGTCGATTCCACTTCCTTTATCAGAACTCCCAACCAATCCTTCTCTCCTCGTCTTCTCCTCTTTGGATTTCCTGCAGAAGATGACCCGTGAATTCACCTCCAAAGCTACGCATGCCCCCATCAATGTAGAGAGACATGAACAATATCCCAACCCCTCTCCCATTACTTCAAATTCCTATTCCTATCCCTACGAAATGGTGGTAAGATTTCCTATACTTCCTGTATTTGTTCGTTGTCTTGGGGCTAACCAACAATGCTTAACGTTTGCAGTGCACCCAGACAAAATGCCGTGAAACCCAGCTTCCTGTGGAGACTGTAAACCAAATCCTGTTGTTAACTCCCCAATGGCAAATCCCACCGTTCGTCAGGCTAATATTACTGAACCCGCATAAAACCACGCTGGCCCTAGTCCTTGTCTGGGCCTCAAACATCGAGAGTTTCAACGCGTCTTGTCAATGATACAAATAAAATTTAGTAAAAAAATGGTTCCCCAAAAAAAAATAGAAAATAGTGATCACTCTTGTATATATAACATTACTCGTGATCTTTTGATTCAATCTTCGAAGCTTCTGAGAAGTACATATTCAAGCTATATCTATTAGACATATACCCCGAAGTCAACTACTAAATCCTCAAGAGAACCACGCTTTCGAGGAGTAGAGCTAACAAAGTGAAAATAAATTGAGCCAAGATTCTATGCTTCATAATCTTATTTTTTCTTTTTAAATTAAAAAAAATTGTTTCCGTCATCTTATGGTCAATTATATATTTGGAAACATAAAGAAAATCACGTGAGAAATAAAAAAAATAATTGTACATTGCAAGACCGCTGAAGGTAACTCATGCAATAGAGTAGAGCATGCACCCAATGGAATACAGATTCAGTAACCGTACGTCCAGTCCAATGTCACAATCAAGTACCCCTGGCATTTAACTGAACTCAAAAGATTACGACTACCCACTTCTGACTACATTTGGCTGTGGAGGCGTGAACATGGAGAAATCAAAATTTATTCTGGAAGCTCTTTCACTTCTGACTACCCGCTTTGACCGGCTCAACCACCTCGGCTTCTAATGTTTCTGGTACGTGAGACTCAGAGGATACAGAATGTTGAACCCCGACGGGACTCGACCATTTCCCGGAAAGAGCCATGCCCATCATCTCATATATCTTCCCACCAAGCTGTGCCGGATTCTCAGGCTGGACAAACCATAAAAGAAGGTCATCAAAAAATGCATCACACATCATTCTTACAAATGTAACAAGTCTATTACTCGAGTCTAAAGGGCCAGTAAAGTCTCAATAACAAGAAAGAAAGTCTCAAATTCTTGATTATTGTGAGGAATACAGGATATACTTACAGTGAAGCCACTAGAGACCAATGCTGTGTCATAGAGTAGATCTATAGCCCTCAGAGCATCTTCATCTTCGGAGTTGCTCAAGAATGCAGCCTGCATACAAGATAGGAGGTTTAAATGGAAGCACTGCTTGAAACTCAGATGGGGCGTGGGTGTGGTTGAACACAAAAGAGGTGAACTGGGAATATAGGGATACAATGCAGATGTGTGCACCATACATTCAAGTCCTTAATTATTGCATGTTCTGGATTGATCTCAAAAACTCTTCTGCCTCTCATGAACTCCAGGCTAGACACATCACCAACTGTTTGTGATTTCATTAGCCTGTAATAAGCTCAATTTTATGTCAATGCATGTTATGCAAACACTTTAGTTATAGTTAAACCAACTACACAAACAACAAGAGCACTGACCTCTCCATGTTGGCAGACCAACCAAATTTACCAGATACAAGAACACATGGGGATGAGCTCAAGCGATTTGAGATTTGTACACTGGCTACTTTATCACCTAAATGCTTCTTAATCCAGTCGCAAGTTTGGCCAAACTCTTGCTTCAATGCCTTATCCTTTTCCTCATTCTTCTCACCTGCAGAAGACATGTTATTCAAGTCACACCATCCCAAGCGCAGATGATGACCTGCAGGTTTGATGAAAAAGTCTCCCCTACATCCTACATTCCATGTGGGGTGATCTATCCCCTCAATACCAAATCAGAATCATGAAGACTTACCAACTAAAATGAAATATCTGAACAATGTTTCTTCATGATTCTAAAACCAAACAACTAAGGTAAGCAAGAAGGCTAAAATGGAAAATTTTTCACTGCTTTTGACAGCAAGAGTCAGTCCAATGAGAGTGATCCTTACCAATAAAAACAAATGAGAACAGAGTGCAGTACAACTACAAATCTCCCAACACAATAAATCAAGAAATCAACAAGGTCTGAATAAACCTACCTAGATCCAAGTCTTCCTTGCTGATGTCAACAAAATTTTTCTCTTTGTATGCTTTAAGATTCTGGATGGCAACCTCATCGATGGGATCAACTAGGAATAGCACCTACAGAGACAACACAAAACATCCACCACAGGTTACTGCACAGCTCAAACAAGCCACTGAAAATTGATATTTCGAAGGGAAAAGCACATACTTCTAGATCCTTCTCAATCAGTCTCTCTAAGAAGGGTGTATTTTTGGCACTTGTCACACTGTCAGCTGCAATGTAATAAATATCCTTCTGTTCAGGTTTCATGTTCTCCACATACTCATCCAAGCTGATCATCTCTTCCTCACTTTGAGAAGAGAAGAACCGCAGTAATGGTGCAATACGCTTATGGTTTTCACGATCCTCAATGCAACCCAGTTTCAGATATTTGCCAAAGTTCTCCCAGAACTTTTCATAATCCTACAGCAGCAAGACAGATCTGTGATTGGGTGCTACTAGTGTGCATCATGTGCTCTGTGTGTGTGAGAGAGAAGCAAGCCGAATATTCAGAGGGTTAAAAAAAAGAAAAGGCAGATGCAAATTATCAACAAAGAAGAGACAAAAAAAAGAGCAACGCATACTTCTTTGTTCTCACTCATGGATACTCCCAAAATCATGTCGAAGGCCTTTCGAACCAGGCGTTTCCTCATGATCCGTACCTTTGCATACAACACAAGAATAGAAGTTAAAAAGATATGTTCAGCCAGGACAAAAGTATATAATACAAACTCTCTTAAGTTATGAAAAATTAAGATGTACATACAATTCTGCTTTCTTGAAGAATCTCTCGTGATACATTGAGAGGAAGGTCATTTGAATCCACAACACCTTTCACAAAACTCAGATATCGTGGGAACTGGTCAACCAAGAACAAGCAGAATGAGTACCAGTAACCCCACATGGATAATCTCTTCTGAAAGATTAGGAAGAATTGGAAGATCCCTTCTTCTTACCAATTCTCCATCAAAATCATCTGAAATGAAGACCCTTTTAACATAGAGCCTGATATTTTTAGTTTTGGGGTTGACCATGTCATCCTTTCCAGTAGGAGTAATGGATGGTACGTAAAGTATAGACCTGAACTCCACCTCCCCCTGCAGCACTGGCCTCCATCAGCTTAGATATACAGAGGAATAGTGCATACTCACATGACCACTATCTCTCATAGTACTCATCTATTTGAAATTTTTTTTATGAAAAACAACACCTACAACATATACGAAGTCAGTTATTATTACCTCTGTTGTGAAGTGTGAAGATGCTTGTGGCTCTAAGTACTCATTAAAGGTCCTCTTGTAGAACTCATTGTACTCCTCAGTTGTAACCTCCTTAGGGTTGCGAAGCTGCACAAATTGAGAGATATTTCAGAGCCCTCCCTGAAGCCATTGTGTTAGCCATATCATCATCAAAAACTGCAATCTTTTAACTCACCCATATTGGTTGTGTCTCATTAATCATTTCCCAGTCCCAGTACTTCTCAACAACCTTTTTTGTTTTCTTCTTTTTCTGTGAAGACAGTAGCATAGTAACATAAAGCACAGAGAAAACATTCCATTAACCTTTCAAGGGCTGTGGAGAATAAATGTTGATACCTCAGTGGTACCATCTTGATCATCTTTATTGGCCTCTGCTGGATCCTCATCAACCTCAACCTGCATTGAGGCCAGAAATAATAGATCAAAGCATAACATATGCCAATATATTGAGTACACAAGATATTGGAAAACCAAAGAATCAACTAACAGATTCAACCATGAAGAGATAGATCTCAGCTATCTCAAGAAAAACATACTCCAAAAAGAAATTTACAAAACTGTACCTCTTTAGTATATCCTTTTTCCTGCCAGGTATAAATTGGAAATGAAACAAACTGTGAATAGTTTTTCACAAGCTTCTCAATCCGCTCTGGATGTGCAAAGCCTTTATCATCCCGCTGAAAATTGGTAGAAGACAGGGAAAAAACATGGCAAATTTTTTATTTTTTGAACAACCATTTTTTTAAAAAGGCAACTTAAATGATCAAAAGTAGAAAATAAACCTTAAGATACAATGTAAGTTGAGTTCCTCTTGGAATAAGCTTCTCTGGATCTGTCTCTTCTCGTATGGTGTAAGAGCTAGCATTGGCCTCTCCTTCCCATATGTATTGTTTGTCAGATTTTGGACTTTTTGTGGAGACAATAACCTAACAGTGACAAGAGATGTAAGTCAATAAAATCCAGATTCAAGAAGATAGGATAATGAACATAAATCTTAATGAATCTAAGGTTAAGACATACCCGATCAGAAACAAGAAAGGCTGAATAAAAGCCCACACCAAATTGACCAATTAGATTGCTGTCACTGCCAGCATCTTTGCTATCCTGTTAACACTTTTTCCTGAGTCCATCAAAATAATTTAAAATAATAATTTTTTTTTGTTTAAAAAAGATCTCTCTTAGTGCAATGTTAAACCTTCAATGCCTTCAAAAACTTTGCAGTTCCACTTTGTGCAATAGTCCCAAGACAGTCAATAAGTTCTTGCCGAGTCATACCAATGCCACTATCACTGCAAGAGAGCACAAAATATTGGACTAGGAAAAATGGATGGAAGATCACAAACAATTTATGGAGGTAATTTAGCTTACGCGATAGTTATGGTTCCATTATCTTTATCAGTTTGAATACGGATGTCAAAATCAATAGCATCCTTCAAAAGATCAGGCTCAGTGACACTAAGAAACCTCAGCTTGTCCAAGGCATCACTTGCATTGCTGCATAAATAAATGGACAATGTTAAGACATATGCACTTTTCTGATAAAATAGAGTTGGCAAATTTTTGCTTATCTTTCTAAATAGCTCAAAGTTCAATGCAGAAATACAGCCATTCATCAACTATTACACCTATGCAGAAAAGCCATCTACCAAGTTAATTGCATTATTACTGAAAGAACTTCCATTCATGTCTGAGTATGCGTGCGAGAGTGTGTGTGTCTCACACACACACAAATACATGTACATATATAAAAGAAAACTTCTACTTAGAAGAACAAGACGTGGGTTAACATACCTGATAAGCTCCCGAAGAAACACCTCTTTGTTGCTGTATAAGCTATTAACAATGAGGTCCATGAGTCGGCTAACCTGTCAACGAGTACTAACAGAATTAAGCAGGCAAGAAAATATGGTAGCATAAAATACAGTGTCATTCCTGTACATATTAAAAAATAATTAAAAAAAAGTTTCAAAATTCAGCTGCAAACCTCAGCTTGATACTCATACTTTTCACCCACAGGAGGAGGAGGAGGAGGAGGAGATGATGATGCGTCAGTTTCTGCTGCAGTTGACTCAAAACGGCTACCCAAAAACAAACCATTATTTGAGTTTGATTGAGAAAAAGGACCAGCTTTATTTGGTATAGTTCTCCCGGTGGCTAACACTGTATACCATCGGAGATTGGAATCACCATCCACCACCTGCTCATATAGAATGGAAAAAAATAAAATAAAATAAAATAAAAAAATATATACATATATTAATTGAATAATATGAGACGAAACTCCAAGAATTATATCAATAACACCGGTCGACATAGAGCACCAAGAAATTGATTTAAATGCTGCAATTCAACCAATAAAAAGGGAAGCAATACTAATTGCGAAGGCTTTAACCCTAAATTTACCAATCATTTCTCAGACCAATCCAATATAAACGACAGTCGTCAACACCACAATCATCAATTCAACAAGCAAAACACCAGAGTAGAGACAAGAAAAAAAAAAAGGGAGAAATGATGGGTGATTCTTGGGAGCGTACCTTATCAGCAAGATGTGAGGAGCAGGAAGTAGGAGCTGCTGCGGCGGCGACGGTGGCGCTTCGGTAACGTGAGCCGCCGGAGCGCAGAATAGCGGAAACGGAACGCCTAGATAGCCTGTGCATGATTTTGCAGAGCACTTGATAGCTGAGTAGCAATCGCTAGACAGATATCCCAGAGAAAAAAATGAGAACCCAGCGAATGGCCGAGAGCCGGGAAGCAGCCAAAAAGGGTTTTAGTAGGGTTTTCGGATACGAGTTTGAGAAGGTTCTGGACATTTGGGATATTTATTAATACAACATATATACATCGGCTTCTTGAATTTTTTTATTTTTATTTTTTAATTACAAATATTTACTTTGTATAAATTTTAAATATATAAAATTTAATTATATATTTTTTAAAATTTTAATTTTATTAAAATATTTTTAAAAATTTATAAATTTAAATATTAAATTAACATAAAAAATTATAAACTATGTTTTTTAATTAATATTAACACATGCTTAACGTGCGTTACATTAGCTAACAAAGTTCGTCTCTGAAGTTGAACGAGTCAGTAGAAATGAGATCCAATTATCAGGATGGTGCCCTTAGCAGGGTCGTTTGAAGGATGTTTGGTCCCATTAAGGGTTGAATTAATAAACCACCCAAACAAAAAAAAAAAAAAAATGGAGAAGGAGAAGAAGAAGAAGAAGGGATAGCAAGGAAAAATATGTACATGGATCCTGAATCAGACATAAGTACCCGTTACTGTTTGAATATACGACTTCAGCTAATGCCCGAATTTGAAAAGAAAATGTGAAGATTAAACGGATGAACTGATAAAAAAGGTTCAAACTTTCATGATACGGGGGCACCACAAAAGGGATGTGATTTTAGTGTGGAATCTCGATTGCAGCTTTTCCTGACATGATCGTAGGTTCATCATGGTGAACTTGGTTGCAGAAAAGATGCATGATTGGATGCTACTACAGAGATGGACTCGTCTGACTTTATCCCATTCAGTCCAGGTCAACTGTTACCGTCTATCTCTCTGGCATCCACGAATAATCTGATGCTGCTAATGGAGGGGTAAGTCTGGATGCCATGTTCGAGAAAAAGGGAGTATGAAAAGGACCCGGAAGAGGAAAAAAATGGAAGTGGTCGCACCAAAAACAGTTGTTACATAAACTATTCTTCCATGTTCTTACAGCCAAAGAGTGGCTCGAGATAGATAAAAGCAACCAGCAATACAGATAGAAGTAATCACCCAGCAAACACAGAGAAAAGCGAGTTTAAAGATGAAGAGAGGTGTCGACGTCGGAATTATCAGTGTTCCTGAACGATGGGCTTCGAGAAGTGCTATTCATGAACCACGAGCTTGTTGGTGTCTCCGTGGCTCGAGCATCTGCATGCTTGTGTTGCGAGTTCAATCCAAGGGCCGGCAGCGAGTCTGGATAGTGTCCTGGTGGGGGTCTATTATTTACCAAGATCCTTTCGGACTCTGAAAACAGCTTGAGCAGTTGTCTTTCCTGTCTCTTCTCCCTCACCCTTTGTAGTTGCTTGAATCTTTCCTGGAGAAGAGCTATTGATGAGGAACTACCCGTGGTGGCTTCGCCACTATGCCTATCCATTGCAGAGAGGAGAGAGGACCCCGGCTTGTTTATTGATTTCTTTGTGGGCTATTTTCCGTTTTGGAGGACCATGATGGATGCATATACATGTATATATAGGGAGAGAGTGAGTTGCTACGCGATGCCGATTTATAGCACTTTTAGTCTTCTAATTTTTGATTGTTCATGATAACTTTTGATTTTTGCTGATGCAATGTAGCACCACAATCGGGCTTATGTTGCGCAAAATCCAAGAAGACAATTGATCAAGGCTTGTATGAGTAGGGGTTGGGTTGGCGAATGCCAAGGCAAAAGGACTTTTGTTTTTCGGAGATGGGAAAGATGTGAAAGAGTGAAACCAAAACGGGCTTTGGGGACTAGCACTTGGAAGCATGTTATCAGGAGAATAAATGGTTAGGTAAATTTTGTGTCAGCTTGTCCTTGAAGCTCCGGAGAAGATTTTCCTTGGAGGGATGTCGCTAAAACTTATTTCTTTTTTCAACTTTCTCTGCTATTCTTTAGCGTAGGTCCGCGGGGGAAACGGAGTTTGGTATGGGCGGGCGTGTGCAAAACGACAATACGACGAGGAGGAATAACTTTGGGGGCAACGAATGATGTTTTCTTGATTGGACATTCTCTGCATGTACTGTAGGAGAGAGAAGAAGGGAATCCCAGAAAAAATGCACTCTTTTGCTGTGTTTTTCTTTTCTTTTTTTTCAAAGAAAAAAGAAAACACTGATTAGGCTTTTACTCTGCTGTCTGGACCCATCAGCCATTCGAGTCCTGACATGCTAACCCATTAATTCAACTCCTTTTCAGAATCAATTCAGAGAGTTCGGGCCGGACCCCTGCCGTCGGGTTGAGAAGATTGAACCGATTGGACTTCTCTTGCCTTATTCGTGTTGTGTTTTGCGAGGCCTTTTAAGGAAATGCGTTGGCGCCTTGCTACAGACTGCTAGTAGCAGGTGCATCATGAAGGAGGAAGGTTTGGACTTTTATGTTTCGGAATTGAGGACCCATCATCTATGTGCCATTAGCATGCTGCCCTGACGTCTAACCAATGGGCATGCTGCAGAGTGAAAGCACAATCATTTCGCTTCAAGAATGTTGCTATTCTCCAGGGACCGGCAAGCATGTTTTATAAGGGATATATGGCTCCAAGAAACCTTTTTTTTTTTTTTTTCCTTTCTAAAGAGAACTGGTGAGAAACTATCTAGATTCTGTTTACAAATAAAAGCGACGAGTTATCAATAATGAATACATTGATACTTGGCCCCCATGAGGAGCACGGTTGAAAGAAAGTTTGTCCATTGGGCCATAGGTCATAAAACGAACAGTTGGTTGTAGGATGCAATGTTTTTGTGTTTTGCACATTGTTTGTAACTCAACCTTCATCCACATGAACTCAATGCCAATGGCACTTCTTGTCCACTGGCCATCACTACAAGGATAGGCCATCCTTCATAATAAGCCACTCATCTCTGTCAACAAGTCTTCTCCGGAAGAGATTTTCTTAGTAAATCAGCTGTGCCAATTCAACTAATAAAACGATTAATATCTATTCCATCTCCGATACAATTTTTGTTTTGATGGCTTTTCAATTTTTAGCAAACAACTTGGGTCAATTGCTATGCTGATTTGCCAAGAGATTCTTTAGTACATTTGCAACTTCTTTTGTTTGCCTTCTTTCATTCCATCACCTTCTTTACCAATGCAACACCAGTATGGCAGACGTGTTGATCCCAAATATTCAGATGCCATTCATTCCTAGTTTGTAGCTTTTTGGTCAGTGAGGTTTGTTTGATAGAGTAATACCTCCAGACCGTACCTCCGGTAGTAGTGCTTCAAATCTAATTTCAAAGCACTCTCTTGACATTAACTCTGGTAAACTTCTCTGTTAAATGATGAGAGAACATACTATCTTTTCCTTCACCTTCCTCTCATCCAATGGATGAAAAGAAAAATATGGGGCCAACATGCACTGCAAGAGTCATCTAATCCACCATTTTCTGGAACTAGAAGTGATAAGCCAGCCAAAAATCCTTCACAGAATAGTAGCATCTATGAACAAGCTTACCATGAACATGTTAACTAATCAAATCATGTGTTACTTATCAACTGTCAGATAGAAATGTTTCCTATTACAGTCACAGAGACTTGCGATGCAGATATTTCATTTCAAATTGCACCATCTGCAAGTGAATCAATAAATGTGAAATTCTTTTTCTTCCCTTTTGACAAGCTAATAAATCACAGTTTTTTTTTTTTTTATCTTTTGGTGATTTAGAAACTCATTCAGAGTTGCAATTTTGAGACCAAATTGGAATAGACAAAAGCAAGTAAAGAATAATTCTGTCATATTTTGTACCATTTTGATATCTGGTCATGGATACAGCAAAAAGTTGAAATCATAGCCCAGCTACATCAAAGGCACAGTATAATCCCTGCAAATTGGGAATAAAAAGATGAAAAGCCAGGCACATCAATTGCTTATGTTCATCGATTTTCTTATAGCATGCTTTCCAGCATAAAAAAGTAAACAAAAATGAAGAAGATGGAGAGGTATAAGAGAGATTCTGCTAAACAACATGCCTATACAACTAATTAGCTTGTTTATATATGAACCACATAAAAACTTTCCATTTGCAATCCATAATTAGAAAATATGACAAATAAATATGATAAATGAACATCAATAGTTAGCTCAATTCAGGGCAAAATAAATTAAATATGCTAGGTCAAGCATTTTCTCTGTGTATTCTTTCTTTATCAAACATATGCTGTAGTAAAGCAGGTTCTCTCCATTATTTTAGATGTCCCACCAATTTCAGTATGTTTATCAGCATATCATTAACTCATAAAGCAAACTCTACAAAGATTGATGATATATATGCTCTCAAAAACAGTTCAACCATTGTGACAATGTACCCCTTTAGGAAAAGATTCTTTATTGAACACTTGCAGTGGTGGAAAAGCAGGTTGTTTCTCCATTACTTTTGATGATCCACTAATTTCAAAATGTTTATCAGCATATCATTAACTCAGAAAGCAAACTCTGGAAACATTGATGATACATATGCTGTCAAAAATGGTTCAACCATGGCAACAATATACTCACTTAGGAAATGATTCAGTTAACCAAGCCTTTGAATTGCATCTCTAATGCTTCTTACCTAGGTTTGATCACCTTCTTGCTGCAATACATCATGCGCTTTGTTGCCTTGTCATTCTATGTTTTTCAATTCATTAAAATATTGGACGTTCTTACTGTTGTTAAGGTGAAAGGGAAAAAACACAAGGTGTGATAATCCGTCCATGCAGAAATGAAGCACTATGCCTAATTATCAACATTCAAGGTAGCAACAAACTGGGGGGAAGCAATCAGAACATGTGCTCACCATTTATTAAAGAATGAAGCTGCAAAAGTGATAACAGCTCAAAAAGTATGTATAAAAAATCCACTGATGGAATGATCCCACTCAGTCAGGTAATGCTGGACATATTTAACAGGTATGGTCAACTGTCCTTAAGGAGACAATGTTATTGTCACTTGTTTTGATTGATGTAGATACAAACTCACTTCAACATATGTCCCTTCAAGTCCACCAACTGTTTACTAATCTGCTCCTCCTCTAATGGTTTGACCACCTTAGACAATTCTCTTGCCAATAATAGATATGAATGAGAACTGAGACTGCAGTTCATAGATTCCATAAGGTGAAGAAACTTCATGCACAGATCTGTCTTCCCTTCCTGTAGTAACCCATCAACCAACACCATCCAAACAATTAGATCACCATTCCGTTGTTTCTCCAACAAGCTCTGAAACAATTTCTGAGCTTCTTCCACACGTTCTACAGTGCAAAGTGCACAAATAAGTGCTTTATAGATAGAAAGAGGAGGGCTAAAGCCTTGAGTTGACATCAAGTCAAGCATTTTCAGAGCAGGGTCCACATCTAAATTCTTACAATGGGAAAATAACAGTGAGCAGTAAATCTCCATGTTAGGGGACAAACCTCTTTCTTTCATATCCTCAACCAACTGAAATGCCTCAAAAGATCTGCCTTCTCTACACAAACCACTAACTAGAGTGGTATACATATCCACGGTAAGCTCACAGCCATTCTCTGACAGTCTAGACAAGAGACTACAAGTTAATTCCAGAACAGTAATTCTCTCTTCTGAGTTGCAACCATACGCACTCTCATTCTGAATGGCAACCTTCTCTACAAGCAATTGGCATTCTTTCTGCAGCCCCTTAAGCAATACATTGAAAGTTCGATAGTTTGGTTTGCAGCCCATAGTAATCATCCGCTGAAAAAGCACAAACGCATGATCTAGCCTGCCAAGCATAACAAAACCGTCAATAAGCGAGGTAAAGGTAACTGTGTCAGGGGTCAATCCTTTCCTTTCCATTTCTTCAAGTAACTTCTCCGCATCATCAGCATTACCATTTTGACATAAGCCATAAATGAGAGTTGTATATGTATGCAAATTTGGCATGCAACCATACTTCTCCATTTCATGGAAAATCTTGAATGCCAAGCTGGTACCACCATTCCTACAAAGCCCATCAATCAAAGATGTATAGGTGATTGTATTTGGTAGCAATTGTTGCTCTGACATCTTAGCACATAATTTCTCAGCCTCAGACAATCGATTGGCTTTGGACAAGCCACTTATCAAGGCATTAAAAGTTTGAGTACTTGGTGAGCAACCATTTTCCTCCATCCTTGCCAACAAGGACAAGGCAATATCCATCTTTCCCTCCTTACAGTAACCGTCAATCATGGCTGTATAACTCCACTGATTTGGACTTATGCCACGTTCAACCATCTCAGTGAAAAGACTAATAGCTGATTCCAATTTACCACCCTTGCAAAGGCCTGAAATAAGTTCAGAATAAGTCCATTGATCAGGTTCACATCCACTTTCCTTCATCATATCAAATAATCTCATAGCATTGTTCAGACTTCGCAATCTGAGTTTTCCACTTATCAATGAATTAAACGTAATAACAGTAGGAGATGGCCCAACCTTAAGCATGTGTTCAAGTAGCACCATTGCCTTCTCAATATTGCCTACCGAACATAGCCCCTTTATCATCTCATTGTAGGTTCTTGTATTTGCTAAGGTTCCATGTGTCACCATCCAATCAAAAACTTTTAAAGCAATGCCAAGTCTCCCTTCCACACACAATTCATTTATCAATGCATTATATGTGACTGTGCTTGGAATCAAACCATCCCTCATCATTTTGTGGTACAACCCAACTGCCACTTCCACCTTCCCAGCACGAAACAACCCACTAATAAGTGCAGTATATGTTTGCACATTTGGGTTACAACCCCTCTTCTTCATACTTCTTACAAGACTAATTGCCTCATCCACCTGGCCAACCTCACACAACGAATTAATTGGAACTGTATATGTATAAACTGTCGGTTCAATCCCTTTCTCATTCATTTCTTCAAGCATATCCATTGCCTCATCGATCCTCCTCACATTGCACAAGCCATTGATTAGAGTGTTATATGTGACTGAATTAGGATCACAACCATCCTTTACCATCCTATCGAAAACCTCAAATGCCTTATCCACATTAAGATTCCTACAGTGCCCAAGAATTAATGAAGTATAGGTAAAAGTGTCAGGGCACATGTCAAACTGGAAAATCTTACTGAAAACCAACTCAGCCTGTGGAACTTTTCCTTTCTTGCACAATATATTAATCATAGTATTGAAAGTAAATAAACTGGGCCTAACCCCACTGCTCAGAATCTGAGTATAAAGGTTTTGAGCCAGAGAAACCATATCAAACTTGCCCAACTGAGTCAAAAGAGTATTAAAGCTATACAAAGTAAATCCAAAACCACCAATAGCGCTTAATCCATTCAAATACTCGATTACCCTTGTAAGCTCTTCCTCGTTTCTACAAGCTTTAATCATCAAAATCCTAACATGGTCAGCAGCAGGAGCAAAGATTTGATCCCTCACGAGCCTATTTAGCATGGACTCGAAACAGACCAAGTCGTGTTTGTAAAAATGCCGCCTAGAGATCCAATAAAAGAACTGAAGGGCAGTGTTTGTGTTATTGTACGTGGTGATAATCTTGGACACGTGGTGGGGTCTGAGCTCTGGCGCTAAATTATACAAAGCTGGGTTTTTGCCCCATTGAGTATCGCTGGACAAAAGATTAATGACTTTGAAGACCAAGACATGGGAGGAATCGGTTTTGGTGACGGGGGCATTGGGTCTTGAGGAGAAAAAGAGGAAATGGAGTGGGTTTTTGAAAAGAGGCGACGGGGATTGGAGGAGGGGCTTCAGCATGACCATGATTGCTGCGGCGGCGGCGGCGGCACCTGCAGCTGCGGCGGCTGATTCGACGGTGGTGGTTTGGGTTCATGAGGGAAGATTGATGTCGGCGTACGTTTTGAGGGTCATGGGAACCTTGAGATTCGCGTGGTGGCGATTGCAACAGGCTAGTTAGTGGACGAGGCCATCGCCGGTACATCTATTAGCTTCTGCGTAGGAAAGAGGAAGAAGTAAACTTGAACAAGGTTTGCCCCGTCGAAGACTCTGCCTTTGTTTTTTTAATTTTTAGGTCGTTTTACGCTTTGTAGGCCGGCGCAGCGGCCTTGAAATTAAATTGCTTGTGAGGGCGTTGTGCTTGGCTTCTTTACCTCCACTCCGTCTCACTTGCCAATGCAGTTTCACGCAAAACCGTACGTCAAAGAGAGACGGCATGAGGGTTTTACTTTCACCTATCTTGTTCCCTAAAAAACAAAACAAATCTAAAAAAAGAGTGGTTGAGTTGTGGAGTATAATATTTAATCAATAAATCCAAGACTAATAAAACATAAAAATAAACAAAAAAAATCCGTATGACTTAAGGATTGTATGGTAATCCATATGACTTATGGATTATAGTCTTATATATATATATATATATATATATATAACTATCCCGTTGGTTGTTGGCCAGATCTAAACTCACAAAAGAATTATGATTTCGCCTGGCGGGTTTCCACCTCTCCCCCGCCCTCTGTGTGTGTGCGTGTGTTTTCATTGCTGCCAACTTAAAACATTGGTGTCCTAGCTCTGCGGTAAGAGCCCTCGGCTCCAAGACTCGATGTCCCAGCTAGCCCATAACGCATCCATTGGGCCGGGGTTGATAGACGCCCACAGATGTTGGCCTAGGAAGGGACCAGGGCTGCAACATAGCTCTCCGTCAATCCAAAAGACAACGTCATATTACATGTCCATATGTTCCTCCCAACATTTTGGTCGACCTTTCCAAGTCGGAGGCTCTCTGTCATAAACACAATCTAATCTACTGAAAAATAGAACAAGGAGGCTATTATCAAGGCAGGAACGAAACTTCTTGAGTTGAATTGAGATACAAAATGGCGTTCAGTTAGACTAGAAACCCATGGATCTCTAGGCTCGCTACAGTTACAACGATCAGCGAGTATCCATTGTTTATTCCTATTTCCTATCGTGGATATTTAGTACTTCTGGTTTATTGGACTTTGGAAGGTCTAGTAATGATCGATACAATAAATAAAACTACGAAAAATGAAATGCAAAACAACAAAGATTTGAGCCATCAATGGATGTTGAGCTGTGTGGTGCTGACGTATAACTACAAACCCTTTTTGGATAGGGACTATAAACCCATTATCACTAAAGAAGGTAAACAAGGTTTTGACTGGTTACAAAGGAAATAGACGGGGAGGGTGGTCCATACCTTCACTCCATTGGTGAAAGATCACCTTCTGGTTTTATATCATCCTGTCCACTACCTAACATGATTGCCAACAGCATTAGCTTGCCTGCATCTGGGAAATCTTTGTGCTGCATCAATATCGCTTCCACAGAAAAATCCACTTCTTTCAATGTTGTAGCCTCAGAGTCCTCTTTCCTTAATGGCAACACCTCTTCAAACCCTTCCTCAAAAGTTTCAGCTAGGGGTCCATAACACCTGCTTGATGCTTGGAAAAGCAAGGTGTCTCTCAGTTGCCGCAAGGTTTCCTCATCACTCCATCCTTCATCTCTATACGCCTGATGGAGTAGTCCCCAATCATCCTGATCAGCAGCATTCTTCCAGCACTCCTTCAAAAGGCTTCTGTGGCTTCTACGAAATGATGAGCTGGTCCATGCAAACACATCAAAAGCACACAATGCAAGCTCTGGATTGTCAGCTTTAAGACACAGCTCTATGAGCTCTTCTGGGTGTAATAGCTGCTGTTCATTGTACTGCTTTTCTACATTTGCATGAAGAACTTGCATAATTTCTTCCTGAAAGTAGAATTCGGCCTCTTAAAGCTCCATAAGAAAAAGTATCCAAAGCTCCATAAGAAAAGGTATCCAAACAAATGAATAGATGCAAATTCTTATTTGATTTCAACAGCACAAGGGCTTCATCCACACAGAATTGAATTTTATTTATGAATTAACACCAATTGTAAACAGTGCATTAACACGGTAAAAGCAACACCTTCTGCCAGAACAGGCCACAACTTCAGATAAGATGGTAATCAAGAATCCCCTAACAAGGCCCACCCCTCTCCCTCTCCCTTTTCATTTCCCTCTATCTGCCCCCCACCCTCTGCCCACACAACTGTGTGAGACCTACCCTACATGCACATGCACACACACACACATTCACGTCAAAGAGGCAAGGGCAGCAAAAACACTACATATTTTTCCCACCCAAGACAATATATGGGGGTTCTAAAAGACATGTAGATGGATTCCCCAGCAAAATTTGAAATTAGATGACGTTTGAAGCTCAGCTTTTTCAAATGAGTGTTAATTATGTGTCTGTGCACACGTTCCAAATTCAATACTGTTTGATTCGATATGGCCTGCCACCATCAAACGTTAACTCCCTCTCAAAACCAAGTTTGACTACAGGCAGCACAGGCACTGCAGATATATGGTTAAAGAAAACTGAGAAATGACCTGAAAAATTTGCCAGCAGTGTACCATATAAAGGTAAACACTATGAATGAGCACAACACATATAGGACTTGTGAATCAGGGTTTCTGTTTTAACAAGTAATGTGCACAAACAAGAGGGAAAAGTAAAACAACACAGTGAAGACCACTGTTTGTTAAAACATATCAGACCTGTATCTTCAAAATCTTCAAGTCTGCCTCAATGCGCTTCACCTTTGTCTCAAAATCAGAATTCTTACCTGCCAAGGGAGTGGAGACAAAATAAGTCAAAAACAACAGACTATTTACTGAATTAACAAGTCAGTCAAATTAAGGATCAACAATTCCTATCAATACTTACCATTCAGCCTTCTCAATTACTCAAAAGCAAAGTGCACACAATTTAGGCATACCTTTACACTGGGGGCATATCAAAAGGCTTAGAGGTTATATGTGGTCTTTAACAGCTAGCATTCAGCACCACAGGGGTTTTTAATACAAGTCTTAACTGGGTTGTTAAACAAGCACAAAGCTGCCTCCAGTGAACGAGCTTAAGACAAGATGTCATATGCTAATATTAAAAAGGGCACAAGAAAAAGTATCAATTTGAGGTCAATGTTGAAGAGAAATTGACTGCTTTCTACTTAGGCGATCAAAAGTAGATCAATTATGGCATAGAATAGGTGTTTGCCAACATTCATAACTATTAGACGACATAGATCCAGCCACATGCATATGTGAGTATAAGAGGACTGAGTTACACTCGCCCTGGAGTGGACCAGGTCACAAAGATAACCTCAAGTCAGCATACTTTTCAAAGTTTACCCATCTGCTTGAGAAAGTTTACAGTCAAGAAGCTATGAGAGAGAAGAAGAAGGAAATCATGCCTGCAATGGCAGAAATCTTTGCTAGATTTAAAAGACGTTTTCTATCTGCCAGTGTTGTTATCAAGCTAGAATGCTCAGCATATTCACCCTCTTCTGCTTCTGGAATAGAGCAGTCACCTTGAGAGAGCGCCAACGCATGAAGTGTGCCAGAAGCCAAGGAAAATTGATGAAGAAAAATTTCATGAAGCCAGAGCAGATCCTGGTGATGCTTCAGGAAAGCACAAAGCTCTTCTTGGAATTCCTCCCCAAGCCTTAGAAGCTTGGAGAATTGCCTCTTCTCGTACAGTTTTTTAAACACAAAATAACTGAAACCCCCATTAGGCCCCATGCTCTCATGCTGAGAAAAGAATAAGGCATCAAATGACACAGGAATAGAATGATACCATGCTTTCTCTCTCTCTCTCTCTCTCTCTCTCTCTCTCTCTCTCTGCCATCTAACTTCTACCAATATACATCAACATATTGTTCAATGTTTTGATAAATAGCAATATTGATAAAAAAAACCAGGAAGAAAAGTACTGAACTTTGTACACTACAGGAGTAAAGCAGAACCTCTGTCAGAGAAAGAATGTGCAAGAACTGAGATGACATGCTGAGAAAAATAACATAGCATACCATGAGCTTTCTGAGCAGCACTGAATCATTGAGGTCAGAATATATACTCCACATGACATTGTATCCTTCATGCCTTTTTGCAATGGACAACAAATTTGAAGAAAGTTTTCTAAGGATATCTTCAATTTGCTCTTCACTTCCTATATTAAAAACCTACAAAAATAAACAGCTCCAAGTTTCAATTTGCAATTTTCTGGATCTCAAGAAAGAAAAAAAGAATATGAGAGATTAACCTTGTGCCTGTCTTCTGCAAAATCTTTTACTTGTTGATATAGGGAGTCAAGAAGAGAGTCTCGCCTATTCCAATATTCATTTAACAGACCTTTGTATTCTTCTCTACACTCAACTTTAGCTGTGATGGCACCAGCATAAACATCAAGTAGAACTTCAGCCAGGACTTCCAGATGAGTATATAATTTGGACTTTGTGGAAACATCAAGTCCTGATGCTTCATTTAACAACTGATGCATGAAAGAACCTACTTTCCAGAGACCATTCCGCACCACAGCTTGACAATACCAAGATGTTAATCCCTCAGGTGGTGGATACCACATATGATGCTCATTTCTGTAAAGAATTGCAGTTCGAACTATGGACACAATTGAATTCGCAAGTTCACAAGCTCTCTGGATCTGAATCCCAAGTGGCTGTTCTTCACTTATTATATATTCTAACTGCCTGTCTAAGCAATAAAACAGGCCTTCAAGATCAGAGACCTTACTGTAGAAGACTTCAGCATTGTCCCTATCCATAAGAAGAACAGTATTCCGACGGGCTCTCTCACCAACCAATTGAATTAGATCCCAAAGTGCACCTGAAATTTGAGCTTCTAAACTAGAATGTGGGGACCCAGCCGCAGTTGAACGGTTCTGGCTAATCATATTTTGCAGTTCCCTGAGTTGAATCATCCCAGCAAGCTTTTCACCATGTTCCAAGATTGTTTGCAAAGATTGTCCTGTTAAAAGTAAAGTTTATTTACGCTTGGCATGTTAAAAGTAAAATTTATTTAGGCTTGGCATGTTTCACTCATTCATTTTCTTACTTACATCTTCTGATAAATGGTTGAAGGTTGAGGGAGCAAGCGGGGAGGAAGAACACAACATTGATAAGCTTGTTTCCCAGCAATACAGAATTCATAAATGAAAGCATTACAAGGAAAATGACTCTATTTCCCAAACATTCCAAAAACACATGGTGAAATAATGACTGTGTGTGTGCAGTGAAACATATTTGCATGTGCAACTGAAACAGGCAAGAAGTTGTACTTTGTTTGGAACATAGATCCTCATGGCACTTGGATAAAGCAAGAAACTGGAGATATCTTTCATGCTTTTGCTGCTTATCCATGAGTTGGCTGGATACAATGGTCATAGCCACCAGTTCAGCACCTCTAGTGGTCGTCCAGTGTTTTGCCAAGGTATCAACAATTGATTTACTTGTCCGAGCAAATACATTTGTTTCTCCATCCCTTTCAAATGCTCCAGAATTTTGAAGCTTTCAAATGAGCCATCAACCTTCCCACTTACCAAAAAATCATGGAAAAGCTGACTGAGCAAGGCTTCAGACTCATCCTCCTGGACTTCTTGACATGCAATCCCAGTCATAACAGCCTTTTGTCTATCCCCAGCATCCCACACTTCAGAACTAACCCTTCTAGGAGCAATGTTGCCTAAAAATGTAAGATTCCTTTGTTCTTCCTCTGCAGATCCTTCATTTGAGCTCCCTTTACGTGATAAGCTACGCTCAGGTGGCTCAACGCCACCAAGAAGAACAGCTTTTTCTGGTATTGCCCATATTCCTGCTTTCTCAGTAAGAACAACCCAGGCACCATCTTCACCCTCATCTGCGGAAGGAAGAATTGAAGCATCCATAACTCTTCCCCCATCATAAGGCAGGTCAAACTGATAAAGCCTGGTAGAGTTTCTGTAATAATGGGTGACTGTTGCTGTTCCATCACCAGAGAGTATGACTACAGAGCCCAAAGGCTTCCCTCCCACTCTAAGTCTCATGGAGAATAAGAAATCCTCATCTTCTACTTTTGCTTTTGGGATTATAACTTGGATCGGAGCCTTTTTCTCCAACACCCTTCCACATATATTAGAGGGAAATGTTGCTCCAGATTTATGTTGCATGGTCAGAAGAGAGTACTGAGTATAGTTTGAACTGCTAACTCGATCCTTGCATAAAGTAGCAACAAGAACTGTAATCACTTTTCCACCATCATCCACCTGCAAATCCAAAGGCCAGATTTGTTTCTGACCAGCCAAATCCTTCTTAACTCCCAAATCAGCATCAGTGCCAACAACTTCATGAGACCAGAGCTTTGATACACTCAATTCAGGATGCAAAGACATAGTAAAACATTGGATCTCATGGTCAGTTAATAAAAAAAACTGCCGACTAGAATCCTCCATGGAATGGTTTGAAAAACGCCAGACAAGTGACCTTGGATAGCCCTTGCTACAGCCAAATTGACCACTATCACTGCTTTGGGATGATGAACCCAAAATATCCAAATATACATTCCTACGTTGAATGCCAGTGGGGCTGCAGCAAAAAAGCCACAGCTCACCACTCGAGCAACATGCCAAGGCAACACAAAAATGCCTGTCAGCTGCCACTGCTGAAGCAATCAAAGAGTTAAAAGAATATGACCCATTTGAAATAACAGTGGACCTGTAATTTTGTTGCTGTCTGTTTGGGGAGGTCTTCCCAGCCAAAGGGGAAGAAAACCCCCCTGATTCATCAGAAGATGACAGGCTGGTAACAGGAGTCAATCCATTTTTACCAAAAATATCAGGCCAGTAGATGACAGCTCGAGTTTTTTTATCACACATTATAATGCCTGCAGATTTGCAGCCCTGCAAACTTATATTCTTCCCCCTAGACGAGCTATTCCAATTGACAACAGAAACTAGCCAACTGTGCCCTCCCGTAGGATAAGAACTTTTACTAACATCTCCGTCCAAAACATTTGTCGGAACTTGAACAATACAACCTCTTGAAGCTGCAGATGATAAGTGAGTCCAGATAAAGATCCTGTTCCCACAGATAATCCAAGAAAGGCAAGTTTCTTTGTCCATTCCACCAGATATACTTGCATCTCCTGTGAGATTACACTACAGTAATATTAACAACAGAGAAATAGCAGCCAAGAACACTTGACTTTTCAGACCAAAAGCCAACAGACCTGGAACATGCTCCCGCAGAAAGCTGGCC
The DNA here is from genome assembly GCA_037832345.1 of Rhizophora mangle. NCBI lineage: Eukaryota > Viridiplantae > Streptophyta > Magnoliopsida > Malpighiales > Rhizophoraceae > Rhizophora > Rhizophora mangle. Next base: position 667,985 of record JBAPLJ010001937.1, on the reverse strand, counting down.
TGTTGATCACGTACTGCCTGGGGAAACTCTCCAAGATAAACAGGCTTGATTGGATCTGCCTCATTCCCTTTTTCACTCCAGTTCCCTGGTTGAATCCTATGCACAACAAAACATAAAATGAAAACTATCCACCACATAGAAGAACATAAAAGAGGGAAAAGAGAATCCTAATTAAACATCTAAGGGAACGGTCATTATAAAAGTATGATGTCATAAAGTTCCCTCAGCCTCTTAGACTCAAAATAGGCATGTTTGACAGGAAGAAAAGAAATCTCGGCCATCAACCCCCCCCCCAAAACACACACACAGAACCCTGAAAAATCTCCGTTATCATATATACAACAATAGAAAATAAATATATATATATATTAAAAAAAATCCCAGACTTCCATCAATTGGTGTATCTTCTCGCCCGTTCCATCATTTTACCGCCTAAGAGGAAAAAGAATCAGCCAAAAGCCATCAACACATTACTACCGCTCACATTCTCACAAAACAGTGCGCACATAACGGACGTTGAAACCTCAATGTCAAATTACAGGAACTGAAAAGGCATGTCTCAAAGATTTCACATAAAACACCACCGCCGATGCCATTTATCACTAGAATACAACTAAAAAAAGATGGAAGTTACTAAAAGAAAAAAAAAAAAAAAGAACAGTTAATGATAACTTCAAAGAAACCTACCTGGCAAGGACGGAGAGGCGAGGAGCCCAAGGAGCGGGAGTGCCAGTGCTAGGTCGATTTGGGATTAAGTTATCGTGAAGTGACCGGCGGTCATCCGGCACAGGCGTGCTTGGAGAATCTGGAGGCGCCGTTGGCCCTCGGCTTCGCTCTTTTCTGGACCTCAGAGCCGATCGCTTCGTTCCCGGAGAAAACATTTCACCTTATTTGTTTTAATTCGAACGAAAGAGAAGCGAAAATGGCCGTGTTTTTTTATTTAAGTGGCAGAAATTTTGAATTTTTCTTGGAGTTGGAGCCTAGGGGTAGAGAGGGGTTTAAGGGGGGAGAAGATGAAGTAATGATCGCCTGTAGTCGAGCTCATAATTAGGGTGCTGGCCCAGACAGTAACCCAACATCCACGCCGCTGGTTGGAGTGGGCGGAACAAAAACAAAATGGATATGACGTGGCTAGAGACCAAAGGAAAGCAATGGACACATACAATTGGGCCTTTCGTCTGCCTGAATATCTGGTGGGCTCTTTCAGCAACTCCGCGTCTGTTAACATGACCTGTTCGAGAGAGACATCGTGGGCCCATATTTGCACTAGTGAAGAAAACAACGACGTTCGGGCAATGGCATGGCGCCGTCGACATGTCTAACATGTCTCTTCGTCCAGGTAAAAACAACATCGTAATTTTAATTTTTTTATGAAATCGAGGGATAAGCCTTGAGGCAGATTTAAATTTTATAATTGAGTTATATTTTTTTAATATTTTTAATTAATTTAAAATTCTTAATTTTTATTTTATATAAATTTTATCTTTAAATAAAAATTAATAAAATTATTAAATGTATAATTTGATTTAAAAGACAAACACTCAAAATATTTTTAAAATATATTTATATATGTATTTTATAAAATTCTCTTAGTTTTCTTACATATAGAAAAGACAAATATTTTAATTTTTTTTTTTTTTACATTTTCTCTAAATTCAAGTGAAACCAATTAATGTTTATGTAAAAAGAGTAAAAATTATATTTTTTTTATTTTTTAAAAAAATTTACATAAAATTAATTACACATGTAGATATATTTTTATATTTTTAAAACATATTTTAAATATTTTTGTATTATTTTTATTATGTCAAAAAATTCATATAAAATAAAATTTTAAAATTTAAAATTTATTTAAAAATTTCAAAAAAAATTATAATTCAATTTAAAAAAATTCTTTGGAAGACTTATCCCTAAATTTGAATAAAGTGACCAAGCGTAACCCAATCACCCTTTCCTTATTAGAGGGATCGTTCCCTCCCCTCTCCCTCTCCCTCTCCCTCTTCCACCCCGGGCCCCTTGCCACACATCTTGGGCAAATTCCGTCCAAATCAACGGAAGATTACCGTACATTGATCCACATAAAAATCAGCCTCTCAGGTTATGCAACAGGCAAAGCAAACAGGATTTTTATCGGTTACTTTCGCAGTGTATCAGACTAGATTGAACTGACGAGAAGAATGCTTGGGCGGCATCCAAAAATGAGCAGTACATAGACTCGAGTGTTTTGTTGTTTATCTCAACTTCATCTGGATCCAATAAATAGGGAGATAGCCAAAGCCTGTCTGTTCCTAGATGATTACCGACACTGGTGGAAGGTAATCCGTAAGGCAACATGGAATACTAAAGCCACAGGTTCCAAAATTACAAGATCACAAAGCTGAGTACCTATAAATTCCAACAAAAAATTAGATGCCGTAACATTTCTATACCACATTCGGGAGTGCATTTCTTCAAGACTCAACGACGACTACACAGGCTTCACACGACATTTACCATTCATACTCCAAAGACCAAAAGGAGACGATGTAACTACAAATAAACAGAAAATAATAAATAATACAAAAGGCTTTGTAGGTAATGAAAGTTCTCCCTTGAAGAACTTTACAGAAACACTGTGCTAGATTCAAAACAACAGTTGAGTTTTTCTACTGTCATGCTCCCAAAATGAAAAGAAAACAACATATACATGCATATAATATCATCTTGCATCACGGTTCCAACTTCAAAGAAACAACTCTGGACTGTCTGTTGCGCTTTGCTACCCTGGTATAGAACACAGAGAAGCAGGATGGTGCCCACCATGGCCGGCGAAACTTTTGCTCCCCTTTTAGGCAGGCCACTGGAATTAGTTTGGTATCAGTAAATGCAGCCAAAGAAGCAATTGACAAAGAAAAGCTGCCCACACATAATTCCCATTACAAAACTATACCAATTGCTTCCCTGACATTAATAATACACTCTAGACCTTGGGCAGAATAAGCATATAACAATATCCTTTTAACCAACATGGATATCATTTGGAATACAGCACAACCATATCATTCAATAAAACATATTTCATTTCTGGATACAATTATCTTCTGAACGTTCAAATACATGGCATAATGAATACATTGCCAGACAAGCTTCCTCCAAGAGCCACCCCACTGACAAAGGATCTGCAATGCATCTTTCTTTAAGCAAATTGCTATGATTTCTAAGATAAACTCATTGTACAAGAAAGAAAGAGAAAGAGGAGGCATAAGTTTGGCAGTGCCCCTGATCTTAACCAACTTTTCTCAATTGAAGCACAAAGACATAGAACAACTATTACTCATTATTCGGTGTTCACGAACAGATATATTCATAAACACAAGTAGTTCAGCATATTGAAGTTGCTTACAGCATCAAGATGTTAAAATCCAATCAATGGGGTATCAAACGCAATGCAATATACACCACAAACAAATTTGTGTGACTACTCTGATGGAACCTCTAATAGCAATTTGATTTTTCAATAAAAAGAATCTGAACAGCAGATATTGGTTAGCTTTCTAAATATAGAGAAACTAGAAGACAATTTTTACACTTGCACAAATACATATGAAAGAGAGAGAGAGAGAGAGAGAGAAAGAACCTTTTATTCTTCTGAGCTCCTTACACAATGTGATGAAGTCTCCCCATTTCATGTGGCACCGCCTTATAAATCTTAGAATCTGTTCAGTTGTGAACATGGACATGCCCTCCAGATATTCTCCATTGACACCATTTTCTTTGAAAATTTCCCGGTAGCCACTCAGATTTATTTCTTCCAACCATAAACCAACATCCTAGCAAAACAGAAGATTAGGCACATTTAGGTTTTACAGAGGAAAAAAATAAGGGTATTTGCTAGTAAGCCTAGAAAAAATCTATATAACACATTGGGATGGCTTTTTATGAATGTCTTCCCCGAAATAGTTCTTGTTTATGACATAGGTAATCTCTATAGGCATGTCCAAGTATATTACATATGATCACCAGTTTACCATTTTACGTTATCCAAGAACAAATGGTTCTCTCATCATATGACTAAGCAATTTTCAGGCTCAGCCAGACTAAAGACCAAACTTAAAAAGCAGGTATATTGAGCAGCCAGTAAGTGATAGCTAGGCAAGACCACAATCTTCATAAGAAGATCCTTACCACATCAACTAGCAAGGTGTGGAAAGCCATTATAACATAAACTGCTGGAAGGATAGCATTCACATAACATCCATCAGGCATTTTAAATGCTCAGAGTGAATACATCCACCAACTAGTCTGACAATCACTTGCATTGGCTAAGCATTCAAGACATCCTCAATGTCAACTCTGTGAAATGACTTCATTCATGTGAGTCGGTCCACAGATTGATCAATCCACTTCTTTCCTAGTTTTCATGCTACCCAATGAGGGTCCAATGCAAAATTGTTGCACCAAAGTATGTTTTCAAAAGACCGAGTGGAAAAAAGTAATGAGAAAGTGAAGAGCAAGACATAAGAAACCACTGATTCGGCTTCAAATATCTGTCTGTGAAACAGTAAAATTGCAAGCATGTCTCTGTATATGCATGCACGCACATGTGGAAAATAAGGAGCATGAATCCTTGAGAGGCCAATCTCTCAAATGCATCCAACAGAAGGCGCAAAACATCCACAGACTTACTACTCTTGGTGAGTAAAACAATCAAATTACCCAAGTTCCCCTAATTCCCAATGACAGAGCCACCAATACTGACTTAAAACAGCAATTGAAATCCTGGCAACATCCAACTAACTGAATTACCACAAGCTGCGCTGGCAGAATAGAACTCCATTGTACTCCTAAGTGGTTCAGGCCTACCAATTAATCCCCATTTCCCCCAGCATAAGCTACTAAAATGCTTAAATGTATTGAAGGTTACTCTGTGAAGAACCGAATAAGAAGTAAAGATTATTACAGAGAAATCAGAGTTGACACCATCGGTTCAGACCATGACCTAGGTGGATGGTGAATGAAGAGGAAGATCATAACCTAAGTTGAATTCAAAATAACGATTTCGAACAATCACTAATTGAGGAATGAACTCAATTAAATTTCTGACCATGACTTTATTATTTACTCCCAATAATAAGACAACAGAAATGAAGATTAACGAACTAATTGTTCAGAAATTAACCAAGAAAAAATGCATATATATCATCAACAAAAATTCTATGTTTACAACGGTAGCGCCAGATCCAACAATAACGCATAGAATAGAAACCAAAAAAAAAAAAGCAGAAAAGCTAATGAGTTATTTTTAATATTGAAAAAAAAAAGGGAAGAAAAATTTGAAAAACCATTGAAGAGAGGGGGTGAGAAAGAAATCAATTACCTCGACGGTCCAGATGAAGAAATCGAGTGGCTCAGGAGGCTTCTCTTTGCCTATTTGCTTCATATACTCTTCCCCCAAAAAAAATATTACTAGAAAGCACACATCAATCAATCCAAATCCAACACAACACACTCTATTTCATTCGCAGCGAACCAGAAAAACAGGAAATTCTGTGAAAAAAATAACAGGAAAGGAAAACCATTTAAAACTCAGATAATTATTTCATAAAACACACACACAGACACATATATGCAAAGAAAATCCCACTCGAAGAATTTGCGTTTTTTTCTAGGGAACCAAACAGAAAGCGATGAACAGATAGAGAGAGAAATAGAGGGAGTACTTACGCCGTGAGTTTGGGAGAAGTGTGGGAATTTAAAAAGTGAGTGAATTATTATTCATTTGTTTGGAGGAGGGAAATGAATTAGGTTTGTTATTTTAACAATCCACCGTTAATTATAGCGCTCGCAAAATAAAATAAAATAAAATAGGCCCTTGTTTGCATTCCGCTTGCGTGGCTTTTTTTTTTTTTTTTTTTTTTTGCTTTGGGAATTGGGATCGAAATTTATTAATATTTATTAATACACCGTTAATTATAGCACTCGCAAAATAAAATAAAATATTCAGTTTCTTCTAACTTCACCGTATGAGAAATGTCCCTCTAATTATAAAAATTTAATAATTATTTGATATATATCTTTTTATATTAATTTTAATAAATTTAATTTTAAATAAATAATTTTTTTATTAAAAATATAAAATTACATTACAATAATTAATTATATATTTTTATTATAAATAAATAAAATAAAAATTTTAATTGATAATTTTTAATTTTATTATAATAATTAATATTTATATACTTAAAATTTACATAAAAATTTTTTTATTAATAAATAAAATATATATATATATATATATATATATATATATATATATATATTGAGTGTAAAAATATTAAATATATATTTATTTTTTTCTTATTAAAAATAAAATTCTTGCCTTTTAAAATTATGGCCATAACTGATCACTTGACTGAAGTCTTTTTTTAATAGTGTATGTTAATCTGTGTTTGGCGTGGCTTTTTAATTGCGACTCTTTGTCTTTTTTTTTTTTTTTTTTTTTGACACCCTTTTCGCACGCGCGCCTGCGCTCTTTATTTTCTTTGGACATAATAAATATGGGTTTTAATGGTTGATTTGCAATTATAACAAATATATATATTTTACCATTATTTCATAACTCGGAAGATTTGACCAATTTACGGTTGGATCCTCCTCGCCCACAATACTCAATTCAGCCAGACTATTTTCTTACGTAATCCCTTTAATCTTAGGATTATGGCTTTTATATATTTAATTACATTGAGTATCATTATCACAATTATGCATAATTGATATTTAAAAAATAATAATAATATTTATCTCAACTTGTTATTGTGACTAAATTATACAAATATCATTCTGAATGATGTAATTAAATTTACTTTAATGAAATAAAAATATCAAAAAAAATATAATTTCTAATTTAACTCAAATTTCTTACTTTTTCATCAGGATAAAAATATAACAAAAATTGTAACATAAAGATTTTAATTAATTATCATGTTAAAATGATAATTACTAATTTTACTTACCAGATTCAATCAATAATGATTACAATATTGATAATTTCGTTTGTGAGAATCAATTTTGATTATTTTTGCCACCCACTGTTCTTTTTGTCTTTTTTTTTTTTTTTCTGTCTAAATTATTTTCACCCTTTGCTTCCTTCCACCCACCAATGTATAAATTAAAATAACATGTCAAAACAATTGTGAATTTGACATCGACATTTGGGTCCCACGTGGGACAACCCATGTTCTGATCAGGGGCATACACCTAGAAGATATGATGTTACAAGTGGACCCCAAGCGAGAGTTTCATCAATCAACAAGTGGACCCCGAGAGGATGCATGACATGCATACACTGAGCAAAAGACTAAATGTAAAGAATGAAAAAATAAAGGGGAAAAAAATAAAAATAAAAACAAATACGGTAGAGTCAAAAATAAAGAAGTCAATTGGTAGGATGTACGGTGTTGATGTGGGTTAACTCGAGAAGGTGGCTGCAGTTAATGCACACGATACAGTTGCATGTGCTGCATGTGCACACTATCGTGGCCTGCGTTCCCATGACCATCTGCTCGATGTCCAGGGCCACCACCAACACAATGTTGACCTCGGTCCTTTCTCCTCCATTTTATTCTCCATTCTGAATTACCCATTTTTTCGATGGAAATTATTTATTTTAGAATGTGCGTAAACAAAAGTATAGGAAAGTCACTCATTAAAATAATTTTTAAAAAGCGAATGCAGCGTGTGTTAGAAGAGACTCGGGCTTGTGAAACAACATCTACCCTGAAATTCAAAGAATGTGTTGGCCACTCCTAATTGAAAAAGAAAGAAAATTTTCATTATTTAATCATTAGGTTGCTGGGGGGGGGGGGAAAGTGATTTTTGTTTTATTAATTGATTTCAATTAAAATTTAAAATAGTGATATTGACTGCTTGATCATTGCAGAATTTAAGTTTTCGTGTACAATAATTGGGCCCATGTTGGTAATTAATGAAAAACGAATTGGAGTCATCGGCGTATACACATCAGCGTCGATTGGAGTCAATGAAAAATGTTAAAATATGGGAAATTCTAAGTCTCAATTATTTTAGCAATTTACTCTAATAAAATTAAAGAATAAATAATATATATAATATTTTAAAATTTTTAATCAAAATGCGATGTTTTTGTTATTTGATAGCCATGATCAGAACTGCCCTAACGTCCTCCCCCCATGGGTCCAACCCCAACCAGGGCTTATCAATTGAACATGGTTTTGATTTGACAGCTGCCTGTCCGCCATAATCTCAAACGTCCACATTCATCTACATTATTTACTTTTTCATGGACTACTCAGATTTGGATTCCATGTATACCCCTCGAGGCCAAAACAACCATAAAAGTTTCTTGTATGTGCGGACGTAAATAGCATGCTTACAGAGAGAGTAGGTGAAGACTGAGGCAAGTTGGAGGCCATCAAAGGCAATCAAAACTTGCATCATCAATGTAGTAATTGGATTGACAAAGAACCAGAAGCTCCCATTAATTGCTTGCTAGTGCTTGCAGGCAGGTATGACAATTGATGAGCCAACTTGATGTGGATAACGAGTTGCCCCTCTTCCACTTGATGGAGCAGCCAATCATCTCGCCTGTCACTTTTAGGATTGTTTAATATTTGGTGAAGGGGACATCTACTAAATATTTGCACACTAAGCTCCAAATGGTGAACAGCATTAAAGCAAAGATCATAAAAATGAAGATCAATATTCTCATGTCATGAATCCATCTATGGGAACAAAAAGGGAAGAAGATATCTGACTCCATTCGTGATTTGAAATTCTGGGGTACCGTGTGTTCCTTTTGCGGTCAGGAAAGAAAAAAAACAAAAAAAGAAAAGAAAAAACATCTAATAGACTTTAATCAAGTTTGGGATGAAGGTTTTGTTGTTGTTGCTGTTACACTTGACAATAGGGTATATTTTTTTCACAACTTTGTTTCTTATTTTTTGATTTTGTTTTATAGACACAAATTAGGACTCAGCTTTTGCTGAAAATTTGACTGAAATTGAAAAAAAAGAGATAAAATATGGATGATCTTTTACATGGTCATTGAACGAAATAAGAAAAAAACTATACCCTTAGTTGGCAGCTAGTTGTCCCAAACAGGAATAATTCCTTGAGCTGCCAATCGCTTTCCCACCTAGAAGTTGAGGTGTTTGCCAGTAATTTTCTTTTCTTCAATGAGAAAAGGTTTACGCAATGCTTGCTTCTGAGCCATGGAAGGACAGGGAAAACCCTTTGGCACCTGCCCAACTAGGAAGGAGATGCTAAGCTGTGTCAGTTACAGCTCATTTGGGCATAGCTTTAAGCTGTTAGCAGAAGTCAAGTACCCGTGAGGACCCCATTGTGAAAGAAAGCCCAAAATGAATAGAGCTTTCCCTACTTCAGAAAAGACCCATCAACTGTCACTGTCACACACACACGCGCGCGCGCACACACACACCCACATACAGAAGAAAAAAAAAAACTACTTCTACGAGAGTGCAATACTTCGAATAAAAATGGGGTAACCAACAGGTGGTAGGAAAAATTAACATAAGGGTGCTGACCCTGCTGTCTTGGAAAGATAGCTCGAGTTCAGAGATACCGTCTCGAGCCTCAGGAATTGCTTTCACTGGAGGGATGACACCCTCCTCCATTAATTGAGGGAGTGGCTTGGCGGGAGCTTTGGCTGGTGTCTTTGTTTCACTGTCTTCACTTCCTTAGTCGCTGCAGCCACCGTTGAACCAAAAGGTTACAGTTAATTAGTAACCGTTGAAGGCGGTCAACGAGACCATAGGCAACTTACCAGCGGAAGCGGATGACTCTTGCAGAGCGGAGCAGGTGATACACAAGACACTGTCTGCTGCGAATACTAGGCATACGTAGGACACTGTCTTCACACATGCAAAATGTAAGAAACAACCATGTAACATAGCAATTCTGAGCAACAAATCAAATTCAGCTAAGCGCATATCCCAATTCACAAAAACGTGCGCATCGCACGCAAACAGGTAGACATGGATACAAATAAAGCCGCTGGCAAGCACACTATTAGTAGTATGCACATACCATGGGGATTGTTGAAGAGGTGGCCGTGATGACATGCCTATTGAAACATGGCAGTGATGAAAGGAAGGTTGAAACTCTCATTGCTCGACCTTGTCTTCCTTTTCTTCTTTATTGTTCCTTTACCACAAACCATAAGAGAAGAAAGGAAGGCCGGAAGAAGACTGGGGAAAGAGAGCTGAAAAGAGACCGAAAGAAAGATATTGAAGTGCACAAGAGAGCCCTCTAATCCATGCAAAAATTTGGTAGAATATGTTGCCATTGCTTTCCCTGTTTTTCCCCCTTTTCGATATACATTAAGGAACTCAAATTGAGGCAATCCGTGGTCCGTATCACCTGCCAATTATTGGCTGCACTCTCTATGTACGTCAAAAATATTTGATACTTCCATTGAACCATTTTTTATTATCGTCTTTAAGGCTCGAATTTAAGCTACTTGAGACACAAGTAATTAAAGCTCAGAATTTTCTACCGATGTGTCTACTCCTCGTGGGAATTTCGTTTTTCCCATCAATAACAAGATTTTAACGCAAAAGGCTCCTTAAATTAGCCACATTTTAACAACTGAAAGGGGAATTCCACCCAACAATCATGTCTATTCCACGTACTTTATGTGGTGCAGAACGTAGCCTTTACATACAGAGATTTTCCAGAGATATTTTTGGTGGTCCTTCAAATCATGAGAACAACAATCCTTTTTCTGAATACGGGCCCCGAGACTTTACGATCAGTTACGGCGCAAAAGTAGCGAAAGCACCATCCCCTGCAATTTGCCGCAAAAGTAGCTAGTTCAAGAGGATACTAAATCATCGCAGGTTAATTCATTTTCCTGCTGAGGAACATTCATGGGGTAATCTCTTCTGCTTAAACTTTTGAACCATGGCGTAGACCTGCACAGAAAGATTCACAGCAAATCAAATTTTTAAAGCAATCACAAGCAACCTTGAAAATTAAGGAACATATTGCATTAAATATGATAAGCCCTTTGCTTTTGCCAAAGATACTTGCACTTACAACATCGTAAAATAACCGTCCAACCACGTTGTTAAGCATGATAATTTCATGTCATATAAATTACCGAGCATGTTCTCAAATAATCATGAGAAGGGGAGAAGAAGTTTTGCCTTTTCAATTTAATCATTAATCTGAACTCTTAATTGGTCATTTATTGGCTTTGTGCAGCTTCAAATTGTCAATTCAAATTACCTTTCTTACTCCAGACGTCAATCCCAAGTTGGAGAGTGCTATGCTGTCTACGCATTTCCAGGACACGGTTTCCTTGTCTTCCTTGCTGAATAAGTTGCTAGTCCCACCTTCAAGCCAGAAAGTGCAAGTTATCATATAAATGCAGTATCTAAACAAACTCTTCAGTTTATCACTGATAATACGTGACTATCATGATAATGTGGTTTTGTAATGGTTTGCAATGCAATAATAGCAACCATCATTTACCATGAGCAATGAACTCATAATCAATGTCAACTGCAGGCTGTGTGTAACAATGATGCCAATGCATATTACAGGAATGACTTACTTATCAAGATAATGAGGAATAGCACAACACTTGCACATTTTTCCAAGACAGATGCTCAGTGAAAAATGAAGGCAAATGCGGTAGGGCCACAAACCTTTAAGATGTATTACCAGCAACTCCACATAAACCTGGAGACGAATGTGAGTGAATATATGCAAAAATTCCCCTACATCTTCCCTCAAAACTTTGCTATATGTCCGTTTTGGATCAAGTCTGAATGACTTTTTCAGCAAGTTGTCAATTTCTTTTCTTCTTGTGGTTAAGTCAGCTTCTTTGCCCAACATGACAGATGGGAACTCCCAGAGACCAGCAAGCAATCCTTCATCTGGCCTCTTTACCAGAAGAAATCTACTACCAGATTGCTCTCTCTGAGTTTCACCTAGGCTTCTTGATATCTCCACAACACAAACAGCTGAAAACTCGTGTCTTTGTTTCACCTTCACACCCTTAATTGGATAATCAGTAACCAATGCTGATTTATCATCCTTGGCGATTGAAAGTGCACGACATTGACTGGAAACAGGACAAGATGAGCAGCTTGGGTTCAATGGAGTGCATATCGTTGCACCAAGTTCCATAAGAGACTGGTTGAAATCCCCCGGATGGCGTGGATCAACCAGTTGGGCTGCTAGTTTCCTAATCCACAGGAGCAATACTAGAATGAGGGTAGCAAAAGCAGAAATGGCCTTGGTCTACATGATTAATTAATCTTGCAGATTGCATTGATCCCAATCTCAAATACCACTGCATCAATGCTTAGTATGCGAATAATCAAAGAGTCACTTTTACTCGTATTTGTCATTAGAAATTGTATTTCGAGATTTTAGAAACACAAAAAGCTCACCAAAAGCATTTGACTGCCATTCTGTCTTTTGGATTTGCAGAAATAGCCTTCAACCTAGAAAGCACCCTCACTACATTTCCATCAACCACAGGCACCACCTGACAAAACATATCTTGAAAAGGTTTCCTCAAATACATATATGTCAAAAGGAAAAAATGCCAAACCTACTCACTTGTTTGAATGCAATAGAAGCAATTGCCCCAGCTGTATAGTCTCCTATTCCTGGAACCTTCCTCAGGGAACAAACATTATTAGGAAATCCATTTCCCTGAGCAATAATCATCTTGGCCCCCTACAGTAGTAACATAATGGAACTAGAAATTAGTCAACTTTCATTACACATGAAATAAGGATAAAAGTAACAGAACTTTTCATCTTTTGTTAGATCAGAAAAGGCAACATCCACATTCAATAGAAAAGGTATGTACTCTTTTCTCCTTTGTCTTTTACTCTTTTATTCTTTCCACCATACATTATCAATTTCCCTTTTGATTGAACACACTCACATTTAAATCGGTATGAAAAGTTAGAACTGCAGCTGAAATGGGAAGTTTCCAGTTAAGCTTATTTCTAAGGAAGCTCCAATTGAACTCCACAGTTGCCCATGAAGATGAAAGTACTCAAAGAAATGTATTATTTTTCCTGTTTTCCATTTAATTAACAACACTGTCAAAAAGGCACATTTCAAAACTATCCAAGACTCAATTGTTAACCATCTCAATGCCAAAGTTCCAAGTACACGAACTATGATAGCGATCAACTCAAAGTGAAAATTCCACCATTTGTTTAATTTGAACATACTTTAACTTTGAAGCAGCAGCCACAGCTGCGGTTAGAAACATAGCAGAGAGTTGAAAAAAGCTAACCTCCAGCAGAAAGCGTGCCCGCCTATAATACCCTAAACCTGCCCACATCTCGTTCACCTCCTACACCAATAAAAACAAAATGAAACCATTGACTCACAGAGCAAAACCCAGCGAAATCATCACAAAAATTCCCTAAAATCAACTAAAATAGATGGGAAAAAAGAAAAAAAATACAAAAACCTCATTTGAATTAACAACATAACAGACAAACCTCAAGAGAAGCCTGGGCCAGATGCTGCAGAGTGGGCCACTTGAGCATCCAGCGGTTATAGTAATGAACGACTGTCTGAACTCTCGTCTGTTGCAGCATCACTTCAGATACCCACACCCCATATGCCCTCTTCTCCATTTCTTCTTCACTTTCCCTTGCTTCTTCATCTTTTTTTCCAAGTGGGTTTTTCGTTTCGACTCTTTTTCTCCACGGAAGGTCTCTCTGGTTATGGTCGTACCATTTCAGCAACGAATCCCTGATTTTCCGGGTCTCCTTCTGGCCGAACATATCTTCAATGTCTTGGACTGGGGCTGTTTCTATTTCTTCTTCTTCTTCTTCTTCATTACTCTTCTTGTTCTTTGGCCGCGCACTTCTTTTCCTCTTTTTTGTGGTTTTGGAGTCCGCCATTAATGTGATTGAATCAAAGTTGGGTTCTTTCTTTACTTGCAGTCCTTCTATTACCAACCCGCTTCGGCTTCCACCAGTGCTGGGATGCACCGTTAAGAATTTGAATCCACCAATGATCCGCACTCTCACTTTGGGGTCTGTGAAAGTGAAGCCAAGCATCTATTTTTCTCTTTTCCTATTTATTATCTTCTGCTGCTACAGCCAAAAAATCGAGCTGTTAAAACAAGAACTTTTTTTTTTTTTTTTAAATAAAAAGAGAGGGAAATTTATATTATTTAATCGAAACAAAGTCCAGGATGGGCTGACTGTCCATGGACATTGGACCGGGCATTCTTCTTATGGGGGCCCAAATCTTGTGGATAATGTCAGGAGAGTCCGGCCCATTATGATTCCAAAATCAGTTATTCTTTTCCTACTACCTTGGGCCTTTGGCCCTCCACTTACTAAAGAATGAAAAAAAAACCGAGAGGTCATTGGGCCCTATGGTTGGGCAGGCGAACTGAGTGCGGGTTCGGATCTCGGGCTGGGGCCGCGGGGCTGGAAAAAACACTACACGTGGGAGACATTCATTGGAGGGCAAACTACGCTGATGTGCAATGACGTGGCACACATCCATCGGTCCATTAACTGGGATATTTGTTCTGATCACAAAAAGAAAATCGGAAACAAATAATAATAATAATAATAAAAAAAAAAAGAAAGATTGCAATTGCTAGGCAAAGTTAATTTTGAGTGCTACCGTTAAAGTCGTCGTCATATCTTGGGGTTTGATATTAGTTTCAACCTGAAAGAGGAGAGAGAAAAGAAGTCCCAGATAGAAAGAAAGTGGGGAAGAAGAAAATGGAGGTGGGCTTCTTGGGGCTGGGGATAATGGGGAAGGCCATGTCCATGAATTTGATTAAGAGTGGCTTCAAGGTCACTGTCTGGAACAGGACACTCTCCAAGGTTACCCTCTTTCAGCCCCCCTACTGTTGTTATTATCTAAAAGACTTAATTTTTCGCAATTTAGTCTTGGTTCTTTTGGACCATGGCTTTTGGTTTGGATCTCAATATTTTATTGTCTTGTAATGATTGTGGCATGAAACCGGGAAAGATTAAAAAAAAAACAAAAAAAGATTGAGTCTTTAAAGCAGCATGTGATGTTCTGTTGATTTGCAGTGTAATGAATTAGTGGAATTTGGTGCCTCAATTGGAGAAACCCCTGCAGCAGTGGTCAAGAAGTGCAAATATACCATTGCCATGTTGGCTGATCCCGCAGCCGCCCTTTCAGTTTATGCTCTTCTTTTGATCTCAAGCTCTTTGTTTTTTTTTTTTTTATATTAATTCCTTATTATATGTATTTTTTCAGTCTTGTCTCTTCTAACTGAAATCCTTATTGGGGGTTGGCTTTATAAGGTGGTTTTTGACAAAGATGGTGTTCTTGAGGAAACTGGCACTGGAAAAGGTTATGTCGACATGTCAACTGTTGATCCTGAAACTTCTAGGAAGATCAATGCAGTGCGTGCTAGAAGCCATTTCTTCTTCTTCTTTTTCTAATATTACTCCTCCTTTTCGTTTTTCAATTCTTTCCTGGATGTGCCGCGTGATTATTCTTAACATGCTTGAGACTTGACAATTCTTGAGTTTCCCAAAAGTTCATGAGTCCAGACCAAATATAAGTTTACTTAGCTGAGATGATTTGGGTGACTTGCATTATCAAAAATGTTACAGAACTGTGCAGATGGGACATGGGATTTGGATGCCCAAAATCTGAGTTGTTAGTTACATATCTGAATTGTTGGTTGCATTTTGGCACATCTTTGATGAATGGTGAGCCAACTGCAACCAATGGTTAAGATTGGAAGCCAACTACAACTAACGGCTCAACACGTGCAATTTGCGTGAGTGTTGGAGTGCTTTGAACTATAGGATTGCATGAAGTAATTACTATTTACATTTTCAGTATAAAATATTGAATTTGGGTTTAAGCTCTGAGAAATTGACAGGTGTTTTGTTTATTATTATTATTTATTTTTTTATTTTCAATTGTAGATCAGTTCAGTTTGTTACACATTCCTTTAGGGCCTAATGGCTCTTCAACATATGGACAACTTTGACATGGAAAGAGGAATAAGGCATGCGTGAAAGTTCTCATGTGAATCATAAGCCTTGTATTAATTCTTTTATTATGTTCTTAAACACTGGAAGTTTTGTAAGATTTTCCTGAACTGCCTAGCAGAAAACTATGTAATAATCAGTAATGGCTCCCTTGGTTTCTATGAAAATATTTAGAGCCATATTCTATAAATTACCAGTGTGTGTTGCTGATATCCACAGGCAATAACCTCAAAGGGTGGTTCCTTCCTTGAGGCTCCAGTTTCAGGCAGCAAGAAACCTGCAGAAGATGGCCAATTGATAATCCTTGCTGCTGGAGATAAGGTAAATTGATATAACGGGCCATGTTTCCTGCACTGATATCTATTAAAGCTTCATGCAGGCTGTCACTCAATGGTAGATGCTTCATCTCACCACTTGTTATATTAGGCATTGTATGAGGAAGCAACTCCAGCTTTTGATGTCATGGGGAAAAAATCTTTCTTTTTGGGTGAGGTTGGAAATGGAGCGAAAATGAAACTTGTGGTCAACATGATAATGGGCAGGTAATAGTTTGCTTTTGTAGTCCAAATTCAGTCAATGGACTGTAGTTTTCATAATAAAAAGAAATCTGCCACAAGCTAGAATGCTAAAAAGACTGAATGAGACAGGTCTTATTTTTTCATGTTCAATCATTAGTAATCACTATATAATAATATAAAACATCATTAAGGAATTACCACAAATTTGGATTTATTTTATTATATATTATTTAATCTTTCTCTAAAATGCTGTTTTAGCAGGGTCAATGTAGCACATTCCTGGAGAATCATAACAGTTATAGCAGTTGTTCATATATTCTACCTTATGAACAAACTTTGAAATGCCTTGTATGCCACTATGTTCACAAGACAGCAAAGCAAAAAATGCTTGAACTCTCAGTAACTTTACGGTCACAGCAGAGACCTGCTCGGCACATAAGCAATGAAATGTGGACTGCCCAATGTGGATATCCTTGGCAAAATGGATTGTGATACTGCCTTTTATATACTTTCAGAAGTAGCTTGTGCCTTAAGACAATTATCCCACTGAAGTATATGGTGTATTTTGAAAAAATTTTAGAATACTGTTTATACTATAACAAGCTCATCAAAACTAGAATATAGGCGGGAAAATGTAGATGTCTTTAGGGAAATATGACTGTCTATGAAACCATCAGGAAGACAGTTTGTTATATTGTGCTGACACAGTAATCTCTTCAAAGATTTTGATATCTACATATCTTTAACTTTAGGTTACATTTTTCATGTGCAGTATGATGAATGCATTCTCAGAGGGACTGGTGCTGGCAGAAAGGAGTGGATTGGACCCTTACAATCTTCTTGAAGTACTGGTGAGATGGCACAAATGAGTTTCCGTGCAACTTGTGTTGGATTGCAGGCTAATTGTTGTTGAATTACAATTTGGCAGGACTTGGGTGTAAATTCCAACCCACTTTTCAGGGGCAAAGGGCCCAATATGCTCAAGAGCAATCACTCCCCTGCATTTCCTCTGAAACATCAGCAAAAAGACATGAGATTGGCTCTTGCCCTTGGGGATGAACACGCCATCTCAATGCCAGTGGCAGCAGCAGCAAACGAGGTTACGTGCTTCTTTTGTTTTAATCACCCTTATTAACTAGATGAATTATGCACATGGTCTGCTGCAGTATTCTCATGTGATCTAAAATGGAGGTTGGGTCAATCTGGTTGCCCTGATCGCTTGTTAGAATTTGTTCATGTAAAGATGAAAGTCTTTCAGGAATATATATTTTCCAGGCTTTTATAAAGTAGACATACTGAGCTAGCTTCTTAAGGAGTGTTGCTTGATTCATATAGCATTTAGCATTTAACACATATTACATGAGTTGATTGGGGTTCAAACCATCTGAGTATTACTCTTTGGAAATTGATTACAATGAACTCATCTTAATGGATAATTTTAGCTTAAAAAACGATTGAGTTTTCTTCATGGAGGTTATCTAAACGAAGTAGCCCAAACGTGACTCCAAATACCGGACATGGATTGTCCATTTTGCAGAATGCTTTGTGGTGTTTGAACCACAACTTTTAACATCCACAATTCCTTGCAGGCTTTTAAGAAGGCCAGAAGCATGGGATTGGGAGACCTAGACATTTCAGCTGTTCACGAGGTAGTAAAGTTGCACAAGGATTGACCCACACTCAATGGCCCAAACCCTGAAGAAGTGTCCAAAATTTTTCAGCACTTGTTAGTCTGCCTTTGGTGATTATTCCAAAGATAACATTGTGCGTGACATTGATCATCATGGATGACCGGAACTCCATGGTCAGGAATTGTCTACTGATGTGCCATGATCATCATGAAATGGCCTTGTAAGAAAGTTGTAAAAGATTGGTACTTTATGATGGTATGAATGAATTTGTGGCCAGCTTTAAACATTCTTGTTTTCTGCTTTCTTCTGTGGATACAGACATCTGCAAAACAAAGTTGCTCTTCCAGATTGGTCGTTTGATGTGTATAAAACACATGAGAAAGTGAAACTGTTAGTCAACCCGAACCAAAGGACATAACATAAACAAAGAGTTTTATGGTGCACTGGTATAAGGATTTTGACCAGCAAACTGGCATGTCAACAATAAACAAGCTGGTTGTTTTGCACCCCAGTTAAGCTCGATATCAATAAGAACATTAAAAAGGAAAAATAACGATCGTCATCGCTTCTTGTATTGAAGTGGCACGGTGGGGCGAAAGAATACACTGTCCGATAATTGGAGAGCTGCCCCAAGCGGCTGAGCTTTTGGTTCAAAAAAAATAAAAAAGAGAAAATCATGCTTTGATTATGGTTTTTTTTTTTTTTTTTTTGGGTCTTTTTATTGCCCTTTTGATCATTTATGCGGTGACAATTTTTTATTAAATAAAATTTTATTAAATTTAATTAAACAATGTTTTAGAGGAGAGTGGGTAGATATTTTTTGGGATCTTGTGGGGGCAAACCGGTGGAAGGGTAATGGTTGGGAGTCTGCCACGTGGCAACCAAGTTTCTCGCAGCTCTAGTTTCGACCAATAGCACCCCAATGGACGGAAATCCATCATCCAGTTGGTCAAGCCACGTGTGAATTCCTTATTGGACAACCAGATCCTAATCTAATCTGAAACTAGGCCCATCTCTCGTGTCAAAGATTTTAAAGCCCACGAGTAGTGGTTTAATTTGGCCCTCAATTTTCCCCGTCACCGTTATTGTTCATTTGTTGTAGACTTGTTATTAGTGCTGTACTGTCATCAGTTTGAAGGAAGGAAAGAAAGGAAAACAAGAGCGTCAGGAAATGGCAACACAGGCACTTGTGTCATCGTCCCTTTCCTCTTCAGTGGAAACTGCCAGGAAAATTCTGGGAGCAAGGCCGACACAATCGCCATTTGGGTCCTCAAGAAAAGGCTCCTTTGTTGTCAGGGCTTCTTCTACTCCCCCCGTTAAGGTCTCTTTCTCCTTCACAAAGTTGACCAGACATGAATATTCTTTACTTTTGGGTCTGTATTATGGCTAGCCTGCTAAACTTCCATCGTGTTTTTTCTTCTTTTTTACCTCTTTTTCCAGCAAGGAGCAGACAGGCAGCTATGGTTTGCATCCAAACAAAGTCTTTCTTATTTGGATGGCAGGTACATGTCTTCCCCCCAATTCCCTTTACCTGCCTCAATTTAAACAAGCGACAATAAAAAAGTTGGAAAGAATTTAGAATAATCAAGTCTCACAATTAACTTATTATATAATAAACCTTATTATACAAAAAGAAATTATATAATTGATTCTAATTAAATCAAAAATTAAAATTTTATAATTATTGTTAGTCTTCGGATGAACTGTAGCAGACGAGGATGTCTATAATTGGCAGTCGATTCACTTTGTGAAGTTCCTATTTTTACAGTCTACCGGGTGACTTTGGATTTGATCCACTCGGCCTGTCAGACCCAGAAGGTGCAGGAGGCTTCTTTGAACCAAGATGGCTGGCCTATGGTGAGATCATTAACGGGCGATATGCCATGTTGGGGGCTGTGGGTGCCATTGCACCAGAAATTCTTGGCAAGGCCGGCCTTATTCCACCAGAAACGGCCCTCCCTTGGTTTAAAACTGGTGTGATCCCACCTGCAGGGACATAACTATTGGGCAGATCCATACACCCTGTTCGTCTTTGAAATGGCGCTCATGGGTTTTGCGGAGCACAGGAGATTCCAGGACTGGGCAAACCCTGGGTCAATGGGTAAGCAATATTTCTTGGGCCTCGAGAAGTTTTTAGGAGGATCTGGCGACCCAGCCTACCCTGGAGGACCATTGTTTAACCCTCTTGGACTTGGAAAGGATGAAAAGTCCATGAAAGACTTGAAGCTGAAAGAAGTCAAGAATGGGAGGTTGGCAATGTTGGCAATCTTGGGTTACTTTATACAGGGTCTTGTGACTGGGGTTGGACCTTACCAGAACCTCCTTGATCACTTGGCTGATCCTGTCAATAACAACATCTTGACCAGCCTCAAGTTCCATTAGAGTTGATTCCTGGTCTTTATATGGGAACTTGTATACCTCAACCTCCCATCCCTTTCGCCTCTCTTCTACTCTCCTACTCATTTGTAACCTTCCTGTGAAAAGTTCTATTGTAATTTGACATGTTAAGTACTAAAACTTGCCCTCGTCAACGTTATTGTTCTGTTTCTTTTTTATTCTTTTCTTTTCATTTTGGGCAAAAATAACCAAATAAATGAACAAATGACTACCACATAAGTCCAAAATATGAAGTATCCAGCTGGGTCTCTTGCAACAGTTACTGAGACGTGAGCGTTATCAACCTTAAATTGTTGGTGAAGCCACCTTAACCCAAACCTGCGGTGAGGGCAAATGAGTTGCAAACAATTCGAGAACCTCAGCATTCAGCTATTGGTCTCTTGAACTATGGCCACACGCACAATCGCTCAGGCACTTGCTATGAAGTTGGGATTCAATATTCCAACCGGACAAGCTCAATCACACCCACTTTTTAATTTGTACCACCGGGACAATAAAACAGGATAAAAATGGCGTTCAACCATATAACCTAAAATCACATCAAATCTAGGATAGATCATTGAACTACCTCATTAGCCAGTTTCAGGGTTAGGTTTGGCTATTTTGATCTTGGTTTGTAGAGATACTCATAATCCGGCAATGAAATTAAGAAAGCCGTTTCATTGTGATCCAGACTCTTACAAAAAGGGACTCATTTGGAATTGTTGTAGTGCGTCTCTTTGCTACAAAAATGGAACCTTTGATACTGCATGTCTATCTTCGTCAGCATCATCATGGTCTTACATCAAGCAGCCTGAGCCACAGGTTCATCTGCACTTGCCTCCAACCTGCAGAACTCATTAATCAGTACTATGTACGGTAAAGATATCAGGAAAAGTTGGGCTTTCTTCCAATTAGTTTTGTGATTTGCTAAAAGCTAAGCAGACGGGAAATTTGACAGCTGCAGAAGAATGAAAGAAATGATGATATAAGTAGTAGTGGAGAAGCAGCAGGAACTGTGAACACGCTGTCCATATTGAAGCTGTTTCAGCAACACCTTATACTTACTGTAAGTGAGTCACATTCACATTCCACCAAAATGCATCTAGATTAGCCATACCTTCAAAGGGTTAACTGGACTAGGAACTATTTCCTGCCCATCAGGTTTCAAATCACGCGTATTAATATAGATGGTTGTCCCTTGTTGACAATATGCCAAAAAAGTTGCAAACAAAGAATAGGATGGTATGAACATGTAGTAAGACTCAATCCCTTGTCCCTAGCTCTTATCTTTCTTTATTTGTAAAAGAAAAACATTTTCAATACCTCTGAATGCCTTCTCCAACTTCCATCCTGAAAAAATTCCCTATCTTCACATGCGAGTCCATTTCCTTTGATAGATTGTTTAAAAGTGTCTGTAGGACAGCACAAAAGCCATTAATTTTACAAACACAATTTATAAAGCACACAATTTGCAAAAACAGAA
This sequence comes from Rhizophora mangle, assembly GCA_037832345.1. Taxonomy (NCBI): domain Eukaryota; kingdom Viridiplantae; phylum Streptophyta; class Magnoliopsida; order Malpighiales; family Rhizophoraceae; genus Rhizophora; species Rhizophora mangle. The sequence goes on along the minus strand of JBAPLJ010001937.1, from coordinate 645,955 downwards.
ACAAGCAGAGGTGTGCAAGGGTGCACACACAAACACAGATGAATACATGGAAGAATCCCAGATGCTGAAATTCAAGAGATTTGCAGTGTTCAGACATAAAATACCTTTACAGTTATACTATCATTCACAATAAACTTTTGCTCCATAAGAACAACTTCTTCATAGTATTTACGCAGACGGCCTTCTACCATTTTCTCCATAGCCATCTGGGACTTTCCTGTGCTTTCTGCCTGACAAACAAAACTAAGTTGCCACTTAGAATCTTTAAGCAGTAACACAAAGTCATCAGGACAGACCCACGGTAGCAGAGCCTCCATAGCAGAGATGAAATACAAAGGGGGGTGGATGGGAAAGAAGTCATTCAGGTTAATCATAGGCAAAGTACATTCCAGTAACTGTCATATGCAACTGTATATTATCCATCAGCCTGCATATAACAGAATTGTGTTCATATTTGAACTTCCATCCATCAATGTGGATCTGCATGATTTATTTAAACTTAAAGCAAATGAGAATTACAGACCCCTCATCCAAGAGAGATAATTCTAAGCCAAATGAGGCTTATAAGATAGCCAGTTGAGAACCAACGAGCCGGAGGAAACCTCCAAATACTAAAGAAAAGAAAATCACAAAAAAAAAAAAAAAAAAACTATGAACAAACAAAAGAATCAAAAAGAACTTCACAATTTCACCACTTGCTCTCATTTTTAGTTAGAACAACTGCATTACAAACAAGAATTTTCTGTGTACCTGAGACTTAAGGATTTCACGCTCACTCTCTAGTGCTTCTGATGAGACAAGTTCTTTGGTCAGGAATAAAGGTTTTGCAGCAACTACATGCATAGCCAACTCTGATCCCACGTGCTGGAGAGCATCTAACTGAGAATTTTCATTCTCTATTTCCAGAGATAAAAGTCCAGCAATACGACCCAAACCTACATGCAGTCAAACAAATATAGTACAAATCAAACTAGTTTCTGTCTAGAACAAGGGCTCCAGTTCATGGAAAGCATAAGGCAACTCAGTGTCTTCCACATAGCATCATATGAACTATGGGCTGTGTGTGAATATGTGATAGTGAAGCAAAGTGACAGGACAAAAAAATAAAAAGCTTTGACTCAAAGAAAAGCAGGATGGATAAAAAAAAAAAAAGAGTGTACCTGGCTGAGGGCTTGTGTGGAGGTAGGTGCACAAAACACCAGGTGAAGATGTAGACATAATAAAGCCCCTTCTGAGTCTCACATTCTCACCTGTCATTGCAGCTACTTCTGTAATTGCATCCTGAATAGTTGTTTCCCCACTTAGTTTGGGATGTCCAAGATGCAACTTTAAGACCTGATTGAATAGAGACAGGCACATAAACTTAAAATCTGATTCCAGTAGAGAGAGATTTCCTCAAAACTCAATTACATGGGGTCCTGAAAAATGGCTGTTTTACTTAAGGAGAAGAATGGTTAATTTAACACGATCAGCATGGTCCTTAAAACAAGTTTGACCATTCTAATAAGAAACCAACTTAACGTTGAATATTAAATCTGGCAGACATTAGCAGTAGGAAACAATAATGTTAAATAAATTTTGTAAAAAATTTCTTTTTTTTCAAAAAAAAGAGACCTGACTCTTACCTCTAAGCTATCAAGTGCAAGTGGATAGACACCAGGTACTTTTTGAGAAGTCTGCAAAGCTTGTTTAGCTAAAGATAGAGCCTGTAAGAAACCTAGATTAACCAAATTTTCTGGCAACTTGGAATGGAGAATGACTAATGCAAAGAAAGGGATCAGCCCCTACTTACCAAATACTGGAATATTTCATTTCTGGCAACAAAGTCAGTTTCACAATTCAGCTCAACGACAGCAGCTTTCCCTTCGTCCTGTGCCAACGCAAGTAACCCCTCAGCAGCAACTCGACCCGATTTCTTTGATGCCACAACCTTCCCGCGTTTCCTCAATTCCTTCTGTGCTGCCTCTGCACAAAAAACCCATGAAGACCCCAATTCAGAAGAGGTCCTAAAACCCAAGAAAATCAGCGAACTTCGATCAAATACCAATGTCCCAATTGCAATCAACAAGAGAAGCCTTGACGTCCTTGATCGGAGCGCTGGTTCGTTCTCTCAATTGCTTAATGAGATTGAGTTGCTCCGTCGCTGCCGGCGCTTGAGCGCTAAATCGCCGCAAAACAATCCCAAAAGCAGGCTCCACAGTCGTCGTCACCGTCGTCGTCTCTGCACATTGAGGAATGCGTGTAGCGGCTCTGTGTGGCCATGTAGAAAGGCATTGACCAGAACTTCCATGCCTGGCATATAGCATCACTTGGAGCGAACGTTTCCCAATTCTAGAGAAAGCCATCGCAGTAAACCTTACAATTTAAAGAAAAAAAAAAAAAAAGAGAAAATCCGATAAAGATGAGCATTTGTGTGTGTTATTAAGAACATTAAAATGGACCCAAAAAAAAAAAAAAACATAAAGAAGCTAAAACCCAAAGAAATTTGGACATACACAGTAACTAGGGTTTAAGGTTTAGCAATGAAGGGGGTGTTCGTACTTTTCAGCTGCAAATGTGTCTGCCTGCGAGGAGTGGGAAGTCAACCCGAAACAATTATTATTATTTTTTTTTTTAAAAAAAATATATTTATTTTCAGTATTCTCTTTTTGAGATTTTTGGGTTGGGCTTTTAGTGCCTTGTGTTTCTGGCTTATTATTAAGTTCAATCACAGATGTTCAAGTGGACGATTGGGCCACGGCGCTTCTGCGGAAGCTCATCCTTTATAACGGTCAAACCAGTTAAACAGTAAAATGCTTGTGTTTCAGTCTTGCGTGAAGAAGCATCTCAGCAATTCGGCTTCCCCCCATCCACACACAGTCCACGTGGAGTGGCTCTTGACAAAGACAAAGTTTAAGGATGGCCGACATGCGATGGCAAATGGCAAATGGCAAAAAGCGAAGTTTTCCTTTTTTTTTTTTTTTTTTTTTTTTTTTTTATTATCAAAAGCAAAACTCGAAAATAGAAACCGGCTGGCTTTACACCGGTCCTTCGATTCTACGACTTCTTCCTTTTCTTATAACCATCCAGTTTATATATATATATATATATATATATATATATATAAATAAAATATATATTTTTTCAGAAGATTGTTGTTCACAGATCCATTTTATTATCGTAATAAATATTTTTTACTTTTTATCATTTAATGTTAAAATATGTTTTATTTTACGAAAATATTAACTCAATATTTTTAATGTTTTTATTTATAATAATAATTAATTTATATCAAAATTTTAACACTTTTATTATATTTTTCTTTCACAATAATTAAAATCAAAAAAAATGTTTTTCAACGGAGTAAGGAAAGAGAAAAAAAATAATATATTTTCTTTACAAAGGTTTCGCTTACTAAATATTTTAAAAAAATAATAATCATAACCTAATCAATTGGTCATATGCCGTCCGAAGAAGACGGAAACTTAAACCACACCGTTTTTACGTAAATAATAATAATAATAATAATAATAAAGAAAGAAATACTATAATAAGTTCATAAGGTTTCCGTGTGTTTTTTTGTAAACATCAGTCTGTGCATTTCTTATCCGCTATCTATCTAGATATATATATATATAAACGTAAAAAAAAAATAAAAAAATAAAAAAAAACAAAGATCGCCAAATAGAGAGAGAGAGAGAGAGAAAAAGATCACCAAATAGAGCGAGAGAGAGAGAAGGCTCAAGGGGTATTTCTGCGTGGGATTCACGATCTTGGAAAGCGAATTCAAATCCGGATCCGATCCTCTCGGGTCTCTATTTCTCTAGATCTGCTTTGAGGTAAGCCTCCTCAGTCAGTCTCGCGGTTCTATGATATGTGTCTGATTCATTTGGATTTGGATCTGAAGTGTCTGTGAAGGTTCGATTCGTGGTGGTTTTTGTTTATTTATTTATTTATTTATTGGTAACTAGCTACGTAGCACTTTTAGATTTTCCTTTCACTACTCTAATATTAGGAGTTAATGTGATCCGAATATTTGAAGTTGCGGGTTTCTTATGTGGATTTGGTTTGAATTCAACGTTGTGCTTCTTTGGTTCAACTTAGTTGTTTAGAATCTGTTGCAGAGGCTTATGTACTATGTGAAATTCGTTGTCTGCAGATTTCGGTGTTTTGTGTGCCTGTAGGTAAATTTGAAATTGAGAGTAGATCTGTTTGATTCAGTAGCCTTTTTTGGTGTTTCCATCAAAGACGATGATGCCCACGATCAACTGGGCTTTCCTTTTGTTGGTTCTGTTTGCACGAAGTTGCTATGGGTTTTATCTGCCTGGAAGTTATATGCACACTTATTCGACTGGGAATCACATATTTGCCAAGGTCAATTCTCTTACTTCTATTGAAACGGAGCTCCCTTTTAACTATTATAGTCTCCCTTATTGCCAGCCAAAAGGTGGAATCAAAAAAAGTGCCGAGAATCTGGGGGAGCTCCTTATGGGAGATCAAATTGATAACTCTCCTTACAGGTTCAGAATAAATATCAATGAGTCTGTTTACCTTTGTACTACTCCTTCGTTGAGTGAGCACGAGGTGAAGCTTTTGAAACAGAGGACCCGTGATCTGTATCAAGTGAACATGATTTTGGATAATTTGCCCGTGATGAGGTATGCCAAGCAAAGGGGAATTAACATCCAGTGGACTGGGTACCCTGTTGGGTTCACACCTCAGAATAGTAATGATGATTACATCATCAATCACCTTAAGTTTACAGTCTGGTTTCACGAATATGAAGGGAAGGGTGTAGAGATAATTGGTACTGGTGAAGAAGGTATGGGTGTGATATCTGAAGCTGATAAGAAGAAGGCGTCTGGGTATGAGATTGTTGGTTTTGAGGTTGTGCCTTGCAGTGTTAAGCATGATCCTGAAGTGATGACAAAGCTCCATATGTATGATAACATTTCAGCTGTGAACTGCCCCTTGGACCTTGACAAGTCTCAGATCATAAGGGAACAAGAGAGAGTTTCATTCACTTATGAAGTTAAATTTGTGAAAAGCGAAGTTAGATGGCCATCTCGTTGGGATGCTTATTTGAAGATGGAAGGTGCTCGTGTGCACTGGTTTTCTATTCTGAACTCCCTTATGGTGATATTTTTCCTGGCTGGTATTGTTTTTGTTATCTTCTTAAGAACAGTGAGGAGGGATCTGACAAGGTATGAGGAACTGGACAAAGAAGCACAAGCACAGATGAATGAGGAACTTTCTGGTTGGAAGCTTGTTGTGGGTGATGTATTCAGAGAACCAGAGTTCTCAAAGCTTCTGTGCATGATGGTTGGGGATGGGGTTCAGATTACAGGGATGGCAGTTGTAACCATTGTGTTTGCAGCGCTTGGATTCATGTCACCAGCTTCACGAGGAATGCTGTTGACAGGGATGATAATTCTTTATCTTTTCTTGGGTATTGCGGCTGGCTATGTTGCTGTACGTCTGTGGAGAACCATCAAGGGAACTTCAGAAGGGTGGAGGTCAGTTTCCTGGTCAGTTGCTTGCTTCTTCCCTGGAATCGTCTTTGTTATCCTCACAGTACTAAATTTCCTTCTCTGGGGGAGCCAGAGTACTGGTGCAATTCCCATTTCATTGTATTTTGTGCTTTTTCTGCTGTGGTTTTGCATATCGGTGCCACTTACCCTCTTGGGAGGCTTCTTTGGGACACGAGCTGAGGCAATTCAATACCCTGTACGAACCAATCAGATCCCAAGGGAAATTCCTGCTCGCAAATATCCATCCTGGCTTCTTGTTCTTGGTGCTGGAACCTTGCCATTTGGAACCCTTTTCATCGAGTTGTTCTTCATCCTTTCTAGCATCTGGCTTGGGCGCTTTTATTATGTCTTTGGTTTCTTACTCATAGTCTTTCTGCTACTCGTTATTGTAAGTGCTGAAGTGTCAGTGGTTCTTACGTACATGCATCTTTGCGTGGAGGATTGGCAGTGGTGGTGGAAGTCTTTCTTTGCCTCTGGTTCAGTTGCTCTCTATGTCTTCTTGTACTCCATAAATTACTTGGTTTTTGACCTGCGGAGTTTGAGTGGGCCTGTGTCAGCTCTGCTCTACCTTGGTTACTCACTTCTCATGGCGATTGCAATCATGCTGTCAACTGGCACCATTGGCTTCCTTATGTCATTCTACTTTGTGCATTATCTTTTCTCATCCGTAAAGATTGATTGAAAAGCTGCCTTGGAATCTTTGACAGCCACTTGGAGCAGACTGTTCTACGCAAAGAGAAGTTACATTGGTTCACCATCTCTCTCTTTCTTTTTTTATCCATTTGCAAATACCCCTTTGATGACTGGTCTTTGTTGTGCTGTAATCGATGATATGCTGGATGCATCAAAGCCTGTTATATCTTTCTATGCTATTTGAGATTGTTAGATGGCATAAGATTAGTTTTGAACTTTTCTTGAATTAGTAGTGCTGGTTCTTCTAGTTGCTGCAGACTGCTGCAATTTGCAGGCCCTCCTTCACGGAGTAAAATCTCCCTTTTTTTCTCATATTCCATTTAACCTTTGGAAAGATGGGTTGCATGTCAGCATCAATCATCTTCTACTTAACGAGTCTACTACAATTGTTTTTGATTCATTAACATCTCGTGGAACCAGAAGATAACAATGTAAGCCATGATTGCTGTCTGGTTTTGTAGATTGATCACATTAACTAGCTAGCCATGACTAGCTAACGTCCTTACTGATATCCTCTCTCTGAAATACTTACGTTCGTATCTCTTTATTTTTTTCTTATTTTGAGTAAATCGTATCTCTAGTGTTGAAAGGCTTTAAATTGTGTGCATTTAGTGCATAACTCGTACAATAATGTCATCGAAATCTTTTCACAGAACGATTTTTATCCACAAATTATTTTGAATTTTTTTCCAATTCGTATTCTGTCTCGTGTTTTTTGGCCCAAATATGTATTCATGATATTGATATTTGATGGTATCTTGGAAAAGTGACAGAATAAATATGCACAATTTCAACAATGAATGCGAATGAAACTACTAATTACTAGGCAAGCAAACTTAAATTTGGTCCCATATATTCTTATTTATTAAACTAAAATGCTACTCTTATTGCTCCATTTCATGCTCATAAAAATAAATAAAATATAGTTGGGAAAAAAAAATGACGAGCCTTAGTCTAAAGCAGAGAGAACGTTACAGCTGGAAAATTGCTTTTGACAGAAAAAAAAAAAAAAAAAAAACGTTGACGTATATATTGATGTATGAATCTAAAAATAAATTAAAACAAAATTAATTAAAAGGAAAATGAAATCTTTATACGGAAGAAATTAGAGTTCAAAACTAGCCGTTATCATTTGAAAAACTCCATCCGCTCCCGTCATACGGAATTTTTTTCCTTTTTTTAACGTTTCTTCCTTCTTTCTTGGATTCTTGGAGGTTTCTATTTTGTTTCTATTTTTCTGTTTTGAATTTGGATCTTTATTTGCGTTGACATCTGTTCCACTCAAGTTCCATTCTGGATTGTTAACGCCTCACATCTTGGCGCCTCCAGCGAGGGGTGGCGACGGTGACGAGAGTGTGGCCTCTGTTGCGGATTATGTGAGTGGAAAACTATTTGGAAGGAGGTTTCGAAGAAGGAGGAGGAGGAGCTTGTGGGTCCCCCAATTGCGTAAATTACTCCAAGAAGCTAGTAATGCAGTGCCACAATGAAGAAGACGAGATGTTTGGTAACAGGCCTAAAACGAAGTTCAATAAAGGTTTCTTGAAGAAAGTTTTGAAATTTGAAGTGCCGGGAAATTTCAGGACGTTCGCCGCAGATGGTGAATTGGGAAGATCGAGATTTTCACAAAATAGTTTTACCCCAGGTGGCATTTGCTCGGCTTGAGAGCAATCTCAGCCTTGTAATGTAACTTTGGTTCTTGATGTGAGTTTATTTTTGTCTTCTTTTGCATTTTCTTTTCTCTTCTTTAATGTTTTGATTTGTGCGTTTTGTGCCGTGAGTTTTGATTTTTCTTGGTGATTGATGTTGGTCGTCACCATATGTTACATCGTGTTTGAGGTCAGTCTTTTTCTTTTTTTTTTTTTTTTTTTTTTTTTTTTTTGTGCTCCGTGGGCTGGATATGTGATTTGAGTTGGATTATTGATTTGTTTCCTTATTTACACATCCCCCAAACTGGCTGTGATTTTACGGGGTGCATGGCAGGGCCAAACAAATATGCTTAAGAAGGTGGGGGATTTAAGAAACCCAAGAGCACCATCCATTATTCATATTAGAAGAGAAGGAGAGAACTTTATGGTTGAAACAGAAACAGCACCTAATGAGGAAAGAGTTGGTGAATCAAGAGATTTGGAGTGTTCTGATGGAACCTGAGAAGGTTTGGTAGATTGACCATCACAATCCCCTGCAAAGCACCGAATTCATCGGGAGGTATTGCAGTCATTTGTGTGATTTGGCAGCACACATTTTTCTGCTAGCCATTTTTCCATCAGCATTTATCAAAACTTTTAGCTGTAATCTTCTTAAGTTGTCCTTTTTCAAATCGATGGAGAGTTCTTATAGCTTATGATGCTTGTATATGATTGTGTCTGCATACCTGGGCTAGAGGTTGCACTGAGGTTCTTGAGTTTCTTAGTGTTAGGCTCTTAAAAGTGCTTTTGGGTATGCTTCTTATTTTTGCATGCTTCTGATATCTTATGTTGCTACTAGGTGAATGTAGAGAAACCTCATATTTTTCATGGCAACTTTTTGACTGTAAATGGAATCTTTCACTAGCTATTATGATTATGTAGGTTACACAGAATTTTTGTTGCAACCATTGGGTGTTCGATTAATAGAATTCAGAACAATGGAGAATGCAGAAAAAGTTCTTCCTTTGGAGGTTTGAGAAAGTTGTTGGGAAGATAAGAGTGGAAGGTAAGACCTTGTGTCCTAGCGGTACCCGCACCTTATAAGAAGTTAGATATTTGCAATTGTTGCTGGAGGATACCTTTCATTTTTCAGATAATTCCGTTGCTTGCATTCCTACTGATGCTGTCCTTTGAAGTTTCACGAGTTACGTGTCAAGTCTGATTAAGATAATGATAATAGATGAGAATTTATCTGTGTTCAAGTCTCTGAATTTGTTTAGTGAGAACAAATGAGGTGTAACTGAAACCAAGATTTTGTAGCTTTGATTCAACTAAAGCAGACTTGCTGTTGTTGACAGTTAAGAAAGTTTAGGAGCACATACTCACAGTGCAATGCCTTCCACATGCAAATGGGGAATGAAGATGTCCAGCCAATTTCATGTCCAGTGAAATGCAGCACCAATTCTGTTAAAGATGTGTTATTACCTCAGAAGGTTTTTGTCTTAAGTTAACATGAAAATTTTTTTGGAAGCTTTATTGTTTTACACCCACTTTTGCGTGGCCCTGTAATATTGTAAGGCCAAACAAGAGCAACTTTCATGCTTATTCCAATGGAAGAGCACTTCTGTAGATACTCAAGTTGACCCAGGTTCTACTATTTTCTTTACATCCCGAAAGTGGGGATTATCGCGTCTTGTAAGTTCATATCCTATTCTTTGCCCTGTTTAATTTCCTTTTTTATAGTGCAATGGATCACAGTAAAGCAGTAGTAATGGTTATTTTCTTTTCTTCTGGTTTAAATTCATGAACACGTCAAACCTGGATTTATTGTGCTCCAATCAACAATCATTTAAGCCCCCTTGTGCTAATCAGGACCAACTTCTGCAGGTACCATGGGCTGGAGTAAACGACAATTGCTGAAGAAATGTATGAGAAAACCTAGGACTTTCTCATTGAATAGGCAGTGGCGATGGATCAATGGCCTCTATACTCATTGATATTGGAAAATGTGAGGCCTAACTATCCTTGTCTCTGTCTACACGGCATGCAGTCGTACTGATAACGCACATAAGCTCATATCATGTGACTGAAAAATAACATTGTTGATCTGCCAGAAGGCTGTTGCTGATGTGGAAGGAGAAATAATCAAGGCGCAGGAAAGGCAATACAATGATATCTTGCCTCTTTTGACAGATACATCCAAAGAGTCTTAACATGCATGTTCAGAAACCTGCAAGAAGACAAACAATGACAATATATTCTGTACCTCAACAAGTGAGTTGCATGCACGTACCTGTATAGGTTTCTGTCCTCCACAGATACACAAATGTCTAACCAACTTTTTTTTTTTTTTTTTCTTTTGTCTTTCAGACAGTGCCAGTTTTCTGAACAGAGTCAAGTGAATGCTTTACGTCTTTCATTGTAGAGCGGAGGATATCTTACAGTCCTGTCATCCTCCTGCTTGCCTGTCATGTGAGATGATAGTTTCTCTTTGGGGTACAAATGAATGGAATCACAATTTTGTTGAGAACAGCACGCCAAAACTACACTACTGGGCAACAGTCGAAAAGCTTGTTAATTTTACTTCTTTTGTACTCGCCAACGTTTTATCAATTCAGAATTCTATACCATTGAGCCACTAATAAAAACTTCGGCCATAGACTTGTAACAGTCCCAAGGTGGTTAAATGGATTGGCATTGGCATATCATATATACTCATTAGCATAGGTGTATAGTTTTGAGAATATGATTTTCTCCGCTTACTACCGCACAGTCTCGTACTTTCAGGAAACTTCTCTATGCTGCAATATGCTTTCAACTTTGCCTCAATGACAGCACAATTCCAAAGATTTTCGGATTTTAATGTGCCGTGAAATTTTCAATCAAGTCACGATGCTTTATGGAGTACCACCATCCAAAGACACTCAAAGCTGTGGGTGAGAAAGCCAGCAAACGACTCCCTGGTGGATGATAATGCCTTTCTATGGGCCTTAAGTAATGGAACCTTAGGCCCATCAACACCACATCCAGGCCCAAGTGACAGCCTCGCTCGCAACATCTCACTCCGCAGTCGCTCGACGTCACTGATAACTCCCAGCAACCCTCTGATTGCAAGGAAATGACCTTACCACATCACGGACCCAATAACATCTCATTAAAATGCACTACTATGTGTTTCTTTTAAAGTTCTACTCGAGGACCAACATTCTGCAGAGTCCCAGGCAATCTGTGTCTACTTTCCTCCATTATTTTCTACTCAGGAGGCTGACTCGAGCATTGGCACCGGAGGTCCAAGCTCCGGCGCACCAAACTCTTTATTTGTCCTGCACGTACCAGCCTGCACTGTAGATGGCCTTAACACAATCCACACGAGGTATGGAGGCTTATTTTAGCTGCAATGCAGCAACAAATGAACCAAAATAACTTTAATTTTCCTCAACCTTCATTCGGCCAGGTTGCAAGTCAAGAAGTACGTACATAAAAGGTAGCAATCCACCACTCATAGCAAAACACATTAGGAAACCTCATGAAGAGCACTCCTAATTTTTTAAATACTAGGATCTACCTGGCAAGACCTCATGTCCATGGTAACCAATGACACCTTGATATCAATAATCTCACACCAGTCAAGTTCCTTTCCCCTGTTGAATTTGTTGAAGAAGAGCTGCAGCCAGCTGTAATGTTGCTTGTAGGCGTTTCTGTGGGTCTGCATCTGCATCTTCAGCACTTTGCATCGGTGGTGGATTTCCTTGACTGCTTGGTTGAGGCTCTCTTTGAACTGAGGATGGCACCACTGTAGGCATGCTTGCAGTCTGCTGCTGCTGCATCTGACCAAATTGAGACATAGGAATCTCAGAACTGACCTGCTTATTATGCAAACTATGCGTATGTGCTGTTTTAAGTTGGCCATCAGACGGATGCATGGAGCTCGTTTGTCTAAGATACTCCCCTTCAGACACATTTTGATTGCTCCCTAGTTGCCTCTGCTGCCCAAGAAGAGATGATGCTAGCTGTGCAAGTTGTTGTGGTTGCAAGCCCACAATAGGCACTGACGAACTAACTGAATGTTGTGTTTCTTGAAGAGAGAACTGGCTGTTCCCAGACTGAGAGGTACTCAAAATTCCACCTCCATCATGCATAGAGCTCGTATCTTGCAATATTCTTGGCATGACCAAGTGATGCTCCTGATCAAGAGAAGTATTGGACACCTGAGGTGACTTACTTTTGTTACCAGAAATGATGTTCTGAGGATGGTGAGGAGACCAGTTGGGACCCAGCAAGGGTTTCCACTGATAATCATGCCTATTCTCATTCCTAAAATCAGATATATCTCCACCACCACGAGATGAGCCAGAAAATGCTGCAGGCAGAGCTGCTGCATCCACATTCCCTAAGAACAATCGATCACCTCCTGCTTTGCCCAAATCTGGCAAAGTTGTCATTGAAGGAAGATGCCCAGAAGATGTTGGCAGCTTTGGATATGACAAATCCCTATGGGAGGATGAAAAATTTGCATTCCTTCTCTCATTTGCATAATGAGGAGGCCCAATATTTGAACCAGGGTGCTCCAACCTCAAGACAACACCAGAGATGCTCAGTTTCCCAGGTACTCTCAGTACCTTCTCTGAGAAATCAGATGGTGGTACAAGAAACAAGGTAGTCTTATCATCCAGCTTTGCTACTGCTGCTCGTTGCTTCTCCTCCAGATAATGCATGAATTCATTGTAGCATCCCATATCTGCATCACTAGCAGGTACAAAGAATATGACCCAAGCAGAAGCTGCTTGATAGTAGTGCTTTGCTAGCATGTCCAGACCAGTCCTTGCGGTGCAATCCAGAAACTCAGGCCTATGGTATCCATGGAAAAAAACATGGTGATGAGAAGTCATTTCAAAATGAAAGTTGAATGCATAAGCTTAAGAAAATAGCAGGCAAGAGTGCAGAATGTAAGAGAACATCTAGACAAAATATCAGTGCAGAATTGCATTTGGTGAAAAAATGCATTTAGTGTGTGGAATATAGTATGGTGTATGGATTTTATATAATCTGCCTTATTCAACTAGATTTGATGGCAATGTATTGGGAAAAATAAAGGTATAAAGTAGCATTCCTATACTGCTGGGTGCATCTTGCATCAGTCTCTTGAACAATGGTCTAAAATTAGAATTTTAAACTGACACAGGGTTTCCATTAAAAAATAAAAAATAAAAATAGACATGAGGTTTAAAATTAGGACATGACAACATGGTCTGCTGTGAGAGCAACCTAGAGAAAACAGAATAGTGCTGGAGTTTACAGTTCATGATATCGAGCAATCTTGTACCTCAAGTTACAAAGAATAGAAATGAAATTTTTAATTTTAAACAACAGACAGATGAGGGATGTTATCACTTAGGTGACACCAAAGCTGATTAGTGCCAACCATAAACAGAAATAAAGGATATTTACTTACAACATGACATCCAGGACTTTTCCCACTTTTAAGGCACGAGCACGACAGACAGGAGTTCCTCCCTTTGCTATAGTTCCTTCCCATTTCCACAAGTCTAAAGATGACTGTTCTGGCTCAGGAGTGAATCTTTTTCGGCCAACAGGATTTAATGGCAAAGTACCAGGACCAGCCTGCAAATTGTCACAGGATGCTTTCCAGTGGTCCCTTCTTTCTCCATGAGGAAGGGGTAAATTTGTTGGATGATCAGATACTGGATTGTACCCTAAAGACCTCATCTCATAGTTCTTCTCAAAGGCTTCAGCTGGGGAAAAATCGGGAGATGCCCTAGTCAAAACTTGTTTCTCCTGTTCTATACCAGAGAAAGGATACTCTGGAAGCTCTCTGTCAGGAGGAAAGGAGCCAGTCTTCAATTTCTTGGCCCCATGGAAGGGATATGAATCATCTGGAAAATCCCATGGCTCTTCAAAAATTTGACCCTTTTGAGGAAATTTCTGTGTCAATTCATCAAAATGGGAACTTCTTTCTTTTGCAGGACTACCGCGGCATTCATAAACATCTGGTGGTGGCCCTAGTTCTTCTTCAAACCTCCGGTTGTCAAATGCATCACCTCCACCAGGGAACATAGTGCCCTTCCGGTCAAAACCATAAAGATCAGATTCTTCAGGGTCCAAGTTTGAGATAAAATGAGGAGATCTGAGGCTGGGATCTGAAGTTAAGCTTCCAAAACTCCTCTCCTGTTGAAAATTGTCCGAAGCTCCAGGGTGTCCATTTGACTTGAAATGTGGAGAGTGAGGTGTTCTTCCACGATTGGATGAGCTGGCTTCACTCTTGGCAAAACAAATATGTACAAGAGGGTTTCCAAATAATTTACCCTGAAGAGTTTCTTTAGCCCTGCAGGCTGATAATAGACTTCTAAACCGAACAAAAGCATAACTACGGCCAGGAAATACAGTAATCTTCTCAATCTCACCATAAGGTGAAAAAGATTTTCTCAATGTCATTTCATCCACCTTCAATAGGGCTGGAAACCCTATCCATAAAACCTCACTAGGTTCTGCACTTCTATCACTCATCTTGGATTTTTCAGAGTAAAAGTGGTCTGGACTAGCATTATGTACTTTGGAGCCTCTTTGTGAGAAGGGTGATCCTCTCAATGCAGACCGTTGCTCATCTGCCCCTCGCAAGTAATCTTCATCTCGTGTTGGTATTGATGACTTATCCTGAGATAAGAATCTCATTGAGATAAGGAAAGCATTTAAATTGTCAAATGGCGTCTTGATTCATTCATGAACAACTAAAGTGAATTAAATAGATTGAAACCAACAAAGCTTCACTGGACTTGAAGTGGTCATTGACATGGGCATTAATTGGCGCAACCATTGGAAAGCAGGAGAGAAAAATGAAGATAATATATGCAATCAATGTCATTTTTGTAAACAGCTTTTACTTCCATGAATTCAAATAAATTTTTCAGTCATTGATGGGCAATCTTTGTCTTGATCTGCATAATGCGATGAATGACACTGGATACTGCTAAAAAAGTTGGGAGAATGGCCAAGCACAACTAATAATACTACAATTGGAAAAATAAAGCACCCTCTGTCTGGGGTCAAAATACCACAGATGGTGTGATTTGAATTTTCTTCACCCATACTTCCAGTCTGATTATCAGAATGCAAGATGCCAGATTTGTGCTTCTAAAACCTCAGCAACCATTTCACAGATCAAGTAAATGGTTTATAGCAATCACTCAAATGAATAAGCAGTGAACTGATTAGAAGATATAATTGCACACAAATTTAAAACATGTGATAAAGGTTTTATCATCAGAAAGGGCTGGCAAGCACATAAGATAGGGTTGTGCTTTGTATGTTCATCTTTTTGGGTTTGCTTGCCTGGCATTTGGATGGTGTTTTTCAAAAGGAAAACAATCTATGCCATTATCAGCAAACTACTAAAATTTCTTTTTCCTTCTTGGATCAGTCATCAACAAAGTGCTGACATTCAAGCCAACAAATAGTCAAAGTTCGAACATCTGAAAATAGAGGGAAATGAAAATTTTGAAAAGACCTAGTCCAACTTCTATGTATTTGAGTTACAATTATAAGGAATTATCTGGTTATTATTTACTTGTAACACTTATCTGCATAACCACTGGCATAACATTTCACTTGATGCTCTAATTGACAGCTGGAGAATTGGAGGCTTCATTAATCATATATACACAGCAGAAATAACCATTTTGTTTACAGACTTCCTGTTCACAGGTGAAGGGTTATTATGAAAATTTACATCCCGACTAATCTGTCTAACACTAAGTCACTGATACGAGATAAAAACACCATTAGAAGAGGTCATTTTTATACGTGCAACTTTATTAGTAACAGAAAAGCAAACATCCTCAATCCTACCACAATTTGAGTAATGCTAATCTGGCTGGTAAACCTTCATACTCCCGCCTTTTTCCATGGTCAAAGTTCTAGCAGTGGCAATCAAAATTAATATAAACAAGCACTCCAATCTCAAGTGATATGAAACAAAACTAAGGAATTACACAACTTTTTTTCCTGTACAGATGGAAGCCATTATGTTTTGTGTTTATAGATGCACAAGTAAAATGCAAAAATGGCATTCCCCCTCTAGCAGACATGAGAACAATGTTTAGAAAATTTGTGACACCCACATTTAGGAGAAGGAATCAAACATCAGACACAGGCTTTGCTGCTGACATATGGAAACTCATGCTCCATTTGTCTTATCTTGCATGGAAACAAATCTCTCATTTATAATCATCTAGTCTAACACCATGTTTTGTCATCACATGAATTAAAGTAGTTAGCTTAAGTACAAGAATTAAGTTTGAAAAATGGGGCATCAATTCCCATGGTTTCTTGTGATTGGTAAGCAAAACTGATTACAAAGGTGTTCAATCTCAGGGTTTCTATTACTACCTCTCAATACTTTCTATTGATAGATGTGTCCATTCAAACAAAAATTAAAGATGTTGTCTGCTATGCTTTTGTAGAGGATTTTTGCATAGTAAATAATGTTTTCTTGCCAGGGGAATGCATCATTCTTGTATATGACCTAAATGAAGGTGAAAAGAATTGAATCATGGTAAAAGTTCGTGAAGCATGGAACCTCGATGCAATTCTGATTAAGAACTATGCTCTGGTTGAACAAATCATCACACATAACCTTTTTGTTAACATGGTCACATAGGTCATTTTTATTATCTGTTGAAGCTGTCACCAAGTTTAACAGAGCATGGCGAGCATAAATTCCTTTACTATGCATTTTAATTCAACAAATTAATTTGATGGATAACTGCTGCATCTTCTTATTGAAACCTGCCATCCAAATGATACTGGATCACCGAGCACAAAAACATTGGTAAACAACACTAGGGTAAATTGGTGGCTGGTGTTATGGAGTGTGAAGACTTGATGCAAGCTGTGAATATTTCAAGAGATTGTCTTATTCATGAAAATGTGTTTTCAAGAGTTCAGCAGAGCGACCCAGAGCAATATCTATGCTGTTGTCTCCACAGAAAGAAAGAGAACTTTATTGGACTAAATAGGGGACTGCACTACAGTCAAGACCCCTCAAGAGGAAAACAAAGCAGTACCCGTGTAGATCATTTTCCAAAAAAAAAAAAAGGATGTTAAGTTAATTAATATGATTCTCTATCAGCTCCCCAGTTCTGTTGCTTGAAATCTTACTCCATTTTTTTTCTGTTGGATTATTTCTTTCTTCTCTGGTGAAAATTTATGCTCATGTTAAAAGCTTCTGCAAGCACAAAAATACACTTTTATGATGATGGACTAATATACCTTATGATTATATTTGGATATTAGTTTGGAAGAACCATTGATTCTGGATATGATGACAATCTTGAATGATTTGTCAAATGTTAGGAAGAAAAACTGGACTTAGCTGAGTACAACAACGAAGCATCGATAACCTACATGACAGCTTTAGTAACAATATTTTAATCCAGATTAATAGTTTTGATAAATTGGTCAACCAAAGATGCATCGATCATGAAATACACTAATTAGAAACAGAAAAAATAAGCAGCTTGAATAGAAATGTCATTCAGTTATCTTCTGTCAATGGTTTGTCACAGATACTCTGTAATTATAAATGATTCACAAGCTGGTGGCTGACATGATTAAAATATTAACTTAGGATCCAACTTTTGATGCATAGACATGAGCTAGATTTTTCTATATTTTGAGTCATTAATATTAAAAGGATGGATATTTGTAGGAAGGATGAATCAACTCGTTGAGGCACATTTTTTCCTGCTATTTTCTTTATATATGATAAAGGCTGCAATTATCTGAAATGGAATAGCTGAAAGGCACTATCCCCATTAGTACAAACATTTGCACATAACTTTCATGCATCAATTACTTTCTTAAAATAAGTCAGTCAAATATTAACAAGCCAATAAAACTGTTCATTTCAAACTGTTTCTATTGCATTAGTTTGATTTTGGAACCACATAAATTATGTAAGTCCTGAACATTAGCATTCCATGAACAAAGTGCAAAGTCAGAAAATAATAAACTGTTCCAGATTTCAAGCCTCAACAAGGAAATGTAAAACCTGTTAGGAGTTAACTGCTACCATTTGTGATTCCAGAACAAATGAGATGTCAGTGGTTATGGTAAAGGTGCAACTGCTTTGGACATATGAATCATTACTACACTGGAACTGAAACTGGCTGCTACTAGGGAAAGACATCTGGAGTCTTTCAAAATCATTATCTAAAGTGGGATTCACTGACTGTTCCAATCTGTGCTGTTTGTTTCATGGTGCCTCAATTTCGACCCGTCCAGCTCAACGTATGTCTAAAAAATCGATGGATGATTACATATTTTCAATTGTACTGCTTCCGATCATCATATTGAATGGAGTTTTGCAGCTGAAGTGGTTAATCAAATAGACTTGAGCACTGTCTTCTAGTCATGGGCATTCAATATGCAGAATAAGCTTAGTAAGTTATTTGTTTTCCTCTTCATTTCCTATTTTACGTCTCATAAATTGCCAATAAAGTTAATTCTACTTATTTATTTATTTATTTCCCTTTTGCAATTGGTGAAATGAAACAAGAGCTGCAACCGTGGAGCCAATCAATTGAATTGAACTCAAGGAAGATATAATATACATAAATCCATACACAACAAATACACGGAAGCTGTGAAATTGTCAAAAGTAACAGACAAAAAGGTTTTGGAGGTGCATAACTAACCGCCTTAGCAAACTCAATCCTAAGCGGGTTGCCAGCGAGAGGGAAACCCTGGAGGGCCTTCATGGCGGCAATCGCGTCCTCCGGCATCTTAAAATTAATGAAGGCATAGCTGCGGCCCGGCTGGAAAGCCACGCTTTCGAGCTCCCCGAACCGCAGCAAGTAGTCCGTCAGATCGGCCTCTACTATGCTGTGAGACAGATTCCCCACCCACAGATGCCTCGACGGCGGATTATTGCCTCGCCTATTGCTAATATTGCTATTGCTGTTGATATTAGCATTACTATTATCGTCATCGAAGCGAGAATACGGAAATTCTCTCCGGAGTCGATCTCTGCCTCCACCTCCTCCGCCTCCTAGTCCTGGCCCTGCTCGGGAAGTCTAACAACACATAAAGACATCGAAGGCGTCAATCGTCGAATAGGAGTAAGAGAGAGTGAAATTTAAGGTTCGATTGATGATAATTAGAAGGACTAACCATCGCGGCGGCGGCCACGGCGGTTGTGTTGGTGGAGAGCGGGGTCTCTTCAGTAGGAAGCCAAATCGCTCTACGTACGTAGGCGCCCGCAAATGAAGGATAGAGATTGGGAATCGTATCCAATTCGCGAGTTGTGAAAGCAACAGAAATATACGATGAGGGCGAAAAGCCGATATTTATTTTTTCAATCGATAAACATTTTTTCCCGAAAATGGATATTTACCTTTTTGGTGTTGCAAATTAATTGGGTGAGACCGGTCAGTGATAACCGTTAGGTCACCGTAACAAAGTCACACGGTTGCATGTTCGAAATTAAATTGATGCATCCTCTTTCCGGCTACAAAAGAGATCGAGAAAGAAAACAGAGTTATTAATACTGAAACACACAACCACGGGGACTATATTAATGTTTTTCTTCTCTTGACCAACCAAAAATGGGCTTTTGTTAGATTTGGATCATTTTTCGATTTGAGCTGAACTGTCATTCAAGCTTCGGCCCAATGTTGAAGGCCCAGTTTCAATGTTGTTGTTTTTGTTTTTGCTTTTTTTTTTTTTCATATATATTAGGTTAATTAATCTTTTTTTTTTTAATCAGAACTCACTTGTTAATTTTCTTCTTTAATCTCTCTTATGGAAAAATTAACTACTTAAATATTATTAAATTCAAATTGATCGTGTTAAAAAATTTAAAATGCAATATTACGTTTCAATATAAATTTCTTTTTATTTAAAAAATAAACAATAATAATAAGATTTAAACTAAAATTAATAGAAAAAAAGTATACCAGATCACTGCCCACCATTTCTCATTTCAAAAGACATAGGTAGACGAAGAGGTAGAGGCAGTGCCATTAAAACATGTCAGCTGTGTGTAAAAATTTGTATTTATTTTTTAAAATAAATATAAAATATGCAATAAATTGTAAACAATAGGTATCATTCAATGTAAAAACGTGCAATAATCCTTGTAAAATTTGTAACCAAGAACGATCCCAGAAAGTCGCGGTGAGACTGAGTGACGCGATCCACATCAAATCCCAGTGATTCTCTTGCCACGCGAATGTGCTCCCAAATAGACCACGTATGGCTGCAGAGCAAATCACGGAGAAAGAAACCAAAATGAAAGACAGTGAAGAAACATTGAAGGGAAATAAAAAAAAAAAAGTGTATGAAAAAGATATATTAATTGAAGAAAGACGATGGAATGCTCACCTTTTTTTGAGGCACATGTGGGTCCCTGCAGTAGAGTTAAAAATAAATAAATAAATGACAATAGGCAAAGGGTAGGACTCGGAAGTCTCGTTGCACCCTCCCTTCCCCCTTTACATTAAATTATGCGTTCAATCTGTTTTTCCCCTGTCTCTGTAGGGGCCCTTCGCTTTATAGAATAATGAAATGAAATTTTTGTACTTTGATTCTCCAGTCCTCCCAATACTAAAAGTAAATTTCAATTTGTCCTTTTTTTTCAAATATTTTTCAATGACACGTGTACATAAACATGCAAATATATGTATTTATATTTATATATTTCTTATAGCATTTTCGTTTGGAGCACATGGGGAAGGGCCCATGTGCTTCCACAACATTCATATACCAGCTAATTAACATACCCACGACATGTTAAAATATTTTATTTTTTTTAAAATTATTTTACAAAAGCAAAGTTGATTTTACTTCGAAAAAATTACAACAAAAAAAATTCCACAATTATATTGGAAGAGTCGAGTAGATAAAAGGGGATTGGAGAATCCTTAGCATGATTGACCAATCGTGAATTATCTGTTATGTCTCTATTTTATCTGTTTTGATCAAAGAAGTGGCCCCCAGTCAAAGCTTGGGGACCAAGCAGACGCATCCCTTCCGCGGGTCCCCCTCATGGGTTCCCTCCCGTGTCTGCGTTGTGACAACTTCCACATGCAAAAATTTTGGATGCATCCCCATTGGACCATTAGTGACCGACGAAACAGATTGGAGCCACGTCGGAGTGCGAATCAATGGCAGAGCTGGCGGTCCAGCCGGGCCCCAACATGATTGGGCAGTTGAAAAACCAAGCCGTATGAGCATGCTAAGCAAGAGAGGGATGGCCGCGTGAATGGGATCCACCCGTTAACATCTTCTCTGCCTTTGCTTTGTTTTTAAGCAAAACACAAGGGCCTTCGTTTTCTCTGTGAACCTTGAGAGACTTTTTCGTCTCAAAAAAAAGAGGCCCATTAG
The DNA here is from genome assembly GCA_037832345.1 of Rhizophora mangle. NCBI lineage: Eukaryota > Viridiplantae > Streptophyta > Magnoliopsida > Malpighiales > Rhizophoraceae > Rhizophora > Rhizophora mangle. Next base: position 624,726 of record JBAPLJ010001937.1, on the reverse strand, counting down.
TGGGTACCGTTGGTACAAATTCAACCAAAATTGGATATTACAAGCCCAATTATAAATGAATTAGGCCTATGTGAGGATGTGTCATTAAGATCATTAGAGAGACTTGATGTGTAAGTTAGGTCTGAGAATTTGCGGTTTTCCTTTCTTGAAGTCATCCTCACAACGTTTTGTTTGTGAGTCGTGACCGTCTCCCACCCTCTCGATCTCTCATTTTCCTCTGTTTAATCAGAAAATGAATGCATTTCCCTTTTTCTTTTCCCCCTCCATTTCTTTCCTTCCTCAAGAAATATGTTTTGTTATTTAGTGGACGCGAGCCTTTGTCAGTACATGGTAAGCATGGAAAATCAGTGGATCCTGATGACGTATGAAAAGTAATTGAATCAAATTAATGGTCCCAATATTGAGCATTGATAGAAAGGACCCAGCCATCATTTTGGTTCCCTTGAAGGGGCACTGCTCATATGAAAAAAGTTCCTTTCTTTGTAGGGATCCCCACAATTTAATGAATAAAATAATGATATGCCAAATCAGATTATTTGCTTAAAACATAGAAATCATTTAATCTATGTACTCATTTGCTTGAATTTGTTTAGGTACAACTGCTTGAAAAAAAAAAAAAAAAAAAGTTAAAAATATCTAACTAATCCAATTTCCTAGTTTTCAATCTTCAATGATTAATTTTTTTTTTCAAATAAAATTATTTCATATACATAAAAAAATTCAAGAAATACTCTAAATAAAATTTACAAGATAACATGGTTGTTGAACAATGCAAAAGTAAGGTTTTGAAAACTTAATTGAATTAATCCATAGGATTAGTAAAATTGAAAATTAGATTTTGATTTAATTTATTTCATTTTAAAAATTAATAATTAAATTAGAAAATTGACTTAAAAAATAAAATTAAAAATTAGATTTTGATCTAGTTTAATTTATTTTAAAAATTGATAACTAAATCATAGAATCAATTGGTTAAATTATAAATTAATAAATTAATTATAATTTTTTAAATTTTTTTATTTAAAAAAATTATAAAAAAAATAAAAAAAATAAATATTTTAATATTTTATTTTTTTAAAAAAATAAAAATTAAACTATTTTATAATTTTTTTTTTTTTTTTTTTTAAATATAAATCATAAAAATTTAAAAATCATAAAAATTAAAAAAAAATAATTATATGATGCATTTATTTAAATTTTATTAAAATAAATTATTTTATTTTTTAATAAAATATTATATAAAATAAAAATAAAAATAAAAAAAAAAAATATTAAATTTATTTAATTTAAATTAAATCATTTATATTTATACATATTTTATATTAATTAATTTTTTAAATTATATATATGTAATTAAATTATTTTAATATTATAATATAATATATAAAAATTATATTATATATATAATTATACTTTATTTATTAGTAATTTTTATATAATATATAAATATAAAATTTTATAATATATTTAATATTAAATATTAATTTTATTAATTTAATTATAATTAAAATTAATTAAATTTTAATTTTTAAATATTTTAATTTTAAAATTTTGCGTACAAGTGAAACTTGGACCAGCCCACAGTGAAAGTAGCCGGTCAGCGGGCAAAAAGTCGCAAGACATGGAATGACGTCAGAGTTGAGCTTATCTGGGTCCAGTTCTCTCAAAAAAACGCCCACGAGCACCTGCAAAATCGAAAGGCGCGTGGAATACACGGACAGTTTAGCTTGACTTGACTTGACTTGACTACGAAAACGAAAGCTCGGTTACGGAGGGAAGAGCAGCTTTGGACTTGTTTGACGGCAGAATGACACGTGGGTGGTTATCGGGTACATGTAAGATGTGGGCCCCATCGCTAGAACCCACCAATATCCCGGTAACTGTAGTTGCCAACGTCAAATTCTTCTGTTTGCACAGTTACTAAAAATAGTAGTTTCTTTTATTTAATTAATTATTCCTTTTTTTTTTTTTTTGTGTTTTTCAAATTTCATTGCAAGACTAAAAAAGAAAAGAAAAAAAAAAAACCCAGTTCATGTCTATTCCATAAAGGCAGCATATTAATAGGGAAAAAGCAATACGTAAAACAATAACATGGTGATAACAATTTTTATATCAAATATTATCAAAATTATAATTAAAATAACTTATAGCACAAAAAATTGAGTACAAATAATGAATTAAATTTAAAAATTACTAATAATTCTTTAATGTAATGAACAATCGAGATAAAGATTTTATGTTTTTTTTTTTTTTTTGAGATAAAAAGGGGAATAGGCTTAGAGCCATTTGGTTTTTAAAGAAAATAGAAGATTTGGAAACAAGAGAGTATAACAGTGTCAAAGGAATTGTCAAATTCACATGCATGTGACGCGACGTTTGTAAAACTTTTCGTGGAAAAACCAACCACAATGTGCCGGATAAAAAATAGTTACATGGTAATGGGTTACTTTTAAGATATCCTTTTTACCAATTTTCGTAAGCTGGGCCCCCCGGTCCAATTCCCTCGTCACTCAACAAAAAGCTGTCTCGGCGTAGGACGAAGGCCGTGAATAAGAACCTACCCATGAAAATAATGCAATTTGGGTATAGCCCGATTCATTAACACGTGATATCTACCTCATGAATATGCACACAATCTAATAGTTAAAAAGTATTGAGTTTTAATTATATTTGAAAAAAAAAAAAATCAGTTTGGAATTTGAATTGAGAAAGTTTAGAAGGAACAATGAAAAGTGTGAACTCCAGACTCCAAACTTCAACTAAATGGGCTATTAGTGCAAAATACTGAGAATAAGACGAAAGAAAAAAGAAAAAAAAAAAAGCGGGGGGGGGGGGGAGTTATAACAGTTAACAGGAGGGATTGTGGCCGGCTAGCAAGACCTGAGGCAAACCCGAGGAGAAGGCGAAGGAATTAGGATTCAAACCAGTACCCAAGTCTAAGATGAACATTTTTTGTCTCATGCCGTGGCCCTGGCACGGTCCAATAATGTCAAGAAGCCGTTGTGACTCACAGTTTGGAATCTATATAACGATGACATAACTGCATGCCTTGTATGTGCAATTAAACAAAACCAAACATGGTGATTGGAAGGGTCACCGTTATCCAGGAAGAATAAAAAAGTACAGCGAGTTTGTGAATCTACAAGATTAGGCTTGGTTTTGGCAACATGTGAGCTAATAATGATTTTCCCGAGTACTATTCGGAATGTAAAGACTGAGGCTTTGCCGTCTGTTCAAAGTCCTCCTAATCTCTCTCTTTCTCACACTTTTCTCTTGGATCTTTTGTTGTCTTTGCCTAGAGCTTTCCTCGCCAACGATTCTTTAAATACCACTACTCTCAAATCCAAACCCCATTTATGCAAGTCAGCAATCTGCAGGCTCGACAGATAAAAGCCCTGCAAGTAACGAAGCTCACGAGAGAAAGAGGAGAGAAATGGGTTATCCTTCTTCCATCTTCTCTGCAAGCTACTTCATGAGGTCCGGTACTGATCTGCAGCCTGTAATAATTGAAGTGTGAGTACAATCTAAGTTTAGTTCAGTCATTCTTCCATTACACTTGGTCTTTTTTAAAAAAATTTTCTTTATGGTTCAGTTACTTGCTTTGACTTTTCAAGTTAGTCCATCGGGTCCAGTGTTGATCTGCAGGGAGGGGGGGGGGGGAATGATCTGCCTGGCTCCCTGGATGCCAAATAAGAAGCTTGCCAACGATGGTTGACACTTCCTAGTTGGCATCTCCGGAGCCAAGCAGGTCCAACAATTTGACGGATACTTAAATAATATATTATTATTGTTGAAAAGAGGAATGGTTTGCAGCCATGTCTTGTGTATTAATTTGCTTTTCGATAAGCTTGGCCGCACACAGACAGACAGACAAACAACGTCGTTTGAAATTCCATGGTCGGTGTTTGTGCTTGTATTTATTATGGTTTCTTTTAGGTAATGAAGCATTTCCAAAGATTTTCGTGTTGTTGAATAAATTTAAATATCAAATTACTACTTATTGCAGCCAAAAAAAAGAAAAAAAATGAATTTAAATTCAATTAATTTACAAGATACATTTCAAACAAATTTAAAAAATTGAAAGAAGATTCAAAATTTTTAAAATGAATACTTATTAATGTGATCAGGTTTAAATGTGATAAATGACCTAGATTAAATTTTTATGTGATTATCCAAAAAGATAAAAAGAACAGTTCTATTCCCTGAACTGTTATTATTAAGAATTCCAGTAGAACATTTAAAACATGGGTGTGAAAGATTGAAGCTGATCATTGTTACTTTTTACAAAGATAAGCCTCAAGTGATTTCATAAATTTTCTTTATCCAAAAAAATAGTGGACCCCGCTTCAAGTTTGCTTCATTTCCATTTGGCTGAATCCTGAATGCGAATATTCAACCTCCTGAGCCAAACAAAATGCATGGCCATGTGGAACACAGTTGCTTCACTCTCCTATGCAATCTCAGATATTGCCTTGGAGATATGCCCATCGGTCTCTCTTTGATTATTGCTGTGTCTCTCACTTCCACTTGGACGCTAAATGCCTTCCAATTCAATACATCGATGAAAAGCGGGACATAACCATCAGAAATGAGCACTGGTGCACATTCTGCATAGATGGCTTCCACGACCCTGGGGCTGGCCACTTCGTACCCACTTGGGCACAGGCAAAACCTGCTTTTTTTTCAACATGGAGTCATAGGAAACGCCCCTGGGTAGTTGGTCATAGACTTGGACATCTTGGTCTTTGTCTTTCCATTGCTGTAGAAGTAGGTGCCTAGTGTGTGGCCATGAAGGCGGCCAGCAAAGAAGGCTAGAATGGACCGCCGGGATGGATAGGAGTCGACGATCAATCCGGGATGGAATTTCTGGAAACGAGGCGTCTTTTGAAGGGTTGAATTCTTCAGAGGTATTTGCGTTGCATAAAACTCTGATGGAGTTGTGGAAAAAATAAGATGTGCGCGGTCCCCGTTATAGCAAACAAGCCATTTTATTAGAGAATGGACTATACTAGAATTTCATGAACGACATGTTGTCAAGAAGCAATTGAAGGAATGATGAACTTTTTTGAACTATTGCAAGGCGAATGGCAGCTAATATCACCTTTCAGTCTGTAGGTTAATTCAGAATTTTCTGGAGAAAAAGATTTGTAGAGAGGATTGTTGCTTACCCTTCCATTCAGGAAAGCATGAAATGATCAGCACCAAGGCTCCGATTGCAGAAGGGATGCTTGTTGTCTGTGGCATTGATGTAGTCTACAACAGCACGTCCAACGGCATTAATCTCATGGGAGCCAGGCATATAGAGGTGTTGAACCATGTTCGCCACAATGAATGGAAGGAAATAGACAAGGGTCTTATCGGGGTCCTTAGTTCTGTATAATTTTCCCTTTTCCAGTGCATGAATATATACTCCTGCACGGTCCGTCGTGGAACAATGGAGAATTGCCATATTTGTATACATATATCCTGAATAGCTTATCCATCTCCAAATAGCTCCTAATTTTTGAGGAATGCGATGAGTTATGTAACCATCACTTCAATTAGCACATCAGCAGACGATTGTGGGATGTTAGAATTGCACTTATATTCGGCCTCGAGGTACATAGTCTGGATCTTCATGTATTGATGTTGGGTTTCCAACTCTAGCAGCTTCTCTTATGACAGACCTGGCCCTGGCTAAACTCGCTTCAATTTTCTCCAATTTACTTTGTCTCAAAACATTATTTCTTGGGACACCGACGGCAACGTATCAGAATCTTAGAGATTAAGTCTGTCGTGTTCTAGCCCCTAATGAATCAATAGGATTAGACACATTTTGGCATTAATAGTATGATATTGTCACAGAAGTGAGAAGAAAGGAACAAAAATTGGCTAAAAACTGAGAATTGAGTTGAAATCATACTAATTGCACGGTTTCTTTCCGTAGAATATTTGAACAGGAGCCATTGGAAATGGCACAACTTGGAGGAGATTCTGCAAATGAAACAGAAGACGGAGGAGAGGAACTAAAGAAACCAACTCTCCATATCAATGGAGATGGCAATGAGGACCAAGAAGAACTATCAGGACACAACGGGAAAACAAAGAATAATATTACACCCGAAGGCCAAAAAAACCGACAGGAACAGATGAAGAGGATCCCAGTAGTGAAGAGGAAAGTGGGCTGTTACTAGGATGCCTCATTTCTCCAATCCTTTTCATCTCGTGGCTTTCGTCTGTCTAGAACCAAACCCCATTTTCCTTTTAGTACATGAGTGTGATTCAGATTCATTACTTGTTTCCTAATCATTGCTTAACATTAACATTTACGTCTCTTGCTTAATCCTGCCCCGCTCTTCCGCCAAGGCTGCAAGAAAACGAGGAAGCCAGATTTTAGGACGTGTGATTTTTATCAATTTGTCCGATTCGGAGAAATCTCGTTCAACTGACTCGTCGATCAGTCCGAGACATCCCGGAGGACTGAAAAATTGGATGGGAAAAAGGACCATTTCTTACAATGTCCACATAACAAACTATGAAACAAGGGAAATTTAAGATTTAAAACTCAACAACAAAACCGCACGATGTTCTATGTTTGTTAGTTCCACATGCTATGTAAAACATCCGTGTGAATTTCCCATTAATTAAATTGTAGATTGCAAGCCTGCTATTTACCACATTAAGCCTTTTTTTTTTTCTTTCTTGAGAATATATTAACCGCATTAAAAGCCTAAGTTCACCGGATTCCATCCTCAACTCTTCCCTTTTCGCACGGTATATTGAAAATATATTTTTTTCTTTGGTGGGGGGGGGGGGGGGGAGAGAACAAAATAACTCGAAAATTTGAACCATGTAACGTGGGTGATTTTTGTTAGTTTCACCTCATTTTAGTGAGAACACTAGGAATAAGGTTATCTGAATTGCCACATTGCCAGTGGAAATTATTAACCGATGTAAGAACAACAAAAGCTATCTTAAAAGCTTCTCCTTAATCCCTATGTGTCTTCTAGTTAGCAGTTAATCCACAAACAATTTGTACGGCAGTAGCAGCAAAACAAGTACAAGAAGGAGTACACTTGCTCTGAATTTTTTACTATACTCTGATTCAACCATTAACCAGTACATTCAATCTTCGAAGCCAGATTGAATGGATGATCATGTGGAAGACATCGTATCTCTTGGGTGGATCATTTATCACAAAGTGTCTTTGAACCTGCTTCACTCGCTCATACATCCTTAAATACTCATCCTCGGGTATCCCTAACAATATTTTCTTGAGGTTTGCTATTTCACTAACCGAGACCTGAATTGTGAATGAGTCCCAATTAAGAACATCACTGAAAGGAAATACGTAATGCTGCGATATTAACACTGGAACACACTCGGTGTAAATTGCCTCGGCTATTCTTGGACTAGCAACTTCGTGCCCGCTCGGACAAATGCAGTATCTGCTTTTCTTCATCATCTCGTGGTATGAAACTCCATCAGGAAGTGTTTCATAAACTAGTATATCCTTGTCCTTGTCCTTCCAGTGCTGAAAAAGTGCCGGTCTAAGTCTGCCGTGCATTCGACCTGCGAAAAATGCCAAGATTGTACGGTCAGATGGAGGCAAGCCCCCCGTAAGGCCTGTGATCTCCCCAGTTTCTAGATTGATTTCAGGAAACGATGCATCTTTCTTGGGATTGAAGTACTCGGATGTGTTTGCATTGCATAAGACCCGGATGGCATTGAAGTACAGTAGTCTCACGTACCAGGTCGCTCGCGGCCCCTGCAACCAACACAAATCACATAATTTTACTTTGAACCAAACCACAGAAACTTGCAGCAGTGAAAAGGGTATTTGAAACTTTACCCAATCATGGCAGGAAAGCATGAAATGATCCGCTCCAAGGCTTCGGTTCCAATACGGGTACCCATGAGAGACAATGCGGACGTAATCAACGACAGTGCGTTCTAGAACAGCCTTGTCGCGGATAATTGGATGGAAGAGATGCTCGACGATCATGACAACACTAAAGGGTAGATAATAAACATGGGCTTGATCAGGATCCCTGGTCCTGAACTTGGTGTCTCTTTCCATTAAGCTAATGAACACTCCTTCCAGTGCATATATGTTCTTGCAGGTTCCATAGTGATACAAAGGCGGCTCCCCTTCTTCATAGACAAAGATTTTGAACAGTTTCTCCATTAGCAGGTAGCTCCTACAACAATTGCAATACAGGACTCAATATTCTAGGGAATCACAGAGGGAGGGAAAGATCAAAATGATTTAATTTATGTGAAACTACGTTAAAGTCCTAATTTGCAAAGAATTTCATTACTCACATGCAGTCAATTTGACTATCTTGAAAACATGATCAAAAGAAATTATTCCCGTCAAATCAAAACCAGATTATTGTGCTTCAGGTTGAAATAAATAAAACAAATCTTATGCTTATCATTTAATTCAATGTTAATTTCTTTTATTTTTTTAAATTTTTTGTAATCTGTTAGGATCTGGATTGCTTGTTTCATAAAAAAAAATGCAATCAATTAGAATCTTTAACTTGATTTGGTTTGATCCTTTCCAATTTGAATTTTAAGTTTTTATTTTTATTTTACAGTGAGGCCAACAAAGAAACCCGATATTTACACAATTGATCAACCCAAATCGGTGATTTCCAAGTCTTTCTTGTTAATCAATCCATTTATGGATGCGGGTCTGCGTTTAGATGTATAGTTATAGACTTTATCTTGTTAATCATAATCATGTCGAAAGACTAAAAAATGTGAAATAATGGCTGTGATACTTATCCCTGACACGCATCAGATTGACTGTGTGTATGTAACTTTTATCGTGTGTAGAGGACTAAACGATCTTTCAATTCCAAGCCCTCCCGTCCCAAGTGTCACTATCCAAAGAAGCCTGACACGAAGAAAAATAGGAGCTCGGGCATTAAATATTTTAAATCGACGTGGGTCGCACATGGATAACGGATACGAAGTCATGGATTCTGTGGTAATGAAATGTTGATGGATGATTGGAAGTTCAAACCATACCTGTGGAACGCACAAGGATTCCTGTAGATTTTGCCGTGTGGAACATAGTTGATATCTTCGAGAGCTGATGATGTGCAGTTTTGGTCGATTATGGCTTCTTTTATCAAGGCTCTGGCCATGGCAAGGCCCGATTCAATCTTCTCTATATTTGAATCGTCTTTGTTGACTTTATTCAGAGGTGATTTACCTTCAGAACCCTTTTCACGATTGATTATATCTGCCTTCTGCTTCCTTTGGTCCTGCACAAATGAAAGATTTCATCGTATAACATTTTCCAAATGTTGAGGCTGTTCTTGTACTAATCTTATAACAAAACGATAAAGAAATTCAAGGAGGAACCAAGAGGCATTAGAGAAGGATGACCATACATTGATCATGGGCGAAGAAGAAGTGGTTCCAAGATCGGCAGGAGAAGCTGGGAAATAGAACCAAGACAATCCATGGAAATCCTTGGTTAGAACCAGCAAAGAAAGCACAGCCGAGGAAGCTATGGCAATGAGAATGGCTTTTGAATATGTCCTGTAGACTTGCCTCATTTTCTCTGTAACTGACCGCTGTTCTGGCACTCCCAGACCAGGAGGGCTTCAGCTTGGGTTGTGTTTTCCCCTTTTTGCACTTGAATAAATGCTCTCGTAAATTGGGCTCCTTCGGCCGAGACTATTACCCCTCGGAAGTCCAATGGACAAGTCGTCAGAAAGACACGGACGGGCCCATTACATTCATCTAACCGATAATTAAAAAAGCCTTCTCCTTTTTTATCATCCATTTTCAAAAGCTCATGAACAGTAGACTAGTCCGCTTTGCATTTTTTAGCAATGTAGGATAGTACTTTAGCAGTTAGTAGGGGTGCTTTAAACACAGTCCATATTTTGTGGGTATGAAAGGAGGGACCCTACACTTTTTTCTCCTAAGTCGTAAAGCTTTGTGGGTGACCAATTAGGGTTAGCTCAATCAGTTTTCTGTTTTGTACATGTATTGCTGACATTTCAAGGATATCATATTCATAGGCCACTATTTATGAATTTTCAGCATATTTCGTATTGCCTTGTAGATCATAAACTCTCTCTTTTCAGCTTTATTTTATAAATTCAATATATTAGTGAGAAATTTTTTATTTATCCTTAAATATTATTCGAAAACTTAAAAGTTAATTTTGCTGAAGAGATATTGAATTTTGTGTACGATGCGCATACACACAAAAGCTAGTTATTAAATATAAATAAATAAATAACAAATCATTGTGGAATGTCAGGCTCGCATACTTGTGAGGTAACCCTCAAATATGCAAGTAATTTGAAAAACATGGCTTCGCTTTTTTGACCTTTTTGTCGTTTCTTTCGCTTGGTGCAAGATCACAGCAAACAGAATTGCTGAGAGCGACGCTGTGATTCGCGAAATTAAGAGAGGCCAAAGTCGGCAAAAAGAAACTCTATTATAGAAAATGATGAGTTCTTCAACACCTTTTCTTTAGGGGCAGCCTTTCCATTACGGCTTCTGGCCGGCGTGATTCTCTCAATTGACCAACCTCCTCGTGTACAGTCTTCAATTCTCTATCTTCAACCCGGCAACCCAAAATAACAACAAAGAAAAAATAAAAAATAAAAAAAGAAAAATGAGGAAGAAGAAGAAGAATATTTTAAATTTCTTAGTAGCAATTTCTTGCAAATCCTTCATTATTTGTTCAGGTTCTCTTGCGTTATCACATTATCAATAGTCACAGTTCAGGTGTTTCGGCTTCGTTGCTTGCAAGCAAATAAATATCCGAGCTTAATTTGTAATCATCTTTGAGACCCCAGGATGGTTTACCTTTTCTTCAAGATTCCTCACCAAATTCCCCTGTTAAGGTAGCACGCATCTCTCTGTCCTTGTTACGATCAACCACAAATTTCCGCCAATCCAAAGGATCAGGAACTTTTACACTACACTTAACCAGGAATGTCAGATGGTTTATGTAGAATCATGATCACAAGTTAGCTTCCATTTAGAATAAAAGATATCCTTTCAGCATTCTCTCAGGGCCTTATCCACGGCATTCCAGCCATCAACTGCAGCAGAGAAAATAACAAAATGATTCCCTAACAACAAATAGAACACCTCAGAGCAACGTCACGTGCGGATTACAGGCCCATATTGCAGACTACAGGCGAAACGTGACCGTCTTGTGGTGCAAGAACCTTATGAACCACTCTCTTAGCCTCATCATCAACATTATTGAAGGTGAGATTCATTACGGCTTCAAAGTTGACCTTTAAGCCATGGTATTTTTGGACCAAAAAGGGAAACAGGTCCTTCGATCTTCAAGGCTGTCGGATAGATATCCACTGGGATCTCCGTCTTGCTAAATTCGCAGGTAGCCCCGAGCCATACAGTGATTACCATGTTGCCATAGTCTCCCACGAGACTACAAGAAAACTAAAGCTAGGCCGGCTCTTGTCGACGGAATTCTGTTTTACAAAAAGGAGAATGTTTTTGTCAAGAAAACGTTCACAACCAGCACGAGATTTGATGAGAATAATCCTGAGCATGAAATAGTTGTGGAAAGTTCAACTACGGGGACTAAGGACCCTGAAATGTGGGATTAGCATAGGTGGAATAGCGGTGATTCATTTTAGGAACCTGCAGTGGAAATTCAGAGGGAACCAAACTGTTACGGTGAATAACCAACCAGTGCAAAATATTCTGGGACATCCATGACTGGCCATTCAGTAGCTCCAGAGCTAGCCATGGCTTGTTCATATTGAAACCGGGGGCACAAAAATCAGAAGATGATAAAGATGGCAGCAGCCAAGGCGCCAGCGGTGACATCAGTGATGGAAGCAAGTTACTTTCAACACGGAGTTATGCAACAACACACAATTTTTGCCCATACCTTTATGCTTGAAAGATGGAGTAAGGCCCTGAACCTCCTTTTTTTTTTTTTTTTGAGATTTATTTATTCATTGAAATAAAAGCCCACGTCTGATAAGAATTTGAGGGAGCTAGAGCTTGAACCCGACCTCCTCTAGGAATTTGGCTCTTGTGACCAACGAAGCTAAACCAGGTTGTGTAGGCCCATTGCACGCTTTTGAACAATGATTATGTAGAGCAGCATGGATTTAAACTATAATTTTTGTGCCAGCAGAATGTAAACTTTAAAGCTGATAAGAATCGTTGACTGATGTATACTGAAATCATGGTCAAATTTTTCACTGTAATTCTCAAGTGATGTTTAGGTCCAAAAGTTATCCCATTGTGTTCCAAAGAACCTCCCATCTTACACAATGTAAAAGAACAATGACATAGATGATGAAACAAAATTCTGTGATAAAAATAGGCACTCAATCACCTTCCAAAACATCTTAATATTGAAGAAGTAAGAGTTGAAGAAAGAAACTTCATTCCAGTAGATCCTCCAGGGAAGTAGGAAATGACATAGTATGATAGTGCAAGAACCTGGCACAGAGTCAAAGGATATCATTTTTGAGAATGCCTAACTCCATTTATCAATATCTCAAAATTTGTGTTAAACCTTATACCATTCTGATGATTATGCTGGTTTTCAATCATCACCAGTATCATACCATCATCATATTATTGCCCTCGATTCAAACAGAGATAGCCAGAGAATAATGAGGAGATTTAAATGATCTTTAATAAGCAAAAGTCTGGAATAAATGCCATAGATTATAGTGTCAAGAAAAATATGATGAAAGGTACATTGAATATACTAACCATGCTAAACGATATGCAACAACTTAAACCATTATAGAGGGCTAGTCAAATGAGACATATTGCTTAAAACAAAATTTAAGTTTCACCCAAGCTTTCAAACTAGATCAAGAAACTAAAACCCACAGACCAGGTCAGTACCCTACTTTAAAGGGTCAGGAATTTCCAAGTAACGCACAAGAGCTCAAACTCTACGTACCTGTAGTATAGAGAAGAGAACAGACAGAATGTAACTATGAAGCACCATGGAAACATATACAGTTCCCACCATGGTACCAATGAATCCCAATGTAGAAGGCAGCCTCTGTCAATGTAAAGACAAAAAGAGAAGAAGGGTCAATATGTTGTATACTTTCTGAACATTTTTTAGCTAGTGAGAGCAAATAGCAGGGTAATTATGTATTTTAGGAGACTAGCAAACACAATCCAATTTACCTCCTTAGAAGCCATGTGAGCAAGCTGATTCTTAGGGCCTTTGAGTGCAAAGAAAGAAGCAATGATGAAGGCAGAACCAATTGTAAAACAAATAGCGAATTTCTGAGGCATTAAAACCATGACAGGAAGGAACATGGTGAATGAAATGAAGATAAAGAACACTCCAGAGGCAAGGAGGAGACCAAAATAAATGACAGATTTTCCAGAAGGGACATTGCTAGTGGCAGACTGAACGTTCCCCGGCAAATCCCTCACCCCCTTCGAAACCCTGAATTGCAAGTAACAGCCAAATTAAGAGTCCGCGCATTACAGCTTTGGCAACCACGACTATCAAGCAAATCTTTTTCCACTTCTTCATTTTCTCTCCTCCCAATTACAGCACAATACATTACAACAGTCACAGTGAAGAAATCAAAAAACAAAAAAGAGAAACCCCAACAGTTTCCCTTAGCCCGGCATCTCGATTAAGTCTGTAATAAAATAAGATCCAACAGCAGTTGAATGCTTGTTTCCGGTCGAGTAGCTAAATTGGGGATAGGAAACCGAATCCAATTCATGCATTAGAACAGTAAAGAAAAAGGGATTAAATGGAGGGGATTAGAGATTTTTACATGCTGAAAGTGCCGGACACCTTGTCGCTCGTCGTACGGACGGCGGCCTCGAGATCCAATCCGTAGCCCAGGTCGGAGGAACCGGATTCTTGAGAGGCGGTGTAAGCATTCCAATCGGCGACTAGAGAGGGAGGCCGCTTCAGTTGTTCATCGTTAAGTCTGGGTCCTCCCGTGAACCACGCCTGCGCAGTTCGCTGCATTTCGGTCGCCTTCCCCTCTTCTTCTTCTTCTTATTTTTTCCCTTTATCGTCGTTGTTTATCTTGAAATTTTTATTCTATCAGAAGACACGAAGAAACCTGGCTTTTGACCGGATATCTCGGAGTCGGCACCGAGACGACAAGAATCCGAGATCCGACAGGGCTTTTCGCGCCACCGGCACCAATTTTTTCTTTTGTCTATTCTTATAAATTTTTTATTTTCAAAACTTGAATATGAAAATCTAAGTTCGGTAAGACTCCACATTAGGATGTGGGCTAAAGATGATTGGGCTGAATATGGGCTAAAAATGGTTGGGCCGGATATGGGCCGAATATGGGCCGATGACGACTTGTGCGGTGAGTCGACTCGTCATTTGTCTTGTGGAATCAACCGGAGCAACCTGGGAGTAAAACAAAACGGCGCATCGCTCGGAATTGAAATCCTTCAACGACAGTGAAGAGCGATGAAGGTAGCTCCAAACGTGATATTTCTATTCAAAGACATTGATGGGTTCGCTACAGCCATTTCAGATGCCCTACACCCAAACCCTAATTCTTCTATTCGCAGACTGTAAGTTAGCCTCTCGTGGAAGATGCTCTGTGTTTTCTCCCTTTCAAAGGTATTTTAGTTATTACCTTTTTTTTTTTTATTTTATTTTTTGGGTTCCCCATAGAGAAGAAGGGCCCTTCGAGCTATCGTTGGACCGTTACGGAATCAAAGATCGTAAAGCGTGTGGGAATCTAGTTCATTTTGTTGACAGCAATGGGAATTATCAGGTATCCCGTTCTTGTTATCGATTGTAAATTGAGACTACTGGTTTGCACTCCTTTGATCTTGTAATTGAGTTAGACAATTTTTGTCGAAGCACCTCCATGCTTAGGCAACTTCGACTACCAACAGGACTCTGGCGTTGGCCGGTAGTTATATCTCATCCCACAGAAGTTAATTTAAATGACTGAGTTGTTCTCTCAGGTTTATTAACTTTGAAACATGGAACTGTGAAGTTCACTTCTGTGGTTATCTATGCAGTTAACTAATTATTTATCTTTTAATGATTCCTTGAGCTTTCTGGGTAAGTTATCCATATGGTTGCTAGGTATTCTTTTTTATTAATGTAATTCTGGACTCTTGGGGAAGGGTTTTGGCTTTGAACATTCTGCTGTAGAGTTGTCCCCAACACGCTACGTTTTGCCTCATTTTCCCGGATAAAGAGTCAGTTACAATTCTTACAATGCATAGGTGAGAAATCATGCTTGCAGTAGAGGCCAGTTGAACTGTAAAGTGAATGAATTAAAACAAGTTGAAGACAATTGAGATGCAAGTTACAAGCAATATAAGCAGAATTGTGGAATGGCCAGCTCTGTAGAATTATGTATGATTGTAGGTATTTGGGTCATAAAATTTCGTTCTATTTCCAGGTATCGGTTTTGCTTGTGGAGATGTGTGTGCCACCAACATTGCTATGTGCTGTAAATGAAGTTCTGACCCAAATTATTGGAGAAGCGTTGTCAGACCTACCAACAATTATCGTTCCATTTCTGGCAACACCATCAAAGCTTAAATGGGATAGAAGTACCTTGAAGGTAGATGGCACCAAGTTTTCAGGGCTATATAGCTTGGATATAGGTCCAGAAACAGATATTACTAGGGCCATTGCTAGTAGAACACAAAAGTTACCATCAACATTGCAGATTCATTATGAACCTTTGGCTTGCATTCTTCAGTTGGTCCGCACCTTGAATTTACCCACTTCATTTCTCATTGGAAAAAGTGGTTTGAGGCTTTCAGATAGAGCTTCTGGGGAAGAGCTTGAGGTATTCATTCTGAGATGATTTTCTTGTAACTTGACTACCATGCTGAAACTGAATTTATGAATGCATGACAGAAGTCTGCTGAAACTTTGACAGAATGTATTCATTCTGAGAATGCTGTGGGATTTTTGTCAAATGTTTGTGTGTTAAATTTCCAGATACTCTGCAAGATCGGAGAACTTTTGGCCAACACTGCCTACTTATCCTTTGAGAGGGAGAGAATCAAATGGAATCCATCAAAGACATCAAAGGAAAGCCAACAACCATGGCGAGCACTGTATGGTTGAATTTCTCATTATGATGAATGGTCATGATATCCACCATTACTTCTGATTGAAAAACAAAATGGGGAAGAAAGAAATGTAAGATTACCTTTTTGTTGAAGGTGTGCAGTGACATCATAATGCTTTAATGGCATTCACTCCATTTAGGCAGTCATGTTGCTAATGTAATATCTTCACTGCCATTGATTGTGCTGCAATTTTATGTAATAGTGGGACAGAAAGCGACCCACTTGTTAAGAGGTTTGATTGCTGGCAAATTATAATGTGTGCTTTCAGGTAGGCTTTGCTGCGAATTTCACCATTTATTTTAATTGCAGCATGCCTGTTTTGAGTGGATGCTACCCCCTCTATCGTGCACTTGGTCGTGGTGAGTAATCGTAATCTTTGGAATGTGGATTATGCCATGCATGATCCCCTTCGTGCTCCTTTTTTCTTTCTTTGTTTTTCTAGGATAGGTCTTGCATCTTTTACCGAGTTAGCAGCAACCATAAAATTTGAAACTAGAGGGCAATGGATGTTCTGACACAGGTACATGACTTGCTAAGTAATGGGTTATTCGTATATCAATATAAGAAATGCTAGTTTAATCTAAACTAACTGGTTTTAGTATTAGTGGCGTGTTTCTTAGAGATGTCTTTGTGAACAAGTATTGTGTTGTGCCGTGTATATTTTGTCTTTGTTTGAAAAAAATATAGAATTGTGCCCATGCAACTACATACAAGTAAAAATATAAAAATGTATTTAGTATAATTTAAAGGAGAAAATAAAAAAAAAAAAAAACATGATTGAGGGTGGCCTCATAAATATTTTAGTTTTTGAGTACCATGATTTTTATAGGATTAAAATGTTAATTAAGAAAATTTTGGGATTAAAGACCAAACAAGAAAAGACTGAAAACAAAATTGGTGGGTTTAAGCAAACTGTAGATCAAATCGTACAAAATAAAACTTGAGGTGACTAATTATTGTGTTAGAGTATTGTATTAGAGAATCGATTATACTTATTTATTTTTTTAACATAATAAATTTATAATTTTAAATAACACATATATTGTTTCTATTTTAGTTAGATTTTACTTAAATTTATTACTTTTTAATATCTAAAAATGAATTAACTTGATTTATTTTTTAAGGGAATCAAATTAAAAATTTTATAAAATACTAAACAAATTTTAAAAGCATTCCTACAATTTTCTCCTTCTTCTTCTTTTATTTTATAACAATTAACCGTCTAAAAGGAAAGGAAAAAAACAAACAACTAGGGAGAGATGCCACGTGCCAGTTGGCAGAATGGGGCGACTCCATCCCATTCTTTAATCCTTATAGTAGGGGGAAACAAGAAGGGGTGAACCACAAAAGACCGTTGAACCTCATTCAATTTAAATTGAACGGTCCCTTCCCCGTCTTCGCTCCCGCGCAGATACACACGTCTTGTTCCTTCTTCGCACCCAAACGCCGACTCAAATCTCCCTATTATCTCCGAGATGCATTTCAAACCCTAACAACAATAATGGAAAAATCCTCTCAAATTCCTTCGAATCCATCAATGATGGCATCAAATCCACCACGAGTCATGATCCCAGCGTCGACCAGGAAACCATCGCTCTCAAGAAGAAGCGGTGGCGGCGCGGGAGCTTCGCCGACCATGAGATCATGTCCATACACATCTTCAACCGGGACGAGGAAAATGAGACCCCTCCGGACGACTCTGCCAAGAACCGGACCTCTGTTGATTCGGTGAGTCCAGAGGATGCGGTTCTAGGGTTTTTCAGGGACCTAGCGACTATTCAAAAAAAAAAAAATCTCCAACGGGATACGAAGAGAGGAGGAGATTGTCGTTATGAGGAAGTCCTTCTTGAGGCCGATTGAGTCGCCTTCTCCAGGGAGTAGTGTGTTTGGCTTTGCTACTTCCAATGGCCGTATATTTCTTTGTCGCTTGCCTCTCTTTAGTACATTTTTGTCCTTCTTGGCTGAATGGATTATCCTCCTGTTGTTGACACATGTGGTAATGCTTTTTCAGAACACAATTACACAATAAAAATTGAGTCGTTTGGTCTGTTAAGAAGTTCTTTGGACATTTCTTGTCACTATCAGCGGATTCCACTATGGGAGTTGACTATTAGACTCTTGAAAGTCCTCATTCGATCTCAGGTTTGCTGAATAACCAAGCAAGATGGTCATATAGTTGTTTCATCTGTGTTTGTTATTGTTTCTTCTGAAAAAAGAAAAAAATTATATTGCTTAATTTTTTTTAGCTAACACATATTAGAATGTTCTTGCAGAGAACATGTGGTTGCTTCAGCAATAATAGACAAGAAAGATAGTTGCTTATCTTTTTATTACTCAGTTATCAATGTGGATCTTGCTATTTCTTATCAATGAATTTTTAGTCAAAGAAGCAATGACGTTAGTGATTTGGTGCTGTTGCAGACTAGCTGAAACAAGATTGTTACTTAATAAATTGGTGTTTGAGAAGGCAAGAGGTTTTTTTTTTTTCTGTGAAGCATGAGAAATTGCTGGTATGTCATTGCTCTTTTGCACTTGCATTGCTTATATTTGCATTTTCATTGACCTGCCTGTATTCCTCAATGCAGAAAAGATATCAACTACTGAACTCTTCAATACAATACAGGGATTTCAGGCATTGAAGTCAAATAATGCCTTGTGCCTATCTGCATCCAGAAAAATACTCAATGCTGTCAATGATAACATTTGAATGATTGATTTTGGGACCAAAATGAAGTATTCATATCGAGTTGTGTTTTTCATCTATTATCTGTATCTATTGATTGTTTTTGTTGCAGTTTTGGACATGTTCTTCTTGCTTTGAGCAAAATGAGAATGGTTTAAAGAGAGATTCTCTGCTGAAAGAAAGCACTTGTTGCCATTAAGGAAAATCTTCTCTTAGAATTGCACAATGCAAAGGTCTGGATTTAAGAAACGTCCCCTGATTGACTGTTTATTCAATAGGCCAAAGTGATGTTTTCAGAAATTCTCAAGAACATGGACAGTAACAGATATCAAATATTAAGTTTCCCTCTTAAGAGATGCTCCATGGGTGTGAAAGTTCATCATTCTGTGGGAGCTTGTTTATATGCTTTATGTATTCAAGGCATCATAATTCAATGACTTGGAAGCAACAACACCCCCCCCCCCCCCCCCCCCCCCCACACACACAACACATGGGACCAGCCTGCAACATTGGAGATGTATTAGCACCTTGTGATGGCAGGGCTTGGTTTCAGTGATGATGCTTAATGCATCATGAGGGCAGTTAATATAGATAGCCACTGTTTTAAGCCTATGTATGATTATCAACTAAGATGCCAGAACATCATTGGTACTGTGAGGTATACACCATGTTTTTTCTTTTTATAAGTATACACTATGCTTTTCTTTTTATAAGTTAAAACTGAAATCTCATTATAGGAAGTCAGATCTTTCATGGTTCTATCACACTGGACTCCATAGTATTAACTAAGTTTTGTTTTTCTCAATATAATGTAGGGATTACTCTGTTAGAATATATCATCTCCTCTGCCCATGTATTGCTTCACACTTGTTTGATGGAGCACATTCTGCTATTGTACTGTTGTGAAAAATCTGAATAAACCTTACCTAGCAATATCAGAGTTTACAAATGACATGTGTACTTTATGTCCTACCAGGTTTCCAGTGGCAAGGGGGTTCCACTGAGGAATGAGTTTGAAATTTTAGATAGGGAAACAAAGAACTTAACCAAATCTTTCCATGGGTACTGCAAACAGGAAGATTAACCAGGCTATTATGGCACTATCATATTTTTCAACGATCATCTTGATACAAGAATATTTGCAGGTCATTCTGCCCTTATGTTGATTCTTATCCTCACATGAATCTAATACCTTATGCCACAGAAAAACATATTCAGTGTATTGTTTTCCCAGATTTTGTCCCTTTTCTTTTCTTCATATTTATTTAGGTATTATTCATGAGTGTGGTTCAGTGCATTATAATCATGATACTGGTTGAAGGCCATATTATGATTATCACTGCAGAAGAGTGAAACAAATTTTGTTGATTGGACAAAGAACCAGTAAAATGGGGGTTTCCTCATTTTCTCCCATCATTTGATTGGATAGAATGTTTAAATTGCTCCCTCAGTTGTTAGCACATTTCCAAGCTAAGCAGTTTCCATGTTTTGTGCAAGATGATGGAGTGGCATGGCGATTCTGTCTCCCATTTATGCTTAACCCAATATCTGATATTTGGTTTCCAGGATTTCAAATTGAAAATTTTTTCCTATGGAGTTTTTTACTGTCAATGCTTTGAACATTTTTTTCTTCAATGAGTTGTATGGCTTAAGGTGACCAGTTTGCTATATAGTGGTTTAAGGAGTCAAATATGCTGTTCAATTGACTTCTTACAGACTCATTCTTTCATAATTTTCCACATTACTAGATGTTATGGTTCACAACTAACCTTCAGTTATGTTTTTCTCGTGTGCAGCTGAGAAACTCAATTTGCAGCTTTATTTTGTTCACTTTAATGGAGTAGGATGGTGAAAGTGACTCTTGACATGACATGTTTGAAATGGTAAAACCTTTACAACTTGTTCTTTTCATCACTTTCAAAGGTTTTACAAATTTAGACCCTCCACTATGTGAAGAAAATGATTTTGAATTAATCAAGTCTTGCATCTTGGTACTGTGCCGGTGCTCCATTTTATTCTCACTTTGAGAGGTCCTATGAGTACTGATCTAGAATGCAGGCTTATCCCTTCTGTTTAAACATGTTAGCTCCTTCTAATGCTTGAAATACTATCATGCTGCCTATTAGCTACTCAAAAAGGTTGCAGATGAAGGTACATACTGTGGTTGATGGGTTTTAGGGATGCCTGCATTAATCTCTGTCTATGTATTAAGACCACAAAATAGTCAACTCGATGCATTTTATTTTTTTTCATGTTCCTTGGATACAAGCCCTACTCCTGAATTTTAGACTAGTTTGGGCTGAGTAGAGTTTGACCTAAAAGTTTTGTTTATATGACTGAAGGGATGCCTTACTTGGATACAAGCCATACATGGCATTGGCAACTTGAACTTTTGGCCTGAAGTCAGTGCTTTTTCAATTGTTGACATTCTACGAATTTTCAATCCCTTAACTAAGCTTCATACTTTTGTGGTATCCTCAAATAATTGTATTATCTGATAATTTGGTTTCTAAATCAAGGGATTTATCATTCAGCGATCATACCATGCCAGGTACAAGAGTTCTTCACTGGGACACAAAAGTCTCCTTTTGAGTCACAATCAACTGCAATAAAAGCTGCAGTTGATGGTTTAACAACCGGTTATCCAAGGATCATAAGGCTTTGCAGGTGTATTTCCCAGGCAGTACAGTCCTCAAGCATATGAACGGTTCTTGGAGACAAAATATCTTTTGGCTTTTTGTGATAACATGCACAGTACTTGTGGGACTCATGCGCCCCCCCCCCCCCCCACTGCCATTTGGTTCTTTACTTGAAAGGAACTCTGTATGTCCAAGTTCATTTGACACGGTATCATCTGGCAACTAGCTTGGTTGCCCAACACACAGATATGCTTGTTCGCTGGGGATGCATCATTGCATTCTGGAAAGCTTGAGGACCCCCAGAGTCCTGGAAACTCTAAAGGCCGTTAATAACCAGCAGACTCAGCGGAGGGCTAGGAAAAAATGTTTAACCTCGGTAGTGAATTATCATCCAAAGGTGAGGTATTCAGGGCAAGACGTGGAAAAGTAGGACAACGCAAAAGGTCTTACCCGGGCATGTTCTCACTGGGATGTTGATTCGAGTTTTGGACAGCTTATGATGCATGTGATTCGGGGAACATTTATTGCTTGCATGATTATGGACATGTACCCAAGGACTGAAGGGGTGACATCGCAGTCATATATATATATATAACATGTATTATATACGGTTGTTAGGATTTAGAGAAATCAAACGCTAGATGGACCTACAGCGTGAGAGTTGCTCTGGAACGGGAGATATCTCTTGTTTCATTTCTATATCGCTCGCTTGTGCCAAACAGATTTACTGAGCTTTGAGAACGAAAGCTCTAAAATTAGTATTTGATATATGTGACGGTACAAGTTGAAGGTACACGTAATTAAGACACGCCCAACATAGATCAGGACCTTTTTGTTTTTGTGGGGTTCCTTTACGCTTGGTAAATTCTACTTGGTCTTGATAGCACTTGTAGGAATCAAAAGGATTGGTGAGGTGTGAAAGTGAGTCTTGCTCAAGTCAACATTGTCCGCGCTACTTGTGGCAACTGTCCAATTTAACTTGCAGATCCAACTTATGATCCTATTTAAGAGCGAAGGCCCAGGACTGTCCTAACAGAGGATGTGGGCCGTGGTAACATGGGGTGGGGTATCAATAATTAAGGTGGAGATGGGGGCAGCTTGGGTTTCTCGAATAATAAAGAAGAATATTACTATCCAACTGTATTTATTTTATTAGACTACATAACAAAAAGAAGGAAATTAAAATAATTTTTTTTTATTATTTATTTTATTTATTTATATTTAAAAAATTAATTTATATCTCTTATGTTGGTTGTATATTTACTTCAAGTGAGCTCACTAGCTTTTCTCCATAAAGAATGGAAAAAAGGTGGGAACTTTTCGTGGGATGAATCTTGCGTCTTTTCTTTGTCCATCAAGTGGCTTGCTAGATCGGAAGTGCCTTATCTGCACAAAAACTTCTTTGGTGGTTCCCATTTCTCTAGTTTTGAACGCCATGTGTCTTGACTTTTCAAAAGTCACTCCACGCCAGCCGTTTTTCATGCCCTGTAATTATAAATTACTGTTGTTTGTGCAAAGATGAACCCTGTTTTGCACGATCCCTTGTAATGGCCTTGCCCACAAGGAGAAGTTGATGGCGCCAGAGATTGAGAGAGACAAGAGAGAGTGGCAAGACTTATTACAACACAACAAACGTAAACAGAGAGAGGGAGACATACGCGTGTCGAGGAGAGAGAAAGAGGGGAACAAAAGCCTTGGACGATATTTATTAATTAATCCCAAAAGACTAAAACTTTATAATCAACAACATACTAGAAGAAGCCATTAAAAAAGCAAATAAAAACGAAACATTAACATCACAAAAAAAAAGGAAGACCCATTAAAGATTAATAAACAGACTTCTTTTTTACAGGAAGGCCCGGAAAGAAGATGGAAAAGAAAAACCGAAAAAAAAAGGGGAAGGGGGCAAAAAGGCCCAACCAACCTTGTTTTTTTTTTTTCCTTGCTTTCACAAAAATGAAAAAGACAGGGCCCCACTTTGCCCACCAGCAAGTTGCACTTTTTCCACTTTTCTCTCTCCTTGCACTTTTCAGCTAAGCTTCTTTCTCATGTCACGTTCGCCATACCCACGCATTACACATACACACCCACCCAACCCATCCAATACCCATCTCTCTTCTCCCCCCCTCCCCCCTCTCCTCCCTCTTTCTCCCCGTCTAAGCTTAATTTCATTTTCTTTTTTCGTTTTTAGTTTCTATTTATCTAATCTGTAGAAGAGAAAGAGAGACGAAATAAAAAAAATTTTGAGAAACCTCTTCTGGGTCTGCTGGGGATTCTTCAGCTTTGGAAGCTTTTTTTGTTTTTTTTTTTATATATATATATTTATATTTTTTTCTCGTTAAATATAGTGTTGGTTAGTTTCGTTGCAGAAGCAGCCGATCTTGTTTTAATCGTATGGTAAGTTTCTTTTTATTCTTTTCTCTGTTTACGTTTCATTTTTTTTTTTTTTTTCTATTATTTTTTTCTACGTGCTCTGTTGGTTGGTTATGCGTATGGAAGCTAGGAAATGGATCCTTCTAGTCGTGTAATTTATCGTTGTGCTGATGAACATCTGTTGGTCGTTAAATCCGTTTGCGATATAGGAGTATCATTCCAATGATTTTTTTTTTTTTTTTTAAATTAAATTCTTTTTTCTTTTGGGTTGTGAGAGAGTAAGTCTTCCTGCTCTATTAATGCATCAATTTGGGTTTTTTTTTTTTTTTTTGGAAACTCACACATACATAGAGAGTGCTGATATCAGAAAATATGCTTCTGTTCTGGGTGCTGCGTCTTTATATATTTTCCCGATAAGTATTTAAAGAAGGTTTAAAATTGTTAAATTTTTTATGCTATTCTTGAACCTCGGGATGCTCGCTTCCACGTTATGCCGTTTAGAAAAAGGATCGCAGACTTGAAGCCGTGACTAAGCAGGTCACAGTGAAGTAACTTTTTTTTTACGCTAAAAGTCACCCTTGTTTTATGTTATTCTCATATTAAGAAATTCTCTTTTCTTATTTTGGTAATTCATTAGTGTCGTGGATTATCCTTCTTGGTGATTTTAGGGAATTCCCAGATGAATCTTAGTTCTTTCTGCAGCTGACTATTCTTTTTATAATTGATTTATGTTAAGAGTTTAACTGAATTGGCCTTATCCGTACAGTCAAGACTTTAGAATTGCATTACTCCTATCTTATTCAGCAACATACTTGATTTTTATTAGATATCCTATTGCTGAATGTTTTTGAACATTTTTTTTTTTTATAGGTTATCGTTTGAAGGTTGTAAAAATGATCTGCAGAACAGTGGTGTGCTGAAGAAGCTAGTTTTCATTGACTGATACTCTATCTGGTTATTAGATTGTCTGTTTTGGAGGGATTTGAGCCGGTTCAAGTGAGAACATTACGTGCAAACATGGGTTATATTTGTGATTTTTGTGGGGTTCAAAGGTCCATGGTCTATTGTAGGTCAGATGCTGCGTGCTTATGTCTGTCGTGTGATCAAAATGTCCACTCAGCTAATGCTTTGTCCAGACGCCATTTGAGAACCCTCTCGTGTGAAAGATGCAATGCCCAACCTGCATTAGTTAGGTGTGCTGAAGAAAGACTCTCTCTTTGTCAAAACTGTGATTGGATGGTCCATGGAAGTTCTACATCAGTTTCAACGCATAAGAGACAAACAATCAGTTTCTATTCTGGTTGCCCATCAGCTGCTGAGCTTTCTACATTGTGGTCATTTGTGTTAGACTTCCCTTCTGTAGGTGAATCTGCCTGTGAGAAGGAGCTGGGCTTGATGAGCATTGCTGAAAATGGTAGCAAAAGCACTTGTGTTCCTTCAGATAATGCAATTAGCCAAAATGCTACTGGCAGCATTGAGATTAATGATGCCCAACACATGGGTAAATCAAGTAATTGGGTTGAGAGCTCGTCAATACCTGAATTGAGCTCTATGCCAAACAGTCTAGACCAGCCAGCTGGATCTGCAAATACAGCTTTGACAAAGGTATATGGTGCTATGGAAATTGTTAATTAGTTAAAACTATAATTGTTTTTTTTTTTTTTTCTCAGAAACTCTTGCCTACACAGTCAATGAACAGCAGAGTGACAAGACTTGGTGTACCTTTTTTGTTTTTCATCATTTTCTTCCATTTTTTAGTTTCTGGCCATTTTAGTATAGTAACCATAGACAAAGATTGTTTGTTGAATGTCTGCGCTTCTGAAAATATAAGCAAGAAAATTGCTCAGAAACCATGTTTCACATATTCTTTCTTTTCTTGAAACTGAGACATATTTGGAATTTCTTATCCCATCTGTTACTTATAAATACTTTGATCTTAACAACTTTAACATGCAATATGTTTGCACTCTTTTTCACTTAATTTTTCTGTTGTCTTTGTATGCTATACACGATAAACAAATAATTTGCTAAACCAATCCACCAAAGCATGAACAGTTTGGGAAATGTCAACTTGATTTGGCATCCCTAGTTTTGTAAAGGATAAGTGGATTTAGTTGTCTTGTTTGTATTGCAAATGTGAAAGACACTGGGTCTCTTTTTGGTTATTACCAGAGCCAGTACCTAGAATCTGCCTGTCATTTGATTTCACAGCTGTTTATAACCTTTTGTTGCTTTTGCTTTTAGGAAACACATCTTGGGCAGGATTTCTAAAATTAAATTTACTTAGCAAATTGAGAGATTCAAAATGATTTATGGTCTTTTAAACATTTGATCCATGCATAACAGTTTCTAGAGTGTATTTTTCTTCATCTTAAGAACCAGTTCAAACTTGACATGGTTTATATGCAGTTATGTTGTCCTGGAACCAAAGATTCACAATGTGAAGAAGGCATCTATGAGGACTTTAATATGGATGAAGTAGATTTAAATATTGAAAACTATGAAGAACTATTTGGGATTGCCCTCAACAGTTCAGAAGTGCTTTTGGAGAATGGTGGGATTGATAGCTTGTTTGGGACAAAGGACATATCTGGCGCTGATTCCAACTGTCAGGGTGCAGTTGCAGCTGAGGTATTTATGCTCTTAATTATAATTCTGACTCTTAATGGTGTTATGCTACCTTCTAGCCTGGACAGCATGCCTTGATTTGTTTTGTCACTGGTGCTTCTTTATCTTGTGCTCTGAGTATCATGTAAATTGCTGAGACCTGAGAGTTCTAAAGCTCTTATCATGGTAAAAATGTGGAGCATGCCTTTGTTTTTGTTTAGTAGATATCTAACCAAGAACAAATGATATTCTCCAAGTTCTAATGCATCTCTTTCATGAATATAGTTCCCCTTTTGATTTGTAGTTTAAGACGTTCAGATAAACTGCTTGTATGGGCCACTCTTACTGACTAACAAAAGTGTGAGTTTATATGACATACCATTAATTTTTAGAAAAACATCTTATGCACCATTTCCAATTGCGGAAAATGCTAGCATGTCACCAACTGCTTTTGCTATGCCGTGTATGGTATGTTTTCCTGGCATGGACTTGTCTCTCTACATGTGTGGGGGAATGTGTGCATGAGAGAGAGAGAGAGGAAGAGAGAAGAAAATGTTCTTTCCTTATTCTCAAATGTTCTTGATTCCTGGCGTGACTTGTGGAAACGTAAATGTGATCTCATAGGGAAAGTTCCCCCACCATTCACTCATGCAGCATTTTGGCAATATCTATTTGTCGGAACATAGCTCTCATACTGTTGCCTTTCTTCCTGAAGCTTTCTTACCAATAGGTCCATTTTTGATCTTATACTGAAGTACATTAAGTTAAATTTCTCTAGGGCTCGTCGGTTGGACTGGTCAATGCAGTGCAGCCAGCATGCAGCAATGCAGCATCTGCCGATTCCATAATGAGTGCTAAAACTGAACCAATTTGTCTCATGGCAAGACAAGCCCAATCAAGCCTTTCATTTTCTGGTCTTACGGGGGAGAGCAATGCTGCAGATTATCAGGATTGTGGAGCTTCTTCGATGCTTCTCATGGGAGAGCCTCCATGGTGTCCTCCATGTGCTGAGAGTTCTTTCTCATCAGTTAACCGAAGTAATGCTGTTTTGCGCTACAAGGAAAAAAAGAAGATGCGCAAGTAAGCATAATGGCACTATGATTTTATGAAAATTCACTTAGGTTAAACACTTACACCTCCATCTTCAATTTGTGCCTATAGGTTGCATTCATGTTGTAATTCATTGCCTAGAAAATGGAATTAATGAATTTGAAAGATTTTAAAGGAAAGTATGCCGTTCACATGAACTAGTCAATTAGATGAATTCATGCACTCGAATATAAATAGGAAAGCTGTATCTTTTGACTGTAATGGTTACCGTCTCATGGAAATCTTGTGAGTTTTACTTGATCTTTTTCCTTGAGCTATTTGTGTTTAGATCCATCAAATTATGCTTGTTTGTGCATGCATTAGGAAATCTCAGTCTGAACTTGGGTTTTATTTTCATTCAGTCCTCCTTAAATACTCTGCTACTCAAGGAACTTGTATTGGTTTAACTGCATGCTTAATTTGTGATAGGTTTGATAAGAAAGTAAGGTATGCCTCTCGCAAAGCTAGGGCTGACATTAGAAGGCGCGTGAAGGGGCGGTTTGTCAAAGCTGGTGATGCTTATGATTATGATCCATTGAATCTAACCAGAAGCTACTGAGAGTACAATTTTTAACCGTGTGTTTAGATTAAGGAAAGAAACCCATGTTTGAGTGGATAGAATCAATTATTGATGCCTCAGGGCTGGCTGAAAATGATCCCATTGATTTCCTTTTGCAGCTGCAGACTGTATGCTTCACACTGGAATATAGGAAGGTGGACACAAAAAAGAATTGGTTTCTGAATGACTTTCGGATGCTCCACTGGTGGAAGGTGCAGAAGAAGATTTCTTCGCTGCAAAGGGTGGATGGTTTAAGACAGAATCAGAAGGACCATATAGAATTTCCTGCGTTAATGCCTATACCATATCATTTTCCTTTCCGCTTCCACGAGCAACTTCAACGATCCATTCGTTTCTAGGGAAAGAAGAATATATTTATTGATCCCTGGTCCAGCAATAGAAATGCTCAAGTGCCTCATATTAATGTTATTATTCAGCCTCATGTGGCTTGGTGAGTCCCTGAACTCACGTGTGCTACTTCAGCCTGAGATCTTGCGATTTTCGTTTGACTTGTACAGCAAAGAATATATAATACATTGATAATTTAAGTAGGGTGAATAAATCTGGCCTCAAACAGTGGCGGGGTCAAACTAGAACTTGTAATTTGTTTTCCTTTTTGCTTTCCAGTGGACATGTACAGTACAGGATGATCATATATGCCGGTAAGCGGCCAGGGTGTAGTGATATATACAAACACTTTCTCGTTATTAGAATAGACATATTCTCTGTACGAACATGTTTTGTTGCTTTTCTGCCTTTTTCCACACTCAGTTGGGCATGACCATTGGAGGGTGCGGGGAAGATAATGAAAAGAAACTTCGAAACCGCTCACCCACAATAGGAGCTGGCGCCACCGTTATCTGGTACCAATAGGTCCAATACTATGATGCGTAGCCTCGAAAAGCCAACTGAAGTACATGTCTAAAATGAAAATTTTCCAAGTCCACGTTATTATCTTTAGTTTTCAATAAAACGAAGTGAATTGCTACATCTCATTTCATTGATTGGCTACCTGGCAGACAAAACATTATGGGAGAATTCACAGCAACAACTTGCAATGGAAAATTTATGTTAGCACCTCAATGTTGAGACGGCATCACGGAGAGACAAAATCTGCAGCCATCTTTCCCTGATAACTGGCATGGTGCAACTGGAAAGGGGAAAGAGGAACCAAACCTTGGCAGATGCATCAACCGTTGGTTTCTTGCCTAACTCTGAAAAGAAGGCTTCCTTTTTCCTTTTGCTTATTGCTGAGAAGACCCAGATAGCATTTGATCAAAATCAATAAAGGCTAAAGCCATCATGAGGAAATCATGGATGCATCAAGTGGGCATCACAGCAAGTCCCAATTCAACTTCAGAAACAACTTGACAAATAGTTCATATCTAATACACAACTTGGAAATAAAGTAGTAAAGGTCATAAAACAATCCCAGATTCCAGGAGCAGTGAATGAGCATAACTTTTTGCATCTTTTGACCTTGAAGGATTCAATCCTTTCTGTGCATGCCGTGCCTTCTTAACCTTTACCATATTACAAACAACAGCCAGTTAACCTCAGCGGCATGACAGCAATGGCCAATGAAGTGAAAAAAATAACAATAAAAAAAAAAAAAACACAAGGAAAGAACAGGACATGATAAAATCTTCACAGAACAACTTACAGCACTAAATAGCTTGACCACTGCAACACTAGCAACATAGTCGGTAAACATGAATCATGTTAGTAAGGAAATTAATAGGTTCAACGTGTAATGACACTGTTACCACGTAAATAACAAACAAAGGCAATTTTTAATACCTCCTTTGGCAGCGACGCTTATAAGAAACTTTTCGTGCGAGTCTAAGAAACTAGCAGGCTTCGCATGCCCCTTTTTTCCCACCTAGCGAGCCAAAAGAACTAGTAACAGCATTCATTGCCACAGAAATGGGAATATGATGACAGCATGTCAACCACAGAGCACTGACATCTATACACAGATCAACTGGTTCAAAATGTGTTTATGATTAAGAAGGGATTGAGATACCAATTGGTTCTCCTTCTTGTTCTCTCCCTTGACCTTCTTTTCTGCTTCCTCCTCAGCTAGCTTCTCAGCCAGAAGCTTCATGTGCCCTCGACAAACCTGGTCCCTGCAAATCCACCAAATTTACACAATCATGATCTATTCCAACCAGCACACAACCAATTACAAAGAGAGAAGAAAAAGAAGAAGAAGAAGGTAAAATAACACATAAGTCAAGCTCCCCAATGCATCCACAGATACAGCCTTCTTCATAATCCTCCTGAAAGAAATCTTAAACGCTTTACAACCCTTATTTAGCTTTGCAATTCCAGGCTGAATTTCACCATCTTCTTCTTCTTAGTCATTTTCAGACTCTTCGATCTCAATGCCAAAATCATCCTTGGAGGCATCCTCCTGATCATCAAACTTCTCGTCGTCGTCAACATGAACATCGAAAGAAGCTACCTTTTCTTCTCCAATCCCATCAGCACTCTCCTCCTCGTTGTTGACATCATCAGAGTTGCAGTCAAGGACCTTCCTTCGAAGAAATTTCTTCAATTTAGGGTCAATTTTGACACTTTCTGCCATACCCAGAAACGGTTACTGCTTCTTCTTGCCCTGCTGCCTTTCCTGTGCTCTGTCCCTCTGTTTCTCGCGGGTTTTACTGATTCCGCCAGATGGCTTTCCTCTGACACTGTTTATCTCAATATTTCCAAGGAAAAAAACTCAGGAAAAAATTGAATATTGATTGATGAACTGAGGATTTTTATGATCAATAGATGTAAATTTCAAGTCTTCGACGTTTTCTTCATTTAATGGGTTAAGCCAATGAGGTCTCGATTCCATTTTAATGCATTGCAGATCACATGCCAAAAAGAGACGAGGAAGAGTATCCGGTCCTCCTAATCTACTTTTGCTATGATTTACCTTTTCTGGCCCCGCTTCCATCCTGTCCATTTGAGCACTTTGTGTTTCAAGAACCTGTTTCTAGTTTGAGCTGAATCTCTATACAAGTTTGAGTCCACGGAGTACTATGGGTCTCTCAAGCCTTCCTAAGCGTGCTTTTGATAAACACTGCTCTACCAATCTCCATTGTTAAAAGGAATAGTCCATTCAATTTTTCACATTGTCGGCATCCATCCGGCATCAGCATCGCCATCTCCTTCACCCCCATCATCAGATTACAGAACTGGAGATCCCACCAAGCCATTCGAGTACCATTCGACTTGCTCAGGGAGTTGCATTGAGGAGTTACTGGAGCAGGATCCCAGTAACCAGATTTGAGAATGTGTGTAGCTGTAAACGGCCAGAACATGACTGCTCCGTTTGCTTGACACAGTTCAAGCCAGAATCCAAGATTAATTGCTTGTCCTGTGACCTTGTCTTTCACAAGGTGTGCTTGGAAAAGTGGTTGGATTATCGGAACATTACCTGTCCTATTTACAGGACTCCCTTGATCCATGGGGAGGATGCTCCTTGCTTTTGGCAAAAGGGTATATTCCAAGTTTTGTATTTGAAGGTAATCTATGTATACAGCATATAGTATACAGCTATATTTTTAGTTGAGTTCATTAGGCAGAGGAATATAGGGTTATGAACTTGTGTTCTTCTGCCACGAGACATAGCAGCGTGATTTCTTGATGAGTGCTTGAAAGACCAGAAATCTCATTGTACATATTTGTGGCTGATGATACTCTGAGCATTTATCAGGATTCCTTCTCCAACTTCTTTTTTACAATTCTTAAGGCTTTTCTTTTCACCAGAGGATGTACAAGAGAACAAAATTGCTGTATGTAAATATTCTGGATGTAGATTCTTCAATATTCCAACCATATATCTTTTTCACAGATGTTTGGTAATTTCTTGGAGAAGGAATCTGTCACTTTGAAAGAACACGGAGCATTGAAAAACAGGGCAAAAGGCCAGATCTTGAGGGGCACTCAACATCCTCTATTGCCATGGCACCATCAATAATAGAGATGATGACGGTTCATGTTCAAGTCAAAATCAAATTGGTCTATAATTGAAATTGGTTGATCCAGTTTTGATTTCAATCAAAAATGTGGAGAGGGACGGTCCGCTTAATGTCCTGTTCTTCTATATGTGGTGAATCAACGATCCAATCGGCAATTTCAAATCAAAATTGGAATTTTCGGTTAAACCGAGGTTGCTTTAATAAAATAAAAAAATAAAATTTAAAAAATTAAACCAACAATCAAGATTATGTTTAATAAAATAATTTACATGAATTTTATTTATTAAAAAGTTACGATATTTCAAAATTTTGAAGAAAAAAAAAAAGTGATCAGAGCAAGCTAAATTGAACTAAAACAACTAATTTTGTATCATATTATATTGAAATACAACTGAAATTTTAATTTAACCATAATCAAATTTTTACCTTTGATCAGCTACCACAGGCTCTGCTTATGAGAAAAGTTGTAAAAATAACCTCACTAATGGAACATTGTTCCCCAAGTGACCCAAAAAAAAACATACTCACGATGAAATAGGACGAAAGGTTCCTCAAAGCAACCGAATTAATAGCTAAACGTACATCATACATGTGGGTAACATCCCACCATATTGGTAAACACAAAGTATTGATCCTCATGTAATAAGCATTAACTGGCATTAACTGGCAGCAGTGTTGCAGGTTCCAACACCATCTTTGCAATCGTTGGTGAGATCATTGAATGTTTCAATTTGCTTCTTCCCCCTCAGGAAGACCTCGGTGTCCACAGAAGCCCTCATATAGCCATCAAATTCAACCGGGACCCCGTTGTTAAGTTTTGTTGTCTCTGAGTACCACTCACTGTTCTCATCCCAAAGGTCCCTGTATTCGTCAAGAAAATGAGTGGTATACTTGTCCTTCAAAGGGTCGAAAAATGATGTGTCAGCCTCATTCGTCGAAATGTAGACATTCCTCCCATCTTCAATCTTGTCTGCCAATGTTGTGAGAAGCACATTAGGAGAAGTGTCAGCTTCGAGATTAGGCCAGAGCTCCTTGTTCTTTGCTTTCTCCCCTCTCTCTACATGAACAGCATCATAATCCCAATTCAATCTGGATGCAATTGCCAACACAATATCCATCAGTCTCCTTGATTTCCATATTAAATGCCACGGCCGTTGAACAACAGACTCTGTTTCTCCTTCACACACTCTATACCAGTAATTATCAGGTTCAACAGTTCCAAACTTCCTCATAATTAAAGTATCTCTCACCTCTCCAAGCTTCATAGGTGTGACCCTGATGTCCTCCACAAGATAAAGGCTCAATCCATCCTTTCTCTGCCATTTACCCCAATCATCCCAAAAATGAGCCTGGTCCAACACCGAGGCTGCTTCCTTCAAATGCTCAAAATCAAAATAGAACCTGAAATCCTTCCCCTCCTCATCCCGATTTGAAGAACTGTACATTGAATTCAAACAAACATTCAAATCCATAACCAACGTTCGATTCAGATACTGTGCTTCACCAAGTGCACACAAGAAACTCCACAAGTAATGATTCATGCTCTTGCATCTATCACCACCATCACTGTAAATCAGATATTTCCCATGACTAAATGAGTTTTCTGACTCAACCACCGGAAGTGAGTCATTCACAATTTCCCCAACAACAGGCAGCAATGGTAAAGCTGCTTCTTGCTTTGTGACTGCTTTCTCAAGTCCAGGTTTCTCATTCTTCTTCTTCTTCTTCCTTGCATTCACACCTGAATGGTAATCCCCTATCTGCTCAACACTAAGGGTACAATTCGCAGACTTAGCTATTACAAACCGCCTGTAATCCTTGTAAAATGCAGCAGCCTTCCCTTCCTTGGGCCTGAACCGCCATGCCATATCACACGTACTTTCTTCATCTCCAGGAACCACTTTGCCAAACCGATAAAAATGCATATCCTTGAAGTGCTCTATGGCCTTTCTCATCATCAAATGAAACACTTCAGGGTCTTTACAATCGATAGGACCATCACAATTCTCAGTGTTCACTTCAGAAGTACTACCCCCATCATCACCACTGTTGTCCTTAGTGGATTCCACGTCAGTAATGTTGAGAAAATTAGCAAATGCAGTCTGGTTGGAGGCCACGAAGTCCTCCCCAGTTCTCACCACAGTGTTATCAGACTTAAAAGTGGCATTAGAGTTTGACGTGAGGAATGTGGTGACTTTGGTTGATGGGTGAAAAAGTGGGTCCTCAGGCTCATATGTAGCAGCAATAATGGTAAAAATTAGGACTCCCAGCACAAAGAGTGTGAAACAGAGGTTGCCGATCATGGCCAACGCATTTTGGCCTAGGTGTTCGGGCCTGAAACTTACGGTTCTCGACAGCCTAGGCCGGCCGAACATTCTTCTCCCCTTTCTCTTTGACCCAGAACACCTCTCGAAATTAACAAATAAACCCAACGACCCAGATGACCAAAATGCAAAACCAATCTATAGAAACTAAGAAATAAAGAAATGATGTGGCTTTTAATCCGAAAAGAAATGGGTTTATGGATCTTAAAGAACTGAACTTAAACAAACCGAGACAACAAATCACACTTGGAATAAAAATAAAAAAAAAAAAAATTGTATGAGATCTACAAGACGTTAAATAAAGAACTTATAGATATTGTGATCTAAAGATTCTAAATTTAACTAACCTTCAACTTGTGCACATTGGGATAAAGCAAAATCACCAGAGAGAACCCCCTCCCTCTCTCTCTCTCTCTCTCTCTCTCTCTCTGTCTGTGTATGGGGAGAGAGTGAGCTAGCTGTGGCTTCGTGAGGGGCGAGGTTTGTTCTGTTGGGCTCTCTCTTCTCTTTGAAAAGAATGTCTACAATGGATGATGCTAAGTAAAGTCACACACCGTTTGCCGTGGGATTGATGAGGACGATGATTTTATTACAGAACTACGCGGAATCTTGATAAAGTGAACCCAGGGGAGCGCAGTGCACATTACTACTCGTGATGCGGCCACGTTCATGTCGGGACACGTGGAAACCCTTTATTGGTAATGGGTTGTCGTCCCAACCGTATACCGGTTGTGTGTATTGTAGCGTAGGTTTTTATTTTTTCCTTTTCTCTCTTTTTAAAAAAAAAAAAAAAAAATCTTTTTCGACGGGACAAGTACGTTTGTGAATTAGCTGGTAACGACGAAGCACCTCGACAAGGTGACTCGACTTGTTTACGGTTGGAAACACACCGACAATGGCAAAGAGTCAAGTGGCCGTTGGATTCCAAGACCACAAGGCTCAACAAAATCTCGCTCTGAATTTTCCAACTTCTTTTATTTTTTTTTTTTTGGGGGCAACGGAACCACCAAGTCCCACCCAGACAAAGACATCATCTGTTAGTTCATAGGTGCTGGTGTGGTGCATTAATGGGTTTGAGTTTTTTTTTTTTTTTTTTTTTTTTGTTCATTTAGATAAAGATATTAATACCATTGTAAGGGGTTTTACTGATAATTTGAACAGTCGTGCATGGGGATTCATTTGTAAGTGGGTAAGTTGATGGCAAATTCCTCGACTTCAATGTAGTTAGCTTGCTCAGTGGACCCACCGTCTTTATTATGATTGGATGGGTTGATATCGAGCGTATCCAGGGGTGTTGAGATGCTAGTTTGACTCTTTTGGGCCTCAAGCACGAGCATGTCACAGACAATTTCTTGAAGCCCATTTCATATAATCACGCTAATTTCAACCTCGACTAATGGGATATCCCAAAACTTTTAAGACTTCCATGCTGAGAGTCTCAAATTCTAAGGTTTATGAAAATGAAGAAAACTATCCATCTATGAAACTTACGGTCCAATGTGTTTCTTAATAGAAAGAAAAAGAAAAAGAGGGTATATACACTTCCCATGGAAAACACACATTCAGCATATACTGAAACAGCTACCCAGCTAGCAGTCATTGCCTTCCCAGTAAATGACATTGTTATCAGGGAAACAGATAACTTGGCAGATCAAGCTCACAACTATTAGCATACGTGTCATCATATATTCTTATCCCATGAATGGTTTCTTAAATCCTCCTCGTGATAGGAGGAGCACACCTAAATAATGTTTGTCGTCTAAGTATCAGTGTATGAAAAAGGGTAGAGTGAAATATAAACAAGAAATGCAAATTAACCGCTGAATTGGCTGCCTCATCTTTGATCTTTCATATAATACCTTTACTTGAACGTAACTGTGAAGCACATTTCGAGGACTACCTATGCACAACCACACTACTAAAAGTCTTCAAAATCTCCTCGTGCTTGGGATTTGTCAGGGGCAATTCCAATGTCACCTGTTCAATTTCTTAGAATCAAAATTTCTCATAGATCAGACAGCCAAAAAGGCAAATGATCCAGCCAACACTGACAATAAGAACACCATACTAATTGGAATAAAGCGAACTGTAGAAGCTGAGAAATGAAACTAATAAGTATGTCACAGCTCACCTTAGGATTCTGCCCCATGAGTATACAACTCCATGTGATCAATAAAAATTGACAAGAAAAATGTGAAATACAGCAGACCCAGATTAGTATAACTGATGGCCTGCTTGTTAAGGATTAGGCAATTCATTTAGCTAAAGTCAAATTCTACAACCAATTAATCAAATTAAAGCTAGTCTAACACACTTGAGTTGACACTGAGCTTCAATTAACAGAGCGATATTCTAGAGGAAGAAACTTAAGAAAGATGGGAAAAGCAGGAGACATGGATCAGACCCTTCCCCGTATAGTCTACCAAAACAGCAATAGATGAGAGGGACAAATCTTTCCAAAATCAAAACAATCAAAGTGAGGCAGTTTATACACTACAAAAGGAAACAGAAGTCTGCAAACGCGAAACTTATGTAGACATGAAACAGCCATTTTCTTTGGTCCTTGTAAAGATAAGATCACTCACCTCTTTGAAAACCTCACTATAATAAACCTCCTTAAATCCCTGCAACAACAGTAGAAGAACTAAGTCAGCCTGATAAAGAGACATAAAAGTAAGAGTACGACCATCTACTGATGCAAGCCTGGAAATTCTTATTCACAAGCAGGACCATGGATACATTTCCAATTGTAAATGGTTGCCAGAAAATAAAGAAAAAAAAGCTTATCTATATGCACCCCCATGTGTATGGAGAGAGAAGAGAGAGAGAGAGAGAGAACAAGACAGTAAGAGACCATTTTTTGAAACAGTTTAAGAGATGCTCCATTTGACTCTCCAATTTTAGCACGGAAAGTGTGGATCCCAATTTTCTCGGTAGCAAAGGCCATCATCATCAATACAGATTCTTTGCCAAGTCCTTTGCCACGGCTATGCTAGGAAGAACAAAATACGATTAATAGAGAACTTCAAAACGAGCTAATTCAAGATATCACAAAATCATACACACTTCTTTTCATGATGTGTTCCTTCCCATAATCAAACCAATAGATTCAAAAACAATCCTTTTGCACTAGATGCAGGAAATGAAGCTCAGCCTTGTACATGTAAACAAAGAAACAAAAACAAAGTGGGCACCTTTTGGGTTCAGCTATCATTATCTCAATCTCTGCCGTTTGAGGATCATCCAAGTCATTCATGTAGATGTTTACATCACCTACCATAGCTGGAAAAAGCACATTTTTATTTCCTCAAGAGCTTTTTAGTAATAAGGCATTTACTGTTATTTACTTGGCAAGTATAATTGAAAGTTTGAACTCAGAATTAAAAAAAAAAAAGCCAAATAAAAAAAAAAAAAAGAAAAAATCCTGTAAAAACCAATGCAGATGAATAAATCATTCAAATGGTTCTGGGTACACAGATTAAAACATCATTTCCATATGGTGGGTTTCTGAATACAAACCTCAACAAACACATCTCTCGTTCAAATAAAAAAAGAATGGAAAAAAAAAAAAAGAACAAAAAGAACTAACCTTCCACGTGGGGGTCTCCATGAACGAAATCTCCATCCAACAAGTCTTTGTCCAATACAATAAAAGTCCGCTCTGCAAAAACACAACAGGGACTCCCCAATCATCAAGATCGCTGAATGACCCCCCAACAACACCGTCAGACCCAGTTACCGGACTCTCAGTGTCACGCAGACAGACCCGAAATTGCCCAATACAATTGAAATTTGATTCATTCACGGAGACACTAAACAAAATAAAAGGACAAAGAGAGAGAAGGAAAGTTACTGAGAGGGTCTTGAGACCAGGAGAGCTGCATTTGATACTCCTGTTCCAGAGAGAGGGGATCCGACCGGGTGGCTTGGAGCAAGGCCGGGTCTTGCATCCATTCGTGGTACTTGGGAACGTGGGCCCCCATGTAGGGAACCAGTATTGCCTTCTCTCCTTCCAAGCTCACCTTCACCTTCACCTCCACCTCCGCCTCCGCCTCCGCCGCCATTTTCTCTCTCTCTCTCTCTCCCTTTCTCTTCTTCAAAGCTTCTCCAATAAATATAGTGTTTTTTTTTTTTTTTTTTTTCAAGTCATTTACTTTTAGTTCCTTATGGGGTTTTCCATTTAAATTTCTTTTTTGGGTTTTTCTCATAATCGATTTTCGTTTTTTCCTGTTAATTGTGAATTTATTAAAGATTTATTTTCCCTTTACCTATCAATTGTGGAATTCTATCTGATTCTTGATTTGTTGAGATTGATTTTCCTTTTCCTCGTGGATTTTTTATGATTGATTTTCTTTTTCCCTGTTAATTGTGAATTTTGACCTGAATTTTGATTTTTTTCCCTCTCGACTCCATTATTCTTAGAAAATCACAATTTAATGCTTTTTTTTATTTCAATTTTTTCCCTTTTTTTTGTGCCTTTTTTCTTTCCTCCCCCAATCAATTTTTTCATGGGCCGATCAGCACAGCAAAGACCGACCGGCCCAATAAAAAATGACGCAAAAAGTCATCAGTTTTGACTTTTAACCCTTGGGAGATAACGGCTATTTCTTCAACCTACAATTCAAATCCAAACTCAACGGCTATTCCTTTTCAACCCATTGAGCCATCCATTTTGTTCTTATTTGCACTTGTAGCGTCAAAATGAAGCAATATATTTTGTCTTAAAATAAAAGATAAAACCATTTTTTGACTCATAAACTTATTTTAAATTATTAATTTTATCTTTATATTTAGATAATATTTAATTTAATTTAATTTTTATATATAAAAAAAAGTTTCGTGAATTTACATGATTCATTTTTTTTTTTATATATGAAAATGTTTCAATCTCAAAGAAATTAATTGTAAACAAATAAAGAGGATATTTTGAGAATATAGTTTTTTATTTTTTTATTTTTATGTATGTTCTCTTTATTTGGCAATTGGTGGTAGAAAGCATGAACTTTTTTTTTTTAATAATCTTAAAAAAAAAAAAAATGATTTGTGGGAACGTGCTTAAAATTTGTAGGTGAACAAGGTTAAAAGATAACGAAATGTTTCGTTCGCCAATCCATTACACGGCATAAAAGAAAATGGCGGAGGCCTACTAATTACGCATGCGTGCGCTCTACGTGTTGCGCGGGGCCCATTCTTGGATAGTTAATACCATTATCCATGGATGGGAACAAGCCACTTAGAGTTGTTGTTGGTGCCTGTGAAGGTTGATTTCAATCAATGCCACTCGAATTGGCATGATGAACTTGTAGAAAATGGTGTTGGGTCGTCCAATGATCGATTTGAACCCCCCCCCCCCCGGGGGCATCGAGTTTTGATTTTTTGTTTTGTTACACAACACACGCCTTCCGATGTTTAAAGCTGAAACAAAGATTGTGGATTGGTGACGGTCTGAAAGCCCCTACTCTTTAGATCAAGATTCAAGATCAATGGCTTAGCTTCAAAGCCAAGCAGCACATTGAAATTAAAGTCCTTATTTTGAGAGAAATTTGATGATGTTGAGGCCAGGATCGATACCTTGCAGGACAGGGCTCACGGCAATGCAACTCTC
Source organism: Rhizophora mangle (assembly GCA_037832345.1). Lineage (NCBI taxonomy): Eukaryota > Viridiplantae > Streptophyta > Magnoliopsida > Malpighiales > Rhizophoraceae > Rhizophora > Rhizophora mangle. The sequence continues at coordinate 584,796 of JBAPLJ010001937.1, read as the reverse complement.
CAGGGCATAAAAAACGAGCAAATTCCTGGAATTCACAATCCACATCCACCAACCAGGCAATAAAAAAATTGTCTTCCCTTTAAAGCTAAGCAAAACATCACTAGCAGCACCTTTGTTCCCCACACAATTTGATCATTGTCATCATATTGGGTCACTCTTTCCTCAGAGTGCATCATTACCCAACACATAAAATGTTCACAAAGGCTTGCTGCCACTTACACTCCTCTTCTGCCCCTTCACTTTGTTTCTTCTTCAACAACCATAATGCTTCTCCTCCTCTTCTTCCTCTTCTCAACCCATTTCCGCGGTGGACTTTCCGGTCACTGCACCGCCGTAACAGCCACAAAAACCTTCGATAGATGCATGACACTTCCTACCCAACAAGCCTCAATAGCATGGACCTTTGACCCACGAAACGCCACCCTGGACCTCGTTTTCTTTGGCACATTCATTTCGCCTTCCGGGTGGGTAGGATTTGGTATCAATCCATCCTCCGCGGAAATGACAGGCACTCGTGCCTTGATTGCCTTTCCGGATCCAAATTCAGGCCAATTAGTCCTATTGCCTTTTATTTTAGATCCCACTGTCAAGCTCCAAAAGCAGCCACTCCTCTCCCGCCCACTTGACATTCGCCTTGTCTCCAACTCCGCCACTTTATACGGCGGTAAAATGGCCACTATACACAATGGTGCAGCGGTCCAAATTTATGCCACGGTAAGACTAGCATCAAACAAAACCAAGATTCACTTTGTTTGGAACCGTGGCCTATATGTCCAAGGTTATTCTCCAACCATCCATCCAACAACTTCCAACGACCTTTCTTCAACTGCCACCATCAATGTCTTGTCGGGTTTCACTTCTGCCAACAAAGATGAAACCAGAACATTAAAAATAGTTCACGGAATTATCAACGCGCTCTCATGGGGTGTTCTGCTTCCTACTGGGGTTGTCACTGCGCGCTATTTGAGGCACATACAAGCAGTAGGGCCATCTTGGTTTTACGCGCATTCAGGAATACAACTTTCGGCATTTTTTCTAGGAACGGCGGGATTTTCCATTGGGATAAGGCTTGGGGAATTATCAACAGGATTGGTTTACAGTGTCCACAGGAAGCTCGGCTTCGCGGCCTTTTGTCTAGGTGCGCTGCAGACACTAGCATTGTTGTTTAGGCCAAAGACAACGAACAAATACAGGAAGTATTGGAAATCTTACCACCATTTCGTGGGGTATGCTTGTGTGGTGATAGGAGTAGTGAATGTCTTCCAAGGATTTGAAGTAATGGGAGAGGGAAGATCATATGCTATGTTGTGTTATTGTTTATGCCTCTCTACATTGATGGGGGCATGCATAGCTTTGGAGGTGAACTCATGGGTCATCTTCTGTCGGAAATCCAAAGAAGAGAAGATGAGAAGAGAAGGATTGATTGGGGGTTCCGAGAAAGGAAGTGGAATCCACAGCTAATGGAATTGTCACGTAGAAGCAAGAAGAGTGATAGAAATGGTGTTCGGTTGTGAACGAACAGATATTAAAATGGCTTTCAATTTTCTTTCGCATTGGTGTTGATTAACTATCATGAATTCGCAATTGGGATCACTAGCCAATTTTGTGTTCTATCATGTCAATTTATAGCCAACAACATGTTTGGTCAGAATAGCTGATGCCTGATGGGTGTTGGACATTCACAGCCTACGAAAGTTGAAAAGTTGATTACTTGCAAGTTTCGAACTCCTCCAATTTGATCAAGTACATATTTCTGTGTGTTTCTAGCGGTAGTTTATGCTGCTTATGCAGTCTGATTTCTTTCTCCAGCTCGTAAGATCAATCACAACTAAACCTGAAAAATTACAATTAATCCAAATTATCTAAAGATAAACCCAGAAATTAGGCTTCATTTATGGGTTCAAAAAGCGAATGCATACCAAACTAAATACTCCATGCATGGTAAACTGAATCATCTGCGTGATTGCTGACTCTACAACTTCAGCATTGAAGCAGGAGTAAGAACTTAGTTTTCGGCAAAACCATAAAGACCACGGGTAAAGATTACTTAAAAGAGTCTTCCAATGCATACCAAACGATTGCATCATGGCAACTGCTTGATGACAATGAGACATCAAAAGGCAGCGATGAACACAATATCTCGAGTCATTAACATGATCTTGTAACTTTATGACAAGAAATCTCCAAAGGTTCTCTACACAAAGTTCTACAATGTGGCAAACGATTTTTAAATGGACAAAGAATGTGTTGTAACTTATTCATGGGAACCCTAGATGGGTATCCCCTTAAACAACTCGCACTAATAAACTCAACGAGAACCTCAAGTACAATCTGTTGAAAACAAACTCAACAATGGAACAATGGGAAAAATAAAGTTTACCTGACACTAATCTGCAAATTCTGCCACATTTTACGGGCCATACAAAACTCAGAGAGGCGGTGGGGGGCGGGAGAGTAGTCTATAAACTTTTTTTATCACCACCACAACAGAGATGCATGATACATTTCTGACTATATCCCGCAAGCTGATTTTACATCTCACTCAAATACTAAAGAAAAAGGAAGTGAAAAAGAAAAAAACCTAGAAGGGTAACCGAAAAATCAAACCTCAACACAAAATCCCTTGTAACTTCTATCCCTAAACATAATTCTTCAAAACAGGCACTCCGGTTAGCTATAGATAACCAATTTCCCTTAGCCCAAAAGAGAAAAAATGCTAAGGAAGGGAAGTGCAGAAATTCACAGTTCACCTGCTCCATCAGATTATCTTCACCTATCGTAAGTACCAAAATGATCTTCTAGGTAGCAATTCCTAAGGCAATTTTAAAACAATAATGCATTAGAACCAAAACTTGATCCATTAGAAAATAACAGGAAAAAAAAAAGCTCATATCACTTGTTTAGTTGTCGGCAAACATGCAATTGTAAAACATTCTGCTTCCTATGGGCAGTATGGCACAATATAAGTATGGTAACATAATTATCTGAAACTTTAATTAAAATTTAGATTCACATGCTGCTTAAAAATCCATGGGTACAAGCTAAGAACATCATTTACTTCATCATAACGATGAAATTCAGAGGCATAATTTTGCTAAGTGGCCCTCAGCTGCAAGAGATGGCAATGCAACTTCAACATCAGCAGGATGCTGAAAGTAGCATTCAGGAGTTAAGTATTTATTCTTCATGCCACAAACTCTATTCTTTTTTTTTTTCTTTTTTCTCTCTCTTTCTTTTTTCTTGTTCAACTTTCTAATGGACCAGAATTTAAGAGTTGATGTGAAACAGAACTTTCCAGTGTCAGCTATATGAAATTTAGAACATTTAATTTGAAGTGATCTCACATACAAATTATAACTATGAAAGCAGAGGATCAGATCACTGATAGATCATGCAAGTATAAGACAAAAATATGCATTTAGAGAAATGGAATCCCCACAAGGTTTCACCATTAACAGCATATATGTCTAATTAACTGGGTTCTAAATCACTAAGCACTGGTATGATTTGTGCATCCATTTCTTCAAATCCTTTACAACTATGTTTTTTGTGCTTAAGTTCACTAAGAGAAAAGGTGATGGGAAAATCTCCTGAAGTGCATGACAAGCGTCAAACTTGAGAAATGGAGCAAATACCATGTGAATGATTAATGGTGTATTATTAATTGTACATCAGAGGAACCATTCCTCAATGTCCATGCAATATATTGGAAAAACTAAGTCCAGATATGGGCACGTGATTCCAATTTATTACTATCCATGTCTGAATCTTTGTGGCCTCATGATTGAACCTCAATCCATTCCGTCAGAGCAGGATTCAAAATCCTATTTCTCAGACAAGACATTGGTGTCCAAAGAACCACTTTGTGAGTAGAACTTTTGCTTTACTAGTTGATGCAGGAAAGAATACTAGAAAGTTAGCATCTACGAAGAAGTCGAATTCAGATCACTATGATGAATCAAACCAAAAATTAACAAAAACAGGGGGGGATAATTTGAAGGAGGAATTGTACTCAGAACTTGGTTTCAGCATTATAGAAGCATAAGCGCATTGACATAATGAATGCGTGCAGGATATTGGGCTCTTCAACCCATTAAACTACTAACTTCAGTCCACTCAATGCACATTGATGATTATAACAGAAGACTGAGCATAGCCAAGCATAGCACATCATGTTCTTCAAACACACTTTGCACTTTCTTTCTTTTTTTTTGGTACAGGAAGCTTATAGCCCATACGGTAAACTGTTATTTTTAAAACTCAATGGTACAAAACATTAGCAATACTTAGAAAGAGATTTTAAAGAAACAGAGCAAATACTTTAAAAGAGATTTCGAAGAAACAAAGTAAGTCATTGATGAAAATGATAGAAAAGAGCTCTTACCTCTATTTGACTGTCTTTTATTAACACTGTAACCACCAACAAAACCAGGAGAATTTTTAACTGAAACATCAGAAGTGGCATTTCCAAGGCTATGACCAAATGAACCAGACCCCTCTTGCTCAGAATTTGAGGATCGCCAAGTGGGGTCTCCATAATTGGAGCCTCCACCATAAAGGTCATCCAAGCCTGCATCAAAAACCCCATTTAATGCAGCATACGGTAATGTTTGGTTCACATTGTTCCCACTATTTCTTGGATACCCACCTGTGCCCAAGCCAAAACTGTTTTCGCCACCACCATACCCAAAATTCAGACTGTTGTTGGAGACATTTTCTTGAACTTGACCTGATAGTGACAAAGAACCCCAATTAACTCCACTGTTTCCAAAGTTGCTTCCTCCAATGCTTTCACTCCCAGATCCCACATATGCATTTGAACTTCCAGAGCTGGTATTGTAATTAACATTCCCATTTCCCCACAAATTCCTGCTCACTGAACTGAAAAAAGAAGTATTACTTCCATTCCCTCCGTCGTATCGTATAGGACTAGCAAATCTATTTGTATTACCAATATAGTAGGGACTCAATCCTCGTCCATAGCTGAGATTGCTACTAAATGTTGCACTCCCCCCATCGGTAGGGCTCAATGCTGGCTCAAAATTCATACTCATTCCATAACCAGAACCAAATTGTGGAAACCCACTTCGGCCACCAGCAACAGGACTGAATCTACCATCCATCCTAAGTCCATAGCCTCCAACTGCACTCTGATTATATTCCTGTGTGTAGCCCTTAAGGAAGCCATTGACCCTAGTTAGACCAAGGTTATAGCCACCAAATGGGCTGCGATTAGGACCAGGAGATGACTCTTTGGGAACTGCTCGCTTAACCTCAACCATTTTGCCATTCAGTTCATGAAATGTCTTTGTCAAAACTCTCTCCACTGCCTCCTCCAAATCATAAGTGATGAAACCAAACCCTCTTGGTCTCTGGGTGTTATGATCATACATGACCACAATGTCTGTTATTGTTCCAAACTGATCAAAATACTTCTTGAAATCACGCTCTGTAACAGTTGATGGTAATCCTCCAACAAAAATCTTTCTTGTGCGGCCTGGAACAGGGGAACCATGGGAGCTACTACTACTGCCTCGTGTTAGGATGTTCTGGTCATCCCTTGGAACAGCCTTTTTTGCTTCCACCTGGGTCAGACATTCACCAATTAATAAAACTAAGTTTAAACAGCAAGAGATACATAAATGCCAAAACTCAACTGATGTGCACCAAAATAAAATTTATAATACATTGGCAAAAGCAACAAAAAAATTGAAAGGATTGCAGCAAGCTGAAATTAGGGCCGGACTTTAGTCTTGGTACAATTTCAGATCATCTAAAATGCTGCAAGTAGAAAACAGGATTTCTAAGTTTAGCAAAAACTTGCAATGAAGCCACAAATGGTATAGATAGACGTACATGATCTTAGTCATTTAGTTTTAGTATTAGAGAAACTTACCATCCTGCCATCAATGTTATGCTTTTCCTTGATGACTCTGTCTGCAACTGCTGGGTCAGCAAAAACAACAAAACCAAATCCACGGGCACGCCCTGTAGTCCGATCCTTCATTATCACAGCCTCCACCACCTCCCCAAAAGACCCAAAATACTCCTTGAGTCGTTCTTCATTGGTATCCCACGAAATTCCACCAATGAATAGTTTGCCATTATCAGATTGCATTTTGTCTTTGTTTCCTTCCTTTTTACCTCAAATTGGTGAAGTTTTTAGCTCAATCAATACCAAGCCCAGAATTTCACAAATGCAAATTACGCTGCGAGTCAATTCGATTCAAAAAGAGCAGTTTTTCACTCAGAATCAGACGGTGGCGTCAACTCGGTAACGTTTTGAACTGGATCCAATCAATAACATAGTTAACATTCAATCATAGAATCCATCAAATACAAGTTACTGTTCTTATGAAGAGAAAGAGTCATAGAACAGCAGATTTAGCAATCTAAAAGATACCTGGTCTGAAGACAATTAACACAAACCATTTGACAAAAATTAACGGATCCTCCAATCATCAATCAACCAACCAACTCCGAATTAAAAAAAAAAAAAAACCTGTAGGAGGGCAAAAAAAAAAAAAAAAATGAAATGAAAAACTCAAAGAAGGAAAGCAACCAGAAACATATACAGCTAGAAAATCCAATGAAGGTTCAAAAGTTGACAAAGATCCAAATTCAAAATCCTGTAAAAACGCACCGGTTGGGGAAAAACCCAGATGGCAAATCTGCTCAAAAATTAAGAATTGAGATCTGAGAGGAGGCAAAAATAAGGATAAAAATCAGAGGGCATGCCCATCCTCCTCTATAATATGCCCTCTTCTTATTTGAATTGAGATTTTAATTTCTTTTGATCAGCCAATGAAAATTCCTTCACCAGGCAGATTGCAAGTCATAAACAAAGAGAGGAGACACAGGAAGATAGAGTGATAAACCCAGATGGAAGGAGCAGATTTCCCTTTTCTTTTATTTTTCTTTTATTTTTCCCTTTTGCCTATATTTTTAGAATTTAGATTTCTTTTTTTTTTTTTTTTTTTTCTTTTATTGGGATTTTATGTTTGCAGTGGAAGGCTAAAATGGAAATGAAGAGAAGAGAAGAGAAGAGGGTGTTTTAAGGGGTATGTTTTGCCTTCTGATAATAAGGAAGGGGTTGCTTCTCATCCCATTCTTTACTTATATACCTATTGGGAAAAAAAAGGAAAAAAAAAAAAAAAACCCCTTTTTTGCTGGTTTATTGTCATCATCTACACCGATCCATTTGATTTCCAGACTTATGCATTGAATATCATTATTATTTTGATGTCTAATATACAAATAATATTACTTTTACTTCCAATTTCTTTACCAGATACCATTTTCTATACTTTCATTTTTTCACTAATCTCTAAACAAAGCAACTCTTTTTTTTTTTTTTTTTTTTTTTGAATCTTCTACCATTTTGTAATGTGAAAACAACGCAGTCTGTCACACCCATCTCCCGTCAAGCTTCTGCTGCCTATTGCCCGTCAAGATGTCCCTAAAACCCCGTTTATTTTTCTGAGTTTCCAGGCACACGGGGCATCATCGATCGCCATTGTTTCGATTAATACAATGTTCTTCTGGTTTAACTTTATTCAATGCAAATGGACCCAAGAATGCTCTCCCCCTCTCACCTCTCTGAATGTTTGTATTTACTATAAACGTATATGGAGTTTGAACAAACATTAACTTACCGTATCATACAGTGTTGCCCACGAGAACCCTTTTTTTTTTTTTTTTTGGGTTCTTTTTCTTGTGGGGGGGGGGGGGGGGGGGGGGGGGGGGAGGATTGTCAATCACCGCCCAAACGTAACATACATAAACCGATGTGCATGTACTGGAGTCAGCTTGAATCGATTACTACTTTCTGTGACATTTACTTTAACACAATATTGACCGCTTTGATTACCTTGGAAAAGTGGAATCAAGGATGAGAAACAGACCAAGTCTTCAAGTTCTTTTTTAGAAAAATTATTATTTATATTTCGGTTGTTGGGGATTGTTGATGGTGTGCGTGGTTAGCAATTGGGGCACCCTTCTTCGTGCGACCCACGAAAGGAAATTTGGTCTTTCCCCTAGTTGGCTGGCTTTAAAAGTATCCTTTTTACGTATTAAAACTTGCATTGCCTGCAATCCACCTTTATGATTTAGAAAAAGGACAAGTAATGGTCACAGCAGTCTTTTCAATCACAGATTGGCCCTTCGATGCATGTTTGGGACTGGCGTCTGGTGGCTTGGAATAGCGGGTAACGTTGGTCGGCCAGCAGCCTGCCCGTTAGTTGGGGGCGTTGAATGATAATGGGGTGGCAAAATATGCATAGATTAAGGTCGAGATAAGTTAATTCTACATTGGAGGATGCTGTTCTGTGCTCTTATCCCCCAACTCTCTCTCTCTCTCTCTCTCTCTCTCTCTCTCTCTCTCTCTCTCTCTACCTTGCTTCAACATTAGAGTTTATACTTTGAGTTTCAATTCATCTAATGTGGCGAACAGCCATGCCTTGGGGAACTCTGACATAGGATTTTGGTAAGAAGCACTTACATTCCACTCACATTTGAATGAAGATTATAAAATACTGATATAAGCTCCCCAAGGAGCAGATTGAAATAACATCAAGAAATGAAACGACAAGAGGAAAAAGATGAAAAAGGGGGTTTTCCCACTCAAATCCCACTCGCCAGGAGTATTAGAGACAAAAAAATATTTGTCACAATTTAAGGATCACTTTTGTCCCAGAACCTATACCCCACTAGAACTAGATGCATTCATCAAGTATCTGTCAACTAAAAACAATTGAAATGTTCCGCTTTTGCTTATACCAATTACAACAGCTCAGTACATGCTTTTCTTGCTATCAAAGTTCCCTTTACGGGTAAGGCTGCGGAAAGACTGAAGAAAGGGACTGGAAAATTCTCCACCAACCGATATCTTACCCTTCAAAATCCCTTAATAAAACCTCCACATGGAAAAGAATGGAAAAGATTCTCATCAATTAACTGTGAAACCTACGAAGAGTTCAAAGACTATTCAAATGAGAATATGAGGAAAAAGGGCTTGAGATGACAAATTGGAAAAAGGGTACACCAAAAAGACAGCAGCAAGAGAATGAATGACTCCATCCATGCCTGCCTCAACTAACTTAAAGATGGTTAACAGCAGTTTCAGTTGAACTGCACCAGTTATGCCCTCAAGGCAAAGTAAGTAGAAGATACCATTGGCAATTTTTAGCTTCCTCTTCTCAATTTCCACTCAAATCCAGCCAGTGTCGTATCTTCTTGCATTTCCCCCCTCTATCCAAACTGCTTGTTGTTCCCAAAAAATATCCCAACTCCCAAGATTGGACCTTGTTTCCTTGGATTAGAAAAATGAATAAAGTTTATCCTTAGTAATTGCTCGGCCAATTGATCTGTTGATGCTGTGGCTGCTGGTAAACACTGGCTGTGGATCCCACCATATCAGCAGGACCAGCCATTGCCTGAGACTGTTGCAGAAGAGGATGAACTGTTGCTGGTGCTGTTACACCTTGTGCAGGGTGATAGACACTGGAAAAGGTGCCATGGCCAGTCTGTGTTGGGGTGAAAGTCACATGCTGCTCTTGAGGAGGAAGGTTGTGCAAAGAACCTGCTGGCAAGCTGGACACATCTTGACCAGGACCAGTCATCCACACGGCCAAACCCTCACTCTGCAGAAAAAGCAAATCCACTGTTGTTACTGTCAAATACCCTTTCCTACAACTACAAGACAAACAAAGTGCTGCATGACAAAATCATAATGAAACACTGCCGGAAAACCCAGGATAAAACTTTGGTACTACAAATCTTCAGACAACCAGCATTGAGCACACATTATTGGTATCTCAAACTGGTATTTGGTGATATTCGGTAAATGGAGTAGTTTTTTTTTTCAGCTACACAAAATACCTCTGAAAACTGGTCAAACAGAAAAGATCTAAACGTTTGCCATGCAGAACCAAAAAGATGAGGGCAAAAACAAAGCTCAATAAGAATACAATATTCTACCTAGTAATTCATTGATCAAAGTCAAGACCATTTGATGGAATCCATATTATAAATTATAAAGCTACATCATGACAAATTCAAAACCTAATCAAAAACATAATGGCAAAACACACAGGAAAAAGAAAAATGGAGAAATGGCTACTAGCATCTGCAGGTTCCTAGCAAAGTAGACATGCAAATATTATCATGGATGTAATATTAAATTGCATCTTCCACATCAGCAATGGCAATCACACTTCTAGACCCACCAACAGTACCACCACAACTCTCTTTTCAGGCACTGTAACTGTCATTACCATCTTATAATCAGGCCATCTCTACTGCCAGTTCACTACCATCACACCATTGAACAGCACTGCTGATTCAATAGGTACTCCACATTGAGAAATGGAAGAAAATCTATGAACAAAAAAAAAAAAAAAAAAAAAAAACTTATTGCAGCCCTTGGTGCTGCCACTAATGCTGCTCCAAATAACAACTTGAGTTGAAAATTTATTTGAAGGTCACCAAAATAAATCTCAATTGCACTGAAACTAGAACTCTTAAGGTATTGTAAATATAGAAGCTTAGAAAATTTTCACTAAGAGAACTCAAAGAGAAGCCAATAATGGCCAGCAACCAGGGAGGAAGATCAAAACTCAAGAAAACCATAAAACCTAAAAGCCTGATTATTGCTTTTGGGATCTGGTTTTGACAAAGAATTGCATGATTTCTATAGATAATGTCATAGGGGTCATTTCAATAGCAGGGTAAACTAATCACAGAGAAATATGAAAGTAAAAATTATAGGCCTACCTGCTGCCCAGTAGTGTAGACATTGTTTTCTTTGAATTGGGATGCACCAAGATCCTCATTTGATGTTGAATTTCCTCCTGCTGATGCTAAAGTGGGATTATAACCAGCTGGAGAAAACCCATATGGGCCATAGCCACTTGGCACTCCGATATGCGTTGTGTTCCCAGTATAAGTTCCAGGTTTGAATTGAGGAAGCGAATATTTGACCCCTGTACCAGCTGCAACTGGTGGAGATGGATATGCACTGCCAGCTTGTGACTGATGGGGAAATGCACCATTGCCTAAAAATTGATGTATTCCTGGAGGTGGAACATAGAATGGAGAGAAGAAATGGCCATAAGGAATGTAGTTTGGGAGATAATGGGGTATGTGCATCCCAGCTGGTGGACGAAAGACAGGGACTGGTTGCTGAGTCACAGCCATGGAGCTTTGCATGAGACCAGTAGTTTGATTTGTGATTGGAGTAGGACCTGCTGCAGACAGAACGAAAGAATTCCCAGCCTGCAAGTAGACATTTACAAGGATCATGTATAATACACAGAACTTGCCACCAGTAAAAAAGTTTCAGGAGAAAAATTCTCTTAAGGATACTTGAAAGAACAGAACTTTGTTTGAGCATGCATGTGCATGGTCAGCATAGTATGATGTCCTAAAGATGGGGAGTTCAAACTGAACACACCATGACCAGACAGTAATACTATAACTGGACACTAAATCCTAAACTTTATAATAAATCAAATGATTACAAAAAGCAGTTAAACAATCAAGACCTCTTGTGGAGTCTGGGAAGTATGTGAAGGCAATATAGCAACATTCCCATTATACTTGGCAGCAACTCCAGGCAAAGGGAAGGGGGAAACACGACCATCACTCTCAGACACAGGATGGTAAAATTGCGCATAATAACTCGTGGGATCAACAGGTTGCTGAACCTAGACAAAGAAATCATCAAATTACCCACCAGTAAACAGTCTCAAAACCATTTCTGTCACAGAAGAACAATAGTTCATAGAGATGCCCAAGGTAATAGTTATGCTGACAACATCAACAATCCAAATTACAAGAAAAGATTTAGACCATATAATTCAAAATTACAGCCACAACAAAAAATTTAAATGAAAACAAGGTATAAACAGTGCATCATGATGAAATCAGAAAGATGGTTGATATATAAATGAATGACTGCAACATAGCCAATGAATTAAATAAAATAAATGAACGAAAAGGTTTCAAAGCTTACCACAAAGCTAGGAAGGCGAGAAACATCACGTGATGGAGATTCTGAGTTTTCAAATGGTACAACCTGGCCACCTAACATTGAAGGTACAAAACCAAAGCTGTAGCTTGGAGAAGTATGGACCACCGAGTGTTGATAGCCTCCAGCCAACAGTGTAGTCTCCTGCTTGGACTCATGGTATTCCAGCATTGGGTTGGATGAGACGTCGCCCTCAGCTGCTAAATTTCCGGGTAATTGCAATGTGGATTGTGGATGATTAGGATAAGCCTCCTCCTCAGGAGTCGACAATGGATTGTGATTTCTGCATTCCAATATATGGTAGGATGCTTACGTATTTATAAGAAAAACAGCAAAAGAAACAGATGATTCTCTGAATGTTATATACAGTAAATAGAGTTATAAGCCAGTCAGAAATCTAAACAAAGGTTGTTTTTGCTGTAACACACTTCCCAAATTGTGGGGGCAAAAAAGTTCTTTTAAACCAGGTAAAACACAGAACTTGTCAATAAATTATTCTTGGAAGATTCACTAACTAGAGAAAACAATGAATAAATTTGTAGTAAACAACAGGTCCTAAATTCCACTTAAACTGATCACCATTATTTAATGACCATTATAAACTTGTGGAATATATGCATACACAATACAGTATGGGGGAGTACAAATAAAATCTCATCACTTGGATAGACGATGGTACCAATTTTTAAGATCCAATGCTAGAACTGCTGGGCCAAGAAATGCCTGAAAACCTACCTTACAGCCTGATCCTCAACATTTTCTTCTCCGCCTTGAGATTTGTCAGATGGAGGTGTAGAAGTCTTGTCACTCTCTGGCCCATTAACATAGCTGGGTGGTACCCCAAAAGTAGCATCAAAACTTCCAAAACTCAACTTGCTTCTTTCAGATTCAGGGACATGGATGTGATTTGGAATAATAACATGTTGACGCTGTGGAAGATGCAACTCCTCCAGCTTCTTCTGCAGCTTAGGAGTTGAATCTTCTGAGTCAAGAACAGTTGATGTGGGCCTTGACTCTGCACTGGGTCCAGCTGTAGCAGTAGGAACGTCAGATGAACCTGCTGTTCCAGCCCCCTGAGGCATATTAGTGCTTGTTGGCTTTGGTTTCCACTCCTTATTGAGACCAACTGTCAAAGAGAGAGGGACCATTCATTGTTTGTATCCCAAGCCAGCATAGATACCAATGACAAACTGAAGAATCAACAAAAAGCTGCCATGTTCCGAAAATCTTGCCTTCCAAACTCCATTTTTTTATTTTTTTCCAGATGCGTCACATTTCCACAACTAATTGTATGACCAAGAACATTCCTAGTTCTACAGCAAGCAACAAAAATGCAATATCAAGCATACTCAATCTTAGAATCATACATCCCAAACTCCAAAGATTCTAATGCTACATAGTTAGGTTTTCAGTTCACAGTTTAGAGACAGCTGCAATTTAGCTCCACTTCAATGTTTTCCTCACAAGAAGAAGGGGGAAAAAACCTATGCCCTGAAGCCAGCAATAAAATAGACAAAGGGGCAATAACTGGAAACAAGTATCATAGTTGCAGAGATTAAATATATTTATCACATAAAACTGACTGTTCCCAAAGGAACTCCTTTTCCCAAGTTCAATTTCAGATGAAAACAAAAAATCTCACAGAACATGATAATCTCAAGACAATCAGCTGAAACAAAACCTAATCATGGGCTACAATTGGAATTCTAGAACAATATCCAATGCTTTACCTGGATCTTAAAATTTCACCTTTAATGGAGCTGTCACACAAGCACATCAATAATTTCATACCAACAGAAGACCAATTCAATACAAAAGTTAATAAACATTCATACCTTTCTGGGGGGCACCTGTCTGTTGTGACCTGTTACTGTAGTTAGAAGAAGGCCTACTACCAGAAGAGCCTCCATGGCCTGATGTGTATGAGGATTGTGAAGAGTCTGTGAGCTGACTCTTCCCAACTCCTTGGGATTTACTTGCCATCTTCCCTTGCACCACAGTGGCACCCATCTCCTGAGCTGCAGTTAGTCACCAACAAAGTATGAACAACACAGTAAACAACAAAAAACAATGAATAAGTTGACATAACTTTCTCAAAGTCCTGACCTGATTTCTCAGCAGTACTTGCTGGATGCAATTCACCAGCAGTTCGATGATTTCCCACTTCTCGTTTGATTCTGCCCACTGCACCAGGGACCCGCAAATCATTAGATGGCACTAGTACAGGATCTGATGATGAGAAACAGACTGTTGAAGAAGATGCTGGAGTGACAGACACTGAGGAATTACTGGAACCTGGCACAAGCTCTACATCAGTGTCCCCTGTTCCACATTGCATGGGGAGAGTTTTGTCAGCATCAACAGGGGGCACTGCACCTCCTAATATACCAACACCAATAGGTGATGAAGTTGCTTCATGTTGTTGTACTCCACTTCCTTCAGGTAAACTGGTGGCATGTACTTCACAAGGACTTGCAGCTGCTACATTGGAGGAACCATTGGCAACAATAGCACCAGAGCTGAAACAAAATTAAGGTAATTATTGCAGACACCACAACCTCCTACAGGCAATACCATAAAAGCTAGTTTAATTTGAAAATTTCACTCACCTTGCAGAAAGTGCTGCTTCTTTACTTTTCTCGTGAGAGGCTGGCAGAGAAGAACCAGCATCCTTCCCTGCTGTCTGATTTGTACTGCTTTCCTTTCCAGGGCCAGAATTCTTATTACCACTTGCATCTGACAAAAGCTCACCCTCAACAGTCAGCTAAATGACTACAGTGGACCTTAGTCATACAACAAAATACTTGCAATCAGACAATAACACCAGGCAAGTCAAGTGTTTTCATGTTCTGAGCCACAACAGTTTCAGAAACAGAAGGTTGATTTAATGCTGTTAAGAGCTTTGTGTGCAAATCTCAGCCCTTAGACACAAGGCCCAGATGCACCTCAGCACAGTCAAATGCACATATTTTGAAATCAAACTTCTTCTTGTGGCTTATATATAAGTTATTGAAGGGACATAACAAGGATAAAATTTTGAAACGACGGTAATTAGCTATGTAATTAGTATGGAAACCACAGACATAGCACTAAGTTACAACATTTACAGATTTAATGAGGATTATATCTTTCCCACTTCTCACTTCCCTAAACCCCACAATGTGGGAGTCACATACACTGGGATGCCCTTTTTTTCCGTATCATAAGGAAAATCTTTGGGATCAAAGCTTAGTTGCATAATAACCAAAGCAAGTCTTAGTTGTGGTTGCCATTTGTCTCTTAAGCCTTCCAGCCCAAATAGCATGGCAAGGAAACTACATCTTCATGGTGTTTATTTATGTTTTTCTTAGAATATGTGCTAAAAATATCATTCATTCTAGCCATGATACATTTCATTTCAAAATGTGCACTCCACTCTGCTCAAATGTAAGCCATGTGCCCGAAGTCTAAGTAATGGCACACAGTTTATCCCTGACATGAATGTGCCTCCCCTAGCTTGCCAAAGCCACATTAATCATACAACCTCAGGCACTCTTGTAACAATGCTGGTTCAGGAAAAACTCAGCAAAGAGGTATCATTAGCATTTTATAAGGTGTATTCAACATGCAAGTGTACACAAATAGGGAGAATAAAAGAACACAGATAAAACTGCACAATATCTAAGAAAGGATCAACAAAGCAATTGTCACTCTTGATAAGCTGTGCTTTAGTATGAGTTCTTTACCATTTAATGAGTGGCGAGGTGAAAAATTTGCCCAACCACCCCTATTCCCTCGCACTTGTGTGCCAGGTTTCCGCCGAGAATCCCCAGATTCCTTGCTATTCACATTCTGCAACAATCCAATTTTATTAATTGATGTGATATTAAAAAATCAATGCAAATTTGAACAAAATAAAAGCAATTTATTACTCCACATGCATTCACGCATAATGACACATCGGAAATGACGACATATTGGAAAATCAAATTAAAGAAGGAATCCGTTCTGCTTCTTTTCATAGGAAAAGCCCCAGTCTCTATCACCAACCTCTTCATCACATAACCGACCCCCTATAACCCCTCATTCTATCTCCTTGTCCTTTAACAAAATTTTTAAAGACCACACATACAAAAGAAGAAAGCAAACCAGAGACGCATGACTGTACATACCCTCCAAAACGATATTTTATGCCAAGTTTCAAGGGGAAAAAAAAAAAAAAGAAGAATTTACCTCTTTTTTCTTGTCCCGTTTTCTTTTGACTTCATGAAACGGATCTACAAAACAATGTAAATACTATTATTTCTCAAAATAAGGAGAACGAAGATTTTATAGTTTTCCAAAAGGAGATTCAGTACTCAAAAAGTGTCAATTACACTTTATCCTTTTGCGATTCTTGCTCCCTACTTAAACAATTTAACTGTGATATCACAATCAACCCATTGCAACTATACAACCAAAAAGTGATGCAATATGCGCTAAAAACCCACTTCTTACCCATATTATTCTAATCTAGAACATCACAAAAGAACTTCAAACAGAGTTATTTGAGTAAATTTTTCTTAGAACAAAAAAAAAGTGAAAAAAAAAAAAAGTTCTGCTTCCAGATATATATAAAAAGGGGTCACTAACTGCAAAATCTAAATTTAACCCACCAATCAAAAAAAAAAAAAAAAATAAAAAGCATCACCCTCGAAAAAGAAAACACAGAAATAAGCATAGATAGAAAAAAAAAAAAAAAACCATCAAAGGAAATCAAAAACCGAATTCAATCCCACGTCACGCAGCCCATGTTCAAAAACCCAAATCAAAACAAACCCAGCAAAAAAAGAGTCTATTAAAATTGTATAATCAACAATCAAAACAACCCAACGAAACCCCATGCGAGCAAGAACCAATGAACTCAAAGCTTAAAGCTAGCGCAATAAACAACAACGAGACAAAAAATATTATCAAGATTGATTATGGCAAAAGAGAGGGTCACCCTGAAAAAGAAGCCTTTGAGCAGTTTCATTGGGATCCATGGAACACTCCTTGAGCATTGCATAGATTTCTTCTTCACTGTGACCGCTGTTGATCTCCTTTAAGGACTGGATCATCTTCCTTGTGTTGCTCGGAATTGAAAGCTTGGCCCCAGTACCGCTCATCTTCACTCACCCACAACTCTCTCCGCCCGCCTTCCCTTCTTACCATAAAATATTATAAAATTCTCACTTATATATGTATATAAGGGAGCTGGAGAGAGAGAGAGAGAGAGAGAGAGAGACAGATAATGAGAGTTGCAAGAAGTGTGATTTTGTTATCGATGGTTTTTTTTTTTTTTTTTTTTTAATAATAATAATAAATTTTTATTGATCTCTATGGGAAACGGAGAGGAGAGACGCACGAAAGAGAGGGACAACGGGAAGAAGGCACATGTCAGTGTGTTTTTATGTATAGGGTTTTGTGTTTTTTTTTTTTTTTTTTTTTTAATAATAATACAGTGAAATAAACGCTATAACATAAAATTAATATATAAATCATTAAATAAATTACGAGTTTTTCATCTCCATTTCACTGTATGGTCAAATCATTTTTTTTATATTTCTTGTTTTCCTTTCATTTTTTATTATTTTTATATTTAATTGTCTTTTTTTTTTTTTTTTCTTTCATTGATACATTTTATTTTCTTAGTTCCAATAATTAAATTATATTATTACTAGGATATATTGTTGGTAGGAATAGAATAAAAAGCATAATTTAAGAGGGATTTTTTTGTTCTACTTCTTATTTGGTCTCGTTTCCTGCAGCTCTCGGAGTCTCTTCTAGACTTCGTGCGCTCTTGGGAGCGCCGTACTTCGCTGGTCTCGCCTGCATGATTGTTCCATGGACTTGCTTGTCCTGGCAGCCGGTTCTCCTCGGTCTATGCATTCACACATGTTGTCAGTGAACATGTTTTATTTATTTATTTATTTTATCACACTTAACACTCATTAAATATCACCTCCATGCCGTTCAAATTTCTTAATTAAATTACCTTTTATGCCGTATTTACCTAATTGAGCACGTCCCATCTTCGACCTACAACATTTTTTTTTTTTCCTTTTCTTTTGTTTCTTTATTTATTTATTATTATTATTATTATTATTATTTTTTTGCAGTTCGCAGGTCACATGCACTACATACATACATGAGTGGGAACAGAGTTCACCATTTGTGATCTAAAGGCCCAACTTAAAATAGACAAAACATAAAAAGGTTACAACTTTACGAGGGATGAAATAGGCAGGAATTTTATGCGTATGCACACAATTTTGATCACAAAAGTCTTCGCCAATCATGGGCCACGTATAGACATGCTCCCACGTTTATATAACCTCGGTCCTCGGTCCTCGGTCCTCGGATGGTGATTTCTGTCCTTTTTATTTTTACTTCAACGCGAGAACAAGCATAAAGAACGAAATGTGCTTGCAGTTCCAATGTCTGTCAGCATCCTCGTTCGCCTGACCAGCGCAGAATGCAAACTCACGCCACTTTTCAAGTTGTATCGACTAAAAACTGCACCGTATTAGCTGATATTTTTGCTTCCGTTTCCCCCCCCCCCACCAAAGTGACCAAATACTTTTAGCAATTTTGACTATACAACGTTTTTTTGCATTGAAATGACATAAAAATTAAGATGAAATAATAAAATAAAATTTTTAAAAAATTTATTTATAAAAATAAATTTTGAGATTTGAATATAAAATTATAATTTTTTTATTTTCTCATTTTTAGAATTAGAGTTTTGAAAAATAAAAATTTAAGTTTGATTAGCGGATATTTCCTGGGATGATATTAGTCCTTTTGGGTTTTTAGGGAGAATGTGGGCTTGAGGAAGAGTTATTGGGCCAGGCCCAATTTCCCGATATATTATATTATATTTTATTTTACTTTTTTGTTGGAAAGAAGAGCCGACTTTTAACCCTTTATATATTGTTCTTGACACAAATGGCCACCAAATTATCGGGAAATTTCTCTTTTTTTCTTCCGATTCCGAAACCTAGCTGTGGTTAAGGATTTCTGCTTACAGATCCAAAAATCGTTTAAGATTTCTGGTTTCGATCTCTAGGAAGCTCTCATTAGCACAATATCAATGGGTTCTAGGAGGGGAGATCACCTATCCGATGACGGTGCAAGCCCTGGGTTAGTTTGCTGATATAAATATGTTTATGCGTAGTTTGAATCTGGGATTTGGTGGGTTTTGATGGATTTCAGCTTTTTTTTTTTTTTTTTGGAAATTTTCGGTGCGCAGAAAGATCTTCATCGGAGGATTGGCTAAGGACACAACTATAAGTAAGCTCTCTTCACATGTGTTTTTGTTTTTTTGTTTTTTTTTTTTTTAAAATTTATTTTCCGTATGTAGTTACGATTGGGACTATTAGTTGCTTTTTAATTTAGAGAAGATGACTATTGTTGATGGATCTCTTTTTTGTTTTGATTTTTTTTTTTTTTTAAAGATACATTTGTTAAGCACTTTGAGAAGTACGGAGAGATAACCGACTATGTCATCATGAAGGATCGACACACAGGTCGACCCAGGGGATTTGGATTTATTACATATGCAGATCCTTCTGTTGTTGACACTGTTATTCAAGATGAACACATCATCAATGGCAAACAAGTATGTTCTGTCTCTTTCGTGCCCCTTTATTTTGTTCCTTTTTGTTTGTAATGCTTAGTTGCATGTGTGTGTGTGTGTGTGTGTGTGTATTTTTTTGGTTCCTTGGATAGATTTTGTGACTCATGGATTGTGTCTTTGATCAGGTTGAGATCAAGCGAACTATACCAAAAGGTGCTGCACAAACCAGCGACTTCAAAACCAGGAAAATATTTGTTGGTGGGATTCCAACATCAGTCACCGAAGGTATAAACTAGTAATCATTTTTTCAACAATGATTCTTCTGAGGTTCTATTATGTGGCTTATTTTATTGACTAAAGGTGTGTTTTCTTCCCATTGTTATGAATGTCAGATGAATTCAAGTCCTTCTTCTCAAAGTATGGGAAAGTGCTAGAACATGAGATAATATGTGATCATGCCACCAAGCGCTCTCGGGGATTTGGGTTTATAGTGTTTGATAGTGAAAAGGTAGTTGATAATATGCTTGCCGATGGGAATATGATTGATATGGCAGGCACTCAGGTGAGTTCAGGTTCTGGGTATGCATAAATTTAAATGTGTGCAGAGATACCATTGTCATCCTCAAGATAGCAAGATCATGTTGCACTTCAATCTGTTCTTCCATTCAAAAGAATGATAAGGATTGTTCTTTTGTTTTTTGTTGTTTTCATAAGTTTCATCATTTTTCCATTGAGAAAGAAGTAAGATGGAGAGTTCCATCCGTCGATTCATGGGCTTTATACCATGTTAAAACTTCCCCTTTGTTGAAGTTCATCATAGGCTTCTATTTTCTCACGGAAGGATGTCAAAAAATAATTTGTTTGCAGGACCTAGGTTAATGCACTTCTTTGTTGTAGGTTGAAATCAAGAAGGCTGAACCAAAGAAAGCCTCAAACCCTGCATCTGGTCCTCCATTTGGTAGTGACTCTAGGTCACGCTCATATGATGGTGGGTACCGGTTTGGTGACTATGGTGTATGGTACTGGCAGTTTTGGACCTTCTTCGTATAGGTCACTAGGAGGTTATAGCAGTAGGCTGAATTATGGTGGGTATGGTGGTGCTGCTGACTTTGGTGGAAGTTATGGGCCTTTTGGTGGAGGTGGCCTTGGTGGCTATCGCGGAGAGGCATCATTTGGTTATTCTAGTCGTTTTGGGTCCTATGCTGGAGGGTTTGGTGGAAGCAGTTTAGGTGCATATGGGCGTGGAGGTGGGGTTTATGGAGGTTATGGTGTTTCGAGCGCTGGTGCTGGTTATGAATCAGGCCCTGGGACCAGTTACCCTGGTCCAGGAGGACTGTATGGTAATAGAACAGGGTATGGTAGCGGTAGTCGTTACCATCCTTATGCAAGGTAGACATATATGCTTAAGTTTTCTCCTAGAAGTTGCTTGCAGGTTTATTAATTTTCAGAGTGTTGCATCTCAAGGATCAGTAGACACAGTCCCTACTGCAAGTGGCCACTATCTAGAAGATCAGAAGAACCTTTAGTTTCCTGCCTTCATTCTATGGCTTAGACAACCCAAGTTAGAGGAGCTTCAACCTAGAGCTTTTGTCAATTGAGCAGCATGGTTCCAACTAGAGATTTATGCTCTATATCTATCAGTATCAGTCCACTGTGGTTTGAATTTGCTTTATTGTTATGAGACATCATCTAGTTAGATTTGTATGGAAGTTATGACTGTTATTTAGGTAATCACATTTCTCGATAGATAGCTTATATTTATGTGCTATTACTTGATATGGCATGCAATTAGGACATAAGTCTGGATGGCCTTTTACTGATTAGTGCTTTATTATTTGCTGTCCTCTTCAGTTAGTAATGTAGCACACGTAGATCAGATCTCACCCATATTGGTTTGATTTAGTTCCCACTTACACACTCCCATTCATGTAATTTGGTGAAGTAATCCAAGACAAGATAGTAGGTTGCACTTGGAGAATTATCTGCCTGCTTTCTTTGCTTGCATTATTTTTTCCATTTTCTGATTTTCACCCAATTGCCAGTTTATTTACAGTATACACTTTAACTTTATGAGTTGTATTAATGGATGGATTGATAAGCAGGATATTGTGGTGAAATGCTAGCATGAGGTGCATGTGTTTTTTTTCTTAAAATCTTTAAAGTCTATTAATGTTAGGATTTGAATCTTGTTTTGCTGGAAGCAAGAGTCTAGTCATTCTACCACTAGAAGACGCAGCTAGTGGTACCAACAAGATACGTTTTTTGAATGCATGTTTGTGTTTTTCTTTTTTTTTTTTGTTCTCATGTAGTTAGATTTCTTCTGTTATATTTTTCTGATTGTGTCAATATATTATTATATTGAAAAATAAGGAGCAAATTGAGAATTTAATTCAGGTGTTAGAAAGTTTGCCAGTGATTTTCTTGCACCTGTTTTGTTTATTTGTTGAAGTATACACTTTACTCATGTGGGAAGGCTCCTTGAGCAAACAACTGGGGAGGCAAGAGAATAAGTAACACCTCAAGGATTGGAAATGCACAACACAAAACTTAGTAATTTGGGCTTTTCCTAACTGATGGTTATTGAATGACAGGGCACAGTTTGAACTTTCTTTTTCTTTTCTTTTGTGTCTTTTTTTTTTTTTTTTTTTATTTTGTGTTGAAGAGCATGGTTGGATCTGTTAGATTAGATGGTTTAGTGAAAAGGGCTGCATGGATTCCCCGATTTCAGAGATTCGTATTTTTCTGTAAACCTACGAGAACATCCTCTGGTAAAATTTGGGCAATGCGTTAGGTCCTTCTATACCTGATGTGATTTTCTGAATTCTCTAGCTTTTCGAATGTAGGGAATAGAACTGTCGACATGGGAAAAATTGAACTAAGGTTTTTCTGTGTAAATTCTATTTTTAGGGACACATTGTAAATTATGGATATTTGTTTTTCAAACCTAACCAAAATTATTGAGTAATGGAAATCACTGATGATTGATTGTGGCAAAACTGTGATTCCCTACCGGCGGCGATTGTGCGAGCGCCCCGATCGTCATAACCCATAATCGTTGTGAACATGTCAGAATGCTTGCAAGGATTGGTGCCTTTTCATGTAATTCCAGACTGAAAGTGGGAACTTCTGGCCGAGCTACCTTTTTCTCGATATTAAGGCCCTTCTATTTACTCTAAAAGAATTTCTGAAATAAATGTTTTCAATGGGTTCAAATTTCGGCTGCGCGTTAAATCATATATGTTTTTTCGAAAGTTTTTGTAGTGAAACATATGTTGGAAAACTAAGGTTATAAATAATTTTAGGTGTCATTTCACGCTGTAGGCTTATGTCATAAACCATGTATACTTTTTAAAATTAAAACAAAACGGTTCTAAAGATTTGACTATGGTCTCTTTCTTTGTCAAAAAAAAGATTGAAAATTTATAACCACTAACGGCAGTTCGAAAGTTTGATTCAGTCTTTACTGCTTACCATCCCCATTACACGAGGATCGGAATGCTTTTTTAACGAGAAAAAATACATTTGTTTTCTCTTTTGTCCTCAAATAGACATCTCGTCTCTTACTCCATATCCCCATAATCAGGATCTCCACCCGTCAACGAGCCGGTTTAATCCTTCTGTTTTTCCAAAACAAAGACATTCAGCGGCTAAAAGATCTATTTAGATTCGGTGTTTCGCATCCATTAATTCTCGACCGACCAGGATTAGCATTTCTTTTTTATTTTAATTCAAGATTGAAAATTTCCAAACGGCACGAAGGGCTACCATTATAATTTTCTTTTCAAAATTAATATTTCGAAGTTTAAGACCTACCCCTCTTTTTTAATTTTTATTGCTTTTGGAAAATAAAGATTCCAAACTCTTTGAAATCTGCCTACCTTCAGTGCTTGTTTCGATATATCCTCACGGACCAAGGATTAATATTTTTTTCACTTCTTATTTGTTTTTGACGTTGTCGGTTTTGGCCTTTCTGTCTAGGACTTCCGTTCTGATGGGGTCGGACCCAGTTGAGGCAGGCAACTCTGAAAGTGATGGCCGAAGAACCAAGTACAATGAAGGACCCAAGAATGGCACCAGAGATAAGGGAAGAAGCCAGGAACCTTTCTCATACCTGCGAAAAACCAACCGTAACGATTGTTCAAGGTTTTAATGTTATGCCATGGAAACAACACAACATTTACTGGGTTTCAATCTGATCAGACGAGAACAATGTCGTTTGATTCTAAAATCTCACCATTTCCTGCAAGTCATATCATTGTAAACCCAAAATGGAGCGAATGCTGATAGCAGAGAAAAATCAAGGCAGGTGACATGGATCTGCAACATAGGCGATGACCAGCAGAGGCACCACAAGTTCCAGCAGATGAGATTGGGGTGTGGCAGATATCAAACTAATGACTGTTGGATGATAGCAAACGTGTATACTTTCGAGTTGTAGCACTTACAAATTTGCTTTCCCTGAAGTACTGGTAGAATTCTTTCCAAACATCACCATTTGCTAAACATGCATGGAGGACAATGCCTAGCCCTGCAGCCAGTGATACCTGTTGTGTAATGGAATTAAGTTGGATGCTTTCAAACGAAAGCTAACATACTATGGTGTTTGGTAGACTTTAGACATCTTAATGGAGTATAAACAGAACAGTATAATAAGTTGATATCAATTCTGCTAGTAAGTGTAATGGGCTTCTTTTTAATCTTTGATCAAAAAGTCATGTTTTCTTCAAGAAAGAACAAGTCATAAACATCACCGATTCAATTGATGATGATAAAAAGGGAAAAGTGATGGGACCAGTTTCAACAGTATTTTTCAATTTAACAAGAACTCTCTTTGTTATCCTTTCATGTAAATCATGGCAGTTTTCATAGTGACAGGATAGTGCCGTTGACCCCAACTGCTTTGGTTGCAATGTTCTAAGGTAGTCTAAATCTACAAATAACTTCTCCAACCAATGTCCTCATTCAAAGGACTAGACACCTAACAACACCTTGCAATATCACTATAGCAAGCAAAATACCAAACAGAATGACTAGAAATGTAGCTGATACACCACAACACAATGTTATTTGGCGACCAAAACCTCACTATGAAACAGATAGTAAGAACAAAATGAAAGAGGCCCAAAAAGTAAAACACTTACCCAAGCAGTGAACTTTGATTCCAAAAAGTTAAGAGGCCATTTTCCAAGTTCATTTTCTTCAACAGGAGGTGGAGGTGGTCTCCACAGAACAAAATAGGGCAGAAGCGCATACGCACCACCAAAGCAGGAAAGCACAAGGAATGGCCAGACAGGAATCTTGCTTTTTGAACTGCATGTGTCGAATACAGATTAATAGTATTCTCCCTTAAGCATATAAAGCTACAAAATTTTTCATACTGGTACATTTTGCCATTTCTCCTTCAATCCAAACACAGAATCACTGCATTTGTCATTCATGCCAGTAAAGCATATTGCAGCCTTTATCAATTTTTTTTTTTATATATATGTGGCAAGAGGCCCCAGTCTGTACAAGTTACACCTCTTGTCCTTCTACTTCTCCCACCTATTGCAACCATTAATAACGACAATCCGACTGAACTTTAAGTAATCAAAACGAAGAGAAGTACATTTTGAGAGAAAAAATCCTTGTAGCTAAACAAGATCAAATTCAAGGATAAAGAGTTGAATTTACCTTCTGCCAGTTGGCAGTAGGAGCATACTGTACACCAAAGGCCACAAACCCATGATGTACCACAAAGATACAAGTACTTCGTTCATTAAAAAGCCATCATCTCCTTTCAAATTAAGCAGTTTTTGCAAGAAATACATGTCTCTGGACTGCAAAATGTAATAGCTCAATGATGGAAACGACATCATATCTAATGATACAGATAAAGAACTATGAATTGGCTAAAAGGTCTAAAGGACTAGGATCGGCAGTACAATTAATGCTTTCAATTCACAATCGATGAACTAATGGACTCCATTAACTTAAGCACAACAATTGCTTGCTGATTTTCAAGCCAGTAAAACCAAAAAAGCACACAGGAAATAATAAAAAAAAAAAAAAAAAATCAACAAAAAGAAGTGGATGTCATGAAGTACCGGGGTCTGGTTAGGAGTGAGGAAGAAAACGTAGTACAGGACAGCAACCCAGAAAGCCAAAAGCAAAATCGAGGTTGTCCAGTCCCGTCCCTCTTTCCCATTGGCTTCGCCTTCCAAGACTTCGTCTTTCTCGGAATCATTCAAGACACCATGACACGACACTTGAAGACCACCCCTCTGAGGAAACGGGAAACGAGTGGCTTTAAGTGAAGTAAAGCTTGTTTTGAGAAGCAAAGGCGAGAACTTGGGATTAGAGGTTTGGGTTTGGATTGGGAATCTGGGTCCTGGGCTGTGGAAAGCAAGAGAAGAAGCGTAGTTGCAAGACACGAGGCTGGAGTTCGCCAACATCCTGTACGGTTCCTAATCCTCGAGACGGCAGTTGGGTGGTCTGAACGACCTGTTCATGTTTTAATGTCATGAATTTGAAGATTGATCAAAGTGTTGGGTGTGATTACATGTAGGCAGGCCCCACCTCTGCAAAAAGTGTGTCCCACCGATTTTGAGGTATGTTTGGTTTATTTTATCGGATGTCTCTAGTGTAATTTTCCTTTTTTTTATTTTATTTATTTTACAAAATGACAGAGTATTACTCCTATAATCTCATTTTATTAACAAAATATAGAGATTTTTGCATAATCTCCCCTGGATTTTAATAAGGGTTATCGACAAGAAACGGTGCCGTGAAATAGCCTCATTCCCCCGGGTCCACCATTGCCATCCCTCTAAAGAAAGAAAAAAATTTGGCTCATATTAATCTTCAATTTTTGTTGAGTCTCTTTTTTTTTTTTGAGATACATACTTAATTATATTTATATTTATAGATCAAAATTAATAATAATTTTTATCTCAGTAGTTTAAATATTTTTAAATTTAAATAAGTATTATTTATATTTAATTTTAATTTTAATAACTTTTAAATTTAAAATTATTTTTTATATAATTTTTTATTTAAAAAAAAAAAAAAAAAAAATTTAAGTTTAAATCAATACATGAATATTTAATAATGACATTCTAATTATTTTAAATTTAATATAAAAAAAATTATTTTAATTTTTTATATAAATATAATTTACACATAAATTTATATTATATAATAAATAAAATTTATTTAAAATAAAGTACTCTTAACATAATCGCACGCGGAGAAAATAAACATGTAACGGCCAACTTTCCGAAACGGCACCGAGCCACGTACCCAGAAGGGCTACAAACACCTACACCTGAAGATAGAAGAGGAAGAAGAAGAAGAAGAAGAAGAAGAAGAAAGAGCCGTGCATTCAGAGGAGGCTTAAGCCCCAATTCGATATTGGAAATAAGAATATATGGAGGGACTAATGTCATTGAAATCAACACCTAGAGTTTCCTTCCGGGTCGCCCCGTCTCTCTGCCACAGACCCCAACTTCTCAGTCAGACCGTCTATGAACTCGCATGCAGGGAATCGGAATCATGTCCTTGTTACCTCCGTTCGAGCCGAGCAAGTAAGTCTCTTCGCTATTGTTTCAAGTCGATTTCTTTTTGATATTTGTTTATCGAAGCTTGGTGATTGTGAGTGAATTGGTCCTTCTTGGGTCTGAAAATTGTGACAAAATAGCCAGCGACAAGAACTAAATCGGCGACGGTTTCGATGGCGGGTGGGGAGATGGAGGAAGTGCGGCGCTTAAGGCTAAAGAATGGGAAGTGGATATGCTTCGAGAAGAGATTGCTACCAGCCAAGGAATCAGAATTAGGAGGCGGCCGCCGACCGGGCCGCCGTTGCATTATGTGGGTCCTTTTGAGTTCCGGATTCAAAACGAGGGCAATACTCCCCGGAACATTCTTGAGCAAATCATTTGGCACAAGGACATGGAAGTCTCACAAGTAGATTCTTTCTCTCCCTTCCTCTGGGCTTTTGTTTTAAAAATTTTTAGTAATTTGTAAATTTTTGGTAAAGAATATAGGTTTATAGCTTTAATGGTGCTCGTTTGGCAGTTGAAAGAGAGAAGACCACTCTCTGTGCTGAAGGAAACCCTGGAGAATGCTCTTCCCACCAGAGACTTCATTGGGGCTCTCAAGGAAGCCAGTCGTCGAACTGGATTGCCTGGTTTGATTGCAGAAGTGAAGAAAGCTTCTCCGAGTAGAGGAATCTTGAGAGAGGATTTTGATCCGGTTAGTGCATTCTTACTCTTTATATACTAGGTTTTATTTTGTTTGTAGTGCATTTGTGATCTAAATTTGGCAGCTTTCAGTGTTCTGTTATTCTTCAAGATGTTTTCTGAATAGAATGGTGACATAGAACAAGGTCTTTGTTATGTAGGCACGCATGTATCTGCTCCAAAAATGAGTCATGCACTTCCTCGTTTTAAATTCACAAGTCCTTTCAAAATGCTTATAACTGAGGCGTGTGGGTTTCAGATATTATGAATAACAGAGATTAGGGATCTTTACTGCAATCAGGAAAGTTGGATGATTACTGGATTTGAGATATGCTTATGCAGATGACTAGTGTCATCTCAAATTAGCTGTTTTTTTTTTTTTTTTTAATAAAGAAAGTCATCTATCTACTTTTTGAATTCATTATTGGCTGCATTAGCTCTTTACAGTTGTCATCGTCAACCTAATGTTTCTTGTGATAGGTTGAAATTGCTCGAGCCTATGAAAAAGGTGGAGCTGCATGCCTCAGTGTTTTGGCAGATGAAAAATTTTTTAAGGTAAACACATCAGGTTATCTTTCTGGACAATCCTTTTTGTGCATGCCCCGTGAAAATGTGTTTGTATATACACTTTCGTCTTTTTATGATTGTGGAATGTGAATTTACTACAGCCAAAGCAATTAGTTAGTTTCCTCTGATCTCCTTTTTCTTTTCGTGCAAATTTAAGGGGAGCTTTGAAAATTTGGAAGCAATAAGAAATGCCGGAGTGAAGGTTTGCTTTGTGAATTCTGGTTTTACTCTATTAATAATTTCTTTTGCGCTTTTTTATTTTTAGTGATAATGGCAAACAAAAAGCATCATTCTAATGTTAGAAAATAATGCAGTGCCCTCTGCTGTGCAAAGAATTTATCATAGATGCATGGCAGATCTACCTAGCCCGGATTAAAGGTGCAGATGCAATTCTTTTAATAGCTGCTGTTTTGCCTGATCTCGATATCAGATACATGATCAAGATCTGCAAGATGCTTGGTTTGGCAGCCCTTGTGGAGGTCTGAATGGTGCTTCTTTCATTGTTAATACATAGTTTTGACGTAAAATGTTTCAAAGAATCCTTTTGCTTCTGCGCAATGAAAAATAATTACCATTTATTGATTATATGGTTTTGGCCAAAATTTGTGGGTGCTCTAGTTTATAGAAGTTTATGAGTTATTGTTCAATAGCCAGATAAGTTTTCTTAGCATTGAATAAATGAACTTTTATATAGGGATGTCCCATGGGCTTCCAGTGTGAACTACTTAACCTTTTTTTTTTTTTTTGTGTTTAATCCATAGGTGCACGATGAAAGGGAGATGGATCGTGTTCTTGGAATAGAGGGAGTTGAGTTAATTGGGATTAACAATCGTAACCTTGGTATGCTTTGCTATCATTCATGAATATACTTGCTAAACTCAATAGGCAACAATCTCTTTGTCCTTAACATTTATAAATTGGTTTATTATTCGAAAGTTATGTATGATGCTTGATTTTTAAATTTTTATTAACTCTAGAGACATTTGAAGTCAATATTGGTAACACAGAGAAGCTTCTTCAAGGCAAACGTGGCCAACTTATCTCTCAAAGAGGCATAATTGTATGTGGTTCTATCTTAAGATGAACTGCTAAAGGGAAAATTTGCCTTTAATTATCTTTTGATTACAAAAGCTTATTTTGCTGGGTCATGTTATGGTCATTGCAGGTGGTTGGGGAGTCTGGGCTTTTCACTCCTGACGATATTGCTTATGTCCAAGAAGCTGGTGTTAAAGCTGTAAGCTCCATTAACTTCAATTCCACATTGGAAGCTCTGCACACATCCTGTTAATGGGCTATACCCTAGATGTCCCATATGAAAAACAAATGAATTTAATCGCTTCTCATCACTTGTGCTCAAATCACTAGTAGGGTTAGGATTTCTGTATCACCAAGCATCGGACTACATTTTATGTAAATCTATCTTAAAACATGGTTTAACAGGAAAATATCGTAGACATTTTGTGCATATTAAAATTGCCTTTAACTTGTTCTAATGTGCTGCAGGTATTGGTTGGTGAGTCAATCGTGAAACAATCTGATCCTGGGAAGGGAATAACTGGACTCTTTGGTAAAGATATTTCCATTTGAGTTCAAAATAGGGGAGTTAGGAGTGTTGTTGTTGTGGTTTTTGCCATAAGGTGAAGTTGGCTCAAGCAGCATTAGTTTTTGCCAATTTTCAACAATGTACCAGAAAATTTTCCTATTATAGGAATTAATAATAAGAACATGTTAAAAAAAAAAAAACATTGCAATGTTTGCACCTTCCCTCTCTCTGCTTTTTTTTTTTTTAAAAATTTTTTGGGGTTACAAATTGAAATCCCTAAAAAAAAAGAGAACATAGTTGCTAGGGTTAGAATATGAAACTAAGAGGTTTCAACTAGGGTATTATCCAAATTAATTGTACTAGAGATATGAGAGTTAGAAGACACATGAGAACACGATAGGTTTTTAAAGCCCTCTGGGTCTAGAGGTTTCATAGAGACCGAATTGTTGTAAACACAGGCCAATGGTGGTGAATGGTGATGGCATCATTAACATAAAGCCTACGGAAAAATGGGAGATGCTTTCATTGAATTGGCTCTCAAGGGTGTGAACCTTCCAAATACCCTGAAGGAAGCAACCCACTTTATACGCAAGGTCTAAGCATACCCTTTCTCTTTTGTTAAAAAAATAGGACTCATGCATACCCAAGAGCTAAGAGAAGACACTGGTAAACATTATTATTATTATTAGTTGGTGGGGTCAAATTCCATTTTACTTTGCGGGGAACTACAAACTCACTCTTTAATAATTACATTGCAATGCGTATACCATAACAAAAATGCATTACGATGCATAGAACTTAAGACATATTTTCGTTTATTATTAGCTTCTTGGATATCACCAAAAAGAGAGAAGGGGCAACAGGCAGGCTATTCTACCATAGTATTACTGGTTTTACATATGTGAATTAAAATTAATTAATTTGAATTGGCTGCTTAACAACCTTGAAAATCCCATTTAATTCAATTAATCAACAAGATAGTCTCCCACGAGTAGGATTTTGTCATGTGTTGAAAGACAATGGTAACTCAAGAGACACGCTTGCCTCATTGAATCTTTCATTACACGTTGAAAAACATATGCCTTGTTGAATTTGATGACGAGCTTGATCCCATAGTTGCCTCCTTTTCAAAGATAGCAAGGAAAAAATTTGGAGCTGCTTCTCAAAGTCCTCATTCACCTGGTAACACTAATGTTTCTGCTGTCAACAATGGCACTCACCTGGTAAAATTTGCTACCTTGCCTTTGAAGCTCATCTCAACCTTTGCTCAGCGCTGGGCCTGTGCAAGTTGTTAGACGTAATATAGCTTCTGGTGACAAAGAGGATTGATGATTATAGAAAAAGCAATAAGGAAGAGAGTGATTTTGGAGGGGAAAGCAGTCATTGTGTTCTGCTGATTGACAACCTTGACAAAGAACTATCCCCTTCAACTATTGTGGAGTTCATACGTGGACAAACTTCAGTCTCAGTTGAGGCACTTGCTTTACCAATTTTGTCGCTTGAGACATACACAGAAGGGGGCAATTGTGCTGGATTCCAGGAAGAATCTTGAAAAGTTAGGCGAATTTTTGGATAGCCCCAATCACATTGTCATGTCCAGTAATGGGAGGTACTTTTTTCATATTCAGGATCCTAAACTTGCTTATAACAGACTTAGCAGTTACTTGGTCCAATTGGTGTATTTATCCCTTTTGAATCTTTAAGTTTGTTAATGGTTCTTTAATCATTGATGCAAAACCTGACTGTATTCTGTTGCTGACTTTCTTGTTAAAATTTTACTAAATGAATGCCTCCCTGTTTTTTTTTTTTTTTTTTTTCTTTCGCTTTTAGCTTCATAAACCAATTAATAGTTGGATGTGGCACTTTGGATTACTGTGTGTCTGTTATTTCATCAAATGATTGCCGTTAATTCTTTGATGACCATGGGTGGTGACTGAAAAATTGTGTGGGCATGCGATTGTTAAAGTGCCGACTGGGACATTGAAGCTTAAGTATCAGGCAAATTTCACATATCTGTTTCAATAATGCACCATTATTTGTGTTGATTCTCCGTAGTAGATTTCTTCAATAGTTTAACATAATAAGATGGTGCCACCTGAGTAATGGAGAGGCAATTTCGCAGTCATGGCTTACTACAATGCTCCTATTATCGCTTCAAATCGGTCAGCAGATTGTGCAACTCTCTCGTAGTGTTTTGATCACAGTTCCTACTACCTAGATTCTATGTACTGGACTTCTATATGCAATTCATCTTCCTTGATTTGGCATTTATGTTGTGCAGAACAAGTTACAGGGTATGTGTGCCGGGACTCGCAATGGCTTGAAAGTTGTTCGTTCTCAGTCCAAGGAATATGGAATGGCAAAACGGCTGAGAGATGTGTTTGTGGAATTTGCTGAGCATCATCATCTGTTGCACAAGAGGCTAGCTATGACCAAGAAGGAGATACTTCAGTCTCCTATCTAGCGCAGCTTTTCCAAAGGAAAATCCTGCAGCGTTTTGTATTTAAGCATGCGTTTTTGTTTTCTGGGGCGAGTTGGTTGTGCTACCATGAATGATACCTTACTCTAATAGGAGTCCTCGAAGCCGTGGAAAGTGAAACTTCTGCATATATCATCATGAATCTCTTTCCATCCAGTTTATCATTTTACTATTGTTTCATCGATGTTATTCCTTAGTTTGGAGCTGCCATGGATTATGATCTCCATGTTAAGGCACTTTGGCATTCCCTGTTTTTTTTTTTTTTTTTTCCTTGTTGAGTGGGTCGGGCTTTGGTTGTTAATGGTTGGCACTACGGACCTAGCTGACGTCGTTTTTGCCAATCTCTGTGCATCTTCAAGATGCCAACGTCAATTTCTGAACCTCAAATAAAAAAAAAAAAAGAAAAAGAAGTTAGTTTGGCGAACGGTTAAAAAACTCAACCAATCGAAGAAAAGAACAACAGAGGCACAAACCAAACCCAATTCCACTTCTCACTTTTTTCATGTAACAGAGTTCTAAGATTTTCTTTGACACCTTCATTAATCAGAATTCACTCCTCATTTGACCTATCCGTCGACATTACAAAGGCCCAAAGGTAGTCTTCTCTTCCATGTTACATCTACCATTGACATCTGGATCTGAACTGTGTGTGTGTGTGTGAGCATCCGTGTGCGCATGATTCAGGCTATAATTGCGGCATATAGTTTCCAATTGCAAATGGGATTCATTGCATTGCAGGAAAGGGATGGAGATATGGGAAGGGAGATATTTAGTGATTGCAACAACAATAATGGCCGTTTTCATGAGGGGGACAAATGGGATCAGATTTGTAATAGACAGAGAAGAGTGCTTGTCCCACAATCTGGAACATGATGGCAACACCAATCTTCATGTCTCTTTCGTCGTCATCAAGGCTGACACCCCCTGGCATTTCGCTGATGAGGGCGTTGATCTCCTGGTATATCGTCATTGTCTCCTATCCTGCTAATCCATGGACCCCATGAATCACACTCTGTTTAATGTTTACTCTAGCAAAGGAAATATCAATAATTTGATTTCATGAACTTGGTTTGATTGAGGTGATCAGATAAAGGGACCTTCTGGAGAACAGATTCGAGAAATGCGTGATAAGACGAGTGAAAAGTTTGATTTCGTGGCTAGCAGAAAAGGCCTATACCGTTTTTGTTTCGCCAACAAGTCTCCGTATCATGAAACCATTGATTTTGACGTGCATGCCGCTCATATCTCCCACAGTGATCAGCATGCAAGAGATGGTGAGCGAGGCTTCCATTCTTTTACTCTTTGATTCTGCCAAATATTTTTGGCATAATTAATCCTTCAAATACATGCAAACAACGTAGTCCACAAGCCCTGGTTACAGTCTCCAACAAACTGAAATAGAACTAACTAGTCGTGGGATTTGTGCAGAGCATTTTGCCCCTTTGATGGAGCAGATAGCAAAGCTGGAGGAAGCTCTTTCCAACATCCAGTTCGAGCAGCATTGGATTGAAGCTCAGACAGAACGCCAGGCAATAGGTCAGACTTAATAATAGCTAAGCTCCTCTCCTTTCCGAAAGTTAAACATAAAATTCTTCCATTTTATGTGTAATGGAATCAAAGCCCGGCAGCAATTATGCCTTGCATTCTGCCTTGAACGCAGCGAACGATAACATGAGCCGGAGAGCAATCCACAAGGCAATGTTTGAATCAGCTGCGTTAATTGGGGCCAGTGCCCTCCAAGTCTACCTGCTGCAACGCCTGTTCGAAAGAAAGATTGGGTTGTCCAGAGTTTAGACTTCCTCATAGATGGGCGCAACGGCTTCCAATGATCAGGCAATATTGCTAGCCGTAAAGTCTCAGCAGAAATTGTTTTCCACTTCCTGTCATCCACGCAGCCTTGGAAGTCTCTGTTAATGAAGTGAAGTTGGCGTGTTCCACTTATTTGTTGATTGTCTATTTATTCATTGACTGCTCCTTCACAACCTCAGAATTTTGATTCCTACACTTCACACTCATTTCTTAAGATTTTGTACTGTTAGTTTTTGTTATGAGAGTTTCGTGAACTGAGACTTTTTTTTATTTTTTTTAATCTCAGAATTTTACCGTGCAACCCTGACTCTGTTGATTATGTGCAATAAAACATCAATGTTCCTTGGAGACGCCTTTATTCATTAGATATTAGCAAGTTGATACACACGAGCAAATTGCATCGCTCAAAAGAAATGATGGGGCAAGCTGCTTGAACAAGTGTGTTCAACTCATAGCACATATCAGAATGAAAAAGAGCGCTCGGTGATAATCCATGGGTATAGGAAAACGGAAAACAACATTGTGATTTCATCACCTTTAATTCCCCAGGCCCACACCATCACCAATGCCTAAGTCACAACAAACAAACAAATTCAAGTAGAACCCATCATAGCTTCTGAATACAGCTCCAGTCTTCTGGGGTTACATGAGGGGAGGCCAGGTGTAGTTGAATCAAATTCTTCCATAAAGGTCTTACAAGGTAAGGGCCATCCCATTAATCTGCATGACCAGTTGTGATGCAGCAACACCATTTTCTCTGCAAACCAATCAAGCATTTATCAATGTCAAATAAAAGCATCAGCCTTCACTAAATATGGGTATTACAAACAGCAATGTTTGTGGTTTATAATCTGCCAGGGAACTCTTGGCACGGTAAGTAGCATTAATTTAGCATTCCACATAAAAGAAAATATTCATCGGTAAATACATAGATATCCACTTAAGACATGAGCAGGGGAATAAAATGGTGTTTAGTTTTGATGCAAAGAGGGGACATACAAGTGCTTAAAAGGAATGATAATTTTTCCGTCTCTCTTCCTCTGCTGGAAAAGTGGAACAAGTTAAGGAAACCCTATTACTTAAGAAGCAGAGAAGAAATAGTCTAGGCTCAAAGTGATAAAATGATGAAAAGCAGGCTAGCAGGCTGGAAGTCACATTATAGGAGGGCATAATTTACAAAGATTCAATGAGAGTTATAAATTCAGATACGTCCTAAAGAACATAAAAGAATTCAAGAAGCATAGAAAAGCAACCGAATAATGTTTGGCTGAGACAAGTTGATGTCATTAATAGCAGAAGAAATTCCCAAATATCATCAAACAAGCAGAGTCAATGGGTAAGCACAAAGAAATACTTAAACACTAGTGTATGAGAAGATAATGCACTAGTTCTCAATAACACAAATATTTTTCTCTTTAGTTAGTTGTATCACCTGGAATACAAGAATCTATCTCAGCTCCTGTGCACATTAGGGCATAGAAACAAAAATGCGAAAAAATAAATGCATGCACAGCATTTATGCAATCAAAAAGGCAACCAATGTAAGTTATATGAAGGCTGCAACTTACAGATGGTGGCTTTACAAAAGTAGCAGGGGCACCCTGCTTTACTGTGGAATTATTTTTTGTTGGTGAGTCCGGCTTGCCACCAGTCTTTTTTTCATTCCTAGCCTTGTTGAATATAAATGTGAATCCCTCAGCTGATGCAGGGTCATTGACATCCCACTCACCAAACTTTGGCAATGGCTGACCCTTCCCCTGTGGAAAGTCACTCAAAAAGTCAGTCATCACAGGAAACAATAGCAACACAATCATATAAGGCAAGGAAAAATGGCTTCTTTTAGAAAGCTAAAACTCTTGTTTGATGTTGAGAATAAGTGGTATAACAAAGAAGATAAGGGCATTTATATGGACCTATAAAGGTGATGCAGGTCCATGAAACTGGACATGGCTGACATAAAAGTGAACCAATTTCAATATTATGATGCATGCCGTGTAGACAAGTGGATGCTTTCAAGACATTATATATAAAGAGAAAAATAAAAAAACACTAAGCCTTTGACCTAAGCTTTGATTATATAAATCAAAGTAAAACAGATCAATCAACTACTTCATTTCACCTTTAAGATACACTGCCAAAAGATTTATATCAAATGGTAACTCTATGGAAGGGCTCCTGAACAAACCACATTTGGAAGAAGGGTTCCTCCAAGGACAGGCAAAAATCATAGCCAAAGGGGAATCAGTGATGAGAGATAACTGACTCCAATTGACTTATAAAATCAAGCGCAATTCAGGAAGAAAACCAGGTAAATTTATTTGTTTTTCAAAAAAAGAGCAATGCTTTATGGTTCCCAGCTGAATCCTGTAAGGCCACATAGGTAAGAAAATAAACCTGATCCATCTATCAGATAAATCTTCACCAAATTGAACTCCTTGCTGTTTGATAACTAATAGTTTCTTGACTACAAAAGATGGTGCTAGCAGTTGACAGTTGCAGGACTGCCCAATAGTTTGAATTGAGCCTTGTGCCAGCAGTTAGCAATCGCATTATTGTTTATGTAATTCTTTTAAAACCCCCATCCACAAACAAATTGAAAAAAATCCAATAGCGTCACAAATGGTTTTCCCACTACCGCTTTTGGCAAACATTGAGACCAATTCGAAACAGAAATTTAATTGGAAAATTGCAGATTTCCAAAGCAATAACAATCCTTTTCAAGAAAATTTTACTAGGAACGCCAACAACAACATTCGAAAGTAGATTCCCAAGCAAAGCAAACGCTCCCCCCCCCCCCAAAAAAAACACACACACACACACACAAAGACACGCACAAAATTGAAGTCCTAAATCTACAAGCCACGGCACCTCCAGGGACACAATGGCCATTAAATTATATAATATGTGGAAGTGCAATACAATGTGAATCCGTACCACCATGATTACGAGGGAGAGATGTTCTGCGGGAAACTATGGAAAGGGGGAGTGGTCGTCGCCGACTCTTTCGCCTCCGTAGAGAGCGGTGTCGCACCGGTGCTGGAGAGAAGTGCGATCAACGCGGGGAGGGGTGCTAAAAAGAAGAGGAGCTGACCGTGCGTGTACCTTGAGAAGAAATGGGCCCCACAGGAATTTAAAACGGGCTTGTTCGTTAATGACGGTGCTCGCCGTTTTGTTTTCAGAAAGGCAGAAGCAGACGCCACCGCCACCACAACCCACACCGAAAGCGTATGCTGACAACTCGGAAACATAAAACTCCTGGCATTTGAATTTTAGTTTTAATTAATTAATACACATCTTTATTTTTGAACCACTCTTTCAATCTCTCCCAGTTTCATTTCTTTGTCAGTTCCTTTTCAGGCTTTTTATTTTTTTATTTTTTTAACCAAATAAATCCCATCATCAAAAAACTGATTGAATTATATATTGATACAAGAGATTAATGCAATCTCTTACCATTACCATATTTTCTGGGGGAATTTTCATTTTGCAATTATTGTAAAATATTTATTTATCAATGTATAATTCTATATTGTGGAATACATTATTTTTTACTCTTTTTACATTATCTTCGCGTAATTGTAAAATTACGTACAAGGAAAAAAAAAAATAGATTTATTAGTACTTTTAACCTATTATACTTATTAGAGTTTAATATGCTATTTATTTTAAAATCTCCTTCAACAAGACAACAATTTAACCCGTGACAGCTCCGTTACTCGTGAAATGTAACTATAATTTCGAAAGTGCAAAAAGAAAATTAAAAAATTAACAGAATCTCTCAGATATATTCTTGCACTTCAATTCAAAGAGAGGAAAAACGTGTTCTTCAAATCATTATTTATGAATTCTACGATTAAATTTAAATCCATGTTCAATAAATTGCAGTTATTTTTATTTATAGATCCTAACGGTATATGTAAAAGTTTTGAATAAAATGTTCGTACATAATTTCAAAAAATTGAAATTAAAAATTTCGGAAGGCGATTCAAAAATCTTATCCAAGGAATTTCAACATTATTTCTTTTTATTGATAAATCCCAAGTCCCAACGGTAAAGTTTTTTAAGTGAAAATATTGTGGGACTACACTTTCATCAAAAGTGTTGGGACAAAAAACAAGAAATCTCAACGTAACATTGGATATAAAGAATCCCAAATATTTTTTTTTTTTTTTTTTCAAGAATCCCAACAGAAAACTACCGATGCACCGGACCAACGCGCGTCTGCAAAGCAACAATGCCACCGAGCGGGATTGATTGAGCCTTGCACACAATTTCACCACCACGCTGCGGTAGTCGTGGCAAGCTGTGCTCTTTTCATTTGGATGCTTGCTGGGTCTGCATCATCGACCCACACACATCAAAAAGAATGAAGCTACTTGTAAGCACCATTAAATTGTAGCACAATTGGATACAACAGAGCGTGTTACACTTGGGGGAAACTCTGAAGGAACAAATGCAAGACTCTGAACAAAATTCTTTTTTTTTTTTTGAAAGGGGGTGGGGTGATATTTTCTATTGATAGCTATTTAAATAAAAAAAGAAAACACATCTAGTTTATTGAATGGCGAAAGGAGACGCATCTTATACAAGGACCCACCCTCGAGTTAAAGCCTGAAGAACAGAAGCATAAACAGTCACAAGAACGGAATAAGTGTTCAAAGCTTGGTATGAATGAAATCTTCATTGAAGAAATGAAATGTTGCAGCTTTTGCTTTTCTTGATGCATTGTAAAATACAAATATTTTTACCCCTACATTTTTCGTG
The DNA here is from genome assembly GCA_037832345.1 of Rhizophora mangle. Taxonomy (NCBI): domain Eukaryota; kingdom Viridiplantae; phylum Streptophyta; class Magnoliopsida; order Malpighiales; family Rhizophoraceae; genus Rhizophora; species Rhizophora mangle. The sequence continues at coordinate 545,808 of JBAPLJ010001937.1, read as the reverse complement.
TGAAGAAATAGACCAAGTGAAGAAGGCAAATGCATCAATATAATTATTATGGTATAAATGCTATTGCTGCTGTGGTGTCCTGGCCGAGTGAACTGTATCATGCAGAGATGCAACTCACAACAATATCGTGTGCGTAAGATTTGTTACTTACCCAACATAAGAAGCCCTACAGAAGCTCCACAACTAGCGCGGATGCACCGCCTCCCCCATTGCAAACACCACCAACACCATATTTCCCCTTTTTCTGCCTCAGTACCTAAAATACCACAAGTACACACGTGTATGCATTAATACTGGAGACAAAGAGCAATTTATTTAATGGAACAAAGTGGTAAATTTGCATAAGATCAAGAGATCCGGCAGAACATACCCCCAAAAGTGAGACCAATATTCGAGCTCCACTGCAACCAAGTGGATGTCCCAAGGATACAGCTCCACCATGTACATTAATCTTCTCCTGTAAGCAGTTAAAAGTGCTTCTTTAATATTCCACTTTAAAGGTCTTGTACAATGCTGATAAAACTTGAACAGGACATTGTAGGTGAGGTTGAGAAATAAAACTGCAAATGCAGCTCATTCTGTGCATTTAATCAGCATATTGGCATATGTCAAGATCTCAAAACACACAAAATGCTTGCACAGATGTGTAACTGCAGAGAGTAGGGATGGAGGAGGAGGGATATGGAGAAATTAAGCTGAATAACTCACTGGATTAATTCCCAGCAGCCTCTGATTTGCAAGAGCCACAACCTGCATATAATGTCATAATTGAGCAGCTTTAATCTCATACAATGCTAATTATACCATACCAGAAGCAGTGTAGAGATAGCTTACAGAAAAGGCTTCATTTATTTCATAGTAATCTATTTGTGAAGCATTCAAGCCAGCATTTGAAATAGCTTTAGGAATTGCCAGGGCAGGAGAGGTTGTAAATAACTCTGGTGCCTGTACAGTGAATGACGTGGTCATCAAAAAGTGAAAACCCAGAAAAAGTTAAATGGCGTGGAAAAATAAGATGAAACCCTTTTCCCTCAATTTAAATGTTCAGAAGGCACCCCTGCATACTTTAGAATTCTACTTGTATATGGATTTACCTGAGCAGCATCACCATATCCTGTGATTCTTGCAATCACCTGCAGTCCAAGTTTAACTGCTTTCTCTCCACTTACAAGAACTAAAGCAGCCGCACCATCACTGTTAATGAAATTGCATAAAAGCCACCCAGAAAATCAACACAAAAGCCACTTAACAAATTGACATGTAACAAACAACTTAACCACTTACATAACAAAAATTCTAATTCATTGAGTAAAAAAAGGTCAATCAAAGAATAGTGACAGCCAAGAAAATCCATTAAACATCTAGTGATTAAGATGTCCATGGAGATCATGACAGACTCTGCTTGATTTGATTAGCAATTGCAAAAGACTAGCACCTTATGCTAGAGGCATTGCCAGCTGTAACTGTGCCCCCATTCTCTTTGAAACTTGGTCGGAGCTTCCGTAATTTTGCAGCATCAAACTGACACAGGTTAAAATTCACAAGTTACAGAACTCAGAAGAAAGGAGGGTGGATGAAGAGAGAACACTTTGCAAATGGAAGGAGAAGAAATTGGGTGGATAATCTAAAATGAAGTTGCAAAAAAATTACATAAATTCTCCACTTTCTTTAGATCTTGAGGTAAAAGAAAAAAGTAACTTTCAACTAATGCTAGACATTAATCTTGTGAATAAGCTTGTTGACAAACTGAAAAATACATGTACCAAGAAATTTGTGCGCGTGATTCAAAGAAAAAACAGGTACCTTTCCTAAACCTTCATCCTTATCAACAATTGTTGAAGGTTTTCCTCTTCCTCCAGAAACTTCGACCTGCATGACATGAATTTTAGATATAAGATATCCAAAACAGCAGACAATGGTAGAATCAACAGAATTAATACTAGATGCCTAACTGGAACAATTTCCCATGCGAAAGCACCACTGCCTTGAGCAGCAATACCACGCTCAAAGCTCTGAACAGCATAGTTGTCCTGCAAAAACCCCCAAAATACTTTTCAAAAATTACTAGGAAAAGAACAAAAATAACTTGATGATTGAGTTCAAAAGAGAAATCCACAGACAATCTAAGAAAGACAATTTTATTGTGTGGCGATAGCTTTGTAGTAAAGGTTAATGGAGGAGGGAAGATTTATGGTTTGAGGTTAAGGGCATTGGCAGCAGAAACTACTATCACTGTGTTCTCAGGGAGGCATGTCTGACTATGGTGTCCCTGGGCTGCCCAGATACAGGAGGGATAGCAGAATATGGTTAAGCATATGAGAGGACATGGTCCAAAAATACTATAATTAACAAGCATTTCATAGTACCTGCTCCTCCCTTGTTATTGAATGATTATCTGCACATATTTCAGCACAATTTCCCATTCCAAAATCATTATAAACATCCCACAAACCATCTTTCATCATTCCATCAACAAGTGTATCATTGCCAAATCGAGATCCCTTCCTGCTTATAATGATCGAATGAGAAAATCTGAAACAAATTTTTCAAATCATATAGCTATTAGTGAATTGTGACTCTAACCTTGCTTCTGCCAAGTATTTAGGCACATTTGACATGCTCTCCATGCCCCCAGCAACAACAACATCATTGATACCCAACTGTATACTCTGTGCTGCAATCATGGTAGCTGCAATATCCCCAAGAGAGACAAAAGAAAAAAAAAAAAAACACAGCACAGTTTAATTATGATTCCTTAAAGATAAAAAGCAAATGATGTTACCAGTTAGGTTCACACCTTTCATCCCAGAAGCACAAACTTTGTTAACGGTGGTGGAAATAACTGAATTAGGAATTCCAGCACCTAAAGCAGCCTGCCTAGCAGGAGCCTGCCCCAAATTTGCACTAAGAACGTTTCCAAAATAAACCTCTTGTACAAGTGATGGGTCAACATTGGCCCTTTTGAGAGCAGCTACAAGTTGATAAAGAGGAACATGTGAGGAGAAAAGGAAATTATGAATCTCATAAAAGCAGAGATAATTCCACTATGACACTCCCAACAAGCTTAGGCTGTATTCAGACCTTCGATAGCAATGGATCCAAGCTTGATTGCAGACAAAGATGATAGTGAACCAAGAAATCCACCCATCGGTGTACGAGCAACACCAACAATGCAAACATCTACACAAAACACAAATGAACAAGAGTGAACAATAAGGACAACAGCATCCTATTGATGCCATTATTAAGTTCATAAACTGGCACGCAGAAAGACCTCTTTATTAATAGAAAATCCACCATAACCGAAAAAAGAGAACACAACAACCTAGAATTCATATCTTGGAATATTGGATTGGTACAATAAAAAACAACAATACAAATCCTCGGATATATCGAAACGGAGAAAGCAAAGAACCTCTAGGCTTTAATTCTGATGAAGCTGCCGCGGCTGGAGCCATTGAGAACTACAAATAATACAAATCTGCGGAAATTGAAAACAGAATTACCCCTTTTGGTTTACTCAAAGCCAATCACATGGGCACCGATAAACACAACAAAAATTTCCAAAAACAAACACAGAGCTCTAGCAATTGAGACAACCCTCCAATTACTCTCGCTATGCTTATGATCTGACACACACAGTTTCAAATTTAACAACCCGTTATTTCAAGAAAAGACAGTAGCGGCAAGGTTCAAAAACGAAAAGAAAAAAGGATTAAAAAAAAAAAAAAAGCATGCGTATCAATTTGCCTGCGCCAGAGAAACTTTCTCGGCAACCAAACAAAGGAAGGCGAGAAAAAACACGGCATTGAAACAAAGATAACAAAACATTAGATCTAAGACAAAAGCAAAGGTGAAGTGAGACGACAGAGAAATATGGATTACATTTGCTTTAGGAAGTTTGGAATGCTCTAGAGAGAGAAATGTGGAGACCGATCACCGTTGCCGTAATGTTTCTGTTACCTGCTGTGTGTCTTTATAGGAAGAGAAACATAGAGGAAACTTGATCCAATGGCGTGGGCGGCTTTTCATTTTTTTTGTTTCTTTCTAATGCTGAAAATTTGAAGATGCGGTTGGCCTCGTAAGCAGGAACAATTTTTTTTTTTTTTTTTTTTTTAATTGGGAGCAACTGCACAATTTGATTTTTTTTTAATTAATTTTGACTGAATTTTTAATTTTAAAAAAAAACTTAAATATCAATAAATTAAAATTTATCAGTTTTGTAAATTTTACACTAGAAATAATTTTTATAATTTGTATAAATTTCACATTTTTTTCATAATTAAACAAATAACTCAAGAGTTATAAAAAAAAATTTAAATTTATAATTGTGCTCAAAGCATCAGCCCAATTTTCGAGGATAACTTTGCAGATGAATTCCTTTTAATTTATTCTCTGATTAATTGCTTGATTAATTAACTTGAATACTAAGAATATGAAATTAACTTGAATAATCTTTTAACGTAACTCAATCCACCTTAAAACGAAAATGTTGACCGATGGATTGCCCAGCCACGTGCCACGAGGCACTTTACTACCAAATATTCTTAATTTTAAAAAAAATAATAATAAAAAAATTTTGACCAGACCTTGTAAATCGCGATTAATTTCGTCTCAATTAACCAAACCGATGTGGGAGACTGTACTTTTAGAATCAGAATTTCGTCACGCAGTAGTGTAAACAATGAAACGAAGATGAAAAAAAAAATATATTTTTTTTTTTTTTTGCAAACATTAAAATAGTTCCTTTTTAATCTATTTAATTTTATCGTTTATTTTATTTTATCAAAAATTAATCTTATTTTTTTAAAATATTTTATCTATAATAATAATTAATTTATATTAAAATTATTAATTTTATTATTTTGATTATTCCCTACTTTAATCAAAATAAAAAAAAATATTTTTTAACAATATAATTAAATAATTTTTTAAAATAAATTATATCTCGAATTACTCTAATTTTTTTAGACTTTTGTGAATTTTATTAGCAACTCTCCCTAACCGCATCCTTTCACGGTTCAACTGAAACAAGGCATAAAATACAAGAACAGCGAGTCAAAGAAAATGGGAATTGTGTGCACGGCAAGTGCATGGCAAGTGTTTGGCAAGTGGGACTGGGAATAATGATAAGTACAACGCTAAGTGTATCGCGTGACGGAGTACTTCGGCATTCCCGAAGATTTTGGGCCAGCGAAAATATTATTGAAGAATAGGTCGGTTATAGCCTGAACGTGAATTGCAATCCAATCCAATCCAATAAAAAAAAGATTGGTGTTGTATCCATTACGCACGGCGTTGATGGCATGCACCTAAAAACAATAGCATTAATGGTGAGCTCAGAGTAATTAAGGTCCCAAAGTTGACCCTGTGAGCCAGTAATGGAATCAGGGTGGCTGCGTAACTAATTCGATTGACTTTGTCGAGTTCTTTAGCCGTCCGCCGAGTAGAGTTAGTGCAATTCACGGGGAAAAAGTTCTATTTCATTCTCCTTATTTTATGGGGCTGCTCGCCGTTTGAATCTCAACCAACCTATGCAATGCGAGTGCAAAAATAAAATTATTTGTTGACAATTCAGCGCCCATTTCCGTAGAAATTGCACCTCTCATCAAAATTTGTATCACGGAAGCAAACTAAAATCAGATCGAGGATGTTAGATTGGACTCAAGCAGTTGGTTTATGGTTGTCAGCAGAGACTGCGTTGGAAATGTCTGCATCAAGTATTAGCTGCCACTCCCCCGCGCCTGGTGGTTGGTAGTTGAGGAGATCGATGAAATCTCTACGTCAAGTCAAAACAAAATCTTGAAAATTTGTCAAAATTAAATTGCGTTTTTTCTTTTTGGTCCTTTACAAAGCATTTTAGAGAGTCAAGTAGGGGAGATCAACAATGAATCAATTTAATGTAATATCACCTAAATAATTGAATTCTGGCGAATGAGAAAGGGATGGAGACTAAAAGCTACTGGGGTCTAGATGAAGTCAAACTTGCATCATTAAATGATAGGAATGCGACGCAGACTGGAAAAAGGGAGTCCCCTCCGCACCTACCCAACTAGATAGAGCTACAGGCTTATTGCCATACACGGTTCCGAGATTTAATATGGCTGTTACGCGCCGTTCAGCGCTAGCCCAATTTAGTGCCTTGAGCCTTGCCCTGATGCGCTTGAATTGAATCGGATCTTTGGAATATATGGACGTCAGTAACTGTTGAAACCTTCGTTACATTTGCCATCAGCCAAACAATGATTCTGTGTTACGAAGGAAAAACAATGGAAAACTCTATACATTTACAGAAACGTCTCCTTAAATGCAGCCACGTACCCTTTTCCGGGATCCTGTTACAGCGCGCCAAGCTCATATTTTCCTAGCAGGAAAGTGAAGGACAATCCAAATCTATGTTGCGAATGCAATTTGTTGGAGCTTTCTGTGGATATTAACAAAAAAGGGCTTGTAAGGATATTGAAAACTTGACAAATGAATCGAAGAACAGAATGCACGAGAGGTTTTGTTGTAAAGTTCAGGATCATATTCATATCATCTTTGCAAAATTAGACTTGTATCTGTCTTCTTAATAAAATTTGATCTGATTTATTAGAAAACAAAAAAAAAAAAAAAAAAAATCTTCGCGAATTTATCAAGTTTCTTCACTCGTCGCATTGACCATAGGAACAGTGTCAGGAAAACTCCATAATTTTCAGGAATTCAAGATTCTGTGCCACAGCAAATGTAGAAGAACAATGATATGGTTCAATTTGTAATGTGAAAGCTACAAACATTGTGATATGTAGAAGCTAACATGAAGAAAATGGTAACCTGCACCAACAAATGATCCATTCGAAATAACTCTATTCCGTCGAATGCTAAAGATTTCTCCAAGGTTTGTTAGGGTACCTTCCAAGGCTCCATGCATGGTTTGCCATCCGTAGTATTATTGCTTTCCTTGCTGTGCTCTTTCTTTCTGACTGCTGAAGCGAAGATTTTATCTTTATTGTTAAAACTGAATTACTGGTAAACTTATTCTATGGACACTAATAGAAGGTGAGTACCTTAGGCATCCAAGCTCAGTGTTTGAAGCTCTTGCATCAAATTGCTTCACAAAATCTTCAATCCGTTTGGACACTGTATGCATATGGTGGAACTTCTGGCCCGAAGTATGATTGTAATTACTCTGCGGGACTCAATGTCGAGGCCCAACAAGCCCAAAAAGAAGCTGCTGTTCTCCATCCCTGTGCGGTATGCTCCCATGTCTTTGTTGTAGTTCGCTAAAAGGGTAATAATAATTGATGAATATCAATAAAACATTGATCGTTTTTTTTTTTTGGGTGGAGATTTTAAACGTGTACTTATTTCTTTTTTTTTTTTAAAAAAAATTATTTTTAAAAATTTATTTAATTTTTATTTATTAATTATATATTTATTTAATTTATCATTAAAAAAAATAAATCTTTAATTATTTGTTATTTTATACTTACTTATTTTTATTTTAATATAAAAAAATTTTAATATTTAACAAAAATTTATTTTAATTGAATGGTATTTAATTTTTTTATTTTTTTAATATAATATTAAATTAATTTGACTCAGTTTTTAAACAAGTCAAATTAAAAATATTTTGAATTTACTTGTTTTTTCTTTCCCGGTGACATGTCCTTTTTCCTTGTAGCACCGTTGTGATGAACTATCCCATGTCTAAGTATAATGACACTTTGTTAGAATTTATCTATTAAATGACTTGGCCTTTTATAATAAATTGCAATCCCGGGGGCTAAGATGGGGATGGGATCGGGACTTTTTATTGTAAATTTGATGTCAACAGTAGTCTTTTTTTTGCATGAACTTGCCCATTAGGTTCCCAAAGTACTCATGTCAGCAATTCAAAATAAATATTGTTGTAATATATTTAATACGTGAGAAAGCCTTAATCTCCATTATGTTAACATTGCCCTCGTCGTCACCACCGACCAGGCCTTGTGTTTTCACGTCACAACCGAAATAAAATATCCTCATCGTTATCCTCCAAGTTAAGTTGAAAACATACATTACAATTGTTCCGTCGAAAAAGGACAACAGAGGGTCTCAAAAACTGGGTGCGCGCGACACGATACCTTGGCGGCGAAAGTAAAATTAATTATTTAAAATGTAAGGGATTTCTCAATAGGGCTCTGTTCTAATCCTATTACCCCCCCCCCCCACCAAATGCATAAAATATCAATAATTAATTATTAAATAATATAAATGATAATAACATCCTGATTAGCGGCCTATAAATAATAGATGCCATTTGATTAAGGGTAACCCAAAAGAATTGAGATTGAGAAGCGGACTTTGTTGTGTTTACGGTCGAGAGTGATGTCTGCTTCACAGGGCAAATGGACCAAGGTTTGTTCGCTTTTTAATCTCTGTTGAGTTTTGTTTTCTGGATCCGTTTTTGTATGTGGATTATACGTACAGCGCCAGCGGTCTGGTCCTTTGGTTGGATTTTCTCGTGCCAGTGCTCTGTTTTCGATTCTCTTCTTAGTTCTGTTGGACCACTTCCCATTTTAACATGGACTTTATTATCTGTGCTTGTGCCAATTTTTTTGGTATCAGCTTGTCCAGAAAGGAAATGGGCCTGGAGCCAGAAGCTCACATGCCATAACTCTGGTAGGACACAAGGCATATGCTTTTGGTGGCGAGTTCGCTCCACGTGTCCCCATCGACGACAAACTCCATGTGTTTGATCTTGAAACCTCAACGTGGTCCGTTGCTGATGTCTCCGGTGATATTCCTCCGCCACGTGTTGGAGTAGCAATGGCCGCTGTTGGGCAAACAATTTATGTGTTTGGTGGCAGGGATGCTGCAAGTAAAGAGCTTAACGAGCTGTATTCTTTCGACACAATTACTAATAAATGGACCCTACTATCAAATGGTGATGAAGGGCCCGCTTGCCGGAGCTACCATTCAATCACATCCGACGACCGCCACGTGTATATCTTTGGTGGGTGTGGGGTCGCTGGCCGGCTTAATGATCTGTGGGCCTACGACGTGGTTGAACAAAAGTGGGTCAAATATCCGACACCGGGGGACAACTTGAAGGGCAGAGGCGGGCCTGGACTTGCTGTAACCCAAGGAAAGATATGGGTTGTGTACGGTTTCTCTGGAGTCGAGATGGATGACGTGCATTGCTTTGATCCGGCCCAAGAAACCTGGGTTCAGGTGGAGACCGGTGGTGAGAACCCAACAGCCCGAAGCGTATTTTCTACTGTAGGGAAGTAGACCCCAGTGACTTGGGCCACCTAGGTGCTGGGAAATTTACCAGCGAAGCCTATGCACTGGACACTGAGACTTGGGTTTGGCAGAGGTTGGATGATGGCCCGGTTTCTGACCATCACCCTGGCCCGCGTGGATGGTGTGCGTTTGGTGCTGGTTGCTTGAATGGCAAGCAGGGGCTCTTGGTGTACGGTGGCAACTCTCCTAGCAACGACAGGCTTGATGATATCTTCTTTTTCACTCCTTGCTTTGATGCCGTCGATTAGTACCGATGTGGGGCGATGACGTGGGTTGCTGATTGTCGATTAATGTTTGGCAGTGAAGACAAGAGGATCTAATTGACGCACTTGTACTTTCTCGCTGTTGGTATTCAATTGAATAAGCAATCTTTTTGAACCCATGTGACTTTCTACAGACAGTACCCTAAACAATGTCTTTAATTTACTATGAGTCTAAGGAAACGGACGAAGACAAGCAACACAAGTCCATAAACAATCCAATTTTTTCCAAGTTTATCGTGGTGATTAAAAAAAAAAAAAAAAAAAAAAAAAAATACAAAACTGGACTGGGGCCACGTGGACAGCGACGGTTTGGTGTTACGCTCACCGACGATTCCAACATCGCCAAGTCCCAATAATCCGACGGTAAAGATTTTCTTTTCAATTTATTTTTGCACCCACCATTATTGATATTTAGAACCAGCCGGTCTCTTTGTCTCTGCTGCCATTGTCTCTTTTGTTGTTTTTTTTTTTTGTTTATTCATCAACTCGATTAGCCTCTCTCCTTTCTTTAATTTATTTTCTCTTTTATTATTATTTTTTTGTTTCGTACTAATACATAATTTACATTATCAGCCTCTCAGTAGAAGTTCAACATTTGACTGGTGCAGCGTCTTCAGGCCCTCAACAATTGAAAGCTGTCCACGTACATACCTACCCTCTCCAATCTCTAACTTTTTTTTTTTTTTTTTTGTTAGCCATACTGGGCTTAGAGAAATTTTCTAAATATGGTTTGCAAACTTCTATCTAGTTCTGTATCGGTTCCCTCCCGCTTCAAAGAACTGATCATCACTGCCATGTTCCTTTCCTAGTTTCTCAACTTAGCAAGGCCACCAATTTGCTCGTTGAAAATAAGTTATTCCCTGTTTCGCTTCATCCAAGGGCCGACTTTTGGCTGCATTTCTCTTGAAGAGTCGGCAAATAAAAAAGAAAAGTGACAATAACGAATGTGACGCATCACCGAGGAGATAAGCCCCTTTTGAAAATTCTTTCAATTAAATCTTAAATCATTTTGACTTTTTAAATGAATTCTAAATCTTTGCTTTTTATTTCACCCGGAAAATTTTTTTTATAGAAATTAGTTAAACCGTTATTTACGCTACTTAACACATTATATCTCTCAAATAAATCCATAGAAATGCCACAAAAAAAAAAAAAAAAAAAACTTTAAAAAATCGTGTGCAATATATATATATATATATATATTTCAAAAAGAAAGAATGGCCTGGAAATAAGGTACACTTCAGAAAAACGGAATGGCCCCACCTCGTTCCACATGCTTCTCTCTCTCTCGATTCCTCTCTATCTCAAGTTCCCAAAGAATTTCCTTTCTCATCATCTCATTACTCACTCGTTAATAACTAAAAAAAAAAAAAAAAAAAAAAAAAAAAAAAAACCTAAAAAGGATGAAAGAAAACTGCAATCAAAACGCCAATCTCTCTATCTTTTTCTACCTTTTATCTCAATAAGGAAACTGTATTAGGCATTCTGATTCACGCTCTAGGGTTTACCTGTTTGGTTTGTTTCCTTTCTTTTCTCTCTCTGTTTTTTTTTTGTCTCCTGTGACTGCATTCTTGGATAACGGCGCCTCCTCTTTCGAAGGTATCCGACCCTGACGGCGACGAAGTTGCTGTACGCAGAGGACATGCAGCCCGACGTCACCGACGCCCAGCTCTTCGAAGCATTCTCCGACTTCAGTACCCTCGCCTCCGTCCGTGTCTATAGAAATTCTTCTTTTTTGGATAGTTTTTGGACTGTACTTGATTCTCAGGCGATTGTTCCTTTTTTAAAAAAATTAAATAGGAGGGAGACTCATAGAAGAAATACGCAGATTTTTTTAACGTTTTTATGGATATATTTAGGTATTATAGGTCAATCAGCCTCAATAATGTTTTGACTAAATTTCATCCAAAAAAATTCGAATGAAATAAAAATTAAAAATTTAATTAAAAATATTAAAAAAAAAAAAAAGTTTTAAGATTCCACTTATCTCATCAACAAGAGACTTGCCTTTGGTTGCGGCAATATGATATGTGAGAGTGACTCCTTGTTCGTATATCAAAGTGAGAACATAAATCGCCATTAAAGCACCCTAAGAAGCCTACCATGAAATTGAACGCACCGCGCAAAAGTAAAGGTCACTCAAGTCAATGCTCTACTTCTACGTGCCCACTCACTACCCGGAAGTGACAGTGTGGCACTATCCACGGCATACGGTGTCCTCTCGACGGCCCGATGGAACAGCAGTGAATGAGAGTCGACAAGGGTGTATCTTCCCACACATTGGATCCGCCACTAAGGCGTCCTTTCAAACTCACTTCTTCAATTGAAGAATTATGTACGCCTCCTGTGATCACTCATACAGAATCTAATAAACCAGAGGTGGAAGATTTCCATTTAAGAATGTTTCCTTAAATTTTTAATTTCCATTTTATTTTCTTTTCCAATTTCCACACAATCTGAGTCGAGTAAAGTTGCCTAGTGGAAGATAAGAAACGCGTAAGGTGAAGTTGACAAAAGCTTGACAAAAATTTAAATTATACATATATTTTTTGAAATTTAATTTTTTAGCAATAATTAATAAATGAGTCTAAGAATGAACTAAATAAAGTGTACATACAGAGTGGTGAAAAATATAAAAAGATAATATTTAAAAATTTTATACTTTTTACTAATTTTTATATATTTTTTTTCAATTTTTATTTATATTTAATAATTTTCGTAAAAAATATTTAATTTCTTTTTTAAAAAATAATTTGATAAAATAGCGTCATGACAACGTCATTTCAAACGGATCCATGTCAGGTCAGTGCTCAGTCCCCCTGTCATCTCCGATTGAAAGGAGGCGTGCCAACCACCAAGTGCCAACATTTCCGCTCCCATGCGCGTTGACCTAAGCTCAGTCAGTGATGACTCTTCTTTTTAGTTTTAATTTTCACGCATATGACTCTAAGAGTCGCTGGGTTATGGCCTATTATCTTACGCCATCTCTGTCCAGCAGTCATATACGTAAAGTCCGAGTCTTTACAAGGTTGACCCAGAAACAGCAAGCACAGCCTCCAAATGGAGCTACCAGAGCAAAGTACATTATCTGAAAAATCCATGTAAAGGTATCTCCATTTAGAGACACTGCAGAAGTTTAAACTTACAGAGAAGTGACAAATGGCAATCTTAGGACATAAAATCCAATCCCCATCTTTCCCGAAAAGAGCAAGTCCAACGAAAGGCACCCTTTTCTTTCTTTCTTTGCAATATGTCAGAACACACAGCCTGTCCTTCCACCATTTCCCAAAATTCCCAACTCGCAATTTCATGGAACACGAAGATATTTTCCCGCTTGACTTTTAACACTTGAAAAGCACGAAACAACTGAATTCTATTCTCATTAAAACAACGACAACAACAACAACAACAGTAACAACAAGAGGAGGGCAAGAAACAACCTCTCTCATTACAAGGGAAGGCCCTCAATTATCTTACAGCCATATAATTATCTTGCTGTGCATTACATTGATCCCTCTGTTTTCCTCAATTATACATATAATTATAACCCCTTTAGCAACCTTAAGCGAAACGAAAAGAGAAAAAAAAAAAAAAAAAAAAGTTAACAAAAGGCCTAACAAAGTTAATCCTGAGTAGTAACAATAGTAATACTAGAAAATGGGGGGAAAAGAAAAAACAAAAGACCTACCTTGAATTACCAGAGCCACCTTTCCCTACTCCCATCTGATGATGATACCCACCGGAGCCGTACATGTGTCCCTGGTGATGCCCCATCATCATCACCCCGCCATAAATCCCCTGACCAGGAGCACCATTAAACCCTCCCCCGGGGATAACCCCGCCACCCGAGCCACCACCGCCAGAGGCGGCCCCCCCACCTCCGGACCCATCAGCACCGTCCTTCTCTCCCGGCCTCCCCATGGAGCTCTTCTCTCCCTCCATCTCCCTGTACTTCTGCAAGTAAAACTTGAGGGGCTCCACATAATCCTCGAACCCAAGAGTGGTCATGGCCCACAGAAGGTCGTCGCCGTTGATCGTCTTCCTCTTCTCGCGCTGACACTTGTCGGATGCCTCGCCGGTGATGAAGCTGATGAACTCCGACACGCACTCCTGCACCGTCTCCTTCGCGTCTTTCGAGATTTTCGCGTTGGCCGGCAGCGCTTTCTTCATTATACGGCTAACGTTGGCGATAGGCAAGAATCTGTCCTGTTCCCGCGCCGACAGCTCGCTGTTGGCGTTGTTGCTGTTATGTCCTCCAGATTCATTGTCCGAATCCGCCATTAATCAAAAAAAGAGAAAAAAAAAAGATGACAAAAAAACCAAATTGAAATTCCAAAATCTGAGAATTTTCTTTGGGAGCAGATAACGGGAAAGGGCAAATTGGGAAAACAAAAAAGTTCGCCGGAATGAGGAAGAAGGGGGACTAACGTATCCAGCGACGAGGGGTGCTGCAGGAGGAGAGATTGTTAAGGTCCGTTGGATTCGGGGACTAATAAGGAATCAGGGACGTTACGTGGGCCTTTCCTGGCCGTTTATTTCACGATAAGAGTGGTGCGTCGCAGGGCATTGTCGAGGGTTGGATTGTAAGTGGGCCCGAAAATCTAACGGCGCATATAATGACACGTGCCGAATACGCGCTTTCAAACTTTTTGAGCGGAAGAATCTCGGGTGGTCTACTGCGGCTTGGCGCCAGCGGAGTGTAGCTGGGGGTGTGCGGAGCCGTTGGCTCATTGATATTTGCCGTCGGCAAACGTGGCACAATTTGGACCATCGACATTGGCTGCAGGGAAAAGATTTTGTGTCTTTCTTTGTCTTTTTCGTTTGTCAGAAAATCATTATTTTACTCAAATAAAATATACAAAAACGAAAAATAAGATGAATTACGAAATTGAGGGGCACCTGCTCAACTCCGGCGCGTGGAAGGGCAATTGTATCAGAAGATTTAATTTAACACGGTCTCCAGGATGTTAAAAACGCAACAATAATTAGCGAATGAATAGAAAGACTTGATCAAACTACAATAATATCTGACTAAAACATCTCGATTTTCAAGACATTATTTAACTCGGGGGTCTCAGTAAATGTGCCGACAGAACAAAGTATGGGGAGTATAAGTTCCATTCCGCACATGGCACCTTGCACCACGTCCATCCGGTAGCTACTGGAGGCGTATATATGCGTCTCCGTCTGTTTGGAGCCAGATGGGCCAGGCAATTATAACTACCACCATTACAGGTATGGGTCAACTGGGTCACGTATTACTCAGCCTGAGCTCGGAGCAGGATCTGTCTGGAGGAGTACGTCGGGTCCCCTGAATTACCAGGGGAAATTTCCCCACAAGTCCCCCAACAAAAGAATTTAACGCCCTCCTTCCCAATCCAACTCGGCCGAAAGAAATTCAAAAAAAAAAAAAATATATATATATATATATATATATATATATATATATATCAAACAGCATTATGAGGAGCCTTGCAATTTGCATTTGATTTTAAATCGAACTAACTGGCCCCAGAACTATAGATTAAGAAAGTAAATAAGTGGAGATGAACATTTACAGATTCATGCAATTTATCTAACTGTAAAATCACTTGAATTGCTAGTTCGTACTTGTAAATCGAATACCAACTTTCAATTGTAAAATTGATCGTTTTTGCGCGTGACTCGACGTACTGTAACCCAAAAAAATGGGAAGAATATTTTTGAACTAGAAGCTCGGTAGACTCGATTGATGACAAAATAAAAGAAAAAAAAACAGTAATATTGAGACAGTCGCATGCAACCCACACCATTGGGTTGCTTACGTAAGGAGACGAGTGGGAACTGATAGAAACCTAACATAGGGATGCTGTATGTGTCGTTTGCGGGCTTTTCGTTTTGAATGTGTAACATTCAGCTTGCAAGTTCAATTCGTTCAGCTCGGCTCTGACTTGTGTTGCGGTGCCGCAACCACTTTGAGAAAACTCAATTTGCCTAATTGAGCCTAATTAAGGTGAATTAGTGATGTGTGTTGTTCATCTAAAATTTTCAATTTGGTAGTCATCTACTATTTTACTGTTTTCTTTCCATTAATTTGATTTTTTTTTAAAAAAAAAAATTTTGAATACTTAAATTTTTTTAGTTTGGTTCAATTCAAATTTTTTATTATTTTTTGGAAGCCTTGCTGCCGGCGATGCCACGCTCTCTGCTCAGCTAGTGGCACCATGCGGGTGTGCCACGTATAAACAAATTCGTTCTTTTATTGGCTGTAAGATTATTTATTATTAGGTATTCCGACTTTAATCATTCGGAATGCCACTTTGAGCCAACCCGTGTATTGGAATAATCAATAGCTGGGCTGTGATTTGAGGATCTACTCCTACTTGGCCGGTTTAATCGGCAACTGGCTGGCTGGCTGGCAGGCTGGCTTAGACTTAGGTACAATCTGCCTTCCTACACATGGAGTAATGTTAAAGAAATCCATTTGTGCCAAGAAGGAGAAAGACGATCATGAAGCAGAAAGCAGATGGTTGAGTTTCTGACTCCAATTTAATTACAAATTTAACTGTTGTCTTCATCCTTAGACCATAGTCAAATTCTTTGTTTTCTTTTTCCTTTAGACCCTATTCCAATCACCTTTATTTTTTTTTTTTTTTTTTAAAAAAAAACTGATAGGTCAGATACTGTTAAATCGTCTAGAAATTAAAAAGATCGAGTCTTGACCAATGCAGTGCTTTTTTATTTATTTATTTATTTTATTTAAAGAAGGAAATGGGAGTGAAATTTCATCAATTGGCCTTGCCCTTCATACTTTTTAACAATTTATCTTACATTAAGAGAGGGGTAAAAAAAAAAAAAAAAAAAGCCCACAGCTCTGGCCCTTGGATGGGGGCATCCAAACCAGAGTTTGTGAAAGTGCTGGACTGAACAATAAGGTTAGAAGCTCCACGGTTCAAAACGCCATAAAAACCAGCAACAGGGAAAACTTCAATACGAAGTTTCTATCCAGAAGGAACAAAAACTTGAAGACGAGCGTAATAGACATTATAATAAGGACTAACTTAAGCTTCGATCTCAAACCTCGGACACTTTATGGAGCCCACAGAAATGTCAATCTCAATGAAGTTTTCCTCATCGTTCATTTCATTGAATTCTGCCAAAAGGTCTCTTAGACCGCATTGCTGCTTAATGATTGGACCGGTCGCAAAGCCTGGCATTTTTTTCTGCGGACTGAACTGGAGCTCTACTTCGTTATTATGACTGAGATAATGGCCACTTGGAAGCGAAATTTCAATGAGACTATCCTCGTCGGAAATTGAACCGTCGGAGCATTCCCGGCTGTGAGACGTGTTGTCAAGAAAGGGCCAGTCCACTTCTGAATCCTCACTAGTTGATGAGCGACCACGGCAGTCACTTCCTGATAGAAAAGCAGATGATGACCCAGCTGAGCAACCATCAACCTGACCACTTCCTTGATCTTCTTGGGATTCATCCTTTGTTGTTTTGGGTACATCTTCAGGCACTTGTGCTTCTGGTGCAACATATTTTACGTGATCAGCTGAACTTTCCTGATCCGGCCTGAGAATCTCATCCTTCTCTGATTTCTCCGCCAGCCCAGGTTTCCTCCTTAAGAATGTGAAAATGAGAGTAGATAAAATTAATACTACGGACGTGAGGAGGACGGACAAGAACCCATATCCCAGAAACCCAGCTACTACCAGCAGTGCACCGAGAACAAATGTCCAAAACAGAGGGCTTCTGATGAAGAAACGGCCCAGAGAAGTCATTTGACCTCAATTCTGTTGGTCAACTTAATCAAGAAGCCCCCTTCACAGATTATTATTCTATCCCTCCTACTGAATTGCAAGATCTGTAGATGGAAAATAAAAAAAAAGGCGGGTAAGTTATGGATTCAAACTCCAATATGTTATTGTGACCTGTGAGGATACGGAGAAACCAAAACAATGAAAAGCAGCTTTTATATTCTTTGCTATTGTATCAGCACAAGTAGCATAAAAAGAGCAAGTAGCCTCAGAAGTACCATTTTTCTGTACTGCTACTCCTGTTCTTCGTCTACACATCGAAGAATTGTACTTGAAGGTTTTGAGGAACGGATACTACCTGACCATTTTTCTGTACTGCAACTCCTGTTCTTCGTTTTTTATTGTATTTCTGGACTTGTGCTGGAGATTCACAGTTCCCAAGTTCTGCTCGCTCCTAAAAAAAAAAAAAAAAAACGGGGTTTTTCTTATCTAGCACCCTTTTGAAGGTCTTTCTCTGCAACTGATTCTCTTAGAAAACCTAAAACCCCCAGGTTTTCCTGTACTGATTCACAGTTTCGGAGACTGGATACTTGAGAAGCCATGTGCAGACACCTGAGCGCACCACATGGCGCTGCGCCTCCAATTTCAATGAGAAAAAAACACATAAAAATAAACAGAGAACACCAGAACCCAATGCCGGTTATATATTATAATAACCTTCTCCTTCAGCCATTGCTCTGCACCCCCTCCTCAAAACCCTATTATCAAAACCATATTTGAAGCTTCATTGAATAATTTACATAAGAAACACTACCCGATAGCACCTTTTGCCCTTAATTCCTCATATGCAGACCATTTGTCTCATCTCATCAATTGAGAATCAGCTGAGCAAAAAGACCATGTTTGATCCACTAAGGAAAGAAGAGATCTTCTTTCTCGTCTGTTAGGAATACATGGAACTCAAACGAACGAATTGTATTCACATGCCTTCTGTAGCACACACTGGTAGCAGCCAATCCATTGATCTGCCTTTTATAAAACACAGAGTCATCCTCAAAAACCAATCAAGTAAATTAAAGGACCATTTTTTTTTTTTTAAAAAAAATTATTGAAAAGAACAAGCGAAAAATCTCTGCTTGAAACCAAAAATTAATCCAGTTCGTAAAACTCAAAGATAAATGTTTGTCAATCCAGCTCCCGCTTATAATTAGACATAAACTAATTTTTAAGGCTTAATTAAATAGCCAAGGCAGGCGAATGAAGATAAAAGTTAATTATTGCAGCCGGTGGATTTGTATGCAGTTTGCTGTTGTTGTTATTGATTGAATCAGACGATAAATCCGTGCTAATTAGATGCTCTGCGTATCCGTGTTGTTTCTGACATTATTTAGGCCTGATTGTAACTTAATTACGTTGGGAAAATCATGGTTAGCGAGAAAATCATGTTTAGAAAACCTAAAAGGGTTTTCTTTCTGGGGAGTGTCGTAAATTATAGTTAACTAGGTTGTGAGTTACAATTGCTAGAAATTGTGAGTAGAGTTCATCAATGTTAGAAAGCACATGGAACTGCTAAAAACATGAAACAATGAAAATCTTTGGTTTCAAAACATATTCGTTAGAGTCACATTAACATTGAAGAAGTTTTTTTTTTTTTTTTTTTTCTTTTGGGTCGCTTGGGAATGTTTCTCTGTGTTGATTAAAAAGGTTAATCCGTAAGGAGATTAAAATGCTTTTCCAATTTCATGCTCTTTTGCATCTTGGGTGCGCCTCTAATGATGCCTTCGAAATTGCTTTAAGCATATTGGGCATCATTAAAATGTCTCCACCCACCTCAAGTGTCAGCCCCACGCTTGCTGAAAGCGGGTGCAATGCAGCCACCCGGAGGTTGGCGTTAAATGATGGATAGGTTGTATAAATACTATTTATAAAGTCTTTTTACCAATCTTCAGTGTTCGTGGCCTTAGCTTAATGTTTGACCCTCCATTTCGTGGAATCATTCCCATTATTGCAAAGATATGGATACTCGAAGAACCTTACTCGAGTTGTGGTTGTTATCATAGGCCTTTTGATTGCTAAAGTATCCAAATAAAAATAATATAAATCGAAAGTAATCAATATGGCCATTATAATCATGTATTGCTGCCGGCCATTGGCCCAGTGGCGCCTGCCTGCTGCCTGCATTCTATGGTCTTACTTTGATTCCTTTTCTATCCTCCCATCCTTGTCATTTGTCAACCCCGCGTTATCTTAAGATGTGTTTTGGTGCCATTTTCTTCACAAATTTACATCCCACTGCTAATTAGTAAAATCTTAATTTCC
The DNA here is from genome assembly GCA_037832345.1 of Rhizophora mangle. NCBI lineage: Eukaryota > Viridiplantae > Streptophyta > Magnoliopsida > Malpighiales > Rhizophoraceae > Rhizophora > Rhizophora mangle. Next base: position 526,217 of record JBAPLJ010001937.1, on the reverse strand, counting down.
TCGAGGGCAGCTTTACGACTTATTTAAGACACATAATTTGAAGCCCTGTGCGCGTGGGGTGGGCGTCCACACGAGTAAACAGATCCAGTTAAAAGTGATTGAAAAAAGGTCTCAGCTTTTTACTCTCATGCCCACAGGTAAAGTTCATCGTTGGGAACAAAAAAGAAATCCTCATGGGAAGAGCAAATAATAATTCTTTGAAATTGTGGGATGAGAAAAAAGGGGATGCGAGAAAGATGTTGCCACTTGTCGGCCGGTTGCTAGGGTGGTAAGCTGCACAAATTGAGGAGCGCCACATGAAACCTTAGCCTGGGTTGCCGTTTGCTCTGCATCTTGGCTACAAGGGAAACTGAAAACAAGCATTGCCAGGATATTTTATACGGAAACTTCTCCGCGTTTGAGAAGCATTTGTCTTGAAGGAAGAAATGGGGTGTTGTGGCGAGCGTGGCGGCATTAAGGAATGTTTTAGCTGTGAATGTCGATTCATGGGAGAAAGAGCCCAGGAGGGGACCATGTATAAATCTTGATGAATGTTTCATTGTAGCAGCTGCCGTTTTGGGTAGGATAATAATAATCTCTGCATTGAATCTTGAGACAAAGACTTCTTGTTTTTAACTCCAAATTTGTCCTTAGCGATGTGAAAAAGGGCCCGCCACCCGGGATTTGCTTTCTTTCTGAGGAAGGCCACCGGCGGATTTCTTCATTGGTCGGGCCAGCCACGTTTGACCCAGCAAATTTATATACAACTCTAATCTTGACCCAGATTCGTGGGTGGCTTAAGAGGCGGACTCTATCTGTACAATAGTAGACTTAACGGACGCTGAGGCCTTAGCTGGATTTGAGAGAGGGGCTTTACAACGTTACAAGTTGATTTGGGCTTCTGTGGCCCACCACACACGACTGACCCGCATCAACAAACTTGCAGCAGGGACCGACCCACGACTTCAAAATTAAACTTGCCATTTACGAACGATCTTCAGTCATGGCATTACAAGATAAATGTCTAAGCTCGTGAAAATCACGAGTGCAGAACAGGGCTAGGATAGGTTAAAAGCCAAAAGGGTTCTTGATCTGCATTTCTGATATTTCGTCGCCAACTTGGAAGTCTACCAACTTTGCTAAAGCAAAAACACTGTGATCTCGCTGTCATTGTGCGGTAGTTTTCCTGGAAGTCAACAAATGAATAACCCCATGATTGATACAGCTGCAAGCTTATATCTGAAGGACTCGCATGATTGGATTATACAAAGATCAGGGCATGCAGACCATGTCATGAATGCAGCGATAGGGTGCCCCCCAGTTCTCAACAAAAATTTTCCTTGCCGGCACCTTGAGTTCTCCATCTCCTCCCAAAATCACCATGCCCCGAGTGGCTCATCTCCGACCCTCAGAATCACACACGTGGTTCTGACCAATCAACAGCTACAGCCAGCGTCGGCTGCATTAATAAATAGGTACATTTTATGCTTTTTTTTTTTTTTTTTTAGTAGTATTTTTTATTTATAATTTTATTTCGAATAAATCATTTCAATTTTTTTTTTAATTTTAAATCAATTTCACTTATTATGTAATAGTTATATTAAAAAAAAGTTAAAAATAAAATTTCTTGTAACTACGTGGCATTATGACATTAGGCGGGTCGAGTCGGGTCTACAAAGTGATGTGTTAGATCCGATATCACTAGTAATTTTTTCTATTCAACCCCTCCCTCGTCGAGATATCAATTGAACCGTTGGAATAACGGCGCTGACGGCAATGAACCAAAGTGAGCAAAAGCATCCTTACTTAGTTGCAGTTGGACTATGTTTCGATGTTTTGTTGCATGCACCCACAACAACAAGCGACTACTTTCCAATTCATGCCCCAGTAGTTTCGCTACTCTCGCGGCGGCCTCACTCTCACAGTCACCGCCGCAGCACGCAAACACAAATAGCCCCCTTTTTGTCTTCGAACCTCAAAACCTCAGGTCCCCGTCCCCGATCAAACAATCTCCTGTTGTTGTCCCATTGCTTGACTCGACCAATCACTACGTATCATCTCAGTCTTGTCTGAATGCCTCACCCATTTCATCACCTGTTTCGGATTCGGATTCTTGTGACGTATACGAACATTTGGCTCGCAGATATAAAGATTCTTGTTGCCTAAATTATGCCAAACTGTTTCATTTGCAGATTTTTAAATATGGGTTTGATTTTGATTTGTTTTTGTGTAATACCCTTATAAGTGTATATGTAAGGGCTGGTGATCCGGGCTCTGCTAGTAAACTGTTCGATGAAATGCCGGAGAAGAATAGTGTTACGTGGGCGTGTTTGATTTCGGGCTATAACCAAGGTGGGATGCCAGAGAAGGCGGTTGGGGTCTTCAAAAGGATGCTTGATGAGGGGTTTTTGCCCAATCATTTTGCTTTTGGCAGTGCTCTTCGAGCTTGCCAGGTTTTTTCCCAATCGTGGGCTTACGCTTGGGATGCAAATTCATGGTTTGATTTTGAAGTCCACTTATGCAAATCATGTGGCTTTGTGTAATGCGTTGATTTCAATGTATGGGAATTTTTTGGGCTATATTGACAATGCTCGTCGTGTTTTTCATGAGATGGAGATTAGGAATTCCATATCATGGAATTCTCTCATATCGGTTTATGCACAAAGAGGAGATGCAGTTTCTGCATTTGGCCTATTCTCAAGCATGCAGAAAGAGAGTCTGGGGTTCAGTTTAAAACCTAACGAGTATACTTTTGGGAGTTTAGTAACTGCTGCTTGCTCTTCTGTTGATTCTGGTATACGTTTGATGGAACAGATGCTTACAAGGGTTAAAAAATCTGGATTCCTTGTGGATATCTATGTGGGAAGTGCATTCATTAGTGGATTTGCAAGGTTTGGATTGATTGCTTACGCTAAGAAGATCTTTGAACAAATGACTACACGGAATGCAGTCTCAATGAATGGCTTGATGGTTGGATTAGTAGGGCAGAAACGTGGAGAGGAAGCTGCTGAAGCATTTGTGGAGATGAGAAACTTGGTTGACATTAATTTTGATTCGTATACAATTTTGTTAAGTTCTTTTCCTGAATTTACTCAGTTGGAGGAGGGGAGAAGCAAGGGTAGAGAGGTCCATGGATATTTGCTCCGATCTGGATTGAATGACGTCAAGATTGCAATTGGAAATGCACTCATAAATATGTATGCTAAATGCCATTCTATTGATGATGCTAGGTCAGTATTTAGGCTCATGGTCAAGAAAGATTCAGTCTCATGGAATTCCATGATCTCTGGACTTGACCAGAATGAGTGTTTTGAAGGTGCAGCCAACTGCTACCATGGAATGAGGAGAAGTGGATTGATGCCTTCCAATTTCACGTTGATAAGTACTTTGAGTTCATGTGCAAGCCTGGGTTGGGTCATCCTAGGACAGCAGGTGCATGGAGAGGGGTTTAAATTGGGACTTGATTCTGATATATCAGTTTCAAATGCCCTTCTTGCTTTATACGGTGAAACTGGATATCTTGCAGAATGTCAGAAGGTTTTCTCTGCAATGCTGGAATATGATCAAATATCATGGAACACTGTGATTGGAGCATTGGCTAATTCAGAGGCTTTAATTTATAGAGCTGTGGTCATTTTCTCCAGTATGATGCGTAGTGGATGGAATCCTAATAGAGTATCATTCTTAAATGTCCTTGCAGCGGTGTCATCCATTTCACTGAGCAAATTGAGCCAGCAGATACACGCACTGATGTTGAAATACAACATTGGAGAAGACATTGTCATTGAGAATGCACTTTTGGCTTGCTATGGCAAGTGTCGAGAGATGGATAACTGCGAGAAGCTATTTTCTAGAATGTATGACAGAAAAGATGAAGTTTCCTGGAATTCTATGATTTCCAGTTATATCCATAATGAATACTTCTCCAAGGCGATGGATTTGGTCTGGTTAATGATGCAGACAGGTCGACAATTAGACCGTTTTACCTTAGCCACTGTTCTCAGTGCTTGTGCATCTGTTGCAACATTAGAGCGTGGCATGGAAGTTCATGCTTGTGCATTGAGATTTCATTTAGAAACAGATGTTGTAATTGGTAGTGCACTTGTTGACATGTACTCAAAATGTGGAAGAATCGATTATGCATCAAGATTTTTCAATACGATGCCAATGAGAAATGTTTACTCATGGAATTCCATGATATCTGGCTATGCCCGTCATGGACATGGTGACAAAGCTTTGAAGCTCTTTGCACAAATGAAGCTTGATGGTCCATTGCCAGATCCTGTCACCTTTGTTGGGGTCTTATCAGCTTGTAGCCATGTTGGATTGGTTGATGAAGGTTTTGAGCACTTCAAATCCATGACTGGAGCATATGGGTTGGCTCCTCGGGTGGAGCACTATTCATGTATGGTGGACCTCCTGGGACGGGCAGGTAAGCTTGATAGGATAGAGAGTTTCATTGATGAAATACCCATGAAGCCAAATGTTCTTACTTGGAGGACAATTTTGGGAGCTTGCTGCCGAGCGAATGGTGACAGGACTGAATTAGGCCAGAGGGCAGCTGAAATGCTTTTTGAAATGGAGCCTCAAAATGCTGTAAATTACGTGCTTCTTGCTAACATGTATGCATCAGGAGGCAAGTGGAAGGATATGGCAAAGGCTAGGAGGGCAATGAGAGAGGCAGCAGTGAAGAAGGAAACTGGATGTAGTTGGGTAACCATGAAGGATGGTGTCTATGTGTTTGTGGCTGGAGATAATTTACATCCAGAAAAAGAGATGATCTATGAAAAACTCAAGGAACTTAACAGAAAAATGAGGGATGCTGGATATGTGCCACAGACAAAGTTTGCTTTATATGATCTTGATCATGAGAGTAAGGAAGAACTCCTGAGCTACCACAGTGAGAAAATAGCAGTTGCCTTTGTTCTCACCCGCAATTCACAATTGCCAATCAGGATCATGAAGAACCTTAGAGTCTGTGGCGACTGCCACTCTGCCTTCAAGTATATATCAAAGATCGTTGGCCGTCAAATAGTTTTGAGAGATTCAAACAGGTTTCATCATTTTGAGGATGGTGACTGTTCATGTGGGGACTACTGGTAATTTGACTTGCTAGAAAGTTGTGTTCTTGAAGCCCAAGTCTAGAAGACTAACAATCTCCTGAAGGGCATCGATGGAGGATGTCCTTCTGATGCTGTTTTGGACTGTAACGTTTACTTGTAACATGACCCTTTCTTTTTTGTTTTCGTGAAATATTTATGGTCAATAACAGCAATAAAACAGTCCCAATGCGGTAGCAACTTCCTGTCTCTTAATATTTTTATTTTAAACTGCATAGGCAATTGTCACAAAAAATCGAAAAAAAAGAAAAGACCTTTTTAATTGCTGACATTAATTAATTAAAACATTTTTTTATTATTTTCCGTTGGTAGTGAGGGAGAAATAAAAAAAAAAAAAAAAAAGAGGCAACGATTGTGAATTAGGTCGACTTGCAGGCATGAATTAGTGAACTAATAATAGGCCCAATCTACTTTTATATATATATATATATATAAATCATTAGTATTGATAAGAACAGGCCCATTGGGCCCAGATCTGAAGCCCCTTGATAAGTTGGGCTTCCATTTCACCCACCTCCACAGCATCTTCTGGGTTTACTTCCATTAAAAAGCTGTGTGCGGAGAGGAGAAAGAAGAACTAGAATCCAAAAAGCCGAAGAAAGAATGGGTCTAATATTATCATTTCTGTCTTACATGAGGTCTTGCAATTCTAATTTACATCTTCATCAGTGGGTAGGAAATGCTTTTATTTATTACTTTCAGTCAATTCTTCTACGCCTCTGAATTCAGGTGGTTTTTAGTTAAAATTGCCAACTCGCCACCATGGTCGAAGGCTGGATAAACAAGAATCAATCTTGAGCCTTCCTTTTGTTCACTTGTAGCTGGTAATTGCCAATTCTTGCTATTTTAACGCTTTGGATTTTAAAAGTTTTAACTCAATTTGTTGCTAAATCTTGGATGATTCTTTTTTCTTTTTTTTTTTTAAACCTTAATTTTTGTTTTAGATCAATTTGGAATCTTTAGCCCTTTGTTAATCGCTTTAGGTTCTGACTGCAATTGGGTCTGCTTCCATTTTTAGTGGCAAGTTGTGTGCGGCGTATTTTTGTAGTTGGCGAATTACTTCAGTATTGAGGGGTTCTTCTTTGTTGTCAAAAACAGGAAAGGAAGTCGTTGCCTTTGCGTTTAGTGATTAACAGCTAACTTTATTGTTAATTAAGGGTCTTTTCTTTCCTAATTAGGACTAAAGTGAAACGAGGGCTGAATTGAATCTCAACTTTGCTACGCTTTCCTTTTGCTTATAGACTATACCAAGTTCTGGCAGATGAAGCCATCCAATAACATATGGATTCGACGTCAGCAGTGCCCTTGTGGAGATTGGAAATGCTATATAAAGTATGAAGGGGATGATCGGATGACAGTAAGCTCTCAGATGGTAAAAAACGAGACTACAGCAATGATGTCAGCAAATGAGGCTGTCTTTACGCCATATGTTGGTCAAATTTTTAAAAGTGATGATGATGCTTTTGACTACTATAGTAATTTTGCTCGGAAGAATGGGTTTTCAATTAGAAAGGCACGCTCAACTGAAAGCCAGAATTTAGGCATTTACAGGCGAGACTTTGTTTGCTATCGTTCTGGGTTCAATCAACCAAGGAAGAAGGCTAACGTGGAACATCCCCGTGACCGCAAATCAGTACGATGTGGATGTGATGCAAAAATGTATTTGACAAAGGAAATCATGGATGGTGTCACTCAATGGTATGTTTCACAGTTTAGCAATGTTCACAATCACGAATTGTTGGAAGATGATCAAGTGCGTCTGTTGCCAGCATATCGAAAAATACATGAGGCTGATCAAGAGCGCATTCTTCTGCTATGGAAAGCAGGATTTCCAGTGAATCAGATAGTGAAGGTATTGGAATTAGAAAAAGGAGTGCAACCAGGACAGTTGCCATTTATAGAGAAGGATGTTAGAAATTTTGTTCGGACTTGTAAGAAGACTGTTCAAGAGAATGATGCTTTGCTCTCTGACAAAAAAGATAATGACACAGTGGAACTCATTGAGGTCTGCAAGGGAATGGCGGAGAGGGATGCAGATTTTGCTTATGATTATGCCACTGACCAAAGTGAAAAGCTTGAAAATATTGCATGGTCTTATGGAGACTCTGTCCGTGCTTATAGTCTTTTTGGTGATGTGGTTACTTTTGATACCACTTACCGTTCTATCACTTATGGCATGCTTCTAGGACTGTGGTTCGGCATGGATAATCATGGAAAGTCAATCCTCTTTGGATGTGTTTTGCTGCAAGATGAAAGCTCTCAATCTTTTGGATGGGCTTTACAGGTTTGTGGATACAAATTCTTGTGATCAGTCTGTGCATATCTTCATATCCTTTTTATGATTTTCTCCTTTTCAACAGACGTTTGTTCGCTTTATGAGAGGAAGATGTCCACAGACAGTTTTAACAGATATAGATCCAAGTCTTAGGGATGCTATGGCAAGGGAATTGCCAAATACAAATCATGTAATAAGTATATGGCACATTTTGTCCAAATTACCCAGCTGGTTCTCTTGGCCCATTGGATCTCAATATGTAGATTTTAGAGCTGAATTTGACATCTTGTGTCACCTGGAAAATATAGAAGATTTTGAACAGCAATGGAATCATCTGGTTTCTAGGTTTGGACTTGTTTCAGATAAGCATATATCTCTACTATTTTTATCTCGACAGTGCTGGTCTCTTTCCTACATCAAATGTTACTTTGTGGCTTGTACAATGACAGCAGAATTTTGGCAATCTACAGATGCATTTTTGAAAAGAATTTTGAGTGGGCAAACATGTTTGCAGGTGTTCTTTGAGCAGGTATTCATTCTATTTACTCCAGATTATTTTTAGGTTTCTCCCATCAGACCATCTACATTCTAAGCTGTGTTTCTTGGCCTTGCAGGTTAGTGTTGCTGCCAGCTTCCAAAATCAAACTACTGATACTATTCCATATCTGCCTATCAAGACATGTATGCCTATTGAAGAACATGCACGTACAATTCTTACGCCTTTTTCTTTCAGTCTGTTACAGCATGAAATGGTGCTGTCCATGCAGTATGGTATGCAAGAAATGGCAGATGGATCTTATCTCGTGCAACACTTCAAGAAATTGGATGGGGAATATCTTGTATTTTGGATAGTGGAAGATGAGCAAGTTCACTGTTCATGCAAGGAATTCGAACGCACGGGAGTTTTATGTAGGCATGCAATTAGAGTGCTTGTTATGAAGAATTGTTTTCAGCTCCCAGAAAAATATTTTCCATTTAGATGGCGGCAAGAATGTACATTGGTTGCTACAGGGGACCAAAATGCTCGAAGTTACAGTGACAAGTGTGCTCAAGATTTTCATTCCGTTGCTGCCACTCTGTTGACAGAATCGATGTTATGCAAACAACGCTTTGATTATGTTCATAGAGAACTATCAAGGGTGCTTGAGAATGTTAAAAGCATGCCAGTGACGGAGGAATTCTCTCTGAACATGGCCAATAACCATGTCAGTGAATCTTAGTTTTGGGAAGAGGGCAAATCTACCTAATCAAAGTCAGAATACATAAGAAAACACACAAAGAATGGCAGAGATTGAAAGATGACTGATTGCTGACATTTGTAATTTCCACTCTTGATATTGACATAATGATCGGTGGACATAGACCCCTCTTAGAATTCTTGACTGGGCTCAGAAAAATTTCTTTTTACCCTCTCATATTTGTTTTGAGTAGACATTCTTGTTAGTTGCTCAGCTGCTTTCCAGTAGTGCAAGAGGTATTTTTTTTGTATTTTTTATTTTGTAACATATACGTATCATTTTACGAACGATGGAGGAGTAAAGGAAAAGTACTGGAAATGTTGTTTTCTCTTCCTTCTGATTCGGAAATGGTACGATTATGTGATTACTCTTTAAGTACAGTGTTGAAAAGGAAAGATACCAGTAATATAAAGCCATGATTTAAGCAACACGGACATGGGATATCCTGTGGCACCTGGGAAAACATGCCAGCTTTCGACTGTGCGGTGCATCCCTCACTGTTCCTGTCTGTATATTGTCATCCAAAGACGACGAAATGTCGAAATCGCAGTCTGGGGTCCGTCGATTTGGTAGGTTGATCAAATCCGACCAAATTTCATGTCTGCTACTTCTGTTTTTCTAGGTGTAAATTTGATTGTTTCTCTATTTTTCGTGAGTTTGGCTTGGGTTGCTGCCTGCAGATAGGCCTCAGCAACTAGGAAGCGATGATATATGTCTACCCAATTTTGTCATTAATCTCACTTTCACCTTTGCTTCTACTTTAATTATGCTGTATGAAGTAATATGTACACAGGCGCCACCCCCCCCCCCCCACCAAGAAAATAACCCACATTGATATGGGGGTGGGGTCTGTGTTTTTGTTTTGTTCCATCCGCAACAGAGAGATCGCATCAGAGAATTTTGGGCAACCCATTGTGCGGTTAAATACTCTCTTTTAGCTTTAAGCGAACACACCATACGAGGATCCCCCAGTCTGGTTGGAAATTGTTCCTTCGTGCCCATTAAGTGGCCTATCTATGGATAAGACTACAGAGTGATTGAGCTTAATTTGCATAATCCCGAAAGGTGTGTACTTGGGCGTGACAACAATTAAATTTAAGGATCCATATGGCAAATCGCAACATCCCTAATCTGCAATGGACGTTGTCTATTTAATTAAGCCTCGAATAAGTCACCCGCATACCCTTCCAACGATAGAATCCTGAGTGCTACATATGGAATCCAAACAGAAAGTTCTCAGCAGGCAGCACTGGGATAGTGACCCACCTCGTTGGTGGTACCAATCTTTACGAATGTAGCTGTCAAGTGTCAACGTGTCCAATGTCTCCAATCTACTTAAAGAATATACCCAGACAAAAAAAAAAAAAAAAAAAAAAAAAGATTAAATCTTTCTGGAACCTTTGGTGTGTGAACGAGGAGACCCCAGGCCAGGCTGTGGAGAAAAATATGCATGTGGATCAAACAAAAGGACAACCACCACTTGCACAAAAGAACAAAAGACGTATAGACCTTCACAAAATTATAAAATAGACCTTCACGAGACATTATATCTTGTCTGTATTTTGAAATTTTCTCATTTATCGAATTTTAATTTTAAGAATAATTTTAATATCAGTGAGCTTTTGCTCTACTACTCTGCTGATTGGCAACTTTCCACCGACATCTTATGCCCTTTTGTGTCGCTTAAAACTTGCGGTAGGCCCTCATTGAAAGATTAATGGCCCACATTAATAGCGGGTCAGGCATAATTGAACTTTAGTTACAATTTACATAACCAGAATCCATTAACAGAGGGGAATTGCAGGAGAATTCTGCACACAATCCAAGTCGGATGAACCAAAATTAAACCAAGATCAAAGACAAAAGTCACAGACATCTCAGTTAGTTGGTCTCAACATTTTTCTTTCACGTCATTCTTCAATTAATAATGAATTGTTGAGCTTCAAGTTTGATTCCTTCTTTCATCTTTCTTATGAAATCATCGCATTTCTTCTTCAGCTCCTCCGCACTGGGCAATTCAATTGCTTCTTCTTCTCCATCTTCGTCAGGATAAGCTGTCCCATTTCCTTGCCCAACCAATTCGACTTGTTCATCTTCTTCTCCTACATCAATCAAATACTCGGCTTCCATTTCTTCCACTTCCTGGACTTCCTCAATAACCTTCTCCTCTGCATTAACTACCTCTTTTACCTCTGGTAATTCACCCACTTTTTTTGGGTTAATATTGTTCCCATTATTTGCCTTGACTTCACCTGTTAAGCTAGACTCTTCATGGGAATTGCTGAAGAGGCCGGAATTCTTGACTAGGAAAACTAGAATCCCATTGCAAAGAAGGAACATGTAGTTTTTGGTATTGTTGCTGCTAAAGAACTGCCTAAAATCAAGTATAAAATGAAGTAGCGAAGAACAAGAAAGCAAGAGAGAAAAAATAACATCGGAGCTATAAACTTGGCAGATAGCTTGAGAGAGGCTGAGTATTGGGAATTGATGAATCGGTACAGAGGTTGGTGGTTTTGATGCTTGACTGGCTCCATTTGCTTGGAGACAGAAAAAGGAGCTTTTGGCTTGGCAAAAGGTATGAAGTATGTAGCTGAGAGCCTGAGACTCTTTAAAGTTTACAACGAGAGAGCGAGAGAGAGAGAGAGGGAGATAAGAGGTATTTATAGAGTTTCCTCAAGGTATAGCCTTTGGTATTGAATACTAAACCCCACGTTCTTGATTTGACAGAACACTGTCAGAAAAACGTACGTTTGGAAACATGGGTGGTATTGAAAATGGACCAAGTCATAGAGGGTAAAGCTTCCAGATCTCTTACCGGTCTACCATGAGGTCACTTTTGGTTGAGGCATGGATCCATTCGCAATTCTATGCATCACATGGGATATAAGCTCAAATTAGTTTAGTTGCTGTCTCTCTCCCTAGTACCATTCTTTGAAGAAACACCCATGAAACCGCAGGCTCTCTGATTGCAAATTCTGTGGATGTTTCGTGTCTGAAATACAGTCAGTCAACGACCCTATTCATGTTAAATTTCTAAGATGATCAGCCACGGTAATTTCTTAGCCGCACGCCGTAAACTGCAAAGAAGTTGCGAGGAATAAATGGTCTGAGATTGGTTGCTTTTTGTATTCAAATGCTTCAATCAGGAGTCAGTCACGTGCCGGAACTTCATAGCAAAATTGCACGGTTGTTATTATACAGTTTCGGCTGCACGACAACTGAGGCTTTTAGATTTGGACATTGAATTGAATTGAATATTTCTGTTTCAAAAATGGGTTTCGAGTTTGGATGGCGGATATTTTTAAAATCAATTATTATTATTATTATGATAGAGTTAGCAGATAACTTCCATTATAATTTCGTATCTTAAATGTTATTTTAATTAACTAACTATCGCCGAGATTCTCGAAACTCCTTTTAACTAGTAAAGTTGGCTTGGGCGATCCGTCAAGAACGCCAAAGAAGGGATCTTGGCAGGAGAAAAGAGTTTGACTCACCTCCCCCTCACAAAATGCCAAAAATGACATATCTCTTTTGTTGATTGTTATTATTTTTTTTTTTAAAGAAAAGAGTTACACAGGTGTGCTGAACTTGACACGTCTCAGACCCGGACCCGTTGCTAAATTCTTCAAACTTCGTTTTTACCTTGTTAAAAAACAACAAGGTATTTCCGAACTTGTCGGCTGGCAATGGTTGAGCGTTGACTGTCCCATTCAAGACCAAACTTGACGACATGTGGTGGGAGAAAATGGAGGCTCAGTCGGTTTGGCACTTTCTCCTGGTGCACGAACCGATGACTGTATGTATTCGTGGTGTGGGGTCGCTTCTCGAGACTAGTCTACATGCTCACTTTTTTCACAAAAACACACTCATGCCTTTTGTCAATTGAATCTTCATTATTTGGCACGCGCAACAGATCACACGTCACATCAACAGCTCATAGACTCTTTTTTTTTTTTTTTTTTTTTTTCTAAAAACATAAATAATACTCTATAATTTTATAAATAAAAAAATTATATTGGATAATAAGACACAGTTAAATTAGGTTATCCTCTTTAAATTTGGGAATGGGAAATTATTAATTATTTTCAGATATTATATAAAATTAGAGATGTATTATAGTTAATCCAATCCAATGTATATGCTCTAATTTATAGTAATTGTACCATCTAAAGTAATCAAATGTGTAATGAAGCGATTAATTAGTAGTTTTTCGAATGTGAATCACTCGCACGATAAGGTAAGATTATTATTATTATTATTATTGATTTACAGAAAAATAAAAAAAAATGAGTGGCTGTGATTGAATATTTATTATGTGTCATTACGCAATTTGAGAATCTTCTCTTTTTCCAAAAATTCCCATATCTACTACCTAAGGATGCCTCATTGATAAAGAGTCTAGACATATACGTTTGGAAGAGTCCGCGACCATATGGGCTTTGGGCTCCTCCAAACGTCATTTTCATTTTGTTCGATTCATAAACAACATAGGCCCAAGTGAAAGAGTCGGCAACCATATGGGCTTTGAGATGACAGGCCGACTGGTTGAAATTGCTGTATTATTTGCCCCACACTGGTTGAAATCTTTTAGAAAGATTGCTGAGTACTTTGTCACGCCCCCACATTTGCTCGTTGCGGTTAAGGCATCCCTACCTATATAGACTACGTATAATTGCATCAGTTGGGTAAAAATCAAGGCATTCTTGTCAGGGCCTGTAAAAACAGTAACACTCGGCAGCTTGTTGGAACAACTTTGTAAGCTGAAATTAGAATTTTCTTCACAAAAACACCCCGAAAGAGCCATGGTCATCTGTGGCTGAAACTTTTTCAGGGTTTAAGGCAAGCGAGAAACTCTGGATTCCATTCACTCACTTCAAGCTTAGAGAGCAGTTAGGAAATGGTGTCATATGTGCATCGGATTGATTTAGGGCCCTTGCCGTAATTGACATTGTTTCTAATTATTGGTCCTGTTCTACTTACCTCTTATCCCTTCATAATTTTGTGTTTGGAAGAAAATCTGTCACCTCTTTGACCTTCTCTTAATGCCAACAACAATTTTGCATTTTTGACAAAGTGGTCCGTTGAATCGCATTGATAGTAAATGGTGCTGGCAGGAAAGATCAAAAATGGACCAGGACATATAAATAAGTCTGAACAGAAAGCTTTACTATCAGGTTTCGTAACATTGTTGGAGAAAAGAAAGGAAAAAAGAGGGTGGGGGGGGGGGGGGGGGGAAGGAAAAAAGATGCCTTGGTTTCACCAATTAACCACTTATGTATTGCCATATGATCCCAAATCTGACATGGCTGCAAGATACAAGAGAGTCATGTGGGGAAGAAAATTCCAAATATTTGGGCAAGTGGCCAGAGAACTTTCTAATGCATGGTCAATGTAAATGGTCAGAAGTTTTTGGGGAAACCCCAATACCCCCCCCCCCCCCTCTCCTCCTCCTAAATACATGATCTAACTGCAGTCTCAAGCTGGCTTCTCCCACATAAGAATGCCATGATATGTAGGCACATTCAGGCCATTGATTTTGAAATCAAAGGCTGAGATTCAATCTTTTTGGGAAAAAAAAAAAAATCCTAAAACAACCAACTTATCAAGATTATTTTATGAAAAAAATCTTGGTCTTTGGAAGGGTGCTTATGGTCAAAGGTTAAGATTTTTTCATAAAATAATCTAGATAAGTTAGTTATTTTTGTTTTTTTTTTTTTTTTTTTTTAATTTTCTTGTTCCAAAAAGGTTAAATCTATTCGTGCCATGGAAGTCTAATTAGGCCTAGAATGACACGGTCATGTTAGTCTCCACATGCATGGGAAGTACCTATAATACGGAATTTATTATCATATTCAACTTCAGCTGGAATCTAACTAAGCATATTTGAAGTGCCAATACGTTAATGAACACAGTGTATGTCAATAAAATCTCTGCATACATTGCTGACTTGCTACTTCTCTGGCACATGCTTTACAACAACAAGGTGCAAACGATAGTCGCTGAGCGAATAAGTGAAAATTGTGAAAATTTTTGCGCAGTTTACAGGTTTCTCCTTGTAATTTAGCAATTATCGAATTCCTGAGAAAAAGAATGGGAAACAGTTCAGTCTCTCAAATGTGCCAACAAACTAGTCCATCCCGGTGGACTTATCTCCGCGAGCCTTTCAGAAAGGTAATGTGGGGTAAAGTACTTATCTCCACAAGCCTTTCAGAAATCTAATGTCAATTTCAACACTGTCCCGGTGATATTATATTATGTGCTTTCTGTCTCAATGGACTTGGGGGTTTCCTTTCTGAGCCACAATCCAACCCCATAAGACAAACATGTAGGCACCACCTGATCACGATCTTTAAATTTCAATTGTTACTTCTTTTTTTTTTTTTTTTTTTCTTTCTTTCTCAACTGGATCTATGAAGTCTCACTTTTGCACAGGTTGGTGCCCATGCCATGATACATTATCATTTTGAAGAAGAAATATAAGATATATACTTCTAATATGATTATTTGGTTCCCTGGTCATTAAAATATTTCCATATTCATCTAAAAGTTTATGGAATTTCATGCATGGACTCCCATCCCCTCCCCGCATGTCAATCCTGACTAAGGCCTGTGATTCTTACATTTTAGGTTACATCGGAAATGTTAGATGAACACGGTTGCTGGTTCTGAAATGAAGGGCGCAAGTGAATTGATTGGCTGTTAAACCAGAGTCAAGCTTTTTGTGGATTGTCAAGCCTGAAGGTGATTGAGGAACAAGCAATTGCCACGGATCATCTCATAAACATTTGATATCTCTCCTTGATCAACACAGCATCAGGAATGGAGTCACCTTTAGATAGCAATGAGTCAAAAGAGATAACGCAACAGTAATTCTTGGCACTAAGGAAGGGTTAAATACGACAAACCCTTGCGCATCTAGGCCCCTGTTTAACGGTCCACTCCCATAGTGATTTCACAATTCACAGTCACGTCCCGTGTAGCAAGGAAATGTGAACGAACTAATGAAAAAGGGGCGCGTGTCATGCAGTCTCAGAAGTTAATGATCTCACAACAGCCCCGTGTCAGCCTCCCGAAGCAAAAAAGTCTCTCGGAATATGCAAACAACAGCAACAACAACAACAACAACGATAATCAAAACAACAAAAACAACAACCAACAAATCGTCTTTTAACTCCGCGTCAATGCTGAACATGCAAATGCAAATGCAGGAAAAATCAAAGCATCGTTTCTAGTTCTTTTACCCTTTGGACATTTTCCTGTTGGCCCTTTCCTCCCTTCCCTCGATACTCTCTCCTTTTCTCCCCCCCTCTCTCTCTCTCCTCTACCCCCACCTGCCCCCCCACCCCTCACGCACACACAAAACTCGTATGAACTGGGGAAAATTGTCCCAACCACAATCCCTCATCTCTCCTGTTCATAAATTAGACAAAAAGTCAAATTCATATTGCTTCCCTTAATTGAACTCGTGAAGGAAAAAAGACTCTAGTAAATGGGCAAATTGCAACAGCTGTGACACTTTTTTATTGTCCACAAGGTACTTAAAATAAAAATGTTCTGAACGTAGAACAGAAGCAAAGCTGCTTTACCGTTTAGCTTATATATGTTTCTATTGCCAGGCACCGAAAATTTCACCAGAATTGCGAAAAGTCGTGTTAACAACTTAAACATAAGAAAAAACAAAGGCTTCGGATTCATATTAATTAACTAATGTACATAAGAAAAAGGTCATTTACAGTTAAATTGTATTCGTAATACTTTCTCTGTCAAGTCAAATCTCAGGAATAGTGAACTTTCACGTTACCATTCTTCCACAGTTATATGTACACTCCCTTTTAACACTTCGCTTAACCTCGCTTAACTGCGCCCCCCTCTCTCTCTCTCTCTCTCTCTCTCTCTCTCTCTCTCTCTCTCTCTCACTCTGTTTGTAGACATGTCCATCTTTCAAGAGAAAGATAAGAGGAGACGGCCGAAGTTCTGCATCAACGACCACGTCGACATCCTCATAGAGATCCTCAAACGCCTCGACGGCCGCTCCCTCTGTGCCGCCGCCTGTGTCTGCCGCCTGTGGTGCACCATTGCCCGTAACGATTCTCTGTGGGAGGACCTCTGCTTCCCGCCTCCCGCAGCCCACGTCTCCCCTCCCCCTTCCTGCTCTGGCATCCGCCCCGTGGTCGCCGCCCTCGGAGGTTACAGGCGGCTCTACATGGCCTGCGTGCGGCCCGTTCTGAGTCGGCTATACGGCAGCGGGTTAAGAAACTCTGACCGGATCAGAAGGGTAAGGACTCGGGACGAGCTTCAGCTCTTCCTCTCTCTCTTCTCCGTTGATTTGATTACTACGAGAAACTTGGGAGAAACGGCGGCGGAAGCGGAGACGCGTCCACGTCCGGATCGTCTTCCCTCATGTTCCTATGCAAGCCCGTTAACGTCTGATTTCAATGACTTTTCCTTTAACTTGTTTGACTTTTTTTTTTTTTTTTTCCTTTCTTCCAAACAGAGATTATTAATTTATGGCCATGGCAAATAATGGAAATCAAATTAATTAACTGTAATTTAGTTTTTTTTTTCTTTTTCATATAAAATCTTTTGAGAAATCTTGGTTCATTATTTGTACGTTTTTTTTAGCACTAATATCATTCTTTGTCACGATCATATACGGAAATAACATTGGTCAATTTAATAATTAATTGAAGTTATTATTTTTTGTTATTTAGATACCACTAGCTTTTTTAAAATTTTTTAAAACCAAAATAATAATAAATTCAAAATTTAATAAAAATATCAAAAATTTCAAAATATATAATAACGAAGAGATTCAATCTTAATTTAATAAAAAAAAAAAAAAAAATATCATTAATTAAATTATTATCTTAACGTAGCCATATTGAATATTTTAATTTTTAATTTTAGGTACACTGAGATAAATGGATGGTCACATCTTCCTGCAAAGAAATTAGTCTTTGTACCAGGTGAAGTCGACGCCACTTTCGAACGATAAATTTAATAATCCATATGGACACAAATCATACTTAAAGCTAGCTTCAATTCCCCCTTATTTTTTATTTTTTTTTTTTTATTTTTTTTGGGGGGGTAAAAATTTGCATTAGCGGGAGGTTTTAGTTACTATAAATTAATTAATTATTAAAATAATAAGCTCAAAATTATCCAAACTAACCCCGATTTGAGATTAATGATGTGTTCCTTAAAGAGGTTTTGGTACGTGAGTAGCGAGCATTAGGCATGCACGTATTCCTTTAATGTGATATTTTGAATGAATGTCGCAGAGACAAAAGCGTAATAATAATTACATCTAAAAGTTACCTAAATAATAATAAATATATTTATTTGCAAGTTAGAAAAAAATAAAAAATAAAAAATAAAAAATAAAAAGTGGGCGGAAGAGGAGGGGACAATACGCACCGCCGGTGCGCAGGATAGCAAGCTCCTGCCTTTAGCTAGTATTAACACTGTTTACCTCCGTCCAATATTATCATTTTAATTTTATAAATATTCTCTATCGGGCCAGCGGCGGGAAGCTGTGATTCCACGCTGCCGATCCCCGTGAAATCCGACCCGATAACTCGTAAACTCCCGGGTCTCTCCCTCCGCTTTGGTGTATAATCTTCCACGGAAGGGCAAAAAACGTTACGATTTCGAAGTAGCGGGCACGTGGCTTTTGAGAGCGTAACTGTTGGCTGAGATTTACGAAATCGGGTCAGTGTTTCGCTGTGCTCGAGCTCTCAAGTACACGTGGCGATCTGGTTCTTGTTCAGCTTCTCATTTTCATGTTGAAATTTCAGTCCGTTCTTTGTCTTTTTCTCTCCCTGTTTTTTTTTTTTTTTTTCTTACTCTCTCTCTCTCTCTCTCTCCCTCCCTCTTTTTTTAAAAAAATTATCTTATATTTTTTCATTTCTCTTTCTGCGCACTTTGACGTTAATTTAAAGCTTTACCTTTTTATGGCGGTTTTGAGATTTTGATAATATGGGGATTTGATTTGAAATTTTGTGCTTTCACGGTGAACTGGCTCTTGATTGATAAGCGTGTATGAGGGAATGGGTTATTAATTACTGGTGGAACCGTTATACTGTTTGTTTACCGAGAACG
This sequence comes from Rhizophora mangle, assembly GCA_037832345.1. NCBI lineage: Eukaryota > Viridiplantae > Streptophyta > Magnoliopsida > Malpighiales > Rhizophoraceae > Rhizophora > Rhizophora mangle. The sequence continues at coordinate 507,501 of JBAPLJ010001937.1, read as the reverse complement.
TGGGGGAAAATGAAGGAAAATAGGATAAAAGTTGAAACTTTTTGAATGTGCACTCTTTACATTAGTCGGTAGCTAACCAGAGCTCGAAGCTAAATGATTAATTTGTTTTTCAAGACCCAATTTGAAATTCCCAGAAAAGGTTTGTAGTTTATAAATGTATTGTTGTCACTAGAATCAAGTTACTTTTAAGTTAAGTATTTTTTTTTGACTTGGTCAATAAAGAGTTCTAGTTCTTATTTTCTTGAAGCATGATGCACGTAAGGATTGAAATATCTTGCAAAATATATGCAGATGATGAAATGGGGTTTGTACATGAACTGGGTGTCTTGTGTTGTTTGGCATCCTAGGCTGGCCATAGCTATTGTTTCAAGATTTTGTGTTCATCGTTGGTTTGAATAACTACATGGAAGCGAATATACAAGAGGCTCTCAGGGCAAAAGAGATTGCTGAAAAGAGATTTACTGAGAAAGACTTTGCCAGTGCGAAAAATTATGCTTTGAAGGCTAAAACTCTGTATCCTGGGCTGGAGGGAATATCTCAGATGGTGGCTACTTTTGAAGTCTATACTGCTTCTGAGGTCAAATGCAATGGTGGAATTGATTATTATTCGGTTCTTGGACTAAAGCCTTCTGCGGATAGAGATGCAGTGAAAAAGCAGTACAAAAAGTTGGCTGTGTTGCTTCACCCCGATAAGAATAAAACTGTGGGAGCTGATGGTGCATTCAAACTTGTATCTGAAGCATGGACCATGTTGTCAGATATTCTTAAAAGAAGATCTTATGATGTAAAAATAAAAAAACAGTTGGAGTCCCATGTTGTTCAGACAAACCTTTCCTCATTTGACACTACTGGATTTGCTTCGTACAACATCTGTTCTAATCTGTCAACATCTCACAGACTTGATAGCTTTTGGACTGTCTGCACTTCTTGTAAAGTTCAGTATGAATATCTCCGGAAGTATGTGAATAAGAAACTTTCATGCAAGAACTGTCGTGGTACCTTCATAGCAGTTGAAACTGGGACTGCTCCTTCTAATGGTTCTTTCCAATACGGTCCTTGGTCATATGTTCCTAGTAATGGGTACACAAATCATGGATATGATGGGGTTGCATATGTGCCATCTAGCACTACCTTGTTCACTGATAATGGGGTCTCAAATTTACATTCAGTGCATGGATATGAATATGCTTCAAGTGTACCATTTCAGTGGAATTCATTCTCTGGAACTTCTATTGGCGTTGTTAGTCATGGTGGATTATCCACTGTATCTGCTGATGCATTTTATCAGGTGAATGGACATGTTGGCGAAACAAGAGCAAAAGTCAAATCAGCAGCCAACAGACAGTGTTCCACGAAAGACACAATACTTGGCATAAATGTAAATCTATCTTCTAGCTGTAATGAATCTTCATATTCCATGGTTAGTACACCTGATAAGAAAAGGAAAGTTGTTGTTGGAACCAGTTTTAGAAATGGGGCCGAAGATAAGAGATCAAGGTGTGCTTCAGAAGTAGGGGCCACTCATGGAAATTCATCTGTTGAGAACAACAGCAACCTTTCTAATCCAAACGAACTTCCAACAAGACGGAGCTCCATTGCACCTGCTTTTGATGCAAGAAAGTTATTGATGGACAAGGCAAGGAATGATGTCTGGAAGAAATTGGAAGAGATGAGGTTGGCTGCTGCAGCAGTTGAGGAGAATGTGGAGGATCAATCCAAGGAAAAATTGGGCTCTGAAGTCTCTGGTTGTCAAAGCAAGCCAAATAGAAATGGTATCTCTATAACAGTCCCTGACCCTGACTTCCATGATTTTGATGAAGATAGATCAGAGGAATGCTTCAAGCCAAAGCAAATATGGGCTATATATGATGAGGATGATGGTATGCCGCGCTTGTACTGTCTAATCCGCGAGGTCATCTCAGTTAATCCCTTCAAGATCCACATCACTTACTTGAACTCCAAAACTGATAGTGAATTCAGTTCTGTAAATTGGATAGATTCCGGTTTTACCAAGTCTTGTGGCCTCTTCCGGGCATGGAATTCTGATATTGTTGATCAGGTGAACATTTTCTCTCATGTCTTAAAAGGTGAGAAGGCTGGCAAGGGTGGCTGTGTCCGGATATTCCCAAAAAGTGGAGATGTTTGGGCAGTTTATCGAAACTGGTCATCAGATTGTAACAAATCCACCCCAGATGATGTGAGGCACCGGTATGAGATGGTGGAGGTTCTTGACAATTATTCTGAGGAGCTTGGAGTTTGTGTTACTCCCCTGATTAAATTGGCAGGTTTCAAGACGGTGTACCAAAGGAACACTAACAAGGACGCAATTAGATGGATTCCTAGGAAAGAGATGCTTCGCTTCTCTCACCAAGTGCCATCTTGGTCACTTGAAGGAGAAGCAAGTAATTTTCCCGACAAGCGATGGGATCTAGATCCGGCTGCAACTCCGGACGAGCTGCTTCACGCCATAACAGATGACGTGAAGGTTTAGAATGAATCTTGTCAAGCACCAACCAACGCCTATTCATCATTCACAATTCTCACAGAAAATTTTTAGGTTCGACTGTACAACATTTCATTCTTGGCTCAAGCCAGTGCAACTGTTAAAACTCCATATGATTCTGCATAATCTGGTGTCTGTGGAAGGACGATGTGTGAAGGGAAAAAAGATTTCTAACAGGAAGAAAAACAGCATTTTCGCTTTTTCCTCAACTGATTGCAACTTGGGCATTTCTCACTCTATATATAGGCCTACCAGGAAACTTGATGAATGAATCATCTAATTACAAGAAATTGAAAGAAAATATAAAAATAGCTACTACGGTATTATCATTTTGTCCAAGTCTCTTGCGCCATTTATTCACAAGAATTACCCCATATTATATACATAAACAAACCATACATCAATATCACGCTTAGCAATTAGCAAATCAAATTGGTGCGCGAGATTTAAGTACCGGAGAGGGAGATGGAAACGGAGAAGAAAACGAAAGGATTCAGGAACGAAGAGGGAAGGGGGGTTGGGTTGGGTTGGGTTGGGTTGACTCGAGTCAAAGAGATTTTGGGTAAAAATTGGAGGGTTTTGGGTATTAAATTTTTAATGTTTTTGTTAACATTTTTTTTTTCTCCTTTTGTTAGGTCGCCAGACCCACATCAACTTCTATGAATTTTGCAGAAATTGGGCCTAAAGGACCAACCCCTCGTAAATGAGATTTCGGACCTCGAAGACAAATCCCAACGGTCCGATTGTCAAGAATCCGCATGGGCGCAATCCGCATGCAATTGGGATAGATCAAGGCCCAATCCCTCTAATTCTGGGAAAATCCTGACCGTCTAATCGGGCTGCCGCCTGCTGCCTGCCGCCTGCGTTGAGAATACGAGGGCTAGACCAAATCCATCTGGAATTTGGATTGTGCGTTTTGAAACTTGACAAAAGAATCCTGACCGTCCGATAGACACCCCGGGGTGTGCCTCAAAACAACATACATATGAACGACAAACACCTCAGCAACGCAGCCACGTGAATTCGACTTGCGGTATTAATTAAGTAGTTATTCAGTTCTTTACCAATATTACCACAGCCATCAGCCCATCGCAGATGGTGTGAAGGTGCAACCGTTCTAACGGAAACTTGATGTCTCGTTGCTAAATTTACATCACATTTGAGTGGTTCATTATTAATTTTTTTAACGTTTACATCAAAATATTAAAAAATAATAAAAAATATATATACCCATAAAATTATTTTAAAAATTGATATTTGCAATAAAATGATCCGCAGACATGCAGGCCGAAGAATCAGAGTCGTCTCAAGCTTGTTTGGGTAAACAAAATTGCCATCACATCTAAGGGGATTTGTTTTTGTTTCATCTGTTTGATCAGCAATTTACAGAAAAAGGGCAACAGTTGATGTCCTATGCAAAGCAAAGGATCTGCAAAGTAGCAGGCCGAAGTTGGATATCAACCTATCTGAGTTATCTCATACAGAAGAAGAATCTATGCCAGCAATAATGACACCGTCACAAAAAATTATGCACATATAAAATGCACAGCTCGAAGTTACAGAGCTCAACATCATACACAGCTTGAAAATTTCTTTCTTTCCACGTCAATAACCTGTCGGTACGCTCTCAAGATATGGGGCTTTACTCACTGGGCTTGAAAACAAAAGAATAATCACCCAAAAAAGAATGAAGACAAAAAGACCACCTCCTCAAGATCCCATGCAAATGGGCCAGATAATTGAATGTGCCGAATAAGGCGGTTGATGCTCTCCCCACAGAAGACCAATCTCAGCCGCATGGTATGCCGTACGCTGGAGGACATTAGTTCACGTCTTTCGGATTAAGGGGTCACTTTACACTTAAGGTCAAAGCACATTCAGCTGCACAAAGCCTCCTAATCCCCTTTTTTATAAAATCAGCTGATACGAAGCAAATTCGCCAAAGCATGTGACTGCAGCAGAAATGAGAATGCAGCAGCTGGAAGCCTTTAGCATTTCAATTTGCAATGATTGCCACATCAACTACCTTAAGGCAACATAATCTCCAGGACTCAAAACAGCTCCTCTGCATTGAATTTGTTCCATGCTTCCTATTTTATAAAAAATAAGCTTAAGATGAATACAAGCTGACACAACAGAACAGACCCCAAGATCACTAAGAGGAGAAGATTCCAGGTCTGGATTCCTTGGAAGTATCAGGGGCTGAGAAGTACCTTAAGTAAGTCAAACACCTTCTCAGCAATATACTTCTGTTGAAGATTAGCACCCTTTTGTTGCACTTTGTCAGGATGAATACATAACGTTCCCTTCCTGTACACTTTCTTAACCGCAGCAGCAGTAATCAAATCAGTCAATGAAACAGGCTGCCACCCACATTCAGGCCAGAGCACCTGATTATTGTATGGTTGATTTAGCAGGCATTAGTAAAAACAATATACCATTTCAAATGACCCAACACCTATAAATCAAGAGTTTATGGAACAATTTCCTCAGAAGGCGCATTGGTCAATATGACAACATAGAAATGGGTTAAGGTCTTACGCATGTTACATGTTCATGTTCCATGGATTTTCATACTTCCATTACTAAATTTAGACCAGTGGCAAACCTTAGGTATTTCACAGACCAGAAGAATTTAAAAACCATCAAAACAGAATGCATGCATGCACATGAGAGAGAGAGATAGTTCTGACATAGCAAGACGGCTCAATATTTTCAAGCACAAAATTAATAAAACAATGTATCTTCTTAATTTGCATCTGTAACAAGACAAGTCTCACATGTGAGTAGCCATAACAAAAGTGATTCCAGACTAACATTATTTGTAGCTAGAAACACGCTATACAGGTTATATTGTCAAAAGTTACACCAAACTGCAGTGAATGCTCATTTTCACAAGTCAAAGATGCACCTAGCAACACAGGCTTGAAAGCATTAAGCCACATGGCCACAACTGTGTTCCTCAAGTGGTTTAACTGACAAAGGTCTTAAATTACTTAGCAGTCCCAAAAATTACATCCTGACTCCAGGCGTGCTAATTTGTGGCTAAATGCTCCATGATACTTATTGCATAACCATACTTTGTCAAGCATGCTAGTGGTAACAGACAATGGCAAAAGCACAAACAACAAATTCAAGCACCTCCGTCTCCAATCTGTATGAAGGATCCAAAGTTAAGTTCCCTTCAAAGATTTGTCATGCAGATCCATGTTTGAACCTTGCACATGATTCCATAGCATTGTGTGCCTACTGCAATATAAAATGTTCCTACAAAGCTAATGCAGAAGCCGCTAAACAAGATCAATCACAGGATGTTGCATGAATCAAAGTGTAGAATCCATTCTCTAAATAAGCATGATGCAAGAGATGATATATGATACATAGCAGCTGATACACACATATTGCAATGTTGATAGCAGGGCACGTAGGTTCCCTTCTTTCCCTGCAGCCCAACGCTTTATCTCAACATCTAGTGTTTCTGCAATCCTCTGTAAAATCAAAATAAATTAATATCAAACAGATGACAACAGGTGAAATGAATCAGAACAAAAATATCCACAAAATTAAACATTTAAACATGACAACTAGCATCTTTTGGCTGCATTAATGTGTTGAAATTTTCATCAACACAACAGAAACAAGAATAGCCCAACTAAAATTCAGCTAAACTCGTTCCTAGATCAGAAGCAGAGGACTGAACAACAGGCTTTCATGATTTCAGAGTGAAACACCATATAAACAACCATCTACCAAACTTGGACAGCACACATTTCAATGAAAAAACAAGACTCCTATGTATGCAGTTTGTTTGAAAATGAAATAATAAGTTTTATTTTTATATAGCACTAACCACCAAGGTCCAGTCATAAACCAACAATGCAACTGCCGTTCATGCTACTCTCACTTTGAGCATCAGTCAAGAGATGTTGGGCACATACATAGAAACTAGAATCTAAAATCTACCCATTGCTTACACTAATCTAAAATCTAGCTTGGGCACCCTCAATAACCACAGAAATCCAGGCTCCAGCAAGCAAGTGCTAAAAGCCTCACAATAAAGGTCTAACTGGCCACCCCCAATCCCCCACCCCCACCCCCACCCAGGCACTTGCTGCTGGAGACCGAAAAACACCACATAAAAAGGAATGAGCATGTAAGAAGATAGGAAGAAGTAAGGACATCAATGACATTCAGCTTACATGTCTCTCTGCTTGTTCCCTCTGAGCCTGAAGGTCACGCTCATTCTTCTCAGCCAATGCTTTTGCCTGAACAGAAAAACTCAACAATTGAACCCCATCCAAATAATGTACATACAATCAAAGCAACACGAGGATATAGCATACAATAAATTATTGAATTTTAAAGAAATGACATTAATGTCATGAGGGAGCAACAACAACAAAATTATGCAGTGCAAATCACACACCGCACGCTCCTGCGTCCTCTGATGGCGCTCCAGTCTTGCTCTTCGCCGATCTTCACTTTCCCCATCGATTTCTTGGAATTCTCCAGGAGAAGAAGCAGCTGTTGCAAGCAAAATAGACAAATCAGAACTGAGTGAAGAAATATATTATTTTAATTGAAGCCAGTCATCCAAACTGCAGCTACCTCCAAAGATTGAAGATAAATCATCAACAATATTGGCAGTTGAAGATGCTTTTCTAATATTAGATGATGGTCCAGCAGATGTTCTTCTAGCTGCTTCAGGCCTTGCCTTGCTCTGGGCATCAAAGAAAGGATCCTGCAATAAAGTTTCATAAAATTAACTCATTAACTCTACAGCAAGAAGTTCATGGATGGTACAAAGTAAATATGGCCTTTCATGCGAACCAAGGTATTTTCCCTAGCTTTTGGGGCACTGCTAGCACGAGAACTGAAAAAAGATTCAAGATCATTTTCATCCTTTTGTTGTTTTGCTCTAGCTGCAGCAGCTGCTCTTTCTCGAGCCTCTGCGGCAGCCCTTTCTACAGCTGCTCGTTCTGCTTTTAGTCGAGCCTCAGCAGCTTTCTCATGTGCTTCTCTTTCCCTTGCTTCTGAATTTGCTCTTTCCCGGGCTTCAGCAGCAGCCTTTTCAGCTCTTTCTCGTGCCTCTGCTGCAGCCCTTTCACGGGCTTCTGCTTGTGCTCTCTGAACTGCAGCCCTTTCTGCTCTCTCTCGAGCCTCGGCAGCTGCCTTGTCTACTGCAGCCCTTTCAGCTTTTAGGCGAGCTTCAGCAGCTGCTCTTTCACGTGCCTCTCTAGTAGCTCTTTCAACTGCTTGTCTTGCCTTTTCCCTCTCTCTCTCAATCTCCCTTGCTCGCTCTCTCTCTTTCTCAAGCCTCCTTTGCTCTCTTTCTTTCTCCTCCCTTTCCCTCTCAATTTCACGAGCTCTCTCCCTTTCCTCCTTAAGTCTCCTCTGTTCTCTCTCTTGCTCCTCCCTTTCCTTTTGTCGCCTTTCATGGTCCAATCTCTCCTGCCTTTCTCGTAGCTCTCTTTGCTGAGCATCTATATTTCTGGCAGCCTTAAGATGCTCTCTCTCCCTCATTTGCCTGAATTTAGCCTCTGCTTTGTCCATAGCTTCCTTCATGGCAGCAGCAGATGCTGCAGCTGCAGAGAAATTCACATCAACTTCCTCCCCAGAAAGAACTTCTGCTTGTTCATTATTGTTACTTTGGGCCCTACCCATAGCAAAATCCTCAAGTTCATCTATTTGAGATGCCATTGAACTTCTAGCTGCATGTGCAGATATAGGGCTTTGAGGATACAAATTGGAATTTGAGAAAAGAGAATAGTCCCCCTTCTTTCTAGAGTCTGTGGAAGAAAAGGAACCTATTTCTGACTTCAAGATCCGTGGTGGTCTTGGAGGTGGGGGTCTTGAAGGTGGTGGAACAGTTGTTGGTTGAGTAAAAAGAGGAACTTCAGATACTGTAAGCCATACATCATCAGAAGATTCTAATATCTCTCCATATCTAGGGGATGAAATTGTCTCACTAGGACTGGCATTTGCATATGAAGGTGGGGAAACAGCTTGACCAGCAAATTTAGGAAGATCTGTTGAAGCAGTAGTAGGCATATCAAACAGAGTATCACGAGAATTCTGAAAATCATTCATAGGCATCTTCTTTTGTGAATTCCCCTCAGAATTCTCTACAGGGTATTTGTCAACCGATTCTTTACTACTAGAATAAGTCCCACGCATGCTTTGCTCAGTCCTTAAAGGGCTCCTATCCTTCCCTCGTTTGTAGTTCTCTGGAAAAACTGGAGGTACAGATTTCCCAAGATTGTCAAGGGGATCCATTTCATCAAATACTCCCCTATTTCCAGATGAACTATCAACCTTTGCATTCCCATAAATACTGGGGTCTGCATGCATCCCTGGGGATGAAGTTACAGGAGTTGAAGATGATTCTATTACTACAAAGGGGTCTTCTATCACACTGGAAGCTGTATTCACCAAATTTGAAGATGGCTTTTGGTATCGAGTGGACTCAGGATTTGACCTGTGGAGAGTAGATTCCACTAGAGTATATACATATCAACTGATGTTTATCACACAAACAAGGAATGTAAATGAATCATGAAAATTTTCAAAGCCTCTGCACAAACATGCTTAAGACTAAAATTTGCTTCCTAGGGAACATGGTTTAACAGTTTTGCTGGGCTGTTACCAAGCATGGTTAACAATAATAACATTGTCTTCCTCTTTCAAGTGCTAAACCAGGGACAGGGTTTGTAGCTTTGAATACATAGCCAAATCCTTCCAAAAGTGATACATGTCAAAAATAAAGTAGCTAACCACACAATGAAAGTGGAACCAATACTAAAAAGATAAACACATAGAAGGGCTTGACTTGACCCCCAATAAGAAGAATTATCACAATGTAATAACAACTAGCCAAATTTCAGAGATCAAAACTTCATCATGTCATATCTAACATGGCATCATACATGGTACAAGAATAATTGTAAAGCTTTGGATGGAAATAAATTATAATACATGTCAAAATTATCACAATTTGTGACTTAGAATCTATTTTAACTCCAAATGAGTGTTTTCTTTTTTCCTTTTTTTTTTCTCCATCCAAGCTAAAGCTATCACTTGACACATTTATGTGATGAATACAACCAAATGGAGCTAATCCAGGTGAAATGCCATCACTAGCAACAATAAACATCCTGCTGTTTCTCATTGCAAATCCTTATATATGCCAGTTTCAAACCAAAATAATTTATCATCAAAATATAGTAACTTGAAGAATGAAATCATAAAAATCCTTAAATAACAAACAAAATTGGCCTTATGGGTTGACCCTTGTAGTTACTCCATAATTTGTTCAAGTCTAGACAAGTAGAATGAAAGGTACGTAGTTTATGCATTATTACAAAAAAACATGTATTGGGTATTAATATCTGTCCAAAGTGTAAAACCAAAGTTGCAACTGAAGTTTGCACCAATGACAAAACAGTTGTTGCACAAAACTATGATAAAAACAGATCAATGCCAATTTATTTCTGAGTTCAACGAGGAATAGCAAATAAGTATATATAATTCATTCATGTAGATAAGATACACCCTTTTCCACGAAAATTTTCCCACTTCACACATTTCCATAGAAATGCCATATCATGATGGAAAAAGCACTGGAAGTTGACTTTTTCATGAATTATCCCAAGTAATGCAACGCCTAACATAGTCGTATGGATTACTGATCCAACCAACAAGAAAATTAAATATAAATTTTCTTCTCACACTGGATTAAATGAATTAATAGTTCAGAAAGTAACAATAGATACCTGCTTATACTAGGGGAACTACTGCGACCAAATCCAGGAAGCAAATCATCGAATAATGGTGAATCCTTCTCCACTTTGGAAGCCTCATTCTTTGATTCCCTGTCCTTTTTGCCTAAATTCCCTAACAGATCGTCGAACGGCGAGCTGCTTTGTGCCTTATGCTTTGGCGAAGAACTTTTCCCGATCGAAGCAAAAACATCGTCAAACTTGGCCGCCGACGACGAGGAGACCGAAGACGTGCTCTTCAGTCCAGGCAACCCATCGAAAATATCCTCATCGTAGACTGGCTTATCAAAGACCGGCAGCGACGCCGACTTCGCATTCTGGTCTTTGAAAATGGAGTCGTAATCGAATGCGGTCGAGGATGCGGTAGCAGTACTCCCGCCTCCACCACCACCGCCACCGCCAACGCGGGATTCTGCATACTTAGGAGGTCCGCCGAAGACGTCCTTGAACAAGAGACCATCGGCGGCACCGCCGCCGCCGCGGTGATCGTGATCGTCGAAAATAGGATGGGAGGAAGATCGGGCAGCGGATCCGTAGTTAATGGAAGAGCTGATGTTATTGACAGTGGCGCGGGGCGGTGCCATCGGGGCGGACCTACCTTGGGGCTTGAACCCGAAGTCACGGCCCATGAATACAGGAAAATCATCCATCGGTGATAACAATTTCTCGGCTAATGTTTGGATCTACAAGATTGTTCGACGGTGGTGCTAATTCGTGAATTTGAAACTTTACAGATCAAAACACAAGAAAAAATACGAAGAAGATGAAGAAGCTAGACAACAAATCAATTCTCCGCGGGGGAAAAAGCGGTGGCGGTGGTGCTTGCAGAGGAGGTCGTGGTGGTGGTGGTGGTGGTGGTGGTGGTGATGGATGCTAATTGCTTAAAACAACGTACTGGGAACGGGGAAGGGGGGGACGATTTGAAAGAAAGCATAAGTTATACGGATTATAGTATTTATGTATTAAATTTGAATTATAATAATTATTTCTGTGTAATAAATTAGTTTTAGTATAAGACTATACTCGACTTTTTATTTTCTTTTTTTTTTTTTTTTTTTTTTTTTTTTTGGGTATATTGTGTGTAATAAGAGAAAATCATTGATTTTAAAAACCAAAGGCGAGAGAGATAACCCAAATATACCAAAATTTGGTGGGTTTTGTGTGTTTGTACGGCAGTTTCATCTTTCTTTCTTTCTTTCTCTTTTTGCCTTTCCCTCCTGCTCTCAGCTACACAATCTCGCTCTTTTTCAAATACTAAAATTCAAGATTTTAAAAAATAAAAATTTTAATTTTTAATTATTAAAATATTTTATAAAGTAATATTAAATTTTAGTGTGCTAAGACCCACCAAATCCAAATAAATTTTGTATGGACCGTGCAAATTATATTATATGATGATTATAATCATATAAAAACTACATTTAACCCCATTCACGTAGACATCTCCCAGATCGAGTACCTGTAATAGAAAGAAAGAGTTATGGAGGACCGAACGGGCTCAGAGCCTGTTGGGCCTAGTCTATGTCGGGCCTTGTCCATATCATCGGTAATGAAGGACTGCATCGATCAATGATCAGTGCTTTGATTTGATCATGACGGTCTCTCTCGCCTGTTGATTCCCATCCAAAAAGCAGCAACAGGATTGAGGAAGGTCGGTCAGTGGGCAAAATGTTGAGGACGCGGTTGCTATGGTTCACGGTGGGGTTTACGGTGACAGCGGCTGCAATTGCCCAGTTCGCCTGGAGGGACCTTTGGGCTGAAAGACTCTCCCTTTCTTCCGATGTTTGTCTAACCTTCTATCTCTCTCTCTCTCCCTAAGTCCTTCCGGTGATATTTGGGTTTTTTTTTTTTTTTTTTTTTTAAAAAGAATGTTTCACCTGTTATTGATTTTTTAAATCCTTTGATTGTATGATAGGCGAGGCAGAAATTTGATGCCCTTGAAGCTAGAGTCGCAGATCTGGAGTCTATTCCTTCCCAGAACGCGAACCCAGCCCAGGTTTTGTTTGTTTTTCTGCTTGCATTTTGTGTTCTTGCCATTTAGATTATTAATTCTTGATTTTCCAGCCATTCTACAGTTCTGTGTGTCATTTGTATGTAAAAAGAGTTGAACATTTCATGAACTGGAGAAGAAAGTGACTTTGTGGGTTTCACTTTTTTATGCATTTTTGTTTTTTTCCTGGCATGAATGTGAGAAATAATGATTTGGTTTGTTCTCTTTATTTATTGGTTTAGTGAAAATTATGAGATGCAAGTTGTGAAATTTTGAGGTTAGCTCACCCTTTATTTCAGCCTGACCATTGTGTTGAATGGACCATGATTGGATTGGTACTGTAGATGGGGTTTGGGTTTAATGCCCCAATCCCACCAAGTAGCCAATAACTTGGATTTGAGTTGAGAAAGAGTCTACAATATGGACAAGAATTGGGTTGAGTATCATTAAATGATGTTATGGATGACAGAAGTCTTACAAAGTGAATTGAGAATTCATCACAAAAAGAAGTGAATTGAGGAAACAGTAGCAATGCTTGTGAAAGTGTCACTTGTTGGAGAGGGGTCGGATTTCATGGTTTCACACTTTGTTGCTTTTTGTGTGTGCTTTCCCATCAATCCTCGGATACTGATATATGCAAAATTACGAGCAAAAGGATTTTATGGTTGTTTCCTAACTTTCGTTTAGTGTTTTATGGTTTGATAACCTGGTTCTTGATATTGTGGTTTGGGAGCCAGTTACACAGTCCCTGCACAGCCCTGACTGTAAAAAGTGGAGCTTCTTTTTCGACGGGTTTTCATTTTTCATGTGTTTTGCCATAGGTTAAGAGTTTAGATGTTTATTGATTGCCTTTTCATTTTCATATCTTGCAGCTTGAAGGGTAGATCAAGCGCGAAAGTTCAAACTGTGCCACGAATGTTCCGTGGTAGTTTGATGCCCAACACAGCGAGTTTTTGAGATGTAAAGAACAAAAATTACAGTTTTCTTTTGGATGTGCTTCAGATTGAGATAATTCTATAGCTATTTTATTCCTTATCTCTAATATAACAAACCTTTGGCTGCAGTTATGGAGGGGAACGAAAATGTATGCTTGATTTTTAGGGTAGGATCTGAATGTTCTTCCATTGAAGCATTAAAAAGAAAAACTCAAAGCACTTGCTTCGATTTAAAACATTAAATAGCTTTTAAATACATAAGACATCACACCTGGAGATGAAGTTAGTAATTAATCAGTACAAAAGCAACAATAAATCCTTGATGGCCACTGAAAACCCACCGTGATTTTTTTATTATTTTAAGGCAGTGCCAATGTGCAATTCACATTCGTTTAGCACCGATTTGACTGGCGCAACGAGTGTTTTGTGAGGGACGATTTCTTGATCCGAAAATTTTTTTGAAGCACATTCTTCAAAATAAAGTATACTACTCTTCATGCGATGTACGAACAGCCAATGAAATTCGTAGAAAAGAAAGCAAGTTAAAATCTATCAAACTACCAATCTTATTCCCATTAGCTTGAACAGTTATATAAAGTGCATAATTGCACCCTATTCACACACTACAAGAACTAGTTTCCTAAAACAATACTCCAACCAATTGAGATTCAATAGTCAATAAACCATCAAGAGTCTGAGCACTATGCAAAGTGGATACAGCATACACTTGACTATCTATTCAAGCATATAAAATAAATTAGCATACTCTTTCAAGTAGAGTAAATGGTTCAGCTTGGGCGGAAGGCCCTGGATTCGGGGCCAAGGTCAGAGTAACTATCGGCAAGCATGAGCATGAGTCATGATTTCATTTGACGAGACACTGGGTGAAGAATGGACTTGGCAAGCTTTTCGTTCATCTTAATAGGAAGAGGGGGCATTTGCTTCATTATCTCTGGCACGTCTTTCAAGCTGTGAAGTAATAATTGAATAACAAGCACAAATCAATTTCCATATCTAAATAATATCTGCTGTACCATTGTGATCTTTAAGGGATACTCAAAACAATTTCACCAAGACCCTGAAAATTTATCAATCAACAAGAAACTGTCTCTATGATAAATAGGGTTTTTGCCTCTGCAAATGGATAATCAAGGATGACTGAAAAAATTTTCTAGATATTTCAGCTGGTTGGAAAAATTTTGATGCTTTTATTATCATCCTTCCTCACAAGTCTTCTACCATGCTTTACATGAGGCTAATATCCATCTGATTCTCTATGTAAGTATTCTCTTTCATACCCAAAAGCGGTAAATAGAAAGGTACACGTGGTTCTTGCCACCTAAACAAGTACAAATTAGTCAATCAAGATTCAAGAAGCCATTTGTCAACAGCGAACTGGCCATTCGAATTCAAAGAGTTAATGTTTTATTGAGTCTTTCAACTCAACTGAAGCCAGCCTCAAAGAAAACATATTTTAATTTCAATCTAATGACCGGGTCCTGCTAGTTTGTTGCAGCCATACATGGCCCTTTCCCTCTATATAAAGTTGTAAAACCAAAGTCTTGTTAACCCAAAACTTTTCCGTATTAAAATAATAAAAAAAAAAGTTATTTCATATCATGGACTACCTGCACCTTGAAAAATATAATTTAAAAATGTGAAAATGGCGTAATGATGTGAAAAAAAAGGTTCACTATTAACAATGAGTATGAGAAACGTTCTGAATATTACAGTGCAGAAATGATAAACACTAAAAGGTCAAGATAAGTACACAAGCACAAAAGACATGTAATTTATACCACATATGAAATGTCCCCATAAAAGAAAAAATCAAGAATAGTGACAACATACTCATTCAAGATAGTAACAATGTTGTCCCGAGTTTTGCTTAGAAGATTGATGTTGTCATGTATCTGCCAGAAACAGGTAAAATGTTACTATAATTCATCCATTAAATGATGGCTGTACCAGTGCATATATATATATTATTTATTTATTTTCTGGTTTTTTCTTTTTCTTGAGGGCGTCTACAGGGGGATGGGTGTATGGGCCAGCCTATTAAACAGTTGCTATTGTTGATCCAATAAAACATGTCCCGCATACAGACTCAATAGATCACCTGAAAGGATGTAAAATTTGCTGAGATTTGACTTAAAATCTGAGCATTCTGCTCCAAAAGCTCTCCTGTCACACCTCCAATGTCTGCAAAATATAGACATGATCTACCAGTATCAAAGCAGTGAAAATCATAAAAAATTAAACAGCATAACTTCTTAGTAGCAGCTACAGCACCATACACCATACAGGTCCTGTGTTTCAGCAAATCAAAAGATGCTTCAGATAAATCATACCCACAGTAACAAATTTGTGACCTAACTTCCAATCTTGAAATCTCCATAATTTTGAGGGCATTGGACCTCCTCATTATGGTTGTGACTTGTGTATTATATTTCAAGTTCATATTATTTGAGAAATAGTGTAGTATGAATCATTAATCCTGAGATCTAAAAGAGACTGATGCCATCTGAACTAACAAAAACAATATCAGTATACTAGTTGCCTGCTTCTCCTAGTCTCTTTCTACAAGGGACACAAACCTTTGAAGGAGATGCCATCATCATTATCCAAGGGGATCATTGGCAGGTTATATGATGGCCCATTGGTGCGAGTTAAATGAGATGATGACTTTGCTGAAGAATCTCCAGCCTTTTCCTGTTAAGCAGGTGTGCATAGATTATTAGGCTGTAGAGAACTATAAATCACACTAGGAGAATGTGTGCATAACAAATTAAACAAAATCAGTAATTTACAAATTGCTTCATATGGCAGAGAAGGACTGGGGAAGGAATAAAACCAGAGGCAGAGTCATTTCAAAGAAAACGATGGTAAAAGCCCCATCACCAGACCAAGTCAGAATAATGATATGCTGCACTCCTGAAAACCTCAAACAGACAATGAAGCTGTTTAAGACTATAATTCCACATGGCACAAAATGCTATGCCATGGTCACTATCCAAGCCAGAGACATGTCCATGGGCTGATGCACCTCCATCAAACTCTAGGCACAGGACATGGCCACTATTCCGCATGCACATACTGGGCACTTGCACACACGTGGGCTGACATTAGTTAAAAGAAAATGGATCTGCATTCGACTAGTGAGCATTTGACTGTGCCCATGGCCCCATTTGTGCAACAGAAGACAAAGTCTGTGATTGTTTCTAGCTACCCATGACCGACTTTTTTGAATATCTTTCTCACTTTTAAATGCTAAGATTAAATAAAATCACGACTGGTCTCTGTGGAATTCAGAATCTGCCAACTAATTTTTAATGAATTGATCTACCGCAACATAATAATTTATCATCATGTTTGCGTGCTGCCATCTGCATTTTCTCAAGCCAATATGTCCATCTCTAGCACATCATTCTCAGCATTGCCTAGTAATTAAATACAACAAGAGACTTAGCTAACAGGTATAGCATACCTTTCTGTCCTTATTTTTCCTGGCTGAATGATCCTCTTTCCTTCGCTTGCCATTTTCTTTTTTCTGAAAATTAAGTAGAAGCCAGTTAGAATATTTACCGTACACTTCCATACACAGATTAGAATATTTACCGTACACTTCCATACACGGAGTGCCATTATGTATGCATATGACTTGACTGCTGCTTACTCTAACTATACAAGGTGTAATGTTATCATATGCATATAACACAGTTGCTCATAGTCAAATCACTAATGATGAATGCCATCTTTTATTAAGAATATCAATTTAAAATTAAATGGGAGAGTAGAACAAAGAAAGATACTAACAGCTATTCAAAAAGAAGACTCAATTAGAAGCATGACTAGTTGCCATAACCCTCTTGCTTTAGTACAGACTCCATTATTCCTCAAAGCTACAATCCATAGAGGGCCACGACCTTGATGGCCCTTCCCTTACTTTATGGCATAGTACACATATCAACAGGAGTTTCTACGAAATGCCAATAACAATTGGCTAGAGCAATAGACCTCCATTTCCACGTCTTTTCTTTCACTCTTTAAATATAGTGATTATTTAGCTAGTATTCATGTAAGGGCAATAGATTGAGGAAAGAAACAAGCAGAATATTCAGCAGCCAAAAATCAGCCACAAGGCAACAGACACTTACACTCATCCATCTGCAACGCAGTGCCACATCCCGGACAGTTTTATCTTTTAACTGC
This sequence comes from Rhizophora mangle, assembly GCA_037832345.1. NCBI lineage: Eukaryota > Viridiplantae > Streptophyta > Magnoliopsida > Malpighiales > Rhizophoraceae > Rhizophora > Rhizophora mangle. The sequence continues at coordinate 490,083 of JBAPLJ010001937.1, read as the reverse complement.
ATCGCAATCTTAGCATACTTGAGTATGATTGATTCTGATGCAAACCTACAAGAGACAATAACAAAATAGAGGATATTTTCATGCTATTTGTGTGATTAACAAATTGCTAGGCAAATTCGAAATCAAAGCTTCTATTGTAATATGAATAAATATAGTTATCTTCTCATTTGCTATTCATAACAACACAGTGGATACATAAATAGATTTATTTTTGAGAATTTCACACCACTAGGCTGGATGTTAAGCCCCCAGAAAAAAAACTCCCAAAATTTCAAAGATAAACTTTTACCAAAAAAATTGAAAAATGATAAATCAACAAATAAGATTTACAAAGACATATGTAAACATTTTTCCGTCACCAATATATTTCTCCAGTTATTCTCAAGAACCTGAGACAATAACGGGGATAAGGATTTTTTTTTTTTTCTCTAAAAAATAAAGAAAAGAGAACGCAACAACACATACACCACACAGTCTGCAAAAACAAAGGTCGAAGAAGCTCGCTTACTTAACGAGCAAATCATCGAGAATCGATTGCTCGTCAGCAGTCCACTCAACGGAAATACCGGTGCGGTGCCTCAAAGCAGCCTGCGTGGCCGAACTATCAGCCACCCCTGGGTTACTATTGCTAACAACGCCGTTGTTGCTCGAATTCACAGGAGCGCCGTTCGCCGTCTCCGCAGAGGAAGCCGACGGGACTTTCTGAGCCGAGGCTCCTACGTGATTATTCCCCGACGGCGGATTCGCGCTGGCAGCCATCAGAAACAGCCAATTCGACTGTAACAAAACTTCACTCTCGTGCGCACGATTACAGTTCACAACTCCGAGAGATTGAATTTAGGAATATTTTATATGTATAGAATCTATGTATTAGCTAGCTCACACGCCAAGAGAGGTTGTGAAGGGGAAAGAGCTGTTGTTTCTGTTACTAATTTCAGTAGTTTAGAGATTTTTAGTGCCTTTTTAACCTTATTATTATTTGTTTTTAGTGCTTTGGATATCTTTGCGCTTTTCTAAAAGATGCCTTTCGCCTTTCCTTTCTTACCACGCGTTTTTCTTTTCTTTTTCTTTTTCTTTTTTTTTTTTTTTTTTTTAAGAAGAATGAATCTCACTTTATTTTTTCCTGTTCTGTTTTGTAACGGAGGAGGGGCTTCCATTTTCCTTTTTTCATTAAAGAAAAGATATATTACAAATATTTCAATTATAAATCCTAAAAATTAAAAAAAAAAGTCAACCATTTAAGTATTATTTTAAATGAATAAATTCTTATCAATTACATTATTATTATTATTATTATTATTATTATTATTATATCGGATGGCGAGGGGTTTCTATTGAGTGCGGAGGATTTCACGCTTCCATATCCGGGCAGCCAGTAGGATTAGATTGACACTGTTACTGTTAATGCGCTAAGAACAAAAAATGATTTCATTAACGTTAAAAAGATCCTGTGGTGTTTGCACAGGTGACTCACCCCCTGCAACTCCTTTCAAAAAAATCTCAAAATTCAGCGAATGGATTTCTTTTCGTTTTCTGACAAAGACACCACGGCCGGTTCGTGACTCGCCGAACTAAGAATCGAAACCGAGAAATTTAAAACAGAGAATTTGTGTAACCTTTAGTGGTTTCAAAATTCGAATCTTGTTTGATTGATTGATGGCCATTATTGCAGCGCAGCTTAACGAACACGACACGAGTAATCTTCTCTTTTGTCCTCTTCCCAGTCGGAGGCCAATCTCGCGTGATTGATGTCTTGGCTGTTGTGGTGGTGGAGCGATAAGGATAATACTAATAATAATATTTTTAGATAATAAATCTTACAATAATGCCAGACTAAATTAATCTGTAATTAATTAAACTTTTACGTTCCTCTAACGGTCGAAGTTATAATTTTGGATTTAAATGAAAATAAGAAGAATTAGGAAGGACAAAAAAGGGGGGAAAAAAAAAAAAGAAGTCATAATTGTCTGCTGTTTAACGGCGATTTTATTGACCCAACAACGTCTCCCTCTGTCTCTGTGTCTCTGTCTGCGGGACTCCAATTCTCAACGACAATCAGTTTCTTTCTTTCTTTGTTTTTTGTTTTTTTTTTTTTTTTTGTTTTTTTTTTTCCCTTCCTGTTTCTTAATCTCTTTCTTAATTGAAGAAGAAGAAGTGTGCTGTTTTTCTTTTTCTTTTTCCAAAATTTGTCTGTTACTGCGGGATTGATCTTTCCGACGTGGCGTTTAGTATGGTTTTTCTCTGTTATGTCAGTTTCGATTTTTCCCATGAAGCATTATAGGGGCTTGTTACTTGCTTCGCCCTTTACCTGCCAGTTTGGTTACGATTTGCTGACTCTTGTCTCAGATTCTAGTGGTCCGGCTTGGCGCGTGCTTAAGGTCTAGAACTTTTGACTCAATTTACTTGGGTTTTGTTGCTGTTGCATGTAACTGTTCTGTTCGTGTTTTTAATTTTTATTTTGATTCTGGTTGTACCTAGGAGTGCTGATTATGATTCGCATTCTCACTCTCACTGAATTTGAGGAAACCCATGGTGGCTCTACGTACCAAAAACAGAACCTACTGCTTTCGATTACTTTGCCCTGGGAGCAGCAGACTTATGGTAGCATGTATGGAGGTATTGGTTGGTCTCTTCAAGTATACGCTTCTCCATGTGATTGACTTGCGAGAATGTGCTTGCTATTGTTTGTGTACGTGCTTGTTTATAATGGAGCACAATTCTTGTCTATGTGCTGCAGGGTATGGATCTGGTCTAGGCCATAAGTCTGGATACGGTTCTGGAATGTATGGTTCTTCATATGGCGGATTTAGAGGGTCTTACAGCAGTGGGCTGTATGGGACAACGTGCATGGAGGAGGTTTTGGTGGATTGTATGGAGGTGGGATGTATAATGGCAGCTTTGGTGGGCCAATATGGGTGGTTATGGAATGGGCTTGGTTGCTTTCGGTAATCAAGATCCAAATAATCCTTATGGTGGTCCACCATCTCCTCCTGGCTTTTGGATTTCTTTCCTTCGATTGGTGAGGAAAAAATACTCCTAAAAATGGTGGTTTTTCTCTTGTTTTCTCATCTTGAATGCCTAGAAAATTTCAAAGTGTAGTTCATAGTCATGTCGCCCATAAAATAGCCCCACAGGTGTCTTCATTCAGACTCCTTGTATGCTCACGAGTATTTTCTTGTCTTTCCCAGATATTTGGTCTCAGTTCCTTTTCTAGCCACTCTTAATTTCAATTTTGATAGATCAGAACACCCAAGCATTTCACATGTTTATGTCTGCATTTCAATTTTGATAGAGCTGAACTAGAATGTAGATCATTCCTTGTTAATTGGTGAAACCATGATACAATGCAGCCATGCTGGAGCCCAAATATCACGTATCAACTAACCAATCATGAAATTTCTCTCTGCAGCTTTTCGATGGCACAGGTTTATTGTACAGAGAGTTGGCCAGATTTGTTTTGAGACTACTGGGAGCCGAAACCAAGCCCAGGAAGGTTGAAAGACCCAGACCCGATGGACTTCCTTCCTGCTCCCCACAACCCCCATGGGAACCAGAACTACATTGAGGGGTCTAAGGCTGCTCCTAATGGTGCACGGGATAATGTGCAGGGAAACAATGCAAGCAGTTAAAGCTGACAATTTCCATTTCATGGCAATTTTGTTCTCACAAACATTCCAGAATTGAGAGCTATGCAATGGGAGGTGGATGCAATACCATATCCTCGCTTCTGTCATAGTCTTCTGAAAGAAGAGTAGCGTGCTGCCATACTCTTTACAGAAGTCTTGCGAGAGAACCTGTTACACATGGTGATTTTGTGCAAAAAAACACCCCTCTTGTTGGCAAAAATGTAACTTCAATAAGGAATTTTATCAAATTTTTACTTCAGGCTCATGTACTGTCCATGTACTGGAACAAATCCTTAATATTTGTTGGGAGTTTGGCTTTGGTGACCAAGTATTAAGCTGAGAAATTCAGTCGAGCCAGGATGAAGAAATTTGGTAAACGTGCAAGGATCCAAAAGTCAAATATGCAATATAACACTCTTAATCTTCTTTCAACATCCTTTAACAGCTTCTTGGCCAGGGAGTAATAATGTCCATAGAACTGTCCTATGAAGCCTTTTCCATGGCTTCTCTCAGATAAAGTCAGCCTTAGCCACAGTTCAAGCAAAAATAAAAACAAGAATCCGTTTGGAAAGCGAAGTACAATATGAGGTATACAGTGTTAATAAGTCTCACATTCACAATTACTCATTTACCAATGCAAACAAACACGCTGAAACGTTGGACTCTTTTTTCAGAAACCAGGAAAATTATTTTCCCTTAACAATGTGCTGCAAGTATCCTAAAAGTTCTACATTTTTCATATTAACGAGAGTTTCATATCAGTAAAAACTAAAAAGTGTTGTGCTTGTTCTCACCCATAATTATCTCAATGTCCAATCGGGTCCTATAATCATTATTTCTTCTTCCTTGATCTCAACACCACATCTGTAAAATTTAAACAACTCCACTGCAGTGGGAGATAATGGAGAGTTCCGGCTAATGTACAAAACCATTAGCCTTTTGCATCCCTCTCTCACAGCCTGTAGCGCACGGTCGCAAAAATTCCGACACCGGTTCACATGAAGCTTCTCCAGTTTATGGCAGTTCATCCCAATTGATTCCCACCCCAATATCCTGATCTCGTGGCAGAGTGCTACATTCAATTCTTGAAGCAGTGGGCAACCCTTTGCTATCGCCACAATAGATTCATCACCAATAGTTCTGCACAATCTTAAGTTCAGAATTTTAAGCTTTGCGGCCAAACCATTACCTATTGTTGCCAATCCACCTCCCAGTATCAAGCAGGTTGCATTGGAAATATTTAAATAGTTTAGGCCACCTCCGCTAACAATGCCAACAATCCCTTCTGGTTGAAGCATACAGGATTCAACATCTACATAAGTCAAAGTTGGTGAACCACTAAGTCCGGAACCAGTTACTTCCCTGCAATTAGATATCTTGATTGCCACAAGTTGACGGCAAGCTAGAGAAAGAGCCCTCAGCCCATGGTCAGAAACAAGTGTGCAGTAAGAAAGATTTATGTGCTTCAGATCCAAGCAGCCATTAGCTAAAGTTTCTAACCCGACATCAGTGACATTGCTTCTGTAAAGACTAATAACTGTTAGGAAGGAGCAACCCTTGGCAACCGCAAAAAGTCCACTGTCGGTGATTCCAAAACAACAATCAAGATGAAGAGAACACAAATTTGCACCATAGATAAGCAATGGTGTCAGACCTGAATCAGATAGCTCAGTACAACCAGAAAGGGAAAGATGCTCCAATTTCTGAAAACGGGTGAGCAGCCTACGAAGATGGTAGGAATTAATAACAGGGCTGGTCCAAGATAATAAAGAAAGTCTTAGGAGGCTAAATGAAAAAGAACATTGAAACTGCAGAGATCGACGGCTTAAATTTTGAATATTGAGCCAGCGATGACAAGTCAAGCCAAATGAATCTTGATCAGAACTAGAGTCAAGGCATTGGAAAATCATAGAGAGGCAATCATCAGGGAGGTTCATGATAGAGATATGACTATCACTCCAAGGATTTTCCATGTCAACTTTGTTGGCAGTCTTCAGAAGTCTGTAAAGCTTTGGTTTTTACAGTGAACTTTTTATAATCTGATGTAGATGAGTTTGGGGAGTCAAAACCACAAATAACAGATGAATCTCCATGTCCATAGCCTATGTGAGCCCCGCATTTACGACAAAGGAGTTTAGTTTTCAAACGATAACGGCTCCAGGGCACAGGAAGGCAGTTTACTTCATCAATTTGTGTAAATCTACTAAGATCAACAGAAAGGAAGGAGATGCTATCTTTCTTTATTGATTTCTGATATTCAGAAGCTATGGTAGATGTGATTCGATTAGAAGATACGAGGTTCAAAGGGTATCCACAAGACCCACAACTGCATAATAAAGGAGAAATTGCAAATGGTCAGTGCTGTTGAAGCCATAGCATACCATCAAAACTCACAATATGCATTATGACTGACAAAACATGCCTAGTACAGATAGGAATGTCAAGGGTTTGTATGCAAAGTAAATTTGCTAAGCATGGTGTCCTGGCTCCTTCAGAATAGGACAAGATTCCTCAAAAGGTGCTATTGTTGCAAAATAGAGATTCAACACTGTATGAGCTGAAGACTCTATTGACCATGCATACAAGCAGTGTGCACAATGAGATCAACAGAGAAAGAACAAAGAGTACTTCTCCCTCAACAATTTAGTCAGCATCTTCCCAACATGAGTTTCTTGCAAATGAAAATATGTTAGGTATTAGGTGTCAGAAAGTGTGCTGACTGGATTTCAGAATGCATTAGCACTGATTTGAAATGAGGCAAGACATACATTGGCTAATAAAGAAGTTTTCTATACACAATCACTCAATCTCAGAATTGGGTCACCACTGCTATGGCATTTCTTTATTGACTTTTCTTTAACAACCTAGATATCCAAGTGGGTGAGCATAAGACCAGGAAAATCTAAAACAATTTCCAGTTATATCAGTCTAACGATTTTCATGTTTTGATTCAGGTTGAATAAGAAGCCCAGTAGTTGTACATTATGTCAATTAGAGATCCCTTAGCACTCATTCAGATATCCAATATCAATTCCTCATTTGGCAACATAACCACCCAACCCCAAGCTTCATTCTTCAAAAAGAGTCAATTGCAGTAGAATACGCATGGCACATTATCTAATAGGTTTATTTTGATCCTACACTGAATACCTGGAACCTTGAAAGACTCATCAGACAACTACCAATAAAAGGGTAGCAGCAGGAAGTTGGTCTTGCCAATGATAGAAAAACTTGTAACTTCGGTACATATATCCCATCAATTGGTCCCAGCAAAGTTGATCAACAATAGATCATCTAGAAAACAACATGATCCAACTAATAATGCAGGATGTTTTATTCATTTACCATTAACCTCTTTGTCCAATTACCAAATCAGTACAATCAATGATTTCGACTGCAGTTAACAAAAAAAAAGAGCAAACTTTTCCAAACCCCAATTGCAGGATCTGCACAGAGGTGGCTCTTTCCAGCCCTTTTTACATTTAAGCTCTAAGAAACACGGGATATTATTACCTTTAGCTCCAAACCCAATATACAAAAGGAGGGGATTCCGCACACTAGATGTATTCGAAGCATGAACTAAGACCAACAGTCGGATTAAAAAGGCAACAATAACAACAACAACAACAACAATAATAAAATAATAATAAGACCATCAACCAAACTCGAATTACAGAAAATGCACGCAAAACCCAGACCAAGTTTACAAAACAGAACGCCAACATCCCACTCAAAGCAATCATCAACGATGCTTTTAGGCAAAAGAAAGATAGAGAAAGAGGACCCTTTTATCAGATTTACCTGTAAGAGACGTCAGCTTGGGACATATCCTCGGTTTCATCTAATCGGGTCTAGTTTCTCTTCCGAGTTTCCATTTGACTTCCAAGTCATGAACACACGCAATCGTTGTCGGTGGAAAGTGGGGTTTTGCTTTTCGGTTACTTGGATAAGAGTATTGGCAATTTGTGTCACTCTCCTCCAAGCCGAAAGCCAATTAAAAGGAAGAGATTGCTATTTGTTTATAATATATTTTCTGTTGTTTTTATTCAGGTCAGGATATTCAGTTGCAATAAAGGCTTTGACTTGGGAATTGCCGGCCACACAGAGAGCGGCCCCTGCTTCTGTAGATGTTTCTTCTGCTGAAATTTGCGCCAAGACACTTCTGTTGTTTTCCTTATTCCTTTCTTTTTCGAAAAAGAAAAGGTCAACCCTATTTATTTATTTAAATTATAATTTTCGCCGGTCAAAAATATTAGATAAAATGACGTCATATTCCGTTTTTCTTGCAAATTAGGTGGATCTGATTACGTAATAATCAACTTTAATGCGAATTTAATTAAATTGTACTGAATTTTTTTAATTAAAAAATTTATTATGAGTTATATGATATAAGTAATTTTTTTTTAAATTAAAATCCTTTTTTAGAATGTAAAACCTCTCAAAAAGTAAAATCATAACTACCGGAACATGACCGTACGGACTTCTTTTCGTTTTTTTCCCTGGTCCAATCTTAACTATCAGAGTGTGACCGTAAAAAACTTGGGCCTTATTTTGATGCTCGTCGGCCCATCATGGCCCAGCCTGAATACCGTTACAATGCGGTTCCTTTCTCTTTCGTTCCTCAAGCCTGTGGCAATTTAGGCCTAGCAATAATCATTCATGAACTTGAAATTTCTCATTTTCTCGAAAACTACACTTGAATTCAACATACCATGAGGAAGACAATAAGAATTCTTGTACATTAACATGAAACTTAATAAGGACTTCTTTTCAGGTAACCCCTTATTCCACCAAAGTAATTTTCACGTTCCAGATCAGATCACCCTCACCCATGTTTGGCTTGCTCAATTGGGATTTATACTCTTCATCGGCTGGACAATTTTACCTTAGATTGGCACAAACATTAGTATTGCAACATATAGCCATCCAGCATTTCCAATCTTCAAGCCCCATTCAGCAAACTGTTCATTGGCAACCATATTCAAAACTCTGGCAGAGACCCATGGCAAAAACAACTGTAAGCTCGACGCAAACCACATTAATAATGGACCATGAACTTCACATCGTAACACACACAAGTCATATTTAAACATTCGCTTCAGCCAAAATCACCATTATTATTTAAAAAATGTTTTGAACATGAAAGAGGGAGATAATTCCATTTGTATAAAATAATAAAAAGTTAAATATGAAACTCAGTGCTTGATTTGTTGATGGGTTTTCTAATGCCTCACTAGTACATCACTTGAAACTTACGCCATAAACACCAATTGTCTTAGGCTAACAGCATGGTTCCGCTTAAATATAAAACCGGGTTTCAACAAGATTAAGGGGTCATTATCACAGAAACATTACTGCCTACCAACCACTGGAGCTCACCCTAATTCTGACTCCCTAGCTTGGAATTTTCCAGTCATGTCTTTATGTTAACGTGGCTATCAATCAATTTGGCCAAAGGCAGTTCTTGAGGATTAAAATGTGAAAGAAACTTGATATGTGGCAATCAACCAAGTACCCCAAGCGTTCCTTTAATCTAGTTTACTCAAACCCACAATTTACAAGTCTTTCCTCAACAAATCCACAGGTTGGTCACTTTCATAAGCATGAATCTATCACGTGGTCAGCATACCTGGCAACACAAAGAAGAGAAGATGGTCCTACTCATTGTCCTCCAGATCAAAGTCCTTGACCTTCACTTCTGCATCTTCTCCATATTGAATACAGTTGTCAATTTGAGACAATACGTATTGTATACTGCATAAAAAACAGGCACAAGGTCAATAACTGTGGGATATTGGCAATAAAAACAACATTCTATCTGTATAAAAAGAAAAGGCCCAGCATTCACGGCTCAGCAGAAGCCAAGTTCTGACCAATAGTCAAATTTTTGGCTACTAATCACAGTAGGTTTCCAAATCAAATCCCAACAGCTGTCTTTCATTCATGATTTCCACAAATTAAAATCCTTGGAAAATTTCTGAGTTCATTAGAGACTCTTCCATTCACAAGCCCATTTATCGTTAAAAAATTGGACTTCCATTTATCAAAGTCAGCAATTTGGTGCTAAAGCTAGCTATTATTCTGGTCAATGCTCCCCCTTATAATAAAACAAATAACAGCAGATACTTCTGAAACCATTCATTATTCCATTACCAAAATCTCAATTATTAAATATTAATCTTGTCATTTTCATCACAAAAACACTCTAAAATATACAGTGTGTGAAAAATAATACCTGCTCTCCTTCCTCAAGTCAAGTGGCACAAAGCTGACCATGCTATACTCATCCACCTGAATAGGAGACCAAAAGGGGGAAAGAAAGAGTACAGTGGTCTGGTAAAAGAAAAAGTAATCATTGAAACCACATGAAGCACAATAAGGTAACTTAAGTGTCAAGTGGCTTACCAATTCAATCAAAGCCTTGTTTAGCTTTACAAATTGAGGAGCCATGGACTGATTCAGTTCTGACAACAAAACTTGAGGATCCGGATTCAAGTAACTAGAGCTCATAAGGATAAAAAATCAGAATGTTGAACATTGGAAGACTGGCTGCATAATAAAAGAGAAATTAAAATTAAGGAACTCACTCTTCAAGGTCCCGTTTGTTGGTTACCAGGTCCATTTTGGAGAGAATATTAACATGCGGCAATTCAAGTTGTATCATTGCAGAAAGAGACGCCATACACCCACTAATAAACTTGGTTGCATCACTGATGAACTGTTGAAAGATTAAAAATGTGTTTTTAAGTGCTAAACAATAGGTGATATAGCAACACCTGTGCATGTCAAAGGTAAAGAACAGAAACAGATAAAACTTTTACAAACCTGGGAATCAAGCAGATATACGGCACAAACATTGAAATTTTTACGCTTCAAATGTTCCACAAAGTTCTTAAGAACTGGCACATGCGAAAAAAGTTCTATCTGGCCTATAAAACATATAAAGATTACACAGATTTGAAGGACATATTTCAGTTGAATAAACATACAAGTGAAAATGGCATAGAGAAACATTGGGAATTTCCCAAATTTTACATCATCAAGTGTTTGCAATGCACAAAATATTGAACCAGTCAATATACCATTTGATTTCCATTGCACTGAATTCCATGTTGTATCCATGTCAGATGGAAGGAAAAATAAGTATGACAGAAAAACTGTGCATTGTTCTATTAATGGAAAGCCAATCACTTCTTTATTTTATCCAAAAAAGGGAAGTTATTAGAAGGAATCATTCTCATGAAGCCAGCAGCCCTATTCCAATCACTGTGTCTGTGTTGACAAGCTTGCATGTACCATTGTCCTAGCATGTCTATGTCCAGTGGAGCAAAATTGTCTGATTTTGACTGACTATTCAATAACTACAAGAGCATATAAACTTACTTCCATACAAGATTCATATAAGCATCTGCATCTATTATCCATCAAAATATAAATACTGCAAATGATAGAAAAGCACAGGCACCTGGGCAGTCAAACACTAGATAGTCATCATCCAGGTAGTTGTCCAACTCTTCTGTTAACCAATCATCCAAACTGTTTTCCAGTTCTCTAATCATTGAAATTAAGGCAATTTTCAAAGATGAGAATGAAAAGAATCATCCTAACATCAAAAGCATAAAAAATAAAAAAAAAAATCAATTCTGATCTCAAGGCAATCACCATATTCACAATCAGAATTATCAGGCACAGTAAAGTGTAAATCTTGTGACTTCATTGAGATCCATGCCTCTTGCCTCAGGCCACGTACTGAGAGCACATGCCCTTGCATCCCTTCAGTTCAGTAATAACCCTTCCTTTTTTCTTTGGGAGGGGGTGGTGGGGGAGGGGGAAGCAACCTCCAACCAATAACACAAAAGGATACTCCATACAGTAGATAAGAGCACCATTGGGACCAAGCCCAAGTTCCTCCATGACATCATCCAAAGAAATGAGCTCCCTAATATCTGCAAGCTAACAATAGTCAGGACTCCAAAATCTTAGATAACACCCACAAAAGATATCAAAAGGGGGAGAGTAGCAGGCGGATTCAACTCACCCATAGCCACAGGATAATCAAACCTTTCAGCGGCAGGATCCAGGTTCACAACATGAATCGAGCGGCCGACAGTCTCGCAGTGTTGGTACAAACTGGAGCAATAAGTCGACTGAACCAGGAGAGACACATAAACGAAGCAGAAAGAGGTTAAAGAAAAAGGAAGCATTGCATTAAAAAGAAAGAGAGAAAAATTTAAGAGTCCTACAAAAGAATACCCAAGTAATTTGTGAAGTAAATTATTACCTTGCCGCTGCCGGCGGGGCCGATGACAATCTGTGCGTAGCCCATGGCAGCGTCGTTATGCAGCTTTTTTCTTATATATATGTATATAGCTAAGCAGAAGAATTCAGAAACGACAGAGAGAACTAAAAATCCGGAAAGAAGAGAGGATGGCGACGGTGATATAAGCAGTGAACCAAACGCCGACGGCGAACAACAGTGTCAGACCATCAACGGAGGATGCCATAAACAACACCACCCGTGGAGATAGGTACAGAGACACACAACATTAGACCACCCGAATAGGTACAGAGACACAAAAAAAAAAAAAAAAAAAAAAAAAAAAAAAAGGAACCAGCCGAGCAGTGCTCAAAAAAAAGCCAAGAAACGAAACGGAGGAAAAAAGCGAGAGAAAGAGAAATCACAACTCAATCATTTCTAAAACTCTAATTAATAATGACAAATAAAAAAAAAAAAAAAACAGAGCGCAAGAGGGCTTAACAGCCTACTATGATGTTTGAATAATTGAATAAAATAGAATGCGAAGAAGAGTCATGAGTCAACCGTAATGCGGTGAGCGCCGCGGTAGTAGCGGAAGTATGTTAAATCGGATGCAAAAGGGGGAATCGAAGGATCGAGGGAGAAATGTGAAACCTTTGGAGGCGGTTGAGTCCTTACGGTGCGACCCTTTTGTGACGACGGATCACCCACACGACACCGGACCCCACCCACAAAATAATGTTTCTACCGAACGGCCGATCGTATGGGCCCGCCCGATCATCCAACGGATTGGGCCATGCTAAGATTATCGGGCCATAAAAATTCTTAAATCCAAGCCCACAAGGTCTTCAATTTAATCTATAAATGAAGTCTTCAAAACGCCTTCTGCCGGTGAACCATATGCGCTTAAGCAATCACCAAAACTCTACTATATACACGTATTTTTTGTCATCAAAAGGATGGAACTGAAGATGATAATGATGATTTAATTCAATATTAATAATAATAATAATAATAAAATACCTTGGCTCAGAGCCTCTGCCCCATAATCACACACAGAAATTTTAAAAAAAAAAATTGATAAAAACTTTAATAAACACTAAGATGTAAAATTAATTATAAAAATGGAAAGAATAATTCTGTAATTAAGAAAAAAATAAAAAACATAAAGACACCACCAAAAGAGAGAATAATAATGTTTGTTCTGATTTGATTGTGTAGTCTTGAAGACGATAAGACAAACCCTAACAAAGCAGCATCTGTCAACGATAAACCCTAATTTCCGAAACGGAGCGTTTTTGTTAATCCCTTTGAACTCCATGCGACAGGTCGTTTGCAAATGTACGCCCGGTTGGTTTATTTTTGATTTGATAACCCTTGGAATTGGACGCTGTCAGCAAGGGTATCGATTGGCTGCGACAGAGCGAGAGCTACATCGGAAGTGCGGAGACGCTCCGTTTACGGTGATTTTTTCTGGCTAGGATTGAATATTTCATTCGCAGGTCCAGCCCTTCGATAGTTACTGTAGGTATATTTTATTTTTTTGGTTGCAATGGTTCGCTTGTTTCTGTCAAAGCCCGACTGGGAAAAGGATGCCGGCGGCGAGAACACTGGCTTCGGGAACCCGTGGATATCCCTTTTGAAAGAATTTGAATCAGTTTTCTGGTCTTTGATGGCTGCCGGAGGTCGATCAGAAGCACGTCTATGGCTTTGCAATGCCATATCCGGCATCAGTTCGATTGCCCCCAACCGGAAACGGGACTTATTTGAGAGCTTGTTGAGAGCCAAACCCAGAAACAGAGCTCTAGCGTCACAGCTGTTGCAAATGATATTTGAGAGAAGGCCAAATAAAGCAGGGGCAATTATTGCCAAGAGAAGTTCCGTGCTTGAAAAGTTCTTTGAAGGCAAGTCTCTTTTTTCTATCCTGAATCTTTTTATTTTTGCTCACCTTTAACCTGAATCATATACTTCCGTTAGCGTTAATTTTAAAAGAGCACGATTTTTTTAAATTGTAATCAGGACACCCAAATCGTATATTGCAATGGTTTTCTTGCTTTGCTGCGGCTGGCAGTGCTCATGGTGGAGTGGATCGTAAAAAGGGTGCTAAAGCGTTGTCTCAATTTGCTTTTGTAAATCGTGATATTTGTTGGGAGGAGCTTGAGTGGAAGGGAAAACATGGGCAGTCACCTGCTGTGGTTGCTACTAAGCCTCATTATTTTATGGATTTGGATGTACAACGGACGGTGGAAAATTTCATTGACAATGTGCCTGAATTTTGGTCATCTAGTGAGTTTGCTGAGTCACTAAAAGATGGTGACATTTTGTCCATTGATACAAAATTTTTTGAAGAATTTTTTATTGGCTTGATGTATGACGAGGATTCAAGAGATGTATGGGAAGTCATTGGTGAATTTCTTATGGAGGAATCTTACTCCTTGTGTCATCACTTTCTTATTGCTCTTGACGAGAAGGAATTGTTTTGTGTTCTGGGAATGCTTCGTAAATATATAAACCCAAAATTGGAACTAGATGATTTTGACAAATCATCTGTCTGGCTTGAGCTTGTGCTTTCGAGAAGCGGCGGTTTTGAATCTATTGATCAGTTCCTTTTGTTAAGTGCGGTTATCAGTCAAGGACGTCAGTTGCTGCGGCTAGTGCACGATGAAGCATCCCAGGAGGAGACAGCAAAAATCAAAGATATCATGTTGCAGATCTGCTCAATATCTAATAGTCTTGATAGCTTGTTCCCCATGCTGAATGAGTGCCTGAGGATGAAAACTTCAGAAGCAATTAAGTTCTTGGGGCTTCAGTCTTGGGTTGTTCACTATACATTATCTGAGGAATGCCAAACTCCAGAATCTTGGGAATCTTTATTTTCAGTTAATAAAATAAGTTTCAGAAAATCTGACAGATATTCACTGCTAGATCATGATGGATGGTCAAAAGGAAATGATTCTGAATTGGAATATAGAGTGTCAACCAAAAGAAAGCATAGAAAAACAAAGAAAAGTAGGAAAAAAAAGAGAAGCAACTTTGATAATGATGATGGGTATGGCTTGCAGGAGTTTGAAACATCAAATAATAGGTTGGATCTACAGCCTGGGGATGGAAGTTGGTTGCTCTCTACTGATGGGTTTTCTTCTACGTGGACCAATGTAAGTTCAGTACTTGTCATACAAGAATTGTTTGATTCTTTTTATCACTGCACTTGTACAATTCTTTGAAGAAATCTAATGAACTTGATGAGATTACAAATCAGTAAGTTTACAAACACATGCCATTGACTATTTCAATATGGGACATCTACACCAAAAATCTTGGTAAATCTTCTGCAATGTATTGACGTATTTTCACATATGAATCTTAAACTAATATAGGATAACTACATATGAGCATTCCTTGTGGTTTTATGTTCTTTGAGATAGCTTAAAAGAAACAAGCAGCAGCTTTGATGGGTTACTAGTGTTAGTCAAGTAGACTTTGAGACTTTCTTATCAACTGCTGCTTCTTTAATACTCAAGTTGTTTAACAGGTAGCCTGAAGCTTGTTCCAAAGCTACATCTTTCTAATCATTTGGAACTATTTTCATATATCCTACCCTTGCCCTTACTGCTTTTGGCAGGTAAAACTTTGTTAAACATGTCATCTGAGTCTTGCTGTATTATGCAGGCAGATTTGCCTGAATACCTCTCAAAGCTTTGCTTTTCTACGTGGATCAAGTGGTACTTCCATAAATGGCATGATGGGGCTTAATTTGGGAAGCTGAGATCATCGCCCATTTGTCCAATGGTAGAGTCAACCCTGTTTCTCTTGTCCCTACTGCTTTTGCCCTATTTTGAACAGAATAGGTATGTAGTGGAAGGTTTTCATGTTTTAATAATATTTGCATTTTTAACATTTTATCAACTACTTGCATTTCGTATTGTCAAGGATTTTACTTAGAAAATTGAGCTTTCTCCTAAAAAATGAGTAATGTCCACTCTGATGAACTTGTGGATTTCTGAATTCCGATGGACATATCAGGGCATTTGGGGTTTCAAACACGGCCGGAAAAGAGGTCATCAACAATGTTAAATGGTACAAGTTTTGACTCCCATCTAAATGAAATAACATGACTTTTATGATTAACTTTTAGTAATTTTCATTTGTCTAGTTGGGTTTCAGAGATGAGGAGTGCAAATTGATTAGTACAAGATGGAGGAAGCGGACTGATTTTCAAAGTCACGGAGAGAAATGCAGATTCAAGTATTGGTTATCCAGTTTTGGAGAAGTAAGAAATAATCAGTCGGGGAGCCCGCCAAATGCCTATAGCAGCTCAAGAGCGTTAAAGGCTTCTAGCGATTAATGTTTGTGCAGAGTAGAGACACTGCCATTCCATTCACATGCCAAGCACCATTTAGCTCTCATAAGCGATCGGCCTAACTAAAATTTTCATCTAGCGCATTTGTGTACATCTTACTCTCTAGAAGAGAGAGAGAGATTACTTATTGTAATGTATCATGAAACAAGAAATCCTGTAACAGTATCATCCTCTTAAGAATTTTTTAGTGATTTTGCGGGTCATTCTTCGAATTGACTGGAATTTAAATCCACTTGGCAATGTATTCTCTTAATTTTGTGAAAAATATAGAAATTTATGGTTAATATACCGTTAAGTTTTGAATTTTCTATACAAAGGAGGAGGCTGAATTGAAATATTACCGAGTAGTTTTGTTTTTAAGTTTGTAGGAAGAATAACTGTCATTCCTCGTTTCGGCTTGTTGGCGATCCATTTTTTCATTGTTGCTAGAGGTCAGGGTTCAAGGGACTGGTAGCAACAAGTATTCCAGTGCCTCGTCTCTTCCTCCGAAAGCCTGCTTCGGATCTTCCTCTCAACAATTAGTCTCCTCCTGCAAAAATAAAAAAGGATCATAAAAAATATTAACAAAATGAAGTGAATGTATTATATCGTTAAAAAATATACCGTATTTTTCCAATATATGTGTTAACTTTATTCGAGTGAAAAAATAATAATAATATAATTTTGATTCCTTGCGTTGCTGGCATGTGATACGATCTAATAGGATCGTCCTCAACTTTCTATTAAGAGAGGACCCACCCATAGTAAGCCCAAAACCACAAACCCTAGAGAAAAAGATCGAAAACCACTTTCCTGGCTGATTGACTCTCTCTCTCTCTCTCTCTCTCTCTCTCTCTCTCTCGCTCTTTGTGTCTCTTTCCGCACACGCACGCCCAACACATTTCCTTCTGGAACATTCTTGTTGATTCGTTCAATCCACCTCCCACTTTTCCCCGCCGTCCCCAATTCCGGCGAAGTCGAGTCCGAATACTTTTCCGTAGCCATTTCGCTGGTGAATTATCCTGTTTCTCCCTCTCGCTGGCCCTATTTTTGTCGTCGTCGATTTCTTTGGAGCTTTATAATCCATTCAAAAAGAACCACGAGAGTGTGTGTGCGTGTGCGTGTGCGCGCGTGTGAGTTGTGCTGATTTGGAGAATTTTGGCGCCTTCGGTGTTTGTGGAGGGATTGTGCGGGAGAGGACTCTAGTCGCGAGAGAGAAGAATACAGGCTCCAAATTTACCATTTTGCCCCCGTGATATTGAAAGAGGCCCCCCTTCCCTCCCTAGGGCTAGTTGAAATTTTTTTGGGATCCATGTCAGAGGTGTGTTTTAGTTTTGACCTAACGTTACTCTTACGTAGTTTTCGTGAAACTCGTTGCTCGTTGCTTGTTGCTCTTTCTCTTTCTTTAGGATTGATGGTAGTTTGCTTCTCCTAACACTTGCTTTTCTCAAATCTTTTTAATTCGAAACTGCTGCTGCTGCTGCTGCTGCTGCTGCTGCTTTTCTTTTGGGATAACTTGCGTCCGTGACGCTAGTTATCAAATCGTTTGATTATGGTGCCTGTATGGTTGAAGAGAATATGGGGCCTTTAGTGACGTCGGTTATATAAATGCAGTTCCTTGGAATGCATTTTGAAATTGCTGCGTCTATCCATCTAATTATGTTAACTTGCCGTACAGCATTGTAGGGGGTTTGTTGATAGGTTTTGTTTTGTTATTTCTTGAAATTTGATTTCTAAGGTTGGGTTGATGGTTAGTAATCTTGTTTTTCTGTTTTCTTCAAATTGCAGCTAGCAATTCATCTTTTTGTGAAGCACTGAACCATGGACCCTGAAAGCAAGAAGTTTGGGAGAGGTAAGGATTGGTAGTGTCAATATTTCTTCCTAGTTGTGCTTTGTCCCTCCTCCAATCCATAAATGTAACTCTCTTGTTTATCCAAAACCTTAATTAGCAGATACATTCATTCTCTACACAAATATTCGTTTGACTGCATTGTTCTGCCAATATTTTTCTTGTTTATACTGATCAGTGCTTTCTCATCTGGAAGTTCAGGACCAAGAGAGCTGACTGGTGCAGTTGATCTTATAAATCACTTCAAATTATTGGCCCACCATGAATTTTTCTGCAAGCGGTCACTTCCTCTATCAATTTCAGATACACATTATCTTCATAATGTGGTGGGAGATACTGAAATCAGAAAAGGAGAAGGGATGCAATTGGATCAACTTATTCAGGATGCTTCCTATTCCAGAGATAGTAATTCACGTATACAACAATTTGACCTAGCTGTTCTTAGGGAGGCCTTCCAACTGAAGGAAACCACTCGCATAGATTTGCCTCCTGTAAGATGGCTACTGTGATTAATTTTCTCTCTAATGCTTTCTTTTACTTTAGCATGTCACATGTAACCTGATGAAAAATGTGCAGCATTAGTTCATAGAGCTATATATTCTTCAGTTCATCATCATTACTTATAAGTTGATTTATTTTTTGCTTTCTTCAATTTCTCTTTCTGCAGGGAGAGAAGGGGATGCCTACAGTCGCTGGTAAATCAAAAAGTGAATCCAAGGACAAGGAGAGGAAGCATAAAAAGATAGAGACAAGGAGAAGGATAAAGAGCATAAGAAGCACAAACACCGTCATAAGGACAAGGATCGAAATAAAGACAAAGATAAGGAGAAGAAGAAGGATAGAAGTGGACATCATGATTCTACCGCTGACCACTCAAAAAAACACCATGAGAAGGTTGAATATCATCACTTTGTTTAGCTGCTGCTTGAATGAGTGGTGAACTTTGTCTTTGGTGGGAAATCTGTGAAATTTCTATGATCATCATTTCTATAACATGGTGTATGTCATTGGTGACAACAGGGTGACTTCTTCCGTCTCCTTATAAACATTGCTTGACACTTTTGTCTGCTGACTAATTTTGCCAATGGGCAGGAGTGAACTTTTGTTGTTTGTGACTTCAAGGTTGCATATTTTTATATCTAATGCTTTTATGTTTTCTCTAAATGCATGCATTTGAATTTCGAATGCTATGCTGATCAGACCTTTATACTTGTATTTTCAGAAAAGGAAGCATGACGGAGATGAAGATCTTAACGATGTTCATAGGCACAAAAAAAGTAAGGTAATAAAGAAATCTCTGTATAAGGGATACTTGTCCCTCATGTTTATTACTAACTCTCTAAATCTGACATACATTGTGGAGGGTGTTACAACTTCCTGTTTATTACCTTTATTCTGAATTGACATCTCTTTTTCTTTAATCTTGTTGTCTATCTACTTTTGCAGCATAAGAGCTCGAAAATTGATGAAATTGGTGTGATAAAGGTAGCAGGCTAGGGCATTTGGTATACTGCTGTTCATTTTTTTTCTGAAACGGTTGGTGTTGTGAATTTGGAGGGAACTTAAAGCTGTCAAGGTGTTTTGAGGTGAACACCTGTTTTTATTTTTCTTTGATTGACCTCATATCCTATGAAAGTTGATTTATGTGCTAATTTAGGCTTGGATGATGATACAATTATGTATTAGTCAAAGGCAAGGGGACTTTCCTGCTTCATGATGCTTAGGACTTCCAATCTTTTTAAGATTCTTCTGTTTGTAACTTGGTGCAAAAGTTTCTTCAGCTCTTTGGATGACCTGTGTTGACTTGATATTACAAACGTTTTTAAGACTCTACATATAATGTCATCTCCTTTTTGTGCAGAGTAGGTTGGTCATGAACTGACTGAAAAAATGTGAAGATGGTGAGTTCAACTGTCATGGGACATGAGGATGCAGGGTAAGGATTTTAAGATACGAACTTTGTATCATAACAGTGTTCTAATATAGGTGTTGATAATAGGCAAAACTTTTACTTGTTTCTTTTTTCCTCAGTTTATTGGCGCATTGGATATTTCAGCATGTGCGCATTATTGTAACAATTTGTCCGTTTTAGGCTCAAAGCTTTGTCTCATATGTCAGTTTCAATCAGAATAGTGGCTTTGAGTGGTAGGAGGATCATGTTTGAGGAGGGGCTGTGTATATTAAATCTCCTCTTCCACATTACTTGGTCAACAACCAAAGCAGTTTTAGCTCCTGAAAAAGATTGTAAGCCCCAAAGTTTTGTCTCACCTGGCCAAATGCTCTTAAGTTTTGGAAGATATGCTTTTTGTATTTAAGAAACAGAGAAGCGGTGATTTTGTAAAGTGGGGATTCGTTGTTGCTGGTACTCGCATTTAGTGATAGAAATGATCATAGTTCTAATTGCTATAGTTCCTCAGGGGCACATTTTGCTCGCATGTAAACTCTCCAAATTCCAAAAATTGTATTGACGGGGTCGATTGAGCATATTTATGATCCGTGATCAATCGAGTAAGTCCTGCAAAATGTTGGCAACGAAATGATTTTGGGTTTTGTGTAGTGCTTCCTCGTTTTAACTTGGGGTGTCGCAAAAATTTCAATGGAGGATTTGGGATGTTTTGCGTTCCATTTTTGAAGGCCAAAAATAAAAATGGAGTCCAAGGAATTTCAGGTAGTTCTATCCCAGTTGTATTGCGGGAAACTCGTGATCGAACTGCTTTTATTTTGTTAGCCTATTTGTTCTTGCTTTACGCGCCGCAAGCTGTTCAGTTTTGAGATCTTAGGCATCTCGGAGGGGTTTTCATTTTTCATAGTGGCAATTTCGGGTATACGCTTTAAATGGTGTAATTGTTTGCATTGCTACTTTTTGTGATCAATTATTTTGGCCCACTAAAAGAAGGGAATCAAAAAAAAAACAAGCATCCCTGCCCCCAAATAGTTATAAAATCGCCTTTAATAACTGAGGGTCGGAATAGGAAAACTCAGGGGCGGTGTCGCTGTCTACAGCGTTTCTTGCTGTGTTGTGGCTGATCGTTTGTGTTGCCTCCGTGTTGTACGCGATTTTTTTCCCAATCTAGCCTCAGTTTGCAGCCCAGAAACTAGAAAGCCACTGGGCTCTCGAAAGAAACACTTTTGGAAAAGGAATTCAGGGTTCGGCATTCGGTCTCCTCCAATTCCAGGCCTCTCTTTCTCTAGGAATTTCAACTTGGTAATCTCGGGTGAAGACAAGCCGATAACGTAATTGTATGGAAAGGTTTGAATTTGGAATCGAGATTTTTCTGAGCACATTTGGGAATAAAAAACCACACGATCGTGAAGCTTACGTATCTTGATTTCGAGGAAAATGTTAAGCGCGATGGTTAGTACTGCGAGTAAATTATCTAAAGCAATTGGACATATTCAAGTAGGAGTAGGAGTCAAAAAGAAAATTGACCCCACTTAACGCATGGCCGAGGAAAACGTCTATATGTATTTCATAGCTTTTTGAAGGAAACACCGCGAACCCCAAGAATGGAAAGTTCTTTGGAGCCGGAAATATTTTGATTCTGTACACAATCACATTTTATTGAGCAATGTGCCTCCACTCACCTGGAGGAATGTAATGACAAACAAGCAAAGAAAGAGTCAGACAAGTTTTCGGTACATTATGCAGGAAAAAAGAGACTAGCAGCTGCCCATGTGAAGAAAATGACCCTTTTAATGATTATTTTGCCAATGTTGGAGGATAAACGGTCAAGACTGATATAATTGTGAACCCCAAAATGCATATGTTTCAGCTTTTTGTAGCTCGACTCGGTTTGATTTCATGTGCAATAGTTAACTTCTGACCCTCTTCTTAAACGGACACCCTAATCATAGTCTTTAAGATCATTTTCAAGCAACATCGATCGGCTTTTTAAAGAATTCTATTTGAAAATCATTTGTGGCACGCATCTACCCTTCTCTTTTCCTGAAAATTATCATCACATTTGACAACAGACAGAGATTTAAGAAGGATACTCAAGTTTGCACGATTAATAGGGTCATGAATCCAACCAAAGAAATTGTTCAATCTTGAGATCCTTTATCCAACCAATTGTTGACGAACACACATCATAAACTTGTTTCATGATCATTTGATATGAATAGTTATAGTGTGAATCTATCCATGATTTTTAACAGCAATCGAGTAAATGCCCCATATCTTTAGGAACTTTGCAATTTCTTTTCCATTGCTCCGTGGCCCATGTTCCTTTTTTTTCTCACTTGGTAGCAGTTTACGGCTCTCCTTTTGTTGTTTACTGCTCATCAAAGATGGAGACCGAATTATGCTGTGGCCCAGGAATTTTATTCCGCTTTGCTTTTCCTTTTTTTTTTGAACTTTTTATCCTCTTTTTGTGGGTATCCCACAAAGTCGGTTTTCCTGAAGATGCTATTGCTAGATCCAAGATAGGGTGAGACGTGCAGGACAATAACAAATTCCAATGAAAATAGCAACCCTGAGAAGGCCTATTAATACTGGTTTGATGGTGCGTGCAGCAATGTTTTGTTACTGAGTAAAATATTGGTAAACTATGTGATTTTTGGTAGATAGGGATTCTTAGTTCATGTTGGTTCAAAAAGCACACCAACCCTTCAAAACTTAAGGAGAGGCAAGCACAGGATAAAAGAAAATAAAATTTGCCCCTTCAAGCCGCAGTCGCTTTCCAAAATCTGGATTCTTTCCATGGTGGAGTTCTCACTTTTATTTTTTAATAAAAAAGTTTTAGTGCTTTCTTAGATTTGAAAGTCCAAATCATAAATTGAAGGTCATGTAGATCTGAAAATCAATGCCAAAAAGCTAACAGTTCATTTATTTAAAATATAAAATTAAATATATGTACTACTACAACGCAAAAAAAATATATAATTTATTTATCAAATTATGTCATATTAATATATGCTTATTGTCTTATTTTTATTAGGTTGATGCCATTTTTTTTTTTTTACTTATCATTTATTTTTATTTTTTTTTGTAAAATATATAGATATTAACCAACGGGATATCATGGTTTCTCCATAAACACCCCTTGGATTCTAGCGATCTTTACAGGCTTATTCTAAGTTATACCATCTTATCATCCATGAGCTTAGGCATGAAAAGCAATTTAAGGGTTACATTTGGAAGGGGAAAATCATCCTCAAAGTGATGATGCCTTTCACATATAAAACAACAATGAATTAGCAGTAGAAACACCCTTTGTTCCAAAGAATCCTCTGGCAAAGCATAAAGCTCCAGTTAAAACCCACAAAAAAAAAAAAAAAAAAAGTAGCTGGTGGAGATTTTCAAGCACCTTTTCCCCTCTAAAGAATGGGGGCAGATCACAAAGAGTAGGTAAGCGTGCGGGATGGCGGAGACATGAACCTAAGCCGCGACATTTTATCAGGGAAACACAACCATAAAGAAGTTCCAAAAACAAAAGTTCACACACACGACCGTCATATGGAGCACCGGATGAAAAATTAAATTTTCAAATTAAGTGTGTAATAGGAAACAGTCTTCCCTGGTGCTCGTACCAATTGCATTAAACAAAGTGTCGAGTCAATGTACGATTGACCCTCCTTAACACTATGGTACAAGCGGCGCACATGTTCGTTTATTGTAGTGTTTTTGAACGGAGTTCATTGTATTTTATGTTATGATTAGAACAAACTTGGATTGTGGTTAGGATTACAATTATTATATGATTATTATAACTGTGATTCTGGGTACGTAGCGGCATTTGTCTATTGCTCTTATATGGGTGTAAGTTGGAACGTTGTTTTTGGAAGGGGTTATGGTGATTGAGTGTTGGCATTGATTATTGAAATAATGGAGGATCGTTAGGTGGATCAATCGCAGATACAATGATGCAGATGGTAAATAAAGTAATAATTATTTTTTATTTATTTAAAAAAAAAAAAAAAGGGGGATAGATAAAGTAATCATCTCTCTTTTTGGTGAATCAGTGTCCAAGCATCAATGCAATGCAACTACGTAGGCATGAAAAAGGATTTTGTAAAGTTGCCCAAGTGCTTTTTTATTTCATTGGGTTACCTTTTTTTTTTTTTTTTTTTTTTTTATAATTTTTGGTCACTGTATTACGAAATAATTGCCGTTGTAAGGACAAGGAAAAGGGAGAAGACATTTGACAGAAATATCCACGGTGTCGGTTCCTCGTTGTCCACACGAATTTCCACAGTTTTCCCTTCTGATTTGTCAAAAATTTACGGTTTGAAAAATGTGAAGTAGCCAACCTCAAAACTCAAAAGTCTTTTTAAAGTTTTGTTCGTGTCGGCACGATTTTCAGGAGGCTCCGTTTCTTGTCCTTCAATTGTCAGCGTAATCTGCGGTAAACGAGCCGGATCCCGCTTGGCCACTTCCCCTTTTTTTCATGTTCCTGCAAAGATAAAAAAAAAAAAAAAAAAAAAAAAAACCATTAAATGACTGCAAAGAGAAGGTTACACCTTTTTGAATAGAAAACATCTCAAATAAAAAATACATTCTCTTTTCCTCTTTTATTTTCCTCTTTTTTTTTTTTTTTTTTTTTTTTGATTTGAAAGGCATAACTAATCGGCTATGTAGCCACTAAATAATTAGATATTAACAGAAAAAAAATTTTACAAGAATTTTTAAATATGATAACGTAATTTTTTTCATGAGTTTTAAGATAATTTGTACAACTAAGTATCAATAATGTACATTTAATACTTTTTAATTGTTATATTCACATTTCATTATTATTCTTACACATTATTTTTTATAGAAAAAAAAAAAAAAAAAAAAAGAAAGAAATGCAAGAAATTTCTCTCCATCCGTTTGTGCAACGTCTTCCTAACAAATGATCAAAACTGGCACCTGGTGACGGACCCCTCAGTTGAACTTGGGCCACGACAGTTAGGCGTTCGAATTCCCCCCTCGATTTGAACAGGAAGAAAAACTTGGATTTTTGACGCACTTCCATTGGCCACTCATAAACTTTTTGTTGCTGGGGTCAATGAATTTAAACCGCCACACCACACCACCGTTAACTACATGCGCTTATGTAGCAATTGCTGTGATACCCAGATTAGGAGGACAAACTTTTTAGTTCTTATAAATTAAATAATAGTAATTCTCATGCAATGTCGGCGTTTGCAAACCCAACCGGGTCGGTTGGGGCCCACCTACACATGGGTCCAGAGCAAGTTCCTTGTGATGAAAATGGACTTTATCTGACGAACACAGTTTCCCCCAGACCTCAACGGGAAGTAGCGGATGGAAACAACGTTAACAGTACAGTACTTCCCTTCCCTCCCCTCCTCGTCCCCACGTGTCAATGGTTGCTCACAGAAAGAAGAAGCCCCCAATTGCAGAAGCATGCATTGGGTGACTCAGAAGCTGAAGCATACACGTAGGCAAATGGTAACTTCGGCCCACGTCATTTGATAGGCAGCATTGGAACAGACGACGACGCCCACACCCCATCCCCCCAGCAGCAGCTTAGCTGGATGCATCTTCCATTCCCGACTCTGATTCAACCCTTTCCCAAGGAAAACCAAGAAAAACAAATAAAAAATAAAAAAAATACAAGAGACTTCTCTCTCTTTCCCACGCGCATGCGGACACACTAACAGTCTCTATCTCTCTCTCTCTCTCTGTCTCTCTCACTCTCAAGTTGCATTCACATTCACACACACCATCACATGCCTCTCAGTTCTTTCTTAGTCTTTTGAATGAAAAGAGCTGAGAAGGAGCCACGATGCCCACCAGCTCTTCCTCTTCTTCCACCGTCACCGCTTTCTTGATCACATTCTTGATCTTATCCTGCGCATCCCACCACTTATCCTGCGGCGCCCCTACTACCAGCCGTAGGATTCTTCACGAGCCATTTTTCCCTCAGGATGCCTCTCCGCCCTCCCTGCCTCCTTCTCCATCTCCGCCTTCTCCTTCATCGACAACTCCCAAAATCCCATTTTCCGCTTCTACCCCTAAGCAATCCCCCTTTTTCCCTTCTTACCCAAACCCTTCGCCGCCTCCGTCCCCTGCCACATTTGCCTCTTTCCCTGCCAATATCTCTTCCCTCATCGTCCCAAAGTCTCCTAAATCCAAAACCAGTTCCAAAAAACTCCTCGCGCTTGCCATCTCATCTGTTGTCTCCGCCCTCATTGTCTTGGGCATCATCGTCTTTTACCACTCCCGGCGGAGAAGAAACCGCAGGTTCGCCGACGACAAGACCTACAGATCAGACAACAGTAGCAGACGATACCCAGTGAATAATGCAGATTCAAGGAACAAGCACAGGACTACCAATTCAGCGAGTTCGGAGTTTCTCTATCTGGGCACTCTGGTAAACTCTCGCAGCATTGATGAAAGCGCCAACAATCAAGGGCCGGATCC
This sequence comes from Rhizophora mangle, assembly GCA_037832345.1. Lineage (NCBI taxonomy): Eukaryota > Viridiplantae > Streptophyta > Magnoliopsida > Malpighiales > Rhizophoraceae > Rhizophora > Rhizophora mangle. The sequence goes on along the minus strand of JBAPLJ010001937.1, from coordinate 463,638 downwards.
CCCGAAGCTGGATTCCCCGGAGCTCCGCCCTCTTCCGCCGCTTAATAGACAGGTTTCCAGGCAGAATTATGCGAATGGCGATGTGGGTTCAACTGGGGATGACGAGGAAGAGGAGTTTTACTCGCCAAGAGGCTCTCTTGGAGGCAGAGAGAGCTCCAGCGGGACGGGATCCGGGTCCAGAAGAATGCTCGCAGCCGTGGGCGGTGGCGTTTTTGAAGCAAGAACCAGTGATTCCAGCTCTTACACATCTTCCAGTTCGGCTTCGCCTGCACGGTCGCAGTCCATAAGCATTTCTCCGCCAGTAAGTGTGAGTCCAAGGCCCAAATCGCCGGAATCCAGCGTAGTTCAGACTTTTACGGCATCTCCTTCACCACCGCCATCACCGCCTCCACAACCTATGCCTCTCCTCGATGAACGAAAAGCTCCATCGCCATCTCTGTCTGGTTCATCTTCAGAGCAATCGCCAACAATATCTTTTAATTTGGATAATAAGCTGCAGTTTCCACCGACATTCAATGATTCGGATCGAAATGTTTTGTCTCCGTCATTATCTCCGGCGAGAATATCGAGTGCTTTTGATCATAACAGGAAGTCTAGTTCACAATCCTCTGCTTCTCCCGGGAAATTGAGTGATTTGGATGGAAATGCTCGGTCTCCGTCGCCATCTTCTACTTCTACATCACCAGCGAGACTAGCGGAGAAGAGCCAATCGCCCGTATTGCCCCTTGAATTGGATCAAAATGTGCGATCCTTTTCATTGTTTTCGGCTCCAACGTCACCGGAAACGTGTTTGGAGAAGAATGCAATCGTATCACCGAGGATATCAAATGTTTCAGATCCGAGTCGGAAATCTCCTCCAGCTTCTCTGGCTTCTACATCTCCAGACAGAGGTTTTGGAAAGAGCCCAGATGCATCACCGACAGTGACATCCAGAATTTCGAGTTTAAATGCCAAAATTAGTAGTGTTTTGGAGCAGCCTTTTTCAGTTTCACCATTACCACCTCGTCCTCGTCCTCCTCCTCCACCTCCACCACCGCCAATGCCACCACCGTCGCTGCAAAGATATGGGGACTCCTCCATTGAATCAACACCCAAAGACCAGCCAATTTTAAAGCCACCTTCAAGGCCTTTTGTAATTCAAAGCGCAGCCGAGGTATCTCCTATTGATTTGCCGCCCAGTTCCAAATCAACGGAAAATGTTGAGGAGACCCCAAAACCAAAATTAAAACCTTTGCACTGGGATAAAGTTAGAGCGAGCTCTGATCGTGAGATGGTGTGGGATCATCTGAGATCAAGCTCCTTTAAGTGAGATTCTAAACCTCTGTGTGATTATCCATCTTGTGTTTGATATTTTATATGTTTTTCTGGATACTTGTTCAAGTGGGTGAGTATGCTCTCTTGATCATCCCAAGTTTTTGGTTATTTTGCAGATTGAACGAGGAAATGATCGAAACATTATTTGTTGTAAATACCCCACAGCCAAAGCCACAGCAAACAACTCCACGTTCGGTTATTCCATCACCGAACCAAGAAGATAGGGTGCTTGATCCCAAGAAGGCACAGAATATAGCAATCTTGCTTAGGGCACTTAATGTGACCATTGAGGAAGTATGTGAAACTCTTTTAGAAGGTAAAACTACCCGATTCTGTTTGGTAAAAATGGCCCAGCCGCACTTAAATTTCTTTGCTGCATGTTCAGTTCATTTGATGTCTTGGCTTCTACCCTAGGATCATATATATTATTTGGCTCTAACTGTTTAGGCCTCCTTTTCTTGCGAATAATGACTAATAACTAAGATACAGTAAAATTCATATTTGGGCTACGTGCTGAATATATTGACCTCTGGCCATTCACTTCAACTGAATCCAACCTAATTGCTATCAAGCTAATTTTATTTTGCTACAAAAAAAATGGATTGCTAAAATGCCATCATACTTACTAGGATCAATCGTTAACTGGCTCCTACCAAGGGAGTTCTGTGCTCTAAGCGTGCTTTTGAATTGTGGAGCATGAAATTAAAGTAAGTCACACCTGTGCAGGCAATGTTGATATGCTTGGTAGTGAACTTCTAGAAAGTTTAATAAAGATGGCTCCTACCAAGGAAGAAGAACGAAAACTGAAGGAGTACAAAGATGATTCACCAACTAGACTCGGTCATGCAGAGAAGTTCCTGAAGTCAGTGCTCGATGTACCTTTTGCATTTAAACGAGTGGATGCGATGCTTTACATAGCTAATTTTGAATCTGAGGTTGAGTACCTCAAAAGATCTTTTGAAACACTAGAGGTAAATGAAATCTTTTCTATCATCTCTGCTGGACACCCTTATGGCTGCTTTTCTGTGGGGTTTTGCTGAAATTTGTAGTTCTCAAGCCAATAACTTTTCTGAACTTGACTGTTTACATAAAGCAATGGATCCCTCTACAGGTCAAATTCTAGTCCCACATGCCTCATTGGTTTTCCTTTTTTTTTTCTCCCTTCTACAGGCAGCCTGTGAAGAACTGAGAAGTAGTAGAATGTTTCTGAAACTTTTAGAAGCTGTGCTCAAGACAGGGAACCGCATGAATGTTGGGACCAAACGCGGTGATGCACATGCCTTCAAGCTCGATACACTCCTCAAGCTTATTGATGTCAAGGGAGCAGATGGAAAGACCACACTTTTGCATTTTGTTGTACAGGAAATAATAAGAACTGAAGGTGCTCGTCTTTCTGGTTCCAGCCAAACTCCAAACTCCACTTTAAGTGACGATGCCAAATGTAGGAAGCTTGGCCTCCAAGTTGTTTCTGGACTCAGTTTGGAGCTCACCAATGTGAAGAAAGCTGCTGCTATGGATTCTGATGTGCTTAGCAGTGAAGTCTTTAAGCTATCCAGAGGCATTGAGAAAATTGCTGAGGTTGTGCAATTGAACAAGTCGATGGGATTAGATGAAAGCGGGCAGAAATTTTCAGAGTCAATGAGCAGGTACATGAAAATGGCTGAGGAAGAGATTATAAGGATTCAGGCCCAGGAGAGTGTTGCTTTATCTCTAGTGAAGGAAATTACAGAGTACTTCCATGGGAATTCGGCAAAGGAAGAAGCTCACCCCTTCAGAATCTTCATGGTTGTGAGGGACTTTCTTGCTGTCCTCGACAGAGTCTGCAAAGAAGTTGGTATGATTAATGAACGAACGATGGTTAGTTCTGCTCATAAATTTCCAGTTCCAGTAAATCCAACATTGCCAGTTCCGGTAAATCCAACACTACCACAGTTATTTTCCGTATCCAATCCTAGAAGGGAGTACACCTCCTCTGATGATGAGAGCGCGTCTCCTTAGCATACGGGGCTCTTATCCGTTCGAATGCTTTTACACAGTTAACCAGAAACAACCTAAAATTGGGGGTTTGCGGAGGCTGGCTACTGGACGGATGTAATTTATTTTCAATACTTTGTAAAAATAGCTGAAATAGATTTTGGAATTTCTCTTTGTCCTATAGATAGTTTTTTTTTTTTTTTTTTCTGGGAAGAGCGATGTAGTATGTGGAACTACCAGTGACATGGTGCAAAGCCTGTCACAGACTTTGACTATAGGAAGGCTGTTCAGCTATAATTTATGTAAGGTAATGGTAGTGTATACATGTCTTTGCTGTTCTATACAAGGCTCTGGATTATAAATTTTTTTGTCTCGTCAGTGAGGATATTCCGAGCAAAACTATCCGGATCTGCGTTATAGCTTAATTGGATAATTTTGTTAGGGAAATGTCAGCATTTGTTTCGTTTTTCAATAGGGCCTCATCCCTATTGCATGAGAAAACTTTGCACTGAATTGGTATAATAAAAGCGGTTGTTCCACTTTTACAAGGCTGTTAGCTGTTGCATTGGAAATCACTGCGTCTTTATCTGGGTCAAGGATATTCTCAAAGATGTTGGACATGGTTTCCTTCCCACAAAGCATTGGTCACCAGTGATCGACACATCCAGGCCATAAAGCTATGGGCCTTCGGGTCTTGGAATTGTGGGAGGCCGTTGCTGGAAAAGAGTTGTTGCCGTTGCCAAAAAAAAATGGCAAATGTGGAAACCACGGGATGTTCTAGATAAATTAAATCTAGGATATTTTTTGACGCTTGCTGATTTAAAAACAAAGGGGGACTGACATTAATTTATTGTAGAGGCAGAAAGAAACATTGCGAAAAAGAGCTGTTCCAACAAAAAAAATTAAAAGGCTTTTAGGAGAGAGCGAAATTGGCAATAAATTCATCAATGCTCTTATCCGAGCTTCCCCCTAACTTCAATGCGTCTTTGGCCAACTTCTTCCATTTCTCTGCATTCATTCTGATCTCTCTCCCTTTCTCTCCCCGCATTACTTCAGTTATGCAATGCATTATACCTTCTTGCTTGACCAATCCTTTTTCATCCACTGGAACTCTAAGTCCCATTTTCCAAACATCCATGACGTATTTTGCATTCGTAGGCTGGTCAGTCCATTGTGGCATCGCCACCAGTGGCACGCCCAAGCTCAAGGCCTCCAGAGTCGAGTTCCAGCCACAATGTGTAAGAAAGCATCCTACTGCCTCGTGTGCAAGAACCTCTAGCTGTGAGCACCATGACACTAATAATCCTTTCTCTTTTGTGTCAATCACAAAATTTTGTGGGAGTTTAGCTTCTTCTGATTCCCTTAATACCCACAAGAAGTAAGTGTTGCCTTTTTTCAGACCCCAGCAAAGTTCTTCCATTTGGTCAATGCCCAAATTCGCTAGGCTTCCAAACGAGATGTATGCAACTGACCCTTTTGGTTTCTCGTCCAGCCACTTCATGTAAACTTCATTGTTTGGCTTGAACATGTTAAAGCTGTAGCCTACATCATCTTTTACTTGCTTGTCTAAGTACATTGATGGCAGAGTTGGCCCTATTGTCTTCCAAGGAAAAAGCTTTGCCAAAAAATCAGCAACCTACGAGAAACTTTTAAACTATTTTAAGTGATTAAATAAACGGATTCAGAACATTGAAGGGTTGTCAATGCAAGATCAATGTAAATCAGAATTGATAGGGCAGATCAGATTCATCATTGGTTACGACTAACCTCTTGCTCCAGCTCATAAAATGTGTTGCAAAGGACCCAATCCGCTTTATCAATATTGGAGAATTGTTCCATAACCATTTGATGGAATCCAGGATAGGACTCCAGATCATCAATAAAAGAAGGCAAATCTCGACGTTCTAGTGGTGGCATTCCAGGAACCAAAACTTGTGCCTCTGTAACAGGAAGTTTGATCAATCCCCGATGCACGTGGTAGTATATGCTGTTAACAGCAGAAGCTTGAGTGAAAAGAGGGGCAGCAACTAAACCAAACTGCTTGGCTACATCAAGAACCCAAGGCAGAAATGCATCGTAGACAATGCAGTCAACAGAGGACCCAGAAGTCTTCAGCTTCTCAATGAGACCAGCAAGTGTTTGGGAGCCAACCTTCCTGTAGCTGTCCAGGTAGGCCATGACGCTTTCTGCCTGGCTTCTGCCTCCCTCATCGTAGCCATCCGATATGGCCTCTAGTGCAAAGGAAGTGGACGATGATTCTCTGCGAAAGAAGGTCTTGGAGATAAAACGAGTAGTAACAAACGTGACTTTGACACCTTTGTGCTCCAAACGCTTGGAGAATTGGAGCAGGGGGTTTATATGGCCTTGGGTTGGATAGGTTAGGACTAAACAATGAGCTCTCAGGTGTTTCTTCTGTTCCCTCTCCTCCATTGCTGGCCTTTGAGAGAACGATTGAGCTCTCTTTCTGTGCTTTTAATGTTTGATGGTTCAATGGAAGAGCACAATTTGTGCACGGCTTCCCCCATGGAAATCACGTTACATTATTGAATTCAAGGCAGGAAAGTAATTTCCTATAACTCCTAAATTATTGATTCTTGACCGTCCGTCCTGAGCTGTAGGAGTTGTCGCAGTCCAACTCAATGAAATTATACGTGAAACCCCATGCGTGGTACCACATCACTATAAAACTAAAATTCCCAAAAATAAATAAATAAATAAATAAATAAATATGTATAATTAACATCGGAAAAAATTGGTTAAAATTTTGTTTTGGAATCAAGTTTTTGATAAAATTTAATTCAATTCAATCTAAAATGAATTCTAGAGATTGAATTCGATTAAGTTAATTTAATAATTAAAATTTAATTTTAACTTCTTATTTGGTATAGATTTTGACCAATGGGGCTAAGCCTTCATCGCCAAAAAGTAAGTGGCACACAATTTTAGACTACGGCATTCCAATGACCGTACGCCCCAAAAAAAAAAAAAAAAAAAATCTACTTCTCAGTGTAGCAAACGGAGCCCCATTGGACACTCGCACGCATCTAGGCACTGAACCGTACGTGAACGCTGCACCTGCAAATCGCAAGTTGTTGTTCTTGGTTTTTTTTTGGTAAAATTTATAATTATTCAAGTAAAAGCCTTTCGATTCACCCGTGGATTAGCCTAATATGCTAATTGATCTGCTCTTGTCTGATTCTATACTTCTTTTCCTACACATTTTCATCAGAGCTCTTGATTTTCTCCTTCAGATTTTAAAAGCTGTAAAGGAAAGCGTATGCATTTTTTTGTTTTGGCAAAATTTCACACCGATTTGACGTCTCGGCAGGCCCAATCTTCGGGTGGACTAGACAGCGAGTCGGTTGACCGAGATTCTTTTTGGACAGGTTCCGAGAACCATCGGACGAACTGATCACGTGTCATTTGTCCTATTTTGCAGCACTGACACAGAACACATCCTTTTCCTTGGCTGGGCCATACTGTATGGCCTGGATGAACTATCTCTTTTGTCGAATTCGAATCTTATCATTTTCCTGATCGCACCAGGAGTTTGGGCGGCCATCCGCCTCCGGTTTCTCAAGGCCCCGGATGGGGGGGGGGGGGGGGGGGGGGGAGCGTCCCATCGCTGTATTATCATCCTATAAATTAAGGAATTGTAGTGCCTGGATTCTAATAATTATTAACACTTACAGGAATTTAAAATTTAAATTTATTCTCAGTAAGCAGATATCTTAATAATAATTAAGTATTTAAATTTTATTTTAAATTAAAAAAATATGATATTTATGAAAGTAAAAATAATTATTTTATTATTTAATTTATAATTTAATGATTTTCTGGATAAAAAAAATAGTCTACAAAGCTTAAATTATCATTTAACATTGTTTGTATAAGAATACTGCCGGATGGTTTTTGGGGAAATGATTTCCTTATTCTATACTACAACTTGTCACAATTTTTAGAGTCTTAAGAAGAGTGAATTAAACTATCTACAAGCTCGTTGATGTTTCTGTCAGAACTCCCACCTTCCCGCATCGCCTCTTTTTAGCTAAATTTCTCCATTTCTCGACATTTATTTTGATCTCCTCTGCAGTCTCTCCCTCCATAATTTCCCTTATGCAATGCATTATCGCTTCTCCTCTAACAATCCCTTTCTCATCGGCTGAAGCTCTGAGCCCTGTTTTCCAAACGTCTGTAATGTGCTTGGCATTAGTACTTTGGTCCGACCACTGTGGTATAGCTACCATTGGCACTCCCAAGCTGAGAGCCTCTAATGTAGAATTCCAGCCACAATGCGTGACAAAGCACCCAATTGCCTCATGTGATAAAACCTCTAATTGATGACACCAATCCTCAACCAATCCTTTCTTTTTGGTCTCCTCCGTAAGGAAATCTCCTGGCAGCTTTCCCCGTTCAGACCTCCTGACTACCCATAAGAAATAACAATCACTCCCTTTTAGACCCTGAGCTAGCTCTTCCATTTGCTCAGTGCCTAAGGCCACCACGCTCCCGAACGACACGTACACCACCGACCCTTTTGGTTTCTCGTTTAGCCAATCCAAGCAGGCATCGTTACTCGGCCTGAAGAGGCTCAACCCATAATCTATGTCATCTTCAAGTTGCTTGTCTAAGAACAGGGACGGCACGGCCGGTCCAATTGTCTTCAAATGCCAGATCTTGGCCAACCAATCCACCGCCTAGAATTGATTGAAATAGCTTATAAACCGCCAATAATATCAAAACAAGTTGGTCAGATCATGTATCAGTTAGAAGTGGATAACTGACCTCTTGTTCCAAGTCATAAAAGGTGTTGCAAAGAATCCAGTCTGTTTTTTCAATGTTAGAGAATTGACCCAGAAGCACGTCAAGGGCAATAGGGTTAGATCCAAAATAATACATGAAGGTCGGCATATCCTGAGGTCTAAGCGGGGGCAACCCAGGAAGCACCGTGTCAGCTTCCACAAGAGGAAGTTTGATCAGCCCTTGATGCACATGATAGTATATACTATCAACAGCACAAGATTGCGTGAGAAAGGCAGCCCCAATTAACCCACACTTCTTGGCAACATCAAGACACCAGGGCAAGAATGGATCATAAACGATGCAATCAGGGTTGCTGTCAGAGCAGCTGCGGTTTAGCTTCTCGATGAGATTGGTGAGGGTCTGCGAGCCCACCTTGGTGAAGCTATCTAGATAGGCATCCAAGTTCTCTGCTGCTCCTCCACACCACCCTGATCATAGCCATCTGAAATAGTTTCGATGGCAACGGAGGGGGATAGTGCTCTATGCGCAATGGTCTTGGAGAGGAAACGAGTAGTAACTAGAGTGCCTCTTACCCCTTTGTATTCTAAGAGCTTGCAGAATTGGAGCATGGGGTTTATGTGACTTTGGATTGGATATGGAATCACCAGACAGTGAGCTCCAAAGGTTTTTTCCATTTTTGTCACCTCCTGTTCTTTCTTTCACCTTATTGATTTCTATACAATGTGTGAATTGGCTTGTGTGTTCCTCATTTTATTGGTTGGATTATGGAGAAAGTGTGTGATTTGTATACGACTTGACTTTTCGACGTGGATATGTATTACTTAATATTTTTAAAATTAAATTAAATAAAATAATTATATTAATAAAATTAAAAATTAAATTATAATTTAATTTAATTTATTTTAAAAATTAATAATCAAATATAAATTAAATAATTAAACTATATATTAATGATTATTAATTTTAAAAAATTATAAAAGATTTAAAAAATATTTTATTTTTTTTCTAGAAGTAAAAGACATAATATTTTATAATTTTTTAAAATAATAAATTATAAAAATTTAAAAATATATATTTATATAGTATATTTATTTATATTTTTAATTATATTAATATTTATTTTTTAAAAATTAAATTATTTTATTTATATTAAATTATTTTATTTTTAAAAAAATATAAAATAAAATTAAAATATCATCTATTATAATATATTTTATATTAAATTTATTTAATTTAAATTATATATAATTATATATATATATATATATATATATATATATATATAAAATTTTTTATATATTTAATATTAATTAAAATAATTAAATTTGTTAAATTTTAAATTTCTGAATTTTTTAATTTAATGATTAATTTGATTATTAAAACCTTAACATTACTGCAGCTCATCTTCTTTGAATCTGGGAATCTGAAGCAATTGTTTAGTTGTATATTTAGTCACTCATGAAAGAGAACAGCATCTCGCCACACCTAACGTTTTTCCAAATGCGGTTTTATTACATGTGGATGCGACACAGGTGTTGACGCAAAGTCTGTAATTAGCACTGTTAGATTGTTCAAAAAAATAAGGGAGTGCAACTCAACAATCCCAAATGCATTTTTTTATAGACTCATGTTCACCTTAACACTTCCCCAAACTAGATCGTAACCCACAAAAGTTCCTAGTTGGCCTATTCCAGAAGTCGGGACATACGCCTTGGAACCTGTCTACAGCAGCGGTGCAAATGATAAAACACGAGCAAAGCTTTCCAGCGTGACTTCTGCTGACGGGACTTTTTAACCACACCATTTCCAGGCTGCTTCTTAATATTTCTTGTCCAGCGGGAACACGTACAATCAAATTACAGGCTCTCAGCTCTCTTTTATCAGTGTTACAAATGTGCCTCTATCGCTATGCTTATTTTCACAGAACGGGAGGCGTTTAAGACGAAAGTTTAAAATCCAACGTTGTTGACCAATGTTTTTTTTTGTTGTTCTTTTCGGCTAGTGTATTGATTCCAGTTTGGCTACCAGCATCATAGCAGTTGTCCACAGTGGCAAAGCGAATCTGAGTTAAAGCAATATATGGAAGCATTTACTCCGCAGCCTGCGGTTAGATATATGGGTTATCACGAATGTGCTCTTGTATGCATTTGTATGCCATGGAGTGAAGTTGACAACCAACTAGTCACAGCAATAACACACCAAAATTTTGCAAAGTTGCAGTCATGCATGACAAGAGACTCCACATTAATGTAAACCATTTGAGGGAAGCTGAGGCATCACAAGAATGGAAACAACAATTGGTCCCCAAATGAGGAGATTAACTGCAGTTTCGGTCCCACGGATCATGAATGTATCGTACATGCTTCAAAGTTTGATAACAGGTAAGTGTTCCGTTCAAACAGTTGGCATCCATTATTATCACAAGGACCAAAGTACGATAATCTTGAACAGTAGGGGACAGTTAGTAATGATACAATGAATCCCGCTTTTTGCAAATAGCCAAAAGTAGTCCAAATATTCACCTTAGTTTCATTTGAAATGCTCTTCAAGGCAGCAGTAAAGACAACATATGCTTGAGGGACTGTTTCCTATAATTTCAACTACCATCCCATCAACATAAACGAGCTTCACAAGGTTCCATCAAGAAGCTTCTAAGATATCATGCGGCAAGGCAATCTCTCCTGGGAAAACAGTTGTACAGTGTCCATTGCAGTGATTTCTAACAAATTGATACGTATTTTATTCAAGTCAAAGTAACAACCTCACCATCGAAATTGGCACAAAGCAGTATTCAGTGCATTCCAAGCAAACTTGGTTATTTGGATTATATATGCTTACCATTGGTATATCCACCATCCCTATAATTTGGTAAATGGATGCATGGAAATATTGACTTGGTGTTCTTGTCACCAATATCAGTGATGAAGAATAAACATCAAGTCAATATATCTCCCCAGGCCTACACGAAGGGTGGAAAAGCATGGACAAGTAACCTGTCAGCAACAATAAAGGTTTATCCAAGTAAGAGAAATCTGTGGGTTCAAACGTTAAGAAAATTATTGTTACAAGACATAGGGACAGCTAAATATAGATTCTTGATGATTATGATGCCATTGCAGGGACTACTCACTGCAGAAGTGAACTATAATGTTTACATATAATATTGACAATATTTGAAAATGCACAAAAAATAGATAATTACACAGATATGGAAAGAGACAACCTACATAATACCTTTTCAATTGTTCCACTTAACTTCATGAGCGACAATAAGCTCCTCTACATAATCATTATCACCAGTGTCTGAAGGCATCAAAACCTCATCCTCTGTGGTAAAATGGTACTGCTCTCCAACAGCTCTCAAAAGCTGGTATACTTCAAACATGGTGGGCCTCTCCTTGGGTGCAGGCAATACGCAACTACATGCAACTTTGAGGAACTGGAAAAGTTCATTATCAACACCTTTCCCAACCAACGATTTGTCTATGGCATCTTGAAGTTGCGAGTTGCTTGATAACTGCGTAATCCATTCAACCAAATTTCCCTTGAAGCCTTCAGGAGCTTTAGCCACATGATTCGGTTTCTCACCAGTCACCATCTCAAGAAGTAATGTTCCAAAGCTGTAAACATCCCCCTTTAGTGTAGCCACTAGAGTTCTTGCGTACTCTGGAGCAACATAGCCCAAATCCCCAAATTCTCCATTCACAAAAGTACTCAAATGAGTATCAATTGGATTCATTAATCTGGCAAGACCAAAATCAGATATTTTGGGCTCAAAATCTGCATCCAATAAAATGCATTTAGAACTTATATTTCGGTGGATGATTCGGGGGTTGCAGTTATGATGGAGCCATGCAAATCCTCTTGCTGCCCTCATTGCAATTTTGAGCCTCAGAGACCACCCCATTGGTTCCCTGCTTTCATCCACAATATGTAGATGGTTGTAGAGGCTACCATTTGCCATGTACTGATAAATCAAAAGCCTCTCCTTACCAGCCATGCAAAAACCTAAAAGGGGAACCAAGTTGGGATGTTTCACACTTCCCAAAGTACCCATTTCTGTGATAAATTCTTTTTCAGAATGCTTAGAATCCTGTAACCTCTTAACCATAAGAGGAGTTCCATCCTCAAGAATTGCTTTGTACATAGTCCCAGTTCCTCCTGAGCCAATGATATTGTCTTTGTTAAAGTAATTAGTTGCCTTCATGAGATCATTCAATCTCACTTTAGGAATTGATTTCTCAAACATGGAAACCTGGAAATACAAATTTTCACAATCATTATGTACTTGATATAAATACATGGCCGAGAAGAACAATTTAAATTTAATTGTATTACAGCAAAGTAGACATGAATCTTTGTGGAATTTAAAAGAGGTGTGAGTTTAACTTGCCTTTCTGCGTTTTGCCCCCTTTAAACTCTTTGCCCATTTATTTCCTTCGGGATCATCATCCTTCTTCTTTCTTATCTTTGCAAACTTACGATAATAGAAGATCATGCCAATACCCACACCTATAGCTGCAACTGTCACCCCACCAATAGCAGCCCCAATAATAATTCCTACAGGAGTGCCCTGTGAATTGCTTTTACAAGGGTCCAAAGGCTTTCCACAGAGTCCTTGGTTATTTGCGTAATTTTCTGCTGTAGGGGAAGCATTGGGGAAAGTTGGAACAGGACCAGTCAGAAGATTATTAGCCACACTAAATGTTTTGAGGCGAGTGAGGAAGCCCAATTCCCCAGGAATCTGACCAGTAAACTGGTTGTGATCAAGTTTAAGGATATTTAGATAGCTACAGTTTGCAAGATCCACTGGAATTTTTCCCCCCAAGTTGTTGGATGAGAGATCAAGGAATGTCACATACCCAATGATCTGACAAATATCATTAGGAATAGGTCCATTCAGTTCATTGTTGGACAGATCTAGCCCTGTGATGCTCGTGCATTTCTTGAGGCCAACAGGGAACTTCCCCTTGAGCCCCATATCAGAAAGACGTATATTCAATACCTTGTTCTCATTGGGATGCCAACATTCAACCCCCTCAAAGTTACAAATAAATCCTTCAGTATTGTTATTAAAGTTCCATGAAGAATTTAAGTAACCATAAGGGTCTTGAAGTGAAGATTTTATGCTCTTTAGGCAAGCGAGATCAGTTTCAGTACCATGGCACAAACTAAAGCTAAGCAGCAACCCGGCACAATAACTCAGAAAAACCTTACGGAATCGACTACTCAACATGAAGTTCGCGAAAGATCCCATTAAATTCTGTCAAAAGAAACCTCTCAAACTTGCCTTCCCTCTTCCCTTTTAGAGTTGAAAAGCAACAGTATCTTCCATTCCATTAACACCAAAACCTGAATAAAGTATAAAAAACAATACAAAGTAGATTTCAGCATCCCACGGAAGGATTTTCAACACCCCACACGTCTATCCGTACACAGAGACACGAACACAAAGACATAAACTTGCGAAAAAGAGAAAGGCAGAACATTAAGTGACAAAAGCAGTTCCTGACCCAGTTAACTTAAATTCAACAACGATCCAAGTAACGCACATAAAAACACAAGAATCTGCCCCCTTCCCCCCCCCGGCGGTCCCCCGCGGGGAAGAAAAAAACGAGAGAGGGAGAAAAAGAAGACCCACCTGAGACTACAAGAACCCAGAACGCAAACAATTTAGGAGTCCTTCAAAAGGGTTGTTGAAGCCAGAAAGAAAATCTAAAGAACAGCACGGCTGACCCAAAGGAAAGCAGCGGGGAAGTGAAGGTGTCTATAACATGGTTTGAATATCAAAATCAAACCCCATAATTAAAACACAAAACCAATCAAATCAAATGAAAGAAAAGAAAAGAAAAATACAAGAAAAGGCAATAGCAAAAAGAGGTGTTTGCTGATAAAATTAAAAAGAGAAGAGGGTCTGTTCTGCCTTCTGCGTGCGTGGCTTATCGGGTCGAGCAAGCAAAGCAGAAAATAGCCATCTTTTTACTACAAGGCAAGGCAGGCAGCGACGACCAAGACCCCCAAAAACAATAAAAAATTCAAAAAATGAAAGAAAAGTAAGCGAAGAAAAGGGAAGCCAACGTCGGGGCCGAGTGCCTTTCCTTGACTTTCAGACTTTGACTTTTGTTTCAAACGTTATTTATGTGAGGTGTCACCTAAGAAATTCAAGAAAGGAGATAGATTAAAATTAAGGCATATGATTTACGAACGGATCAGATCGTTTGCGGTCGATCATCTTTCCTTATACATTTGTTAAACAAGTCTATATATATATATATATATATATATATTTTAAACCGTTGAAAAAGTCAATATTTACTATTGCTAAGATTAATGCGAAGTGATCTTAGTCAAACATTGCGCGATCAGGCACTAAATGAACCAACGGTGACACCGTGGTGGACCATTTAGATTTTTTTATTTTATTTTTTTTTTTATTTTTAAATAACTTTTTTCACTTAGACACGATCGGCAGTTCAGTAATGCCTTTTTTTTTTTTTTTTTTTTTTACAAATAAATGTTACAAATATTATTTTCACTAACTTTTTTTTTTTTTTTTTTTTTTTACAAAATCTTGTTTGTTAATATTTGTTGCAACTTGCAAGTATTTAATTTTTTTTTTAATTATTTTTTGGGTCCCTGTTGCAGTGTTGATGGTTATATCATCATTAAGAAGAAAGGAAGGTGGTTGGTGGAGGGTGGGGAGAGGGGTTTGCATCCCGGTCCCCCCGCTGCCGGCACGGCTGCGCCCTCACGTGCGAGTATTCAATTAATCACCATTAATTGAGCTTACAGGCGGGTGGGCCCGCCGGGTTAAATAGCCCTAAAATTTATTGTGGGAGGACAGGGCCCGAAATCGTAAATAGTAGTTAAGCTTGGTTGTTTGGGCCGAGAGAAAGCGAAAAGATTCATCGGATTGGGCTAAGCCAGGGTCCCATTTTGCAGCATAAAGAGCCCGCTTCGGGTTCTCTTCTGGGTACTCCTTTCAGTTCAGTAAGTTGATAGAATCCTCACGCAGACGCAGGGAAAAAGCTGAAAAGCACTCAGTCACGTGACGGTTCTGTTCGGGAAGTAGCCAAAAAAGGGAGTGCCCAGGAAAAACAGGGTCTGATACTGCTACTAATACTATTATACCGCACTTCCTTTTTCCCTCTCTCTCTCTCTCTCTCTCTCTCTCTCCGTGGCTAGGGATTTGCAGGAGAGCGGCCACAGCACACAAACCCTTATCCATTTCAGGCTGCGATGGATTGATGCGTTTCTTCTTCTAATTTTTCTTTTTTAGTTTTCCACGCTTTGTTTGTCTGGTTCCAGTCAGCTAGGCAGGCAGGTAAGTTCCTTTTTTATCTTTATTCTTTTTTTTTGTCCTCTCATTTCTTGAGACGGTTTAATGTTAGTTCCAGATCGGCTCTGTTTGTTTCATTTCGCTTTCACTTCTCCAATTTTTACTGGCTGAGCTTGGATTCACCTGCGGGCTGTTCATTGTCTCCGAATGTTTTCGTTGAAAAACCCTTGTCCTGGATTTTATTTTTTATTTTATATGGAATGCCGCGTTGTTTGGTTGTTTTTTTGTGGGTTCAATTCGGGTTTTTAAGCGTTGCGAGCTTTGTTTCTCCGCGTTGTTTTTTTTTTTTTTTTTTTCATTTTTCGTCACCTTGTTATTCTAATCAGCGTGATCTCTTGGTCGAGCATAAACTTTGATTCGAGCTTGAAAATCACCGGTAAAGCTATTGAGTGTTGTTGGGAACACTTTAAAACCAGGTTCTTATCTATTGGTTGTTGTTAATGTGTGTGTGCATCCCAAATTGCCGTGCTAAATTATTAGCGCTTAGTTCTCAATATATTTTTCCCCTTTTCTCGTTAATTATTTTCATTTTGTTATGAGTTCGATCATTCATATGGGTGCTATGAAACTGTGTTCGAAGAAATTATGGGGGTCTTGGTTCTTTCCTATTAATTGCCGGTTGCATTTTCTACTAGTCTCAATTTTGCTGCACAAAATGGTGTGAAAGTCCAACATATTGACGGGTTGATGTTGAGTTATTTGTAAGAGGACTCACAATGACATAAAAGCTGATATTATTATGGCAACCTGGAGACTGTTGCCTTGGCATTTTTACGGATTTGAGGATGGCTGTGATTTTGTGTTCACTGTGGATTTGAAAATT
Organism: Rhizophora mangle; assembly: GCA_037832345.1. Classification (NCBI taxonomy): domain Eukaryota; kingdom Viridiplantae; phylum Streptophyta; class Magnoliopsida; order Malpighiales; family Rhizophoraceae; genus Rhizophora; species Rhizophora mangle. The sequence continues at coordinate 447,424 of JBAPLJ010001937.1, read as the reverse complement.
TGGTTTTGGCTTATATCTTTTGCATTCTGTCATTCATGTGGCCGAGTTGTTACAAAACTCAACAGCCTGAAAATTAAGCTTCAAGCTATAGGGCTTTTTGATGTATGTTGCTTTCTCTCTCGCTTTTCTTACTTTGTTATATGAAGATGCTAGAAAGAAATGTTGTCAGTGTTACACAACTTTATCCAAGCACATTCTTCTGAATATTCTCTTGCACTTTTAGTTGGTTGTTCTTCTGGTTATATTTTGACATACTATAGTGCATGACAGAAAAGGCCACTGGCTTCATATGATGCATTTAATAGTCTTGTGCATGTCCTTAAGAAAGTTAACCTAAGTTAGCCTTCCCCTTTTTACCCTTAGTTTCCTCTTCTCCTTTGTGCTCCAGCTTGTCAGCTATGGAAGATCCAGAATTGGTGGCAACCCTAATGGACTCCACAACATCCAAAATACAGCAACTTCAGAAAGCATTTGCTGAGCTTGAAAGTCACCGGGCTGTGACACTTAACTTGAAATGGAAAGAACTCGAAGCACACTTTCATGGGCTTGAGAGGTCCTTGAAGAGGCGATTTCATGAATTGGAGGACCAAGAAAAAGAGTATGAAAGCAAAACAAAGAAAGCTCAAGAAATGTTGGAGAAGCGGGAAGCTGCTGTTATGGCCAAGGAACAAGGTTCACTAGAGAGGCTTCAGGAGAAGAGAGATGCTGCTATGTTGGCTGTTGCTAGTGCTCGAGAGAAGCAGAGGAAGGTAATATCTGTTGAATCTTTTGCTGTGAAAAACAATGACCAGGTGGATTCCCCAACTGTTGAGGACCAACCTCCTGACAGCTTGGCTGCTGAAAGTAACTTAGAAGGAACCATAGATTCTTCTGAAAATGGAAATTTGGAGCTGATGTCTTACCCCCAACTAGGCAAACTATGCGAAGAGATGGACTCAGAGGGGCTGCACAAATTCATATCAGACAATCGTAAGAATCTTGCCGTCCTAAGGGAGGAGATTCCTCTTGCATTAAAGGCTGCAGCAAATCCTGCCCAATTGGTCTTGAATTCTCTGGAGAATTTCTATCCCATGGAAGTGCCCAATGTTGACAGAAAGAAAGATTCAAACCTTTTGGGTGTCCGTCGGACCTGTATCATGTTGATGGAATGCCTCAGCATTTTATTGACATATTCTGATCTTGTGTCTGTATCTGATGTGATCTCAGAGGATGCTAAGGTGTGTGCAAAGGCTATCGCTGAAGAATGGAAACCAAAATTGGATGCTCTAGATGTGGATGCTAGCAATGGGAACTCTTTGGAGGCACATGCATTTTTGCAACTTCTGGTCACATTTGGCATTGCTTCTAACTTTGATGCAGAAGAACTTTCCAGGCTCATTCCAATGGTTTCTCGTCGTCACCAAGCAGCTGAACTTTGTCGTTTCCTTGGACTGTCAGAAAAAATGCCAGGTTCGCCTTCTTTCACTAATGAGGCTTTTTCACCTTCCTCATTGGAAATCTTTGTGAAGTTGTCACATCCATCAAAAACCCCAAAAAATTGTGGAGCCACTATAATTCAAATGCCATTTTTGTTCTGTTTCATGGAAGACTTTGGGAATATCTCAAAGTGCAGTGGTGCCATTATTTAACTTAAAAAGGACAGAAACTGATCCAAAATTTTGGGCATCAGAGCATGGGAAAGATCAATATATGATAAATACAAGTTCATTATGGTAGGAGAATTCATTTTATCTTAGGTGATCCTAGAACGAATAATGTTCCTGTATTCATGCATGTGATTGGATCTTACATGAGGCAATGTTGAGAAAATTTTTCTTGGCATTTGTCAACTCGCCTGAGTCAGTTTTATACATAAAGATGGATGGATTCAGTGCGTCATGCATAAAAGTTACTTGATTGCATATGGTTTACTCCTTTTAATTGCTGATTAACTCTCTTCCTTTTCCTTGGATTCTTTAGGTGTACTTGAGATATTGATAAATAATGGAAGACAAATTGATGCAGTTAACTTGGCTTTTGCTTTTGAGTTGACTGAGCAATTCTTACCTGTACCTTTGTTGAAATCATACTTAAAGGATGCAAGAAAGGTTTCATCACCAGCTAGGCCTGGAAATGCTTCTCCTGCCACTGCACAGGTTTGCATTCTCCATCTGACTAAAATAAGTGGATTGCCTATCTAGTTGTTGGCTTTTGGATAACTAGCTACCTTGTGTGTCTGCCCATGATCTTGCTTATATGGAATTAAGTTGCTCTTTCCCTATTAGTTGTCTTCCAATAGTTTAAATGGCAAATAACTGTTCACAGTGTATTTAGTTCAATTCTTTGCTCTTTTCCTATTAGTTGTCTTCCGGGAGTTTGCTCTTGTATTTAGCAACTCCTGGGGCTTTTTGCGCTGCATCCAGGATCTGTGGGGATCATGGAGCTTAACTGGCAAGTTGATCAGGAAGCATGTCTCTTGCTCCTAATTCCATCTTTCCCCGTTGAGGGGATGCATGTGCTTCAGTTTATCAGTCCAGAGACCTATTAAAATAGGCTTTTGTGGAACCTCAAGAGGGTTGTCTGTGCAAGTATGTAATAGCCAGCGAAGGATATCTTTAACTGACACTGTTTTGTTTCAGAATGATGTCAATGAACGAGAGCTGACGGCCCTCAAGGCTGTGATCAAGTGTATTGATGAGCATAAACTTGAGGAGCATTATCCTGTAGATCCACTCCAGAAACGGCTTCTTCAGCTAGAGAAGGAAAAGGCAGACAAGAAGAGGGCAACAGAAGATGCCAAGCCTCAGCCTAAGAGACCACGTGGTGGCGTGGGATGCGGGCCTCGTGCCACCAATACCGCTGCTGACAAAATATTTTATCCTAGGGTTGCTGAGAGGTACCCGCAGTATGTGTATGACAGACAATATGTTTATCCTGCCCCTGCTGATAACCACGTTCCCCAGCTTATCGGATCCACGGGTTACAACTTCTCTCACGGTCACGGCAACTACTTCGGAAATGGCTACCAGTACCAGACCCCTTATCTTCACTAGCTAGTTAAGACGGCGATAAGGTGACTATGATCCTCGTTTAACTGTTAGCCTTAACCCTGCAGTTCGTTGTTGTATGAATGAACTTTTAGTGTCTAAGGAACCTCTCCCCCACTTCAACCCCCCCCCCCCTTCCCCCCCAAAAAAAACAACTTTCATTTTAATGTTTAATCTATTGTACAAGATATTATGTGATCCTCTAATATATGTGCTATGTTCCTTGTGTATATCCTTCTAAGTTCTTTTCTTCTTATTTTGATTTATTTTCCTTTATAGTACTTCTTTGTTTCTTTGTTTTGTTTTTTTTTTCTTTCTTTTCACAGTTGGGGGATACGTATGAAATAATTTTTCAATGGTTCTTTTTAATAAAATATGTATAAAGTAATAAAAATACCTATATTTTGATTTTGTGTTCTAAAACAAGTGATATAATTTCCAAATTAGAGTTTTTCCCCCTAAATTAAAAGCTAAATCATTTTTGTTTAGCCTTTTTTTTTTTTAATATTTGATGATATATATTAATTGTTAATGTGTATTTTTGTATGTTAATGATAAAATATAATATTTATATTTAAAATTAAATTAAAAAAATTTAAAAGTTGAAATCCTATTTGTCATCATCCTTAAAATTTTAGCTTTTAAGAGTATAAGTTATTGATGATGTCATCTATGACTTGACAACAGTTCTTGTCTTGCTCAGTTAAAAAAAAATCTCTGGTATGTTGAGTACTGGAGTCCGACCACATGCCGTCCGTAACACATGCGATTTTATTTATGGTAACATCTTTGTTGTCATAATTTTCTAAAACAATTTAATTACTGTTTTTTAAATATATTCTCAATTAATAAATTTCATGACAATGAAAACTTGTTTTAAACACAAAAAGAAAAACCAAACTACTCATTAACAAATTTTACAAAAATAGCAATGTTTTCAAATAAATTTATACACACACACACACACACACACACACAACAACATTCAGTCAATCAAATGCTGGAACCTTTGATGCACTTGGAGATGGATTGTTATATTTGTATATAAAAATTTAAAACTTATTCCATATACATACATACATACATACTTACGTACATACATACATAGATATGCAAGAGTTTTCCTTCCAAGTTCCAACATTTGAGTTCGAAGGAAAACAAATAAAAGATTAAACAAACAAGCCAATTGGGTCGGTGGATAGTTGGACTAGGAATCCGAAACAGTAAGGAAAATCAAATGGAAAGGGAAGGAGGGAAGATAACATCTGCCTGGAAAGCAGAAACCCTAGCTTGATCATTATGGATGTAAGATCTTGGGATGGGACCCTGTCGGCGACTGATTTCTGTGTGGCGGCCCGTGCTTTTGCAGATAAATGGAAAAGGGTCAACCCAACTTCCACTCCTTGGTTATGGGTTCCCTCTCCAAAAAGACCCCTCCTTTGCCAGGCAGTGGACGGGTACTTGTCTTTGGACAGCATGTGTATTCTTGGGTCAACTGAGGTTTGCTAAATACAATGCAAAATTAGGAATCTTTTGTAATTCTTTGCGATACTGCCGCACCAATTGTTCTTGGAATAATAAATATGGGTGGATGTATATGTTTTTTTTTTTATTTTTTTATTTCCTTTTTCACAGGACAGTGTCAATGATGCAAGTCTTTCTGAGGATGAAAAACAAGAAGAGGAAGTAGTTGATAATGCCACCCTGGTAATTTCCTTCCCCTTTTTCTTGGTATTCTTGATCTCTCTTAAATGGGGCAGTAAGTTGGATTATGTAACTGAGCGCATTTATCTTAGAAATTGATGTGTTTTCCAACGATCACCAAGTCACTATGGCTACTCTGATATCCCTTTCCGTTCAAATTTTGTTCTTGTTATCGTTTGAAAGGTCCAGAGCAGTAGATACCATGAAGAGCATTTCTATGATTTCCATATAGTCTACAGTCCTTCATTCAGGGTCCCTGTGCTATACTTCCGCGGATACTGCAGTGGTATGTATGCTCATCTATATTGGAAGTGTAAGGAGTCTGGAATATGGGGAATGGGAAGAATTTAAGGTCATATCTGACAACCTGATAGGATTCCAGTTTTACAGCTGGTGATCTTAAGGTTACCTAATGTTGTTTATCCTAAAGATAACTTGACAGATAGATAAAAATTTGAAAGTTTTCAGTTAATTTCAGTTGTGCATAATTGGGCATGGAGACGCTGGCTATGCTCAATATTTTCTTGCTGATTAGCCTTTCATTAAAAGCATTGAGTTTTCATTTATTGCACAGATGGACGGCCGTTGGCCTTGAATGAAATTGAAAAGGACCTTCCTTCCTGCTCTGCAAAGGCATTACTGGAATCAAAGTGGACTTTCATCACTCAGGAGGTACATCCTTTCCCCTTTTGTTTCATCGTCTCCTCACATTTTCAATATGGAAGCATTATTCACTTTCGTCAAGTCTTTTACCATTACTTCAGAGTCTGAAACAGATAAATTTCTTGAACACTTTCATTCAGTTGTTGAATTCTTATCCGGAACTTGGTAATGCTGACTTTGGTATCTTGTCAATTTAGGAGCATCCCTACCTAAACAGGCCGTGGTACAAATTACATCCTTGTGGGACTGGCGAGTGGATGAAATTGCTTTTCCTTGATGCTGCTTTAGCTGGAAAAGGTCTTGATATTGAACATTATTTGGTTTCATGGTGCTCAGTTGTTGGGCAGGTGGTTGGTCTTAGGATCCCCTTAGAAATGTTGAATGTCATCTAGTATAATTAACATCTGTATATATGAACAGTGTTGACTTATCATGAAATGGTTAACAGAGGGTTGCAAGCATATTGAAAATTTCCACTTTTAAGAAATACATCAATGATGATAATGATTCGATACTTGTAATCTCCCAAGATCAGGCAACTTGTGCGGTTTCTTTTTCTTCTCATAGGCAACGCTTACCTGCTCTTATTGACATGGCTCCAATTATTTGAATAAAGTAACTTTTACAGCATGTTAATATAAATATCTTGATTTCACAAAAAATAAAAATAAAAAAGGTATTAACTCTTTTTATCTTTATCAAAAATTTGATGGATGATTGGGGAAAAAAATAGACACTTCTTCCATATCAACTTAAAGCTTGATGATACTTAAAACCTTTTGCGAAGCGTATACATGTATCATTATTCCACAAACATCAACACCATTCTGTGATTTTGCATATGGAAGTATAACAGCAAGCCTTTTGTCCATATAAAAGAAGAAAAAACACGGGTGGCCCATGTACCCATCATCTTAATGAGGTCTCCATCAACAGGCACAAAGCAAATCAACCCATATGATGGAAGGTCAGTCCCAGACATCATAGTCTATTGCTCCTCTAGCCTCTCTGGTGCTTCCAATTCTGTAGCAAATGTAAATGGATGCAGTTCCTCAGAAGTCACCAAGCCTTCTTCTGTTAGAATGCATGTCAAATGCACTTGATGCTTCCTCGACTGACAGACGCCCTCCAGGCATAACAAGTCAAAGGGTCTCTTCTTCCATATCAATACGTTACTAAGCATTTTTCTGTGCCATTCGACTGAAGTAAACCAGAAATTCTGTGTTCCCCTCGGCACCCTTTAAAGGAGACTCAATCCACCCATTGCTAATAAAGCCAAAGCCCTCTACACCTTTGATAATCTTCTCAAGAACCTACATATTGTAACCTCGGTCATACAGCTTTTTGTTTAATTCTAAAAGTCACTTTCAATCATGCTTACTTGGCAAGAACCAAGGGAAAAATCTCTCATGGTTAAAGAGTAGAAGTGACCTTTCTCATGGTTAAAGAGTAGAAGTGACCTTCATGATATTTGTTACTCTAAAGGCCTAGAAACATACATTGTAAGTTACACCACAATTTGAGACAACATCATGGCTCTTGATTCAATATCCCCTTTTCACTTGTACCAAAAAAATATCCCCTTATTGACACTCAACTTGTTTAAGAAAAAAAAAATTGTTGTGAATTGAAAAGATAGATAATTATATTCTGGTGAGAAAGCTATCTGAATCAGATTTGGCCAATGAGGCACAACGTGAATGCAGACTAGAGAAAAAGTGGATACCTCCTGATGGACTTGCTGATCTCTCACTATCCCTCCGCTTCCCACCTGCAACAAATTTCCATTGTAAAAATTAATAACTGTTTTTCTTTGTAACTCAATAAAGGATTCCATTCAGGCCATTGAAGTTAAGGGTTGCTTTTCCAGATAAGCAGACTAGAATAGTATTCTCTAATGTTGGGTTTTCAATATTAAATAAATTGTTTTGGGCCACAGTTGAAAAGATTATGAATATCGGTTTCTCACTTGTGCTCTGTGAGCTTCAAATTGAGGTTTCACCAGAGTAACTAATTTAGCATCCTCCTTCATAACATTGACAACAGCAGGCATGACCTGTATATTGTAAAATATCATCGCAAGTGGAATGGCACATTTTTAAGTCTTGAGATGAAAACGTTTGTTTGAAGGTTTACCAAGAGAACTGAGATGAATGAGAGGTCCAGAGTCACCAAATCAACTTGTTGGGGAAGCCCAGAGAAATACCTTAAGTTTGTTCTTTCTACCACAGAAACACGTTCATCTCGGCGAATTTTGTCTGCTACCTGAAGAACAAGTCACCATCTACCTTTCATCAAGAGCCATTAAAGCTTTCACCACCATTCATAAGGTAACCAAAATTGCACTTACAACTAGTATATACCAGAATAAAAAGAGCGATTAACATTACCTGTCCATAGCCAACATCAACTCCATACACAAATGATGCACCATGCTGAAGCAAGCAGTCAGTAAATCCTCCGGTAGACAAACCTGAATCTAGGGCTACTTTGCCTTTCACATCAACACCCAGCTGCTCAATTGCGGCCTCTAACTTGTACCCAGCTCTGGATTAGTGTGCAAAAGAGTGAATTCAGGATTTCCAACATCACGAAAGTTAATGCAAATTTATACTCATGTATCCACAGTGGTTGAAAAGTTCTTTTGGAGAGTAATCACCTACATACGTATTTTGGAACTTCAGCCATTATCTCGACAACAGCTTGGTCAGAGACAGGTGTGCCAGCTTTGTTTACCATCTTTCCATTCACAAACACTTTCCCTACAAGAAAAATTTATGCGAATGGCAGATTTTTCTGGTTTTACCGGCAAAATAGAACATGAAATTGCTCAAGCCACAACAAAATGGAAAAAAGAATTCGATCACGCAATTCAAGAATGCAGCTAACCTTGCAAAATCCAAGACTGTATAAACGTTCGGCTGTACTGCTGGAACCTCTCAAGACAGACTTCGTCCAGCCTCTTTTTTCTGAAAATGTTAAAAAGAAGACAGAACTCAGTTATCACACACAGATATGCAGGAAGAGGAAGAGACCAATTTTCTATACTAACAGCAACGAATTCCCATGTCTTTCACTTTCTGTATCCATCCATTCACATCATAAAAGCTACGGCTATCCCACATGAAATTTCGGAGTTGGGTATTCAAATTCGGTCTGAAAACCCAAAGAAAGCATATGAAGATAAAGAGAGTTGAAAAAAAGAAAAGGTTAAACCCAAGGACGGGAAGATCAAGAAGCTTACCTTTTAGGGAGTTGAATCTTGGTTGCCTTAGCGGCAGCAAAGCCTCTGGAGATGCAACAACGGATTCCAGGAGTGACCCATCTAACTGAAAGCCCCAGAGAGGATTTGGATAGGGTAAACGAACTTGAAAAAGGACAAGAGCGTGAAAAGATTGGAAGCTTCAAGAACTGCAGCCCCATTTCCCTTTCGCCGTTTTATTTTTATTACTCTTCTTCTTGTTCTTTTTTTTTTGGGGGGGGGGGGGGTTGTTTTTAGAAGCTTATTATTGTTAATTTTTTAATAAAGCGCCCATGGGGCAAGCTTGACGGACCATGTCAGCAATTCATTTTTGTTTTTGTTTTGTTTTTTTTTTTTTTTTTTTTTTTTTTTTGTTTGGTTGGTGGCAACATGTCATCAAAATTTTTCCAGGGAGAAGATTACTAGCCAATGAAAATTTGTAAAGGCTTTGAAGGCCTCTCGTCAGTGACAGCCACAAGTAGTTCTTAGTCACAGAATCCATCTCTTCCTTTGATAGATAGGTATGTGTCCACTCCAGTTCCACCATCAAGGTTCTGTTAACAAAAGCAAATCAAAATGACAACGACTGCTTCTCCAATAGCCATGAAAATGGGGCTGGTCATTCCAAGGGGCATGTCTGGAGCTCCATTTAGGGTCTCACCACCCACAGCAAGAGAACCCCTCGTTTCACTGTTAAAGCCATTCAATCAGGTAAGAGCCCTTGAAAATCTAGCACAAAAACTTTTCAAACAAGCTTGAAGCTTTTAGGCAATTATTTCTCATTTTTCAAATCCAATTAAGCAGTGCAGGCTAAAAGGGATGTCTATTTGTACAAAATCCGTTTGAAGCTTTAGATGCTATGTATTCAGTATAATGCAAAGTTAATGGTGATATCAGAGCTCCAACACCTTTAAGAATACGCCATTAACTAGATGGGCAACTGATGATTTTTTCTTCCATGTTTTGCAATTGGTTAATGGTGATATCAGAGACCCGACTGTCATTGTTGCATCACGTAAAATTGGCTCTTTTGATCTTGTCCTATTGTCTTGGCTGCTCTTCTGTCGTTAATCCAATGAGGCCAACCTATAGGGATCGTTTGTAATGATAATCTGACAATGACGAACTTCTTTATATTTTGGCTATAAAGGTTCAGAATCCCAGTTTGTCACAATACCATTGCATTGCAGATTAATGGCAACTTTCTAGCAAGGCATGGATATTTCACGCTCATAAATGAGTTGCATTTGTGAACTGACGCTAGCAAATGACCAGGATGCATCTAAGATGTGCAGCCAACATACCACGTGATGCAACCAATCAACGGTGATCCCTTCATTGGCAGCCTTGAAACTCCCATAACATCAAGCCCACTGATCGCTTGGTACCTTTCCAATCCACTCGCCTATCGGACAGCAGTCGGACCACTTCTCAGGGGGGTCGAGGTCGGACTGGCCCACGGGTTCCTCCTGGTAGGCCCATTTGTCAAGACAGGTCCACCGAGGAACACGGAATAAGCAGGTGCTGCAGGGTCGTTGGCAGCAGGTGGGCTGGTAGTGATTTTGAGCATTTGCTTGACCATGTATGGAATCGCATCATTCAAAGAAGGGGACCCATCTATTGCCCCAAGCCTAACATTGACTGGAAGGAAGAGAGAGCCTGACCAGCTGCAAACTGCAGATGAATGAGCTAAGTTCGGTGGAGGGCTCTTCTTTGGTGGAATTTCTGGTGTCATCTGGGCATACTTTCTTCTCTACGTCCTTAACCTTCCTTACTACGTTAAGTAAAGGGCCATCACCATTTTCTACATATTATGTGTCACTCCCGCTCTGTGCCCTCCGTCACTGTATATTTGCCAAATTTGGAATAGTTGTTTGCGAATGAATACCGCAAATCTATCATTTCCAATTTTCCATGGACACTTTTCAAGAAGTTGAAACAATGGTCTTCAAGGGTTCTTTTTCGGTTCGGTTTCCTCAGTGGCATGTTACTTTGGGATATCTTCTTGGAAATTTATTGTTTCTTCTATCCTCATGATCAAATTAAATTGACGCTCGGCCATCCACAAGCAAAAATTTTAATGAAAACAAAGTAATTCATCAAAACAAAAGAGTAGAGAAGTTCAATAATCCATGGTAGGCCACAATTTTGGAATTTTATTCATGTGTACATGTGGGCTGGAGTAAAGCAAGAATTAAAGCCGCCGCATTAGGGACACCAAGAACCGGAGTATAGTGTCCTTGCCACATAACCCAGAGAGAGGGGCACAAAGTCTGATGGCAAATAATTGGGCGCTGGGCCTAATAACAGAGCCCCCGGAATTCCAAATCCAACAGGCACATCAATTTACATCCTGCCTTAATTTGCAGCTATATGGCAGAATATAGTCCCAAATAGCAATTTCCATGGGCCATTGAACAACTGCTGGAAGTGGGACGAATGGTAGCATACAAACGCCTCTTCACCATGATCTGGAATAGGAGCCCACAATATATAAATTAGTCTTGCTCCATATTGAAGGGTCCCACCAAAAAATACAAAAAAAAAAAAAAAGAGAAAAAGAAAAATAGTACGTTCAAGGAGATGGGTGCGAGCAATTTTTTTTTTTTTTTTTTTTTTTTTTTTATCATCATTACTGCACCATTACTTCCTAAAAAGAAAGGGATTACTATGGGAAAGTACCGTTAACAAATTTTAATTTTTGTGTAAGGCGTGATCATTACTAATCCAAGACATAGAGGGACTCCCAATACCATTTCAAATAGGAATAGCCATTATTTATTACTTTTTCTGCCAAATAAACGAGGACCAGAGGATGCCAATCCGACGTAAAAGTATTTAAAGACCAACAACATTAACGGTCTTCAATTCCCATCTCTTGCCTCCTTCTCTCTCTCTCTCTCTCTCACCAGTCAAAGATTGACGTTGGCCATGGCAATTCAAGCCAAGACCCCCTTGTCTGTTCTTCATCCCCATCAATTCCAATTGCCTATTGCACCCACGTTGTCACATCTTCGCACCCACCTCAAGCCATCGGCTCCAAACGGAAGCAGAACACCTCTCCGGCTCGCCTCTAGATCCAACGGCCGACAAGATGTAAACTTTTACATTTCTTGTTATCCGATAGATGCCCAAAATGCAAAGTAATTCGTTTTCTTGTTTAAACAGGATTATTATCTGATAGATGCCCCGTCTTCTGTCGGAGACGGCTTTTCTTTCAGTGGAGGTGCCCTTCTTGTTTCTTCTTTCATTCTTTAGCACTGTTTCAAAATTTGCATCCATTTTTAGCAATTGTTTGAGATATGGGTGTTGAATTTGGCGGGGCAGGGAAATACTCGGATGAGCCTAGCCCATCAGATGAATGGTTCAAACAAGGAAAGATTGTGAGCACTCTTCCTTTTCTTTTGCTTTATTTTCTTTCAGTCTTCCTTACCCGGACATGTTCATTGTAGCGGTACTCTAAATCTTTTTTCAATTGCATTCTACCCAAACCTGCATTCTGCTATTAAAGACCCTCTCTCTCTCTCTCTCTCTCTCTCTCTTTTCCTTTGTATTTGGCAATCAAAGAACAAGTTTTCCACCCACATCAGACTTGGATTTCTGACAGTACTCGTTTTTGGGTGAGATTTTATGAAAGACATTTCTGAATTTGAATTGTTTAAGAATATTGTCTGATATGAATTTTCTTCTTTTGTAGGTCAAGGCTCACCCTGTTAGTTCTGGTGAGAAGGCAAAAGACCCCATATTTGGACTCAAAATGGGTCCTGGCTCTCAAGCCTCGGATGATTTTTTCAGGTTTAAACTTTGAACTGTATTTGTAGGGTTACTAGTTTATCTGGCGTCTTTTTCTTGAGGTTTTATTGTATACCATATGCATAAATTGAGATTGAATTACTTGCAGGGTTTATCCTTTGAAACATGCTTCATATTGTGATTTTGTACAAGCAGATGGTTTTGCGTTGAAAGCGGAAATGCTGATAATCCTTCGGTTTTACTAGTTCATGGTTTTCCCTCACAGGTCCGTTTCTTTTGTTCCTTGGTGGATATTAGAGGTTCCATATGTTTGTCCCTATCGACTTTCTTGCATCTTCATGCAATCTCTTATAGAACAAATGATTCAGGTTATGAATTTCAATGTTGGCTAATTGCCTCTTGTGTTATGTATAGAGGAGGTGTTTATGTTATGTTATCATTCAGAATTCTCAAGTCTAAAAATTTGCTGCTGTTGTTCGTGACATTGCGTGTAATTACCAAAATAGTCAGTAACACATTTTGTTTAATGAACATCAACATGATCTTTCTTTCCTCACAATCATCTTACCAAGGAAAAATGATTTGATTCATCAATCTTGTATGTACAGCTGACATGGAAAGAGCTTTAGTTCTGTCACAGGCATACTCTTACCGCAAAGTTCTTCCCACACTTGCCAAGAACTATCATGCCGTAGCTTTTGATTGGCTAGGTGAGATTCTAGGATAATAATATTGCTTTATGTTGTCTGTTAAAGCTGATCATGGTCTTTAAAGGTGGACTTCTTTTGATAGCTGTTCTTCAAGTACTTAATGACTACATGGTTTTTTGTGCTTCGGTTGTCAGATTGCATCTTCTCAGTTAAGTCAAATGAAATATGCTAATCTAAAACTCTTTTCTGCCTCTTCTGCCCTTCTTTGGCAGGGTTTGGATTTTCGGATAAACCTCAACCTAACTACGGATTTGACTACACCTTGGACGGTAATTGCTTTAGCCTTGAAGTGCAAGATAGAAGCTAAACATGAATCTTAGGTCAGCATATGTGAATTCATGGGTATCATAGGAAACATAAAACAAGAAGCTTATTTGTAAGTTTGTTTTGTTATACTTTGCAGAATACTGGACATTTGTTTCTCTATGGTTTGCAGAATATTTGTCATCCTTGAAGTCCTTTATCGATGAAATTACCACTGATAAGGTCTCACTGGTTGTTCAGGTAAGATCTGTGAGCATTCATGTACCAGTCAATGCCATTTATCATGTAACAAGTAATTAGCATTCTTTGATGCACTTTCAGGGTTTCTTTTCACCAGTGGTTGTTAAATATGCTAACAATCATCAGGAGAAGCTTAGTAATCTGATACTTCTCAATCCTCCTGTAAGGATTTCAGATCTTCTTCATTTAGTGCTTAACTTTCTTTTGTCCATGCCTTTTCAATCGCCTTCATCATACGAAACTCAGCTTTATATTCATCTGCATGATCAATCTGTTGACATGCTTTTGATGGGACCCTTGACCATCCATTTGTTTATTTTTGCTTAAAAAGGGGCTAATCATTCCTGTTTCATGGACATCAGTCTCCTTAAGTGCTTGGCATATGTGGGAATTTTATATGATGCAGATAGGCTTGACCAGCTAATACTTGTTTTTTAGGAGTAGATTTGTTGTCTTTACCTGAAAAATAGTGTGTGCGTGAACATTGTGCTGCTTCCATAGTATTGCAATGATGAAAAATCTGAGATGTTTTCTTTTTTCCTTTTCTTCAGACGATTATAATTAACAGATGCTCTTTTTCTTGCTTTTCTGAAGTTAACAGCTAAACATGCCAGCCTTCCATCAGCCTTGTCTATATTCAGCAACTTCCTGCTAGGCGAAATCTTTTCTCAGGTAGGAATGCTCCCTTTAAGAATTTGCTTCTGGTGTTATGTGTTTCTGTTCTGGGGTCCGTAAGTGCCGATGGAAACAGTACATCTGTGTGTTTCATGATGCATATACATTTTCAGTTTGGTTGGTCCAAGACTCATGACTTCAATCTTGCACCCAAATAGGATCCTCTAAGGGCGAGTGACAAAGCCCTGACAAGTGCTGGTCCTTATAAGATGAAAGAAGATGATGCAATGGTATATCGGAGACCTTATCTCACATCTGGTTCTGCAGGGTTTGCCTTGAATGCGATTAGTAGGGCCATGAAAAAGGAGCTAAAGGTGATTAAGCTTTCTCTCTTTACCTAGAATCTAAATTAAAATGTGAATATGAAAAAATACAATGAGAGAGAGGTGGGCTTGATCTTTCATTCTTTGTTTAGGTCTTTTGGCATTTTTTTTGTCACTACCTCCAGTATTATGTGCCTACTGCTTCTTCCTTGTTCATTTAATTCCAGTCTGCTATTGCATCCTTTCTCTGTTCATTGCTCGTCCTTGTACTGAGTTTTCTTCAATAATTTATGGAAATCAAAAAACAAAATTGTGCTGTCTAAGTTTTTATCATAGCATACTCTACCACAAATGCCAAATTATGCATGGTGCAGATAGCAAAATTTTGATTCCTTTAACTGAAGGAGTTAATTGACCACTAATTCTTGTGCTGTACATGTTATTATGCTGGTTTGTATACCTGGTAGAGATATGTGGAGGAAATGAGAACAGTTCTCTCAGATAAGAGCTGGAAAGTTCAAACTACTGTTTGTTGGGGCCAAAGAGATCGTTGGTTGAGTTATGATGGAGTTGAAGACTTCTGCAAGGACTCGAATCACAAACTAATTGAGCTTCCAATGGTAGCAACTCTCTCTTTTTCCCTTTCAAATGTTCTAGTCCAACTGGTGATGCTAAAAATCTGTTTCCCTTTAAGATGCACAAAGATGGAAATTGCATCTCCAAGTGTCTTTTCTGAATCTCTATGCTCACTTGCCATTTCTCACACAGTTGGCTTGAGTCTTCTTCTTTTTTCCCATCCTTTTTACAAGACAAAGTTGGCTCGAGTCTTTTTGTGTCACGTACTTCATACTCCTGCACAAACCTTTCCAGTTTTCAGGCAGTTTGAAGCCCTCCTTTCTGCTTCCACCATTGCCCGACATTGTTTATTGGTATCTTCAAACTGCAACTCCAGCCAGATTGCTTTGATACCATGTGGCCATAATCTCTTTTTGACTGCCTTTTATCCATTTTCTGTAGCTAAGTTTCTTATGCTGGCCCAAAATATGTTAAACTTTGTTGTATTTTGAAGGCAGGGCACCATGTGCAGGAGGATTGCGGTGAAGAACTAGGAGGGATCATTTCTGGACTTCTAAGCAGAAACATCCCGTTTTGAAGGTACGTCGCAAATCATTATAGTAATCAGTATTACAGAAGTCAGGCTTTATTTCTTTGAAGAAGGGCATTATGCGCATTTGTCGTGGACTCAGTGCCAAAGCAAAATCCTTCTTGGACTTAATTCTTATAAACTAGTTTGCACTCGAAAGTAAAAAAAAATTATCAGAATCAATCCATTTTTTTTCAATTTTATAATTATAATCTGATCAGCGTTGAAAAATTTTTAGAATTATGTAAATATTTAATTTCTTTTATAACATTGATTATCCTCCATGTGATATAAAATATCAACCATGTAGTGCATTAATATTTATTATACTTATATGGTGTGACCTACATTAACAAATTATTGGAATCACACAAATATTTAATTTCTTTTGATAACGGTGGCTCTCTCTGTTTTTAATAGCATCAGAAAATCCCTTTTCATTTTTGTATACAAATGAGTCATTGAGATTTGATTTAATATAATCAAGTATTGGTGTCAATTCTGAGGCAGGCCCACCATGCCCCATCCCTATTGTAAGATGAATTGTTGATTAGACCACCGAGAAGAGTTGGCGCTTTATTATCAAGCTCTTATTAGACTGCAGAAGCAGCCCTAATTCTTAATACACCAATGACCACGATATTTACTTTCTATAGCCTGGTTCTCTTAAAATTTGAGTCCCTGTGAAATTCTTCAACAGCTTGTCTTACCGTACCTTGATTTTCTTTTGACACCAACTTCTCATAAAGAAGAATCTCCTCCTCCTCCTCCTCCTCCCCTGTCACTTTCCATCTCATCTGCAGTGACAGATGAAACTGAACCATCATCATCAAGATCGTTGTCATTGCTTTGGTCATTAACATCATCAATTAAGGCATTAAATTTGTTGGAAATGGTAAGCCTTTGGTGCATTTGCACGACCGCAGACTTTCTTCATGCAACTCTTGACTTGACATGAGGTCTGTGCTCAGCATGCTTTTCCCTGGGGTCCCTGAAACAAAAGTCGGATTTTTCTCGCCCAATTAGCTTACACAGCTATTTTACACAAACAGATCATTTTGAACTTTCATGATTACCATGGAACAGGGGTGAAACAGAACGAACCTCGTCGGAGATTGAAACAGAATTGCTAAAATCTGGAGTTTTCTAGACAGAAGATTTCAGACTCAGGACAACACCCCGGATATAAGTAATATATGCGGTTTGCTTTGCTGGCCCCCCACGTCCGACTCCGATACATAAAATGATTGATGACGCCCAACAAACAAGGCATATTCCCCCAATAACAAAATCTCATCGGGAAATCGGACATACTCCCTTTAACTATTATAGGATAGAACTTCTATTCAGAAGTGACCGGAGGGAGATCGTCTGTTAAAGTTAATGAATTATAAATAATTTAAATACGTAATTTAAAAAATTAAATTAAATTTTATTATAATTTTAATGAATTATAAATAATTTAAATACATATTTCGATTGACAAAAAGAAAAATATTTGTATATATATATATATATATATTTTTTTTTTGGAAAAAAATAACGCAAAATCTTGCCGTATTTTTTCTTCATATTGACTTAGTTTATTGAAATTATGACTAATTAGCATGTTTCTAGTCCCTCATCGTTCCAAGAAAGCAGCGTCAACCTTGGACTTTGACTTTGAATCGATAACCGTGATATTCTTGTTTTCATACATCGGACCGACGCTCACGTCAAAGACTAGGAAGTGGACCTTAAATATTAGTCTATTAACATATTTGCAAGAATATGGAGGAGACCAGCTGGAAATAAATGGAGATTAAGAGAAAAATCAGTTGTTTCTCCTTTCTGACCCTAATCATTCTTCGCTTTCCAAGTTCTTCAACATTTGCCGAGCCCCCAAATGGACTCAACGATAGCATCAATACGGAGGAGATTCACGTTGGTGCGATTCTTGACATGGCGTCCTTGGAGGGGAAAGTTGTTCAAAGCTGCATTTCCATGGCCATTTCTGATTTCTACAGCCGGCATGTTCGGTACAGAACTAGGGTGGTTGTCCACACGCGGGACTCCAAAGGAGAACCCTTGCGCGCTCTGTCTGCCGGTCAGTTCAAGTTTCTTACTTAATTTACTTGAAACACAGTTTTTCTTTTTTTTTTTTTTTTTTTTTTTCCACGTTTCCTTTCTGATTTGCATTGACATGTAGCTATAAAGGCATTTTACTAGAGAATAACTTCCCACGAAAGCCATTGTACTGTAGAATTACTAGTTGGAATTTCAACTTGCAATTTCTATGAACTGAGAATTACCATTACCATTATATATCACCTCTGAAAATCATTGGTGGACTGAAGAAGTGGCTTGAAATGTATGGCTTTGGCAAATTAGCAACTAGAGAATCAAATAGACCTTTGTATTTAGTCAGTAATTACGAACGCAGCTTCCACTTTTGCCAAATGCAGCCGTAGATCTTTTGATGAGCACAAAGGCCGTGGCCATCATCGGTGGACAGACATCACCGGAAGCAAAATTACTAGCGGAATTAGGAGACAAAGCTAAAGTCCCGGTACTTTCCTTTTCTGCACCAAGTCCTCCGTTTCCTTCCAAGTATCCTTATTTTGTTCAAGTGACAGAAGATGAACGCGCTCAAGCAACAGCCTTTGCTGCATTTATTGAATCATTCAAATGGAAAGAAGTCGTTTTTATCTGCGAGGAAACAGATAACGGGAGAGAGACTATAAAGCGCTTGTTTGATTCTTTTCATGAAAAGAAGATACAAATTGCCTATACGAGCATTATAGCCCCCTCATTACAAGACGACAATGAGATTACTGAAGAACTTCATAAGATCAATGCACTGCAAAACAGAATATTTATTGTTCATGTGTCACATTCTATACTGTCTGGTCTCTGCTTAAACGCAAAGAGGTTGGGAATGATGAAGGAAGGGTATGCCTGGATTATGACTGCAAAGAGCATGAATCACTTCAATTCCATGGATTCGTCTGTTATTAGATCAATGCAAGGGGTTGTTGGCTTCAAGTCATATGTTCCCCCATCCAAGGAGCTGGAAAATTTTACTAGAAGATGGAGAAAAAAGGCTCAGGATCATGAACCCGACATTGATGTTGTTACGGAGCTGAGTCCACTTGGTTTGTGGGCACATGATGTCATCTGGACTATAGCTAATGCAGTTGAGAAAGTTGAATATGAAATTCCTTCCACTTACGGGGTCAAGCCAGACACTGGATTGAACTGGAGCTTGGCCGACATGGATAAATTCACAGCATCTGATTATGGTTCAATGCTTCTTAAAGAGATGTCGCAGAGCAGTTTTCAAGGTTTAAGTGGTGACTTCCAATTTATTGACAGGAAACTTGTGTCAAAGACATTTGAAATAGTAAATGTGATAGGAAAAGCAGAGAGAGCAATTGGATATTGGACAGCTGCTGGAAAACTCACAAGAGAATTACACTCGTCGTCGAGTGAAGGAAGGCAGTCCTCGACTTCCGGTGCTAAAAGTGGTGATCTGGAGGCCATTATTTGGCCTGGAGGATCTGCAATCGCACCAACGGGTTACATGTTGGAAACCATTGGTAAAAGGCTTAGACTAGGTGTTCCGTTGAAACGGGGATTTACAGAACTCTTGAAGGTGAATTTGGATGTGCAAAGAAATACAACAACTGTCACCGGCTTCTGCGTAGATGTATTTAAAGCTGCCATTGAAGTTCTACCATACGAAGTAGATTTCGAGTTTATACCTTTCGTGGATGCAGCAGGACAGCCTGCTGGCTCTTACAATGATCTAGTCGACCAGGTCTATCTTCAGGTATAAGCTTTAACACAACTACATTATTTGAGCTGCTTCTTCTACTACTATATAGATTGTTTATTCTATTCTTTGAACTTGACGGGGCAATTGAATTGTGCAAAGAAGAAGTATGATGGTGCTGTCGGAGATATAACAATCACAGCCAACAGATCATTGTTGGTCGACTTTACCTTACCGTACACTGATTTGGGTGTTGGGATGGTAGCGCGAGCTCCTGAAGAAAAATCAAAATCGATGTGGATTTTCCTGAAGCCTTTTACGGCAGATCTTTGGCTATCAAGTGCAGCTTTTTTCCTGTTGACTGGCTTTGTGGTCTGGGTGATAGAACGTCCCATTAACGATGAATTCCAGGGCTCGCTTTCTCGACAGATCGGAACAATGCTATATTTTTCTTTCTCCACCCTCGTTTTCGCTCATAGTAAGAAGCTCTCTATCTCGCACCTCTCATTCCAATTTTTATCATTATTATTATTTATCTTTTCCATGGGTTGTCAATATTAGGGGTATTCATCCGAGGGTCGGCCACTCGGCCGAATTAAACCCCAGAACTGGATGGACTTATAGGAATAATGAATCTTAAACCCAAAAAAGGAATATTTTTAAAAGAAAAAATAAATTTGAGCTCTGTTTTTTCTTTTTAAAAAAATTAAAAAATTGTGATTTTATTTTTTAAAAATTAATTTTTTAATTATAAATATTTATATTATATAAATTTTAAATATATATAAAAAATTATTAAATAAATTGTAATATATATTTAAATATAATTATATAAATTAAATAAAAAAATATATATTTAAATTTAAATTTTATTAAAATATTTAAAATAATTATAAATTTATTATTATGTTAAAATTAAATATTAAAAATTATAAAAATATATTTAAAATATATT
The DNA here is from genome assembly GCA_037832345.1 of Rhizophora mangle. Classification (NCBI taxonomy): domain Eukaryota; kingdom Viridiplantae; phylum Streptophyta; class Magnoliopsida; order Malpighiales; family Rhizophoraceae; genus Rhizophora; species Rhizophora mangle. Next base: position 427,032 of record JBAPLJ010001937.1, on the reverse strand, counting down.
AAAATTTAAATTAAATATTTAAATATTTTTATAAGTAAACTAATTTTTTTTTTTCTTAATTCTCTTGTAATATTATCGTATGTATATATTTTTATAGCATGCTTCATTTTCAATTTTTGAACTTTTTTATTGAGCGTGACAGATTCGACGTTCATGTGATGTGCTGGCTCTATGTTTCAGGGGAAAGGTTGGTGAGCAACTTATCGAGATTCGTGGTGATCGTGTGGGTGTTTATCGTGTTCATATTGACTTCAAGCTATTCCGCGACCTTAACTTCAATGTTAACCGTGAGGCATATACAATTAAATTCGAGGGACATTCCTATAGGATACCAATGGCACTCTTTTACTACGGGAATTGTTGACAGCTATTTGCATTCGCTGAATTCCTCACTCCTGCCACTCGGCAAATCTGAAGAGGACTTTGCGCGAGCGTTATCGACGGGAAGTGTTTCTGCTATTATCGACGAAGTACCGTATATCAAGCTTCTCCTTGCTAAATACCCCAATAAGTATTACACGGTTGGACCTGTCAAGCCTATCACAAACGGTTTTGGTTTTGTAAGTATTATTCTTTTTCTTTATGCTCTTGCGCGTAATGAATATTGTTTTAGAATTATTCAGATATAATTAAATTAGTATCATCTCGTTTTAAATATTTAATATATAAAATATATAGATATCATAACATATTAAAACGCTTTTTAAGAATTTCAGTTATTTTTCTATGTGTTGTGTACTCTTGGATAATATGTACCGGTTCTTCTGTTGCCTTACATCCATTTTCAGGTTTTCCAAAAAGGCTCGGCATTGGCTCGTGACATGTCAAGGGCAATTGCAAAACTAAGAGAAGAAGGAAAGCTTCTTGCGATGGAAAATGCATGGTTTAGCAGCCAATCGACACTTGCAAGCATTGGAGACGCCACAGAAAATGATATGAGCCCCCTCACATTCGAAAGCTTTCGCGGGTTATTCCTTATTAGCGGCATGTCTTCGGCTTTGGCACTCGTTATGTCTTTCATATTTCGTCTTCGTGAAAAATTAAGAAATTATTATAGTTATAAGATTGAAGAATTTTTTAAATTTTTTAAGAATTATTTTTTTATAATATTAATTAAAAAAAATAATAATATAATACATCCTGAACTGAATAGTTAATTTAAATTTAATTTTTTTATTTAATTTTTTTTATATTTATTTGTATTTGATGGAGATATAATGTAAAATTATATTTTATTATTTAGTTAAATTTTTTTTTTTTTTTTAAATGGCTGAGTTTTGAACGTGATCATTAGGCGCAAATTTGGGAGTTGGGTACTTTTAGACAACGCTTCGTACACGCAGCGAATCAATTCCCACAGCAGTCCACCAATACCCCATGCGAAGAACTGTGGAAACTCAAAAAAAGTGGGTCAAAGCCGGCGATATGGACTTCAAAGCTTAGGAGGTTGTCAATCACGCGCTGTTAGATTGCGTGAGTTTTCAACGTACCTTGAATCTATCCTGGAAGCCTGTCCTGTGTTGGGTCTGACTCTGGAGACGCTTCTCAACTTGTCAAGTTTCTCTTCTGCTTGTAGCCTTTCCTCCCCCAAAATAATAATAACAACAACAATAAAGTTTACCCTAAAAAGGATTTCAGTTCTATTTACTGGCAGGTAAGTCCTTCGTCGTTCTTCTTCGATATCCTGTTTTTGCATTTTCTTTTTTCCTATATTATTTTCTCATTCTTGTGTAGTGATTTTGTTTGTTTAGAGCAGATTTGTTTGGTTATTTGGAATTGTTTGAGTTCTACGTTTTTTTTTTTTTTTTTTTTCATTTGCGTTATATTCTATTTCTTTGATTACTAAAGAAGTGTTGGTCATTATCATCATCAATTAAGACACTAAATTTGTTGAAAATAATGGCAATCCTTCGGTGCATTTGCCTGACTCGACACTTTCTTCGGTCGACTCTCGGCTTCTCGTAAGGGCTTTGCTCGGCGTCCTTTCCCTTTAGGTCCCCGAACACAATAGTTGGAATTTTCTTAAGTTGTTCCAATTAGGTTATATACGGCTACTTTCCCTTACACAAACGCCAAAAGAAAAAAAATAAAAAAATTTGAACTTCATGATGTCAATCCAATTCCAATTTCAAATTTTTTACATTTAACATTCTTCTAAATTTCACACTGTAAGAGTTTAATATACCATTTACTTTTATATATTAGCCTGACAAAAAAAAAGAAGAAAAAAGGACTAGACAATAGCTACAAGGTCTCCATACCTACTATACTAAGCTAATAAACTACTTTTGACCATATATCTCACAGCAATGGGGTTATGTCATGTTGACACAATGTTAAGGGAATCATTACTTTCACGAATGCTGGCATGAAATGAGTTTAAACTCTCCATAGAACAGAGGAGACCCACAACATCCATCACTTTTAGGTTGGACACTCAATTCCGGAGTCATCTAGCTGGACGATCTCCACCTCAGGATTAATACCCGAATATAAGACATCTATGCAATTTGCTTTGACGACTGGCGCATCCAACTTCAACATATAAAATGATTGATGACGGCCAAGAAATAAGGCATATTCACCCAGATTTCTTGTTGCAACCCAATTATTGTTCTGCCTATCCAGCTTATATACCTCAAATTCAAGTGCTTCTTGGCTGGAGATGGATCGAATTTTCATCCCGGGAAATGAGTAGCAATTGTCCTTCCAATTCCTCTAGGTGGTAATGGCGTTCCAATAGAAGCTGACTATTTCAGACAGCCTGGGCGAAGAGCAGCATGAATCAAAAGCATATAATTTTCCAACCTCAATGCTCACAATATAAAACAGTCACTTACAGTAGATAGCATTGCTCGACCAAATATCTTGTGTCTCCCCTTTGTTGTCAATTCCGAGAAATCTCCGCACAATTCCAAGCTTTGTCTCCTATCTTGCAAAAGGGGACGTTTCTCCAAGTACTAAAGAGGGCCATGACGTAGGAGAGCTACCGGATAACACTGCTTTTTGTACGCTATATGCTCACGATTGTTCGTATAGGAAATCTCTTTCTTCTTTGAATGTTCTCTCGCTCCAACCGGGTATAGTCTCTCAATAGAAGGGCGCTGTACTTTGACTCTTGTAATGGGGTTTGTTAAATGGATTGAGTATGGGGGCTCGACGACGACTAACCAACTCTCAATGGAACCGATGATGTGGAATTCGTGGTCACTCATGGGAGCATAGATTGCCCTTGGATGCTGGAGCAGAGATAAGAGTGGCAGCCCATAGCGGATGTTGGTATAGTTGTTATACAGATTGGGATGGGCGAACAATAAGAAACGGTGCTTTGGACGAAGAACACGACCGGAGTTTGATGTAAGAACGCCAGGGAACAGGCTCAGAGGGCGTGTTCCATATCTGAGAGGCCATGATCTCCATGAACTGCAGATACAACAAAATCTGACACGATAGCGGCGATTTGGCAGTTTGTTGAAGATCCATAACAATATATCTTAGGGTAGTCGAGACCAATCTGACATTTTCTCTTGACCAGCCGGACACTGGATTGAACTGGAGCTTGGCTGACATGGATAAATTCAGAGCATCTGATTATGGTTCAATGCTTCTTAAAGAGATGTCGCAGAGCAGTTTTCAAGGTTTAAGTGGTGACTTCCAATTTATTGACAGGAAACTTGTGTCGAAGACATTTGAAATAGTAAATGTGATAGGAAAAGCAGAGAGAGCAATTGGATATTGGACAGCTGCTGGAAAACTCACAAGAGAATTACACTCGTCATCGAGTGAAGGAAGGCAGTCCTCGACTTCCGGTGCTAAAAGTGGTGATCTGGAGGCCATTATTTGGCCTGGAGGATCTGCAATCGCACCAACGGGTTACATGTTGGAAACCATCGGTAAAAGGCTTAGACTAGGTGTTCCATTGAAACGGGGATTTACAGAACTCTTGAAGGTGAATTTTGATGTGCAAAGAAATACAACTACTGTCACCGGCTTCTGCGTTGATGTATTTAAAGCTGCCATTGAAGTTCTACCATACGAAGTAGATTTCGAGTTTATACCTTTCGTGGATGCAGCAGGACAACCTGCTGGCTCTTACAATGATCTTGTCGACCAGGTCTATCTTCAGGTATACTCTTTAAGACAACTACATTATTTGAGCTCTTTCTTCTACTACTATATAGATTGTTTATTCTATTCTTTGAACGTGATGGGTCAATTGAATTGTGCAAGGAAGAAGTATGATGGTGCTGTCGGAGATATAACAATCTCAGCCAACAGATCATTGTTGGTCGACTTTACCTTACCGTACACTGATTTGGGTGTTGGGATGGTAGCGCGAGCTCCTGAAGAAAAATCAAAATCGATGTGGATTTTCCTGAAGCCTTTTACGGCAGATCTTTGGCTATCAAGTGCAGCTTTTCTCCTGTTGACTGGCTTTGTGGCCTGGGTGATAGAACGTCCCATTAACGATGAATTCCAGGGCTCGCTTTCTCGACAGATTGGAACAATGTTATATTTTACTTTCTCCACCCTCGTTTTCGCTCATAGTAAGCTCTCTATCACCCACCTCTCATTCCAATTTTTATTATGATTATTATTTTTCTTTTCCATGGGTCGTCAAGATTAGGCGTGTTACTGTGCTGTTGGCAGTCTGAAATTTGAACTTTTGGTTGGGCTAGAAACTGCATGGACTTATAGGAATAATGAATCTTAAACCCAAAAACGGAATTGTCGGCCCGTTATTGGATGGCCTTCAGATTACAGATCTCTTCAAACCCATCTATAGCTATAGTCGTATTCCATGTCGTTGGACTCGACTGGCTAATTATCACGATGTTTCCTAGTTTGGATCCGTTATGATGCTGTTCCGTTTGATTTGAATCCCACAGGATCTTGGACACAACTTTTGAAAGAAATATATACGAATTTTACAGGTCGAGCTACATTTATGTTTATAAGAAATATATTGCGAACACGAAATTATGTGAGAATAATGAGAGTTTTTTTTTTTTTTTTCCTTTTTTTTCAAGATAACAAAAGATAAAAATAAGAAAATTTTAAAGAAAAAGATGAATTTCTAAATTTTTTCTTTTAAAAAAATAAAAAAAAAAAATTTATGATTTTTTTTAGAAGATTTTAAAGTATATGTAAAAAATAATTAATATATAATAGATAAATTATTGTAATATATGTTAAATTATAATTATATAAATTGAGTGAATTATGTTAAAATTTTAATTTTATTAAAATATTAAAAATGATTACAAAATTATTATTCAATTAAAGTCAAATGCAACAAATTATTATTCAATTAAGGTCAAATGGAACAAATTATAAAATAATTATTAAAAAATTATAACTGGAATCAAATATTTAAATATTTTTATAATTAAATAAATATTTTCATACAAGCATTTCACCAAATTTTTTCTCAATTTTTTTCTGAATTATGTTGTATTTATTTACAGCAAGTCTCTTTTTCAATTTTTTAACTTTTTTTATTGGGCGTGACAAATTGGATGTTCATGTGATGTGCTGGCTCTATGTTTCAGGGGAAAGGTTGGTGAGCAACTTATCGAGATTCGTGGTGGTCGTGTGGGTGTTTGTCGTGTTCATATTGACTTCAATCTATTCCGCGACCTTAACATCAATGTTGACTGTGAGAGAGATACAATTAAATTCGAGGCACATTAGTATAGGATATCAACAGTATTCTTCCTTGGGAGTTGTCGGTAGCAATTTGCATTTGCTGAATTCTTCGTTTGTGCCACTCGGCATATCTGTCGAGGACTTTGCGCGAGCGTTATCGATGGGAAGTGTTTCTGCTGTTATCGACGAAGTACCATATATCAAGCTTCTCCTTGCTAAATACCCCACTATGCATTACACGGTTGGACCTGTCAAGCCTGCATCAAATGGTTTTGGTTTTGTAAGTATTATTCTTTTGCTTTATTAATATTACACTAAATTTAATTAAATTAATTTTATTTTATTTCAAATATTTGATCAGTTTGATGTATAAAATATGTAGAAATTATGAGATATAATTTTTTTAAAATTAAAAATTCAATTATTTTGTGTATATTGTGTACACAGTTATTACAAAGTTAATGCTATATAAATTTGATCATTCCTTAGGACTAAGAACCTTGGTTATTTCTATGTGATGTGTACTCTTGGATACTATTTACGGGTTCTTCTGTTGCCTTACATCCATTTTCAGGTTTTCCAAAAGGGCTCGGCATTGGCTCGGGACATGTCAAGTGCAATTGCAAAACTGAGAGAAGAAGGAAAGCTTCTTGCGATGGAAAATGCGTGGCTTAGCAGCCAATCGACACTTACAGGCATTGGAGACGCCACAGAAAATGGTGTGAGCCCTCTCACATTCGAAAGCTTTGGCGGGTTATTCCTTATTAGCGGCATGTCTTCGGCTTTGGCACTCGTTATGTTCTTCATATTTCTTCTTCGTGAGAAGTGGTACGCGGCAAAGAATTATCATCCTTGTAAACTCGCAGAACTTTTTGAGTTTGTTAAGTGCGACATTTTTTTGTAATGTGGGTTAAAAATAGCTTAGGAAACAACAGAGTAAACCCTGAACCGAGCGTTTAATTTAAATTCAACTCCTATCTGTCTACAATTTTTATATTTATTTGTATTTGACAGAGGCATAATGCAAGCTTATGTCTTATTGCTTGGCTATAATTTTCTTTGGGATGGCTGAGAGTTTTGGATGTGAGCATTAGCCCGAATTTGGGGGTACCCCAATTGGACGGACATAGAGGGAAAAATGACCTCTCAAATCAGGCTCAACCCGACCCGAGGAGCACGGAGACAATGCTTCCAGACGGGGTTAACATCTAATCAAGGCATTGTTTAGTGAGTACTTTTAGACCACGCGCCGTACACGTAGCGAATCAATTCTAGAGTGCCTCCCCAAGCCCGCCCAACACCCATGAGAACTGCGAAAACTGAAAAGAGATGGGTCAAAGCCGGCAATATTGACTTAAAAGCTTAGGAGCTGAGTTTTCTTCGTACGTTTGAATCTACCCTGTACAATGATGAAATTTTCTTAATCAAGTACTTTGCCCGAATCAGCGTCAAACTGGGACGCAGTAAGATCGGGGTTAAGACCATACGCCCCCTGAAGGGAAAAATAGGAGGATGACGATGTTAGGGTGCGGCCCGCATTTGACTAGAGAGAACATAACATAAGCATATTGTTGTCGGAAAGAAGGAGTGGACATGAAAATTATACCAAGATACCAATTACAATCCCACACACCCATTTTACTTATTTATATATTACACAGTTTTTGCAATACTTCGGCCTACCGTATTTAATACAATATTTATTTTTAGTGAAATTATGAGCACTTTATATATCTTTTTATTTTACTTATATATAAATAAATAAATAAATAAAACAAAACACCACCACCAAACGCCACTAAAGTCGTGACTTTTGATATTCTTCCTTATCCTTATCACCTCTTAACTTTTCTTCTTCTTTCTGATTGTTCTCTTCTGTAGCCTTACTAGTACATTGTCTTGTGTCATTGCGAGTGTGTGCAGATGTGAACTGGATCCATAAACACTGTTCTGAGTTGGGTCTGACTCTCGAGACGCTTCTCAAGTTGTCAAGTTTCTCTTCTGCTTGCGGTCTCTCCTCTCCCCTCTCCCGCTTCCCCAACAAAAAAAAAAAAAAAAAAAAAAAAAAAAACAATAAAGTTTAACCTAAAATGGCTTTTGGCTCGATTTATTGGTAGGTGGGTCTTTCATCGTTCTTTGATGTCTTGTTTTTGCTTTTATTTCCTGTAATATTGTCCTCATTCTTGTTTAGTGATTTTGTTTGTTTAGGGCAGATTTGTTTGGTTTTTTGGAGTCGTTTGAGCTCTACGCTCTTTTTTGCAGTTATATTTTATTGCTTTGATTATTAAAGAAGTGTTGGTCTACCGGTTATTGTAATCATTCATAGGATTTCCATGGAACTATCTTACTGTTTTCTTGCTGATAGGAGGATGAAGCGTTTTCGGCTGTTTGGTTTCTAACCCAAAGAAACTAGAAGAGGCTCAGTTTGAGTTAGTCATCGAGGCATGGAAGTTGGGGTTTTTTTTTTTTTTTTTAATTTTAATTCACCATTGTAAAATTTATTTTCCTTTCTTTTTTTTTTTTAAATCTGTTAATTTGTTTTTAGAAATTAAGCTTTGTGTTTCACGTTCTTTTGACACTTGTGGTATTTCTCTATGTTTATTTTTGACTTCTTCCTTCGGATCTCCCTCTTGACATTGTTATAAAGTTCTTGAATTCTTTTCCATTTTTCAACCTAATTTTATGCTCCGAAGCTTCAGTAAGTTTCAAATTATTGTTAAACGTTTTGATATTCTATTGAAAAAAAAAAAAATTTTTTTTTTTTGATTGATTTATGCTTGCTTGAAACCTTAAAGGCTTAAATTAAGTTATATACCCCTTAATATCATTTTGCTGGAATTTATTTTCCTGCATTTTCCAAATTCATGTATATAAAAAATTGGAAAAAAGTGGATACTCAATCATTGGTTTTCTTTCCCTTTTAACTAATTGGATGGCTTAAGGAGTATGTTCAGGTTAGATCATCAGTATGTGTTTTTCAAGGGTCTGATTCGTCTTCCTTGTAAAGGTTTTGGGTCCTTTTTAATATGTAATATCGCATTCCTTTATGATATACAAAGTGATTAGTAACTCTTATATTATGCATGTTCCTTGTGATTACTCTGGATGTCCACCTGAGGTTGAACGCCCATTCTAAACTATGATCTATAAAACATGAACCATATACCCCTTTCTTAAATATCTATCTCTGGTTATCATGCCTGTTTCATTTTTCTATGCCACTTGGAGCAAGTGATCAGCATCTTGTGTAATTGGTCATCAATTTGGTGGTTTTGTGATTTAAAAGACATTGCCAGTCTGTTGCATAGAAAATTAGAATATTGAAAAATTTTGAAGTGTTTGGCAATATTTCTTTAATGGAGATAAATAGGTTGTTCAATATCTGCCATTCAATCTGTAGTTTGCTCTTTTGCTGAATTGGCTATGCTGGTTAAGGCTATGACAACATTTGTTTAACAGTTATGATTTCATGATTGTTAGTTTTGTGATTAATATAGAGGTTCATCATTTTAATATTTTCTTTTTTGTTTATCTTTAGTTGGAGAATTTTCGTTGTTGTACTTTGTTGCTTGTGCTGATTCAGATTGCCTTGCAGGGACCTTGTGCTTTTATGGTTCAATTTTTGGTCACCCTTTTCCTCGCCTCAAAAGACCTGTGTGCCATGAGCCTTTTTTTTTTTTTTTTGGGTGTCAAGGAATTTGTTATACATGCTCTATCTTTCAACCATTCTTCTATAACATATATATATGTTTTTATGATCCTCTTATTGCAGATTTCCTTTTAGCTTTGATATTATTGGTTGACAACGAGAGAGAGCACGCTTGTCAACATTCATGAGTAGCACATGGTTGCTTACATGTGTGCTCTCTATCGTTGTCATAAGATGTGCTCATAGCAGGAATTCTCCTTTTTCCATGCTTATTTGGCTACATCCAAGCAGGTGACGGTGATCTTAATCTTTAATAACTCATAATTTAACTAATTCAAAGCTTCAATATTGTTAAAGTTTAATATTGTGATCCAACTTTTTGGTTGGAATGGTGCAATACACCTTGTAAGTGAAGTCATATACAAACATTGACCATCAATCTGAATGCTTTTCCACCCCCCTTTAACAAGGGTGTGGATTTTCAGACATAAAAGCACATAAATTCTATCACAACTGCATGCCAAGTGTTGCCCACCTTATGACAATTACATAAACCTATTTTTCAGAATTGATTCTACCGATAATTCAAGATTTTAGTGAGTAGTCTGGACATCAATCAGTTACTGATGGTTTTGTTTATGTATGCAATTATGCAACTAAATTCTCAAGTAATTGATATGGTATATCCTTCTGTCTCTCTACTATGGAAGGACAAGGAAGCCTAGAATAGCTGAAAAATCCTCTTGTGAAAAGCTTTTGTTTGTTGTGGGTCTAGAAGGCATACATGCCTGGGCTGCTTAAGGAACATGAAATTTAAAGTTATCAAACCGTTTGTCAATGGCTTTCATGTCTCTTTGTCAAAGACGCTTCACAACCAGCAGCTATTTGGTGTTCCTGGTATTCATTTCAATAAGTTACCCTACTATATCTTCCTGCTGGTTTTAGATTGGAGACTTCATTAATTGTTACATTGGAGAATAGACCTCATTATCTCATCATCTCATCATCAATGTGCTTGACTGCTTGTTACAACCTCACCTTTTTTTGGCTGAAACTCAAGGGAAATTCACTGGTATGCAAAGGAAATATTAGAAGGATAGAAGATGCAAATTTGAAGAGTTGCGGAAGTTTCATGCCAGACCACAACAGGAACAATAATGCTCCCCGTGCTCTCAACGTTGCTTGAATACATTGAACCAACTCTTTATGAAGTTATCCCTGAGCTCTTGAAGCTATACTCCATTTTAAGCCAATATTAAAAGGTCGAGGATTACGTTGTCAGCCTATCAGGCAATTTATTGTTATCTCTTGCGCATCTAAAACATCCTTAAACCTTTTGGATCTTTATTTTTTATTTTTTTATTTTGGTGTTGTTGATAGAATAATTAATGACTTAATTAAGATAATAATTAATAAGCTTACATGTGACTTGACCTTTGGGGTGAAGACGTCCGGTAAAATACCACCTAGCTTACGTTAAAATTTACCCTTAAGTTCGTTTATCTCCTCACTGGGCATATGAAGAAAATTAACGAGGAGAAATATAAGAATTTTAATGGGTAAAATGACACGGTTTGTGCACTGATGTTAGTTAGTATATGTGACGAATCTTCGTTTTTCTGGAGCAAAAGTGTTGCCAATTTGCCCATTCAGAGTAGTAAATATAGGAATCACAGAAACTACGGTGCAAGTTGATGATGCTTTAGATTGCATGTTACATTTGATACATAAAATTTCATTTGGTGAAGCAATTTTTATTTTTTGAAATTATCAACGACAACTATATTATAATATGGGATTAGAAAATTTAAGTGTAGATTTAATTGTTATAATAACCGTGGAGTGGGACGGCTGTAAACTACAAGGTACATGTACTTTTTGTCCTCGTGGTAATAATTATAAGGGCACGCCGAAGCCACACTATAGAGAGAAAAAGGACGGTCCACGTCCTCGGATAATTACAATTAACTGCAAAATTACTATTTAGTTTTAATTTAATTTATCTTCTTTTGTCTTTTCTTTTTGTGTGCGTTCTTACCCGTTTTAGTAAAACGCTTGTTAACCTCTTTCTTTCTTCTTCCCTGGTGCGAAAAAAGGGGAGATTGGCATTTAGTTGAGGCTTTCAAATTGGAAAGTTTTCAATTTAGCAAAGCCAAAGTGAGAGTGTCTTTGATCTGATGATTATGTAGTTGTTCTTCGGTTTCTCCCCCAGTTTCTCTTATTGGGACATGTACGGTGTGGGTTTGACATTTCAACTGGGATGCTTTTATTTTACTGGTTTTTACTTTGTCATAGATGTTTGTTACATATTCATACATATAATATTAGATTAATTAGATTTTTTTTTTTTTTTTTGAGTGAGTCAATTTTTTTTGTTATATTTGTTTTAATATTTAGATTTGTATATGTGCTCGAACTCGGAAGCCTTTGACGACAACTGCAATGGCTTAGCTTTTCATCCTCTTCACTTTGCCCCCGTGCTTCTGTGGTTTTTGGGTCTGAAGAGCACTGTTCCTTTTCATCTCTACCGTTTAGATCTCTCTTTGTTTGGTTTGTTTTGTTTTGTTTTTTTTTTTTTTTTTAAAAATATTTATTTTATTGTTTTGTGCTGTAAAATCTGTGTAAAAGGAGTTAAAGAGAATTACCTTGAGACTCCTGCCCCAGAGGAAACTGAAAAGGGGAAAAAGGGAAGACCACCTCAAAAAAAAAAAAAAAAAAAAAAAAAAAAAAAGAAATCTTTGTGAAGCGTTGTCTTCGTTCTTGAATCTTTGTTTCCAGGGTCTTGAGTATTGAGATATGAGCTTTCCGAAAGAGTTGATCTTTTTGTAAGATGCGTTAGGGTTATGAGAAAATTCTATATCTCTCGTCTTGTCTGGGTTTTTCTTGGAGATTGAAGCTTGGTTTGCAGATCTTATCTTTAGGCACTTGAATATCATTATTGCATTTGGTTTCTCACATATATCTTGTTTGTTTGAGTGCCTTTCAGTCTGTCTCACTTGAAAGTCTCTTTTGCACCAAGGTCCGAGCTATTGTGTTTGTGCTTAATGTCTGTAGCAATATGCCTTCATTATTTTTTTCCCTAACTTTGGGTGCTCAGGAAAACAAAGTTCCTCGCTTTGTTTGGAAAAGTTGCAGTGATGCAAGTAACTAGTAAACTACTTTTGGTAATCAATTTGATGGTTCTGTGCAAGGATAAACCTTCATTTGTTTGCTGCTGCTTGTTATATTTAGGATAGTGATGGTCAAGAACTTTGTTACAAGTTGATATCACTGTGCCAGTGTTATATTGTTCTTTTGACATTTAAGTATCTGATGCTAGGGAAATAGTAGTCTTGTGCCTCTAATGGAAAATGTTATGGTTGTTATTGCACTTGTTGATACTCTTTTGTGTTGCCTCGAAATTCTTGTTCTTGAAAGAATTAAAGATGCTAAGGAAGGAAAGGAACCATAAAACTAAAGATTTTTTCCACCCATTCTGTCCAATTATCAGGTTTCAGCTTATTGTGCCTTGTTCTTGGTAAAAGAACTAACGCATTTTCCAAAGTTTTATCTCTTAAGATCACTCTTTTGTGTATTACTGATTACTGAATCCCCCTTTTTATTGGTTTCCTTGCAGTATGGCTGGCTGCAAAAGAGAGCATAGCCCATATCAGTCATGCAATGGGAATGACTGTATATGCATGTGGTCTACAGTTTTAACTCCATATGCCTTCAAGGAGACATGTGGGAAAGCAGGTGAGTCGGATATCTTAAGTAGTTCAAACTTGCACAATTATTGGCACATCCTTAACTAAAACTTTAAATTCTTATATTTAAACACCTATATTAGACAACTGTTTTCATCATCATTAAGAACGTGATTCCTTTTACTTATTATTAATGCAAGTACTAATGTATATATCTGAGTCATTCAAGGTTCCTATGATCTTTAAGTGGGTACTAGAGCCAATCATGAAGTTAAAATTCCTTTTTGTTTCTTTTGAATAAGGAAGTGGAAATATCCTTTTACAATTTGAAAAAGGTCCAAAACTCTTTGTTTGTGCCGTGAGAACTTTAATGTTAAAATTCAACGCATATGCCTGGCTTCAGGATGGTGGGGAGGGAAATAATGTGATTGGGGAAACTTTCAAAGGCGTAGAGCATTTCTGTGCTCTTCCTAATTACCTTTGCTTTTGGCCTTTTCATGAACATTTCCATGCAGATGCAGTATTGGATTGCAGTTAATTTTTTTGTTATTGGCCACTCTTCCTTGTCATCATATTTGTCAATGATAAGCTCAAAACTGGATCAGGAGCCTTTGAATAGTCTCTTATTTACCTTCAGTGCCCAGAGCCTTGATGGCAAGAGAACACCTTGTTGGGAGAGAGCCCAACACATCCTGCAATCTGTCTATAGCTGTACTAACTTGAAAATACCAATTTGGTGTAAAGGAACTTAGTTATCATTCCTTCTAGAAAATCCTTTCCCAAGACTGACCTGTGCCCAAGTGTAGCCTAGTTACAGTACAAGCGGCAATGGCCTCTCCATTGGCTTTATTGTTTACGTGAGGTAGTATGACACCCTAAATTTTGGAGAAAAGCTAAATACAAGCAAGCAATTGTGCATACACCTCATTAAGCATGCAGGTAATGATAGAGGAAACATGTAAAATGGCGTGTTTCACTAAGCCTGGAATCATTTTTGTTGATGGATTAACTAGTGTTGGAACTTAGTTAGCCCGTCCCTTGTCAAATGCCTTCTCTCTCTGTGGACCTCTAGGAACAAGATGGAATTCCTGAACAAACTATGGGTGAAAGATTAAGTGCTAATGTCCTCTGCAGTTTAACACGATGGGAATTGAGCAAATAGATAAATCATATGCCATTCAGGACATGCACTTTGGTACTGCATTTGTGTTGCTAGAGTATGTAAATGTGTATATCTTGCATTCCCTTCCTTCTTTGTTATTTCTTTTTCGTGATATTTTCAGATGTCAAGGATGCTCTCTCTACATTTGTTTAGAAACTGGTTATATAATTTCTTGGAAGGGATGCCAAATGCAAAATATTTGTAAGCGATAACATATCATATAGGATTGTTGCTCATAATAAAAGGTATGAGACCTTGTTGGTGATTGAAGAAAAAGGTATCAGCCCCCGTACGACTCAAATCAAAGGCATCAAATTGCAGTATTTTTTGATATTGGCCTAGATGATGAGAAACTGTCATCGAAGTTATACCCATTGCTAGTGTGAACTGCATTGGATTGATCTTGGGGCCTTAATGCGTGATGTTGTGCATTTCTTCACATTCTTATGTGAGCGAATTTAAAGTAATGTTGTTTTATTAGGCTAAGTGCAACCTTATATATATATATATATATATAATAACCAATCTAGAACCTTGAACTGTAGTAAAAGCATGCAGGATACTTTCCAAATAAAGAACTGAAATCTTTTTCGAAAGGTAACTAAATGAGGAACACGTTAAATCCCAATGAACAAAACTCAGTTCGCTTGACTATCCTGCTATTGGGGGCGTTGGTACGTGCTCGAAGTTCCTAAAGAATGAATACTTCATGGATTCTCTATTATAATTATACATTAAAAGTAAATATTTATTTTTAATTAATAAATTTTATTAAAATAACTATTTTTTTGATAATTTAATATTTTATATATAAATTATTATTATAATTTATTTATTTGTATTAATATTATCATAAAATATTTTGAACAAGTCAAAACTTGATTAGTCTCGGCGCATCTGTCACTGCTGGCCGGAAAAGAACACGGTAAGAAGGCCATGGTAATGGGTTTTAAATGAAACGTAGGCACTCTTGTTGTCATTGGTGTCATTTTCGGTCCTGGACAAAAATTGGGGTTCGAGTCCGTCCAATAATCGGTGGGCCCGTCGATAAGAGTTAAGACCTGCTTTCATGTCTAAATCTCTGACCTTGAGTCTAGTGGCGTCACATCCGCTTTACGAGGCAAGTTTCCAAGAAAATAATGGCTGTCTCTTTGTGGGTCCTCTATAATGCATCTGTCTTCTCTTTTTTTCTTCTGGAAATTCTAATTGGTGAAGATGACGCACATTCAATCTGATGCTAAAGGTACAATTTCTGGAGTTTTTTTTTATTTTTTTTAACTTTGAAAATATTGTTTGGTCGGTACTCTAGGGTTTAAGTCTGTGATACCTTGTCGTTTACAGCTTGAGTCCTTTTGGAGTTGTTCTGCTGCTTTGTTTTGTTAATTGGAAGAATTTTTTTTTTTTTTTTTCTGTTAATTTTCTTTTTTTGAGTTTTTTTTTAAACAATATCCAATTGGATGTTTTCAATTTTCGAGGGTATTTGGGATTTTTCTTTGTCGAATAAAAGATGAATCATTTAGTTTAAGAAGAATCATGTCATGAGAGAGACCTATGGGTTGGCGTGGTTTTCTGCGGTTGCAATGTGTGGTCCATTCGATTTCAGGCAAGCTTTGGAGTTTGGAAGATAATTTGCTGATGCAAGTTGAAGTTGATCTTCTTGCATCTCAGAGTAAAGGGAAGCATGAAGATTTTGGAGACTTTGTCGTTAGTTTTCAAACTCTATTCAACCTGGGTTCAAATTCATGTTACCCAAAGCAAAACAACCGGAATTCGTTGCAGTTGAAAACATTCTTGTCTTGATCAGTGTCTAATTATGACACATCGCTTTTTGCAGGTTTCCATCTGACATTGACATGTATACGTTGACGACGAGAGAGAGCACGCTTGTTAGCATTCTTGCCCGGGGCATGGCTGCGTGCAAGCTTGCTCTCCCTTGTTGTCATCGTGTGATGTGCCCGAATCAGGATTCTTTTCTTGTTTTCAAATTTTCACCTGGTTTGCTGGCAAACCGGTGATTCTGACCTCCTGATGTAGGCAAGATTTCGAATTCTTATGACTTTGATCTCACAAGGTATAAGACTTTAGCCAACAAATTGTTGCGTATTCTTTAAGAATTTTGCCTACTTTATTGATGCCACTTGGAAAGAAGAACATGGAATGGTATCCCTTCTCTTGCTTAATTGTCCTTGCTGCTTGCAAATGTTTCAACTATTATCGATGAATATTAATATTGAATACCTAGTTTTGAGGCTGCAGGATGAAGTAACACAGGACTAATGCTTGAACCTTTTCAGCATGAATAAAAGGCAAAAGATAGTACTTATGATGGCGTGGGATAAGATTCTAGGGCCAAATGCAACAGGTTTGTTCTATAAGCTATTAACCAAAGCGGAATTCTTGGTTATGATGGCTTGTGATCAGATTGTGAATTCCACGATGCTTTATTAGGGCATCTCCTGGACCTGGATATAGAAGCCTTCCTACAATGAAATCGGGCTGACAGGAAGAAAGAATCTTGCGTCTGTTACTGCTGTAGGTGCTCCAGATCCTAATATGCTTCTCTATGGGCCTAGTGTCATGAAAATTTCTGTTGCTCTGATTATCATGGCATTCATGTTACCATTTGAAGTGCAGATTATGAATTCCCATTTCTTTATCTACGTACGAGTTGTGCCTACCTTGCTTATTTAGATTGCTCGTGTGCCTTTCAATATATCTTTGAGGCTGTTTCTTTTGAACGAGGGGTCACAGATCGTTGGTTGAACCTTTTGCACCTGTGACCGAGCTGCATGAGGAGACTTTTCCTCTTCCCTCGTGCCTCGGATTGGATTGGATGATCAATTTGGCTTCAGTTATGAGTTTTGCTGCTTGTATCAAGTCGAGTCGGCACGACACACAAAAGGTAATGCCCCAGCTTCACAGAGTAATTCAAGGAGAAAGTGTCGGGAGTGTTGTCATCTGTCACTTATTTGAGAACATGAATTAAACGATCATCTTTGAAAACAAGAAATTAAACATGCCCGCAATTTCTTTAATTTCTTTTCATCTCTTAACAAAACATGTTTCATGTTTGTAATAAGCTCTTCCCCATGCAAACAGTATAAAAGGCAGCTTACATGCATTATGTTACAGAACGGAATGCCTCAAAAGTTTCTGGATCGTATATCTCTTTCCTGATAACCCAAGATAGATAACGGCTTGCGTGGTAATTTAGCCCATAATGATGCAACAGATTCAAATTCCAAGTGTTTTTAGCAAATACATCAGGATTTTCTGCCAATTCTTTTTTGTATGTGTTATGCAATTCTTAAATGACGTATGTAGTTATTAGTAGAAAGGATATTCTTATCCATAAACCTTCTTGAATTTTAAAAAATAGAGGCCCCATAAAGTCAATTAAATTATCTCACAATGAAAAGCGATTTATCGGAACATAATATATATATATATATATTTGAAAGGTAATTTTGTACTTATTGCTGCCCAAAAACAATATATTTTAATTTTACTCACAAAAAAAGAAGCTGTTCATCACATATTAAATTCAAATAAAGCACAATTTCTTACTTGAAATATTGCAATTAATTAAAAAAATGGAAAAAAAAAAAAAAAAAAAAAAGGCTCTAATATTATGTCTAAAAAAATTATTTAATTAAAAAACTCTGGTTCGAATAATTACCGAGAATTGTAAACATTAATCAATACAACTGTACTACCAATTGACAAAAAAAAATTTTTTAAAAAAAAAAAAAAGAGAGAGAGAGAGAGAGAGGAGAGGTGGGGTGAGGTGGAGGTAAAGACTAAAGAATCGTTGTGCACACGTGCCAACAGATGTGCTGCATTATATGGTACGTGCGGAAACAAGCTGCGTTGAGCTCAGAATTCTGCAGGCATCGAGAGGAAGGAATTAACGACTTTGGTATTTCTACAGCATAAGCATTTAGCAGTAATAGCTGACAGGCGCAACCTTCAGGTTCCTTCTCTCTTCTTCTTGTTTTTCAACTTGTGTTTGAATTGTCTTTCTATCTGGA
Organism: Rhizophora mangle; assembly: GCA_037832345.1. NCBI lineage: Eukaryota > Viridiplantae > Streptophyta > Magnoliopsida > Malpighiales > Rhizophoraceae > Rhizophora > Rhizophora mangle. The sequence continues at coordinate 408,855 of JBAPLJ010001937.1, read as the reverse complement.
ATTCTAGGTTCGTTCGTTCTTTCTGGGTCCATTTTAACGGGCGCAAAGGAAAGGTCATTGCAACCCCCTTTGAATCTAAAGCTTAATTTATGAGAGAAGTGTAAATAAGGAATCCCATTTATGGGAAAATTTGGATCTGCATTTTGAATTCAATGGCCGTTCTAAATTGTATTTATGTGTGTACAACGGGAGTGGCTTCTATTTGGGCCACATTCTCTTGTTCTTGAGGAGATCGTGTTGAATAATTGGGTCTCGCGAGGAATTGGAAGAGGGAAAGTCGGGAGATATCTGATGTAGATCGGGAATACTGAAACAGGAAAGGAGAATTTCATTTATGGTCTATTAAATGAGTACCACTTCATCTTGGAGTTAAAATCAATTTTATGCAGACTACTGCATGAGGGATCCCGAGTTCTCTGTAAACCTGTCTTAGAGAATGGCTATGGAGGATTTTCTTTGTTGGTTTTGATTCAGTTATTATTCATTAACTTGTTTCTGTTCAACATAATTTAGCAAGTAGTTCCTGTCTCCCACAGCAATGCAGGGGATTCCTGAATTTCAGGCTGGAGGTCAGAGACAACCAATGAATCCCGCATCCACTCCATTTGGGAATGCATTTTACGGAGCTAGTTCAGGATTGATTCGAGGAGGATTAGGTGCATATGGTGAGAAAATTCTTGGGTCAGGCTCTGAGTATGTACAAAGTAATGTAAGTCTTGATGCATGAGTTGAAATTGCTATGCATATAGAAATACGAAACTAGAGTAAAGGACTGTGATGCAGACTCATTGATCATATGCTTCAAATACATTCCCTCTTTGAACCTTCCATTTCTATTTGTTAGTCAGATTTCTTTTTTTCCTCTTTTCTACCTGAGGGCACAACAATTGGCTGATCTCTGCATGTCTTGGGCCTCTGCTCACTTATTGGATGTGCCATGGCCCAGTAGAAATTTTTAGCGGTTGCTCACTGATCAATGGGAAATCACTAGTCTGTTTGCTGTTGGCATACAAGTGTACTCACTTGGCCAACATATATTTCAATAAACTCACAATAAATCTGTTTACTAGGAATCAAATACATTTTAGTTTTTTTGGTTACATGTGGAAACTAAGAATTAAATCTCTGCTGTTTATTTCTTTCTCAACAAGCAGATCAGCAAATATTTTTCTGACCCACAATACTACTTCCAAGTGAATGACCATTATGTCAGGAACAAACTGAAGATCGTTCTCTTTCCTTTTCTGCATAGGGTAAGCATACTTCTATTTGGCTTTCCAGTAGCAAATAAACAGATATATAAGTTTGTTTATTTTATTTTATTTTATTTTATTTTATTTTAAGGAATGGTTGTAGACTTGTTTCTCATCTTCTTCTAGGGGCACTGGACAAGGATAACAGAGCCAGTTGGAGGCAGACTATCATATAAACCTCCATTTAATGATATTAATGCTCCAGACTTGTACATCCCATGTATGGGATTTGCTACCTACTTGGTTCTTGCAGGCATATCCTTGGGCATTTCTGGGAAGTATGTCTTGATTAGAGTTGCCTCTCTAATATTTTTCCTTTATTCTTTGTTTAATTGATTATTTTATTGTCTAATGTTTACCACTTTCTCATGCCAGGTTCACCCCAGAGGCCTTAAATTGGCAATTCGTCAAAGGTATGGTGGGCTGGTCTTCCCAGGTGATGCTGCTGAAGGTTTCATTGCTTTCATTAGGAGGTGGGGAGGCACCACTACTGGACATGGTAGCATATGCTGGCTATACTTTTACAGGAATGTGCCTAGCTGTGCTAGGACGGATCACACTAAGCTATGCTTACTTTCTGGTAATCTTGTGGACATGTCTGTGCATGGCCATCTTCCTGGTGAAGACTCTGAAGCGAACTCTCTTTGCAGAGACTAGGGGTTATGATTCCAACAAGCATCACTACCTCTTGCTCTGCATTGCTTTGGCCCAGTTCCCATTGATATTTTGGCTGAGCAACACTTCAGGGCACTGGCTTTTCTAAGGCCTCCTGTCAGGGCACATATGAGCTGCTGATGCAACTGAGTGTTCTTATTCTTTCTATCTTCAGGTCTGTCTGTTGGGAACTCCTTCAGTTGACCACAGCCACATTGGCTATCAAATTAACTTTCACATTCTTTGTATACCTAGTTTTATATATACCCAATATCTGAAATGATGGTCATGGCCATATTCTCTACCCAGAATGAGGTTGTAAACTTGCAAAATAACTTGTGCTCTTTATGCCATGATTGAATTGAATTCCGTATTCATTTGTCGTCCTTTTTTCAATTGGGCTTTTCATACCCAGTCTAATAATTTATAAACTGAATTTCCTTCTCCATCCTTTGGTTGGGGGATTGGGGCAAAGTGACAAGCCAAACAATCCCAACCTTTACCATTCAGTCCCCGTTTCCCCAGTAAACGAGAAGACAAACGGTGGAGCTAAGCCCCAAATGAGTCATTCCATACCATCAATTGCAGGGCTTTCCACTTCCCCGCCAACTTCAAATACAAAGACCCAAATCTCCCCAAACAGAAGGCAACTCATTTCTCTGTTGCAAAACTGCAGACGCATTAACCAAATTCCATCAATTCACGCTAAAATAATAAAAAGCAACCATGACCGGGACCCCTTTGTTGTCTTCGAGTTGCTTCGTGTTTGCTCCAATCTCAACTCTATCCACTACGCCTCCAAGATCTTCTCTGTCACTCGAAACCCAAATGTCTATCTTTACACTGCTCTCATTGATGGGTTTGTGTCATCTGGCTATTACGTTGATGGGATTTGGTTATACCATCAGATGATCAGCCAATCTATTATGCCCGATAACTACGTTCTCACTTCAGTTTTGAAGGCTTGTGCGTGTCAATTGGCTTTGAAAGAAGGCAGACAGGTGCATTGCCAGGTTTTGAAACTCGGGTTGTGTTCAAACAGGTCACTAAGAATGAAAGTGATAGAACTTTACGGGAAGTGCGGAGAATTTCAAGATGCAAGGCGGATGTTCGACGAAACGCCAGAGCGAGACATTGTTGCATCGACAATCATGATAGGTTGTTACTTTGATCATGGACTGGTTCAAGAAGCAAGTGGGTTTTTTGATTTAATTGAGAATCGTGATACGGTTTGTTGGACTGCAATGATTAATGGATTGGTTAGGAATAAAGAGATGAACAAAGCACTAGAGGCGTTTAGAGAAATGCAAAGGGTGGGTGTGAATCCTAATGAAGTCACCATTGTTTGTGTATTATCTGCTTGCTCGCAGCTTGGGGCTTTGCAGCTTGGAAGATGGGTTCACTCATATGTGGACAAGTACAAGATTGAGCTCAACCATTTTGTCGGCGGTGCCTTGATCAATATGTATTCAAGGTGCGGTGATATCTATGAGGCAAGAAAGGTTTTTGACGAGATGAAAGAAAGAAATATAATCACTTATAATTCTTTAATTACGGGTCTTGCGTTGCATGGGACGAGCACTGAGGCCGTTGAGTTGTTTAGGGGAATGTTAAAGGAAGGACTTAAACCAACTAGTGTTACTTTTGTTGGTGTGTTGGATGCTTGTAGTCATGGTGGTTTGGTAGATTTGGGACTTGAAATCTTTCACTCTATGGCCACATATTATGGGATTGAGCCACAAATCGAGCACTATGGATGTATGGTTGATCTTCTTGGTCGTGTAGGTCGGGTTGAGGAGGCTTATGCCTTGACTGAAAGAATGAAAGTAGCCCCAGATCATGTTATGTTGGGAGCTCTTTTGAGCGCTTGTAAGATCCACAGAAACTTCGAATTAGCACAACATGTTGCAAAAAAATTGGTGGCTTGTGGAAATGCAGATTCAGGAACTTATATTTTGCTAGCAAATGCTTATTCTTCGGCCGGGAAATGGAAAGAGGCGGCGCGAGTGAGAGCGAAGATGAAAGAATGGGGAATTGAAAAGGAACCTGGTTGTAGTTCCATTGAAGTAAACAATGAGATCCATGAGTTCCTTACGGGAGACCTAAGACACCCCAAAAAGGAAGAAATCTACGAAAAAGTGAAAGAGTTGAAGCAGATACTGAGATTGGAAGGTTATTCTCCGGCAACAGAGGTGGTCTTACACGATATAGAGAACTCGGAGAAAGAGTGGGCTTTGGCAATTCACAGTGAGAAACTTGCAAATATGTTTTGGGTTAATTTCTAGTAAACCATTTACTACAATAAGGGTCGTGAACAATCTGAGGGTATGCAATGACTGTCACTCGGCGATCAAGATAATCTCTAGGATCACCAAGAGAAAAATAGTGGTCAGGGATCGGAAAAGGTTTCACCAGTTCCAGAACGGGGTTTGTTCTTGTGGAGACTATTGGTGAGACACTCGAGACTACAATAATCTCGAGCTACTTCTGTGTTCCTTGCGATCCTGCATCCCGGGCTGGATAATGTGTACGAAATTTTCCCCTTCATAATCTAGAAAGTTGAGTGCTGTGATTTCCAACCAATGACAATGTTACGTACGAAAAATAATTAAAATTGTCAAAAAAAAAAAATTATATTTTAATTAAATAAAAATTATTAATAATATATTTTTATTTTTTAAAAATTTAATTAAAATTAATTTTTTATTTAAATAAAAATATTTTAAATATATATATATTCTTTTCCCATATGCCGGTTGAATGGAGGCAATCTAGTCATTTCGTACACAGATAATGTCAACGTCAAGTTTGAATCTGCTTCTGCCTTGAGCCTTCCAGCCCTTTACTGTGTGCCCGTTGGCTTACCTCTCTATATTTACAACGCAAAAAAAGAAAGCAACACACAACAATAACGAGGAAGGACATCATCAATATCATCTTCAATACAAAGAAAGCATCCCTTTACAGCAAACTAAATCTGCTCAAGAAAAAGAGCCCACAAGCAAAAGCAATAACCAACGACGATGCTAAAGACGAAAAGGTCCATTCTTTAAGCAGATGAGCAACCCCAAGAAGATTAGAGCCCCTTCTCTCTTCCTCCCGAACGCGTAAACTCTGCCAGCTACTTCAGAGATTTTCGTACAAGATTAAGCAATGGCCGAGTAATTAAGTCTTCTCTTTTGCCCGCACCCTCCCCCCATCCAAAACCCTTCTGCTTTTGTTTTTTTAAAGAAAAAAAAAAAAACGAGAATATCAAGATACTGTTTTTCTCTCTCTTTCTTGAAAATTATCTTGTCTGAGGCTTTTTGTTCTTTCTTTCTTTTTGGGTCTTAGATCTCCGAAAGATACGTATTATAGTGAAGGCGACAACAGAAGAGTATCGTCATCAGGCTCCATCTCCTCCTCGACGACGAGCGTGCACGTGACGGCCCTTGACGGCCTCGTGAACGTGAACTCGCTCTTCACGATCGCCGTCTTCGTTGGACTCACCGTGGCCGTCCCAAACCAGCACAGCCTCGAGAACCGGTCCGCCTGCGACGCCGGCATCGACGTGGCCAAGAACCTCCTCGTCTTCGAGGTGGTTTCCTTCAGCTTCTTCCTCTTCTCTTCTCTGATCGCGCAGGGCCTGAAGCTGGCCATTAACTTGTTGAACAGCAAAGATGTGGATGAGGCTTTCAGGGCCCACATAAATCTCAAGGTATTGAGGCTTGGGATGATGGGGTCGGCGGTGGGGTCCGTGATGGGTTGCATCTTCTTGATGCTGTCGATTATCAATGTGATCGAGATCCGATTGGGTCTGTTGTCCTGTGGAAGCAAGAGGGCGGTTCATGCGGCTGTGGCTTTAGTCGTCCTGGTTTCTTCTGCTCTTTTGCTTTATATTTCTACTGTTGTTTATGCTTTCTTGCACTGAAATTGTAATTGTTTTTACTCTATCAAATTAAGTGGCATGACACATCAGCGCTGTGGAACTAAAAGTGTCTGTATAAAGTTTGAGAAATTGCCATTTGACACAATTGGGAATATTGGGTGGCTCAATATGTTCTGACTTGGGGGTTTTGGTGTGATTTGAATGCTTAGCTTCTGTTCTTGTGGTCTGAGGTTGCTCAAATTGGACTCTTTAATGTCCTTGGTTGCTTATCTATCTTTATTCTGCCTCGTCTAAATTCAAAATGTGTTGGATATCGGTTGATTTTTGCTTGGTTGTTTGAGGGTATTAGTTTGGAGCGTTTGAATTCTTATTACCAGTGCCTTTTCACTTACTGTTAAGCATATACTAGGGTAAGGTATCCTTGTTGTTAGCTAGATCTGTGCGCTAAACCGCATGAGTTGGTATCTTGGTATAAGATTTATGTAATTTGCTTGTTGACAAACTGCCTGAGTTTGTTTTTTTTTTTATTTATAATTTTGAGTTCAAACCATTCCAGCAAGGGTAAATTTCGGTAGCAGTCTAGACTGGGATGAAAGAATGGACGAGCTACGTTTGACTGATAGTTTTATCCTGCTAGGGTAGTCTCTGCTGACTTACCTTCGTTGAAATTTGCCGGATGATTTGGTTTTATTTAGTTCAAGCTGAATGGGGGAAGGACCTTCATGACTTGCACAATCTTACCATACAAAGCAGAGTGCATGGTTACTGCTTGCTGGAGCGATCTGAGTCTGCGCCTTCAAAATGAAGTGGATTTGTCTAGGTGGACTACGTCCCACACAAAGCATGCATCTTTTAAACTAATGCAAAATGTTCTGCACCTTGAACTTATTCCTGAGTTAGTTTTTGTAGCCTAGTTACTCTTTTAAGGCTCTGTTTCCTCACCTGTGCATTGTTGCATCTGGCTTTGACAAATTCAGTGGCCATGTAATCATGGACTTACAATCCGCTGGGTGGTAATGCTCATTTTGGTCTACGAAGGGCAAGCCTACTTTGTGCCAATTTTGGTTAGATATTTGAATCCAGGTTGTTTGGGCTAATGTCTAAGTGGTTAATACCAAGACACATAAGAAGGTTTCAATATTGTAGTTTATGATGTGCTCATCACAAACTTTCATCCCCCTCTTTCTGTTAAAACCCTAAGAAACCTTTTTCGGAATGTGAGGCTTATTTTCCCGAATATGTATGCCAGGGTGTTCTCCACCTTCTTTTTAAAATGCTATGACTCATTTTCTGGAAATTTGAACTTAATATCTGCAATATGAATTTCGAGAACTTAGAAGGCAGATGATGGAAAGCAAGAGTTTCAATCAAGTTACGTTAAGGTATAACTTAAAAGGGATGATTCCTTGTTCAGCTCTTGGCTTCTGCTACTTGCACAAGAATTCCTTGACTTTGTTCACTCTGGGGGACTTCGGGTATTGGCTAAATCCGCTGGCCGTCCCCCTCGTTTTACTGGACCTGCAGGATGTCTGAACGAGAGTTCTCGGCCTGCTCTGACACGTTATTAATATTAAAAAGGACACGGGTGAGTATTGAAACACAATAACCTAGAAGAATAGACAGAAAACCAAACCAAGGAAAGAAAGAAAGAAAGAAAGAAAAGCAGAGAACTTGATTCGTCGTCCTCATTATTTTTCTTGGATGCCTCGTTTTTTCGTGATTAAAAAAATTTAAATTGCTTTCATTTAAGGGTTTTAGAAATTTGACTTTTCTTTTATGATTGGCATTCCACCGCACCAAACGCGCACAAGTTGTCAAATGTGCGGTGTGTGAGGGAAAAAAAGAAAATGAAAAGCAGGGTTTGGTAGTTAGGCACGGCATATTGGCATTATTTAATTTGCAGAATAATGGAAACTTAAGGCAGAAACTTTTCGGTACTGCAAAAAGGAAAAGGAACAAAACATAATATTAATTAAAAAATATTTTTATTCTAATTTTTTAATTTTTTTTATATAACTTATATATGATTTTACACATAAATTTTATTTAAAATAAAAAAAAAAAAAAATAAATTTATATAATATAAAATTATTAATAAATTTAAAAAAATAAAATAATTATCAAATTGATGGAAAAGAGACGATTTCAACAATAATAGACCAATAATAAAGCTAACGGAATAAGCATAACCATAACATAACATAACATAGTTACGGTCTGAAGAGCCAGACTCTAATCACTATTCGCGATCGGGCAGGGACGTCACATACCCGCGACATCTTCCATCGGACGGCGGGGAATATTCTCCTCCCCATTTCTTTTCTGTTCGCCCTGGACTTATGCAATAACTCAAAGATCGCTTCTCTCTCTTTCTCTGTCTATTCCAATCGCTGATGTCCTCGGCCGCCTGTTTGATTCAGTGAGTCCTTCTCTGACATCAACTTTAACAATTTGTTTTTCTTTTAATTGTGAATTTTTCTGGTTTGTTCCGCGAGAAAATTGGTGGGGAAAGTTTTCATTTTTAATGTTTGTCTTCGCGATATAGACCACAACAGAGATTAATAGACATATAGACGGTATGCTTATGAATTCTTGCAAAGGAGATAACGCGGTTTAATGCTCGATGTTGAAGGGGGTTTTTTAAGAGAGAAAGCTTTGATTTTTGTTTTACAGGCTGCCAGAAGAAGACTATTAGATAAATGCTGGAATTTTCGGTGGATACATGATTAAGAGGTTTTTCGAGTTATTTTAGGCAATGTTTTTGAATTTCAAAACGGAGATGCTGATAATTTTTTAAATTCATGAAAAAAAAAAAAAAAAAGATGTTTTCTTTAATTGTAGAAATAATGACAAAACAAGTAAATTTGGCTGAATTAACTGGAAAGTCTTTCTAAGGGTTTTATCAATCCTCTACTGATGTTTGAAATCTGGAAACAATTTTGATTTCCCTTGTTGTTTGTGCATAGATTCCAAGTATCTTCTTTTTTGGTGAGCGCCATAGTGTCACAGTGTTGTTTCCTCAGTTGTGCCTCTTTGATGTGATGCTTTATCCATTATATTTTGGCAGTCTAGGATGTGTTCATAGCAGAGATCAGAGGACTTTTAACTTTTTTCTCAGACAACATGATCTTACAAGATGTAAAATGTTCTTCCCTTGTTTCATTTTTTATGAGCAACTCTAATTTGCAAACCAATCTTATGAAAGATCCTTGGAATGCCCCCTCCCCTTTCTTCTCCACCAACACTTAGTAGAAACTTTATGGACGCCACTCTTGCCGTGGGCAAGCCTTCCTAAGTTCTTTGTTAAAGCACATGTGGGTGGGACTTCAAGTGGGTTTGTCATTGATTTTACATGGTTGTGGCATGTTTTCCTTTTCCTTGAGCAGTGGAGGAAAGAGATGAGGATCTTCACTTAGAGCTTTGCACTTTTGTCTTTCATGTCAGTTGGCATTCTACTATACTTGGTCATTTGTCTAGCATGCTATTGCCATGATTTTCATCTGCTTTTCAAAGGCACAGTTGTTTGAGCCTGAGTTGCATGTACATAAATTCAGTGGTCTGCCTTCCTTCACAGAGGAAAGTCAAATTACATGCAATTTCTAAATAGGTTGGTATTAAATGATTTTATGACAGTGGATTTGGACAAGGAAGAAGGGGCAGTGGACAGTTCTGTTGAAGAAAAAGTTGGTGCATCAGAGGGAAATGCTATTTCAGAACCATATGTGGGTATGGAGTTTGATTCTGAAGATGCTGCCAGGAAATTCTATGTGGAGTATGCTAGACGGGTAGGATTTGTTGTACGTATTATGCAACGTCGTCGTTCTGGGATTGATGGTAGAACTCTGGCTCGGCGATTAGGATGTAATAAGCAGGGTTTCTCTCCAAATCATAGGAGCATAGTTGGGCAGGATAAGAAGCCACGACCCAGTGCACGGGAAGGTTGCAAAGCAACAATCTTAGTTAAAATGGAAAAGTCTGGAAAATGGGTTGTTACAAGATTTGTGAAAGATCACAACCATCCTTTAGTTATTACTGCCAGTGGATTCAGTACAGCGGTAAGTCTCTTGATCCTTCATCATAGTCTCTCTGTTCATAATCATTTACAAGTGCCAATTCCTTATTCTTTTGGAAAAATAGAATGATATTGGGTTCCTGGGGGGTGGGGAGCGATATACATTTGTTGATTTGATTTCCAATCAGTCTCAGCTGACACTGTTATTTATGCTTTTCTTTTTGTTTATTGATAACTTGTGATGAATGCTTTCTTTTTCCTTTTTTATTTGTTGTCTATGTTGTACCACCTGTGTACTTTTAGTTGTTTTGTGTTCTTATGTATAATTTACTGTGTTGGGGGAATTGAAATTTATGCAGTTTTTGATTAGGATCGTTTATTTAGGCGTATGCTCATTGATGAATCTCTCCTGATTGGTGACACAATTGTTATGTGAGTGACAGCCATGGAATGAGCATACTTTCTTCAATGGAGAAAAGTTTCTTGAATTTATTGAGCAGGAAGATATGGATTGAACACTTTCTTGAGTTGTGTGTTATTTGAGTTAGTCTTGTCCGTAAGCAATTTGGTTTACTTGTAGGGTGACAAGGACAAGAAGATTGAAGAACTCACTAAAGAATTGGAGCATCAAGAGCAATTGTGTGCAGTATACCGAGAAAAATTGCTAAGTTTCATCAATAATGTGGAGGAGCAAACCGAAGAACTATCATCAAAAATTCAAGCGATAGTTGACAATGTGAAAAGAGTTGAGTCTGACGTGCAAAACAAATCCTCCCACAATAGATAGCCTCTGTAGTTTTACTTGTTTATTGTGCTGAAAGTGATTCACGGTATGTGCCATCAATTTTTTCACTTCCACATGTTGTAGCATTCAGTAGAATGTAACATTATTCATTAGATACAATACAAGTCAAATCCTGCCTCTCTCTCTCTCTCTCTCTCTCTCTTTATCTCTCTCTCAATTTTGGTCACAATAACGCTACATGGCTAAGGAGTGAATATATAGGAAGGGCAAGGAATGGGGGGGAGCCAGGTACCTTCTCCCATTTTGTTTCCTTTTGCCTTCAGCTCAGCCCTAACAGGGTTCTCCAGGCTTTGAACCCCCCCCCCCCCCGGGCCCCCCGCCTTTCTTTTATTTATTTATTTATTTTGTGTATTATATTAATTAATTTTGATTAGAATTCGAATTTAAAATTTTTAATCCGGAATTATGAAAGGAAAATGAGTTAATATTGCAAAATTGGGTTAATTTGTGGTTCAAGTTCGGCCTCAAATGAGTGGGTAAGTTTGAGGCCACAAAATCAATTTAGTCCGACGATTGACTTTCAGAGAGTGTTGTCTCGTTGGGCTTGGGCTCGGTCTTGGGCTCGGTCTTGGGCTCGACCTTGGGCTTAGTGGTTCTGAATGAAACGACTCGCCGTTACACATTAAATTGTAGAGAGGGAGACTAGAAAACAAGCAAGTGGGTGGACCCAAACGCCAGCAAATAAAAAGATGATGCGATAGTCTACATCTCCGCTCCATCATGTTGTTGCTGCAACTTCAACCCACGCTGCAATCCTAGGGTTTTTACCGCTGCTGGATCTGGTACGTTCATTGCCCCTACTCTCTCCCAACAACCAATCAGGTTTATTTATTTTCCTTTTCTTTTCTCTTTCGTCTCTTTGGTGCTGAAAAATAATGAAATTCAAACACTCTGTTTGGTTGCCTAGAAAATAAAATAATAAAAAGAAATGTTTGATGAGAAAATGGGGCTTCTAGTTTCATTCCAATGCCAATCACTCTTTAAGAAATTTTTAGTTAAATTTACATTCAATTCATGCACTTTATGGGAGTAAACAACATTGGTTTTAAAGGGAATTTTATGTTAGTTTCAATTCGGTTAGAATTTGGCGGATTAAGGCTATTCATCAAAATTTCCATATGGCTGGGTTTGATTAATGTTGGGGTTGTGTCTCCCTAATGCGTTTTGTCCCTTTGGTGCTTGCAGCCGTTGGCTGAGATGACCAGCTTCTTGTCTAAATCTGCATTAAGAGAGCATAATGGAGAGTACATCCAATCAAGCGTTTGATTCTGACGAGAGTGAAAGGTTTCTCCAAGTTGGAAACTACAATGAGCACGAATTCGCGGACGACGAGCTTTCCAGAAGTGTTGATTTATGTTTGGTCGAAGACGGCAAGATCCTAGTAGAGCAATCTAGTGACTGTTTGCCTTTCACTGGTGATGATGCTGTTATGGAACCATGCATTGGTATGGAGTTCAAGTCAAGGGACGATGCTCGAGAATTTTATATTGCTTATGGCAGGCGGACTGGCTTTACTGTCCGTATCCATCACAACCGGCGTTCTCGAATAAACAACTTGGTTATTGGTCAGGATTTTGTCTGTTCTAAAGAGGGTTTTCGTGAAAAGAAATATGTATACCGGCAAGATAGGGTTCTTCCTCCACCACCCATAACCCGAGAAGGGTGCCCCGCAATGTTGAGGATGGCTTTAAGAGATGGAGCCAAGTGGGTTGTTACCAAATTTGTTAAAGAGCACAATCACGCATTGATGTCTCCTGGTAAAGTACCTTGGCGAGGATCAGCAAAAAGCTTGGTTAGTGAGGTATGTAATGTTTTGTCTGTTTGAGAATTGATAGAATTCATTGATTGTTTTCACTATTGACCTCATCATCGTGGGAGGTTATTAGTTTGAAATACTATTCTGTTAAGTTAAATATAGTTTCCTGTTGATTGATTGGCTATGTCAAGAACATTGGTTACCAGCTGAGAACACAGGCACGCTAATGACGAAGGGATTGGGAGCATGCTCAAAGGTCTGAAAATAGCACTTTATTATGGGTGTAGCAATGAGAAGGATGATGGATAATCATCTTTCTATATGCAGAACCAGAGGGACAGTCAATATATAGGGCATAGATGGTGTTGAAGTAAATAACCTTCAAATCCTCCAGATATTGTGATGGAACGATGAAAATGATTGTTGAACTTGAATCCCGGCTATTGTACTTTGCCTTGAGCCATGTTGACAATGAGTGTGAGGATAACTTATGACTTGTGCGTATTTTCATTGTAATTTCTTTTCCTACATTTTAATGCTGGTTTCTGCAGGATGAGAAGGATCAGAGAATACAGGAACTGACCATTGAGCTAAACAACGAGAGACAAAGATGTAAACGCCGTTGCGCTGCTTACAAGGAACAGTTGCGCATGGTGCTGGCTTATGTTGAGGAACATACCAGTCACTTGTCAAATAAAGTTCAAGCTATTGTAAATAACGTAAAAGAACTTGAAAGCGAGCAGCGAGTGGATTCAGATTGCAAATATGTCTAAAGCTTGACTTTTTTTCAAAAAATTTTTGTTCTATTTTTCTGTCTGTCTGCTGATCTCGCTAGTTCCCCTGACAAACTTGGATCTTTAGCAATGAATTCCATGCGTATAGATGGATGGAATTATTTAGGCCTTTTGGCTGGTTGAATCATTCAGATGGGGAGAGATAATTTTATTCCCGCTCTTCTTTTATGGATCGGAACGGAAAGCAGGGCGCTGAAGAACTGCCGTTATTAATCTGACACACTAAATGAACAATATCAACGGTTGGGGTCCAAGATTCAAACATGTTCTCCACAAGATGCATCCAAAAGGCTTAGAAAGCTGTGAGACAACTCTGGGCATGAACTGGGAATTTTTCTAGCTCATCCCAGTAAAGGCGAGGTTTTGCCGTCTCCCTATTCTTATGTATCAGAGTCGGTCTCCAACATCCTCAAATGAGGAAGGTGAAAACAATAAGTGAAACGGTAAAAGTAGAGCTCTACTTGGATTCGGTGAAATCGACAAAGGAAATTTTTGTAATTAAAGTTCTCTCCCTTTTGGGTTATATGTTTTCTCCATTTTATTATGCACAGTACATCAATCATTTTGATGTTTCATTACTTAAGATCACACAAATTTTTAAGATTTTGGGTTTTTTTTTTTTTTTTTTTTTCTTAATTTCCTTAAAACGTAAATACATCCATGCATCTACCAAAATTTTAAAATATAAAAAGGCGTACTGATATGAAATCTTTCCAATTGCCCGATTGCCCCTCAACATTCTCCATGTTTCTGACAATCCACCTTTGTCTCAACGGATGATTACACGTTTATAATCATTCAATAATTAATCATAATTAGTGATAAGAACTATAAACGTGAATCAATAATCATGATATTGTCACATAACTTACACCTAATTCTTGTCAAAAGAAATTCAAGTCCAAAAGATATATACTAACGATAAAGATATGAAAACAAAGAAATTAACCAACAGAAATGACATATATTGTATATTCTTTTTGAATAGAAGAAGTGATACAAATTGGGCCTCTTGGAAAAGGCCTCTTTGATTTTGCATTATAATCCAAAATTATCAAAACCAATGAATTAAAATATCCTCTCTAATTAACACCAATTAACCTGATCCTAGAGCGGCAAACCCGCCACCTCTCATCATCTGCTTAAACTCCTTGAAGTTGACCTTGCCATCTCCATCCACGTCTACCTTATTTATCATCTTCTTGCAATCCTCTAGGGTTCTTCCTTGCTTCAGCCCCAAGGAAGACAAAACCGACCTCAATTCTTCGACGGTGATAAACCCATCTCCATTTTGATCAAACACATTGAACGCTTCTCTCATGTCCTCTTCCTCGTCCCTCTCGTCCATTATCGTTTGATACAATGCCCCGAATTCTTCAATATCTACGAACCCGTCTCCGTTCACGTCTATCTTTTCGATCATTTGGATCAAATCTTTGTCGGGTATATAGATACCTAAATTCTGTAGCGAGTCACTCAGCTCCTTCCTCGTAATCTTGCCATCTCCATTCCTATCAAACATTTGGAAAATCCGGCGTAGCTCCGCTGGATCCATACAAGAAAATAGAAAAAGAAACAAACAGATAAACAAAACACTCTATGGCGAAACCTGCAGTCCTAATTTCCAGAACAGGAAAGAGCTATTTCGATGCCAAAGGGGAAATGGGAATTAAGAGGGTGGGTGATGATAAAATCTTGATAAGGTTACATGGGCACAACAGGCTATGGTGGAAGATAAAGACAGGTGCGCATGCAATAAGGAGAAGATCCTCAACGGAAAACTGTTCAGGATAGGAGGTTAGCAACTGGCTATGTAGTTTAAACCGTTGCTTCCCGTTGATAATTACCAGTGGTCATCTCCCTATTGTTGCTTGTTTTTCTTTTTTTTATCCTTAGTGTCCAAAACGCGTAGAGAAGTTTGTTTGAACGAGTCCAACTCACCCAGCGTTGGGACTAACTAAACTTGGTAATCACCTATGGAGGCATTATTTATAAGATAAATAGCATCTGTCTTGTACCCTGCGATGAAAACAAGAAATGCAAGAGAACGTACGCTATAATCCAACTGGAAATGTGAATGTATCAACGCGATAAGTTAGCAAGCCATCTTGTTATTGCTCCGTTGATGGTGTAAGAACGAGCTTTAAAAAATCAAATCGAAGTACACAATCATATTAAGAAAGGCTGCCTAGTTCAGGTCAGAATTATACACGACACAAGTTATTTATTCCTTATTTGGGCTGCGTTTTGATGTGTGGTTATTCAGTTCAACGGACTTGCGAAATCAGAAGACCCTCAAAGTCCAAAAACTGCCAATTTGGGCTGACTTAACATCTAGTTTATTGACTTGTCTGAGGGGGCACACCGGGCGTAGGAACTCAATCAAATAGGTAAAGTCATTGGGGAATCATTGTACTTACTTGGTAATCCCAATAGACTGAGTCCAAGAGTAGACTGCTTTTCCAAGTCATGGGTCACCATTAACACCAGACTCAACATAACCATTATCGTTAAAGTCCAAGAGGCAGATAATCAACCATTCTAAATCTTCAAGAAGTGGTTGTTCAAAAGGAGCCAATAAATTTGTCTCCACGAACTTTCCGTTATAACTACTAAGGAAAATAGGCAAATAATCCATAATGAAACAATCAGCAAAGTTCAACGAGCTCCCAGACCCTGCAACCAAAACAGGGGGAAAAGCCAAGGGGACTACGAATAGGTAAGGTACCAAACACCAAAAAAGACGAGTCATCGATCTCCAAAATTGGACTGGTTAAAATAAATGACTTTATTAACATGCCTATAAAACACGTTGTACGTTAGAGAGTAAAGAAAAAGAAACATAAGCTCAAGGAAAGCAAGGCCGAAACATCCACAGCAATGTGCACAAAAAACTGTGAGCTGGGAAGACCGAGCCGATCCAATTGGAAACAATCTGACCGAAGCATAAAGGGTCCTGATCTCACATCAAAACTGACATATACCCAGTATCATAATTTCATAAACCTCGACACCACCTATTTAGGCTGAAAGCCGAAATCCAGTTAACCAGAACCTTAACTAGTAAAAATAACAATGGGATCATCTTTCGTGAAGGTTTACAACAGAATGTCTATGAGAATATAAATTTGTACAACCAAGAATTGAGTTTGATCACTCTACCAATGCCCAATTTCAAGCGCACAAACAACATGAATACATTGCCAAAACGCAAAATACAACAGTAAATGTTACCCAACCTATGATACGAGCCTTTCATTAACAGAACTCTTCAACTGATTTTGGCCCACCAGGCATGTTTATGGAAACTGAGACGAACCAATTCAGAGATTAATTGCCCATTTGCACTAGAAGACTAATGTTGCTAGATCAGTTATTCGGACAAGATCTTGGATTTCCAATATTCTCACTTAGTTACCTCATTAAAGTTCCACATATGGTTATTGCTAACACAACCAAATATGTACTTACATTGGAAAGAGATGGTGCATCAGAAAATTTGAATCTCTGAGCCTGATCTCTGCGAAGAGGGAAAAGAAGGTTACAATTAGAGCTTTAGCAAAACAGCTAAATGATGGATTATAATAATTAGATAGGCCACTCAAATAAATCATGTTTGCAAGAGTGTTTCTCAAAGAAGAATCGTAAGAATCTGAGTTCATAAAGTGCTATAATCCAGAAGATTCACAAACACAGCTAACAAATCAACCAAGATAAAGTTTCATCGTTAAAGGTCAAGACTAGAATTTTTCCAACTACCCAGAGCAATTTCTATTTAGACTGCAAAGAGAAGAGAAAGCATGTTGCTCTGAGATCTTACTTCTGCAAGGATGATAATTCACCACAATATATAGTATTATCAGGCAAAGGTACTTCAGATTTGTCTGGCTCTGGATTCACTACACTCACATAAACTTCCTGGCCCAGATACCAGGAGTTCAGATTTTCAGCACGGAGATTCCACAAGCCAGAATTATCAAGGTAAACTAAGATGGCAGTCCAAGCTCCAGGAAAGACCTGCAATTAGATGAGAAACAATAGTATCTAAATCTGATTGGCCTTTGATCTGGATGTCTCTTAGACACTAGTTTCTAAAAATAATTGGCCCTTTTGTCTGGCTAAATCTTTGAATTACCACTTTTCTAGTCACTAAAGGAATGTGATGAGAAATCAGAATTGAATATAGCTTTCAGAAACTTCAATTGGAATTCCTTCTTTTACCTTATCTTTTAAATTTTTTTTTGTTCTTTCTTTTACTATTTTTAATTCCAGCTCCCTGACTGCAGTAATGAAGTCTACTCAATTCCTTGGAGACCAGTAAGTTGTCTCTTTTTACTTTCCTTCAAATAACACATAAAATAGATATTTGGAATGACTTATTTCATCAGATATCATCAACAGACATCACAGTTCATGCACCAAATCAACCACAAAACCTGGAAATACTTTCCATTTTGTGTTAAAGGTCATCCTGGTTAGTTCAGATATTTTCCTTGACTCCATTTAAGCAAAGAGAATGTCTTTCATGAAGGTTTCCAAAAGCACAACATATGTTTATCTGTGACTAATTTATTGAAGAAAATATTTCATTTTCTTTTTGATAATATTTTCTTAGGGAAGTCCTCATTTTTCTTTTCCAAATATATGAACAGCATGTGATTTCTGTGGCTTTAGTCTCTCTTATACTCTCTTAGCTTTTAAATTCACAATCTCTTGAGCAGGGAACCATACAAGAGAAATGAAAGCAACACCTGAGTGGAGCAGCGAGCAACACCATCCCATTTGTTGTACGTCCCTCTGCTATTCTCTGTCCACACTCCAAAGTCCATGCTATATTGCACACAAGAAAGTGCAAAATTTAGTTTCAAAATGATTCAGTTCCATTCCTGTGAAATAAAGACAATAAGCATATGAGCAGTGGAGCTCACCCAACAACAAAAAATGCATATCCATCCATATGGTAGGTCTGCACAGTGGTATCATTGTTCTGAAAGATAATTTCTGTGAAACTTTTGAAAGTTCCATTGATTAGAGAAGTATCAACTTTGGGAGGTCTGTCCATCCATTTGTTGGGGAAGTCAAGTTTGTAAACCCCAGGAATTTTGTATTCATGTGCAAGCTTTAGGGGAGTTGAAGGTGTTAAATATGAGATGCCATTCAGACCAGCACGCCACTTCCCATTTATAAGCTCCACAGGTCTGATGAGGATCACATACACATCCGTCACTGTAATCTCACCATAATGGAAAGATCCTTGAGGATTTGGTCGAGCAGCACCAGCAGATATGTTCCATCTGGAAAAGCACCACCATTACAAAAAACTATCAGCAAGCAACCCATCATCTATGAAAATCAAAATCAGTTGCATGGAAATGTTCAAAGAAAATGAAATGGATTGAGAAGCAGATGATAGGCTCCCTGATTTTAATTGGTAATCAGACATCCCTTTACAAGTATCAGTTGACATGAAGTTGAAAAGAGAAACTAGCCACAGATTAAAGAATCAACCAGCAACAATCAATGTTAGACTAAAGGTAAAGCAATTTTTAAACTGCTCAACATTATGCAGGCTAATAATATGTTCAACACAATCCAAAAGATGTATGATTAACCATAACCTTATGGATCTTGCTTGATTCATTGAGAAAGAGGTATCATATTCATTAGGTGGATCAGGAAGAGGACCTGCAGCAGGCCCCTGGGAATTGGAATAGTGCAGTATAGCAACTCCTGAAGCTTTAGACCAAGCAGATGACTTGACATATCGAGGACTGGCAACAATGTAATAGTCACTGCTAGCATTCTGATCCATTGTAACCAAGAATGAGTATGACTGGCCCACATGAATATCCATATTAGCATAGTTCTGCTGAACTGTATATGATCCTTCTGTCTCAACAAGAAGTAAGTTGTGGTTTTGTATTCTGAAATTCAGGCTGGTTGAAATACCCACATTGTGCACACGGAGGCGATATGTCTTGCCTGTTTGAGAATGGAGATAAAGCATAAAGCATTGTCTACAAAAAAGGAGTATAACAGGGTTATGCATGTAAATCTTGTCACAAGAAAATGCTTGACCCACAATTTCAATCTCATAGAAGCAGGCTGTCTTTACAGGGCCTAGTAATGTACTGCTAGACAGATTATAGATCCTAGGTTGAAGGCCAAAAACCTTAAGTGTCTAATTAGTCAATCCCCATAGGATTTCCTGCAGTCATTTTCACATATCCTAAGGAATCAAAGTCTTTGCTGATTATCTAATTAAAACAATGTTGCAGATCTTGCCAACCATCAAAATCATGTATTGGAATCATATGAAATTGGTCGTAAAATGATATAATGAATTGCTCCCAATAAAGTCAATTGACAAACAGAAACAAGAGCATGGTGACCATCAATTATGCATCCCACACCTACCTGCATCAACATTGACTATTTGGTAATTAATGCCTCCTGGAATGAGTGTCTCATCATATCTGTAGGGCCCAAAACCATTAATGAGGATACCATCAGGAACTCCTAGATCTTTCCCATTCTCAACATCCTTCCTCAGTTCCTGCTTCTCCATAAACACTGGTCAACCATGGATAAGGTATAAAGTAGGCCATATTCACCACAAGCAATGAGATGACACCATCTATACTGACCTTATGACTCTTCGTATACCAGTCACTAATAAAGAGAACAATATCTCCATCTGGCACTGCAAACGGTAGGGGTATAACATCTCTATTGTTTATAATAATTCCTCCATATCCACCGGCCGCTCTTTGAAAATTGAGGGAAGGGAAGTAAAAGAAGCTTCCTATCTGGTCTTTGACTTGAAATTGATAGGTCCAATTCCATCCAGCAGGAATTGGACAATTAGTTCCCGAAACACCATCTTGCCAGGAGTTTTTCCTATGTTGTAAGCCATCCCTAAATCGAGGCAAGCAACATTAATATTAGGACCAAATGTCTTTTCTATGACTAGACTTTGTTTCTGACTTTCAAACGGTAAACCTTTTGTTAATTTACCAGGTGAGAAGCAATGGCTCATCGAGTTTGTTCTTGACATTGATTACGAGGTTCCAATTTGTAGTAATATTCAAAATTGGCCCTGGAAATTGCCCGTTGATGCCTATTACCTGTCAAGAGACTCGGAAAAAAAAAAAAAAATCACTGTGCAACTCACCGACACAAGAACACGAAACACACAAAAAAAAAAAAAAAAAAAACTAAAAAACATAAGTCTAACTAAAATTTTATCCCCTTCTTTCAAATAGTCGCGCTGAGTCTAAGCGCAGAAGAAGCAATTTACTTAACAAAAGAGGGCGATAGGAGTTCGTTCTACCATAATCCGAATTTGTAAATTACACATAGAAAGAAGAGCGAGAAGAGAAAGGGCACCTGCTGTCTACCACCAAGTGGAGAGGCCCTGAGATAAGAAACCGTCCAGTCAAAGAACAAGTACGGATCATCAGCCCAAGAGCCCCCAGTTAACAAACACGCCGCGAGTAGATAAAAGAAAGAGACGCGGCGAGAATACTGTGCAGCACAGAGCATCGGATCCCGCTCCTCCTTGCTCTCACCTCTCAGGCTCTCCCCACTACCCCCCTCTATCCTCCGTCTCGGACTCTTAATCTAAGATGCTCGGCTTTGGTAAATCTGGAGAGGGAGAGCGTGAGAATGGGCAGTGAATAAGACGATGAAAGAAACTCACGCCAGTGTGGAAACAGAAGAGAAGGAACCGCATTTTGCGTTGCAGTGCGTACAGATAGATTGGAGGCGCCAGTTCTTTTTCTGAACAGGAATCACTGTGGTCCAACACAAATCGAAAATGTTATGTACACCGAGACATGGCGCCGACAGCGCAAATTTTTGTTTTATTATTATTTTTTAAAAAATAAAAAATATAAAAAAAAATAATGTTTAATATACCATAAATAACCTAAAATATATAATAATTACATGCAAACGCATAATAAGTGTAGTTAAATATTATATATAAATTTTTATATATTTTACTAAATTTTATTACACATCAATTTATAAAAAAAGAAAATTTTAAAAATTAAATTTTTAAATACAGAGCTTACAAAATCTTTCAATATCTTGTATTCCTCACTTTGTCAATGTAATTGGACCGTGCTGTCGGGGAGTGCTGGCCACCGATTCTTCTAGTCCAAACTTTGTCAAGCCGACAACAATAGTGCTAAACGATAATTTTTAATTTTTTTTAAACAAATTCTTGACAATTGACAACCTTTTCTAGTTCGTTACATTACATTATTATATTAGGACAAAAGCTAAGTGGCACCTGAAGGAGTCCTTTCTATTCAGACAAGCAAACATACCCTAATTTTTCTATAAACAATTAAATTATATTATGCTTAGAACAAAATGTGTTTATTTCTTTTTACACTATTGAGTTGACAATAAAGTATAATATTGTTTAATTATCAGAACAAATAATACACGTAGCTGGCCCCACAGCCGTACATGGATTCATTCTCTTTTATTTTATAGTTAACTCAATCATGAGATAAATTAATAAAAATGAAACAATTTGATTGAATTTTTTTTTTTTCCTTGGGAAGCATGTGATTGTTATTTTTTACGCTTCCCGAGAATTAACGGTAGTTTTTCTCTCTACTTTGGAGAAGAGCGAGTGAAATGCTTTTTGGGGGCACAGACGGGGCCCAGGGCGTGGCTGGTGGGTCCAAAAAAGTTGCCCAAATGAATGGAAATGGTTGGCAGAAAAAATGGAAGTGGGCTGGATTTTTTGACCCACAGGCTGCCTTGGGATCCGCCACCTCATCTTTCCATTTTCTTTTATTTTGGACTTCGAATTTTATTTTTCCTCTGTTCTAATAAGAATTGTATTGACACCTGCCCGTTTCGCTTTTCTGAAACATTCCCCGATCTGTTAAGGCCTTTAAGACCATTTTTGGGCTTCAATCAGTAGCAGACCGGAGCAGTCAAGTAATGGGCCCTGTCACGGCCCAAGAATGAAGAAAAGGCGGTGGCACTCCCTTGAAATGGTTGGTGGACTTTATCATATTACAGATCATTTTTTCACGCCACATGATAACTTCTTATTGTTTCAAAAGCCTGCCACATGCGTCACTCATGAAATATTTTAATAATTAAAAACTTAATTTTTTATTTTAAAAATTTAAAATTTTAATTTTAATAATAAGATATAAAATTTTAAAAAATATAAAAAATTATTTTCATTGTATAATTTATTATATAATAAAAGTGCTCATATGATATTCTCTCTCTCTCTCTCTCAGAAGGAACCCATGATTCACATGTACGGATGTTAATGATGCACATTAAGAAAAAGGGGGGGTTGATTGAAGCAAAGACGATGATGATGCTGTTGAACTACTCACAAAAATACAACCATTATTCATAGAAACATGCTTCAAGGTAATAAGTCCACCACTAAATATAAGTGATGCCGGTTGTCTGTTATTTATGTGAAGACAATATCATAATCATACTCACGCCCGCCCAAACATCGCCTTAATCTCTCTCCCATTGATCCCCCCCCTTTTTTTTTTTTATAAATATAATAACTAATTTTACCTGGTATTTCTCAAAGCAAAGTTTTCATCTAACAAAAGTAACCGGAATATTACATGGATGTGACACTTTTAACAAAGAAAATTTCGTAAATTCTCATTAGAAAAGCGAAAATTTAATACATTAAATTCAACTAATCGAGTCATTTGAAAGCATTTGTGTCACATAAAAATAAAAAAATATTTTTTTTTTTTTTAAAAAAGAAGAAAATCTAAGAGTATTCAACGATCCAAATACCTGAAACGTCGACCTGGATAGGACGATGAGTTAACTGCTGACGCATCTATCTATCTATTTAAATGATCGCTGGGGTCGGGATCCAATGTGAAGGGGCACATTTTTTTGTCTTGTGAGGCTTGTGCTGTTTACCGGCTTTTCTCCGTTCTCTAAATTTTTTTATTTCTTTCTTCAGGCTGTTACCAGAGAGGCAGCGGCACGCTTTTTGCACTCGCTGGTCGTGAAAGTTCACGCTTCCCACATGCAGCAATTAGGAGCACGATATATCTTCGTCACGCTCCTCCTGAGCGCGTAAATCTACCGTCCTTTATTTCCTCGTCAAAGTTCAAAAAGACGGTTTGCCCGCACCCACGTGCCAAAACCTCAAAGATTTTTTTTTTTTTGGTCCGGTGGTTTTGCAGCACAGCTACCAATCGGCCCTACGTGGGCCCGCCCCAAATAACACAATCACCGCCGATTAATTTTTTCACTGCTGACGGTGTTCCATTGGGATATCAAAGTACCTACTCCACAAAATCTGACAAAGACAATTTTTATTTATACGATACTTAAATAAGGATTTTAAATAACAAATTTAAAAATTCGTTATGAGGATTGAGTTGAGGAAGATTTTTTTTTTGGGGAGGGGGGAGAATTGACTGGAAAATAATGAGGACCCCACCACATTCACCATCAATAATTGATCATTCTCAGCTTAGAGCTGTGCTCAAGCTGGCTGGCACAAACTGTCTCCTGGTTGCCTCCCCAGCTCTGCTCTGGCTCTTTTTGATTTCTCTACCATTATTTATCAGTCCCTAAAACCCTAACCCTAATTTTACCGCAATGTAAATAATCACACTGCCGAAAAATTGCTTTATTAAATTCATGTTATAAGAAAGCAAACAGCCACAAAATCAAGAAAAGAAAAAAGCCAAAAAGGGAAAAGAAAAAAAGAAAGAAAGAAAGAAAGAAAGAGGGAGAGGAAAAGATGTTTCCTGTAATACCTCTGTTTTGGTTTATTCTCTCTATGGCGTTCTCATTTCCAGGAGATGTTCGTTCAAAACAGGAAGAATCAATCTACCAGGTGCTGAAGGACCACGGGCTGCCAATGGGCCTGCTGCCCAAGGGCGTCAAGGAATTCACCGTCGACGAGGCGGGCCGGTTCGAGGTCCACTTGGATCAGGCCTGCAACGCTAAGTTCGAGAGCGAATTGCACTACGATAGAAACGTTTCAGGGACGCTGAGCTACGGACAGATCGAGAAGCTGGCGGGGATTTCGGCGCAGGAGCTGTTCCTCTGGCTTCCGGTGAGAGGTATTCAGGTGGATGTACCGAGCTCGGGGGTTATATATTTCGACGTCGGCGTTGTTCGCAAGCAGTTTTCGCTCTCCTTGTTCGAAACGCCGAGGGAATGTATGACCGTTCGCGATTGGACGGCAGAGGATTCGGACACTGGGAGGTTTATAGCTCAGGCCATCTCCAAGGTTTTTGCTTCATTTCTATCATTTATAATTACAAGACATAATTTGCACGTATTTACTTTCTTTTATTTTGGTTTTTCCTTTTTCTTTTTAATCCTAGTTCAATTCTCTGTTTTCGTGTGTGCTAAGCCAAGTTTAGTTGAATGAATACTTGAGCAGTGGGAGGGTAAAGAATTTTGCTTTCTGATTCTCTGGGTTTCAGTCAGTTATGCTTGATTTGTTGTCAGGAGATTTTATTACCTCTGAAACCGAGCGTTTGCTTGATCAGAACAAGAAATTTTAGATTGGCTGATGTTATCAAATTATATGTGTTTGATGGTCTACTTTGCCACTTTCTATGCAGAGTCAATCCAGGGAATTGAGATATCGACTTGGTCAGAAAAATTTTGGGAGAAAAGTTGTGTGAAGGATGCCAGATAAAGCCATTTCAGATGTCTATAGCTCAACCAGTGCCTTGAGTTCTGCATTACCTCTTGTAAATTTTTTCCAAAACCCCGCTTTTACGGGTTGAATGCTTCCATCCAGTGTGTTTGCTTTGCGTTCTTTTGCCCGTATAGTACAGAGTATGCAAGTTAGATCAGCCAGTCCCAGCGCCTTGTGGATGTGGTTGAGAGGGAAACTTAGTAAGGCAGTGGTATGAATGGTGATTGGTTAAAATTCCCACAGAAGATAATGTAATACAGGAGCATTCAGTTGAAGTGATTTCAGGTGATAAATAGGAGAAAAGTTCTGTTCATTTGTTGTACTATAGTTATAAAATATGGTTGCCACATCGAGTCACTTTTTGTAGTATAAGTTAGATTTTTGAGGGATGCATACGTTCATGGTATAAAATTTCAAGAATAAAGAATCTGTTACTTATTTCCATCTGTTTCCTTTTATTTTCCCAGTGATTTTTCTTTGCATTTCTTTTCATGGAATACCTGACAACAGACATGATTGTTAATTAGAATGTTGTTTCAGAATTGTAGCTTTTCCCCTTATTTCATATAGAAGAACAGCACAAATCAATGCAGGGGTAATTTGAGTCCTGAAATTTCAGTTGCACATGGAGATTGTTGTATGAGAAGATGTCTAATGAGAATTTCTGTGTACTGATTTAGCAGGATTTTTCTTTTTTTTTTTTTTTGTGGGGGGGGGGGGTCGGATTTTGTATTTTACAGTATTGGGGAAAAGTTGTGGCGTAATTTCTCGCTTCCCGGCTTCAATTGCCTGTTCAAATGGATACCCTTCTAAATTCCATAGCGCACCTCGGAGGCTCTTATTCAAGCGTGCTTATAATGTACTCATCGAAATGCTTCCCATCATTGGATGGAGGGATCTAAAGAAAATGGAGGACTATGCTTCATTATGTCCGAGGAATAGTAAGTGTAACAGAGGGAAATTGTGTGAAGAAATTATTGATTGTTTCTTTGTTATAGTCTTCGTACTTCAAAAAAAGAATCTCAGACACATGGAAAGTGTACACAGTTGCAACCACCACTAACAGGGTTCGAGCAGGACAAAATTGACTAGCTGACTCCTTGCTTGGCAACTTTTGCGTAAGGTATGCTTTGGAAGACGCTGATTACTGATTGGATCCAACATGAATGCAGACGTGCTGGAAAGGGGTTAGATCTGGGAGGGCACATGCAGCATGCTTATATATCCTTAAACATCCCACGTGTGGTAGAAGTATGGTCAGAATTTCGTTGACTGGGATTGCATGTGACAGAGGACCTGTTTTTTGTACTTTTGGTTGGTAGGCACTGTTTTATGTCCGTGAGATAAGACGTGACTATGTGAGTAACATGTAAGCTGTGCCAGCCGCAAATTTATACGAGCCAACCCTTGATCAATGCCAATGAAGGCAAGTTGGTATAGATTAATGTGCGTCGGGTGACAATGCAATAATTTGCAAATCGGCTTCCTTATATATATATATATAGCCCAAAGGATCAGCTGGATTAAACTATGTATGTAGCTTTTGCCAATTGAGGTCAAAATAGATGGCTCTGTGATCTGTGCACAGCTTGACAGTTGAATCTAACATGATGCCGGTACTTGTTTATTTATTTAAGTGGCAAGGTATGCCAGTTTTTTCGGATTGTATCTTTTTGGGCGTTTGTTGGGTAAGGCGGCTCGGTTACTCCCATACCAATGTCCATACTTCCGATAGCCTTCTCAATTGGCTGTCTTACTTTCCGTTCAACATAACTTTTGTTTGCATCGTGCTCTTTTTAGGCATCTAATCATATCACATGATTTGTTATGTAGTGGAAAGGAGGTTTTGCCCATAGATAATGAAGAGTTTCCTGTCATACATTTTCAAGCAAATGGCATCGCGATTCTACATTTTATATCCTCTCACATCCGCGCTGACTCCAAAAGCGGATATTTTGATACTTGTAAAATACAAAGACGGAAGGCTTAAGAAAATATGTAATGTAAATATGATCGGAGAAACTTCCATGCTTCAACGGTTTACAGAGACGTTGGGTAAATGAATATCAAAAATAATAATGGAGAAGTGGACTGCATGATGAAGTTTCGGTACAAATTCGCCATTCCGGCTGACCCGAGTGGCCCAATATCTCTCTTAGTAGGTTCAGGCCGCAGAACACTTGTCGCTGAAGTAATTTCTGAGGAAAGCTGAAACGAAAACTAAAGGAGCCCAACGACAAAGTCCAACGACGTTTCCATATCCACGTTCTTATCTCCAGACTGAACTGACTTTTTATTTTTATTTTTCGCTGAAAATGATGATGATGATTGGGCTGCTTAGATGTTATAAAGCAATAGCTGGATTACATGTGAACCCAGTAGGCCCATCGCCGATGCGCGGAGACATGACGATTGACCCATCTCCAAGCATATGCAGTCGTGTGAAACACTTCGTCGAGGACACGTGGAGTTGGATTCCCTTCCTATGACAATTCGAAGCGCAATTATAGGCTACAAATGTGGATCGAAGAGCACTGTTTGGAGTGGCTACATTTCATGAAAGACCGCCACACAACAGCTAGGACTGAAAGCCCTTTTATTCTTTTCTTTTTCTTTTACGAGTCTATTAGTATTATCATGCACAGCTATTAATCGCTCGGGTACCCACCAGCATTGAGCAAGCGAAATACTACTCCATGAACCAAATCAATATTCTCGGAAACAACCCACTTTAATTGAACTGGATTCTGGCGATGGGTTTCTAAAGTAAAATGCGAGTTGGGAGACCCCCTCAAGAAAGCAACAGGCCGGAAAGCATGCGCGTATATGGATGATTATTTCAGCCGGAAGCCAACCGCCGTCATGCTTTGGAGTTTCGAGTTTCGGTTAGTAGGCTTCCATTGACACATTTCTGTGCTTCTATCTATTTTATGTGATGCCACAATTTTCACTGGTCGCCTTTCTAATGTTTTTGCTGCCTCCAATTGATTAGCATTCGGCGAACTCAATTTTTCCTTTTATATATTGCTCTAGAGCGGTCTAGCCTCTTAAGTTCAGACTATGGGGCCTCAGATTAGTCTTAGATCTCGAGGTCAAATTCTTCAAGTTCATAAGCATCTCTGCAATCATATAAAAAAAACAAAAAAAGTGCATCTGCATCGCTTTTCCTTCATAGTTAGGGTTTCTCAAATTTTCAAGAAATATAGAAACCATTTTTCATGGTCGATTCAGAGAAAAAGAAATCTCCCATCAGGAATCAGAGAAAGCCCTTTATTACGTTATAGATTTAACAAGGAAATTGCTATTTTTCCATCGATGGCTGCATCCACATGTGCACGAATGATCACAGTCCGTAAGAACACTGGCAAATGCAATAAACTACATTGACATGTATCTGTGCAGTTTGAAGAACGGATAGTGGGGTTTTCAAGTTGTACAGCCATCGAAAACAGAAAAGTCGAGCATGGAACGTCTGTTTATCATAGAAAACTTATATATACTACTTTTGATTAGAACGAAAGAGGTACAGGAATGAAGAAGCCAGCATTTTCCTAGGAAATGCGAAACATTATATTAGAAACTATGTTTTGATTGTAAAAGCCTCGAGAAATATTTTATATAGCTACTTCATTATGTTTGACTAGGTAGCAAGACAGATGGAAAATGCACATAGAGACAAATAAAGCTAAACACGGATGCTTTCTAACTGTGTTGGTGATAGGACAAGGAGACTACCTGATAGGATGAATTGATGTTTGTAGACAAGATGTTTTAATTTGGTGCGAAAAGCAGGGTTAGGAGAGATTGAGCACCACCAATTGAGTGCCCTGATCACCAGGTTGGCTGTCCAATCTTTTTCTGTTTTTCTTTTTTGGATATCGACTTCATTAATTGACATGTCAACCATCTAAATCTACTTCTATGAAATAAAGTTAAATCCTAGGTTCCTCTTCTTCCCTCTCTCTCTCTCTCTCTCTCTCTCTCTCTCTCTCTCTCTCTCTAAAGAGATATTAAATTGTAATATCGAGAATTAAGAATCACAAATTCAAACAAAATTGTCTTCAATCAAACAAAAATGAAACTAAAATTAAAATTGCCGACTAAGTTACCAAAACTGACACAAGCGTTTTTCTTCATTCAGCTCAATTCAACTAAAAAGAGAACAAAGAAGAAATCTAGAATAGAACAGTCAAGTAACTAGAAAGGTTAAACTGAAATTTGAAGGTCCTAAGTATCTCTACTGGTAAAAGTTATCCGAGATGATTAGTTAAAAATTCTGCCTCTTTCTCTTATATATTACAGTTTCATACATGTATGTATTAAAAAAAAAAGTTTTAATTTTGGATTATATGCACAAGTACTGTAATTAATCCACCAATTACATGGCGATTTGTCATTATTTGATTTTGAAAAGAACGTACAGAATATCCCAACTGAACAATCTATGATCTTATATGCATTCGTCCCTAGCAATAGAAATTATAGTCCTCTGCCCATGACAAATTTACAAAGTCTAAAAAGAAAATTGTGATTATTGATAAGAATCCATAGGCATGTACATATATAATTAACTTCTCTTTTCAGCGTTCATCTACTTTTTATGTTGCTGATTGTACAATTTCCGTATTATTCACCTGGAGAATCCGAATTCCTCTATGTTTTTTCATTCTATTTTATCTGCTTCTCTTTTTAGTTTGCACATATTAGCATCTATATATATATATATATATTTTTCTGTATGTGTTTTTGATTGGTGTTTTGTTTCTCATTTACTAGTGCTTATATATTGATATTTTATCACGTAGCAGAAAATACAAAAAGTCTATGATTGTTCTCACGAGAGATACCCACATCAAGAAGATAAACGGTTATGCCATTATTCCTTTAAAGGAAAAAAGAAAGACGAAAAAAACTAATTTGGAACCCCAGAGGCAAGGGTCAGGTTGGCCAAAAGAATTCCTCTCAAATTGGGCTAAATTCATGCTTCTAGAGCAGAAATAATTTGTAGGGAATCAGGTGCGTATGATTTCGGTGGGAATGGGGCATCAATGGATGGGTTAATGAAAGGAATTGTAGAAGTTTTGAAGACGATTTGCAATCTGTATTGATGAAGGAGGTATCGGAGCGCCCTGATGCTATAATTCTTAGTTTGTGGTGTACAGAATGTGTTCGAAGTTGCAAGTAAGGTTTGATTAGGATACAAAGGACCACCATATATAGGAATATTTAGTCCGTGAAATAATATATTAATTGCAATTATTGGTGAGCGGTGAGCTTTAACGTGCCTGTTTGATATCCTATAATCGAATGCAAATGTGAAGCAGCAGTTAACTTTAGTTGTTTAGAAAATTCACTTCTGGCTTCAAGTTCTGTGGAACTAGGGATTGGGGATTCATGATCTAATTATCCAGTATTATATGTTTCTTTGTATAATGTTGCCTTTAATATTGCGAGCATTGGATTTAGTGCATGCAAAATTGTTTTATGGTGTTTGTAATGTATATTTGGGATTCTAAAAATTGAATTGAAAACTAGAGTAGGCCTATCATCTTGGATCATTAACTATGTTTTTGTCATGTAAATCTCTAAATTTCGTTTTAGTTGGTCAATAAAAAGCAAGACTCTAATCCGCAAGAGAAACAAATATGAGAATGGAAGTTGGGGGGGGGGGGAGGAGGGGAAGCGGGGTAAAGGAACGATTCGGTCAGCACTTTTCAAGCAACTGGGTGACAACCCTAAAACGTTTGAGAATCAGAGAAATGTGCGCCGGTCATGTGGATTTTCACGAGGGAAGAAAGCATAATTATGAGTTAGCTGGACCCATCTGCCTCTACTAACAGATACCCTTTTTCTCCGATGAAAGAAAGAGAGTGCAAAGTTCAAGGTTTTCCTTAAATCACTCTAATCTGTTGCTAAGAACTCTGGAGACTCTCATCCCCTCTTGGAAATTGTGGGAAAACGGGCAGAAAATCATGCGCCCAGTCTTACCATCATTATAGATCTTGAATTCCATAAAGACCTGCAACACTTTCAGTGCTTCTCACAATAAAAGGGGAAGGAGTGAAGGGGTGTAAATCCAAGCCAAGCTAATAGCAAAAAGCAGTAACAAATTGGACTATTAATTAATTAGGGAGTAATAGTAATAGTAAGGTATAAGGAAGAATATATATATATATAAATTACACAACAGATATCCATATTCACAGACAATAGAGTTTGCTCAGGGCCTTGCACCTTTTAAAATATTAGAAAAAAACTTAGTGGTAGTAGAGTGGGAGTAACGCTATGGATACATGATACATCCTCTCGAGCCGTAGTCAAATCCTAAATTATTTTGTAAAACAGAGACACCGATTTAAAAAAAAAAAAAAAAAAAAAGAAGCAAAATTAAATTATTTTCCTAGACATTTTATTTAATTACCACGGCACGATCGCCTCCTTTTTCTTTCTTCTCCATTTTCTCTCCCGTCCCCTTCTACTTGTTTCTATTTTTTACATGTACTTATGGAAAGCGTGCATTCTTCTCTCAAGTGGAGCAGAAATCAGCTATGCTTCTCATCACCTTTACCTGGGACTTAAGGCACTTTACGTAATGTGCAGCCTCCTCGAATAAACGGCATAAATCCATAGCTTCGCCGCCGGGCACGAGCCTTCTAAGCTCTTTGGCCTGAGCAAACCCATCTTCCTGACTGCCATTCTTCTTCTTCTTTGCATCAACCTTCGTCATCGCGAATTTTTTATTGATTTTGTTTCTTCTTCTACTCGCTAAAGCACCACCCCTCCGGTTTCGAATCCTGCAAAGCATTGCCCGGCTCCAGGCTCTCCTCGACCCAACAGCAAAGGCCAGGGATTTATCGGCCGCAGTTTTAATCCTATGGTATCTTTGAAAGATCTCTCTAGGACTACCGCTTGAAGATGAAGTAGTGGGTCTTTGCCTCCCTATCCTTGCCAAAGCCCGAAGAAACTTCCAAGCAAACCTTGATTTGATCGAACCGAGGTTTAGAGGCAAGTTCTGAGGATTCATGGAGGCCAGAAGTATAAACTGAATATTTCTGGTCGAAATTTAGGGTTTCTGGGGATAGTTGAGTGCCTATGCAGACTTATAACTAACTGTGGTGCTCTTTGCTTCGCCTTTTTCAAGGATAGATATATGGACCCCCAAAAAAAAAAAACAAAAGAGCCGCTTGGGTCTAGAATTAGATTTGTTTCTGACACAAGGGGCCTCTCTTGTTCAGAGATGATCAGAAGGACAAAGGAGAACTTAGTTCTGACTTCTCTGACACAGAATCTATAATATAACACCAACCAAGAAAACCAGAGGGAAAGAGAGAGAAAGAGAGAGGGGTGGGCAGGCTAATTCCAGCAGGAAAACGGGTGAAAGGAATCAATGGGAGAGAGAAATAAGGGATTGAGAATGGGAGGTCTAAAGAGGAAGGAAAGAGCCTTGGGGAATCAAAAGCTTTTTATTTTCCTTTTGATAATAATAATATTATTATAGTAATAATTATTTTAAAAAAAGGAATTATACGTTTCATCTCTCATTTTCAGTAGGGAGGGTTTTTGGCGATGGAAAAGGGGGCTTTGTGGGCCTGCAAGAGTCCAACCACCATATGATCGCACATGGTTCCGTTTTCCCACATGGGTCCTCCCCCATTTTCTCTCTCCCCAGTCCCCACACTGCGTTCCGTTCTCTCCTTCCTCTCTCTTTTTTTTTAGGTTACGTGCAAACGGGCCTTATCTTGGCAAGTTGTTTTTGTTTTCGTTTTTTGTTTTTTGTTTTTTTTTGTTTTTTTTTTTTTTTGTTGTTGAGCCTTATTTCGTTTTATAATATTCTTCAAATTGACATCATTCGAATGTCGCCTCCTTTTGGTCGATTTACCAGGTGTTATTAACAAACTGCGCGTGCCTGTGTGGCGATGGCGATGGCGATAGGTGGTTGCTAGGCGGCGAGAGGCTATTATTGATCATAACCCACATGGATGGTACAGTCGGCAGTCTCCTAAAACAGTTTATTGAAACGACAGCGTTTAATATTATCTCCTCTGCCATCCATTCCCTAACCTGGTCGTCTAATGTTGAAGAATGAAGACGAGAGACTGTCCTGTCCTCCATTGCTGTGACAGGCCTACTAAAATGGTTGTCAATGAATAGTGGCACTCCATAATTGGGTGTCAATGATGAGGTATGCAATGCTATTAATGTAGGCATCTTCCTTTTCGTTATTAATTTTAACTGACATCTCCGTTAATTACCTGGAACCATAAATTAATTTATATGTACCCCACTAATCATGCATTTTCCGTTTTATAAAAGGTGTGCAATACTGCCTCCGGTTGATAGCAGAGGCGAAAAATTATCCATGTTTTCAAATCAAATGTGATATTTTCGAAATTTTATAGGCTTCCACAATGCTAAATACCAAATCTATGCTTGTTTTAAGCGACATTTCAACTACTGTGTGTACACATATGTAATGCTCAGTCCCCAATTACCAGTCAGCCGAAGCGATATCATTAATTATTTACTTCATTGGGGGGAGGAGTAGCCCTCTTTCCATGGGAACACAGAGACTCAAGTGGCATGCGTTAGGAAGAGATTGACATAAATTTGAAATCCAAATTTCAGTTCATGACAGCTTGGAGAATAATAAAGCTTTTTAAGTCCCCTCATTTAGTTTTATTATAGTACTCTTCTTCAACCATACCCACTTGAGTTTTATCACCTTTTTGCATCACATGCACATAACCTGTCTTTATTAATTGGAGAGAGAAAGATATAATAATACATGGTGGAAGTGCTTGCTATATTATAAAGGAAGGAAAACGATGGGTAGGGATAGGGATTCGAAGGGAAATGAGAGGAGAAAAGGAAATTATTAAACGAGGAAACAAAGGGTAAGGAATTTTCCAAAACAATGGTTTATGGCTCGTCTGTCTGTTATTCCTGTGTGGGGCGAGTAATTTTGTACGCTTCCATTAATTCTTAACCGGAATTGACACATTTTTGTAATTTTCTTGATAGATGAAAGACGGGAATTAAACCCCAACACTTTGGTCTCAAGTTTGTTTCGATTTTTTTGTCATTAGGTTAAAGCTCTAGTCCTAAAATATTTTGTAATTATGACATGTGCCATATCAAAATTCACTTGTAAGTTTGGAAGAAGAGACCCGTATAAGAAACAAAAAGCAGTCAACGCTATGTGATAAAGTCAACAAAGAAATTATTTTTTTTTTTTAGAGGTGAAATGTGTACCTTCAGCCTAGAACTCTCAGTCTTATGGACTCAACTGTAACCATGGAATCAAAGTTTCAGTCCCGTCAATTAATGAAAATATCAGTCGAGTTTACTCTAACAAAAGTGGAGAGCCACTTGGTGGTATCTGATTGGCCTAAAC
Organism: Rhizophora mangle; assembly: GCA_037832345.1. Taxonomy (NCBI): domain Eukaryota; kingdom Viridiplantae; phylum Streptophyta; class Magnoliopsida; order Malpighiales; family Rhizophoraceae; genus Rhizophora; species Rhizophora mangle. The sequence continues at coordinate 374,627 of JBAPLJ010001937.1, read as the reverse complement.
TTTTATTAGACTAGGAAATGCTAGAGGTCCGAGAAAATTGCGCCTCAGCTAAAATCCCCTACGGATGACACATTCTCCAGCTAGCCAGCATCTTTCCACTATTCAATTTATAAAAATTATAATATTTTGTGTTTCTTGTTTAGATATTTTAGGTAGAACCATCAAAATTAAGAACCAATTACTGTTGTTCTCCAGATATTTTGTGCGAAAATCATTTTAAAAGGGAAAACAATACAAAGTGACAGGTATGCCAAGTGGTCCTACTTAGTTGGCATCCGACTCGGCAAGAGGTGTCATGCTTACTGAAAACGAGCTTCTGTTTTGCCATTCATGCTTATAGAGAATGTTAATTAACCTAACAAGCAATGCTTTTGTCGTCGTCTCAAGAATCTTGGGGCTGACTCGCAGGTAGTTCTAGGCTAAGTACGTGTGAGCAGGGGGAGGTTTAGGGGATGCTGGTTGCTGTGTGCGGTTTCATTCTTTTTTTTTGGTCCTAAGGGTGGCTATATGCCTTTAAAAAAAAAAAAAAAAAAAAAAAAAATATTAAGGGGCATCAGTTGTGGCCACTGCACCCATACATATCCTGATTCAAGGTGAGCTGAATCATTACCGGCAAACCCTGGAGAGTATGGAGAGTCAGTAGCACTGAGAGAGCAAATCTAGTAAGAACATCAGCTGCTTGTTTCCTGCCAGTTGCTGTGTCCGTTTGATAAGAGGCTGTGATGCAATGAGTGGGGTTGCTTTGGGCTGATTGCGCTATTGGGTTGTGTATCTCTGGTTTGGGTTGGTGGTGGTATCTGATGGGTGATGTTTGCGGGAAAGGCCGGCTTCGGTTAGTTCGGGGCTTTGGGCTAACGCCTCACCAAACTGTGCCAGCCCGGCAAGAAAATAGGCGGAGTCCCCTTGGGCCCACTACGAATAAATTGAAGAAATGAAAGAAAAAAAGGGTGATTGGTGAATCCTGTAAAAATCGGACGAGAAATGTTCATAAAACCCATTGTTGCAGTCTCTCTCCACCGGGGGCTCCCAGTGCATGTTGTAGATTAACCAATATATTTCACTTTTTCTCCGAAGACGTCTAGTTCAAACCCACAGAGTAGAGAGCATTAAGCTAAAAAGGCGTCTAACTAACTGCTCTATTGGACAGATTCAAAGATCGTTTGCAACAGTTGAGAGAGCAAACAAACGAACACTATAGAGAATACAAATTAAAAGTGCGGAGACCATCAGACAACATCAGCCTTGGTTTAAGAAAACAAAGCGGAGAGAAAAACAAAGTAGCCGGTGTAGAATCTCCTACTCCTTTAAAAACTTGGCTGCTTAAAGTCAAAAAAAATTCTGAAAATCTCAAAATTTTCTTCCCAGAATTGCCTTTTTAAGTGTGTGTGTGTGTGTGTGTGTGTGGTGCACGTGTGAGAGAGAGAGAGAGAGAGAGAGAGAGAGAGAGAGGAAGTAGAGAAAGTCAGAAGGGCAATTATCAATTGAAGGGCAGAAGTGACCGGAGTGACCGGTTCACCTCCTTTGAGTTCTTGGGTCCTCTCTCTTCCGACTTGGAAACCCGATTTGTCGTTCTCGTAGCCCCCCACCCACTCCAACTCCAACATTTTTTGTGTTTTTTGTAAAAATAAATTTACGCCGTCTGTGGGAATCGAACCCACGACCACACGGTTAAAAGCCGTGCGCTCTACCGGCTGAGCTAAGACGGCATCTGTGTTTAATTTTCGTTTCAATAAGCTTCATTATATGGTAACTTTTTTTGGGTCCATATAAAACATTGACTCGCCCGCCAGAGCTCCTAAATCTTTAGTCATTTGATTTAATTTTAAGTCTATGATTATTTGTTTAAATAATTTTTTCCACATTTTGACTTAGCGGTACACCAGCTCCCCTCTATTCACTGATTTTATTTTAAGTCCGCGGTTACTGGCTCTAATAATTTCCTTTTCGACTAAATAGTCTGGGATGAGTACCTTGCTTCAAATATATCTATCCGAGCAGTCTTTATCACTCCTCCAGTTAAAGGTAAATGAATCCCTAATAAGTAATAAGCGACTACATCATTTGCAAAACGACATAATATGCAGAGAATAACACTCATCGAGCTCAGCAAACAATCATCAGGATTTTCTTTTTTTTTTAAATCTCCTTTGCCCTGGTTGACTCGTCAAATATGTAATGTCAATAAATAACTCGACCAACCCTTAGTCGGACGGCCTTGTCATAAATGTTGTTTAGGCAACCAATGCAACTTGTGCTTTCCATGAAATGTTTACCATGTTTACCCAAATAAAATAATAATAATAATAATAATAATAATAAATAATTGTCACTTTTATTTAAAATTTAATTTAAGATCCCATAGCTTCACTTCACTCGATTAAATCGGTCCATGTAATAAAACCCAATTTCATCGAAAAAAGAAAAAGTAATAATTCTTACAGAAAAAAAGCTTAACGCTGTTAGCACACAACCAGCGATGTATGAAACGGTCGTTACAACAAAGTAAGTGCATTTCTTTCTTTTCTGTCATTGTTTGCTTGGAAATGGCCTGGATGAAGTTAAAATTGCCTTTGCATGCCACGTACGCCAAGGACATTCTGGTAATAGAATATGGAGCTGATAGGAGAAGCGAGCGCATCGCAGTTTTAAAATGGCAAAATCAGTAAATTAAGCAAGCTCGAGTGGCAATTGTACTGTACCAGTAATTTTATCGTCTTAAGGCACACAAGAAATGGTTCCTCTCCCCACACACGCCATCATTGTTTATCCATTTCTTATGACTTTCTCTCTCATGGGTTTTGGCTTTTTCTCTCTCTAAACGACTTCTGTTGCTCTCTCTCTCTCTCTCATTCAAAATATCTCTCAAAAATCGTCAATGGCGCAGCTGGAAGACAAGAGCGGAGGCTCGCAGAACGCTGACGTCGAGGTGGCTTTCACCGCCGTGAAGCCGCAGCTGTTCGTGGAGGCTCCCAAGGCGAGCGACGCCGTGCAGTTCTACAAGACTGCCTTTGGTGCCGTGGAGACAGGCCGTATCACTCAGCCAAAGCGGAAGGCCGACCAGGAACTCCCTCATGTCGTCTCTGCTCAGCTCCAGCTCGCTGGCTGCACCATTATCGTCGCTGACCTCGCTGACGACTCTCCTACGTATGCTTCTCTCTCTCTCTCTCTCTCTCTCTCTCTCTCTCTCTCTCTCACACACACACACACACACACACACACACACACAGAGGCCCAAGCGCGCTTACTAGCTGCAAAATTTATGGTGCATACGTGCTTCTGTTTTCTCAGATCTATGAATATTGGAGGTACGATATGCCTTTTTTGTTGTTAGTTGGTTGTTTTTGACGGCTTTAATTAAATTTTTTCGCTATATATTTTGTAAATGTAGTGGATGCTATTCTTGTGGTTGTCAGCGCGATAATAATTGTCTGGTTTTGTTTTCCATTGATTTTTGCGCAGCCGTTTCGGTTCTTGACTGTCGCTCGTTTAGTCTCTCTGTTCTTGTCAAACAAAGCCTGTTTAGTATATGTATGTTTTTTTTCGTTCGTTTTCCTTTTGGCGTTGAATCTCCACGGTTCTACTTTGCTTTCTTTGCTTTGAGACTTGTTTGTTTCTGTTTCTCCGGGCTTTGGGGCCATATTTTGACCTTATTTGATTTGCATGTTTTTGCGGGTTCGGTTGTGATTATTGTTCGTTGCTAGTGGTCCTACATGGTCCCTTTTTGACATTTTCGGGTGAAATTCCATTTACTTCCTCGGTGTATTTAGTATCTGTTCCATTCCCCCTTCGCGATTTGCCTATCGAGACACCGTCGTTGATCTTTTTTCATATGGATGGGCATTGATTCCCGTGATTGTTTGACTGAGTTTGACCAGAGTGAAGACTGATGTGGCTGAAATCACTCTCTGCTTGGAGACCGAAGACGTCGAGGGTGCCATCTCCAAGGCGGTGGCCGCCGGAGCTGTTGCAGAGGGCGAAATCACTGACGGAGGGGGCGCTTGCGGGGGCGCGTGCTTTGGTTGCGAGCGCGTGGGCCAGGTCAAGGATCCTTATGGTTTTGTCTGGTTCATTTGCTCCCCAGCCAAAAAGTGCTGCGCCGTTGCGGAGACCTAGACTAGAAGAGGCCGCCGGATCTGATCTGAAACTGATCTTTCATTAACTTGAACCTGATCTTTTTTAGCATCGTGGAAACTCTGCAAGTTTTCTTTTTCTGTTAAAATGAAGTGCTGGGACCCTAGTATCGGGAAAGGTCTCCAGCTCCTAGGATTTTAGGCGACGGATAGGCTTAGGCCCTAGAATCAGAAATATCACCGTGATGATGATGACGAAGACGATGATGATGATGGTTGGGCTATCTTTGCGACAACTACTACTGGCATGGAAATTATTGACTTCTAATTTCTATTGTCATATTGACCATCTTATTGCTATACTGCTATATGATCTTGTTAATTTTTCGTATTTATCATGACATGCTTTATCGTGGTCGTTAATGGCGCTGAGGCGGTTGTAATAGCCGAATGGGCCGGAAGTTGCCGAGTTGCCCTGCAGTCTCGCACACGAACTTGATCATTAGGAGGGTGCTGATGACGACTTTTTTTTGAAAAAAAAAATTCTATGCGATATAGAATCTAGTGTGATACGGGATATCGTGGAGCAGTCTGATTTGTCCATACCATTTTTCAAAAGCAGCGGCTCGGTTAAGACGCTGGGAGGATAAAGGATAGCATTATACTGTAAAATTTGGATTGACCCATTAACGTGGAAGGAGAGCAGCAAGGTCTTAGGCAATGGGGCAGTGGAAATGTGTGGTCCCAAAGTGTATGGCCCAGACCCTGTTGGTTTCGTGACTGGCTACGCGTGCAGCGGGATGTTGGGAGTTGAGTCCTTTGTAATTTCTCAATTCTCGTGCATGCTACCATTTAACGTTTGTTGTGGTCTTGGAAAATTTAATGCTCCTCATCCCCGGTAAGCAACCGTTGTCTATCCAAACGAGTACTTTTGAATAGGACATACTAAAGATGCAAATGCAATATTCTCCATTTTCAAGGTTTTTCTCAGATGAGATGATGATGGGATAATGGCCTGAGGGTCTGTTATCAAAAGCTTTTTGCGAAGGCCAGTTATAAAAAATCATTGGGAATGGAACGCCGACACAAGTAGGGCTGAAATTGGATTCGGAAGAAGGTGAGAATCGGGCAATTGGATCATACGGCTGTCCTTCACGGCATCACCTTGAGACAGACCCGTAAAGGCAATAATCAGTTGCTACAATGTTACAATGTGATTTTTCGACTCCAACGACAAACTGCTAAATGGGCGTTTGAGTCCTCTCTGGTGCAAGAATATTTCAAAACATTGGATATACAGTGGATTTATCTCTTTGACAACAACAATCACAAATATTACACCGGGAGCACCAGACTTGAGGTAATTTCCGATGCCGAAATGAGGGTGGTTCTTAGCCAACATTGTTTTCTCAGTGTCTGCAAGCCACGGACCCGAAAGATGAAATCGGCCAATTGATTGGTCTGATTAAAGCCTTCCGTATGATATAAATTCGAGCCAAAAATAGAATTCTCTGAAGTCTAACCTTTCCCATTTGAGAAAACCATAAAAATATTCATTTTATTCCCAAGTGCCATTTCTACCCATAATTTGGAGCTGCCTGATTTTCTTTCTTTTTTTTTTTTTAAAAAAAAATATTTATCGAGTCATGAGTTACTCAATTAAAGTAATTTTTTTTATTTTCATAGATTTCACACCTCTATTAAAATTAAAATTAAAATTAAAATTAATAATTTCTAGATAAAAGTTTAAATTCATAATTACTTAAATTTTCTTAAAAAATAATACACACACACACACACAACGGCGTTGGTTCCTCTTACAGTGAGTGGTGAATATTAGGCCGACTACGAGTAGTTGTGGCCATTATACGGCAGCTCCAGTCCTGGGTCATATGACCCCCTCAGGGTGGCCCAATATAGTCAATTCGCAACCGCGACCAACTCGCGAGAGCCTACAAAGTATGTGTCTCCTGAGTAACTCTTCGTACGTCTTTGGAAGGAGGAAGTTGGAAAATACACAGAATTGTTTCCAGTCATAACAATCTAATCATCAATCATTGATTTCTCTCTGCATGCACTACCACTAGCTATGGCCGTTTTTAATTTTGACTATTTGCCCCACTTAAACAGATCAGTATACCCAAGTAAAACAGATCTATGCATTGGTCAAAGGACCAGTAAAACTGACGTCTCATGTATAGGTTGCATTTGCCAGGCAAATCGATGGCAAGGTCAGGATCAATTCCAAGACTGGGCAACATTGGCGAATTCCTATAAGAACACGGGCATGCTAAGTCAGCCCCTGAAAGAGCCTTGCAGCATTCTGGTGGTGGTGGGTCAACCGGGTTAGGTTTTGTCACAGATGGCTTGCAAGCCAGAAGCCCCATCTCCACTCATGTCACAAAAGCTCAATGCGCTTGAGCCCTCAAACAAAGCAACCATCAGCAACACCAACAACAACATCAGCCCTCTTGTATTAGTCATCTCCGTCATCACGGATTCCAGCTATCCAAAGTTTTTTCCTTTCTTCTGCTTTTTTTTTCTTTTTTTTAACTTTCTATATGTCTGCGCTGCTACTGTGTCTCTCCTTTTATATAGAGCCAGAGTTATAATAAGAACCACGAGTTTTAATAAGGACCTGTGAATAAGAATTGGCAGGATTCAAAGTCACGGGGCCTGCTTTTCCCATTCTTCAGCATTGCATCGACTGATTTGTTTTCTTCTCGTGTGCAATAATGCAATGATAAAATGTCGTGGATGGATAGGAAGGAATAATACGGTCTTTCTTCTAGTTAAAATTTCATCGAAACATGATGCATTCTTCTGACATTATATATGTAACCGATAGATATATGTGCATGTAAACGAATTAAATTTCTTCCTATTTTTTTATTAAAAAGAAGAAGAAGAAGAAGAAGAAGAATTGCATATGAATGGATGTTAAACCATCTTTGGAAGGCATTTGGTGTTAGATAATTTTGAAAAGAGGCAGTTCATCCTGAAAGATGAACAGCTGCCTTGAAGTTCCCCATTAAGCTCTCCTAATTTAATAAGTTGAAGAAAGATTCGTACGTGGCATCATAGAGGGTACGGGTGGTTTTAACCGGCTTGTGGCTATGAAAGTTGAGAGGTTTTCCTCTGGGATTATATACTTTTGTGCGGTTGCCTTGTAGTTGGCTGGCGCCCCCATTTCGTTGGAAAAGAGTAAGAGAACACTTGCAAAAGGTCAAAAAGTTGCAAGGTTGATCATCTCATCAGCGCACTGTTTAAGTTACGAATATAGTAGAGTAGTTTGGAGTTATTTTTCAGATATTTTTATGTAATTAAAATCTGTTGAATTTTAAATATTTTTTGTGACTGAAAGCCAATTTATCCTTCAGGTGAGATTTCTCCAACTAATGCTGCCCTTTGCACTAAAATACAAATCTAGATATTGAAAAGGAAATGATAGATCATCAATTGGGTCCCTTATGCTACCCATCATTTCATCTTGGCTGTATCATTCCACAACATTGCTACCCCATACAACACTTGTGTATCAAGAACTCTCGGGCGGCATCAAGAAACCCCCATCAGAGAAATCGTATATGCCGTAAGCAAAGTTACAAATCACTTCACTAGAGAACCTTGAATAAGCGACTGATCACCAATCCTCCACTGAGCACCCACACCACTACTCTTTGCATCCTCGTCCAAAATCATCAGGGGTCCTGCATAATTCCTCTTGCCTTCCAAGTTGTGCAAATCTGTCCAGTGGATTGATGTCACGTGGACTAGAATCAATCCAACTCTTAAGTATTCATTGATGGAGGAATCAGCGTTAATTGTCTTTGCTTTGCCTCTCCCTTATTTTTATGCACATTGTAATACTTTTAGTAAGTTATCCCCCAGGTTTAGATTTGGAAGTTAATTGATCTAGATTTATCCTTTTCTCTTTTTTTTTTTTTTAATTTTCATGAGTAATTGATATAGGGTGAATGAACAGTGCTGGAATTGACAAAAAAAATTTTATATTGTTTAACCGATGATAATATATAGTTTAAGTCAAAATCACCAAGCGAAAATTAGAAAGCAGTTTCAGCATTTGGTTTGTAACTTTTACTTCTGTATCTGTCAAGTTTTGTGCGAGCACATAGGAGCAGAGGGCCCCCTGCTGCCTTGCGTTATTTCTCGTGTCCTGTCTCAACCATTTAGCCAAAATTTGTCTTCATTTCTCCTACCATTTCTCTTTTAATTTGCTTTGCTTAGCTACCTCTCTCCATGGCTTCCACCCCAGCTCCTCTCTTTCTCTTGCACCCTTGTTGGAAAATAGTTCATTAATTGGATACGTAACTTTTGTTTAGAAAAATTTTTGGAGATTTATTATTTATCCGATTTACTTCATAATTATATAATTAATGCATATACCTGAAACTTGAGATTATGACCTACTATTTACATTTTCCAGTTGTAAGTCTTGCATATTGATACGAAATTGAGCAGCGTTTCATTGTTTGAAACAGAAAATATTTAATCAAGCAAGTTTTGTGGACGTATAATCTTGCTGCTACCTGCTCTTCAAGGCATGGTTGTGTCTTGTGTCTTCCAGGACGATGCCACACATGTCAAAGAGGTGACCCTAGAGTCGATGCAGGAATCTCCCATCATTGAGGAGAAAACGCCCACAATCGAAGAAGCGGAGGGGGTTGTGCATGACGAGGAAGAGGATGAAGAATGAGAGGAGAAAAATCGGAGAGGGGGAGGCTAAGATACTATTGAACTGAGTGAAGAAGAAGCCGAGCAGGCAGAGGTGCTTTTGACAGGGAATTTATTTTCCTGGACCCTCTCGGGCCCCCCCCCCCCCCAAGACGCTACATTTTCCAAATGATTTAGCTGGAGCTCTTCGAGGCCCAACATGGTATGGACAACACATGGCTGGCCCGAACAGGCACAAGACAATTGAAGACATCAAAGTCCAACCTACAGGTATATTTTTTTAAAACCTACAATAAGTGGCGAATTGAGCATCCGACAATTCAATTAGGTGAGACTTCGAATTTACTTATCAAAAGTATTTTTAACTCTTTTCAATTCGAATTTACTCTCCACACACGCACCCCCCCCCTCCAAAAAAGAAATCCTGTTTTGAGCGATTCGTTCCGTCCCTTCGTTGTTTTACACGTATACATAGAAAATACCCTCGGTTTCATTTTCAGTTTGGATACCATGTCATAACTATTTCTGCTGCTGAGCTGCACAACTCGGAACTTTCTCAGCCAGCACTTTCCATGATTTTTCTGTACGTTCGGTTCTGGTTTATCAATTGTTGTTGCATATTATCCTGAATTCCGGAACTAAAACTGTGTTCTTTTCCTAAATTTGTAAATATATCATAGTATCATGTAAAAGAATTCCCCAATCAATGGAAATTTCAGTGTTTTTTTTAATACTTTTCCCAGTTATAAGTAAATTAGGTAACCATATCCTTGTCTGGTTTATCGTTCTTTTTCGCTGTGGTGGGGTTGATGGGGAGTGGGATTCAAAGTGATGACCTTTTTCAGTAGCGGTAAAACCGAGGCCCATGAATATGGCTATGTTCCCAATCACCATTCACCAAACGATTTTTTAGTTCTTTAGTACACGTGTATTCTTAAACACATTGAAATGGACAACCATTTTCAGGCTTAGGAGGTGGAAAGGCCCGCGAAGTCACGCAGAGAAATTGGCAAAGAAGACGTCGGGGAGGAATATGACCGAAAGCAAACCTTGCGCAGCCCCCAAAAAGATCTGCATATGCTCTCCAACCAGTCATGTTGGCTCCTCTAGGACCCATCTCCACCGAACCAGCTTGGTACCAAATCCGCCATGCACTTTAGAAGCCTGTGGTGATATAGGAAACGGTGCAGAGTTTGACTCCATGAAATGCAAATATTTTGATTGTGAACCTCAGTTGTTGAAGTTCGGTGAAGCTGGGCTCTGCTCGCCAATCTAATTGACTTTTTGATCTGTGCAAATGACCAGAGCTTACATGTTCTATGTAACGTTTCATCATCGATTTTTCAGTCCACATTTAATTTTATTTTCCCTATAATACAAACTCTCATGACCCAAATGCCTTCTTCAAATGCTTATAGTGGATCAAGCTGTACATGTTACACCCCTATTACGAACGGAAGACAGGCAAGATAAAGAGCATTTTTCTTTTGCTTTTTGATAGGTAGCTGAGTGAAGAGCATTTCACACGTACCGTGTTTTCCATTTTATGGCTACAAAGGCAACAGACGTTGCAGGAACAAGCATTGCCAGATTAAAATACAAAAGAATCACGTGAGAGGTGGGACTCCTTTCCACCACAGAGCCCTTTTTCAAAGGACTCGTGCATCCATTTAAAACATCAGTCTCAATGTTTAATTTCTTTGAAAACCCATCAGAAATTAATGAGAAGTTCTTTTTATGCTTTTTCGTACCTTCGCGCCTTTCCGACAAAACCCCTGTTTGGCCGGTTTTCTCGTGCCGTCAAATTTGAAAATAAAGGGATAAATACGAAATTACCATTTAATAAATAGACATATAAAAACAGAGAGGACCTTTATTTGGTGCTACTGAAAGAGAGAAGAAACTTAAGGTAACCGTTAGAATTTAAACATAAACCCTCCCAACTTTTCTTTCCGAAATACGTCAATTCATCCACAAGGAAAGCACTTGTTAAATTGTTCTTGTAGGGACAAAGCACGGATAGGTTTGCGATTACTCTGTTTGGGCCTTTGCCATGACAGCCAAGATATCCCAGGGCTAAGCCTTTGTGCATAACATGCCACACCCTAATGGCTTTTGGGATCTTGGCATCAAACTACCGGGACAAAGTTTCTTTTACATAATCATTGGCGGTCCCTTTCATTAGGGAAGTATCTTTGTGTGTCAAATGACTGGAACCTGGATTTTGAATTGGGTAAATCTGAATAAGTTCCTCCATTCATTGGTGCAAATGCTGCAAGCCAAAAACACATGGAAAAGAAAAATAAGAAACCATTCAATCAAATAAAATTGCCTGGTTCAAAAGGTGTCCCCAGACACATCCAGTACTCAAGACACAAGTGACATACACACGCATATTTATATTACATTGATGCAACTATGAGGCCACCCAGGACAAGCTCAAAAAAACTCAGTCTTGGGCTCAGAAATTTTGGCAGAAAAATAAAATGAAGACACAAAATAAACGTTGGACTGCTTGTATGAAACAACAGGAAAGGAATAAAAGGTCAGGACGTTATTAACTGTTTCAGCTGCTCACACAAACCCTATAGGAATGGCTGTCCAATCAATTTAGACCATGGAATCTAAGTCAGCCAAGAAAATATAATATGGGATAATCCAGAAACTTTAAACCTACCTTTCTCCTTCATTCTTTTCTCTCTATCAAATTCAAATTTATCTCGAATTTGATTTACCTTTTCCCATGTATCACTGGGCCTACTTCTTCCAAAACCCTGGTCCTGCACTCAGAAGTTAGTCATAAAGCTTCCATATTAAACATATTTTTCCTAAGATTAGAAGAGATCAAATACAAAACATTCAGGAATGCAGGCAATCCCCATGCACAAGAACACATAGTATGAGAACACAAACTTAGAAGTTTATCAACAAAAGATCAATAAGAATACCATTACAGTCAAAGAAATAATGAAAGTTTTATTTAAGGTAAAATACATAGATATGGCCAGTAGTTTGGTGCTTGTCATACAAAGATCTACTGGAAATGAGAGTGCCTCTCTCTCTCTCTCTCTCTCTCTCTCTCTCTCTCTCTCTCTCTCTCTCTCTCTCTCTCTCTCTCTCTCTCTATATATATATATATATATATATATATATATATATGTATCTCTATCTCTCTCTCTCACACACACACACAAATGCAAATTTGCAAACACTCAAAATCACAAAAACACAAAGTCAAAATGCATCACAAAGTGCTGTGACTAATTAAACAACAAGAGTTTATGTGCTTTGCCCTTATGTTTTAATTATCACTCATATTCATACCTTCATCTGCTCAGGTCGCCTACTCCTGTAAGCCAAACAAAAGATCAGTACATTAGACATCACTAGACAAAGTTACATCATCTTGTTAACAAACAACAAAACTCACTTGTGCATTAATAATACAAGAATTGAATAAACAAAAAGGTAAACATGTGACATAAGGTGTATGAGTTATCTCTAATGAGATGTCATGCATGAACTGAAATTTCATCATGATCCACATTTATTACGCAAAATATAGTCACTAAGATAACTATTTTCTGTGGATAATATTCGTATAAATGACCATCATTTTCTGGAGTAATTGTCCAATGGTCTGGGACCACCACGTCACCAATCCTAGTCAGTGCACCCAACTAATCAAACTGTAGCTAGTGATCAGAAAGATGTCATGTCTAAGATTCAAAGTTTATTGACTAACCACTAATCTCATGGAGATAAGGACTACATCAACACTAACTCCAAAGGCACAAATGACATATAATCATCGGCCATATAGGATGCTGACATGGTGCACCCAACGAACCATACATATATTTTTTCACATTCTGAATCAAAACATTTATTTCCTTAAGTATACAAGTTGCAAAATCAAGAACATGATGTGGATAATAGTCATATCATGTGAAATATATGGTATGAACTAACTTGAATGGATTAAAATCTTGATCATCATCCTCGGCAGACTCATAGTTTGCATGATCTTGAGCGATTTTCTTCGAATAGCCCTCGTCCCAGTACAACCGTTCCCAGTTCTCTCTAAGTTCATTGTACAGTTCCATGTATCTTTTGCACCAAGGCTCATGCTCCTTTTGAATACGGCAAACATAATAGGAAACCAACCAATTACCATTCACAATCAAGAATACAGCACGCATAAGCATCCTCAAAAACTAATTGATTTATACGAGCCCCGAGTAATGTCCGTCAAATTAGTAAGAAGTTTGGAAGGATGCAAGTAATTGATTAATTTAAATTTAATTCAAAATCTGATCAATGTCAGAATGGAATAACAGGTTAATATAAACATTACGATAAATCAATTCAATACTACAAACAAATCCCTAGGTTCTAAAAGTGAAAATTAGCATTAAACAGTAAACAATTTCCAGCAAACCGAAAGGAAAAATCAAACTATTAAAGCGAGAGAGAGAACAGAGAAACGTGAACTCACCGATTCTTTGAGAACGAGGCGAGTGCGGCGCATGAACTGCTCGCGTAGCTGCTTCCGACGCCTGTTTGGGATGTTATCTCTAGGGATGACGAAGCGCTCACGTGGAGGCACGTGATCCCCGATCTCGTGCATTTCGCCGTCGACGATCCACCACTCCGATTTCTCTTCAGTTTTATTCTTCACAAAGGCCGGCGGCGATTTGGAGCGCCGTCTGTTTCGACCGGATTCCGTTCCTAGTGAACGAAGCTGGGAGGCGGTGGAACGGAGGCATGGGTTTAAGGTCTGGAGTCGTCTGAAGAGGAAGTACATGAGACCAGTGCAGCGGGGGAAGCAATTCAGCGTCGAGAGAGAATCTATCTGGTCCCAAGCAGGAAGCGACGCGAGTCAACAGGGTGGCTCTTGGGGCAAAAATAAAATAACGGCTCGATTTTAGCTTATTATTATTATTATTATTATTTAATTAATTAATTAATCAGTAAATTATTTAAAAAAAAACTTCTTTTATTTTTATAAATCTTATAAATTCTTTATCAATCTAAAACTTACATAGTCAAAAGGTAAAAATTTAATTTTTTTTTAATTATTTATTAGAGTGTCTCCTAGTAAACTGATTTGAGTTTATCTATATTAGTGGTTGAACCGCAAGTAAAACCCATCTCACTGACCCGGCCCACTCGATCTGAATCCTTTAGTTAATTTCTTTGTTGAATTATCATTAAGTTTATATTAGCCTAATGAAGTGCTTTTGCCGAGCTCCCTAAGCATAAAGATGTAAAAGAATTCAGGAAGTGTCTTCAGTTTCACTGTCCAAGAATAATCCATAACATAGAATTTTGATTTGGTTTGACATTAGCACCTCGCGAAATCAATTTCCAGTGACAGTGACAGTACTGCTTATCATTTCCTACCCTCTTAAACAATTTCTATCAGTACCCATAATAATTATGCTCACTCCATCGCCTTTAAACAGGAATTCGTTGTCTGCCTTCAGCATTCTCACCAGTTTACCCTTTCTCTTCTACGATTTGAAAAACCAGTGCATTAACTTGAAAATTGCTGCACAATTTTTAACATGGATTGAAAATATCATTAGTAAATCCCAAACTATGCCAATTTCAAATACAAATCAATGAAAAAAATTATGCAGATGCACACAACATAATGCTCTCCCACTCTCGTCCAACAAAAGACATAAACAGTTTGTTAAAGTTCTGGAACTTTCATCGACCATGATAATATTTTCATGCCTGTCCTCCGTCAAGGTTTTAACAGGCCTTAAAGGAAAGGAGGCCTTTAATCTGTATTATATTAACCTTTGTAGTTGTGGCTGATTACGGTTTTTTCCGTTTTCGTTTCTATGTATATTACACTTTTATCAATAACAATAATAAGTTGTCTAGTTTGGGAGGCAAGTACAAGTTCTCACCAGTACACATCCCCGCACTGGTGAACAAAACCAGAGTTCTCGAGTCAGGCTTGAGAGGCGAGTACAAGTTTTAGAATGCGGGGGGGATCTGGACGAGACCAATGGGCCAATGGCACAGGGTCGTCCAAAGCCTGCCTAGCATCTCTCACGGCCTCACCCCCAGTAACTCGCAGAAATTTTAGACTTTTTTTTCGGTTTGGAGGTTGGGGGGGGGGGGTGGTAAGGAAATAATCAGAAAATTTCACCGGGATGCAAAACTGCTGCCACAAGAAGCTGCACGTAGCCCCAAAACAAGGGAGAATTGCTTTAGTTTTGAGGTCCCATCTTCCACTCTCATTTGGAGAAAATTTTGTCTAGTTCAACAAGGCTCCATTATGGAAATTCTCAATTGGCATAGGCTAATTCTTAACTTCCATTTTGGAGAGAAGTAAAATCGCTTTTTTTTTTTTTTTTTTTTAAGCTGTTTCGAGCAAATACTATTATCCCCCATTAGTCAATTGGTGACTGCAAGATTACCGTCACTTCTGAAGCCTCACTATCGATAAAACATGAATTTGCCTTCATTATAGTTGCAATCGTTTAATAATTCTACTTAAACAATGTCCAAACCAACACTCTTCTGTTGTTCATAGAAGGATTTATCCTCCTTGTTGCAACATCAATGAGGGAGAGAAGTCCATAAGAAAAATAGAAGAAACACCCAAGAAAATGCTGTCAATATAATGTCAGCATTATTAACACAGGGGAAATATCTGGGGACGTAGGAATGGCAGGGACAAATAGTATGACTCTACGAGCCGAGCGTCAGGTGTCATATCCATGATGATCCTCTTAAGCATTCTAAAAGGTGCCACCAGGACCTCCATTTGACCATCCGGGTTGACCCTAGGAAGAACCCTCGCCGCCGCTTATTCCCTAGCCTTATAGTGCTGCATCTCCGCCTCCTCGGCCGTCTACGTGCTCGTTGACACCACCCCACTAACACTCTGGAATTTGATAGCAAGGATATGGTAATAGCACCCCTCCTAAGCATATTGCTGAAGCGAGGTGCCTGTTCAGGGTGCTTTGTTCCTTTTCTTAATCCTTTTTATATAGCTGGTTGTCAAAAGTGGATCTAAATGTTAATCATGACGATCATGATAAGCTTTTATTATTTCATGGCCAAATGCGAGTGTCCCAATTTCATATTGCCAGTGCGCTGGGGGTGGGTGTCTGTTTTTTCTACTTTAGGCATGTGGTAGCCATGATTAAAGATACGGGCTACTTCCAATCTAAAACTTAAAAAATGAATTAAGAAGAGCTAGTTGGCGAGGTGGATGGATCACCATGGAATCCAATTATACCATGTAACATGATTGGACCTGGTATGTGAAATAAAAATGTAGTTGCTTTACCTTCATTTCAGACATCATACAAAGCAATGTTAAAAAAGTGAGAAGACGGTTTCGAACGTCATACAGAGCAAGAAATGCCAGTCGCCAGAAGCGAAGGCCGAAGGTTTATACATGTTTGATGGCCTCAACATCCCCCATAGATTTTTCCTCTTGTGGGCATCGAAATTAAGCCTTATATTAATGTTACCTTCTTGTTTTGTACTATTCATTACTGTTACCATTATTACTACAATCCGTCTGCCCACAAGAATGTTAGTTTATGTGGGAACCCAATGATTGATTTATTTCTTAAGGCATCCCACAATCTGCCAAAGTTTTGTTCTCTTCCTCCATTTTCTTTTTCTACTCAAGACGGCAGTCGGCAGCAATCAGTCACCGACTCTCGTCGCGGCCTAGGCAGCTTATATAATAATGTAATTAGCAGTGGAAAAAGATAGCATCTATGATGGGCCTATTTATTTAATTAAGTTGGATTGATAGGTTCGCTTGGAGCGGAGTTCCATTGATTAGATTCTAAAGTTCGACCCACTAGCTGAAGCCAATCATTAATATTCGGATGCTTGAGCATTGCAAGATTCTGGCCTAGAGGAAAACGTAACAGAAACCCGGAAGATACAAGATTTCTTCTTTACTTCGCTTTTAAGATTGTATAGACTCTAGAGCTTCTTCTTTTTTTCTTTTTTCCTTTTTTTTTAGAATTACAAAAATTCTTAGTTTCAATTATAATTTTTTTTTTTTTTTACTTTTCTATCATACTGTAAATCTGTTCCAGAACTCACTGTGGATTTGAGGGAGGGTCAAATTCTTGAGTCTTACCTTTATTTTGAGGCTATCTAAACAATATACCAAAAGAAAAAAAAAAATAAAAAAACCATGGATGTCCCCACAAATGGCAACGCTTAAAACGTAAACAAATATGATACTTTGGATTTTAGGATGTTAATTTGGAAATCAATTTTTCTTTTTTAACAATCTTCGCTTTTAATTGCTACAGTGGGGCCACGCTTGAGAACTATCTCTCCTTCAGTATATATATATCAAATTGGAACAAGATGAGATAAAATCGGAAAAAATGGAATGGTAATTCCAAGTTGTTTCAGGGCTGGATTTCAGTAATTGATTTGATACAAAAGCAAAGAAACAAGAATTAGATGTTTCCGTTACAGTGCCAAAGGGTTCCTTTACAGTGCCGAGTGGGGGTGAGATCCCACAGCTACAAATTCCAGTGGATGTCAACGCCAGGTCTGCTTATGGGCCAATTTGGTATCTATCCAATCCGATGTCCCAGGCTGATGGAACAGTTGATTGCTGACGTCATGATCCTATGTATCTTAGAGGTTCATCCTCATTTCAAAGACGGACTTAATTCGAATAAAAAAGAAAAAAAAGAAAGAATAAATAAATAATAACAGCCGCTGCAGTTTCAAGCCGACACCCCCAACAAAATCATTTTAAGCGGCCCTAATCAACCGTACTTACAAAAAACAGCCAAATTTGTTCCACGTGGAAGCTACAGTTTTTCCAAAGAATGTTGTTCATGATTATGGCATAGGACTGATGGCGAATCACGATGTTTAGCTTCCCCACCTCTGACATGACAAATATTTGACACTACACAATGCACGAATACGTTACGCGATTCATTATGCCTGTCGATTTCATGCGATTCATTATGCTTGTCAATTTTATTCAAGTCCTTTCAAATTTTAGTTTCTCGCTACCAGATTAGCGGGGAAGCAGCGAGAGCTCGCGACGTGTATCTATTTATCAGGTTTAGTTGAAGAGGAAATCGAAACAGTCAAACACAGAGCTATTGCCACACCCTTGTACATCATTTTCACCGGTCCAGAGACACCAGATTGGAAGCGGTAACTACACTTCCAGCCCATCAAAGCATTCATCGTTCATTAGCCCACCTGGCCAACGAGAGTATAAATGGCTTTGAATTTTCGTTTCACTTTCCTAAAAGAGAGATTAATCAATTGACACCCTAAAAGCTTTGGAAAGCAAGATATCATTAGGGATCAAAGAGATAAAAGGCCACAAGTGAAGCAAGAAAAAAAAAAAAAAGAAAAAGAAAAGTCAATGATATCAACACACCGTGTATTATCATATCTGTCGAAGGGATACGATTCAGCTGCTAAAACAGTCAGCAAATCTGTGAGAATAAATGCCAACATACAGCCACCCATACCCATACCCATACTACTATCCCCCCATGCAATGAAGAAGCGACCCCCACCTCCCCAATCCCCCACCTCTACAACAGCTAGCCATAGCTTTATTCTATTCTAAGAACCATCCATCAAAACCTTGCAACAATTAAATAGACTAACATAACAGCACTTATCCATATATAGCACAAACATTAGCAAAAGGTTCAAAAGGCCTTGATGGGTGAGTTCGAGAGTAGCAAGTTATCCAAACACTCTCAGCGGCGCCATTATTGTTACTGCTGTTGTGTTTCTTTCGACGAGTCTTTGCACGCCACAACTGGGTACTTAATAGCATTGAGTTCAACTTTCCGAAGAGCAGCTTTCCCCAAGTCAATGCCACACATATCGGAGAGCCTGACAAGGTAGAGCAACACATCCGCTAGCTCCTCACCAAGGTGCACTTTCTCCTCTTCCTTCCAATCTGGCAGCCCCCTTGGGACCTCTCCTTTCCACTGAAATATCTCTGATAGTTCTCCCACTTCGCCCACCTGTTACCATCACTATGAAGTCACATCTCTTTCATTTCTTTTTATTTTACAGTTGACTATTACAGTTTACTTGACTAAGATGGCCCAATTAGAGGTTAGTTCTCTGTACATAGAATGAGGCTAAAAAGGAGAAAGCAAAAGTCCAAAAGTTATTCAGGTCATCCAACTGGTCTAAGCTGAGAATTCATATGGTCGAATCCTCAAAACCTCGCACCCAAAAAGAAAAGAAAGAAAAAAACGCACACAACCACAGAATTAATTCCTCCGTCCATATTCCCTCTTGAAAAAAACCAAAGCACAACGATAATGATTGAACAGAACAAGAAGAGTAAATAAATAAATAAACACGCTAGGTAGAAAGGACAAAGGGACAAAAAAGCACCCACAAGAATCATAAGGCAAATAGAACAACAAAGTGATACATACATCCGAAGGAATATTTATTTGTTTGTTTATTTATTTATTTATTTTTACAGAAGAAGCACATATACCAGAGCTAATAGCAGGTTCCTGGGGCTGTGAAACTGATCCCAGTCCCTCTCCTTAGCAAACTCAGCCATTTTGTCCTTGAGAAGATCAAGAGATACAGTTTCTTCTTCTGATGCCCCGGCCATCCTTCTGCTTCTTGAGACCAAGTGACAAGATCAGGGAGCGAGCAACCCAGCGCTAGAGAGAGAGAGAGAGAGAGAAGAGAGAGAGAGAGAGAGAGAGAGAGAGAGAGAGAGAGAGAGAGATACGAGCCAACAAAAGAAGGTGGCCGTGTGCAGGTTTTATGAGTCTCGGTTCTCTGTATGCAACATATTTAAAGCAAACAAAAGCAATTGATAGACGAAAAGACAAAAGTGCTGGCTTGGAGGAATTTAGGGATGTTTCTATTGTGTAAAGGATTTAATTGTTTTTGTTGCATTACAATTTGGTAGGCCCAATTGCCCCCGAGGGAGAGAGGGTCTCGGGCTATTCCCAGTTGGGGCTGCTCGTAACGCACTGGACTGGAGGCCTTTTCCTTACAAGTAGAAGTATACGTGTCAGTGCGCCTCGTTGTTGTCCTTTGCGGGGTTGGGGACCAGACGCTCTTCTCTTCGTTTCTTATTGGTCCAATATCATAGGTTTCTTTTACTTTTCCTTTTTTTTTTTTTTTTTCTCCATTTTTTTTTGTCATTTTCCTTCTTATTTTTCTTTTTAAAAACTTTCTTCTCTCACGGAACGACTCTGAAACTAATAGGAGTAGTAGCAGTGGTATTATCAAACACGTAAGTTGGCAAAAACCTGGAGGATTGATCTGATTCTGAAGTGATGGATGCAAATGTATATTTATATACATTTATATTTATATTTTTTTTTCATTTAATGTTTAAAAAATTAGATTGCAAAAAGAGAAAAATTGTGACAGAAATGTTTTGATACGGGGTGGCCTATTATTTACTGGACTAATCTCAACACCATGCCAGCCTCCATAGTATTTGCCGAACACATTCATTTTGAATGCAAAGCGGCATTGAAGGAAGAATATCATTAAGCAGTAGGAGCATATATTCCCTATTCTCGATTCACACATGAAATTTATCATGTAAGGCCCACTGGACGGTACTCTCTTCTAACTTGTCTAACTTAAATTGAGCAATGTGAATAAAGAACGTGACCTCGATTGACTTTTAATTAAAAGGAGTTATTGATGATGTGCACCGCCCAACAACAAAACCAAAAATGCACTAAATGCTCGCCGTCGATGCTTATATGTTGGCTAATATTATACGAAATCGGATAACACCAGTACCAGCGAGACAGTGGCATTGATATTCTTGCTGCTTTTCTTTAGTGTTTCTTTTTTCTTATCTAATTCATTAAAATTCACAAAGGATACCATCCGGTGTAGGTTCCTTTTTTTTTTTTATTCTTTTGCAAGATTTGGAGGTATTGATCTCAAACCCTAGACCGATACATGGGCACTTTGTGCCCCGACCAACCCTCCTGCTACAAGATTGAGATAAGAAAGATGAGTTTAGTTTGTTTGTTGAGATTGTAAACTCATTAATTATTAAAATATAATATATAATTTATATTTTAAATATTATTTAATAATTTAAATAATTTTTTTTTATATATTTAACTAAAAATTTTTGTTACTCTTTTTTTTTTTTAGCAAATTCTTATAGCGCTGTCGAGCACACATCAATGGATTTGGTCTTATGTGGAAAAGGCCGGTGCGTGTGAGTGTTTCCCGCCAGCGGTACAAATAGATGGGCTGACATGTGAGATGGAGTGTGAATCTATGCATATCTTTGTGTCGTCCAAAGCGTCTAGCAGGCGATTGATTAAAAGATGGAATTGAGGAAAAGAATTCGTGGTCAAATCCTAATCGTTGGCGAGACCTTCTCTGACTTAAAGATAAAATGACAGTTTACGATCTGACTGTAACTTAAAAATTGATCTGACAATAACATTTCTTCGTGTTTGTGTTTTTATATCTCAAAATAAAAAAATAATAAAAAAGGATGGAGCCATGGGTCGCAATCTTGATGCATTCAAAAATGAATTCATTAGTTAACAAGCCATTTATGGCAGTAAAAGTTGGGCAGTTGTTTGAGCAATGGGCCTTGAGTCGTCGAAAGGAGAAGAGAAGCTTATAATTGGGCCTCTTGTTCAGTGGGTTGAGCCCATAATGACAAACGCACTGAACGTGTTCCTGCGCCATCGTCGGTCGTTGCCTTCAGTTTTGGAATTATGCTTGGTCAACCCTTATCAATGTTTTGGATTTGCACGACGGTTGGAAGGTTTGAACTCCCCGCGAATACCCCAACCTCGAAGAATACCAAACCTTGCCGCCTGCACCTCCCTGTCTATAGATATCACATATTTGATGTCAAATTTGCGAAACAATCCCTTTCCTTCTCGGCCAGCATCTCCCAACCTCAAAAGAATTAACATCCCAAAGCAAAGCATCCCATCTTCTTCTATATCACCACCATGGAACCATCACCATTCTTCAAAACTTTTTCAATTCAACAACCCAAAAGATTGTATCTTTGTCTTCTTGTTTCGACTGTCCTTTCCCTTCCTTTATTTTCATTTTTGGCCTTTCTTGTCTTGAGCAAGAGTAGTCGTGGCAGCAAAAGATCCTGCAAGGGCAACTGAAGAAACCAAAATGGCTTCTCATGTGCTCGAAAGGACTCCACAAGAGACCAAAATGGCCTCTCAAGAACCTGCAACCCCCAACATGTCCACCTCCCTAGCTCTGCCACATAAGTACTCCAATCGGGTGCTCTTGAAAACCGTATTAGAAAGAAGTGACGGTGGGAAGCGATTGGTGGGCAAGAGACTGGTGGTAGGTGGGTGGGTTAAGTCTTCCAAAGAGTTGAAGAGAGAGGCCCCGCCACTCCCACAGCCACAGGCTAAGGATAAGCCGCGTGATGGGTCTCCAAAGCCTAAAGACCTGAGCTGCGTAGAAATTCTTCAATCTCGAATACCCTTATTTAGGTCAATAGTCAAGATTTTGGGTGTCTGTGACCGAAGCGGGGCTGGCAAATATCCAGTTCCCGAGAAGGTGGAGGCTGATATTGCAAGGCCACCACCACCTTCGATTGTTTACCTGCTTGTTAGTGATGGTTCCTGTCCTGCAGGACTTCAGGTAAACCCGTTTTTAGCATTAGCATACCTGAAATCAATCAATTTCTGCACTACTTAATTGAGCGTGCCTCGTTTATTTTGGTGAGGTTTCTTATTGGGTCAAAAATTCTCAGGTTGTGGTGGACTCCTCTTTAGCTTCCCCCAGCAGGCTACTCCCTGCTGGAACTTGTATATTAGCTGAAGGCGTTCTAAGGCAAGCAACAGTCCAGGGAAAGCACAGTATTGAGCTCAAAGCAGATAAAATCCTTCATATAGGGGCTGTGGATGATGCAAAGTATCCATTATCAAAGAAACGAGTGCCATTAGAGACGTTGAGAGATTGCTCTCATTTTCGGCCTCGGACGACTACAGTAAGTTGCACAATCATTTTCACTCCATAATTTCTGCTTTTGTCACTTGAGTTCATCGCCATTAAACGGCAGCAAAGTCATGATAGAATTGCGGGTAAACAGTGCTTGTCTACAAAAAAATTCTCAGATATTAAGTATTCCCGTTAAATGTGACTTGGCGTTAGTCTTACCTGTGCTGCTTTTTAATTTAAGATTATTTGCATTGTGTATGTAGGTGGCATCTGTCATGCGCATCCGAAGTGCCCTGGCTTTCGCAACTGAGACATTCTTTCAAAATAATGGCTTTCTGTCCGTGCAAGTGCCCATTATCACAACCACAGATTGTGAAGGATTCAGCGAGAAGTTCCAGGTTACTACACTTTTCAGCAAAGTTGGTAAAAAAAATGAGTCAAAACCTGTAAAGGATGCTGAAAGCCTCAACCTTGAAGTTGTTAAGGGTGCTATAAAAGAGAAGAGTAAACTCGTTGAAGAACTCAAGAGAACTGAAAGCAATAGGGAGGCATTGGCTGCTGCAATTCAGGATTTGCACAAGACAAATCTGCTAGCGTCACAACTCGAAGCAAAAGCAGAATCAGGATTTGCAGTGAAGGCCGACAAAACCACGCCTTCTGAAGATTTCTTCCCTCGTCAAACTTATCTGACAACTTCTGGTCTCTTTCATCTTGAGAGTTATGCATGTGCTCTTGGAAATGTTTACGCTTTTGGACCCAGATTTCGAGCAGATCGAAAGAAATCTCCGAAACATGTGGCAGAGATGTGGATGCTTGAGGTCCAAATGGCCTTTTCTCAATTAGAGGTATGGCAATCAATGGTTCTGTTATTAGGAGAGTCTGGGGCAGCCATCTGATATCCTTGTAGCATTCTCTTGAGATCTTCAATAAAGTTATCTGCGTGAATAGCTTTGCATAACTTGCTTTGTTTTCTCTTCTAATAATTTCTTGATGTCTTCAGGATGCCATGAATTCTGTGGAAGACTACTTAAAATTCCTTTGTAAATGGGTTTTGGACAATTGTTCCGACGACATGAAATTTATTGCAAAACGTATTGACAAAACTAGCATTGGTCGTCTCCAATCACTGGTAGCATGCTCTTTTGAAAATATATCCTACAGGGAGGCAGTGGATATATTGAAAAAGGTAACTATATATATATGCATATGCCCACTGGATAGCTGATTGAACATGTGCGGTCCATATAAACTACCATACGTTCCTGACTTTTGATGACCAGGTTACAGATAAAGTATTTGAAACTAAACTTGAATGGGGCATTGCTCTAACAGCAGAACATTTAAGGTACTTGTATTCTGACATCATTTGTAGCAAACGTGATTGTCCAAGAGGATGGGAGTTGATAAACACGGGCATCCACGCTCTTCCTATTTTGGTACTCACAATTTTTAATACTCAATGGCAGCTATTTGGCCGATGAGATGTATAAGCGGCCTGTCATCATATTCAATCATCCAAAAGAAGTTAAGCCATTTTACATACGCCTGAATGATGATGGAAATACGGTTGCAGCCTTTGACGTGGTCATACCCAAGGTAAGCTTAATGCCCCTGCATATGGTTTGTGGAACCTGTCTCGAATTCTTGTTTGATTAGTCAGTCCAGTTTTAAAGCGAGATGAGCTATGTTTGCAGGTTGGAACATTAATCTCTGGTAGCCAAAGTGAGGAACGAATTGATATTCTAAATGCGAGGTAACGCTGACTTTTCTTTTTCTTCTAACCATTCTCTATGATATCATGGCTAGTCTCCGCGTTCTACAAATAGTTTATCAGTTTGAAATGGTCATATGGCCTACAGTTCAGTAAACCAAAGTATGACAAACTGATACACGCGGCAAACTGGCATATTGAAATATATCCCTAGCATCTTAACCCCATTAACAATTGTCCAATCTCATTTTCCTTCACAAGAACTTAATTTGAGAATTTGTGATTTAAATACTTGTTTGCAGGATTAAGCAAGTTGGCTTGTCTAGAGAACAGTACGAATGGTATTTGGACCTTAGACGGCATGGAACCGTCAAACACTCTGGGTTCAGTCTTAGTCTTGATCTCATGGTTCTCTTTACCACTGGGCTTACTGACGTGAGAGATGCGGTTCCCTTTCCCAGAAGCTTCGGCAAAGCCGACAACTAACCAGGTCTCGCCAAGGAGAGTTGTACTCGGAAATTTATTGTCCTTCTGGCCCAGATAAGAGCTGGAGGAATGTAGTTACATGTGAATGCAGACCATGCTGAATGAATAGCCCATGAATGTAAAAGCTTCGATCATCTATAATGTAAACAAAAGAATTTATAGATTGAAAATGAAACCAGGGTAAGTGGGATTTCCTCAAACAAGCTGCAGTGTACATGGCCTGCAAACAACAATTTGAAAAATGTATGGGTAAGCTAGAACCATCAGAGTGTTAACCATGGAATTCCTGAGATCAAGGGGAAAGTAAAATGGATAACGACCACCATATCGCACATAATAGCTGCCGTGAGGGTCGCAAAAGTTCCTTATCTGTGGACTGACAGAATAGGGTTATACTTTTGTGATTCCTGCACGTCTTGATGGCAATACCGCTAACAAGCCCCCAGCCAGATCATTTTGGGCCAGGCCCCCAAGACGATGCTCCACAGGATTTCCCCCTGCCCAAACGTTCCCCAAAGGGAAGTAATCGGAGCGAGCCCAATCATATGTGGTCCGGCAAACCCACAGCCCAATTTCTCAATCTTTGACTCTTAGCACATGCATCTACGGGTGCAGGCTAAGCTACCGTGATCTGTTGGGGCCATTTCATAGCACCACAAATTGGCGGGGAGAGGATAGATAAGGTGCCTCATTATTATAATTCCCATTTTGTTTTGTTCGGTGATGAAGCAACATCTTCGCAGCGGCCAATATTATTACTATTATATGGTAGCATTTTCATGCATCCTAACCACTCTACGTAATTGTCATCGGAGGCAATAATCAAATCATTCTTTTCTTGGGGGTAGCACATAAGAACAAAATGTAAGTTACAAGTTCCCCTTAAATGTGGGTCGTCGCCTTGAGTGCATTAGCGTTTCAGTAACATTATTTAAAAAAAAAAAAAAAAAAAAAAAAAAAAACTTAAATGAGGATATGAGAAGCGAGAGGATGCAATAAGTGTGAGGGACCCTTTATGTTTATGTGCAGCAGAAGATACCCTTGTTTCTAATAAAACAATTTGTGGTAAAGATGCACAGTACCAAAATTGTTCGCATAATAAACTCTTTTTTTATTTTATAACTCCATAAATCCTAACTATTTCTTAAAAAAAAAATAATAATAATAATTTCCCAGTTACCCTTTTCCAGTTTTCCTTTCCCATCCTCGTGCTAGAGAGCCATTCAGTGATGGATAAGATGAAAATAAATAAACAAGAGAAGATTGGGGTCTAGAATCAATACAAAGAAATGCTGAGGCATTTAATGACGTCAGATGGTCGCAATATGTTTTTTTTTTTTATCATCGAAATCATCATAATTATTTGGTCATCCTAGCATCATGATGACATGGCACCCCTTGCGGTGCGTTAACTGGAAAATCAGGTCGCTCCCAACGAGGAAAATGCTAATTAAATAAGTGGTTGCAATTGATTGTGCCCGATGCTCACATGTGCTGCTGACCCGATTCGTAGAACAAACACTTCGTCTTTTCCAAATGGCCAAAAAGTTGCCGAAAAGCTGACCGATATTATATTCAGGACGAATAATTTGATGGAGGAATCCCAGGAGGTTTTCTAGGCTTGAAATTGCTAATACTTACCCTTTTTTTTATTTTGACCCAAAATAATTCGAGAATATTAATTTTTAGGACTTCGCATGGTTTTTCCCTCCGGGCATATATCGTTATGGACGCTGTCTTTTTCTTTATGATTTTCCAGCTAATAATTTCAATTATGTATTGAGCATCACGTTTAGGTAATTGGCAAGCGTTACAAAATGATTGGTATATATAATATTTATCATTTTTAATAGTTAATGCCCTACGAAATTATTAAGGTAACAAAGATTAAAATAAAATTCATAATCGCAAAACAGTCAAAGTCATATGTATATGTCATATAGTATTAATGTGTTTAATTGGATATTGACTTTAAAAAATGTTGTATTTAATATACGGGTATGATCCAATCCAGAATATGTTAAGAATAAACCGAAAGAGGAACAAAAGCAAAGGAGGACCCGGAAGAGGGCGACGGGGACTTTAAACGCAGCCAATCATTGCAAAGATAAAGCTGGAAAGCGTGTCTGGGGGGTCAAACGTCAATAATCGGCTATCTCCTTTGGAGCGTTGGAATTTGTTCTGGGTTTTACGTGGCCCCGACACCTGTCAATCTCTAACAGGAAGCACGCTAACCACTTTCCTTCCTCTCCTTTACATCCGTTGCTGTAAGTAGAAGCCAACTTATGATCTGGTTGGTTGATGATCGAATTGAAATATTGAGAATCAAGTTTCAAATGCTGTCTCTTTCTTGTTTTGACGCAACAAGGGAAAATGTTTTGATGAGGCGAGAAAGTATAAGCAAGCAAAGTAAAAAAAAAAAAAAAAAAAAAAAGGTTTTAGTTTCAAAATGTATTATTTTCACGCATTTTTACCATAAGAATATAAGATCAGGATCTTATTATCGAACCACCTCAGAGTCTCCTGCGCTGCCTAAGTAGACTTTGATTTTTGCCAACGACTAGACAGGCGAACTACTACGGTACAGAAGAAGGGCCGGTGCTACTTAAGTAAACTTGAATTTTGCCAATGACTAGACAAGCCAACCACTATACACGGAAAAGGGCCTGGCATCTTCTAGAAAGTAACGAACATATTGGAATTCACAAACAAGCTTGTGCTGTAGAAAAAAAGGCAACAAAAGCTAAATGTAGGGTGGAAAGCAAGGGGCGGGCCTACGAGACTCGAAGAAGTCAAGGTGAGTCTCAATTGCGGTAAAGTTTACTTTAGGTGAATGATTGCTGAAAATAGAGGGGTTTTGGTGCTGATTGCAAATAGGTTCAGTGAGGTGAGTGTAGTTTAGGAAAGCACAAATGAGAACATAAAATTTTCAATAATTTTAATTAATTAATTAATTCAATAAAATATAAAAATATTAAAAATTCTGATTAATTATTTTATATTTATAACTCTCGTGGCTCCCTAAAACTATGCCAAATAATTTTTCTCTCTGAGAGCTTGTTCTATCTTTAAATTTTTTCTGTTTTTCTGGCAACATCCTCGGACCATCTCTAGTTTAACTTGATTCTCAATTTCAGTATCAGTAAACTTCAGCAGCAGGAAGAAGCTGACTAGAAGCCATAAAGGGACGGCGCGTCTTCATAGTGCTGGGATTCAGTTTAAGTTTGGGTGGGTCATTAGATGGTTGAAATAAAGAACAGGAAGAAATCAAGTAAAAAAATCCAGTGGTAAGTTTCTGCCATTAGCTGTGTTAAACACCAGATGCATGCACTGAAATTGCATTCCAACTCAAGAGACAAGGAAAAATTGAGCCAAAAGCGAGCAATATGTACTCATAAGTACCATGCAGTGACAAGCCAAATCATTGTCCAAAATGTGAAATAAAATAGATATTCAAAAAAAAAAAAATCTAAAATAACATATACAGATAAGCCTAACAACAGGCGTCAAACCAGTGTGGGCCTGGGGACTAAGGTATTACAGAACCATGTACTGGGGAGAGACCAGCACTAATCAGGTTGATCATCACGCAGAGAATGGTTGTCTGCGATGACCATCGTATCCCTCATAAGGCTTGGAGGACTTGCTGGACCTTCTCCTCAAAACTACAATCCAAGTAATTATTTCCAGGAAGGCCGCGATTGCGCCCAAGGCAACAAGCAATACAACATAAGTTAACCTCCACTTTTGTGCAGGTTGCAGCATGTCGAGGCCTTTGAACACATTTATAATGCCAAGGACGAGAATGGTGTATCCAATGCTGTGATGGTAGATATTCCAGTAGAATCTGTATTTGTGATCCTTATTGGGTCTCAAGAACAAAGCTAAAATCTGAAATAGCAAGAATAAAGGAGTTCGCCATAAGAATAAATCAATCAAAAAAACTAGAGTGTTTATTCGTTCACTTTCTATTTTCTCCTGACCTTTTACCTAAACATGGACTGAATTGGGCAATTCATTGATGTACCTGCAATGTTGCAATCGCGAAAAGAGTAATTCCAATATTGCGATGGCCGGAAAACTGCATGCTAGATCCACTCCCGAGCTTCATGCCAGTTCCCCACCCGGCAACCCCAATAACATAGGCAGATACCTGGCAGGAGACATGGAGATAAAACCAGGCCGGATCCGCAGACTGGAAAGTCCTAAGGTATCGCGCTATTATAATACCAAGTGGAAACAGAAATCCCCAACTCACAGCATTCAAAATCCCGTGAATCTGAAATGAAAAACAGAAAGCCAACAAGTATTATATTTGGTCTAATCGCTGGGACAAGTAACTTCAAATTCAAATCGCTTCACACTTGACCACAAATTTCAGTATATACACAAAGGAAAGTAGTCAACATAAAGAAACATTTATACCAAAAAGAAACATTTCGAAATTGGAAGGAGCATAAATGGAATTTAAGAAAGGTTAATTTATTCTGCTATTAGCTAATCTGTACTAAGAAATAAAGGTACTCCAAAGTCCCCTGCTTTCATTTCTAAACGTAAAAGAGAAGAAAGAAGGAAGAATAATTTCGATAAAAATCACAAAGATTTCACAAACATTAAAGAAAGTCCTAATTAGCTTTAAAAATTGAAACATCTAAGACCAGATTTCGTGAGATACCCGGACGGAACAAAGTTGAGACTTTTACTCCATGACCAGAGGAAATTATTATTTTTTTGTTCAAAAAAAATCAAAATAAATTACAAGATGTAAATCGAATAACGATCAAACAAAAGAATGACAAAACCTACATTTTTCTTTCGAGTCCTCGAGTCAAGTCCGCCAGCAGCGCCGCCACTCTGTCCAGATTTGAAATCCAAGTTTCCAACGGACATCAAGTTCGGCCCACTCACTTCATGCGGCGTCAACCCGCCATTGGCTTTGACGCTCGGACCCACCTGCCACACATGGTTAATCGTCCCCTTGGCCGCCAAATTCGATGGGACCTTAATTTTGGCAAAAACCCTCATCTTCCCACTGTCCTCCTCCCCGACCATGTCCCATACATCGAAATCGAGCTTCGATTGTACCACCATGTTCGGAGTGTACCCGCTAATGTTGTACGTCTTCACAATCACCTCACCCGTAGGGTTCTTGTACGCCACCAGAGCCTGTGACCCGAGCATCTTCTCGACCGTAGGATTAAGAGCCCACGAAATCCAGCCTTCTGGTTTGGAAGGCGAGGCAATAAAGGCAATAGAGAGAGTGGAATTCATCGAATCATACGTAAAATGGAGAAACGAATTCAGCGCAGGAAGATCTAAACAGTGAGCATATAGATTGTTGTTGGTGAATTTTTGAGAGGTGCATCGTTGTGAACGCACAGGTGAGATTAGAGAAAACCACAGGCAAAACCCCAGAACCATAGCAGACAAGTGTCCGAGGGCAGCCATTGTTGGAGGTTTCTTTCTCAAGCTGCTAACTTTTTTTTTTCTTGGAAGTTTGGACAGGAGAGAGAACACTTGAGTTCTGGCAGATTTTATGCACAAAACAGATAATACGGACCAAAGCCAAATAAAGGAGGAGGACGAGGTGTCCCCAGTAGAGACGAGAATTACCAACCAAGAAACGAAAACGTGTAAGGGCCCGGTGCATGTGGCGCTCTCACGTTTGGCTGTCATGGCATCCGTTGTGGTCACGCGGAGGGTATGAGTGGGAAATGTAATTATTGAACGGCATGCGATTGCTCCTTTTTGATCATGCATCATGATCTGAGAAATGTGAGCCCCTCCCTGCGAGCTGATGTGTAAATTAACCGTCGATTTCCCAACCAGGGCAAGTCAATTTTACTTTCCATTCATTAATTACCAACCAACTAACGGGTTGATTTCGGAGTCACCCGTTCGATGATTGCCTGCGGTCTAACATATTAATTACAGCCTGCTGTCACGGGACGAGTTGCGGACACTCTAAACCCGCGCGGCACTAGACAACTTCAAGGAAAAGTTGCTAGTAAGCCTAAAGAGAGAGAGAACAAAGTAAAGAGGAATTGGAGAGAGGCTTGGACAAGGAGAGATTGGATTGATGCTTGGTTGCTTGATGTTACAAATGAATGAGGCTTAAGGTATATATAGCCCTTGGCCTTGGATCTAGAACATTCCTATCCTAGATATTTACAAAGAATATGTTAGGGAATATTACATTCTAGAATTATGTACAGGGAATATGCTGGGAAATCTTCTCGGGTCCTTTGGGCCTTTGGCAGTTGGTTTGGACTCCCTTGATGGGTTGGGTCTGCATTTTCCGGCCCGTGACATTCTCCCCCACTTGATTCGGCGACGTCCTCGTCTCAGCTTTGTCTTTGTAGCGTTGGATTTCGTCGGGGAATTGCCATAGTGTGTCCTCATGTTCCTAGCTGGCCTCCTTGTGGGGAAGTCCCTTCCATTTCACAAGGTACTCTGCATAATTGGGACCCCTTCTCCGTATCCTTCGATCTGCAAGGATGCTTTCTACATCCTTGTTGAAGGCGGTGGTAACGGCTGTTGGTGCCCTTTTGGACTTGTTCTTCTCAGGGTCTTCCATGCCTTCGTGATACGGCTTCAGGAATTTTACATGGAAGACAGGGTGGATTTTGAGGTGGGGCGGAGGTTGTACTTGGTAAGAGACTCTCCCAATTGGAAAAGGGCCTTTGTACCTTCGAATTAGCCCTTGGTGGATCTTATGGCGGGACTTGAGTTGTTGTGGGAGTAACTTGACAAGCACTTTATCTCCCTCTCTGTACTCGATATGCCTCCGTTTGTGATCCGCCTCTTTCTTCATCTTCTGAGTTGCTTTCTCTGGGTCAGTCCAAGCAATATTTGCTTGCTCGTGACATTCCTTGGTAAAGGCAATGGCATGTGGTGTCATACGGTATGGTGCCAAGACAAGGAGCTTGGCATTCGGCTTTGACTCCATCTCATGATCCTCCTTATGCCTAGGTGGGAGTCTCTTCGGTGGTTCTTGTGGCACGACGTCCTTAAACTCTTCAAGGACTCGCTCGAACTGTAATGCGGATAAGGCTTGACCCTTCAATCGTCGAGCACGTTCCGCAGGTATGGTGCAGACCTTTCCTCCCTCTAGTATTCCAAATGAGTTGGAAGCCGGGAATAGGAAGGCTTGTACCTTATCAAAGAACTCCATGCCTAGTACCACTTGGAAGTCATCCATGGAGACTATGGAGTAGTTGATGCTTCCTTTCCATGCACCAAGGGTTGTGGGAACACCTTTAGTAATGCCGGCAATCGGTTTTGCTGGTGAGTTCATTGCTTTAAGGGTTCCGCCCTTACTGGTCAGCTTGAGGCCAAGCCGCTTGGCCTCCTCCATGGAAATGAAGTTGTGGGAAGCTCCGGTGTCTAACATGGCTCTAGACTGCTTCCCGTTGATGGTGAGTTGGACGTACAGCAAACCCTTATGGTCAACATGGGGTTGTGTGCTTTTCCCCTTCATGGTTGCCAAAATTCGAAGTGATCCCATCTCGGTCTGACCTTGCTCGTCTTGTGAAGAGTCATCTTCAAACTGGCTCATGATAGCATTGAGGGTCTTGTGCTTGGGGCAATCCTTCATCCAATGGGAACCATTGCAAATGAAACATGGAGTTTTTGGTTTGAAAGATTCTGACTTACCTCGATCATGCCATTCACCATGTGACGAGGCTTTGGCCTTCCCTTTATCCTTGGACCCTTGCTCCTTGCGTCCAGATTTCTCTCCCCCACTTTTACCCGGGTTGGATCGTTTATCCTTGGATTGGGTGTTGTATTCCACGAGAGATTCGGCGGTGGCAATGCCGTCATCCAAGCTTTGCACATTACGTCTCTCTAGTTCAACTCTAGCCCAATCTTTTAATCCATCCATGAAGTAGAAGAGAGAGTCTTTGTCAGACATGTCCTCAATCTCAAGGATGAGGGTAGTGAACTCCTTGACGTAGTCGCAGATGGTCCCTCCTTGCTTTAATCGTCTAAGGCGACCTCGAGCTTCCTTCTCAGCGTTGCTTGGGCAGAAATGCTTCTTTAACTCCCGCTTGAAGTCCTCCCAAGTGTCAATCGAGCAAATACCTTTGCCAACGTCACCGTGCTTGCGACGCCACCATAGTTGAGCAGCATCTCGCAGGAATGTGGGGGCAGTGCAGATCCTAGCTGCATCATCTCGAACAAACTTGGCTTCGAAGTATTGTTTTAAGCCAAAGAGGAAGTTCTCCACTTCCGTAGCATTGCGAGTGCCATTGTAGGTAGCTGGCTTAGGCACTTGGATTGTGCCAAAGTTGTTGGTGCCGGTGGAACATGAGCCATTAGCAATGGCTTGTTTGTAATTAGCACGGACATCATCTACCTCACGTCTAAGGTCTCGTAACTCAACTTCAGCAAAGGATCGATCATTACATACCTCTCGTCGGATGTCGTCGAGATCACGCTTGAAGGATTGACTGATCTCCCGAAGGGTGGATTTCACAACGCTAGTGACTTCCCCGAATTCCATCTCCACGTTGTCAATTCGGGTAGCCTGCTCCTCAAGGGTTGGTTCTATCCTTGAGAAGTTCTTCTCCAACTCTGCAACACGGAACTCCAAGGCCTCCATTAGGGCGGTCTTCGATTTACCGCGTTTTGTGACGTAGGTGCGTTGTTCCTCACGACCACGGCTTTGCTCCTCCACACAAACTTCATTGACGGAAGTCATCTTTGGTGCTGAACGGTAACGACCAAGGCTCTGATACCAACTGTCACGGGACGAGTTGCGGACACTCTAAACCCGCGCGGCACTAGACAACTTCAAGGGAAAGTTGCTAGTAAGCCTAGAGAGAGAGCAAAGTAAAGAGGAATTGGAGAGAGGCTTGGAGAAGGAGAGATTGGATTGATGCTTGGTTGCTTGATGTTACAAATGAATGAGGCTTGGGGTATATATAGCCCTTGGCCTTGGATCTAGAACATTCCTATCCTAAATATTTACAAGGAATATGTTAGGGAATATTACATTCTAGAATTATGTACAGGGAATATGCTGAAGAATCTTCTCGGGTCCTTGCCTTTGGCAGTTAGTTTGGACTCCCTTGATGGGTTGGGTCGTCTGCATTTTCCGGTCCGTGACACTGCGCTTTTGTGAGGAAAAAAAAAAAAAAAATATATATATATATATATATATATATTGCATTTCTTTTTTTCAAATAAATTTATTCAATCTCACGTATCAAAGCCGTTATGCTAATCATGATTGAGCTTCATCAGTTTGGACCCTTTCATTTTACGGAAAAAAAAAAGGGGCCAGAACTTGAAAAAAAAAAAAAAAAAAACAGAAGATGCAATCAATATTGTGTAGAGCTCTTTTTTTTTTTTTATCTTCGTATTCCACCAATGAATAAAGCACACAGTTAAAACAAAGCAAATCAGAGTTATCCACTTCAATCATACAAATTATCTTAAATACCCTTCTATCCCAGATTGCTTGTTCTTAACTGTCAATAAATTTTTAATTTCGAAATAAGTTGATTGATTAATATTTCAATTAATGATGTGCTAAATCCATTTATTTTCTTAATTAGGGGCTCTAGCAAATTGCAATCTTGATTATTTTATTTATTTTGTATGGCACGTTATTATTATTGAGAGCAAGTTCTCGTATCCAAAAAAAAATAAAAAATAAAGAAAAACGGGAACTACTTAAAGGATAAATAGTAAAGAATGCTTCACATTTGGAATGCAACAAGAATTGTATACATTTTTTTAGCCTTGAAAAAACATGTTAAAAAATTCCAAAAAAAAAAAAAAAAGAACTTGCAAATCACCAGAGTCAGATTCCAACAAAACTACCGATCAAAACACCAAACCCTGCAAAGAATGCTGAATTCCACATTCCAGTCCCGGAAGCCCAACCATTCTGCCCAGGAGGTGGTCTTTCAGAAGGAGAAACAGAGGGAGGAGAACCGGGAGCCGGTTCGACATTTGAGGACTCCCCCGCCAACTTCAAAACGCCCTTAGAGTTGAGGTGAGAACCTCCAAAATCATGCTTGTCGGGCCTACCGTCTGTCACGGAGGGACCCGTCTGCCAGACCTGGTTCACCGTCTCCGCCTTCTCCGGCACCTTTACCGACGCATATATGACAATGCTCTTTCCATCGGTTTCCGCTCTCATGTCCCACACGTCGAACGACAGCTTGGATTCCTTAATCGAGCTGTAGGAGCTAACGTTGTAGGTCTTGACGGTTAAAGATTCGCTGGATTTGAATGCGATCAAGGCCTGTGATCCCACCATGCCTGTTGTTGTCGGGTTGATGGCCCATGCGACCCAACCTTCAGGTTTGGTCGGAGAAGCAATAAAGGCGATCGAAAGAGAGGAGTTTGACGCATTGTAGGTGAAGTGTAGATAGGCATCGAGTTCGGGCAGGTCCGTGCAGTTGGCGAAAATCTTGTTGCCTTTGAATTTCTGGGATGTGCACGTGAGTGAGTAAGAAGGGGATGTTAGAAGGGCAAACAGAGCGAGGAACAGAGCATGAAAGAGAAAAGCAGAAGAGGTCATTGTAATTCTCTGATCGCAATTGAGAGCTCTATGTGGTGGGTCTTTCACTCTCGGTGTGCGGGATCAGAATTTATCATCTGCTGTGTGAGTTAGACCCGAATGGAGTGTGCAATGCAAGAAACTGCACAAGCTGCGGGATAGGAGAGGATATGTGGCAACTTCCGATGCAACTGGATTTGATTTCCGTTTTTGCCATTGACCAGGCAGATGTACCTCAGTTCGATTTATTTAATCTAATTGGATAACATTACCGGCATAGTTTCTGCAATCCCATCTCATAGCCAGAAAAAAGATTCTAGATTGGGTCGCCATTCTTTTTCCCTTTTTTTTTTTTTTTTTTTTTTAAGACTTGTTACATACGACTCGCAAAATGGGGCACGCAGACCGATTTGTTTTCACGTGTGTGTACCTCGGCTTTCGCTGAATCGATTTCTCTATTCTATTTTTCCCACTTTTGCGGAAATGCAGGAGCAACTAATACGCAAAGACCAAAGACAGTACAAACTACAAGTGAGATGGGTTAAAGTTGGTTTTTCCTGTCGTACTAACGTACATCTTCTAGCTTATGAATTGGAGCGCAAAGAGCCAGTAGCCGGTAGGGAGCAATTGTTGCAGAGCTATCTTTCCTTTTGCATACGTTGAATCGTCCCTTGTTCTATTTGCTGTTGTGGTTGATATGTTGCTTACTGTGCTTTTGACGGATTCCGCTTGGTTTTCCTTGGAGGATAAAGAATGGATTGTGGTTCTCATTGGCGTCTATCCCGAATACAGCAATACCATTTTCATATTAAGATCTAACAAGGCAACTCAATGGTAAGAAGGTTAGAATGTTAGAGGTTTTAATCCCGAAGATAGTTCTATAACCGAAACAGTTTCTTATCAGCGAGTTCCACCTCCAAAGTTGGAGGGAGGAGCCTTTCATTAGGTACAAAGATAAAGCTTTTATGGGCCACGATTGGGCAAAAGGGGACCTTGTCATAATTTTAGAGTGGCCGTGGGCACATGGTAAAGTGAAAAAGTTAGTGGGCGATACCAATTTATTAAAGTGACATGAGGTGAAATTCATAGAAGTAGCTTGACCAGCACATCTGCCAATTTCACGTGCAGAGACTCTAACCGCCCTAACTGGGGCCTACACTTTCAATCATCCTACCCAAAAGAAAATAAAAAGCTATAACAATGTCCAAAATTTAATTCAAGGAAATTATGGGCATGACCATATCAGCAATCAAAATTTAATTCAACAAGACAGATCGCTGGGAAAGGTAAATAAAAAACAGAGATAGATTTTATTCCTTTGTAACCATCAAATGCTACAAATCTCAAAAACAGGTAACCGCTAGAACTACAACAAAACTTTCCCAAATCAGAACTAATAGCATATTTAGATACCAATTAAATTGCCGAGAAAAACGAACAGCCCGAAATAGAAACTGAGACGGAACCCCTTTATCCTATAATCGGCACTACTCGTGCTATTGCTCCCGGTGGGAGAAATGTTAGTGGAGCTACCGTTGCCCCCGCTGCCTCTCCCGCTCGGCGAAGAAGCCACCAACTCCAGCGTCCCTGCAGCATTCAGATTGGCCGGTTCGACCGAGTGCTTGTCAGGCTTCTCATTGGTCACCGACGAGCCCACTTGCCAAATCTGGTTAAGCTTCTCCGCGTTTTCCTGTACCTTGAGCCGCGCGAAGATCACAAAGTTGCTGCTGTTGCTGTCTGTCTCCGCTCTTTTGTCCCACACGTCGAAAGACAGCTTTTCCTCCTGGATTCCTTGGTAGGAAACGAGGTTGTATGTTCTGACCTCTAACACGCCGCTGGATTTGAAAGCAACCAACGCCTGGCCGCCGATCATTTTGGTCGATGTGGGGTTGATTCCCCACCCGACCCAGCCATCGGCTTTGGCCGGTGCAGCCACGAATGCGATAGACAGGGAGGAATTGGAGGCGTCGTAGGTGTAAAAAAGGTAGGCGTTGAGCGAGGTGAGGGCGCTGCAGTTAGCATACTGCTTGTTGAACTTCTCTGACGTACAGTTGAGCGAGTGCGCGGGTGAGACAAGCAGAACCCAAAAGGAAAGAGCTAGAAAAAGAGCTGGAAAAGAGACAGAGGAAATAGGGGCCATCATCGGGGAGAGAAATAGAGAGGGATGAGATCGGAGGGAGCTTCGTAAATGGGAGCCAAGTGTGTGAGAGTATAATCCTCTCCACAGATTTGGAAGAGTATAAATAGCGAGTAAGAGGGTTTTGAAAAGTCAGCTGCGAAGCACATTATAAATATACTAAAATGGAGTAATTGCGACCATTGAAATTTAGGTGACCTAGTTGTGTGAACTGTAAACCACGCGACTCGAATGGAGAATTTGGTGATATTGAATAAAATAACGAGAGGACTATCCAGCCCCGGCGACACTAATGAGGTTTTTTTTTGTTTAAAAATTTTATAATATGCATAAAAATTAATAAAACATACAAATAAATCAAATTGAATGTGTACGAGAATTAGTAAAAAGTTTAAAATTATAAAATATTACTTTCTTTACATTTTTTATTTTTTTTTATATTTTACTCATATTATTTTTTGTATGTTTAGTTACACTTCGTGTTTATATTAAATTTTGTAAAAAAATTTAAAATATATATTTTATTATGGATGATGTCACCCACGCAGGCACACCGTGGAAAGTTTCAGCAAATATACATCCCACCATACACTTGGCAGTTGAAGAGAAGATGTGAAGTTTGATTTTTTTCACATTTTTGAAAGGCCCTTTTCCGGCACGCCGCTGGCATTGACTTGATCAGGATTTTTTGGGATGTTGCTTTGTAATTGGAAACCACATCTTCAGAAAGTTCTCATCCCTCTTCTGAGTTCAAACTGAAAACAAAAGTTTGTTGAAATTTAGTATTCGTCATCCCCTTTTTTCTTTGAAATAAAATTTGTGTATTAGTCTCTCGTCTGTGGTTGGAAAAAAAATAAAAAATTAAAGTTATACATTGTCGTTTTTGTTGAAAAAAGTTTAACGTAAGAGATACGTTTATTAATGCAAGACTTTAATTGCACGTGAAAAAATTTCATCCGGAGTCCAATCCATCCGGGCTTTCCTTTTTTTTTTTTTTTTTTTTTTTTTTTTTTCAATGTAAGATAAATTATTTATTAACCAACAATTGGTGCAAAACTGAGATAATAAAAAATAAAATAAAATAAAATAAATCCGTGAAAAATGAAAAATGTGAGAGCAGTGTTACTGTGATATGGTTGTAATAATTGACTCCGAACCGAAGTCTGGATGTTCATTTAATATTTGTACCAACCCTGCCACTACGCAACCGACAATGTCAGCCGTACGTCAGCTTCCTCACTAATTTCTTTGCCTCAATTGTGTTATATATATATATATATATATAATTTTATTTTCTCCCCTTGAGCTGAATAATTAGGTTGGTGAGAATCTTAAAGGCTTATGTAAACGCGCAGATTTCTTTCTTTATTATTGTTTTTTCTTTTCTGGGGATTTTTTTTGGGGGGGGGGGGTTTGAGTTTATCTATCAAGGGAAATGATAGACAGTAAATTTAGTTATTAGATATTAGATATGATGCAAATTGCTTGGGGACGTTGGCCAAGGAGGCTATCTTTAAAAGGTGTTTAGAGTTCAGAACATCATCATCTGTTTCGTGATCAATAGACCTACTGATGATGCATTACCATGTTCAAAGAATAGCAGCGTATGTCACGCCGTTCACTTGCCATTTACCAGTTTTTCATCTGATTTTCAACAAGTAACCTCTTTGTTTTGTTTTGTTTTTGGTCAATACAAAGTAAACTCTTGTTAATTGGCAAGCAATGCATCACACGTCATCTATGGGCTTCTTAATTTCTTTTCCCTTTTTCTTCTTCTTTTTTTTTTTTTTCAATCCAAAAATAAAAAAATAAAAAACAGAGAGAGAGAGAGAGACAGCCTTAAGACATTTCATCAATGAGGCAGGCGCAGGTTGAATCGGGCTTTTGATGGGCCGCCAGCGAAAGCCGTGGTGCACAGCCTTATGACATGAGCCTGTCCCATGGTGAATCAGGTTGGTGTGATGGGCCGAGAAAGATGGAACTTAGGGTTCCAGCCATATTAAAGAAACGCCAACCCAAACTCCTTGCATATATGTAAGCCCCATTTTAAAACCCTCGGGGGTGCTGAGTCCCCTGCGTACCCTCCCCACCGAAGCAGGTTCTACAACGGGAGCGGCAGCCGCACAGACGTTCGAACAGGTACAATGCCCAGTTCTTCGTTTCGTTTCGTTGATCCACTTGTTACCCTGTCTTTGTAAATGAATAATTGACTGAAACCATAGTTCTCATTCATGGCTTCTATGTATGCATCTCTCTTAAGAATCTAGGAATGTTTTCCTCTTCTTCTAACTGCATTTGCTCCATGGTTCTCATTTTATAATGTGGTTGTCCCGCGTTCCCTTTCTCGTATATCTAAACCCCTTTTCTTTCCCGCTTGCGTGTCCCATGTACAACTGCTTATGAGTTTCATTCCTGCCACTCTTGTGTATTCCATAGAGACAATGGCTGTTCCGTTGCTCAGCAAGAAGATTGTGAAGAAGCGTGTCCAGAAATTTAAGAGGCCTCAGAGTGACCGAAAGATTGCTGTGAAGGTACATACGTGTTGAATTATATCTTTTAATACTTGACTGCACTTAAGGTTGATATTCATCACTTTGTCTTATTTTTCCTGGTATGAAAAGTCTATGGGCTGCACTTTAGGCCGTTTAAACAACTTGGTTAGCAATGTCTCAATCACTCCATGTTCACAATCTTATTTGTACAAGAGATTTTTCCACAATTTTTCCCACCTCTGTGTACAATAAGCCGATGCTCTGGATTATATAAACAATTAAGGTAGCATGGTAAGGTGCACCGAAATTGAATTTTATGGGTCAACTTCTCTTGCTCCATCTGATTACCCTTTTGGATGCTTGATATGGGGGCCTGGTTCTGACCCATATGCCCCCTTTGTGTTTATTTTTTTTTTATGGTTGATTAAATTTGTGCTGTTCTTCATTGGATGATATTGACCAGATCACATAGGCTTCTTCCTATTTTCTGAGGCTATTCTGATTGCATGTTCTTCTTTTGGTAGCCAAACTGGAGAAGGCCTAAGGGTATTGATTCAAGGGTCAGGAGAAAGTTCAAAGGATGTGCCCTCATGCCCAACATTGGTTATGGTTCCAATAAGAAAACACGCCACTATCTTCCCAATGGATTTAAGAAATTTGTTGTGCACAATATTAAGGAGCTGGAAGTTTTAATGATGCACAATAGGTATGGGACCCTTTTCTTCCTCATATTTTATAGCAATGATCATATTTATCCTGGTATGTATTATTTCACCCACCGTTTGAGTTAATTTTAGGACTTACTGTGCGGAAATTGCCCACGATGTGTCAACCCGGAAGAGGAAGGAAATTGTAGAGCGTGCAGCACAGTTGGATATTGTGATTACCAACAAATTGGCCAGGTTGCGTAGCCAGGAAGATGAGTGAACATTGGTACTGGAATGTTGATTTTGTCTGTTTTTTTTGTAGGCAGTTTCAGTGCCTTTCAAGTGTTTACTTCTGGTTTTAATCTCCTTACATAA
The DNA here is from genome assembly GCA_037832345.1 of Rhizophora mangle. Classification (NCBI taxonomy): domain Eukaryota; kingdom Viridiplantae; phylum Streptophyta; class Magnoliopsida; order Malpighiales; family Rhizophoraceae; genus Rhizophora; species Rhizophora mangle. The sequence continues at coordinate 333,551 of JBAPLJ010001937.1, read as the reverse complement.
CTTTAGCAGATGGCATTTCAATTATTAAATTTTTGCCTGACATCGACAATGAGTTTTTATTAGTCAAAGCTTGCCTTCTTGTTATATTGCTCTATTGTTATTCGAATATTTGCCTATCATGTTATTTTGCAAAAGCAACTCCACCACATCAATTGCTTTGGAAGGTGTTTGTTCACCGTGAGTAGCCAAAGTTTATGTGGAATCCATGATCTTTCAACAATGCAAGGAAAAAATTTTCAGGGCATATATCCGCGTTTCTTGGTATTTGCCTTTTTTTTTTTTATATTTCTCTTTTTAAAGGCTCTATTGTATTCGATTTTCAAAGTTCCTTGCTATTTTATGCTTTACTAATTGATAATGGGTATTGAATAGATTTGCTGGGTAAGCGAATACATAATTAGCTGATTCACAGGATGAAAAATTTTGCGGACTTCAGTGGGTTAATGACATAATTCCACTCCAGGATGAAACTGATTTGTTTTTTATTTTTTCTTTCCTTTTCTTTTCTATTCTTCTTTTTTTGTAACTGGAAAATCGCATGCTGGTAATTACAATTTACGCTTCATAGGGAGTAGTAGTCACGCCTTACGGATGTTGGACAAGGTCTTGTTTGTTGGCCGAAATCAAAATTTCATAATTTGGAGTTTTGGACCCTTGTTCCAAAATACTTGAACCAGCCGTAATTTTCAAAGCATTTGCGCACTGGATTACGAAAGCAATGCTTCTCTTGGCGTGCGATGATGATCTTCAAAGAAGGGGCTCAGAGGAACTATTGGCCACGTTTTCGAGGGCAAAAGTAGTTGACGTATGGCCGTTTCTCCTTTCCAATGGTGGCCACCGCCAAACTGGAATTCTACCGAATGGTTTGCTTGTAAGTCAAAAACATATTTTGAAAGGTGAAAACAAAAATTTTAACTATGCTCGTGGGCTCTAAGAGCACTAGCCGAAGCTCGGTAGTAGTAGGCAATTTGGGTTTCGTATCAAGATAATGGACCAATATCAACTACTCCGCCTCCCTCGGGTGACACAAGTGTCCAACACACGATTGTGTTTTCCGTTATATCACACAGCATGTGAGAATTAACCAACATAATGGAATTATTAAGGTCAAGGGAGCAAAAAGATTCAATTGGTTCACCAATGGGAGAAGCAAAAGGCACACTTTGTTCCATGACCCAGGAGGGTCGTTTTAGTCCTGCACTGGCGCCCTTGTTGCAGTATCGCCTAACCAGGCACCAGAGAAAAATGATGCAGGACTTGTCTATAGGTGCGGTTCTGTAGATAGTCTGGTCTACACTCTCCATAGTGTTGGTACGGTAAATTACGTATACGTCAAATTCTGATGACTCCATAAAGTAACAACTTTATATTACACGAAAATAGTAGATTACAAGTTAGGTAAAAGTAAAGCTTGTGGTCACAAGTCACGAGAGGATAGGTACGATACAAATTTAGTGAGGGGTTAGAGGTGACCTCATAATTTTTTTTTATATGATGATTGAGAGCTATATCAATTTTAACACCATAACTTATTTTTAAAAAATTTCAAAAAATGTTGCATTAAATTTATTACATATTTTTTAAGAAATAAATTATTTGTTAAGCTTTTCATCCTTATACGTATTCATTTTTTTTTAAATCAACCAATATAACTTAATTTTTATATTTTTGAAAAATTCATTAATCTACATGAATTCTTTAAAAAAATTATTAATTTTCATAAGTAATAAATTAAATATTTAATTAAAAGTATAATAAATTCATCAAAAATTTTTCCTTCTACATTGACATGCTTTGAATTGATGTCATTATTAGAATTTTTCCACAATATCATACACTAAATCGATGTCCTCAATAGCAATTTTCAATTTGTTATCCTTTGTCACACTAATAGACAAAAATAATCTACTTAAATTTTTTAAGAGATTTTTGAATAAAAGATAATAATTTTTTAAGACAAAACAATTAAGTTTCAAACAAAATTGATAAATTTTGTAAAATCATGATAAAAATCCTTTTTTTAAGTAATAAAGATGCCAAATAAAAGTGAAATTCATAAAAAACTCCATTAATCCTTTTTAAGAGATCAATTTCCACTTCCTATAATTATTTTAAAAGGATTAATTTTCAATAAATTAAAAATTTTAATAAATATTATTTTTTCAAGAATATTACTTGAATATAAAAATCATAAGTATTACACACACTCACAAGTTATATATACATATAAAACATCTAACCTAACAATTCATGGATAAAAATAAAATTAATTATACTTATTAATTTAAAAATTATAAAATAAAAATATTAAGTAATATAATTAATAATAATAATTTTTAATTAAAATAATTTTATTACATGTATTTTAGTATTTAATGATTCTATATATATATATATATATGATAAAATAAGAATTGTATATCTTTTAATGGTTGATTAGATGTATCTAATGTATGTTGAACTATTTTATATTATACGTATATAAAATATATTAAATTTTCTCTTTTAACGTAAAATATTTCTTTTTAGGGTCTTCTTACAAAAAATGAGATTAATAATGGTGGCCATAAGGGACCAAACCCCTTTATCTTAGAGAGGTTGGTCCCTTTTTTATTTTTCTTAAATGTTGGGGCCCTTGCCCCCAAGATTTTATGTTCTTTTTGTGATTCATTCATGTCATTATACATGCAAGGTTCGATCCATTGCCTTACATGTCTGATATTGCGGACAATATTGTTGACATTGTTCCAACTGTGTTATCTATATCTTTTCTTTTTTAACAGCATCTTCATTCATGGGTCAAATCGGACATTCACCTGGATGGTGCCTAGTTAGTACGGTATATCTCTTCAAAATCATCTATGCAAAAGAGTTCCGAAAAGGAGTAACAAAAACCACAGTCCAGGAAACTTTATGTCCCAAAAGAAACAGACTTATCCATGTACACAAAAACCTTCCTCTTAACCCTTCTCTACAGCCATGCACACAACTCCCCACGTGTCCCTACCCATCTGATGGCATCGATACCTAACTTGGTTCCTCCCAAAATAAATAGTTTCTCTCCTTTTGAGATTGCCAGGCAACTAACTATGCTGGCAATAAGTGGTCCGTCTGCTTATTAACACATGGTCGCATATACAGGTGGAACGGTATGGGTCGGAGGGGTTTTGTGCATGTGTAGCCTGTAGAGTGTGTCTCTATTGCACAACTCTTCATTAAAATCCTTTCTAGGAGTAGCAACGACCGCAAAGCCCTTGGCAGCTAATGGCTTAGTTTTGCTTGGCTTCGTGCTCTTCTCCTCAGAGGTTTTTACTTTTTAACCCTTTTTTCCTTCTTTTGACTAAAAAAAGAGAATAAGAACAGCTATTTATAATTTTTCCGCGAACATGGTTTCCCAAGACAGTAAAAGAAAGCAGCGTAGATATAATAGACTCGTCGTAAAAGCATCATTAATAAAGCATGTTAATCTACGCAGTCCATCTCGAGAAACGCTTCTCAGTTCCCTGCCATCCGGTGTAGTTTTGCTGTTGGGCATCGCATCACTAATATTTTGTCAAATTTCAAACGAGTGGGAAATACTTAGTTGTTTCATTGTGGACCATAATAATATCGTCAAATATATAGAATATCCGTGATTGATCGGAGTAGTGAATGGGATACAACAGAACTTGAATCCGAACCCATGATTGGTTGAAACATTTAAATTTTATAATTATTTTAAACAACAGTACCAACAGATTCATGATGCCTGCCATCATTTGTGGCAGGAATAATCATACCGTTGCTCGTCTAAAGCCTCAACCAATGTGAATCAAAGGCGTTGAACGACGCTCGTTATTTGACCCCGTCCAATTGAATGAATTACAAGAAGAGCATCTATTTTATTTCTTTGTTGTTATAAAGATAACGTTATTAATATAAGTCTACGTCGAGGCTCTTGACGAATTCACAGACTTTGATTTTCTTAACCAATAAGATTCAACAATAACTTGGCAGGCAAGAAAATTCCAGAGTCCGCGGTAGGGTGGTGAGTTCCCCAGTCCTGCTCATACTCTGGTCTAGTGTAGCCCACAAGCTTATTAATGTTTTTAGTTAACTGCTTAATATTGTATTTATACCGTGGAATACAACTTAATGCAATATAATAAAATAAAATTCCATTAAATACACTATATCTAAACACAGTGGCTACTGCACCACATTCAATTTTGAGGAATTCAGCATGTTGTGTATTAATTTTTGAATAAAAATCTATTTTGTTTCTATTTAACGGTTTTTTAATCCCATTCAATTAAAAAAAAAAACGCAAAAACAAGACACCCATTGGGGCCAATTCCTCTATGAAGAGGTATTTAGTTGACATTTGGTTCCGTCTCAAAATAAAAGGAAAAATTGAACTGAAACAACAGCCTAGGGTCAAAAAGATAATTCTTCTCTATACTCTTCATGCATCCTTACTCTAGGATTTTCCCAAGAAAAAAAAATAGACAGAGAGAGAGAGAGAGAGAGAGAGAGAGAGGGAGAGTTAGAAATCAGGAAAATCCTCGGTCTCGTGATGAGGTTGATTGTTGAGTCCTTTAACCCAGACACCGTTATCTCTGTTCTTCTCATCACTTTGGTTACTCTTTTCGTCATCGTCTTTCTTCTTCTCATCGTCAACCTGCTTTTTTTCTTCACCGCTAGCGAAAATTCCCTGGACAAATAACTCGACGTCAACATTTTCAATTTCGTCGATGCCCTCGTTATTCCCACTTCCAATGGCAGGAACATACGGTGGCCGCGAGATTGCCAATATCAAATCCCAATGGACCCTACTGAAGAAATCATGACCCTTGATTTCCTCCAGCCTGATCCTCTGCTTGGGGTCTTTAATTAGCAATTTCCCAATCAGGTCCCTCAGCGGCGTCGCTTCACCGACTAGCTCTGGCGCTTTCGTTAAAATCCTGTAAAACGTTTCCTTCCTGTTGATTCCTCTAAACGGCGTCACTCCGTACAACATCTCGTACAGAACCACCCCCAGGGACCACCAATCGACGGCGAAGTCGTGGCCGTGGCCCTCGATCATCTCCGGCGCCACGTATTCCTCGGTCCCCACGAAAGAGTTCGACTTTTCGGACTTGTCAACCTCGGGGGGTGCCGAATTGGGACTGCTTTCCGACAAGTAGTTCGGCGAGATACCTGAATTGCCGCGTCGGCGAAATGAAAAGAACGGTTTCTTGCGGAGGGAATTGGGTTTCGGCTCCGATTTGGAAATTGGCGAAGATTGACCGGATTTAGGAGGAAGCTTGGTGGAGAGGTCGAAATCGACGAGCATTATGTGGCCATTGTCCTGAATCATGACATTTTCGGGCTTTAAATCTCTGTAGGCTATTCCCAAACTGTGAAGATGTTCCAAGGCAATCACTAATTCGGCTGCGTAAAACCTGCAATACAGTATAAGAATTGGGAACGCTCTTTTGTTTACAACGAAAGATAAAAACAAACCAACAAAAGACAAAAGCTTGTTGGGTTTAATTTTGGATTTTACCTGATAACGTCTACAGAGAACATCTTCTCGCTCTGTTGCTTCCTCAAGCAAGTGAGATCGCGGCCGGGACAATAATCGATGGCGTAGCCGACGATCTTCTCGGTGGACAAAACTGCACGCAATCTGGGCAAAAGCGGGTGGTTGAAAAGGCTCAAAACCTGCTGCTCAAAGCTAATTCTCTTATACTCGCTCCCATCATCGATTTCCTTTCTCTTTCTCTCCACCAAGTCCCTCAAGATGACCTTCAGCGCCCATAGTTCCCCGGAAAAGTCCTCCTTTACGAGAAACACCACCCCCTTCGCGCCCCGCCCAACAGGCGAGATCACTTTGATGGACTGCAGGTCTAGAATTGGCACCACTGTCTGTCGGTCTCGTGGGTTCTCGAAGTTGGTCATGGCGGGAGTGACCGGCAACCTGGAGAGGGAGCTCTGTTGTTTCAAAGCTGATCCGGTAATCTTGGAATTGTTGGCGATGAGATGCAAATGAGCTGGTTTGGGTTGTTGTACTTGTATGGGGGACGCTCCTGTGCGGTTGTGCGTCGGCGTCAATAAAATTTGTAAAGAAGACTTCATTTATATAATGGGTGTGGAGGGCTTTTAATTTAGAGCAATTTTTTTTATAAAAAAATAATAATAATCATAATTATTTTTAAATCAAGTCAAATTATTTTAGTTTTAAAATCAAAGGGTTCAAACAAATTCAAATCCTACCGTAATTCATAATCTTTTCCAAAGTAAATCATATTTTCAAATCACTGAACCAAAAAGATTTAGATATATATATATATATATATATATATATATATATTGAAATATTATTGTTTATTGGGCTTTTTGTTCCTCGCGATTGCGCGGGTGATGTAATTTGAGTTCTACACGTAAGCACTTTCGTCGTTTTAGATTACGTGGCGAGATCTGGCACTGTTTTAGTTTGGGAAATGGGAGAATTAATTAGTCTGTGCGGTCATGAAGCTGGCAGGCAATTACCCGTTCCGCTTCTAGAAGCCGTGAGTCCCCGGCAAGGAAAGGAGAGACGAGGAATGTTGTAGTTTCGATGGATGCCTCTGCAGAGTGGCGGGCGGAAGATTTTAAAATTACGACTTTCACTTTTTGCTTGCTTTCTTTTCGACCATCAATTGCTGACATTGACTTGGTGGGTGGTAGAGGTATGTCTTATTCACATTTAGAGCCCACTCATAGACATTACAAACGTTTATGGGCTTGGGTCCTTGCACGTTTTTTTGTGTGAATGGAGGCCCGGAGGCTCGCCATCCTCCGCTCCCACCTCCGCCGGTCGGTCCTCCTCCATCCCGGTTCAATCGAGGCCCGATTGTCTTAAGTGAAGCAAATCTTTTGGTTATTCCATGTTTAAGAGAGCAGAGTTTCTCTTTCAGATTGAAGATTTCTTAAGTTATTTAAATTAGAATCTACTTGAATTAGACTTACTGCCTTTAAATGTTACAAAATAACTCATTTTGTAAAACAAAATAAACGGATTAGACTTACTTTTTAGACTTACTGAATTAGAATTAACTCATTTTTATTCTTTAGTTACAAAATAAAATAAAATATATTTAATTTAAATTCAAAATTAACTAAATAATATAAACAGATTTATATTATTAATAATATTATTTATTTATTTATTTGTTATTATTTTTTTATTTACTTTTCGACTTAATCAATAATTAAAATAAGGTTTTAAGTTCGACAGCCTTTACAACATATTAATTGTAAAAAAAGACAATTTAAAATAGACTCTGCATTAGATGGTACAAAATAAAGGTACAATAAATACGAGTTACGATACTATTTCCTCGTACGCTTGAACGGAGCAGTTAATGTGATGCTTTCCCCGCCAGATAAAATGAACCAAACTTTCTAATGCTTCTAGCAAGGCCCCATTCCTTCAGGCCTATTGCTGGTTTAAAGCTCTGTAATCTATGGTGCTCTCTTGATTAGATTCATCAATTTGCTAGCACAACAAGTGGCCAAAGTTAGAGTTGGGAGGACATCCATTTCGGATGTTAATCTCTCATGGTTCTACATTGATAGCGCCTTTGTTTATCGCCAAGTTCTTATTGGCACTCTGTTCATTTGATTTAAAATCTTTGTTCTTTGTTTGCTTTCCAGGCATTCTCTTATCATCACGTAGTCGCAGTTTTCTTTTTCTTTTCTAGAAACTATTCCTGCGTATGTAAGCAACTTCCACTTGATGCTATCACTCCTGTTCTTGATGGATTTCTTGACTGGGAGTCAGCTTCACTTGTAAATCAGTCGATATTGCCATTCCAACTGCTTTTTAACATTTGCAATTACGAAACACCGATTGGCTTCCAGAAAATTTAATGGATATTGTTCAACTGCAGGTGGTAGCAGCAACGTGTTCAAAAGTTCCTTTAATTGGACGTGCTATTATGAAAGCTACTGGTTCTCTTATGCATCCCACCTTCTTTTGCTTGATGTTGGTTTAAATAAAACCAACTGCTGAGCATTAAAAATAGAGCTTCATGCTCGGAAGATACCTCTCTTCTTGCCTTTTTTTTTTTTTTTTTTTTTTAAAAAAATTTCCCTTGACGTGGAAGATACATACGACAGTGAAGTATGTTTAGTAAGGTTGTCTGTTCAGTCAATATCTAGCAGCTTCTTCCATCTTATTGTATCAAAATGTAAAGTGAATCAAACTAGTGCCGCATGACTGAACCTTTGTAACTGGAATGCTGCCGGATATGTGCAGATTCATTTAATTTATTGGCGAACAATGGTGCTTCTTCAGGTCAGGTAATATTTCAATTATGTATCCAATATCACTGTATGCACATCTGCTTAGAACTGCAGCCATTGATCTATGAAACAAATATGGTTTTTTCACTTTTCGCGGGGTACTTTGTTTGATAACATGAAGGATCAACGGCCAGTTACTCTAATTGTACCCTTCCAATTCGGAAACTTTCAGGCTCACTTACATGTAAGGTAGGATGCATTGCTTGTCGTTTTGTCTTTTTTTTTTTTTGGGTCCTTTTCGGTTATTGTGAGAGAACGTATGCAGAAATAGATGTGAATGATGATTCTGTAGACTTTGACAAGACATCCACTGAACCTGGAACGGGAGGCATCTAAATTGGTCGACTTGCGTTAAAGAACAGTTGTCGAGTGAAGAGACAAGAATCTAGACTCCCGTGAAATCAGGAGGGCTAGGGTCCCTATCCTGAAACATATGTATGAAAGATGAACCCATACTATACGTGTATACGGATCCAAGGTAGACAGCTGTTGTGCCATATTAACAGTGGGACTTTAACGCACAAAAACAAAAGGTGATTCGGTTAAATCAGTAGTGTAAAACTAACTAGTGTTCAGTGTATTATTTAATGTATGCTTACTTGAGAGAGTGGGAGGAGGTCTGATTTTGGAATTCGAGCTATGAGCTCATAAATTTGGTTTGTTGCGTTGGATTAAAACTGTAGAACAGTTTGTTTGGTAGGCACAAAGATTGGGTAAATTCAACAGAACTCTCTTTCATGTACAGATCAGTGGGGTCCTTAAACAAAGATTTTCCTCCAATAAACCAGAAAAAAAAAAAACGGTAGAAGGCTAAAAACTGAACAGGGTTGGGCAATATTGGTCAAGACCAAGTTTCACCAATTTCAGCATCACTACCCAGTAATATATTTAAAAAAAAAACTATAAATAAAATAAATAAATAAAAATACGATAACAAGAAGAAATCATCTCAACCCCAATCAACAAACGAACGAAACGTATCTATTGCATTGAAAAAAAAAAAAAAAAAAAAGAAAGAAAAAAACCCTAATAAACACGAAAATTAAATCATCGAAATAAAAACGGAGCTGTGAGCAATAACTGGGTCCCCGACGGGTAACCCAATCGCTGCTCCAGTAAGAGAAAGCTTCGCGCGGAAGGCTGCTGCCTTCGTGGAAGCGTTGCGTTGCTTTCAGTGGAAAAATCCTTGGTCTGTTCCTTAATAATAATTCCTCCCTTTGTCTTTGTCTTGTGGACTTTCTCTCTCCCATTCCACTGCGCTCTTTCCCAGAAAATGCAAAAAATAAAGAAAAAAAAATACAAACTAAAAAAGTACCCAATTTAGTGCGTAAAGTTGGAAAATTGCTGTGTTTTAGTAACTTCTCGAGGAAGCAGACATAAAAAAAGGGAGGGTGGGGTTTATAACTTTAAATTGAGAGTATACGTTTCCCACCTTTTTCTTCCTGCCAGGGAGATTGGAAGAACATATTTCATAGAGAGAGAGAGAGAGAGAGAGAGAGAGAGAGAGAGAGAGATGGGAAGAGGAGAAGCGAAGAATGGGGCGGCGATACAAGCGGAGCTGTCGAGGCAAAATGGCAACTCTTACTTCAGCAAGAATCGATTTGGGGCTGCCATCGATGCTTATACCGAGGTACCCCTTCCTTCCTTTCCGCTGTTCTCTTTCCCTTTTCTTTTCTTCCTTTACGCTATTCTCTTTCTCTTTTCTTTTCTTTTCTTTTTCTTTTTTCCTTTTTCTTTCTTTCTTTTTTTCTTTATAAAAAAAAATCTTTATTTCTGTTGTTGTTGAAATTGGAGGCAATTACGCTATGCCCTAACGTCGCCGTTTACTGGACAAATCGCGCCTTGTGTCACCGGAAACGAAAGTATTTTCCCGCACCTCCCCATTTCTCTCATTTGCTTCTTTTCATTTTTTTTTTTTTTAAATCTGTTTTGCATTCTCGGAATTCACTCGGGTCGTGGGTTGTTGTCTTTGTAAATTCAGTGATTGGGCTAAAGTCGAAGGGGATTGTCGGAGAGCCGTGCAGCTCGATCTCGACTCCGTCAAGGTAGTTAATTTTTCTTATGCAGGCTGTTTACGTGGGTCCTTTGTGATCCTTTTTGCACTTTGCTTGTTATTTTGCTTGAATCTTGTTGAGTTTGTAAACCAATTAGATGGCTTTCTGATAGGATGCGCTGCCTTTGTAACTGTGGCTTTTCAATGTGTTGCCAGTAGTCTGGGAATAATACATATTTTAAAAACAAAAATTAAAAATAAAAATGAAATTAAATAAAAGCGGCGTGCCATTGGACTCCTTTGAAGACGGTGAAAATGCAATTATTTTCTTGTAATTATGTTTGTTTCTTTGGGTCCTCATCACTGCAATGTACAGGTTTTGTGTCTTTTGCATCAGAAAGTCAACTCACTCTGGCTCTCAATTCTTGGTCAGACCGTATGATAGTTGAAAACAATTAAACCCTTTTCATGTAATTGCAGATGAAAACCACGTAGATTGGTTGGAATTTGAATTCGAATCCTACTTATTGTATAGGTAGACCTTAGCATTCTGATATGCATAGACTCCCACATGTGTAATTGTGGAGGCATATTCTACCGTCATTCAATCAAACTTCATCCTTTTCCCCTTGCATGACAGGGTCACTATATGTTGGGACTTGCGTTATTGGAAAGGAAAGAGTACACTGAAGGAATCAAGGAGCTGGAAAAAGTAGGACTGATGCTGATGTCTTTTTAACATTCCTCTTTGTCATTTTGTGCATTTATTTAGATTTATGTGCTGTAGAAGTTGTTAAGCCTAGGAAACTAATTTTTCCTTCCTTGTGTAATTTATTTTTTGGGTGTGAATCCATTCTGTCTATAACTGCCTTCATTTTTCAAAACTTAATTTCTGCATTTTTTTAACACAACAATTCTTTCTGCTTGTGTGGGCCTGTTCTTTATCTGAAAATATTGTTGCATTATCTTTCTTGTGATTTTGGTGACAGTTAGCTGTTACATAGCTTTGTTGTTGATATCATTTAGATGTTCAACTATCTGATTGACCATATCCTCTGAATATTTTATCCATAAATCCCATTATTTTTCGATAGAGTTGACAAAGCGTAATGTCTCACTGGACTAATGTTAGGAAAACTTGGTTATAAGATCAATCTCTAGTTAGATATGCCTACATTTAAGTGTTGCAAATCATTAAGTTTAAGGGATTATCTCTTCCTGGTGTTATCGTAATCAGTTGTTTACTTATTGCGCAAGTGGTTCAATGTAATGGACATGAGAAGTGGGTTATGAGGCATAAAGTTCAATTGTCTACAGTTGATGTCCCAGAATTGCTGCAGCAGTAACTTCTGTCGTGGTTAGTGACAAAAGGGCAAACAACTCCTTAAGACCAAATGCACACTAGCTATATTTCTTGTCATCCTCCAGTGATTTATTTTACTGCTTATTATCTCAGGCTTTAGCCTTGCAAAGCTCCTGGCATAAATCCGTGCATGAATGGATGTGCGTCAAATTATCAGTGCAACCATTTTTAATCAAATGCTGGAATGTGAATCCCTTTTGGTAGATATACTGGAGAAATATGGAAGAGGCTGAAAGGCACATGATGTTATGTACAACTAAAAGTGAATGCCGTGTTCAGAGTTAAGTAGCAGCAGTTGTTATATAAAGAGGGTCCCATGGGACCAGTATGATTCATATGATTTAAGGGATTGAAGTTTTATCATTTAGGCAAAGATTCATAATGGTTGATAAGTACCAGGGTTGGTTTTTTTCCCTGGGACTAGTGTATTTGAGCAGAGATGTTCAGAATTTTGCACCATTTCCAGGCATCATCACGCACAAATTTTTCTGTATATCTATTTGATTTTCAGACAGCAGTGATGTCTTTTCTGTGAGGTTGTTTTGAAGTTTTGATTATTGCTTGGGGAAAATATGGCCAAACAAGCTAAATATCTAGTAGTTTCCAAGGTTCATAAAGTAGCATTGGCTTTGTTGCACAACTATATTTTAGTTCTTCATATAGCTTTTATTATGAAAAATGGCTTCAGTAGTTGTGTTAGTAAATGGGAGTCTGCAGGAACGATATTGGTCCTTAGAATCAGTCTTTGTCTACCTTCTTTTGTAGGCTTTGGATCTCGGTAGGGGTGCAGACCCAACAGGCTACATGGTAGAGGAGATCTGGCAAGAGCTGGCCAAAGCAAAGTATTTGGAGTGGGAGCAAGCATCTACAATGCGTTCATGGGAACTACAAAGCTTGAAGTATGTACTCCTAGTGAGTTTGAGCTTTATTGTTGGAAGGGATCTCTGCATTTGTGTGCTTGGAGAGCAATATTTTGCTACTAATTGGCTATTGGCTATTTGCTTCTCATAATCATTGCTTTTGTTTGTCTTAGGGACACTTGTGAGAGAGCTCTCATAGAAAAGCATTTCAGTGACAATTCTGAAACAGAAGGATTTTTGGGGGAGATAAATGCTCCCTATTTGAAGCAATTAGAGAGGCTTGGGCATGTGTTTGAGAAAGCCACAGAAGATGATACGCCGACTGAGGTGGGCTTTTGGTTTTATTTGACTTGTTTAATTTTCATCATGCCGTTAGTCACAATTGGAATTTTTTGAGAGAATAACTTTGGAATTCCAGGTGCCAGATTACCTATGTTGTAAAATCACACTAGATATATTCCGCGATCCTGTTATAACACCAAGTGGGGTTTCATATGAAAGAGGAGTCCTCCTTGACCATCTAGAAAAGGTGATGTCTGATTTTGTTTTGTGCCTTCATAAAGAGACATTGTTCATTTGTATTTACTATTTGCATTTGTCATTGACATGAATGCAATTTAGGTGGGTAAATTTGATCCTACCACGCGTGAACCACTTGATCCATCTCAACTAGTTCCAAACCTGGCAATAAAGGCAGCAGTACAAGCATTTCTGGAGAAACATGGTTGGGCTTACAAAATGGATTCAAGTTGATTGGGGAAGGGATGTTGGTATTTGTTCTTCAGTGTGAGATCAACTAGCAGCTTCCAATCCTAGTGAGAGATGAAGCAGTCCAGGTATATCTTGAGGAACATTGTTGGGCATACAGAATGGGTTCAGAGGATTTTGGTGTCCATTATTCAATGTGGGATGGACTAGCAAGCGTGGATTATTGTCTTGAGCATTTTGGTATTCCTTACGGGTATCATCAATCGTGTATGTGTTTTTCCTCAAGTGTAAGCTTCAAGGTGTGATTCCATGACTTAAAATTATTTAAGGACCTTATCATTGTACAGTTAGTGGTGTCAGCAAATGGTTCATTTACTGTTTGTACAGAGCATTACTGAACCGGCTCGTAGATGAATTGATTTGAATTTGAAGGGGAGCTGCTTTTGAAATAGTTGTTTTGATATCAGCTGAAGTATTTTGGTTTCTCTCAATGCCCCCCCCCTCCAAAAAAAAAAAACCCATTGTGATGACCCCTCCAAATTTTCAGTAACTGTCCTTTTTATTTTTCATTTTCATGGAAGAGATGTCCTTTTCATTGAAACTTCCGCGGCTCGCATGATTTATGAAGTGGTTAAAGCTTGTTTCTCTTGGAAACTTGCAATTTCGTTGGTGAAATTAGGGCAACAATTGTTTAATCAATTGCTGACCCAAGTTCTATATATGAATAAAGCCCCCATGATGATTTAGGTTCTCCCGTTATTCATGAGTGGGACCGCATGTTATTGCCTGGCTGAAGCCAATAAATTGTTGAGTTTAACACTGCAGGCTGGGTGTAGTGTCCATGAAGGCCTGTTACAAGCTCTGATTGCAGCCCAAACTTCATTGATATTTGAAAACAGGATAGTGCATTATACCTTTTTGTCTTGGTAGGAGGACCACTAATTTTGATTGTTTATTTTAAAGAAAATGAAAAAAAAAAAAAAAAGAAAAATCTAATTGGTTACTTTATCTTTGTGACTCCTAAGATTAAACCAATTAGCATATTTCTTTAAAATTGTAATTCAAGCTCATACCAATAATTATCCATTCCTACCAAGCATAGTGCAGGGCCACTTCAGAAAGGTGCCTTTTCCCCATTAGTTAGGTGCTACATGCCATCAATAGCACTACCGGCAAGGATCATGCCGTGGTTTTGATTAACTGGTTTGAGTTCCCGATCTCTCCGCCAAACCAAAACTAATACCAGAGATTGTCCGACAATTATTTTTTCACTATTGTTTTCCCGGTTTGTTTGTTTTAAAAGTCGATACGGCAGTCGCTTCGGTTCTTTTGGTCAGAGAAATTGATTACCGAATTAATGCATTCAAACAAGGGTAAGTTTGATACGGCACTTGGAGGGGGGGTGGGGAAGGAAAGGAAAGGCCTTGACAGATTTTGATGCCCGTCCAAATCCAACGGGATTTTTTTCTAGTTCTCATATAAATAAATCTATGAAATTTGTCTTCGTGGGTTAATTTTTCAGATTTTTTCCTGGCCGACTAGACATATTTCAAAGTGCCGTCTGTGATCCCTTTCCTTTTCATCGATTTGAGAATTGGATTGATGTCTGTGTTATTCTCTCGCTTTCCCGTAACGCGGTGAAATGATGTCTCTGTTATCGCTTGTAACGGTCCAATCAAAACCCCCCACGTACCCCCCCCCCGGCGCCGCCACGCCAAACTTTGGCGACCACCATTGGCTATTTTGTTTCTCTCCCAAAATGGTCCTCACAACCCAGAAGATTACATTACACAGCATTTCTTTGGTTAACTTTCCAAAGAGTTGAGAATCCATGTGAAAATAAGAACATCTGGTTGCTTTGGCGGCTTAGCCATGTGCACCTGAACTTATCAAGCCACTTGTTGGGGGGATGGTGAAGAAGAAGAACCCATGTAAACGTTCAACAACATCGAATTCTCCCTTCTCTGTCCTTTTTTTCAAATCCCAATGAAAAGATTCTGGACTTTCCACCACTCATTAGTCATTCAATTCAATCCATAGTTTTGAGTGATGCATGAATGGACGTTCCTCACATCACATCCAAAATTCGGACAGCACGTAGTCCAATTATTCAGTTATACACCCTCACCGCCATCCAGCTTGCAATAATTCAGAGCCACTAAAACACACGTTTATCAATAAAACTGTTTTCCTGCACCCACTGATGTGTTTTCGTTCCTTTCAAATGTATCCGTCTTGGCAGGTGAGGAAGCACTTTCCAAATCCCTGCTTCAGTTAGCCCACAATGCTGCAGTGGCACGTGGCAGACCCATTTTTGTGATTGAATTTGAAGTGCGAATTCCGTACAGAACGGTTAAAAAAGAGATTGGATGAGAATATGCCTTTTTCACCGTAACAGTGAGCACTGTGTTGAAGATTTGGACCATCTTTGACGTCTCCTTTTGTATGCATGAAACAATCCCTTTCCCCAACGAGTTTCTATCGTGCATCTTGTAATTATTCAACAGGGAAACGCGTAGATGATTTGACTTTGAAACATTTACAGCACAGATCATGATTCATGGACGACGGAGAGGTACAAAATTTCCACCAAGGTTGGCACGTACTGTTACAGTTCTTTTCCTAACTTGAATTGCCGACAATTTTCGCTTGTGCGAAGAGAAGATAGAGTTGCGTGGATATACCTGTTCCATTGAAGGTTTTCACAAAAAGAGCTGGCAGCAAGCAAAGCCCTTTTTGATGGACCACAGTACCATAAAAGCCACGGATCCATTCAATATGGGCACATTATTCCCGTTAACGGGTGAAACGCTGTCTCTCTGCCATCCATTGATTATGTGGATTCGTGCACGAACGATCAGTATGTATTCGAAGGCTTAGGTTCCAAGAGAAATGGGTATTTACAGGAAAAGGACATTGACTACTCGTAGGTGACCGGACAAGTCAGAAGACAGGAGGTCTTCTTAGAGTTGACAATTGCAGAATTACTACCACCAAGTAAAACGTAATAGGAGGCTATTTAGGCCATTAGTATTATGTAAGGCCAATAGTCGGGGAAAATATTGCACAAGTTAATATTCAGTAGGGGGTAGGAATTGGAGCCACAAACATGCAGAAGAGTCGCTTGCTGGTAAAATCCAAATCACCTGACATTATAAGGCATACACAAGGGAAATGCATAGGAAAAAAAGGAGTAAAAACCTGTTATAAGCTTATGGTGTTTTTATTCACAATGACTGACTCAAGAATCTGAAATAGAAATTCCGCCGAAAACAATGTACAGAGGGTTTTGACGACATGCCAGAGGTGCATTGAAGCCATAGCGCTGAAAATAGGTGCATGAAGAATTTACATGTTGCTGAACTTGACGACAGTGAATAACTGATCTCATCATGCTGTATGTGTAAGATTAATAGCCCTAGCCCGGTTCAGTCTTTCGAGAATGCCACTGGCCTTCCGCTTGGCCCTTGAAGTTCCATCTTGAGCAAGCTTAGTTATTGTCCCATAGGCATTGTCCTCTTCCCTAATAGCCTTCAACTTGGTTCGATCTTTCAAACATATTGTATGCAGAATGGCAATGCAATTTTCCTTATTCCGTTCACAAGTGCTCTCCCTGATAATCCGAAGCAAGCAATGAACCCCTCCAAGTTCTCCTATTTCTTCGACAGCCTTCTGTTGACTAGAAAGCATTGCAAGGATAGCCAATAACTCGTCGACATGCACACCGCTCATGATCTTCAGCACGATCACTTTAACTGCACCATCTCTCACAGCTCTTTCTTTGTTTTCATGAATAATACAGAGGTTAAAAATTGCAGAAGCAACATCTTTCATGGCTAAAGGATGGCCCTCATCTAAAAGGTCTAGAAGTGGTTTCATGGCACCTAATTTTCCAATAAGTTCCTTATTGGAATCGAGAGCAGACAATGTGAAAAGGGCTGCAGCAGCGTTGGTTCTTGTTTCAATAGTTCCAGTGCTTAATGCTTCAATAAGAAGTGGAATTACCATAGGCATTTCAGCAACAAGTTTCTTGTTATTATCATGGATGGAAAGATTCAACAGGGTTGTGATCACATCTTCCTGAAGCTCTGGGTGGATGGCGGTTCCAGACTTGCTTCTAATTAGTGGACTGAGCAATTGAGGAATGGCATCAACGGACTCCCCAAATAGGGCCCGGAAAGAGGGCATCCTCTTTGTCAACAGCCGAAGTTCTTTGGCAGCTTCTTTTTGTTCGGGGAATGATGAGGACATGTTTCCAAGCAAAGACAGAAAATGGTTGTGATCAGCTTCTGTCAGGCCTTCCTCATTGAGATAGTGAATGGGTTCCGGCAATTCCAACCCCTGAATCTTGCACCAATGGGAGATCATTTCCCTAATCAAGTGATTAGGAGTCATGACCGTGTGCGAGAGCACTTGCTGGGTTAGAGGACATGTTCGGTTCCCTGATTTCAGCCATTTCTGGATGAAAGGTCTATCATAAGTCTGCACAATTACGACAACAAAAACCAAAGTAAATCCAATCAACAACAAAATTCAGACTGCATCCATCCATATTTCGCCTACCCCACTCAAACAATCGCTAGTCATCAGAATTTCTGAAGTAGACTAGAATTAAGTCAGTAACTAAAAAACAACCTGAATGGTAAGAGCCAAGTCTGTACAAGATTTACATTCAATTCCATTAACCAAAATAAGCATACCAAAGAAACAATAAAAAGTATCGAAAAAAAAAAAAGAAGAAACACCAGTACTTTTTCAGGCATTTTCCCTGCAACCAAACAGCAAAGAGCAAAAAAAAAAAAAAAAAGGGTCTTTGCCAGTCAATTGTTATTATTAATCGAAACTAACCTGCCCAGTGCACAAAATCACGGGATCTCTCATCAATTCCTTTGACAAAGGGCACTTAAATTCCTCAGGACAGGACATCAAGTCCCGCGTCTTAAGAGAAAGCGATCTGTTCTTCATTTTCAGTTCCTTTAACGCGCAGAGAGCCTCCTTGGCTTGATCGACGGTTTCTACACGGTAATCGTCATCGTCGAGAATGGTCTTGACCAGCTTCTGCAGCTCTTTCTTCAGTTCCATCGCCCTTGCCATCACCGTCGGATCGGAATCGAAGACGCCGGTTTTGGCCATGGGACCGGACGAAATCAGAGCCGTTGATTTATCCGAAAGTTCCCCACGCTAACTCTCTTTTTGATTGAGTTAGTGTTGTTTGCTGAGTGTAAGAGCAAGAAGGACAGTGCTCTGTTTCATTCCCTTTCCTTTCCTTTCCTTTCCTTTCCCTTTATTCTCCCTCCCTCTCTGTCTCTATAGCTATTTATGCATATTTTTCTCAAAAAAGAAAAAGAAAAAGAAAAAACCGGAAAATTTTGTATTTCAAGATGCTATTAACAGTAGTAATTCAAGGAACTCAGAGAGAAGATGCAGAAAACACTTTGCTTCCTCTCTCTCCCTCTCTCTCTCTCTCTCTATGTCTCTATATCTCTATCTCTCTCACATTAACACACGCTTTTAATAGGTGGCCATTACACAAGTCGTTTTTTTAGTCACTCCCCCACCTCCCCCATCTGCCGTCCAACCTCCCTTCGTTCTTCTCTAAAATAAAATTGTTGATCGTGATATATATTTATTTTGGCCTAAAATTTACCGTAAATAGTTAAATGGTAAATACCTTTTTTCTCCTGCAAATTAGGATTAAAATGAACAGTAATTATCTATACTCAAATCTCCCTCTGTTTTATCAATTATGCTGCGTGTAAAATTAAAAAATTTTTTGTAAGATTAATCCATGTCTCAATCTGTAAGATTATTTTTTATTAAATTTATTTTTCACATAAAATAATTTTAAAAAAAATTGAGAAATTGAATGATAATATATATATATCATTATTGGTGAAAACCAACTCATGTGCTCACCGTCTTCCAGAACTTGGACATTCTGGTGAGTGGGAAACTTCCCCCAAAGCATCTCCTAGTTCATAATTTCAGGCTGACATGGGGAGGGCTCTTCCGCCCTAGTTAGGCAGCTTGATTTTGAATCTCATGCCTTTGATTTTTCGATGTACCACAGAAAAAAAAAAAAAAAAAAAAAGTCTAAAATTTTACCGGTCAACGAGTGGGAACCAACCTCTTACACTGTTCAATCCGCCCCGCGTCTTTGAGTTTGTAATTAATTATTATTATTATCCAATTAGCGCCTTCTGGTGCGCCCGTCGCCCACCGACATTAACAATCATGGGGGCACTTATAAAGCCATAGTTCAAGGGTAATCAAGGCGCAAGGATTATGGGCCATTATGTGCGGGAAAAAATAAGAAATTATTGCGATGACGCTTTTTAACTGTGGTGAGATGGATGTGATATCGATTTGCACCTTAACATGAGAAAAAAAAAAGGGTAAATATGTAAATATAAAAATAGGAAAATGAGATTTCAAAACTGAATGCTTAATATCCATTGACATGGGGGGGGATTATGTTATTCTTCTTTACTTGCAGTAAATAAGTTATTCATTTAGTGACATGGATGTGTTACAAATAAATAAATTGTATCTTGAATGTGTTTGGTATTCTATAATTTCATTGACTCAAAGTAAACATTTTTCTGATTTGGTCATGAAATATAATAATAAAAACAAAATTATTGAATAATAAAATGTGCAAAAAATTTCTTGTTGGAAATTTCGAAAAGGAAGTTCATGTAAAAGAGGGTAATTGTAAACTCGAAAAGGCCGTTTAAACTTCGTAATCGACGGGGCCAATCTACGCAACCAGGGAATCTAAGCCCGGACAGTTGGCATGACGCATGGTTAAAAAAAAAACCAAACAAACAAACAAACAGGATCTTGTTTTGTTTAGGAAGCCTGGACAGATTCGAAACATTAGAAAGAGCTTCTGGTTGCAATTGATGGATACGGGTTTATAAAAAAAAAAAAAAAAAAAAAAAAAAAAGAAGAGTATTCTCATCCACTACGATACTAGAATATACTTGTCAGGCTTCTAAATGGAGAATGTCAGGCACGTTTCTTATCCTCTGCCTTGCTTCTTGGGATGTGATCACGAGATGCGCTGCTTCTTGGAATGGGATAGGAGGCTAGCCTCCCAAGCCTGACAAAACAAAACTCGTAACTGTTCACTGAAAATGATATTGGCGTTCCAGCACTCAAATTTCATTTCATGAGGGGGAACAGAGAATGAGTTATGCGAATTTTACCTGGCACGGAGGAGCTGGTAGTGTATCGTAAATATGGGTATGGAAGTGCCAGCCAACGTCGATGTATGCTTGTTCTGTAATGGAAGTGCGACGTACCATGTCAGATGTCACAATGGGCTGCAATTAGTCAGACCATGTTTAGATAGACATTTGGACTTTTTATGTTAAGATCTACATTAATTATGAATTGAAAATCACTTTGAACAAAAGAAACTTCAACGTCAAATTATCCTAGTTTTACAAGGTCGTGCCCCGTTTTCAGGATTGCGCCCGAGCTCTTAGAATTTATGAATGACAGTGATAAACTAGAAAATTCAACCACTTCAAGTACGGGAGGATTCCTGAAACACTCGTCAAGAGACTGAGAGTTTAAAAACGCTATATTATAGCTTGAGATTGGAAACTCAAAAGACTCTGGTAAAAACAATGTGTAAAGAAGATGAAACTAAAACATCTCGGTGCTTAACAGGGTTATGATTAGTGGGATTTATTATTGTGTTACTGCGGGTAATGCCATGACGTGCCAGCTTGTGTACCGCCGGCCCTCTTCCAAGCGCATTCTTAAGAATCGCTCACCGTCATAGCAATGATCATCTCGACGTCAGAATTTACAAAGACTTGACCCACAAACCATTCCCCTATCATGTGGAGCGACAAATTAGAAGAACACATGTATTATATAGCCACAGTACTGTAATTAATTACGAGAAAATTAATTATGACACAGGATTGATTTGGTGAAAGTTGAGTCGTGAGCCCACAGTTTCAATTTGTTTTTTTTTTTTGGGGGGGGGGGTAATAACTCTAATAGTATCCAACTAACTACTTTTCCCCATCGAACGGAATGGGACAAATTTTTTTTTTTTAAACAAAAGAAAAATTGGGGCCAAAATCATAAAGTATCGAAGGTCCTAGAGGAATCTGAGGTCCAACCAAACTTATGAAATGGAGCTTATTAAATAAAAACAATACATTAATGAAATATATATCATTCAAGAGAAGAATGAAAAATAAATAAACCCTGTAAACAGATGTTACGCTTTCGTTTGTTTGGATTTATAATCATGTTTGTAGACAATATGTACCTGAGATAATCCTTAGGGACAATGTCTTAAATTAAAGCATCCATTCTCTTTTTTCTCGTAAAGATACCAAAAACCGAAAAGAACCCTCACCCAGATGCCAGAGACCATTTTGATTAGCATTGTGATTAACAATTGTATCTAAATTCATATATTAACATTACCTTGTTAATAGTTGAAAGTGGCAATGGATCACATGATTGATTAGGCTTTTATCATAGTCTAGAGCTCAAAAATGGAAAACAAGGAAATTAAAAAAAAAAAAAAAAAAAAAAAGGGACAAGGAGAATCATCAGAAAAGAATGGCACTACGAGAAAGAAAAGTCCCTATGCCGCTTTTTAGCAGGGGACATGGGAACCCCAAAAGGCGAGAGATTGTCGGCATTGTCGAGTTTGCCTTGCCTGTAGTGTACAAATGGTAGACGGTTTTTTTCGCTTTTTATATTTTTTTTTTCGTTTTTTTTTTTTTCGGCGGTGTGTAATAATCAACGCTGATGAACCATCACTGTCCTTGCTTTACTGTTGTGAGGTGGATGCCTTTACGTGCCAACTGGAAGACTGTCCCTACGTGGGATTGGGGGCCCTTGTGGTCCACGCGGCTTCCTTCTGTTTTGCCAGCATGTCTAACTGTCAAAGTTCTTACTTCGTTGTTTTCGGTGTTGCCAAATGCCAAATGGGCCATTGTATCAATAATAATGTATGGAATCTAAAATTTTCATGTGACAAACTACCAAAAAGGAAGCGGCAAGCTTCTATGGCATATTGCTATCGACGTTTTCAGCTCTCTTGTGGCCTCCTCGACCTTGGTTACGGTCCTATAATGATTCGTTATCTTTCCTTCTACTGGTTTTTGCACATTCGACTCACTTGTTTGATATGGGTTATCAATGTTAATCAGGATACTAATGATTTTATTTTATTGATTAATAAAATCACAGTCTGCGTCCATGGATCATCTATGGTACAGAGATTTTATTGCTTCTGGAGCATTTCAACCACTCCTGGTCAGTATTGTTGGAAATTGCCCGGAGAAGACTAATGAAGCATACACCATGTGCAATGTGAAGTAGCTTTCAGCGTAAGAAAATTAATGTTTTTTCTTACATTAACGAGAAAACAAATTTATATATAAAAAAAAAAAAAAAAGGCTCTGCAGGTGGGCATTACCTAGCTTCTGTAATTAAATCCTTCCTCCACTTGTACTGATAACTGGGCTTTTTCCCCCCACGGCTATTGATGTGGCTTATACTCAAACGTGTAAAAAGTGTCTGAAAGGAACCCAAAATTTGTTAGATAGATTCCGTGCAAAATAAAATCCCAATTGGCAGCGTTAAGGTTTGGTTATCCGTTGATCGAGAACGGAGATTTCTTCTCAAATATTGTCCCATCGTAGTTGCTGGGGATGATTAATAAATTATTATTGGAATGGCATATTAGTTTCGAAATCTATTTGTGTTATTTTAACAGAATAATATATAACCGGCCATATGCATTGATGCTTCTTCGGATAAAGAAAGATAACCTGACGGTGAGGAGGAGATTAGGTGCGAATCAAGTAAAATTATAATATGGGACAACATATTTCCAATTCAAATTAATCTTTGGCAAAAGGGCCATTGCGCAGCAGACAAATGTTACGCAGGTTGATTGATTTCTATTTCTATGCATAAGTACATGTATACCTGCCCGATACCATAATTTAGTCGGTAAATTTTGGTCTGACTTTTAATTTCGTCTCAGCACCTAGTCGGCATTGCCATTTCAATTTTCAGTATTAAATTCTCTTGTCCATTCCTCATAAAATTGAGAGTCAGGGTAGAGGAACCTACCATGCACGGCGCGACGACGGTCAAAAACCGAGGGCGAGTTAGTAGTTTTTGGACTTCGGCCTCCTTTTGAACCTCGTACAAACATGGGCCGTGCTTTTCTTACTCTTCAAACGAGAGGTTTTAAAATGAATAGAGAGGTGTGTCGCTTAAAGAAAATTTTCGTAATTAAAAAATATAAACTTAAGTTTTGAATTTTAATTTTAAGGGAAAAATTACAAAATTTATGAAAAATAAAAAAATTACTTAATTGTGTAGTTTATAACTTAATAGAGATGTCTAATTTAATTAAAAGACCCGACGAACAAAGTTAAAACATAAATACAGTCGTATTTTGACCATATATATATATATATATATATATATAAAGTTGTGTGCATATCTATCTCTCACATCTAACTTATTCTCTTTTTGGGAGGGGGGGGGTAAGATATGCTTTCATAGAACGCAGGCCATCCAGTGAAATTCACCGACTTACATATGTCAATCACGTTTCCCCGACGAGGATATTCCTTTGTGCAATGCTCAGATCAATTGAGGTTGTACTTGTATTCTCCTGGAAAATGTTTCTTTACATAAATTGATGGGAATGTGCGGATCTCGGATTCTGCCAATGCGTCAGTCGGCTTCCAGAGATATCTCGGACGTACTCTACGTTGTAGTAAAGTTGTTCTATTCGGTCTATTGGAAAATTAGCCTTATGGGTTTGCCGAGACGAATTGATTAACCAATCCTTAATAAAGCCCAATTATTTTTTGGGCCCACTCCAGGCTTATGGACGGAATATGCAGCTCTTTTCATTCTCGTGCCCAAGGCTAAAAGCGGAAGTGCAATATTTTATTATTAAGAGTACCAAACTGATGCCGGAATGAAAGAATTTGTGCAACCCAATTTCAGAAATTGAGGCCCATGTGAACTTGGGAGAATATATTCTGTCTGCTTCGCTTGGGCCTGACTCAGACGTTGGTGGGCAGTACCACGTGGATCGAAGTCCATTCGAATGTGACCAACAAACAGGAAGAATCCAAGGCGATCTCACTGAACAGAAAATGTTGGCATTTCTTTTGAGGGAAATAAGAAAAGGTTGTGGGATATTGACAAGTGATCAGCTGGGTCCCCACAACTGCAAATGAGTTTTGCCGTTGAAAGGTCAGCTTCGAAGATTCGGGAAGAGGTGCCAAGCTTGTAGGGTACCCCATTGCAATTATCCAGAAAGCCAACGTAATGTAATTGTTGGCTACTCGGGTATCGTTCGAGCTCCTCCATCTCTCTCCACACCCCCTCGCCTAAGGGTTTTCTGATCCCCGAGTCATTATGGTTATTATATATTTCGGTTATCTGAACAATTTCTTATTTTTTTGAAGGCAACATCCATTCACATGGACTAGCATTACCTTAAACATGTATTTAATTGGAAATCGAGATACGGATAATAAAAAAGAAGGCGGATAACAATCAATCACATTGGTCTCTAATCTCTCTGCAAATGCATTAACCTCCAGTAGAAAGCCCTGTCAAGACGCGTATGCAAAGCTCCATTATTTGAGCCATTCCGTTCGACAAAGCTCCTTTACTCCTCTTATGCTACAAATCGATCCACGTCTAAGTATGTTTGCACCCTGACTCAAAGGTACTCATTGTACATGATTCCACATCACCATCAAGACGTCACATCGAGATGAAACTGATATCAATGTCATTTCTGGTCACGTCGCCACGTTATCATTACAATAGTCACAAAGAGGAAAGAGCCAATATCCATCCTCACGGTGTGCATTAGCCGCGTCACTCTATTCTTCCGATGTTATCGCTTCCCCTCTTTCCAGTCTAATTGGAGAAAACTACCAGTATACCTAAGTAGACATGATCTCGGTCCAGATTTTGGTTTTGGTTTTGAATTCGTTGGTTCCGATTACAGGAGAGAGGAGAATTGGAACCAAGCTGCTTGAAAGTGGTTTGGTTTGGTTTCGATTCAAATCATCCGTTCTAACTTCAGCCCAAGGTTTTGGTGTTTTTTTTTTTTTTTTTTTTTTTTTTTCAATTTAGTGTCGGTTTTGACTTCAATTCGGTTCAAGATTTAGTTTGATCTAGTTAAAAAAATCATTTATTTCAATAAAGTTTAACTCAATTGATTTTTTTTTTCAAAAAAGAAAACAGTTAAGAAATTCAAGTTTTTTAAAAAGGGAAAATTAAAAAAAAAAAAACATAATCTTAATAAAATTTTAATTACACAGTCTATATATCTTTTTGGAATTTAGGAGAATCAATACCCACATAATTCTCTTACCATTGTATCCACTTCTATACTTACTTTTGATATGTGGACTCAATTATCACTTTCAGTCTCACTTTCTCGGTTGCTCGTTCCAATTCAAATTGTATCTTTGGTTGTGAAGTCATAGTCGTCCGCCTCCTCAAAGTATTATCGAATTGATTCTTGTTCTCGCGACCCTCTCTTGTGGCTCGATTGAATCAGTTAACAAATTGAAACGGATCTCATAAAAAATGTTACCACTTTAATTGAATCAGTCAACAAATTGAAACGAGTTTCATCAAAGATGTTACCTTCTGCAATAAGCATTTACTCATTGGAAATGGTTGATACTCCCATGTTTTTATTGATTATAGGTCAAGGACTCTATATAATTTCACATGGTTGCTTCTTAAGGGAGTGCAGCGTTGGACATTCTGTTGTGGGGATCCACACAGGACTTGAATATGGAGTTGAGTTGAAGGTAACAAACCTTCTTTTTGACGTAACGCCTTTCTCTCTGACATAAAATACTTGGGAGGTCATCTTCTGCTGTGCGGACCAAACGAGAACTATATTCCTAAAATAATATAATCGAATCCGTACAGCTGCCGCTTTTAATTAGTTTAATGTTTTAGAGGGTTATATGCAAATTGTGGGCGTGAAACTGAGGAGCTGTCTAACTGTTTGTGAAATATTGAATTACCCGAACGCAGACTGGAGCAAATAATAGAAGACAGTGCAGAATGGAAATTAGCTGTTCTTAGATGACAAAATTGCTTCCCTTTTGCTCAACGGGGCCTTGTATGCAAATGGCCTTTTAGGCAGCCTGTGAAAACTCTTTTTTTCTCCCTTTTTATCTTCAGTTAAACTGGATTACTTTCCAAATTAAAAGCTATAAATATCTTTTTTCTCCACTATTTTGTAACACAGAAATGCTCTTATTGAATCATAATTTGGAAAGTAGTGCTGCTTCTTTTTCTGTAACCATTGCTTGGGATCATATTTCACAAGGGAATTGTTTTATTTCATTTTATTTATATATATATTTTTTTTATTTTTTCAAATTAAGAATAGTCGGTCTTGATTTCGATTTTGAGCCAAGAGTTCCCAATTCCTAGAGGATCAAAACTTTAATCAGAATCGGATGATCTAGTTCCAATTGGATTCCTTTCCTTTACCGGTTTTATCTTAATTTGAATAAAAATTCTAGTAATGTATAAACATCATCATCAGACAAAAATATTAAAAATTATCAATTAATTATGAAGTGATTCTCTTTTTTATTTCGTATAGATTTGGAAACCATTATCTCGTACGGACAACCAAGTGTCTGTTGACGGCCTCATCGAGACCAACACGGCGACATATGACGCCAGCGATTACGGGGGGCAACGAACTGGACGGAGCCGAATTTACGGTGCGGCGGTAGGGGCCGAGCCACTTGTTTTGCATGTACCGGTTTTTTCTCCAGGGGGGAAGCGACAGGTCTCTGCTCTTCAGCGACGTTTTCGCCGCGTCACACATGGCCTTGACTATCTTCTTCAAGTCCGCTTTTGCCCACGAAAGCCCTGGGCAGCGACTGCAAGAGCTTCGCGTATTGGCTCGTCGGCCTAGCGACCTCGAATTGAGAAGCGAAGTCCTTATCGACGACGTAACGGTTGTTCCGCAGGGAAGAGGCCGATTGGACCACGTCGATGAACTCGTAGTTCCCGGCGATAAGGCGACCGGAGAAATTCCACTTGGTCTTGCAGACCGCCGCGTCGTGCCCCAATTCTATCAAAAATGTCATTACCTTTCTCCTGAACACGGCTTTCTGGTTACTCAGGCACGAATACGCTTCTATTGCTTTCAAAACATGAGCGTATGGCAATGTCCCGTACGAATCCAAGCTGTCGAGAGCACTTAATCTCAGGAGGATGTCCTCGCAGAAGCTCGTACGATCAGCGGCGGAGTCGACTCGCTCCGAGTCAGACTCGTAACCAGGGGAATGAGAATCGGAGCCGTCGTCCTCGAGGAAGCCCTCAATGAGTTCGGATAAGCAAGGGGACTCGTCGACCGCTGTGTGCTCGCTGCCGCTGCTCTTGCTTCGTCGTCGAGTGGGTCAGTGACTCTCCTCGGTCTCTCAGAACCCCACATTTCCTCGCTAATTGAGGCACGAAGGGAAACCTTTGAAACAACTCGTCAGTTTAGCGTGTTCCTCGTTTTCAAGATGTCACGTTTTTAGTCAGCCTCTTTTAAGAGCGTATGTGCGATGAGTACATCCGAATATCCGATAATATTTAATTGAAAGAAATTATTAATAATTTTGTTTCTGTTTTTGAACGAACCGGATTTGCCTGTGAATATTCGCTGGGATGTTGCTTTTGGTATTCTAATCTTTTGGAAAAAAAAAAAAAAAAAAAAAAGTTTCACTGAAGGGAGTGAGTCTCAGGGTAGGGCTTTTAGAGGACGCGGAATTTTGACCAAGAAAAAACCAACTATAGACTGCAAAATTTTGTAATCCCAAGGGGATGCGGAATTGTAACAATCTTTTTGAGAGATGAATCCAGAATTCAACGTGAGCATTGTTGGAAAACAAGTCTACCATTTCAAATTATTTTCAAAAGCAATCCCGCTGCAATGTTTAGTTAAAATTTTGTTGTGATAGACTGCAGAACGAAGCCGTTTCTAACCAAGAAAACATGGCATAAAGACTGAAAAATTTTGCGTCCTCCCCCTGGAATGCAGTTTGAACAATGATCGTGGCATAAAACCTTCAAGCAGGAGCAATCCATCAACTTGCTTCTAATCTCTCGTTGCATAAAGTAGATAGAATAGAATGGGCCTAAACGCCAGAACTGCCGCCCAATTATCACGGGCTTATAATTGCTTTCCCCGGGGCCTAAAATTGTGTCGACACAAGAGGTGAACGAATAAAAAAGAGAAGCCAACAATTTTTTTGACACTGTTTATGGGTTAGTGATTCAAGATCCATTTAAATCCATAGACTGCTAAAGATTCCCTGATAATTAGCACCAAAAAAATGGGGAAGTACAAGTTCACAAAGACGGCATAACTAAAGGATCATAAACGAAGAAACTAATCCAATTCCATTGTTAACCTCTGCGTTAGATTGAGAAAATTTTGCCACTCGGTTGAACTTTTGTTCGAACCTTCTGGCAGGCAATTCTAATTAATGGGTGTTGGTCTATCTATGGATTTCATCCAGTCATTTTGTAAATCGCTGCCTGTTGCCTTTCTTCAGTCTAGACAACTATCATAATTGTCAACTTGATACTTGGGCCAGTTTGGGTCCTTAGTCTTTCGTGTCCAATGGCAGCAAATTGCAGCCTTTTAAAATTAGAAATTGTTAAATGGGCCTAGGAGGCCCAATTGAAAGTTTTATTACCTAGGATTGATTGAGATAATTGATATAAATTCTTCACTCTTTTTTTTTTTTTTCTTTTTTTTCTGTCGAATTAAAGGCTGGTTCAACAAAAGTAAAGTCTGACTCAATGTTCAAACCATTTGGGGTTCTCAACAAGCTATGATAGTCTAAGTTAGTAGTAGCTAGAACGTATTTAGAATATCATTAAGCCCCATATTAGCTTGAAGATCTAATCGGCTTCATGATTCTTAGACTTGAAGAATGTGAGTCAAACCAATAAACCACAGCGGAAGAAAGAGGGCACTAATAGAAAACGGCGTCGTGAGAATGCTTCACAGGTTACATCATCTTTGGTATATCCCAACTAACGTGCTTGACCCGTGTTAAATATAATTTTTCACCGACACTTGATTGGACTGTGAGAGCCAAGCGATTCTCCTCGCCTGTGACACCAGAATTCTTTTTTTTTTTTTTTTTATATCAAAATTCCTTCAGCGGTCTAGCCGCTGGTTTTGCGTACCCTGGTTTCTGGACAGCACGCCGACCATTTTATTTAAGAAATGTTTTTTAACCTTTTGACAAGTAATTACATAAAGTTCTTTTTTTAATTTCAAACCAACACCAAAAGCAAGAAGCAAAGAGGATATGGTCAAAGAAAATGACAAACCAAAAATTGTCCAATCAAATAAGGAAACCCTTTCTTGTTTGTCCCAAACTGCAGTCATTATCTTTTAGCTTTTTTCTTAATTATTTTTAATTGTAATTTTTAACACTCTTTTGTTTTTTTTGGATAAAAAGGGGAAAAAAAAAAACAAAAAGTTCTTCGGTATATTTGTATCGTATAGGGCTAGTTAACTTTGGGGAGCGTAGTGGACAAGGAATAGACAAATTACCGTAAAAGAAGATTAACGAATTCGTAAACTTTGATTTGCGACGTTTAAGGAATAATGACATTGGTGATCGGTAATATAGTAAAATGACTCTGTCAAATTCTGAAGACATTGGCGAGCAAGAGAAATGGATTGCTCCAACATGCCGTCATGTACCGCGACTGATGTGTTGGAAGAGGCAGAGAGCTCCCTGTTAATGTGGCTCAACATCAAAGCTTTGTCTGTATTGAATTCATATATCTCTAATTTTGAATGCTTATTTATATTAATTAAGAATCATAACGACGATATATTATTTTTGTTTTTTACTTCTCAATGAATATTATGCAAAAGACAATTTTTCCATTACCTTTATCGGTTTTTTGTTATCTGTTTTCCAATTAGTTAAAAGGCTGATAATCATCGATTGGTAGGGGTAGGAAGGTGACGACAATTTTCGACATTTGTCCACGTTTATATTATTACTCAGAGACAATATTGCTTCTGTGGTTCACGTGACTTCTCTTCCCTTGTGATGGAACACGGGCTGTATACTCCCTGTTTTGATTCGTTTTCTGGAGGAAACAGTAGAGTTCAACTCATTTTAGGGCTTCAAATTTCCAAATAACTACGGTAACTTCAAGGATATGGCCAAGCATGGGCCAGAAGTTAGCGAGTTACCGAGTTAGCTTCAAGCCACCCGTGGGTCTTACGGTCCTCTTGAGGCAAAAGTATTTGGAATTTGGGACATTTGATGAGGGTGTGGCAGGGACAATGTGAATTTTGTCAATCGTACTCTCTCTTCTCAGCGGGTACCAACTTTCTAACGTTAAAAAACAACCCGGACAGAAAAACTTTTTAAACCCTCCCTTTTTTAACCTTTTTTTTTTTTTTTTTTGAAGTACTTGAACCCACCTTGCATATCATTGGATGTAGCTTCGGCGTGAGAACGACCACAATACCAAATACAAAAGCAATTGATAAATAATTAAATATTGACGGAGGCCGCAGGAAATTCCAATCAATCCATGGAAGAATCGCCACATACAAATAATTTTACTGAAGTACTACATATTGATGATTATAAGCTCTCGGCAAACACTTTGAGAATGCATCGACTGGCTTGGAACTCTTTTCGGCTTGAAATCAGCTGTGAAATAAAAACAAAAATTACTGTCAGCTACGATTTAACACATTCAAATAATGTAGACAGATCCCACAAGATCGTAATTGTTACTGTCATTGTTATTATTTCGTTTTTTTTTTTTTTTTTGGAAAACAGGAAAAATGACTAGGGGTGATGAATCTGCAGCTAATTGGGGTCCAACATAGGACAGGCGAATAAATGGAAGGACTTGGCCAGCATGCCGTTTCATCCTTCGTGTTGTGTGAACTGAATAATACAGAAGTCGACTCTGCCAAGCTGTAGTTCAACCATGTGATTCATGTTCTGCACGTAGTACCGCTTTTTCTCTTTTCCAAAAAAAAAAAAAAGAAAGAGGAGTCTATTGTTAAAACTTCACATACATAGTTAAGAAATTTTATATCAAAAATAAGAAGAAAGAATAAATAATATATATATATATATAGAAAATTATAAACTTAATATGTTAAAATTTTGAATCAAAATGTGATAAAATATGTACATCTTTTGATGTTTTATATATATATATATATATATATATATATATATATATATATTGGCAAACCTCAGCTATTTAGGCATGCTTTTTGCCCAACATACATTTGATCGTGGCATCCATTGGAGCACATGGGCAAGAAAACCTTTGTCTGTCTCAATCGAATTGCATTCCCATGAAAATGCTACCAATTTGCCTGATCAGATCTCAAGGGTTTTTTGACATCGTAGGAGAGTATAATGCCCCTGGGATTGGAAACAATTATGGATAATGAAAGCAAATTTATTCATCAATAATTTATTATTATTAATTATTTTCAGGGGGTGGGCGCGGCGGTGCCTCTCGCTTGTAAATTTCTTAGAAGGAGAGCCAAGCCGTGCCGAGTAAATGAAGGATATCTGGTCTGGTATGTGAACCCGACCAAACCCGGGCTCGGCGATCAAGGGTGGGAATTTAATGCAATGATTGACTGTGCACAAACACGTTAGATAATATTTTTATTTCCCCTTATTTTTTTAATGTAACCACCTCTTGTGCGAGGGAAACCAATAAAAAATTGACCGGCCAATAAAAGAGCCTATTAAATTTACTTTTGACTAATGTAACTTAGCCCCAAAACCCTCGTTTGACTCCAATGATTGCCATATACATATAAATATACACATACACATACCATTGAAACTAGCTTTCTCGGGCATTACCCAAAAAGAATGGAGCTGTGAAGAAAACGGGGGAGCTAAAGGCGGTAAAATAATACTAGAAAAATTCTCTGCGTTAATTTTAACACAAGAGAGAAGAGAGAGATCGCCACTGTGCTTAAGTTTGTGACGGACTGACGAAGGGGGACGAGAGAGGCGGGGAGGATAAAGAAAATAATGTAAACAAATTTCAGCGTTGATTTTAGCACAAGAAAGAGAAAATCCACACCCTACTTCTTTAGGTCTGGAGCGCTTTGGAGGGAGTAAATTAGTGTGGTTTAGAAACCAAAAGTCCCTTTTGGATGACGCATCTTAAATTATATTAAAAAGAATTGTCCTACTTTGCCATTCCACACAAATGCGGCACCGCTCGTTTAATAATGCTTGAAAAGGGGAGGGGGGGGGGTTGGTTTTGTCCTACTAATCTAATCGTATTTTTTTTTTTTTTTTTTGTTCTACCATTAATTCCAAAACTTAACGAGGATGCAAAAACACAACCACCCCAAAAATTATTCAGTGATGGCTAGTTGCAGTTACAACCAAATGACAAACAATTAATGCCCTTAATCAAGTTGTTTATGATAGACGAAAATGCTATGACTTATGATTAGAAGTGGCAGTCACATGAGATTGTTATTTAGTACGCCATTCGATGCTGTCAATGAAATGACACAATTGAAAGGAAAATTTAAGGAATTCATGTATGTAACTCAAACATATCTAATAATAAAAGTTAACGCTTTCCGTGGGTTGGTTCTTTCTAATTTTTGCAAAAATCTGAGAATTACCAAAAACTTCTTTGTTTCAAATATATATATATATATATATGTCTCTTTTGCTAGCTACATTTTATTCGTATATCTCAAAGTCGAGATTTTGAAGTCCAGAAGTTAATATTGTAGCCCATCAATGACCGTGGTCAACACATGGAAGTTCCATATATAGTCCTTGTCATTGAATTTGTTGTGTATGGAAGAAATAGTGGGTCTCTTCCAGGCAGGGAGCTGGGAGCCTCCGTGTGCCAGCTTTACTGCTTAGTAGTTGGGAGGTGAGTAAAGTTAATGATAGCCCAATAACCAAGTGTGGAACGTTGAACGGCAACGTTCCAGCTTGTACCAATTACTTAGATTCACTGTTGCCTTGTTGACGAGGCCATATCAATGAGATGGGAATGCAAAAATCAAGAAGCTCACCATGTTGACTGACTCTGTTTCTTTGCATAGATGGGGAAATAATTCATTGGAATGTCAAAATTAAACTCATCTGTAATTGTGTCTAATTAATTTTATTGTTTTTTTTTTTTTTTTTAAAAGGGGTTGATTTCTGGTCGTTTTTCTATTGCTCCGTGTGATGAATGATGACAATGACTAACGTTATTAGCACAGCGGACGGGTTGATTTTTCAAGCACAGGAAACATGGTTTGCCTTGGGTGAAAATGTGGGGAGGCTCTTAATCGAGAGACATGTCCATTTTGTTACTCTTCATGGCAAGAAGAGAAGAGTGTAGTATTTCAAGAGAAGAAAAATGGATATTTAGTTGCTTTGACGTCCAAGGCCCGGCAACCACAACCCCCCCCCCCCCACCACTCACCTTCCCCGCTTTTTGCGGGGGAAGATAAACGATTGTTTGCAGTCAAAAAAATAAAAGTCAAACGGACGTTACATTTCATTTTCTTTTTGCTTTTTCTAAAACAGAAAAAAAAATATGATAATCTATCTTGGTTCCCTCCCCCCCCTCCCCTTTTTTTTATAAATAGCCCCCGATCATAAGCCTACACTTCCTCTTCCTTTTGCTCCCTCTCTCTTCCTCTCCTCTCCCCCTCCTTATATTTGCGCTTTTTATTCATCAAAACACATTTCTCTCTCTCTCTCTCTCTCTCTCTCTCTCTCTCTCTCTCTCTCTCTCTTTTTTTTTTTTTATTTTTTTCTACCATACCAAACTTCTCTCTCTATCTTTTCCACTGTTAATGCAATCGATTTGAGAGAGCAATTCACTCATTCCCATCAGCTTGCTATGAATTACACTCATCCTCTGCTTGTCTAACTATATAATCATTTCACATAAGTAGCAGTTGTTCAATTTTGACTTCCTCTTCAAATTAGGCCACCCCATTTGGATTCTAAAAATGGAAAGTGAGTTCTTTCTGAGCGCAGGAATTCCTCCACATCCAATGCACTTTGAACCAATCTCAACTTCACCAATGCCCAATTGGCACTCTCCCTCTTCATCAATGGAAATGCAAGCTGATGAACTCAATTGCTCAACCGAGCAGTCACCAAATTTCATTTTCAACCCCGGCTGGGAAAAGTCAACGGATCAGAGCCTTCACTTTGAATCGGCCCTGAGTTCAATGGCGTCCTCTCCGGCAGCCTCCAACTCTAACATATTCGGCGAGAGTTTCTTGATCAGAGAGCTTATTGGAAAATTGGGAAACATAAGCAGCAACAATTCTGCCGAGAACTCGTCGCATTCTCGGCCTACGTTGGCAGCACCATTTATCACTAGTACTGGCAATAACAGTGCCAACATTTCGTGTTACAGTACCCCATTGAATTCACCACCCAAGGTGAATTTGGCGGGAATGGATCGGATCCAAAAGGAAAAACTCAAATTTCCGAGTTTGGGAAAGTCTCTGCCTTTGAATTCCAGCGTGGCAGAGTTCACTGCTGATCCTGGATTCGCCCGAAGGGCTGCGAGCTTCTCCTGCCTTGGCAGCCGGAGTTTCAATGGCAGAACCAGCCAGTTTGGGCTAAGAAATCCGGAATTTCATAATAGCTGCAATCCATTAATGGGAAATGGGAAAATGCCACGGGTTTCGAGTAGTCCTTCTCTCCAGGCACCTGGATCCCAGAAAAGAGACATTAGTTCTCCATTGCAGGATCGATCTGAATTGGTCAATTCTTTTCGAGAGGAGTCCTCTGGGTCTGAACAAGTACCAAATGGGGAAGGTTGTGCAAAGCCTTCCGATGAGTTGAATTCCAGGAAAAGAAAAGCAGGTTCAAAGGGAAAAGGAAAAGAAATATCATCAAACCCGCCTGCCAATCCATCAAAGGTATTTCAATATGGATTATTAGCAAGCATAATTCTGTCCATTTTCCCATCTTGACTTCATCAAAGCAATACTGGGTTTTGAAAAGGGAGAATTTTTCCATTTCAGGATGCTGAAACTAATGATGATTCAAGTCTGAAACGGAGCAAGCTGCGTGAAGTACATGGAAAGGGAAATGAGAATAGTCCTGTCAAAGCAGAGGAAGAGGCAAAAGGAAATGGGAATGAGAAACAATCCAATGCTAATTCAAAGCCTCCTGAACCTCCCAAGGACTATATTCATGTCAGGGCAAGGAGGGGTCAAGCTACTGATAGCCATAGCCTTGCTGAAAGAGTAAGAATTTCAAGCCAATTTCACCAATAAAAATTCTTTTTCCATCATGCTGTGCAAACCTTTGCACTAACATTGACTGATTAATTACGCTATGGTCAGGTTCGACGAGAGAAAATTAGCGAACGAATGAAGCTCCTCCAAGACCTTGTTCCGGGTTGCAATAAGGTCACCGGGAAAGCACTTATGCTTGATGAAATTATAAACTATGTCCAGTCACTACAACACCAGGTTGAGGTATAGTAATATACACTGGACAAAAACCATCAAATTCTTCCCATGCCCAACGATTATGCTTTTCTTGTTCCTAAATTGTTTATTTGTTTTCTGGGCAGTTCCTCTCAATGGAGTTGGCCTCTGTCAATACCAGTCTAGATTTCAACATGGACGCCTTCGTTTCAAAAGATGTGAGTTATTTTCTTTCTTTAGTCAATTGTCGACGGTTTACCTTTTTCCTACAAGAAATTTCCAAATTTTTCGGCTAATTGAAACATATTGAATTGTTTGTATGTCAGACATTTCGATCAAACACTGCATTGTCACAGCCCACATTCCCATTAGATTCCTCGGCAGCGGCCATTTTCAGTCACCAACCACAGCACAACCCTGGGCTCCTTGGCGGCATTTCTAGTAGGACAGTGACTCAATGCTCGGTGGACCCTTTAGACGTTGGACTGTGCCGAAACTTCAATATGCCTTTACCCCAGCTTGATGGATTCAACCAAAGTGTTCCTCAGGTATGTAATCTTAACAGTTCGTCACTCCCATCACGCTCTTTTTTTTTTTTTCCCTTTTCTGTTTTTCCTTCTTGGGGCTAATTGTTTGTTTCGAGTAGCTTAATCTTCTTCTCTAATATTATGCGCAGTTTTGTGATGATGACCTACAAAAGATCGTTCAAATGGGTTTTGGCCAGACAAACGATCGTTCAAATGGGTTTTGGCCAGAATCCGAAAATGGAAACAACATAGCAATGACGGACGATGGGGGTACGAGATAATGTAATAGATAAAAAGTCCTTGGAGAGGTCAAAGGCGTAATCATGACAGGAATTGGCCTAATGCAGCTTCATCTCAAGAGATGCCACATGAATATTCAACTCTAATTACCATTTTTGGGGTCCAGAAAGAAGGTCCAAAAGAAGGGGGAATATGCTGCAAATAGATAAAACACTATTTTGGACCAGCAAAAGAATTACTAAGCCGTTTCCTATTAGTTTAAGGCAGGGTATAATTTTCCTTTTTATTTTTACACTAATCTTTAGCTTTTTTTTTATTTTTGTTCCAAAAGAATCTATCCCTTTTTCAGTGGAGGTTTCTCTTTACAAGCTACTGTATATCTTAGTGTGCCCTTGTAGCACCAAATGTGAAATACAATGCCTAATTAAATGAAATGAAAAGAAGGATTTCAGCACCTCGCACCGTCTATTGTCTGTGACCATCTTCTACAGCAATTTGGTTTGATTTCAATCTAGTTTAACCCCACACGCAATTGCATTTCTCTCTGTTGAATTCCTCGAAGGACCAGACAAGTAATGCCTAATAGATGGCACCATGATGTTGTTTTGATTCTTCCTTGTACTGCAGCCAGCTGTATATGTCGAGACTTTTTTTTTTTTCTCTTCTAAAAAGTCTTAAATGAGTGATTAGGACATCGGTTTATGTTGAGCTGGGGTCAACCTTGCATGATTTCTGGCACACCACAGTGGGCTCATGTAATTTTCATTGATTATCCAAATACAGAAGCTTCTGTTCCCTTTTTACTGTGCAGGCAAAAATCAATGAAGAAAAGATTGGGGGTTGGAACCACTCCTTTAAATATGCTTTTCTGTTTTATAACGACAAGTACCAGCATCAAAAGAATCCCAGGTTGGCAGTGGTAAGATTCTGACTAGACCCAATGAATCAAAGAGCTTTATAATCTCTTTCACTTTTTTTTTTTTAACTTATTTGTGAATAGAAAAAGGGGTTAATGTAGTGGAGTTCAGGTATGGAAAGATACCCTTTAAAAATAGTTTAATCTTTTTTCTGTGAGGTTGTTAGTAAAATCTTGCTTCCGGGGATTGAGAAAAGATTTCTGAATTGCAGCTTTAGTTGTTTGCTTTATCAAGGGCTCCATTATTGTTCTGCATTTTAGTGTATTTTAATCACCAGAAAGATGCTAATGAATGTGGGGGTGTATACAGAACAGTGCATCCTATTTTTTTATTAGTAATCGCGATGTTCATGTGGCAGTCTTGTCTTCGGAAAGTTTAGAAAGGGCCAAAGATAATATACAACATTTTACAGGGATTGGTATTCTGCAATCACTTTAATTGTCAAATTCTTTGGGTGTTTTATTCGTGCTTAGGTGGGCGGTTTCTTTCAGAACAAAATTATGCTAAAGGAGCTCGGCAATTTGTCGGTATGGACACTAACCCTGACAAGCGCAAGCCAGTTTAAGCCTTTCTGGCACTCAAATTCATCGTAAACTCCATGCAGTGACCTTTGAGAATCTTGCATAATTCTATCTTAAGCGAGACGTAACACCTAATTCAAAGTTATTATGCGCGCTAATCTGCCTCTTTCCATGCCCATTGCTAATGTTAAGAGGTCTATGCCCTACCTAGTTCGCATTAAGGAAAAAAGTAAATCAATAAAAGGCTTGTATTTCATAACCATTTGATCCAATGATCACGAACTTCAATTAGTTCGTGTGTATGTTTGCCGCACATCTCAATCAAAAAAATTGAATGCTCACACCAGACGTTCACTGTAGTTGCAAGGTCGTCTAAGACTAATGATTTCATTAGCTTCTCCTCTCAAAGGCTTAAAGTGGAGAAAAATAAATAAATAAAATTTGGTCACCAATATAGGAAGAGTTCCCAACATTTGTGATCGGAGATTTTTGACAGACAGAACTTCTTTGTTTCATAAATAAACCGATATTCGATAAGCTACCAGTCCATGGGGAAAGCTTCTTTAAAATTTTGGCAGACAACAAATTTCCAAGACAGGGAAAACGACTTGATGAAAACAAACCGAACGAGCATACCACTGGCATAAAAGGTTTTTGTTTTGCATTTTTCTATTTTTGCCCCCTTGGGGGTCCGTAATAATTGACTACATCAACATCTTAATTATCATTCTATTATCAGAAATGTTTCCTCGTCGTGTTTTAGCTTGGA
This sequence comes from Rhizophora mangle, assembly GCA_037832345.1. Taxonomy (NCBI): domain Eukaryota; kingdom Viridiplantae; phylum Streptophyta; class Magnoliopsida; order Malpighiales; family Rhizophoraceae; genus Rhizophora; species Rhizophora mangle. The sequence goes on along the minus strand of JBAPLJ010001937.1, from coordinate 294,827 downwards.
ACACCATCCCGGTGTCCCCAGCAGTGCCGGTATTTTCTGTTAATAAGAGACTGAAAGAAGAGGAAAAACGTATAGCATAGCGCATTTGCACTGCAATTGGACAGGTCAACCGTCCTAGTCATATCCTGAAGCCCACGTTTAACAGAAGGATAATCTTGGAGCGTCCGCGAATCACAATGCCATTTTCTCACCAAAAAGACGTCAGAATGTGGGCCTACCCGATGGAAAAATGTCACAGAAGAACTAGGAGGAGAGATATCAGGGAAAATTGTTGCTTTTGTAGGGAATTATGGTGATCATTATAGTAGGTGCCCTATACTTATACCCTATTCAATCCCCCCACCCCCCAACTCTTTTTCATTGGAGGAGGGGGGGTGTTTTTTCCCATTTCACCTTGTTTTAAGTCTTTGATTTGCTTCTTTAACCTTTGGTTGTTGACACAGGCCATTGAAAGAACCACCCCATTAAATGTTTCACCAACCACTGCATTATTTCATGCTGTCCAACTGTAACCGTGTCTGCATTTTCTGCATTTCAAAGGTCTCACCGTAAAATCACTTTTCTTTTTTTTCCAGCTCTGACTATGTTTTATTTTTCCAATCTGTAATGTTCTGTCATCGTCCTCCCTCACATTTTTCTTCATATATATTGGGGGAGGAAAAATTGTCTCCCCCCCCCCCCCGGGGCAACCCAAAATCCCATTTTTTCACTTTTGGTCTGCGGGGAATCCCTCCGTCCAGGCCTTTTCCATGGGGCACAAATCCACTTTTTATGCCATTTGAGGTATTCAACACGTGAGATCCGTTATCCGGGTCCCACCCGCACCATCTTATAACTTCTAAACCTTCGATTGGATTTTGTTACCAGGATGCGCACGCACGAAGGGCCCACAATGTCCGTAACATTCTCAATGTAAAACTGCTGTAAAACCCTGGAGAGGAATCGCATGTCTGACGTCTCAAAAAGTCTTTGTTGCGTAATGGCTAATGATCTCACTCTTGAAGCATTTCCGGGCCCTTGGCTTATCTAGCCCCACTTGGATCTCTCTCCGTTGTCTCGGCTTACTCCAGTTAGACCCAACCCAAAAAATAGAGAAAGAGATCTTCCCTTGATGATGTATTTGGACTCAGTTCTGCAAAACCAGTGGGCTAAAATCAGTGAGAAGCAGATGACAGTACGTCATATGAATCAGGACTCACAGTCAAGGTCGCCGCAATCAGGAGTAACCCTACTGCTAAATGACTGAAATCTAGACTTCAATCCATCTTCACTTGATCTCATCTTCTCCTGATTAGCCTTACTCCGTAGCATACTAGCAAGCGTACCTCCGCATTCTCACCAGAGCACATCTTCATCGATTGTTTACAGTTAGGAAATTGTCATTCCAAATTGAAGAGTTTCAGCACTAAATTTGCATTCGAAACCGATCAATGCCATCTACATATACAAAGGGTCTAATAAATCAAGTAGTTGACATGCATCTAACAACAAATTAAAATTTTATCTTCATGCCATAGAACTCAAGCAACTAAGTAAATTCTAAAATGGGATAGAACCGCTTTAAATGCATTATCATTCAATGCAAAAGAATACATTTAATTCCACATCATAGCGGGAATTCTTGCTTACGCGAACGGTAGACTATTTTTTCCGCAAATGACCTGCAGAAAGCAAACGCTTAAGCGTATCAAGTTGGCTGCAAATTGCAAATGAAAATAAGTCAATTGTACGACACAATCTCGGACGCCTAAGGCCAAGCTTGATCAGACTCCTGATGTCATAGATTCATACACACCACTCTTCAAACAAACAAGTTCAATACCACCATCAAAATGAAATTAAATAATCAAATATGTCCTGGATATAGTAGAAGAAAAACATGGATCCCCAAGAAACAGGGAAACCAGGAGGATCTTTTCTTCTGACAACATTTATGCCTTGCTATTTATACTCATTGCCTCAGCCCCCTTTGCTTCCGCTTTCTGACCAGGCACAAGATACTAGAATATGAGTTACAAAGAGAAACAAAGAAAAGAAGCACAAATTGGGTTGGGTTGGGTGGGGTGGGTGGAGACTACAAGCTACAGCTTACACCCAACTGCCAGGTCTGCTGCTTTAGTGAAATTTGGATTAATAGGTACTGATTCTGGCGGAGTAACCCCCATGTGGATTAGGTAGCTTTTGATTGCTCCAACAACAGTCAAAGTCCCAATCTCAAATGGAAATGAATTACTTGCATTAGATTCCAATGTTCCCAATTTGCTCATCGTAGCCAACATGTTGCCATAAAGCTTGGCTTCCTTCTTGTTATACTCACTCATCTTCCCCTTCAACCTTATATACTCCTGCTTGACTTCCCTATTTTAAAATGCAAATTTTAGACATTCAAAGAAGAGGAAGTAATACAGCCCCAGAAACAAAAGGCAGAAAATAAAAAATCCATGATCACCTCAAGACCAATCATGATGGGATGGAACCATACCTATTGTCAGGATCAATCTCAAGAGCTTTCTTGATATCAAGCTCAGCCAGATCCAAATCTGCCAGTTGGATATGTGCTTGAGCTCTCCAATTCTAACGCCTGTATTAAAGTTAATTTCTTTTCAGAAAGCTGCACCACACTGAAAAAAAGAAAAAAAAAAAATGCACAGAAGTTCATAAAAGCAGAAAGTTCAGGTGATACAAAAATGTAACTAGAATGTGGCAACCTTAGTGCACAGCTTTTCTGCTTGCCTGTAGTCTTTCAATTTCAACTTGAAAGCAGCATTATTCGAGCAGCAAGCAGCCTTCAATGCTTTGCCTTGCTTTTTCTCCTCCTCACCAAAGGAAGAATCATACTCAGTGAATTTGACAGCCAGCAGAAAGCCCAGGGAAGATGTAAAGAGATTTCATGCTACAAGACTTATACCAGGCAAGATTTTTTTAACATACAATGGCATAGTTCTGGTACAAGGGAGCTTCTTGTATCTGTCTGATGCCCGTGCATATTTCCCTGCCTTGAATAACGCATTGCTTTTTTCTTTCTTTTCCTGGCAGCTTCTATCTTTTCCTGGGTGTTCATATCCTAGGATTCCCTTTCCTTTACAAAGACACTGGCTCAACTTCATAGTATAGAGTTGAGTTTGGAGGGACAACGGCCAACTCCTGCTGTAACGCATTTGACCCAAAGGCACAGTCTGGTGCAATGGTCAGCAAAGCCACCTCACCTTCCTTCATTTTCATCACAGCTCTGTCCAGCCATCAATGACTTGTTCTATTCAAAGAACAGAATCCATCTTCATGAAAGGAACCAAAACATCAAAGAACTGGCCAGGAATTTCTTAGTCCATACCCTCATCTGTCTTAAACTCAAAATGTTCTTCAACATCTCCAATGCCCTTCTTCAGAAATACTGTACCATCTTGCAACTTCCCATTTAACTTCACTAAAAGAAAAATAGCATAATCCATCAGATATTGTGAACTCTGTTAAAGTTCAACAAAGAGGCTGACTCCATAATTCAATACCAACATTTTACAACTGCTCCTTTGTTTGGGTGTTCACATCCCTCGCCCTCCTTTAGAATTTTCTTTATAACCTTCTTGTCATCAGTTACCTCTGACACAGTCTTCCAAAAGACCAACTCCAGAGTAATCTTTAGTGTGGCATTAGGTGGGACGGCACCTTCATCACCAGATGCAGGTTTACCCTGCTCACCAAAACCATCTGAAACAATACAAATGACAAAGTGAGTTCAAGGATACAACAAAGTAAATTGGGTTGGACCTGACCAGCTTGGTAAGACAATTTACATTGTGGCTTCACTGTTGGAAGAAACTGCTCCCCCTTCTTCATTGTCAAGACAGCCATTGATAGAGCAGGACAGAAGTGCCCTACATGCAGAAGAAACCTGTACAAGGAATCAATGGATTGAGATGCCAAAAGGTGCATATGATGAACACAGAAATGCTAACCCTCGTTGACAATGAACTCTACTCCATCAGACTTTGCAACAAATGTACCATCCTCAAGCTGCACTTCATATTTAACTGCATAAAGAACAGGTCAAGAACCCAGTTAAAGAACAATAACACCTGGTTATGTTTAATGAGCAAAAAGACATTTGAAATTGAAAAACACTTATACCTAATGCTTCATCTTGGTCCTTTGGATCCCCCCATTTTTACCCCTCAATAAGTATCTTCTTGAATACTCCACCATCTTTACATACGTCCTTTGCACTGCTCCAAGACAGTAATTCAACATCAAATTGAAGGGTAGCATTAGGAGGAATAGTAGGCGGTGAACCAGAAGCACCATAAGCCAATTCAGGAGAGATGATGAAAATAGCATTTTCACCTTTCTTCATGGTCTTGATACCCTGGTCCCATCCTTTAATCACTTGAACTACAGAGGGAAAGAATGAGAAACCATCTTTTACACAGAGAAAAAAAAGAAAAACTCCATTTACTACATATTTTTACTTAAGAAGATCCAAGTATCACCCCAAGGGGATACAATTTGATAAGTGTACAAGGCATTTTCATTGGCCTGTGGATGTATTTACCACAAACAAGTGATATGCCGGCTGCATGATTCACCGTGAGAGCTGTATAACTGGTAACAATGACTAGAAGACAAAACCCAGAGAAATGCCATTGAAATCGAAGCATAAGAGGTGCTTACTTCATTTTACCAAATAGCGGAGTTTGAAAATGATTACACTCTCACACTGCAAGTATTCCGACCCCGGTGAAATTTCAAGGACAAAGTTCAACGAAACTGACTTTCTCTTATTACAAGAAACCAAAATCCATGGCTCAAATATATTGTCTTGTCATTCCTAGATTAAAAACTACCAAATTTATGGCGCATCCGATCACATTATTCTCATTATAGCTTAGGCCAACGTTGTTGGCTGCAACAAAATCTTTTTAGTTGCAGCGCAAGGAACGTCCGACAACAGATTTCAACGCTTTCCTTTTCTGTCTTGGAAAAGGAAATTTTCACTAGCTCAGTGAGTCGCTGCACCAGTATTACTAGTAAATTTGGAAATTATCAATAAATTACTAAATAATAACGACATAACAGACTGACCTTGACCAAGAGTGAACTTGAAGGGAGTCCCTCAATCCCGACTTCAGTCTAACTTAGTCCCATCCAGAAACGTCCCCATGTAGTGAACTCAAACCAGCCGAACACTTGTTTTCTATGAGACATTCACAAAATAATGAGAAACGAACACAATAAATCCAGCCGACATTGCTATTTCTAGGTATCATCAGGAATGACGATACCTTCAACTTCGTCGCTGTTGTCGGGAGTCTCCCAGCTTCTTCTTCTTCTTCAAACCTTGATTCCCGGACCTCCTTCTCTTCGCCGACCTTCAAAAGTCGGGCTTTCGTCGGGGAGATCCAAGTCGTCGTTGTTCAACATCATCTCGTCTCCGCCTGCAAAATCTGTGCGCTCTTCTGGAGCCTTCTGTTTAAGGTAGGAGACTCAATGAAGGGTCAGGATCGTGCTCACACAGAAAAATACTTTCTTTTTCCATAACAAAAAAGAAAGATATAATGCATATAAAACAAGAAAACGAAAATGGATTTAACGGGCATATCGAAGTTTGAGTCTAGTGTGGATGCCGTGTGCGCGCGATCATTAATTTAAATTTTAATCGTCTTTTCCATCATCAGGCCAATCATAACAAAATCGTTGTATCAAAATCAATAATCCAATCATAAAAAATGATTGACTACAAACTGATAATTGCAATGCTATCGTTGTTGTTGTTGCAACTATTCCGGGGTTTATGGTATAGGAATAAATGAGTGAATATGTGTGCAAGCTTCAACAACGCTTACGTTACAACTATTGCTCCTCTTTTAAAAAAGCATCATTAACTTGATTGCAAGACATTCCTCCAGCAAACTTCTTACACATTGCATCACTTCAATAACTCCTGTACCGATCACAAAAGAATTTCCACCTCAAACAACATACAAACTAGACTACATAATTAGCTTCAAAATCTACAATTACGTGAAACAAACAAAAGTTCTGCTACAATAAGTGTGATAAAATCATACTCCACTGTCCCACTGAAAATATAAAAACTGTAAATAAAAGTCCATTGTCTTCTTAGACAGGGCAATGCATCCTACAATGAAAGATACAACAACGGCAGTAATCCCATTATCCCACTTACTCGATAATGTACTTTGATTCTATCTTCCCATGTGAGCCTGGATCTCACAGGATGGAGGCTTATACTGCAAAAACACAAAATAAAAAAACAAAACATCAGCATGAAACGTAGGGGTACTGGAACATATATGTTAAAAAAAAAATTACTAATAATAAAGCAAGCAAGTGAAAGTAAAATTCGAAGACACCCCCACCATATTACCTTGACACCAATCTGCAACTCTGTTACGTCTCTCAACTTCTTCGCTGAAACTGAGAAATTAACTGAAGAAAATAAACAGACAACGTAAACAGATAGAAGACGAAGGCCGCGCTTCGATGCATATCTCAAACTGAGACTCATCTTAACAATCCCTCTCACTTTCTCATTCTCCGTCTCCATTTTATATGGGTCTCTCTTCCTCCCGGAAGATTGATATCATCTATCCTGTAGGCTGTGATTTATATTCGCGGGTTGGATTGGCAGGCAATAGCCAACATGTGAGAGTTTACTGAACATAAGAATTGGGCCTAAACCTCGGCCTGTTAACAGGAAGCCCATGAATTGATCAACAACATATGGACCTAGAAAAGACAGTTGTAGATATGGTTGATGCAGGAAACCTAGATTGGGCCTTGACCATTTTTTTTTTTATCGGCTCGCAGAATTACTAGACCAGAAAGGCAGAACCAGTAAGGCATGTACAGATAATTTCCTGATGGCCTCTCATGGAACAAATGACCAGCACACTAGGAGCCGACTGATCAGAAAATTAAGAATCAAGCTTGTTACTTATTCTGAATCAAATTGCATGAAGATATGAAACTGCGTACAAAATCCTTCTTAACCATTAATCAATGTTCTTCAGCCTTCATAAGGAAGAATAGACTAGTCATCCCTAACTCTCCCATTGCATCTTTCAATCAAAATAGTTGAAAAAGGTAAACATTAGCGGGGATGAAAATTGACATGAATATCAAGAGTAAGGATGACCAACATTTTTGTTTGTGCACCAATCCTCAACCTCAGGCCTGCTGGTATTGAATTATAGTAACAAAGGTAAAACAAAGATAATACAACAAGCACTCTTAACACTGTCTATTTATCTGATATTAGAGCAGGAATTCATTTGCAAAAGCAGTCTGACATCAAAGCCAGGCTCCCGCATGTAACATTCGAGCTTGCCTGATCCTCTTGAGAAGTTATTCATTAGCACTCCATTAACTCAATAAATCACTTGTATGCACACTTCAGTTAACCCAAAGATCATATAGGAGGCTCTGAACTCATGATTGGAGGTCCTTGCATTTCTAGTCTCAAGAAGGTCCTGCACGACAAGCATATATAATTGACAAAGGCCCACAGCTAAACCTCTCCCTGTGCTAATTCCAGCCTTTTAGGATCAGGTAACTGTAAAGAAAAAATCATTGGTAGGCTCAGAAAATTGTATTCATTCTGCATCAATCATTCATTTGTGAATATCACCAGTACAGCCGGCAGCCATCAATCTTACATTCAGACGTTTTTGCATTTGATTTAACAGATTACCCTGCTTGTTTTTTCATTCTCTATTCAGCAGTAATTAGACAAGGGTTGTTGATTTGGGCAGGAATCTACTCTCAAGTATGGAAATGCAACCCATTCAACAAAGTCTTGAAAATCTTGTCACCCATCAATCCATCCAACTTCCTCCACTCCTCAAGCAATTGCAAAGCATCATCGCCCCTCCCTTGCTGACATAATCCTTCCAAGACAGTCTTATAAGTCAACAGATCCGGTGCCATGGAATTACCCAACATATCAAACATGGCCTCAATAGCATCTTCAAACCTGCTCTCCATTGCAAGACTACAAATCAAAGTCATGTAAGTACTCCCACCAGGCAGCAACACTTTTCCCCTCATTTCTTTGTAAAACCCTAAACCCTGCCCCAGTCTTCCCTTCTCGCACAACCCCTTCACAATATAACCATAGGAATAAGCATTTGGTTCACATCCATACAATCCAAATTCACGAAAAATCCTGATGGCCTCGTCAATCTCTAAACACTTGGCATAAGCTTTAATGATCATATTCAAAACAAACGAATCAGGGATTACGCCCGACGATTTCATTTGCTTTGTCAAGGATTTAACCGCGTGCAAATAGACATAGCAAACATTCAATTTGTTGAATCTCCTAAGCAACGAGTTGAATAAAAATGAGTAAGTCTCAAGTGTGGGCTTACAATCATCGGATTTTAACATCTTCTTGTACACGTCGAAGGCACGATTGAACAAGAACTTGCGGCTGCAGCAGAACCGAACGATGTAGTTATAGAGAGGGACGCTCATGTTGCAGGCACCAGCAATGACCTCCTCCACTAGGGTTTCAGCGTGGCGAAATCGCCGGCCGTCGATCAGGATTCTGATCATGGTGAGATAAGTGACGTCGTTATGCTTGTAATTGCGCTGCATGGCGGTCCAGCGGAAAATATCGAGGGCAAGATCAGGGTCGGATTGGGCCCGAAGTGCGGCGTCGACGTCGGCAGGGGTGAAACCGGGCTTGAGATTCTGCGTCCACGTCTCGAATTGGATTTCGAGTGGAGTTCGAGTTCGGGTTCTTGGGATTGAAGGGATTGCAAGGTCAGTTGCTAGTGGGGATTGGGGATCTTGGGCGGCACCAGACGAGGTGGAGAAGGGGCGGTGATAGGGTATCGAATGTGTGATAAGGAGGCGGCAAACAGGCGGAAATGAAGGATGGAGAAATTCTGAGATTTTAGGGTTGGCAGCGAGTAGGCGTCGATACAAGGTTCGATGCATCATCATCGTTGTCGTCAAAGCAGAGAGACGGGCGGTGGGAGCGTGAAGGTGAGAAGAACGGGAACCAATGTTGAAACCGACTGGTAATTGAACTTGGCAATGGCGGCAGGCATACTACGACCGTGACTGTAGAAACCAAACCCCCAGGACGAACGCTTTGTCGTATGGGTTAAAAATGGGCTGAATTCGGCATTTGATTGGGACTACAAAGTACAAACCCCATGTGTGTGGGCTGTTGGCCTTTTGCAATCCCAGAGGTGTCAAGAGAGTAGAATAATAAATAGCTCCGGAAATTGGAATCACTAGCCAAGATTTTTAGTTTAGGCTTTCATTCGTGCCCTTAATCAACTTATTATTATAATCATCGTTTCTAAAGCATCAACGGGTCAATTTTTGCTGACTAAGAAAGTAAGAATTATGTTGACCCAAAAAAAAAAAATCCAAAAAAATAATAAAGTAATCAAGAAAAAGAATTATTGCTGTACTTGACACATTTCTATCCAGAGGTGCCAGGTGTCCATTTTTCTTTATTTTATCCCGCAGTGCAGCACGGTACGTCAAAAGACACCGCAAAACAAAGTCAAAGTGAGCTGTGTTTTGTCAGTGGAAATGGAAGCCATGATTGACGCCTGTCCAAAGTGAATGACGTGGTTGGGAAGGAGACAATATTCGGGTAGATTTGGACCAGCGAAGCCCGCGAGGGGAGTTTGGGCCGCACCGGTGAGACTTGCCAGCAATTTTCGAAACAAATATCAAGAAATATAAATGGTTGGTCGGTAACCTACTCTCTCACGCGGTACCACCCAGTCCCTAAGCAAAGGGATGCTCCTCGATTCCCACGCTGCCACGGTTGCACTGTCTGCCTCTTTCAGGGTTTTGGGCCAAAGACTTGCCCGCCCTGCCCGTGATTTTATATTTTAGCATGTTTTTTTCCGTGTCCCCTCTTCTCCGCCCTGGCTCCCACTTCACAACTGCGTCTCTAGCAGTTACTTCTTTACCTTGCTTATTGGGTTCTTTTTTCTTTTCTTTTTTTTTTTTTTTTTTTTTGTTTTCCTCCTCTAAGTTTCTTATGAATGACCGAATGAATTTTTATAATTTTATTTTCCATTTATTGTTATGTGGGGTTTTTTCTTGTTAATTTCTGCTTTTCCTTTTTCCTTTTCAGGCTTGGGTTTCTGGATCTTTAGTGAAATTGCGATACATAGTTCTCGTTGCTCCTTGTAATTTTTTTGGTTCCGCTTTTATTTTGCGGAATCGCAACTTACTGGTTGCGTTGATTACCTTATTATTTTTGAATTTTTATTTTTTTTGTTCTGATACATGTATAAATTTCAGTTCATTTTGAAGCTCTTCTTGCGCCTCTTCCCGATTCTCATGATTTTATCTAACTGAACCTTGCAGGGCAAGTTAATGTGGTTAGACTATCAGTGGCTTAGTGGCTATAGTTCTATTTAGGTTGAATGCATGTAGTTTTATTACCAGAACACAACTGGCTGCTTTGTTGGGCAGACAAAACAACTATTGCCCGCTCTCAATTGTTTGTGCTTTTGTGACACATGGGTTGCTTGACTTTTAGTGAAGTATTTAATTGGATTGCATGTTGTTTATGCGCATCAAGTTCTCTGCTTGGATTGAACATAACGTCACATCATATGCCCCTGGGTTCTTGGTTTTGTTAAGTAGCACTATTCATCTTGCTCTGTTGACTTCTTATATATAATGGTAGTTCGAGCCTCCGTTTGATAATTGTTTACAACTTTTGTTGTGAGCTTATCTGTTGTTATCTGTCATGAATGGTTCCCCATTTCTGATATAACTAGAAAGATGGCTTCAGTTGATTGTTTAAGGCCATTAATTTTACTTTACTGTGTCGTTATAGGAGGACTGGATGTGGCTATGGTGAGTATAAGAAGACGCAAACTGGTTGGAGACTGCTATGGTATGCTGAAGTTATAATCATGGGACTGGATATTTTTTTCATTTGCTGTGGTTTTATGCTCGTTAGGTAGCTATTTTTGATAGTTATGTATTGCAGTGCATTATTGTTGTCTATGCCCTATTGGTTTTCTTAATCATGATATTTTGTAGATCACTCATTACATGTATATCATTACTGGCATCTTTTTCATACGATTTTGACTAGATTTGGTGGTTTTTTTTTTTTGTAGGAAGAAGTCCCCCATTGGCTTCACTCTCCAGTGTTCCTGATGGAAATGCCACCGAAGACCCTGAGCAGGATTGTAAACCGGTCAATGTGCACCATCAACTGTCGGTGGCTCTGAACCAACAAGCTGAAGTAATAATAATTCTTTTAAGTTTTGTTTTGGTTCAGTTGATATCTTGTTTGGTTATAATTGCTCCCCTCCAATGGTCATTATGTGTTTAATCATGATGTCAGATGGATGCCTTGTTTTTTGTTCATCTAGATGGAGTACTCCTAACATATACATGCACGGTTGTTCTCTTACTTTCAACTAAACTCACAGTACATTGGAGTGACCTAGCCCTGAATACACTCTGACAAGCCAAGCCCTTTTGTTGTTCTTTCATGAAATAAGATGCATTTAATGAACAGATGGCTGCATAAGTTTTATGATTGCTTGTTTTTATTTCTGTTTCATTTTCTAAACTCTCCAGCTCATATTCTGGCCTTTTGCTTAGGCGTTGAAAATGTGGCTCATCCTGTCGAGCATGTGCTACTTAACAATTTAGTGCCTATTCGTGGAACAGTGACTTAAAATTTGAGTTTTGGGGCAATGTCATAGTTGATGAAGAGTTGCCTAGTTGAACTTGCTCCAGTAAGTAAACATGGGCCCAATAAACTGTGACAATTCTATTGTGTCTTACAAAATTTTCACTGTATTGGCATTTTAGCAGACATGAAACAGTTTATAGGCTGGGTCCATGACCGTGTTGGTGGACTAGTTCACTGTAAAATTGGTGTGATAGCATACTGTATGATGAAATTATGTGATAGTGGTCATTGGCTAGTGCTGACATTGATTTCTTGGCAATAATATGGCTGTTACAATCATATTAGGATGGTCATTGATCAACATGATCATTTAAAGGCAAATTGTTCTGGTACATAAATATGGCTATCCACTCTGCAGAAGAGAAGTAAAGGACTGAACTCCACAGAAGGAGCTTGATATGTAGAGGGTGATTCAATCTTGACTAAGAGTGTTGTCACTGCAGGTTAAGCAAGAACAGGAGATACTGGTGAAGCCACCTGCAAAAAAACTGAAAATAGATGTCCAAATTCATCCAGAGAGCCCCTTGGAAGTGCATGCTTATCTAATGCAGCTGAAGAATGAAAATAAATTGGACCTAGGACCACTGCAAAGAAGTGAAGAGATGCCAGTGAAAGAGTGGATGGAGAAGTGTTATCCCCAGATTTTTGGAGTGTTCCCACAGGATCCAAAGCTGGTTTCCCAATGTCCTGATAAAGCAAGGCAAAGTGAATTGTTGTATTGCCACTACTGCCTTTTCCTCTTTGAGGTGAGGAACATAGTTTTTATGGATTCTCGTGTTTCACCCGAATACGTGGAATCATTAGGAAATGTGATAAAAATTTTGGAGAAGCAAGGTTTTGACTGTAGATTCATGTGGTCAGAACTGTTAGTAGTTGGTTACATGATGAAGCAACAAAAAGAAGTTATGTTGGCAGAAAAACATATGATTGCACAAGAACAATCAACCTAGAAAAGAGATTGCAAGCTGCAACAATGAAAGTAAAGGAAGCACAATTGGACGAACAAGAAAAGCAGACAGAAGGAATAACTCCAGAGATGGGAAAACCTCCAGATGAACCAAATAAGCTGCCAGGAGGCCAACACAAGAGGGAACTAAATATGCTTCCTTACCCTACTTTAGAGCAAGAGTGCATTGAATCAGTTCTAGATTGCCATAAGAAGATGCTAGCAAGAAAGGAAGAGGAATGGATAAGACTAGATCGAGTATTGGAGAAAATAAGCCAAATGCATCGAGGCAAAGCAGTTTTTCCGGGCAAGTGAATCCTTTCTAACCTTGTAGCATTTTGTCAGTTTGTTTCTCCCTTTTTAGGGACTATAATAGGTGTGCATTTCTGGAGCCGATGTATTTTTGGAGGGACAATATTAATCGGATATAATGTGCTCTATTCGTTCATATGCTGTCTCATTAATCCTATTACCGATGTTCTTGGAAAAATGGAACAAATGACCGGCAGTCTGGCAAGGAGAATTCCAGAGGTTGATAGCAGAAGGCAAAACAATTTTAATTGTTAAAGCCCCTGTGGCAATTACTCATCGCACATGATCTTGCACGGTCACTGAAGCTTTGTGAACGGTGTTAAAGGCCTGCTTGTTTTTGCTGGGTTAACAATTTTTCCTCTTGTTGAGGGAAAGGACGGTGCAAGCTTGCAATTCGAAGACGACCTGAACCCCTAAATTGCAGGGGTTAAATGAGTAGGAGAGGAGCCAATCTCTAATGGTACGTGGCATTAGATGTTGGGTAGAACTTTGATTCCTTTGGCTTGGGGCCGAGGGTGTAATTTTCATGTTACCCAAGAAGGTGTGCCCTTATTTAGTCCATCGGGGCGTTTTGGTTGACTTTCGGATTCTGTATTTTCAATGATGTTGATATCTTTAACAAATCTTCCCCAAATCGGAATGTACCCTGTCTTGTGGATGCATCGATTGGTACTTGAACAGTCGGTCACGTGACTACTAGTTGTAGAAAATCTAGGAGCAGATACCGGGAAGTGTGTTCGGTGTTATTCAATTGTGTCTTGGATTCCAGACTTCACGCATCCGAGGGGGTTGGCACAAAGTAGAGATTTTTTGGGAGACGGTCTGTACCTTAAATAATAGGCCAACATTGATTTTTTTTTTTTTTTTTTTTGTTTTCCATTTTTGTTAAGGGACGGGCCACATTTTTATGTCTGGTATTGGTCTCCAAGCCAAAGCCCAATCTGCACTTTTGGATGACCCTTTCGGGCTTTGAATGAGAAATGTACAGCCATTCAATGGATATGTTCGAGGGATTGTGGCCCGAATATTGCGGTCTAAATGTTGTGGTCCAAATTCCCCACTGCAACTACACCACAGTCCAAATTCTCCTTAGCACCAAAAAAAAATAAAAGATACACCATTACTTTTTTAGTAGATGCATGTCAATTGCCAATTTGGAGAACCTGAATTAGAAGATGAAAAGCAGAAATACAGGCCGTCCTTTTTCGTATCCCTGTTAAACGCGACAGTGAATAGCGTCAACGCCCAATGTAAAGTGTAAACTCGCGGTTTTCGCTCGATAGTTCGGCTTTCCGAAGAAAAACATGGCGGGGTTTCAGGCCATTATAGAGATGCCCTCGATGCGTTTCTATCTCTTTTACTAGAACTCGGCAGATGCCCCAATTGCCAATTTTGCACCTTGTCTCATTTCCTGGATTCATTATATAAAAATGAATACCGCAAAAAGGTTTAACCGCAGATAATTTGACCAATCTAACGTAGTTTGTGTGATTGCATACTTCCGAGAACAAAACAATGATAAAATAAAGGCACAAAATCGGATAATGTTACTGTATGTAGGTCACTCGGCTTGGGGGGATTGTCAGCTAATCCACGGATAACATTCTATGGAGCCCACCGATTTGATTCCAATGGTTTCCGGTTAGAAACCCCATGTCCAGGACAAAAGTCTAAGCCGTTTCAATACGACCCTGCATCATTGAGTGAACACGCGCATAAAGTCGGGACATTTTCTCTACCAAATTAACTTGTATTTACTTATGGAGTATAAAGCTTGGTCGCCCTAGTCGTAGAAATTATTTTTAATATTGTCTTATCACCGGCTTAAAAACATAACCACCCTACCTACCTGCTTATTAAAGCAAGAGAATTATAGAACCTTGTTTTACATCTTTTTACTATCACCGAATATTAATAATAATAATAATAATAATAAAGAAAAGCAAAATTTAATGGTGGGTCCGTTTGATAACAACGTTATATCTTATAACATGAATTTTTTTTTTCTTTTATATAATAGGGAAAGTGAGCAAAGTTTGGTCCCAAAAAAAAAAAAAAAAGTGGCAAAGAATACCGAACCATGATTCCTTAAAAAGGGTTATCACAACCACTAACATCTGATATACGTCACTTTTGTTTTTGTCCAGTGAACCAATCAGATTACTCCATGTGTAGTCTCTGCCAACTTCGCAAGTTGACCGCAGCCTAAACCCAGGACACTCACTCTTACAGTCTTCTACACCCTCTTCGTCCAAATCTCAGGTTTAGATTATAGACCTTTTTCCAGCGCTTGAATCCAGCAAATTTCCACAAAAGAAAAAAAATAAAGCTCATTTTCTTTTGTTCTTTTTTTTTTTTTTCTAGGGTTTGATGGACTGTAGCGTCCCCACAAACAAATCGGTTTACTTACAATTTTTACCATCCACGGTGAAACTGTGCGATTTACCGTCAAATTACCGCTCCGATTCTGTTGCTTTCCTTGGCGGGAAAGTACGACTGCCGGCATCTTTGGTTGGGGCGAGAGCGGGCTCCAGCCACTTCGAGCCAAGCAGTAGCAGTAGCAGTAGCAGCAGCAGCAGCAGCAGCAGCAGCTTTAGCCTGAACACTCCGCTGGAGCCGCGATCGTTGGCCGGGAAGTATCTGATCAACGTGTTTCAGAATCAGAGGCAGTTCTTTCACTCGGCGGTGGCCGATGAGCTCAAGCTCTTGGCCAATGAGAGGGATGGCGCCATCGCTCGCATGCTCCTTAGCTCCGGCTCTTATCAAGCTTCCCTTCACAAGTTCGTGCCTTGCGGTGACTTTTCTTGTTCTCGCGTCTCTTTCTTTTTTATTTCCATAGTTTCATCAAGTCTTTTCTTATCTAGGAATAAAGCTTCTAGTACTAGCGTGAATAAACAGAAATTGAGCCTTGCTTGAACAATCTGGAGTTGGCCCAATTGGGGGTCAGTTTACCCGCCTGATTGAGTTTCGCAGCAAACTGGGTTCATGAACAGTGAACCGTAAAACCTTTGTTTCTGGGTATGGTTGAGAAGGAATCCAATAACTCTTCATTAACACCTAAAATGTAAAATCTTTTCTTTTTTTCTCTGTGCGACCATTGTGACAGAATGGTCCAAACATCTGGTTAGATGCATAGTTTGGATACTGACTTGAAATCATAGTTTTGTATCCTGACTGCTGTTCTCCAATTTAGATTGTATATTATTGAATCATGTGCGTTCAAGAAAAAACGAATTTTTAAATTAAATAGGTAATGTTACCTATTGGATGAACGTGACTGTGCTCAATGTACTTCTGGGCCTGAGTTAGAACATAGTGGTATGAATTTTGTTGGCGCAATGATGTTATATTGACAATATTGCTTTTAGAGATAGGCTTACTTTATTTGGTTTCATGGTAAGGGAGGCTAAGGCTGATCTTGAGAGTATCGTCTGATTTTCTTCTCTTTGTTCTAACAGATATGTAGCTTTACAGTTCTTAACATAAATCACGCAGAGGAATCATTCATATCTCATGGCTACACTGTGGAGTAGTTGACTATAAAGGTTACACTGAAATGGATAGCACCATATGCAATGCACCTATGTGATCATTGCAAAGATATGTCCAACAATTGTAATGGGTGTTTGGATTGCTGCTTTTTGGCATAGTTTGGTGGGCTTAGAGTTTCACATTTGAACTTTTTCAAAAATTCACCGGTTAATTGATTTGTCTTACTTGATACTGCTTGATATTACTGAATGCCAGGAGGATTGCTCAATTGAAAGAGGAAGAGTGCCGAGTTGCAGTTGAAGATGTTATGTACATGCTTATTTTGTACAAATTCTCTGAAATCAGAGTCCCTTTGGTTCCAAAGTTGTCAAGGTGTGTTTATAATGGGAGACTAGAGATTTGGCCTTCAAAGGTCTGGGAGCTGGAGTCCATACACAGCTTTGAGGTTTTGGAGATGGCAAAGGAACATGTCTCTGCAGTAATTGGGTTGAGAGTGAATTCTTGTGTCACAGAAAGTTGGGCAACAACTGAGATCCAGCAACTCCATCTTGGCCGAGTTTATGCATCCTCAATCTCATATGGCTACTTCTTGAAGTCTGCCACCTTAAGGCATCATCTGGAACAGTGCCTGGATATGGCTCACCAAGATCTCCATCTTAATAACAAGACCAGCTTCCATTTTCCAGAGTCATTGCAGTTGGGAGTTACCAATCTGGATTTTGGTCGCAAAAGCAACATAAAATCTGCTTCATCAAGTCAAGAGCAAAGTAGGCAAGGGTGGAAGCGTGAAAAATTTCGGTGCTTTGTGATGGGTTTGGATACTGAGGTGTTGCAAAGGCTGGCAAAGCCAAAATCTAAGGAGGCTGTAAATTTGATTGGGAAACATAGCCGTGCACTTTTTGGGGACGAGATGATGGGCTTGCTCGAGGAAGACAAGGTGATCTTGACCTCATTTTTGAGTCTTAGGAGATTGGTTTTGGAGGCAATTGCTTTTGGCTCTTTCCTCTGGGAGACAGAAGAGTATGTTAGTTCTGTTTTTAAGCTTAAAGAAAACTAAATGGAGAGAGAAATGTGATGTAGTAAATGTCTCTCTGTACATAGGGGAGTGTGTTAAATTTTGTGATGAATGTTTCATTGTACGGTGGGCATAGGATTCTTGTCTACCGCGGAATGTGATGTTGATTTTGCATAGATTATGTGGGTTGAGTTTATGGTTTATTTTCTTCCTATTCGCAACAACAGGAATATTTATATTGGCACTAAAAGGTTTACTGGGGTATTGTGGGGACTTTGTCCGGTGGGATTTATCCAGAAGGCGCACTCAACGTCAAAGTATCTATCTTGCGTTTGACTTAAAACTCTTTGCGGTACTTAACATGGAAAGGTCTAGCCGGATGGATGGAATGTTCCTTTTGCCTGATAGCCTCGACATCAACGGGACAGATTCTACTTAGTTGGTTGTACAAAAGATTCTTGGAAGAATACGTGTATGACTCTCTCAATGATGACATTCTTCTTCTTCTTTTTTATTTTTTTTCTCTTTTGGCAATAGCCGTAATGTAATTCTGTTTTTAGCCGGTATAATATAATTTTATGAACTAGATGTAGGGTTATATTGGTGAATTTCTCTACAATTTTCCATTTTTATTATTTATTTTCTTCTATGGCACTGATGAGCCCCCCTTCGTTTTTATCCGTAGAACCCTTTGAGACACTTGGCGGACGCAGGCAAAACAACGACAAAAGGAATTGAGGGCGCACGAGGGCATTGTGGACCTTACCGTCTCTCCCACGCGCAGTAGATTGGTGTTGGTATTCGACCTTTCCTTTCTTTCTCTGTGACCCGCAAAGCACTCTTCCCGCACTAAATAAGTTCTAGCCTTTTCTTTGATAGATATGCAGAGGAAATGGTTGCTTCCACGCCCGACAGACTGACGACTCTTTTTTTGTGAATTTACAATTTATATTACAAGATTCCATCCTTGAGAACCCCAATATAAACAACGAGGCAGAAGGAATTGACTAAAAGAAATTGGGATCTTCTCAAAGGCATTGGTAGATCTAGCGCATGTTCTAACCTGTCCTGTCAAATAGGAACTGATCATTGAAGTTCTGAAGCGACTGCTTTTTATTTGGTGAAAGCAACTCGTGGGCATTTTAAATTACGACAGAGTTTACGTTTCAACTGTCAGTGTTTTTTTTTTTTTAAAGCAGATTAATAATTGCCTAAATTAATTACTTGTTGGCGTGTGATGATTTTTTTTTTGCCGTGTATTAGTTGGGATCCCCACAATTGAAAATGCCCCGGACGTTACCTGCCTCGAATTTTCCGGGAAGAAGCTGTGTGATGATGGGTGAAGACAACAATTGCCCCTTACCATACTTCACGTAAAGAGATCATCCATTTGGTCAACCCAGTGTTTTCCAAATTAAACCGAATTAGCCCGTGACATTTATAAAGTTAAAAATCAAATTTTAATTTAATTAAAAATCATCTTAATTTTAAAAATTAATAATTATTTTAATAAATAAATAAATTAAATTATAAATTAATAAATTAATTAAAATTTTTTAATTTGATTATATTTAAAAAAATTATAAAAAATTAATAAAATAACAAATCTCAAATTAAAATTTTCATAAATATCAATAATAATTTTTATCACTAAGTTAAAAATAGTGATATGAATTATTTTTTATATTTTAATATTTTTTAAAATAAAAATTATATAATTTCATTTTTTTTTTTAAATTATGAATTACAAAAATAAAAAATATATATTTATATATATATATTTATTTATATTTAAAAAAAATACATAAAATTATATATAATATTATATTAATACTTATTTTTTTAATCTAAATTATCTTATTTATATTAAAATATTTTATTTTTAATAAAAATATATAAATTATAATATATTTTACATTAAATTTATTTAATTTAAATTACTTATATTTTATAAATATATTATATTAATTAATTTTTTTTAATTTTTATATATATAAATTATAAATATATATAAAATTAAATTATTTAAATATAATAATATAACATATATAATATTTAAATTTTTATATATAATTATATTTTATTTATCAATATTTTTATATAATATATAAATATTAATTTTTTTATATATTTAATATTTAATATTTAATATTTATTTTATTAATTTAATTTTAATTTAAATAATTAAATTAATTAAATTTTAAATTTTATAATTTTTAAGTTTCATAATCAATTTAATTCTTAAGACTTACTTCAAATTCATCTACTTCAACCCTGCAGACTAATAAAACAACGTCAGCTTCTATTATTTTTAAGTTTCTCGAATACTTTGCAGAAGAAGTAATAGACAATTCTTTATTTTCCTCCACAAGTTTCCTCTCTCTTCTTCTATTTGCTTCCGTTGTTGAATTTCCGTTTTCTACCACGACAGAAATGGTGGTCTTCCTCTTCAAATTAATTTTCATCACCATAAGCGCAATATCGAATCTCAGTTCACGTGTAATCTTCACTGCTACTGCTTATTTGGTGGTGTTATTCATCAGGGCTTTCAGAATACCCGGCGAAGCCATCCAAGGTGGATTAGAGCAAGTTGGAGGAGCCATCAAGTCATGTATCGAGTATATCTTGGAGCTGATAATGGAAGTGATAAGTAATTTGATATCTACTGCTTTCGATCTTCTTGTAAATGCTGTTACAGGTTCTGTTTCTATGACGGGGTCGGCTATTGGAGGTCTCGCAGAAAAGACGAGAACTTCTCTGGAAGGATTGCTGACAGATTTGCCCGAGCTTGCTGAGGGATTCAAGGAGATGGTTTCGAGTATGGTTTCAGGTTTGTGGAACAATGCCCTGGAAGCAGTGGGATATGTCCAGGAAAATGCTTAAAAGCACTACTAATTAATTATGTTCATGTGATCTGCTTTTGCCACTGAAACAAATTTTGTTATGTACAACACGGCAGTGGGACTTTGTTTACAAATAGGTTTGTTCTTTAGATTAACAGATGCTCTTTAGATTAACAGACTGTTTGATTTAATTAGATGAACTCTAGTGTAACGTGAAAGCCAGCTAGCAATGCTTGCAAGAGGAGTTTCCAATTTCTCATTGGCCAGCATCCCCCTTTTGTTTGATATCTTCACAAAAATTTTCTGTTATCCGGCCGTCACGCTTCTGCCAAAACGAGATACAGTAGATCATGTTCAGATTTCCTTTGCAGATCGTTCTTGTAGACGTTAATCTTGATTTTCCTGCCATGAACCTCCTACAGTTTTTGAGATTAGGTTAGTGATTAACAGATCCAAACTACAAGTTCAAGTTTGAGAAAGATCCCTTGCTCGTAGATTTTTATTATGATGTTCCTTTTGTTTTTTTTTTTTTTTTCAATCCTTTTATTGGAAAACCCCACGAGAGATCACTCTGCCTCTATTTCATATTTCCTTTCACCTAATTCATTAAATTTTAATGATGCTGATTAATATTTGAGAATTGACGTTGTCAATCATCCGTATAGGGTGATGGAATGCTGATCAATATAAAAGAAAATTGAGTAATTGCGATGAATACGTAGTATCCTTCTGCAAAATGTTCGCTCGTTTGTTGTTTCTTCCCTTTACTTTTCTTTGCCGATCTCGTCCACTTGCGTTTAAAAATTTTAAAAATAAAAAATAAAAAAATAAAAAATCTCGACTTGCACGCGTACAAGCCAAGTCTTCCTTCGACAACTTGGTTTGAAAGAAGTGTTAACAATGACTTGGAATTGAATATCTTGTATATGAAAATGTTTTAGTCCGTTGTACTTAAAACTACCAGACACTTTAGTTAATGTTTTCATTGCTATCATTCGTTTATGTTCAACAAAAACAAACCAGTTTTTGTCTTCATTAATGAGTGAGGACAAATTCGGTTGAAGCTTTTTGTATCTATTAATAGCTCTCCTATTGTTTTCATTCATTCAGCTCTTTTACCTTTTTTCTAGATGAAATAAAAAGAAAAAGAGAAAAAAAAAAAAAAAGAAAACAGAAGACATCATGAATAAATTTTGTCTCTCTGACAGTATATTTTTTTTTTTCCTGTCTTTGGTACAAAGCATAATTGAAAATTAGCCATCGTACTCCACTAACAAAGTGCTAACTGTATTGTTTTTTTTTTTCCCCCTTTTGCAATGCCATCGGCATTTCGGAAGCTTGGACTTGACCGAGCCCATTTCTCTAGACCTTCCTTGCAAGGTGAAAAGCCATTCCATATCCTTCCATTCGCCGTATAGGTTGCTCATATTTGACGTGGAATTTCCCTTAAGGAAACCTTTTAGTCCTTGTAAGTGAGCTGGCTCCCATCCGAGAATGTTTTCGTTCTGTTCGTAACTGCCGGTTGACTTGCTTGTTACAATATTAAGATGATATCGAATGTTGACACTTGCCGTACTTCTTGGAGGGGCATTTTTATGAGAAGCGTCGTATAATTTTATTGAAACCAAATCAGAACATTTTTCGGTGGCGATTGGAAATTTGGGGTACTTAATTAGCCAATAATCATAAATCTATATATATTTTGCGATGTCATGCAATTGCAAGCTGTAATTCTTCATTCTTTTGTCCTCCCCGTTATAAGAAAGCGTTAATTACCCTGTTGCGTACATCTGCAATAATTGAACTGATAGTAGTACTGTGATACTAATCATTGTGATAACCTTTGCAGTGTTAATATTCTTTTGGCGAGATGTTATGCTATTTTTTTTTTTTTAATCCAAAGTATAAACCAAAGAACAGTTTTTCCTATTAATTTTTTTTTTAGTTTATTAATAGATTCGTTTGGTCCTAAATTATAAAATTAATCAGTTGTCTTAATTTATATAAATCTCACACTATTTTCACAAAATTAAAATACAATGGTCTGCTACGACAATTCCGGTAGCGGGGCAGCTGGTTTAAAGGTCAACATTTTTTTTTTTATCAAATTAGGATTTATGGTTTGTTAATTTCCATTCATCGCTTCGTTCATCACAATTTTTCTCAACCGAGATCGTTTTCTCCGGTTACGGTGGGCATAAGAATCTTGTGTACTGCAGAATGTGTTGTTGATTTTGCATAGATTATGTGGGTTGAGTTTATGGTTCATTTTCTTGTTACTCGAAATAAGAGGAATATTATTTTGGCACTGGGGTATTGGGGGGACTTGTCCGGTGGGATTTATCCGGAAGGCGCACCCAGGAGATATCTTGCGTTCGACTTAAAAATCTTTGCGGTACTTAACATGGAAAGGTCTGGCCGGATGGATGGAATGTTCCTTTTGCCTGATAGCCTCGACATCAACGGGACAGATTCTATTTAGTTGGTTGTACAAAAGATTCCTGGAAGAATACGTGTATGACTCTCTCAATGATGACATTCTTCTTCCTCTCTCTTGGCCATAGCTGTAGCTGTAACATTATTCTGTTTTTAGCCGGTATAATATAATTTTAGGAACTAGATTCAGGGTTATATTGGTGAATTTCTCTACGATTTTTCATTTTTATATTTTTGTATCTATGGGACTGACGAGTCCCCTTCCTTTTTATCTGTAGAAACCCTTTGAGAAAAATCGCAGACGCAGGCAAAACAAAAGCAAAAGGATTTGAGGGCGCACGTGGGCATTATGGACCTTAACATCTCTCCCATGCGCAGTAGATTGTCTTGGTGTTATCCGCCTACTGGTGTTGGTATTTGACCTTTCCTTTCACTGAGACCTGCAGACGACTCATCCCGCTCTAAATGAGTTCTAGCCTTTTATTTGATAGATATGCAGGGGAAGTGGCTGCCTCCACTCCTGACAGACTGATAACTTTGTTTCTTATTTTATATTATTAACGTTCTTTTGAACAATTTATATTATAAGATTCCATTTTTGAGAACCCAATATAATCTATGAAGCAGAAGAAATTGACTCAAAGAGAGCATTTTATAACCTGTCCTGCCAAGTTCTGAAACTACTGTTTTTTTTATATGGTGAAAGCAACTTGTGGGCATTTTGAAGTACCATAGAATTTATGTTTCAACTCCGTATTTTTTTTAGTTTATTATTATTTTTTATTTCAAGCAGATTAATAATTGCGTAAATTAATTATCTGTGGGCATGTGATGATTTATTTTGCCATTTATTAGTTGGGATCCCCCAATTGAAAATGCGCCTGACGTTACCTGCCTCGAATTTCCTGGAAGGAAGCTCTGTGCTGATGAGTAAGGACAACAACTGCCCCTTATTATACTTCCCTTCATCGGCTTCAACCATATAGACTAATAAAACTCAGTCAGCTTCTATTGTTTTTAAGTTTCTCGATTTCTTTGCACGAGAAGTAATAGACAATTCTTTATTTTCCTCCACGAGTTTCCTTTCACTTTTTCCTTTTTCTTGAACAGTTGAATTTTCATTTTCTACCGCAACAGAGATGGCGGTCCACCTCTGCAAATTAATTTTCTACACCATTATCAAAATAATTTCATTTGTAATCCTCATCGCTGCTGCTTGTTTGGGGAAGTTAATCAAGGCTCTCAGAATACCCGGGGATGCCATCAAATGGGTATTAGAGCAAGCTCGAGGAGCAATCAGGTCATGTCTCGAGGATATCTTGGAGCTGATAATGGAAGTGGTAAGTAATTTGATACCTGCTGCTTTCCATCTTCTTGCTGATGGATTCAAGGTGATGGTTTTATGTTTGCGGAAGCTTTGGGGATAAAGTAGTGGAAAATCATAGAAATGCTACTAATTAATTACGTTCATGTGAGCTGCTTTTGCTGCTGAAACAAATTTTGTATGTACAACACTGCAGTGGACTTCAGTTTATAAATAGATTTCTTCTTTAGATTAATAGACTGTTTGATTCAATTAAATGAATTCTAGTGTTACGTGAATGTGTGGTGAGAAAAGCTAAAAGTGAGTGTCTTTTGTATACTTACAAAAATATTATTGTGGAAGTATAATAAAAATTTGACTATTTTCTTAAATCAACTACAAATCCATCCTTTTTTTATTATTTTCTCAACAATTTGGTATCAAACCTTATGGTTTGGGATTTTAATTATTGTACAACCAATCCATGATCGATTTTGTTAAGAATTGGTAAGGAGATTCTGCTTGTACATAGTTTAGGACTATGAAGTGTTTTGGTTTAGGACCAAGTGGCCATTAGCATAGGAATAATCAAAAAGCTCCATAGCCAAAATTTTGGGTTATGGAAATCATGCATAAAATCATACCACAACACTGAGAAAATGAAATGTAAAGGTAAGAAAAATAATGCTTATAATAAGACAACAATAGATGAAGACATATTGGAGCATGTTAAGTATGTTATAATGCCCTAAGTTGCTTGGGATATTTTAGATTTATGACTTGGTAGAAAGAATGATATGTGACTTTAGTTATTAGAAAATGAGATAATGTCTATTATACAGTATATTATGATAATTAGCAAATTTTTTTATAAAAATTAAATCAACTTATTGTGAAATTTTGGAATTAGATTCTAAATCCAAAATATGTAAGGCTAAAATGAGAAAAATAATTATTCATAACTTGCACCTAGAATAAAGAACTTTCATTACTACAGTTTAAGGTTTACATACCTAAACTTTAATCAAGGAATTAGAAAGTTTATTTATTAGTCAAGAAACTTTGGTAAAGCAAATGGTAAGAGTTTCAATTAAAACCAAAAAGGAGGCTCTTATCACTAGCAAAGAAAAGGACATTGTAGAGCCAATACTTTTACAAATGGTGAACGAAAAACATCAAAAAGACCACAAGGAAGGAACTCCCAACCAAGGAGAATTAAATTTTGTTGAAACCAAGATTTGTTATGAAATAAAGATCTAAAGAAACATAATAACAAGTGTTATAATTGTGGTAAGAGAGGATATTATGCATATGAATGTTGGTCCAAGAAGAAAACAGTGTAAAGGAATATCATGACCTTCAATGACGATCATCAAGCACTCCATAAGAAGACAAATGGGATTTAGAAGCATTATTTGCCATAATGGAACTCATAGGAGATATTTCCAATAATGTTCACCATAAAGAAAAAAAGATCACTTTGAATGTCATAATGGAGGAGGAAATTAAAGGATACGCAATTACAACATTAAACACTAACAAAGTGGACTACAATAAGAATTAAATCTTTAACTTATGATACTCTAACCACTTGATTAGTAATAAAAAAAATTGTAAGAGCTATCAGAATATAAGGGAGGATGTGTTATGGTAACTGTAAATAATTTTAGGTTGTTAATCACTCATGTTGGCAAGGTAAGGGTCTCACCATGCCATGGATCCAATGAAGTCTAGTTGAAGGGCTCTATCATGTCCTAGGCATAAGGAAAAATCTTTCGTTAATAGCCAAACTTACTACTTTAGGCAATTTTATGGTGTTTAACCCAAATGATATCAATGTTTTTAAAGATTTAAAAGTAATTAACACATCATTTATAAAGGGAAAGAAATAAGATTCTATCTACATGATGTTTGCCAAGTTAGCATACATGGACATGACAAGTGATTTGTAAGTGATTTGCTTAAGAAGTTTGAGATGCTTAAGTGCAAGCTAATCTCAACTCTTATTAAAGCCAATATCAAACTACGTGCCTTGGAAGAAAAGAAGTTACAAGATATAACTTGATCTATTTAATGTTGACATGTCTAAACATTGCTTTTGCAATTGGAGTTACAAGCCAGTACATATAAGAACCAAGGAAACCTCATTTAAAAGTTGTGAAATGAATATTAAGATATGTCAAATGAACTCTAAATTATGGAATTCTTTATAAGAAAGGAAAATAGTGCAAGATAGTTAGCTATTATGATGTAGACTATAAAGACAATCATGATACTCAATGGTTAACTATTGGTTACATGTGCAAATTAGGCTTAGGGCTAGTATCTTGGTGTAATAAGAGATAACTAATCGTTTCATTATAAATTATTGAAATAGAGTATAGGGCAACAATGACAACAACACAAAAAAGTACTTAGTACCTCTCTTAAAGGATTTTCACTAATAAGCTAATTATGTAATACTGTGCATTGTGATAGTTAGTCAGCTATACAAGGAAAGAAACTTTTATTGAAGAGGAGAATTGTCAATACAAATTTAGAATATTTTAAAATATTTTTGAAGAGTTTATAATATTTAAAAAGTTTTAGAAATATTCTCAACATTTTTAGAATATTTCAAAGAATCTATAAGAGTTTGGATGGTTTGAGAAAATTATGAAAAACTCTAAAAGTTTCTAATGGATTCGGAAATGTATGGATTTTTTTAGAATATTCTTATAGGAATTAGAATGTAAGAGATGACTCTAAGTGTAGAAACTAAAATGTAGATGATGACTCTAAATCTTTATAAAATATTTTAAATTATTCTTGAAAAAGATTATAAGTTATTAAATCAAAATGATCCTAACAATTAATTAAGCAGGTGAGAGGCTATAAATATCTCTAACCCCTCTTAATTTGATAAATAGAAACAAGAAAAAAAAAAAAAAGCAGATGAGTGTTTGAATAAGAGTTAGAGTGTGTGTGGTGAAGAAGATTATAAGTGGTGAGGAAAGGTAAAAATAAAAGTGTATCTTGCATAATTGTACAGAAATTCCTGTGCAAGCATAAGAAAGATTTGACAATTTTCTTGAATTCGACTATAAGTCCATACATTTTTCTTTTCTCAACAGTGAAAGCCAGCTAGCAAGGCTTGTTAGAGGAGTTTCAAATTTCTCTTTGCCTTGACCATCATCACCCCGGCCTTTGGTTTGACATCTTAACGAAAATTTTCTGTACTCTGGCAGTTAAGCTCCTGCCAAAATATTCAATGTAACCAGATACCGTAGATCATGTTCAGATTTCCTTTGCAGGTCGTTGTTGTAGAGGTTAATCCTGATTTTCCTGTTATGAACCTCCAACAAGTTTTGAGATTAGGTTAGTGATGACCAGATCCAAACTATAGGTTCAAGTGTGAGAAAGATCCGTTTTCGTTCAATCCTTTCATTAGAAACCCTACGAGAGATCACTCTGCCTCTATTTCATATTTCCTTTCATCTCATTTATTAAATTTTAATGTTGCCGATTAATATTGAGAATTGACGCTGTAAATCATTCGTGTAGGGTGATCGAATGCTGATCAATATAAAAAGAAATTGAGAATTGACATTGTCAATCATTCGTGTAGGGTGATGGAATGCTGATCAATATAAAAAGAAATTGAGTAATCCTCCTACAAAATGTTCGTTTGTTTGTTGTTTCTTCTCTCTATTTTTTCTTTCCCGTTCTCGTTACTTGCATTCAAAATTTTCTTTTTAAAAGAAAAATTCCCGATTCGAAGACTTGAACGCGTACAAACCAAGTCTTCCTTACGTAACAAATTAAAAACAAAAACCAAGTCTTCCTTCGAGAACTTGGTTTGGAAAGAAGTGTTAAGGATGACTTGGAATGGACTATCTTGTACGTACGTATCCTCGAGAATGTGGACATTTTTCCGTACTTCTTGAGGGGCAAATCGGGACATTATCGTGGCGATTGGAAATTGGAATACTTATATAATCATAAATCTATATATTTTGCGATGTCATGCAATTGCAAGCTGTAATTCTTCATTCTTTTGTCCTCCCCGTCATAAGAAAACGTTAATTACCCTATTTGTGTACATCTGCAATAACTAAACTGATACTAGTTCTGCGATACTAATCATTTTCATAAACTTTGCTGTGTTAATATTCTCTTGGCGAGATGCTATGCTAATTTTTTTTTTTTAATCCGAAGTATTGCAAATGTTATTTTAGATAAACTGAAGAATAGTTGTTTCTATTAAGTCTTTTAATTTATTAAAAAATTCGTTTGATCATAAATTACACAATTAAGTAGTTCTCTTTGTTAACATAAATCTCACACCCTTTTCACAAAATTAAAATACAATGGTCCGCTCCGACAATTACGGTAGAGGGGCAGCTGTTTTATAGGTCAACATTTTCTTTTTAAATTAGGACTTATGGTTTGTTAATTTCCGTTCATCGCTCATTAATCACAATTTTTTCCGCCGACATCGTTTTCTCTGGCGGTGGGCACAAGATTCTTGTGTACTGGGGACGTGTTGTTGATTTTGTATGGATTATGTGGGTTGAGCTTATGGTTCATTTTCTTCTGATTGGGAAACGAGAGGAATATTATATTGGCACCAAAGATATAGTGGGGTATTGTGGGAACTTTGTCCGGTGGGATTTATCCAGAAGGCGCACTCAACGTCAAAGTATCAAACTGTGGGAGATATCTTGCGTTTGACTTAAAAATCCTTGCGGTGCTTAACATGGAAAGGTCTAGCCGGATGGATGGAATGTTCCTTTTGCCTGATAGCCTCGACATCAACGGGACAGATTCTATTTAGTTGGTTGTACAAAAGATTCCTGGAAGAATACGTGTATGACTCTCTCAATGATGACATTCTTCTTCCTCTCTCTTGGCCATCGCTGTAGCTGTAACATTATTCTGTTTTTAGCCGGTATAATATAATTTTAGGAACTAGATTCAGGGTTATATTGGTGAATTTCTCTACGATTTTCCATTATTATTATTATTATTATATATTTTTTCATCTATGGGACTGATGAGTCCCCTTTTTATGTGTAGGGACAATTCGCCGACGCTGGCGAAACAACAGCAAAAGGAATTGAGGGCGCACGTGAACCTTAACATCTCTCCCATGCGCAGTAGATTGTCTTGGTGTTACCCGCCTACTGGTGTTGGCATTCGACCTTTCCTTTTTCTGAGACCTGCAAGTGACTCGTCCCGCTCTAAATAAGTTCTGGCCTTTTCTTTGATAGATATGCAGAGGAAGTTGTTGCTTCCACTCCTAACACATTGACAACTTTGTTTGTGACCTTATATTATAAGATTCTTTTGAGCAATTTATATTACAAGATTCCATACTGGAGAACTCAATATGATCTACGAGGCAGAAGAAATTGACTGAAAGAAATTGGGGTCTTCTCAAAGGCATGGGTAGACATAGAGCATTTTATAACCTGTCCTGTCAATAGGAACTGATCATTGAAGTTTTGAAGCTACTGCTTTTTCCGTGGTGAAAGCAACTCGTGGGCATTTTGAAGTACGACAGAGTTTATGGTTCAACTGTCAGTTATTTTTTTTTTAAAAGCAGATTAACAATTGCCTAAATTAATTACCTGTGGGCTGTGATCATTGATTTTGCCGTGTGTTAGTTGGGATCCCCGCCAATTGAAAATGCCCCCAACGTTACTGACTCAAATTTCCCGGGAGGAAGCTCTGTCATGATAAGTAAGGATAACAACTGCTCCTTATTGTACTTCACGTAAACACATCATCCATTTGTTCAAACCAGTGTTTTTCAAATTGGACGGAACAGGAACTAGTCAGTTAGATTAATAATTACCTAAATTAATTACCTGTGGACATGTGATGATTTATTTTGCCATTTATTAGTTGGGATTCCCCCCATTTGAAAATGCGCCCGACGTTACCTGCCTCGAATTTCCTGGAAGGAGGCTCTGTGCTGATGAGTAAGGACAACAACTACCACTTATTATACTTCATCTAAACAGATCGTCCATTTTTAAAAATTCATCGGCTTCAGCTGTATAGACTGATAAAACATGGTCAGCTTCTATTGTTTTTAAGTTTCTCGAATGCTTTGCACAAAGTAATTGACAAATTTTTATTTTCCTCCACAAGTTTCCTTTCCCTTCTTCTTTTAGCTTGAATAGTTGAATTTCCATTTTCTACCACGACAGAGATGCTGGTTTTCCTCTGCAAATTAATTTTATTCACCATTAGCGTAATAATGAATCTTATTTCATGTGTAATCTTCACCGCTGCTGCTTGTTTTGTGGTGTTAATCAAGGCTTTCAGAATACCCAGGGAAGCCATGCAATGGGGATTAGAGCAAATTGGAGGAGCCATGAGGTCATGTTTCGAGTATGTCTTGAAGCTGATAATGAAAGTAATAAGTTATTTGATATCTACTGCTTTCGATCTTCTTGTAACGGCTGTTACGGGTTCTGCTTCTACAATGGTGTCGGCTATTGGAGATCTGCCAAAAAAGACGAGAACTTCTCTGGAAGGATTGCTCAAAGATTTGCCTGACCTTGCTGAGGAATTCAAGGCCATGTTTTCAAATTTGTGGAAGCATTGTGACAAAGCACGGAGGTATGTCCAGGAAAATCTTAAAAAGGCTACCAATTAATTACGTTCATGTGATCTGCTTTTACTGGTGAAACAAATTTTGTATGTCCAACACTCAAGTGGACTTCAGTTTATAAATAGATTTGTCCTTTAGATTAACAGACTGTTTGATTTAATTAGATGAACTCTAGTACCATGGGAATGTGTGGTGAGGAAAGCCGGAAGGGAGAGCATCTTTTGTATATTTATACAAAAGTTATCGTGCAAGTATAATAAAAATTTGACTATTTTCTTAAATCTTATTACAAATCTTTTTTTTTTTTTTTTTAACAATTTGATATCAAAACTTATGGTCTAATATTTAATTATTGTACCATCAATTTGTGGTTGGGTTTATCAAGAGTTTGTGAGTAGATTTTTACTTATATGTAGTTTAGGACTATGAAGTGTTTTGGTCTAAGACCAAGTGGCCATCACCGTCGGGATAATTAAGAAGCTTAATAGCCAAAATTATGGTATATGGAAAACATGCATGGAATCATACCTCTAAAGATAAGATCTTTTGGGAGATTGTCAATGATAGTGACACTACATCACGAAGCCATAACAGTAAGGAAATGGAATGTAAAGGTAAGGAAAGTAATGTTTGTAGTAAAGACAATAATAGATGAAGACATATTGGATTATGTCATATGCTAAGATGCCCAAAGTTGCTTGGGATATTCTAACATTACGATTTGCTAAAAAGAATGATATGTAACTTCAATAATTAAAAAATGAAATAATGTTTACAGCATAATATGATATGATAATTAACTAATTTTTTATAAAAATTAAATCAACTTATTATGAAATTTTAGAATTGAATTATAAGTCCAAAATAAGTGAGACTAAAATAAAAAAAATATTCATAATTTATATTTAGAATAAAGAAATTTTATTACTATAATTCAAGTTTTTCTTACCCAAACTTTAATTGAAGAATTAGAAAATTATTTGTTAATCAAGAAACTCTAACAAAGCAAATAATAAGAGTTTCAATTAAAGTTGAAAATGAGGCTTTTAACAGTAGTCAAAGAAAATGACATTTTATAGCTAATACTTCTACAAATGGTGAATAGCAAAAATCAAAAAGACCACAAGAAAGGAGCTCTTAGCTAGAAGGAGTTAGATTTTGTTGAAATTAAGATTTGTTGTGAAATAAAGATCTAATGAAGCACAATAATGAGTGTTATAATTTTGGTTAGAGAGGACATCATGCATGTAAATGTTGGTTGAAGAAGAAAATGAAGCAAAGGAATGTCGTAACCTCTAGCAACAAACATTAAGCACCCCATGGTAAAGATGAATGGGATTTGGAAGCATCATTTGCCATAATGGAACTCATAGAAGATGTTTCCAATAATGTTCACTACAAAAAAGAAGAGATCATTTCGAATGTCATAACATAGGTGGAAATTAAAGGATACATAGTTATAACATCAAACTCTAATCAAGTGGACTACAACAAAAATTAGATTTTTGACTCAAGATTCTTTAACCACATGACTAATGATAAAGAAAAGTTGTAAAAGCTATCAGAATATAAGGGACAATGTGTTGTGGTAATTGTAAATAATTTTAGGTTGTCAATCATTCATGTTGACAAGGTAAGGGTCTCACTATGCCATAGATCCAAAGA
Organism: Rhizophora mangle; assembly: GCA_037832345.1. Lineage (NCBI taxonomy): Eukaryota > Viridiplantae > Streptophyta > Magnoliopsida > Malpighiales > Rhizophoraceae > Rhizophora > Rhizophora mangle. The sequence goes on along the minus strand of JBAPLJ010001937.1, from coordinate 262,495 downwards.
AGTCCAATTGAAGTGCATATATCACATATCAAACATAAGGAAAAACTTTTATTAATAGCCCAACTTACTACTTTAGGCAATTTTGTGGTGTTTAACCCAAACAATATCAAAGTTTATAAAGATTTAAAACTAGTTGGTGCATCATTCATAGAGGTAAAGAAATCAGATTTTATCTACGTAATGTTTGTTGAGTTAGTGCACATGGACAAAACAAGTGATTTGTAAGTGATTTGCTTAAAAAGTTTAGGATACTTAAGTGCAAGCTAATCTTAACTCCTATTGAAGTCAATGTCAAACTATATGCTTATAAAGGAAAGAGGTTACTAAATCCAACTTGATCTATTTAACTTTTACATGTTTAGAAATTGCTTTTGCAATCAAAGTTACAAGTAGGTACATGCAAGAACCAAGGAAACCTCATTTAAAATTTGTGGAGTGAATATTAAGATATTTCAATTGAACTTTAAATTATGAAATTTTTACTAGGAAAATAGTGCAAAATAGTTGGTTATTGTGATGTAAAATATGAAGGTAATCACAATACTTGACGGTTAACTGTTAGGTACGTGTTCAAATTAGGCTCAAGGCTAGTATCTAAGTGTAATAAGAGATAACTAACCATCTTATTATAAACTACTAAAGTGAAGTATAGAGCAACAATAATAACAACACAATAAAGTACTTGGCTAGTATCTCTCTCAAAGGATTTTCACTAATAAGCTAATTATGCAATACTTTTACATTGTGATAGTTGGCTATATAATTGGTTGAAAATCTTATATCTTATGCAAGGACAATGCACATGGAGGTTTATTATCACTTGGGGAGAAAAAATCTTATAATGTGAAATTAAAATGAAAATGATCAATAAAAATAACCAAGTGGCTAACATTTTTTTTCTAAAGGACTCAGTGGAAGCAAATTTGATGATTTTTGCTTGTAACTCTAAATGACTATAAGGAAAAAACCTTGTATTAAGGGAGAGAATTGTCATAACAAGTTTATCATATTTTTAAAAAATTTAGAATACTCAAAAAATTTTAGGAATATTTTTTAAATTTTTTGAATATTTTAGAGATTTTAAAAGAATTTAGATAATCTTAAAAAATTATGAAATATTTTAAAAGTTTCTAATTACTTAGAAAATATATAATATTTTTTAAAATATTTTTATAAGAATTAAAATATAAATAATGACTTTAATTTTGAAAATTAAAATATAAGAGATGTCTTTAAATTTTGATGAAATATTTTAAATAATTTTTAAAAAAGATTATAAGCTGTTAGATCGAAATAATCCTAATCATTGATGGAGGAGGAGAGAGACTTGTACGCGTACAAAACAAGTCTTCCTTATGTAACAAATTTTTTTTAAAAAAAAACCCAAGTCTTCCTTCGAGAACTTGGTTGGAAAGAAGGGTTAAAAATGACTTGGAATGGACTATCTTGTAAGTACTTATCCTCGAGAATGTAGACATTTTTCCGTACTTCTTGAGGGGCAACGTTGTATAATTTTCTTGAAACCAAATCGGAACATTATCGTGGCGATTGGAAATTGGAATACTCAATTAGCCAATAATCATAAATCTATATATTTTACGATGTAATGCAATTGCAAGCTGTAATTCTTCATTCTTTTGTCCTCCCCGTTATCAAAAAACGTTAATTACCCTATTGTGTAACGTTCTTTTGGCAAGATATGTAAAAATCTTTCTATTAATTTTTTATTTTTTTATCTATTAAAAGACTCATTTAATTATAAATTACACAAATATATATATATATATATATATAATCTTCTCAATCCACTTATTGGGGAGTAATTTAAGAGGAGATATTTGAGAGATTTTTTTTTTTTTCACTTTCAATTTTTGGAAGGATTCAAACAAGAAACTGTTTTCATCAGAATTGAAATTCCTTCTTTCCTTTTCCCATATGTACCAAAAAATAAAGAAAAAGAGAAGTGACAACAATTATACAAAACAAAAGCCAAAAAGGACGGGGAAAAAGCCCCTAATAGTTGATAAATTTCAAACTAGGGACATTGGCAAAACCTGCCAAACAACGGAACCTTACATTTACACACGAAAAAGACAAGAAAGTCCTAATGCTTGTAGTTAATTAATCACATTCTTAGGGTTATTTTAGTCATTCAAATTTTGAACGCTTGCAACCGTCGGAAATTATACATGGCACCGCCACACTCGGCCATCCTGAGCTCAGTTCTAGGCAGGAAGTCTTCGTCTTGTTCTTCCTTTCTTCTTGTCTCTAAAACCCCGTCGGTTCTTCATTCTGGATATGTCAGGGAAGCTTATGCAGGCGGTTGGCTTCGACGGTCAACATTTTCTAATTGAATTAAGATTCACACTCGTTAATTAGAATTGTGCTTGGCAAAGACTTAATATTTGCCGAATTGTTAGTTGAATTGTGTACGCAATCGACTCATCCACAGTTACAGCGTGCTAATTGAGCAAGTGTAATGCGTTGATTTGTCCATATCGTGTGTGAGTGTGCCTGTGTCTTGTACGCGTCCGCTGTTTTTTATTTTATTTTTTTTATTTTTGAAAAGGAGGATCGCAGGGGAAGCAGGATTGGAAGTCTCCCCTGTATACTATCATTACTAACGCGTAATTGCCTCATCAGGAGGCCCCTGCCTTTTATGTAGATTATATATGCGATTTAATTTGCTGTTGCTTGTTGCAGCATGTCGAAATTATAGTCCCTACTCCAAAGAAAGATGAGGTTTTGATAAAGATTGAAGCAAAAATAGTCTTAATCCACTCGATTGGAAAAGCCAGAAAAGCATGTTGCTGCGCCCTCTTTTTCCTCGCAAGTTCCCTCACATACCCGATAAGGCACTATTTTTTAGCCTTTTGCTTGCAGCTATATCTAACAGAATTGTTTTCAGTTTTACAACAATATTGACCCTGGCAAACCTGGAATATATTCCTTCATTGAAGTAGGGTATTCTTTGCGTTTTCTTTATGATGCTAGCCTTTTCTCCTTTTAAATTTTCCTGCTTTCTCATAAACTTTTCTTTTTTATTTTTTTTTTGTTTTTTCGAAAAAAGAAAATGTCTTCTGTTGCAATAGGCACCGATGTGGCAGGAGAGGTTTTTGAGATTGGACCAGGAGTTAAGAATTTCAAAGCAGGCGCCAAAGTTGTAGCTATCCTCGGCGTTCTTGTGAGACCTCATTGAGCACTTTCTTCTTTTGCCCTGTTTTCCCCTCTTTGACAAGTTGGCTATTTCTAGCTTTTCCAATAATTTCGGATAAAAAATTAGAAGTATAAACTATTGTCTGAGAGATGACAGCATCTTAAGTCACTGATTATGGACGAGTGACAAAGAAGCAAAAGGGGCTTTGGAAGAACATGATATCCTCATGGAAAAGAAGCTATTTAACCGAAGAATTTTGCCAACTGTAGAGCCAACTATCTTGAGAAAGTGGCAAGAATGAGGAGATTTAGCAACAAACCTTCACCAGTTCATCATTTTTCTGGATCAAAAAATTTATATCTTTCTTTGCAATTCTTTTGAATACTAATGCTTAGGAGCTTCCTCCGTTGTTGGCTTTAGATGGGCTAATAGCCTTTCTCTAGCATTTCTGGAATACATCTACTGGTGTGTACGTGTAGTGAACTCGATCTTCCACACTTTCGTAGAATGACGTCTTCTTGAAAAATTAACATGGTGTGTGGGGATCATAGAAACTCTCAAGTTGCCTGGGTTCAGAGCTGCTGATGGTTCCTTCATGTTTTTTTTTTTTCCACCAAGAGACTTCCCAATTTTTCATTCAATGTTTTGATTTGATTTTTGACTATGTTCTTGAGCAATAATGACGGGACGGTGGTGCTCTAGCTGAGTATCTTGTGGCTGAGGTGAGCTTGACCGTTGCAAGGCTAGCCGCAGATTCAGCGGCTGATGCTGCGGGCTTACCAGTTGCTGCACTTGCAGCTCACCAGGTTCTCACCGAATTTTCCGGCATCAATCTTGATGGGAGTGCCCTGCGGCAAAACATCATGATTACTGCTGCCTCAGGTGGTGTGGCTCATTATGCTGTGCAACTGGCTAAACTTGAAATGCACATGTGACAGCCACTTGTGGGGCGCGCAACATTGAACTTTGTCAAGAGTTTAGGAGCTGACGAGGTTCTCAATTACAAGACACCTGATGGGCTGCTCTGAAGAGCCCATCTGGTTGGAAGTATGATGCAGTTGTCCACTGTGCAACTAACATTCCTTGATCTACCCTTAAGCCCAATTTGAGTGAAATTAGGAAGGTCATAGATATTAGCCCAAGTCCAAGTTCTCTGATGACTTTTGCCCTAAAGAGACTTACCCAAGTCCAAGGGTAAGAACTTAGATTATCTTGTTAAGCTGGTGATGGGGCGAAAGCTGAAGACAGTGATCGACTCAAGGCGTCCCTCAAGCAAGACTGAAGAAGCTTGGGCGAAGAGCATAGATGGCCATGCTACTGGAAAAATTATAGTCGAGCATTAGGTAAAAAGTGTCATCCCAGAATGCTATCATATTATGCTTTATAACTTGGGTCTGCGACTGAGATGCGGTTCTCTAGATTGATAGAGTTTGTGTATGCACTGTAGTACAAGGCAGTCGATCTGGTGTGTTCTGGTCTCAATTCTGCTTCTGCATCTTAGCAAAATGTGATTTACGCAACCAAGATGGTAGACTTACGCCTTGCGCATTCTGAAGCTTTGATGGGCAAGCCTACGTCTTTATCGTTCTTAACATTTGGGTGCCGTGTACTACCTTACTTGAGAAAAATATTAATCGTGTCTGTTTCTCAAATCAGAAATAATAAGATGTAATTGATGTTAGTCTACGAGCAAAATAACAATTGACTTCAAACCCTTACAAGCGAAAAGTTAAAAAAAAAAAAAAAAAAAAAAAAAAAACAAAAATTCTTCTCAAGTCACCATCACCAGCGTGTTCATATTCAAGCGAGGAACACGCAGCCCTGACAAAATGGCGAAAGGACGGGTAAAGGCCTAGCAACTTAGGACATGGTCGCCCAGCCCATCAATGATGGTCAGCATTCATCAGGCTATTTTAGGCGTTCGAATTTAGGGCATTTGCGCCCACCCCCACCACTACCATGTATTTATTATATATGTGGTTACCACATGGCCACGCTCATAATTCCAGATATTTATTACAGGTTGAACTCTTCTCAAGTTAGCAACAATAATAAGTTCCTCTCCATTGGAATTTAGAGCAGCCTAAATCCGTATTCATCTTTGGTCTCACCCAGTCTAATTCTAATTTTTCTTGTTCTCTTTAAACGGAGTCGGTCCGGTCCCGAGGATATGATGGGAAAGCTTATGCGCGCGGTTTGCTACGACAGTTACGGTGGAGGGGCAGCTGATTTAAAGGTTAATTAATCAAAATCTTTTGTCTGTTGGGTTTTTCTTCACCTGGTTTTCACGTTGCCCTGATTACATTTGCTTTGTTGCAGCATGTTGAAGTTCCAGTCCCTACTCCGAAGAAAGATGAGGTTTTGTTAAAGATAGAAGCCGCTAGTCTTAATCCACTTGATTGGAAAATCCAGAAAGGCGTGACGCGACCCTTTTATAAGCCTCCCAAGTTCCCTCACATCCCCGGTAAGGCAATACGGATTACTTTTTTTAATTTTCACTTGTCCATTCATATTCTCTAAAGTCCGAACCACTCGTAGATACAGGGACAACATTTTTATGTTACTCGTTTTTTACAATAATTAATATTAGCAACGGCAAACCTGAATTTTATCCCTCCACTAGAAGTATGACGGTGATTCTTTGTGATTATGGCAACTTTGTTGCAACAGTTACTGATGTTGCTGGAGAAGTCGTAGACGTCGGATCAGAAATTAAGAGTTTCAAAGTTGGTGACAAAGTTGTTGCCATTCTTTATCACAATGTAAGTGCTTATTCGGGGTTTTGTCTTTTTCCCTCTTTTTGCTTTTTGATAGGATTGATTATTTTGGTTTTTCAAAGGACCGCAGATGGTCGGTTAGTGGTAGAAATTATTCTCATATGAGATATTTAAGTCAACAATTGTACTTGAGAAAAGAAGAGGAATAGGGGCTTATATATATATATATATATATATAACTAGAGGAAGGAGAGTGACCTAACAGAAGTACCACGATGAATGTGGAACCAAGTAACAACTGGGGTTCTGGTAAACATAGTCTTCATAATGATTACAACTGATGACTTGATGGTTCGGACCCTTTCCCTCTCAGACCCAGCCATTGAGATGAGGTGGGATTACATCCTGTCTCCACCTTGTACGTTACATATGTACTTGATCCGCCTCACTTTTCGTTCAACAGTACCTTGCCTTCATTGAAATTGAAGATACATACTCCCAAGTTACCATAAATTATGAGCTGCTCCTAGCACCCTGAGAGCACAATTGCACAGTAGCCTTCATATCTTTCATTTTATATGTTTCTTTCATAATTCAATACGCTATGGAATTCTAATGTCAGCTTGGGGGTGGACTAGCTGAGTATGCTGTCTCTAAGGAGAGCTTCACAGTTGCAAGGCCAGCAGATGAAGTTTCAGCTGCTGACGGTGCAGGCTTACCAATTGCCGGTCTTACAGCTTACCATGCTATCACTCAATCTGCTGGCATCAAGCTTGATGGAAGTGGCAGGCAGAAAAACATCCTGATTACCGCTGCCTCAGGTGGTGTGGGTCATTATGCAGTTCAATTGGCCAAACTTGGAAACGCACATGTGACAGCCACTTGCGGGGCTCGCAACACTGAACTTGTCAAGAGTTTAGGAGCTGACGAGGTTCTTGATTACAAGACCCCTGACGGGGCTGCTCTGAAGAGCCCATCTGGTCGGAAGTATGATGCAGTTGTCCACTGCACAACTAACATTCCTTGGTCTACCTTTGAGCCTAATTTGAGTGAAAATGGGAAGGTTATAGATCTTACCCCCGGGCCAAGGGCTATGATGACTTTTGCTCTAAAGAAACTTACCTTTAGTAAGAAGCAGCTCGTGCCACTAATAGTGAGCCCCAAAGGAGAGAACCTAGATTATGTTGTGAAACTAGTGAAGGAAGGGAAGCTGAAGACATTGATCGATTCCATGCATCCCTTAAACAAGGCGGAAGATGCTTGGGCCAAGAGCATCGATGGCCATGCTATTGGAAAGATCATAGTTGAGCCCTAAACAAAAGTGTCTTTCAGAATGCGCTATGATAACAATGAAGGCCTTAGATATGGTTATACAGATTGAGAGAGGCGGTAGATTACCATACATTAATCAGTTGTCGTACTATACTAGTAAAATATGACTTGGGTGCCTTCACAATTACTGTAATTTACAGCTACTGTGTTAGTTATCTTCTTGCTTTGAAAGCAATTTCCTATTTGAGTTCTTGGAGTTGGCCATGATTTTCAGTTTCCCATCTCCATTTCAACAAAAAGGCAAGAGTTTGTTAGCCTCAAGAGTAGGAGGCTAGAATCCTGCAGAGACCAACGGAAAACGGAACATTTTCCCTGCAAGAAAGAAAGGAAGATGGTTTTTATTCATCAAAAATACAATAATACTTATCAAACAAGGTGAACGTAACACAGAGACAACTGCAGGTTACCGTGTTCCAGCTTCCTGGCCGCCCAAATTTCCAAATTTTGAACTCGTCAGAAATCTTCGGATCCACGGTCATAGGTGCCTAGGTATCTTTCCTACTTTGAACCTTAATCCCAGCTGGGAAATAAACGGCAGCAACAGAGGGATGATGAAATTTTTGAGAAAATTACAAAAACAACCAGATATCTTGATGATGTCATTTTAAGGTACAAACAGAATTAAAATAAAAATTTATGGAGAGTAACTAAATAATTAAGTGAAAGTTAAAAAAATTTTGTGGATAGTCACATCATAATATAAACACATTATGGTTGTTATAGAAGAAGTATATGATTTGTTTCAGATGTCAGTTAATGCATTAACAGACACATTGCAAGTTCATGAACAATGCATGAATGAGAAGTATACTTAGAAGTTAATAAAGTAAGCACTTTAAAGTCTTACCAAAAGCAATCAAAGTGATCAATCAAAGTAGAGACAAGGTTCTTCTCGTGGAAAAGGAAGATGACACGGATCTAGTAATAATCACTATAACAATAAAGGTCGAGGAGATCACTATAACAACTATGAAGATGGTGACAATCAATACAATGAACAAAGGAAATCAAACCAGACGTATAAAGGTCAAGGTTGAGGCCAAAGAAAAAGTCGAGGTAAAGGAAGGTATGACAAGTCTTACGTTGAAGGTATGACAAGTCTTACGTTGAGTGTTACTCTTGTCACAAGTATGGTCATTATGCTAATGAGTGCAAGTCTTAAGATTATAATCAGATAGCTTATTATGCACAAAAGGGAGATTCAGATGGTGAAAGAAAACTTATGATGGTTACTGCAGTTACTAAAAAGCCAAATTACAATACCTGGTTCCTTAACACCGGGTGTACCAATCATATGTGTGGAAAGAATGAGCTTTTTGTTGATTTTGATGAATCAATTCACTCCACAGTCAAGTTTGTTGATGATAGTAGTGTTCCAGTGATGGGAAAAGAGCAAATTTTTATGAAGTTGAAGAATAAAGATCATAATTACATCTCATATGTATTTTATGTGTCAGATATAAAGAGCAACTTACTCAGTTTGGGCCAACTACTTGAAAAGGGTATAACATGCAGTTACGTGATAACTGTCTCTTAATTTTGGATGAGAAAGGTATACTCATTCTTAAATTCTCTTTAACGAAGAATCAGATATTCTGAGTTGATATTGTCACTAATGTTTATACTTGTCTTAGTATTATTGTCAAAGATGAGTCCTAGTTATGACATCTTCATTTTGGTCATTTGAATTTTCACAATTTAAAGTTACTTTAACAAGCAAACATGGTGATAGGTATGCCTAGGATACATCATCCTAATCAAATTTGTGAAGCATGTATTCTTGTCAAATAGAGTAAATAACCCTTTGTCACAAAGACTTGGCATGCAAGATAACCACTACAACTTATTTACTCTGATGTTTGTGGCCCGATGAGTGTGTCATCACATGGTATTTTCTTACCTTCATTAATGATTTTATAAGAAAGACATGGGTTTATTGCATAAAATAAAAGTCTGAGGTGTATGATTATTTTAAGAGGTTTAAGGTCTATATTGAAAGACAAAGTGGATACTGTGTTAAAATTCTGAGAACTGATGGAGGTGGTGAATATATTTCTAATGAGTTCAAAGAGTATTGCGAAACACAGGGAATAAAGCATGAAGTCTCAATTCCTTATACCCCACAACATAATGGAGTTGCTAAAAGGAAGAACAAATCAATCATGAATATGGTGAAAAGCTTGTTAAAGGCCAAGGGAGTTCCTAATTCATTTTGAACAAAAGTTGTTTTATGTGTTATTTACTTGTTAAATAGATCTTTTATAACAAGTATTCATAATGTCACTCCTAAAGAAGTTTGGAGCAATTTTAAGCTAGTGTAAGACATCTCAATGTGTTTGGTTCCATTGCTTATACTTACATTCTAGCAAAGACAAAGACAAAGTTAGATGATCGAGGAATGAAGACAATTTTTCTTGGTTATAGAAAAAGAGGATATAAATTATTCAATCCTATGACAAAGAAGGTAATTGTGAGTAGAGATGTAACTTTGTTAAAGATGAAGTTTGGAACTTTAATGCTGAGGAGCAATATAACTCTCAGAGACGTCCAATTACTATTTTGGGAGAAGAAGAAACTCAAGTTGTAATCCTTACTATAAATGGGGAAGTCTCACTAGTTGATGTACAAAATCTTACGTCATAAGTTTTAGATTGTAAAATTATGAAGTAATCCCTGATAATGTTATCAATGATGATGAGGATTTGGTGCACTTTACCATGTTTGCAGATTGTTAACCAGTGACATTTAATGAAGCGATTTATGATACAAAATGGGTCAATGCCATGAATGAAGAAATCAAGACAATTGAGAAAAATGATATATGAAAGCTTACTACTATTCCACGAGATCAAAAGACTATTGATATGAAATGAGTCTTCAAAATTAAGAAGAAATTTAATAGAGAAGTAGAGAAATTTAGAGTAAAATTAGTTGTAAAAAAATTTAAACGACCTAATAATTATTATCATAAGAATTATTGAAAAATTTATCAGATCAATGTGAAGTTGAGATTAAAAGTATCACAGAATATTAATATTAATCTAAATTAAAAGTCAACTTAAATTAAAAATTTATTATAATAAAAATTTAAATTTAATTTAATTTAAAATTTAACTATTTAAATAGATTTAACTATTTATTATAATTTATATTATTTATATATTTCTAAATTATTAATATAATTATTTTTTAATTATTATTAAAATATATCTTAATTATTATTATAATTTTATTATATTAATAAAATTATAATATTCTTTTACTAGTTTTATTAGAGTTATTTCCCTAAGCGGTATATTTCTCTCGTAACGATATAAACGCTACCTTTCTAACATTTTGAAATTACTGGTTTCTCATATCGGCCCTGCAAGGTCATAAACAGTGAACTTGGGGTACGATTTTTCAACCGTGTTTCCAAAGAAGTGAACTTGATTGCCGTGATATAGACAGCGGAGTCCGTCTGTTGAGGTTAATTTTCTCTTCGAATTTATAAGGGGTCGCAACATAAGGCCATTTTGTCTATCTATTAACATTGAAGAAGACATGTTGAAGCTAATTGATGCAATAACTTGAAATTGGGTTTAGGCTAAACTACCCTTGTTAAAGCTGTTTTACTGATGGGTTTGGCTAAGTTGAATTTGGGTTTTGTCGAAACTTTGGCCTGGAGAGGAATAGTGGCTGATAAGGTTGGTTATTGGGAGTATTGATTACAAAACCATAACTAATGCTCCATGTAAGAATGGATTTGTACCCATATAAATTGACACATCAAATGATGCGCATTGTTGTTATTGGATGACTATGGATTTCTAGCTTATATTATTGTGTTATTTGGAAGAAAGAAGCGTTGACGAAGATTGGTCTTTCTCATTGCTTCGGCGGAAGAGCCTTTTGGGGGCAAAGTTTTTTGTTTGAACTTCTGTCATGGGGGTTACAAGACAAGTTCCAGCAGCATGGTTGAAGTTCAAAGCAACCTTTAAGGTTCTTTTTCTTGTTGTTTTAATGTAGCTTGTATTATGTAAGCATAGGACCAGATTAGTCTTATTTTCCTAGTGCAAGCAATCTGTTGGAAGCAGAAAAGTTGTAGATCGCTTGTCAATTTGTTTAAACAATGTCAGCAAGCTATTTGCATGGATACAAGCAGGCTTACTTTGTAATAATAAATCTCCGTAAAGTTCAGTACCTAAACTTGTAATGAACATGAACGATACCTTGTTGCCTCAATTTTTCTCCCTCTGCTCTCTGTTCTTGAACTTTGCTTCTGCTGTACTCGAAGTCTTCTGTAAAAACAGTGTTGAATCTTCATTTCATCACCGACAAGCGTATTCACATATCAAGAAGAAGCCGGGAACATTTGCATTTTGGAAACCTCTTGCGCTGTAGAAGGTACCAGCAGTAAGGAAGTTTGCATAGTCAAACAGCACTATTATTATTATTATTATTATTAATTTTTTTTTTCAATTTTTTGTTGAAAGGTGTCAAACAGCACCGTCTATTTAGCTATGTCTTTCTTTCCTGGGTTGTCTGGTACCAGCAGCAGTAAGGAAGCTTGTATAGATGGCCCATGGTGAAATAGCAGTACCTATTTATTCAACGTCTTTCCTTCCAGGGTCAGCCGGGTGAGAAATAACCACAGTTTTTGCAAAATTGATCTGGGCATTTTCAGCAACATTTATAATTTATAATTCAGCAAGGAATGATTTCTTTGTGTGAGCATTGATACAAGTAGATTGCTTCCAATCTAATTTTTTATTCTCTCACCGTTCACTGAAATTGGGGATCCACTAAATGGACAGTTAGCACTTTTCTTTGCCCCCTTTTTTTTTTTTTTTATGCGCTCTCCCCTTCTTTTGAAGCCCAACTCTAAGAATTAACGAATCTTGGATCAACAAGACAAGAAGCGGGGACATTTTTGCCAATTAGACTACCCACCATGTTCAAAGACATAGCTAGTCCCGCAAGGCTTCTCCTGCCAAGACATGTAAATTTATCCGATCACGTCATGCAAATTCAACTTGTAATTACCTTTGATTTTATTGATTGATTGGAAAAATAAAAATCCGCTAGTATGTTCTCCGGCCGGCCGGCCGGCCGTCCGTTTGGCATATTGTCTCTATTATACCTGCTTGGCCGTCTGTCCTAAACCCGAACCCGGTTAATGGTCCAGACTCTAGACCCGATTGTCACGCACGCGACGGGCTCAAGTCAAAAGTAAAATCATAAAGAAGCAAAGGGTGGTTGTGAATAAAAACCCCATACGATTTTTCATCAATGACGCCTGGACTCCCCTCCCCTCAATTGCTGCTTAAAATTATGACGGTCTCAGCTCACGCGTCCCTCCCGGAGAATGCCGATGCCCCAAAGCGGCCAAGGCTCAGGGCAAAGTCTAATCCACTCCGGGGGCATTGCTTGTCAAATCAAAAGCTTTTCCTTCCAATATGCAAGTCGGTCGTTGAGGGTCAGTTAGGTCATTTGACCGTATATTACGATGAAGATGGGGACCACATCCCTCTGCTCACCACAACCAACCAACCAACCCACCCCACGCAATTCAATTTTCTTTTCTTCGCTGTCATTTTCTCGCTAGGAGAAGGAGAATGATTAAATAATGAATTAAATTTAAAATTTTGTTTGAAGACAAAAAGGAAAATCGCAATTTAAATATTACTTTCTTTTATCTTTCTTTTTCTTTTTTTTATTTTTATTTTTTTTAACGCTCTTTTGCTGGCTTCTCTCGTGGTTCTTCTGCGGAGTCCTCTCTCTCTCTCTCTCTCTCTCTCTCTCTCTCTCTCTCCCTCTACATTGTTGATCGCCAGTTGATTCAATTTCAAGATCGCTGGTCTCTTGGACGGCATTTATTGAGCGTCGTCAATGGTGAGTTTATATTATTGAGGAGGGAGGGTTAAAATTGGAGTTTTTGAACTCCTCGGGTTTCTCTCTTAATTATTTTGTTCTTCTTTTTAATTTTTATTTGTTCTTCGCGTGCTCTCTCTCACTCACAGCCCCCTTCCCTGTAAACAAAAAATGCGGTTCGATTTTGCTGCCTGAGGTCTGTTTGGTTGGCTCGAAAGTGGAGGGAAAGAGAACAGAAGACGTAAAATTCAGAGTCCTAGTGTCTTCTGGTCCTTTAATTCTTTTTCTTTTGATAGTTTGCTTTAATTCTTTTCGTGACCAAGAAACAAAAACAAAACGAGGTTGTTGGATGAAGAAGACATGAAATTCAGAGTCCTAGTGCGTAGAGGCGTTTCGTGGCTGGCTTGTACTTGAAGAATTCTCCTTTTCTGCCTCTTTCCCTGTCTTCCTTCTTTCCTTCCCTTCTTTCTTTCTTTCTTTAACTATCTCTAAATCTTGTCAATGTTTAGAGAATTTGACTGTCTTTTGGTGCTGATTTGATTATTGAATGTAATTTCTGAATCTGGCGTCTAGGGTTATTCATAGTTTCAGCGAGGATATTTCATAAGAAAATGATTTGATTTTTGTTCAGCCCGATTAGTTGACGAAGATCAACTGACTTGTAAATTTTCCGTTATCATCATAATCGATATGAATTTTGTGTAGGTGAGATTGGGTTGTTATGTCAAAGAGTCTTGAAGGAAAAATTCAGACTTTTAGCTTTTGGTTGTTTTTTTGGAAGTTGTCACATGTACGCGTCTTCCTGTACCTAGGTGGACCTACTGACAATTTGGATGGGTTTGAGATTGTTTTATTATATTTATATAGTTATTTTGTGTTTTGCCCAGTATTTTTTTTTTTTTTTTGCCAGTTTTCATATGAAAGTGCTGATTTACCAGAATTTTTATTTTTCCTTTCTGTTCCTTCTTTGCAGCTCAACCTGGCTTTTAGAAGGAGGGCGTTATTGCAAGTAAACTTAAAGAAATGGATTGAGACACTTTATTGAATACGTCGTCAATCTATGCTGTAGTGGCGATCAAGGCTGATTGTTTTTAGATGATATGTCCTGATTGCAGCTTTTAGAAGCTGCACTTGAGCATGTTGATAACATTTTGGCTGATATTCTTTCCCTGCTGCGATGAGAACTGGATTTCTGTTGAAGTTGTATATAACAAGCTACAGTTTAGCACTAATTCATTTATGCAAACTGGAGTCATACTCTATTAACAGAGTAGGCATTCGTGTTAGAAGGGCCTTTGAAGGCCATTGACAAATTTTTCTTTGTCATCTGATACAGTTCTAGTTATGGAAAGGTGCATAGCCGCAAAATCTGACTTAATTTTATAAACTTGTCATGTTTTTCTGATGCTGGCTCCCCAGGTCTCTGGAAATAAGTTTTTTAGTATTTTCTTCTCAGATTTAAAGTCTTGCAAGAGCTTGGTGATGGTACATGTGGTAGTGTTTTTAAGGCTATCAATTCAGATACATATGACATTGTAAGGAAGCATGATCAACTTTATACTGCAAGCCATACTTAATTGCTTGTTTATACTCACTGTTTCTGGATAGCACGAACTTGCTACCCTATACTTTCCTTGCCTACAAAAGAAATCATTTCAAGTAGTGACAAGAATAGTTCACTAATTTAGCTTCATCCTTCTTGAAGACTGTCTGTTTAGCTGGCCACCATAAGTATATTATCAAAAAGTATACTCTTTGACTCAGGTTGCTGTGAAGAAAATGAAGAGAAAGTTCTATTATTGGGAAGAATGCATGAACTTAAGAGAAGTAAAGGTTCGATTCTCTTTAGTAATCTTTGTGTAATCAACTATGTCACATTTAATGGACATCTGGTAAACAACTAAGCTTGACATTTTTCTTTTGCAGGCCCTCTGTAAAATGAATCATCCCAATATCATAAGGTTAAAGGAGGTTGTCAGGGAAAACAATGACCTATTCTTTATTTTTGAATACATGGTAAGACAAATTATTTCAAATTCCACATTACTAATGGGTTATTTATGTTCTTTTTTGAAGACACCAGAATTATCAGCCTGTATGCTGACACTAGGACATTGTGATTAGTGGAATCATGACACTGAAGAAACTTATGGTTGCCATCATAAATATGCATTTCATATGAACTGTAGTCGATGCTTAATTCAGCTCGACTATATTGAATTCTAACTTAAAAATTATTGATATATCTGTGTGAATTTCTTGTTTTCATCCTGCATAAGATCTCATTTCCCATGAGATGCTTGATACAATTTGTTATTGTTGCTTTTCTTTACATACATGCTATTACATTAATTCTGTGTGGGGACAAATATGATTTGAATAATCTGTTCTGTCCTTAAATCCTAATTTCTTGATTTTGGGCTTCATCTAACTAGGAATACAATTTGTACCAAATAATGAGAGAACAAGAAAAACCTTTCTCAGAGGATGAGATACGGAGCTTTATGTCTCAAGCACTGCAAGGACTAGCTCACATGCATAGAAATGGATATTTTCATCGAGATTTGAAGCCTGGTAAGCACCTAATTATTTAGTTAATAGCCCCTCCAACCATTTCTTGGTTTAAGAGTACCATGTGCATGTTCATGGAAGAAATTAGAGATTTCACATGGCAAACTACTAATCAAAGATCATTCTTTTGTTAGAAAATCTGCTGGTGACAAATGATGTCCTTAAAATTGCTGACTTTGGACTGGCTAGAGAAGTTTCATCATTGCCTCCTTACACTGAATATGTCTCCACTCGATGGTGAGCCGTCTTCAACTGGGTCATCTTGTCATTTCAGCCTCATTGCATGTGCTTGTTCCTCATTTTCTGGTCTGGGTCAAATATATGTGTCAGGTACCGAGCTCCAGAAGTTTTGTTGCAGTCATCAATATACAGTCCTGCAATTGGTACTTTTTTGCCCAACCATCTCCCTCATATCTTCCTTCTCTCTCTCTCTCTCTCTCTCTCTCTCTCTCTCTCTCTCTCTTCCTGAGTTTGTTTTATATTCTTGAGTTTGTTATTCTCAACACAATTCTATTAGATTTCATTTTGTGAATAATCAGTGTTTGGTGTGTAAATGAAATGGTTTGAAGTTTCATTCGTGGAATTAAAATCCATATGCTGTCAACGAAATTTGTGCAATGATGCTCTCTGTAATAAGTTGATATTTCTCTGTCTCCAATTATCTCCCTTCTTTTATGCCAAACTTGTAGATTGATATTTTCCTAGTTGATTGATCTCTAACAATTGAAAGGATGTACAGATATGTGGGCAGTTGGTGCCATATTGGCTGAGCTTTTCACTTTGTCCCCTATTTTTCCTGGTGAAAGGTGATTTTGGAATCCATTTTGCTGTCTTGGGTCTTGATATGAAAGACTAGATAACTATAGTTATATTTCAGACATGCCATGTCCTTCACACTAACCAATTCAACCTGCACATGCACATACACGTGCATTGAACAGATCTTGTTGTGGCTACTTAGGATAATTACTTAAAATGGTAGGAACATTTTCTTATGGGTAGCTACTTTTACTAGTTTTCTGTTGGAATATACAATGGCTCTATCTTTGCACATAAATTGGACTGATTTTGTCTAAGCATAATAATTTTGCTGGAAATCACAACAGCACATCACCCACTTTTCATCAAGCTTTTAAGAAGAAATTTTTATTGTGTAGAGCAGTTCCCTGTGGATGACACACACATCCTCTTATCCTTAATTCTGTGATTTCACTGCAGTTTGAAGTGTGATGATTAAATTAATGGATTATATTAATTGAAGAAGCTTGGACGAACTAGTAATTCTATAAATGATTTAAGTTTTTAACATATGGAATAAGAAAAATCCAGGCAAGATTGCTTGACTTCATCTTATAAAATGAATTATCCATGGACAGTGAACTAGACCAGTTGTACAAGATATGTTGTATTCTTGGTGCACCAGATTGGACTACATTCCCTGAAGCAACAAATATACCTCGGTTGATGGAAATTAGTTATTCAACAGTAAGCCAATCTTTATATGTAAACAGTTTATATATCCTCTTCTACACTTTGAATTTGTGCATATTGTTGTGTTTATATTGTAGATTTTGCCTGCCAACCTGTCTGATGTCATTCCCAATGCCAGCTCAGAAGCTATTGATTTGATCATGGTGGGTATTGAAGTAGCTTACCCCTTACTAGTTTTTATTAGCTACCATCAATGTGTTTTCAACTAAATTAATTTTCTGATTTTGATTTTTGGTTTTCTTCCCTTTATTGCTTTATCATAGCAATTATGTTCATGGGACCCATTAAAAAGGCCAACTGCTGATCAGTCACTGCAACATCCATTTTTCCATGTAATTTGTTCACTCCGCTTTGATTTCTTCTTTCCTTTTATGGAAGATGAGATCTAATCTATTAACATTTTCTGAGCAGTTGGGTACCTGGGTTCCTTATCCACTGCAAGACCCACTTGCATTGAGGCTTAATAGCATAGGTGAGTATTCTCAAGCTCACTTGTTTGAAAAATTCATTGTCTTTGCCTTTTCTATATCATTTTCTTTTCAACTATTTGACAGGATCAACGCCAAATCTTGAGTTAAACCTGTGGGATTTTGGTGCTGAAGCTGATGACTGTTTTTTAGGCTTGACACTGGCAGTGAAGCCAAGCATTTCAAACTTGGGTAATACTACTTTACTCCGTGGTCCTGCATAATACAGTAAATTGGTCTTAGGAATGGTGATCAGGTAAGTAAAGACGAGCAGTCACCTATCTGCTTTGCTCTTCTGTAGTCTTGTTTATCTCAAGTGGGTATGTGAATCACATCTATAGTTTCCCCTTTGAAAAGAAATTGTGTGATCTCTGTAGTTCTTGGCCAAGTTCCTGAGCATTTGCTTGCAGTCTTCCTTTCTTAGACCATTTTATCTTTTTGGTTTGTTAGATCATTTTAACTTCACTTTTGTGAATTCATCTCTCATCACTTCTCACCTTTGAAGGACGAACTAGTGCCTTCTCTATTTTTCTTTAACTATAATTCCTATTGCTTGCTTGCAGAGGAAGTCCATAATGTTTCTCAGGGGATCGGAAAAGTGAGTTTATTTGATTGCATTCAAGATAGCTGCTATATAGTTTATGCTTTGTACTCAATCTTCAGCATGAAAAATTATGTGTTTAAGCTTTGTAAATTCCACAATCCAGGATATGCTATTTTGTTCTGAGTTCAAAGATCATCAAGAGCGGTCAGGTACTGTTTTTTTTTTATTTTTTCTCCTTCTCCTACCCAATTAATCTGGTGGAAAAGTCTTTATTTCAACCTCCTTTTTACTGAATGTTTTGTTTCCTCCATTGTGGGCATGACTTGTCTAAAGAATATATGTCATGATAATGCGGGTTTGCAAGCATATTCTAGTGGATAAATACTGTCTTGTGAAGATACAGATCAATAGGAATCTCCAAAACTATTTTACCCTGAAGACTATAATGCTAATGAAATGTCAGAACTCTAAGTTGACTATATTTCCTAGTAGATCTTCCTCAACTATCAGCAAATAATGCAAGTTTCAGTGGGCTTTTGGGGATTCTGATCGTGAACTGTTTCAACTGATGCTTAAATATGTTTAGCCTTATCTCCCCTTTAATCTTTGATGCTGATGTGCTGTGTGGTAATTTCCATTCCAGTTCTTTGGTCACTATTATCTCCTGATCAAAATGGAATTCACCTGCCTGTTGAGTCATCATTGTCATTGTCATTCAGGTCAGCTGTCATTATCATTTTCTCTTTCTGAAAAAAGAGTGATATGTAGTGACATCGGAAAGAGAGGGCAATGAATCATGAACTTCTAACACTGTATGCTTCTGTAGTATTATCCAGGGTTTCTGCCTGACTAACCATATCAAGTGCTTTCCTAGGCCATATTTTGTCATCTCATTGATTGTTACCTCATCAAACTCATAATTGTTGCTGGTCAATATAGAAACTGCACGTTTGTGAACTCAGTACCGGGCATTTCCTTGCTTCTTGTTACATCTTCTGTATTTCCAGAAGATAAAGGTTGCAATACTTTGAATCTGATTCTTGCCTTGACAGCTCAATTCAGCATCAATCAGTAGGAGTTCCACAATCATCTGGGTTTACGATTGCATCGCTACAAGATCATCCATGGCTGGCAATGTCCTCCTCTTTTCAGCAAAGCCATTACCTTTGATCAATTTGATTGGTGTATTCTACCGAGGAAAAGGAGGTGGGCGTACAAAACATCCAGTAGTTTTTTCCATCTTGGTTTTGTAAAGTTTAATTCATAGCCACACAAAAGTATATTCCAACTAGACGAAGCCTGCCTGCATTGTCTCTACAATATGGTTGCCCTGCCCTTCCCCTTCAGGATTACATTTATACTAGTAGAAGCGTAGACCATGATTCCTTTTAGACGTGGTTTATCCTTTTTCTCTCATCACTTTTCCTCGACGTCCTGTCGTCCTTCCCCTCATGCAGCTACCCCAGCTGCAGTCTCATCATTTCTCATATAACTTTGTGTCTTATGGATTGTTTGGTCCACTGTTTGGCACCATGGCCGTTCAAAAATAAAGACACATATTATTGACCGCCAGATATTTTTCAGTAGATTTAATAACGTTTACTTTTCTCGTCGTGCACACACGACGACATGGGGGAGAAAGAAGAGTTGTGCCCCTGATTATGTAAAAGCATATTTTCTTGGGCTAACCCGTTTCTCCGGGACATGTTTTACGTGCAATCAAAATGTTGGAAGTGACCCAACAGACGAATGTGGCGCGGTTGTTGGAAGTATATAATGGAAACCATCTGGAATATCGTGTACGTAACGAAAATAGATGCAGTTCAAGTACTGCTGAATTTATCATCTGACATCGTTACCAAAAAGATTAAAAGTTTCAGGATGTTAATGAGTGTAGGTGCATTAATTACTATATATGTTATACATTTATTTTTTTGCATTAAAGGAAAAAAAATGATAATAGATACAGATTACGTAATGTGATTAGCAATTAACCTTTCACCGTCGTAAAAACATGAAATGAGTGCTTATTCGCTTGCCGAAGACGTTTTCTTCTTTTTTTTTTATTTATTTGAAGGAGACATCATTCATGATCGTACGAACCTCCATTTATTTATAAAAGAAGATGAGAAACAGGACGGCGGAAAGAAGATAACAGGAAGGTAGCAATCTAACTAGAAATTACAAAAGACTCAAGAAAAATTAGGACATGATCTTCAATTGCTCGACTAACTGGGCAATGCAGTTTCGCTGAACCTCCTCATTCAACAGAAATTCCCTCCATTTCTTGTGACTAGCCCTAATGGACTTGCCAGGCTCTTTGTCAAACTCCATCATCAATGATTTAATAGCCTCATAAATGTCATCCCGGCCAAAGTACCCATCTTCATCTCTCCTGTTTATTTCTACCGCGGCCTTCATGTCTCCAGCCAGAAGCTTGGCATTAAAGAACTGATCACCCTTGAACGGCAACAGGGCCAACTGACATTCATTCGTCAATGCTTCGATCAGAGAGCTAAGGCCCGAGTGACATACGAAACACCCAACACTGGCATGTGCTAGAATAAGCTGCTGTTGCACCCACCCCGCGTGCACAATCCCTCTGTCTTGAACCCTCTCAAGAAAACCCGATGGCAAAACCTTATTTAACTCGGTTCTACCATCATGCGTAGAAGGAAAGTTCAAGACCAAGAAAAATGGCAGGCCAGTGAGTTCCAACCCAAGAGCAAGCTCTTCAATTTGATCACGACTCAAGAAAGTTTCACTGCCGAAAGAACAAAAAATGACGGACTTGGCAGGAAACTGACCCAACCAACCAGCCCATTTGGCCTCCAGTACTCCAGAAGGAGGCTCAGGGACTAGTGGACCGGTTAGAAACACCGGTTTTTGAAATTGGGCCTGCAGAAAGTCTACATAAGGTCCTTCCATTTCTTTGCATGTTTTCATGACAACGGCAGTACAATTACTGTAGGAATCGCGAGCTCTTTGATACACAATAGGCCCAGAATCGAACTTGGTGAACAGGTACATAAAGTCCTCAGCCTGGAATCTTTTCATGGAAGTAACCGACGAGTTTGAAGGAAACCCCTTTGGCGGTTTCATGAGATCATTGTTGGTAAGAGTCATGTCTTCACTGGGCCTCCTTGCAGGAACAATGAGGTAAGAACTAGAAATGGCGGAATAAACAGAGAAGTATAATGTTTTGATGCTCAAATCCGCGGCTAGTTTTGGAAGCCAATGGAGACCGAAATCAAAGAAAATGAAGTGGGGCTTGAGTTGTAAGAGAAGGGCTTTGACTTGCGGCTGGGTGAGATCTAAGGCTTTCTTGAGTAGCTCAGCCATGGCTGGTGTCATCTCTGAGGTGCTGTCCAGGCCTGGAGGGAGACCATTCACTGAAGGGATTGGAAGAGGAATGATTTGGGCCTTTGGGGTGAGATGAAGAGTGGACTTGATGCGCTCAATGTTGCCTGGAGCCGAGAAGAACGAGACTCGAACTCCATAAATGGAAAGCTTGTTTGAAAGCTGCACAAATGGGCTTATGTGTCCGAATGCGAACCATGGAAACATCACCACATGGAGCGATTCATGATCACCGGCCATTATTGTTCCCTCTATCTCTCTGTCCCTCTGCCTCTGCCTCTGCCTCGTCTGATTTGAGAATACATTTGTGACTTCCACATACTTGCGTTTATATTAATTCCCGTCGGAAAGTTGGCACCGCTAGTGCTACAGAGACCTGGAAAGGTCGCTGGCGACGTGGCACAATAACTCCGTCCTTAACCTCATTTCTCACTTATTATTATTATTATTATTATTAATTTTTTAAAAAATTATTATTTAAATATTATTAAATTTAATTAAATTTAAAAATATATATTTATTCTTATTTTTAAAAAATTAACTCATATTAATATATATATAAAAAAAAAAAAAAAAATAAATATATATATATATATATATATATATATATATATATATATATATATATATATATATATATATATATATAAAAAATTGTAAATTTGTAAACTTAATATTTTGTTATTTTTTAAAATTTATTTAAAATTTTTTTTAAAAATTTTAAGTTATTGTAAAAAATTATATATTAAAAAAAATAAATAAATATTTATATAAATTTAATATTTTAAAATTTTAAATTAAAATATAAGATTAAATTTATATATTTATTATTTAAATTATTTAATTTTTTTTTTAATTTTAAAATTTTATTTTTTAATATAAATAAAATCAATTTAATAATTAAAAAATAATTAATTTAACTAATAAAATATATATTAGTATTTTTTATCATATTTATATTTAAATTATTCACATATTTATCAAAAAAAATTTATAAAATAAAAAGTAAATATTATTTTTTATATAAATAAAATAAAATATTTATTTTTACAGTAAAATACAAATATATATATATATATCTTAATTTTAAACAATATATATGGCACCTACAGCCAAAGAATTCAATTCATTTTATCTTTTCCTTCCACATCTGAATGAAGGCTGATTTGCATTACCGTAGGGTGGGTGAGGAGCACGTGGCACTACTAGAGCCGCATACACAACCTAACCATAGGACTCTGCCCCATGCTCGGAGTAAATAAATCTCTTTCCATCATAAATACGAGACTTTCTTTCAACTTTTTTACAAAATATAAAATAAATATCATTTTATAAATAAATAATACAGAATTTTTATTTTCACAGTAAAATACAATTTTTTTTCTTTTAAATATCTTAATTTTAAAACAATACGAGAATTAAATATCTTAATTCAACTCATTTTATCCTTTCCTTCCACATTTTAAATGAACGGTGGTTTGCATTATTGTTGGAACGCGGGTTGAATCTCGGTTGGGAACGTGCCACTACCAGAGCCACATGCACAACCTAACTCTGCTCCATTGTCGTAGTACAGATATAGCTTTCCATCATAAAACTATGGGAAGAAATTATCTTAAAACCAATTCATGGGCGTGGATTTCGGGGTTTTAACTTTGATTGGTACAGTAGACCGCATCCACGGATGCCAACAGGATTTTTATGGAAAAAGCAAGCACAAGCAAAACATATGAGCAGTAACACACACACACACACAACCAGCCCCTATCCCTTTTACTCCAAATCCCATATATGACTCAAAATTCCAGTCCCCCCAACTCATTAAAGCTTTTCCATCGGCTTCTATAGACGATGAGGTAACCATGACTACTGATATCTATCTTTGCTTGCACTAATCATCACTAGCACCTATAATCAGTAGCACAATCCTTCAGAGGTGTTATTGGGGAAACAAATCAAAAAGGAGAAACCCCGACTTCAGAGCCCCACAAGATGGCCAAAAGAGTTAGCTGATAAAAGAGTATGGAAGCCTAGAAATTGTTAGTAACAGTAATGGTGCTTAGCAAAGGCAACTGGTAGTGCCAACGCGCAGGCATCGGGCTTTATTATTATGCTTTACCATCAAGACACGTCCAAAATAGTTGCATTAAAGAGCCTCGAAAAGAGCAGTTAAACATGGAGTTGAGATGTTGTGAAGCACGCTATAGTGACTCGTTATAATTCGCTTAAACAAATATAAATGACCAAAACAAGAATAATGATGTGTGGTAACCAAGACCACAGCAAGCACATTCTTACTGATTGATGCAACAGCCACAGGGCATTGTGACCCCTGTGTATCTCTGTCCTTGAATTTTTGCGTCCCGAACAACTTGTTTTGGTCGCATCGGATTATTCTTCGCATCTTTCGTGATTTTGCAGGCGGCGTTATTCAGTCAGGAAAATATGTCATAAAAGTCCCGACCACACAAACCCTACATTGCTCTCTCTCTTTTAAACATAATTGCAAAAGAGAAGCCCTGTAGAAAACATAATGAACAAAATATATGGACTTATTAATTATCATCCAGTTGCTTGAAAAAATATGGACGAATAAAACCAACGGCAGTGCTAGGAGGACCAAGACATCGACAAACACTGTGCCGCCAAAACAATTGCCACAAGGTAACTGCGACCATTGTGTTTGTGTGTGTGTGTGTGTATCTGTTCTTGACTTTTGACAGCCAAAACACCCTGTTGGTTGCCTCAGCATCATTCAGTAAAGAAATGAAACAACCTAATCACACAAGGATAAGCCCCCCAAATGGAAAAGTAAAACGGATTAAAGAAATGAAATGTTGCTCCATGAGAGGAGAGAATAGAATTAAAGGTGGGCGGGGGGTAGGTGGGGGCAGAAAATTTGGCGAAACCGTGCAGTGCAGGCAAAGCTTTTGTAGTTTTGTGTCACGCTGAAACACGGATAACTGTATATTACTGCGAAATCAAAAGTTAAAAATTTAAAAAAATTTAAAGTCTTGCCGGTATGAACAGCAAGAGAATAATAATAATAATAATAATAATAATAAAAGGTCAATATCCCCATAAGGAGATGAAGAAAATTAGCAAACATAGAGTGGTTAACTGTAACCCAAGAAATATTTAAAGAAGTTGTGATCCCAGCGGGCGTTTCTTTCCAAGATTTCAGCGAAATTCCCATTTTTTATAGAGAAAAATGCCGCCAAGGATGGAAGAGCCCCTACTTCCCCCTCCCAGTTCTCCCCCGGGGCCCCTGCGCCCCTGTGCCTGCTTCTTGTATATATAAAGCAACAAAGACTCTCCAGTCCACCGACCTTGATAATAAATAAAACAAAACGCTGCCGTCTCAGTCATTGTTTATTTAAAAAAAAAAAAAAAACACGTGGATGCAAGTTAAGAGTGATAACCCTAGGCTGGGCGTAGTTGAGTTGACCATTGACCAGCCTTTCTTTCTTTGAAATAAAGCCATTGCAGGCGTGCAGTAGAATCTAAACAAAATCTCAATGAATTTTTTTTTATTAAAAAAAAAAATCCAATTTATTACTCTCAGAGCTTTCATTCCATGTGTGATATCTTACAACAAGATTCAATCGTGAGGATCATTACAAAATCTCCAATTCATTACCAAGTATTCACCATGAAATTTGAAAACAGTAATATTTTTTTTTTTATTTGTTTTTGTCAAGAGTAATACTTTTTCTTCTTAGTGATTAGTGCATGGATGGATCAACTGGACCGATGTGATCGAGGCTACACAGAGAGAGAGAGAGAGAGAGAGAGAGGTGGATCAATCATATTGGGCTCCTGACAGTTTCGTTTGCTTATATTGAACTGGGCCGTGAGAGTGAGGCATAACAATACTTAAAGCCCAAACATCTGGGCCGAATGTTTCCTGGTAAACAACATGTCGGGATGGCTTTTTGAAAAGCTTCTTACCCATACACATGCGCTCTTGGATTGGAAACAAATTCATTTTTGATGCGCCACAACTATGTGACCATCGTGACATGTAATTCACAATCTATCTATGCCTGCCATTTATTTAGTAAGACTTCGTTATTAAATGACCAAACCCCAACCCCTCTCAAAAAAAAAAATTTTTAAAAAAAAAAAAAAAAACAAGAGCTTGACTCGGGTCATGAAGAATAAAATAAATCATTTTTTCAACTCATTTTATTCTCGATAAATGCTAAGTGTTAAGAAGGCTATATATATATATATATATATATATATATATATATTCAAGGTGATATGATCTAATAAGGGAATTTTTCAAATTTTTATTAAGTTAAAGTAGCTTTTTGTTTGGTGGTTAAAATTTAAGGTTATATGTCTCATAATTGTAATGGTTGGTGGAGGGAAGAGATGACAAAAGAGTGTGAATGTTAAGTAAGCGTGTGGGTGAATGGAAAAGGGATAAAAATAAAGGGAAATAGAGATGAGTTAAGGAATCTAAATTCTTCCCCCAAAGTATAACATTATACGTATCAAATACAATGAGATGTATAACATGAATCACAAGAATTTCAAAAAAAAAAAAAAAAAAAAAAAAAAAAAATAACAGTAATAACATACACACAAAAACATATAATAAGATGTTATATCAGTGCAATAATTATGATATTAAATGAATTCAACACTCCTGTATGTTATTATTATTGTTACTTTACTTTCTTGAAATTTTATAAAACAATTTTTTTTTTTTTTTGTTTTTGTTACACATCTTATCACGTTCTTGCAATAAATAAATAAATTTAAGATTTCTCATATCTGAAAAAAAAAAAGTTAATAAAAAATAATTAATCATAAAAAAAAAATAAAAAGAGTAACAATAAATGCCAATAATTACTAGAATAGATAAGCATGACAACTATATATTTGAAGATAAGCTCCTAATATGAAAGAAAAAAATATTTCACAATTATTGGAATAGCATTTAATCTCTTTATGCCCTAATTTAAACGCTAACAAATTAGACAAGACGGGAGGGGAAAGGACAAGGAGGAAGGCCGAGGGTGAAAAAAAAAAAAAAAAAAATTGGAAGGGAGAAACCCAACCAACGGTAAGAGAAGGGGCAGGGACAGCAGTGCTTTGATCCCAACATGTTCAATCCTCTTTCTCTTGTGTCTGGATTCTTCTTTTTGACACGTTTCTCTCTCTCTCTCTCTCTCTCTCTCTCTCTCTCTCTCTCTATTCCCATTATAAATACCGTGTGCCAGTGCCTGACTGACTTTCTTTTGTAATTCCTCTCTACTTTGAGGAGCGAGGTGCGAGGTGCGAGGTGCGAGAGAGAAGAGAACCAACAAGAAACAGACCTCCTCTCCCTTCTTCTCAAAAACAAAACGTTCAACAGAAACCCATTTCAGCAGAAATTGAGATTTGTTGAATAGAAAGATACGACAACACACCAAGAAACCCTTAAATACTGATACAGGTATAGAGGGATTGATTGGTGTGTGTGTGTGTGTGTGTGTAGAGAGAGAGAGAGAGAGAGAGAGAGAGAGAGAGAGAGGGGAAAAGAGCACTTCCAAGAAAGTTCTCAAATTTTTATTTTATTTAATTTTTTGGGTTTCTTGGTTTTTTTCTGGTTCAGTTATTGTTTTTCCTCTTGTTTTTGGGATGTTGTCCTTCTCTCCTAACACATTGTCTACCCCATTCCAAACAAAGAAAATCACAAGCCCATAAATTCTCCCTCTGGGTATCTCTGGAAAATTTCCCCTTTTGCTTCCATTAAAGCCCCCCGTAACTTCTATCTATGTAACTGTTTACCTTTTTTTTCCCCAAAAAATTTAATTTTTTTGTGGGTATTTGTTTACTTATGGCAATTAAGTGCTTTCTGTGCTTGACATAATTTTTATTGCTCTGGCCTTTTCTAGGGTTTGATCTGATCGTCACTGGAATCAGCCCTAATTGCGGTTCTTGGAATATTAGAGTTATGATCAGTAACTTTGTTTTGAGCCTCCACATTGAATCATTATACGGGAACTGTGTTTTGAGCCTCCACATTGAATCTGCAAGAGGGGATTTCCCAGAACTTTCTTTGGACAAAAATCTAGAGGCACTTGGAAGTGGAGACAACTTCGTGGGTGCGTTTCATTCATAGTTTGGGTTACGGGTTCCGACATTTAGGGGAAGCCTTTGGTTTTAGTTTTTGCTTATTAACAGGTTATGATTTCTTTATTGGCCTAGTGGGGATAGGGTTGATTTGGAGCTTTTGGTGATTTGAAAATCTTTACTTTGTATGCAGCCTGATTGGATTATTACTTACCTGGATATTAGTGGAGATAGTTCATTGTCCATTAGGGTAAAAATGAGCATTTAAGCCTTCTCTTTACTCCCAGTTTCAAGCCAAGCTCTAGCTGGGATTTTGCAAGTTTCTGGATTTAATTTGTGAATAGAGAATAGTGGCTTGGGAGGTGATACTGCCAAACTATGGAATAAATTTACAAGCTGGAAATGACTGCGGGGACATGGTGCATGGACAAGAGACTAGTTCCTGGTCTGTTCCTCTGTTGGAACAACAGTACAGGAAACTAGGAGAAGCTTTTAGCTTGGTGGAACATTACCACTTTGCTGTTTCCAAGATTACATGCAATGTCTCGCTGCTTTCCATTTCCGCCTCCGGGATACAAAAAGAAGGCTATAATTGATGACACAGACTTGCTAGCAAAGGTGGATATATCATCTTTATTAACTGCCAGTGGTAGCTTGATTTTGTTCATTTCGGTATTTCTTCTCTAGCCAAGTTATTATTTTGTTTATGTTTATTTTATATTGGTTGGTTGCAGTGTTGTTAAAGGCATGCCTAAGATGCAAGGCGCCAAGGCCTTGGGGCTTTTTATGCCCAAGGCAAAGCGCCTTTTGGGTAGGTGCAAGGTGCTTAAAGAGCACACCTTTTCTAATTTTACTCCTCTGGTTTTAATTATTATGCATTGAGACAAAACACCTAATAGTTTCCTTGTTGGCTTAGATATTGTAGGGTAAAATAAGGAGTGAAAAAAAAGAACAGCGCTTCTAGAATGAAGTCTGTTCTTTGTCTGTCACGCTTCTCCCCCAGTCCTCCCACCCTTTCTATCACTACATGTTCTCTTTCTCATGACACCTGTTCTTCCTTTTACACTTTGCTTAGGCACGTCTGGGCCTTGCACTTTGTGCCTATGCTCTAAGAGACTTTGTGCTTTGGAGTACCTTGCATCTTTGAAAATACTGGTTGATGGTCATTAAACTTTGGCAACTGATGCTAAAAGTTTGAACTTTTCTTTAACCCATTTGAATTGAGCAACTCAAAGGAACTGAGAAGAGGACCTTGTTGATTTATACCTGGAGTTTTTGACATAAAATTGGAAGGAGATTTCTTAAGGGCAATCATACTGAATTCAAAAACACCATTGAAGAAAATAATGTTGAAGATGACTCATTTAGGGAGTATGCGTCATGAGTGTTAGTTACTGTTGAACATGAAAAATTTTTTACTGTATTTTTCTTTTCTTCAAGTGGCCATAGAAACTCTTTTACAGGGTAAAAAGAGGCGAGATAAGATCAAGTGATGTCAAAAGGAAACCTAGTTCTTCTGCCAAAAAGTTTTAGAGTAATCTTGCAGACAAAGTAGCACAGGGGTTTCATATCATCCCTTCTTGCCTATATTAGTGTCACATTTCTAAGCTTGCTGGTTAGCATGACTCCCCTTGCCAGCTCACTTGTTTAGCTGGCCAAAATGTAGGAAATATATTGTTTGGCCTACACAAAATGGCCACACGTGTTTGCAAAAGTAGAGCTGACACACTGATGGGGGAAGGTAGGAGCTGTTTCCTTTGGGATAATATCCATGGCTCATACAAGGTTAATTTTGTTTTCTTGATTGAACATGCTGTGTTACATGTTAACTTTGTTTTCATCTTAGGTCTTCGGAGGATTTGCAATATTGACACTTGCATGCCCATATAATTGAGATTTAGGCCCATATTATCTAGTTATTGAAAGATTGCCATGGTTCATACTGTTTCATTCATTTAAAAGTGTCCTATTCTTCTTGTCTGCTCTTATGAAGGTTGTCGCTTGCTTTGTGATTTTAGGTCAGATATATTTTTTCAAATCCATTGATATTGGTAGCGAACATGCAGATATATTTAAGTTTTAGATATGGCGTGCCCACTTTATATGTAGTTGCTGTGGTAAAGAGGATTATTATGACCATGTCAGGTTCTTAAGTTTAAATATCGTGTAGTTGAGAAAGTAAATACAAATACACCAAAGTTCTATTACACATACAGTACTTACCATTTTCCAAGTAAACTCTCTGGCTTTAATTTCCTATTTTTGTTGGGAAAAACCAATAGCTTAGCTCCTTTTTTAGATATCTGACATGTTACCAAGGTTCTGTAACAATTAGTGCATACTGTGGTAAGGAAGTGAAGAGTTTTTGATATTGAAAATGCTCTGCTTGATTTAAGAAATCATGTTTTTAAGTTGTATTCTTTGATGCCAATTTACTCTTTAGGCGACGGTTTATGTTTCTAAAACTTTCATTATATTATTAAGAAACATCTGTAGGTTAAGTTTGAGGGATTGTTTGTGTGCCAGCTTTATGTTTTCTGATATATATTTTGTGAGTGGCAATGGACTTTTAGTGAAAAGGGAAAATGTACATATAGAAGTAGCAATTCCATCAGAGCATTTTTTGTTGCTTTATTGACAAAATCTTCTTTTCTATTTATAAGCTTGCCTGTATTGCAAACACAGAAATTGCTATAAATGGGACCTTTGTAGAGACAGCTGTGTCATGTGCGATATGGTTGTCATCACTTAGGATGTAATTTCTTTCCCTAAATCATCAAAGTATTTGGTCTTATTAAATTGTGGTATACATATTTCTAGTGTTCTTGACCCAAAAAAGCAGGCTAATAACTTTCCTTTGCTTTTAGGTTCTCTTCCAATTTTATGTTCCCTGGCTTATCCTGTGTAGCAGGTTCTGCAGCACTTCTAGAAATGAGTGCACATCATGTCATGGAGCTAAAGATGGAATGGTTAATATGTGTCACACTGTTAATATGTTAATGCCTTCATAAGCATTAATTATAAGCCCAAGCGAGTTCTAAAGTAAAACTTGATTGGCTTTGGTGCTTGGCACTGTGAGTGTCTGAGTGATTACTTGTATCTTGTTGCTTCATTTTGATTGCTTATGTGCATGAATCAATTGATTCCTAAAGATCATTGCAATCTAAGAGAGACTTCAAAAGGCAATGGATCCTCTTTTCTGCTAAGACACTGCAATGCAGAATTGCATCTCTTGTATGTTTCTGTAATATCTCATTTGTGACATAGTTCTTTATACAAATTGCATTCCACTCATTGGCTCTAAATTAGGTTAACCTTGTGTGGCTGTATCAAGTTGATGTAAGACTTTTAATCACAACAATAGCATTGTTCACAAATATAATCATATTATTGCAATTGAAGTTGGCCAGTCAGGATGTGATCATGCTTGTAGACTGCCCTGGAAGTCTTAGGACTTCTACTTAGCATCAGACAATTTTACTTGAGCTGAGGGTTTTTTTTTTTTTTTTTTTTATTTGCCTATGACTTATTATTATTTCTCTATGCTGGTGTCTAGGCTACATTAAATAGTTGCTTTAGTGACTTCTCTTATGTGTTTGCATGTGAACAAGGGCTGGTCAGTATCTATCCTTGTGTATATTCAAACACTCTTAAAAAACCTTCTATTTTTACACTGTCTAATCCATCAGTTTGGTTTAATTTGAATGCATTTTCAGGAGAAGCTCAAGGATAAGAAGCACAAAAAGGATAAGAAAGACAAAGAAAAGAGAGAAGGAAAAGAGAAAAAGGACAAAGACATAAGCAAAGAAAAACACAGGGAAAAGAAAGAGCGCAAAGAGAAGCACAAAGACAAGGACAGGGATAAAGAGAAAAATCAAATTATTGACGAGAAGAGAGTTGAAGGACAGCCACGGCTACAGAATGGAGAGAAGGTTGGTCCAAACAGCCTGCAGGATAAAGAGATCAAAGATTCTAGGTATGTGCTGGAGCTGTCAAAAAGAATCAGGGAGGACGATGAAGCCAGTGGAAGCCAATTTAGTCAGAAGACTACTGCAACAGACCAAAGAAGAGCAGAGCTGCCAGGAAGAGCAGTGGATAGCAGTACTGGCAAGCAACTTGAGGAACGAGAGAAAGTTAAGGATAAGAATGAAGATCATAGGAAGGTCAATGGTCAAAGAAATCACATTGACACAAGGGGTGTGGGGAAAACACTTGATCAAAATTTCTCTGGCATGGGTCAGGAGAAAGTTGATGGAATTGCGAGATTGGTGGAGAAGGACACTGAGAAACAGACAGAGGGGAAGGAGAAGAGTAAACACAACAAAAGTGACAATAAGGATAATAAACATAAACACAAACACAGAGATCAAGAGAAGCATCGAAAATCAAAGGATAAAGAATGGGATAAAGAAAAGAAGAAGGAGGAGAAAGCAAGGGACATAACTGATCCAACTAAAGAGCATCTTAAGTTGAAAGAAAGTAGCAAGGACTCACTAGATTTTCGGATTATCGAGACTCCAGAAACTTTAAAGTTAAGTAGCACAAGTTATGCCGATGAGGGGAACCTTGGCAAACGGAAGGAGCCCGAGATGAATGGATATATACCTGGTGAGTCCTCTCCTGTATTGTACAATGTACAATGATCACAAAGTGGCACCTCTATTTTTGTCCGTTGAGTGGAACTTGACAAAGTTGTGTTTGCTGCTATATACTGTAATAAATGCATTTAGGCCTTACATGGTCCAGAATCAAATCACATACTCTCTGCACTTGTTAATGGTATGTTTTTCCACTCTATGGCTACTTTTAGATAAAACCCAATCCCAAATTGCTGTTGATTTGAGGCTACTAAATAGAGAATCCCCTTCTTGAAAGAGAGTAGGATGGATATAATAGATGACCCCCAGGGGGGTATCTTGGTGGGAGTTTTAAATGCAGTTTTGCATGTCTGTCGTCTTAGCTTCATATCACCTTACCTTGTTCTTCTTACATTTTGACAGATAATGGACCCTTGCCTAATAAATCTCAGAGACCCATCCCTTCATCTAACCTGTTCATTGTAAATGGAAGGAAATTGGAACCATACCAAACTGCTTTCCAGCCTGCATCCATGAAGCAGGGGCCAGTTAGTAATCATAGAGTGGATGTCAAGGAACACAAGACTAATGGTTTGATAACAGCTTCACGTCTCGATGCATGTCTAACAAGGCCACCTGCTAATATCCCGGCTAATGAGAATGGTGAAATGTATCAAAAACCACCACATCCTGATGAAAAGTATCTGAATTGGATACTCTCTGTATCCAGGTTAGACACACTGCCTGATAGCAATGATCAGGAATGGCTCGCTAACAGTAATCATCTACAGACAGATAAGCTAGAGAGTAGTTTTCCTGGTGTTGATGGAACCCAACAAGTCTGGGCTGAAGCTCTACATATAGATTCTGCAGACATTGTAGCTCTTCCATATGTCATTCCTTACTGATACAGGATGAAATGGACAGGTCAGACAATTTTTACCATCCCCTGATGGGGCTCTCTGCCTCCATTGATCTTCTATGCCGGTATGCTATTGCTGGGAAGTTGGTCCTCACGATGCTCTGGTCTTGTTACTGCTTCAACTATCCAGGAGTCGTTGCTGGTGCAAAAATGCCACTCTCACGTGGGCATTTAGCCCAGGCCATTTTTGAAGGTACAGAAAAGATTAGTTCTGATTTCCATTGTGTTAGTGGTATCTGATTTTCTTCTACGGGAAGTG
This sequence comes from Rhizophora mangle, assembly GCA_037832345.1. Classification (NCBI taxonomy): domain Eukaryota; kingdom Viridiplantae; phylum Streptophyta; class Magnoliopsida; order Malpighiales; family Rhizophoraceae; genus Rhizophora; species Rhizophora mangle. The sequence goes on along the minus strand of JBAPLJ010001937.1, from coordinate 229,176 downwards.
TTTTGTTCTGGAAACAGATGCATTAATTTATCAATTTTGGTACATTCTTGGAGACTTTTAATGGGTTTCTTTCTTTTGTGCCGTGGTGGGGGGGTGTTGGCTTGTTGACTAGTACGTATTTTTAAAACCATGTCTTGTACGATCCCCAACGGGATGAGGGGAGGAGGGTGGGAAGAGAGATGTGGGGCTTGAGATACTTGGTTTTGATTCCTGTAGTTTAGAGCTTCGATATATAGGTTCAAAAGAGATTATAGAATTCCCGAGACAGTGTGTTGCATGTATACACGCGGTCTTGATTTTGTATTCTTGATGGATGGCATACCTGATACCATATATTAGCCGGCATAATGAAAGAGGCAAACCTGGTACCTTTCCAGATGATTTCATATCAATTCCCTTCGTCCCTCTTTGATTGAATTTGAATATACTCGAGCAGGGTATGTTGGTAGCAGTCAGGGTCTGCATAAAGTGCGCAAGTGGGGAAGAGTAACAAGATTTTATATACATCTCAATGATGGTTGACTTTTATGGATCTCAATGTTGGCCAAGTTCCAAGGAATTTTAGCAGTCTAGTAAAATCTACTCGGCATCATGACTCATTGCTGGCTGTATGCAAGTTTTGTGCAAAAAGATTGTATGACCAGGTTTGACTGAAGAGCTACTAAAGGTGTATAAAACTGTACTAGATTAAATAATATTCAGCTAGCAACCCCAAGTCAGTGTAGTAGCATCTTGAATTCTTATCTATTGTTTCATCCTTATGTTTGTAGGGTTCAGATACCCAATACCCTGCCTCTAAGAATCAAGAGAAGAAATAATAACAATAAATAAATAAAATTAAGTAGCCTGGAATGGCTAAGCTCACAGATAGAAAGTTTTCCAATTTTACCTTGTACCGAAAAAGAGGAGACAAAAAAAAAAAAAAAAGTGTTGCGGGTCTACCCAAGTTGTGTCCATTTATTCTGGTGGGCCCGCTACTCCAGTGGGCCAGGACCAATGTCTGTGGCCCATAATCTGATGACGTTGACAAGGCCCATCTTTCAAAATCAATTCATGTTTTGCATGGTGATATAGTGCTCCAAATATGAAGTTAAGGGAACTATTATAACCGTCACCCTCTTCATTTTCGATTATTGTTTGACTTTGCGTAAGTATTTATTTTCTCCATCTTTACTTATCATTTATTATATATATATATATTATTGTAATTTAATTAATGTTTTGACAAAATCAGCGATTAGAGCCACGGCACCGACCTGACACGTAGAGGGGACAAAATGAAAGGTACCACGTGGCATAACCCGAGGTTCTTCTTCTTCACTCTTTCTGATCATCGAGAGTCATTTGACATGGCTGGTGGGGTGGTCTGCTTTAACTACTGAAGTCTTGATGTCATCAAACCCCAGAGTTTCCTTTTTATTTTTGGGTTATAAAAAAAGAAAGACTGTTTTAAACTGGGAAGGGAAACCCAAACTGATGGAAATTAACAAGTCATCAATCGACTAAATCACTCTCTATTTATATATCTCCCTTCTTGGGGCCACAGGAGCAACAGAAGACCCAAACATGGGTGGCGATCGCGCAGCTCCTCCTAGCGTCACTTCCGGTGCCCCCCAACTCTCTCTCTCGTTCTTCTTTTTGTCTTCTTCTTTTGCATTTGGGGGTTTGAATTAGGAATCGAGAAGACGCTTATTACCATATATATATATATATATAAAGAAAAGGAAAGAAAAGAAAATCGGTAATTGACATAACTCTCTGTGCAGGGGAACAACCTTCAGAAGAACAAGATTTCTCACAAGTTTCATCATTTGCTGACCCTTTCTTTCATCCCAGGTAATCCAACCTTTTCTTGCCTTTCTTCTCTCATTTTTTCGTCGCAAAGATTGTTTCTTCCCTGACCCTTTAACCATCTAGATCGACCTTTATGTTTGTCTTAGTCTCTTTCAATCAAGATTTCATGTTCCAGTCTGGTCTTTCCTGTTTTTATGTGGTTTCACGTTACCAAACTCGAATTTGTTCATCGAGTTGTGTGGCGTGGATATCTGCTGTTGAGTCAAAATTCGTTTGTTGAATTATCAGGGATGACATTGCTTCATGCGGGAAACTTGAGAGTGGAATAATGAATGGAAAGTATGAATCGGTGCTTGGACGATTTGAGGAAGTGAGTTGTAGGATTTCCCGAAGTTCTTTGGATCTTGATGCCAATCAGAGGAGGAGGCGTAATGTTCACAGGGAGGTCTTGCTTATTTATGATCAGTTTCGGAGTAGAAGCGGGAGCTTGATGGAGGCCAAGAACAAAATTTTGAGGTATTCATGTTCGTTGGATATTTGACTTTTAGGGGTAACTTCACCTATTGGAACAAAAGAATCTTAGCAACCTCAAATTGGAGATTTTTTTTCCATGTTATAATTATAACATAACTCTGGGTTTGATAACAATTAATCTTATGTGTTGGTCCCACATTAACCCATTTATCTGTTATTGAATATCCAAATCTGTCAGCTTCTAAATTATCTGTTTTTAATGGAATTATCCCTGGCTGAGACATGACTTATGGAGCAATTGATTTTGTGACTTTGCTTTGGCTGTATATCAGAATACTGGACTGGGGCTGATTTGAATGAACATCATGTTGCAGTTATACACCTGGACAGTGGATTGAGAAGATGGGTGACTTAAAATTAAGTGACTATGATGTGCCAAAGACTACAACACTTTTGCTGATTGGTCCCAATGGATCCGGAAAAAGCAGTCTTGTCAACAGGATTTCCAAGGTGTTAGAAGATGACATCTTTGCTCCTGAAAGAGCACAAGTTTCATGTATGTGTTACTCTATTTGCTGTTTTGCAGAGTGCTTGGGAAGTGAGGTGCTGTGAATCTGTTGACAACCATCTTTTTTGTGGAAAATGCTTTGGTATAGCAAATTTCTTCATTTCAGTTATAGTATTCTAAAGTTTCTTATTGCAGATAATTCACCTGTTGGAGATGGAACCTGTTTCCTTCAAGAATACATGATTCCGAGAGGGTCAACTTCTTTCTGTCTGTATGATACCCGTAGTCTGTCTGATGACACATCCAACAACACTGAAATACTAAAACATTGGATTACAAAAGGTGTTCGTCATGGGGAACCTGTTTTCAGGTCTGAGCAGCTAACTTCATGGATAATTTTCTTTTGGGAAAATTGATTGTGTTCTACATGCAATGATGTTTATATTATTGTTTACCTATCAGGTCATCGGATAGTTCCAGTTTCAGGACCAGAATAAAGTGCAAGGCTCGTGAAAATTGTTTCCAGGCCAAAGAAGGCAGCATGGTTAACTTTGTCATATTTGTTGTTGATGGGGTTGAAATCTTGAGATCTATGAATGCTGCTGATGATGGTGGTAGTGGTAAAGTTAAACAGTACACACAGATGATCACTACAGCTTTCAACTGCCCATACTTATCATTTAAAGGTGAGACAATATATATATATATATCTTCATTGGCATTCATTTAGTGTATAATGTGCAAGAAAGAGAGCTCTATAAGAAGAGTGGCCCATGCCTTGGGTTTTTGATTGGCCTTGATGAGCTACTAAAAATTTGTCCTTCATTGGATATGGAAACAGGTAATGCATACATTGTTTGCTTCACTACATATTTTCAACCATGCTTCCTCCCTTATTCTTTTCCATCTTGTTCTTTTATAGCTTTCAATAGCATGTTGTTGGTATGTTCAGGTTTGTTATTTCCTTCTGCATGGCAGATGATAAACCTGTTGTTGTTGTCACACATGGTGATCTACTTTCACTAGATGATCGTGCTCACATACGTTTCTATTTAGGAGAGCTTCTGGGCATCCCTCCAGCAAAACAAATATTTGACATTCCAGGTGATTCCATCTGACTATTTGACTTAAAAAAAAAAAAAAAAAGAAAATTCTTACATAGACAGAATGACTTGGTACTTACTAATAGAGATTCTTATCTGTGGGAAATTACCTTTAACCCTCTGTGCTTTTAGAAAGCTGTGATCTGGTAACTGAGTTGACAATATTGGACATGCTGCGATATTGTCTTGAGCATGCTGATAAAAATCTGTCTCGCAAGAATCAGTTTGCTGAAAAGGTTTGGTTTTACTACCTTGAACTTCCCATTTGTTCTAATTAAAATCTTCGTCAGTGGTTAAAATTTTGAAACTTCTACTTTGGGTTTAACTGATATGAATGCATGATTTGTCTGTATCTTCAGGGAATTTCATGATTAGAGGCCTCATATTACATAGTCTCATAATCATCTAAAACTATATGCATTCATTTCTCTGCAAAACTTTCTTATTGGGCTTATGTGCTCCAAGCACTCAGTCTGGGGCATGCTTATTTTCCTTTAAATGGATATCTGAGCACCGTAAAGACACTCTGGGAATCAATTTCAACTCATCTGGTTTACAGTCTAGCACGCTAATTGATGTTTCTTTTGTGGAGTTAATTGGGTTTCTTTATTGGCATAGTTGGATGGATAAACACCATTTGCTAACAGTATTCTCTGTTTTCTATGCCTTCTTCCCAGTCTTGCATTTGATGAAGAACTGCTTAAAGATCATCAAGTTTCATCATGGCTACTCTTAAATTTTGTGTATCTTTTGTATGGTTAATTCCAATTGTCCTATGCGAAAAGAGCACTAACACGTATAAGATTGCATGCAGGTTCGTAGGGTCTCCTTTCAAGCCTATCCATTCATTCTTGCGCTCTTTGCTATTGCACTTGGCATCATGTGGGGTGCTCGACATCCCAAGACTTTTCGTGCTACTCCATGGAAAGCAAAACATGAGGTAGATTGGCGTGCTATCAGGCATCTGTGGTTAGACTAGTAGTATCTATGTTGGGCCACTTCTTCAGTTCCAAACTATGAATAATGGTGCCCCTCTTGCACGGAAGCGGTTCTCTTCCTCAAAAGATACAGCCTGTTATGTTCCGGATTGGGATAAAGCCTTTATGTCAGTCACGTAATGTATATAATCCCTTTTGTGATCCCCAAGATGTATTTTTGATGAATGTATCCAATTTAATACCCCCACAAAGCTATAATGTTTTATTTCAAAAAAATTGGGGATGTTAGGGTCGGGTGTGGAGCGCTTCCCCCGCCTTTTCCACTCTGACCCAATACTTGCTTTCATGTCCGGTAAGCGGAATTATAAACAGTAAGGTCGAATCGTTTGCGAGCCCTGGTGTAACTTCATAAACATTGTAGCCCAACTCCTTTGTCGGTATGCTTAAATGCCAATCGACAATTATCTTCCAATTATGGGTTGCTCCCGTCAAGAACTACAACAGGTAACAGCCAAATAGTGCAAGTAGAGATATCTTGCGTGATATTATTAATAGAATCTAATACATGGGTGACAAGTTGTGATGAGTAATCATGAATAATTGTCTAGTCCCCGAAATTTCATCCTGGGGCGTTTATGCAACGGCAGTACGTAAAATACAAGCAAAATCAAAAAAGCAACAAAATTTGACGGGAAGACTTCAGGTATTTGATTAAAAATGCTAATGAGCGAATCATGGTCCTCTAGGAGTGACATTATTTGGAATGCTCTGCAAAAACATTGCCCTTGCAGCAGAGTCGGTTGAGAATCGACCAAGAACAGCAATTGTTGCCGTGCTGCTTCCAATCTTCTCAATTCCTCTGGAAATCATACAAGTATGATTAGCCTCCACAACCACTATCACATCAGCCCCTAACAGCGAAGAAACTGTTTCAGCAATCTGCCTGGTAATTCTTTCCTGTACTTGGAGCTTGAAACCATAGAAATGCACTACTGACTGTAAAAGCGATTTTGCAATAGGGTGCAATCCTTCATCACAGAAGTATCCAATGTGCACAACACCATAGAAAGGAAGTAAATGATGTTCACACATAGACCAGAATGGCAGGTTCAACTCAGAATGCATGTGTTCTTTAATAAGGCTGGCTTTGCCATTAGATTTAAGAGAACCCATGAGACCACAAACAAAGCCATTCGGCTTCATCTCCAGATTTGTGTTTTGGAAGCTTATAAACCACTTCACAAAATGACTAGGAGTTCCAACTAACTCTTTCCTAAGTGGATCTTCACCCAAGGACCTGAGGAGTGAAACCACAGCAGTAACCATCCCCAGTTTGGGTGGTTCCATCTCAGATGAAATTTTGGCGCTTGAGGAAGATCGGAATGGACACCAACACTGCTCTATAGAGTTCTTCCTACTAATATTGTCCACACTTATACCTCTGAGCTTAAGAAGACTCAGGAAATCTCCCCAAGTATCAGAATTTTCATCTTCAAAAACACCCGAACCTGAATGAACTGATGCCTTGATCCATGCTTGGTGATTGGAGTCAAGAAAGAATGACTCTACCATTGGAAAGTGGATGTGTAAACATTGGAGTATGACCACAACACCTGCTGGCTTGATCCCATGGTGCAGAGCTAAACAGACTTCGTCTGCCAGACGTTGTGGGTCTTGCAGTCGTTTTGCAAAAACATCTGCAATTCTGGAAAGCTTGCTTAATCCTACAACCCTCAGACCAGAGGGTACATAACCTATATGGCACCTAACATGGAACGGAAGCAAGCAAGACTCGCAATATGAGAAAAGATCAATATCTCTAACAATCACAAGTCCACCTGCTCCTCCTGCATGACCAACTGTATTATTCAAGCCAGCTTCAGGGAACAAAGCACCCTGAAGTATGTCCTGCACCTCTTGTTTGTAACCTGAAAAGGCAAGGGACAGGCTATAATAAGTTCACATCAACCCCACAAATTTCCAAGTAAATCATCATAAGGAGCAGTCAATATAAGTGGCGTCACATCCAATTTCATATTGTGCAAACAAATCTACACATATTGGTTACGTTCCGTACAGAAATATCACCGTCAAATACAAATATCTTGTGGCTCTTTAGATTAGAAATGATACATAGACATCACCGTCAGATAAGACAAAGATTTCTTACTCAAACTCATCTACAAATAGATAAAATTAAAGTGCCGACTCTCAAACATTGAGTCGTTACTCAAACACATTAAGATGCCGACATACTGGCAGTAGTAAATGTCAGCCTATCAAATTAGCAAAATTATCCTAGCAGACAAACATAGTACCAATACAGCAAAGCTGACAAACATGACTAACAATAACTTTAAACAGAAAAAAAAAAAAAAAAAAAGAGCGGGGGATGGGGGCGGCTGAGGTCAGAGATCCGTGAAGGAATCATCTTTTCTAACTGTATAAACCAGCAACCGAAAATCAAAAGAAGAGCTACTTAAGTAAAGTGAAGAGGAACGATACCTCTGGTTCCTTCACGAAATGCCTTGGCAACGCGTAACGGAGTCTTCTTAAGACCTTCCCTGTTGACATCCTCGCCGAGACCTTGTAATAGAACTTTCACGGCATTCTCCATAGATAAAGTCTCTTGTTCCCCTTCAAATTCAAGCTGAAGGCAATCGAGGTTCAATCCATGTTCAAGCTCCACATCAAAATGGCCCTCATTCAAAGCTCCCATTGGCAGACTACAAATCTCGCCGGCTACACCACCAGCCCAGATCCAGAGGAAACAGAATGAAAAGCACTCCTCCAACCAAATGGCTTTCCCACGAAGACAAATCAAACAAAGAATCAAGGGAAAAGCTCAAATCTTTTATAGGCGTCAAGATAAATAGCCCCAGAGAATGTGAACGGCAACCACCAAAAACCAAATCTTCACGACCCACTATAAAAAGATCGAAAAAAAACAAAAAAGGCCCAGATACACTTTAATGACAAAGCTTCAAATTTTGAGGAACCAAGTGCAAGAATCAAATCACAGAAGAAGGGTCACAGTGAAAGGAAATCTGATCATTAAACGCAAAAATATGGCGTAGTCAAATAAGAAAAGATTCAATGAGGAAGGAGAGGATAGAAAAAAATTTAAAATTAAAAAAAAAAAAAAAAAAACGAGACGCTTGGACGAAGAAAAAGAAAAGAGCTTTGGGTTGAGGTGGGGGGTAAAGAGAGACAGAGAGAGAGAGAGCAGAGGCTGAAGGAACTGAGGCTGACGAGTAGGGAAGCGAAACATAGGGTAGCCGTTGGTCTTTGAAATGTGTGGATCCTTTATAGTTCTGGTGTTTCCCCTCATCGAAGTGTGGGTCCCTGTCTAAGACACTTTCGCTCTTCTCAGCGGATTTTGCAATCGGAACCGCAGGATCAAGCTCGCTGCATCAAAAGGTGCAGGAGGGGGTGCTCTTTTTCTCTCAGGATAGGGGTAAGAGGAAAAGGCGTTTTGTTCGGTGGTTTGGTGATGGGCCCACGCACACACACATACATACACCCCCTGGTCAACATAAGGCCGAAATCAAGAATGAGCATGGAGATCAGATGGGGCCCGGGCCAAGGCAAGTGGTTAACAAATGGCTTCGGTCAACAAGGACTTTGGGTGAGAATCATGGCAGCCTTCGGCCTGATGGCTACAACACAACCCCTTCCCCCCCATAAAAAGTGGAACTGGGTGTGCGTTGAAGTTAGGAAATTCCTTGTTAATCTCCTACAGCCGTTTGCTTTACAAAAAAGAAAGGGGCGGTTCATCAATGATCATCTGTCCTGATCCTAAATCATGAAGTACCTCAACGAGCTGAATTAAGAGATGCGTTGTCGGTGGCATAAAATTCAACGAATCCTGTGTTGGGTCGGTTAAAGAGGATGACCCCTTCGAGGAATGTGCACTCGATACAATGAAACATCAGGCCTTTTTGGGAAATCGTGAATGCTAGGCGGCTCAACTTCGTGCGCTCATTACAGGCTGCACGCCCGATTTGTTTTCTCGACGATAAAAGACTCTATACAAATCTTTAAAAAGGCATCAAAGTTAATCGTTCTGAGTTTAAACATTCATTTTGAAGATCTTGCGTTTAAATGTTAGTTTTAGGGGGTGGGATGGAGAGATTATAGAAATTGGCATGTGGACGTGCTCGTGATCCCACGAGGATAAGTTGGCTTGGGATTTCCTCGAAGTGATAGAAAAGGAAAATTAAATACTGAACCAGCTTAAACGAAAACAAAAGGTAGGGTCAAAATTGAATGGGATGGAAGGTTGGTTTTTCCTTTTTCCCTTTTCCCTTTTTTAATACAATGGGATGGAAGTTGTTAGAATTAGGAAACATGGAAAGGTTGTTCGCATTCTACTACCGTCGTTTGGCCCAAATCTAATGAGAGAAGGCCAGCGCTGCCGGAGACCTGTTAGTTGGTATTTATTTCACACCCAGATGGAATAATTATTGAATTGTTAAGTTTGTGCTGGGCCACTTGTCGCTGTTCTTCCTGATCTTCGATCCAAACCAACCGGTTAGAGGCCCAACCACAAGGACCAAACTGGATGCTTCTCCACTTTGGGTTAAACTTTCCCTTTCATTGCGTGTTTTTGGAACCAAGACGACAATAGAAGGAACAAGCTACAAGGTTTAATAATAAAGTCATTTAAATTTTAGTCTATAAAAATAAAAAAAAAAAAAAAAAAAGAAAAGAAATTAAGGATGAATGTTTTGCTTTCATCTCCAATTAGAATACACAATTTTCAATTATTATTTTCGCTTTCATTCAATTTCTTTTTTGTTACCATTTTCACAATTTTCCATGCAAGGCGCCATTTTATTAAAAACTGTGAATGAATATAAGTGATTCTTATTTTTAATGTTAAGTTTAAAAAAAAAAAAACTATTTTCATTGTCTTATTTATGAGAATAAGAATTTATTATATATGAAAATTCTCATTCCTCTACTCTTTCTAACTAATCTTATTCTTATTTTCTCTTTTATTTTCTTTAAAAATAGATAAATAATATATATATATATATATATAACAAATAAATGTTATAAATAATATATATGAATAAAAATAAATAATAATAAAAATAAATACTTTTATATTATATTAACATTAAATATTTTAAAATTATGATAATAATTAAATTATCAATAATATTTATATAATAATAATAATATATATTATTATTATTATTATTATTATTATTATAAATACTATTATTATTAGATAATTTTTAAAAAATATAATTTATATTTATGTTTATAAGGTAATTAAATATATTTTAATAAGAATAATAATATTATTATTTATCTTTTTTATAATATTTTTTTAATTTTAATTTCAAAATTAATCAAAAGGTTTAAAAAGTTTTAATTATAATTCTAATGTCAAATACAGATTATAAATCCAACGACCTCATTGTTTAAAGTACAAAGCATCATCGTGTTTTAATATTGTGATTATTTTCAGTGTCAGATATTCATGGTCCACACTCATAGTCAATGGTTGTTTTCAGCTGTAGGTAACACTTTATTATGACATCACACATTAATAACTATTTTTAGTCTGTTGCGGCCAGCTTTGTCATAACTACTAATTAGGTCTGAATTCAAATACTCCGTCTGAGCCACAGACAGATTAGTCCTTACTAATTAGGTTGGATTTGCATGCACACAAATATTCAGGAAGGCAAATTAACACATAACAGAACAGAACGATTTCATACGACAATGACACGTCAGATTTAAAAAGTCCAAATATATATTAAAATAATTTTTTAAAAAAAAAAAAAAATCGACAATGTGGCGGCCAGATTTTACTGAAAAAGAACAGAAAATGAAAAATCCAAAATTTTAGGTTAAAAATATAGTTTTCCGGTGTAGCTAATATAAAATACTAAAGAAAAGTATATACAATACACTTATGACAGGGACGGGACACATTCAGATCATCTAGTTCCAGAAGGCAGTCTATGCTCTATCTATCCTACAGTTGCCCCGGTTGCTGGCTCTTCTTCTGTCTGCTACAGTAACAGTGTCCCAGAGAAGGAACGGAATAGATGGGGTCGCTGATAAACCGACCAAAGCCGGAGCCGGAGCCGGAGCCGGAGACTCCAGGCAATCAAATTCAATTTAAGTTGGGGGATATATGCCGCGCCGTGTCATATCATTGTCCTTTGCTTGCTGCCTCCCTGCCTGCGCTCTCATCCTTGATCCCCAGGACGCTTTCTGTTTCAAGTCTTGATTCATACTCCTCATCTGCAGCTCTGTAATCTGAGACTTCCACTGCCTTCTCCGCTCACTTCGCTCATTTGATCCCTGCTTGTTTTGACGGGACCCAACAACAAAGCAGTGAGAAATTGACATGGGAAATGATGATTGTAAAATATACAAATGCAAGCGAAGCACACTACCGTCTTTAATTAGACTTGTCAAAATTTTGTTTTGCCTGTCTTTTATCGTATGCAATTCAATTGGCCATTAGCTTGTTTCGCTTTACAAATGGGACATTTACCTAATTGGGGAGGGGCTCTGGATTCAGTTGCTTAACAATCAAACTAAAGCCTTATTGCGAGGCTACAAACACAATCATCAAGGAGAAAGTAATGAAGGCAATAATCATACCTCCTTATGGTGAGATGGCTTTCTGTAAGAGAAAGCAAGGTGCAAGTTTTTTGCCATATCTCTATCGTACAGAGCTCTGCTGTAGGGATCAGACAAGGTCTCGTAAGCTTCCTGCACCTGAATGAACTTCTTTGTGTACTCTTCTGTGAGGTCCGGCGGCGACACATCCGGATGGTACTTCCTTGCTAGCTGCCTGTAAGCTTGCTTGATGTCCGAAACTGTCCCTTTCGCTGAAATACCCAGCAAATCGTACAAGCTCTCTGTGTTCACGTACGACCCATGGATGGCAGCTTTAACTGAACCCAGTCTACGGGGCTTCGAATGAGTTTTGAGGGAAAAGCCCTGTCTTGAGAGATGGGTATTAAAGCTAAGGTGAGAAAAAGGCTGAATTATGGACTTCGGGGATTGATGATTGTTGGGATAAGTAATGTAGTTGTAAAAACCAGCTTGGCTTCCAGCCGATGAGAACATTCCATGGCTCATTTTCTCTGTATTTTGTATAGTTATTTGTGAGCTTAAACTTTATATTTTCAGAAGATGCACGTTATGTTGCGTATATATAAACAGAAGGGGAGGCGGTTAATGCGCGTTGGTTGTTGAAAGATACAGAGAAAATCAAAAGGGGTCCATATGTGAAGGTGGGAGGAAGTTACAAGGCACCTGGGATAGAAAAGCGGTCGCTCCGGAAAGAGACAGACTAAAAGTTTAATTTTCATTCAGTGGGCAGATTCCATTCGTGTGTACGATTGGCCACAAGCCGCTGAATAAAGCGTAGACTCGATGTCAGAATACCGGTTTTGGTAAGAGAGGAAGGCGTTTAGGAAAAGGCCAAACGCAAAAAGTTCTGACCGGATAGAAATAAAAAAATTTATTTTTCTTTTTCATTATAACAATTTTTAATTAATAATTTTTTTAAAAAAAATTATATTTTTACATAATAAAATTTTAAATTTAAATTTTTTAAAAAATTATTTTTATATTAATATAATTTATTAAAAATATTTTTTATTTTTTTAAAATTTATTTTGTAACTTCTAATTAAATATTATTATCGTTATATTAATTAACATTTTTGTCTCATATGATATTAATTAAAAATCACACAATAGATTTAATGAAAAAATAAAAATTATTTTAAATCAAGAGTATTGATATAAAAAATAATTTTAAAAATAATTAAATTAAAAAAATTTATAATTTTAAAAAAAAATAGTAAAAGTTATTATTAAATGAAAAAAAAAATAAGTTTTAATTTAATTTAAATAAAATCAAAGAAAAAAAAATTATAGACGCGTCTTTCTGACGCGTCCGTGAGGGCTAGACTCTATATAATTTTTTTCCTTTAACCCGACCCCTATTTTAAAGGATAAAAAAAAAAAAAAAAAAAAAAACTTAATGCTAAATGGGGCCCCGTCCCTGCCCCGTCTCTGGATCCCGCGTCCAGGTAACTGCAGAACTCACACGAATTGAAACCAAGAAAACTGTGTCCTCGTATTGTAACGCGAATTGAAACTTTCAATTGGGAAATCTTTCTATTGATCCCATCGACAATGGAATGGAGAAATTTTGGTGGGCCGCGAAAACCGCTCATTTAATACAATAACTCGTCCTTATTGAACTGTGTCAGAAGGAAAAAAGGACACCAACCAATGGGTTTTGGTCAATTTATGCCAACACTATGAATTTTTGAACTAGGCTCCGAATTCCTTGTGAATAAACTCTTCATTTCCAAAGCCAATAAGGAATCTCTCTCTTCGTTTTTTTTTTTTTTTTTTATAATTAATAATCTGATATGACGACTGCAATTAAAATTTTCTACACGCACGGAGAAGCAGAAAGACGTTTTTGACCAAATTGCAAGGGGGGTCGGGCCAGAGCTGCCTGGCTTCTAGACACATTAAAACCCTCCTCAGCCCCCCGGAGATCTAGAATTTGTGGACGGGGAGCCATAAATTCCTTTCCCTCCCTCTTCCGGTCCAGAGTGGAATATCCCCCACGGGCTTTGCTTCCCCGCTCACTGCAGTTAATCAGCCATTGTCAGCTGTCAGCTGTCAGTTACAATTTTTTTTAATTAATATTTTCATACATATATTATCCACAATTAATTAATAAATAATAGCATACAAATCATGAAAAAGAAAAAGTTCGAAAATGTGGCATTTTATATTATTCATTATATTATGTGTCATTTTTATTCATAAATAATTATTTTGTTAATTATTTATAATAAGTATACGATAAATTATTTATAATTTTTTTTTATTTTTTTATTAGTAAATACCAAACACTGCAAGGTTGATGCCCGCGTTGTCACATATCAAGATAAAATAAAATAATTACTTTATTATTAATAGATAAAATTAATTGATTTTTATTTTTTAAATTTCAAATTCTAAAAGAAAGAAATCATAATCTAATGAATCTTTTAATGAAAAAAAAAATATTAGGAAAGGGAATAAAATAAAATAAAATATTTATTTTTTCAGAAACACTTCAATGTTAAAAAATTTTAATTTTAGTTTTTATTTAAGAATGCTAAGTTCTAATTTTAAGAATAATCTAAAATTTGTATAATATTTTGTATAAATTTTTATTTTAATTTTTTTAAAATATAATTTACTCATTATCTTCATATAATATAAGATTATAAATAAATTTATTTAAAAAACAAATAAAAATAATAAACATCTTATCTTAAAATTATCGCAGCCTAACTTCAGGCACATCCAGCACATGCGAGACAGACAATCGAGCGCGGGAATCTGTGGGACGGGCTTGACTAAGTTTCCATTATTAAGGAAAAAAAAAAAAAAAAAAGACAAACAAATAAACGAAGGAGATTCAACAATTACAAATTTATCATAATTATTAATTACAATTAATTAATATATTTTACAAAATATATTAATTATAATTAATAAATAAGATGAACGTTTTGTCCTTTTATTTTTCTGTTTTTATAATACAACTCATTCATAATTGAGTTGGGATAGCTTGATGTCATGTCTTTCTGGAACAGAATCCTCCTGCCTGTGCTGACATCGCATTGCACATCATGGTGAGCACATATGGTTGGCAAGCAATTGCAAGGGCACCCTCAGTAACTCTGTGCTTGACATGTGCACGATAAATTATTGGAGGCTTGATCAGTTTCGACTACAAACCGTGACTGCTGTCTATTTTTCGGCTTCTTTGCAATCGGATCCTAGCTGCCCAAGACAGATTCTCTGCTACAGTGTCCTCAGTCGCTCTCCTTCTCCCTAGTTCTGCCAGCTGCGATTGCCATTGGCTCCTCCATTCATCTCTTTCGTCGCATGCCTGCTTCAAAGAAAGAAATCCTACATCAATTATACAGGATTAAGAAACGAATTACCCAATATCAGCGAAGCTTGGAAGATAAATAAGATTGTTCAATTGCATATATATATATATATATATATATATATATAATTTTTTGATTTGAAGGGTCTAACGCAGTAACAGGAAAAAGCAACCGTACCTCCTTGTGGCGGAAATCCTTTCTAGCAGAGAAAACCATACGCAATCCTGTGGCTATGTATCTATCATACGAAGCTCTCCTATCAGGGTCTGACAACGTCTCATAGGCCTCCTGCACCTCAATAAACCTCTTCGTGTAATCCTCCTTGAGATCTGGCGGGGACACGTCTGGGTGGTACTTTCTTGCAAGTTGCTTGTAAGCTTGCTTTATATCTGAGATTGTTCCATTCTCAGCAATTCCCAGCAAACCATAGAAGTTATCTGTGGTGGCCGTGCACATGGTGCTAACAGCAGAGGCCTCAATTGGCCTCGTTCTACATGATCGGGATTGCTTCCCGAGGAAAGTGGTTGGTTTCGGAACATGGGTAATACTAAAAGTCAGGCGAGGACATGGCTCGAGCATGGACTTTGTCTGTGGGCGCGAGATTTTTGGTCTGGTGATGTTATGGAAGCTAGCTTGGCTCTGAGTTGAAACAATTCCGTGACTCATGGCTTGCCCCTCTTGTGTTATTCTTTGATTGTTTTTCAACTATTCGTAGAGCACATATATATATATACATATATATATATATATATATATATATAGTGGGAGTGGGATCATTGCATCGTAATGAATGTATATAACTGTCAATATTTTGCCTCGAAGGATGGAGAATTTTGCTTTTTCTTCTTTGTTAAAAATACAAAGAAGGACAGACAAACATATTCAGATGGAGAATCCAAATTGGGTTTTACATTTGGAGTTGCCTGAAGATGTGAATTAAATACATGAGCTGGTCGTTGGTGACAAGACAACTTGGACCCCACTGTGAGTTAGGCATGGGCAAAAATATAGAATATGAGTGCCGATGAACTGTAATTAATTAATATTAAAATTTTGAGTTTGAAATTCAATAGAGTTATTTAACCAAAAATAAAAAATTATATATATATATATATATATATATATATAGCATGAGTTGCTCAAAGATTTTACAGTTTGAGCATTAGGTCATGCCACAATGATTCGCAGTAACAATATATCACTAATATACGATTAATCTTTAGAAAATGATAGTCCAAAGAGAGACAAATTATTTTATTAAAATGATAAAGTTCTTAAGCATACAGTAGGGAAAATTTGCAGTAAATAAAGAAAAAAAAAATGCTTAACAACCAAGTTAAAATGAAAAAGAAACTACATCACACGACAACTAAAAATTATTTTTCTTAGAATTATCTTAAAAATACTTGGGAATTAAGTTTTTTAGAATATTCTGTTGAATTTTTTATGATGTTTTCGATCCATGAACTCTCGAGTTACTGATTCTACGTCATCAGCCCATGGCAAGACCTATACGTTCATATCTAATTTTCTTCTACTTTGGTGGTATCAAATTTGTGTAAATCAAACAATGGTTTCACGATAGTTTTCCCGTCTTGTTCCTTCCTCTTGTTTTCCCAGCTGATCTGCGCCGTCATTGAGCAATTTGCAAAACTGAATTAGACAGGCCCAGTTGGTTTCAAATTCGTTTCTTCTTCGCCGTCGGGTCCCTTGCTTAGTATCTATTCCTGACTTGATATTATGTCAGATTGCTGCTACCTGTAGATGGCCGACGTCTCCTGGCATTTGAAATTCAATGCCCGGGTGGGTCGGTGGCAAATCGTCGATCAACTTTCCACTAAGGCCAACTTTGATCTGCCCATGTGACGTTGCCACCAGAGCAACAACCAGAGAGTCGAGGTGATGGGACATGCAAAATTATGGTTAAATGGATTTGCCAATTGAAGGTAGAAATCAAATCTTGAAAAATTTGAGAAAAAGGATTGGAGCAAATAGAAGAAGAAGAGGCACGAGAAAGGAATTGAGAAAAACATTTAGGTGTTCTCTTAAAGATGACAATAAATAGCTAATAGGGGTGTGTTGGGGGTTCAAATTTCAATTTTCTTAGATGTTCACTTTTAATTTCCAATGTAGCATTGTGGTTTGTGATAGTGTATCACATGATTCTCATCCCATCCGGCCATCCCCATTAGCGGCAAGAAGGACATAGTGGGCCCGTTTCTAAGATGGACATCCCAATCCTCCCTTTTGAAAAACGATTTCCGTTTTTTTAGCCTCGATCGCTCCCTCAGTTTTACCAAAATTTTAAAAAAGGCTGCATCAATTGGGTTCCCAGTCCAGCTCGAAATGTTCCGAGTGAGAAGCTAAACCGAGCTGCTGACAGCAAATCCCAGTCCGAGAATGTCCAACCTCTCCAGGACGGAAGAAAATCAGTGAGGAGACTACCTCATAGTCCAAAATCACATAACCCCTTCCCTATCTTATATTAGGACCTTTTTTCTTTTTTCTTTTTTTTTTTTTTTTTGTCTTTTCAAAGAAAAGACATGCATTGCTTGTATAATTTAAATTATTCATTACGTTTTGATTGAGTATCTATATAAAAAATTTATACTCAATATTCAAATATTTTTCAATATAGATATTAATAAATTTAAAATTTAGAACTATGTAATAAAAAATGTATCAAGATATCCACAAGACTACTGTTTCAGTTTCAGATATATTAATGCCGTGTTTGTCAACAACAAGGAAATGGTCCAGATCAAATGGGAAGAACATCAATGAGAGTTTATATCGTAAGACGGAGGCAGGAGTGTAATTATTGTATGCGTCCGCCATGGGAGCTGATTTTCACCAGCCGAGCTTGTGTAGCATTCATTCTGAGGGCACGGATTCTATGAAAAACCTTGAGAAACGTTACCGTGATTGCACGTGTTTTTCCACCTTAACCCCTCAATGGATCCTATATTTTACTTCTTTTCGCCCGCTTAAAAATTACACTTGAGTTTGAGAGTCAAGACGGGCGTACAATATTAGGACATGAAGAGAATGGAATGCGATGGGCATCTCCTTATTTATTTTATTAGGCCCATCCCACGGAATCTTCCTGGAAAATCGTCCATTTTGCTAGAGAAACTGAAGAAACAGAACTGGCGGAAATTGAGACTAATTTATTTTAAATTTAAGAATTTAATCCCTGACTCCAAGTCCGTCATAAACTCTGGCAGAATTAACTACCGACAACCGAACATCAAACCGATAAATAAATTAACACATTTACAGAATATGATAATGTTATATGCGTGTCAAAATCCCATTGGACTCTGTTCAAAGATTTGACTCCGAGACAGAAGAAAATGACGCAATGTAACGTCACATTTTGACTGTGCAGGCAGAAGGAAGCGCAGAAATAACCTCGTGCATGCTCGCCGGTAACTCCACAGCACATTTCTCCAAAGACTTGGCCCGGACAAAAGATATATGAAAAGGTAAAATAAAAAAATTCAAAAGAAAGATTCCTTTTTCTCTCTCCTTCCTCTTCCTCTTTCCATTTTCTCAAGGTCCGCCGCAACCCTAGAAGTAAGGGAGGGGAGGGGAGAGAAAGACGCCACCGCCCTGCCCTTTCTCTCACCTAGCTCGCCGCCTTTCTCCGATCCTCAATCTCAGCTCTGTCGCGTACGTCCTCAACTTCTGTTGCTTTTGCCAAATGATCTCTTCTTGTACCGATCTTGTTGGGCTTTAAGTAGAGGCAGGCAATTTTCTTTAGAGTTGCTGAAAGCATTTCTACTACAAATTGGCAAAGTGTTAGGGTACCTGTGGCGATTTTACTTGCTTAGGAATTTGAATTGATCTATTGAAATATCTGCGATATATATATTCTTTGTGCTTCGTTTGTTTCCCTGAAAACTTTTCTCTCGGTAAAAGTTCCATTCACTTCTTTAAGACCTAGTTCTGGCGGTCGTTGATTGCTAATGGCTAATGATTTTCCTTTTAGCTAGCGTTAAGAGAGCTGCTCTTTATTTTTTTTTTCTTTTTTCTAATATATTTAAAAGAGCAATTTTAGCTGTTTTGATGACGTTTCGTAGAATGACCCTTGTTTTTTTTTTTTTTTTGTTTCTTTTTTATGGTTTATTTTCAGACATTCGATCAGCTATGGCAGCACCAATGCAGCAGCCTGCAATTCCTCCTGCCGATATTGTAAGTTTCATAGTTTCTCTTCCCATGGGCTAGGACCTCTCTGTTGTTTCTTTTTTATGCTTTTTAGAGTCGAGTGGTTTTGGATGATGATGTTTCTTATTGATTTAGGTTGGCAATGCATTCGTTCACCAGTACTACCTGATTTTGCATAAATCTCCCGAGCTTGTTTATCGATTTTACCAGGACGTTAGCAAGCTTGGTCGTCCAGAAGAGGGTGGGCACATGAGTATTACTACCAGCTTGCAAGTTAGATCTCTTTTGCTTTACACATCTGCTCATCCACAAATATTTCTTAAGGGTTTTATGACTTTGTTTATGCTTCTATTTTATTCTTGAAGTGTTAACCTCTGGCCTTAATATCCAAATAAGTGCTGCCGAAAGTTCAAGGTTTGAATGATTTGCTATGGAAGTGAATTGGGGACTTTTCTTTCTTTTTATTCCTTTGTGAACAAACAAAATTAATGGGAAGAAGGAATTCTTGAATCAAATTTTGTTTCCTTTGATATTTCTAGGTTTAATGTTTTCATAAACTTGGATTGGTAAGTTCCGGCAGTCAAGCATAGCTTAGGGAATACTGTTGGGACACTTAACATTTATAAAATGCATTCCTTTTTATTCTATACTTTTGCTGCCTTTCACTACCAGCATTAAAATCCTTGGCCTTTAGTACAAGTACATATAAATAGCCCCTGCATGTTAATATCAGTGAATTTGTTTCAGTCAGTCTTAAAATATGATAGCACTATATGTGTTTGATTATTGTTTGTGAAACAGGCCATCAATCAAAAAATACTTTCACTTGGTTACGGAAAATTCAGTGCAGAAATTGCCTCAGTTGATTCGCAAGAATCTTATCATGGAGGTGTTCTTGTACTTGTGACTGGTTATCTGACTGGAAGT
Source organism: Rhizophora mangle (assembly GCA_037832345.1). NCBI lineage: Eukaryota > Viridiplantae > Streptophyta > Magnoliopsida > Malpighiales > Rhizophoraceae > Rhizophora > Rhizophora mangle. Next base: position 209,304 of record JBAPLJ010001937.1, on the reverse strand, counting down.
AACAACCTGCGGCAAAAATTTAGCCAGAGCTTTTTCCTCGCACCACAAGACAAGGGCTATTTTGTTTTAAATGATGTGTTTCGGTATGTTGATGACACCAACCAGCTGAGTGGAGATCAGGATCATGTTAGTAATGTTGAAGCTCCAAGCTCACCCAATCAAGGTAATGGAAAGTCAGTTGCATGTGGAGCACATATAAGCTTTAATATCTAACTGATGTTTGATGATACTTCTGTCTCCAGAATCTTCTACGATACAGGATAATTGCATTTCTGAGCAAACAATTACCTCATCTGAGCAAGTTGGTGGAGAGGAAGTGTACAGTCCATCTGAAAATGAAGATGGTTCAATTGACGAAGAAGAAGCACCAGTTCCTGAAGTTGACGAAATTCATGATGAATCTCAAATGGTGGCTGAATCTAATTTTAAGACAGAAGAAGTGCAAAAGAAGTCTTATGCCTCGATTGTAAGTCACCTTATGCAATATGATTTCTGAACTTGTTTCAGATTCATTAGTGTGGTTGTGCGTTGTTGTGTCATGTCTGGAAATTCAAGTCATTTACCGTATCCATGTTCCCAGTTATGATTGCTATACATGTTCTTAAATTACCCGAGCTTTTTTTTTTCTTCCAGGTGAAAGTCATGAGGGAAAATGATGCACCTTTTACGACTCCAGTGCCAGCTCCTCTAAGGGCTGCACCAAAGATCCAAGAACAAGGAGCTAACACTGCACCTCTAGCTTCAGCAGTTGACACAAATGGTTCCAGCACAAATGCTACCGAAGATGGGAACGCTCAAGAGAGTGAAGGTGGTTATCTTAGTATTTTCTTACACTGCAAGTGTTGGTCAGCTGTGTTACTATACTGTTCCTGCATATACTGGCATTTTTTCATGTATTTATTGGTTCTACTTTTTAATAAGTAAGTTAATGTGCAGCTGAGGGTTTTTCTATATATGTGAAAGGCCTTCCTTTGGATGCCATACCTACCCTACTTGAGAATGAGTTCAAGAAATTTGGAACTATTAGGTCTGGGGGTATTCAAGTTAGGAGCCAGAAGGTAGTCACTGGAATTTTTGAACATTTACTGCTGTCACTGCATATAGAAGTCTAAACACCTGTATTGACAGGGATTCTGCTTTGGATTTGTGGAATTTGATGAGGCAAGTGCTGTGCAAAGTGCAATAGAGGTATACTTTTAGTGCTGTTATTCCTAAAATTTTGTGATCATCTGCGGAATTATCAGGCATAAATTTCCCCCTCAGGGTTAATATTGAACTTAGCTTCTCCATTTAGATGCTGCAATTTAGAGAATTGCTCTTTATGTGAACTGTGTTTTGGTTGATTTTCCAGGCTTCACCTATTATGATTAATGGATGCCGAATTGTTGTTGAGGAAAAGAGATCCACTTCTCGAGGCAAGTTGTGCTTGATAATCTGTATATATGTGCACCTGTAATGTTTGCAAGAATTCTGAGGAGATCTGTGTCAATGTGCACCTAAACGGTCTCATCATGATGTGTCTTGAGAATTTTCCATGGTGGTTTGTGGTGTAAGGGGAGGGGGAGATCTGTTGTATCATATTTGAACGGGAATCTGTTTTGTGACTGTAATATGATGACCACGAATTGATCAAGAATTCTGAATCATTCCTGCTTTTTTGGTTTAAACTGGTTTTTCTGCAAATGCAGGTAACAATAGGGGACGGTTTTCCTCTGGAGGTGGGGCTGGATATAGAAGTGAGGGTGCAAGAGGGCGTGGAAATTTTGGAGGTGGAAAAACCTACAGCAGGGGTGATTTCAGTACCAGGACAGAATTTGGAAACAGGGGAAGTGGTAGGAATGGATTTCCAAATCGTGGAGGTAATGGATATCGGAGGGATAAAGCAGGGAACAATGGCGGCCGTACAAATCGCACCAATGAGTTGACTCTTAATGCTGCTGCAAAAAATATGGCACTACGGGTGTCTGCTACTGCTTAAGAACCCATAAGTTTGGAGGCGGTTTGGGAGTTATAGGAGAGATTTGGTGTTTTTTCTGTGCAGGCAGGATGGTTTTGCTAGAAATACAAAGACATCACATGGGCCCTGAATGAGCTACCTTGGATTTCCTTTTAAGGATTTCATACGGGAGCCTTTGTCCAATTTTCATCAATGTTCCCGAGTCATTTTGGGTGGCTATTGAAATCCACTTTCCAGTCTATACCAATCTGATATTCAAGTACTAGTCTATACTAATTCGAGTCCATTTCGGAGTTTCCAGCCTCTTTCGAGCGTGTCCAATACGAGTTATTTTCTGGGTTTTGTAGTTTCTACATGTCTGACAATCTTATTTTCCTGTAATTGTATGCGACAATTTAATTGTATCTCTCTGGTCATGTTTGGAAAGGGTACCGTGATTGAAACGATTCTTACCATGCTCTTTTCTTGAAATAGAATCTTTACATTTTTGAACCTCCCCTGACGCGTAGACAGTTTTCTGGAATTACGCCTTCCGTCTTTGAACGAAAATGTTAATAAATTACTTAATAAACGTTTGACCCTACCCCCAATAGAATTTGATTCCAGGGTGATACTAGGATTTAAAACATTATACTACTAGTATTCAACTGCATATTCTAACAGTTTATATGACACCGAATCTAGGCATAAGCTTAGGATAAAATATTTAAATATGACACAAGAAAATGACCCAGTGATTGGGGTTAGGAAAACAGCTGCAGACTTAAATAGTACGACAGTAAGAATCCAACCGTGCACTTAATAGCTACATGGGCCCGATGCAACAAATTTTTGTTGCAAGACTCGGATAATAAAATGCAAGAAGAAATCTAAGAAATTATAAATATCTATATGCTACAGTTGGCGGACACGCTGTTTTACTTCTTTAAATATAAGAATGACTAGCGAAGAGCATTCGTGATATTGAATTTTGCAGCACTACTAACATTTGCAGAACCCCGGGACTGTAGTTTGGATCGTCCAAGTAGGCTACATGATTAGAAAGCAAAATTACAGGCCTGGACGAACTCCAACTCGTAGTCAACATACCTTGTCCAAAGGGGTTTGAACTGCGTCATGGCAATGTCAAGCCATGGCTTCATGTTCCCATTGAAGTGCACCACAGCAGCATTGCGTATCTCATCCATGCCAATGCTTGGATTATACCCAAGTCCCAAAACATGCCACGACTTGTCTAGAGGTTTTGTTGTTGAATAATAGGTGATCAAACCAGGAGGCAACGTTCCCAATTTCCACAAAGTTCGGTTCTCATTCTGCAACATCATCAATTTATTTAGTTAAATTCAAACTCTGGCAATAAATATAGAAACTAAACAGACAAATTTCAATACACAACTTGAATGAAAATTTTATCTTGTAGACAAGTGCAACCTGATTGTGGTGTTCATTGTAATAGTAATGGGATATTGTCAATATGAATGTAAAAAAAAATTGGGTTAAGAGAGTAAAAGGTATGATGAAACATTCAGATAATCCTACCAGATTCTGCCAATAATGATACTGCTCTGTGCACTTCTCCCTCCTCCAGGCATCCAAGTCAAAGAAATTCATACCATAAGCCCAAGCACATGCCTTTGGATTGAATTTCTCCTTAATCAAAGGGTGTGAGAAATTCATATACTGTGCATACCTATGAAATGACCCAAAACAAGTCTCCACCGCTCCATTCACTTTCCCATCCATATCAATCTTCCACAACCCCGTCAAATCCTTCTGCACTACTATATCATCATCCAGGAACAGTATTCTATGCAGCTTTGGGTACATTTCAGGCAAATAAAATCTCAAATGATTCAAAATCGACAAGTATTTTGGATTTCTAAACTTCATGTTAGTGGTATCCTTGGTGGCATTCTCAAGCTTATTCTCAAAGTAGAACCTCTGAAGATTTGCCGACTCCAATTGCCTAAGCACAGGCACATAAGAAGAATTCAAGAATTTATAATCCTCAACAGCTTTCACTTCTATATGCGCCCCATTATAATCCTTCAGTTTGAACATAACTTGCATAGCCCCAAGATTCATCTTGTCAGTCACAACATGAAAGACATGTTTCCATGGCTCTTTTGCATTTTTGACGGCTGAGTTCACAACCACCGATGCTGCAACCACATTATCTGAGAAAATGGCATAATGGTAAAGCTTGGGATCCTCCAATTCTGGTGCCCAGGGCTTCCCTTCATCAGAATATTTATCAGGATGAGCAATTCTCTCCTCCATCAGCTTCATTGAAAGGCAATGCAGGCTTTTTGGTATTGATTTGGCAGCAATCAAGCTTGAAAACGCCCCTTGCTTTTTTGCTTTGCTCAATTGCTCGTTAACGGAAAAAATTGTATCCTTCAACTTCTGAATTTTCAACTGATTATCAAAACTCTCTTTTGCTTCAGCAATTACTTGACGAGTAACTTTGATCCGCTCTTTCACTTCCTTCTCAAACTGGCGTAGTGTGGACTCCTCAATGGACGATGAATCAGAAGACTCGAACAGAGCCCGATAAGCCGGTTTGTTTAACAGGTCGGTGTAGTTTCGCGACAGATCAGCAAAGACCCTAACAAGCTTGGAGTTTTCGAGCTTGAGCTTGCGGGCGTAGGATGCGTAAGCAAGTGCGAGCGACCGGTGATCGTCAGCCTGCTTCCGGATCTGGTCTAGTCTAGGCTTCAGTGGATCCGATTTAAGCGCCAACACTGACCTCCTTCCGGATCCCAATCTGTACGGTACGGCATCCAAACCCTAATCTCTCCTCCGATAAAAAAGATAAAAAAAATCAACCCCAATCATTACTGTCTGTTATCACAGAGAAACATTACTCAACCTAATTTAAACTAAAAAGCCCTTGTTTTTTTTTTTTTTTCCCTTTTTTTAGAGTAAGAGAGAAAAGAGAAGAAATGTATAGAAATGTTAAAAAGATTAAATAAAAAATGGAAAAAGGCGTGTGAATAAGAATAACATTTGGAAGAAAGAAAGAAAGAAAGAAAGATAGCAAACCATCAAAATTATTAATTAGTTTAGTTATTCTTTCCTAAAAAAGATCGAAAATGGAATTGAGTGGAGTGGGGACGCTTACCAATCGGCGGAGGAGGTGGTCGTCGGCAGACAAGTGCGAATGAGAGTGAGAAGTGAAAATGAAGCTGGCAGTAAATAAGAGGGAGACGGCAACCGCAATGGGGGAGGCCAAAAATCTGAAGGATAATCTCCGATGACGAAGGTGGTTAGTCGCCATTTCCGCTTTTTTCTCTTTTTAACTTTTTTTTTTTTTTTGGTTGAGATTTTTGATTTGGTTAACCACCAGTGAACATAGAAAACAGAGAGGGAGAGAATTTAGAAGATTGCCTTTGCCTTTGCCTTTGCTTTCGCACTTGCTTTGGCTTTGGCTTTGGCTTTTGCTTTATCGTTTCACACTGCTATAGTGTAAGTTATTGTCTCGAGATCGAGAGAGAGAGAGAGAGAGAGAAGAGAGAAGCAATCAATCGGTGGATCTTTCAATGAGAGATCTGGACCGTCCCACAAGACCCACGGCCGAAAATTCTGATAGGATAGTGGAAGACAGTTGCCCGTCGCTGCCCCATGGATAGTGCCTCGGTAAAACGACCCACAGTCACAGCCATAACTTTCTTTTGTTTTTTTTTTTTTTTTTTTTTTTTTTAGTCAATGGTCATACTCTTATTAATTTTCCCAACTTCCCACCTAAATTAAGACTAATAACTCTCATTCCATCCATTAATTTCCTACCCCAATTATTACCCTTAATATTACTATTTTACTTTTTATTTGAGATGTTGGAATACAAAATAAAATTTTGTGATTTTTTTTTTTTAACAATATACCCCATTTTACCAAAACCAGGAGTTTTCCTTAATTTAATTGGCATTAATAATAGTGAATTAACAGCAAGCGGGACGCATTTTCATCTTTACAAGTGGCAAATAAGCGGAGTTAGAGGAAACAAATGCAAAAGTCTGCAAATTGACAAAATGAATTGACTTTTTTTTTGTTTTTTGGAACTTTTACGAACTGGCATAATAAGAGTCTCATAAATGGGGCCCAAACCGTGCCTGCTGGTTGAGGAATTAAGAGATGCAATCCAGCAGTAACAGTGCCCATATTGCTTCCCCCATTTTGGTTGTCTTGCACACTACCCATCACAATGTCCATGTGCCATGCACATGCGCCATGACACTTGGTGAAAGGCACCGTATTCCCAAGATTCTCAATTTGAATGTGCACTAGACTTTAACGAGTCGACTATTATTTGTCCTAGCCCATAGCCATGCTATGAGGCCTAATGTTGTCATTTTGATGATTGCTAGATTTATTCATTTATTAAACCGAACTGGGTGGGTGCACCGAATGGGTAGGTACCCAACTCTCCATGCCCCCATCCAACCCCCGTCGTGGTGCTGAACAAATATTTGGTTTGGTGGGGACATCTCATTGAAACCCCAGAAAACAGAGATAAACTCAGAGAATACCCAAAAAAAAAAAAAAAAATTGCAGAGAAGAGAGACAGCTTCTCCGAAGCAAGGAAGCTATGAGGCCTTGAGACTAAACCAAAAGCTCAGATGAAAGTTAAAAAAGAGTAAGAGCTACATTATTAATCTGGTGCGGATTAAGGAAAGAACATATTTACTTTTCATGCTTACAACAGAAATTCACGTGCTCGTTAAGGGATTAATTATCATTAAGAAAGCGATACAGTGTTGTAATTCAGTGGGAACCCTTCTTTCCATGCCTGCTCACGTGATGCAACCATCCAATGCCTCTGAGGGCCTTGGAGATCTTCACAAGATTAGGCCTTCCCATCCCCAAATTCATCTTCCCAGCTGAGAACTTCAAGGCCTGCAAGCAGCACAGTTGACCATCGTTCTCTTCCTCTTCCTCCTCCTCCTTCTCCTTCATCATCGAAGTAGTCAATACTGCCTAATTTCTTCCCCTTCTTTGTTTTGCTTTTAGCTTGCATTTTCAGAGAATCTGTCTCGTATGTCTCCCAAAGCAAGTCCATTCCTTCCCCTCCAACATCTACGTTGTGTCTCTCCTCGAAAAGCTTGCATGCCAATGTCCTCCTCCATTCTTTCTCTTTCCTCATGGACCCAAAACTTCCTTTCGAACTGTACATTCCACCATTAGCAGGTTCGGGACTCCCACGGTTTGCTCCTAATTTTTGCGAGTTGATCCCATTTGGTGGGTGCTGAACACCATCATTATCATCAGGACTTGCTTTAGCTTCACTTATATTATGAGACATTGCCTTGGATCCGCTTTTCGTGGAGAGTTCCTCTTGTTTTTCAGCTTTATCGGATTTTACGCTCAGTGGCTTGACTTCCTCTTCCTCTTCTACCTTTTCACACGAGCAGCCTTCAAACACTTGCTTCTTTTGACTCAAAAAGTCCTCTAATCTCTTTTCTTCCGCAAACAGATGACCATGTCCTGGCCTTGGAACAACTAAATTTTCTGCTAAATCATTATCTAGCAGTCCAAAGGTGCCTTCTTCATGACTCGAACTCTTCTGGAATTGTGGTTGATCGCTACCTACCATGCTGCAGTGCTTTCCTTCAGCTTCCAATGCCAAAACTTCTTCATCTGGGCTTGCTCGAACGTCAAGACTTGAGGCAGTCTCAATCTCAAACACAATCTTGTACACTTCGAATTCTTCAAAGCGATCATGAGACTTTTCATTGCCATACTCTGCCTTAGAAGACCATAGTCTCTCTATGATAGTTGTATATGGACTGAAAACGGAACTTGGTTTGGACTCGGTCGACTCAGGATCAGAATTGTCAAGGACAACACCGGGGGAGATTGTCAGGAAAGCCAAGAACAAAAGAGAGGTGGTAATGAAGAGAGGAGACAGGAAAGATAGGAGCCTCAAAAGGTAAGGAAAGAAGAAGATGAAATAAGAGAAGTAAAGAGGGTGGGAGAGAACAAAGGAGCAAAAGAGCAAGAAGTCAGAGAGGAGAAGACCTGAGAAATGAGTTTTCTTGGAGGTGGTTGTCGATGACAAAGAAAATTCAGTCATTTTGGGTTCTTCTCTATTCGTGTCAGCCAGAGAGTTCAAGCAACTAGTCGTCTTGATCGTGAGAGAAAATGGAGACGTTGAAAAAGGTATGGTTGCTGTTCTTGTTTTTGTTAAACAAATGGGAAAGTATCAATATTTGAGGCAAAAGCGGCGTGAATGCAGGAGATCAGGAGAGAGAGAGTGTAACTAACATTGACAAGAAAAAGCTGCTTTAGAAACTTTGCTCTCGTCTGTCCCTAACCACCACCAGCTCCGTGAAAGCTTTTTTTGTCCCTAATGACCCACCGGGTAACACCCTAGTAATTTATATGGAGTATTGGGCATCGAGGATAATTAACTGCAAGCGCGATCGACATGAATGAATAGTTTGCCACTAAATTATACTGCACTGCACGGCACGGCACTGACCACAGCACAAAAGAATCCATGTTTAGGCTCTGCATATTTCCCCCCCCCCCCCCCCTCGTCGGTACGAATTATAACATTTTTGGTGAATAATATGTATGGTACCTTATGAGCAATCAATGGGCGCGAGCATGTTTGTTGTATTCTGTATTTGTTTGACCCATATGATCCAACTCGTTCTTCCGCGTTATCAAAAATAACATGTCCATACCATCACCTTCACCTTCTCATATGTCAAATTATACTTAATTTCGGATCAAGACTCAATTTAATAAAATTCCGACTCGCACAATTTTCCGTGTCCGGGGCAACAGCCTCCAACGCTACGTTGTATTCATTACGGGTTATTTATTGTGCGTGGTGTACGACCAAGCAATTCAAACAATCCTACTTTATAGTCATTAATTCCACTGGGATACCGGGCATTAATCCGCCCGTCAATAACCGGACATTTCTCTCTCCCTTGGTAACTATTCCATTGATTTCCACGGTAACCAGTCGATAGGCAGCAAGGGTATTTACGGTTAAGTACCTTAATAATCATCGACTATGTCCCAATTAGTACTGCAGTCGGGGAAGATTGCATATGGATGGGCTAAGCGGGGCTATGATCGGAGACAGAATACGATTTAAGGAGGGCCTGAAGATGCGAAGATTGGGTTGGCTGCACATGGGAAACACCACTCAAAGGCTACTCAAGTGCATGCCTTGCATGCCCCCCCCCCCCTTCACACACCCCCGCTTTTCACCACAGAGCGGACCCATACGTCTTATGGCACCTCGATTTCTGCTTTAAAGGTGTTCGTGGATATTTTGTACACATCTTTTTCCATGTTTGACCAGTAAAGGGTTCCATACCATATCATGGACACATTCCCAGCTTAGACTCAATTTACAGGTGGAAGTAGATTAGACATTACATACAAGGGTAGTAGTAAAGACCACATAAATCCATTCCCACTGAAGGAGAGAAGGGAAATAAGAAGAAGAAAATGACCATGAATCCGTAATCTTGGAGAATGGTTCCCAGAAGTCGATCGGTGCTGATAGGCATGGATATCAACCACTGCTATCACAAGCTAAGAATCAATGTTATTACACCCCGGACACGAAAATGAATTCAATATTGTTCCCAGACGAATACTAACCTATTCCAAGTACGAAAAACAAACAACGCTGGCAAGGTATTGGATTTATTGTTACTTAAAAGACAAATCAAGATTCATCCACCAATATCATTTCCCAAAAAGAAAGCAATCAAGGAACAAACAATAAGGAGGATACTGTGCTTATTCCTGAAAGAGATCAAAGGTCATGCATCCATCCAAAGCGTACTCAACGAAGCTTTTTGACCATCTACGTGTCACGTATGCGGAATAGACCAAGTGCCCCAGATTTTTCACCATATGACTAGGAAAAGGGTTCACCTTTAGTCTATTTATATTGTGCTTAGCTCAGGTGAGTCTCATGCCTGTGTTAATCATGATACCTCAACAAGGGCCCAGATGTTTGAAAATTTGATTGTGAGCCCCACCAAGAAAGTTCCGTTAGTTTAGCTCTCTAGAAAGCTCTTCTTCAAAGTCGACTGGCAGACAAAATGATTTAATTCCAGTTATTCCTTCCCACCTCCCACCATTTTTCAGCCTTTTCTACATTTATAAAAATTATAGATCAAAGAGAATAGTCATGTTCTTACGAGACAACCCGAAGATAAAAAGGGAAGAAACATAGAAAGATAAGACAATCTAATGATAAAGCATCATCACTCCAACAACTAGCATGCCAAAACCTGTTGAGGACAAGGGACAACATTGGCTTGTCTCAAGCTGTACAATACATCAGAGCAAAGACTTCTAAGAATTTAAAATAAAACCCCGTGGAAAACAAGCAAACTTGGGAAGACAATCACATATCACATCAGCAGCAGAGTTACTGGAGTCATTCCCCATGGTTTCAGAAAACCTGAGGCTCTTAAGATATGATTAAATTAAGAATTATTGTTTTAATTTAAATGTACATTTCTTTAAAATTACTTTTCACAGACATAAAATATTAATTAAGATAACATTCACATAAATATTTTTTTAATTTTTTAAAAAATTATTTTTAAAAAAAATTATTGTTAAAAAAATATATTTTATTATTAATAATAATTTTATCCCTAACATTTCATATTCATTAATATTATGAATTTTATAGAGTAGACAATGGGAAACAACATATCGAATTTATCAAAAAACTGAGGATAAAAAACATTTGTAACTAACAATATATATCACAATGTGAAAAAATAATTTTAATAAAATAAAAACTTTTCAATTAGAAATTATCATAATTTAGAGAAATAATTATTGATTTAATTCCTTAAAATATTGACATCCAATCATTTTATTATTTGCTTAACATTTCGTGGAAACGATGGACAATTATTCTAGACATGGCACTCAAACCAAGTACCAGCCCATTGAAACATTTCACAACGCATTCATCCTCAGATAGATTTTCAAGAAAGATTTGCCATCAATAAACTTAAAAGGTATTCATGTCAAAACAGGAAGTTATTTCAAAATTCAAAACCATATCCCAGTAATAGGTTCAGTGGTTACAATGTAAAATGGGGTCTTGTAAAATCTTTCATTGAAATCCATGACACCCAAAAACTTGGAAAACCATCTCACTCCGTCATAACAGGTTTGTTTTCGCTTGCTTTGGGTCTCTGTTCCTTTGGCTTTTGCTCCTCCATTTTTCTGTAACAAGCCAATGTACAGTACATAAGCACTTCAGAATTTCCAAGAACAAGTTCCAAAACTTGCACCCAAAAAAGACAGCTTAAGCTTTGAAGAAATCTAAAGAAACAAATCAATTGATACCAAAACAACCAGCATATGCTGATGGCCATCGACACAGATATGAAGGGCCAACATCATCTTACTTGCGCCAGTAGAAGCGAAAATTCAAAACTGGAATCACAAGTACTCAGTGAAGAAAGCTCACCTAATAACTGAAACATGCCTAAAAAGAAATAAAGAAAATCATTCTATCATTAGATACAATAACAAGAAGAATTATTCGTGAGTGTGACATGGCATTATGAACCCAAAATGTTTGCAGTTCAGATGCCCCACAGATGTCTTGGAGGCTAGGCTATTTCCACCATAACCAGAATGAAACTCTAAGCCAATCCAAACAACAATGCCACAAACTACTGACCTTAGCATTGCAAACCACAACAAAGAAAATAAAGCTTATAGGGCTGTGTGATCTGCCCAAGCACAAAACTTTGGTGTTTTTAACAAAATTAGTAGATAGATTAAGAGAAGAAGCACCATGCTCGGTTCCCTTGTCAACTATGCCTAAATTTCCAATAAAAGGAAGTGCAAATTAAACAATATCCTTGTCAGTTAGACCGGGGTCTATATCGTATCAATAAGGTTGGCCCTCGGAGTTCATACCAAACATTACAATCTAGATGTTTTGCCTTGAAGATCCCTCTTCCAAAGTCTCGGAATGGGTATAAGAAACTATCTTCCTCAATCAATGACGTTTGCCACAGGTTTTCCTTCTGTTTCAATAATGGAAGAAGCCAGACAAGACGAATTCGGTACATTAAGAAATCGCAATATTGCAAAACAGGTTCCACCCAAAGATGAATCAAAGCTATCACTAAAAAGTATAATAATAATAATAATAAATCAATAATTGGTACAAAAATAGAAGAAATCCTCATGAAAATACACATTCTCGGATTTCTGGTCTGACACCTGAAACCAAACTACCAGAATAGACATCGTAGACATTAAGAGGAAAAATTACCGCTTGTCGGAGAAGCCGCCTTTCTGGCTGAGGAAAGAACGGAATAGAGGCTAGTTGACGTCGTAGATCATTCCGTTGTGCCACTGCAGCTCCTCGTCTGTACCTCGTCGCCGTCTGAATCTAATATCTCCCGGTCGGGTGATTTGGTCTTTTATGCAGTGCTGCTTCCCTTTGTAATAAAATGATTCGGGTCGGTTCGGCGATCAAAATTATTGGGCTCAAATCAGCACCGACCTAAAAGCCCTAAATTCAGTCTTTTTGGGCTTGTTAAGACAGCCCACCCCTTACCAACATGAACTAGCACAGGCATACAGGATACAGCAAGCGTCTACCACAGCTTCTGGAAGTCTTGCATTCTACCTGTCCTCGATTTTTGTCGCATTCAGCCATTCTTCCAAGCTTTTGTTCTCTCTCTCTCTCTCTCTCTCTCTCTCTCTTTTTAATATCTTTTTTTGGTATTTGCATGGAAAAGAGAGGACAGAACATGACGCTCCTACCTGGGATCAAACTACTAAGTGTCAGTTTATCATACAAGATTCAAAAATTGCAGAAAAGCCAGCTTCCACCATTTAACATATGTTGAATGAATTCTACCTTAGCATCTGGCATCGTGTGCTTGGAATATAGGCTAATCTGAAGCTTTCTGAGGATTCAAGAAAGACTCCGGGTTATTGAACTGTGACACGTACTTAAATAACAAGGAAGTGCTCTGCATTTCCCTGATTAAACAACAATGATGCGACCAAAACCTGATTATTTGATACTTTTAAATCCTAAAATTTATAGGCACAGTACAATAGAGAGATTGATGTCCAAAAAGCTGCATAAAAATTGGCGTTGCTCAGAGTACCTTTTCCCTGTCAGTCACGTACTTAAGACCCAGTACAAATATAATGAGTTAAATGTGATTAACCAAGGCACAAGCACCAGATTGTTCTGTATCTCTTTAACTTCAGAAAGAATCCGTGTCTTGGTTCCCTCCTCAGACAAGCAAACGTTCTCCCGGGAATCACACGTGCAAAAAGGAGGAGCACAAAATTCTCACACAGCTGAAGAAGCAAATTTGTATTTAAAGCCACATTTGTTCAAGGCTTTCAGTTTACCAAGAATTCATCGAGCTCTGGCTGTTCAAACTCAGTAACTTGAACCCTGTGTGCGTACTTATCATCCACAATAGACCTGTCGTCTTTCTGCAATGAGATGGTCCATGTAAAGGAAAACCCCTAAAAGACATGACAAAACTACATGAATTCAAAAATCACTTAAGAAAGCCGTTGTGACCCTTTTGAAAACTGAACCTCCAGAGATTGGCATGTGAAAGCTCTCTGGTTATGCCCTTCCTCTTCTCCATAAAGTGTTTTGGCTTCTTTCTGCAGTTGGACACAATGAGCATCCACCCATTGGTGGCCAGGACGAATATGTAGGTAATTTAAGCATCTATGTTCTTCAATCTTCACAAAAGAAGTTCATATCCTGAACTCAATGTTGACAAAAAGTCACCAAACAGCATGAAACCATAACTCTTCAAGGACCCCAAGGTTCTCTAAGCAATCTAAGTGGCAAGCCCTAGACAACTGCTTTTAAAGGAACAAAGGATTTGTTTTCCCTTGTCAGTTAAAGACATTGCCTGACCTTCGGTGCGCTCAATCTGAAACCATTGCAAGCTTATAAGTGTCTGCATATAATATCACGTCATGGCATCAAGAAACTTACGTAATCATATGAAAAGCTGTGTTTAATGGAGGACAAGGTATAATGGGAAGAATTTCCAAGGCACAAATTGCAGAAAATCCAAACAATTTCACTAATGTAAAAGCCAAGAGATATCAGACAATAATCAAATCATAACGGAAAACAGCAAAATGCAATAGTTCACATATACATCCAAGACTGTACAAATATTTGGTCGGATATATAACTTTTTCAGACTTTCGGCTTGTGCACAACTCCATGGTTACAAAACAAAAGAAGCAAATGTCATGTTTGCAACAGCGGTCACAACTCGTCATTAGACATGGGGCTAGAATTCAGGAACTCTGTTCCAGAAGGTACCTCGGCTCTCAGTAGATCGCCAATTGATGTATGGACCAATCCAAACTATGGAATTAAACCACTAAAAAAAGACAAAAAGAAAAAGAAAGAAAGAAAAAGAAAAAGAAAAGAAAACAAGAAGGCCCATTAGTGCTTTAAGTCAACAAACAAAAAGGCAGAGGCTTAAACAAACTTTTCTTTTCTCACAAGAGAACTTGAGTAATGAAATCAAGATTCAGCAAATCTTTCATGAAGGACCACTCTTGACTGATTGAAAAAGAAAAGGACGAGCCTTTCTCGAGTCACAGGTTATTTTTGCAGTGAAAACCAATTAATTCACTCCCATTTGGACAGAGGAGCTGCCCAAGTTCCCCTCATACCCGCTTCCCTTTCAAAGAACCCAGGAGATAAAAAGAAAAGAAGTCAGCACTTCAAAAGAACCCTAATTGAAAAGGAAACAGATTGAAATATGCGATATAAGTAAAACGAAGACAAGATTACCTTCTTAACAATAAACTGACATTGAGTGCCACGGGATCTCATAACCTTCAAGGCCACGTTTGGGGAACAATTGCCACTCTGTCCCTGACCATAAAAGAGGGGAGAAGGAAGAACAGAGATAGAAACAAAAACAAGACTAAGAACTGCCTTCTTGAGCCATCAAAACACTAAATAAGCCATAAAGATTGACAAAAACAACAAGAAAAGGCCAGGCCTTTGTTCGTGATTGTTTTCTTGATTGGGCGAGGCATTTCTTTTTGTGATGAAGAAAGGAGACAAGATGGTGATGATGATGAAGAAAGGATCCTCGCAAAGAGAGAGAGACAGAAGGGGAACAAAACAGAGAAGGAGGAAGAAGAAGAAGAAAGATAGGGAGTGAGCATTGAAAGAAAGGAGAGAGTGTCTGAAGTGGAAACATCTCTGCTGGACTTGGGGCAAGAAAATACTGGATTGGGTATCATTGTTGCTGCTTTTTTATATATATATATATAGAGAGAGAGAGAGAGAGAGAGAGAGAGAGAGAGAGAGTGAACGAGAGGAATAAAGAGAGAAAGGCAAACCAGCTAGTCTCGGCCGCTACATGGAGACGGAGTTTGCTTTTATGGTGGTGGCGGCGGCCCTGGGATTTACCGGAGAAGGACTTTTATGAGCAAGTATATATTGTTTTGCACGGATTTCCTTTTCTTGTTTTTCTTTCTCTCTTCCCCCTTCTTTTTTTTTTTCTTTTCTATTTGTTAAACAAAAAGTAGCCGTTACTTCCTTCAAAACCACATTGTATTTAGATTATACTCCAAGCAGCTTGCCTACGTCATATATACTTTTGTGCATAAAAAAATAATATAAGTCTTTTTTTAGAGTAAAAAATAGAAAAAATTAATTATATCTCATGTATTTAGAATACGATAACATCTGCAATTTTTTATTATTAAATTATATATTGAGATTTAATCGCAATAACCAAACACACATTTCGTTACATGTTTGTTAAAAATGATTTGATATAATTACAAAAATATTATTATAATTATCATTCAAACGAATAAAAAAATTTAAATAGATAAATGTCAGGATTTGGTCGAGCTTATACTTGGCTAGCTAGTGTCTTTTGCAGTTTTGCCAAGCAGCACCCAAAAAAAAAAAAAAAATATATATATATATATATATATATCTCTCTCTCTCTCTCCGCATTGCTTCTTTGTTAAAATTTTCACGTGAAAAGAAAGATTGAGGGACAGAATAATTAGATATATATACTATATAAATAATTAAAAATTATTTAAAATTTTAGATGATATTTATATTAATTTAATTTTGTTTTAATATCTAATTTTTAAAATTTTGTACTTTTGACAGTGCCTAACATATGTGTGTATGGTTGTGCCGAAGTCCCGCTCATGGTCATTGATTACGCGCGCGACGTTCACAAAAAGAGACGTACGATTGGACGGTTATGGTTGAAAAGGCAAAAGTTTCTGCCCCGGAGGTAAACGGTGTTGTGGAAATGTGAGATCTACGGGCCCCATTACACGCGCAAAAATTCCAAAAGTAGGGCGGACCCACATCCTATGACTGTGCCTGTTTTATTTGGACGGCCACTCTAACTTCAAACGAAGACAAGTCAATGATAGAGAAACAGAAAATCTTGATGCCTCTCTCGGTCCACACGTGTCTACGACAATGTGTCTGGGCTATCTTTGTCACCAAGGCATGAATAAAATAAAAGGGCAATGTCTTTCGATTTTAATTAGAGAGAGGGGAGATTGGTCGACAGAGAGCAGATAAAATACGATTTGAATCCTAAGTTATAAATATAATTTTTTTTTAAAAATAATAATTAATATCTTAAATCATGTTTTATTTAATTAAATCCACTAAATTTACCTTTTCTTATAATTTTTGAATTCATTTTCATAAAATAAATGGTTTCTACGACACAGTTTATAAAGTTCGGGTTGCACACCAAGATTCTCCTCCCCCTTCTTTTAAATGATGAATGGTGAAAATTAACTTGGTTTCCCTGGATAACAGTATTTTTGGACGAGTTTTGAAATTTAAGTCTCTAACTCTCTCAAATTCTAACAAAATTAATTTTAATTGCGATGTTCTAACGAAAAAAGAAAGAAAAAAAAAAGAAAGAAAAAAAAAGGACGAATGGTCATTAGTTGGGGTGTGATTGATTCCAATCCAATTATCAAATCACGAATCAATGTGACAGAAAATATATGAAAGAATTCGAGGTTGTTGGAAGGGCCTAAATTTTAGAGCAACCAATTCCATTATTGATTGCTCATTGTCAACAAGAAAAAAAGGTGCCGAATAATTTAAAATTGGACCGATGGGCTGGCAACGGAGGCTCATCAAAAAAAGGTTCAAACACGTGGATGAACTCTTGACATATGCGTACCCAAGCTTTTGAGCCGTGAGATATCTGGAATTTTTACCATAAAGTAATATCATGACGTAGTAAACGTAATACACACGTACATTCCGAAGCAACTACGATAAAATATCGCAACACTGTCTGCTCTTCCTTTTTCAAAAGTTAAAACCATGGACGAGGAAAGAATAAAGTTTCTTTTGGAAGTTCCCAAGTTTTAATCCCAAGCTTGACGCCATATAAGTCGTTTTGTGAATCTTGCTTCTATCATAGGTTTAGAGGCACGGGAGCAACCTAACCGTTTTGTCCAAAATTGCTGCGGCCCATCAGTTGACATCTTCTTGTTGTTGTTGTAAAACACCATCCACAATAATGGGGGTCGTTGATGTAAAAGAGGACAGGTGTTACTTGGGTGATTGGGCCTGAGCCGAGAGTTGCCGTGGGAGGGCCCCCCCGGGGGGGGGGGGGCGTGGGCGAGGGGGCGGCATTTATCCGCTGGCTTGTGTGTGCAGGGCCGTCCATCCAATCGCAGTTCGTCGGTGCCCCCCCCCCCCCCCCCCTTGCTAGTTGCCACCAACCAACCTTCGCTATAAATAACTTGCATTTTGTCCTCTTCTCTACTCTATTCTCCGCCTAACATGACAGTGGTTTAATTCGGTTCGATTTTAATTTTGATTCAAAATTGTCAATTTCAATTTCAAGATTAAGGAGATCTCTCTCTTTGTTTTTTTTTTATCTTTTCCGGAATGTTAACTAAATTGCGTGTGAATGGTTTAATTACGATTCAATTTAAATCATCAATTTTGATTCTAATTCAATCTAAAACTCTAATTTGATTAAGGTTTTGATTTTGATTCACTCCCGTTCAAAATTTTTTGATTTAGTTTATTTAAGCTGCTTTGGTCATTTTTTTTTTCTAAAAATTTAAATATACTTTTTAATAAACAAAATTTATATAAATTATTATATTAAAAATAATTTTGATAGTTAATTTATTCTTATTATTTTATTTTATAAATTAAACTATTTTAATTTTAGCTCAGAATCGACGGTTACTGGTTTTTAGAGAGATGAAATTCTAATCAGACTATCCTTATCAGGATTTAGGTTTGAATTAAAACCAAATCAACCGATTCCAATTTGATTCTGACTACAAATTAGTTTGATTTTCAGTTCAATTTTGATTTTATCTGAAATTGTGTTCATGGCTAGTCTCTGCCGTGCCAATGCCAATTCTCGCTACCGTCCTGTCGTTCTTGTCAATTGCCCTTCATTTGACCAGAGATAGAGATCCGAAAAAAAAAAAAAAAAAAACCGTGATTGAAAAAAAAAATTAAAGTTGGAATTTCCGCATACCAACAACACACGGCAATGGGGGACTTTCTTATATTTGAATTATTATTATTATTATTATTATTATTATTATTTATTAGAGACGTTAGCTCTCTATGTCAAAGCAAATAAGAGTTATGTATCGCGTTAGTTGACCTACGGAAGATTGATGACATAATATCGTTGCTTGTCATCTCTTTCACTTCTTGTATTTAAACTCTACCTAAATCTTCATGCTTTAATTATTCAAATATCCAAAAAAAAAAAAAAAGGATAAAGTATGACTGAATTAACATTTATATTTTACGAAGTAAAAAAAAAAAAAAATTATTCTAACATATGTTTTCCTGCTTTTAAATTTAGGTGCATTAGCATTGGCAGTCTTTTTTTTTTTTTTTTTTTTTTTTTTTTTGAAGAATGTTCAACTAAATTGTCAGTAAGTTTACACTCGTTTGCAACAGATATTGTAACAATCTGTTGAGATAAGTCATTCATATTTTTATTATTTACGATGATGACTCCAATCATACTAATATCGAAATCCTCAAATTGAATTACCTACTAAAATCCTCAAAACTGTAAATAGGAAATAATAAACAATGAAAAAGTTTGTTTCTCTCTGTTTGCGAAGCAAAAAAAAAAAGAAGTCACCGCAGCGTTCCAATGTGATTTTTTTTAAAAAAAAAAAAAAGAAAAAGAAGAAGAAGAAGAAGAAGAAAAAAAAAGGCCATTTGTACATGATTTTTCTGAGTCTCCATTCCAACAATTGAATGAAAGTCGGAGTCATATGTAGTAACAATATTAATAATATCAATCATATTATATTCACCGCCTTGTACATTACATAAACCTTGCCAACCATGAAAATTCTGGTTTGTATCTAAAAGAAAAAAAAACATTTTTGACTTAAATTGGAAAGGAAAAAGCGAGGCGCGGGCATTGCCGTGAAGGGTTGGGCTTCAAGCACAGGGAAATATAGGGACCCAAATGGAGTTTGTGAAACATCGGAGGGGCAATGCCGGAATCAAATCTCAACCTCTCATCTTTTTCTTTATTATATATATAACCCTAAAAAAAAACCTACTTTTAATTCGTTTCGGGTATGGTAAATATTATTGGGTGGACATGAATATAACCGAAATTGCCATGCTGAGCAGTGAGAGTCACAACTGCCACCCATTGTTCCTCTCTTAACAATAATATTAATAATAAAAATAAAATTGGTGAGACACTCAAAGCAGAAAAAAAGAAAACAAACAAACAAAAAAAACAAAACAAAAACAAAAGGTGGTAGATGCATGAGCCACAGCCCCTTCCCCGTCTCTCTCCGTACATACTTACCACCTTACTTACCTTGCGAAAATCCTACAAGCCCCATCTCCCGGCCCGCGCTGTCATTTCCCCAATCTCTCTCTCTCTCTCTCTCTCTGATCCTCTCCTTGGTTTCTTCGCTTCTTCATCAACCACCACCACAACAACCACCGTCCCCGAACTTCTCTTCTGTCTCTTATTAATTATGAGGTAAAACAAGAACCACCACCACCCCTCCCACCCCACCCACAAAGACTTTTTCTTTTATCTTCTTTCGGTGTGGATGGCTGGTCCTAGTCGTCTCTCAGATTAGCTGTTTTGCTTTAGCTTCTTTTTTTTTCTTTTTTTTATTGGTTGTTTTGCAAGACAAAGATTGTACCAGTACACGGGTGATTCATGCCCATTTTTGCTTTCGAAGATTGTCTGTTCGCTTGATGTTGGACTTTTTATATTATATTTTTTTGGGTTTTTATTGATTTCCGTAGACCTGCCACCCTCCTTCTCTTCTCTTCTGGTGAGAATCACTCGCTTGGGGGGGTGAGGAGGGGGACGGGGAGGGGGTGGGGGAGGAGGAGGGAGGTTTCTTTCTTTTTGGGGTTCCTTAATAATATCTATCCCCTCCATCTCCATATGAAAGGTGGTAGTTTGCTGGGGGGTTGACTTGGTCTCCACCGGCAGACAATTAAAAGTCTGCGGGCGTCTTTGTTGGTTTCCTCTAATCCCCTTAATTCTAGCCCCGTTTAGCACGATCATTGGTCTGGATTCACTTTTTTCGCCAAATGTTTGATGCCATTATTTTTTCATTTTCCTTCTTTTGTTGTCGCTGTTTTTTGTTTTTCTGTCCTTGGCTGGGCTTTATGTCAACCTGCCACTTTTGCTTACATCCTTGCTTTCTTTCTCCCCAGACGATTCTGTAATTGTCAGTACGGATGAATCATGTACTACCGTTGGCGTAAATTACGTTGTTTATATTGTCTGATTGTGCCCTTGCGTCTTCAAATACATGGGTTTTAGCTGATCTCTATCGGGAAATCATTCTTTTCCCATAAATGTTCATCTTCTATAGATTGTAATGCAGCCGTTTGTATGCTCAATTGGGAAGTAAAGCTTGCAAGTGTACTATTATAAGCGATAACTTCTTCTGCTTGAATTGAATGGACTGTTAAAGGTGGTCAGGAGTGAATATAATTTTCCACCACCCATTTGTTGCTCTTTTGACCGACTAATACAATCATTGATAGTTTTGATAATATTTGGCCAATTGGTCCTCAAAATTTTGCGTGTCTTACTAAATAATCTGTACAAATATTGGGGCATTTAACATGCTTCATGCAGAATCTTCCTGCTTATTGTAGATGCTTGGGCTTCATTGCCACCTCTCTGGTTGCCATCTCATGTTTGTTTGAAGTAACCAAAATTTGATTGCTCATCTTGCTTCTGCATCTCTAAAATCTTTGAAAATCAAGGGCTGTTTAACTTGGGTTCTCGTCTTATCTATAAAAGGGCTACTTTAAATTTAGAATCTTTCTGTTCTTTGTACTTTTAATTCGTAATCTAAAGCTCACATTATATTTCTTCTTTGAGTTAAGTGTGTGCTAATGCTCATTGTTTTCAGCTGTCACCGTGAGAATTTGCTTTCATATGTGTATCTCTCGTATCTCACTCACTTCTTTATGTTCCCAGAAAGAAGGCGACAATTGCTTGAGGCCATTCTCTTAGGCATCCTGAATTGATACAAAATTTGGAACTCATCATGGTTAGCTTACGCAGACGTAAACTGTTGGGCCTCTGCGCTGGTGAGCGCTATTTGAAATGTTTATGCATATGATTGATTGGATATGTTAGATAACCAAATTTGAGAAAACCATGTTCTTTGTTGTTAGCATGTCCACTAGGTAGAATTTCTGCAAAAGGGTGCCATCATAATAATTTTCAATTGAATTGCCTTGAAATTTTAAAGTTCATTTAAAAGGTTATTGCATATGCAAGTACATTAGTTTCCTTATGTATGATTTCATTGGTACCTGAATAATGTTATCTACCAAATTTTGCTGGGCCTTTTCCAGGGAGAAATGCTTTCCTGACTCCATTCCCTCGATTTTTTGACAATGGAAGTGCTGTTGTAAGTTCTACCCAGAATGCCAAATCTGTTAGTGTGCATCCCCTGCTATCAGATGATGTTAACCACCTAGAGGAGGTAAAAGAGCTTCCTGTATCTATTTGTTGTCATACATGCATGATGAAAAACTAATCCCCTGAAACCCCCTGCATAACATCTTTTAATAGTATACTTTGAATTTCCATTTATTTTGTTCAAAGTTCAATGCTATCTGCCAGGAATCCCCTGCCAAAGTAGGAGCTGGTTCATCAAATGTGTCACCTTCTATCTCATCAAAAGATGAGCAATCTCAACCATACCCAGGTTTGTTGATGTAGAGTAAAGCATTCTGTCTGAGAGAAATAGTGACCAAGTAGAAGCAACATTACATATGTTATCAACTGATCAAGAACAGAAGCAAGGAAGAGACAACATAATATGACAATAAACAAAATGATAAAAATTGAGTCTTACGACTTCCATCATATTCTCTTGGATTAGAGCTGCTTGTTGTTTAAGATGTACACTCTTCATGAACCTGCCATTGGGTTGGAAAACATGAATTTTAGGATCAAGCTTATACTTTATTTCCAATATATAGCATCTTATCTAGGTGTTCATGTAATGAATAGATTGAAACATGATCTTCAACTGCTTTATGGCCTTGGCCGAGGATTCTAGTTCTCCTTTTGAATCACCCAAATGTGGTAATACAAGGGTGAGGCAATCAATTGATGGTGGTTTCATGTCAACTAGGTTAGACTTGGGATCCCATCGATCATGTTCAAAGATCAGTCTATGTCGGAGGGTATGTAAGGGAATCAACATGAATGCACTACAAAATTTCATCCATATGCACGAAACTGTTAGCTTCTGTTGCGCATCCTTCACATGGACCCTTGAGATATATTTTGATGTCAATGCTGTGAAACTGTTGACTTCCTGTTGATTTGGTAAAGTGGTAGGGATATATAATTGTTCATTGTTTATTGATTAGCAAACTGGTTCTGATTGATATTACTTAAGGGCCAGCATGGAAAATCTGAGCTTTGTTAACCTAAGCAAGTGAGCTGTTCTATATTTGTAGGGCAACCAATTAAACGCAGAAAGCGACATAGGAGGAAGCATGTTCAAAATCAAGAGCAATGCTTAATGAGAGGTGTCTATTTTAAGAATATGAAATGGCAGGCAGCAATCAAAGTGGACAAGAAGCAGATTCACCTTGGGACTGTTAGTTCTCAAGGAGAGGCTGCCCATTTGTATGACAGGTAGTAGTCCAAAATAAGTCATTTATAATGATAGCACCTATAATACTGAGTATAATTCTGCAAAGACGAAAGTAACAGTGCTTGATAAAGCTTCAATCCCTTTCATGGATTAAACTTTGTCACTAACTTCACAGGGTTATGCACCAAAGTCTCTCTCTCTCTCTCTCTCTTGGAAATCACTGGTAGAGAAACCACCATGTGTGGCTTAATAAGGAAGTAGCTACGCTGGAAAACCATAAAATGTGTTCTCAGAAGCCGTGATTGAAATTACATTGCTGTGTTGATGGAGAAAATGTATCCATCCTAATAGAGCTTGGGTCTTTGTTATAATAAAATGATTACTTTGGATCTAAAAATGTTCCATGTCACGTCTCAAAAGCTTTCCCGTCTTGAAACTGTTGCCTAGCAATCTGTGATAAGGTGTTTGAATATGATGGGTTTTTTTCTTTGGTGTATATATTGTGCCTGTCTAGGCCTCATTTTTCCCTAGATGGTTAAATGTTCTTAATACTTTTTATAGACATTATTCTCATCCCTGATGTGGAGACATTATTCTTAGTACTTTGGTGTATATATAGTACTGATGTCATGAAGTAAAGCATGACTAAAATGGTCTACAACAGATGGCCATAAGCATCTCCTTTGAGAGAGGTTCGAATGTGAATATTAGAGATTAAGCTGAGGCTTTTGCATGTGCAGGGCTGCTTTCATGTGTGGCAGGGAACCCAACTTTGAGCTCCCGGAGGAGGAGAAGCAAGAACTTCGGAGATACAAATGGGATGAGTTTTTGGCAATCACTCGCAGTGCAATTAATAATAAAAGTAATGTATCTCTGCTGGCCTTGCCTTTTTATTCATTAAGATTGATGGAACGCTAAATATTATCTATTGTGGTGAATTAAACTATCAGAACACAAGAGAGTGATTGCATCAGGGGGACCGAAGATATCGGAGCCGACGTTGCATAACAATGACTGGAATGTCAAACAAGAAGCTGACGGCTCAGCTTCGGACGATGGGGACTCAGATTCGTCAGACTCATGAGTAGGCCAGTTGAGTAATCCGGTGTGTAACCGTTCGGTTCTAGCTTAAAGATCTTCCCCCGCTCCTCCTCCCCCGCCCCTCCCCCTTTTTTGATATATATATATATATATATAATCTTTTAAATTTTGGGTGATCCAGACGCTTAGTGCCCAGCCGCTACCGACTAGACTGAAAGAGATAGGAGGGTGCAATATTATTAGACGCACATCCTCGCCACCATTCACCATAGTTCCCTTTTTAATTTCCTCTGCTTCCCAAACCCGAGAATGCTGCTGAACAATCTTTCTGAATGAATAATTGCATCCCTCTCCCCTCCTCCCAAAAATGATTATTGTGATTTGTGGTGATGATTTTTCGCGCCATCCCCCTCCCCCCCCCCCCCCCCTCTCTCTCCTTTCTCTTCTTATTTCTTTTTTGGGCCCTTTCCTAATCAACTTGTTCTGCAAATAACTGATGATGATATACCAATGCCATCCTTATCATGGTGGTAATGTCCCCCCGACTCCCTGATCCCTATCGGATAAAACCACACACTTTCTGCTTATTTATTATTAAATAATAAAGGCAAAAAGGCCAAGATGTCAGGAATAGAATTTCAGGTGTTCTCCTGTTGTTACCTAGTTTTTTTTTTTTTTTTTTTTAATTAAAAAATAAATTCCAAAAACAGAAAGATGCCAGGGAATAGAATTTCGGATGCCATCTTGTTGTTTACTGCGGCTTTTTTATTTTTATTTTTTTTAATTAATCATGGCTAATATTTTATTAGAAATTGTCGATTTTATTGTCAGCCCCCTTCAATACCATGCTTAAAATTCTAAGCTTGTAAACCTTGCAGTGGAACATATCGAGAAATTTTGGAAGGATGGTTGCAATTTCATCCACACAAGCGACACACATGAAAAACTGACAACCTTTCCAACTCTAAAAGATGCCTTAAGAATTATTATCATTGCCAAAATAATGTAAATGTACATAACATTCCTGCCACACGACAAAATAAAACAATAGCAACGCTCATTCCAATCAATATTCGACAGTAGTCCGGTCTCCTGACTTTACGAAAGCAGGGAGACAAGAGACACAAACTCGAGCGTTACAAGGCCCTTGGACCTGGTGTTGATGACAAAGTGCTCCGGAAATTTTCGGAGCAACATCAGCAGGACACGCCATGGTTTCCCATTTGCTTCTGGAGCAGGCCAGTCCTCAGGGGTGAGGTACTTCCTTACTCTATTATGATGCCAGACAGTACTATATTGCTCCACCAACTACAAGAGAGAACAAAAAGAGTGAGCAAGCAAAAGAATTCCGTAGCTCAGACATCACTCGGGTTTTCCCCAAAAGGCCAAATCAAGGAATAAAACAAAGCTAGGACAGCAAAAAGTATCAAGGTGACACATGAAGAAATAGCCCATAATTCTCTGAAACTCATCGCAACCTTACAGGGTGGTGGTCAAGCCAAGATGTCCTTTTTTTTTTTATTTTTCTTTTTTTAATCTTCAGCACTGCTATCATAAATTTAGGACCCATCCACCCAACCAAAGATCCTGTTCCAAAAGAAAGATCAAGGTTCAAGCTTCTCTTTACCTAAACTACAATATAAAGCACAAAGAAAAGAGAAATCATTCTTAAGTTGCAAACAAGTTTTTCAAGAAGAAACGACCCTTTCACATGCAATTGCATACAGGATAACAACAATTGTAGGTAGCAGCAATTCCTACCAGCACAGAAATAAAAAATATTGACATGGTGGAGACTAAAGAAAGACCCTCTGCAGGAAGATTATACCACCACCAATGTAATTTACCACAACTTGCATTGATCACTTACCAAGCAGTTAATGTCCAGCATATCATTTGGTCAAAGTGAAATCTTCACCTATTGCAATGATACTATTTGTGTGGCGGCTAAAATAAGTAACTGTACTTTGATTTATTTAAATATTAAGTAACTTGATTATTTTAAATAATATGGTGTGAGGTGTGGGGAAGTAAACTAGTTAATTCATAACTCTAAGGCATAATAAGGGAGTTCTGTCATTAAGAACCACATGCATCCTGCTAATGATGAATAGGAACACACAAGGAGGTTGAGATACAGCTGCATCCTTATAAATGCAAGCAAGGTATGTAATCAAATTTGAAGCATGTGAAACCGAGTACTTAAAAATTAACATGCTTATAATCAGCGAGAAAGTAACCTCAGAATGAAGTCTCTCCATAGGCATCCATTCACCAGGACCACATAGGTCAGAGAGCACATTAGCTACAGATGACACTACATCTTTTTCCTCCAACTGCATAAGTTGCTGATTGCCTGCTTCACGATCAACCCCCGTTGATCTTCCCTCTATCTTCTTCCCTATGGGAACTGTATACGATGCCATAACAATTAACCCAAGGGTTTATGAAAAAGCGCAGATTGTACTCTATAACATAAAGGTCAATAAAGAAGGAATACTTATTCATGCCTTCAAGTTATAAATAGTGGATTAGTTTTAGATGGCAGGATACAAATAAGGGCAATAATCTTCACAATAGTGACCTTGGATAGTCGCCAAATGTTCTGCTTCGATTTAAAAGCAACTGAAGCCAGACATGCAATCTCCAAAGAAATGACAGATTCACAAATAAAAAAAGTTCAAAGTTTTCCAGTTGGCACCCACAAACACAACAGAGGCTCAAGGAAGCAAATTTGAAAACCGAACCAAAATGCACATCATCCAACCCTTAGAACGAGATGATCTAGCACATAATATGTTGCGATATGCACGTCCTGAACAATAACAAGCAACAAAAGGTTCCGAAATTGACAACACAGAGAGGAAGAAATTTACTGCCACTACTCACCCAATGCTCCGGCTGATCCCACTTTATCACCGGATCCACCATTAACGCAACCGGCACCACCGGCAGCACCATACTCATAGCCTTCAAACCCCTCCCTCATCATCTTCTTTCCACTACCGCCAATGTCTTCCTCCTCGTCATCATACTCGTACTCCTCCTCCTCCTCCTCCTCCTCCTCGAGATAGTCCCTTCCTTTTCCTTTCCCTTTGTTGACCGCTGCCGCAGCCACCGGCCCCACCGTCCGCTCCGCCGCAGAATTAGGACAATAACAGTACTGCGGCGGGGCCACGGGCACGTTGTGCCTGGGTCCGAGGGGACTGCGGACAATACTTCTAACGGGGAGCAGGAAATAGAACTGCTTGTCCCCGATTTGCAAGTGATCCTGGGAGTCGAGTTTAACGGGAGGGTTGCCGGGGAGATGTAGGACTCCTTCGACAAAACAACCGTTCTTGCCGAGGACCTCGAGGGCGAAGCGGCGGCGAGAGAAGTCGTAGAAGATACGGGCGTGGTGGCGGGAGATGTTCATGCCGCCACCGAGGCTGGCGAGGTCGACGTCGACCGTCCATTTCTTGGAGTTGCGGCCCAAGACGATGGAATAGGTTTGCATGTAGTACTCGAAGTCATCGCCCTGGAGCTTGGCGAATCCGGCTTCCACGTCGCTGCCAGCCCTCCCTATCATGACGTCCCTATTCTCCCTTTTCCTTTTTTATTTTATTTTATTTTATTATTATTACTTTTTTTTTTTGCGAGTGGTTGGTATCAAATACGGCGCGTAAAGAGAGAGACACAGAGAGAGAGCAAGAGAGAAGGGAGAAGGGAAATGGGGTCCGTACCCACCTCCCGGCGGACCCCATACCCTTTTTCTAAGCCCTGTCTCCTCACTCCCTGCGCCGTACTTCATACGCCCCACATAATTTTATATATATATATATATATATATATATATATATAGTTTTCTTGTTTTTCCTGGTAAGATAGTCTGTGGCTGTGTGATTTGTCTGGGAATTGGACGTTAAAAAATTGCTGCCTTTAGGGCTTTGAGCTATTACTAACCCCTAAATAGTTCCACGTTGCTGCAGTTGGGGTTGGTAGTCTCTAGCATAAGTTAATGTTTTGCTTGATTCATATGAACAGTTGCTGTGTGATGGTCTTAGACGAGGCTTATCATGACCTATCAATGGTGGTAGCAACCTGCTCCGACGAAGCTATGCTATCATAACAGATGAATGACAATAGGGGCAGAGGTAAAGATTGTCATCCCGATCTTCGGTTAAGATATCTTCATTTCTAAATTGAAATCAATCTTTATCCCTACCTCAATCCCCTACGTATATGTGTTTTGGTGGATTATCTCCATCCTGTATTGAGAGAGTATTCTTGGTCACAACGTGCCTTAGATGAAAGAAGAAACAAGGCTTAAACTTGTGTCTACATTTACAAAGAAATTATATATATATATAAGCATTGCGTTTAGAAATGGCCAGACAAATCAAAACAAGTCAATAGGCTAATAGGAATTAGCCAACTGAAAAAAAAAAAAAAAAAAGACAATTGAAAACATAAACAAATTTGGATGGGCAAAGAACAAAATACAACTATAAAAAAAAATTCACTAAGGTAACCAAACACGACCGTCTATGAGAAGAAATCATTTTTACTAATAAGTTTTATCATGTTTTATCTTAGCAAAAACTTTTTGTTCATTTTTCTTTCCTTCTTCACCTTTTTAGTGGGAATCAAAGAGGAAAAAAAATCTGTAACTGCCAAGAATTGACGAAGAAGCAGTTGGGGCCTGCGGAACTGGTGCTGGATTAAGAAGAAGATGCGGCTTGCGGAGTGCATGTCAGATGAAGAAGTTGCGAGATGAACGAGGCTACAAGATGAATGCTAGATGTTGGAAGAAGACGAAGGTGCGCGGGGCTAGTAGTTAATAAATAAGGATTTAGCCGTTTTGGGTTGTAATTTACATGGTAAAAATGGACTATATTGTCCCTTTAAAAAAGTTATATAATTATTTCTTAAAAAAATAAAATAGTAATTATAAATCAAAATTGATATTAGAGTCAATAATAGGACAAAATTTATTCAAAAATTTAAAAATCAAATATTTTGATTTTTTTTTTTAATCTTTGATTATTATTATTATTAATATTTTAACCTTTTTCTTGTCGAGATAGAGTGTAAGCCATTATTATTCCTAATTATATGATATTTTTCACGAGTCTTTTTTTTTTTTTTTAACAAAATCAAAATGTAGTTTTTTGATTTTTGAGCAAACAAAATAAAGGTTTTTTTTTTTTTCTTTTACTTGTGTATTTATAGTATAATTCCCCCGACATTTCAAAAGGGCCGTCTCAAATTCTCTAATTGTATTACTGCAAATTAAAAGAAGGGTGTATCCTTTGTGGTTTATTAGCATTTACTTTGGTATATAAGAGTTAGGATGGGAACACTAGCATCTTTCGCATAATTACTGAAATTTTCAGCTAATAACAGTAATTTTTTTGGTGAAGGATGTGAGGCCTGTTCTCTTGCCTTCTCTCGCTTACTTCCTATCCCCTAAATATGGTCGAGGTGACGTTCAGATCTCACTAAATTACTCTGTAATTATTGTGTCCTAGTAATTGGAAAATTTTATTTGTATTATAAAATTATAAATTTAAAAATTTTATTAAATTACTTGGTAAGATTAAACGTAAATCTAAATTGTAAGGTTGATAAAAAGTCAGTGACTCAGACTGAATAAATCTAAGTGAGGTTTGTTCTCTTAAAATTTAGCACATCAAATTCTTATGAAACTATTTGGTGGGGTTAAACTGATATCTAATCTTAATAAAAAAAATTAATGATCCTTGCTGGGTAGCCTAGGTGGGATTTTGCTTTATCAAAGACGGAGTGTAGCACCTTATAGTGCGCTCAGTATAATCTTTCTCGATAAAACATATGACTCGAGGTTTTCATTTTAATGAAACAAAAAATGTAAAAAAGAAATGTCCCTCCAACCACACTGGAAATGCTGGCAAGATGATCCGGGGCCAAGCCCAAACCTATAGTCCACGAGAACAGAATGGAACTGCAGACCCGCCTTGTCATGCGGATCCCCTGACCTTTTGCGACGTACAATCTCGCATCAAAGTCAAAGCCAACTTCTTGAGCCACTTTGCCCATTCCCCCCGTCGGCAAAGGTGGAAGTGGACGTCCCTTTGCTGTCAAATGAATTGAGAGGTCAAATTCGATTTTCAATGATTTTTCAATGTTGTTATGACCTCTTTGTGCATGTGACATGTCTAGCAATCATAGAGGGCAAAACAGGGGCATCCATTGTTGATGGAAATATAGAAAACTAGTACCCGTGACGGTCCATAAAAGCACTTCAAACCATTATGCGCAAGAATTGAATACCGATTTGCAGGCAGTCCATTATCTGGCATATAAGCTCTCAATTAATGTTCCGTGAATAGCACATTTGTTTTTTTTTTTTTGGTGTGACAGTTGTGCCATTACCCTTTGCCAATTGCCATTACTTCTCCACCTGCTTTCCACGCTTCCATTTATTTGTTTATCATTATTGCACAGGGAAAGCAAAGGAAGCGAGCACCTTCCTTTTACAATATTATTTGCATGATAAAGGATTCATACGCATTTTACCGCAATATTTGGTTATGCCATTATTGAATGAATTTGATTTCTCTCTCTCTTTTCATTTTTTTTTTTTTTTTTTTTTTTTTTTTTTTTTTTAAATGTTCTGTCTACTCCGTCCGTGGGTCGACTTGTTTGCCCAAAAGATAAGTGATTTAACTTGCAAAGATTTTCGGTCATTAATGGATAACGAACGACTAGCATAAATTACAGCAATGGTATCCACATGCAGTGACTTGGCTAACAAATAAATAAATAAATAAATGAAGGCGGTAATAATCATGCATCCATTTCACTTTTGCGTTTGCAATTAACCCGGCGAGGAGGGGGAGGGGGAGGGGGAGGGGGGTTGGAGGTGTCCCAGGGAGATTCCATCTCACATCTAATTGATCAAACCTCATTCGCAGGGGAACTCAGCAATGAATTAGATTTGGGCTTTTTCCCAAATGCCAAAACATTGTCGGCCGTCACAATCTCCTTTGCAAATCTCTCACCCTCTCTGTGTCTTACAGCTCAAAAACGCGCGCACACAGACAAGTGACATTTTTATTCACTTCACGGCCATCTCGTCTCCCTCCTTCCATGCTTGCTTTTTCCATTTTTTGTTTTTTTGTTTTTCTTTTTTCACTTTCTTTGCGGATCCTCAGGGTACATGCACACCAACACGGGAACTAACTCCTACATTAACATTGTCAATGAAATGAAACACATTAATTATTTAATTAATTATTTATTTATTTATTTATTATTATTGTTGCTGTTGTTGATGGGGTACTTTTAGACACGCACAGATACTGGAAGAAACAGAGAAGCTAAAATGCCCAACCGACTGTGCCTCTTCCTGCCTCCTCTAGATCCAACTTCCAAAATACCATAATTCATAGCCAGCCAAAGACATTTTGGCAGCAAATACCCAATTACTCGGCGGTTCCAAAACGCCCTCTTTGTTTTTTTTTTTTTTTTTTTTTTGGTTTAGGTGTTTCTTGAAATGGGTGTTCTTGGGGAGTCATGGTGCTTCTGCAAAGGAGTGGGCAAGTCCGAGAGAATGAAGGCCGCCATTTTCTCAGGCAAGACTCCCGCTATTGCCAGAATCTCCGGAAACGGAATCTCTGGCACTGGATTCCTGATCCACCGTAATCTCCTCCTCACCGCTCACGTTAACGTTCCATCCGTCGTTGCTGCCGAGAGCTCCGAGATCCGGATCCAAAGCGGTGTCCCTGCCACTTTAGTGCCTCACAGGTGTTCATTATTGCCACTTTCTCTCTCTTATGCAATGTTGCCGTTTGTAGTTTCCTTGCGATATGTTAGTTCTGGCTGGGTCTTATCTTTTTCAGTTTGATTGTGTTGTGAAGGAGGTGTGAGCCTTCACCAATTTCAATCCTTTGACATTATAGTTATTGATATATCTTGGACCCGATTGTTGAAAGGTGGTTATTTCTTACGTGCGAAAGTAGCTGTTTTCATTGCTGGATCACCGTGTTTTCTTCTACCTGATTGATACTTCTTCTTTCTTAGTTCTGTGACTATTGGATCTGTTAGAACATATGCTTTTCTTTTAGTGGGTTAGGAATCGGGTCCATAAGTGCATATTTTCTTTTAATTTTTTATTTTATTTTATTTTGATGGAGCTTAAGTGTCTATTTCTATATGCTTTCATTTTTCTTCTGCTCTAACTCTTCTCTCTCTCTCTCTCTCCCTCGTGCTTTAGCTCTATGTATGCCTTAAATGTTGAATCTTCAATGGGATTCATACAAGATAACTCGCATTGTCCCTAGAGGTGTATGATTGTATAATTGCCTGCTAAGCTTAATCTTCTTTCAAGACTTGCGTTTCAGGGGTTCATCCCTTCCCAAGTTGCTAAATTTTATGATCACCATTGTACATCCTTTTATATGAGAAAATTTCATTCTGTACAGCGTCATGCAGCTATACTTGGCTTTGCACAGCTTTACATATAAATTTCATGCAATTCCCCTCAATATGCCGCTCAGAACTCTGAAGTTTATACCCAATGGCCAATGATGGGTCAACAGGCTTAGGCTTTATGCAATGCAATGGTGAGCCAAAAAACTGAAAAAAAAAAAAAAAATAGAGTTATTCTGGTTTCCTCGACTGGAAGTTGGAATCTTGCATGTGTGAAATGAACTCCCACTACATGACAGAGACTCAAGAACTTAATGCCCAACATTCAGCTGGGCTTGTTGGCCCATATTGTGGCTGCGTTGTGAATCTTGTATTCTTGCCTGCTCAATTCCTCTCCAAATTGTTCTTGTTGGCTTCATTAACCTTTTTATTTGGCAACTTCACTTTTTCATTTAGGTTTGGAGTAGTTAGTTGCTCCTATCCCAGGTCATTGTGATAGATAGCCCCTTATCATAGTGTTTATGTGGTGGCAATGGAAAGAGACAGTGACTTCTATATAGTTTTGTGCTCAAGCAACAGTCTTTGATGAATTTTGCTCTGTCTACTGTCTAATTTCAGGTTTTTCATCACTAGCTCAGTTTTAGACCTTACAATAGTGGGTCTAGATGCTGCAGATGGGGATTCAAATTCCCAAGGGCAACAAACCCATTACTTGAAGACTTGTTCTAAAACAAATCTGGATCTGGGCAGTGCAGTTTACTTTTTAGGCTACACAGAGAAGAAAGAACTAACTGTTGGGGAAGGAAAGGTGGTGATAGCTACTGACAATCTCATAAAACTCTCGACTGATGAAATACTATGGAGTGCTGGATCTGCTGGATTCGATGCACAAGGGAATCTTGCATTCATGATCTGTGATCCTATGAAACTGGCAACATCCCCATATACTAAATCTTCTTCAACTTCATCATCATCCACAACATCATGGAAGAAGGATTCTCCCATGCAATTCGGTATTCCCATGCCTATAATCTGTGATTGGTTAAACCAGCATTGGGAAGGCAGCCTCGATGAATTTACTAAACCAAAACTACCAATTATTAGGTTAATGTCCACAGGCCAGAAGAGTGAACATTCTTGTGCTTCCTTCACGCTCAGACAGGTTTTTAAGTCAACAGAAGATAAGAATGAAACCCCATCCTCCTCAAATACAGCTTCAAAACTTGTGGATCAACTCACAGCAGGCTGCTCTGGTTCATCCAACACTTTGAAAGAAGAAACTCAAACCACTGATCTCCATATTGCCCATCTGCAGGGAATCCCAACTCCAGAAATATATGAATCTCCAAAGCTGACCGCAGTTCCCCTTCGGAAAAAGGCAATTGCCCAGATTCAGCTTTTGGATATTAATTTCCCTCCAAAAATCACCAAAACTACAGCTCAAGCCTGTCCAGACAAACATCTGCTTCCAAACACTGACGAGAATTGTATTGAGGAAGTCCCCATGTCAAGGCCTTTGAGTGAAGATCAAAATAAGGATAGGGAACATAACAGACCTGAAGAAGATGTGGAGATTGTGTCAACAGGCTCTGTAAATGGGCCCCATAGTGAGATAGAGTCTAGTTCCTCTCCCGCGGGGATTTCTGAGGTGCATAATGGATATAGCAGCGAGGAAGAGACTATGTACTCAGCAGAAACAGCAGAGAGCCGGAACTATTCAAGTCCTAGAGAAGGCAAGTTTCAGCCAGTTGGAAGGAGCCAGAGTTGCTTGAATTACAATAGATGGGGAACTGTCCAGAGAAACACAGTGGCCCGCAGGGCAATGCTAGAGCAGCAGAGGAGCTTCATCCATGGAAGGAAAATGCATTCACAAGGCGCAACATCTCAAAGGAGTAATGATTTCTTTAGCCCAACTGTGTCTTCGATAATGAAGAAGCGGAACAACTTGGAGCAGCCAAGAAGACCCAAGCAAACTGCTATTCACTCTTCTCCAAGATGGATGTTCTGATTAATTTTTCGATTAGTCTGATATTGGAAAATATGGAACAACAGAAATATAGCGGTTTTTTTTTTTATTATTATTATTAATATGTACTTGGACTCTTATCCATTCCATTACAGATCTTGTAACTAATTTGTTCTGACCTTGGGCAGACCAATCTATTCTCGGCTAATAAAGCAATCCTGCCAATTTGTGTTTGTCCAGCAAATAATTGTGTGCACAGTCGTGATTTACTTTTGATCTTAGTCGACGGTGCTTCGCAAAAAAGAAACACTTCAGGTGGCGTTCACGATGGCATGCAAATGCCCATCGTTCCATTCTCAAATTTTAGAGTTGATGCATCAAAACGAGTTTTCCGCTCCAATTTCGCATTGCTGCATCCTCCTAACCTGTCTGGAATGCGTGGAAGCCTACATGGAACATTTTAGACCAGCCAGCTGGGGTTTTGTATTATTCTCTCTAATTATGTGTAATTGGAGGTGCAGCCTAACTGATGGTAGGGCCTCTTGATGGCACTATGCAACTTCAGTCGATTAGATGGCAGCATGTTCTTGAAGTTGAAAGCACGCTAATAGTATTGGCATGTGAAATCATATCCACATAATGAATTCAGGAACTGTAGCACCTCTCCAAAGATTTAGGTGTTACTTTACCTAGGAATTAATTGTGTAACTAAATTAATGTGTGTATAAAGATACCAAAAGTATGCTATTGCCTACTGGTTCCTTAATTCTTGTCAACACAATGGGAAACGATGAATTTTGTTTTTCCTTGCTAAAGGACTTCTGTATGTGCATTAATATCAGACATGAGTATTTTCGCACAATTGTTTATGCTCATCACCAATAAATAGTTCTGGTTGCATCACACAGCTAAACAATTCAAAGCAACACCAGAAGCATATTTAGCTGTTGGACTCACAACATTAGTAGGATGCTAATGCGGATTTCCACGAGCTGGTATTAGAAAGAGACGAATCAACAACTACTCTGAATCCAGACTTGAGCCAACCAAACTTTTCAATAAACTCCTTGGTGAGGTTGCCTGCTGCATACGAAATACCTGAAGCCATGACCCCAATGAAAACATAGTTCATGACGGTTACAAAGTAACCACAGTACTCTGGTGGGGGGTTCCTGATGTGAGCCTTGCCAATGGCAAGCACTGCAATGCAAGTAAGAGAAGCCGCTGCAACAGCTAGGAGTTTGAAATTCTTCTCATTATCATTAAATGAGAAGCCATAAACAACAGGAGGTACCAAGCCAAAAGCAAGGTACGATAACACTACAACTGCAGAGTGAAGTACAAAATTCTTTTTCTGCCCTAGCAGTTCTTGGTAGCGATCCACTTGTTCATTCCCTTGATTGGAGGCTTTTCGAGGCCGTTCACTTTTCAAGTCCCAAAGCTGTAAATTTCATATATATGGTCGAGATCATGGACATTAGGCTCAGTTGAAAAACTAATATATTGCAGCCAAACTTTGGGACTCCAGATCTTTTAGCCTCCATGAAGTTCATGTGCATCTTATAACCAGGCATCCCAAACTTATATTGAAGATTGAATTTCAACATGCATCAAATGAAAACAAATAGGTAGGAAAAGAGACTCACATTGTGACCCAGGATGAAAAGTCCACCTATGAGGTTTGCAAACGCCAGAGCTACAATATTTACTGCCATCGCAGAATATTTAATTACCAATCTGACGTAAATAATCAAAAGAACAGTGTGCAAACAAAACTAAGTAAATTAGTCTGTACGCCTTACATGTGGTGGCACCAGCACTAGCTGCAGATGTCACCACACTTAAACTTGTGATTGATTCAGTTAAACCACCGTATACAATGCTCTTTAGGATTTCCACTTTGTTATCCTCTCTTGACCCATCGATTGTTGCTGTCTCAGTTGAGTCATGAGCAGTTAGTGTGTCCGGAGAGATTTCTGTTTCAACAGTGCATCAGGGAAATAAGCGAATACAGTATCAAATGGTATAGCACTGTACACAGATGTCATAGTTCACGGCAGTAATGCATTTTGCATACCTGTACCTTGCACTGGCGTTGCATCAAGTGGTGTTCTGCTGTCAACTACAACATCCACGGTTGAATCAGAGTCTGGTTTTGGGGCAGCTATGCTATTCATTTTAGGCTGCTGGGGTTCAGAGGTTGTAATTGTTGAATAAACTCCAACTGGCTCTGCAGAGAGAGGAACTTCATCTGTCCGAGAAGCAGGGGCTGGATGCTCTTCTAGCAGGCTTCCACTTGATGGAACTTTGTTTCCCAATGGATCATGCACTGTATCAATAATGTTAGTTTGAGATCATTATAATGTGCCACAGCAAATAATTGAGAAAAATGGCTGGCGGCGAACGGTTAATACAAAAGAATTATTCTAAGAACCTTCTAATATGTTGTAAAAGGAGAATATCAGTGGATCGGTACATGATTAAACTACTTCTGATTATTGTGACATTTTGTGGAGTTAATATAATCACATAAGCAACACTATAACTCAAATTACATATGATTAAGGACAGCACAAAGAACAATAACAATCACGTGAACAGAACAATTGAGAGAAATAGTACATAAATCGCCTTGGTCGGGGACGGTGTCTTGCCCATTGCCACCGGGGACCCAATCGCGAAAGAGCCAGCTGCCTGTTAAATAGAACAACAAAGGGTAAATAACAGAACATGTTATCTGTTGTGTAATTACGAAACGCAATCGCTTGAGAAAGCCTGGGGACAAAACAATCCGGTTCAAGAAAGTTCGCCACTCTAACTCGAGGTTGCTGTCTTCTAACCTAAACACTATTACTACATATATTTATATTGAGCTAAAAATATAATGCCAAGGACGAAGACGAAGACGAAGACGAAGACGAAGACGGAGGAAACATGCAATACCTGCAGGAATGAGAAAGCTGAAGCAATATGAGCATCTGAGTTCTTCTGTTGGCGGTGCGGGACTAATTTCTGGTTCAGCAGCATCGCGAAGAATGACCTTTTTGATGCAAGCCTCGCAGTTAGGACAGTAGAATTCACGAGTCTCCGGCTTCTTAAATACCTCTTCCAGGTATATTTCTGTTACGTCCGCCTTAATCTCTTCAATGCCGGCGTGGCTAATTTTTCCAGTTTCCGCAGTCTTGAGATCAAATAGGCTGGAGGAAACAGCAGGTGCGAGTGAAATCTTTTCCTTGGGTGGCTCCGTTGAAGTCGGAACCCGGAGATTT
This sequence comes from Rhizophora mangle, assembly GCA_037832345.1. Taxonomy (NCBI): domain Eukaryota; kingdom Viridiplantae; phylum Streptophyta; class Magnoliopsida; order Malpighiales; family Rhizophoraceae; genus Rhizophora; species Rhizophora mangle. The sequence goes on along the minus strand of JBAPLJ010001937.1, from coordinate 171,512 downwards.
GTTTCGTCTGGTAAGTTTTCAGTTTCTGAAGCAAAATTGCATTCTCATTATTAGTTGTAATCTTTCCTGAGTCGCAGAATATATACAGGATAGAACGATACACACAAGAGAATTGAATTGTGCAGCCACATTCTTCATAAATGGATTTAGATGCACAGAATTCATCTCTATGAGACCAAAAAAAAAAAAAAAAAATAATCTTTGTAGATAGAATTTAGATGCACAGCATTCATCCATCGATTCAATGCCTTAAAAGTTATATCTGAATTTATTCCAATGTAAACCCGCAAGCGTCAAGCCGGATTACCGGGATGAGGAGGGGTCGGTCAAATAAGTTGGAAAGATGACAAAAGGTGGTGTCTATACTTTACTTTTGGGAAAAATAAAAAAAGAAAGAGAATCATTTCGCAAGAAAAGAAAGGTGTAGAGACAATCAAGTTGCATGTGGTTAGGCCCATTTAGTTAAAACAACCCACCCCCAACCAGTGTTTAAAGTTAAGAACAGAAACTAGATCTAGCAGCAACATCAGTCCCATGGATCATTTACATCACAGGACGACCCACCACGACCTCCCCGTCCTCCACCCCAAAATTCGGCCCACATATGTGTGAATAGCAATAGGGTTTCCCAAGATCTCTTAGCCCTACCACACTGCTCCATTTTTTGTTCTTTTATTTTCATTTGTTGCGTTTGTGTGTTGCAGGACAATCAGTCCGTCCTGGGCCGTGAGGGAGAAAGGAAGATCTTAGCCCGCCTGGGCCTGACAACCGCAGCAAGGTTTTTCCGCCTTAACAGAGATTGCTTCCTTACTTGTTTTTAAACTCGCACACACGCATTCACTCCAGCTAGCCCGGCATGCAAAGTAGAATATAAATAAATAAATAAATAAATAGAGATGCTTTTAGTTACCTCTGTTACTCTTATTCTTGTCGAAACAAATCTCACTTTCCAGCTTCCCAATGCAATCTTTGCTGAAAGGCTCGGCGCCTACATTGGAAGTATCCGTGGATTTTCCATCAAAATATTGCGTAGCGTTGGTGGTGGTGGTTGTGGTTATGTGGCCGTGTTGGCGGGACCTCCTTCCTCGCAGAGGCCCTTCGTCCTGATCCTCCAATTCCTCTTCTTCAAATGGCTGCTTCACTTTTTCCATGCTGCCCCGACTAGATAAGATTTACCCAGGAGGGCTGACTATTTGTCCTACGTGTTGTCTGTGTCTCTGTTGAGCTCTCCCCAAACCACCGCTTTTGGCCACACTTATAAAACTACCACTAAAGCGAGATAACATTACGGTAGCCCTTCAATTAAAATGCACATATAAGGAAGCGCTGCTCTCTTGGTCTTGGAGAGGATGCATTAAATATGGAATCGGCCCCAGTTGAATTGCTCTTTCCTCTCCTGGCACGGACTTACACCTTCCAACAAAACCAAATGTTGTAGTTTGGATTCCTTGATCAAAATGTGATGGACCATATCTTTGTAACAGCCCGTGAGCCCGATATAGTGTGACGAGACCAGTTATGCTACGAACATCAAAAAGTCATGCCTAAATTGTGCCACCCAAACCTAACCTAACTTGTTGAGCAATTAAATATGCCTTGTGAGGAAGCAATTTAATTGTCCCTTCTTTTCCGATTATGGTTGTTGAGGCTCTGACATGTTCAGTTGTGTGCAGGCCGCTCTGTCCTTGCTATGTACGAACCTGTCTCATAGCTGAAAATCCCCCATCTGCATTTACTGATCATGTCCGTTGCATTTTGAGTCTTAAAAAAAAATAATGGACCAAAAAACTAACCATAAAAAAAAAAAAAAAAGCACAGTAAAGAATAAATTTATAGCAAAAAAAAAATATAGATATATATATGGTCTTATCATAATAATATTAACCAACTCTAATTGAGGAAAAGACTTGGAATTTGGATGGGGGGGTGTCCGTTTACTCCAATTTTAATACACATCGATCCACGATTTAAAACTAGGAGTAGTCTGCGAATTGCAGTCAATGCACGTGGCAAGTTACGCACGGCCGTGTAGCCAATGGGCATGGCAAATGGCGTTTTAATTATCCAAAACAATGATCGAAACTAGGATTTTCCTTCTTGTCTGCTTGGCTTGATGCTACTAACAGTGGAAAATATTATTAGGGATATATTATTATTATTATTATTATGACGTTAATAAAATAGATAACTACAATTGCCTTGCTTTATTTCGTGCGTTCTCCTGTTCGAAATTTTAGCTTCATCTCGTATTTCTATTGACCAAACCCTCTTCCCCTTCACGCTCTTGTTTTGGAGGGACAGGCCGGCCGGCTCGTTTCCGGCTTCCCGGCTGCTAGCTTGGCCGACCGTCTCCGCTAGGGAGGGGAAGGGAGTTTTGGGGAGGATGGCTTTTCGTACAAGGAGAAGTTTATAGCGAGTTGGGATTAGCAAGACTGCTACCGTGGAGGTTGGTAGCCGGCGAGATTTTTGGCTGGTCTCTGTTTGTTTTGTTGTGGTCATTACTCGTGTGCTGCTTCTCAGAAGCAAAATTCCATTAGTCTTGTTATGGCAGAGCGTGCCCCAAGGGCATAATTGACACTCGTGAACTGCAAACAACCAACTTGGACTACAGAAGGGAATGCCCCAGCATGACAATTTAGTTCATTCCCTCACCAGCCCAGAATTCATTGAAGATGCTGTAGCAGCCTCAAGGAACGAACGGATCTGAGAGTGTGGCCAATAACGGAGAACCGTCGGAGCTTTCTTGCATTTATTGAGATTGTCTGGCGATGGGCTTGAAACAATAATCCATGGCCAAACTGGAGAAAGAAGCCTACAACATGAACTATGTTGAAATTTAAAAGAAGATAGTTTAAGCAAGGTATCCAATTGTCCGCTCCTTAGGATAAAATATGTCATCTTTAATTTATAATAAAAATTTACTTTTTTTATAAAATAAAATATATTTATTATACATTATATTAATAAAATTAAATATTTAAAAAATTATTTTATTTTTAAAATTATTTATAATAATTTTTAATAATATTATAAATAAAAATATCTTTAAATAATAATAATAATAATAATAAATAAATAAATAAATAATATATTTAATAATTTAAACAAATAATAAATTTTTTTAATAAATATTAAGATAATTATTTGTTAATATACACATTTATTTTAACAATTAAAAATATAATTTTTTTTTTTTTTTATTATTTATTATATAATAATATATAAAATAATTAAATAATAATTAACTTATAATATCTATTTAATATAACAATTATAATTATAATTTAAAATTATTATATATTATTTTTAATTATTTAATAAATATAATAAATAATTATTTAAAAAAAAATAACATATCTCACAAATCTCAAAAAATTTATTCTTTTCTTTTTTTTTTATTTTGAAAACTTTAATAATCTTACAATTTTTTCAAAAATCAAAAAATATAAAAAATTCTCAATAATTCTATATTTATGTATATAAATAAATGTGTATTATTATATATTAAACTTTTAAATAGTAAAAAGTAAATTATAATAAATCTAAATAATGTGGTAAACAAATTTTAAATTAATTATTTTTATTAATATATTATAAAAATTATACTTTTTTTTTTTATAATTGATACATTAAAAAAATCATTATATTTATATTTTTTTTTATAAATATTTTAAAGTCAAGTAATTTAATTTAATTTAATAATTTAAACATTCTACATTTATTTAAACAAATTGAGGCTCTTACTATAACATTCATTTTCTCAATTTTATTATGAGAATTAACCACTATATAACAATATGAAGGAAATAAAAATTAATTATAATATTTCAGTGACACTAATGATGTATTTAGACCTACTGAACTCAAAACTTATGGACTTTAGGTGATTTGTATTTATGGACTTTAGGCCTAACTCTCTTTATGTTTTATTTAACTTACCTTTTATTAATCATTTTGTTAAATGATCAATTATGTTTTGACTTAATCTTACAAAATCAATTATGATCACTTTATTCGTGATTAAGTTTCTTACATAGTTGTATTTAAGTCCAATGTAACTAGACTTACCATTGTATACTTGACTATATGTTCTTATTAGAGTTATAACACTATCACAATGCATATAAAGGGGTATATTGGCTATTGTCACAAAGGAATCTTATAAAGTAAATTCCTTAAATAAAGAATAATAAAAGAATACTCAAATGTCAGTAGAATCACTAATAAAGAGAATCATATTTCTACTAGTTGATGAATTTTATCCTTAGTAGGTATAATTCCTTGGGATTCTAATAAATAAACTTACATAGTAGATTCCACTGTAACTGTAAAATTTGTAATATTAGCAAATAAAAAAGTAAAATAATTAAGGAATTTGTTTTATAAGATTTCTTTATGACCAAAATAAGTAACTCTCATTTATATACATTGTGCTAATGTTGCAACTCAAATAAGAATATATAGTTAAATATATAATGGTAAGTTCAGACAAATTAAAATTAAACCCAACTATGTGAAAGACTCGATATCCTTTCTTTTAGATATAAAGAATTGAAATCCTTTCTTATGGGTAGCCAAACAACAATTTTATGGCAACTAACAAGTAAAAAATAAACAATTCTTTATGTCATCGACTACATTTTTCCTTAAGGAACTATTATCTTTGTTATTGTCCACTAAATGCTAGTAAAAGATCATCTATTTTTTAGCCATAAGCAATCACCATCATGTCTCTACGAGTTTTACACCTATTACCACAAAGGGACATTGGCATGACTTGCCATGCACATCCTTAACATTCTTGCATTATTCTTTTTTGTATAAATATTTGAAGAGTCATGCCTAAGGGATGTCAGTGCAAGCATGACTTTTCATGCATCCTTTAGTACCTATCATGCGTGCAAATATCTTACATATGCCCTTATTATAAGAGTCATGCAAAGACAACCATGTGATATAGAAATTAAACGTCATGCAAAGTCACAAAAATAATTGACAACAAAATCATATGTTAGGTAGTTTCATGGCAGTCTTACTTTTTGTATTCTCTTATGTTAGGATATTAACACAATGCAATGACATTCCAAATCATAAACAAAAAGAAACTTAGAACATACAAAAACATGTCTCATGCAAATAAATATAGTTTGGAATTAAGTCTTAGAACATATATCCACCTTTAATGAATAAATATGAATTCTTGAATCATACTTGGATATCACATGAATTTTTTTATGCATAAAGGATATCATTGATATTAAATGTTCATGTTATCACATAAGGAGAAACACATATTTTAATCATGTGAAAACTTAATCCTTTCATAATGTTAGAAGCTAATCTTTTATCATTTCGATCATGAAACAAAATTTTCCTTAAGATTATTAGTGCAAACTTTTTTGATTATATTAAAATTTGAAAGATAATAATTTCAAATTATATATACAATATCATTCTCTTTAAAACAAAATTTACTATTACTAATTTGTAATATAGATTTATATTAATTTTTTTATAAGACAAAATAAAATATATTCAATTATGAGTTATATTATTAAAATTAAATTTTTAAAAAGTAATTATTTTTTTAAAATTATTTTGTAAACTATTTATAATATTTTTATAATAATATTATGAATAAAAAAATTTTTAATATAATAATAAAAATAAAAAAATTAAGAGAAAAAAAAAATTTTTTTGATATCTTGATCAAATGATAGACCCTTATTATTTATAATATAATGATCATTTATAAATGAACACCTTTAGTTTAATGATAAATATCCCAATCATTTATTAAATAATCATGAGTTTAAATGTTACATCTTTTAGTTACAACACATGCCTTCTTGATTCAAATCACAAGAAACACAACTTTCGGTTAAAAATCCAGGGTAAGAAATCCAACTGACATTTTTCTTTGCACCCGCTCATCGATGTTTTGCAGGCATATGTTCACTTTATTTGAAAATGCACAAATTCACAAGAAATTCACCATTGCAGTCCAGCCCACTAAACCCAACTAGCCACGAAGCAACCCTCCATTCTGCCTTCTTGGTAATACCTGAGCTCACAAGCAAATTTTTTTTTTTTTTCTTTCCCTCATGGTCATGGCCAAGAAACTTAATACAGCAGCACAAACTGTAAAAACTATCGGCTATGCAGCACAATTGAACAGCATCATAGCCATTCACACAAGCCAGTTATTATTGTTTTTCCTTTATAACGAATCTCCCAATGCAGACGCTAACCGCATTACACCCAAATCAAGTAACCAAGAAGAAATACTCCTTTGGCGCTATGAAGGGAAGATTGACTTGAAACAAACGGCTCGAATCAGAGTATGGGACTGGGATCGAGTCAACATGCAGAGAAGCAACCAAGGCAGGGCTCGTTTTGTTTTTCTTCGTCACTTTTGCGTATCTCTCAGGCAATGGGCTTGAGGGGTTGGACCATTTGGTCTAGGGAGCCATGGACCTGGTGGTTCGGGTAGTGGATCTGGTGGTTTTGGGGGCCCTACTTCTGAAGGTTGGTGTGATAGGCCTGGCCTAGATTTGGGCTTTTTCTTGTTGGCTGGGGTGACGAAATCAGGAATATCCAGGGCCTGGACTGAATAATCACGCCCAAAATAATGCTGGGTGTGGGCCAGGGGGTGCTCCATCACCTGGCATGTTTTTTTGGTACAATTTAACCCAATGATGTCCATCTATCAGGCAAAGCCATGCCGCTTATATCGTTGCGTTCACCTCCACCCCGTCTCCCTCTTTTTTTTTTCTCTCTTAGCCAAAAATTAAGCGGGTGAGAAACTCTTAGGTTGTAAGTTGTACCAGCCAGCCTCATGGTGAACTGACCACCGCGCTCATAAGATAGCAAATAATGTCCTCGCGTGCAATGCCCCAGATCCCAAAAGAGAAAAAGAAAAAAAATACAAAAAACGAAAAAGACCGCCTCTGCAACCCAGTTTTACCTTTGTCTTGTCCGACATCCAACAAAGGGATTCAGATTTTCTTGATCATGAATCAAAATTCACCTTAGCCATAAGCCATACATTGACATGGTCCCTACCTAGAAAACCACCAAGGCAAACAAATTGTAGCACTGAGCAATCGATAAATTTTTTATGGTATTCCCGTACCAAAAGTACGGGCAAGTTCGATTAAACCTCAGTACTGCAGACATCTACTTGGTATGCAGCTCACTGACAACGACGCGAGCAAGTTCGGTTACTAATCCCTGCAATCATCATCCATCAAATCTAATATTGCTCAGATAATCACTAATTGCGTCAGACAATCAGCTGAGAACTGTGCATTTAGGTCAAAAGTCCATTTTTAAAACTTGGAAAAATGAGAATTGACCAACATGCCATAGCAATTGTTCTGTCTCCATCATTCTGTTTCCAGGCTTCTTTTACATATTGCTCATTGAAGCCCTGTTACTTTCTTCTCTTTTTGCCAATCATGAAGTCCAACAATGTGAAATAAAGCAATTAAGAAGAGTTACATGAATAGTAGCATCACACTCAGCTGGTTGCTGGAAGAAACACCCTAATAAGTTCTTTAACAGTGACCCTTTTCCTACAAGTTGGGCATTTAGCCTGTGCCGCTATCGCAGTCTTAATGCAAGCCTTACAGAATATGTGTCCACATCTTGTTGATGTCTCCTCGACAAGTGGACCCATGCATATTGAACAATTGAAAGTTGGCTCCTTTGGAGGAGGTGGCGGTGGTAATGGTGTTTGCAGTGGCAATACATTCTGTCTCTGCCAGTCAAATACAACAATGAGCTTCAAACCTTCAAACTTTGATCACTGCAACAAGGACAAATAGTATGGTGCCCTTGCAAACACGAACACAAAATGCATATAAAGAAGAATTGGGATGTCCAAGCAGGTCTTTGTTAAAAAAAAAAAGTCTTTGAACACCAATGAACCACAGGTCATTTATATTAGACTGTTGGATAGGTATAGTATGTATCATTGATGATAACTGCAAATGTAAAAGCTTGCATGCACAAAATTATAGAACAGAACAGAACAGCAGCTGGAAGGGCAAAATCAAAAGGCACACAATGCATTGAGGATTGAAAAATTTACCATAGAGCTGCTACTGCTTTCCAAATTGACATAGAGATCACAGTTGAAAATTGTTTGATTTGATTGGACCCGTCGGCACTTGTTACGGTTTCTGTAACTCAACCTACTTGTTCGTCCTGTTCAGATAAATGAAAAAGGTTGTCAACAATGTAGATACTTAAGAGGAAAACACAGTGCATTATTTATTCCCACCAAAAATGATAATTCTGACGACAAAAGATAAGATAGAAATGCATAGCTGTAACTGGTAATCATTCTTATTGCAGATGAACCTGGTGCAACAGCAAAGGGAGCCACCTAACTGCTATCTAAGACACTGAAAATATAAAGACATATGGCAACAAATACAACGGGTATAGAGAAATTTGCAATATTAATACCTGTATCAACATCGACCACCAAATTCGTTCCACGAGCTCTTTGAGCATTGTCCTTGGCCTGAAATGAAATTCAACAACACAAAGATAATTAAGGTCCAGATGAACAGCAAATAGATGACTAAAGAAAAGCTGTCCAACATGCAAGAAGTTTCCAGAAAGTCTGGGGATGATCATATATCATACACAGCCATCCCCTAGCATTTGGCGAGGAGGTTATTTCAAAACTTTAATTTGTGACCTTCCAATCACAATAAAGTAACCTTCTCATTGCACCAAGGATGGTTGCAGCTAAGAGATTACTAAGAGTGGAAAAAAGGGAAAGAGAAAGTATACCATAGCAAAGGCCCTCGGAGATGATTCAATAACATCATCATCAACAGTCTCAACATCAATGGTAGTGGGTGTTACAGAAGGTGCTCTTCCTTCAACTGCCCGAGATACAGCCTGAGTTGAGCTCCCACCATCTTCCCTGCTTTCGCTCGGAGGCACATTCAAATCTGGCAATGTCTTCCTCCGTCGGCACCCTCTCAACCCACGGGTCTGTGCGCTCATTATATATCTTTGATGTTCCCCTCAAAACTTTGCAGCCTTCAACAAGAAATGACTTTTTTCTTTTAAGTTTCTAATTCCAACACGAAACATAACACAGAAGAACAGAAGCAGTCAAAACACCAAGATTTGAAATGTCTATGACATGATTCTAAACTCATAGATTGCTCAATGCCTTTAAGAATAGAAAGAGCAATCTGTTGCGGGCTTGACTCTCCAAGCAGAGTCCCAATATCGAGCAGCCAAGCACAAATTCTGCCATCTCATGAAAGATGACGCCAATTTTTTTGTTTAAGGCGAAAATTTAAAGAAAAGGGGGAGGGGGAAGGGAAGACTAATAATTTGGAATTAAGGTGGATTTTTGTTTTAAAAAATAAAAACTAAAAAGAAACCACTTCCCGTCACCAGAACAACTGTGAGGTTAAAACACGCTAAAAATTCAAACCTGGATGTAAAAATAGTGTGTAATAAAATAAACATAGTTATAAAATATATATATATATATATATATTTTTTTTTTTTTTTTTTTTTAGAAAAAAAAAACACAAACAAACAACAGAGTTAGACAGTTGTTTTTTTTTTTTTTTAAATTTTTTTTGGAGTTGAAATGTTCAACGTTAAAAATCAAGAAGAAATAGTGTCATAACATGATAAGAATAAACGGGTAATTTATCAGACAGACTACTACTACTACTACTACTACTACTACGATAAGAGTTCAAAATTAGAGGAATAATAATCTCATCCACCAATGAACTCTCTCTCCCTCCCGACATCCTCAAAAATTAAAACACAACGGAGACCCAAAAAATTATAAAAAAAAAAAAAAAAGAGAGAGAGAGAGAGAGAAACTAATAATTATACAATGGGAAGCAAAATGAAGGCACGCCGCCGATCATCGTCCATAAGGCAAATCATAACAATTTGGGAAGTATAGAGAAAGAGATAGAGAAGTGTTACCTCTCTAATAATCCGAGAGACCTCACGATGGATATCAATTTGGCTACTATAAATAATTAAAGAGGGAGAGAGGGAGAGAGAGAGAGAGAGAGAGAGAGAGAGAGAGACAATCTCTCGTTTCCTCAACTGCAATTCAATTTATAGGGTTTTCGCGTGAAAGAGGGAAGAAAGAGCTTGTTCGTGTCTCAGAAATGTATGTGAAAGGTCGCAAAAGCCCTACTTAATTTTTGGCGTGCGGTTTGGTTGGGCGTGTCTGTCACGAGCGCGTCGGTGAGGACTGAACCTCGTCCAGGTGGCATTGTTCGTCACCTAGTACGTCACACTCGGGAGGGTTTTTATTTTTTATTGTTGCTCCAGTAATAGTCTGGCTTCCAATAATATTCTGGAATTGCAATTAGGCCATCAAAAAGAATTACGTCAGTTTTAAAATGTATAATTCAGTTCAGTACTACAAATATATACATTTCAATATTCAAATAAATTATAACTGTTCACATATTGATGGTAAGGGCAACCAAATTGCCATCAATGATTCAAGGTAGCCTCCAATCAAGGCTTCTTTAGAGCATAAATACTTATGAGCAGGTCACAGTTAGCAGGATTTTATGCGTTTTCTCGTTTTGAACATCATCAGATGTTCATCGTCGTAATAATGATTACAGCAACCTGTCAAAATACTAACAGGAATCATAGAAGAAGAAGAAGAAGAAGAAGAAGAAGCACACAAAGTAGAATCATATGTCTAGGAATTGCCCGCTGCACCTTGATTGCTTGTTGCTTTCCCCCTCTCAGCTTGTCAAGATTGTTCAAGGGCAGCGCATCAGAAGCCACCCCCAAACTGCTTTGAATCAAAGCACAAGATCCATCAGATTCACAACTTATCAAGACTCGAGCAATGCAGTTACCCCATATGCCACATCTGCTGCAGACACCTAAGATCTATGCCCCTGGGCTCAGGAAACTCGAATGGTAGATGAAGTCAATTAATTAAGCAATGTTCGGGTAGAAATCTTTCAAAATCATCTTTAATCTTGCGCTTCACTTCAAGATTTGTGTGCTGAAACTTCTGTTGGCAATCCACAAGTGCAAATCCCATTCTTGCAAGAAAAAGCTTAAGCTTCTTCACTTCATTGTCACTCCAGGTCTTCAGTATTGTAAGACGAACACAGCATGGAATCAAACAAATTCCACTCCCCTAGCAACATCAGCCTCGGTTCGTCTTTATAGACATTCCTTGACGAATCAGGCGCAGGAATTGTGGTTCGGTCTTTAAAACTGCCACCATAGTAACGGCCTCCTCATTCCCAGACTGTTAAGATGCTGCTCTAGCTCCATTTCTTCAGCTTGGTGCCTCTCGTCTCATCTGGCTAATCTCTCGGTAGACAAGCTGATCCGTCGGTGAAACACAAGCCAACCACGGCAACCGGGTCGTGTTTTTCCCCAAAGAACAGGACAAATCGTTTCCACGGAAAGGAGACACATAATAAAACTCAGTCTTCATATTTCCTGAAAAGCCGAACTCGATCATTTTTCCTCTCTTTGGAAACTTTCCTGCGCTTCCTTGGTCCACCTTCTCCATCCTCCTCTTCTTCTCCGTTACTTTCACCGCCTTCCTCCCCTTCACTTTCACGATCAGCTTCATCGTCACAATTCAACTAACTAGCATTGGACAGAGCAGAAACATCAAAATCATGCGCCAAATCAGCCTGATTCTCATCATCACATATGTTGTGTGAAGCACAATAACATCCTGATTTTTCTGGGTCAAGTTATGCAAACAGGTAGTACGATTAATGACTATCAACAAGACAGGCGAGCCCCAGGCCAGGGCCCAACTGGAGCAATCGTCCAAGGTCACGGAGGCAGCCCCCAATGAATGAAGAGGGCTGATTGAAATTTTGGCTTATTTTGAGGAATCGGAGGGGAGGGTACTGCATATTTGTGGATCAATCGGAAGATGGCAGCAAGGATAAGGGACAGAATCAGAGTCACAAGGACAGCTGAGTGAGTGAGGTGAGATAATTTTGAGGGAAATCAATGTAAACATAGGAAAGGAGTGGAGAGAGTCAGTGAGGAGGCTGGGTGGACTGGAGGACGGCAGGCCGGCAGTAACGTGATATATACAGCAGCAAGCCAAGGGTCTGGCTTATAATTCTCTGGATGGTTGGTCAGTATTTTTTTTCGGTTGTTTAATCTGCGAATTTTCGAAATTTTCTTCCGACCGCCAAATTTTGGTGCTCCCGCTCATCTGTGGCGTGCTGGACCTGGTCCAGGGCCGGGGCGCAAGATTCCACGTGATCGCGCCCTCACTCAGAGAACTTAGAATCTCTGCTGTTAGTATTACTAACCGTTCTGGAAAAAGAGGATGAAATTTCAAAGCACCAATGATACTCCAAAATACCGTATTTTGTTTACCGTTAAGGTTAAGGGCCCAGTTTAGATTAGTAGTTGGTTAAGACATAATATATTAGAATATGTAATTAGTGTTCGACAAAATTAATGAGAAGTTAAAAAATTTTAAAAAAAACCATCATATGTTCACAAACAAATCTTACAAACACAAGTATTATTAATAAATGAGATTTGAAATTCTAGCGATGTACCCTGTAATTACATTCAAAATGCCACGATGTGATTGGTAAAACAGGTATTTATGTGATTTTATTTGTAAGATTTACAAACAAACACGTATGATGTATGTACTTGCTGTCATCAGTCTTCTAAGTAAACCTGTCCATTCCCATGAAGGATGCCATCTTCTAATGGTATTAAAGTTTAAGAACAGCTATTGTTTTTACCAATCAGATTGGTATCCAGCGACGAAAAGAAGGAAAAGTGAGGGACATGGTAAAACGGCTTGGATCACTCCAACATCATTTAGCAGTAACTTTTAGCTTCCCTTTCCTAGAAAAATATCCATTAAGTTCAAGGACCTGGACTAAATGAGTATTAACATCTAAATTTTCAAGTAGACTTTGCCAAACTTCACTGTGATATAATGTTAATGAATGGCACAACAGCAAGTCTGCACAGTAGCAAACAATGTAGTAAGGGCATCATTTTTTCCAACATATAACTCTGGTGTAATTAAGTTGATGTGCAAACATACATGGAATTACATTACACAGCACGACTTTAAAGCCGTGGAAGATAATATCTAAAGCTTGAACAAATGAATCTCCATTCTTTACTCTTCAGATACATGTAATTCTCAGAACCTAAGATTGGATGCTTAAAAGAAACCATCTATATTTGAACTTAATCAGACGCATAAAACAAGGAGACAATACTGCCAAAATAAACAACTACGCTTACTGGGTTGCTGTCACGAAAGCCAGACAAATGCAGATTGAGAGAATGAATGCACCTTAAAGAAGTTACCCTGCAAACCGAATTGAGAGAGCCTTCGTAGGAATTTACAAGTTCAACACACCTTATAATCATTGACAAATTCAAAAGCCTCATTTTCTGCTCCATGGAAAGCAACAACTCTGGAACAAACACCAAGAAATGAAAAGCAAAATCAGATATCACAACCACAAAGCAAGGGAGCGCCTGTGGACTGGATTGATAGACAATAACAGCCTACCTTAGTGCTGTCACTAGGGGGCTGCTTGCGAACATGAGCATAAGGGGACTCAGTAGGCGCTCCAGGCACCATCCCTGCTTGCCTTTCCTCTCGCACTTTGTTGAAAATGTGAGTGTAACCATCAGCTGATGCAGGATTATTCTCATCCCAATCACCAAACTTTGGTACTGCAGCACCCTTGTCCGGCTGTCACAACAGAAGCAGTGAAAGTTAGTAAAATCCGCAGACATTGTTTTAAGAGACCTGGAGATTGGGAAGGGGGGGGGGGAAGGGAAGGGACTAGAGACAGGATGAGCAAAAAAATAAAAATAAAAAAAAACATGAAAATACTTCATCAAGACCTTTGTTCCCTGTCAAAATAATTTCTCAATATCCAGATCACATATGTCTAGCTTCAAAGAGCAAGCTTGTAATGTCCACGAGGACACAATCAGATTGTCAATGTGTAAGCTAAACTTAAAAGATGTTGCATGCAAGTACTTTCCCTGGAGGAGAAAACATAGCCAGATGCCAAAAGAAGGGAATGGGGGGATTAAGATGCCATTAAAAGCTAAGTAGCGGGTCAATAAATTCAATATCAAACATATGGATAATGGCAAAACTACAAGGAGAAGGGAGAAGGCTTACGCTTTCATCGCCTCTTGGCCTCAGTCGAGATCTTCCAGGAGTAGCATGGCCACTTTCATATGAGCCTTTTCCTTCCCAGGGAGGAGATGGAGCCCCACTGCTCTTACCAGAGATCCTAGCACGATAATGTAATGGTGATCGATCAAAGCTGTTTTCGGAACTGCCACTGTGTCTTGCAGGTCGCTTTTGGGATTCACCAGAACCCACTCCACGCCCTCCATAACGTTGGGCTGCCAACTCATCGCCCGCTCTGCCATTCATATTCTCTTGGCGTGCTGGAGAGTTAGCAAACTGTTTGAGGTCACTGTCTTCCCTGCTCCTGTGGCGTTGATGTGTTTGTCTGACAGCTTCAGACCCACTTGGTCCCTCTGGCTCAGAGACAATGTAAGGGTTCTGTAAGGGATCATTTGGATTTATAGTCTTTCCTCGACCCCGACCCTTGCGAGCATTCTCAAAATAGGCGGTGTATAGAACATTCTCTTCACTTTCCCAATTACCAAACTTTGGCACGGGTGAACGTTGCTGCCACATTGAAAAACAGAATGTTAAATCTGCCAGAACGTGGCCTATAGACGCCACAAATTCTTCATGTCTGAAAAGATACCAGTCCATCTATCAACTTAGCATTCTTGAAGTATCAATGAATCTAATTCTTATCCTTTTCGATAAGATCAGGGTTTATATTATTGAACCATAGTTTGCAGATATAAACCAGGATCCCAAGGCCAAAAGTTCGAAGTTACTGACGCAATAACTGACGCTTTTTTTACACACATGCACACATGAATTTATATATGAGCCAATAAACGACTTGTTTAATCCCATGTCATCCCGCAAAATTTGGTTCTCGTAACGGACAGTACAAATTCCTAACTGCCGATTTTGTTTTTGCAAAGGCGTGACAAGGATCCGTCCACTCCTTTTAAATCTTTCATTGTCACGCGTATTCCCAAAAATTCAGTTCCCACACGGACCCAAGCCATACTCTCGAACACAGAAGGGAAATAATAAATCTAGGCAATCTAAACAACCCAGTCCAAGCAAGCATCAGTTCATAATTAACAGTTGACAGAGATAACTCAGCATTGACAGTCAAAATAAGACAATCCAAACACAAAGTACAAAGCCTGCAAACTTTCATTCTTTCGTCCTAAAAAAGAAGAAGAAGCCTCTTCGGCGATTATAGAGAAAAGAGGGAAAAGGGAACCCAAAAAAAAAAGCAAAACTTACTGCCATTTTTCTCTTCCGCCAAATTTGTAGCCGAAACTCAGAAACCGCAGAGATCAATCCTTCCCCAAAATTCAACAAGCCAGCCCTGAAAGATCCAACAACCGAAAAACCAAAGAAAAAAAAAAAAAAAAAAAGAAAAGAAAAGGTCCCTCCCGAGAAACCCTTTAGAGAGCCAGAGAGAAAGAGAGAGGGACTTGTAACCGCATGGAAAAGAAAGAGATGGACTTTACTAATGAAAGTAAGATAGAGAAAGCGTGTTCACGGTGAGAGGGAGAGATTGACAGAAGGAGGTGGGAGCGGGGGAAGGGGGAGGGGGTTACAACCATTGACCGAAGCCGTTTTGACCTCTCTCTCGATCTCTTGCCGCTTGTATTACTTCTATTTCTTTGTCGCTCGCTGAAAAAATCAACTTCGGTTCCCGTCTTAGCTTCAAAACAGTGTCGGTGTGTTTCGGCACATATATACGGCTTCTTCCTCCCGTTATGTTTCGCAGTCGGCCTTCCAGCAGGTCAATGCGATGCGATGCGATGCAATGCGCTTGGTAGTAAGTTGAAGTTCTCGGAGTATGATATTTTGGTTGTGCGTTGGGGATTAACCGTGGGAATTAACGGCGTGACTGTTTCTGTTAGTGGCGGCCGCCTACCGCAACCAACCTTAAATAATTGTCAAGTCTGTCAGCAATGAATAGTGGACTCGTTCTTTGTCTGCTTCTGCAACAAACATTTATTATTTTTCAATCGCCTTTATGCTTATTATTATTATTTTGGTCCCCCGTTTCACTCTTTTAATGAAATTATAGGTATTTTGTTTTTTCTAGTTAAAATTTGTCCCCTTCGTTTACTCCGTGGCTTCTTACCGTTAACATCAGCATTTTAGAGCTGATGTGGCATTTTGGTATTTGTTTTTTTTTGTTAAAAAATAAAATAATAATAATAATAATAATAAATAAATCAATTTGAGTTAGAAAAAAGAAAAAAAAAAAAAAAAAAAAAAACTCAAACAGAAATCTCGATCGATTGTGGCTGACAAAACTAAAACTAAACCTAAAAGAAAGGAGAAAAAAAAAAAAAAAAGGATTAATAGGAGCACTCTGGAGATGGACTCTCACGCTGTAAGGCAGAAGAAAGGTACCCTAAACGTTTAATGTGGACTTTTATTCTCATAAAAAGGTTTGGGCAGATTGTGTAATCCGGTGGCTTGGGTTCGGTCTATTACGGATTGCTAACGTTTCGAACTGGTCAATTGGGTTTAAAACTGGCCTCGTTTTCCAATCCAAAAAAATGGACCTGCTTTTTATTATTATTATTATTATTATTATTAAATTGATAAATCAATTACACATACCCTCAATTTGCAAAAATACACAGTACGGCTGCTACTGGTTGATGTGATCTGCTGCCTCAAATGTATGCACCATCTGTAGGTTTAGTAGAAGCTGAGGCTTATTTTTGCGTAACTTCTGTTCTTTTTTTTTTTTTTCCACGACCATTTTCCTTGTTAGGAAATAATTGAAGGTAGGGGAATGACCGAATGAGTGTTCTGAATATATAGTTACCCCTACTCAACCAATAAGAGACTGACTAACTAACTAATGGTATATTATTATTATTATTATTATTATTATAAGGTAAGAAAAAATCAAAGATGAAAAACAATAGGGCGCGGGAGGCTCTACAAGTACAGTACTCGGCAATTATGCCACGAACTGCCTTAGATAAGAAGCAAAAGTGAAAAGGACCCGCGCGCTGGTGACATTGAGTTGGTAGTTTAGGTAAAGTCACAGAGACAAAAGTCGCAATTGCTTTGTTGGACCCTAAACTAGGGAGACGTGCGGGCTATCGGGAAAGTCTTTTGACAAACACGTCAGTTCTCGGGCACAGGCACACTGGGGACGGTCAAGGCAACAGGTCTTCACATTCACAGTCGAAATCTTTTCGCATTGGATTGGATTGTACATTGCAGGGCTTCCAGTTTGTCTTGCAACAAAATTACAGTAACAAGGATGCTAAAAAGCAAAGCTAAAGCGAAAATACCCTCTCTCTCTCCCTCTCTCTCTCCCTCTCTCTCTCTCTCCTTGTGAGCCCAAGAGGTCAATAATTATACTCATTGCCCATAACCAAACATCCACCCTACCAGCAGGCATTGCTAAGCATATGTGATTTTCAGCTTCTTCTAGTCCTCGTAGCTTTCTTTCCTCCATTCCTGCTAATTTTGACTCCATTACCCATTTGGGCTTATTTCTGTCTTTATTAATCCTTAACCTTCTTTTGGCCTGCCAAAAAGCAAACGCCCATTTTGAAACATCACCCACCTCTAATCCCCAAAACAGGCAAAGCACTCCATAAGTCTTTATTTCCGTGTAGAGAAAAAAAAAAAAAAAAAACTCCCGGGAAAAGAACAGATGGGTTTCTTTGAAAAAGCTTGTATCTTTATACTTTGAGTGGTTTGCACTCTGCACAGATATTTTACGCCTACACGTCCTCATTTTCTTTTCTTTTCTCTTCTCTTCTCTTTGAAAATAAACGCTTATTTTACTAAGACGGGACCGTGCTGCACGGATTAAGTAAAATTTCGTTCATTTTTTTGTGTTTTTTTTTTAAGGGGGGGGGGGGGGAAGGCCATGTAGCAAAGATGACCCAGTAATTCTTGTTTTGTTCCAAAGGGTAAATGGGTTTTAGCCAAAGAGCTTCCCATTGATTTCCTCCTGAATATGGATCTGCAAGCTTAAAGTTACCTACTGACCACCCCACTGAAAAATTTGATAGGATTTATTGCTAGAAGGAAAGATGATTCAGTTGTTATTCGTGGTTCTCTTTGCTGAAGGGGCCGTTGCACTTCTACTGCTAGTGAAGATTGAGCCATTGAGAGAGCTGGTGATGAGGGGTTTGGATAACGTAAAGATGGGGAGGGGTCCAGCTACTGTAAAAACTGTTGCTGCTACCATGTCTGTGATTCTCCTATCAAGCCTTATGAGCATTGTTAAGATCCAAAACAAGGGTGCTAAGCTTGGTACCATGTCACCCATGGATCAGGTTCTTTGGAGAAGCCACTTGCTCGAGGCATCGCTCATGGGTAATGTCCGATTTGCTTCTCTGGTTGCTTTCCTTTTGTTTGCTTTACTGTTTGTTTCTTTATATTGGCGCTTCACTTTAGTTTTCTACTATGGTGCTAGATCATATATGTGAGATGGAAAACGTTGTTCTGCCATTTTCCAATCAATAAATTATGTAACTGTGGGATTAAAGGAAATTACATGTGTTTATTGGGAAATTTGATGGATGCTAAGTTTGTGCATTACTTAACGGTTGTGGCAGTCACAACTACTTTATCATACGAACTTCACTAGTGGCGAATTTTCTGTTTTGACGATTGAAAAATGCTGGCTTCGACTGAATGGGATTCTTGATCTCATTCTTTCGCATACGAGGGTAGATGGTTTAGTTTATTTATTGGAGAAGGAAACACCATTAGGTGGGAGATTGTGACGAAACATAGTTGTGTGGCCAGCCTGAAATATTTAAGGCTTTCTTGAAGTTTCTGAGTTGACAATTACAATGGAAAACATGAAATAAAATTACAGACAGCTTTCCGTAGCAATTGGACCTATGAATTTCCATGAACAGTCAATGACTTTTTTTTTATTGACATCCTGGAAGGGATAAAATGACTATTCAGAATTTAAAGGATGTATGCAGACCTTTGGAGTTATGCATTCCATCTATTTCAACTCAAATGCTTATGACCCTGGTATTTTCCACTATGGTGCTATTCGAGGATTTATTTTTGTTTTTCGTAAAAAATGTTCAGCAATAGATAGCCAATTAGGAAGAATGGCTATGACTAGGGTGACAACTCTAACTGGAAATAAAATTGCCCTGAGTTCTAGAAAATGCATATTGTTAGCATCAAGTATAGCTGAGGCAGAAATCTCATATCATAATGGATGTTTGCTCGTTCCTCTGTTACCATAGCATGATCAGCCCTGTATGCTTTATAGTTTTGCAATGTTGCTCTGGAAAGGAAACGAGCTGTTTGTAGGTCATATGGGAAGAAATATGCTGTGCATATTTGATGTGAGTGAATGCCAACATTTTTTCCTTCATTGGATGTGCCCATTACATATCTGCTTTCATAGTGTTTTTTTCCCATACATAACTGCTTTCATCTTGAACATCTTCAGGTATTTGGTTGAGACATAAGAAAAGTTTTGTAATCTTTGGCTAATACTAGTAGCAGTGCTTTTGTCTTGGTGCTTTGCGAAAATTATTGCTGAGACTGACCAATCATTTGGTGTCCTTCCCCTTTTTAACGGCTTGAACTTGACTGTGCAGGTTTCACCTTATTTCTGGGGTTCATAATTGATGGCGTGCACTGTTATCTGACCAAACTTATTACCCTGAGGAAGAATCTGGGATCTTCAACAGAGGAACTTGAAAGACTTCGGAAAGAGAAAATGCAGCTTAAAGAAAAGGAAGAGAAAGCATCTGACGCAGCCAGGCAGATGCAGGAACAAATTTTAAGTCTGTTGGAAAATGTGAAGAAGTTGAAGTCAGAATCTGAAGAGAAGGACAAGCAGATTGAAACAGCTGAAGCCCATGTTTATGCGCTTCAAAAACAGTCTGCAGACCTATTACTCGAATATGATCGTTTGTTGGAAGACAACCAGAATCTTCAGGCCCAAGCAGGGTATGGGAGTTAAGGAAATTTTGCAGGACCCATAAAAGTCAAAATTTTGGCAATTATTTCTCTTTGTTGGCAATATTGCTGAAAGTATCTCTGTTGCTTCGCACAACTGGCGATTGGTCGATACATCTCAAGTGGGGTAAATGGAGGCAGCTAGCTTATCAGAAGATGAAAACAACTTCTGTTTGCCCAGTGTTGAAAATTTTGCAGTTTCATTAATCTTGAACCACCTGTGGGTTTATTGTTGATAGGAATTTTCCACTTAAGTTTTTGGCAAACTGATAGAGAGAATCCTGTATACATTTTTATGTTGATGTTATTCCAATTTTTCAGTCGTCGGGACAGGTAAAAGATGAATGTAGGCACCGGATGTGTACTTTTTGACACTGTGCATCACTCTCTCTCTCTCTCTCTCTCTCTCTCTACTGCATCTGCGTAACACTCGAGAATAGTCCAAACATGAGAAGCGTGAGGAGCAATTTTAAAGTCCAGACGTGAGTGACAAGCCTTAAATGTGCACTCTCAACCAGAGCAGCAGCAGAAAACCAAAGACATTTCCTCTACTGAGTGGATCTGCCTATATTCAGAGTTTGACCAGACGTAGGGGTTGTTTTAGTAGAGGTAAATCCTTTACATGTTGATGGGCGATAGCTGCAAATGGTAACAGCAAAACATAGGTGGGAAGACCGCCTCGAACTTGAGCTGGTCCGTAACCTGCACAGTACAGAAAAGGTTAAACACAATTGGCCACAAAAGTGTAGTTGTCTTCTTTAACGCCAAAATTAAAAAAAAAAAAAAAAAAAAAAAAAAAAAAAAAAAAAAGAAAAAGGAAAATAAAAAAGAGAGAGAAAAGGACAAAAGAGAGACGTAGAGTTATTCTTCATGGAATCTTTATGCCTGGAAGTAGATCGATGAATGACATGACATTACTCAGAAAAGTGGCCAACAACTGGATGAACGTGATGACTCTATTTGGACGTGCTACCAAATCAGTAGGATTTAATAAAACAACATATACAAACGGGTCAAACATCTGAACATTGCATTTGGTGTCCGAGATGAGTTCCCATTGAGACATTGAGATATCCTCCCAAGAAGGGTTATTTTATGGAATGTAACATGCACAAGCCATCATTCCGTTTCAACTAATTGAGAAATAATTGTCTTCCCTGCCAAATCTCTTGATTGCCACCCCCCCCCCCCCCCGGAGGTTGGGGGGAAGTGGAAAATAGGCCAGAGAGAGAGAGAGAGAGAGAGAGAGAGAGAGAGAGGCATCCTCTACCCTAGATACGTTCGAAACCACAATTCACTTAGAGTAAATGCTTTTTGATTTGCTATCTTCTTCTTCTTCTTCTTCTTCTGGGCGCTGTGTGTGGCCCCGTGAGCCAACACCAAAACTTTTCCCAAAGCGAGCCAACTTCATAAATGCGGGCTCTAATAAAGGATCGTTCATGATACATGGGATACACAACAGTATCAACTGCTGTCGCTCACACCACCACCACCGCCCCCCCCCCAACTCCTCCCCCAGCGCGGCGGGTGTTGGTTATCATTGCATTTGCATTGCTGGGTAATTTTTTTTTTTTTATATAAAAAAATGATTTAATTTAAGACTTTATATGGAGTGACGGAGTTATACATTGCGAGAGAGTTGAGGTAAGGAAGGATCATTCAAGGCCATACGTCGACGACGTCTCGTTGGCTTTGTCGGAGAGGCCGGGGGTGGGGGTGGGGGTGGGGGTAACAAAATCGATGGGCAGTTACTGTTTTGGGTGAGGTCGTCGTTTCTTCATTTCTTTGTTTCTATTTTTATTTTAAGCATTTCTTGACTTGAATGGAATGGAAAGCAAAGGAATAAAAGAATAATAACGGTAAAAGGAGAAATTTTATTTTAAAAAAGAACGTAGTCATCAAAGTCAAGCAGAAAGCCTAAAACACGATAAAAAAAAAAAAGAGAGAGAGAGAGAGAGAGAAGGGGAAGGTGTGAGAGAAAATAATGATGTATTATCTATCTGCCTATGAAGAAGCGCCACGTGGCATAAAACTGGACCACATCTAAGCCCACCCGAATCATGATCCAAAGGGAAATGCCGTTAACATGCCGCCAATGTCAGCGAAACTTTCAAAATGAAATTATTATTATTTTTTAGAAAATAATGAAGTAATCCTATACGAATGCGGAAAAGGGCATATACATATATACATACAGATATATATATATATATACATATATACACACACACGAATGAGGGAGGCAGGGGCGGGGGGGAGAGAGGGGAGATCCTTCGTAGTGAGGAGTCACGTGGTGGGGATTGGGGCGGTACGTAGTGTTAATATTTCTCCTCTCTTTTCATTCCTACACTTCCCTCTCTCCCCTTTTTTCTCTCTCGCGCCACAAGACAGGCCAATGAAAAGAAAAGAAAGGAAAAGAAAGTGGAAAGGACAAATTACACGATCAAAATCGGAGACCAAGAACGACTGATCACAAGCCCCTTGCCTTGCCTTCCCTTGCCCTGCCTTTCCTTTCCTTTCCTTTCCTTTCCTTTCCTCAACAATGTTCCCCCTTCTCCCCGATATATCATTCATTCTCTCTCTCTCTCTCTCTCTAATTTAATCATTTGCCCTTCTTCTTTACTTCTTCTTTCCCTGCTTTCTTCTCTTTTTTTCACAAACAGAAGATACGAAACTCCAGTCCCCCAATTCCTTTTGGTTTCTAATCATGTACTCTTTCTTTTTTTTCTTTCTTTTAAGTCACAATGATTTCAGCCTTTTTCTTTATTTAATTTACACAATTAGTCATTTTTAGTTTATTTTTTCTCCCCTTTTTTCCTTACTAGATTCTTGCTTTTCTTGTTTTCTTGGAAATGTTCTTACAACTCTTTCCTTCTCTGTATAAAATTTTCCTCTGATTGTGTTATTTATGCAATGCTTGTTTTGTAACCCTGTTTCTTGATGGATATATGCTTTTTTAACTTCTATTTCCTTCTTCCTTTTTTTTTCCTTTCGGTTTGGGATTTTCGGGTGTTTTCAGTGCCGAAGTGTTTGCCGGCTACAAGGCCATGTAAGTATGCGGAACTGACGAGAATGGGACTGCGAGAGAGACCAAGGCAATGGAACAACAGCGCTCTCCTCAGCAGATTTGCGACAAGTAAATTTCTAACTCACCCGCTCGTTGTGTTTCTCATTCGCATTTGCCACCCACATTAAATTACCCGTGCAACCGCCACTGATTGGTAGGGTGGGTTTGCAGCTCACAAGCATCTTATTGTATATCCTCAATTGATTGTCCTGTATGAAACGAAATTACGACCATGTTCATGGGATGCGTGATGTGATTGCACAATTAAAGTCATCAACATACTGTTAAGACGAGGGAACTCTGAACTAACATAATACCAATGCTCAATTTTGTTGTCTGACATTTTGATCAGATACCATGCTATTCCTAAACATGTCTATGATTGTTTTGATGAATTTGGATGAACATTGACTCCTCGGCAAACTGAGATTTGCCAATCAATAATCAAGAAACTTACGGAGAATAATTGGCTTTCTGAGAACACAATACAACAAGTATGTTGCCACCAAAATTGGCATGGTTTATGCATTTGGGAATTTGTTTCCCGAGCTTCTTTTTCATCATCTTTCAATGAACTTGAGGTCCAATTCAACTAGAATATATGCAGCTTTAACGCAATGCATGTGAACGTTTCTTGGCAGAAAGGCTGGTGGAAGACACCTGGCCAATGCTGGCCTGTGACTATAGCTCTGCACATTGTGACCATTGTGAAAAATGTGAAAAGCTATTGAATCCAACAGAGCTTAAAGGTCCCAGATGCAAGGTAAAAGCCTTATTCTACTCCCATAACTCAATCTTTTCTTCACTTCCTCCCCATTGAGTTGGAACAACATAATGTTTGTTACAAGTAAGATAATTTCTCTTTTTCTCTTTCTGTTTTTTTTCTTCTCTTTTTATAATTCTTAATTCCAAAATCCTGTCCCTGTAGCAGTGAAGTATTTGACCTTGTGCTGTTAACACTTAACACCTATGTCAGATAACTCCAAGAATTTGTTACACAGATCACTTGTTCCTAGAGATCCTGTTATTGGAGGAGAAACTGAAGAGCTATATTGATAAGAGGTCAGTTGCTGGATCTTGGAGTCAGAATGCTATCCAGGCAACATATGCATGACTGAAAGAAGGATTCTGACCTCACTGCATTACCAGGGATCTTAAGTGTGGGTTCCTGTTCCACATGAAAAATTTAAGGATAATGTTGTCTTGCTCTTTATAATGCAGTTCTGGGATTGACACTTTTGCTAATTTACTGAATCCTTCTTGAAGCTATTTACATTTCAAGTTTATTACCTCTTTTTGTTAATTTTTATTTGGCGTGTAGGTCTTCTATGTGTGGTTTGATCTGCCTATTGGTACCTGTCTATCACTTCATGCTACCCTCCTTGGTGGAAATGTGGTTGAAAAACCCTGAAAATGTGGACCTGAATCAGTTTATGGGCAAGGACAATGTGCCATTCTGTACCATAAGAATTTGTTTTCTCTTGGCCTCTCACTTTGAACCTTCTATCAGTTGAAACTGGACCTAGCTTTACCAGCTGTTTTACTTAAATAGGGTTCATAATCACAACGTGATTGCTAATGTGTTCCAAATGAATTAGAGTTGAGCCAGGAAGTTGGCGTGGTTTTGACTTAGCTTTCTATTAATCGGTTCATTGTAATAGCTGGGTACTTCCATCTGCACTTTGTTTCTTGCTTTCTGCTGTTGTCCCAGGTCATGTTCCCACCTACACTTCTTGGAATTGGGGACGGCTGGACTTTGATGAGGAGTATTAGTGTTACTGAATATTTAAACTATGAAGCTGGTTATCTTTCCCTCTGCATTGTGGTTGTTTTACATAATATTTACTGAAATATATGTACATATCATGGTGGTTGAGTCTGCTCTCATAAGGCTAAGATGCTCTGGCTCTTAAGGTATACTTATTGATAATGTTTGAGGTAAATCTCAAAAAGCAAGGGCATAGGAGTCTTCAGGAATGATGTAAAAGATACACAGCAGCCTGCTGAGGTGTGGCAATACTATTTACTAGCAAACAGGCCTGAGGTTGGCAAATATTCTGCTCATTAACAGTGGTAATATTGCTTACCAATAACCGGTGGTTCTGTTTTTCTTAGACCTCAGACACGTTATTTATGTGGGAAGACTTCCAGCAAAATTAAATACAGAGTTAGTAAACAATTTGGGGAATTACATTCATCAGGTCCTAAGATTCAATGCCAACAGTTCGGTTAGTAGGCTTGTTCTGGCTGGCAGTACAACGTTCTGGGTAGAATTTGAGTCTAATCCAAAATCATTTGGCATGCAATGCAGTGAAAGGATATGGAGCAGTCATTTTTAAGACCACACCAATCTCAGTTGCACTTTTGGCATAGAAGATTCACACTCTTTTTGCCATATTTTTAGTAGAATATGAAATATGAGATTTTTGCTTTAAAATCATTTGTCATGGTTCTGGCTATTTAACTTGCAATCTCAGGATACTTTTTGTAGGTTGTGTATAGCTTTAGGGCTTCTGGTTGGTTTTGAATTGTGACTTCTTTTCTTTAAAAGATTTGGCACCTTCTAATTTATGATATTTGTTTCCTAGTTTCTGTTTTTTGAAGATGGTAGTAGAAATGCTGATGGTTTGATTTTGGGATCTTTCGTGCAGGTACATGTTTCACTTGAAGCAGCAAAATTAGCCCAAAGCAATGATACTCTTGGAATTTTATAATTCTTCAGCTGGTATTCCTGCCTCACACCTTTTTAAATGTCAAATTTTTTGTGGTTTCAAAGAATGATTTGCCGTGTATGTTCTCTCTGGGGAATGAAAGCTTAACAATCAGTTACTGTCCTTTTGTTAGTGTCCTCGAGGCAAGTAAGATCTTTGGCAGAGGATGCCTTTTTCAATCCATTTATCATGTCTGTCAGCTACTATTCATGTGAGCATTGTTTTGCAGTCTACTCAGTAATTCTAATGGGGATAATCTTGTACTAGGCATTCTAGACCATCTTCGATATCCCAATACTAATATATCATTATATGAAGCTTTAGCAAATAAAATCAAAAGAGTTTTTACCTTTATAATCACTTGGAAGCTCACGAAACTGATTGTCAAGGAAAATTTTACTTGAAATTGGAGTGCGATTCCTAGGTTTGTTGTTTAGTTCGTGCAGCCTCTCTTGGAGCCTGTTTCAATGAACGCCATTCTTGCATCCCCAAGAGAATAAAGAAGTTATAAGAAAGAGAAGTCAAAATTACTTATTATTGAAGGTTAAAGTGAAGACGGGGTCTTTATTATTCCCTCAAAAATACAGACGACACAAACGAGGATCTTCGATAACTAGAAAGAAATGTATCATTTGCCCTACGAGAGGCAAGCTGGCTCGCAAGGCACTTCAAATTTTTTGGAAGTTCAACAAGGATTTGGTTTGGAAGGGGCAACTGGGCTTCAACGCAGTAGAGGTTTTGAATGATGCACTTCGCGTTTATTTGCTCGTATACATCATTTTCAGTGTCTGGGTTAGTTCCATCAAAAAGCTTCTACATTTTGGGTTTAATTTTAATCTGTCGTAAATTGTTGGGTCTTTTTCTAAGTTTGCGCGTGGGGGTCGGCGTGGCCTTCCTTAATGGATAAATTGGCATTAGCAGCCTACCCTTCACCAAAAGAAGAAACCCAGGATCTAGCATCAACACGACAGATTAGATCACCTGGTTATAAATGAACAAACTGCACAACTTAAGCCGAGAATTATAAAAACTACTAAAAATGATTGTCTATCGCAGAACCAGCTTGGATTCTGTTTAGCGCGATGCATTATGGAATACCATACGCTGTAAATGACATCAAGACTTGGGTCTGTACAGTTTTGCGGCAAGTCAAGCTAACCAATACAATCACACCATATAAGGTTTATTAGAACACGTAAAAAACCTCCCAGGTGAAAAAACAAAACAGCTGAAATCATCTCCGAGCCAAAAATAAATTGCCAAACAGAAAAACAAGCGGTAATCTTGTTAGTTTTATGTTTTCTTCTAAGCATTCTACAAATTCGGCGGGAGCAAAAAGGAAAAGAAGAATCTTTCTTGCTCTACATGTGAGCTAACCATTTCTACAAGATTCAAACCAATAATGACTCATGATCCAGATGAAGCCACTTTCAGCAAAGCAGCCTGATGAAAAAGAAAGTGGTTGTGCGGGCAGTGTCACATCAACCAAACACAACTTCTGGAAAAAGTGACTAGTAATACATGTAGCACAACCCTTTATTCCCATATGTCAGCTTCTAGATTCCAATTCTAAAAGTATCTTCTTTCTTGGGCCCTGATACCACAAAATGAACCAAAAAATACTAATCAGGTGACTGCAAAAACCAGGAATATCTGCACTTCAAAAATCTACATGATGTGAGGACAGATAACACAGATAGTAGTCAATAAGTCAAATTAACCATAATGGGCAAGGGAACATTCATTAAAACATAGAATCGCCACAATGCACTTGCATGCATACGCATTTCTATTCACAATTCTATTTATGCAAGATGAAAGCATCAACCACAAACACTGCCATACAATTCACAAACTGCAAGATAATATGAAAATGTTAGTTATTTTTTTTAAATATCACTTTATACATTTGCTGATAGAAATTTAGATGGACCAGCAATAGCAATTAGAAAAGGTCAGCTTAAATAGCTGTTTCACGTGACATTTACAACTGTGTTGTGCTGCTTGACAGCTCGCTGACCTAACAAAGAGTTAGGAGGGGAAAAGAGGGCAGAGAAGATTAGAAATTTTTATTAGCTAGAATACGAGCAAAATGTGAATATTCACAAATATGGAATCAATTGTTTGTTCATTTGCGTGTGTGTGTGTTTCTATCATGCACTTTGTTAGTGGTGGGAGAGAGATACAGTGAGAGAGAGAGAGCTGCATCTATGCATGCTAAGTGAAATCCAACAAACTGATAGTCTACAGCATATGCTTATGGATTATAAATAGCAGTAGAAATCACACTTCATTTAACCCAACAATTTTAATGCCTTAAAGATTAGAGCTGATGTGACTAGTTGGATTAAGATGAAATGTTTTTGACCCACCAAAGCCAAACACTTGAGAAAGTAAGGACAGTCAAAGTTTGTCATCCAAAGGCATATTTCTCAGCCTACAAGAAGCTATGGAATTGCTCATTCTAAAGAAAATAACTCAAACTTTTAGTTTATATAACCATCGTGTATATCTGAAAAAATAAAAACTACAAAACATTTCTATATAAGATACAGAGTTAAATATAAACAAATCATGGCTTAAAAACAGCTGAGATTTACCATTGGTATTCCCATAGCCTTAAGGTCCTCATCAGTCATATGCACAAGAGCCGTCATATCAACCTGTGGAGATCAGGTCATGTCAAGGGGAATAGAAGTGCCTGTGAAGGTAATGTTGCAGACAAAAAAACAGTGAAATTACTCACTTCCTCTGCTTGAAAAGTAATAATATATTTTTCAAGACCCAATGACTGCAGAAAACTATCCACTGATGCATCTGCCTGCAATAAATGCACCACACAGATTTAGCAAAAAGGCATTACATTGATGTGTCTATCTACATGTTTAACGATATAAGTGAAAAGCTTCAAGTTGAAGTTTCAGATACATGCATATATGAGAGATCCACATATCCACTTAAATACCTTTTGCTGTGACTTTTTTCTAGAAGCCACACTGGCAAATTTTTTTATCACAGAGTCAGAAGCTTCAAGTGCAACATTTTTCCTGACTGGTTTAGAAGTCTCCAGTTTTGTTTTGGGTGATCTGTGTTCACTGGTTGCACATTCATTGTCCCAGATAACTTTTCACGTAGATCCCGCACAACTGAAACCGATCCCTTTACACTTTGAGATGCTCGCTGGGAACTTTTCTTTTGGAGCTTCAGTCGCAGATCCTGAGTGGCATACTTGCGATGTTCTACAGCAATTAACAAAAGGTCAAAACATATCTAGTTGATTTAGTTGCATCCAATAACAGCAGAAATATGTAGTCATTAAAGATTGTCACAGGAAATCCATACTTGAGACATGGGGTTCATCATCTTCAAAAAGATCATGTTCCCACTTATCATCTTGTCTCTGGCTGCAAAAGGTACCTCATTAAACTCAATAATAGAGTTTTGGCCTCAATCAAACAGCAGCACAAGGCAACAATGTAGGACTAAAAAACAAGTTGAGAGATATGATATTAGGCAAACAGATTTATCCCCCTCTAACTAGATTTACAAAAAGAACCCAAAATAAAGGTCCCAGTGACAGCATATTTTGACAGGAATACCATGCAAAGCAAGTTTAATGTGCTCAAGTGTTTCCAGCAGCTTGAGAAATCGAATGAATGTAACCTATCCTCCTTTTTACTAATATTACCCAACACCCCAATTTATTGGCTGGTATTCTTGAATCAGATGAATGGAGCAAACACTGGCCAAATTCATTCATGATTTGTAAGAAATAATAGAAAGTTAAGCCAAACACATATTTCAAGGGAACAAAGTCACCAATCTAAAGACAAAATCTATACCACAAAGTAAAACTGGAATACTTTTTATCAGAAGGCTCACAAGAGCTAGTCAAAGATTACCCATAGTAGTAGGTACCCAAATATCAAGGGTCTTTCAAGCAGAAACTCCAGTTTGCATCACAAACACAATAGTTTTTAAGCTTTATGTGGGCATCCTTTTGGAAGTTACTGATTCTTGCTTACCACAATCAACATATTTCATTCAAGTCACGATGTATTGGCACATAGGCCAAACTGGTAAGAATCAGTCAAAACAGAAAAAAATAAAAATAAAAATAAAAATAAAAAAAGAATATTTGGCGAGCGAGTGCGTCTAAAACTCAGAAGTAAAACACAATGTTCCACAATGAAAATGCGAGCCAAAAAAAACAAAAGAAAGAGAAGGGAAGGGAAGGGAACAAGGGGAGCGAGGGGAAAGAAATAAGAAAGGAGGAGAACCGTTTGCCAGCAAATAGACGGGTTGGGCGAGAAGAGGCGGCGTCAGCGGAGGAATTGCCATTGAGGCGGTCCTTTATTGACCGCTTCGCTGCGGTCTCCACTCGATCAGCATACATCCTCCTATCTACCCTTCTTTTTAATCTAAAAATCAGTTTCCCACCAAAGCCGAATGCTAACCCTAACCCTAAACCCTAATTCTTGCAAATGAAAACCAAAGAATCCGAACTTATCTCCGTCCTCCTCCTCCTCCTCCTCCCTCTGGAAACGTTCGACCTCGAAGCGAGCCAAAGAGAGAGAAGAGAAGAAACCCTAACCCTTTCAATTCAATGTTAATTAGAGGTGGGGTAGAAAGATGAGGGAGCGTCGATGAAACAATTTTGGATTCTCGAGGTTCAAAAAATAAAACAAAAAAAGGAAATGCTCTTCTTCTTGACCCACCCTGACCCAGTGACCGACCCGACCCAATCGCCTTCCTTTCTTTTCTTTCTTTCCTTCCCCCCTTCCCCTCTTGGGTTTTTTCAAAGGAATTTTCTACTTTACTCACTGTGCGGGTGAAACGGACTCTTCTGCGTCGCCGTTTTGGGATTTATTCAGGCTATTTCATTTACGTGTTGATACCATCCATAGTGTTGTTACTTACTATAATTTACTTTTTTTTTTTTTTAACCGCATAAAATAAAACCGCTGAATTATATTGCAAAACTCTGAAAATTTCTATGCTTTTTTTTTTTTTTCTTAATTACTCAAATAGACAATAGCTTTTCTACAATAGATGTGTTGTTTTGAAAACGACAATCCTCCCCTTTTTTTTTTTTAGATTTTTTCTTTAAAATAAAATTTAAGAAAAAAAAAAAACGAAAAAGCAACTCAATATAATTGCATATAAATGTGCTATGATTCTTTTGTAATAATTAGGCAAGTCTACATATATTTTTACTCAGTAACCTTTCTCTTTAAAATAAATGGGAGTTCTCTAAAATTAAAAAAAAGATGACTAACATTTTTAAAAGATATATTTTTTTATTATTATTTTTTTAAAAAATAGAAAATATTATTTCAAGCTATCAACTTATTCCAATTGCTCTTTCATTCATTCATTCATTCAATATTTTATTGAGGTTGTAGACACTGTGCCAAGGAGGACCAAATGCACTAACTGATTCAAGCTTGTGCGTGTGAGTTAATTCCTAGAACATTCTCGCAAAACAAAAATAATAATAACTCTAAAATTGTGTGGGTGTGCAACTCCCAAAACAATCTCCTCGCGCTCACGGGGTGACGTGCTTCTTACTATAATAGCCTGCAGGATTTGGGAAAGCAAGGAATGCCAGAAGCACAGATCATATTATTCTTCGCTTTTTTTACTGTATTTATATCTTTACCGAAGAACTCTGTGTGTGCCACAGTGAATGAATCTATTTCTATCTCTATCTATCTCTGTTCGTGTTCGTAATCATCACCTCGCTAATGACTATATAATTTTTGTGTAGAATAATCGCATTATAAATTGTTTACTTGCTGAGGGAGACCAATCGACATGAAGGTAATGTCTGTTGTAAGGTAGGCAGCGGGAAGAATTGATTTTTAACTGCCATTGATGCCAAGGTTGGTACGACTTAACCTTCTCCTAATTCTGATCGTTCTTTTTCCTTCTTCCTATAAATTTATTAACAAAAGAATTTGCTACTTAAACTCAATGCAATTCTTGTGAATCCAGTCAATTTATGAATGGCTGGAGGCGCATACCCATCAGTGACTTCAGTTGTTGGGTCTAAAAGTACCATGGAGCAAGACCAAGATTCGGATCAGTTTGCTGGCCATAGGCCAAGCATTGAAGCAATCCTTACAGCTTCCGAGTTGCCAAAGGCACTTCCACCAGTTTCTTCGGTGCCCGATGGCGAGACCATCAGGCGGCCCCGTGGCAGACCGGCCGGATCGAAAAATAAGCCAAAACCGCCTATTATTGTCACGAGAGAGAGTGCTAATGCACTGCGGGGCCATGCAATGGAGGTGAGCTCAGGATGTGATGTTAGTGACAGTTTAGTTAACTTTGCAAGGAGGAAGCAACGCGGAATATTTGTGCTCAGCGGGAGTGGATGTGTAACCAACGTCACCCTGAGGCAAGCATCCTCATCCGGGGCAATTGTGACCCTTCGTGGCCGGTTTGAGATACTATCCCTGCTCGGATCAATCTTGCCTCCACCCTCTCGGCCTGGGATTACTGGCCTTACCATTTATTTAGCAGGGGTTCAAGGGCAAGTTGTGGGTGGGGGCGTGGTTGGTCCCCTCATAGCTTCGGGCCCTGTTGTCATTATGGCCGCATCATTCATGAACGCCGCTCTTGATCGCTTGCCTTCGGATGAAGATGGGATTCCCACAGCCAATCGGCATTATCACAACCACCTCGATGTTTCAGATATATATGAAGTGTCACAAAACTTGCTAACAGATGGTGCTCTCGAAACTCATTCCTGGCCACCGGGGCGAGGCATGTCAAAATCCTAGAATCATTGGCACTTCAGCCAGCATGGCCCTTTAACTTATCGCACCATGTCTTGATACGCTTCTAATGTGTCCTTTCACAGGAATTCTTTGGCTTCGCCATGGCCACGAGAATGAAATTATAGCTTCACCATAGTCCATTTAAATACATACATTTGTTAGCTTACATAAATAGTATCCGTTTTATTAAGAAGCACATAATATTCATTTATGTACTATGAGATTATCAATTCCATTACGTAGATGTAGTTATCTATCTTATGTGAGACAAATGTTGAAATATAAATTTATATATATTAGAAAAATAATTCTCAAATTTTTCCCCTGTTCAACCAAAAACAAAACAAACAAACAACCCGCAATTTTATGTTTGGTTTGGTTTGGTTTGGTTTGAAGACTAAAATATTTTGACTTAATTTAGAAAATTTTTTAAAAATCATGCACTCGGCAGGGGATTATTAGTGTTATTGTTATAAGTGGGAAATTCTCTTGCCTTTATCTGCTTTAAATGGGGAAACCTTATGCACCACTTGTTACAAACAGGGGATCATGATCTATTTCCTGGATGGAAAGGAAAATTTAAGAGGAGAGTGTCGCCAACAAGAAAGTTGAGTATTAAAAAGTCACACTCTTTTTGTGTGGTTGGTGGTACTCGCTACTCAGACCAACACGGCAGCGTAACAACCCAACAAGAAAGACACGCCAAATAATATTAAACATCCGATCCAGAAATAAATAATAATTGTTAAAGAAGGGCCTTTAAACCTCTGACAGCAATACTAATCACTCATGTGGTGCGAACAAATTGGAAGGGGTTGAATTGAGCCCTGTTTTTCCATCCAAGAGTTCTGCATTGAAAAAAGAGAGAAAAAGAAAAAGGAAACGACAATACTTCAAATTATTCTATGTGTGATGTGTATGATCTAAGGAACTGCGAAGAAGGCAGAAGGATAACGAATTTAAAAGAAAGAAATAAAATACAAAAAGGCAAAATACATACATCGCCAACCATCATTACAATCATCATTTTACCACTCCCCCCCCCCCCCTTCTCCAAACCCAAATTCCAAATCAATTCTCGCAATTCTCTCTTTTACTTCCTTTTCAAACCCCTTCTCGCCTTCTTTTGCCTCTTTTGTTTTTTTTTTTTTTTTTTTTTTTTTCTTTTTGTTTTTCGCTTCCTCTCTTGCCTGCATCATCCTACTTATTCTACAAAATTATATATTCTTTACACTTTCACAAAAGACAAAGTAGGCAAACCCCTTTCCTTTCCACCAAGATCATTGAATGAATTGATGCTTCCGTAATTTAAGTTATATATATATATATATATATATTTCTTTTTTGTACTCTTTCCTTCGCTCAGGCAGAGGAAGGATCAAAGAAAAATCGGATGCAAATTGATCCAAGAAGAAGAAGAAGAAGAAGGGAAGGGAGAAAGATTGGGTTTTTTAGGCAAATGGGAGGCAGAATTTCTTGTTCTTTAATATTTTTCCTCTTGGGTTTCTTCCTATCTTCAGGTGAATTGATCTTCCTTGACAGTCATGCCTCTGCATTTCATTTATGATTCTACTTCCAGAGCTTCATTTCCATTCTGCCTTGTGAGGCGACATGTCCAAATGATCTTTTATCGTCTCTTCCTGTGTGAATAGCATTCTTAATTCGGTTTCAGCATGCATTGAAAGATGGCTGCATTTTTCTCTTTCTTCCTTCCATCTCGTTCTATTTCTGTCGTTTCCTATACTTCCCTGTTCATGTCTGGTCATCGGAATTCAAACTTTTCGGCGCTTTACATGTTGGACATGGCATTTGATTGCTTTTTCCATGTGGGTATGGGTCGCTTTTTGACAAAATCATGGTTCTTCTGTCAAAGATTGTCTTTTCTCTTAGGCCTACAAGATTAGTAGCAACAGGGAGGTTTGTTTTTTTTTTTTTTTTTTTTTTTGTTTTTCAAAACCTATAATGATAGTTCTTTATTCAATTTCAAAACTTGTTTCTGTTTTCCCTTTCCCTGTCAATTATTGCAAATCCTGGTCCACTCCAGTTGGACACCCCCCCTGTGCACCGTCTTTCAGTTGTCCACATTATCAGAGTTTTGACTTCGGCTCACTATGTCTGTGGCCTTAGTGTTTGATTAATTTCCAAGTACTGCAGGAAATTATGTTTCTTTAGTCCGATTTCTCGCTTTTATCCTATTTGCTTTTGTTTCTAATTCCAAATATAATTCATTTACGGTTGGACCCTTTTTTTTTATTTAAATACGAGTTTTCAGGTGCAATTGTTACGGAGAGGCCCCCAAATGGACCTTCTAGCCAAATACACCACGGAATAAAAAACACCCAAACCACTTCTGCTTCCAGTAGCCAAAAGGACATTACCACTCCAATAACAACCATCCCAACGATCATTCCTGTTACACCTACTTCCTCAATCCCAACCCTTAATCCAAATTCCGACCCGGATTACGTAACACCAACCTCCGCGACACCAACGGCAACTCCAAGCACAACAATGTCACCAGGGACTCCAGGAGCTAGTTGGTGCGTGGCTAGCCAGAGCGCACCAACAGCTGCATTACAAGCTGCTCTGGACTATGCTTGTGGCTACGGTGGTGCCGATTGTACAGCAATTCAGCCTGGTGGACTTTGTTATAATCCTAATAGTCTCCGTGATCATGCCTCTTATGCGTTCAACAGCTACTATCAGAAGACTCCCATGCCCAGTAGCTGCAATTTTGGAGGAACTGCTGTCACGACTAGCACTAATCCCAGTGAGTTGCTGCCTAATGCTACGCCTACGCCTTAAACCTTGTTAGAACTAAGCTAGTAGTCTCATTCCTATAAATATATCTATCTAAATGGGGGATACCGGGTGTCTTCCCAATCAATCGACATGGCCCATTGTATATGACCAGCACTGCCTACTATTCTTGTCGAGGCCATTTTT
This sequence comes from Rhizophora mangle, assembly GCA_037832345.1. Taxonomy (NCBI): domain Eukaryota; kingdom Viridiplantae; phylum Streptophyta; class Magnoliopsida; order Malpighiales; family Rhizophoraceae; genus Rhizophora; species Rhizophora mangle. The sequence continues at coordinate 135,881 of JBAPLJ010001937.1, read as the reverse complement.
AGTGGCCCTGGGATACCAAACCAAGCTAAATTTTGTGGATTGTTTTCGGACGTCATGTAAACCCCTAAAAATTTCGTTAACAAAGCCCACCCAAAGGAAGTTCCATCCTGCAGTTAATCTGGCATATATGTTCATTATCATCATCATCATCATCATCACCATCATGACTTTTGGCCCTTTTTCTGTTGATCTTCTCAGGCACTGGGACGTGTCAGTTTCCATCCACAAGGTAAATGAAGCTTCTTTTTCATACATCTTAAACTCTATTCCTACATTTATTTATTTTTTTTTAACTTTTTTTTCTTTCTTAACATATATCAAGCCTCTCTATAGTATGTATTTCTGCTTGCACGCATTAGGCAGAGACACCAAATTATGTTGTATTATGTTCGAATAATTAATCATTGTCTAATTGTTGTTGGCGAACCTAAAAACTAGTCACACAAGTGAACCTGATGCATGATGAACAGTCGTAACTTTCACCACTTTTCTACTTTGTACAAATATCTGAATGAAATTTAAGGATTTGCTATTGAATTGCAGCACAAGCTCATCAATATTGAACGCCACAAATTCAAATGGGGCGACAGTTTTTGGTGCAGTACCCAACACCCCTTCTGTCCCATCAATAGCTCCCAGGATTAATGTTGCTTCTCTTCTTATGTACGCCACATGTCTCGTTGTGTTGCTGGCCCAACATCATCCCCCAGGTCCATGGCCCAACGTTAGATGGCATTCCTGCTCACTCGGCTTTTTCACTTTAGTAGTGTAGGCTTTTTACTCGGAAGCATTTGTTTTGTGCAGAGATGCCTAGTGAAAGAACATGCAGGTTATGTATGGGATATGTACATAACATTTGGCATTTTCACCCTTTGGTTTTTTAGCGCTGAGAGGGAGTCTTTGTAGGGAAAGGATGTGTAGCGTGATGCCGCTTCTGCCTCCGTTGCAAAGAGTTAACGGGAATTTATTTTTATTTTTATTTTTATTTTTCTAAACAAAAGATAATATTTTGTAAGGATGTTGAATACTTATGAGTAAATATTGAAAGTCAGCGGTTGATATTTTTATATAATTTTTCCCATAAGAAATTTTTTTTTTATCATAATACTATTATACTTAAATAATTTTTTTTTACATTTAATTTTAATATTAATAAATTTAAAATCAATATATATATATTTAAAATAAATTCTTTATTTTATTTAAGAACATATAACAGTAAAATGACTTAAATTTATATTAATACAAATCTTTTTTTTAGCTCCACACAAAACGTCTTGTATATGATTGTACCCATATATGAATTTCCGGTTCTTGATCATTTGTACCCATTCCAGAAATACACATCCCCACGAGATTTTTGTTTGGCAGCGGGAATTTTCCGGCAAATGATGTCAGGAAAAGAGCTTGGGACATCATAGGCGTTTTATTCAACCATCAGCCGACATGATCCGATTAAAACTAAAATGACAGATTACCCACGGCCAAAAGTGACAAAAAAAAAAAAAAAAAAACAAGTCCAAATAAAAGTAGAATATTGCACGAGGAATAAGTTTTTTTTTTTTTCAAAAAAAAAAAGAGTGAATACGAAGAATAAGTTATTAAACAGCACTAAATTGATGTTTTACTTAATATGTAAATATCAAAATTCAATTTTATTTAAACAAGTAAAAATTTAATTGAATATAAATAAATTTTATATTACATATAAAGTTATTTTATATTATATTAATTTTTTAGATAATATAAAATATTTTATAAATAATATAAAAATTATTTATATTTATTTAAATTTATTATTTGTGTTTCTAAAATTACGTCACTTCTAAAGGGATAATGATAATGAAATAAGAAATTCAGCTCAACATTTGACGGTCAATTGGGGCACCGTAGTCCAAGTGTACGTTCAAAAAGTTAAATAATATGATGGGCAATGATCATAAAGTCAAAACACGACCGGACCAACGTGAGGATGTGGAAAAGAATCGAACGCTCATCAACCAAGCGAGAATGGGATTGGAGACTTTTATACCAGACTTGTGGACGATTTAACTAGATTCCTTTTCTATTCTTATAAAACTAACAGATAGTCTCACATTTAGGATTAGTTAATTATAAACTTGCATACAACAACAACAACAACAACAACAATAATGACATGCGCTAGACTAATAATATTAAGATAATGACTCATTATTGTTAGCCCTAACCCCAAATTGGACCCACACACAAATGTATATGCGAACTCGGATTTCCTTAAATCTCCCCAGCAGTTTTGGCACGATTAGATTAAAGAAAGGAAGAAAGTTGAGGGAAAGTAGGGAAAAGTAAAAAAGAGAAGGCATGCATGCCCATGAAAATAATGAACGGAAAGGCCGGCAAACAAAAGTGGAGTCTTGGGGGCCAGGGTAAAGTCTTGTTTCACAGACAAAGTCAATGTCACATCCGTTTCCAGCGGCCCATCTCATGTCTCCCACCAGATATTGTTGATGAAGCAGCGCCACCCCCCCCCCCCCCACCCGGGGGCCAAAAGGCATCATCCTGATCTCCTTGACACCTCTCAATTCAAACTCCTTGTTGCCATCTCTCACCAAAATAATATCTTTCTGGTCTGTACTCCATCAGGTCAATCCCACACATTCAGATCCCAGGCCGTGGCTGCCACCGTGAAGTTGACCATGACATTCTTGGGTATGTCGTACCCATCGAACTTTACGTCCTCTTCAACCGCGCGAGGTAACAATGAAGTGCCCAGTTGGGTGTCGCCGCAGAGTTTCCAACACTGCAGCCTTCAAATAAGGCATTCTCTTCAGATCCTGTTCCGTGATTTCGGCCCCCGCTTCGACCATAGAATTTATTTCTTTCACCAGCTTTTCTCGGATATCTTGGTGCTTTGACCAGATTAGCCATGACCCATTGCAGTGTATTGGCGGAAGTATCTGTGCCGCCTTTGAAAAACTCCCAACACAAGCTGATTAGTTCTTCCTCCGAGAAGTTTCTTTGACCCTCATCAGGAGGAAGCCGAAGTTCGAATAGGGAATCGATGTAGGAGGCGGTGCTGCTCTGAGGTTCGTTATCACTGTCGGCGGCAAAAGCTGTTTTGGCTTTGTTTCTTCGCTTGCCGTGCTCTAATGAGAGGGATGAGGACATTCTCCTGCTTCCAGCGGATGTCCACTAGTTCATTCCAACAATCCCTGAAACAATCTTGCCTAACCTGGGCATGAATTTCAGGAGGTTGAATTTAATGAAATTGGTGACCATGGCAGGTTGCAATCCGTCAATCTCCCCAGTGATGTTCTCATCAAATTTCTCCCTAAAGCACATGCAGACTTAGCAAGCAAAAGACGGCGTGGCGAAAATGGTCGGCAACCGCAATGGGTTTCCCTGATTCCTCTGCTGCCATCGGCATATAAATGTAGGCGAGAAGGGTGCGTGACGGACTAGAAATTGTGACGCAGGAGGCGCCCCAGGGGGGCATATGGTACGGTGCTGATGGTACGCTGGTCGATGAAAAGGGCGCGAGTTGTCTCAAGTGCCATTGGGCGATGAGCAAAGAGCGAGCCGTTTCGAACGAGAACCCGAGGGGCGGCCTCGCATGTGGTAACGATAATTGAAGGTTGGGTCCTTGCTTTAAGAGTAACGATTGGGCCATATTGGACGCGGGATTGGCGAAGGATGGGGCTCGATGGTAGAAAAATTCCTGGAGGCCTTGAGGAGCCACAACAATTTGCCCATCATGCGTATGCTGTGGGGTCCTGGCATTATCCTTTTTGCCACGCTTCAGGTTTAGTCGCAATGAAATAATAAGAGATGCACAAAGGCCTAAAATTGCCAGGCGTAACTCCATTGTTAGCAAGCTTAGGAAGGAGCTTTCATAGCTGGCTCGGGGACGCGAGAGAGGGAGAAAGAGAGAGAGAAGTCAGCGGGGATTGCATTTGACCTGTACTCTGTGTTGTACCATACGTATGAGTAAAATATTCTTCCACAGATTAGTTAGACCCACGAACTCATTTAGAGCCCGTCAACTTAACCGAGTTAATTAGTGTTTATTATTAAAGATAACTTCACAAAAGCCCAAATAAAAAAAAAAAAAAATCCAAAGTATCTAATGACATTTTTACATCAACTAAAATCAGGTAAGATTCTTCAAAAAAAAAAAAAAAAAAAAAAATCAAAACTACAGAAAATAAAAGCACGGAACTCACAGCTAAACACATTCCACACCCAAAGTCCACGTTTTAGCGTTCCACACTCGAGAAACGAGCGCGCAAATGCACATTTTCACTCTGCTCATTTGGAAAACATCAAGGCCAAGGTAACCGCGTTAAGCATGAGCCCCTTGTAAAACGTAGTAAGAGATCTTGGGGGTAAAATGCATACTTAACCCCAACTATGTCATGATTGTCTCAACAACCTGACCAACTTTTTGCATTTTAATAAATTAGCATAAATTATGTCACAAAAAATTTTTTAAAAAAAAAAAGAGAGAGCATGAACTCAGTACCAAATACTGCATTATCCCTGTAGCTATGGCAAGACACAGCAGACCATACCACAACTTCCAGACTAAGTGCGCTTGGATTTTTTTCTCTGACGTAGCTCTTCAGATGCAGCAACATAATCTTCCACATTCACATTTTCTACAGGCTTCTGCTTGCCAAACTCCTTTGCCTTTTGCTGTAAATCACCAAAGAGGTGCAAAAGGACAGGTTTCATAATAGGAGCATTGCTCTAAACCCTATTATGCCATGTTATTGAAAAGTATTTGTTGACGTAAAAATACTATAGCAATTGATTGCAATATCCTGTTCTCATATATTTCTTCCATACAATGAAACCAATTTGACTGGAAAAAACAATAACAATTACCTTCAATGATGTAGTGATAACAGCCAAATTTTCATTATTCTTCAATTTGCCAGCATTCTGTCTAATGGGTTCCTGAAATAGCCAAAACATTTGCATTGATGTAATAGATCATAAACACAAAATCCCCAAAAAACTAAAGAAAAAAAGTCAAATCCAGCCCAGAACCTCAGGAGGAATAAAGGCAGCATCTCTTTTTCTTTTGTTCTCGGCTACTTTCTCTGCTTGCTTTTCCTGTTTCTCTCGCCACTTATTTGCTTGCTTCTTCTGCTCACTTAAAAAGTACTCTCCAGTCTCCAGTTGTATGTCTACCTGCAGTTAACGTAGGATATTACATGCCAACAGTTATTTGCGTAGAGGCTCCAAAAGCAGAGCTATGTACTTGCAACATATGCTAACAAATAAAAATAATTGGAGAAAAGAGTATCAACAAGCTTAATACATAGATTATAGCACCTCTCTCACCTTACTGGGTAGTTGAGGAGGAGGGAATGGAGTATATGGTTTCTTTTCTTTGCTCTTAACCTTCTTTTGTTTGACATTTTTCCTGCAGAAGAACATTAGTAATTCAGAGAATAGAAGCATTCTATTTAACAGACCAGAGGCCAAAGGAAGGTGCTTTAAAATGAACAATAAAATCATACTTCTTGAACTTTGGAAGGAACCTATCCCAGTTTTCATTTTTAAGTGCTGGATCCTTCTCAAGTTCTTTCTTCATCATGAGAATCTATATATCAGAAAAGACAAACAGGAGATGCAAAAGGCCATGTGAGAGAGAGAGAGAGCTGACAGATTTTCACATAAAACCAAACATGTAGAAAGATCTGCAAGTGAAAACAAAGACAGTTTGACTGGGACCCAACGAGCAAATGCACATACCTTTATGTGATACACAGGATGCATTTTATTCTGTATACAGTCTTCCACAATCCGTCTCACTTTTTTTAATTCTTTAAAATGACCCATAGCAGCAACGGTGTTTCCCTATTCAATTGAAGGATATTCAGTGAATCCTGCTAATATCCCCCTAATCCCATCCATCACCGAAAAAGCTTTCATAAGATCAAAATCACCAGATAATCATTACCTGAACCAGAATATAGCAGCCCGATAATATCTCAAGTGCCTGCAACCATAAGGTGGCATAAGATAAGCCAGTGGAGGGAAAGAAGGTAATCCAATACAAATCTCTCAGCATAAAAAGTTGAAGAAATTCCCTCTATGAATTAAATCCATCTTTTTCCTTGTTAAGGTTTCATACTTTTAGGTGAACGAAGAGGTAATGGGAGTCAAGAAGCTTGCAAAAGGTTCTAAAACTAAGAAGAAAATGCAAACACCTTCAAAGTCGAAGAATTTGGGCCCACCAGATGCTGCCTTCTTTTAACAAACCGTTCCTGCAAACAATAACAAGTTTTATTGCATTCTTGAAGACAGAAGTTACTTGACAACACTGATCACTTCTCCAAACTTATAGTGTGGGAACCTCATGCAACCGTTTTTAATTGTGCTGCAAGAAATTTTAAAACTTAAAAGATTCTGTATGCAACACTATATACATAATTACCACCACTCTATCCATCAATGGTATTAGAATACTTATGCAATACATACCTTATTGCGGACAAGGTTGCCAATCTTTATGATGTCGCAATACATCTCATCATCAAGGATTTTGATTGCCTATAACATATGCAATTTCAAGCATTATGGTTAGATAAAAGACATGAACTAGAACAATGACTATGATTATGCCCATACAAGAGAGACTTGTGCTGCATATTAGATAACTGACACAAATAAGAACATGTGAGGAATCTATAGTTTAATTGGACATGCAATTCAAGTTTTTTAAGAGCACAAACCATATTGTACCCAAATCATGAACACAATAGAATTCTCAGGTAATGCACTAGAGGCATCAACCTATAAGAAACTGCATGCTGAGAGAGAGAGAGAGCAGAAGAAAACTAGACCACCATACCTGCGGTGCAGGAACACTTCTTGACAAAAGCTTAATGAGATCCCTGGCTTTGATAATAATATAGGGATCCCTAGTCTTTCTGGTAGTTGACACTGTCATGGAACCCTCAACCTTTGCAACGATAAAGCAAGAATGAGTCAGGAGTGCATTCATGCACACCAGAAAATCCAAAAACATAGCACCATACAGGTATGTAATAAAACAAAAGCAAGTATGAAGATAATGCCAACAGATGCCTCATGTTGAGTATCAAATATTTGCTTCTACAACCCCAAACCCACTTTCAACAAAAGAACCTTATTTCCTAAAAGAATGTAATGATTGCTTACGATTTCATCCAATGAAAACAACTCGGTTCCCCTTAATAAACAAATGATCAAACAACAATTGACGAATAAAAAAACTAACCAGATTCAGTTCACAGGCAACACCCAATTCCTTCAGCGCAGACTTTACCATGGGCCACGCTTCTTGCAAGTATTTTTCTGGATAACTCACCAAAAAAGAAGAAGAAAGTAAGCAAATCTGCTTCCCAAGAGACATGCACATGCTGGCAATGACATACATGGAGACAGTCAGGACATATGCATTGCCCAAATTACATGATTCTCGTCGTTTGTTTCCTTCCTAATGCCCAGAGCAACAGCTTCTACTTCTTTTTCTATATTTCTTTTTTAATAACAAAAATTAAATAATTTATTTGTTTCAATTTTCTGCTTTCAAAGCTATCAGATGTTCGACACATGTCTCAACAGAGGACCCTTTCTTATAATTATCAAATTTCATAAGGTCCGTCAGGGGCAGGGCAATTGTGTGTGTGTGTGTGTGTCTGTGTGTGTGAGACAAAGAGAGAGAGAGAGAAAACAAGAAGAAGAAAGGGATAAAAGAAAAGGGAGGAGACCTCTGTATTGGGGGAAGAGAGTGGAGAAAGAGCTGACTTCGAGCATGCCGCCTTCGTTCCATGAAGGGTCGAACTTCTCAATCTTCCAACGGTCTATGTTTGGGTCTTCGTCCCAAGGCTTCGGCTTGTCGTGCTTTCCCTTATTCTTCTTCTTCTCGTTCTCCGCCTCCACCATCGCTACCCACTTACTACTACTTAGGGCTTTGCGCTCTTCTCTCCTTCTCCGACTTCCACGATATTCCGACCCCAACTCAACTCCCAAATCCCACCAGAACCCCTTTGGCGTTATTGGTCTTTGGGAATATAGGTAAACGATGTCGTCTTAGTCTGTTTTTCAATTTTATTGCAATATGTTAACTTTTTAATATGAATTACCCCACGCACACATTCAATTATTTTATTATTATATATTATATATAATTTAACCCTTATCTCTTCTTAGCATTATTCCGGTATTCTCGAAAAGGCGAGGGAGGCCAAGTTGGCAATCCACTCCGATCCAATCCTTGTGTGTACGCATTTACATATGCCAAGAAGTGTCCAAGAACACAACACAAGGACAGCGAAGACAACCAGTCGCTGTCGGTTGCATTTCGGAAAAATCTAGGTGGATTTAAAATTAAAAGTAATGAAATTAACTGAGTATAATTAATAATAATAATATTATTATTATATTGTATATGTAATATAGAATATAAAATATAAAAATATTTGATTAAATATACCAACTTTTAAGTCTACATAATCGGACACTTTCTTGACGCAAAGGGAAAGGGAAAGGGAAAGGGAAAAATCACCCACCGCCTCAAAGCCCCTATTCCCGGTCTTCTTTCTTCTTAGCAAAGCCCGTACACTTAATTTCATGCGTGCATCGAACTAATAGTTCGTTTTGACTTGAAGTACGTGAGGGAGGGCGATGGATGAGAAAGCGGAGACCCCACAACAAGAAGAAGTGGAGGCAAAGGCACAGTTGTTGCAGCGCCACCTGCAGCAGAAGAAACAAGTGCATCTGTTTTACTGCGCGGAGTGCCAAGACCTTGCTTTTAAAGTCACTGCTCACTCCGACCTCATCACCCTCCACTCCATCAACTGGAGGTCCTTTCACTCTCTCTTTCTCTTTCTTTATCTCCCCTCCCTTCCCCCCCCCCTACACCCTCCCCAAAACTACACACACAGACAGGCACAAGATAATGAGCGCCTCACCCACCTGTGTGTATTCGTGTATCTGATGGTTTAATTGCTGTTTCTGCAACTATTATGATGTGGTTATTTCTTCTATGGTCATTTTTCTATTTGAAAAAAAAAAAAAAATTGGTCTTTAGAATTGGATTGTCAATCTCTGCTTGGTAAATACTTTCAAGTCGGTCTGGTCTACTTTCCGCACTGTGATTTCGGTCTCTTTCGCAATGACAACAACATTGAGTTTGCTAATGGTACCAAATTTGTCTAATCCAACAAGTGTTTGGGGGCCTCTTCGTGTTTTTGCTAGAAGGGAGTGGGCATGATAGAAAGAGCACTTTAAGTGTAAGGAATCCTTTGTTCCTATTCTAAGTGCTTTTGTAAAAACCTTGCAATTACGCCTTCATATCTTACCTCTAGTTCCTTTATCATCATTCTACTGTTATTGCCAAATGTTGGGAGTGTATTTACTTAGTCAGGATAAGTTACAAGAAAAACGAACTTTTGCTTAGGAGGCCATACAGGTTTTCTTGAAGATGGCTTGTGTGAGAGGGTGAAGTCATTAGTTTTTCTTCATTTATCAGGAACTTCGATGATGGATTTCCTAATCTCTATATAAATGATACCCATGATATACAAGGTCAACATGTCGCCTTTCTCGCATCATTCAGTTCCCCAGCAGTTATATTTGAACAGCTTTCTGTCATATATGCACTGCCACGGTTGTTCGTTGCTTCTTTCACATTGGTTCTGCCTTTCTTTCCAACTGGTTCCTTCGAGCGAATGGAAGAAGAAGGCGATGTTGCAACTGCATTTACCATGGCGAGGATATTGTCAAATATTCCCATATCAAGGGGTGGCCCCACTAGCCTTCTCATCTATGATATACATGCTCTTCAGGTTTTCTTTTTGGCCTTTTTGACTTAAGTGAACAAATAATTATTTTCCTTTTGTAGTTCTTAATTTTTTAATCTTTCTAAATGCTTGGTTTTTTCAACATCCTGTGGCAAAACAATATGATATCTTGATGCCCCTGTGCATCTTATCAATATCTTGCTTCTCTTGATCTTCTACTTACAGCAACTTTTGAATGCCCTGAGTCACACTTCTGTTTCTGTTAGTTATTGTTTGTCCATCTTCCTTCATCTGCAGGAACGATTTTATTTTGGTGATCATGTTTTGCCTTTGTTTGAGACTGGGATCCCTCTGCTAAAGCAACGTCTTCACCAGCTTCCTGAATCTGATAAGGTTATAGAAAGTTAAGGACTCTTGCGTCCTTGAATTATGCTAACCTTGCTGTTGATTGTGGCAATTATTTTCTCATCATTTTTGTTACTGTATCTCTTGCTGTTTCTTTGAGGCAAGCAAGATGGAATAGCTCCATTGCCTAGTTATTTCTCAAATTTAATAGCATCTTTGACCAGATTGTTGTTGCTTTTCCTGATGATGGTGCTTGGAAACGATTCCACAAGCTATTGGATCACTTTCCAATGGTTGGTTCCAATTGCTTTTGCGTATGCTTTATTTTAATTGCTCCAATTCTCACATCATCTGAGTAATTTTGGTTGGCAACTTGCTAGGTGGTGTGCACAAAGGTTCGTGAGGGTAATAAAAGAATAGTTCGACTGAAGGAAGGAAATCCTACTGGCTGTCATGTGGTCATTGTCGATGATTTGGTCCAATCTGGAGGCACCCTTATTGAGTGCCAGGTATTGTTTAACAGCTAGTCCCTGATATCAGATATTATCTATACTTAGAGAATTTTTTGTGCCACAACAATAGAAAAACGATGTATCTCTATGGATTGCTGCTGTTATTTCTCTTTTATTTGGTCTGAACTGCCTTTTAAATCCTTTCTTCCCTGCTTATTTGCAGAAAGTTTTGGCAGCTCAAGGTGCAGCAAAAGTGAGCGCATATGTCACCCATGGTGTGTTTCCTAAGCAGTCATGGGAGCGATTCCTGCACAAAAATGATGGTGGAGACCCACACATTTATATTCTTCCATTAAGCTTTATTTGTTGACTTTTTGGCTGAACATTTTACCTGACACCAATAATATTACCGAATGTTTTTGCAAGGCTCAGGGGCAGCATTTTCCTACTTTTGGATAACAGACTCGTGCCCTCAGACTGTCAAAGCCATAGCAAATAAACCTCCATTTGAAGTTTTGAGTCTTGCCGGATCCATTGCTGATGCTCTTCAAATTTGAATGAGATATTTATGACTTTATGCTGTGGCAAATTATGTAGTCGCAGGAACACGTCCTTGAAAGACAGCTTTCAAGATTTTTGGACCTGCCTTGATATTGTATTATCTTTGATGGGAAGAAGCTTGTGTTGGCTTCTCTTAAGTAAAATAATATCATAGTAACTTTCCCCCATGCCATTGAAACCTCCTTTTCGCCGTGAATACGATCAACTGCTTATTTACAATCAATGTTCCTGGATCATGGAGGTCATGGTTCCCTTCTCTACCCCAACTTCGACGGAGCACAAGTAAAATCCATTTATGTAACAGATAGAGATCCCTTCTAACCGATAGAAATCATATAAATAAGTCTTGCTTGCAGTGCAATCATCGTTCGCGGGGTGTCAATAGTGTAAACTCTCAAGATTTTACCAATCGGTAAAACTAACATCTCCATGTTTTGTTGAAAGCCGAGATATTTTTCTTGCTGCCGATTATCTTATTGTCAACAACGTGGCAGGTTATGCCATGAAATCTCTCGTAAGTTGCACGTAAAACGAATGCAGTAACCATCTGCTCATTGAGATAATAATAATAATAATAATAAATAAATAAATAAAATTTTAAAAAAAGAAAAAATTCAACCTAATTGATTTCACAAGAAATCACAACATCAGACATGTACAATTTGTGCAGGCTCGTATTTCCAAGGCTGCTCAATTACAAAAATTCAAGGGCGGGCCGTTGAAAAAGAAGAGAGCTACTGATGTTGAGTAAAACAAGAAAGAGATACTTTAAAACCTTCCACGAAATCAGATTCACAGTATTTTGGCTACACAGCGGCAACATTTGGGATGCAAGGTTGCTTGTTTCCCTTTTCTGTACAGCTTAAGTAAACAGCCCTTGATCCCATGTCACCGAGAAGACATATCATGCAATACAAACATGTGCGGCGTATTTGCAAATGAACAGAAAAAGGATTGAAAAGCAAAATCCCAACAGGAGTAATCGTCACAAGTTGGGGGCGACCCTGCGCCCATCTGCTGCAGCAGAGAGACTCTTTCGCTTCTCAACAAATATGTTATCTTATTCTTCCTTCGGTTAAATAATTCCTTCCCTACATATGAACAATGTGCTGCCTGCTTCTTGTCAGATATTGTGCAGTTCCCAAAACCCAAAAGCCTGAAACTGCTCATCCAGGATTTTATTGGCCTTCTTCCTCGTCTCTTCAAATTTTGTACAATAGAAAATACTCTAAACAATCGTTAGCACTCCCAGCACCACTTAACGCTAAGAGTAAGATCTCCATTGTTAACTATTCTCTAGCTTCTCGCCCAGACTGCCTCTTGGACTCTCCAATGGATCCCCAGAGTATGATCCATCTGCCTGACGGATACAGATGTTTAAATTGCCAGACAGCAAGGGCTCCTGCAGGATCCAAATACACATACAACATCAAGCAATTTGTGGTAGATTGAAGATTTCCATGAAAAAGTTGAAAACTAATCTTCTGTGCACCTTCTTTTGTTTGCATACAAGATTTAAGCTGAATGATGTTCATTTTGAAGGTGGGTACAGAAACCATGAGATATAGAATCTCAACTTAGGGCCCATTTATTTCAACCATCCACATACATTTGGCAGCAAAACAAACTTGACAAACATGAAGTATGCAAAAATGATTAAAAAAAAAAAAAAAGGGTTCTTCCCTCTTGTAATAGTTTATAATAGCATTATTTCAATGAAATTCAAATAATTAAATTACCTTCTTTGATTTTTTTATTTAAAATGACTGCATACTATATTGTCCACACACTGGGACCAACGAAGTAATCTAGCTGACCCAAAGATACCATTTCAACAAAAAACAGCACCTTTGATCATGCAGAATAAGTGAGAAAAAAATTGGTGATTGGCATCTCATGATAATGGAAAATAGACTCAGAGTTTTCACCTGACCACCAGACTCTTCACCCTCAGAGTGGAAGAGAATCGGCCGGCATCGCTTATCTTCATTCATTAAGCTTGAATTCTGAAAGTGTGCCACGAGGGCAGCCTTGCCCTGGATTCGCGCATATGCCAGTAAAGCAACCTTTTCACTATTAAACTTCTCCCACTTCTTCCCATTAAAGGCCTGCACAGATTTTAGTTCAGATTTTAAACTTCAATAAACACTTGCATTTAGTTTAGATTTTAATCACATAGATATGTAATACCCCAAAATAAATAATACAAAAAACTCTTCAATGACATAAGCAAGGTGCAAAGATGAACCTCATAGAAGCCAATGATGTGCGAAGGAGACACCATGTTGATGAAGGCATAACCCACATTGCATTTGTTCTGTACCAGATAGGTTTTTAAATCAATATATTTCCATCAGAGGAAACTACATAATCAAATGTCAAATTCAAAAAAGAAACTACATAATCAAATGAAAGTTCCAGCAGAAAATATTACCTTAAAATCAATGGGTAGATATAGAAAATCGTAAGTACCAAAATGATTTTCATCAATGGCAGCCAGCAGCATCTTAGAAGTATACCTAGAAAGAGCACAACAGGAGAAATCATCAGTAATCACCTCAGTCAATAACAAACATTTTTCAATCTACTTCAAAGAACTTGATCTATTGCTTACTTGTTAGGTATGTTTTTTACCATTAAAGTGGTCCTTGTATCTTCCCCACTAATAATTTTATCTAGATCAAGCTGATACTGCTTCTTGCTATCTATATGGTTACCCACATTCTCAACTCGCCGACTTCGACTACGTTCGGCAAATCCCTCGTTGCTGTTTATTCCTGGTCCTGAGTAAGAACCATTGGAAAGAAACATTGGATTGTGGCTTGGGAATGACATCATCCTAAAACTAGACAAACCATTCTCAGTCATAGCTCCTGGCAGGCCAAAACCAGAACTCAAGGCTGCATGGGCACCCATGTTTGTCATATAATTTCCAGTGTTGCGGTTCAAGCCCATGCTGCCATATGTGACTGGGCTGACAAAGGATGTTTCTGGTGACTCTGACAAGAATGTAAAATGTCGATCAAGAGGAAGACCAGAAGGGGCAGATCCCACATGATGGTGCTGGTGCGAACTAGGGAAAGAACCATGTTGACTAGCACGGGGAAACCCCTGTCCAGGGCCACTGGATACAAATGCACGTCCAACTGATGACGATGGCCAAGCAGAACTGACCTGCTCAGGGTAAGGATTAGGACTTCCCCAAAGAAACTGAGGACCAGACAATGTTCCAAGACCAGATGATCTAGATGGATCCCCAAAAGCAGACAAAGGGACAGGACTTGTGCTCAGCTTTTGGTCAGGGAATGAATGAGAATGCTGATGAGCTGCTCCTTGCACTGATCCTGTGCTAGTTAGCACCTGGTTTACCTGGTTGGTCCTCCCTTGGTCCTTACCAATGGGGGCAATCTTTGCAGTGTTGGACACATGAGGGCTGAGAATTGAAGCTAACCCAGGCAAATTATTGCTATTTACAGGCCTCAAAGTTCCTGGACCAGGGGACTTGCTTAAGCCATGTGAGGATTTGTGTTCCACTGGACTGCCAAAATTTGCCCAGTTACCTGTCAAGGAAGTAACACCAATTGAGCTTATGATGCAAACGCATTTCCAATATTAAAGAACCAGAGATAAGATAGAAAAGCATAACAATGTTTGTGTTTCAGACAAACAAACACAAAGAATTGTCTATATAATTCTAACCCGGAGGAGAGTTAGCCACTGGTGAACCCACTTGATGTCGAAAGCTGCGAGCTTCATCTTGTTCCAGCTCTTGACTTAGTTGCTGCATCAAGCTAAAAATAAAGAAGCCTCTAAATTATGCTCTTTACCAGTGTGTTGGATAAGTATCAAATACATCACCACATCATAGGAAATTTGAGCAAGACCATGGCAGAAACAACTGATAGTAAAAGGTCTAAGGACAGGGACAGTAAACTGCAGAATTTAAAAGACAGAAGAAACATAGACAATCCAAGAACATATAGATATTGCTGCTTAACAATAACCTCCACAGGATAGAAGCCAGAAATGGTGGAAAAAAGCAAAGGAAGTGATCGTGTAAAAAATCAGTAAATCATATAAATTCTTAGGGTTCTGGAGTAGATGTGATTCATAAGTGCTGCCAGAGCAAAAACAAAGAATCAATACTCACGATAACATTTCACACTTCAGATTTAAAATCCTCCATTCAGGTTTTTGGAGTACTTTCCTTCAGCATCTTGAATATATACAAGGCACATATGGCAATGTAGCTTCTCAGACTAACATCTTATTGTCAATAAACCCTTCCAAAACAATCATTTTTCCCCCTACTCTATTAAACAAAAGGATTTTGACTCTGATTGGTAGAAGGAAGAAAAAAGTCTTAAGTGGTTGCTTCCTGCTCAACACCAGTTGGCATGTCATTAACTAGCCGAGCAGTGTTTTGTAGAAGTTATAAAGACAGAGACACCATTTTTCCCCTTCCTCCTCTTGTCATGAGATATGTTGTTCCAGTACTTATCAAAGATCCTTTCATGAAATGATAGATATTCTAATTCCTTAAAACTTTAGACACTAGCAGACAAAAGCATGAGCAAAATAGTCATTGTTCAAAGCCACCATCAAAGCTGTACTTGTTCCGAGTACTGTTCGCACCATCACAAATTAATTGATGGATATGGTGAGGTTCTAGCAACAATTTATAAGGGAAGTTAACAAGAAAAGCTTCTTTTAGAGTCAGTAAATAATCTCCTTCACAATATCCAATCTACTATTTCTTCATTCCATTTCTTAAATCAATTGCATATCACAAATTATAGCCACAAATAAGGATGAGAACTTTACACTTACTTTCGACGTGCTCCCCCTGGACGGCTGGGTTCAAGTTTAATGCGTTTTCCAGCAATGTCACTCCTATTTAAGGCCTTAAGGGCTCCCTCAGCTGCTCTAACATCATAAAATTCAATGAATTTGTGATGGCGCTTATGTGGTGTTTCTCTTATCTGTAGTTTCAACAAAGGAAAACAGAATCATTAAAGACAACCAAACATACGATAATCCTCAATGAGAAACTACTGAATTTCACAAAATTATACCTCTTTGATCTCTCCATAAGCCCCAAATATTTGGAGAAGGTCATCATTTGACACAGATGCATCCAGATTAAACACTACAAGCGTTCCTTGATTTATATCCTTTTCTGAGGGGTTATCCTGGCACATACCATGCAAATATGCTTAGTAAAAATGACAAAGGTATCAAAAATGACAACAAAATGCAAGACTAAACTATTCATTTAAACCTTGGGAATTGAAAAATGGATGTCCAATTTTCTTCTTCTTAATGGCTTGTTTTGTAACGCACGCATTGCAGACCGAGCATCTCTAATGTCATAATAGGATATCATTACAAATCCCCGATGCTTGCAGGCAGTATATAAAGTGCGGATATCTCCATATTGCTGCAAGAATGAAAAACCTGGAAAGTTATAGAGTAACCACTGGATCTAACAAATAATGATGAAATTTCATTTCTTCTTTCCATTTCCTTGACATGATATGAAGGGCAAGCCTTGGAATAACCGTAAGGTTATTCTACTGTGACCTAGAGATCATAAGTTCGAGTTACAGAAATAGTCGCCTTGCAATTAATATGCCAAGCCAACTATAGACTTCATCAATTATGAACATGATAAGTGGAAAGAAATTCACACAAGTTTTGTCCTTAACAAATGGGAATGAATTTAACAAATCAAGGATGCAACAATGCCAACAGAAGTATAGAGAAATAGGACAGTTACAATGACCTCAAGCAACAGATGTTTGTACATCAAATATGTTAGCACTACAATATCAACACATTCAGTGATGTTTTAAATATGCAATTAAAGAGGGATAAAGTTGAGGATTTTCACTAAATAATTGAGACCCAATCAAAGAGTAATAAAGCTGGTAGCTCTGATATTAAGATCAGAATACTACCTCAAAAAGAGATCTCAACTCAGAGTCTTCTACATTACTATTGATGTTCCGCACAAACAATGTTCTTGAAGGGTGCTCCCCATATGGATGTTCCCCAGCCACAGTTCCCACACCATTTGGAAAAACATAGTGACCAATCCCATTTGCTGTGACACCATCTGATAAGCTTAGCTTTGAAACGCTAACCCGAAAGACCTCTTTGGGTTCTGAATCCAACTCCATCCCTCCCCCACTGCCAAAGAAGTCATACTCTTCTAAATCTTCCAATTGACTAGGCAATTCGTTCAAGTCAAAATCATCCATTATGCCAGCAAGAAGATCATCTTCATCATCAGGAAGCAAGTTTCCAATTGCATTTGTTTCAACATCTTCAAATGGATCCTCAGCTTCATTTTCGAGGTCAAGCTTATTTGAATTTGGCGACCCATCATTAGCAAATATACCATGTTGCTCCAAACCATTAAAGTTCGCTGCACAGTCAGCAAGTCTCAAAAATCAAGCCCATGCATATCAATAGGAATCATAACATCTTCTAGAGCTTATACATACACTGTTCATAAGGAAGTACAGGCAATGAGCTAGAAAACAAGCTTGCATCATTTGATGGGTGACAAGCATCTCTTGCAAGTGGAATCCCCCAGGCACCTCTTCTCAACTTCTTAGAAGTACTAGATTCTGGATTATTTAAACATATATTGCTAAGACTTAACAAGATATGATGAATACCGATGAGAGCAAATGCACACACTATATATGAGCATGAGGTATCAACAAAGGAAAAAGAATGGACAGCAGAAAAGAAGAGACACCTGCAGAATGACTGGAAGCAGTATCCTTGGAGCTGTAATCCATTAATCTGTTTCTGCAAACACAGAAATTTTAAAGCACAAAACTTAAAACTGTTAACTAAAATCTTGGCTTCATGAAATTCTGCTTAGGCAATCAAAATGGTAGGCATATACAGAAATAAAGCATCTTCTTCAACTGAAACAATAGCATATTAGCACTAATCAATTTCCAACAAAAAAAGGTTGATATTAATCAGTGAGGCATTGCAAGATATATATATATATAGAGATTTTTTTTATTTAAAAAAAAAAACACAAATCCAGCGTTGACTATTAGCTTCCCATAGTTTAAGATGGAGAATTAACTATTCACCCCTTTTGTGTATACTTCTCTCCCATTGATTGATAAAGGAACATTCGTTTCTCTTTTTCGCAAACATTTTCTGGTATAATGATATCAATTCTTGGTTGAAGCTACTGCATTTTTGGTATCAGAGTGAATGCTACACATAATCAAGAGGCATTCGATTATAGTTAAAGGTATTACAAAATTAACAGCAATAACAATAAATGTCTTAGTCAACTCCCATTGGAAAGGCTCAATTCCAGTAGAGAACAACAAAACCGAGATAAAATGAAATCATGCAGTTGCAATCAAAAAAGAGAAAAAACAGGGAGAGAACAGCTCATAAAGTCAGCCCAATCTCAAGTCAACCCAACTCTAAACTCGAAACATTCCACAAAGCTCGGTGAAGGGTTTTCCAATTCTAGGCATGCACATCTTATAACAGTTGCTCTCAACACCAAAACCATACTCGTTTGATCAATACTAACTTATTATATCCCTCCAAAACTCCACACCCAAATCCCAGACCTCAAAAAGAAACTGAACAAACCCCCCCCCCCCCCCAAAAAAAGAAGAATAGCCAATACAAACAAGAACTTGGAAAAAAAAAAAATGAGACTTAACAATTAAGGATCGACTTCCCTACCCCAAGATTTCCTTCGAAACCCAAGAAAGGAAAAGGAAGGAAAGAAAGAAAGAAAGAAAGAAAGTCAATTACAAAAAAAAAAAAAAAAAACCTCTAAAATACTAGTAATTGTGAGACAAAGGGAGAGATAAAGAGAGTACCTGATGGATAGAAAGGTTAGAAAGAGGGCATTGAAGGAGGAAGGGGAGACTCTGAATTAGACAAACAGGTGACAAAGAAAACTATTCACGAAAGAAACAAACATGCACAGGAACGACCAAAGTTTTTGGTACTGATCAACAAAAGTTTTTAACTTTAACTAAAACTGCTCAACCCAACTCAATCAAAAAGAATTCAAGAAAACAACCCCCACAAAGACACATATACAGACAGAGAGAGAGAGAGAGAAAGAAATAAGGAAAGACTCTTTTAAAAACAAAAAGAAAAAAAAAACTAGACAGTGTGTTTCGTAGAAGCTGAGTTATGTATTTCTTGTACTCTTCTACTTCCTTTTCTCTCGCCGCCGGGGAAGCAGAGAGAAAAATAAAGAGAGAGAGAGAGAGAGAGAGAGAGAGAGAGAGAGAGAGAGAGGGCCTTATTGAGGAGAGAAAGCAATTTAACGCAAAAAATAAATAGAGCCCATCAAAAATTAACGAGAGAGCTAAGAGAGAGAGAGCCCACTGCGCAACCCATGAAGAGGGGAGAGATAGAAATGATTGGAGGGAGTAGAGAAACATGGGCGTATTAAGTGCAGAGCACAACCATGCCAATTTGATTTTGGTTTTTCTTTTTTTTTTTTTTTTTTTTTTTCTGATCACAAAGTTCACTGTAATGAAATGAAATGTAACCAATTATTTAAAATAAAATTTTATATATATTTGGGATACCGCAAGATGACCAAAATTAATTTTCCTTTTTATATTAACAGTTTGTTTGGCACATGCGAACTTGCCGTGCATTTGATTGTCAGATCAAAAAATTGGCGATCAACAGGTGTCTTCTTTAAAGTCCTCCTGAAGTCATCAATTTCATAAATTTGTGTCAAACGCTCTTCACATTTAAGAATTCTTTAAAGAAAAACTCTTTTAGCAAATCACTTTTGTATCTTTTTTTATTAACGACAAAAGTTGCCCTGCCCTCCTTCTCTCCTTTCTTAGTTATTCTTCTTTTACTGCCAACAGAATTTAATCACAATTTTTACATTTATTTAGGGTATGTATGTATGTATGTATGTATGTATGTGCTAAACCATAATTTTTTTTTATTTTGATGGGTCTGCTGAGTGGCACGAGATGTTAATTAGTTTAAAAATTTAGGAAGGAAAAATGAGATACAGGATCTCTCTCTCTCTCTCTCTCTCTAAAATTAAGGGAAAGAAATGGGCTGTATTTAATCTCTATTTGGCGTCCGTCGACACATCACGCGCCCTATATTTACCTGTTTGCCATTCCGATGATTCGATATCTCGGGCCACTCTCGCAAATAGCAATGGGCAAAACAGGCCAATAGGCATCGTCGGGCGATTTTTGAAATTTGATGGGGATGAACTCGAAGGAAGGAACTGATCGAAGAATTTTGGGGCCCAACCAAGAGGAGGAGTCGGGGAGCCTTTCCTTTTTATTTATGGACACGCAAAAAAAAAAAAAAAAAAGTTAGTTTTGAAAAAGAGAATTTAATTTGTCGTCTTTTTGTCTCCACCATCACACCGGAATCTCATGAGATAGATCGAACGGGCGGGCGGGGCGTTGTTGCCATGACATTACAGGCACATATTTAGAATGATGACCCTGTTATGCTTTCTAAATACTATTCCCCCTATTTTAATTAATTTAGATTATTACAGAGGTCGGGGAGGACATTGCCCTTTTGCTTTGAATTAACTTTTGCAATTGCTAGAGATTTTACCTTTTTGGGAAATGAACATGATCCGCTTTTCCCATTCGTACTTGGCCACAACAAGTAGTCTATGGATCCCAATTTCTTTTCTTTTGATCAAAAATTATGGACGAGAATTTCTCGTCAGCGTCGACTTTCTCAATTCAACCTTTAAATTTTATGTCCAGCTACCTCCATTGCGTGGACACCAACTTCGTAAGCCCCAGTTGTTTTCGGTTTTGGACCCAAAAATCAGAGGGAATGATTAATTCTCAACAGGAAACAACAACGATAGAGGATTATCAAGTCGTTTCTTTTATTTAAGGCTCGTCTGTTATTATCTGTTTCAATGGAAATCCCCTACCCTGACGGCCTCACCCTTGTTCTGGCTCTCTCTAGGACTCTAGGCTCTGATTTAATCATTATTATTATTTTCTCTTATATCCCTTATCCTTTTATCCCTCCAGGCTTTAAATTAGTTGCCCCATCTGTTTGAAGGAAAAGGAGGCCGTTTAAATTTGGTAACCAGAAAGAGAGCCTCAAAACTCCGAGCCTTTTTAACCTGGCCTGCAGCTTCTGGTCCTATAGGGTAATTCATCTAGACTGGGCCCCTCGAGAGTCCATAATGTATTGGGCCCCTAATGGAATCTTGGCGGTCGACTCTTGACATCCCGGGCCCAGGGGGCAACGGATGCCTGTTTTGTCTGCAGAAGCTGACCTACAGCGATGTTTTTTGACTTTTGACTTCTTAAGACACTTTGGTTTCGGCTTGTCTGAGAAATGATTTGCGGGGGGAAAAAAATTAAATCTTATATGGTAAAATTTATAATTTTGTAGTTGTTGCAAATGTTTTCTTAAATAATATTTTTAAGAAAAAAAAAAATAGTGCCCCATCCCCAACCCCACAATTGTTTTAAAAATTCCAAGGCGGGGGGTTTTGGTGCGGGGGATTAAGAACGACGTGACCCTTTCTCTGTCTGGTCGTGCAAGTACAACTGTACAACCAGAAGTACGTGGGACCCACCATGGCCGTCCGCCCTCGCAACCACGTTCGCTGCTGTACCCGCCGGATAGTTCTTGATCTTCTTAATTCTAAGCATCGGAAAAAAATTGGAGTGCAAACAAAAACAATAAAGTTAATTAGGTATAAAGAATTTTTTTAATTTTTTATATAATTTGTGAGAAACAAAATTAATGACCGACACCTCTCTCTCTCTCTCTCTCTCTCTCTATATATATATATATATATATACTTATTTATGTGAAATAATATTATATACAAGAAGAATATAATTCATTAAACTGTTTATATGTTAGATTTTTATATTAAATTTAATTTTTTTTTTCAAATTATATCGTATTAATATACAACTTATGGGTTAGTTTTCCTATATTATTACCAGATTTTTCCTATGTCACATATCATAAACCTAAGCAGCAACGACGTCTTTCGGTGTTGAAAAAAAAAACAAAGACGCGTTTGGGTTATGGCTATAGGACGGGGGGTAAACGGGTAACTCCGTTCAGTCTAAATTGACAATTTTCTCTCTTTTTTTTTTTTTTGTTTTTATTGTTGAGGTTAATTAATTAATTAATATGAGATGAGTAAGGTACGATGTCCTTGACCTTGTTGTATCGTCTTCATCCGAGCCGTCTTTTTTCCTGGGTTAGTTAAAAAAAAATAAAATAAAATCAATTCCATTTGATTTGAAAATCATTGCGTCATGATGAATTTGGCTTCTCACCTCCTCCACCCCCATTTTCTAGGCTTTGCTCTTGGTTCACGAACTACATGGTGAGATAAATTCTTGAGAAGCAATCCCGAAAAGCTTGCCCTTCTGTTCGTATATCAATGTCTCTCTCTCTCTCTCTCTCTCTCTCTCTCTATCTGCTTTTTTCTTTTTTCGGCAGCGGCATACAAGGATAATTGTTTTCTTTTTATGAATCAACATAAAAGATTTGTCCTTGACTCGATTGAAAATAAACTTATTGTTATATAAAATAATACAATATATAATATTACTGAATAACAATATAAGTAGGTAGCCCGGCTATAGGTTCGAAGGCCATAACTCCTGTGGTGTTTGTGAGTGCGCATCCTACCACTTAAGAGTACAATTTTATTATTATTATTATTTTTAAATTCAAAGATATTTTATTCGAGACTGGATTCACATGCGGAATACATAGAAATCCTTATGTCTACGGCTCAATGAGTCTGGTTTTTTTTTTTTGGATAGATTCCCAGTGAGATGTGAGTTGTTATGATCAGAGTTTGAGCTATGAACATATTAAGAAAATAGTTCTTATGAAAAACACACATTTAAACAAAATAAAAGCAAGTAGACTATGTGGCCATGTGTAAATTTTTAATGGAAGATATAGACGAGTTACTTAATTGCGACTATAAGTTGGGATTAACGGTTGTTGTGGGGGGGGGGGGAATGGGAGCTTATGAGTTGCCAACTCATTCAATAATAGTGGCTGCAGCCAACAGATGATGGTGATCACATTTCCTGGTACCCAGTCGAAATATCTGGTGTGGATGAGCTAGCTTTCCATAGGTCACCGACAAGCTCTTCTTCTTCTTCTTTTTTTTTCCTTTTTTTTAAACAAATCTAAGTTTTTCAAAGAAAGAAAGAAATAAAAAAACATCTTTGACACTCATACTCGTTATTAGTAATTAGACTCTTAGGGTCGTCATTCTCATAAACACCAAGTTCCTATGGTTGCTACTCTTGATGAATCCCGCAATTCAAAAGGATTAATTACTCTTAATTAATATATAGACTTAAAGGAGTTGCAACTACATTCTAATGGTATCCATTTTTATGATGAAGAAAAAGTTAACGAGAACCACTTAATTAAACATTTGACAAACTAATGAAATGGGAAGTCTAACGTAATAACATTTACAATCCCCTACTATCCAAGACGTGCCAACGGCATGTAAGACGTCAGATATAAATTCTGATGAACTGTCCCGCAATTTTGTACCAAATGTTGCCAACAAGAATTAAGCACACAGCTAGCCGCGATGACTTCAGGAACTAATTGATTGAAATTACGCGGGATGGAAATGTTGCGGTCAATTTTTCTGATCTCACTTTCGAGTTGGATGCATGATCCAATTCTATGGGTAGCCTAATCTTGATATCTCACACGGTTTACTGTATTGTGCGTGTATTGCCAATTCTATTCATATAAAACAAATGGCACAACAACCGGGAAGCCTACATCTCCCCGCCACACGAACCCCCAAAATTTGTAGCAGTAGCCCATGTCAAGGTAGGATATAGAATGGAAGGTTTTTCTTTTTTTTTTTTACGTCAAAGTCGTGGTTGTCTGGAGAAATTAGATAGCATCATTAACATAAGTTTTGAAAGTGCTTGAAGATTGAATTACTTAAATTGTCATCCGGATTGGGCTGCATTAGAATCATTTTCTTTTTTCTTTAAGGAAAATACTTATTATACACAAAAATAACGATTATAAATAATTAATAAACTCATACATATATTATTATATTAATATAAAATATAATTCAACACAAAAAATTATAATATTTTATTAATTATATCTAATTATATAAATAAATATAAATTAGTTATATATCTATGTAATTGTTCATGATTTTTGAAACTATGTTAAACTTGATTGATTTTTGAATTATTTTTTCGACGTATAGAAAGAAGAATATTAGTTACATTTTGTATTATAATAATAATAATTCTTATTTTAGTTTATTAAAAATTTATTTATTATTAGTTATAATTTTTTAAAAAAATTATAAAAAATATATTTTTTAAAAAATTAAAAATTTTAATATAAAAATTTAATATTTTAATTGTTGTAATAAGACAAGAGATCATTATTATCATTTTAATTTGAGCGACGGACCATCGACCACGCGTCTAACCAGATGGTTGAAACAGCTGTATCTGTACCTAATTATTGTTCTTCTTTTACGAAACATTTGCTTGCCTTTTTGGCATTTTTTACTCAAGAAGTTTCCTCACCCGCCGCTCCAGCGGCCAAAGCCAACGTGAAAAATTAAAAATCAGCGCTTAAGTAATGCCGTAATAGTAATTACGCAGTCGCCGCCTCGTTTGGTTTCTGTTGGATACCCTTTCGTATACAATACGGTTAATATATAAATAAAATTTTAATTTAATAAAGTATAATAAATTTTAATTAATTTTTAAAACATAATATTTTTGTCATTATATAATTTTTTTAAATAAAATTACCTCATAATTAAAATTTCTTAATATTGTTTTTATTAATTTGTGTGATGCATCTTGATAAAATGGGCAAAAATACATCATTAGATTCAACATATTATTTTGGTACGTTAGTTGGAATAAAAAAATGTATTAACAATTTTTTTAATAAAATAATTTTTATAAAAATAAAATTTATGATGATTAAATTATTATATTTTAAAAATTAAATTAATTTATTAATAATCATTGAAGTTAAAAGATTTATTTGTATAATTATTATCCCAAAATACCCTTTCCCATGTATATATAGTGCACTAGATTCCTGCCAGCCACGTGTGACCAGATCAAACACAGTCGAATCTCTCTCTCTCTCTCTCTCTCACTATCGTTCTTTTCAAGCGAAGGCATACCAAGCTGCTAACTGCTACCTGCCTCTTTCTTTTTAATGCTCTCTCTCTCTCTTGTCGGTGTTGTTGAGTTACACCAATACGCACAAAACACATTAATCCTTCTTTATTTCTTTCTTTCGTAAGGTAAAAAATAAAGTGCAGGAGAAGAAGAGAAGGGAGGGAGGGGGAGGTTGCTTCAAGATCCATTAGCATTAACATCCCTCCCTAGAAAAAAGAAAAAAAAACAAGAAAATTTGGCCTAGCAGCAGCAGCGGCAGCGGCGGCGATGGGTTTTCTTCCTGATCCACAGAATAGAAACGCTAGTTCATTATAGGTAATGAATCTTTGGAAACGGCGTTGTCGATTTGTGCTAGTTGGCATCGCTCTGTTTGTGGTTGTTGCTGTTGGTTTGCGTAGGCAGATTGAAGAGGAGAAGGTGGAGTGTATGAGGGCGTTGGCTGGGGTTTTAGGTTGTCGGGCGAAACAATCGAGGAGGAGGAAGTGGGATTTTGGGCTTGTCATACGAAGCAGGGGTAGATGGGGCAAATGTGGCTGATCATTCCCAATCACTTGCCTCTTTTATTCGATCCTTCTTCTTCTTCTTCTTCTTCAATTCAATTCTATTGAATTGGTTCTTTCTTTCTTTCATTCTTTCACATTCGGATCTTTTAACTGTGCAATCCCAACCGACACCTCTCAATACTTTTATTCTTGATTTTTTTACAATTTTCTTTTGGTTATTGAAACTTTGCTAAA
This sequence comes from Rhizophora mangle, assembly GCA_037832345.1. Taxonomy (NCBI): domain Eukaryota; kingdom Viridiplantae; phylum Streptophyta; class Magnoliopsida; order Malpighiales; family Rhizophoraceae; genus Rhizophora; species Rhizophora mangle. The sequence continues at coordinate 109,776 of JBAPLJ010001937.1, read as the reverse complement.
AGAAACAAACGAAGAAACAAAAAATGCAGCAAGATCCTCGGAAGAAGGTAATGTCTATCTGTTCTTGGATTGGCCTCTCCCTCATTTTCTTTGTCATACTTCAATTTTGCTCCCCCCTCCCCCGGTTCTGAAATTTTGGTTGGGTTGGTTGATACTTCAAGGCTCGTAAAGAAGAAGCAATTGAAAAGCGATTGTCCACAATTCTTCTATTATTATTATTAGTTTGGGTATTAGTAATACTGGGATCGTTTCTTTTATTGGATCAATCCGGCATCTGATACTATTTCACTCGGTGATTAGTACCAGTGAGCTTATACCCAGTGATAATCGTATTTAGTTCAATTTTATACATGGTATGAGTTCTATGAGGATGAGGAGTTTTCGTTTCTATTCGTTCAGTAGGTGGACCAGGTTGACCTTGGTCGAATATGCTGTTTGGTCTTCCAAATCTGATGCTTACCCACCGAATTGAATCTATGGTTTTTCCTTTCCATATGATATACGTTTTGTTGTATATTTGTTTTTAGCAAACTGCTTTCTTTAAGAAAAAAAAAAAAAAAAAAAAAAGAATTTTCCGTTACAATAATGGCGTCATTGAATTGAAATTTTTAGTAGAGCGATACGTCTTGGTCTTTTCTTGAATGATATCTGTTGGATTTTAGTGCCAATGTTTGTTTTCTATTATTGCATTAGATGCCTTCCTTTTTAATCTGTTCTCTCTCTCTCTCTCTCTCTCTTCCTCTCTTTAATAAGTGGATCTGATTTGACTTTCATAAGTGGATTTTCCAATTAATTATCAGATTTTCTATTTTTTTTTATTTTCCCGTTCTTTTTTATTTTGAAACAGGGGGTTGCCTATTGGGATCTATCTTCTGTCCCTAGGCAGCTGCCTGTACATAAAAGAAACTGTTTTGGGATGGGGGTGGCCCGGGAGCAGGGGAAGAGAGGAACTGGTGCTAAGAAACTTAATTTATAATCATTACTGGCAAAGAAACGTGTACTTACGAGAGCCTTTTTTTCATTGGATTATTCTTCCTTCTTAATCAAATGCTTGGAATTTCTATGTCATAAGCCTGCAAATATTGATGACATTGAGTATAATATTTTCTGGGACAAAGTAGAATGGAGTAGTCAAACCTGTTCCATCTTTTTGTTATAGGTGAGTTCCTCTTTGGAATACAGCTTGTCGTGACTTCAGATGCTTAAGCAATTAATTTGATTTGAGACCCTTTGGCAACTCAATTGCCATTCTGTTGAATATATAACCTACATACCATTGTGTTATGAGTTTATTGTTTACCACACAACACTTTTTATAATGAATGTATGACCCAACTGTGTGTGGGAGTCTTGTGCACTGGGAACACCTTTTTTAATGCATGCATTTGTTGGCTTGCTGTGGGCTTCTTCAGCATATTCATCATGCATATGTGCCGTTATCTAGCATATATTTTATGACTGTGTGTTGATTTTTAGTCTGACTTGGATTCATGTGCTACAGAACATATCAGAGATGGAATTTTTCTCTGAATATGGTGATGCCAATCGGTACAGAATTCAGGAAGTTATTGGAAAAGGCAGTTATGGTGTTGTTTGCTCGGCAATAGACACTCACACTGGTGAAAAGGTTGCAATAAAGAAGATACATGATATTTTTGAGCACATCTCAGATGCTGCTCGCATCCTTCGTGAGATAAAGCTGCTTAGACTATTAAGACACCCAGATATTGTAGAGATTAAACATATTATGCTACCACCATCCAGAAGGGATTTTAAAGATATTTATGTTGTTTTTGAGCTCATGGAATCAGACCTTCATCAAGTCATCAAGGCAAATGATGACTTAACACGAGAGCATTACCAGTTTTTCCTTTACCAGCTGCTTCGTGCATTGAAGTATATCCACACAGGTATTGTAGTTCTCCTTATGCTCCAATGCTTTGCTAGGGAATCTTTTGAATCTTGGTATAAGGCAAAGGCAGGACTGGTTGCCACATTGGGATGTGCCAGCAGTCATTTTTATGTAATGTCCTTAGGTTGGCAATTTATTGATGACATGCATGTAAGTCACTCCATCAATTTTGTTGTTACCTTGGTAAGGGTTGCTTTCCTTGTTATATGTTCCTGCATGTTTTTGTTTTTTTTCTTTCTCTTATTCCATAATCTTTTTTGCTTATTAAGTACTCTTGGTATTTTCCTCTTCCCATTTACTTTTCTTCCTAAAATGATCATGAGTAAATAGATTTTGTCCTTTTCTTCTTCCTGTTTCCCTTTTTTCTAAAATGATCACAAAAACTAACACTGACATGATAATTGCATCCTTGGCTGCAGCAAATGTATTCCATCGAGATCTAAAGCCAAAGAACATATTGGCAAATGCAAACTGTAAACTTAAAATTTGTGATTTTGGGTTGGCAAGGGTTGCTTTTCATGATACACCCTCAACAATTTTCTGGACGGTATGTTTTACAGTTTATACGATGGTTGTTATGCTCCTATCTAAGCATCACATATGTGGTTATCTAAATCTTAGAAGTTAAAGAGTTTTATTGTATCTTTTCAGGACTATGTTGCTACAAGATGTATAGAGCTCCGGAACTTTGTGGCTCATTTTTTTCTAGGGTATGGCTTTTGTACATATTAACTCGATATTGTAGAGTCCATGGTCATATAGATTTGAATGTCCTAACACACTTTTTCCATCTACGTGCTTATTTTGAAATAAGATAACTGTTCCTTCTGCCTGGTGTGGACCCCACATCATTATGGTTTTTCAGGTTGCCTTTAATAATATAATACTAAACATTGCCTTTGGGGGAACCTTTTTTTTTTTTTCCGAGGAATTCAGCAATATTTGATGTGAGTTGTTAGGTTTGAGAGATTTGATTAAGTTTTTCTCATGATGCCTATTTGCAGTATACCTCAGCAATTGATATATGGAGTATAGGCTGCATCTTTGCTGAGGTACTAACAGGGAAACCTCTCTTCCCTGGCAAAAATGTTGTCCACCAGCTTGATTTGATGACAGATCTGCTTGGAACACCTTCATTGGATACAATCTCTCGGGTAGGCCAAACTTCTGCCAAAATCCTGTGTGCCTATGCTTTGCACTTGATGTATGTTTTGATAATGGCCTCAATCCACATCTGTGTCTAAGCCATATACCCTGAAACAATCCTTCATTGAAGGCCCTTCCAAGTCCATGCACGGTCTCTCCTGCACACAGATGCAATGCAGGACACTCAGAATATTTCATGTCATGAACCTTTGTGCTTAATGGCTCCAGGTTCGAAATGAAAAGGCAAGGAGATACTTGACTAGCATGAGGAAAAAGCAGCCTGTGCCATTTGCCCAGAAATTTCCAAATGTGGATCCTTTGGCGCTATCCCTGCTGGAAAAGCTGCTTGCTTTTGACCCGAAAGACCGGATAACTGCTGAAGAGGTTTGTCACATTAAGTAGGAGTGTAAACAGCATCAAAATATAAGCAAAAGATTATAAACTTCATCTTTAAGTGCATGGTGCATTCTAATGCACCATTAAACTGTTCTGCACGAGCCTTAATACTATTCCCTGGTTGATGATAATTTCGTTTTGGTCCTGTATTAATTGTAATAGAGAGCTGAATGTGTTTAGTTTAGATGCCATCTTGACTTTGTGCTATAATATGGTTCATTTGATACTATCTTGACTTTGGACTATAATATGGTTGATCTGTTGCATCATTTAACTTAACTCCCCATTTTTTTCTCATCAGGCATTGGCACATTCTTACTTCAAGGGACTGGCAAAAGTTGAGAGGGAGCCTTCCTGTCAGCCAATAACAAAGATGGAGTTTGAGTTTGAGAGGCGAAGAGTTACAAAGGAGGACATAAGAGAACTTATTTTTCGAGAGATCCTTGAATACCATCCTCAGCTGCTAAAGGACTATATAAATGGAGCTGAGAGGACTAATTTTCTTTATCCAAGGTTCTGATTTTCTGGGTTTTTTTCTTCTTTTTTGATACAAATTTGGGTTATAGGATTAGTTCTATGCTTCAGCTTTCCCCTGATTTGTAGTGTGTGTTTCACATCAGTGCGTTGACCAATTTAGAAAGCAGTTTGCACATCTTGAAGAAAATGGTGGTACAAGTGGGCCAGTGATTCCACTTGAAAGAAAACATGCGTCACTTCCCAGGTAATATTTGTTCTCTAATTTTGTGCTGCCATAATTATTATTTGTTTTCTTGTGAATGAATTTTGCCAATCTTGCAGTTTCTGGCTGTTTGTGTCATTGGTTAAGTCACATTGGCCAATATTGTGATTTTACTATTAGCTTGCATCTAATGTAATCACTATGGCAAATTTTTATCCTTTTTAAGTTTTCTTTGATTGACGAGGAGTATTTGTGTACTCCTTGTACAGAATTGTTACACAGGTAACAAGCAATTAATGAATGAGAGATAACTCTTTAAGTTGCACTACATGCAAGGCAGTGTATTGCATGTTATTGCTGTCTGTTAAAATGAGCAGGGGTGAGGACATTAATAGGTAAGCCTTCTTGAGAGCTAAGTGTATCTGATGTTTTGTCACATTCACAGAAACCAACTATTACCATGTACAAGCATCTTATAATCATTTTTGCATTGATTTTTCTTCCTCCTAGATTTGGGAATTAAACTTCGATGCTTCTTGCCCTTTGTTGGGGACTCTGTACGGTGCTACAGTGTTCCAAGCATATGGATGGCATCTGCAGACTGTAATCTTTAATTTCTTGGCCATGAAGAGAATAACCGCATAATCTTTAACGGACTAGGCATAAGAGTCAATTTTCTCCCAATTAATTTTCAGGTCTACAATTGTACATTCCAACACAATCCCTCCTAGGGAACAACATAACATTGCTTCCTATAAAGACCGGCAAACTGTAGAGGAAGTATACAACAAAGATCCCAGAGATTCTGATGGAATTTCTGTAAATATGGCAAGGACCTTGCAGGCACCACAACGAGTTCCACCAGGTAATAAGGTTGACAGTGCTGTGTCCCTTGAATTTCTTCCGTACATGTACCTGTAATAATTTATTGAGTTGTTCCTGCAGCTAATCCAACAAAAGTAGCTGGGCCAGCTGCATCGTATGAGAACAGAAGTAGTGAGAGGGATGCCTATGATTCAAGAGCATTTGTCAGAAGCACCGTCCTTCCTCCTCAGGCTGTCCCTTCTGCATATTTTTATCGGAAATCTAGCACAGGAAACCAAGATAGATCTAAGATGGAAGCTGAGGGGAATATGTCCTCACAGAAGCAAGTCCAGCAATGTGGTATGGTTCCCAAATTGGCCCCAGATGTGGCCATCAACATTGACTCCAACCCATTTTTTACGACTCAGGCAGGGGCGAGTAAGGTGGAACGTGTTGATGAAAGGATTACAATTGACACAGACTTGTTGCAGGCCAAAGCTCAATATGGTGGTATTGGTGCATCTGCAACAAGTGCAACTGCTCACAGAAAGGTTGGCGCTGTTCAGTACGGGATGGCAAGAATGTATTAAAGAGGAATAGGGAGGAGGATAAGTGTATGCTCATTCGGAGCGATCCATGGAGAAAGAACACAGAGTTTATGGGTGGCTTGCGTAAGGTGTCCTTTCCTTGTAGAGCCAACATTGTTAGGTTCTGTATGATAGGCAAGGCGAAACTCTTATGTTTGTGTTCATTCTGGAAAGAAAAATAACATCTTTTATCAGGGACGCTATAGATCTAATCTCAAGAAATAAAAACTCTATCTCGTTCTTCACATTACGGAGCTGTGCAAGAAGTGAGATGCTAGAAGACACAAACACTGGGAAAGAAACGAAGAAAGATTGAGTCGGCCGTTGGAATTCAGCTTTTAAAGCTATTGCCTTGGGTATCTCGGTTGGCTTTTGGGTTTTCTTGGTTACTGCTACTGTTTACGGTATCGTCAAGCATCGGTAGGCCTTAGACTAGTTCGTTCTCGATTTATCAAGGTCGGTAAACAACTTGGAAGAGAGAATGATCTTTTACTCTCTCAGCCAAACGTTGCATGAAATAAAATATTGAGCTATTCGGCTAAACGTGGACAACATGGAAATAATCGTATTCGCCCGATAGAGAGCTGCGATTGTAGTTGGGCTCTCTCTCTTTTTTCTTAACCTCTATCGCGTAGGCATCGATAAGAGTTCGATGCCTTTCCCACTGTGAGTCTTCAAGTAGGAGTTAGTGCCGAATTTTTAAGAACCAAGATTTAACTGGAAAATTTAAATGTTACCAAGTTATGTTTCAATTTTGCTCCCACTGAAAAATGAATTTTGTCCCCATTAAAAAATATTTTTTCTACTTAATTTAAAAATTATAGATAAAATAATTTTTTTTTGACTAAAATAAAATGTTAAGTGGCACAAAAATTTTATAAATAATTTCAATATGTTTATATTTTATAATTAAAAATTAGATTTTTATCTTTAATATTTAAACTTATAATCGTAATAATATATATTGTTTGTAACGTCATAAATTGTGTTGTTTAATTTATCAAGAAACTCATTTATTTTATTAAGTAAATTTAGTTGTTTCGTTTATAAATATAATTATATATCTACAATTATAAAATAAAATAAAATATTTTATTTTTTAATTAATTAATTTTATTAAAATTAATAATTTTATATTATCTAAATTTTTTTATAATATTAAATTTTATAATTTTAGATATTTTTATTAATATTATAAAATTAAACATTTTTTTTTTCATAAAAATTTTTTGAGATTCCGCTAATAAAAAATTAATTTATTAAATTTTATTTAATTTTAATTTAAATAAATAACAACTAATTTAATTCTATTTGTTATTTAAAGATATTGATACCAAAATTAATATTAATCTAATTTATAATAGACAATATCAAACCTATAATATTTACTTATTTGTTGTTATATAAGTTATAGTTTCCACTAAATAAAATTTCTAGATCCCCTCTCGGAACGTGTTGTTTGTTTATTTAAAGATACCAAATTTTGATGAGAACGTAGAATTTTAGCTTTCCTGATTTCGAAATTTACAAAGGAATCTCTTTCTTCTCAGCGGATGGCGCAAAAAATATGAAGTGCAAGAAAACAATACTAACTGGTACGTGACTTTAAATGACGAGTTAAACTGAAAGCCAATGCGTTGCAGTGGAATCCCACTAAAATTACATCAGTCATCGCCGGTGGACTTGATATTGACTTGCTAGGTTAAAGGTTATCTACCATGGAAGATGCAGAATGGTTACTCTGAGTAGATGTGCGGGGCCAGCGAAGGCCATCCACCGCCAACCGGGACCCGGACGCCCTTGCAAGTTGCAACAACACGGTATCCGACTCATACTCTCCTTGGATGTTCCAAAAAATAAAAAAATCACACACTCCATTTCATTTCTTTTGTGATTACACTCGTGGGTGCGCATAATTCAACTATCCATGCACAACGATATCTGAATCACACTCCCATCATGTATTCATTCCCACTTTTCTGTCCACTATTTGTGTTTATTTGTTCGAGCCTTAGAGGAGGTGGGGTGGAGGGGGGGGGGGTGTCCACATTCATGCATGCTTTGTCCCAACGAGACTCCATCGAAGGAGGACCCACTCTTCGGCTTTTATATATTTAGCTGTTACCCCGTGTGTCCTTATGAGCCCAATTAGTGCCAGCCCTACTAAGCCATGACTGATGCTTATAACTTTGTTATTAATAATAATATAAAAACACACACACACACACACACACACACACACAAAAGAAAGGATTTATGCTTCTGAAAATCATAAAATCATTTTGATCCCCCTGTGGGACTTTCTGGGGATGCCAACAGACAGACCGGGAAGGTCCCTTTTTTGAACTGGATCTAAAAAGAAACGCGTCGAAATCACCAACCATTTTTAGTTGTGTCAACCTGCGTAGCTACTTTTTAATTTATCTAAAATAACGTGGGCGACATCTTAAAAAGTGTATCGGTACAATTAGTTTGTGAGTTAAGAGTTAGGCTGCTCAACTCGATAATAAGAGCTGTGAACAGCCTTTGATTAAGTTTCCATTAAATTAAATTATCTTCCACGGGGGTTTAAGCGATCCGTAGTGCTTAGAGTGTGTAAAAGCAACAAAGGGACACACGGAGCCCCGTATGCCCACCAAACAGCCACAAAATCTTTCCTCACACGATCCCAAATGACCAACTGGTTTCCATCTTCGAAACACCACCCCGATCTTTCCTTCCCCACCATCCTCCCACTCTATTATTATTGACAATAAATAATGTTTATCAAATAAATTATTTATTAAAATATTAAAAAAAATATTATAATAAAAATAATATTTCATAATAAATACAAAAATATTTTCATAATATTTAATATTATTTTTATGATTTTCCTTGAATTGAATTGAAAACAAAATCGGCTTGTTTGGGTTAATTTTGATTTTGTTTTTTTCTCTTCCATGCGTTTGGATTTGTGGTACTGAAGGTGGGCCCATTATAAAAGTTGCCACGTGATAATCAGGCCAATGCTATTGGTTGTGATGATTGATTGATTGATATAGATTCATAGGATAGGAGTGCGGGAGAGAGAGAGAGAGAGAGGGAGAGAGGCACATGGTCCGGCGGTGTTGGTATCAAGAAAATCATGTGAGCACATGTGCTGTCTCTCTCTCTCTTCCTTTCTTTTGTTATGGTGGGCCCATCTCCCAGGTGAATGTGATCCCTGCTCCTAGGTTTAAAGAAGTTTTTCTCTCTGTACAAATATATATATATATATATATATATATATATATATATATATATATATATATTTGACCTATAAATATAATAATAAAAAAATAGAGTAATACTCTACCGTTTAGTAAAATTACATTGAATTCACATTAGACAAAAAAAAAAAAAAAGCATTGCAATAAGTTTATAAAAGAGTAAATTTTATAATATTTAATAAAAATCACCAATCATTTTTAAAATTATATGAAGTCAAATAAAAATTTAACTACAGCAATATATATATCCCAAGGAGTAAAGGTTCTCAACAAAAACTTGGGTCACCCTCCCCGCCACAACCACGGCTTTGGTGGTGGGATAACGAGGTAGAACGTCCCAATTCCCAATCGCCCTACTGCACACTGCCTGCTCTCCGTTTCCTTGTCTTTCAGCTTTTAGTTTTATCCCGCCGTGAGGCAGACAGCTGGGATTTGACAGTACCCAACATCACGCTCCTCCTCCGTCTCTGTGTGCCAATAAATGTACCGCCACACCACCTTCTACGGCCGTGGGTCATAGGCGACACGTACAGTGCTAATCAAAGTTGAGGGTAGGAGTCCATGATCTGACGGTCAACCGTGAATTAACAGGACGGACATTGATTCCCTTAAACTTCTCTTAACTCCTCCGTCCAAATTAAATTATTCAAGGCTTGAATGTGATCTCTCACAATTACGGCTTCGTATCTTATGATCCCCTAAATCTTTAATGATAACACTTAGCCAAAAGGGTCAATTATGGTCCGAAAATATATCAATTTACAACGTATATTAAATAAATAGAGGTTTAACATGATTTTGTTTTTTCCCAACATATTGTATAGAAAGGCGGGTCTTAATTCGGAAGCAAAATACAATACAATACAGTACATTCAAACTCTATGCCTTTGCTATCAACAAATCCCTGGTTCTTTTTAAGTTATGAAATATGAATGATTTTAAGAGAATTTTATCTCAAAATTAAATATTAGTCTTACATTGAAATTTCATACGTTGGAATGCTTCTTCTTCTTTTTTCTTTTTCTTTTTTTTTTTTGTCAATTTCATATCTGTTGGATTCAAGTTCTGTAATTACGATCATAGCATATTTCGTTTTAACTTTTAAGTCCCCGGAAATAAAGGGAAAGGAAAAAGAGAAATGTCCCCGTCCACGCCTTGGCTGCCCCCCCCCCCCCCCCCCCCCCCCCCCCCCACCCCACAACTCTATTCCCGAAAACAAGGGACTCGGGAAGCCAATTAAGGTGGGGCCAAAGCTTCCTTGCCATTGACTTTTCTTTCTTTCTCCAATTCAATAACCAAAAAACGACAACACCAACCACAATAATAACTATATATATATATATATATAACAGTAACAATAATAATTCAACTTCTCGCCCACCACACCCCCCCCCCCCCGCCCAAGCCCTCAGCACCCAGCAGTCTCTTGTTCAATTCTCCGTGTGTGTGTGTGTGTGAAATACATTTCCATTAGAGGATTTTCTTGAGCATTTAACACCGCACCCTCCTCTCCCAAAACTCTAATCTAAATAAGATCTCAGGGTTCAAATCCTTTTTTTGTTTTTTATTAATCTTTTGACGACTTTCAGTATTTTCTTTGTTTCTTTCCTCGTTCATTCTTAACTGTCCATGGAGAGTAGCTTAAACAACATGGTCATACCTACATTCCCCAGGAAACAGAGGACTGCTCACAAAAAAAAATCTGATATGATCAACTTTAAACCAAGCCTCTGCAAGAGGCCTTCATCAGAGAAACTTCTTCTTCGTCGTCGTCGTCGTCGTCATCCAAGGATAAGTAGAAGCGAGACGAGGGAAATGAAAGTTCAAGAAACGGCTGATGTAAAGCTGGAGGGGGTTGGCAATTGTGAAGACGACGACGATGACAAAGAGGCAGTGGACAGCAAGATTGCGGCATTGCAGAGAATTGTGCCCGGTGGTCACTCGCTTGTGTCTGACAAGCTGTTTGAACAGACTGCTTGCTATATATTGGCTCTACAATGCCAAATCAAGGCCATGCGACTTCTTGCTACCCTTCTTGAAGGTTTGGAGAAGGACAAGACCAAGTTTGGTGGTTGACATGACCCAACTGCATGCCCCGGTCCCTTGTCGTTAGACTCACAGGCTTGTGGGTTTCATTGCCTTTCCTTTCATTTTTATTCTTCTTCTTTTTCTTCTTCTTTTTTTTTTTTTAAATTAAAAAAAAAAAACATGTTACTAATTTTCATTAACATTTCTTGTTTTGAATTTCTAGTTTATTTATTTTATTTTTCCTCTTTTATTATTATTATTATTGAAGATTGGAGAAAGATTTTTTTTTGTTTTTAATCTCTTATTCTGATATTATTTTACCTTCAGATCCCAATCGAACTGGGAGTTTTAAGAAGAAGCAGGAAGAAATGAGAATGATTTTGGCATTTATGTGTGGTCGCTCGGTGGGTCAATTATATTTTGCAAACATTTTGAAAAGTTTCATCGCTCTATCACTATGGTCTGCCTTGCAAACCCTCTTCCTCCAGTCTCCTCTTCTTTCCTTTCCTTTCCTTTGTGATGAGTGCCCCTGTGACTTTGATTTTGTTTACTGCACGCTTTAATTTTTATGATTTGCGTTTTTGGCTGATTATAGGAACTCGTCCACAATTTATACTCTGTCCCCCAAAATTCCAATTGGATAATTCCATATGATAATATAATCTGAGTGACTTAACAAACCGACCATAGTTGTATATATTAGTAACATTGTGTCGGTTCGATTTGCCTGGTGTGGTGTCCAAACTTCAGATTCAGATTGAGTTTACATCAAATTTTCTTCCAGAGCATATCACCAGTCGTCTCCTAAAGTTTAAAAACCATTTGCGTTTGCATTTGCATTAGCATTAGGAAGAGGAGTGGGCTTTTAGGGAGACAGGCAGAGCTTGGTAAAGTGTAAGTTGAGTGTTGTGTATAGCGACAAACGAGTTTTAATGGGTCATCATCCCTTAAAGCCACAAGGCCCACAGCCACGATGCCTGCTGCTGGCTGCTTGCTGGCCGTGTATGGGCCAGTCTACTCTTTCTGTTTTGTTTTTTTGTGGTGCTTTTTTTTTTTTTTTGTAAGATTCTGCAGAACTGTAAGTTCATTTCGTGCATTGTTAATCAAGAACGTAAAAATTCCATCAGATCTTCTTTTCTGTTTCTCCATTAGAAGGACTGATGAAGAATGGAAGTCCAAGAAGTAGCCCAGTCTGAAGTTTAAACTACCTTACTGATGCGGTAAAAAAGATTGTGTAGGTACCCCCAGAAAAAAACTGCCCTCGTCCTTTTCCTCCCCCTCTTCCTGCTCTTCCTCATCAGAAGCATCACCTGTCATGGTCGCTCCAGTCGGGGCGATGTGAAAGAATGATGCGAACCTACCGAATTCCCTTGTCAAGTCATCATGCTCTCTGATTCCCCTTGTGCTGGTACCGAACAATAATGTCCAAAAAAGCCGCCCATGAACATATGCTTGCCGGGCATCCTTACTTTGTTCACGAAATCAATAGATTCTTGATATGATCCAACCGTGCTCCTCCTAAGTCCTGGCACAATTTCATCGGCATCTTCTTTTTATTATTCAAGATCCAATTGCCGTAGATTCTGGGAAGGACATCTTCAGGTAAGCCGTTGATCCTCGTGACTAGACCTTTCCGCTTGATCGTTATTTTTAAATAGCCTTTTCGAGTATACCACAATTTAGCATACCCCATTCTGAGACTTGATTACGCAGTCTCCAACATATAATTGTCCTGTTACTGAAGGGGTGCTTGCCGGCTTTCAATCTCTAATGATGATTAAAAGTGGTTTAATCCATTTGAATTCGGTACATACTGAATTGTCCTTCAGTAATGCAATTAAGATTAAAACTTCTTTTATCAATTCAATGGCCTCTCCAGTCTCCATCCCAAAGGCCTAAAAAAATTTCGAAATGAGGCTCTGGGGCGATGCTGATCCAAATTGCGTGGGCAAGGCCACGGCATATCGAGCAAAAATAGTTTAGAATTTTCAAAATATTGCAAATGTACAAACAAATAAATTGCACAACACATCAAACAAATAAACTGGAATAACATATTATGCTGTTGCGAGGGTAACGGCCTCCGGAGAAGCAAAGTCAGGCTTGATTAATTCTGAATGTCACCAGTTTTACCATCAATAAGTACTTCAAGACACAACTGACGAGGTGGGTGAGAGAGATTAGAAGAGGGAGAGAGAGATAGTGGGATCAGAAATAATTATACCGAAATGGGATACGAAAGGCACAAGCTCCAAGCAGGCCCATATTCAAATGGGAGCATTAACATATTGACACTACTGAGGGACAGCAGTGAAACAGGGCACTCAGGCACCTGAAAGTGAAAAAATCAAACTTAAATTTTCATGTAATGCATGGAAATTTAGGCATACAGGTCAGTTTTCCAATCCAGGTTCACAACACTAATAAAATCACTACAAGCACCATTGCAAAAGCCACCTTTTACACAACACTTGACTGCAGTTCTTGTAACTATGCACCATCTGCCAGCGTCCTCTTTGTTGTGCTGATGTAGAGAACTGCATGAAAGGTGAAGAAAGCATTTCATCACTGCATGACTCTGACATTAATTCAAATAGCTATAATAGAAATTTAAGTTGGCATTATTACCATTATTTCCTCGTATGAAAGCATCTCCATATTTGTTCTTCAGCTGCCCATTCACATATTCTTCGGTTTGTTCCATAGCTATATTCATATATCCATCCAAACATGCTAGGATACCTGCGCAAGTCATCTCAAGCAGTAATTAACCTAGCAAGTACAAATACAACAAGATATGGGAAAGATAGTTCTGCAATATTTGTGGTTCTAGTGAAGCTCTACAACAGAGAAGATAACACCACAGTTATTAGAAATGCCAGATTCTTTATTTATCATTTGATTGATAACTAATGTTGCAGTGAAGAGACATTTGACAAACTTATTGCAGAATTGATGGAATGATTCAAGCCCAAGCTACAGTGCTAAACCACTTGTTATGGCATTACCTTACCCGCTCAAAATCATGGTCACCAAGCAGCCAAATATAGCAAACAGTATTCAATAAAACATGGAAAATTACAAGTGGGAAATGGGCTAAGAAAAAAGGATTCTTTATTCCTAAGCAGCAGTAGAGTCTTAACACATGCAGTCCTAATCATATGGATATGAATTTCAAATGAGTTTTGCTAACCCAAGGGATTTTAGGTTGTTGTTATCCCCAAACTAATTAATAGCAACATGCCAATGCCCTTTGCAGTAGCCGTGATAACAATCTATAGTGCAAAATGATCTTATAAGAAGCCTCATTCACATGTCATGTATATTAGTTGTTCTGTAGAAGTATCAATTTAGATAAGAATGTTAAGATGGGAAAGATAAGTTCTGGTGAAGTTCTGAAACAACCCCAACAGATTCAGTGAGACGAGGAAATTCAACATTATGAAGAAGTTTACATGAAGATCATAACAAGCTGGATTTATCACCAGGACATAAGAGGTAACTGACCTCTGTAATCAACTCCAGAATTGAGCTTGACAACAACAGGACGGCCGCGGATTGATTTGAGGAAATCAGAGGGAGTCTTTGTGGTGGTAGTTGATACTTTCTCTCCTCCGGTGCTCATTCTTTCTTGAATCTTCCTAAGTCAACACACAACACACACACACTTTCCAAAAGAAAGGAATTAGTTTCTCAAATGAATCCGAATGAGATAGGAGTCTAGAGGTCGGTAATTACTAACTAGTTTGGTTATCAATCAAATCATGCTTTACTTAGAAATGAGCAGCAGCAGCAACCATCCATCTAACAGTGGCATTGTAAACTACGGAGGACGACAGTAAGAGATTCTAGTACACCACTAATTACTCAATCAAATTAAGAAGCCAAATGCAGGTTCCCTCCTCCTCCTTTTTTGGCTATTGTATTTAGTCAGTGAAGCCCAAAATTCGGAAGGAGCTTTCAAAAGCTAAAGAACGTTGATTGGCAAAACAATATCTAAGGTTACTCGAAATGGCATGTGTATGATATGAAGATCGATATGTAGAGACAGATTATATATATATATATACAAAGGAGGGTAGGGCAGAAAGAAACCAACCTCACCCACAGCAGCTAGTCGTCGACGTCCAAAGAGCCGCCCGTCAATCCCGGAGAACCCAACTCAAATCCGCCGGCGTCGAAAGCACGGCGCCTCAGACGAATGCCCTAGATAAAATATAAAAACCTGTGTCCAGGCACAGCCTCCAAAGAAGACGAAATCGAAGTCGAAGGCGAGTAGTCGCCCTCCTTTCCATTTAATTTGTCTCTCTTCAATGAGCACCGTTGAGTTGAGTTGATTGAGGGCAAAGATTGATGGGTGCCAATCCAACGGCTGGCTAATTATAGCTATTTACACATTTTACTATGCATTTATTTTATTTTATTTACATAATATATATATATATATATAAACTAATAAAGGAGAGCCGGGCTTGTGTATTGCTTATCCTCACCGTCTCACCTTATCTCCAGTGAAGGCCATCCACGTTCACTTAATTTTTCCAAAAATTAGGTAATAATCTTTGAAAAATAATATGAAAACAATATAAAATACGAGTTAATTATATTTTATTTGATTATATAAATAAATAAAATTAATTTTTTTTTAAAAAAAAATTCTTGCTCTCTTGTGTTGAAGTGGACCCCACCCTCTTGCCGGCCCTAAACCCACCCACGATTTTTATATTCAATTGCGGAATTGGAGTCATTCATCGTTTCTTTCCTCTCTAATCTTATCTACAATTTGTATTTACTATTTTGTATTTAATTGCTTCGCTTTGCTTTGCCGTTTATTTATTTATTTTTGCCCCTTTTCTTTAGATTTATAGATCTAATCCCCAGCCTTCTGTGGCCGCCGCCGCCGCCCGGTATTCATTTCATATTCGTCTTCTTACTCACACTTTCTTCAATTTGCTGCAAAAAAATAAAAAAAATCGCCGCGCGTCGATCTGGGTGTGTTTGTGTGTTCGCAGTAAATCGATTTTCTTTTCTCGTTGATTGATTGTTTCAATGTTTTAGGGTTTAGCAATGACAGACGACACCATCACGGTCCCCAATGGCCTCGCACCAAAGAAGGACAATGATCAGACGGCCGAGGAGAGCTTCTACGACGATGTGGATCAGCAACAGCAGGAGAACGAAACTAAACTCAAGCACAAGATTGAAGCCCTGGAGCAAGACAAGGCCTTGCTTTCCCATGATAACCGGCAATTTAAAGACCAGGTTGCCCGATTGACGGTCGCGATTGAATCGCTCAAATCCGATGAGGCTGACCTCAAGGTCAGGCTCCAAGTAATGGAGCAACACAAGGAGCAGTCAGAGGAGAGCAAGAGAGCCCTCGAAGCCATTGCTGCCAGGGCTGCAGATCTGGAGACCGAGGTCTCGAGGCTCCAGCACGACTTAATTTCTGCTATGACCGAAGGACAGGAAGCCAATGCTGAAGTTTCTCAACTCAAGAAGGCTCTGGCAGAGAAGGAATCGAAACTTGAGGAAACTCAGAAAGAGAAGGTAGAGACTGATAGGAAACTGAGGGATTTGGAGAGAAAGGTCGGGGTTTTGGAAGTTAGAGAAATGGAGGAGAAGAGCAAAAAAGTGAGGATTGAGGAGGAGATGCGAGAGAAGATTGCTGAGAAAGAGAGGGAGATGGTGGGGTATAAGACGAGAAATGAAGAGTTGGAGAAGCAGATGGTCAAGAGAGAAGTCTTAGCGGCAAAATTGAGGGAGTCAGAGGAGAAGGCTAGGGAGATGGAAGCAAAGATGTTGGAGTTGCAACAGCAGGTAGAGGAGGCAGGGGATCCGATTGGTGGAATGAAGGGGAAAACTGCCCAGGCTTTCAATGGGATTGAAGTAGAGAGCACAGAGAAAGGACTTAATGGATTGAACGCCCAGTGGCCGGTGCTGGCGGTTGGCTCCACTTGCGCTATTGCTGTCACAGCTGCTGTCGTCTATGTTTGCTATGCTAAGCGCAATTAAAACCAGGGATTAGGGTTTATTTGAAGATTTCTCAATTTTGTCAGCTGGTAATGGTATGCCTCTTTGCTTGGCGATGTAGCTCGGCGGCCTAATTTGAGACCGTTGTTTAAACCAGTTGTTGCATGTTTTGATGTTTGAACTGCTTGTTGGATTCTGTTTTGGAATACGGTATTGTTTGATAACATTGCTAGGCTCTAGATTTGGTCTAGTGCAGTTTTAACCAAAGATTGATTTGAGTTTTTTTTTTTTGGTCTTTTTAATCAACGCAATTTTTCCTCATTGGTGTATTGACCATCCTCATTGGAGTATTGACCAACCAATGAGACTGGGAAAAGCATGGTTTTCTGACTTCATTATTATAGCCTGGAAAACAGCCGCATTTTGTTTGAGAGTTGCTATTTGGTTTATCAACATAATTGCAGTGGTTAGTGGAAAATCAGTTGTTTCAGGCTATTTCTACTGCACCGGAGTAGGGCACGGTCCCATATGCCCTGTAATGCATACATCTATCAGATATATTCTATGATTATGCTTACGCACAAGATACGTGGGCACAGACCCGCAATAACGTGGATATGAAGATACGATAACTCTTGACTAACAAGAAAAGCTGGTCGGCCATGATGGTTCTTTGATAATGAACAAACGACCTAGGGATCCCCAACTGAATTGTCCAAATGTGGGAGTAATCTGTGGTCTACGGCAGGCACGAGGCATTCCAAGCAACAGCTTTGGATTATTGTTGAAGCTCAAGGCCCATGAAGTTTCCCTCCCGAGAGGTTTGTTACGGGTTTGAACTTTGTCGACAGGGAAATTCCTTTTTTCACGCCGACAAAGGGTAAGGGGATTAAATAATCACGAATTGGAAAGTTTGGGTTCGGGAACTAAGATCTCCTCAATTTCGAAGAAACGTGTGACACAGGATACGCGAGTCCTGATGCTTCCCCTCTGTACCAGACTTGTCCAGAGCCGTAGCGTAAGGTCTCATTTCCGCCTCGAAAAGTCTTCTGGGATCCCGAGGGCATGATGTCATGCCGCGCAATAGTTCCGACTCGGAGAAGAACGTGATGTTTTCTCATACAATCGTTCTCATGTAAGGTTTCTTCAAGAAATGTTACACAATACGGCATGCCGTGTTTCACTAGCGTAATTACTTACAATACTGTGTGCTGGTCGAAGTTGGACATGCGGAGAAACTTACAATTTCCTAGTCAAAAAGGGAGCATTAGTGAGGACGAACGCTCACTCGAGTAACTCTATATTGCCGAATTTCTAACCAACCAACAAAATCAATATAAAGCTCAAAATATTGTGGTTTTGGCCACCAATTTCTTAATTACGGTACAAATAGAATCTCTAGATAGTCAATCCCCGTAACCAGACACAACAAACAAATAACAGACTGGTATTGTTTACCGCTTACCAACACTGAAACACATTTGGGCACCTTTTATTGATGAGGAAAATGCTGCAATTCATACGATAAACTTACATGCTTCATAGCTACTAGATAGGAATTTTGTTTTGATGGTCCGCCCTGCATCAAGAGAAAGAAGCACGTTAAGTTCATATGCAGTACTGAGTCTCTTGAATAGTTATTACTTGCCAGTGCATATTACTTCCATTTCAGCTTTTGTATTGCCTAGGCGACTCTAATACTTTAAGCAACTTTTCATATTCTATCCCCGAGTGAATATAATCATTTTTTGCCCCCCCCCCCCGACATTGCTTTGCGTATGTGGTCAGTGAGCTGCGTAGAAGTTCACGTACAAACCAACTTGAATTGAATAAGTTCTGATTCCTACTGAATCTGTTGTCGCTGACTTGTAAGTGGCAAGCTATGTGAGAAACAAGCCCCGGAGTGCTAGGCAGCTGAGTAATTTCTTGGCATGACTAGGTGGCCAAGCACCCATCCACTACATTGGTTTCTTTTTAGCTTATTAAGCACAAAGTCATAAATAACTCTTTATTCTCCCGAAGGGGGCATTCCAGCAAGAGATTAAAAATATTGGAGGGCCGTGGGGAAAAGACTTAGTAGAAAGCACATTAAACAGGGGTGCGGGTATGCTCCCATGAGAGGTGTGTTAGGATTTCAAGAATAAATATGTAAGTTTTGTTATTTATAATTTATAAGTAAAAATAATTTAAATTTATAAATTTATTATTCATTTGAACTTTTTCAGATTTCTTCAAGCATATCTTGTGTCCCATTAAAAAGGTGGATAAACAAATACCAACTTCTCCTTCCATTGGAAGCTCCCTTGTCATTTTGAAGACCAGAAAAACTTTAAAAAGGTCATTTAAAGCAAAATACAAAGCAAGCAAGAAAGATGAACCATTTAGGACTTGGGTTGGGGTTGGTAGATTTGATTATCCAAAATGAACCAGAATTTCGCTTCTAGGATGAAAGAGTTTGCTAACCTTGAGTTATGCCTGCGGGCGACGAAGAACTTCAAAAAGGCCACAACAGCTTCTCCAAGATGTAGGTTGCTCGGGGCGGCGACTCAGAGAGACAACGGGCTGTGGAACAATCCAACAGCGATGTTCAAATATTTGGAAAAAATAAAAAATAAAAAAAATGTATCAGAAGATTCGAAACAATGAAATAGAACTTTTGTTGGGAGTTAATGAAATGAAATATTAATAATAATAATAATAATAATAGTAAAAGGTGAATTTAACCGCTTAGAACCAGTCCAAGATATGAGAATACTAACGGGATTATTTGCTCCCGTGTTTTCAGGAGAACCATCGCTGCTTCCAACTTCGGCCTTCAGTGATTTGTTTGGGCTCTCCGTAGATATATAGTCACCAAGGCCACCGGATGACTCCCCTGTATTTTCCTCCAAATATGGCTTAACTTTCTCCTCACTTCTTTCGGGATCCATGTCTCTTGCAACCAGAATGAACCCGGCTTCTTTCCTGTCTGTGGATGGCAGCACCGTTTCGTCGTCGACTGTATTCGAGACCAAGCCAGATACGTGTGACCCAGCAATCCCATCCGAAGCAGTTACTGGTTCTAATGTTGTTTCCATTGCCGTGTTTCTGTTCAACACATCTGTTACAAGTGTGGCATCGGGGTGGTTAGTCCCGTTTGAAGTTGGAAAAATCGTCACATCATCTTTTTTCGCTTCAACTTGAGAAGAAGAGTCCTTCAATTTCTCTGCTGACGCTTCCAGTTCCGGACTCACAGGTACTTCTTCTGTAAGCTGAGTTGAATCAACATTTGAGTCAACACCCTCTTTTATCCCATCTAATATCACCGAATTGCCCGCTTGAGAGCTCTGCTCTTTGGTCTCCGATTTCTCCCCTGAAGCGATGCCACCATGGGCCTCTGTCAGAGACAGAGAAGGGGCATCAAAAGCAAATTCTCCCACAACTTCAACTTCGTGCCTCAAGCCCTCAGAAACCTCGATAGCTGATTTTCTACCTTCTTCCTGCACTTGAACCTTCTGGGTCTCCTCGGTCTTTCGACTGGCGGGTTCCTCCATTTCTTAGGATCTGCAGAAACCACAAAATCCGAGGGATAAAAGACTCTCGCTGTATCTCTCTCTCTCTCCCTCCGTCTTTCTGAGAGATAAATGAAATGCTAAGTCGGTATAAATAGAGATTCAATAGGTGGATAATTCAGAAATCGGTTAAAGTTATTGACACCACCATGAGCTTACGTAGGTAAAATCTACGCGGGACTTCTTTATGTCAAGGGGACACGAGGCTTTTCTTAAGGAATAAGTATGGAAAAACAGAGAGAATGGAAAGTGCAAACCGGTCAAACCAGGGGAGGTGGAGGAGGAGGGGTATTGCCATTGAATAAACCAAATAATAAAATTACAAGATACGACAGCTGGGCAGGGAGGGGCCGCGGCAATTAAACTGATGAGATTCAAGCTCCTTTTTTTTGCCGTTTGTAAACGTTGGTTGAAATGAAAAGTAGGTTAGAAGAGATATAATATCATTCATTCATGGTTACGGACTCCTCTCTCTCTCTCTCTCTCAGATTACTTTACATTTTGCTGTCTATTCTCTATTAAATTGAGTTGAGAGGGTCTTTGTTGTGGACTGGTGGTTGAGTCCTGGGAGCGGGGGTTTTTGAATGATCCACTCAAAGGACACTCGTACTGAATGGTAGTTGTTGTTATGTTTATACCTTATTATATATATATATAGAGAGAGAGAGAGAGAGGACAGAATAGTCATGGTGGACTCGCCTGGACCGGACCGAGAACCCAACGCGGTTTGGGTCCTCCGTCTCCGTCTCTGCCTCTCTTGTCTAGAGACTCCATGGAATTAACGGTTATTTCCAAAAAGAAAAGAAAAAATAAAAAAAAATTCCAGTCGAACAACAAGAGGCTGTAGAATTTTGAGTTTTTATCGGACGCAACGCAAGTGGGGCCTGGTACATTTATTTTCAGGCCAACAAAGCGCAGCGTCCGCCGAAAACGTTTTGCCATTCTTTTGAATTGAAGAGGGCCCAACCCAACCCATTTGGTAAGATGTTTATTTGGACTTTATATCCCATCTCCAGCCGACGGCAAAGGGCAGTGGAGAAAAAATAATAGTACAGTACACAAAAGAATACACGCGCTTCACTCGATTTTCTTGGAGATGCAGTCCGTTGTCTACTACGTGGCTCTCTTGCCCAACAACCGCAAGTGGGCCGACCCATCATTCTCCCGGTTTCCTTCTCCCTTTCCGGTTTCACGTCTCCGCCATAGCCATCGCCATCACCGAATTAAACCACCACCCACCTCCTTTGTAATTGTTTCCTCTCCCAACTCCCGCAGTCACTCCTCAAAATACATATGTTCTTCCCTCATTCTCCATTCCACCACCAGCAATTGTACTACTAACGAGGTGCAACAAAGGCGTCAATCCAACAATAACAAGAGCAACCACCACCAGCACCACCACCCATCTCCTCATCAGCATCAGGAGACTTCGGTACCTGGCCAATTTCACGTTTCTGTTGAAGCTAACACTCATTCTGACCCTAACCGAGGAGAAGAACGACCAGAAGTCGAAAATCAATTCAAGAAAACCCCGGGACTTTTCTCAAACATGTGGTGGGCAGATTTGAAAGCTGCTGTGGGCCAACGAATCAATGTCCCAGGTATCGTCTCTTCGGCCGGAACGTTCTTCAAAGACCGGCATTTGGCTCTCCCTCATGTCGCAGTGCCTGATATTAGGTATATTGATTGGGCAGAGTTGTCTAGAAGAGGTTTCAAAGGTGTGGTTTTTGACAAGGATAACACGATCACAGTGCCCTACACTCTCACGCTCTGCACTTCTCTTGCATCGTCCGTAGAGCAATGTAAATCGGTTTTTGGAAGTAATGTCGCTGTGTTTAGCAATTCAGCGGGTAACTTTGCCTGTTCCCCATTTTGAAATGCAATCTTTTCGCTTTTCCCTTTTTTTTCAGGGGGAGGGGGGTGAGGGGACAATGTGCTGACCTGTATTACTGTTGATGCGATGGAATTAGGACTGTATGAGTATGACCGTGATGGTTCAAAAGCTAGGGCACTTGAGAAGGCAATTGGCATCAGAGTCATAAGGCATAGTAAGGGCGGATTTGATCTTCTATATTCTAGCATAGTTGATAGAATGCCAGTTATGCTTCTGTGCCACCAACACTGTCTGGTTTATGAAACCTTGATGTGGGCATCTGCGAATGATGCAGGTGTGAAGAAGCCCGCTGGAACTGTTGAAGAAGTTGAGAAACATTTTGGCTGTGAATGCTCACATCTCGTCATGGTATGGTAGCATCAGGATCTTCTTCATTTGTTTTGCTTGGCTTTTGAGTTTGCTGTATGTGGATAGCTTAATTATGTTTTGGCCAGGTGGGCGATCGACCATTCACAGACATTGTCTATGGCAATCGGAATGGATTTTTAACTATATTAACAGAGCCATTGAGTCTTGCTGAGGAACCATTCATTGTTCGGCAGGTTGATTGCTTCCCTCCTCTTACACACTATATGTTGAATTATGTTGAAGATTGGGGATTTGGATAGACATTGAACAGATGTATACATACTTTTTAAAAAAAAAAAAAAAATTCTCAATAGCTTTAAGAATTATAAATTACAATTGATGAAAATTGAAATGCATGTATCATAATGCCATGTTCTTTGACAAGTTTATATATATAAAGGTAGCTCTTATTATTACTCTTAAACAATTGTGAGACCCTTTGAGGTTTTTTTTTTTTATTGAGGGGGTGTGGAGTGGGGGAGGGGGATTGGAGGAGTCTAGAAAAAGCACAAAAAGGAAAATAAAAATATTGTAGGTTTCTTTTGTGTCATTTCAAAACTACATTTATTCTAATTACACCTTTTTTTTTTGGCAGGTGAGGAAACTTGAGATCTTCCTAGTTCACTATTGGTTTGGAAGAGGATTGAAGCCAATTAGTCACTGTCTACTATCTGATGTCAGGCACTGTGTAAAAGATCTGCCAACAATGTAAGAAAATAGAAATTTATGGAAAATTACACTTGCAACTTGTTTCTTGTCTATGTTATTCTTAATTATTGTATTTGTTTTTGTTATCTGATGGTAACACATTTTATTAATTCGTTCGATTATCTTGTCATAAATATTTATTGTTAATTGTGGCCTGAGGCAGATAGCTCCAAAAGAGAGATTGGGATTGAATTGTTCACTGATTGGTACACCTGTTCACTTATATTTGAATTTGGTTGCAATTGGTGTTTAAAATGTTTTACAGGGAATATTTTATGCATTGCTAGTTGGAGCCAGGAGGCAGATTTATAAGGATTATCAATATTCCTAAAGATAGGTCAGATGGTCAAATACGTTGGCATCATAAATATTTGTTTGGATTATCTAGAGTTATTTTGCATGGGGACCTGGCCACTATTACTTGTGAACCTCAGTTATGACCATTCCAGATGGGAAGTGGTGATAATAATGTTTTTTAGATATAAGGCATGAAGATTGTATATTAGGTTTGATACTCATTGTATTGGATGAGGTAGGCTTTCATATAAGTAATGATTCAATAACGAGATAAAAATGGAGAGGTCATGAAAGCAGTGGACAATTTTGGTGATCTATTTTAGACAGGTGGGGAAATGAGGTCTTGATTGCTAGCTAGAGATATTCTAGAAGGAGAGGCAACTTATGTATGGGTGAAGAAGTTAAAAGAAAAATTGACTACTTCAGATTCCACAGAAGAAAAGACTCACTTAATTATGAATATATGTATAAATACATACCTGTGTTTGTATGAAAAAATAAATATTAATGGTACCGGTATGTGGATAATGGTACTCGATCCCCTAATAATATAGGATTGCTTCATATGATGGTTTAACTGTACCATACTAGATATATAGTTTCTGCATGTACACTGAGCAACCGCGCATGTTCCTGTTCATATTTTTTGGTCCCACTATCAATTAATTTGGGGTAACTTCATCACTTTGGAGAAATTTTGATGGGCATTCCATGGAGGGGAATGGGAGGGGATCCATGGCGATTTGCTCATCAGGATAGAGCAAGGACCATACCTAACAAGTCATGACATGGTGCACGAGGATAGGGATGTTCAACTTGGCCATTTGGTACCCGGCACATATTCTTGGTCCACCTCCAAAGGGAAGGTATACATATGGCGGCCTTACGGCCTCTTCAAACCTACTTAGATTGAAAGTCTTGAGGGTTCTGAAAATACTCTTCATCGTGGTGGGTCCAGAGAACCTGCAACCAACCGCAAATTAAGGAACTATATTATGAATGTATTTATTTCAATAATTTATATCGATCTAGATCTACGGGAGATCAAATGTTTGTCAATGCCAGGAAATGCTAGTTACATGTTGGTCTGCGTGATTATGAACGAGCGAGGGTAAATGGGGGACTGCTTTGGAGACGGTTTTTGTCTGAAAGATCACAAAATCTCTTGTATGTACTCTTCAAGAATGAACAAAATTATAGCCTGGCCGAGATTTTGTCCTGTAGGAGGCTTTGTTTTTTTTTTGGCTTTTTTGGGTGGGTGGGGGGTGGAGTGGGGCATTGTGGTGGGTTGGGGTTGGGGTTGCTCTTCCCTTCTAATTGTTAATTTGTGGTGAATGACAACTGAAAGTAGTATTTCCTGTCGTGTCAAAGGTTGCAGGGTAGTTAATCTGTACCTCTGCTCATTTTCTACCGTCTCAAATTGCAATCGAAGAAGAAATAAATGCTGAGTAATGAACGTAATTATTTGGACAATTGGCAACTAAGTGCACGTAATGCAAGCCAACTTCAACGTCCGCGCAACTCTTTTCATGCATGAATAGAATCTCTGTGTAACGTGTATGTTTTCTGTGTCTCTCGGTTTGGGATGTCGAGTGATTTAATCGGCTCGTCTTGGCCCTCCTTCGGTGGCCCCTTTATTCCCGACTCGTAAAGCCCAACCTCTCAATCTCTATTTTTCGGTTAAATATTTTCTTCAACGGCACTTAGCCACCCAAGAGTCATGATGTATATGTTTGTGTGGATGCATGGGCGACGAAACTTTTCTCTCTCTCTCCCTCTCTCTGCGCACGATACCAAAACACACCACCCCCTCCCTCCACCCTCAGCCAACCAAAAAAAAAAAAGGGAAAAAGAAAAATTATATAGACACAATGGGTATGTGCTCCAAAATATGCCAAGTCGTGCTTGCTAAGCCGGTAAATCAGGATTCGGGGAGGAATTGCTTCCATCTAACTAAATATGGATATTCATGCAGAAATCATATATGTATTGTAGACGGACGGCGGGTTGCCCTCGTTACGACAGATACATAAATTTTGATATACGGGCAAAACCAAGTCCGCCGCACCTCAAAATGAAATCAGGGGAAAAATTTCAGAATATTTTTGAGTCAGCAGGCAATTATCAGGTAGGTTACCCTTTCTGTAATGCTGTGCGCTGTGCAACAAATTCGAAATTCAAATTAAACTCCTCTTTCCTCAGTTGCCTTTTTTTTTTTTTTTTTTTTTTTTTTTTTTTTCGGTTACAAATTTTCTTAGAAAAAAAAAAAAAAAAAGGAAGGAAATGTGACAAAATGCGGATAAAAAACCGGCCTTGCGGGGTGCTGGATCTTCAATTCATGGATGAGGATTGAGGAAGATAAAGACTCACTGTACAGCTAACACCGCCGGAGCCCCGAAAAATGGGAGGCATGGCTGTCTGTCGGTCTGCTATTCTATTTACTCCTTCCGTAACGTTTTACTCATCTTTTTAGGTGCTAGCTCACCCACTCCTCTGCCACGCTCATTACGACACCCCGACTCTAATGTCAGAATCATTGGTCCCTTTCCCTCTCCGGACGTCCACGTTTATCGCTTTCTTTCATTCAATTCAGTCAAATTTCCCCTCTCTAGCGTTGCCTAAAATGTGAAAGGAAGTCATGCTATGCAACTGATGCTATAAATGATGCAATGCAACCCTTTTATATCGCATTAACTAACTTCATATTTCAGAAACTCACAGCCATGCGTCCAAAATTCTAAAGACCGCAACCATATCTTAATAATTTTACCTGTGCCGGTCCACGACCGACATGAAAACGGAGGAAAAGGAAACTCAACAACGCACTGGGCCTATGCCGCACCCCCCCCCCCCAGAACACAACAAAAAAAAAAATTTATTTAGCTTTGGGGTCAATAAATGTTAGCTTCGTCCATGCAAATAAAGAGAGGTACTGTAATTATAAAGTATGTCAAATGGGTGATTCCGCGGCGCAGCGACCCGCCTAGTGGTTCTAGACGGATGGGCGATTATCCCAGTCCAGGTCCAGGTCCAGGTTCAGGATTGAACAATTGAAGATAGTGGGTGGGAGCAAGATGAGAGCTGTCCGATGACCTGCTGTGGACCAACATACATAACGCGGTTGAATAGGGTCCTAAACATTACGTTCATCACTTGGCCCATTGGGGGATAGTTGCTTATTGCTGCAGCAGCAGCAGCAGCAAACGTGAATGCGCCATCGAGCGCATTACTGCGTTGCACGAGAAGACAACAGGGGAGGTTTGAAATAAATCTATCCATGCGAATATGCTTGCACCTGCATCTCTAAACTTGGTCCCCCGATTTTGTTTTCGGGTATTAGCATGCAAAACAACACCAGAGGTGTATCCCTCTGTGTAAGAGCATTTGGGGTTTACCCGCCACAGTTAATGCCTGTTTTTAAACAGCGTGACACTACGATTACCCAGCATAGCTCCTGAACAAAAATGAGCTATCTTACATGAAATTAATTAAAAGAAGCTTATGAGTTGATGAACAGCACAACAATCGAAGCATCACTCCGAGAAGGCAAAAGCAATTTACTAGGACATTAATGGCTCCTGCAGTTGCATCAACTAACCCCTCGCTACTCTGCCAGCTGCTATTTACTTCACCTTATCGTCCCTGTAATATATAATTTACCTCTCCCTTGGTGTTTGCACGCACCTTTCAATCTCCGAATTCCCCTTCTTGATTTCTACTAGAACAGAGAGATGGAGACAAGGAAATGCAAGCAGTGCTCAATGCTAATCTGGGTTCTTGTCGCTGCCTTGCTTTCCAACTACTTGGTCGACCGTGTGACGGCCATCACCTTTGAAGATCAAAAGAACTACTACTCCCCGGACCCTCATGCAAGAAGTCTCCCCACAGGTCTCAGCCTCTCACACTCAGTCACTTGCACTCATGCACACATTAGATATAAACACATTGATCTACTTTGTGTCCCTGTAAGTGCAATTGGAATGAGATATTCGTATCAAAGACGGCTCAAATCATCATCTGAGTTCTGCAAAATGAAGTTATCTAGATTCCATTTTCACTTGTCATACCATATAATTAGCTACCGCTAACAGCACAATATTCAAATGGCAGGTTCACACAGGAACCCTTCGCATGGAACCACACCATCACGTGGTTCGGGAACCCCATCACATGGGAGCTATCCAGTACCATCAACACCCAATTGTGGAACCCCTCCACAGGCGACTACTCCACAATGCGGAAGCTGTGGAAACACACCACGGGTGCCTACTCCAACTCCAACAACACCATCAAATCCTCCTTCAGGAGGAGGTGGTACTTGTAACCCCTCTCCTCCATACGTAGATGGTACTCCCCCGACACCAGTCATTGCGAATCCACCACCAACTCCAATCTCTGTCCCCTATCCTCCAGATATAGGTGCTACTCCCCCAACACCAGACATTGTGAATCCACCACCAACTCCAATCTCTGTCCCCTCTCCTCCAGATATAGGTGGTACTCCCCCAACACCAGTCACTGTGAATCCACCACCAACTCCAATCTCTGTCCCCTCTCCTCCATATGCAGGTTGTACTCCCCCAACACCGGTCATTGTGAATCCA
Source organism: Rhizophora mangle (assembly GCA_037832345.1). Lineage (NCBI taxonomy): Eukaryota > Viridiplantae > Streptophyta > Magnoliopsida > Malpighiales > Rhizophoraceae > Rhizophora > Rhizophora mangle. The sequence goes on along the minus strand of JBAPLJ010001937.1, from coordinate 81,601 downwards.
CCCCCATCACATGGTTCGGGAACCCCATCACATGGGAGCTGTCCAACACCATCGACACCCAATTGTGGAACCCCTCCGCAGGTGACTACTCCGCCATGCGGAGGCTGTGGAAACTCACCACGGGTGCCTACTCCAACTCCAAGAACACCAACAAATCCTCCTTCAGGAGGAGGTGGTTCTTATAACCCCTCTCCTCCATACGTAGGTGGCACTCCCCCAACACCAGTCATTGTTAATCCACCACCAACTCCAATCTCTGTCCCCACACCTCCGTTCGTTCCTGATCCAAATTCACCATTCTCATGCTAGTAAGTTTTATCCGTCACTCATAGTTTATATGAAATTGAATCACAGAACAATGAAAGAGATCTTCGCTTGCGTTAACTTTTTCGTAAAAATATTTTTGAGCAGCTACTGGAGTACTCACCCGGGAATAATAGGGGGCCTCTTTGGCTGGTGGGGAACATTAGGCAGTGCATTTGGAGTGACTGGCTTGCCAGGACTTGGGGTAAGCACGAGTTTGCAGGAAGCACTTTCCAATACGCGTGCCGATGGTTACGGGAAACTCTACCGAGAAGGGACCGCTTCCTTGCTCAACTCTATGGTAAGCAACAGATTTCCTTTCACAACCAGGCAAGTCAGGGAAAGCTTCATTGCTGCTCTTGGCTCCAATGAGGCTGCAGCAGCTCGGGGTCACCTCTTCAAGCTAGCCAATGAGGGCAGACTCAGGCCCAAGACCTGAAGTTTCGCATTTGCTTTTAGTTCTCTGTGTCCTCTGGGTGTGTTATCGTGTTCCAGTGTGTCGCAACCTAGCATCTTATTAAAAATCCTTGGCCCTCCCGCTAGTATATTGCATGTGAAGATAGGCACTTTGTTTGCAATGGAGTCTTCTGATGCTGTCGTGGTTTTCATTTTAAATAAATTTTATATTCAACTCCGAATCTCTCCATATTTTCACGTGGATGCTAAAATGTGCATCCTTCAAATCCTTCGAAGTATCTAGAAATATTTTTCGGACGAGAGAGTTCTATCAATGCGTACTGTGTTGGAATTAGTCATGCCAACTTTGACAGGCCACTTGACTAAGGATCTTTAAGGATGCGATACTAATTTGGGTGGAAACTCGTCAAATTGTGCAGTACATTCTTGTCAACACCTAGGTGGCCATGGCTTAGCTGTCGTTCTGAAAGCTTAAAAATAGGAGAACAGCCATTCAACAACTGTGCCCAGGAGACCAATTTTCAGTGCTCTTTTAACTCTTGCATTTACGTGGATTCAACAAACTCACGTGGAAACCAACAAATGAATTTAAATGTCAGCAAGAGATTGCGGTAAATCACTGACATCCAATGCTGCAGGGGACAGCCAATGGGAATCTAAGTTCAGCATTGGGCACCTATTTAAGCGATCTGACCGTGTAGGCTGGCAAGTATCTCCTAGACATAACCTCTGCCATGGAGGATTGCTTCCAAGATCACGATGTCATTATGCTTCGACACCTGTTAACCGCCCCAGCCAAAGGCTAATCCATCGCTTAGCATTTATATGAGCCCAACAACGTTGATCAGACCAACACAAGCGTAACAAAATTCACCTCTCAGTTTAGGTACATTCTACAAAAATGAATCCACTGTTTTATACAAATACACATTTGCTAGACTCTGATGCATTGAGAGTTCTACGAGGATCCAAGACAATCACACAGCGCATTTTACCAAGTGGCCCGCGTCCAATGGTCATATCCACAAACCACAATCAAAGTTTAGTACATTTAACCCTATCAAAGTACTGCGATTCTACAACTGGTGCAGTCTCATTGCTACTTCGGTTAAAAGTAACAAAAAGAAAGAGAAATTACACACAGCCACCAGGAAAACTCTTTCAAGGATAAGAAAAAGACCCGAGTATCTATGAGGATCAGCCTCTTCTGTACCCGCTAGTTTCTACCGATAGAAACAGACTGTTGAGTTCTGACGAATATTAAAACGCAATCCTGATTAGTGATCACTTTCAAATTATACAAAACATAATGCCCATTCCATTCACAGTCCTAACTGGCACATGACCATATGGATCTTACAATACAAATAAACTTTTTAAAAGGTCTAATCCGTCAATACCCCTCTCATTTCCACTACATTTTGATTCATAACCTGTTCGTGACACACAAGGTTCTAAAGGATGACCTAAAATGACAGCGACGAGACTCAACGTCAAATAGAGTGGAATATATGAATGGTTCGAGATGCCTTTGGCAGTGATGACGTGAGACAATTTATAACCATAAAAAGACTACATTGGGATAGTCTTGAAATGTGTATTATATTTTTCGGAGAAAATGTTTTATACGCGGCATGATTTATATATTTCATGTTCATTCTTTAAGAAATTTTTTTAAATATATCCTTTAAGAAATTATGAATAAAATATTACGATATATTAAAATATTTGTATGCTCGATCCATTTAAATTTAATATTTGTAAAATTTGGAAGATAAAATAAAATAAAATAAATTCACAACATGTATGCATATTCAATCAATATTGAAAATAATGTTGGAAAATTCTTAGCAATAGTACCCTTTGGTTTTTGCCGCAGTAGCGCGAACAAAGTATACATGTCCCTTTACAAAGAATGCAAAGAGGTCAACTTCATTGCCAAGCAATAAATAATAGATATATCACTCGGTTGTCAGTTAGCGTCCATACTTTAAACTCCTAAACAATGAGAAAGACGGCGTATTGCGAAATGGAATAGAAAAATTGCCTATACATTACTTTGTCCGATGTAAATTTTTCAAAACCAATTAACCTGTATCATTTCCCCCAACTTGTCTTCTAAATTTAAACAAATAGAAAAAGATAAGCCCATTTGTTTTTACCTTTTTTAAATTTCTCGTATTTATCCTGTTTTTAAAACGTTAAAATGACAATAAATAAACGACACACAAATTCTGAATAAAAAAAAAAAAAAAAAAAAAAGAATTCAGAAAAGAATTCTGCTCAGGTAACTAAAGGCAGGGTCAATGGATTAGATTCTAGGTAATCCCCTCCCTTTTTTTTTTTTTTTTTTGTCTTTGAAAAAATTTGGGAACAAAGTTAATGATTATGTGTTTACAAAAATTATATATATATATATTATTTTCCCTAAAATGATTTACATATTTGTTGAGGATTTAACAAAATTATCCCCGGTGGGTTTCATAATTACCCCATTAGTTTGACAGCGGTTGCTTTTCTCTGTATGGAGCGTGCACCGGCTATCAATAAGAACGTAGGCGGTTCAATTTTTTCAATGACGTTGTATCTCCGTTTTTCTTGTCCATCTAATGATCTGATGATTTATCGAAATTGCTTTATTCATTTTTTTTTTTTTTTTTTCAAGTAGAAAGAGCATGCGCGCTAACACTGATGTTAGTATACTTCTCGCCTCTTAGGATATATAATATAACAATTTAGCAAGGAATAGGACTTACCAACCGACAAATAAAGCAAAAAAGAGAAGGTTTCATGACGGGACCATAGGTAATATCTACGCTTTTTCATTCGTTAAAAAAAAAAAAAAAAAAGAAAGATAAAGGTTAAATTTCATTTGAGTTAAATTTACAAGCATTTATTACGGAGATTTGCCACTTGATTAAGCCAAAAGCGGTAAATCTGGTAGCATCATTTTTGTAGGGTTTTGAATTTGATGCGGTCCAATCCATCCATCCATACGAGCAGATAGAAAACCTAAATAGAAATTTAATAGCAATTTTCCATATATAAAATAAAGATCATCGTGTGGCTCGTGTTTCAGACGTTCCGCCCATGACCATGACCATGACCATGACCATGACCATGACCATGACTATGACTATGACCATGGGGATGGCAATGATGAATGGGCTTCGCCTTTCAATCGATTGGCGAATGCGCAATCACTCAACAACCCCACTCAGCTCCCCCGGCCCAATCTGCAATTCTTTGCTCTTTCTGCCACGATATACCGTCTTGTCGGGATGAAGCCGCAAAAATTAAACTTAATCGGGGAAGGATTTACGACGACGTCGAGTGCGCCGCATTATATTAAAACCTATATATGTGTGTGTGTGTGTGTGTTATGGTTGTGGGAGCATTGGGCTATACTTTTTATTTGCTGTGCTTGGGACGAAGAAGAGCAAAAAAACAGAGTAATGCACGGTGTCAAACCTCAGCTGTCTTTTCAAGTCTATCTTTAACGTTTTAAAAACAGGATTATCTGTTACAAAAACAAGAAAAATGTGCTTGTCACGGAGAATGACTTGGGTACCCCCCCGGTGCCCCCATTTGCATTAAAAATGTTACAGCTACTCATCTAAAGGGCCAACTACCTCAGTTGCACGGTCGCCCTCTCAATCTCTCATATTTTTGTATTGCAATTTGCGTGTAGGTGTGTGCACTTGATTATGACGGACGAAGGGTAAGTAGGCAATGTGCGTTTTGGCTCGCCAGTCTAACAACCTCTTCTTCTGTTTTAGTGTCAGTAGGCCGAAACTTTCCTGGCTCTAACTATCCGACGTCACATGGCACCCTGATTGGCGAGATTCACGTTTTCGTTTCATTAAAAATTTTAAACTTAATTTAATTTAAATTAATAAAATTAATATTTAACATTAAACATATAAAAATTTTATTATTTATATATATTATATAAAAATATAATATAATATAATATAATTTAATTATATATATAATAAAATTTAAAAAATTAATGAATTTAATCTATTAGTAAATATAAATAATTTAAATTAAATAAATTTATTATAAAAGATATTATAATTTATATATTTTTATTTTAAATTAATTTAAATATTTTAATTAAAAAATAATTCAAATTAAAAAATAAATATTAATATAATATAATATATAATTTTATATATTTTTCCTCAAATATAAATAAATTTATATATTTAAATTTTTATAATTTATAATTTTAAAAAATTATGAAATAATACAATTCTTATTTTTTAAAAAATTAAAATATAAAAAATAATTCATATTATTACTTTTAATTTATTAAAAAATTATTATTTATATTTTTTATTACTAATAATTAAGATTTATCAGAATTAGTGATCAATGTTCAAAATTAATAATTTGTAATAATAAATTAAATTAGATTAAAATTGTGCTTTTCATTTTATCGATTCACTAGTTTAGTTTGATTTTAAGAACCTTGTTTCATCCTCAGTTGGGTCTACAACATAAAATTTTTTTTTTTTTTTAAAAAAAAGGATAAACTAATTGACTGTGTGGTACTTGCATTTGCATATAAAGGCAAGGCAAAAGGATGAGTGAGGGATAAATGCAAAATTCTCGTTATCATGTTCTTAGGTTTTGTTGATTAAAAAAAAAAGGACATTAAAGTAAAGTTGGATAAAATTAATAAAATAATATAGATATTTTTATGTATTACGTTGACTGACTCGCTCGCTCTGCTCGAAATATTATGGGCGTTATTTTACCGTCTCAAGCAGAATAATAATAATAATAATAATAATAGTAGTAGGTAGTTAGCTATCATGTCGACATTAAATTAATAATGCACAACAAATGGTATAAAATGAAAGGAAAAGAATTAAAGAAATGAGAAGTGCTTTGGGTGTGGGGAGTTGGGGGGTTGGAGCATGCGAAGGCCTATTTATAAATAGCAAACTCCGACTGCCTTCCCTCCTCACAGTAACAGACTTCCTTTCTCTCTTTCTGTTCGATAACGCCGAGAGAGAGAGAGAGAGAGTGTGTGTGTGTGTGTGTTGTTGGCGTTGCGAGTGACACAAACTCACATTCTGCGTCTAAGCAAGGGAAAGGAAGCGTCTCCAACATCTTATAGGCTTCTAGGAACCCCCAAGTAAGTTAATTATTCAACGTTACCTCCGCGGAGAAGGCCATGGGTCTCCCATAATTACCTTACCTATATATATATGTATATATATATATATATATATATATATGCTCTGCTTTTGTATATATATCTCGAAGCATATTAAACCTAGATCTTGATTACCATTAAGTTTTTTTTTTTTTTATCTCTAAAAGAGGAAAAAAAATTTCTCGCCTTTCTGCTAGTCATTGAGGGTTGCAGTGGCTGTTGTGTAGTTCTGTGACTCAAAACTCAATATGGATGTTCCGTTATCTTGTTATTATTTGGAAATATTAATTTCTGGGGTCTGTTGTGGTTTAGTCATGAAAACTGGCCTTTTTGGTTCGTCTTGTTTTTCACAGATCTGCCAACTCCGTTATGAGATTGGCAGCAATGAGAGATTGTGCATTTTAATTTACAACACACCCCAGCCTCTGTGTTGCTGTATCATATCGACTTAATTAGTTAGTTTCTCTTATTATTATGGCACTTGATTGATTCGCCTACGCTTTAGTCAAATTATATGCACAAAATCTGTTTCTCCCAAGTCAAGTTTCTCTTTGGAAACTCAATTCTAATGTGTATCTTCCCTAACAAATGAGCTTTGTGCGTCTGCGTGTGCGCGAGAATTCGTGCGCGGTCTGTCTGGGTGCATGCTTTGCAGCTTCAGGTATTTGCTGCAAGCTTTACCGTAATATGCCCGTATCCGTCCAGAGAATTCTCATGGATATTTCTGGATATTGAGAAGACAGATTTTATCGCTTACAAAAAGAACTCCCCAAGCTGGAAATGGCTGAAAGCCTCGAACTACATTGTTCCTAATAAATCTGATGATATCGAGTGAATTTTTCTCTTGTTCGAGCTTGGGCTTTGTTAGAATTGCAATTTTGTCTTCAATGCTTCATCTCGTCCTTGTTGCATTCTTGTATTTGTTTCCTGTTTCTCTATATTCTTCTTATAGATAGATTCTTGGGTTATCACGTTAATTAAAATGTTTTCTTTCGGGCATATTCAAGCCCTGTAGGATGGACACTCCATACAAACCAAAGAACATCCTCATCACGGGAGCTGCTGGCTTCATTGCGTCTCATGTATGCAACAGGCTCTCTCGAAACTACCCTGAGTACAAGATTGTGGTCCTTGACAAACTCGATTACTGTTCAAACCTGAAGAACCTCCTTCCGTCGCGATCCCCTCCCACCTTCAAGTTCATCAAGGGAGACATTGCCAGTGCCGACCTCGTCAACTTCATTCTCCTAACGGAGTCTATTGACACAATCATGCACTTTGCAGCTCAGACTCATGTCGACAACTCCTTTGGGAACAGCTTTGAGTTCACCAAGAACAACATCTATGGCACCCATGTCCTTCTTGAAGCATGTAAAGTCACTGGCCAGATCAAAAGGTTCATCCACGTCAGCACAGACGAGGTTTATGGGGAGACACAGGAAGATGCTGTAGTTGGAAACCACGAGGCTTCTCAGCTGCTGCCCACAAACCCATATTCTGCCACTAAAGCTGGGGCAGAGATGCTTGTCATGGCATATGGCAGATCTTATGGTTTGCCTGTGATCACTACGAGAGGAAACAACGTTTATGGGCCAAATCAATTCCCTGAAAAGCTGATTCCCAAATTTATCCTCTTGGCTATGAGGGGGAAGACTCTTCCCATTCATGGTGATGGATCAAATGTAAGAAGTTACCTCTACTGTGAGGATGTTGCTGAAGCATTCGAAGTTATTCTTCACAAGGGCGAAGTTGGCCATGTATACAACATTGGTACCAAGAAAGAAAGGAGAGTGATTGATGTGGCCAAAGACATTTGCAAGCTCTTCTCTTTGAACCCAGATTCACAGATTAAGTTTGTTGAGAATAGGCCTTTTAATGATCAAAGATACTACTTGGATGATCAAAAACTCAAGAACTTGGGTTGGTTTGAACGAACTACATGGGAGAGGGGCCTAAAGAAAACCATGGAATGGTATGTTAGCAATCCTGATTGGTGGGGAGATGTTTCTGGAGCACTGCTTCCCCATCCAAGAATGCTTATGGTGCCTGGAATTGAAAGAAAATTTGACGGACCAGATACTAATGATTCCGCCTCTCTTGTGCGAGATAATCCCAGTCAGGGCAGAATGGTGGTGCCTGCTTCAAAAAACAATCCTTCTGCACACAAGCCATCTCTGAAATTTCTGATTTATGGAAGAACAGGTTGGATAGGGGGGCTCCTAGGGAAGCTTTGTGAGAAGCAGGGGATAGCCTTTGAATATGGTGGAGGGCGGTTGGAGAACCGTTCGCAGCTCTTGGCAGATATTCAGGCTGTTAAACCAACTCATGTTTTCAATGCTGCGGGAGTGACCGGCAGACCAAATGTTGACTGGTGTGAAACTCATAGAACAGAGACTATTCGGACCAATGTTGTTGGTACTTTAACCTTGGCAGATGTCTGCAGAGAGCACAACCTGCTGATGATGAATTATGCTACTGGTTGTATTTTTGAGTATGATAATGCGCATCCAGAAGGGTCAGGGATAGGATTCAAGGAGGAAGACAAACCAAATTTCACTGGTTCTTTCTATTCCAAAACCAAAGCCATGGTAACTTCTCAAGTTGTCCTATTCCTTGTTTTTTTTTTCTTTTTTATTCTTTCAGTGAACAAAGGCCAAAAAACAAGGCAAAAAAATGATTTTAGATCTTTTTGCTTAGCTAAAACACCTGTTCTCTATTAATGTTGTGTCAGGTTGAGGAGCTCTTGAGAGAATATGAAAATGTTTGCACCCTTAGGGTCCGGATGCCAATATCATCTGATCTTGGCAATCCGCGGAATTTTATCACAAAGATTTCTCGATACAGCAAGGTGGTTAACATTCCGAATAGCATGACTATACTGGATGAGCTTCTTCCCATTTCAATTGAGATGGCCAAAAGGAATTTGAGGGGCATATGGAACTTCACGAACCCAGGCGTTGTGAGCCACAATGAAATACTGGAGATGTACAAGAAGTACATTGACCCCAGCTTCAAGTGGGTTAATTTTACACTGGAGGAGCAGGCCAAGGTGATTGTTGCCCCTCGTAGCAATAATGAATTGGATGCATCCAAGTTGAAGAAAGAGTTCCCTGAGATGTTGTCGATCAAAGACTCGTTGATTAAACATGTCTTTGAACCCAACAAGAAAGCATAGATGGAGGAGGAGGAGGCCGAGTAAGGGGCATCGAATAAGAATTACGAGTTCTGAAGCCCAGATCCTGGGGGTCGACACTGCCCGCATCTTATGTTGTTAAAATAATGTCATATTGTTATGTTTCTTCTTGAGCGTCCAGCTTTGTTTGATGGTTGATTATATTACTGGGAATATTAGGGGATTTTGAGCACAGTATTGGGCCACTCCCCACCAACCATGTAATGTAATTATTCTGTATCGTTAAGTTATTATGAAGCTATTTGTAATCAGCCTACTGCTCCGACACCGCCCACTAGAGAGTTTAAATTGTATGCGAAGATATTCATCTTTATATCTTCTACATATTGGGCTTCTGTAATGTTGCTTTTAAAATTTGAAAATTGTTGCTTTTAAATATTTTTATAAAAATGTAATGTTATTGAACAATTAACATGACATATTAACATGTCCAAAAGGGACTGTAAATTAATGAAAAAAAAAAAAAGGAACAAAATTATTGATGGAAAAAAAAAACACTCTGAGTAAAAATTTAAAAACAGTAAGATACAGAAGTTTAAATTAGGTTTGTTGGCTTGAAAAATAAAAGGGAGAGATGGTGATGAAGGTCCTAAAAATTATTATAACGAAAATGTTTATTGGAAATGGTATATCAAACCATCTACGAGGCGGCGTCACACGCATGTGCGTGCTTACGCCATATTGGACATTCCATTTCCCGTTCCACGGGCGTGTCGGCGAAGGGAGCTTTGAGGGAGGCCGAATCCGTAATTTTATTGTATTCTACTTGTCGGTAGCAAGGATACTAACAGTAATATCGATAATTTTATTAAGTTGTAATTTTAATGAAATGAAATTTTCGGCAAGACTAGGGTTATTATTCGTATGATAACGATCATAATCTTATATATATACATATATCAGATAAAAGAAAACAATAATAATAACAACGAAATAAATGTGATAAGTCATAAGGTAAAACATATGATATGATGTAATTATTATAAAATTAATTAATTAATTAAATACTTATCAAGAAAGTGTTGATTAATTAGTGTATATATATATATATATATATATATATATATATATATTACTTGTTTGTTTTTTTTTATTTAATGTCATATATTACTTATTTTGCCCCGTGGCTTGGAACGCGGCTTTGCTTTTTGGGCTTTCCCACCCCCACCGCTACAGAACACCACCTCCTTCTCGACTTCTTCTTTCTTTATTACATCAAAATAAAATGACAGCCATCTAGTCCCTACTCTCTCTCTCTCTCTCTCTCTCCTCGTAAAAATAGAAATCCAACGGAAAAAATAAGAAAAAAAAAAAAAGAACAGGATTGCTGCAATTTCCGTGTCCCTCAATTTCTCTCTGTGGAATTTTAACTTCTTCAGCCATTCCTTTTATACCCTATATATATCTATCGTCCGTCCCCAGATTCAGTTGTAATTTCATGTGAAAACACTAGGTAAAGTTTGTGAGAGGAGATTGAAAAGCTGACTGACTGAAGAGTGTATCTGTATGAGGAGGAGGTGGAGTCTATAATAATATATTCTTCGAGTGACCGTTAATTTCATGCCGGCACGCCTGATATGTACAATCGAGGATAACGATGAAGTTCTACGTTTCGACCACTGGGATTAAGAGACTCTTGATTTCCTCCAACTCCGTCAGTGGCGGCGGCGGAGGCAAGGGATCCACTTTGGCTGCCCCCAGTAGAAGGCGTTTTTCGAGCGGGACTCTGCTGCTGCCCTTGCTCCTCGTCTTGCTCCTCGGGATTTTTTTGCCCTTCCTATTTTTCAAAATTGCCTTTTCGGTTCTTCAATCCCCAGCTCTTGGACTAGGTAAGTTTAATAACCCCCACCTTTTACTTTTTCTTTTGTACCTTCTTTCTTTATTTCGTTCTGTTTTTTTGGTTTGATCCTTATATTTATTTTACAGTGATTCTTCATCCATCTTTCTCTCTTTATTTATTTTTTTTTTTTTTTAAAAAAAATTTAATAATCTGCGGCTCTTTTATTATATTCCTTTTGTTTTTGGGTATCAGCGGATTGTTTGGGGTGGAGGATTTTCGGCGGGATTGATCCTACGGACGCTTCTCAGGTAACGTAGTAAAATATACTTTTATTTTATTTTAATTTAATGACTAGTGCACGATTTTCATTTTTGCCCTGGGGGGGGGGGTGTTCTAAATTTGACCGCGTGTTTTTCATTCAAAATTACACTCACCGACGGGCACGCTTGCAATGGTGAGTCGAGAGAGGAAGACACGTGCGGTGCACCAAGTAACCTTCCCTTGATTCGGTAAATAAATGCACAACAAATATTTCGGTAAAGAACTGAAATAATGTCATCGTTTTTTTGTTTTGTTTTCGCGAGTGATAGTCTATGGTATTTGCCTTTGCAAAGAACAAAATTTTCAGTTAGGTCATTTTCATCAATCTTATATATATGGGTGTATGCATTTAGTTTAGCTGATTTATTGAATGCGACTTTTGTCCTATTTTCTTCCCTCCCCCCCCTTTTTTTTTTCACCCACGAAAGAAATAGTCGCTAAATTCTGTGTGATTTTGGTCCTGACTAACACGTGTTTTTGGTCTGGCTTGGCCCATGTTAAAAGTTCGTCATTCGGCGGTCTTAGTTGTCATCATTTTTCCACGTTACGTATGGAATACAACTGTTATGATTTTGTCAAATCTTTAAATACAGAATTTTCAAATCTTAGTAATGATTTGTTATTAACTTATTCTGGTTGAATAAAAAATGAAATATTGGAGGGGAGGGGAATTGTGGTCACTCATTCAAAGGGACTTCTTGGTCCAATTTGAGGCCCGTTGCTCCTATTTTTTCACTTTGTAGTCGCACGCTCTCGTAATTGCCTGCGAGAAGCTCTTTTTAGTGGGTAAGTGGTGCTCTTTTCTTTGTTATTATGTCATTGATAACATGGTAATACCCCCTCAAGCATCTTTCACTTGACTAGAGAGAGAGAGTCAGCGATGTCATGGCATCCCTATTGGCTCACGTAGGACTGAGATGGTGTCCTTTTGGGTATTTCACCAAGAAAGCGGAAGTATGGTTGGGGCTTTTCTTTTTTTTTTTTTTGAAAAAATTTTTTGAATCTATTTACTCAGGGCATACCTACATAACATAAAATATTGGGAAGAATGAAAAATTGTCGGGAGTGGGAGAGCCTGTAATTTGTGGATAAGCGCCTTTTGAGATACACTCGTTGTCGTACTTGTCCCCGTTGGATTCTATTCCAATCCACGTGGCCTAGTTATCCCGCAATGCAGTCCCCATTGTTCCCCTCCGCGGCTTTTTCCTTCCTGGGATAACTTTCCGCTCGAATTCGTCTCTTTGTCAAACACCTACCAACTCACGGGGTCGCTAATAGACCTCGGATTTTATTGTTGCCCCCTGCAATTTGGCTGCTTCCCCATGCGGCCAAGCCAATTGATAAATTCCAACAAGTTGAGCTTTTTCTTGTGTGGAAGAGGGAAGTCATAACAATTCTGGACGGAGCTGGTGAGTGTACGTCAATCACACACGTCAACACGGTCTGCAGTTGGATCATTCATGCCATTCGCACTCTGAAATTGCACTCACTCTGGGACCCGCAACGCGTGTGACAGCTATAATTTGCTATGGCTCGGAGTTGCTGCAGTTGCGGGGCCCAAGCATGACCCTCGTGTCTAGGCCTGGGCCTGCTAATTTTGGACTTGTTTCTGTGTAAATTCGCATATTATGGACGGACTTAACACAAAGGCACTGAGGGAGGAGCTAAAAAGGGCATTCGTGGAGGCAAATGAGGGTGGCACGAATGACAAAGAAATTCGGGTTCTCACGGAATCATTCGACGAGCTTGTCAGGGAAATGGCATCACAGCGGCAAGACATCAAGGATTTTGCCTTAATAATAAAAGCCATGGTACGTGTATGTAAATGTTCCCATTTTGGGCCTTGGGTGTTTATGTGTGTAAACATGCACTCGATTGCTGGCGATGAGCTTGATTGACTTCACATTTAGCTTCCAAATTTGCTTCTGCAGGATGGACACTGTGCTTACTTTCACCTAGATTTTCCATTTTCCAGTTAGTTTTATGCATCCGTATCTACTGGTGTATATCTATTGTGTTGACTCCTTTCTGTCGTACAGCCTCGTTTGTTTGTCCAGGGAAGAATAATAGTAAAAACACGCTACACACACACACACACACACACACACACACTAGCCATTTCATTTTTTTATTGTTGAGAACTCTGTCCTTGTAATGTCATCTGGCTCCAAGTATCTTACAAGTCAGAGCCTTTGCTGTTCAATATGTCAGCTATCAAAGATGGAACACAAAGTCTATTCAGCTAGACGGCGTGAAGCAATCTACTGGCATTTAGCTTCACACGGCGTACCAAAAAGCCTACATTGTCTTCGCCTCTTATTAGCTGAACAATATGCCATAAATTCCATGGCTAGATTACATTTGCCTCCTCCCGAATATGCTTCTCACCTCGCTAATCCATCCTTGCGTCACATTGTTCTCCTCACCGACAATGTTCTTGCCGCCTCTGTAGTTGTGTCTTCAGCAGTCCAAAACGCCGTCCAACCCGAAAGAATGGTGTTCCACATTGTCACTGATAAGAAAACTTACACCCCAATGCACGCTTGGTTTGCAATCAACCCTATTGAATCAGCGATTGTGGAAGTCAAAGGTTTACATCAATATGAGTGGTCTGAGGAAGTAAACGTTGGGGTTCAAGACATTCTACAAATTCAACGTCAAATTAGGAGCCATAACTACAACAAATTGAAAGAGGATAATTTTCGGCACGTGGGAGAGCAAAAGAGAAGCCTGGAGGCCTTAAGGCCGAGCGTCCTTTCCCTTTTGAATCATCTCAGAATGTATATTCCGGAGGTATTGTTCTAAACCCTCACATTGCCTCCTCCTCCTCCTATGATTGGATGCATGAATGATGCAAAATATATGGAAATGACAATCGACATGTCATTTGGATTTTATGGCCCACACAGCTATTTCCAGATCTCAACAAGATGGTTTTGTTGGACGATGATGTAGTAGTGCAGCGTGACATATCCTCCTTGTGGGAACTTGATCTCAATGAAAAAGTTGTTGGTGCGGTTGTTAACTCATGGTGTGGTGAAAACTGCTGCCCAGGGAGAAGATACCGGGACTATTTAAATTTTTCTCACTCAATAATTTCATCCAAATTTGATGGTGATCGTTGTGCTTGGCTTTGTGGGATGAACATCATTGATCTTGAAGCTTGGAGGAGGACCAACATTACAAAAAATTACCATCAATGGTTGAAACTGGTAAGAACATTTTCTGTTTTTTTTTTATATTGACTAAAGTGTGTGTTTACCAGAACGCCTCTTTATCTTTTGTTATATTCTATTTTGGTTGACTTGGTTCCTTTTTTAAAGGATGATTCTTAAAATGTTTATTCACATTTTTTGTTTGCGTAATACAATTTATTTTCTTTGCAGAGCCTCAATTCAGGATTGGATCCTCAAAATATTTTGACTCTAAATTTGAGAGAAATATGAACTACAGTTTTCCTTTTTTTTTCTTCAATCATAGTTATTGACAAGATAGCATAGATTGGTTGTGTTGTAGAACTTTATATAAATAGTCATGTTGCAAAAATGTGTTGAGACTAAAAGCTGATGAAAAGATAAAGTAAAAAATGTTATCAAACTATGATTACTTATAATATCCTCAGTTATCAACGGACATTTTGGTTAGCATAATACAATATATTGTCTCTGCAGAGCCTCAATTCAGGATTGGAGTTATGGCAACCTGGGGTAGTTCCACCAGCGTTACTTGCTTTTGAGGGATATGTGCACCCTATTGATGCTTTATGGCATGTGGCTGGACTAGGTTATGTGCCCCCAGAGGCTAGTGAAGAGATTCTGAAAACTGCTGCTGTTTTACATTTTAGTGGTCCTGCAAAACCATGGCTTGTGATTGGTTTCCCTGAGGTAAGAAACGTATGGACAAGGCACATAAATTTTTCAAACAATCTTATAAGGAAATGTACATTTATGGATTGAAAATAACAAAGTTATATATAATGATCAAATTGGTGGCTTGGTGCGAGACCAGAGAGAAGAAGGTTTGGCCTTCAGTCTTTACTTGCACTGAGCTGACCACAGTATGATGTTAGTTTTTGCTTTTCCACAACATAAAGCAGTTGAAGGTACCATGGAGTACATTATATAGACCAGGGTCTTTAAGATCCTTATCATGGATGTAGTTTTTAGCAACATTGTATGCTACATTGTACTCCATATCTCTGATAGTTTTTGTCAAAAGTAGTTATTAGTCTTGCCTTGCCCATCTTTGATTTTCAACTAAATGAAAATTCACCTCTGCCTTTTTCCTTTACCTCCCTTTTAACTATGTTCTTGGATTGAAATATGACTTGTTTAGATTTAGTCAGAAAGAACGGCAGTTCTATACATTCCTGCCATGCCTAGTCACAATTTCTCATCAGTTTGTGCCTATCAGTCGTGGGAAGCAGGTCAGGTTGGATGACTGAATGAATGTCTAGCAACGTAGCATCCTTTTTCATTGATCCTTTGCAATTCGGTGATTGGTCTTTGCAGAGGCATTAGGAGCATTAGTTTAATCGGCTCCTCAGCAGCTTGACTTTCAACTTCGTGTGTAGAATGTCTTTAAAATCACTGAGGGCACTTGATATCGAAGGATTACCCGGCTCAAGATCGTTTTTCTTCCAGATAATCTGGTACAATTGATTTCCTAATAAATGACAGCAACTGGAAACTTTCAATCCATTTATAAGCTGTACTACTCACAGACCATGCAGTATTCTTGTTTGAACTATCATGAAATGAGACGTGATTCTTGCGGCGTGCCTAACGCAAGGATGGTCACGAGACAATTCGATTTGCGTTAACATGTTCTACTCATGCGTCTCTTATTCTTTAGGCTCAATTTGACTAGGAATGGAATTTATAATCTAGGAAAGGCTAGCAATTATCCCAAATTTCCAAACTTCTAGTAGGAAACTTCACTTCTTCAAAGCAACCCTAAAAAGAAGAAGGAATTCAAGTAGAACGACGCCATGGTATGACTATCTGTACTTTTTTTTTTTTATTATTTTTCTTTTTCGTCAACAGATTCTGTACTTTCCTTGACGCTGGAGGCAAAAGAATTTTGCCTGCCTTGACCCACAGAAATTCCTCAACCTTTTTTCTTCCCTTGGTTCGTTGGAAATTCCTTACTTTACTTGTTTAGTTTCATGACTTGTTAGCAAAATGCAATGCATGCCACCCCGACAGCCCATTAGATACAAACTGGAATACTATCCGGTTAATTTGCGCCTTGGCATTGGCATATATATTAAAGGGTGTGGGAAGGAAGAAAAAAAGAAAAAAAAGAGCATCTTTTTCAACATTTTGACAAGACTGGAGGCAGGCAACAGAACGCAGTAGCATTTCATCATCAACATGGGCGTTCTCGGAGCAACTGCTAAACATCTGGACACCCTAATTGGGTAAAGGGAAACAGACCAAGGACGTTTGTTTTAATTACTTTTTTTTTTTTTAATGTCCATTATATATATATATATAGATCCCTTATACAGCATTTTAATCATCAATTGGTTTAACAACTGAAGTGGTGCTTTTGAATGGATCCAGGCCGGGGATCACGCTGCTTTTCCCGTTGTAAGTGGAAGGGACCCTTTTGAATTTACTTAACCTAATGGTCTATAAGAGTTGGTTGTGTAACGCTATATATGTGTGACTGAATGACTGGTTATTCGTGCAGATATGCATCCCTGCGAGCCATAGAGAGCCCCTCGACGCTTGATGACCAACAGTGGCTAACCTATTGGATTATTTACTCTTTCACCACTCTATTCGAGTTATCCTGCTGGAGAATCCTCGTTTGGTATGTTAAGCTAGCTACTGGTTATGTCTGTTACGTACCTATTCATGTTGTAATTGTGTGCCTACTTATACCTACAACTACTTGGGATACGTACCGACTATTATTGTAAATGCAGGCTACCGTTCTGGTCATACGTAAAGCTAGTGTTTTGCATGTGGCTGGTGTTGCCCATTTTCAATGGAGCAGCCTACATATACGAGAATCTGGTGAGGAAGTACGTGAAGATTGGTGGGACAGTCGATGGAAATTATTCAGAGGATCAAAGAAAGTTTCTCCAGATGATGAGCCTTGACGCTCGTAAATCAGTTGTGCAGTATGTGGATAAGTATGGCTGGGAAGCTGTGGAGAGGGCCATCAGAGCTGTAAGACAATATATATTTGATTTAATTTCAATATTTCGACTATTTACAAGAATTGCCAAACACCATATCTCTTCCGATTATACTCGTCTCTTCTCTTTTAACAATCTATTCATTTCTTGCTCAAAAAATAAAAAAATAAAAAAATAAAAAGAAGAAAAACCACCAATCAATTCATTTTTCTATTTATTTAGTATGAGATGCATGTACGCGCGATGTCTTAGGCAATTTCTATTTTGCATCCCATTTCTTACTTAGTCTAATCCACGTGCATGGAAGAACTCGATTACTAGGACATTAATTAATTTGACAATAAGCATCTTCATTCGTTGGCTTCATGAATTTTTATTTTTATTTTCAGGCTGAGAGAGAAGCAAAGAAGCACTGAGAGATCAAAGTTCCTCGTTCACTCTCTGCTTGATTAGTCAGTCGTAAAAATCCTTGAGGAGGAAATGTACGCTTGAATCAAATATTTGTTCCTGATATGTCTGTATCCGCCACGGTTGTGTTTGTACATACATACATCTTGTGATTTTCAGACACAAAAGCTTTACTTTTCGGATTCGCTCAAAACCACACCCAAAAAATAAATAAATAAAAAAAAAAAGCACACGTCTGATCTTCTTGTACTCGTATATCATTGACCATTGACGAACGTCAAATTAATAGTTCCTCAACGTAAGTTTTATCTCTTAAAGGAAAAAAAGAAAAAGAAAAGAGAAGATTTTCCCATCATGACGACGAATTGCTGTAAATGCAAGTGTGTGCATTAAAGGCTATTAATTAATTAATTAATTAATTAATTTAGGTAAGAGTCATTCCCATAATAAAAGACCAGGTGCGTGTCATGATAGTATATATATATATATATATATATATATATATATATATATATATGATGAACTGCTGCCATTTTAATTGGGTGAACGTATTTGATTGTAACCTTGAATCGGGTCGGGTCGTCCGCATTCCTTCTCCCTTCCAGGGAAAGCCACTCGGCGCTCTCAACCGTGTCATTCCGTATTAAAAAATGCCTTGCTCTCGTAAATTTCAACAAATCAACAACGCAACAGCTGCAAAAGGATTATACCTTTTTTTGTTGAATTTTCTCGTTTTGATTTGGCGGCCAACTGTGCCGAGGAGGATAAGCGACAAACTGTCATTTAACTGATGGCACTGCCGTTGCAGACAAAGAACCGACACCGACCTCGTGTGCTCAACTGTCAGTATAGCCACTGCAGATATTCTAGATTGCACATTGTTTGAGATCGCATTACGTATGGTTGGCAATTTCATCGAGCATAGCATCCAAAGAAATCTTTCATTCAACATGCATCAAGCAGATCCTCAAGTTAAATCTCACCTACAAGGACCCTTTTTTTTTTTTTTTTTTTTTTTTTTTTCATTTTTTCATTTATATATATATATATATATATATATATATATGTTTTTAGGTTGAGGGGAGTAGAGAGGAAGGGGGTGGACTGAATGTCCAAATTTGAAACCATGAGCAAAAAGCCTGATTCAATAAACTCGATCACATTATAGAGGCAATGCCAAGTTACGTACAACCAGAAGCACTAAGCGTGCATGCCGCTAATAATAATATTTAAGACATCAGTTAGACTGGAAATTTGGAAACCAAAACAAACAATGCTTATGTCAAAGATCATTTGGCTATAAAATAACCCAAAAGTCAATCACACTTAATGAAAAAAAAAAAAAATTAATTTTTATGCCCAAAATACAAAATATACAATTGATAACAAAAAACATAGAATCAAATATCGATTAGACATTTTTAAAACGCGTCACACATTCTGTTCATTCTATTACATATTTTGTTAATTTAATTACCCATTTACTAATTTTTGACAAGAAATTTGAAATTTTGGACAAAGAGGAGTTTTAATCAGAGTCACATCAAAAGCCGAAAACTAACACCGAGAAGCCCAAAGAACGTCAGATAACACCACCATCCAAACAAAGCTTAAACGACCAAAACACCACATCTTACAAGACGAGTGATTGTCATAATTTCAGATTTGGGTGCAACAGTGCTCACAGATGAATGCCCTCGTCATGACAGAAGAGTTCTATTTTCACACAATATGAGGCCTTTCACGTATTTATATCTCTCTGCCCCAGCATTAGTCGGCTGACGGGAGAAACCAACTTAACATGCCAGGCATATATGTTGATCACGATGAGCTATTAGCATCACTGGTATATCCTCCCTTTGCTTGCTGAAGGCAATCACCAACAAGAGCTTTCTCATTTGATTTCATGGAAGGAAATTGACCTATGTATTCATTGAGGCAACATTTACTCATCGACTCTTATATCTGGAGGAATAGCTGCTGGGATTCAAACGATCTCTCTTTAGCATGGCCTTGAAGATAGGAAGACATTTAATTGGCCCATTCTGCAAGGTACAAACCACAAAAGAACAGCACAGAACTCAATGCCATATCCTCGAACCTAGCCAGTTTGAAAAATGTACAGTATAAAAAGCACATCGCATTCATGGTGATACTAGCAGAAAATAGTAATCCCACCATCAAAATAAGCAGGAATCCAAAAAGCCAAGTGTATCTTTTACTACCATCTCTCCCCCTCAGCAATGCCTTCTTGTTTTATTTTTTACCTTCAATAATTTGATATTGGTCTTTTCATTAATTTTCTTGATATGTATTTTGTTTGCACAATGCCTCAAGATCCCCACAAATCTCCCAAACATTTTAAGTCTGCTGCAAGTTTCTTCAGCCTGGTTTGCTTATCTAAAACAACAACCAACTACTGTTGAAAATATCCTTTTTGAGACCATTTAGCAATGTCACTAAAGTGCTAAAGAATATATCATCCAAGGACAAACAGGCCTCAAACCAAATTGTATGCATATAAATGTGAGTGCCTAGAAACTAAGAAACATGATCTTGCAACACATGCAGTTATTACCTTCCATTGGCTCGCATGAGCAAGCTGATAGCTTATGGCATCCAACCTTGCTATTATTTCCCTGAATGTTGGTCTCCTGAATGGCTCTACACTCCAACATTCCTCTATTAACCTGTACAAAAGACACATGATTCTTGTCCATACCTTGATCTTTATCACAGAGTTTCCAATGGTTTTATAAGCTCAGAGATTAGCAGCATGGTTACATAAAATAATTACTCTTTTAATCCGTGTGCATAGCATTTTGCAGGAGCATTGAATGGAGGGCGCTCATTTGCTGCATATGCTTTAGGAACTTCAATCTCTTGTTTCATGGGAAATGGTGGACAACCTTCAATCATCTACAGAAACAGCAGATAAACTAAAACCCTCAGTGATCTGTACATTAGGAAAATGACCTGTTTTACCACACTGCCACCCCAATGCCCTCCTCCCAACCCTCCAACCCCAAAAAAGGAAGAGAAAAACCTTTGGTGAGTGGATTTGAAGAAGCTAATGTTATCAATAGTGCTCACAAGCAGACCATTGAAATGATTTACACAACTTATAACAAACTATAGAATATGTAGATGATAAAAAAGGACAAAACTAACATATGCATGCAGAAATCCACAATGATTCAAGTAAAGATTCCATTTGAAGAATTGACTCCATCAAGTAACAGGATGGCTTTTATCCCAAGACTTGGGGAAGCCTTGCAGGCCCTTGCTAACATAGCACAAGATAAATAGTGGTGTCTGGACATGCCATCAATATGTAGATCTGCTCCACCAAGTCTACATCCCAACAAAAATGCACCTATATGTATGTATGTATCTATATATATGTTATTTTTTTGGGGGGGGGGGGGGGAGGGTGTAGAGGATACCACATAAAAGGAATTACAAACATTTACTCACCCAGGAAGCAAGAAACTACAAACATTTACTCACACATGAAGCATGAAATCTATCCAGATCCCATTTTACTACTAAGAAGGGGAAACAGATTGTACAATGTCATGATATCTTCTTCCATGTCACTGTAAAAGAAAGCCAGATGATTGCAGTAATGCAGAATGCATAATTTAAAAAAATACTGTATTATGTTGCCTTTCAATATTAGGAGTCAACAGCTGAAGACAGTTTCTCTGATTAACTGAATTGTAGAATTATGGACAATGAGCCAAAATTTATAATCAGTATCTTTAGTCTTCCTTACCATCCAGGATAACATCATATACTACTTTCATGCATATATTGCCAAGAATGTTGAGCAGTACAATTCAATTTTATGAGAAATATGTGTATGAAATGGAAAAAAGAACGAGAGACCTCTTGTAAAATCAAAGCAAATGAAAAGACATCAACTCTAGTGTCATATTCTTCATTTCTGTAAACCTCTGGCGCCACATATCGCCCTGCAGATAGAGAGACATATTACACCATGAAGCATTTATGGAAAAGATGAGTTTCAGCTTTATGAATTACATTGTATCTGTTTACACATTAAGGGTATTTTGGAATGGCAAGGGATAAAAAACTGTGGTATTGCAGGCACCCATTATGCAAATACTGCGGAGCAAAAATCCAAAATACCAAATTTATCGAACTTAACTCTCACTCCTCAAAAAAGGCAAGGTATATTGGCATAACTTGTAAACAAATGACAACCTGCCAGATTGAAGTTATTGGCTAATAGAGGAAAAGACACTTACTATCCAAACTCCAACATAGAACAGAATGCTTACAAGAAGTGTCTTGGCATGGTCTGTCTTCTTTAACTGTCTTTGCAACTTTCAGAATCTTGCTGACTCCAAAGTCAGCAACTTTCAGATGCCCAGAATCATCCCGCAGTATATTTCTGCTATCTTACTCCAAGATAAGAAACTTTTGAAAGAATTTAACCAATTGGGAACATATGAAGCATAATCCATGTCAAACACTTGCATGTCAATTGGGAAGAAATAAAGCTAACAAAAGAACCAATGGCAGGCATGCTTGCCAGTGCTCATAAATGCACACAGAATAAAACGTACGAAGGTTCGAGATCACGATGAACTATTGCTTCGGGTTTATGCTCATGCAAGTAATTCATCCCCCTGCAAAGTGTATCAGAACATTTACAGTGAACTTGTTAGCATACAGATAGACAGCAGTCTTTAGTGACATGGGTTCCACATTTTTTTTGCAGACCATGCAATATAACAATCAACAATAGGATGCCAATAACAGTGGACCCTTCTCTGTCACATTTAATGGCATGTTCTAATAATAGATTGTTATTATCCAAAAGAAATGCTTTCACCGTACCCTTCTCTAATGATTTATGGTCTTCCAGTTGTATAAAGTGGAGAATATAAAGGAAAACTGTAGGAGAAGTAAACAACGACAAATTTCATGCCATTAGCAAGATGTCAGATAGCTTTTCTTTTCACTTTACACCAAGAAATTAAAAATCAACATACTCATAAAACGAAGATTTTCCTTGGTACTATTTTAATTCTGGTAGCTCTGCATATACCAAATAAGCAGTCTCAATATGTGGAGAGACACCAGTTTAATCAAATCTGACCCCAAAACAACCTTATTTTGATTGATTAGATTTGAACAAAGGACCTATTGATGATTTCATCCCATACAACTCCTTCCCACATCATATTTGAAAGGAACATTGCAGTCCTTGAGAATAACTATTAGGAAGTAGAAGAAATAGATGCATATTTTTGTGAAAACAAAACAACAAACTTGTGGTCTCAAACTTAGAGGTTATGCTTGGATACATAATTTTATGCATAAATAATTAAAAACCTCCAAAGCAAGCACTAATGTCCAACCACTAAACCAGTAAACCTACCTAGCATGTCAAGTGCCAACTTAACAGCTATTCTTGGCTTTAATGCACCTTTTAGCTTCAGATATGCACAAAGATCTCCCTGCAAGATGCACAAAAAGAGCACTCCAAACATGAATATACTTCCACACAGGATAATTTGACAGCATCACACATGCAGTGGTACAAGCAAAATGTGAGCAACACCAATAAGAATGCATAAACAAATATAAAAATCGCCTCTAAAATGCTTAGGTCTGAATTTTACAATTTGATCCAGTGATGCTGCTTCCAATTTATCCATTCCAATGTTCCCATCCTCAACTATAAATATACAAAATTTAAATTTTTTTTAAAAAGCTTCTACAATTGCAAAACTCTCCACTGCATAATTGAAGCCATAATTTCCCCAATAGAAACATGGGATGGCAAAAGTTTGCAGTATATAATGGAGTATACTAAAACAAACTGATAAGAGCTAAAAAAATAAATGAACAACAGTTCAGGCAAATGCCAAACTAAATGTGTCAACAATGAAAACTGAAAATTAACCTTAGATAAATACTCTGTGACAATGATCATGGGAGTGCTTTGGGTTACAGCACCCAGGAATTGGACAACATTTGGATGGCGTATCTTCTGAAGTAATGCAAGCTCATCTCTGAAAGCCCTTCTGAAAAAAGGAGTGAGGTAGAATATAGTTCATAGAGAAATGTGAAAAAAAGTTCAAAATAAAATGCCAAGTATGAAATAAGACCCACGCACACTTTATCCTCATCAGTGAATAGTTCCTCTTCCAGTGTTTTAATGGCAACTTGAATTCCACGCCATTTTGCAATGCGAAAGGTTCCCTGTAAAGTTTCCCAGATCATTGTGCCAAGTAGATATTAGGTAGAAAGGAGTCTTGTGACACTCCAGCTTGTCATAATTCTTTCACATATTTTGAAATTATATGCCAAAAGATACCCATAATGCATAAATGAAAGTCAATGGATGCAGTACTAATATCGACCAGAAACTTCCAACATTTAGTTCTTCTGGGCTCAAGGAGAAAAGGCTCGGGGGAAGTGGGGAGAAAGAGTGAGAATTTCAATCAACTAGTTCTAACTAAGGCTACAAACACTTGTTTAAGAGCACTATACTCATCTGTTTGCTTACACACGAATGGCTCAATGGTGAATAACACATTACATCTATCATATAAAATGCTATAGACCTTCCAATCTTAAAACAAGCACATACATAGTACTGATACCCTTCAAAATATTATTAAATGAAATATCAATCATAGAGTGACTTGCAATTATCTTGGCCCTTGCAGCCATGATGCAGATTTGAGTTTCAAGAATTGGGACCCACCATTACACGAGATTTTAAGAACAATACTTGATGAGAAAAACTACTGTTTAACATTTTACATCAGGTTTGTGGAGAGTTTATCTTACGGCATGCATTACTAATTGTCTTCTATGCCATTTTCATTATTCTTAACTTCTTTACGGGTAGGTTATTAATACCTACATGTCCTTTGATATGTAAAAAACATGTGGCACTTTGTTCATTGGGATAACTGAATTATTTTGTCCTATGTCTCTCTCTCTCCCTTTCCTTCTCTTTCCAACCTTATTCCCTTTCTCTTCTCATTTCTCCCTTGATCTCCACAATCACATTACGTAGAAATGCCAAATGGTAAGAAGTAATCCTCATTTCCACCATCCCAGTAATAACAGAATAATGGCTTCCTTTTTGTTGTTATTATTATTATTGTTGTTGTTGTTGTTGTTCAGTAACCTTTTACCATGCACGTGCTCAATAATGTGCCATCATAATCAGCAGGTCTTCTTAACATCATAACAACTTGCAGGGTAAAGAACATATTGCACTAGAATTCATACTTTAATTTAGGCTCAGACTGCACAAGCCGCCTAACATTATTTACTTCTCAGGTACATCCTTGAAGTTAATGCAAAAGTAAATTGATAGCCCAATGCCATTACTGAAGACTGACAACTATCAAGAGATGGCAAACCACCAAGGCAAAGGAAGAGTAGATTACCTTCGTTATTTTAATGCTGTCAGAAAAATCAAGTTCACTTGGATCAATCTCATACTCTGGGACTTCGCGAGCATTTTGGACATGCATGGGAGCTATCTAGTATGACAGAAATATAGCAGATGATATACAGATAGGCATGGCAGAAAACATCAAACAAAAGCAAAAGACCATATGTGTGACATGACATTGATGGCATACTGGAGCTTTTGCACCATGCTTCTCTAGAAGCTTGATCACATCATGGTTTTTGTAACATACTGCATCTGCAAGTGGCTGTTATATCAGCCATAGAGGACTTCTGTCATTGTTCTGGCACTCACAGATCCAATAAGGTGGCGTGAAAAAAGACTTATGAAATCTACCAGAAATGAAAAAAAATTAGCATCCCAAGGTATGTATACTTTGAATTATTCTGAAATGTGAATTTCAAATATAACTTCAAGGCCATTTCTTAAAATATACCACTCCTAATCTTCGCAAACACATTTGGAAACCATATTTGTAATGGAATACAATAACCAACTTAAGGCTAGTTTTCTCCAAGGATTAAAGTTCCACTAAGGGTTAACTTTCATATTTTCTTTGTAATTTTTGGGTTTTGGGGTGGGGAAATAATATGGGCAATGAGACGATGGTAATTTCAAGTTTTGTCAGATTAATTTGGGAGATGTGCCTACCTAACACCAACCACTATTACAGTTCTCATCATACCATTTGATGACAAAGCAAATAGGCCTTATTTGAAGTCGATTCCTTCATTCTTTCATTTTTAATGATAGAAGAAAGATTGAAGTCGATTTGTTCTTATTGGCTGCTTATTTAACGCGTATGGGCCAGAACCCATAACAGCAATGAATACTGGGAAATCTGCCCGGAAACTCGCAACACCATTGAAACAAGCATCAACAACTGGAGGTTCTATTTTCACTTCTCCAAACCCTTTTTTTTTTTTTGTTTTTTTGAATTATTGTGTTAATATAATAATATTATTATTAATTAAAAAGAAAAAGAAGAAAGAAATAGATGAGAAGGAAAGAAAGAAAGAGTACGGTACTGCCCCAGCGGTCCTCGGGGTCAACCTCAGCACCACTGTCGATGAGCAACTGGACAACGTCGGTTAAACCCTGGCATGCAGCGACGTGGAGAGCGGTCCTTCCGTCAATATCTCTGAAATTGACATTAGCACCGGAGTCCAAGAGCTCGCCGATCCCTTCCAAATCCCCCTCGTTGGCCAAGTACATTAGGCGTATCCCAGGGTCCACCACCGCGTCGTCTCCTTGTTCTTGACCATAATCCTCATGAGACCCCGCCGTCCCTCGCTCCGGCTTCAGCGACGACTGGTTGCCCTGAGTGAACTTGGCCGATGATTTGATTATGTCCATAGAGAAGCAATCTTTCTCTTCTCCCCCTCTTTGATGATCGTGGCGGCGGTGGCAGGTGATGGATGTTTTCTGTTTTGTTTTTCTTTTTCCTTCTTCTTCTATCTCTGTTTTTTCTTTTTTTTTTAAAAGAAAAATTATTATTTAGGTTTTATTGATGGAAGGGCAGCGAAAACAAAACAGTTTGAAAATTGAGAATAACAGGAAGGTGGGCAGAGCAGACAGAATAGCAGTATAGATTATAGAATAATAATAATAACAGAAATAACAAAAATAAAAAGTAAATTATCAAAATAATAATAATAATAATACGTAGTAAATTATTAGGGAAGATAATAATAATAATAATAATAATATTTGAGTTTTCTCTTTAAATTTTGTTACGGCTGAACCGTATCGTTTTGGAATTGGAGTCGTTGAAAGAGGTATTTCCTAATTCGTGTGGGCATCGGCAATAATAATAATAATAGTAAGGGAAATCCAGTAGTAAGTGACGGAAGGCATTGGAAAAAGGTAGAAACTGTTTGCTTTGGTGTGAAGATAAACACATTAAATGGGAATGCCAATAGTAATAAGGGAAAAATCCCACGCACGCACGCACGCACGCACGCAGAAACTCATAACTCACCAGTTTAAGGCTTTCCCTTCCATTATTCTGTTTGTTATCTAAGCAACACACAATACAATACAATACAAAAAAACAAAAGCCACCGCCTCCAAACCTGACCCCGTCTGTCTCTCTCTGTCTAACGGTGTGACCGACGTAACCCTAATTATTGGCCCTTCCCTCTCTCTCTCTCTAGACTCTGGAGTGTTTTTACTAAGTTGCCGTACCCAGCCATTCCTTATTATTATTATTATTACATTCCAAATTTCAATGACTCCTCCTAAAAAAAGCTTTACTTTTTGTTCCGTCCTCCTGGTCTAGGGTTCCCCCTCACTCTCTCTCCCTCTATCACTCATACGCACACGCACGCACCCACGGACCGGCTCAAGCACTGACTCCACAGGCGCGGACGCAGGAACAGATAGGATTTTTCACTACTTTTTTTTCGGCCGGGGCGTGCTGCTACAACGCTTTCTTGCAGTCTTTGTTCTTCAGCACGAATGCTTCTCCTTTTTCGTGTAAATTATTACTCTCCTCCTGGCCTCCCCAACCAAACCCCAGTAAACAAATTTTCCTTTTTCTTTATTTATTTATTTCAAATTTCTGATTCGAAGCTACAAATTAGTAGTCGAAATTATCAGTTGCTATGCTTCTTATCTTCTGTGTTACAAGACGGTAACTTTGTGCAAAACACATAGAGACAGGACTCAGCTTTTAATCGTATTTTATTATTTTTCCCATTAGTTAATGGTTTTCCGCAACCTTTGCTTAAAATCCCTTGGTCCCTCTCTATTGACGCTGCTAAATCTCTCTTATCTCTCTCTCTCTCTCTCTCTCTCTCATTTTTTTGGTCTAAAGATTTCTAGGTTATATTATCATATTACTAAATACCAATTTTGAAGCCATGTATTGCTTTGCAGTATGGGCGCAATGTTTGACTATGGTCAATTTTGTTCGATAAATGTGCGCGCCATAAGCTCTATTCTATTCTACGTTAATTTCCTCATGATATGCACCAAATCTAATATAAACAATTTGATTTTGGAATCACTGCTAATTTATTAGTTTCATATACCAAGTTAGTGGTTCGTGTCATTCTATATGGGCTTGTGATACCTTTTTTCCTTTTCGAATATTTTGTGTGTCAAGGTGGTGAATTCTGTGGTTTGTGTTCTTTTGCCACAGAAATGAATATATGCTAGAAGGGCAGTAGAGAGTTGATGGATTCTTTTGTTTGCTGACATTCAACTGTCCGCCGAATACCCAATAACGGTAAATAAATATGGAAACAGATAATACTGATGTATCACGAGCTGAAGAAGTAAAAGTTCTAGCTAATGAAGCATTTAAAGGTATTGTTTCATCTCGCTTAATTTGGTTATCAGTTTGTTTACTCTTGGATGCCAATTTAAGTGGTGACTTGTTGTTGTAATATCTTGGTCTCCTTCTAATAAACAATGTCTAATAAAGCTCTAAGCTGTTTTACTTTAGGAATTGATCAATCTCTTCATGCTATTTCTGCACATTAAAACTAGCTCTTGTCAATTGACTTCCCAGCCCACAAGTATGCTCAGGCTATTGATTTGTATACGCAAGCAATAGAACTAAATGGTCAGAATGCTGTTTACTGGGCCAATCGTGCATTTGCCCACACTAAACTGGAGGAGTATGGCAGTGCAATACAGGATGCTTCGAAGGCTATCGAAATCGATCCCAAGTATTCAAAGGTATGCATCCTATGCTGGAAATTAATGTGATATCTATGATTATGGATGATGGTCCTTTCTGATTCTTATCTACATTACAGGGTTATTACAGGCGAGGTGCTGCTTATCTCTCGATGGGAAAATTCAAAGAAGCACTAAAGGACTTCCAGCAGGTATTTGTTCACTTAGATTGCCTTGGCTTTTATTTTCAATGCCTTACATAGAGTACTGATGAATATTTTGTCCTATTTTATCTGTTTCCCAACCTATCAACACAGTTATTTGGCTTGCTTCATTAACTATGAAACCCCTTTGCTTAAACTGTCTGTACATATGCTGTTGGGTTCTTGTTTTATTTTGTTTTCCAAAAGCATCTTGCACGGTTGTAGACATCAAACATTCTCGACCTCTTGCTGTTTGCACTTTAACTTTTTGTTGCCATGTGTTTGCATGGTATGTCAGATCTTTGTGGCATTCCTTGTTCATAGTTGTGTTCAGTTCAGGTGCTATTGATGTAGTTTTGCATTGACAGCCTTGCTTAATGAATCATTTTAGCCCTCTGCTCATGCCATCAAGATTTTCTTCGCACTAAATTTGTTAGTTTTTATTGGGTTTCAAGCAATAGCTGATCGTATGGTCAAGATTAGCATTGATAAAAGGGTCCTAGCATCAACAGGGAAAAAAAAGAGTAATATGAAAGTTTAGTAACACTTACACTTTCGACCTTTATTGATCTCGTGACTTTCGACCTTTATTGATCTTGTGCTTCGGATTTTGGATATAATGATTATCATCTTTGTTTTAGAAATGGTTGAATTGTGCAGTATATTCTAGTACAGCTTTTTGACTATGTGATAAGTGATAGGTTCACGAACAAAGTTGTCAGATGGACCAGGAAAGTGTTTCAATGAAAATTGGTTGATTTTCCATCTGTAATAGACATATTCATTATTTACTCTGAATCTCTGATACATCCTGATATATTATGACAAACTTGTCTTCACTTTTCATGAGGGAAATTTGTATTTGCTTCCCTAGAACAAAATGTTTTATGACATATCTTTATGCTTATATTCATATTTTTATTTAGGTCAAGAAAATCTGTCCAAATGATCCTGATGCCACAAAGAAATTAAGGGAATGTGAAAAGGCAGTTATGAAGCTTAAGTTTGAAGAAGCAATTTCCGTGCCTGAGTCTGAAAGGCGCTCAGTAGCTGATTCTATTGATTTTCATTCTATAGGTACTACTCTTCTGGAAGTTGATCTGCTCTTTCCTTCATAAGTAGTTGTGTAATATTGAGAGTCATATTTGGATCCAAAACAAATAGGGATTTGCAGTAAAAGTAGACTTTTCAAGGAAGAAATTATGACCACATTTTATTCATTAACCACTTTTGTTTTTTCTTCCTTTTCTTTGAAAGTTTGCTACATCTTAAATTGAGGCTGTTGCAGTATGGCTGCTATTTGCAAGACAAAAAAAAAAAAAATGATGACATTAGTCTCCTTGTCATTTCTTTTCCCAGATTTGCATAGACACTTTAGTTCTTTTTTTTTTTAATTCCTTTTTGGTTCGGAAACATACTATTGTGTTTGGCATCTTCTTTGTTCAATACCTGTCAATTATACGTTTTTTGTTTTGGTCAAGACTTGCAAGTCCTATCTCAGTGAAATGGGAAAATCTTATGAGCTTAATGACTGCTATTCATGCAGCTCATTATAACTTTGGATGCATTCTATCAGAGTTTGTTCACATCTTCTTGCTTTCATAGTTCAGATAAATTTGGACAATGAAATAAATTGTGCCCAAGCATTAGGCTCTTATTTCCCCCTGAAGAAGGTCCTTGATTTATAAACTTCATGGGCATAGTTTGCACAAAATAGTTGATCATTATGAGCTCTGTGACTATTACTAAGTGTGGTTGCCTTTTTTCAACAAAACAATACTTATAGAATGTTGTCAACATATTTTATCATCATAGGGAATGGACCCAGTTCATCATCTGTGCTGACCCAATTGGCCATAGCACCAGTAGCAGTAGCAGTGCCGATTGTGGCGGCAGCTACGATGTTGGGAACAGCAAGAGCTGCAACAGTGGTGGCAGTATTGATGGTGATAGTTATGGCCCTAGGAGCATGTTTGTGGGTTGCCGTCAGGGTTAGGGGTTTCTTTAGCAAGAGACAAATAATTAACCTAGGTTTGGCCTCATGGTTAAAGAAGTATTCCTGTTGCAATCCATTTCTGCAATCCCTAATAAGAAAGTGGTTA
Source organism: Rhizophora mangle (assembly GCA_037832345.1). Taxonomy (NCBI): domain Eukaryota; kingdom Viridiplantae; phylum Streptophyta; class Magnoliopsida; order Malpighiales; family Rhizophoraceae; genus Rhizophora; species Rhizophora mangle. Next base: position 50,455 of record JBAPLJ010001937.1, on the reverse strand, counting down.
AGTTATTTAAGTTGTTGACATTCCTACTTTAGAGGAACACTGTGATATATAGTTTACCATAATCTCTGTTTATCATATATTGAAGGACTGTGTCAGGAATTAAATAATGTTGTCAAGGAAATGGAACTATCTTTAATGGTAAAATGCATGTATCAGAGGTTCAGTGGGTCAATCTGGGTGGAGTTTTTGCTTTATATTCTGTTGTCATGGCAATTTCCATTCTGTAGTGCCATGTCTTCAGTTTTTTTGTCTGATGGTTCCTGAAGGAAAATGGTTGCTTTGGTTTGATTTAGCTGTAATCCTGATTTGTGGCCCAAAATGGGGTTTTTTTTGGGGGGGGGGGGCTCTTGAATTTCACCTGTGTTCCAAAAATAATTGACAGAAGCTTTGTAATTGTAAATTGTACAGGCATTTTGGCTTGCAGTTATCTTGTGTCTCAATGCTATTTTTCATGTTTGTATATCAATAATATGATAAAGAAAGAACTTGAAGTTAAAAGGTTTTTGTGGTTATGTATGCATGGTATGAAGTGCATAGGTTGCCACATTTGGGTGGATATGAGAAATAACTTCATCAGGTGCTTTTTCCTCTCCAGATTTAAAGAACATGCTGTTCTCTTTCTATTGTAGATGTGGAGCCACAATATTCTGGTGCAAGGATAGAGGGAGATAATGTTACATTAGATTTTGTTAAGAAGATGATGGAGGACTTCAAGAATCAGAAGTGCTTACACAAACGGTATGATTAATAATGATGCTCACTTTGATTTGCACATTATGGGCAAGCTAATGTTTTGGTAATGTTGTAGGTATGCATTCCAAATTGTCTTACAAACAAGAGAAATGTTGCAAGCTCTTCCTTCTCTCGTTGATATTAATATATCTGATGGCAAGCACTTCACTGTATGTGGTGATGTACATGGTCAGGTAATCACATCACCTTTGCATTTTCAAAATACTAGAAGTGGTGCTTACTTTTTAAGGCAAATGCTTAATGTGACCCCCTAACTCTGTATAGTACCTCTTTTGGTGCAAATGGGATCAAATTAGTATGCCTTGTGCATTTGGCAAGTTGATAGACTAATTCATGATTGAGTTATTACACTGTTCACAGTTACTTTCTGAGGTGCATAGACAAAGCTATAGAGTAGCTGCAGATCTAATACTTTTCATGCTCTTTTCAGAAATTAATTGAGAGATAATTTTTTGGCAATTGGAGATGCTGTTCCTATTTTTGACTCTCTCACATTTGATCATATGGAAGCAAGCCATCTATGTTTTCTTGTTATATGCTGTTATGCAGCCATGCCACAACATACTGGATGGTGGTGTCCCTTAGTAATTTCATTGATGAGTGTTTAAATCTTATTTTATGCAGTACATATTAACATCTTGCATCCTCTTTTTCATAGGGAGTTAAATTGCCATGTCTGTTGCAGCATACAAACCAAAAGTACTCATGCACTGAGCTGTTCATCTTTGATTGCATTTTATTTTGTCATTTATTTCATGTGTTTTATTTGCTTTTGCAATTGCTGCAGTTCTATGACCTGCTAAATATTTTTGAGCTTAATGGGCTTCCTTCAGAGGAGAATCCATACCTCTTTAATGGTGACTTTGTTGATAGAGGATCGTTTTCAGTGGAAGTCATTCTCACATTGTTTGCATTTAAGTGCATGTGTCCATCAGGTGAGTCTTCTTTGATTCTTTTGGCAATAGCTTTGTTTATTTTTTGCAAAATTATTCTCTTTTTGCATTTCTACAAGTACATGTTGCTATATACTGCAGTTTTACTTTGGAATTTTAATTTGAGTTCAATGAAAAATTGTTCCATTCTCATCTTAAAGTCCACTTTCATTTGCAAAATTTTCAGCTGTATATCTTTCCAGAGGAAATCATGAAAGCAAGAGCATGAACAAGATATATGGTTTTGAGGGTGAGGTCAGATCCAAGTTGAGCGAAACATTTGTGGAACTCTTTGCTGAAGTCTTTTGTTGTTTGCCTTTGGCTCATGTGATAAATGAAAAGATATTTGTAGTTCATGGAGGTCTGTTTAGTGTTGATGGGGTGAAACTATCAGACATTACAGCTATTGATCGGTTTCGTGAGCCCCCTGAGGAAGGTAGGCTGTTTTTTTTTTTCAACTTTATTTGTGTTATGTAATTCCTAACCTCATTACCATTAATGCCAGAACTCTCAGTTTGATCTGAAGGTTCAGGTACATGAAAGAGTAGTGCCCTAAGTTTATCCTGTATTTAAATTGTCTTGGCTTGGCACCCATTTGCAGGTGGGTGGGTGGCAATTAGCATAGTTTTGTTAACTTCCTGTGTGAGTTGTACACACTGAAATATGATTACTAAACTGCAATTAGAATTATTCCTTAAGTTCCTCAGCACAGTAAGAAGGTAAGTACTCATCTCAAAAATTGATGCCACTGTGTTCTTTACCCTCCTGATGGGGATGAGGCTTGTGAAATGGGGTGCTGGGGTGGGGGACAAAAGGGTGGTGGGGTTGGGAATGGTGCTATGGAAACTAGGAAAGAGGGTGGTTACATTTTTCATCTTCATATAAATACAAGCATGTGTTTTTGTGTGTGCTTGTGTGCTCTAGTGGTTTTGGTGCAACGGTATGTTTACTTCATTGTGACCCAGGTGTCATAAGTTTGAGTCATGGAAACAGTGTCTCTGTGAAAATAGGGGTAAGGCTGTGTCCATTTGGCACTTTCCCAAACTGGGAGTCTTGTTTGTTGGGGCACCCTTGTTCTACAATTAATACCATAAGATCTTGCAGCTGATCCTGTAAATAGATGAGATCCGCCTCTTTCTCGTCCAAGAGATAGTGCATTGAAACCAGCGGGAGGAAGTGCTCTAATTAGATTGATATTTCCATATTTGGGAACAAAATTTCCCGGTATGGCCTATTCCTTGAAGAGGTTTTGATAGGATCTATATCTACAACATTTTGACTTCTGGTTCCAGGAGTCTTGTTGAGGCTGGCTTGCAAACCTATTATGGTTTATCTTATGATGTGAAATATCCAAGAGAAAGTACATTCTAAGTCACCTTTTCTGTTAATTATCCTATTGGTTCAAGAAAGCAGACTGAAACTGAACCTCTATGGTGCTCTTCATTGTCTATTGCTCAGAACCCACAGATAGATCACTGACCCAATTAACACTTAGATGAGGAAATTAGTTTTAAGAACTTTGATTTCTATATTTTCTCCTTCAGTTTATCTTCCTACATCATTTTTGGTGACAACCAGGACTATAATTGAAATTGATGGTATTGGCATGAGATCACATTGTTGTTTTTTCTGGTACAAATGAATCCTTCAGTTATTCATGACATTTGGATCCACAATTCATTCATGGTTTCAATCATCTTAATCTTTACACAAGCTAAGTTGTTGGATTTACAAGTTTTTATTTTTAGTTTATGATAAATAGGGTACAAAGAAAGTAATAAGTTGAACTTGTATGTATGTAGTCGTGCAGAGAAGTTGGTTAGTGATGCTATAAATCTTAATGGGGGTAAAGTTAAACCTTTTAGATATCTCTGAGATCATCTCTTTTTTCTCATGTTTCATTCGATTGTTATCAGGGTTAATGTGTGAATTACTATGGAGTGATCCACAACCATTGCCCGGAAGGGGCCCTAGCAAGCGGGGTGTGGGCCTTTCCTTTGGAGGAGATGTAACAAAGAAGTTTTTACAAGAAAATAATCTAGGTATCCTTTTTGGCGAGGATAATCAGGGTTGTATCCAAATTACTACTTGTCCTACTTGGGTTTCTTCTCACATATTGCTCAACTGACAGACTTAGTTGTACGATCACATGAAGTGAAGGATGAAGGCTATGAAATCGAGCATGATGGTAGACTTATAACTGTATTTTCTGCTCCAAATTATTGTGATCAGGTAATTTAATACTATCCTAGAAATGTGCTATAATATTGGAATTTGCATCTTATTTATTTTCTATCGAGCATTGAGCTTGATATAAATTTAAAATAGAAAAAATTTGATGCAGAAATAGTGGTGAATGTGTGGTGAAATATGAGGTTTCTCTCCATTGCTCTTCTATACATGACATTAACTTTTATGTTAAAAAATCCATAAATATTTTTGATCAAAGGCCCTGGGAGTGTTAAGTGGAGCATTCTGGGCCACTTTCTTTTAAGTGGAGCAGAACCACTATTAGATCTAATCCAAACAAGGGAGGATGTTAGGCCAGTTAGTGTGACTTTATTTGTTTGAATTTGGGATAACAATAGGCTAATTTATGTTAGTCATTTTACTGGTGAAATTTATTCATATATTAGTTCGCATGTGGAGCATCCTTCTGTGGACCCTTAAGAATAATTAAAATGTGATCCCCATCTATTTGTTATGTTCTAAGCAGAAGAAGCAAATAGGTCTGGAGTGGCAATCACAATGTGGCCTGAAGGCTTCTATGTTCTATGCAGTTGATATTTCACGTATCTCCTTTAAATTATTTTCTCCACCTAGTTTCCTTTTCTACAGGTTACAATATCTTGGCTCAGATAAGATGCCATAATGACAAAATTTCAATTTGTACTCTATAACATTTCAGACTTACTTTTATGATATAACCTGTGTTTGTTCAAATGTCATCTTTCTTTCTAATTTGTATGGCATATCAGCACAGCATGTTTGGTGAAATAGATTATTTTTATTTTGTCATTATTGTTAACAGAAAAGGTAGTTTTGATTATCTTTCTCTTCCAGTTTCTTTTATTGCAGCATATATTTTGCAATTTTTTCGATTGCTTCAAGTGTCTGGTTAATCTCTGTGATATGTGGTTAATGGCAGCATCAAAGGAAACAATAGGCTAATGGTGTATGAACCATGAATTTGTATAGTGCTCTGCAATGTTTAACTTTCTGCAATACTTCATTTCTTATATTTTCTTTTCATTGTTAGCCCCTTTTTGGTCGGATGCTGTAAGTGAGCCCATCTTTAATCTTTTTGAGATAAACCAAGGAAGTTCTGTTTAGGGAGTTAAAAATTTCTTATCTTGGTGCTTTCGTATTTTGAGTAATGTCTTGAACTTTGCAGATGGGTAATAAGGGTGCTTTTATTCGATTTGAAGCTCCTGATTTGAAGCCTAACATTGTTACGTTTTCGGCTATGGTTAGTAGCTTTTTCTTGCCACTGCATTCTGTTTAATTTCGTATTTTTCTCCTTGGAGCATGACAGCTTACGGTTTGGAGTGTACTTAGGGTGGAATTTTATTTTATTTTATTTTTGTTCAATTTCATCATCAAAATTGTGGGAGGGTGCTATGAGTTTTATTTTCTTCTCTCTTATTTCCCTTTGCAGCCTCACCCTGACGTCAAACCAATGGCATATGCAAACAACTTCCTTCGGATGTTTGCATAGTTTATGTACCTAGATGGAATGGGGCAAGCCTGTGTCATTCTTTCCAATGCTCCGGTGCAAAAAGTGCATTTCATTTTGGAAGGTCGCCAAGCGGAGTTGGTTCAAGTTTCTGATAAGATTTCTGTTATTTTTTTTTTGTTTTTCTCGCAATGTTATATTCTTTTCACTCGTGAGGTTCCCCGGCTGACCATGACAATAATTTTGTTGCATCTTGCGTCTTTTTATAGCTTTAGTGGCATTCCTAGGGCGAAGAACATAGTGGCATGAAAGTTGTTGCCACTGCAAAATTTATGACCCGTTTATCTCTGTTTGGTACAGTATTTACCTCCTGTACACTATCAGTTCATTCGTTAAAACTATAGAATCAGAATTGCGGTGGTCCAAAACTCGATTAAAGTCTTGCCACGGTGGGGATAATACCAAGTTAAACCAGCGGGCAATTGAATGCGGGTGCATTCCTTGGGGCGGGGGGGGGGGTGGTGTAGATCAGTAAAATAAGTAAGCTGGATTTATTTGTGTGGCCTGTGCAGGCGTCTCATTTCGTACCTCCCGGGTAGTTAGGTCTCTTTCTCGACTTTAGGATTAGAGTCGACATTCATGTACAGGAATTCGAAATAGGGTTCAGAATGTACTCAGGTTTAATGAGAGAGACTAACAAAAAGTTAATCCAATAAGATGATGAGTCGTTGAGAGTATTCGACGATTTAAACCCTAAATAAATATTCATCGACGAGAAAACTACTGAAATATAAATACACCGCGAGAGCTCCCTCTAGCGAGTTCGGATAAATTAGCCGTTAATTGGAAATATGTATTGATAATGTTGATAACGTGATTAATTTACTTTTTGTTTTTTAGAGCGTTGTTAAAGTAATGATGCGATGTCGATGGCTCTCTCTCTCTCTCTCTCTCTCTCTCTCTCTCTCTCCCTCTATCTCTCTATATATGTATATAAGACAAGGGAAAGCTGACTGTTTCTGTACGTGGGGTACTACTAATCAATAAAAGGTACAATCGACTGGGTGCCAGCAGCACCACGAAAATGAGAAGAAATAATTGACCAATCCGTAATAAAAGTTTTAATCAGTTCTTAATAATCTTATTAGTGGAAAATACGTGAATCGAAAATTAAAATAAAAAAAATAAAGAGCAGCGAACGACGAAGTCGTCTTGTGTGGTCGGGTTGGGGATTATCTGATCCCGATTAAGGGGCTTCCTTTCCTTCCTCTACGGTAATGTAAAAGATCGGTGGGGAATGCGCATCGTTTTTGTGGTGAGTCGTCCGCTCTCTCTCTCTCTCTCTCTCTCTGTGGATCGATATGATAAGGTTTTACTTTGTAGCTATTCGTCATGGTGGCTTTGTTTGGTTTGGAAAATTATGATAATTGAAAAATGAGGGTTCATCTCTTAGTCTAGTCCGCTTTCCTTGCATACAATAAATATAATCAGCACAGAGAACATTGCAATGCAGGCTGCTCTTTGAAAAACACCAAAATTCTGTTGGAATTTCTTTCCTTTTGTTTTCTCAGATTCGGGCACCCAATAATGGAGTTGCTCTTTATTCTAGTTTTGACTCGGGCACCCGCACCCACGTTTTTATAGTTTTTGGTTTTTGTATCTTTCTTACTATCTCATCGCCAAAATTTTAGGTAAAACAATAAGGGGAAAAAAAAAAAAGATAGAAAGAAAGAAAAAGATACAGAGAGAGGTTAAGAAAAACCGAAAAAAAAAAAAAAAAAAAAGCAACACTTAAGAACCCTTTAAAAAGTCTTAACTATCAAGTAGCAATTGAAGCACGTTGTTGAATCATTGGCATTTGATTTCACCTTCTTAAATATTACAGCCGGGAATTATAGTTTGCTTTCCTTTGATTAGATGAATATTTCTGCTCCTTGGGACTTTTTAAACTTCTATTTGTCTTGGACTTTTGAGTAACATTGCTCTTCTTATATTCCGGAGGGTAGTCCATCCTCAGTTCATTGGTGATTTGTCGTATCATGCCATTGAAGGCAGAAATGTGGGATTTTGAGGAACCATTTTTTCTCATTTAGTGCATGTAGGTAAAGAATGGTTGGAATTCCAGTTCTTGTGTAAGGAGATGTGTCTCTCAAGATACAATTAGAGATGGAAGCCTTATTCAATACCATCCTAAGAACTTACATTCGGACTGATGGAAAGGAAGGGCAGGATAGAAATTTTGCTGATAAATACCTTGAATGTATACTTTTGTGACCTTGGTACAAATTTCCTTTGTTATTTGACACTAAACATTTCATTTACAGCAGTATGAAAATTATATATTGTAACATTTAGTTTGCATCTCGTGGTGCCTAAGAAAGAGACTTTGCGTGTGGGTTCAAGGTGTATTTTGTTTGTTCATGTATGTGTATCAAGGTATTCATCAAAATATTACATATCAAGAGATGATGCCCAGTGTGAGCTAATGGTTGCTTTGTTGTTTGCATTTTGAACTGAGTTAGTAGCATTAATGGACAATGGTGTAACCAGTTCTGGACCAACAACTGATGGTTTTCCAGCTCTGGCAGAACCTGATGCAACTGATCCTGGACCAGTTGACCCTTCTGTACTTTATGGGCAGGAAAACCACGTATCTTCAGCAGTTTGGGAGGGACAGGTGAATTTTATTTTCCTAGCAAAAATTTTACTTCATTTTTCTTGATGATAAAGTGTCTCTGTTTTAACATTTTACTAGGAGCGTGGTGTTCTTAGATGCCATGAACACACTTCAAAATTGGGTGAATGGAGGCTTACACAAAAGCAGATTGAATTGGTAGAGAAGGCTGGGTTTCAGTATTTAAGAATCCTTCCTTCTATTAGTCTGGACAACCCCCTCATCTCTGCACTAGTTGAGAGATGGAGAAAAGAAACCAACACCTTTCACTTGAAGATTGGAGAAATGACCATAACCCTCAAAGATGTTGCATTGCTGCTGGGTTTGCCAATTGATGGGGAACCTGTTCTAGGCATAACATATACCTCATGCAAGTCAATTTGTGAAAGATATCTGGGAAGAGTACCGGAGGCAGGGTACAAAAGTGGTGGCATGGTGAAATTAAGTTGGTTAAAGGAGTTCTTTTCCCAGTGTCCTGAGGACGCACCATTGGAAGAGATTCAGTGTTACACCCGTGCTTATCTTCTCTACCTTGTGGGTAGCACGATTTTTTCAACTACTACTGGGAATAAAGTCCCTGTTATTTACCTCCCACTATTTGAGGATTTTGAGAAAGCTGGGAAGTATGCATGGGGTGCAGCAGCATTAGCCTTTCTGTATAGATCACTTGGCAAAGCATCTCTTAAATCTCAGTGTACCATCAGCGGTTGTTTGACGTTATTACAGGTTGGCTGCTACATTTTTATTTCTTTCCCTTTTTCTTGCTGCTATCTTGTGGCCTTTATATTCTAGGGGGCTGACAAGCGGAAGGATTTGCCTATAAGATCAGACAAATTTGGCTTGATTGGGGTGATGACGTCAATATCTTATTAATTGGTGATAATTATCATTTGTTTTGCAGTGTTGGAGTTACTTTCATCTTAATATTGGTCGACCAAAGTTTTATCAAGAGCCAGCCCATGACTGTTTTCCATTTGTACTTAGGTGGAAGGGGAAACAGAGTGCTGCAACAGCAAAGCGTGACATAATTTTTTATCGTAAAGCATTGGACTTCTTAAAGCCATCTGATGTAAGTTTCAAATGCTATTCAATTTTATTTCCTTTTAGGGTCTACACTATCAAGAAGATAATCTTCTGTAGGCAAGCACATTGTCTCAAGTTGCTCAATATTTAAGTTAATGAGGTGTTACCATATAGGTGGAGTGGCTTCCCTACAAATATATGAATTGTACATTAATACCAGAAGACATCAGGACTAGTTTGATTCTTGGGAGATCGCGGACAATGTTAATCTGCTTTGACAAGGCAGAAAGACACCTTCCAGACCGTTGCTTGAGGCAGCATGACATGCTTCAAGGAATTCCAAAAGACATACAGCAATGGGAGAGAAGGAGTCGTGGAGTTGATAGTGGGATCAACTTATCGGAAAAGATGGAGGTAGAGCTTAATGAATGGTCAGCTCGTTGGCTCCATATTGTCCACAGCGATAATGGCATAGATGAAAGTGAATACCAGCATTGGTATTTGATGATCACACGAAAATTTGTAGGAAGGCCTGTTTCTCCCTTACCTCTGTTTCAGAGAACAGTGAAGTTCAGAACAAAAAAGAAGAGGATGGTAATTATTTTCCTAGCTCTTTGGTCTTAATTGGTTGTGAAAATAAAGTAATCAGTATGCTGTACTCTCTCTCTCTCTCTGTTCCCTTTTGTTTGATTATTGCTTGCAGAATGCTGCCTTAAGAGATATAGCACAAATAGCAGATACATTCTTGACAGTGGGTTTGGATCCCCTGCAAATTGAGTCAATATCAAGGATCAGGGCTATTGCACACAACTGTTTAGGGGATCAGATTGAAGCTGCAATCGTACCATCAACCACTTTGCAAATTTTTCCGGGGAAAAGAGTACAGGAAAAGAAGCGTGCAAGAAGGAACTCTAATGGCAAATGTAAGCTGAAAGTTGATTTGGTGAAACATCAAATAGTTGAAGAGAATGACCAAGCTAAGGTATCTGGTTCTGCAGTGGGATCTGATCCAGTACACCTATGCCTTGTTAACAGTGAGGCAGATCATCCAGATCTAGAAATTGACAATTCACATGCTAAACTGGTGAAGGGAGTCAGTAAAAGGGAGAGAACTATCAAGAAAACAAGTAGGAAGCGGAGGTGGGATGACAGTGAAGTGCAATGTGATGCAAATGCTGAGAAATTCCATTCTCAATCATGCACTGCAGCTATCAAAGATGGTCAGATACCCTCTTCCTCTCCTGATGGCAAGGATGATCACCCGCTGTCTCTTCATGCAGCTGCTGGGTGTGGAAGTATGCAAATATGTCATGCTGATTTTGAGGTTGATCCCTCCCAGGCCTATGATGCAGCTGGCAAAGATGACAAATTTGAGCCATGTCAAGCAGCTGGCAAAGGTGAAAAAACAGAGCCATCTGTGCCTTGTGGATCTGGGCATATTTACCATAGGAGGAAAATTGGGAATCAATCTTGACTTGGAGAATAGTCTGACTTTTGTTCTGATTTAGGATTTTTGGTTGAAGGCTACCTTTGTCTTTTCCTTCGCATATAAATGTCAGATTTGTATAGACGTCTGGAATGACATCAATTTTTTACTGCATCCATTTTCTCTTGTTATCTTTCACAATTCTTATCCTCCATTCTCTCTTTGGTTTTTCCTCCCACCTAACCACCACCACTTCCCCAACCACACGAAGCCCCTCTTCCCCCGGGGGGCTGCTCACCAAAAAATCCTCGTTGCCCTCTTTCCCTCCCTATTTTCTCTTTTTCCCTTGTTTCCTCTCTTATTGTCCTACATCACATGCAGCTGGCCAAGATGAAAAGGCAGAACTATGCCATGCGGTTGGAGAATACAAGAAAGCATCTTCATGTCATGCAGCTCACAAAGTTGAAAAAGCAGAACAATGTCAGGCAGCTTGTGAAGGTGAAAGTGCAGATTCTTGTGCAGCTGGTGATAGTGAAATGGCAGAGCCTTGTTGTCCAACCAACAAGATTAATGCCACAAAGGTTGGGGATGAAAGTAATGAGGTGGATGACTCAAATATTTCTCCTGTCACTGGTGTGAGCATTGTGCTGGCGACTAAATTAGGAGTCCTGGATGTTCTGCGGACATCTTTTGCTGCTGGTCAGGATGTTCCACAGCAGGTTGATGGTTATGATGCCATTTTAGCTGAAGGTATGACATTTCTATGAGATTAAGAATGTTGTTGTTGCTGTAAGAATTGTTTAGTTTACTGCATACTCTTATGTTCTCCACTACTCTCTTGTTATTCCCTAAAAGTCTTCCATTTGTGGCAGGAAATACGAAAATGCATGTGCAGCTGAAATAGCCAGGTGTGCTTGTCTTCTCCCGATTTCTGCATTAGACTATGGCTGTGAATCACTACATAATGTTTATTGTATGCTCCATTCCACCAGGTAACGCCTAATTTAGGTAGAGCCTGTTGCTTTATGCCCGCATGGCATCTTGCCTCGCTCTGTAATTATCATTTTCATCTGATCTTGACACGGTAAAGAGTTGTGTGCACGTGGTAGAAGGCTGTAGTGTTGTGCTGCAGAGCGTGTATCGTTACACTCCGTTAACAGATGCCAATTTTCTTTTGTCTGCAAATAATGCTGATCTTGAACAGTGATCAGACGGGACGTGACTCCGGCTGGTCTGTTTTGATACATTAGTATGCCTCCAATTCGCTGACGGGTTCACAAGGTTTGTGGGACCGCAAGAATTTTTCGAAATGTTCACCTCCAGAAATTAAAGATGCACCAGAAAGAAAGATGTGAAGGCTAACAGACGTCTTTGGTGCGCCTTTCTATGTTGTCTTTTTATATGGGATAATAACATGTTGGTTATACATTATATAATCTAAAATTTTCAATTCAATATCATTATTATTAGATAATTATTAGAGTAATAGAAATATTTTTAAATAATACTAACTTTATTCTTTGCGATATCAATAAAATTTTATTTTATTTTTTAAATCATTTATAACTGAGTTGATCAGATCGGAGCGTGGTCTGACTAGGCTCTGTAAACAAAATCACGATATGCGAGTGACATATAATATTCATACAGATTATAAAATAAAAACGTTACGGATTACCTAAGCCTGTACACGAACCGACTACAGGCAAACGCCAGCGCAACCTTTTTCTTCTCTGTTTCATCTGTATCATAACTATTATTTATTCACTGTAATGTTATAAATTAGAACTCTAATATATATATATATATATATATATATATATATATATATATATATATATATATATATATATATATATATATATATATATATATATAAAAAAAAAAATGGTATAAATGTTAGGGCGATTAATTGTTTTCGAGGATGAAAAGGTGTAGTAGGGGGCAAGCGGTGGTATGTTGTGCTTTAATTTTTTTTTTTTTTTTAATTTTTTATGAAAGGGATAAAATTACGGTATTATTTTTAAGGAGGAGTGATTTTTTTTTTTTTTTTTTTTTTCACAATATAATACATTATTAGAAAGTAGGGTATATTTTGTTTAAAAAGAAAAAAAAAAAAAAGAAGTAGTATATCGGGTTGTTTTTGAAAAAGAAAACCGGTACGGTATCTAAGTTAGGTTTTACAAATTTGTGTGCATCATCCTCTGGAAAAAAGCAAAATTGGATTCTTTCTCCTATAAATAAGTGAATGAAATTATATGCCTGGCACAATCAGCTGTTTCAATATTTCGCCCAGCCAAAGCCAAAGCCAAAGCCAAAGCCAAAGAGAAGACGATATGTCCACTTCCAACTCAACAACGACATCGTCGGCTACCAAGGCAGCTCGAGGGCGGTTGGCCGTCCTCACCTCCCATTTGTCTGTGACCGCGTCGGGGTCGTTCGACGCCTCCCCGATCATCGAGCTCTGTGCTGTCTCCGCCCACATCCCTCCGCCGCCTGACGTGCAGGGATCTCTGACCATCATAGACGACAGGACCGGCGACAAGCACCAAATTCCCGTCTCTGAACGCGGCACCATTAAGTCTTCAGATTTCAAGAAGGTATCATTATGCTTTGCTGTTTTCGTCCCCCCTCCCTCCCTCCGATTTAACAAATATTAGCTGGTTACTTTTTCGTTTTTCACGGTCAAATCAGGCCTTTTCTTTTTTCGAATTTTGTTTAATTAATTTCTCTCTCCTGTGACCAGAGTTTGATCTTTAACAATTGTTTTGCTTTCTGATCGTTAATGATAAGTTGACTTTGTCCTATTCTTGTTATATTCCGCTGATGATCCATTTGAAAAAAAATTATTTATCTGTTAGTTAGCTCCAGAGTAAACGGACCATCTTGTTGAAATGTGCTTGATATCCTTTCTGTTGCTGTTAATGCGTGTACTGTCATACATTGTTTTAATAAGGGGGGAACAGAAAGCATGAGAGTTCAGTTTGATTCAGCTTATGTGATTATTTCCCACGATCATGATTTGAGTTTTTTTTTTTTTTTTTTTCTTTTTAACAATCATGATTTGAGCTTTTTCTTGATTTTGGGTTTGAAAGCCATTACTTTTATTTTTTCGTAATGTGGTTTTATCTGGTGGGGATTTCAACTACAGATTACCCAATTGAGCCCTGTAGAACTTCTTTTGAAGATGCCAATTGAGTTTGATCTTGCAACATGAGCCTAGATGACTTGAACTATAATATCTGTGTTATGTTTTGTTTTTATTTTTTTTACTTGCAACATATGGGTATCTATTAATTCATTTGATTTTACATTGCATTCTGACTGGATTTTCTTTTTCTGGACAATTATGGGATTTGGCTAAGTGTTATTGCACCTTTCTGTGTGGAACTACAGATATCAACTGGAAAGAATGACAAGGGACTTAAACTCTATGACCCAGGTTATTCGAACACCGCTCCTGTTCGGTCGTCAATCTCTTATATTGATGGTGATGAGGGTATTCTCAGATACAGGGGCTATCCGATTGAGGAATTGGCTGAGAGTAGTACCTTTCAGGAGGTGGCATACCTCATAAGTGAGTGGCAATGCCAATTTTTGTGGCACTGTATTTTGTAGTACATTTTTTCTGCTCAATTTTCAGGACATTAATTTCCTGAGCAAAGAATGGGTTTATTTTCTAATTGAATTTTCCACTCATTGTTTCAAATTGCTAGAGGAAACACTCCTTAAAGTTCTTCCACAGCATGCATGACTGACCATTTTGTGTTGAACAAAATTTGGAGATAGAACAATTTTTTATTTGAATGCATGTTTTGTTTTGTATGTGCTATTTTTCTAGAGCATTGGAATTTGCATCAGGTTAATTTTTTGATACCTATATGCTTTCCCTTTTCTCTTAGTCTATGGGAATCTGCCCTCTGAAAGTCAATTAGCAGACTGGAAATTTGCTATTTCTCAACATTCGGCAGTGCCTCAGGGTCTTTTGGTGCGTCTCTCTCTCTCTCTATCTCTTTCCCTCTCTCTCTCTCTGTGTGGGTGTGTAGATGGAATTAGAATCACCTCATTTGTGGGTGACCCAGCTGACTTTATCACATGCTTGCAAGCTTTTTTGTACCAGCATAAATGGCAAATCTATTGACTTTAATCTGTCAGCCAGAGCTGTCTATTATAAGTTAGTCACAAGCTGTCAGCTAATCCAAACATGCCTTTAGACTTTGAAGATGTGTAGTATTTATCTTACCCAGTGGTAGAAACAATGATATAGCTTCTAGTGCTTGATTGGACCTCTGTCATACTAGTAACCTTTTTCTTTAGAATTTATGAGTTGTACCCAATAGTAGCAGAATGTAGTTAAGGTATCTTTGTGGGTAACACAGTGCACATTGCTAGGCCAGGGTTGAGATTTTCCAGCTGTTTTGTTAAAGGTTTACATAGTGGAATATGAAATACTAGTTACTGAAAACCATCATTGCATTTCCATGAAGGGGGAATTTTCCAGTTTCAACAGTTGAGCCTTAAATTTGCTTGTATAAAGTGGATTTTCATTATTTACCATTGTAATTAGATTTAATTGCTTATTTACAATGCAGCTGGAGCTTTTATTTCTGATTGGAAGGTATATCCTTAAATTATCTCGCAGGATATAATACAGGCAATGCCTCATGACGCGCATCCAATGGGTGTGCTAGTGAGTGCAATGAGTGCTCTTTCCATCTTTCATCCTGATGCTAACCCAGCTTTACGAGTAAGTTCAGAGTCTACTTTTAAGAATGTGAAAGATTAAATGTGGTTGAACTGCAGTCTGTATTCTTCTACCTCTCATTTTGACAATGTAAGGACAAGAAGTTTTTTTGAAATTGTTGTAGTAATTCTAAAACTAACTCTAACATCTCTGATGTGAATTGCAGTTTTGGTATGTTTTAGATTTTAAATTTGTATGTTATAGTGATTTTGGAGGTTTCCCTAGTAATTCTGTTTCACATTTTCTTTTATGGCATAGGGGCAAGATTTGTACAAGTCGAAGCAAGTGAGAGACAAACAAATTGCAAGAATTCTTGGAAAGGTTTTCTTATTCAATATTCCTTTTTTGTTTTGGTCTTGAGAGGGATGGTGTGATGTTTATCTCTGTTGTAAGAAACAAGTTTTGCAGCTTTGAGGTACCTAGGTGTTTGTATGGATGGGTGCCTGAATTTATAATGTTGCATTCCTCTGACTATATGCTTCATGTATCTCTCTTGCAATTGTTGACTTATTCAAGAAAATTTTGCAGGCACCAACCATTGCAGCAGCAGCTTATTTGAGGCTGGCTGGCCGACCACCTGTTCTCCCTTCAAGCAACGTTTCCTATGCGGAGAACTTTCTATGCATGCTAGATTCATTGTATGCACATATTTGTTCGAAAAACTTATCATCTTTTACCAAATGTGGAAATCATTTCCTTCTTTATTTAATTTCACCTTACTTGTTCTGGACTTACAGAGGCAATAGGTCTTACAAACCTAATCCTCGTTTGGCTCGAGTGCTAGACATTCTTTTCATCCTTCATGCAGAACATGAGATGAATTGCTCCACTGCTGCTGCACGACAGCTTGCATCGAGGTACACAGCAGCCCCAAACCTCCAACAGAAATGAATGGCCTTAGGCTTTTCTCATTTTCATTATCTTTGTGTGCAGTGGAGTTGATGTATACACTGCTCTTGCTGGGGCTGTTGGAGCACTGTATGGTCCTCTTCATGGTGGAGCAAATGAGGTAATTTTATCGGCATGTTTTTGTCATTTCTAATTCGAAAAAAAAATTTTTGTTCCCAAAATTAGGGCCATTAAACCTGCTTTTCACCTGGATGTAGGCTGTGCTTAAGATGTTGAGTGACATTGGAACTGTTGAGAACATTCCAGATTTCATTGAGGGTGTGAAAAACAGGTGATTGGTTCCTTCAAGTTTTTTAAAATTTATTCCCTACAACAGGTCATGTTGAATTCCTTTCTTAATCAATGGTCATGCATATTTCCATTTCTGTAGGAAACGAAAGATGTCAGGTTTTGGTCATCGTGTGTACAAAAACTATGACCCCAGAGCAAAGGTTATTAGGAAGCTGGCTGATGAAGTATTTTCCATTGTTGGCCGAGATCCTCTTATTGAGGTAATTTGGTTCTCTTTAGAGTTTTCCTTATTACCTGTTTATGACCTTACTTATCATTTGTCAAAACTTGACACTGCTGGTTATTAAGCTTGAAAATCTTAAAGCTGCCTGAAAGCGACAATTTGTTGTGCACTGTGATTTCAATTTAATCATAAGGAATCATTGCTATGCATAAAAGTGACTTGAGTTATGGGGATATAAGACTTGTAGACTGGCATTGTTTAAGGGTATTATTTAATACCATAAATCTGTTGAAATGGGTTTTTGGACCTTTCTTTCTTTTTTTTTTTTTTTTTTTTTAAAATTTATGGAATGCAATAAGTATGCCACGTGGTTGAATGACTATTACATTTGATTAAATGTGGCCCTGGGAGAAATGGGTCATGAGAATTTAGGCCATATTGTTGTCAATTATTTGGTGTTGTACTGTATTTAGAATCCATGGCGTCCATCAGTTTTATGATTATCCAGGCTTAGAATCTATATTTTAGCTCTGAAAGAAAAAGTTTAAGCAACTACTTTCTGGTGAGCCTTTTAGCATTTCTTTTTTCCTTATGTTTTCTCGACATAGGCAATTCACTGCATGATTCATGTTATTTATAGCTTTTTGTGCCATATTTTCTGTTTTTGCAGGTGGCTGTTGCTTTGGAGAAGGCTGCACTCTCTGATGACTACTTTGTTAAGAGGAAGTTGTATCCTAATGTTGATTTCTACTCTGGGTTGATATATAGGTAAGTAAGAAATCTTGGCTTGGATTTGCATGCACAATGACTGGAGATATGCAAATGTGTTAACTTTTTCCACTAGCATAGAACAGATTGTGAAATAATCAACAATTAATAATTCTTGATAGGGCAATGGGATTTCCGACAGAGTTCTTCCCTGTTTTATTTGCAATTCCTCGAATGGCTGGTTACCTAGCTCATTGGCGAGAGTCACTTGATGATCCTGATACAAAGATAATGAGACCACAGCAGGTTACTCCAAGTTCTTACTTTAACTTGTTTTTGTGTTCTTAGGCTCTGCTAATTTGCCCACATTTGGGTAAGTTAGCATTTTGCCCATTTTCTTAAGATGATAAATACCCTAACATTTTTTCTTTTCTTCTGTATATGCAGCAAGTTGGTTATTCTTTCCTGAGAGAATAAATTAGACTTTCTTTGCCAAAATATGGTTTTATTTTTAGCCAATAAAAAGATTGACGTGAAAGTTGAGCAGTGACTTATGATTCACCCAATTACTTCACTGGCTTAACCTAGAATAAAAAAATGCAAAACCAAAATTGTCAACTTAGACAGATGCCATCTCTACATGAAATGCCCACGTGAATTTATCATGAATTATCCTCAACTTTGGCAAGGCTTGGTGGGAGATTGAGAAAAGGAAAAAAAACTACTGAATTGTAGTTGACATTACACATAGGGTATGCTGGGCATTTTTTTTTCTTCTCCAGAAGGGTAATGATGAAAGAAGAAGTTAGGTCTTGGTGTAATATTAAAGTTATGCTATTGTGAATTAGATATTACAAGTTTGAGACGTGCAAATAGTCTTTACATAAAAATAAAGAAGCTTTGTACATCTGACTATTTCTTAGATCGTATGTTGAGATGCTCTTGATAATGAAAGTAAGAAACCGTGAAGAAAATCAAAATGAAAGCATTGGACTTTAAGGCTTATTATTTTGTTCTCTGTAAAGTGCTATTGTCACAAATTATTAGCTGTTCCTTTTGTTTGTGGGAAGCAAATCATAGTTACTGCAATACTGTTGTGGACTTGGAATTATTTTCCATGTACAAGATGCTTTTTGGTATTGATCTGGAATTAGACTTGGCCATTGAAATACCTCTAGAGTTTAAGGATTTGTAGCCTTTTCATTGACCAGGTGTTCATATACCTGGTAAGAAGAAGAAGAAGCTTATTATACCGGTTACATTTCTGATTGTTGTGTTTTGAGCAGGTGTATATTGGGGAATGGTTGCGACATTATATGCCTCTTAAAGAGCGGTTGATGTCAACTGGTGCTGACAGGTTTGGTGAGCTGTCCATTTCAAATGCGTCTAAGCGAAGACTTGCTGGATCTGGTATCTAGGTTTGTACTGGATTTATTTATGAAATAAGGTCAATAAAAATCAACGGTAGGAAAATTTCAGGCATGAATAAATGTTGTACTTTTAGATGTCTGGCCCCAAAACAAACATAATTCCTCGGCCTCAAAGCATCTATGTGGTTGTTTCTTCAAAGTTCTAAGTGTCCATTGACATGGACAGCTACGTGCCTGAGCCGTTATCGAGAAGCATTGTGAAACAGTGCTGTGTCTTTGTACATTTCAGTTGCAAGCTTGAAAAGGTCATGAAATGTATCAACTGCTGGAGGGGGGCGGTCGATATTCAGCCGTCTCTCTACTGCTGTCATATTTTGCCACTCTTTTTTCGTAAGTGCCTTTTAAATGCTGCTCATTGGTATGAATTTAGATTTTAAGTTGAGAATTTGTTGTTTTACTAATATCTGTATGAACTCGGTGATTCTCTTGCATAGATCAATCTTTTGTCATGAGCTACGGAAAGTACGCATTCAGTCTAGCTTTACTGTTTTTAGTTTGAAATAGACTGTGGGCTCGAGGCCCGATTAGGGCAATCAATTTCTTTGGGTAAAATAAGGAAAAATATAATTTAGTATGGGCTCAGAGTCCCAATTTCACTCTCAATTACATATGGTCGGGCCCAATTTACCAAAAATTGATTATGAAAGTTAATGAAAAAGCGCGCCTAACAACTTGATCCAATAGCGGTCAAAAACTTCATTCTAGCCCTTGCCCAAAGCATGCCGATTTCCAACGCCCAGGCCGAAAAGCCGATGAAATGTCCAACCCAACCTGCCCTCGACACGTTTCTATGGGGCAGTTGGAGAACCACATCTCGGTTGAACCTCATATTTGGATGAGAGGAGAAAATTAAATTGAAGAAAAACGAAAACGAAAACGAAGACATCTATGATTAAACATAAAGACAGTGGGGCAAGGAGATTTACATTGAAAGAAAACCACCAGCGGACGTTGAAACCTAAAACAGAAAGGCGGTGAGAAAGAAGAGCCTAACAAGAGAAACAGAAAAGAAGCAAAACAAAAACACAAAAACAAAATAATAAACTAATTAAGAAATGCGGCCCAGTCCATAACCCAGAAAACAAGGGCGAAATTGACAGAGAACCAGCGAGACTTTTAAGTGTGGACTCCTCTCTTTGATAGATCTTGAGCACTCGACCCTTCTGCAAGGGGCCTTTAATTAGTGCATTGTTCACCGGCAAAGAGCCCAATCCATGTAGGCCTGCTCCTTTTAGACTGGATCCTATTTTCTTTCTGGATCCACAATTCACTAAATTACGTATTAATTTAAGTAAAACTTTTGTAATTTAATTTTCTTAAACCCAAAATAAATCCGAGCATAACTAGCAGCTCAAGCTATAAATTACCTCAATTTCCAATTAAATTTTTTTCATCCAAGAAAGGACAGGAGAGCCCTTTATATCTCTACGATTAAATTCTAAACAAAGTAATAACCTTTCTTCAAAACCATTTTTCATCAAATTCAATTAATCGGAGGCTGAAATACTCACAGCTTGAAAATTAGTGATTAGAGGAAAAAAAAAAAATTAGTAAGGCAACATTATGTAATTAATACATTCCTCCACCCTATGCACACAATACATAACATCAAATTCCAAGGAACAAGAAAAAGATCGCCCAGTGCATAGTAGAGGGCGAAAGGGTCCATTGCGACAACTTTTATTATTTATTAAATTATGGTAGCGTACCGGATATGGCCACAATAATGGTCACCTAGACTCGAGATTCATCTCTCCGTGGCAGCGAGGAAGGTTTCAATGACCTCACATGCTGCTATAATCTACTTACACTTGGTAAGATGATGCAGACTTCTTTTCCGCAAATCCACCTGGCTTCCTCGTAAAAGAGGCAGAGGTGCTGCGAGACCAAAATGCAGATAATGTCAGTGCTGGAAACGTACTTATTTATTGCTCTTCAGTTACAGTAAGATGGTCATCATAAAGAACATTTACCTATTAATCCTTTGCACAGCATTTTTCTTCATGCCTGCAAGATTCTTCACTTCCTGACTGCTCAAAAGCCAAAAGGAACGTGAGCGTGTGTGCGCGACGGAGGGAGGGAAAGAGAGAGAGAGAATGAGAGAGAGTGAAAAGAGAGAGATAATACTTTCTGATAGATGGACCTGAACAACTGACACGAGCCCAAAATTAAAGACTACAGTAGTACATAATCTACGGTGTAATGCTCAAGGTTAAACTTCCTCTAGCTAAATGCACTCGGAAAAGATTGTTGAGTGACATTCTGAGTTGTTCTCTTGCTATTTGTATCTTAATGATAATTACGTGAAGATTGGTAGACAATTTGATGGAACAGGGATTTGGAAGCAAATCAAGCAGTGATGAGGTCATGTTTTACTTTGCACATTTAAGGCAGTGCTGTACGAAATAAAATCTTGCAAAGATCAATTTCCTCATTTCTTTTTGCCATAATACATTCATAGTTGAGAGCAGCACCCACTGGAGATAAGATCAGGAAGGGCCATTTCTGCTGATTTGACCAAGTCCAACGAAGAATTATGAATGGACTGTCCAAGAAAGTGACCGATCCAACTACAAGGAGAATGGACATTAGATGAGGTAATAGAAGAATTTAGTGTTTTCTGTATCCTAAAGCTTGTTTATTTAACAGTATAATGCAATAAAGAAGAAAAATCTGCCATCTATAGCCAACCCCTAGGTGAGTTTACACATTTCCGGACTCTAACAGGAAGGAACTCATAAGTAGGAATTACTTCTGATGATGTCATGTAGCACAGAAGGCATGCTTTCAGAAGGTGCTTCCAAGCAGGTAATGGTCCAAATGGATAAAGAAAATGGAATAAGTCGAGGCATCCTTAACAGGCAGTAGCTAAGACTTGGGCTTGCTATGCCTGCTGTTGTGTAGCTCAAGCCTAATATACCTCCCAATGGACTGGAACAAAGAAATGTTGATCCAGGCAGCACTTCCTCTTTGGGTCATCAAGCAACATCAATTGTATTTACACTGAAGGAAGATCTTTTATTTTCTAAACAATTCTTTCATCTTCTAAATGAGTGGATATCTCATAATGCCCCTACAATTCTATTTAGTCCTCAATTTGTTCATGGAGACAGGATTCATGCTTTTTTTGGGGAAAAAAATGTTTCTTCTGTATCCAAGCATCAGTGTTATGCCATTACAGCTTGTGTCATTTGAATCTAATTCTCCTATCACATTTATTGATATGAAAGAAAAGGACTGCCAGTGTATAATTCCTTCATAAAGAATTAGAAGCAAAGAATTATCAAGAATCATTCAAATTGAATATAATAAATTCAAGTTCTTCCCTTCTGCAATGGATAATATTACCTCTTAAGAAAATCAAGTTTTGCCTTCTTCATCAAGTTGCTCTTAGTGTTGGAAAGATTGTATCCAGGTCCACTTCCTGGAAAAAAGAAAGAGTAAAAAGGAAAAGGGGGAACATATGTAATTTTCTGCAAGACAATTGAAGAGAAAGGGCTCAGCTTTCTGTACTCATGAAGAGGGCTGAAAATTGACCCAGCTTTAGAGCATGCTGCACTATGTGTCAGAGAAAAACTTGAATGAAACAAGTAAACACACCTCCATAAAAGTTTCTTTTGCTTCCTGAAGGTGGGACCTTTGCACAAAGACGAGTTTGCCGACTTTGTCTCCCTACAAAATTTGACCCTGAAATATAAGAATATTGATGGTGGGCAATTGACAGAAGATGATAAGAAAAGAACCCTCAGTGTTTAGCAAATCCACCAATGAAACAACATTAGAGAATATTGATTGCATTACCAGCCCAATTTCTTGACCACTCATCTTCCTCCATAGGCAGAACAGTAACATTACAGAGGATTCACAAACATGAGTTTTTTATTTGAAAGGCACAGAATTTACTTCATACAAAGAAACTCTGAAGAGGGAGATTTATCCAGGAAAAAAAATGGATGGATAGAAGGAATCATCTTGAACTAAATACCTGTGACAAATCAAACTGTCCAGCAAACCACGTCTACACTTTCTAGCACTGCTGAATTGGTATATAAGATATGAATTTTAGGTCCTCTAAGAGAGAATTCCTAACCGTGTCAACAGCTCTAAAAACAGAAAGGAAGAAGAAGGAAAGCCTTTAACGGCAAACCTTGCATGTACTTAAATTAAAACCTTATATTCATAGCTTTGTTTAGACTCACCTCTAACTAAGAATTAGGATTAGGACAAGTTTAAAAAAAAGAAAAAAAAAAGGATGTTGGTAATTGCAGTGGTGACAGCACAAAACTGTCCTTTTCAGAAGTTCATGAAATATCAGTTCCATTTCCTCCATGCAGATTGAACAATTTCATAAGGATAAAGCAAGAAAGACTTAAACAGATGTTTCTGATGACATTTGTTAATTAAAAACTTTACTCAACAGTCATAGAATTAAGGTAGAAAAGTGATTTGCAAGCATCTGACCCCCTGAAACTCAAAGGTTGAGTTGTAGCAGAAATCAGAATGAAGAGAGGACTAGAAAAGCACCATTGGCACATCTGGTCAATGGACTGTCTAACAGGAGTGATACAGATACAGTCCTAACCTTAAGCAATTTTTGCATGAAGTAGAGCTTACTTAGTACTAATGCCAGTGGCTCAGCTGTCAGCAGCTTGTTGATGGCCTCAAAATAAATCCCACAAAAATAATTCACTCCAACAATAGACACTAAAAAAAGCCTACTATGGAATAAATACACAAAACAAACATGGTAACAATGTTGACACAATGTAATATGCAGTCATGGATAATGAAGTAAAAGAAGAATGATTGATTTATGCCGTTACATAAATCAGATTGTAAAGAAACATACGATCATCTTCCTTTTTGTACAGTTGTTTAAGTCGAGCAACAGCTTCGTTCTCCTTCTCAGCAACAACTTTCAGTTTTGCCTACAAGAGAGTTATCCCATTATTATGAAAACAAATATGAAATAAAGGCAGTGATGCAAAACAGATTTTCTATGAGATGCAAATGAAAGAACACAAAAGAGTATCTCACCTCATACAATTGAATCCACTTGAACCACACTTTGCCCTGGTTCATCTTCTCGACAGCCTTGAGGGTACTCGTCTGACCAAACTGCTGCTCAAAGAATCTTTTCCATAGTTTATCAGTAACTGGACTAAGATCCCGTCCCTGAAGAAGAAGAAATCAAAAGGATCCCAGAAAACGTAAGACTTATGATGTTTGAATTTAACCAAGCAAGCAATGGAAGCAATCTTACGACTGTGCTCTTCTCAACATGCATCAACTGGTCCACTGTACAGTGAGGCAAAATCCGGTCAAGAAGATTTAAATCAGTTTCCCCAACATCTGCTAGGAACATCACGTTTCTTATTGCAACATTGACACAAAGATCAATAAGAGCAGGAGCCTTCCTTTTTCTCCCTAACATATTTGTTTGGTAATTACTTGATACTAATTTGGCCGCCTCCTCCACCTCCTCCTGTTCCTCCAAAGTGCAAAGTATAATTAGTCGTAAGAAGCCCCTCCTAATTGTCTCACCGCAGTTGCGTATGAATTAGAGTTGAACTAAATAAATCAAAATCTGGCTTCTTAACCTAGCCAAACAATCAAATAAACTAAGCCGAGGACTGGATCGTTTTGAAGATCTGTTAACTAAAAGTAAATTGCATCATTAATCTCCATACCAAAAGTGATTCAGCCTGATAACAGAACTATATATTACGAAGAATCAAAGTTGCAAAGAAGATTTTCCTCAGCTTTCTCAAGAACCAACCACAATGATCAATTTCTGGTCACTAGGGGAATCGGTAAAATCAATAATCCAAATTGCAATCCTCTTCACAAACTAAAAAATAAACGCAATATATATATCGTCGCTTCTAGTCTAGGCAACAGTTTTATAATTTGCATAAATATACATGGGGATGGCAGGGGAGGGGAGAGGGCTCACAAATTACAAGACAGAGGATCGGTGAGGCCTCCGATGAGATGCCGAATTTAATTGAATACTTGTGGGGCCGGGGCAAGGCAGGCTTTTACATGCACCCGTTTTGCTAATGTGCACCGCCGTCTCCGATAAAGAATTTCGGACTTATTGGAGAGTGGTAGTAGATTGAGGAGAATCGAATTGGAAGCTTTGGTTTATGGTTCGGTGTCTGTAAATAACATTAGTTCGATCAGATTAGATTGCTGCTATGAAAAGCCCCCCCATAAAAAAAAAAAAAAATACAGATTAGATTAATTGAATTTATACGTAATGACTGCCTGTACACATTTTTTACGGTCAAATAAACTATTATTTATTTATTTATTTATCGGAAGGGAAGGGGAGATGATCGAATGTAAGATATGTTGCCGTCCGTTTACGGGCACGAGACGCGCACTTTTTTTTTTTTTTTCTTTTCACGAATAATTTAATTTTAATGATATATAGTCTTCAACTGTTTATTTTTGGGTAGCTGGATTGAGAAGAGTAAATTATTTATGGATAAAATTTAGAATTCGAAGCTCAGATCTTTTCAATTGTTTGTTGCGCTTAGGCTTAAGCACACCCTAAGGCTGTTTTGCATGCCTGCACCTGCAGAGCTGAGTTGAGAGCGACGCAGGAGACTAGTGAGGGAGCTCCACAGTCACACATAGCAGCCCAGGCTTCTGTTAAACAGGTCAGTTTTTCTAGGGGCCTTCTAGATTGGTGACGGTCACGCCATGGAGGTCACCGACGATCTGGCAACCGAGTGACGTCCCTACCTCACCTACTAATTTTTTTACCTCAACTCTGCCGTGCTGGCACTCACATTCAAAGATTGTGAACGTCGTTTTAATACATGGACACTTAAACAGGCAATTTATAATATACCGTTATAATATACCGTTATAATCAATCATAAATACCCCTATTCATGTTCCTACTGCATGGTGTTGATTGTTCACAACATGTGCATGAGTGGTACCATTTTTCCAATAACAGAATCTCTACTGAATAAAAGTTCCAAATTAATAAGACCATTTTTTTTAATCAAATACTATTTTAATGTTTCTCTTTAAACTTATACATATCTTTACAATCGTAAAGTTAAAAAATAAAATATCATTATTTAACTTACAATTAAAAAAATAAATAAAAAAAGTAAAATACACAGTATTTTTGTATTTTTAACTACAGATTGGATTCTTGACCAAATACTGTAACAATCACGAAGCAGAGCATGGCTGCCGTGTAACTCTCTACTCCTCGTTATGACGAAAGAGGCCACAACAAGCAGAACGCGCACCCGCAAATCCGGCTACGTACAGAGTAGAGTGGAGATTTGTCGTTGCTCTGGCTTCGTTAGACTGCCCAAAAGTCCTGGAGTGCGTGGGTCCTATCAAGCGGGAATATTTGTCACGAACGGTGGAATAAAACTGCATCCTTCAAGCGTTTGCTCAAAGATATGACCTACTTTAAGCAATTTCTCCTGCAACAAAAACCATAAATAAGGCGACTAAAATAATCAGAATCCACCACTTTTCCACTTGATTTTTTTTTTTTTTTTAACACAAAGCACTTCCATACAGAAGCAAGATCTGATTGCGTTGCCCTAAAGAATGTGCCTGCCTTGCCAGTTTTCTAAATGCTACACAGCGAACTCCATAACCATGCCACATATCATCAACTGTTTCATTGTTCTAGCCCAGTGTACACAAGCCTGAATTGGTTTAAACAACAAAACCAGTGATGGAGGTATCCAAAGCCCAGTTAATTGCATTCTCACGTTCTGACTAGTGCATAATGTTCCTACACTCCCAACCCCCACGTGCAAGCAACATAGCAATTGCAATAAATTACCCGGCAAGTATAACTGGGTTATTAGGAACAACAAGAAATAGTGGTTTAATAGCAACGGGATAATTTTGGAAAAATGCTCAAGTCCCAGATTTTAATCAAACTACAATTATCACCAAAAATTAAAAAAAATCTATGATGCACTGGACCTTTTGTGTGGTAGCTACATAACTTGATCCAAATCTAGAGTACTCAAACACAATCTTCTTGCAACCAACAAATCCAATAATTACATTTCTTTCCAATTATACCCTCTAACCCGAAGTGATTTCCTTTTCTAATGAGGCTAACAAACATTCTAGGTTGCAACTGTTGCACATAAACATGATGAATTTTTGTAACAAGCTGGAAAAACAAATGAACAAAAGAGGTATTTCCAACACCAAATAGCTACTTGCAAACAGCAAAAGTGGACTGTACCTCGTCAAATGCAGCACCAATCATCTGAAGACCAACAGGGAGACCAGCCGGTCCTCCAACAAATCCACATGGCAAGACCAGCGCAGGTAGCCCTGCCAAGTTAACATTGACCTGTGACAAGGACAAAATTGACAAATGAGAGGAAAAACAGTTAAAATGAAATCATCCTGGCATCAATACTTAACTATATGCAGAAATTTTTTTAACTAAATGACAAAAGAGAAACAAAAGATGAACCCCAAATCATGTGTGTAATTGCTCATTTCACAGCTTTGAACTTAGTTGATTCTGTTAGGATCACCCCATTACATAGACAAGGAAATAGCAGTTCATTATGAATTCCATTGAAGATTTAGCAGATTCAAAGGACATATACTTGTTAGAGTTAATACCAAAGCAGAATTAGAAAGAGTTCATTACCAACTGCTACGTCCATGTCTATCTAATGGAGTTGACAGACAAGACACACGTATTAATACTGAAAATGACCAATATTAAGCTAAGTAAATTTTCCAATGTGATAGCACTGGACTAACATAAGCAATGTGGTTGTCAACAGAATATTTGATGAAACAATTGATAGGAGAATAAAGATCTAGAACAAATTTAGACTTTCTTACATTCATAAAGTTCAATTATATTTCTGCCCATAACTTGAGTATCAAATGTCTTATTGCAGCATATGGCTGAGTCTTTGTTTTTACAAAAATCAGTGATGTTGAAGATAATGAAAAAAAGAGATGCAAATTAACTTCCAGGTGGCTCCCAAACTAAACCACTCTCTTTTCCCTTAATCATCACTCTTAACAGTTACCTATATTACAACAGGAAGAGTGGCATGTACTGTTTCTTTCGTCTTCAAAGGGCTAACTTTTCAAAAGAATGATCTCCTTAACCCCACAACATCCCTTTTCCACCAATCTACAGAAGGCCTTTCTATTGTTTTCTCTTCCCTTCTTATCCGATGACATGAGTAGGAAATTAAGGTTCAAATAAAAATCTATTTACTCATGTAAGATCCCAATAGGAGGCGAAGACCAATTTAACCTCATACTTAAGGCAATATGTAAATTAATATGCAGAAATGAAGAAGCACAAAAATGCTTACAGTCATAATGTCGCCTGCGTACATTGCCAATGGATCATTTTTCTTTTCACCTGTAAACATGAAAACCGAATGGCCATCCCACTGTCAAAGTTAAGTACAATTTAGCCAAAACAAATGGCTCTAAATAACATGCTCACCAAAACAGAACAGATGCAGATAGCATACCAAACTTATATGCAGTTGATGGCGCTGCGGGAGAAATTAGAATATCATTTTCGTTCAATGCTGACTTGAAGCTTTTCTGAATCAAGGTCCTCACCTAAAAAAACCCTTACCATCATTAACTTTTTCTTTACAGACTTAAAGGGTAAATTGCACCAGCTGTGAATGTTAAAACAACACCAATCATTATAAACTGCACCATCTTCCGAGTTACAGCTAAATTTATTCCACCAGCCACTTGTTTTAGGACTGCTAAAGCCAAAGAAAGAAAGGTATCTGCATTATGACGCTATCAGAGCCATTGAGAGAGAGAGAGAGAGAGAGAGAGAGAGAGAGTATTATCACTGGTAGCAACATGCATCTTCATCAGGTAATGACCTGATATGTCATCTACCTGTGCTTCCAACTTCTAAGAATACTAGTATTGCAGTACCTGTTGTGCATGCTTGTAGTATGCATCATAATAACCAGCAGAGAGGGCAAATGTTCCCATCAAAATTCTCATTTTCACCTGAAATATGCAAAGACATGTCAATTCAAGGTACCTGATAGAAACAAATTCAAAACCTCCCTTTGAAGTAACTGATAACTAGTCTCTGATAAAGCCATCATAATGGGAGCTGGCAATAAAATCCTTAAAACCCTCTTTGATAATGCTAATATTACAAGCATGCACAATTGAAAATGGTAACTACCTCAAAACCAAACCCATTTGCCCGGGAATCCTTGTAAAGTGCATTTAAATCTGCAGCAAAAGCTCGATTTCCATACCTGTATGTCAATAGAAATAATGTTGTTTATAATAAAAACATCATAAGATGCAAAAGGGCGCTAAAATCAGGCCAAGAATGAGCCTTTTCTTTTTTGCCTTGGAATTATAAAGCTTACATAAGAGATGGCTTATTGATGCAAAGAGTTATCTAGCTTAAAAACTATGCTGCCACACATTGCTTATTCTGTAAGGTGCCTTATGTTTAATCTATGGGGATAACTACGAGAATAAACAATTGGTAAGGACAAATTAATCTATTAGCCCATTGTATAGATTAAATTGGATGTTTTTAGATGAGAAGTATATCTGAGAGAATCACCTGACACCATCATAACGAGATAAGTTGGAAGATGATTCTGAGGAAGCAAGGATATAATAGGCTGGCAAACCAAGGGAGAAAGATGGCAATGATACCTGCATCACAATATTTGAAGAAAATTGAATGCCCATAAATCTATGTGTGTGTGTGTGTGCACATGTGTGAGTGTGTGTATGCTTATGTGCACACAATAGTATATGAAGCATCTGTGAAAAAATGATCAAGAATTAGACCTCTGTCACAGTGCATCCTAATTCTACCAGATGCAAAGCAGCAGTGGTGATTACAGATTTCACTTCACCATCTACACCATCATCAAGAGTTTCGCGAATAAGACCAACCCTCAATCCCTTCAATGGTTTAGATTCCATGAGATTTATGGAACTGAATAGAGAAGTGAAATCAGGAACCTCCTGAAGAGCAGATATTTACAAAATTATAACAGAGCAGATATTGGATGATGCCAAACAAAAAAATCCAGCAGAGTACAATTCACATGATGCAATAGTGCCAAAAAGATGGCAATATATTGGTTAGTTTTGGAGAAAATATATTTAGACTTAAATATGGTCAAAATAACATTTATACAAGAGGTATTGAGACCTCAAATGCCAGTTACCACATTCTCTTCATCAGTCCAATAAATACGTCAAAAAGAATTTAATAGAGGTGCTACATGTCATTGATGAGCATAGATTTAGTAATCTCCTTTTACTAAGCACTTGCAGGTTTACCAATGAGTAGCTTATCAGAAAACCTTGCACTTACTCTAGGAACGCATTTGAAATAAAATAAACTACATTAAATACTACTTAAGTCTTTGTTCTAATATTTTAGCTTCCTTATTTCATGAATCAATTAATAATGAAAGAGTTGTTTACATCCACAGCAGGACATTTCTTACTTGGCTACTGCTAGTGGCATCAAATCTATCATGACCAGATATTGCATGAAGAAGGATACCAGCATCAGCAACTGAGGTGCCAAAACATCCAATAACATCAAGCGAGGATGCATATGCCATAAGCCCAAATCTTGAGACGCGCCCATATGTAGGCTTCAAGCCAACAACACCACAAAATGATGCTGGCTGCCTTACGCTGCCACCAGTATCACTACCAAGCGAGACTGTGCACTGCCTGGCAGAAACTGCAGCAGCTGAACCTCCTGATGATCCACCAGGCACTCGGG
This sequence comes from Rhizophora mangle, assembly GCA_037832345.1. Classification (NCBI taxonomy): domain Eukaryota; kingdom Viridiplantae; phylum Streptophyta; class Magnoliopsida; order Malpighiales; family Rhizophoraceae; genus Rhizophora; species Rhizophora mangle. The sequence goes on along the minus strand of JBAPLJ010001937.1, from coordinate 19,926 downwards.
ACACATCCCAGGGGTTTGCAGTCACCTAATGAATGACAATATTCATCACATAAGTAAACCAGATTCAGTTACCCATGGGAAACGCTTCAAAGCATTAAATACCAGTGAGACTCTGGCAAAATATTATTCAATGGAAAGAGAGATTCTAAAAGTCAGTAGCAGTCAACGAGTACCAATCCAAGACATTCAAAAAACAGATAATATAATAAATATAATAAAACAACAACATAATCAACAAGTAAATTTAATTCGTCACTGAAGCTGAAGTACCATGGAGTAATTTTCAGACCAGAATATTGTTCTAATTATTCCTCGACAGAGAATGAAACAGTTGACTGTCCAACGTTGTCTATCATCAAACTCAGGATACGACCAACCAGCTCGGAATTAGAATACAGTAAAGCAAGCAGAAAAATGGAAGACTGTTAACAGAAAACAAACCTGAAATGCAGAAGCTTCGGTGGTGCTTCCCATACCAAACTCATCCAAATTAGTCTTACCAAGGACAATCCCATCCATGTCCTTGAGTTTCCTGACAGCTGTGGCATCGAAAGGAGGGCGGTAGTCTCGAAGAATAAGAGAGCCGGCAGTGGAGGGCAGGTCGGCCGTGCAAATGTTATCCTTGACCCCGACAAGCACGCCGGCAAGGAGACCCACATCCTCACCCCTGTGAATCTTGTCGTCTAAAAGGCCGGCCTGTTTGAGGACGTCGTCCGAGACTTGGAGGAAGGAGCGGAGGTGGGGTTCTGTGAGTTGGAGGCGAGCTAGGTAGGACTCGGCAAGTTGGGTAGCGGTGAGGCGACGGGACAAGAGGGAGTGGCGGATGGACAAGATTTGGGAAGACGAGGAGTAGTCTGTGGGAATGGCATTCTTAACAACAGAGGAGGAAGGAAGGGTGAGAAGGCGAGGTTTTAAGGAAGATGATAAAATACGGTGGAGGGGGAAGCGAGGGCGAAGAAGGGAAGACAATGGATTTGGAATTGGAAGGGGCTGAAGTTGCTGCTGCAGGGCGGCTAGCATCCTTTCCGTGTTTATTCCCCACTTTTTTTTTTTTTTTTTTTTTTTATCTTTTGGAATATAACAAGGCGATGCAGAAGAAGGGAGCCCCTCTCTATATCTCGCGCAAACGCGTAGATTTTAAATATTATTTATTAATATTAGTGAAAATTAAATATTGATTTAATTATACTTTTAATTTAATATTAAATATAATTAAATTAAATTAAATAAAATAATTTAAAATAAAAATAATACATAATAATTAATTAATTAATTAATTTATATATTTTTATATTTTATTATGACATGAAAATTTTTATAATAATTAATTAGGTAAATGATATTTTAGTTAATTAAATTTTTTATTAAAATTTATAATTTTAAAATTAATAAGATTAAGATAGAGAAATTAAATAAAATTAATTAAAATAAAATTTTGATTTAAGATTAAATTTTTAATTATAATTATTATTTTTGTAAATTTTTTATTTTATTAGTAAAATTATGAGAGTTAAAATTTAATAAAATTTCTCTAAAATTATATATTAAAATTATAAATAAAATTATATTATTGTTTTATAAAATAATAAAATTATTATAAATAATAAAATTATATTATTATTATTTATATATAATTTAGTTTCATTTTTAATAAATAGATCAAATGAAAAATTAGTATACAAATTGATTTTTGAAAAAAAATTATTATGCTCTTTGAAAACGACGTCGTTTTAATGCAAAGGGAATAAAAACTTATTTTATTAAAAATTCACTTAAAACACGTGGGATAGCACCGGTGAAAACAGTACAAAGGCAAGGGTAGAGACACGAATAGTAAGCCCGACGATTAGCCTTTCAATTGGCCTCCGGAACTTTTGATGGTAATTATACATCCACTCTGGCACAGTGACACTTCGGACAGTGATATTTAAGTAAAAAGACCTTTTTTTTGGGTGCTTTTCAAGTAGTCTCTTCTGGGTCATATATATATATATATATATATATTTTTTTTTTTTTTTTTAGTTTATTTTTTTTTTATTCTCTATCCCAAAATTTTGGAGATCAAATTTTTCTTTAGTGTGCTGCAATAAGATTAACTGTCCTGGTTACTGCTATATGCCTTGTGATTTTGGGCGTTGTTGGTTTTGTTAAAGCTGATCAAACTTTTTTTTTTCTCTCCTGTCCGTTGTTTTTTTCTGCCTTTCTTTTTCTCTTCTGGTCCGGCATTTTTCTCATGCTGATTTTGTATAATTGTGTATACATGTATAATTTTTTTATTTATTTAATATTAAATATTAATTTTATTTATTTAATTGTAATTATGTTGATTAAATTTTGTATTTTTTATTTAATAGTAAATTTAGTTTTTAAAATCTTAATTATTAATAAAAAATTTGTTCTTTAATTTATGGATAAATTTGATTTCATAAAATAAAAATATTAAAAGAGAAAGTTTCTGGTGTGAGTTACTTTGAAATGAAACATCTCAATAACATTGAGCTGGGCTCACATTTTTGTATTTTTTTCCGATAATGGCCGTCTTATTAACCGTCGGAAAATGCAAATTGCTTAACCGGAACGACGACAGGATGGAAAATTGCAAATGCTCCCTTCCACGTCATATGTACGCGCTGCCGTGGGGGTGGGGGGATTTTGAGTGTCGAAGTTTTGGATTCAAAAAATAAAAATAAAAAATAAAAATCCAATACGTTAGTAAGCTTTCCAACAGAGAATACAGAGAGGGACGGTGGCAGGCCAGGTGTCTTTTCCTTTCTTTTCCTTGAAGTCAATTTCTAGCGTCTCCTGAAAATTTAGCAAATAAAATTGCAATCCCATTACTGAGCTAATTTTATGAAAATTAATTAACAGAACACATACATATGTATATGCATATGTATAATAGAGAGAAAGAGTAATTGTAGGAGAACATTGAAGCAGACAAAGATTCATAGGATGACAGCCGTCACGGCAGTTCACCAGTTAGCCCAGTCCATCACTTGCCATGCTTGGAGTCCCGATCACTCTTGTTTGTTCTCTCTCTCTCTCTCTCTCTCTCTCTCTCTCTCTCATATTATTTCCTTGCTCTTCTTCTTCTCTATTAACTCAATCTTTGTTTGTTTGGCATTTCGTTTGGTTTGGATCCCCTCTACAGTAATTTAGATCTTTTTTTGGACGACCAAAGTTTGGTTGTTTCTTGATTGCGTTATTCCGATTCCAGATGATAAATCATCCAGATCTAGTATTATTAGTCATCAATTTACTGATTTCTGACGAAATCTTACTGAACTGATGTCTTATTTTTCTTTTCAGTGATCGCTCTTTGTCCAAACAATAATGAAGTTCACATCTATAAATTGTTCCAAGAAGATCGGTGGGAGAAGCTCCATGTTTTGCAGAAGGTTATTGCTCTTTCCTTTCTGCACTCAATCATCACTTAAATCCCACTCAAATCCAGATATTGGGATTGATGTTGTAGTTCACATAATTACTCAAGACGTTAAATGTAGTACTTGGTATAGAAAAATTTCCCTGGAAAATTCCACAAAGACCCTTATGCAGCCGGACTGCAGCCTGCCGTGAGTCATTGTTGACCATTAGTTTTTGATTATCGCACAATCAACTTGTCTAGTTGTATTTGGTTTGTAATTTTTGGTCTATCTACTTTTACATGGCTTGTACCATGGTGGTGGTGGTGGCCTCCTGGTATGCTATAGTACGTTTACTTTGTCCAAAAAACAAAAATGAAAATTTCCCTTGAAGTTCAGAAGTTATGCTTGCATGTTTGTATAGTTTAGAATATCATTTGTTGCGTGGCTGAGTTTTTCCACTTCTCTTTTGAGTTATCTTGTCCTCTCTCTCTCCCTCTCTCCCTCTCTTATTATTATTGTTATTATTATTAATATTTTTTTAAGGTGAATGCTTTTTTGTCATTATAACGATATTGTCTTGTCTTTTCCGTCTTCTTCATGAACTTTCTGATTGCTGTTTTAGTGGGTCTCACTCCTGTTCTCATGCCTTTGAGAGTTTGCTTGTTATTTATAAAATGGTGTGTGTGATATTTCATTCCTTTTTATTTTATTTTATTACAGCATGACCAAATTGTCTCTGGGATAGATTGGAGTGTGAAATCAAACCAAATTGTTACTGCTTCTCATGATAGGAATTCGTGAGTGCCTACTTATTTAACATTTTTGTCATCTTATATTTTCCGCATTTGTTGTGGATGGGCCATATGGACATAGGTAAAACTATTTTTTATTTGTTTCCTCCAATCTGGTGCCTTGTTTGAGCAAACAATTTTCTTCTAAGGTATGTCTGGAACCAAGAAGGGATGGAATGGGTGCCTACCCTTGTTATCCTTAGGCTCAACCGTGCTGCTCTATGTGTGCAATGGAGTCCAAGAGGTACTGAAACAGATCATGTATTTCAATTATAGTTTTTGTTTCTTTTATCTTTTCTGGATGGTTTTACCATTTGATTATGCCATTAGTTACTTAGGCTTTGTCAATTATTTGTGTTTTCTTCTGTCAATATTTGATGTTGCTTGACTGCTTTTAGAGCCATGCCTGAACCTATGTCTTGCAGTGTCTGTAGTTTTAAGGCTGAAGCTGCCTTGGGGGAGTCCCAAGTCTGAAACAAACACATGTTATATTGTTATTGTAAACTTAGGATTTGTTAATAGCACGTGCACAGGCATGCCTGCATATGCAATATGTATATATGTTCCCATGTACACGTACATGCATATATGTAAGGCATATCTGAACATATATGTTTAAATGCCATGCATGTGATAGATCTGAGTTAGCCCATGAGAAATATTGTGGGGAAATAGTTTAAACTTGGATGAAAGATGTAAAGTTTTATTCAGTAATATGACAGTTATTTGTCAAAAGTTGAAAACTGCATGCTTCATGTATTTCAGCATTCAGGATATCTATTTACTGTTTTTTCAAAAGACTAGCCACAGAAAATATGCCCTTCTCTACTTGATTTCATAGCCTATTCTGCATCAGCTTTCTGTAATTAAATGCACATCTACATTTCATAGCCTTTGTTCTTGTGCTTTTGCAGAATGTTTTTTTTGTTGTGTTGCGTGTGCAGTAGCTTCCATGTCCACTATTTATGGAAACTGGAATATCCTTTTTTTTGGTTCCTTTGTTGGCATTGACAATATTCTTCCTGGAGTTGTGCCTGCTAAAACAAAAATTGGTTTTGAGCATGAAAATATTCTCTTTTTTGTTACTCAATTCCCAGAGAACAAGTTTGCCATTGGAAGCGGGGCTAAAACTGTCTGTATATGCTACTACGAGCGAGAAAACAACTGGTAAATGAATGCAGCTTTGCAGCTTGTTTCCACACTTTTTGCTTTCATGTGCTTTAAGATTGTTTACTCTTGATATTGTCTTGAATTCTGATGGGCGAGACAAGAAAAGACAATAAACTGTCTCACTGCTGTGCTAGAGGGTATATTTATTAGCTCAATGCTGTTCTTTTCTTTGGGGCCTCCAGTCTATTCTGCTGAATGGCTTAGGTCAAATTTTAGATGTCGTTTTGTAGCTAGTATTTGCTTTGATATTTTCTATTTCATTGAGAATTGGGTTGGCAGAGTTCTCAATGACTCCAATGTTTGAATTTAAGATGTTGATGAATAAGCCAAGTCCTATATCTTAGTTTTCTTATGTGTTTTAAGCCCAAATCATGTGCTGATCATACACTTTAGTATTTTCATTTTTACATAAATGACAAAGCATTTGAAGGGAAAAGGCCCCAAATATTTGATTTGTCAGTGTGTTTGGCATATTTCTTTTGGTTCTTCCAATGGCCTAAGGTCCCATTAAATGTGCATGATTGCAAAAGTGAGTTGGAAAAAAGTTACATGAGACATTAATGCTGGAACACTCATCTTTTGTTAAGAGGTGAGAATAATAAATTGAAAAAATTTGGTTCTGTAGTATTTGTTTCCATAAGTTTTATTTATTGAGTTCATTTGAAGAGATAAAAGGAATTTGAGAAGCCTTCTTTTTTTGTTGGTTCTTTCCAAAGAGAAGAATGGTATCCTATGGACTTTGTTGTCCTCTTTTGTGATTTTGAATTTCAATGCGTATCATGAATATCTCTTTTTGTTGTTTCTTGAGATCTCTCAAAGACATGTTGGGTCCCACAAGTGTCAGTCAACTTCTAATTATTTCTTTACCATCATCTTATAGTGGAGGTCACTAGGTTATATTTTTGCTTTTGGGTGACATTTGGAAAAATTTGTACTTCAGGTTCAACAGCTGTATTGATTTGTCTTGCTTTTAGTCCATGGATAAGGTTTGACATTCTACCAGTCATATCTTGATTTGGATACAGCTTGTTTATGTTTGGAGCAAGAAGAATGTTTTAATTTCCTATTTTAATATTTAACTTATGTTGACAAGTGAAGAGTGATTGTAATTAAGGAAATGCTTCAGATGGTCAATGAAATCCAGAATCCTTGATATTCTATTTTGCTCTGGTTGTTTGGAATCACTGCATAGAACATGGACAACTTTAATCAAATTATTTGAAATAAAATTTTGATTCCAATCAATAGCAATCTATTGAAGTCTTATGGTTACTTGATGTTTGATTGCATTTTATAACTTTCTGCAGGTGGGTCAGTAAGCTTATCAGGAAGAAGCATGACTCCTCTGTGACAAGTGTTGCTTGGCATCCTAATAATGTTGGTATCTTTTCTTCATATGCCATAATTGAGAATGTTTTGTTGGTATGAAATGATTTAGTAAAGCTTCATTTGAACTCCATGCAACACTGAAGTCTTTGTGCTAAACCTGTTTTCTTGTTTTATACATTGTCCTCTATTGTAGGTTAAAATCTTGTTCAGGGCTGTGATAATTCTCTTTGAAAGAAAAATTCAGCATTTTTAAGATTAGAGAAAGATTGATAGAGTTATGAATAGTTGTGTGAAAATAAGATAAGCAGCACTTGGACTGATTTTGGGTGACAATGCTATCAGCCCCTGTCTGATTCACTGATTCATTTCTCTTAATTTCTAAAGCTGTTGAATGAGCTATCCTTTTCTTCAGGATTTCACTTTCTCAATGAAAATTCTGTATCTCCGAATCAATCTTCTTGTTGAATGGGAGAAGGGGCTTTTGTATTGTTTGTCCTAGTTTTCATGTCTTGTTGTATCTGGACGTGTTAGGTTTTCATTTGATCCTGCATAGTTGCTGTGTTCTATAGTGTTGCTGCATAGTTTCTGTTGTTGTATGTCCATGAAATAATTCATTGTATTTGTTTTTGACATAATTACAGATTCTTCTGGCAACAACATCTACTGATGGAAAATGCCGTGTCTTTTCCACCTTTATTAAAGGGGTTGATGTAAGGTAACTACAATTACTGAATTTCTTGGTTATTGCTTCTTTTAGAATCTAAGCACTTCTGCCTGTTGCCAATGACCTAGGGATTCAAAAGCAGGCTCTTCATCAGATTCAAAATTTGGGGAGGTATAACTTTTTTCCTCTATTTTCTTGCATTAGTGGAAATTTTGATATCCTATTCACTGGTACAAGTAGGAATTCGCCATTGGTAACCGTGTTGTAATTTATGCCTGCCCAATCACATTCAAAAGTGCACTCTTGCAATCTGCACCAACGTTATTCTTTATTCATCTAGAAGTGGTTGGTTGCTGATTACATTGTTATGTCAATTTGGACATTTTATTTTTTCATAATGAGGTGTTTTCATTTTATTGCTGTAAAATGGACTTATAGCTATTTTCTTTTTTTTGGGGGGGGGGGGGGGTTGAAACAGCAAATTATTCAGCTTGATCTCTCATTTTCATGGGCATTCGGTGTGAAGTGGTCACCAAGTGGCAATACCTTAGCTTACGTAGGTCAGAAATATCTCTCTTTCAGCTCTCAGCATTGATGAAGTTTTGACAATTGCATGCTAGCAGTGGCATTTTGAGCTGCATTATAAGTTCTTATTCACGCATCTACTTCCATTGGGCAGAAGCTCTATTTTAATATAGACCTTTTTCAGCTGTTAAATATTGCATTGATACCATTGTGTGAAATTGATATTAATTTAATTCATACCATTGCGTAGAATTGTCCAATTATTTTGTATGTTGAAGCACATGTACTTCAAGGTATCGGAATTACTCTGATGCTATTTCTTATTCTGCCATAAATCCACAGGCCATAGTTCTATGATTTACTTTGTTGATGATGTTGGCCCGTCTCCACTGGCCCAGAATGTTGCATTTCGTGATTTACCTCTTCGTGATGTGGGTCAGCATCCACTCATGTTAATCTTCTGAAATTCTGATTCTTTCTTTAGATGGGCTGCTCCACTGTTAACTTAGAAATGTTTTTTGGCATGGTGTCATCTCAGGTTTTATTTGTATCTGAGAAAATGGTAATAGGTGTGGGGTATGACTGCAGCCCAATGGTTTTTGCGGCAGATGAAAGGGGAATATGGTACGTATGTTCTTAGAAATGAAAATATAAAGCACAATGTCTTTTTTAATGGGATCCCTTTGGTTTTGGATTTATATCTATATTTATAGCCAACATGTATTTAATAGAAATGTAGCAGCCTAATACTTGAACTGGTGGAGTGACACAGGATTCTGTAATTTTACTAAGAATATTGATGCGATGGGCTTTTGTGTTTAGATTTTTGCCAATGCGTTTTGCTTATGAAAATTGAGATGTTTCACTGGTCCAAGTTTGTTTTCTAGATGATAAGCATTGAATTTATTTGCCTGTTATTCTTCTCCTGTGTTCTTTACTTTCCTTTTTTTGGGTTATAGAGTGGCTGGGTGGGTTTGCAAACTTGAGGAGATCTTCAGGGTTTGTTAATTGTTTTACATAGCTATAATTCCTTCACCCAATGAAGGCAAGATCTAATGCATGTGCCTACTGATTGTGTCCTTTGATTGGTATATTAATTTTTCTACTGAAGGTGATCTCTCTCTCCCCCTTTTCTTTTCTTTGCTCTCTCTTTTTTCATATTGTGTAGGAGTTTTATCAGGTTTCTCGGTGAGAGAAAATCATCATTTTCAGGTTCAAAATATGGTTCGCAGGTGTGTCTACGAGCTATGTTTATGACAATTGTTGTTGTATTAATATAAATCTCGTTTAATCCATGGTAAATTGTTGCTAGTTTTGAATTCAATGTGAAATATAATGCTCATGTCTGTGTGCATGCCATATATGCATGTGCACATGCTATTTGTCGAGAAACTGCCAAAAAACAATTTGCTCCGAACATGATTTTTCTGACAAGGATTTAGTTTGTTTCTCACAGTCACTTGTCTTACTGCTTAGTAACTGTGTCATCTCGAATATTGTAAATTTGCTTGTGCATTGAATTTCCCACTATCTTTGCCAGTTTTCTGAAGCATTTGGAAAGTTTTATGGCCAAGCAAAGCATGGAGCAAGCAATGACACCATTGAACCATCGAGACCACGCGGAGGTGTTCATGAAAACTGCATAAAGTAAATCCTTTCTCTGATCTTTTTACGGTTCTAGCTATTTCGTCATATGGTCCGTTTAGGTTATGCCAAATGCACTACAATGACTGCTTATGTGCATTAATCCCTTTGTGCCTGTGCTATCATCTGCCCCATGAAGAGAAATGCGGAAGATCGGTTGTGATTTGACTGACATTTAGCTGTTTCTAAGTTTTGTGGGTTAATGTATAATTCTGCGTTCTGTTTGGAACTGTAGTTGTATTATTCCTCTTGAGGAGGCAGGAAGTTCTAGAACAATGCGCTTCAGCACTTCAGGTGAGTGGAAATAGATGTACAACTTTCTGTGGAAGTCCTTTCTGCCTAAAAGCACAAATTTCTATTAGTTTTTAATGCTTTTCTTTTTGCCTCTCCGGCTCTAGGTCTGCCCTCAGTGAATTTTATATGATTTTTACTATG